>OX608073.1:15636902-18636418 GCA_951509635.1 Eupeodes luniger
GAGAATGGAGGTGACCTGCAGTTCTTATGCTGAATCCGAAAAACATATTTATAAAGAAGTTTTCATGAAAGGCAGTTCGCCAACAATTCAAAGTTACCAGAGAGCGTTATGACTGCACATGTACTTGAGAGCTTAAATAATTTAATGGGTCCAATCTTTTTTCTACATGACCCAGAAAGCATCCGCGCTATTGTTGTAAAGAAGTGTTCTTCAACGCTGGAAAAATTACTTCGTGAGATTTCTATCCACTTTTTAGGTCTCGTCCAGAATTAGTGGAAAACAGTATTTGTTCATCTGATACTCAAAAAAGCGAAATCCTATTGCCCCTCCAATTATCAACCGATCATACTTATGTTCCTTCTTTTCAAGGTCATGAAAACGCTGATTAACTATCAACTCAAGAAATGTCTCAAAAATCAGAGGTGTCTTAAAGACCGGCAGTACGGCTTTTGTAGAAATAGGTCCATTGGTAATCTGATGGTTTATCGAACAGTGAAACAAATCTTTGCATCGTTTTGGAAATTTTCGTTTGGCATCAGTCTCTCTTATCAAAAAAGCGTGTCTTTGGTTTTTATGAATCTCTTTTTCGTTATCTTTCGGACCGTTCAATAAAAGAAGTATTGGATACATTCAAGTTTAAGAAATACAAAATAAATAATGGTGTGCCGCAGGGATCGGTTCTGTCTCCTAAACTCTTTCTTAATTTTACTAATGATCTCTTGTCTGAAAGTCTTAATTCATTTACCTGCTTCACTGACGATAGTACCCTTAGCTTTTCATATCCATTCTTAGATTTACAACCCTGCTTTTTGGTTGTGGATCATAAACAAAAATGTATGATAAGCTCATTAAATTCTGACATAGACTGCATTGTTAAATGAAGAATCAAAAATCAAGTTGAATTTAATCCTCCGAAAACTCATATTTTCCTACTGTCGTTAAAACATAACTAACCACCCTTGCTAATATCCATGAAAAGCACTTGCATCAAGAAGACTGAAAGGCTCGAAACTCTTGGTATTTGTATCTTGAACCACATCTTGTGGAAGGATTACATACGCTATGGTGCCAACTGCCAAAAACTCTACAAGATGTTTGGGTTTCCTAAATCGATGCAAGAAATGTTCCTCCTCTTCTATTCTGTTCTTGCTGATATATTTAAAACTCCCATCTCTTGGCTGATATTCCTGCAACTTATTTAAGTCTTTTGGACAGCATTGAACGTCATTGTTGAATAATTTGTATCCCTTCCCTCAAGCAATTCAACCGTAATAATCACGCCCCAGCTCCAGCAATGCTCATCAGTATGCTCATCGGTATACCTTCGAGCCTAAATTCGGTCGTACTGTTAAGTACAGAGATTCGTTCTTTAGCGGTACTACGAGAATGTGGAAAGCTTTGCCACAGACTTACTTACTTAAGATGGCGCTACAGTCCGGGGGGGACGTAGGCCTAAACCAACATGCGTCTTCAGCTAGCTCGGTCCCTAGCTAGCTGTCTCCAGTTACGCACGCAAAGTTGGTTCAGGTTTTCACCCACCTGCGTGCGCCACCTGAGTCGCGGTCTTCCTCTACTGCGCAATCCCTCGAAATTGGATTTGATGTCCATTCGCTCTACATAGATGGTAATGTTAAAGTTGTTGGAATTTAATTCTGTTAACAAGGTCAGTGTCGCTGTACAGCCCGTACAGTTCGTCGTTATATCTTCTCCTCGTCTCTCCAACTATGTAGATGGGACCAAAAATCACCAGAAGAATTGTTTTCTCGAAGCATCCTTAGACGCTCTCATCTTTCTTTGACAGGGTCCAGGCCTCAGCGCCATAAATGAGAACCGTGATGATGAGTGTCTTATAGATGGTGATTTTAGATGCTCGAGAGAGGACTTTACTACTCAATTCCAATTGCCTTCTAAGTCGAAAGAAGCAGCAATTTTTAAGAGTTATTCTTCGTTTGATGGTGTCGTTGTCTGAGTTTATGGCAGTAATTGAAATATTCAGGAATTAAAAACCAACGCACACTCGAAAAGAAAATTAATTTTTTTTTTCGTTATTGAAGTTTTAAAAAACCGAATTACAATATTATCTGTGTTTTATGGAAGTTTAATAGCCTTGGCACTGTCATTAAATAAAATTTAAAAAAAATTATAGTCACTATAATATTAACTGTTTTCTTTTAATCTCAAATTGGCCGTGTTCAAGAGTCTGTTTCTACGCCGAGCTTACATGGAACAAATAGTTGATGTCCAATACGTACATTAATTAAGATTAAACGATCAATACAAAAGTTCCACTCATTGACTCAATGACTTGTAAATCACCGTCAATGCTTTGACTCTGGTTTTGAGAATTTATGAGTAATTAAACATTTATTTTGATGCACTTAAAACATTTTTTTCCAGATACTTCTCAAATTCAAAACTTTCCTTAAAAATGAAAAATTTAATTTCAGAAGACATCAAAGTACCAACCTTTCCGTCGCAAGCATTTTTCTGCACTTAAATTAAGCACCATCTACATATAACTCAACATATCAACCATTTTTATTCACTTCATTGACACATTAAGTCACGGCACCTGGCAGTCAGCGCGTGAACCTTCAATTGCATATTGGTTATTATTTTTCGATTTGACGTTTAATGTACATATTTCCCATAAGAGAAAAGTAAAAAGTGTCTCGAATAACATAAGTTTTATCAGAATAATGTTTGCTCTCAAGACCTCAACTCGTCAGGTAAAGCAGGTCGGGTTTTATAAACATTGAGTTTTGGGAATTTTTACTTTTGAAAGTTTGGGTTTCCTAAATTTTTGGTATGAGATCAACTTTTTTTTTCAAAAGATAGACATCTTTAAACCATGAATTTAAGTTTTAGGGACATTGAAACGTCCAGAAATGTCAAAGCTTTCAATTAAAAAATTGTATCCATTTCCTAAAACTTAAGAAGACCGTACCGGAATCAAGGTTTTTAAAATCCTAAAAAAAAATTGCTCAATTTTTGAAAATAAAGCAACTTGTTTTGATTGCAAAATGGGAAAAAAAGATATGTGATTTAAAAAAGCGGCACTTAAAAAGTGGAATTGGAAAAAGCAGGGTTTTAAAAAGTGTAATTTTATAACTGAAACAGGATTTTAAACCGCAAAATTTCCAACCCAACTTTAACTTTCAACATGAAATGTTAAAAAAGTTTAAGCACAACGTTAGTAGTGTGTTTAACTTCTAAAATCCTTGCATTTCCAAAGGTTTATTTTAATTTTATGTTCAATACCATGAATTTTGAAGAGATTTAACATGCTATGATTCCAAAACTCCATCTTTACCGAGGTTCTTAATTAATCAATTAGAATATAAAAAAGGTTTTTCTAAACATTTTCCATCAAATTAACCAAACACTACAAAAGAAGTCACTTAAGAAAATTTAATTATGTGTGTTTTTATTGTCAATAAAATGTCCCTTATGTACACAATTTTATGTTTACCCATAATTATAGGTATACTTACATAATTATACTAATATTTATACAAACATGTGTATATTCTTAAAGGCACCTTTATATCTGGTTACATTCTTTATAAATTCAGTCCTGTCCTAAAAACATTTTTCAAACACATAAAAACAAAACCAAAAACCACCTGAATTTGTCTAATTATTTCATTCTAATTATGATTACATTGCCATTACCCTAAAGCTTAAAATTAGGAACACCTAGATACTTCATATATATTTATGTAGGGACTTATCAAGTGTACATACGTAAATTGTCGTAAGTATACTTTGAGGTTAAAAGTTGAAAGCATTTTTAATGAACAATGTTTGGCAGATGTCATTCAGTCAGAAGTGGGATTTGGATGTGATGTGCGGTGGGTGTAAAACCATTATTGTTATACGCAGAATTTCTCAATTTCTGGCCTTAAGAGATAAATACAAAAAGGCCATATGTAACACACCCAGATTTTGGCTAGAGTTTAATCTCACGTTTTAACGTTATTTCTTCTTCTGTCGATCCTTGTCGCAGACACCTCAGACAGTTTAATCCTTGAACAAAAAAAAAAAAAAACAGAACACAAAAAATGTCTTTGTTCAGTTGGAAAACTTAAGGTTTAAGAAAACTTCAGAAAAATAATCCCAACCATCATCATATTGGTTTACCGTCTATAAAGGCGTACCTAACGAAACACTTATGGCAGTTTTGAATGGGATAGACAGAGGAAAAATAAACGTCAAAGCTTTTTTCATAAACATAGATTTAAGGCTTCGTTGCGTTGGTGTAATATTTGCTTTCTATCCTGTCTGGATGAGAGACACTCTCTATACAAAGAGGTTATTCATTGCATTTATTTAAAACCGAAATGTGACAGGCGGGTGTATGGCATGTAAATTCTACATATATATGTAGATCCTAACTACATAAGTAGGTACTATGACCTGAGAAGATCAAAGGATTATGGGTAAAGCTGCATCTATACAGCTATGGTCAAAATAATAGGAACACATCGTAATTGTTGGTAATTATGTATATTTTAAGCAGTCTAAGGCAACAAATTTTAATCTTAAACATTTAATTTTAGTGGTAAGTTAAATTTGTTAATGTTTCTTAATTTTGGTTGTCAAGATTTTGGAATCTATTTTCTGAAGACTTTTCAAGAGCCTAGCCCAAAAAATTGGAACCTAAAAAAACATTACATACACCGGTCAAGAAGGCTTTGTTATTACTTATTAGCAATCAAATTGTACTTTTTAGATAGTTTTTAATGGTCTTAATTCAAATCCGACTTCAGAATCACTATATCATGTCAGATTTTTGACTCATAAATTGTTTAAATTGAAAAAAAATCACATATGACAGGTGACGGGTAAGAACTACATAACTTAGAGTTGGTAACACTATTTTAAATGGCAGCCATTTTATCAGTTGTCAAGTGATTTATTTTTAATTACGTATGACATTTCAACGTGAATAGACTCTTTAGCTACGAAGCGCACTTTCGGTTAAATGGATATGTCAAAAAACAAAGCTGCCATGTTTGGAGTGATGATAATCCTCAAGTTTATGTTAAAACACCGTTACACCGTTTATAGAATAAAAAATGAACGTTTGTTGTGCTTTATGATTTGGTGGAATAATTAGATTGTACTTCCTTAAAAACCATGCTAGCCAGAACGTTACAGTCAATGGTGACTGCTTTAAGGCCATGATTACTGACTTTTTCGTTCAACAATTGAAAAATAAACAACCATGATATGCAGGAGCTGTGGTTTCAATAACGCAACATGTCGCATAACTCGTGCCACAATGAATTTATTAAAGAAAGCGTTTGGTAACCTTTTTGTTTTACGATACGCACCCGTGAATTCGCCTCTGTGGGGATATGTGAAGTCGCTAGTATACGCCGATATGACCGAAAAGACTGACTATTTGGAGGACAACATTCGCCGTGTTATTGACGATACACGGGAATACATTTTGGAAAATGCTCGGTTAACCTTAGGCATTTAGAAATCGAAGAGGCTCTATCTGGATTAGATCTATAAATAAAGGTGAAGGACCCGATGGAGTTCCTTCTAGTCTTTTAAAAATTGTGCAATTGCGTTAGCTGAACCACTTTCGATAATTTTGAATGTTTCATTTTGCGAAGGCAAGTTTTTTGATACCTGGGAAATTTCATTTTTATGTCCAATTTTTAAATCGAAGCAGGAAATCACTAATTATAGACCAATATGTAAAATGTCTGCATTATCAAAATTATTCGAGAAACTAGCAAACTAACAAACTTTCAAATTTGTTTCGTAGCCACATATCAATTTTTCAACATGGTTTTATGTCAGGAAGGTCAACCGCGACAAACTAAGCTTTGATTACTTATGAAATAATATCAAATATGGAAAAGATTTGCAAAACTGATATTATTTTCACAGATTTTGCAAAAGCATTCGATTGAATAAATCATAAAGTATTACTCCATAAATTATCTTCTTTAAATATTTACTTTTCTTTATTGAAGTGTCTAAAATCATATTTAACATGTAGAATCCAATTAAAATTGATCGCTCGTTCTCATATAACATCACTGTTTCATCAGGGGTTCCACAAGGAAGTCATTAAGTGCCATTACTTTTTTTTATTGTTTATAAATGAAATTCCCAATATTTTCAATGATTCAAGTTGCCTCCTTTTTGCGGTTGACCTCAAACTTAATCGCAAAATAAGCTGCGAAGCTGATTGTTTTCTTCTTTTGGAAGATCTAGAAATATTAGATGAAGTGTCAAGTCTTGTCGTGCTTCAGGATTATAGTATCAATTACATTAAGTTAGAAAGTGTGAGAAAAAAGAAAGATCTAGAAGTTATCTTAGATACCAACTTGTCATTTTTACCTCACTAAGGCTATATGAAAAAAAGCCAATCAAATGCTTTGATTTATCAAAAGAAACACTAGAGAATTCTCAGATAAAATCACTTTACAATTCTTTAGTAAGGTCGATTCTGGAATCCTTATTATAATTATTCAAGGAATAGAATCGAGAGAGTTCAAAAAAATTTTACTAGGTATGCCTTCTTCAAGTTAAAATGGAGGATTCCAAGACCGGCCTACAGAATTCGGTGTTTGCTGTTTGGAATAAAATCTCTTGAAGATCGTAGAATATGCTTTTCAGTGATGTTTATTAAAGACATCATAACTTATCATATTAATTGTCCTCCGCTACTACCAGCATTAACTGGAGGATATGCTCCATCCAGAAAAACACGTTGTCAATTCTTAAAAAGTGTTGATATTATGTTGGCCAAAGCTGTAGATACGTTTATAAATCAGTTAAAGATTTCTTAAGCTTACTTTGTTTCTAGTAAAAAATTTTATTGTATCTTTTCCTATAAAGAGTTAAGACTTTAAATCAATGTATTTTTTGTTTTTGTTTTGTAATTTCAGTCTTTATTTGAACTTGAACTCGCTGGCTGCAACGAAGTTACCGAAGCTGGACTCTGGGCATGCCTAACCCCGCGTATTGTCTCGCTATCGTTAGCGGATTGTATAAATATTGCTGATGAAGCTGTTGGTGCGGTAGCTCAACTTCTGCCATCCCTTTATGAGTTCTCCTTACAAGTACGTATACGTTTACTTTGATTAATATTTATTTTTATGTATGTATATTGTTCATAATTTTAATAAAACACATTCATAGAAATCAAGAAAAATGTGTCAAATAAATTTGTATGTTAAAATTTTACAGGCCTACCATGTGACTGATGCTGCTCTAGGATATTTCTCACCAAAGCAAAGTCATAGCCTAAGTATATTACGTTTGCAATCATGCTGGGAACTTACCAACCATGGTATTGTTAATATTGGTAAGTAGAGCACACATATACAAATATAAAGTACATCTCATTTATTTTTGTATGAAAAATGTTTACTTCTACACGGTAAAAAATGTTAAGGTACTTTTTAATATTTTAATTCTGCAATGACTTTCATTAAATTTGGCCCTCCTTTAAACGCTGTAGTTCATTTTAGTAAAACTCCCATGTTTGTTTCATACAAAAATTCTAAATTACAAAGATGGAAAACCATCGTACATTTTATCCTCAAAAATCCGTATTTGGAGTATTTGTTATTTTGACGTTATGTCAATTTTGTGACAGACCTTATTTTTCCCTGTTTTCATGTTAAGTTCAGTTGTCATTACGTTGGGTACCAAGAAAATGTATAAATGGTTTTCCATTAAAGGCAGGTCGCGGGCGTTTGCGTCTTATTCGGATAGTCCTGTGACTTAAGAAAGCTCCACAAGAAAATCCTAAAGAGGTCAAACCACGTCGCCATGGCACGAGATAACAATGCTATGAATACGATTGCGAAGAATATTGATTTTGTCTAGAGCTGTGTGCAAGTATCGCCATCGTGTTGAAACCATGTCTTCATTGTCCATATTACCCAATTCAGCCCACAAGATGTTGGTGATCATTGACCTAAAGCGATCGCAGTTGACGTTGACGGTTGGTCGTCCAAAATCCGGCAATTTTTCTTATTTACATATGTGCCCATTCATCCAAAAGTGGGCCTCATCAACTTCCAATTAGCGAACACACAACGCTGCGTATAGATGTTTGGTTTTAACTCCTCGGTCAGTTTGATTTTGTATAGGTGCAGGCCGAAGTCACTAAGCAAAATTCGCCATATTGTGTGCCCTGTCACAGGCCGTGTTTTTCTGAGCGAAGATGAATTAACTGCTTTGGCGCTTCTACTGCACACTTTTACAAGCAGTGGCGAACCGAACATTCATGTTGATAATAAACTTCCCATGGTAATTTGTCTTTAGTGACTGATTAAAAGGAGATATTTTGACAGAAAGTAAACGAAACAATATGGTCGCCACGAGCTGTCAATATAAATCCGTCCCTTTTGGAAAACTGTAGTTTTGTTATAAAAAAACCTACATAACATGAAAAAAATAAAAGAAACTCTTACATAATAGGAGCAGCAGTTTGCGGCGGAAATCAAATGGTAATTTTAACATTTTACTCTTGGAAGCAGTACCCGTAAAACAAATTTGGGTGTCATAGGCAGAGACAAGACCTCAATTTCTAAGGATTACATATTTTATGAAACGGAAACATACAATTTTCTTACCAACCTTATTTTAAAATTTTATTTGGTTATATTTCTGTAATGCTCTGTTTTAATAAAGACCAACAAAATTATTTACAAGTATGTTTTAAACGGCATAAGGCACTCAAAAATTATTTAATATAAACAAATTTTAATTTGAATTGAATTTTTAAAAAATATTCTAATTTAAGACCATATCAGCACTTGAATTCTGTTGGTTACGATTGCTTTGTCCTTGAACACGTCCATCGAATCTTCAAAAAGATGAAATTTGATTGATTGGATTATTAAATGCTACAATGTGTTTGGTTTTCCCATGATATTACGCATACTTTCTCACATATGGTCCTCCGCAGCTTGCAAATGGAAATGCCAGCCTAAGGTTCCTATTTTTGTAATAGAATATAATGGTTTTTCTAAATATCATAAAAAAGAAAAGAAAACAATTTTTGTATATAAATATTTTGTATTCCGTACTAAAAGCCCAATATTTTTAGCCGTGTACACAGCAGGAGATATCTAATTTAATTAAAGTCAGAATTTATTTCACTGTAATTAATCACAAAGTGAAAAGTGAAAGAAGATGAATTATTCTAAGAATATGTATTTATATGTACATGAAACAGCAAGAACCCTTAAGCATACACTACACAACCGTTTTTCGACCTGAAAACCTCAATAAAATGATTTCATATGAGTGTATAATTGTGTTGTATACATATCTGTAAATATGTGTGTATAAATGATAACTGTTTGTTTTAGATTCATAAAGTATTCCATTACCATACTAACAAAACAAGATTTAATCCATTCTTGAAATAACTTATGTACATATATCGAAATCCATTTCTGTTTATACGAATATACGAACAAAAAAAGTAAGCCCTCTGGTGGATGGAAATTGAATTATGGATTTGTTAATCAATAAGTACTCATGTAATCGTATCCAACCAACCAACCAACAACGGTACACGTAGCGTACATACGTAAACGTGTACGAATGAATCACTTCGTTTAACATTTATTTTTATTGAATTTGGCAGAAGTGAAATTGGGGTAGGATGAGGATACAGGAAAAGGTTTTGGTAAAAATTAAGGCTGAGAAGGTTTTTTTGGTTTTCAACCGGCGCGGCGGATGCTGATGGGTGGTGACCTGAAATATGAATTTTTTTAGCAGTTCTATATGAATTGAGTTGGAATTATATATGTACATTTATTAATAATAAAAAATGGTGTATAATTAATTACATAAGATAATAAAATAAATAATACTTGGTTAGCTTTGCTTGATTGTATATAATTGTGATTTATTAACACATCCCCACACATAATAATTTAATTGAACAAAATTAAATTGGCCAAAGAATTTCAATATTTTATTCTTTTTAGATAAACTTTTAACGTAATTTTAATGTTTATATTTTATTATTTTTATTAACTTCTCATAGGAATTTATTGTAATCAGTCCATTTGTCAAATTGAAAATTTTGACATTTCTCGACGTTTCAATGTCCCTAGAATCTAAATAAAAGATTTTTAGAGAGATGTCTGTGCCTACGTGTGTGCGTACGTTCGGGAAGCTTTTTTCGTCGTTCATATCTCAAGAACCAGTAGAGATATCGACTTTAAACAAACTTTGTTAAACAGATAATAACACAGGAAGGTGCAGAAAGGACTCTCAAGAAAAATGAGTGGGTGGTTTTTTTACATAACCATTAAAAAAAAAAAAAAACAAAATTTAAATATCTCACGAACCAATAATGCTAGCGACTTGATACCAAACAAGTATATTTTTGAAAAAAATGTAATTAACGGTATTTTTTATAAATCAAAAAAAACTGAAAAAAACATAATTGCCACCTCAAATATTTTACGAAATAAAAATGATTTTATCTCTAAAATAATTGTTTGCAACGAAAAATAACGTTAAATTTTGAGAAAAATCGAAGTGTTAGTTTTCTTACAAAAAATAAAAACCTAAAAAACCATTACTAAAACTTGGTAAAAATTGATTTCTTCAAACTAATTTCATCTTATAGAAAATATTGTCTTCGACATTTAGTCAAATTTTTATAAAATTCTTTATTATAGGTTTCGTATGCACTCGAAGTCTTATAATTTTAGTCCAGTCAAATTAGACGAAAAAAGGGGTTCAGCTCGGAAAAATTCCCACCTAGCTGAATTTTGGTACACATCTTTTTTATATTGTTGTTAACAATGTGTAAAAAGTTGACCTCGATATCATGTACGCGTCAAAGGTTATTCGAGGTCAAAGGTCACGGAATTAGCCTTTTTTTTAATATCTCGTTTTTTATTGGTCGTACAAAAAAAGTTTTAGACACAAATTGTAGAGGAGGTAATTATCTACAAAAATGGTCTTCTAACATTTTCACGTCAAGTTGATAGTTTTTCCGTTATAAGGCCAAAAAAGTGTACACTTTTAACGAAATATGATTTTTTCGCTAAAAACAAGTAGCCTTTGCGTTAATATCTCGCTTCATACTGTTTGTACAATAAAAAGTCTCGAACAAAAATTGTAGAGGAAAAAATTATCTACAAAATGGTTATACATTATATCCAATCGCACTTGCGCTATACAAATTTTAATGTTTACCGTACAAAATGACAATACATAATATACAATATTATATAAGGTACATAGTACATATTAATGTCGTCTGGATGCCAGACGGCGAACTGGGTGGTTGGGGGGTAACAGGTTGTACATATACATATATTTTTAATTTTTTTTAATATTATACGCGCACTCAAGGGGATATGAATTCCCTTATGATGATTAATCACAGTGCGAGCAATTAGGAAGGGAGGATAGGATTAGAAAGGAGATACCGATGCACATTGGTTTTGAATGTCTGCACACTGTAATGAGTGGGAAACATTGAATCTGGTAAAGCATTCCACATTCGTGTAGTTCGACTAAAGAAAGAATCTCTCTACTAACACTACGTCCGAAATTGGGCTCAAGGGTAAACTGATGAGCATTCCTAGAATAACGGGTATTACGGTTGAATTGTTTGAGGGGAGGAATGCAACTGGCTATTTCATTAGAGCATTGTTTATAAAAGTAGCGATAAAATAATGACAGGCATGAAACCTTACGACGACGGTGCTCGAGAGACACAAAAGTTTCAGTTAGACAACGGTCACCTATCATTTTTAGAGCTCTCTTTTGAATTCTGTCTAGGAGACTAAAGAAGGTTATAGGAGCACCTGCCCAGATATGGGAAGCGTACTCGAGTTTCGGACGAATGTAGGCTTTATAGATTATAGCCAGATAAGAAGGGGTAAAAAACTTCTTGCATCTTCGGAGAAAATCTCTAAACACTTAGCAGCATTTTCGGCAATGTCAAACATGTGATCACTCCACAACAAGTGGTTTGTAATGCACATACCTAGGACTGATAGCTGTTCAGTCTCCTCGATGCAAGTACCACTCATGGATAGTGGCATTGGGGGAAGGTTACGCTTTTGCGACAGTAGACAGCATTGAGTTTTCGAAGCATTAAATTCTACACGGTTTTTGATCCCCCATTGGACAATGCTGTCAAGATCAGAATTTAATGAGAACAAGGATGAGAATCTAAAAACGAATATGAGAAGCTGAGGGTACTGTCATCAGCGAAACAATTAAGTGGGTTAAAAGTTTTAGACAAAAGATCATTTATAAAAATAAGGAAAAGTATCGGAGACAAAACGGAGCCCTGGGGCACACCAGCGTTTATTTAGTGGATATCAGATTTAAACCCGTCCAATACTACTTGAATTAAAAGGTCCGAAAGATAATTTCTAACCCAACGAAGAAGTTACTCATCAATACCAAATGCACGCATTTTCGATAAGAGAGCTTGATGCCAAACTCTATCAATTGCCTTTGAAATATCAAGTGCAATAATCTTACTTTCTCCAAAATGATGTAAAGATTTGTTCCACTGCTCGGTTAGATAAACCATAAGATCACCAGTGGATCTATTGCAACGAAAACAATACTGCCGGTCATTAAGAAGCTTCCGTTCTTCAAGATATTTCTTAAGGTGAAAATTGATCAGCGTTTTCATGACCTTGGAAAGAAGGGACGTATGTAAGTGCAATTGGACGATAGTTGGATGGTGAGGAGGATTCTCCTTTTTTAGGGACAGGCTGGACGAATGCAGTTTTCCATCCACTCGGAAAGAGACCTGTAAAATAGGACAGATGGAAAAGCTTACGCAGTGGTTTTGCCAGCGTTGAAGAACACCTCTTCAGATATAGCCTATGTTACTCAGTGATAATGTAGCTTTCTAATGAAAAATTAAATTATTAAAATCGGTCCAGTATTTTTTGAGTTTATTCGTTACATACAAAAATACAAGTCTTTCCTCTTTATAATATTAGTGTGGATTGTAATTTTGTACGGTAAACATTAGAATTTGTATAGCGCAAGTGCGATTGGATATATATGTATGTATAACCATTTTGTAGATAATTTTTTCCTCTACAATTTTTGTTCGAGACTTTTTATTGTACAAACAGTATGAAGCGAGATATTAACGCAAAGGCTACTAGTTTTTAGCGAAAAAATCATATTTCGTTAAAAGTGTACACTTTGTTGGCCTTATAACGGAAAAACTATCAACTTGACGTGAAAATGTTAGAAGACCATTTTTGTAGATAATTACCTCCTCTACAATTTGTGTCTAAAACTTTTTTTTGTACGACCAATAAAAAACGAGATATTAAAAAAAAGGCTAATTCCGTGACCTTTGACCTCGAATAACCTTTGACGCGTACATGATATCGAGGTCGACTTTTTACACATTGTTAACAACAATATAAAAAAGATGTGTACCAAAATTCAGCTAGGTGGGAATTTTTCCGAGCTGAAAACCTAATTTGACTGGACTATTATCATAGCTCCCCAAATTTCCTTTCGATTTTGATAAATTATTACGAATAAATTCAACACTAAAAGAAGAATACAGTTAAAAATAAGTGAAATTTTTTTTTAAATATTGGCTAAAGCTCGGAACAAATTTATAATTCATTCATAAATAACCTTAACCCTTTGTTCCCTATTGGTTTCACTATGGAACAAGATTTCGTGACAAAAGTTAAGTTGAAGAAACTCAAAATTTGTTTGATTTCCATAATGTGTCAAATTTAATTGTGGGTATCACTGATGGCCCCATAGAAAAAATATATTATCTAGAGTCCCAACTTAATGGGTTTGCTCTCTTTCGGTCTCCAAGTGAAATTGAGAGGATTTTTTCCATAAGGATAAGCATGTGTTAGTTGTCCCGTGCATTTGTCTACTTTTACACGATGCCTCACGACTCACAACTTACGTGAGTGCGAAAAAGAAAGCAGATGTGAGAAAATGAGATGCAAACAAAATTTCCGGTGAGTCTCGGGCAAATTTTTAGTAGACTCACATTGACGTTTCTTTTTTCTCATATTCGTTTTATGCTGTTCTTTTTCATTCGATTTTCTTGTTGCTGGGATAAATAACATCGAATTTGTTTGAAAACCAGAAACTATCGAAAAATTAAAGCCAACGAGAATAAGAAGGAGCATTCAAAATAAAACAAATAATAATTGTCAAATTTGAGGCATGGGGCACGAGTCAACGTTTAATAGCGCTTGCCTCACCGAATACAAATTTATAAGGAAAGTCAAAAGTGAGTCGTGAGTCAACTTGTAACAGGGGACTTTCTTATGGGACCAAGCCATTATTAATGTAGTTGTTATGGAATTTTGTGCCCATCTTGCTCAACCGCGGGGACAAAACTATGAGGTGAACTCAGTCGTTCAAAAAAGTGATCCGTTGAATTCAAAAATTGAAAACTGAATGCAATAATTTAAGAAAAAATAATTTTGTGGTTCCTTTTCAGTGTAAACTGTGCTAAAACTTATATTTTTCTGCTTTTGGCTTACAAATTCTATGATTACCTGTCAGTATCTGTCGTTATTTTGTTAAGAGAAATATAATATAAAAAAAACTTGCCTGCAAATCACCGCCTTGTTTGCTTTATCTTCCTGATTTCTTCAGCTAAATTGCTTTCTGCATTATACTATAAAATAAATCGATTATTGTTGCACCTCCTTCACTGCAATTTGACTTACTTTTTATTCAATGAAGTGAACTTGTATTATACTCTCTTCATTATAAAGGTTTTTGGTCTGAAAAATATCAAATTATATTAAATATTAAAACAATTTACAAAACTTACTCTTAAAATCCGAAACCCATTGTTTTGTTTTGCAAAATTGATTGTCATTTTTGACAGGTCAAAAAAATTCTATAACATTCTTTTTTAGCCCAATCCCCCATTTTGCTTTTTTTCACCACTCACATGTATTCACCGATATCTAATTTGAGTGAGTTCACCTCGAATAAAATTTAAGGGTGTTTCAGGTAGGATGGGTACCGGTCGGGACTCTAGATAATATATTTCCTCTATGGATGGCCCTGCGAACGATCAATATTACTTCAATAGAGACCCATGCAAGTAAATTTGACAAGTAATATTGATCATGTGTAGGGCTTCCTTAAGAAATTTAATATACCCTTAATTAAATCCTGATTATTATCAGTTTATCACTTACTTAGAATTATTGTTCCCATCAGCTATAAACTTTCTTCCAGGGCAATACATTTAAATGCAAATAATTTAATTTTCAATTATTGTTATCGAATTGAATCAATCAAATTACCATCCAGAGGCTTTAAACATTTTGTGATATTTCTGATGAAAATCGCTCAATATTTTAAAATTTATTTCTCAATAGTCCTATGTATCAGTATATTCATCTAAAGATTTACTGAACACTGAAGTGATGTCCTTCAAAATTTAATTCTATTATCTTGGCAAAGAACACCCTTCCAATTTTGTTTTGTTTCTATCATTTTTTATCAGTTTACAAAATCGAGTTCAGGGAATGAACCTTGTTATTTTGCCATGGCAAACAAAGAACGCCAGAAGAAGGGGTGGCATTTACAATAGAACTTACGAGTACATGTTTTGTCTTTGCCCCTTGGGACAAAAAACCTCACCTTATCCTAATGTAGTTTCAAATTTAATTCAATTTAAAAATCTAAATAAATATAATAATACAAATATATAAGAAGAGTTTGTTTTTGGCGCCAAAAAAAAAAGAATTAAAACAAAAAACAAAAGCACTATTTTTAGAATTAATTGATCAATTAAATAACAGAGATATACGAATTAGATGATGTTGAGGTGTTAGAAAATCTTTTATCATTAATGAATTTTAAATTTAATCAAAAACGACACTTACCAAATAATATGTAGGTTAGTTTCTATACAACATTTTATCATATCTTCTATAGGTCTTCATCACATTGTCGCCTCAAATATACAGTGATGCACAGACAAATAGCACATATTTTTGTTAATTATTGTTGCAGTTTATTAAATTGAAGTATTAACAACATTTGAGGTTTAATTACATGAAGTATTTAATAGCTAGAAATAAATTTAAAATTATCTTATAGTCTATTAGAATCTAAAAGTTTATCTTTTTTGAGTTTAGTTTTTAGAAAACAGTTGACATAAAATACAAAATTAGTATTTTTATTATTCTTGTTACCTTTTATAATCACTCAGTTAGTATATTGTTGGAAATCCTTTGATTTTTATCACAGGTTGACATTTCCTTGACAAACTCTCTACCAGTTTTATGCATCCTTCTATAGGTGCTGCATTAAAGCTTTTTCGACGACAGCTCAATGCCATTCCATGAATTCTCAATTGGGTTAAGATCGGGATACTGAGTCGGATATTTCAGGAATTTAACACAAAAATATATTTTATACCCGATTTATCTAAAAAAGAAGTGTGTTTCAGATCGTTATCGTACATAAAACGCCATGTCACTTGAAAATTATCATCAGCATAAGGAATTATATAATTAGCCATAATTTTCTGGTCCTTTCTTCGGTTAACTTTAACATTTGGGCTAACACCTTGCCAGGAGGACGCACTTCATTCGTCAGAATGCATTTTATTTTCAAAAATATTAAATGATGATTTAACTTTTACTTACAAACTTTGCATCAATACAAAATTTGATATTACAAAAATTAAAATACCAAACGAAAACGTGTAAGTTCAGTGTGAACAATTTTCGGGTTTTTGAAAATTTTTTGCTGAAAACTCGGTATTGGGTTTGGTGTGAAAAAGCTATTAAATCTGTTTTTGACACAAATTAATTAAGTTAATTTATTTCAACTGTCGCTCGGGTCGGATATAAATGATCTTCTCTAATGGTGGTTAACCTTGTACGATGAGCCCTTGAAACCTTTGAGTCGTTCTAAATGTCTTCCGGTGCCATACACAAGCTTTCTCGAAAAGTTTAATAACTCTGGGAAACCGTCTTTCCATGACCTTTAAACTCAATTATCAAAATCTCTTTTATCCGCTGAGCAATGTAACCCTCTTCCCATGTCTATCGAATAATTGTTTGTATAGGTAGTTAGAAATGGCGATCTCAGGGTAACCTAGCCCGAGATACAATTAGCGCTGTAGTGCGCCGTTTTGATACCAAAACTCGTTTGACCTGTGAAAGAAAGGAAAAGATTTATAGAGAAGCTTCATAGCGATTAAATTAGAGCCATTTTGTCGCATTGAGAAAAGAGATTAGGTCTTTAATCTTTGTCTCAGATAGCTCATCCAGTTCGTGAAAGAATGCTTTCCCAAAGCATTTCATTCTAGTGCTTGCCAAAGCAGGACATTTGCAGAGGAAATGGATTATCGTTTCACTTTCTCTTTGGTCGCAGCAACTACGGCAAAAGGTTTGTAAGAGATACCCAATTTCTCTGCATGAACTCCTATAGGCCAATGTCCGGTACAAACCGCAACAATCCTGGCTATGTCTTGCCTTGGTCTGCATAGAAGATCGTTTGTACGGGTTTTATTATAGGTGGGCCATATCTTCCTAGATATAATGCAGTTGGGTAAATTGCTCCACCTTCGATTTGATTCAGTTTGGTAGATGGAAAAGATTTTACCCTTCATAGCACCAAGAGGAATGTTAACCATTACCGCAAGTGAGCTATGAAGGGCCGATCCTTGCCTGGCTAGCTCGTCAGCCCGTTCATTTCCCACGATACCACTATGGCCCGGAACCCAGATCAGGGTGACGTCGAGGTTAATGTTCAGGCTCGCAAGCTCATCGCGACATTGCTGGACCAATTTAAATGAGGATGTAGCCGAGTTAATGGCTTTGATAGCTGCCTGACTGTCTGTGAAGATAGCCGATTTTCGGTTTTGGTTTGGGCTTTGTTTAAGTATTCTACAAGCCTCCCTAATTGCCAGCAGTTCAGCTTGAAAAACGCTAGCAAAGCCAGGAAGCCTAAAGGATTTAACTACATTTAGGGACTCAGAAAAGATCCCAGAACAAACTCCGCAATTGTTTGTATAGAAATTTATTTTAAACTTTTCAAAAGTACTTACAGAATATGAATAATGTATACCTACCTAAATTGTTTTTATGTTTTCCATTTTGTAAATTAAAGATGAATCAAAGGGGCTAGTTCGTAGATTATGTTCTTACTATGTTTAGAAATTTGCGTGCATCAAATGGCGCTATATTTTTGGACACTAACTTTTTGCAAAATAATAAACAAATATTACAGCTTATGTCTATTTCTGTGTAATTAAACAACTTATTCGAGTCAGCTTGTAAAAACGAAACGATATTTTAATTTAGTTTTACGATTAATTTTAAAAAAAGATTACCAAGACTCGCACAGAATTGAAAGATCGGTTTATAACATTGGTTAATTTTTTTAAGAATAAAAATACAATATGTTAAAATTAATGAATTATAAAGAAAATACGGTGGAATTTGAGATGTATCCCTATTAAATTACTGTGGGTTTTCTTATTTTCCGCTTATATTTTATTTTGGAGTCGCCTACCTTCGTGCTCAAATTTCGGGCTGGATTTCAAGGATGGATTGCAAAGAAACTACACATGATATTTGAACACATTTTTTTTTTATTTCATTAGTCAATTTTTAAACTTTAACGAAAAACAAAAAAAGGATGATTTGTTTAATAAAAATTGCCCTTGACGCGTCGTTGAATGCACTACTGCCGGTGCGACGGAGTAGAACGGCTGGCACGATATCTCAGCTTCAGAACCTTGAAACAACAACAAAAAAAATTGTAACTTAATTTTTAGAACGTTGATTGGGTCTAGGCACAAGCTTTTTTGAATATTTGAAAATTTCACAAAATGGCAGCGATTTGGAAAAAAATTGCATTTTTTACCATGTTTTTTCAATCTAAAAAAGAATTTTTTTTTGAAAAAAGTTTGTGTCTAGGCCTAGCGAGATGTTTTGTGAATAAGTAACGCTTTACAGATTTAGAATATCTTCTATAGTTTCGTTAAAATCGTGCCAACAGTTTTGAAAAACACTACTTTTGAGAAAACGCTTTTAAAGATAAATGTTACAAATTAAATGGGCAGGGTGGGGCCGGGTTTGAGGCTCTATATCTCGTAAAACAGCATGCTTTCGATCAAATCCTTCACAGAACACGTTTTAAGTTATGTCTACATTAAAAATATGCAAACAAAAATCGATTTTTTCAAACCGCGAAGGTAGACAGCACTTTTAACATAAAAGGTGTAAGGAACGAAGTTCATAGTATTTAAAAGCAACTTTAAAACTCAAAAGACACAATTAATAAGAAATTCGGAGTTCTCTATGATCTAAGAAATAAAAAGATCGATTTGTTTGTCCAATGGTAAATTACAATTACAACTACTCCATGAACACATCCATCGAGATACAATTCAGTTATCAATCGAACCAACACCTAAGAACAAAAGTAACAAAATTAATTTCGAGACTCGAATAAACGTCAACAATCCATCCACAATAGGATTCTACTTGTTATATTTGTAATGGATTTCAAATCAAAGCTTCTTCAAAAAAAATACGCTTAAGCACTATTCACATGAGCACGACCAACGAATGAACAAATATTCGTCGATTTTGACATTTCTTTCACATGAGAGTTTTTAATTCGTCGCACAGCCGAACACCATTCACCACCGAAACCAAAACAAGAATGTTTTTTTTTAGGTTAAGTACGCGCGATTATTTTATTTGTTGCTAGGGTGGATAATGTGGAACGCGAATAAAGTTTGACAGTTCGTATCAACTACAATTTTTTTCCCGACGAATAAATTTGTTTTCTTAAATTTATTAATATATGATATTGAAAAGTAAAAGTATGCATCATAAATCAAATAGAAACTTCATATATTGCTATCGTTTTGTTAAGAATTTGTGTGGAAATATGTCTTCAAACGTATATAAACTCACATTTTGTAATTCATTCGTCGTTCGTTGGTCGCGCTCATGTGAATGCTACTTTAATGTCTTATCTTCTCTAACCGCGATTAGTTCAAACCAAAAAGAAACGCCCTTACTTTCAGGAAAGAGTTTAGATTTGTAAGCTATTCACTAAATGTAAGGTAAAAGTGTTGTATTTATATGTCCACCACTGTAAATGAAGACTTAAAATGAGGAAGACAACAAAATAGTTTTCTACGTCAATTGTGATAAGCAAAGCCAATGATTTGTTTTCGATTACATCAACAAAACATTCTAAAATTGCCTTAAGAAAATTTAATTAGAAAATTTAATCCTTCAAGAAATCACCACATACTGTGGGTGTTGAGTTCATATTTATGTACCTTCAGAATAAATATGCATTTATGAGATTTATAGTTTGTTGGAAAATATTTTATAAATTGACATAATATGTTAGATTAAATCTTTCGGATGGTATCTAATGTTCATTCCATTGAAAGTTTAAAACTTAATTACTTATTACGAATTTATCGGAATGGAGAAAAGTTTCAGAATTAGTTAAGAATTTTTAGTCAATTAAGTCAACTTGTGTAAATGAAGATGAAAATGAAAAATATTTACAACTGTCAAACTTGTAAATGAAGTGATCATTTGAATATTATGAGAGTAATTTTATGGGAAACCAATTATCTACTAACATAAAATAACTATTTAATGTATAGAATGCAGTGACATTTTGTAATCAATCTAACTAGTAGTACGTTTTTTAGAGATTGCCATTGCCTGACATTTAATTGGGTTAAGGTTTAACTTATTCTTTTTGAAACAGAACTGTTATTGTTTTTTGTATATAGTAAACGATCCGCATTGATTGCAATTTTACTCTAGCGGACAAAAGAGAGGTTTGATGAGGAATGTCGGCAGGCAAATGCAGCCAAACAACAGGCACGCAAAGCGGCGCTGCATAAAAGGACGAGAGCTGCTCATGAGCTCTATGAGCAGAAGAGGCGAGAGGAACACCGACTTCTCAGAAGGAAAAAGAGAGAGCATGAGAAGCGTGCGGTCGAAGATGTTGAGAGGCTTAAAAACAGGAATGAAGTTCGAAAGTTTTATGAACAGGTGAAACGAAATTCACAAGTACATAAACCTAGAACCGAAGGCTGCAAAGACGAAAGTGGAAACATCATAGTGGAACCGCAGTCAATGCTGAGGATATGGAAGGACCACTTCTGCAGACTGTATAACGGCGACGACGAACCGAATTCCGCTGTCAGGCAGGATGATCCATTCAATATAGACGACGAAAGCCAACAATCCCGTCCTCCCGACTTAGACGAAGTAAAGATTGCTATATCTAAGCTGAAGTCTAACAAAGCCGCTGGAGCGGATGGCCTGAATGCCGAGCTCTTTAAAGCAGCTGGAGATGAGTTGGTTAGGAGCATGCACCAACTTATCTGTAAGATATGGTCGGAAGAAAGCATGCCCGATGAATGGAACCTCAGTATTGTTTGCCCGATCCTGAAAAAAGGAGACCCTTTAAACTGCACCAATTATAGAGGAATCAGTCTACTTAACATCGCCTACAAGATCTTCTCTGCCGTTATATGTGAACGTCTAAAGCCCATCGTCAACAACCTGATAGGTCCTTATCAGTGTGGTTTTAGACCAGGAAAGTCCACAGTCGATCAAATATTCACATTACGGCAGATCCTGGAAAAAACCCAAGAACACCAAATCGACACCCACCTTCTTTTCATCGATTTCAAGGCCGCATATGACAGTATCTACAGGGACGAACTGTATAGAGCCATGTCTAGTTTTGGCATCCCTGCCAAACTCGTCCGTTTGTGCAGGATGACCATGGAGAATTCACGCTGCTCCATAAAGGTTGGAAACAACTTAACAGAACCTTTCGATGTCAAAAAAGGTTTTAGACAAGGTGATGCGCTGTCATGTGATTTTTTTAACATCGTACTTGAAAGAATAGTGCAGAGCTCACACGTCAACACTAGAGGCACTATCTTTCAAAAGTCTGTCCAATTACTTGCATATGCTGATGACATTGACATAATCGGAAGAACTCAGCGTGATGTCAATGGGGCTTTTGTGAGTATTGAGGCAGAGGCGGCAAAAATGGGTTTAACGGTTAATGAGGGCAAAACAAAGTATATGCTGTCATCAAGAAAGGACCTACAACACCGACGTCTTGGTCAAAACGTCACCATCGACAGACGTAACTTTGAGGTAGTCAAGGACTTCGTCTACCTAGGCTCCGCTGTAAACGCAGACAACAACACCAGCGCTGAGATCAAACGAAGAATAACTCTTGCTAACCGCTGTTTCTTTGGGTTAAGAAAGCAATTGAGTGGTAAAATCCTCTCTCGAAAGACCAAAGTGTCGCTATATAAGACCCTAATCATCCCCGTCCTGCTATACGGTGCAGAAGCATGGACCATGACAAAAGCGGATGAAAGCACCTTGGGTCGTTTCGAGAGAAAGATTCTTCGGGTGATCTACGGTCCCGTATGCATCGAAGGGGAGTGGAGGAGAAGATGGAACGACGAACTGTACGGGCTGTACAGCGACGTAGACTTAGCCAGAAGGGTAAAAGTCCAACGACTAAGATGGCTGGGTCACGTAGAGCGCATGGAAACCAATGCTCCGGCCCGGAAAGTCTTCGAATCCACACCTACAGGACAGCGCAGTAGAGGAAGACCGCGAATCAGGTGGCGCGCACAAGTGGAAGGTGACCTCACCCAACTCGGAGCGCGAAACTGGAGACATCTAGCTAGGGACCGAGCTAGATGGAGAAGTTTGTTGGGTGAGGCCCTAGTTCACACAGGACTGTAGCGCCACCTTAAGTAAGTAAGTAAGGACAAAAGAGAACATCATTGCTAGCTTGGTTAAAAAGTAGTGGTCCTGAATTACTTCCTTGTGGAACTCCCGATTAAATATTTAAAGGAGAAAGAACTTCTTAATTTAACCTGGTAAGACCTAATTTTAATAAACTAATAATTCCATGTGATGAATTAAGGAGGAAATCCAATTGGCTCCAGCTTGTATTTGACCATAAGAAAGTTGCTCTTCACTAAGTATTTAAGCACTTATGCACAAATTAGTTATTGTAGATTAGTAATTGTACAAAATTACATACAGTATGTTGTTGATTACATAAAATATTCTTTTACTTATGTCAGATTTGTTTCCCTTTATGAAGACCAAATTATGGGCATTCATTCGTTCATATTCATTTTCCAAGTTCATTGGTTTTTATAATTAAAAATGTAGTTTTGAGATTTAAAAGCGATTAAGAGAGTCAAATTTGTAGTTTTTGGTGTCAAAACGATTTTTGGTTTGACGTTTCGGAATATAATCGTTTTAATGAAAGCATCATTTCCTTTGTATTTCCACCTATCAGTTTTACTTTCAATGATCAACCCTAGCCTTAAATTCTTGAAACCAATCAGGAATTGCTTGATTGGAATTTAATATTTTTTTAAACAGCAGACATTTCATTGGTTTCAATGATAAAATCAATGGCCCCTAACCCAGAATTTGTCTTTTAGTTAATTTTTAATTTTCAAATGATGCAAAACGTTTTCAATAAACATCTGAGATTTGATTTCACAATTCAGAAAGGTGTTCCACTGTTTTCGTATTCACACTTATCAGTTTTCATTTCAACAATCAACTCTTACTTTGAACGCTTGATTCTTATAAGAAAATTCCTATAATTGGTTTCAATGATGAAAAGCAATGGTAGCTAAAACCGGCACCTTAAGCTTAGATAACTGGTGAAACTAAACAAGAAGTACTATACAAAAATAAGACAAAATCGCTGGCGAAGGTGAATAATACCATTGAAAAGATGTCTTATTTAAATTTCTTCCAATTCTACTCTACTTTTCACTCTTATTTTATCTACGTGGTTCAATCATTATTGAATTATAATTGGTCACGAAATTTGACATCGCTTTTACTTTGAATATTCCACAAAATGGAGGAATCATAATAATTGTCACTTTTTCTAAACAGCTGATAAGGTTAACACTCTACACAGAGTGTAGAAATCGTTTAGAAGAGTGTAGAATTCGCTCAGAGCAGGCAGAGTACAGAGCAGAGTATGAGCACATCGAGTACGCTCTGAGCAGAGTTTGACCAGAGCTCTCAGACTTATTTATAAAACACTCTGGAGAAATGAACTGTCAATAGCTTAGGAATTTTCCATCTCTCTTTCTTTCTCTTTTATACCACAAGAAACAAACGTAAAGTCAGCTACGCTCAGCTGTTTACTCCATTTGCTCGGTTATTTTCTTTAGGGCTTATAGAGCGCGGTCCGAACTAACTGATTGAAAAAAGAAACCATAAACCGAGCGCTCTGATACCTCTGAGCAAAAAAAGAAACACAGAGTTCTTTTTTTGACAGCTCAGTTCTCTGCTGCTTAAAAAGAAAAACGTTTTTTGTGGATGTAGAGACCTAGAAAAATTTAGTTTATGGCCAAACCCAAGCCTCGCGTTATTTTGGTCGGGCATTTGACTACTTTACGATATTTAACGATATCATGTGTCATAAAAATCGACCTAAGAATTTGCTTAATCTAATTTAGCTTCAAAATATTTGTGGAGAGTTCTGTCTGGAAGTTGAAGTTCACTGCTTGTCTTCATCACTTCTTGCAATTCTTTTAATTTGTAAACAATTTTTTTCAATAAATAATTTAAACGTCAAAATTTCGCAAGCAATTAATATACCGGGCAATTAAAGCCTAGTACGCTGCTGATGCTGAAACGAAAATTCCCATACAAAAATGACATGACGAAATCGTAAACGAAAAATTTCGCTGTGCTTTTCGTTTTTCAGTACGCTGCTGAACGACGAAATGTGACATTTTAGTGGAGAGCTGTACTAGATTTCTTAGTACAATTCTCCACTATTTTCGTTCTCAATTTAATTGCCCAGCACATCAATTGCTTGCGAAATTTTGACGTTTAATTTTTTTATTGAAAAAAAAAAATTGTTTACTCGTGACTTTCGGTGTTTTGACTTTGATTTATATTTGATTTAAAATTTAAAATAAAATGGATTTGTCTAATGTGTTCCAAGATTGCATTTCTGAATCGGAAACTCAGGATGTTATTGGTGATGTGCAACAAGTGATGAAGACAATCAGTGAAATTCAACTTCCAGACAGAACTCTCCACAAATATTTTTCCGCTGTGGTTTTCGTTTTCATTTCGCTCTGCACTTGGAGACCACCGAAAAATTTCGTTTCGCATCAGCAGCGTACTAGGCTTAAATTGAGAACGAAAAGAGTGGAGAATTGTACTAAGAAATCTAGTACAGCTATCCACTAAAATGACAAATTTCGTCGTTGAGCAGCGTACTGAAAAACGAAAAGCACAGCGAAATTTTTCGTTTATGATTTCGTCATGTCATTTTTGTATGGGAAATTTCGTTTCGCATCAGCAGCGTACTAGGATTAATTAAAGAATAGAAGAAGATTCTAAAATAAAGCAAACAAAATTGCAATGACAATATAATTGTCAGCTGTCAAAGCGCTACAAAATAGAAAATAGCTGTATTCTGGCTAAGCTCGAGCTTAAGATATTTATGTACGATCTAAAACGAGGTAACATTTTAGATTGCCTCATAAGAGTCCATTGTTTTTATTTAATATGTGAAAGTTGGCACGACCGAATTCTTGATTGTGATTAAGTTATTAACTTCAACAGCTTATTGAGGATTTTAATTAAAGTTCCAACTTATGGTGTTTGTTTATGAAGAATATCATCTTAAAAGGAAATTTAATAAACTAAGGTGGTTATTTAACTACAATCTCTTTATTTCATTAACCCATGAAAACACTGTGAGATAAAAGTTAAATAAAATACATATACACGTCATAATAATAGGTAATGGTTTTCTAACATAACCTTCTATTTTATCTTAAATGGTTTTGACTTGCCAAGTCTAGTCCTTTTCTAACGGATATACAAAACTTAACGTTAATACGTTGGTACATGTGAAAATTTTGCCAAATTAGATTTTGACAGTATAAATGAAAAGTTAATGTAGCCTTCAATAGCATTGTGAGACACGTTAAGTATACATACTCGTATGTGTATGAGTTGAGTTCCTGCAATTAAGTATTTCAACTTAGTTTATCGTCGCTTAACATGAGATTCGAAAACTTGGTAAAGTTTAACACTTGATATATACGTTATTGGTGTACATACATAAGTATAAAAATGATACAGCAAGGAAGAAAAGAGAAGCTTGAGAACTTTAAATATACAACTTCAATAATACAAGACGGAAAGATTGTTAGAATTAATTTTTGTATTATAAAAATCATTAAGAGAATTACATATCATTTGTTTTTTAAATATGATTTCTTGCGTAGTCGTTGTCCATATGTTTTCGAAATTTCAGCATAGTTTGACATTTCTCAGCTGTCAAACCAAAGACAACAACCACCGAAACTTCTCATGCTGCTACAAAAAACACCCTATTAACATAAGTGAAAATATTCGTTTGTACTGCTATTGCGACGCAAAATTGCACATAAATCTTTTATATTAAGTAAAAATATCTTGTTTTTAAGTTTCCTGAAAACTTAAGTTAAAGGATTTCAAAATGCATGCATACATTTGGATGTAAGTACCTTCAACAACAAAAAATCATACCACCACCGTCAACATGTTTTGGTTCCAGTTTATTCAAAAAAGGAATATACATATATCATTCCATTTTTCACGTTTCAATATTTACCAGCACTCATGTATGTACCTCCACTTTTATACTAAATCTTAAGCATGTATACAAGGAATTTCTAAAGAAGAAAAACGAAAAAATAATATAAAACAAAACACTCTTCAAAATTGTTCAACAAAAAAGCATAACAATGCAAGCAATATGCACTACGACGTATGTATATTCAGAGCCAAAAGATGCATAGATACTCTGAGTTTTGCTATAAGCATTGTGTTGTGTACTTTGTTCAAAAACTGAACAAGAAAAAATGTCTGAGACGGAACCATTTCTAAAAAATCTCCGCACCATTCTCAAAATACAAAAAAAAAACTAAAAAACACCACACTACATTTTTAAACATATATTTCTACTGTATTGGTATATACATATATAATAATATAATACAGTGTACTTGTGTTCGTTTCCAGGGTTGCCAGATTGGGCTATTTATCCGAAAGTGGGCTATCTTTTTGCTAAATTGTCGTAAGTTTAGCCCAAAGTAACCCAAATCTAATTTTGAGTTATATTATTCTTAGCACGAATAAAAGATAAATGATAGCGGAACATTTTGTATGAAACTATTAGACTTATGCGTCAGCAACGCTGTAGTTAAGAGATTTTTTCTTCTGTGTCCAAACAAAACCAATAAACCGATAAACCACAGCATCTTCCCTTACAATAATTTTGCCTTACAAAAAGTTTTCATCAACGTTTGAAATTATGTCAATGGTGTTTAATGACCTTAATTCAAATATGTCTCCAAAATCGTTTTATCACTCCAGGTTTTTGAGATATAAGGCTTTTTGAGGCTATCTAAATTCATGGACTAGTTTTTTTTTGTCAATAAAATTCATGATGGTTTTCCAAATCTATAATCCGTATGTTCAATAATATTTCAAAGAACTTTCGATAAATCTTTATAAGTTGTTAGATTATCCCTGTCTTACATAGATCTTTAAAAAAATCTGAACTATTTATGCTGGAAACGGTTCTTAAAACTAAAAAAATAAAGCTTTCTAAGTAATTAATGTTTTTGTAACAAGTCCACCTTCTAAACAATGGCTATCATCAAGCTTTCAAATTATAATGAAAAATAATGTTGAAACCGGGTATTTTTAAAATTTGAGCAGATAGTTAAAAACGAAGTTCGATTCGAAAGCACTACAAATTCAAGGTTTTTCAAAACTTCATAAACTTCAGTAAGTAAAGTCTTCAAAACACCATTCTTGGTTGTCTTTAACATTTTCAAAGAGGCATATTTTAAAAGCCTGATGTGACTATAAAAAAAATTATAAGCTGAGATTTCAGGCAATTTTGATCTTTGAAAACAGCATTTTTTGGTAAGAATATCACAATTATATAGACAGGTTTTTAACAGCTAAAAATTTTAATTGTGTTAATAGTTTCCCTTATTGTGTGGAGATTAATAACTATGAACTAATAACTAATATTTTTCAATCAATTTTATCAAATGGCATTGTGAATTTCAACTATCGGTATTGTTGACCCAATGGACAAGTAGCTGTTCTGAATAAAAAGTTTCATTAATTTTCTGCTAAGCTGTCAATCTCTCCTGAAATCGTTAATTTGATATGAATAAGTTGGTATTAGCTAAAAATAATCTTAAAAAAATTGTATTTTCTTCAAACGCTGAAGCTAATATGGAGTTTTTCAATAAGGGCATAGATGATGAAAATTTCAATCGTGGCGTTTGCTGTATCCTGTATGGCACGTAGCGTTGGAACCACATGTCGTCAAGGTCCATATAGTTCAATTTGGGCCATAAGAAATTAGTTATCATCGTTATTTAGCGCTCGCTCTTAACGGTGACCGCCTCACTAACGTCCTTTTCAAACAAATACGGACCAATTACGACGCCGCCGCTGCCGTCCCAAAATCCACACCAAACGGTAACTTTTCAAGGATGCATTATCACCTGGTTAACCTAGCGTGGGATGGTGTCGTCCCATATACGGCAATTTTGCTTGTTAATATAGTTATTCATCCAAAAAAGCGCCTCGTCACTAAAGATGATTTTTCCGCCAAAATTGGGGTCCTCTTCCAAACGATTAGCGCAATTAGCGAATAAACTGCGTTGTCTATGGTCATGAACTTTGAGCTCCTGGGTTAGTTGGATCTTGTACGGATGTAGGCCTAAGTTCCGACGCAAAATTCGCCAAGTTGAAGTCTGCAAAAGGCCGAGTTCTTGTGCACGACGAGGAACATAATATTGCTCCTGTCGAACGAATTTCAGAAACATGCAATGCTGATAGCTTCAAAAAGCTTCATCATCTCAGAGTTTTCAAGAAATCTAAAAATCAATATCATTTTAGTTGATTTTATTTTGTTTTTAATGTAGTTGGTTTAAAAAATAATTTACTTCTTCCTCGAGTTTAATAAAAGAAACATCTGTAGGACGCACATTCACAATATACAAAATTATTGTTATTCACAATGGCACAGTATTTTATGAAATTATTTTCTTAATACCGCTTTTTAATTAATGTCATAAAATCTATCAAAAGTTCGTTGAGAATCTAGGGTCTAGTGATTTACAACTCACAACTATTCATTCGTGCGAGTAATGTCGTCAGAGATGGAGGGGACCTACAGTTTTAAGTCGAATCCTGATCGGTTAATTTGAGAAAGCACTTTTCATGACATGGATCTATCAATTCCCTGCAAGAGGCAGTAACCGTGAACAAAACTTTAGATGGCCTAGGCAGAAATTAAACTCAAGACCTCTGCCATGACAGTCCAATCGTTGATGTTTGTTTAAGATAAATAACTTCTAATTAAAATTGAGCTATTTTCGGGCTACTTTTTTGGCTCTGATTTTGGGCTACAAATATTTTTAAATAAGGCTATTAAGCTAGTTTAACACCGGATGGCAACCCTGCTCATCTGTCCCGCTCGCTCCACTAAATGTGTGTACATTGTAGATTCATCGCAATTCGGGAATTCAAATTATTTTGCAGCCTCAGTGGAACACCATTTGGATAGATGGATGGATGGATGGATAAATATGTTTACACGAAGTATACCTTAGTCATACCTCCCCCCCCCCCCAATATCATTCAGCATCCCACCATCAAAGTCTAATGTTTTGGTAGGTTGTTTATATAGCCGTGTGTCTGTAGTATTTTTAGGCCGCGCTAGGTGGCGTGGTAACAGCAATATGGCGACACATGTTTTATAATAAAAAACAAATTAAATGCACCATATCAACCTATCTACAACATCATTTGGTGCAGAAAAGAAAATCAGGAGAAAAGAACAATTTTGTATGCAATTTGGCACACTTGGGTAGGCGAGCAGTAGGCAAAATGAAATTCTCTACATTTTCTACGACGACGACGCGACGCGACGAAATGAACAAATGGAAATTAAATGCGACAAAAACGTCACAGCAAACTCGAAAGTCCGAGTTTTCCTATCATTTAACGGTGACATAGTTATGTACGTTTTTATATTTAGTGTATTTTAATACAGAATTTTTTTGTTTTATTGTTTAAATACATTTGCAGCACATTTGAGTAAAAAAAAAAAAAACAGGAAAATGGGGTAATTTAATATTTGCACATTTTATTTTTTTTAATTTGTTTCATACTTTATTCAAAAATTCATACAGTCTTCTTATTTTCATTTTTTTTAGAAGAACTGAAAAAAAAACACTCAAATTTAATGTTTGTGCGTTTTTGACGTATGTATGATTCTGCAGATATGATTAGTTATGTTGATTCGAAATGACATTTCGATTTGGCGTCCTGTCAAAGACGATAGTACACTTATGTTGTTCAGCTCTAATTGCAATATATGTACATATTCAGATTTTCAGACATCAGACGAAATGAGTTCTTTAATAATTTAAATTTGTTATGCTTTGACGTTGAGATTTATTATTTTTTTTCGAAATGGACAAAGTGTTTTGTCAATTAATTTAGAAACAAGCAAAATACTTGAATATTGAATTCAAGGAGGTTAAAAATTTTATTCACGTAGTTTTTTATTCAATGTTGTTTTTATTTTAGTGTCTAGGCAATTCTTGGATCATCAAAAAAGTAAAAATAAAATTAAAATAATAAATAATATCTATATCGTTTCTAGAGGTATGTATATAACTTTGAAATGGAATGGAATGTTTTCGCAACAGTTATGCCGACTATTTGATAAAATTCTTCATAAACAAAGAGTCAAATTCCTCAATTCCGTTCACAAACATTTTTTACATCTCTTTTAAATAAAAAAAGTCCGTTGAAATGTGAAGACATACTTAATAATTTAAGTACAAATTTTTTAAGTTGCTTATATCCAAAAAGTATACTTATAGAATCATTCATTCGGTCGGCGACACCTGTCAAACTCAGCTGTCATTTCAATGTGTCAAAATTAAATTAAAATTTACTACAGGTTGGTCACTTAAACGTTGTCACTTAGAGTGAAAATACCTTGTCCATTACCAAACGATTAACGATAGATTAAAGTGACTCTTTCACGGCTTTGGTCTACTTCTCACAGTCGATGTTGGTCTTGGTTTGAGAATATGTTTCTGAATTCTGAGACATAATTATCAATACTTATTTGTTATGAAAGTTGCAGTTAGAGCAGCCTCTTCCACATATTTATATTTCAGAACCATCGACTAGATTTACTAGACTTCTGTTTCTGTTGAACCTTTCTGCAACACCATTCTGTTGAAGCGAGTAAGTAACAGTGGCTTCAAGTTGAACATTCCTTTCTGTTTATAGAATGCAAGTCGACTAATACTCATACTTCCTTGATCACATCGCAGTGCTAAAATGTTCAAAGTGAGTTTCGATTTTAGAAGTGCTTCATATTCTTCCAATTTTTCAAGAACTTCAGACTTCTTTCTAAAATAAATAAAATAAAATGAAATAAATAACTGTGCGAAGTAGATGCAACATAGTCCCTGCTTGCACATCGCTGTGATTTCTTCAAAAGGGGCCTTTGCTTCTTTCGTGTATTTCATTAAAAGGTCCGCAACAATGTTTTCCTTTGGCACAGATAATACATAGCCCAAAGGTTTTTAATCGACTCATGCCAACCATGACTTGCTCTGTGCCACAACTTGCTTTCATCTTCTGCGTTCATATTTCCATACGTTTGATCTTAAACTTTCTTCAGGCTGATTTCATTCAAACTTCCTTTTAATCTGGCAATGATTTCTTCACATTAACTGCCTGAACGGACTCAATTTAAAAAAAAAATACTGCCCGATGATGCCGCTGCCCATAAGCCGCACCAAACAGTCACTCTTGGATTATCCTTCGCCCAAATGCGGTAATTCTACTTATTGACGAATCCACTGAGGTGAATATGAATTCTTGAATTCTTGCTATTATTCTGACCATTGACGACGATTAATCAAGAGGCTTTAAGTCTTGAGTCAATTGCACCTTGTTAGCGTGTAAATGCAAGTCTTTATGCAGCATTTTCATCAACGACGAGCATGAGAGGTGCAAATGTTGAGCACGACCGCAAGTTGAGATTGACGGCACTTCAGCCACACTATCGTGAACAGCAGCAATATTTTCTACAGTACTATCATGCGCTGGTGTTTTAACATCTTCTAAACACTCCATTTGTTCAAATTTGTGCACGATTTTTTCGATTGTACTCACATATGGACATATGGACGATATGTATTTTTATTTGAAATCCCATTTTCATAATAAATAACTATGTTGTTTGGTTGTGTATCTTTCTGAAATTTATAAATGCAAAAAAACTTGACGTTTAGGTGTGGTTTACATTCAACATAGGCCCTTAAAATGGAACCACCCTTTATAATTTCTCCCATTGAACTTGCAGTTCTCGAGAGCTGTTACTAACAGATCATATAGCTCTCTGGAAGTGTAAGGAACAATTGTAATACAAAATCACTAGTGCTGAATTCAAACTTCTAACCACACTATCGAATTCCAGCAAATGATCGTTTAACATGGTCCCTTCGGAGAGTCCTAATCAGGCAAGTTGTTTCCTCACAATCGTCTGACTTGATGCTGACTTTATGGCAAAAACATCTTCAAGGGCCTTCCACATATGTACATATCTATTGCAGATTCTTTATCTTTGACGCAGTCCACATAGTCGTCTGACACGCAGCTCACGATTATACACTTAGCTTTTTTGTTTTTCACATTAAATTTTTAGACTCCTTGAATAGCTGAACTGTTCACAACTTCCAAGACATCTAGGGTACCCACATACATTTTTACTCCGAAACTCCAATTTTCATAGTCCTTGCCATTAAACTAAATAATCCCTTCAGGGATTTCCCGTCACTGGTCGCTCATAACCTATTATTATAAAAGCTATGAAATTTAATAGGTAGCGATGTCACAGCAGTCACAAGCAGCCCTTGCTACGCGACTCAAATAACAATGGAAATCGCCGTTTTGGTAAACTCGTTTGACATATAAAATGAAAAATACAAAAATATAAAAAGATAATTATTATGACGGATTTATATTGACAAAATTAGCGATCCTAGAGCCATTTCGTCGCATTCAGAAAGGAAATCTTTGGAGGTCTTTGATTTTCATCTCGGAAACTTAACATTCTAGAACCGGCCACAACGGTTTTTGTTATAGATAGGCCATATATTCCTGGATGTAGTACAGTCCGTTAGACGGTTCCACCTGTGGTTGGATTCTGTCAGAAAAATTAAGAACATTTTTGTAGGATGTTGTGGCCGAATTGGATTGAGTTTAATTTGAGTCAGTGTTGCCATGCCCATAGGGTCTAAAAACCAACAGCTAGATTCTTTAAGCCTTAGTGCTCTGCACGATACTAAATATTCAATGTTAAGTTCTACTGTAGAATAACATTTAAGGCCTCTGTTGGGCAGGATCAAAGAGCCCCTGTGATGCCGACACTAGCTATTCTTTGAACCTTCATTGGTTTCCCGATATTGTATTTCTTGTTAAGCGCAGGCCGCCACACAATCCGTACAACGGCTGTGTACTTTATGAGGATTTTATTTATTACTAAAATCCATTAGAACGCAAACAGAGAACACCGCCCTGGATGTTTCTCTACTCACATGTTTCTATGCTATCACTTAGCATAGAAATTATCCATTCTTGAATAAAAACCTCTACTCCGAAGTGAGTAAGTGATTCGTGAATCGATTCAGTAATGACGTTATTGGAAGCACATTCTACATGTGCTTCCAATAACGTCTCAATAGATTTACCTTTAAGATATGCGTGCTGAGATTCTTCTAGCTAATATTCTACGAGAATGTCCCTGATATGGGCATCTAGGATGTGTTCCAGTGTTTGAAGTGCAAAACAGGTCAAAATCCTTCGCGTATTCCATGGCCATGTCTACCCACTTTCGGGGTAAAAACTACTTTAATCTTTATCGATGTCTCTAGTATGTACATGATTGAAATAAAGGCATCCTTTGAAGATGGTCTCCAGCCATGTTACTGCTATATCTTGCAGTTCTAAAGCGTTACTGGTAGTAAATGTTTTATCTTCTAAAAACAGAATTAATTTGTTCTACATGAACTAGATAAGTGTTTGGAGTTCTAAGCGTTTCGGGGTTGCTATTCGCAGCCCGGAAATTTTGTCGCCACAGTATACACAGTGCTTATAAAGGGAAGCATGTGCATCATCGTAACGCACGCGCAGTCGAAAATAGCCGTGTTTTTTTGGTATTCCATATATAGTACAGTCAGAAATTGCCAAAAAAACCATCTGCAGTAGTCCGGTTTTTATATTTGAAAGTTGATACAATTGAATATTTTCCAGAATAATTTATCAAAATATTCCAAAAAAAATAGCGACATTCAGATCAGGGGTGAAATCGTGTAAGCTGATTTTTGATAGTTGACTATCAAAATCAAGAAAATACGTCTTTGTAAGGTGATAGTCGATTTCAAAGTTTTAACCAAACAATTTGACATAAAACAAAAACTTCAAGAAGGGGGTTTGTTCGTAGACTACTACATTAACATACGGTGTTGAAGCGAGCTTGAAGCTCGCCTTAATTCTTTATATACCTTAATCGAGTTGAAATGAGCTTGATTCGCCTCGATTCTGGTCGGGGATCGGAGTCGAGTCAAAATTTGTGAAGAAAAACCTGTAAGGAGGAGTTGGTTTTACAGATAATGCGTTATGGTCTGTTTATTTGCATGTTTGTGTACAAAAAAATAGTTTTGTTTTAATCAAATTAAAAAAAAAATTGCACATGGAGTAGGTAGCATATTCTTATATGGTGCTGAAGTATTCAGTTCTTCATTGTTTAACACGAATCAAACTATCTCACTTGCACTTCATAAGAAACATCGAAACACCATTTGCATTTTAGAAAGTGCTGTCAAACTTAATCATTTTTAAATCTTCTTGTGCGGTGGAAACACCAAAAAGATTTATTTAATCTAAACTGGGATAAACCTTTGGTGGAAATATCTTTTCTATTGTTTTCTCTTGCAAAATAAGCCCAGTTAGTCCATTTTCACCAACAAAACTAAATAACATCAACAGTAATAGATTTGATTTTTTTTCCCCCATGGAAAACACATGATTCCAAATGCACAACTACTCAACGAACACAGCCATCGAGATAGAAATGCAATACCAATCGTACCAACATTTGAGAACGAAATCACATAAGATCCATTCGAGACTCGTATAAATGTCAAAAACCCGTCCGTAGTAAGATTCTACTTTAACTTTTATCGGTAGTATTCATACTACAGATATTGTTTTTGTTATTCGTGTAAAATCCTACTATACTTTTATTAGATTTTCCAACAAAACACGAGTAAAATTGCTGTTGTAATTATGAAACCGAAAAATGAATCACCCTCCATAAACAATCTGAATGAAAACCCTATAGGATAAGTTACCATTAATTCAAACTGAATTTCAAGTTGACTTTGATCTTTATTATATACGTAAAAACAAAATTTAATAAAACATTGCATATATTAAGCGATTTTAATTGAGCATAAATACTAAAAGTGCATATGCATAAAAGAACTTTATTACGGGTTTCATCTGGAATTATATTCCCTATTTTTATTTCAATTGCATGTTTTGTGACCCACATTTCCATTCCAATTCTATTACTCATGTATCATTATATCCTTAACATGCATCGTGCATACCACACCATACCGCACTTCTCATAAATATTCAACAGAAAACGAACATGCAAAAAAGATTCAAAAACTCTTCTATACTTTTTCAAAAACATCAATTTCAATAATTCACCACACCACCATACCACGACACTATACTTTACTACATGCTCTGGCATCAATTTCACAAGACGACAAGACTCAGAGGTTCTCAAAACTCAAAGGTACGTCGCTCGTCGTCGTCGCGTCGTAGAAGGTACCTATAGCAATTTTTATTTTTGCTCTTTAGATTTTTCCAGTTAAAGTTTTATGTAGCAAAAAAGAAAAAGGCTTAGCCCTTTAAGTTATAGAAAGGATTCCTACGTAACGTAACTGGGGTGTGGTATATGCACACACGAATATATCCTTGTTCTTCTCGTTAGTAATTTGAAAAGCTGTCATACTAAGCGAACAAATTTCTAACGCAATTGTGTTTTAGATGAAAATTGATCTAGGACACACGTTTAAAGTGCATTAAAAGAAAAAAAAATAAAGGATAAAAGGACGTTGTTGTTTTTAGTATGTTTCTATCCACTAATGAGAGCATCTCACCCATGGAAACGGAAATGATGTTAATGTTACAAGCAAAAACAAACTTCATGCAAGATTAACAAAATTTTATCGGAAAAATTTAAAATTTAAGGTTTTGGATGCGTTTATTTGAAATATCAGAAAACTTCCCTGCTCGTTAATTTCAATATTTGTCAGCTGCACTTGAGTATTTAAGTCCAAGGGCGGATTTAGACTTTTTATCAAATAAAAATATAAAATATTTTTGTTCAAATATTTCTTTTTTATTATAAAATTTGAACGTTGACATTATATGTGAAATACTACATCATTTAAATGACCACCACGCGAATTGTTGCAACCATCGATTCTTTTGAGATAATTTTCGACAACTTTTTGACACTTATTGGGCGGTATCTCAGCCATAACTTGACGAATGTTGGTTTTCAAGAGTTAAAGGTTTATCTGCATATACACGGTCTTTCGCGAAGCCCCCCAAAAAAATAACCAGCGGTGTCAAATCGCATGATCTTGGTGACCAGTTGATATCGCCACAAGGCGAGAAATTACACGGCCAGGAAATGTATCTTGCAATAAATTCATATTCGCTTGAGTTGTGTGGCATGTGGCACCGTCTTGTTGAAACCACATTTTCTCCAAGTCATATTCTTCAATATCAGGCCAAAAACAGTCAGTTATCATATGACCATAACGCTCCGAATTGACGGTGACAGTCGTTCCATCGTCGGTCGTTTTCGAAGAAGTGAAGTCACACCAATCCGGACCAAAAACCGCACCAAACAGTGACTTTTTGTGGATGTAATAGGCTCTCCTTTCAAATGTCTTCATAATTTAACAACTTTAAGTTTAACAAATTAGTTTGACAGGTGTCAAATTCCAGCCCTATACTTTTGAAACCGCAAAATTGAATAACTCGTTACTTGTTTGATATGACATCACAATGTGTGATATAAAATTTATTCGAAGTTGCTAAGTCTATGGCTTTGTGACATAATTGGGGTCAATCAAACTTGTTTGATTTGTTTAAGTTGCTGTCATAAAATAACTTTTTGAATTCCTTTCTGCATTTTTTGATGTTGATTATACATATCTTATACAAAATTTATTTGAAATTAATATTTCTGCCGGCTCTTGACATATGACTGATGAAAAAATGTATCCTGAACACGTACGGACGTACGAACGCACCCAAAGACATCTCTCATAAAAGGGTCGAGAAATGTCAGAATCATAATTTGACAATTAGATAATAAATACATATATTATCTGCAGATTGATTCTTGATGTAAATTAAAACTAATATCCTGTTTTCCAATAAAAGGTTTAATTTTGAATAGCCCTCTATTTAGAAAACTGTCACTTTTCAAATTGTGTTTTTTTGACGTTTGACAAGTACAAACTACGCCATAACTTAAAATTGAACGATATACATACACTCAATTAATATTTAATTTAATTCAATACGAAAATGTTGCTAATCACAATCAAATTGATGGAAAATCAATTCAAGAAAATAAAGTCGCAAATATGCAAATAGATCATGGAAAATTTCACGTTAAGGATATGGTGCCATTTGGATAATATCGTTTTCCATTATTAATGACTTCTTTAAAGTGAAAGATGTTAAAAAAACCATTGAATTTTCCTTAAAAAATATTTAGTTTTTTTATACCAAAATTAAAGCTCTAATTGGAAAACCCTTTAAAATTTTTAAATTAAACTGTTCTGGATAATAATAACCCTGACATCTCTATATATGGAATTCGATGTTTTTTATGTTTCTCACACGGAAGCTTAACAGCAGCGGTTAATTTGTTGAATTCAATTCATTTATGGCTCGTCTACACATTTACACACGAATTAAGCGAAAGAGTGACAGGAACATGTTTTTTTTTTTTTGACGTAACGTCATGTTCATTTATTGTACCATATTTCTACTAAATTCTTTGACAATGACAGTTTGATTATTGATTTTAGGTTGCGTTTACAGTTTAAAATTGTCGAGTGCTTATTTCTATTTCTAAATTATGTGAACATACATTCTGAATAGGAATACAAAATTTTGGAATTTGTTTGAAAGAAGAAAAACTAAATAAATTAGGTGGTGCAACAGTTCATTGAGAACTAGGGCCTAGTGACTTAGAACTCTCAACCATTCCTGTGTGCGAGTAATGTTCTCAGAGATGGAGCGGACCTACAGTTTTAAGCCAAATCCGAACGGCTAATTTGAGAAAACCTCACAAAAGGCAGTACTCATGAAAACAAACTTTAAATGGCACAGGCAGAGATAAGGCTGAGATTTAACCCAAGATCAGAGAGAAAAGAACTAATAGAGAGAACCAACTTCGACGGTTGCTCTCTTTTTGCCTACAAGCTGTGATTTGGCCACCAACTTGCGTATGTATTAACTCCATATAATAAAAATGTGGGGAACAAATACTTATGCAAGTTTGTGTGCATACTCACCACGAGAGAGAATAAACTTTTCTCTCTTTTCTCTCTGCTCACCACCTTTGAAAAATGGCGACCACCTTTGAAACATAAGACTCTGAAAGCACTACAACTATTATTTTTATTATTAGCTTCGTTTATGCGTTTAATTTTCGCTCAGACTGTTAAAAAATGCAAAAAAAAAAACTCAGATTTGTTTAAATTTTCAGAGTTTATCGACTTAATTTTGTCGATGCGAGAGTTTCAGGAACATTGAAAACGAGAGTTACAGAATGTAAACATGGAACATTGAAAACATTTTTATATACTCATCTCTTTTTTTCCATTCCTATTTTATTTGTGTGTACTCGCTGTTTATTTTCTTTACATTACTCACGACATTTCCAAAATGCTGAAAATAAGTGATTTAAGTAGAGACTAAATAAAAAGACCGTCAACTTGTTACTTCTGTTGCCAATTTTCATTGCATAAGATTTGTGAATAGGTGATAAGCTATTCTTACTGCTTTCAACTAAGGTAGTGTGTTGCTTTTAAAGGCTTAACTGCATAAGCCGAAAAGTACTTTTGTACTAAACTACAAATATTTGTATTTTCGCTAGTTCAGTGGTTTTGTGAAAAGAATATACAAATTTGTTCTTCAACCAAAATTTAAGTCTTATGCATCATTTTTATAAGTTTTCCAGTTCTAACTATTTATATCTTATCTTTCAGTTATATAGCGACAAGGAAAAATCCGTCAGGGAAAGTTCTAACTACAGTTTTTCTGAAAGTGCATTGTGGCTTATTCATAGATGTTTACTAAACTTTTTAGGCATAAATAAATGCAAATCAAAGTTAAGGGCTAAACCTGAATAACTATAAACATAGAAAATGCTGTGTTCAAGTAATTATTATCGCAGCCAAATTTCATAATTAATTTTTTTGGTGCATAAAAAAGCTGAAAAAGTAATTCATGACAAATAAATGGATATTTTATATAAATATTCCCGGTAAACTGTAGAACTTTATTATTTCCGCCTTTTATAATTCAATGTAAAATAATTCAATGCAATATATTTTAGATAATACAGTAGTTAAGTTATTAGTTAAGGTATTACTATTGAAATAAACATAACATACATTTATAAAAAGCATGTACTCGTTCATATATACATACAAATAAAGTCTAGTCTAAAAAACCTTAACCTTGTTACACATTTTCTGCACACATCCTTTCTTGTTTTGGTTGTTAATGCCATCTATCTGTAACTTAGAGAAAAAGAAGAGAAAAACAAATTCACCACGAACTACCTGTATAATTTCTCCCGTTATTTTTTGACAAACAAAAATGTTTTGCTAGAATTAATTTGAATTATAGGAGTATTTTTGTAGATATAAAAACGACAAGATGTTAGTAAAATTACAGAAAGAAAATCATGAGAATTACAAATATAATAATGAGACTTTAAAAAACATAGCCTTCTTGCCTATCAATAAACAAAAATGAGAAATGTCGCATTTCCCGGAACTGATGTTTTTTCGTGTACTCTTCTCCGAGGTGAAAACATGTATACACCGATACGAATTCAACACGCTATAAAAAATGAGAGTAAGAGGTTTCGAAGAGACGGAGACGAGGAAATTTGGCTCTCTCATTTAGTTTTTTCTCTCTGCCCAAGATCTCCAAGAGACCAAGACCATCACTCCACGGGTTACGATTGAAAGAAGAAACAGAGTGAAAATGTTTTATTTAATAAAAGGGAAATATTTATAACTATAAATTCTTTTTGTGACAGGAGAAGACAGATATAAATAAACTTAACATGTCAACAAAATGTCATGCTTATGCATATTTCAGTGCTGCTAAGTATCTAACGTTAAACTTTAATGTGCGTTTTTCTGATGTGCACTATTTTAAATATAAAATATATAAATATGTGTAGAAGAAAACATATCTGTGAATATAAGAAAATAATTTTGAAGACGAAAAATAAAATTAAAATAAAAACCTATTCACAATATGTTTTTTTCTATGTTAAATGTCACTTATGATTTTTAATAACATTAAATAATTTTGAAATTATTGAAATATTAAAAATTAAATTATGTGCAACTTTTAATTCCCATCATCACAATAAAGAAATAGTAACATTTGAAGAAAATTAAATTTGATGTGTGGTATGTATGTATGTACATAAATCTGTTAGTTTGACATTTAAAAAATGTCACAACAGTCACCTATTTCACCTGTCATTATTTTTTGTTTTTTTCTTTCGTCCAACTGCTTTCATAATACTTTTGTGTCATCTCTTTGACTTCACTCTTTTACTACCCCACATCGGATGCAGTTTCAGGGGGAGAACTAAGAAATTTAGAGCATATATAGGTAAATAAATGATTCCTGGTGATTTATAGCTTAAGAATGTGGGTCACGTACAGTTTATAGATTTTTCTTGATTTGAAAATGTTGCGTCATTCACACACATCGTGTGTGGCGTGTGTAAGGGGTGTAAATCGATAACAGGTACATTAATTTATGTTATGTTATTTTGTTGAAAACAAACAGAACTTTTGTTTGTATTGTTTCTGCCAAATGAAAAATCTCTTACTTAATACTTTTGTACTTAATCTTCTGTTGATCTTGGCCTTAAATCTAACTACACATTTTGTTTTTTTATTTCTTGAAGTTTTTGTATTTCTTTTTCCTTTGTAAGAATTTTGGCAATGCACTTGAATTGCTTTCTCTTGCAGTCTCTTTGTTATTTTTATTTTTTAATTTCTTAACTTGTCAATGATTTGTTGTATCTATTTGTTCATTGTTTTGGCACCTTTATGAGATCTGTTAAATAAATTAAAATAATTATTATACCTTACCTTAATAAGCTTATTGTTTAAAAGGATAATTATGTTGACATCTAAACAAAACATATTAAAAATATGCAATGTGTTGTTTCAAAAATATTAAAAGTTTTTCTTCTCGGTTTGTTCTATTTTTGAAAAGAAAAGAGAAGAATACCATTCATAATGTACAAACTTACCTAGAAAATTATATTTTAAAAAACTTTTCTTGATGCTTATCAATTGTAAATATGTCAATTTAAAATCGTCAATTAATTTTATGCTGTAACTTCAGTTTTTGTATGGTTCAAAAGTTTTAAAAATTATATTTCCAACGTATGATTTAAACATTTTCAATGTGTTGTTAAAGCATATATCGTTCCATTTCAAAACAATGACGGTTTTGAAAGTGACAGCTGCCAAAATAGTGGAACTATTTAAAATGAAAAATTTGTTTGGAAAACTATTTTTTATAGGCTTTAAGGTAAAACTCACTAAAAAAATGTATTGCATTTTTCAATTTGAATCCGAATGAAATGACAACTAAAAAAAAACGGGTTCGTTCGTCGATTATTGTCTTTTTAAAATAATTCTTTACGTGCAATATATGGTGATATCCCGTAGGAAAAGCACTCTTTCCTGAAGTCGATACCAACTATGGAAAAAGTTTGTCCTTGGGATTTATTTATTGTTAGGGCAAAGGATATTTTTAAAATGATCTGTAACCTTTTAAAAGATATGGGCAAATCAGTTGGTATCATTGGAATCCGCAGAACATGTGCGAGCTGACCAGCCACGGGACCTGTAATGATAGTTACTACAATCACATTATCTCTTAATTCTTTGATCAATAGTCTTGTACCATTACACATATTGGGAGGGCTTAAATTTCTTGAAAGCATAACAGGTGTACCTAGCGGACAAAATTGTGAATCTAAACCGTTCTCAGATCCCCTTGAACACACACAAAAAATTTCATCAAAATCGATCCAGTCGTTTAAGAGAAGTTCAGTGACATACACACTCACAGAAGAATTATATATATTAAAATATTGATGTCTAAGTTTATTGAAAGAACGCACAAATAATCAAATTAGCAACAAAATTGATGAAATAAATTTAAGAAAAAGAGTCCTGTCAAAATATCAGAGTTCATCTGAAGTGGCATCATAAGCTGTTTTTCTTTTTAAGCTCAGAGCTTGAGCACATCGAGAACGCTCTGATTAGAGTTTGATCAGAGCTCTCCGACTTGATAAGAAATACACTAGAAAAATTAACTGTCAATAGCTTAAGAATTTTCCATCTGTCTCTTTCATACCACACGAAACAAACGTGAAGTCAGCCATGCTCATCACTGTCATTTTATTCAGAGTTCGTAGAGCGCGAACCGAACTAAACTACATAGCTCTGATATCTTTGAGCCAAAAAAGAAACAACGATCTTTTTTTTGACAATTAAGTTATCTGCTCTGAGCTTAAAAATAAAAACGCCTAAAGTGTTTTGTATGTTCGATACTACTCTACGATCACAGCCATCGAGCCAAAGCCACATATCGTGCTTTAAGAGAGTTACTCAAATAAAAGTTAAATATCTATTCACACCAGAGCCCTATTTCATAAAAATTGACAGGTGACAATTCAACAAATGTTTCACACTTGTCTGACAAATCTATATTTCATAAAATATTGACAGACGACAAATTTATCAGAAAAATATGTATATCGTTTATCATTTTGGGTCTTTTCAATGTTAAAAATTTGCCCGTAACTGATTTTTCTATCGCAATTGTCAATTAAATACTGACAGATATGTTAATTGTATTTTTTATTTCATTTCATAAAAGAATTGTAAGTACTAATTTGTAGGAAAATGTCGTACAATTGTGGGAAAGGAAAATACTTGACAATTCATTGTCATTACAATTTCTCTATGCAACGATAAGATGATAATTGTCGGGTATTTTGCAACAATTCTTTATGATAACCAAATTGTTTATGAAACAGATTTTAACAACTGACAAGTTGTGAATTAACAAATTGTCACCTGTCGCAATTGTCAATGTTTTTTTAAAATAGACCCCTACTGTAGGACCCTATACCATATCTTCAACTTCATATATTCATTTCGTTAAAGTTCCTTACAAACTGAAATCTTCAAAAGAACATTATTAAACTTATGATGAGGAATTTATATATTTTTCAACTATGCCACACTCTGATGCACGTTTTGGAATTACTCACCCAATTGTTTCGCCCTAGAAACTTTGGATAAACTCCAAGAAATTTTTCTATACCAATTCCAAGCTACACACATAACAAGGACCAAGGAGCAACTTCAAGCTGCATGAAAAGAAAAGAAAGCAAACAAAGGAGTAAAAAAAAGAACCCTACATCAAAAAGAAAACATACAAGACAGGCACAGGATAAAGCTTACATAATATTCATGTGGGAAAACTCGCTATTGGAAAACTCGCTTCACGTACAGGGATGTTTAAATATATAACATTCCTGCCCCAAGACATAACCAACAAAAATAAACCCACTGACTTGGTGAACCCATTTCCTTTACTTTTTCTCCTCTTGGTGTTAAATATATAAGTTTTTATTTTGTTTGTATTTTATATTTTTCCTGTGCAGACTTTCCCTTGCAGCAAGGAAAAATATTGTGCTCTTGTGATTTTGCTGCTATGACGAGTTCGTAGCCAAAGGGTTCGACGACGCGGGCATAGAACTACCGTTATACCCTATGTGGTTAATGGTAAATGGTAAAATTTTCATTTCATCCAACTCAGGTTATTTTGTTTTGGCTCAAAATATTACCTATTTTGTGTTTTTGACAGAAATTTCCTGAGTATAGAGTCCTGCGCGCCTCTGCTGCCTCCTTCGTGCCTTCGTTCCTTCGTGATATTATTAACTTAATTGCGTTGTTCAAAAACAAGGACAAAGTTTTAAACTTTGCACTCCCGCATGACATTTATCGTTGCAGACATTTTTTTTTTAAACAAAAATGCTAAAGGAATTTTTGGTTCAGTTTGATGAAATATGTGAAATAATGTGCAATGTGCAGTCAAATTGTTTTTGTAAATCGTTTTCGATAGATGACGACCAACCGATGCGACAGTAAATCGAAAACGAATTGATTATTCGGACCGGAAGTCATATTTTTATTATTTTATTAAGTTTGAAAAATATCCGAGAATCCATAGAGGGGAATCGAGAAGGAAATATTGAAGTTAAAGTTATTTTTGTTGGTCTCCCTCTTTGTACAGAGGGTTGGGAGATGGAATGTTCAATATAAATGCAGGCGATAAATAGTGTTTCAAAAGTTTTCAATAGCAAATTTTCAATTGCAATACGGTGTTAAATAATTGAGAAAAAATGGTTTTGTCGTCGCAGTTCAATAAAAAAACTTCTGGAAAGTTGAACAAAGTCATTTCCTATTGAACTCGGTAAAAGAACCTTCCAAATTTTTCTTTAATGATTTGCACTTAACATAAGGTACTTATGGGGTTTTTCATAGGTAAAATAAATCAATTTGTTTACGATCTAAATCTGTCAAAACACAAATTTCCCCTTTTTTTGCATTCCATTGGCTAAAATAAATTGATTAATTTTTGCCTTAAGATCAAATCTACACATCTGGTTTTTCTGCAGATTTACCACTTTTTGCACATATGCTAATACAATTTTTAAAAAAACATTTAGCTGGGAATTTGACCGCTCTATCACACTTGTTTACACTTACAAGAAGTTATACTAATACAATGACAACAAACAAGAAGAATTCCAGTCGTGTTCCATACGCCAAGAAAAAAAATCAATTTTAATTTTTTTATTTTTGAAAACCCTATTAAAGTTTTATTCAAAATTGTACAGTCACAGGAAAAATGGAAACATTTTAAAATTCATATCGCTATCTTTTTTTAAGTTAATTTTATTGAGTAAACTTTGAGAAAGATTGTGGGTTTTAAAAATAACGTAACTGACAGCCTTGATTTTATTTATATTGCTGCAAACGTAACACAAAATGTTCGAAGACTTTCATTTACGTAACTGTTAAAATGTTGACAGTATGTTGTTGAATTAAATAATTCGTGTTAAAAATAACCCATATGGATCATTTTCGATAATAAAACATAGCTATTATGATTATAAAAGAATAATACTATATATTTATTTCTTAATTAATTGGAAAATGTATCAAAAACATAAAAAAAAGGTAAGCAAATCGCAAAAAAATAACAACGCCTTTTTTCTCTTTTCTTAGGTATGTTTTGTTGTTATAGCGAAAAATAAATGTTATTCGAGACACTTTTTATTATTCTCTTAAGGGAAATACATTTAACGTCAAATTGAAAAAATGATTTATCTCCAATCACGTTCACGGTTCACGCGCTGACTTCCAGGTGCCTTGACTCCATATATCTCTTCCAAACTCAAATAGAGATGGCGCTATGATTATATTACTGACCGATTCGAATCAAGTTTTTGACGGATTGATTACGAATTACAATGACAGAAATTCAACGTTTTTAGTAGGAATCGAGATTTCACTTTTCTGCGGCCCAAATGGTAACTCAAAATGGTTTTTAATAATCTTTCGAATATTTCATCAAGATCAGTAAAATATCGGAATGTCAATCAACGATATTTGAGCACCAATTCTTGCATTTTGTGCTTGGGTGGTCATTTTTTATGATCCGATTTCTCAAGAATTTTCTATCGTATGTATGTAGGTACAATTCATAAAGGAAGAAAAGCAATACAAAGACAATAAATTAAATAGTGAATTGTGTATATACATACATACATATTATTTCATTCTCCAGCTCTATCAATCTGACTGAGAAAATTATTAGAAATCTTAGAAATATAAAATGGACAGCTGTAATAAATATTTTGACATATAACAGTAGTGCCAACTTCATAATACAAATATTTTCCCTATTGAAATTTCCCAGTGTTTGTTGATCATCGGAGTAAATAAAAAAATTTCCCGAACGTCAATATCTATATATTCTCTTTGAGAATGAACAAGGTTATTAAACTTTCCTTATAAGACTTCGAACTGTGACTGGAAAGTGTTCACAATTTTTGTAATGAATATATCAAATGTCAAAAGATGACAGCTTCGAAAGTGACAGCTGCTCAAACAGCCACCATTCACAATTGAAACCTCTTACGGGAGGCAAATAATGATATTTGATTTTATGAAATGAATTTAAACAAACAGTTGTTGTGTCCTTTTTTTCGTTAAAGTTTTATTTTAAGTTGTATTCAAATATTTTAACACTTATGACAGCCAATTATGATAAACAATATTAGAATGACAACTTAAATTTATAGCAAAGATTATTGTCTGCATTTCTATTAAATAACGAGAATAAAAAAATCATACATCACGAAATCATCCACTACCAAAAAGAGAATTTATGTATGTAAATAACTTAAAGTAGGTAAGCATAACTTAGTTTTATTTTAGGCTATAATTTATTTTATTTCTTAGAAAACAAAAAAACATACAAACATAGTATATATAACATATTTCTTATCTAAATGGTAGGCGCCATTTTATCATTTTTCTGTCTGAATCTGAATGAATAAATTATGTTTTATGATGTGAATGTTGTAGGGATACTGCTAAAATTCAACATCACAGTTCTATCTATTTTATTCCTTCGAATAAATGAATCAATACAAAAAATAAATAAGCCAAACTTTGAGAAAAAAAAACTCGCTTCCGCGTGGATCACAAACTGAAAAAGTATGTAGAGTCTATAAAGTAAAGTTACATTGTAAATCACTTATTTTAAATAACAGTTTTTAAAAAAATTAGCCTACATTCGTTGGAGCAAATACCCAACAAAATTCACTTACTATGTAAAAATTAAGTTTTGAATGAAATAAGAACTAAATAATGGTTTTAAAGCCGCGTTTAAGAGGTTTCATTTTTAATAGCCTACATTTCGGGCAACTGACACTTTAGAAGCTGTCATCTTTTGACACGTAAAATCTACAGAAGCGAATACTTTTTCACATTCTATTGAAAAATTACTGTCTAATGCTCATATCTAGTTTGTCTTAAATGCGAGTCTTGAGTCACTTATTCTCACTAACTGGGGCTGAACTTAACAGGTTATTTTGACGTTTTATTTAACAAAGTTATAATTTTTAACAAAACTCTTAGAGGTTCTTGTTCAATGGAGCTTTAAGTCAATCGAAATCAGTTGATTAGCTCAATCTATAACTAACTATGAATTTCCTTATCAAAATGTTGGTTGATAAACTGCAATCTGGAATTACCATAGATTAAAGATGACCCACAGTGAAAACTATCCATAAGAGTTTTGTCTAAAGCTAAAGCTGTTTGTTTAAACGCGCTAATCTCAGAAATTACTGGTCCGATTGAATAATTCTTTCAGTGTTAGACGATTCATTAAAAAAGAATAATACGAGTGGAGCACTTTTGCAAAGCTTCCACTGCGTGGGGAAACGGAAACGGTTGAAGTTTGCTAAACTAATCTATGACAGAATTGTTCCTGTATAATAGTTCTAAAAAAATCTGCTGCAGCATTTCTCTACCTTATAAAGCTGGCTTACTATAGTGGGCCAGCTAGCTAGCCAAATTTATTAAAAAAAAAACATACCGCGTGATGCAGTTAGTAAGTTATAGGTATGCGTTGCTTCATTTCCCAAATTGACAAACCGAGTTAAATATCTAACCAGATTGCAACGTAAACTTTCAGACTATAGATTGAAAAGTACTTTGTAACATTTTAAACCATTAAAAATGGATAAAGGAAATAATCGAAAGTCAAACTTTATAAATTGTATCATCAATTAAGTTAACTTTAGCAAAATGTATGTTACGATACTTCTTCTATCTCAATATCTTTTCTAATCGATTTTTGTTTTCTTGTTGATGGTTGCGAAAAGAAATAAAATCCAGAAAAATGAAAAAAGTATATGTAGTTCCCAGCAGAGCTATCGTTTAGTTTAAGTAAAAGTATTATGTATGTAAAGAATGTCTTTTGACGTTTTATTATACTACTCTTTTTTTCTTTTCAAATGTCATTATGTAGTTTATTTCAGTTTGATAAAAAAACATTGTATGACTTCCTTGCCTTCTTTAGTTATGTATACAAATATGTAGAAGTAAATTTAAAGTAAATGTCACTTTTTGACATTTGACAATTAAAAACTACACCACCACTGAAAATGAAACAAAACACACTTCAAAAACGCATTGAAATTTGTTGAAATTCATTAAAATATGGTGAACATTTTGCAGTCACATTTCACAAAACTAAAGCACATTTGGTTCGTCGTGGTGCCGGCAATAGTAACAAATGATTGACAAATTCGGAGCAACATACTCAATTACAAATATAGGAATCTTAGAGTGACATTTCGGATTGCTTACAAGCTGCGGAAGACTATATGTAAGGAAGTGTGCGTAAGATCATGCAAAAACCCAAACACATTCTCGCACTTAGTCCTCCGACCAATGAAATTGCTTCTTATTTAAATTTAATGGAGGTGTTCAAAAATAATGCAATCCTTACCATCAGAATCTTAAGTGCTGACGTGGTCTGAAATTACAAGATTTTTATAGTTGTTTTTTTCATTTCAACTAAAATACAAATATATGTATTATATATATGTAAGTTAAAGTGACATGTTAATAAAGTTGACGAAAATCATATTTAGTAATTTTTGAATAAAATCATAACCAAACAAAACATACACGGAAAGCTACCGTTCATACGGTATTTCTTCCAAGCACTTACAAAAATACAAGACATTCAAAAATTAATTGGACTTTTGTAACTATAAAATTCCACAGGATTGTGATTGATGATTACTAGTTAACTTCTTCTGAATAAACATTCACGCCGATTATACAGCATCCGTTATATGGGTTGCAGGTCGATTCAGAAGGATAATTTGTCATTTTTATTATGTTAGGAATATCAAAATTGATATTTCATTTCTCTCGCAAACTACTCCTCCAATTATGTAATCCATGAGTTACTTTTTCTCATTCAATGTAAGGGTTTCTTTGATTGTTATAGTTTTTTTTTTTATAACGATATCGAAAATGCATATTTTAAAAATATTTGTAAAAAAATCCAATTTTTTTTTCGGTTAGTGCTCTTTTTTATTTTAATTATAAATCAAACAAAAAGCAATTATCTTACTGCTTCCGAGAACCTTCTTCGGATTTAAAATCGAATGTGAACTTAAATTTTTAAATTAAAATATATAAATTATACTGAAGTTGATCATAAACGAAAATTTAATTCGTTGGCTCTATAAATTGTGCCCTCACCTTTAGTTTCATGATTTTTCGAACATGCCCTTGAAATAATTCTCTGTTGATTGTTGTTAATTATTAAATTTATAATGTTGAATTATATAATTATAGCTCAAAAAGGATATTTTCGATGAAAACAAGTAAACAGAAAAATATGAATACAGCGAAAAATAGGGACTTCAGACAAATTAAGTTATCAATATTTTGTTGTTGTCTTGTCAAATGAGACTTGTTCCCTTAATTGTATTTGTCTTGTTGGGTTTGACATATATTCATGGAGCTTATGTCAAAACTACAAATATAACAATATAAACAAATGCGTTTTGAAGGATGTTGACGAAAAGGAAAGTTTGTCTATTTGCGGACCGACAAAATCCGAAAATATTAAAAAGCCTCTCGAACCTCAACGTTCCACTTGTGGTGCGATTTTTTGACGGCCGGGCGCGGCGGCCATATGTTTGAACCTTACTTTTTGGAATAGGTTGAGCTACGAGTACCGGGCTATGATTATTTATTTTTATGAACGGAAGATATTGATGTGGACAACATTTTTTTGTTTTTAGAAAATAACTACACTGTATGTACATATATTTTACGATTTTGATAATATAATGGTTTTCTTTGAAAAATGCTAAAAATGGTTATTTTCAAAGCTCAAATAACAATTTATTGGGTTACTATTACATTTGAAATAAATGTTCATTCAAATAATAACTTACTGAATTTTAGCATTTTCAAAATAACATTAAATTTTTTTAAACTCCCAATTTTGGAGAGTTCAAACACAGATGATTTGCCTAAAATATTTTAAATAAATCATCGAAAATATTGAATTTATTTGTTAGTCTTTTTAACACAAAATTTTGTATTTATAAAGTATTATTACAGTTTATAATGATAAATATCTACTAAACTTCGATTAGAAAAGGGCCTTTAAGCCAAATTGAGCTTTAATCAAAACTCAAAACTGATGGGACTTAATCGAGTCTTTTAAGAAAATCACACACTTTATAATTAAGTCCTATTGATTATTTAAGTTTTCTATCAAACACTTTTTGTTGTATTTCATCTCAGTTTCATAGATTGTGATCGCAAAAACGAGTAAATTTTCAAAATGATATTTTCAAAAGTAAAAATAATTTTACCCGTTAGTGTCGGTCACAAAATGAAACTGCGACATATTTCTGAATCTTTTCCTTAATATCACAATTTTTACTTTATTAATTTTTTATTTAAAAAATAATCACAACACATTTTCAAAATTTATATACAAAAAGTAAAAAATGATTATAAAATAATAAATATTTAAGAATTTCGCATTAATATAACTTCGCCGATCGGAGTCAGCTTGATAAATGACTAGTGATCTAATTAATCATCTGATTAATATTTACCTGAACTCAGTGCTAATGAATGACATTCAATATGTTTATTGGTTTGAAAATTGGTTTATACGGTTGTTCACGGATCTTTATAATATGCGTTTGCAATATGCGACTCTCTTGCGGTTTATCACTGCGCGCCGCCACCGTCGTCGCCGCTTGCCATCGCGGCTTATGGCGCGCCGCGCGGTCGCGTCGTCGCTCCGTTCAATTGCAATATAGTTTACATCTTTTAGTTCAAAATGCAAATGAGATCTACGAGGAAATCTGTTAGCTGACATCGTTGGTGGATTTGGATTCTACATAGAGTCTTGTTGAGGAATCATACACCCAGTCCCAGCCCCAACAAAGACCAAAGTATATGACCAATAACGAAGTGAAGTGAAATATTAGACGTGATTAGAAATTGGGGAGGGGATCGGTGGCGGTAGGAGGTAGGCGCTTGAATAGGTATAATCTTTCCTCTATGGGATTGTGTAAAATTTTTATATTGTTTAAACTTTTAAATTGTGGTTTCGCTTCAAAAGGGTGTCAAATACCTTAAGAGACTTAGTTCTTTTTAACAATTTATCAACTACTATACCTATATACTTGGTTTATTTGAAACTGAGATCTATAAAATACAATGTATGTGCATATGTACCTAACTACTCGCAAGTGAGGCCATACATTACAAACATTTCTCTTTTCTTTTTTCAAGTTTCACAAACTTTTACATATGTATACTCGTATACGTACCTGGACTGGCTTAAAATTACTTTTTGTAACTCATATAAATATTTAAAAAAGATTTCAAATGGTCATCAATTGAAAAGGAAATTAAACAGCTTTCATCTGTCATGTGAAACAATTTTCGATTTCGAAAAAAACAATGATGGCTACTAGTTCACCGTCTTCGAATGAACAAAATACAAAGTTAGTTTCGAAAAAGAAAGAGAAAGCGAATAAAATTTCTTTTTTTTGTCTGCCCCATAAACGAGGTAATACTATTTTTTTAATGATTAAGTTTTCCTAATGTTCTATCACATCAGGATCTTTAAAAAAATGTTAAAAACACCCAAAAACGGTGTTTTTATTTATATTTCTTTCATTTAGAATGAGAAATTTGTGTAAGGTCTTGGTGCTTCTGCTACCTAACGTTTTTTTTTCACTGGTACTGACTAATTCTTGTCTTGAAACGTGCTTTCTCAAATTAGCCTTTCGAATACGGAATAAAACCTTAAGGTCCCCTTCCATCCCTGACATTACTCGCACGAAGGAATGGTTAACAGTTGTAAGTCACTAGGCTCTGGCCCTCTACGAGCTGTTATTAACTTATGAAGTTTTCCATGGGTAATTTCAGATTTCAGTCAAAAATTGATTTTTTTCTTTGTGCATGGAACATAATTGGAATTGTTTTTTTTTTGTTTGTCATTCACCCCTATTACCGATGTCGTAAACGACAGTAAAATATACGACACGACACAATCTGCATTCCATAAGTCGTTTTCAGCTTTTGTCACTCGTTTTGATGTCGTGTGTAAACGTCAAGTGTGTTGAACGCTCTAATTCAGTATTCTGTAAGACGAAAAGAAACGACGACAATGAAAAAAAACGACGGTATCTCTCGTTTGAAAATTTGCTCACGACGAAGAAATGGAAGTTCGCAAAACAGTAAGTTTCCTTGTTAAATAATTTATTTTATGGAATTTATTAGTTCTTTATTTGCGATAAATAAAAAATAAATATTTTTAAACATTTTCGGTTAAAATTAACAAAGCAAAACCAATTTGAGGAGCTTGTCCAGCTGATGGAAAGCAACGAGCAGTTGGCTAGGGGATTTTTGAAATGTATGAACAAAGCCGATTTTAAAAAAGAATGGAATGTAATAGCTGATAAACTCAACAGCAAAGGTCCTCCAATAAGAGATGGCTTTTTCAGGTTTGGGCTGACTTTGAATTTAAAGTAAAAAAAATTGTTCAGAACAACTAAAAAGAAGTGTAAGGAAATGGAGGAGGGCCAAACCAATTGCACATCCTATCTGTGCTGTTGCAAATCTACTTAAATATAAACAGATGGTTAAGCCCGAGTGGCAATGCAATTGGTGTATCGCAGCTCCCAACCACTTCAACGTCTTCATCATCCGGACATACATAAGTCAAAGCAAATTCAGGCTACAAATGCAGATGCCGCGCTTCACTGTCCTATTTGTACAATTAATTGTGCCTTTGCAATATTTCGCTCTCCACCTTCTTCACCATTGTCATTATCGCTGCTTGTGTTGTAATACATTTCAACACTTATCATTTTAATAATGTATTTATATTTGGTTATAATTTAATAAAAACACTTTTGTTCAATATCGAGTAATGAAATGATTTAGAATTTGATTTCAGTTTGACAGATCACTGATACATTTTCATCGTTTAAAAATCTGCTACAAAATAGTCGCGTCGAAAAAGTTATAGAATGCCACTTAAAAAACGACACGACAAAGAATACGAGAGTCGTCGAAAAAACGAGACGACATCGGTAATAGGCATGATTGTATTATTGCAACTTCGTTTACGTGTTAACAAGTGCGGTAGAGCTGTCAAATTACCAGCTTAATATTTTTTTTTTAAATTTTATTACTATTAGTACAAAGATGGGTAAATCCGTCGAAAAATCCAGATCTGTAGATTTGATCTTATATCAAAAATAAATCATGGAATGTCAAAACAGGGGAAATTTGTGTGTGTTGACAGATCTAGATCAAGAATAAATTTATTCATTTTAGCCATGGAAAGTTATTTATTATTATTATTTGTAAAGTATATTTGAAATTGGCACTTTTCTGTACTTTCATGCGTCCTTTTTTCTCCAATCACGAAAATTATGTTTCTGACGGTTAAAAGAAGGATCTTTTTGTTATTTTCCTTCAATTTTTTTTTCATTATAATAATAATCTGTGATAATTTATATAAACATCTTATTTTGTATAGTAGTTAAGTAGCGTTGTACTTAATCTCTGTAATATGAGTTGCACCGTAATACACATTTTCGAATATTTAATGTCGTGTATAACATGACACTGTCTGCAGCAGCAAAATTTTCAGTTGTTTTTTAACGACGCATCGAACATGGTTTCTATTCTCCAAATCACTATCTTGTCCCAACAGCCGTCCGATATACTTTACGACTATGATCTAAAATTGATTTAACAAAATTTTCACCAATTTTTCTAGCGAATCTTGACATATTATTTAATGTATTTCCAGTAACAACGGTGTTATAGTACGATGTTGATTTAACTTTTCGAATATACCGAGGCAGAAAACAGATGAGAATTCAATTTTTAATTGCATATTCTTTTAATTTCTTTAAATAACAAAAAATTACTAGTTCCCAAAAACACCATTTGTAGCGGGAACCAATGGGGAGTTACCACTTTGGGTCGCATCCCAGCCTCTTTTTCTTCAGTGTTAAGTCGTGTTGCACAAAGCCTCTTGAATTTAAAAATCATCATCTTATTACCAAAAGTTTTGACCCGACATGATTTGATTCGCATTTAAAAACGGACATCAAGTGAGTATGACCTTTCAAAATTCTTCAAGTCATCTTCCATAGTCAATTTCGAACAAGTTCGCAGATTATTTTAAGACTGCCTGTTTAATATTTTTCTTTTGCAAGAACTTCCCAAAATTTTCCCTGACACACAAGAATACAGTCACATTAAAAATAAATGAATTAGGTGGAGCATTGAGAACTAGGGCCTAGTGACTTAGAACTCTCAATTATTCCTGTGTGCAAGTAATGTTGCCAGGGATAGAGGAGACCTACAGATTTAAGCTGAATCCGACCGGCTGTACTTGGAGAAAGCACTTGTCATGATATGAATTATGCCAGAGGCAGTACTCGTGAAAAAAAAACTTTAGATGGCACAGGCAGTGATTGAACCCAAGACCTCTGGCATGAGAGTCCAACGCACTATCGCCACGGGTACTACAATTTTTCGATTTCATAAGCCTCTATACGTGACAAGATTTTAAAGCTAAATGAATGTTTCAGTCCTGGTTGTCCTGATTGAATACCATCATTTATGTTGAAAAAATGTATGTCTTATATTTCGAACCCATTGTTTCTTCTTTTCAACAAGTCTCTGAAATATTTTAAGTTCTTAGATCTTTCGAAATATTCATATTCCAAACGCTAGTCAATAAAAAGATTAAAACAATTTAATATGTGAAAATCGACATGGATGTTTGTTAAAATAAATCAACAATAAGATATTATAGCGTCATGTTCTAGAGTAACCCTTTATGTCAATTTAAAGTCAATTCTGGTGTACCTCAAGGGAGTCACCTTGGTCCATTGCTGTTTATTTAATTTTTTAATGATTTGCCTTTTGTTTTAAATAATTCTATATCGCTAATCAATGCAAATGATGTTGAAATTTTTAGAATTATTAACTCCACCAAGGATTGTTAAAAGTTACAAAAAGATTTTAAAGCCGCATATGACAGCATCTATTGGGAACAGCTTTAGGTACAGAGAAATGTCTAGTTTTGGCATCCCTTTGTCCGTTTGGGTAGAATGACAAAATGCAACGATGCATTTGATTTCAAAAAAAGTTTTAGACAAGACGATGCACTGTCATGCGATTTCTTCAACATCGTTCTGGAAAGAATTTTGCAAAACTAAACGGTCAACACTAGAGGCACAATCTTTGAAAGGTCCATTTGAGCACTGCGACGGGAGCGGAGACGATGAGTTTAGTGGTCAATGAGGGCAAGACCAAGTACCTATATGATGTCATCAAAAAAGGACATTGAACGACGACATCTTAAACAAAACGTCACCATGGACAGCAATAACTTTGGAAAGTTGAGGACTTTGTCCTAGGCACCGCTATAAACTCAGACAACGACATCAGCGCTGAAATCAAACGAAGCATAACTCTTCCAAATCGCTGCTTCTTTTTGGACTTAGAAGGCAATTGAGTAGTAAAGTCCTCTCTCGAGCATCTAAAATCACCATCTATAAGACACTCATCATCCCGGTTCTCATTTACTGTGCTGAGGCCCGATAGGTCCATTTTGGCCCTATTTAATTAAAATGACCCGGTGGCCCTAAAAATTTGAAAATGGCCCTTTAAAAAGTATTTGAACCAAATACAGAACATGTATTCATATACACTAAGATTTCTATCCTTCACTGACGATGACGAGTTCGATTTATTTATTTTTCACTTAGGGTGTTACCCAGATTCATAAATCATCACAAAACTCTGAATACGTTCATTCTGAATAACTGCGATGACCAAAATCATTGTCTCTCTGGGTCATGTAGAGCAAGTGGACATCAACGCTCCACACCGGAAGGTCTTCGAATCCAATCCCTAGACTCAGTTGGCGCACGCATGTGGGTAAGAACCTCAACCAACTTTGCGTTATAAACTGGAGACAGCTAGCTAGGAGACGCGTGTTGGTTGCGACCCAGGTCCGCCCGGACTGTAGCGCCACCTTAAGTAGCTGAAACTACGTTTGTTTTTAGTTTAGATTTAAGTTAGTATTTTTAACTTAACGTTAGCATTGAAAGTATTTAATAAATATAAAATTCAAATTCAAAAGACTATGAAGATATAATGCAAACAAAGTCAGCCCTTTACAAAAGTCAAAGTCACACGCCTATTAAAGCTACCAGCTATGGTTGCGTACATACAAAAATAACATCAGACATTTGGCGAGAACTTTATATAAAATTTACGAAATTAAAATAAAAATTGATATCAAAATCTCTGGCAAGGGAAATGGCATAGCTCTGTGAGATGATGTGATGCTGGGTATTGAAAATAATGATGACAATAATAAAATGATGGCGATAGAGGAAATAGGTTAACCGATTGAGTTTCTGAGGTTTTTCGATATTATTTCGCTTTTTCCTTTTTAACCGCATCACACACAAAGATTGTGTCACTATAATATAATGACACACATTAAGTCTTCGTCTGCGCAAAAAAAAAAACATAAAAATAATATTTGAATTTCTATTCACGTATTCCGAGATAGGATGACAGCACACAAATAACTGCAACAAATTAAAGTCCTAGTCTTTCCTCACATATCAACCTTAACATGAAGTTTTATGAAAGTATAGTTACTGTAGCCCGGAAGGGGCGGGTATATGAGCATAGGATAGGTAGAAACTTTGTATGTGAACTTACAGAAAGGAAGTAAAAGGACATTCGTAGTAGGTTCCTTTTTATGTAGGGGGTAAGTATTTGATTTGAAGAACTTTAAGAACTTTCAAGTATTTTAAAAGAGGTTTCCAATAAAAAGTTTCAATTTGGTACTCTATTTATTAAAAACTAGTATTTCATTGTAAAGAGTGAGGTATGCCATTATTTATGGAAAACGATGTCACCAAATCACCGTCACGGCTAAGGTTTCATTACCATATCCATTTTATGAAATTTTCAATGAATAATTCTAAAGTTTGCGACTGTATGTACTCGATAAGTCCACGAATTCCAACTTTAAGGTCTTGAATCGTTTGTGGAGCATTAAGATTGATCTTTTCTTTCACGTTACCCAAAAGAAAAAAGGTCCTAAAGTGTTAAGTGTATTTTCGAAAAATACTACGATCAAGGGATATTTCTGCCAAAACTGAGGGCTTTGACGGCAAAATGTTCAGTATTTTTGTAGCGCATTCTGATAATTTGAATGGGTTTCATTATGGATCAATTTTTAGTAATGGAGTAGTTTTTAACTGTCAAATATCTAAATACGACAGCTTTAAAAGTGACAGCTGCCTAAATAGCTGTCAAAATGAAACCTCTTTTCGCAAAGAGCTGTACCTGTTGTTTACTTTCTGTGATGTATCTACGTATTAAGCAATTTTGAACTTATCAAAAAAACTAGTTTACACAGTTCTAATACTCTGGAATTCATAGAATCAAAAACAACAGGAGGAATCACCCTCCAATCCTAAGCCGATCCACAAATAATATTATAATAAACTTTAAAGTGTGATTTATTTACACTTTTGTGAAGTTTAGAACCTCACCATTCCAATGACGTAACCCGTTTTTCATTTACGATCAAGCTTCCACAGGTTTTTCTCAAAACCCACCTCTGTCTATCAACTCCTACTGTCACCTCCCCGTGGTGAACATCGGGTGCCTAATACCTCAACTGGAGATTGGGTTTCAACCCCAGTGGAAAGTTGTTGGGGGCAGCAAACGAGAGAGGGGGGGAGAGGTGTTTCCACTAAGGCATCTCTCCTTATCCAGTCCAGACGGCAGAGGAGGAATTCCCGAGATGGAATCAAGGGTGGCGTCTACAGTTCCAGCAAGATTGAACTACTTAGTGAACACCTTATAGGGCTTCTGCGACTTATTCGCAGCCCAGACCTATAAGGAGCGGTTTATCCGCCTCCCCGTTCTTGGAGTTATACTAAGGATCTGGCCCTCCAGGTTGGGGGTTGTGCCGTGTCGGGGTGACTTCCTGGCCACGTAAAAACATCATAGTTGCGAAGCACCAACAAGCCTCGGATACGGACGGATTTACTGTTGACAACCTACGCAAACGAATTAAGGACAACGAACTTCGGATATGCACGTGGAATGTTAGGTCCCTTAACAGACCACGTGCAGCCGAAGAATTAGCGGAGGCCCTAGACTGCTATAAAGCAGACATCACCGCCATCCAGGAAATATGATGGGATAGACGTTACCCAAAAGAAAAAAGGTCCTAAAGTGTTAAGTGTATTTTCGAAAAATACTACGACCAAGGGATATTTCTGCAAAAACTGAGGACTGTGACGGCAAAATGTTTATTTTTGTAGCGCATTCTGATAATTTGAATGGGTTCTTTAAAGTTGTATGGATCAATTTTTAGTATTGGAGTAGTTTTCAACTGTCAAATATCCAAATACGACAGCTTTAAAAGTGACACTGCCTAAATAGCTGTCAAAATAAAACTTCTTTTTGCAAAGCGCTGTACCTGTTGTTTACCTTCTGTTATGTACGTAAAGCAATTTTGAACTTAAAAAAAAAACATGTTTACACAGTTCTAATAATATGGAATTCATAGAATCATAAACAAGAGTCAAACACCCCCCCGCCCCTCTCCAATCCTAAGCTGATCCACAATTAGTATGATAATAAACTTTACAGTGTGATTTACTTACACCTTTGTGACGTTTAGAACCTCACCATTCCATTGACGTAACCCGTTTTTCACTTACGATCAATCTTGATATCAAAGGGAACTTAATGTTTTGAAATTATTATAAAAGTCATTTACCTGGGAAACTAAACGCCATAGTCATAGAGAATAGGAATTTTGACTCTTGTAGCCTAGGGAATTTTTCAATTTTGTTTTGGAACCACACCACCAGTTAAAACCAAAGGAACTTATAACTTTTTGAATGCACTTAGATACGAACTACATTTTGTAAAGCAATATCCATAGGATCTTATTGAGTATTCAAGAATAATTTTAAGTCTTGTTCTCAGAAAGCAATTGTTTACAAGTATACTAACTGTTTGAGCTCAGAAAGAGAACACAACCGCAACCCGATATCACGTGATTTTAAATCAATGTTTATGTTCCAATATGTCAAAATTATAAACGAAATTAAAAAATGTAAAATGTTGAAAGTCTTATTAATGTACCAAAAAGGAGAAAGCATAGAAATTCTTTATTCAGCAGCACATCAAGAATGTCGAATGCTATACCCAACTTTGTTTTTCCTTCTCATTTTGACATAACCAATTCTGTATTCGCCAAATAGTATCTACGCCAGAAGCCAGAACATGCGACATTCTGGTGTCATTTTTATTCCTTTATTTATTTTAGATTGCAATGAAAGAAAACATTTACACAGCTAGCGATTAAATTAGGTCAAAGCTGGATCCTCCTTTAGCGCATATATAGTGAGCTCAACATTGTTTATGTTTATTTATAGTGCTCCTTCACATTAGCCCGGCCAGAAAGAGTACTGAGTCGCATTCATTTTGTATGCTATTCCTGTCGTGTTTGTCGTTCGTTGCAGTGCGGACTGCGGCGGAGTACCGCAGGCCAATAATAATCAGGAGAGGAATGTGGATGTACTTTAGCTAGAGTATGTTCCTACTATGAGTAGGTAGGTAGGTATAATGTTACAACTCTGTCATGTCAAATGATGGGAAAAAGATAGAAAATGGGGTTATGTTTGAAAACATACATATTCTCGGCTTGTACCTATATTCGCTTTGCATACAAATGTTCTCATTCAAAAATTTCTTGTTTAAGTTTTTTAGGAAGATATTTTTGTTTGCATAGGTTCTTACAACATTCCAGTTTTATGCATACTTTTGTGCTGTAACTTGCTGTTACTTAAAACAAAATGTCAAGTCCAATTTTTCAACTGATACAAAAAACTGAGGATGCAAATTTTGTGCAGTTTTTAATGTTCTTGTAGATTATTCAAAAGTTCTTATGTTGACGACAATTTTAATTCATTTAAAAGAATCATATTTCTACTTTTCAATTAATATTTTTGTATCCTCCCTTTTAACCATTTTCAAAGCGATAGGGAAAACAACAGGTTCTTAGATCTTACTTCTTAGATAGGGCGTGGTATCCACCCACAAGAACATACAACATAGTAAAAAAAAACGACTTATAAATGTTGTTGTATGAAAATGAAATTCAGTAGAGTGGTAGATGTCCATAAATGTACATACAAACAAATATTTAGGCAACAAATTGTGCATGGGGGGTTATGCACTAAGGGCTAAGGGGGCGTGGTATCCACCCATTTTGCATGTATTTGGTATAGTTTATATGAAAAAAGTTCTGACTCCTACAGACCTACATATATTTAGAACTTGGCGTATTTTTAGATATCAACACTTTCCGCGGCAGTATGTCGACAATGTCGAAATGTAGGAGGCAATTATTTTATCCTTTAAAAAAGTATTTATTTATTTGTGGGATCGAATAAAAAACTTAATTTTGCCGTCAGTGTAATTAAGAAAAAAAACACCCTTTGACTAGGTTAAGTTATCTTTTTCAAAAAAATTAGCTTAATATAAAACCACAAGCTGTTTTTCTTTCATACCTATACTTATACATCCCTGAGAGCTTAGATATTCTTTTAAAGACTTATAAGTTCATATTAAAGCAATGCAGATTTATAAATTACTATTATGTAAATATAAATTCATCATCAAGAAATGTTCTGTGGCTTTAATCGAATGTGGTTTTAAAATCTAGGTAGCTGCTAGAAGTTAGCGATATAGGCGCTCGATTTTGTGGGTAAATAAAATCAATATGATATGAATTACCTTCATTTGTACAACTAGCACTTGGAAGGTACCTCCGCCGCGCCGCCACGGCCACCACGGCCGCCACTTACTTTATTTACCTACAATGATTTTTTTTTCAATTTTTAAATCATACCTATTCATAGAAAAATATGAAAAACATTTTACATAGTTTTATAATTTTGTTTAAATTCTTTTATTTGCAGTTCATTCGCTACCACATTTGACGGTATTAAGTTTATCAGGTTGCAGTAAACTGACAGACGACGGAGTCGAATTAATTGCTGAGAATCTACAAAAACTTCGTGCATTGGATCTATCCTGGTGTCCAAGAATAACAGATTCTTCTTTAGAATACATTGCCTGTGATTTAAATCAATTGGAGGAGCTTACTCTAGATAGGTAAGAAGCATGTCAATGCGATAAATTACAGTAAAACCCAAATAAGTGGTTCTGGTTTAAGTGCCAAAACCGCATAAATACGTTTTATTTAAAAAAAAATTGAAATGAAAAATTTTGTAGGTATACTTTTAAAGCTGAAAAATATAACAACTTCTTTTTATTTAAGCTCTCTCTTATGTATCACGCCAAAAATTTCAATAACGAAGAGTACGATAACTTTGGCGACAAAGTTAAATGACGGATTTGTATAGAACAGTTAAAAACAAGAATTTTTTATTATGGGAGGGGTGGTCTATCTCCCCCCGTTTAGGCGGTAGGGGCAATTTAAAAAAATATGTACATTAAATGGAAAAAAAAAATTAAAAAATAACGGTAATACTTAAAATTAAGTATTATACCTTTTTTTAAAGCCAACATTTTTGTCTATTAGCTTGTTTTTAAATCAAGTCAAAACTATGCATAGTTTTTGAAAAAAATTGTTTTAAACTAAAAATGTATGCAAAAAAAATTAAAAAAAGGTTTAAAGTGTAGTTTTTCAAAACTTTCAAATTATCTACTGTTTTTTTTTAGAATTCATTGCTCTTATTTGTTTTTGATCAAAAACTGAAAACTAGATGACTTTATGTCTTCTAGTTCTTGAGAAAATTGAAAATTACCAAAAAAAATATTTGTATTAAATTACTTTTTCCTTGCTTAAGTATTAACGTAGTCTTATTTTGATAGTAACAATCGAATATGGATTAAGATACACCTAGGGTAAATTCATTTTTTTTAAATCCAGCTTATTTAAATGCAAAAGAAACTTTGCATGCACCCCATCTTGCACCCACCGAACCTTGCCCCCTCCCCACCTTGCACGCACTCCAACTTGCACCCACCCCAAATCCTATAGTGTTCCCAAGCAGGGGGGTTGCAGGGGGCAGCATGCCCTCCCTTACAGATCCCACTGTTGCATACACCCAAACTCTCACACACATTACTGTTGCATATACCCAAACTCGCACCTACCATTGTTAGATACTATCAAAATAAGACCACTCAAGCAAAAAAAAAAGGATTAAATTAAAATAGTTGTTGTGGTTATTTTCAATTTTCTCAAAAACTAAAAGACATAAAATCATCTAGTTTTCAGTTTTTGATCAAAAACAAATAAGAGCAATAAATTCTGAAATAAAAACAATGGTAGATAATCTTGAAGTATTGAAAAATTGCACTTTAAACATTTTTTTTTAACTTTTTTTTACTCAAATTTTGAGTTTAAAATTAAATTTTTCAAAAACTACTCATAGTTTTGACTTGAATTAAAAACTGGCTAATAAAACAGAATGTTGGCTTTAAAAAAATGTATAAAACTTAATTGTAAGTATCACCGTTATTTTTTAATTATTTTTTTCCATTTTAAATAATAATTTTTTTAAATTGCCCCTACCGCCTTAACAGGGGGAGATAGACCCCCCTCCCATAGTAAAAAATGCTTGTATTAAGCCCTTCTACCAAAAACCGTTATTATATCTTGGCCCCAAAGTTATCGTACTCGTGCCCGAAAAACTATTAAACTTCTATTTATTCTTTATATAACATTCATTAAATTCTTCTTTTAATGCGAGGCACTTATCCGGGTGTTACTGTATATAATTGAATATAAACTCAATATAAATTGTGAAGCCGTGAATCGGAAGCGCGGGTGTCTGTAGTCTGTGAAATTGAATCAAAATGACTTTATTGTTTGAACAAAGGAGCATAATAAAGCAAAGTGTCTCGAATTAAACATTCTAATTGGTTTTTATGTAGAATTCAATTTGGTTTTCTATGAATATAAAATAAGCTAAAAATTGAAGTAGATACATCTCACAAAGTTTAACAGGTCCAAATGACGTTAAATACGTGTGTCATGAGGTGGTGCGGTGGGGGCGTGCATGTGGGTGAAGTTGAATTCTAAGTCAGAAGAATATTTTTTAGTTGGTAAATGCAAATACAAAGAATTTTTAGTTCTAATTTTGTGAGTAAAGATTCAGTTAAAACCAACAATACTCAATTATAAAAATCGGAATTTCAGGTTGGCAATTCGGTTTGCCTACAATATATTATGCAGACTATATCTGAGAAAGTGTTCGTAAAATCATGGAAAACTCAAACACATTCTCGCATCCAGTCCTCCGACCAATCGAATTGCTTCTTTTTAAAACTTTCATGGGCGTGTTCAAGCTAACCTTTCCTAACTAACTTCCAAACTTGTATAGTTTCTTTAAAATTTGAAATGCCATATTAAATTCAATAAAGTTGAAGAAAATCATTTTTATTAATTTTTGAGTGCCTTATTTCGTTTATTCAAATAATATTCTGTGCTGTTGATTCAATATACCATTTCACGATACTCTGCAGCAACAAACAAAAACTTTAAACAATTAATAAACTTTTGCAACTATATAAACTTCAAAAAAGATTGTAAGAATAAAGTATTTTTAGCGTTTTATAAAAATTGTAAAACAGTTTGTGTGTGATTACTTAAGAACTTCTGTTCTTCAACAGTTAACATTCGTGCCTATTACAGAATCAAGCGAATAAATTTCGGATGAATTTAGAGTGATATTTTGATGTTTTTACAATTGTAAAAATGTCAAAATTGACATTTGATTCCCCCCTAAAAACTACTCCTTTAATTATGCAATCGATTCGATTACTTTTTCTTGGTGAATTCAAGGGTTTTTTTTATTGTTATTGTTCTTTTTTTAAACTTATTGGGACATATTCATAGTCATATTTAAAACCCGAGTCTATTTAAACTGGAGTCTAAATTTAACATCCAGGTTAGAGACATCTGCTATTCATAGAGATTTTGGCAGATCTGTTTAGTTAAAAACAGCTTTAAGATATATTATACTACAATTCTAGTACAATTTCTCTTAAACCTATGAAAATGGCTTGTAGAGGGGAAGAAAATAAATTGCGTTAGCTTGAGAGCCAAAATCTTTGAAATCCTTTAAATTATTCTGATTGCTTTTAGTTGAGAAATTTTATGTAAGTCGCGCTGGTGTTGTTAAGACTTGGCAGCACACAGATAATGGCAAAGCTTTCATTGAATTTCGATCACCAATATATATAGGATCAATCATAAACTTGACAGTTTTTTTTTTTCTTTCGAATCGATCTTTCACACATCTATTTTAAAGTGGTCGATACGGGTTAAGTAGATCTTTCGTTTTCTGTTGGATGGTAGACAACATCCAGCAAAATATCAAAATATTGATATATGCTTAAGTCTTTTGACGTTTTAATTTTTGTTTCTTAAATTTCATAAAATAAAATATCTCGCAACGTAATTTTCTCAAACAGTTTGCTTATTCTTGAAGTTTTATAGATTTAAAAACAGCTTAAACATAGGTTCTGTAGTACTTATTTTTAGACTCCAGACTAAATTTTTAAAATGGGTTTAAATTGTCTATGAATAACATAAACTGAAATTTAGTTTAACAAAGACAGTGTCTTCTTCCAAGGTCATGGAAACGCAGATTAATTATTAGCTTATCTCGAGGTCTTAATGACCGGCAGTTCCGTGTTCGCAGGAAAAAGTCCACAAGTGACCTCATGGTTCATCTCATCGAACAAATCCTTACATTGTTTTGAAGGAAGTAATATTATATTGTAATTTACATTGTTCTTTTGGACGGTTGCAAGTTTTAAAACCACAATATATTAATGCAGATGTGCCGCAGTGCTGCATTTTGTCTCAACGCTTTTCCTTATTTGTATAAATGAACTCCTGTCTGAAACTTCTAATCCAATTCATTATTTTGCTGTCAATATAACTGTTAACTTCCTGTAGAACTGTTTCGACAAAATATAATAAGCTCATTAAATTCTGGCCTAAACATCATGGAACATCACCAACCAACTCTTTATGAACATACATGACGTGTATCAAAAATTCAGGTTGATGTTGAATTAATCTTTTTTAACTCGAACATTGTCGTATTGGTCGAACTACAAGTACGAAGATTCGTTCTTAAGCCGTACTCCACGAATGTAAAATTCCATAACACGCTCTGTCTTTTCTTGTCATTGTAATGTTCAAAAATTTTAACAGCAATGTAAAGAAAAATTACTTTTTAATTGTTTTGAATCTTTTTACAAATTTTTGATTTCCTAAATTCAAAACTGGTCCCCAAATCACTAAAAATTAACAAAAATCTTCAGCTCAAAAACTTAAGTATCATTAAAAATAACAGTTAATCGTACATAAGCATATTGTTAACAATGAAAACTTATACATATTTAACGTTTTATTTTTCAGATGCGTTCACATAACTGATATTGGAGTTGGCTACATTTCAACTATGCTCTCGCTTACCGCTCTATTCCTGCGCTGGTGTTCACAAGTTCGAGACTTTGGACTGCAACATTTATGCTCAATGCGTAATCTACAAGTACTATCGTTAGCCGGTTGTCCCCTGTTAACCTCATCGGGGCTATCTAGCCTCATACAATTGCGACATCTTCAAGAATTGGAATTAACCAATTGCCCGGGCGCCAGTCAAGAACTTTTTGAGTATCTCAAAGAACATCTACCACGATGTTTAATTATTGAATAATAATACGCAATAATAAATTAATAAATTTATACAAAAATTTTAAACAAACAAAATTGATTATTTTAAAATGATATTTAAACTAAATAAGAATAAATCTTTTATTATTGTTGACTGTAAAAATACTGCGTTTAAAAAGAAAAAAAATGAAAAGAACGGAGATTAAATTTAAAAAGAATTAAACCAAGCTAAATAATACTTATTTCTATTAACAAACAAAAAAGTTCTATAGCAAGTAAGACGATAAAACAAAAATTATAGTAAAGTCGTTGTAATAAAAACATATGTATGAAAATATATAAAATGATTTTGCAGTAAATTTCAAAACAAACAAACCAAAAAAAAAAAAACAAATCAAACAAATTTTAAATTAAATAATATTTAAATTAAGATTAAGTCTATTGATTTATATTTTAATATTTTGTCGTTAATTTATATTAATGTGTAATAATATGTATGTTAGAAGTAAAATTTTATTATATAACTGTATTTCGTTTTCTGTGATTTATGTTTTAAGTTTTTATTTTTTTTTTTAATTTACACCTCTCGATTTTTGTTCTGCTAAAATTTAAATAAAAAAATACACACAAAATATATTTATTTTCTTTTTTCAAAATAAATTCCCAAAAACAACAACAAAAGTGCTATGTTTTTCAAAAACTTATTTTCTGCATTCGTAAACCTAGATTTGCTCTCTTATTACAATGTACCTTCTTTCGTTACAAATTTTATTTTTAATACTTTTTCCATAACTGTTTGTTGTTCTAAAATAAAATTAAAGAAAAAAAACAGAAAACATTAAAAATCGCTATTTGTTCGTGTTTTAAATAATATTTGTGTTAAAAATAAAAAAATGCCATCAAAAAATAAATCACAATTTAAAAAGAAATATTCCAAACCTGCACTTTTTTTGATGACCGATCAATCAACGACAAAGGGCAAACAAATGCGTGATTAAGCTAAATAAACTAAAATGATATCAAAAACGAGAGAAAATAAAGCAGAAATCAAAATTAAAAATTTCTTTCTTTCTTCTTTGCCCCTCTACCACCCCCACTCACTTTAAATTTTCAAAAACTAAACTAATCTCAGCTTTACTTGACAATTTAACAATTTAAAACTGCGACCGAACAACCAAAAAACTAATAAAATAAAACTTAAATAAGAAAAAGAAGACTTAATTAAAAAATAAACACACAAAAAACAAAAGCAAATAAAAAAAAATATATTTCGAAATTAATTAAAAATTAAAATGATTGGACATGAAACACACGCGCTTAGAAAAATAGGGCATCACACAATATTGACTTAAAATGATATAAAAACAACACAAAAATACTTAAATCGAAAATAATATTTGAAATAAAATTATTGTTTAATTTAATAAAAACAAGATGTAGCAAAAAAATAAAAAAGGAGTGTAAAAAGAAAACAAAAAATATAAATACCAAAAAAGGTGAATATTGAAATTTAAATTGAAATTAGAAAACAAAATACAAAGGCAAAACAGGATAATAAAACTGTGTTTCATTTTGGAGTATTAAGACAACCTCAATAGAGAACAAACGCTGATGGACGTTCAAACTGTCAAACTCGTGAAACTCTAAAATTACTAGCAGGTCTGTTCTTTTTGAAATTAACAATAGGCACGTTCCGACGACATAAGGGACTTGAAAGTAAGACAAGTTTCTAGCATGTGATTGGCCAGCTGCCAAAAAATCTTTCTAACTATCAAGTCAAATCTACTTATGTGAAAATGACAGTTAATCATGTTTTTTCATTTAACTGAAAGCTCAACTTTATTACTCATTGAATTTATTTATTCACAATTCCATTTTAATTTTTTGTGTAAAAGTCAAATTGGAAAAGAAATAAGCAATATTTCTTTACAATACAAGGTTCAGGTGACATAAAGGATTTGAAAGTAAAGGCAAGTTTCAAGTATCTGATTGGCCAGATGCCAAATAATTGCTTTCCAATTAAGTCAATTTATTGGAAAGTTCGTCGAGAAAAATCTCCCCAACTATTAAGTCAAGTCCACTTATGTCAAAATGACAGTTGATTCTTTTTTTTCATTCAACTGAAGGCTGAACTTTATTACTCTATGATATATGTATTTTGATTTCAGGTTCTTTGTCAAACTGAAAAAAGGTAATATTTTTTTCACGAATAAAACATATAAATCGTGATGGACTGGAAGATTGCCTGAAGAGTGTTTTTTAGACAATAATATTTTTTTGGTAGTTTTTGTACGATGAACTGAAGTTCGTTAAGTAAAGTTATGAGTTTGAAGTTTACTTACTTACTTAAGGTGGCGCTACAGTCCTGTGTGAACTAGGGCCTCACCCAACAAACTTCTCCATCTAGCTCGGTCCCTAGCTAGATGTCTCGTTTCGCGCTCCAAGTTGGATGAGGTCACTTTCCACTTTTGCGCACCACCTGATCCGCGGTCTTCCTCTACTGCGCTGCCCTGTGGGTGTGGATTCGAAGACTTTCCGGGCCGGAGCATTGGTTTTCATACGCTCTTCGTGACCCAGCCATCTTAGTCGTTGGAATTTTTCCCTTCTGGCTAAGTCTACGTCGCTGTACAGGCCGTACAGCTCGTCGTTCCATCTTCTCCTCCACTCCCCTTCGATGCATACGGGACCGTAGGTCACACGAAGAATTTTTCTCTCGAAACGACCCAAGGTGCTTTCATCCGCTTTTGTCATAGCAGGACGGGGATGATAAGGTTCTTATATAGCGACACTTTGGTCTTTCGAGAGAGGACTTTACCACTCAATTGCTTTCTTAGCCCAAAGAAACAGCGGTTAGCATGAGTTATTCTTCGTTTGGTCTCAGCGCTGGTGTTGTTTTCTGCGTTTACAGCGGAGCCTAGGTAGACGAAGTCCTTGACTACCTCAAAGTTACGTCTGTCGATGGTGACGTTTTGAGCAAGACGTCGGTGTTGTAGGTCCTTTCTTGACGACAGCATGTACTTTGTTTTGCCCTCATTAACCTTTAAACCCATTTTTGCTGCCTCTGCCTCAATACTCACAAAAGCCCCATTGACATCACGCTGAGTTCTTCCGATTATGTCAATGTCATCAGCATATGCTAGTAATTGGACAGACTTTTGAAAGATAGTGCCTCTAGTGTTGACGTGTGAGCTTTGCACTATTCTTTCAAGTACGATGTTAAAAAAATCACATGACAGCGCATCACCTTGTCTACAACCTTTTTTGACATGGAAACGTTCTGTCGAAAGTTTTATGAACAGGTGAAACGAAAAAACGAAAAAAAGGTGGCGCGCACAAGTGGAAGGTGACCTCACCCAACTCGGAGCGCGAAATTGGAGATATCTAGCTAGGGACCGAGCTAGATGGAGAAGTTTGTTGGGTGAGGCCCTAGTTCACAGAGGACTGTAGCGCCACCTTAAGTAAGTAAGTAAATGTTCTGTTAAGTTGTTTCCAACCTTTATGGAGCAGCGTGAATTCTCCATTGTCATCCTGCACAAACGGACGAGTTTGGCAGGGATGTCAAAACTAGACATGGCTCTATACAGCTCGTCCCTGTAGATGCTGTCATATGCGGCCTTGAAATCGATGAAAAGATGGTGGGTGTCGATTTGGTGTTCTTGGGTTTTTTCCAGGATCTGCCGTAATGTGAATATTTGATCTACTTTCCTGGTCTAAAACCACACTGATAAGGACCTATCAGGTTGTTGACGATGGGCTTTAGCCGTTCACATATTACGATAGAGAAGTTTTTAGGGTCTCCTTTTTGAGTATCTAGCAAACGAGATAGGTACCTATGTATATTTAATTTACAAATTACTTACAATTTATTTGTGTTTTCCATTTTGTATGGTTGCAGATTTGGGAATTTATTTACTCGTATTTTTTGACGTTTAAAGCAGAATTGCCAAAAGAACATTTCATTTCATGAATATTTTTTTGTTGTTCTTTTTAGGGAAAAATGATATCCATTAATTGGGCTAAATATACATTTTTTGCACTTATTCATTTTAAGTTCACTAATTCATGTTTTATTTTGTCAAAGGTTTTTGTTTTGTGTGTTTGATATAAAAAGTAAATAAAAATGAAATTTCTTAGTTTCTATTTAAAATATTTTTTTTTTTCAGTTGGATGGAAATGTAACTATGGCAATATGGGTTATATTTTAAATAGTTGGTAGTGATACCAACATTTACATGTTATAATACAAAGTTGCATCCCTCTCTGTGCGAAATAGAGAAATAAATTTTGGATTTCATATGAAGATCCAAACACAAAGCTCGATCTTGATTTTTTGTTGTAATGCATGTAAATCCATGATCTGGATTAGATCATGGTGATAAAATAAAACGCGGCTAATACTGATGTTACATTCATTGAACCACGAAACTCTAAATTATCTCCATCTGATTTCAAAAAATCTGCTCCAGCGGCTTTGTTAGACTTCAACTTAGATAATAATTTTTACTTCGTGTATGTCGGAAATATGGGATTGCTGGTTTTCTATTCCATTCTATTAAATTGATCATCCTGTCTGACAGTGGAATTCAGCTCGTCGTCGCCGTTAAACAATATGCAGAAGTGGTACTTCCATGTCCTCAGCATTGACTTAGGTTCCATTATGATGTTTCCACTTTTGTATTTGAATGTCTATCCCCATCGCATTTCCTAAATGGCAAAAATATCTGCTTCATAGCAGCTTAGGGCCTCCATTAATTGTTCTTCTTGGTGCTTCGCAACTTACTTCTTTACATGGTCAGGAAGTACGAATATGTCCTCGAAGCCCCATAAGATGTTCACTAAGTAGTTCCATAAATTTATAATATTGAAATAGTTAAGAATTTTAAATTAAATTAAATTATTAGTTATTGCTCATAAAGAAACTTAATAGAGGAGCCGCAATTTTTGATTTTTTTCTTTATTTATTTTATAAAATAAAACATTTCATAACATTACATCGTTCTCTCTCCCTCTCATTTCTTTCCGCCTCCTAGTTTTTCTTTTCTCTTTTTGATGTGTTTTTTCACCTTAACCTTTCTCTTATCGGCCTTGGCGTCTTTGATGGCTTTTTTCCTGGCCTTTTTAGACTCTGGGGATTCATCCCTAGGGCGAGCTGAATTTTTAAATTTTTGTTTATCTTCACTAGCGTTGCTATCGCTCTCTTCCTCATTATCCTCACTGTCAGATTCTTCCTCAGAATTGCTATTTGAACCAGCTAAAATATCTGGTTTCGTTTGAACATTTAGTTCGGATGTAAGGCCCGTAACTTTACTGTAAATAAGTGAAGGTTTCTCTCCCGACTTGGCTTTGTCGATATCCCTGGCAAAGTGGACAACCTAAAAGAGAAATTATTGAAAAACAAGACCAAATCCAGAATATACATATGAAGACCTACCTCATCCAGACGTTTGGGTATATATGTGCTTTGCCAAACAGCTTCGTCAATTTTCTCCTGGGCAGTCAACTGATCAAAGTCACGGTCCTTGATTCGCTCGGAGATTTCATGTAAACACTGTTCCATGTTCTCATCGGTGATGGTCTGATCGGTGATGAAATCAAACAGCTCCTTCACGGTCATGGTAGCGACAGATTTTTTGCGGAAAAATTCAGATATATTTGTGCAATCTTTTCGCAGAAAATCAAAGGCATGTGGATGGTCATGCTCTACCGATTGGCTAACATCAATGATCACCAATTGACCGTCCTGAAGCAGGATATTGAATTCCGAGAGATCGGCATGAACCAAGCGGCACTTGTTATAAATTTTCCACATTATTACCACGCATTCGCGGTACAGCTCTCGAGCTTTGGATACCGAAATATCAACATCCTTGAGCTTAGGCGATGGCCAGCCATTTTTGCCACAGAACTCCATGACCAGTACGTGACTTCGCAGCAGAATTGGTTCCGGAACTGGAACACCAGAATTCTTCATGCGTAGATAGTTTCGCATTTCCTTTTCGGCCCAGGTGCGCACCATTTTGCGAGGATTGTGCCTGCAATAGCCGTGTCGGAAGCGAAACTCACCTGACACATACTTATCTCGATCCTTGAATACCAAAATCGATGTCTTGTAAATTTTGATGGCGTACTCCTGGTCGGTCTTTGAAACGGCGTGATAGACATTTGCCTCCTTTCCCGTAGATATGCACCCATTGATCTCGTTTATCAAACCACGATTGAGAAGCTTGAATAGAATCATTCTGGTGCGGGGATCCATTACTTGTTCGGCTGTGGCACGATCGTGTTTGTCCTTAATTCTGACTCGTTCCGACTCAACCTTCCGGTCGAAGGAAACCAAGCGATTGGCGGCTTGGTCAGACATATTCGTCCGTGGGTCGTATTTCTCGATGTTGATTTTGCTGGAATATTTTCGCAATGCCTTATCATTGGGCTGATAGCTCGAGACTTTCTGTGTTTGGCGCTGAACATTAGTGTGACCGGCCGAATTGAGGGCTACCGAACTGTGTTGCGTGTTGTGCTTCTGATAGCCAGTATATGAATCATCATAGTCGTGGAAATCATCAACATCGGAATCTTCATCGTATTCCTCCTCATCGTCGTCATCGTCTTCAATCTCATTTGGTTTTGGTTCATCTTGAAAGCCCGAAAACATCACATGTTTAACAGTGAGTTTGGGGAAGTTTTCAATGAGTCCATCAGCAGTTGGCTGCAGTTTCGGTTGAAAGGGAACTTCATCTTCTTCTGCATCGCTAAATTGATGCTCCATTTCGGGTAAATTATCTTCTTTGCTTTTTAATAAATTTAAAGAAAAAAATTGTCTAATTTTACTAAAAACTGCGAACAACGAAAATAAACAGAAACACGTGTGGTAGGGAGTTTCGGTTCTAAATTTCACCACAGTTGAATTGACATAATGTGGCTTGTCAAAAACACAATTTACAGGGTGGTTATATTCCAGTAAGAAACTCTATTCAAACGGAGAAAAAAAATCTTTTAAACTTTTTTGAAAACTAAAAATAATTGTCCACAACTGCTGTATTAATTGAGTTTTCACACGATGTATTTTTGTATTAAAATGATATGGGTAAAATTGGACATTTGTTTGAATTTTTAAATAAGTTTCACTTTCCCACATAAAATTACGCTCAAAAATAATTTATTTTGACGTTTCTTCGCTATTAATTTTTATCAGTGATGTAATACTCATGTTTGTTTGTGAATTTTACTAAAATGCTTCAAATTTTTTTAAGATTTAATTTGGCAGATAATCATACATTTTAGGAAAATTGTAGTGGCAGCATACCCCAGCCCCTTACATACATCTCAAAAAAGGGTTATGACCGGAAATGAAAACACATCTTTGAATGATTTAACTGGGTTTACATAAAATTACTTTAGGTGGCTTCATCGCCTTCCACTTGTATGCGCTGTCCTATGTGAGTGGATTCGAAAACTGTCCATGCTGAAGCATTGTACAACCCCAACAGCCCGTCGTTATATCTTATCCTCCACTCACCTTCTATGCACACGGGACCGAATCAAGCAAAGAATTTTTCTCTCGAAAAGTCCCTAGCATCGGCGCAAGACAAGCATGATGGAGGGTGTTATATAGCGACACTTTGGTAGCACGAGAGAGGACTTTACTCATCGAATTCTTTTTTAGCTATAGGAAACAATGGTTAGCAGGAGTAATTCTTTGTTTTATCCCAGGGCTGGTGTTATTTTCAGCATTTATAGCGGAGCCTACGAAGAAAAAGTCCTTAATTACTTCAAAGTTAAGTCTGTCAGTAATGACGTTTTGATCGAGACATCGGTGTTGTAGGTAATTTCTTAATGACAGCATGTAATTTGATTTAACCTCATTCACCGTTAATCCAATTATTTGCCACCTCAAAACTCACAAAAGCCTCATTGACATCGCGTTGAGTTGTCTAACAATGTTTCCGCGCCAATATAAAACTGTTTCATTACAACACACTCATAAATTTTAAAAACAAATTAAAAATACATGCATCTTACTGTAATGGAAATTCTCTATTTGGAAATTTATAAATCCATTATTATTATCATTACACTTTGCTAATAAAAGTTTAATTTGATTGAATTTTAAACTAAACGTCAAAATTGTATTGTTTTAGAAAATTTATCCATCAAATGAACGGCAGTGTGCCCACGCCTTAGGAAAAGGTTTGGCTGAACGATTCCTTTTAAAATCGAAATAATTCACCACTCGGAGGCTGTCAGTTCCATAACAAAATACAGAACACAACACGAACACAAACAAACTTGATTTGACATTTAGTTTATTTTTATTAAAAAATGTGTTCAAGCTGAGGTAAAAATTATAGAAATAATTTTTCTTTTAATATGAATCTGTAATAGATATTTAATAAAATGTTTGCTCTTGCGGAACTCAAAGACACTATTCGTATTGCTCCAGATCAGTTTCATCTGAAACTCGTTGAAGCAATACGCGATGAAATAAATCGAAAATTAGCCAATAAGGTAACCATTCAAACCAATCACTTAAATAATAACGATTCCCATAAAATGGATTCATTTTCGCAGGTCCTGCTGAACGTAGGTCTTTGTATAGCTCTTAAGGATATAGTTTCCATAAAAGACTCAATAATTCTACCTGGCGATGGTGCTTCCCATACCGAAGTAATTTTTCGGTATATTGTCTTCCGACCGGCAATAGGAAACGTAGTGACCGGAAAAATACGAAGTTGTAGTCGTGAAGGAGTCCATGTTACGTTGGGCTTCTTCGACGATATCATCATTCCCCCATCGGCTTTGCAGCATCCTTCTCGTTTTGAGGAAACCGAACAAGCCTGGGTGTGGGAGTACCCAGTTGATGATGGCGAGAAACACGATTTGTTCATGGACATAGGAGAACCTATAAAGTTTCGCGTGTCTGGCGAGTTATTTGAGGAGAGTTCACCCATTGGACCACCAAAAAATGATCAACCAGGTTCGTCGACAGCGCAACTCAAAGAAATCAAAACACCTTATCGAATTATTGTAAGTCTGTTGAATAAGTTCTTCTTTGCGTTTATTTTTCTATGGGTCTGTTTTCTTTTTTTATTCCTTAGGCAGCTATCAATGAATCAGGGCTTGGCGTGCTCTCTTGGTGGGCTTCACAAAATCAAGCAGCTGAAGAAAGCTACGAGGGTGATGAAAATGACGAATACAATAATGAAGATGATGGCGATGGAGCTTATGAAGAGTAAAATGTTTCGTTTTAGAAATATGCAAGTTGTTCACAATAATTTTGATAGTAATAATAATAAAAGGACTGGGTTCTTTGTTTTATTAATTAATATTCGATTGTTATCTGGAAATAAATATAAATAAAAATCCAAAAAACAATTAAGAATATTTAACAAACATATTTATATTTTTCTATATTTCTAATAGGTTCATCTCAATTCAAAAGCATAAAAACTTTTTTCAAAAGTATTGAGAGTTTAGCTGAGAAACTGATCATGCACAGATCATATAAATTTTCTGGGGGGTGCTTTAATGGTTCACATCTTAGTTCAATGGAAAATTTATAAAATTTTTAGTGCCATATACTTAAAAATAAAATTTAGATAAAATTTAATTAATGGATTAATCAATTCTTAATTAAATTTGGCATCCCTGCCAAACTCGTCCGTCTGTGCAGGATGACCATGGAGAATTCACGCTGCTCCATAAAGGTTGGAAACAACTTAACAGAACCTTTCGATGTCAAAAAAGGTTTTAGACAAGGTGATGCGCTGTCATGCGATAGAGGCACTATCTTTCAAGTCTGTCCAATTAGGCGGCAAAAATGGGTTTAACGGTTAATGAGGGCAAAACAAAGTACCTACATGCTGTCGTCAAGAAAGGACCTACAACACCGACGTCTTGGTCAAAACGTCACCATCGACAGACGTAACTTTGATGTAGTCAAGGACTTTGTCTACCTAGGCTCCGCTGTAAATGCAGAAAACAAAACCAGCGCTGAGTTCAAACGAAGAATAACTCTTGCTAACCGCTGTTTCTTTGGGCTAAGAAAGCAATTGAGTGGAAAAATCCTCTCTCGAAGGACCAAAGTGTCGCTATATAAGACCCTTATCATCCCCGTCCTGCTATACGGTGCAGAAGCATGGACTATGACAAAAGCGGATGAAAGCACCTTGAGTCGTTTCGAGAGAAAAGTTCTTCGTGTGATCTACGGTCCCGTATGCATCGAAGGGGAGTGGAGGAGAAGATGGAACGACGAGCTGTACGGGCTGTACAGCTACGTAGACTTAGCCAGAAGGGTAAAAGTCCAACGACTAAGATGGCTGGGTCACGTAGAGCGCACGGAAACCAATGCTCCGGCCCGGAAAGTGTTCGAATCCACACCCACAGGACAGCGCAGTAGAGGAAGACCACGAATCAGGTAGCACGCACAAGTGGAAAGTGACCTCACCCAACTTGGAGCGCGAAACTGGAGACATCTAGGCAGAGACCGAGCTAGGTGGAGAAGTTTGTTGAACCCTAGTTCACACAGGACTGTAGCGCCATCTTAAGTATGTAATTTTCATTGCATATGTCAACCGATGAAGATCGCTTTGGCTTAAATGTGAAAAATGGTCGCATTCACAAAGCTAGTGGCTACGTAGTCAAAATTCAACTAGCTTTGTGAATTGTGAATGCAAAACTACACTACAAAGCTAGTCAATCTGGAACTGTCATATTATTGACAAATGCAAATATATAAAATAAGAAACATTTTTGATTTGATAACTTTAACTTATCTTTTGTGTTTTTAAATTCAATAAAATCAAATTTAAGACACAATTTGAATGATTTATATTTGTAATTAAATATTGAACGATTTATTTCATTTTGAATTCGTGTTACTTTACCGAGCAGCTGATTGTGAAACGTCAAAATCATTCTCCACTAACTTTGTAGCCGTTTTTTTTTCAGATTTTGGGGCAAAACTTTACTCTTGGAAAACGTTGACACTCTGAAAAATTCTGAATACGAAAACTTTAATTCAATTTTAAGTTCATTTATAATACTAATAATATGAAAATAAAATATTTTAAACAAAGAAAATATTACAATAAAGTGTTATTTCGAAGAATTACGGTGGATGGTGTTTTCTCAACACGGATGTTGGTGGATTCCAGCCACACGTGTTTCGGCTACTCACACTTCTGTTCGTAGAACCTGCCTTGCTTTTACACTCACGGATTAATTATCTTTTACGGCTATGAAGCAACAATCTGATTTTTTTAAATCAAAAAAAAACTGCACCATACAACAAAACTATGGAAGCCGCCCAACAACTCATCGCCCTTAGTCAAACACCAAGCGCCAGCACGCAACGAAGCCCCGACAAGGCAATTTCTCTCCAAGCGGAGACGCAAACAACATTCATCGACTCTGCAAACGTTAATATGACTGCAACGAATAAGCATTTATTGCATCTCCCTGAGGATGTTGAAATTGACTCAAGTGACTGGGAAACCCCGCCAAAAAAACACACCGCAGCTGCTGCCAAAGTGAATTCCTCATCACAAAAAATGGACTTTGAGTCTGAAAAAAATAAATTTGCTGCACTGGCCAACGTGAAACTACAAACATTGTTAAACATCAAGCACATCAACTCCGTGTCTAAACAACTGCAACAACGAACCATCAATGATGATGAAGAAAAGAACAGCGAGGGAGCCCCTTCAGCAACATCCAGCGATAAGCAAAATAAATCAACTGTAGAAGACAAAATGTATTAAGGTAAGTCCGGTATTACACAGAGCATGTTTTTAATGCGCATTAATCGGCTATTTTGTTTTGAAGTGTCATTCGGTGATGCGCGCGTTATTACACAGAGACTTTTTGGATTTTTAAGTCTGTGCATTCTTTTGACAGATATCTTTTATTTCAACTTTCGTAGCTCGCTCGGTGTACCCAACTCACGGTTGCCACATTGGTCATTTGTAACCAAATTTAATTTTTAATTCCATTTGGTCATATTTTTCGGAAACGAAAAAAGATGTTCGACAATTTGAGTAACGAAAACGTTCTTTTAACATACTCACTTGGCTAAACAGAAACAACCGTTAAACTCATTTAAGCACCTTTGTGTAGATAATAACTTTATTAAAAATAAAAACTCTTGAATTATCTACGCATTACACAAGCCGTAAAAATTCTCAAAATTGAACCGTACTACTTTTAATAAAATTATTGTAAGAACTTATATACTGTGGTCTCATGTTAAAACGCTTTTTTATCTAATTTAATTAAGTTTGTTAGGGATTTTGTGAGTTTACTTGTACGTAATTAAAAAATAAATCTCATCTGCAAAATATGGAAAATATGTTAAACAAAATGTGATGAATTCATTAATCTGTGTTTACAAATTTTTTCGGACTTGAATAATGTTGGTAATTTTTCCCTACAAGTGGTCATGTTTATTTTCAAATTTGGACACAAACTTTTTTTCCAGTAGTGGCAAGCTTGGATATACTTGAATTCACTTTCGTGCCCCTTATTGAGGTATTAGCTCTACTAAAAACGAACACGAAGTGAAGCAAATGCGAAAAAATACGAAGAAAAGGAAAGACAAACGTCAAAAACATGCAAGGAATTGCTTGTACGTGCATGCCGAGACAGATTTGTTTCTATTTCATTTTTTATTTATTCCTTTCTCTTTCGCACTTCATTGATGCAAGACAAAACATGCGCTGTGTAATACCGGACTAAGTTCTGTCCACCTATAATACTGAAAAATGTAGATGTTAGAAAATTAATTTCCGAATTTCAAGAGAACTCGGTAGAGTTTAAGTACAAAATAGTGAACAGGGGTAGTATTTGCAAATTATATATTGATGATAGCGATGCTCATAGGGAGATGATGAGTATGCTGAGGGACACAGGTGATGCACAAGCATACTCCTTCACTCTGAGGGAAGATAAAACAACAAATGTTGTCCTTCGTGGACTTACTTACGATTATCCTCCAGAGGAAATCCTTAATGAATTAAAAAACCGAATCCCCAATATTTCTAACATTTCACTCTTCGAGACTTTAAGGTCAAAGCAGGAGAAAATAAAATATAATCTGTTTCTTGTTCGTCTGCTTCCTGGCACCGATGCGTCAGAACTATCCAAAATTAAATACTTATTCCACACCAGGGTTTATTGGGAGAAACCAAGGGGAAATCGAGGCCCCTACAGTGAAGGAGATGCCAACAATTTGGGCACTTGGCCAAGAACTGCGCCTTTGCGTACAAATGCGTGAAGTGTGTGAATCGACACGAACCCGGCGCCTGCACTGTAGTGAGGGATGAGAGTAGCAAAGCGGTGTGCGTGAACTGTGGAGAAAACCACCCGGCTAATTTCCGAGGATGCAAATTATTTAAATCGTATGAATCCAGGAGAAAGCAGCTTTTGCAAGAGGCAATAAACAAAAAAGAAAAAGCTAGAAACCTATCGCTCGCCCTTTCTAATGGGGCCTCGATCATCCCTGGGGTCGACTATGCAAGTCACTTCAAGACTCTCCCCAATGACTCTCAAGTTACATCTGGCCCTCTTGGTCTACAGCAGAGGCAGACAACAGGAAACATCCTAAATCAATTCATGGCACTCTCCAACGACCTCTTTGGTTACGATATGAGATCCTTGTTGAGCAAAATTGAAAAATGTATGTCAAACCTAGAAAACTTTAATTCTTTAACCGAAAAAAGAATGGCCTACTTGGATCTGGTCAATGAACTTCTTTCCTGTTCCAAATGATGTTGCTAAATAAATAACAATATAACATTTCGTCGTTAATTGCACATTCTAGGAGAATTGAGCTTCTAAAAATTCTCCAAGAAAATAAATGTCACTTTGCTTTCGTTCAAGAAAATCTATCTAGTAGACTTAAAGTCTTCCTAGATAACTAGTCACGTCATTCTATCACAGATGGGGTCCACTTGGGACAACTCCAGTTACTTATCTCCCCTCGGAATTACATCTTTCGACTTGGATTCCTCACTGACATCCACTCCCTTGTTTTACTCCACGGCCACTCAGGGCCAAAACCGTGGCTGAATGCTCCTAATCTAATCTATTTGAAGATGCTTTTAACTGCACACATATCTCTGTTCACTATTTTTTACGGGACAGCGCCGACCGCTGAAATCTAAATTTTTGTAAATAAAGTCATTATCTTTCCTGTGTTGGTGGACAGGACTTACCTGATAATTTTAATTAATATAATAATGTATAGAATTAGTTTATATTCGTTATTCTCGTAAACAATAAGACTGATTGTAACATAAAAAACTAAAAAGAAAGATAAAAAACAATTACAAATTGCTCAATCAATTCGATGTATATTTATGTATCCATGTTTTTTGTGTGTTCATATGTACAATGTACCATCAAGATTAAATTTATCACAGATCCAATTTCAAATATGTATCTTATTATAAGAGAAAAAGAGACAATATCATAACTCTTAACTTTTATTACCTTTCATTTTTCAATATCTAAATCAAAATTGCTGTGAACTCAAATGAAAAGAAAATCTTATAGAGCGCCCTCGCTCTATCATATAATAACTATAATTAATGTATAGAACTAGTTTATATTAGTTATTCTTGAAAACAATAAGACTGATTGTAACTTAAAAAACTAAAAAGAAAGACAAAAAACAATCTCATATTGCTCAACCAATTCGATGTATATTTATGTATCCATGTTTTATGTGTTCATATGTACAATGTACCTTCAAGATTGAATTTTCATAGATTCAATTTCAAATATGTATCTTATTATAAGAGAAAAAGAGACAATATTTTAACTCTTAACTTTTATCTACCTTTCATTTTTTCAATATCTAACTCAAAATTCTGTGAACTTAAATGAAAAGAAAATCTTATAAAGCGCTCTCGCTCTATCACATAATAACTAGTTGTGTTGACCATTTGTTATTTAGTTTTAAGTAGTATTAGTATTATGTATATATGTATATTTATGTGACATGTCGTCAAAGAAAAAGTCTATGTATACTCTCTCCTGAGCAAGAGCAGTCAGACTATGTTAAATAAAGCCACGAGGCGTTCCATTTTAACTGTCAAAGCAGGCAATACATTATAGCAGCAGTTATACTTAAGTTATCGATAAGTAAATACCTCATTGTAAAATTTTTATAAAGACTCAATAAAGAATATTCAATATTCAATATTCACTTTTTAACTTTGTAGCCGAATTTTTTACTCTACGTCGGAGGGGAAATTTCAACTACTTTTGTAGTTAGATTTAGCCAATCAGAACAGAATCCCTTGACTACGTTGCCACTAGCTTTGTGAATGCGACCAATGACTTCCAAGGTTTTTATTTTGTAAAAATAGCAAACTGTGAAAAGAAGTTGTTCGCATCTCGTACGAAATGTTCTTTTTTATCGTCATAATAGCTGTGTTCCACACCTAGTTTCACTGTTTGGTGCGCTCTTTAGTCCGGAGGTGTGATTGGACTTTACTTCTTGGAAGACGACCGACGATTATTTTGTCGTTTTTTTCCTTTCCTTTTTTGACATCCCAGCTGTTATTTTAAATGTAAAAAGGTATCCAGATACCCTTTCGGTCTGAAATTGATTGGCTAAATGAAACTACAAAATTAGTTGAAATATTTTTACCGATGTAGTGTACAAATTTCAGCTCCAAAGTTAGGGGGCACTGATTTTGACGTAAGCACGCAAAAAAATCAATGAAATCGTTCGTTAAGTTATTAAACATAAATAAGATCACTTATATATTATATTATTTCTCATATTTGATTTTATTGTATATAAAAACAAAACAATTATTTAAAGTTCCCAAAACAGTAGTAGTAGTAGTAGTAATTTTTTATTGAGTTTCTTGTTTTTTACACATTTGTTTATCTTATACATAGATTATACATTATTTCACTTAACTATTATATTGCCGACTTAGAATTGGCCAGGCTACACAGGATTTTATTTATATTGCTTTTGTTTTATATGTTTGACAATTTAATATAAGTATTTAAAGAAATTTTTTCTGCTATGAAAAATTTATGTGTGTTCACTCAATGGGAACCACGCTTATTTTGAAGTATGTAGAGGAGGAAATATGGGATAGAGATAGAAAAAGAGATAACAATATAGATTAGAACAGGCGAGGTAGATTCGATGAAGTCGAGTCTACTCTTACACAAACAGATATGTGTGTACAAGTGCCTGTGTTTTTATTTTTGAGATACAAGTTAAGTTTAATTGGTATAAGAATTTTTGTGAGTTTGTTTCACTACTCATACAAACATATTTACTTACATTTATAGATTGTGTTTATATTGCATAGGTTTTATAAAATAAAGATACTTTAATAAGTTAATTTCACATCTAGTATACTTATAAGGTACTGTAAGTCTTTTGTTTAGTAGTTTATATTTCATATTAGTAATAAATTATGTCTAAGCTAACTTAAAATAATAATTCACAGCCCTAGTTTAGGCACTTATTAATGTTAGACCTTTCATAAGTCAAAATTGGTATATATGTTTTAAACTTATAGATATATATGCTAAGTTAATAGTTTTGTACATATAGGTGATTATATTTGTTTTTGATTTATATATATTTGTTTATACATTATTGAATATATGTATAGATATTTTTCCTTAATTCAATGGTTTGTATATTATCTTTTAAGTCATTATTAGGAACTTGAGTTGCAATTCACATATTGGAAGGTATCAAATAATGTATTTAATTTTCGATTATATCTTAATAATAAATACTTTAGTCTCAACTTTAATTCTGAAATGCTGCAATTAATCAATGTAAATTCTCTTTTTTTTCCATTATTTTCCATTACAAATATTACTTTTTTGTTTTTACAGATAATAAAGACCATAAAGATGAAATCTCCTAGCCTCTAAAATTATTTGGTGATCTTTTTTTATAAAAAGGAGCAAGAAACAAGTTGTCATCGTCAGAGAGTATAAAACCCGGGCCGGAACCCTCACTGAGAATGCTAATTGGCGAAATATAATATCTGTCATTGTATGAATAGTTAAAATTATCTGAGAAGATATTTTGGAGGATAGGGTTGTCATGATGCTGCAGTGCAGCGATTCTTCTTTTAGAGAGTAGATATAAGTAATTCATTAGGGGGTCAATTCCTGATTCCTCGCATAATGTTTTATTGCTATGCCATTTCCCTGATGGTCTTCGTCTTTTTGAGATACAATTTCTTATTATTTTTCTCTCGAACCTTTGTAATTCCATTGCGACATTTGGGGTTATATAAAACCACAGTAGGAAACCATAAGAAATAAGAGGGCGAATTAGTGTTTTGTACATTAATAATTTAGTTTTTTTTTCAACCTCTCTTGAATTGATGAGACATTTAAGTTTTGCAGCTGCAGCTTTGCTGTTGCGTAGGGCTACTCTAGCATGTGGGTTTACTTTAAGACGTTCATGGAGGCGAACTCCTAGGTATTTTATTGATTGTCTGAGAGGAATGTTATTTCCTTCTATAGTCAACTTTAGGTATCGACTTTCACGTACGGCTAGATGATGCCCCCTACCAGAGGCATTACGAAAGCAAATAAGGTCACACTTCTTAAAATTGGGTTTAATTCCCCATTTCTTGTAGTACGGAAGAACTGCGTTTAAGTGGGTTCTTACATGACTCAAAGCCTCATGGGGTCTTTCATGAGAACTGAACAGCAATGTGTCGTCTGCATACAGAATTCCTTCAGAAGGATTAATTTGGATGGGAAAGTCATATAAGTATATATTGAAAAGAAATGGGCCTAAAATAGAACCTTGGGGGACTCCAGCAAGGACTGGGATAGAACCTGATTTAGTATTTTCAAAATAGATCTGTGTGCTGCGGTTAGATAAGAATGATCGGATGATTTTAATGAATTTTGTTGGAAAATTGAGTTGATTGAGTTTGTAGATGAGGCCTTCGTGCCAAACTGAATCAAACGCTTTATTTAAGTCTAGTGCGCAAGCAACTGTGCATTTTTTTAATCTTAGGTTTTTAAGGATGTGATCTTGCAGTGACAGAAGTGCTTGTTCAGTCGAGTGTTTATGTTTAAAGCCGAATTGCTGGTATTGAGTAAGCTGAGTATCCTCAAAAGCGTTTTGAATTTTTAATAATATGACCTTTTCAAGTATTTTACCTATGTTGGAGAGCATCGATATGGGGCGGAAGTTTTCTAGGCTGTTAGACTCTCTGTTTTTTTGTATTGGAATCAATTTTGCGATTTTCCATGAATTAGGAAAATAACAATTGTTTAAGCAATTGTTGATTAAAGGAGTTAGGTGCTTTGCAATAGTTTTTTCACTTTTCGAAGAATAAAATTTGATATATTGTCTGGTCCACACGATCTTTTGTTATTGAGCGAGAAAATTATCGATTCGACAAGGCTTTCAGAGGCAAAGGACTCATTTAATGTTGTGTTTGACCTGTTAAATGGATCAAAATCGTTTATTTTAAAGTCGGCATTCCAAGCTTCAAATGCACTGTTGATAGTATCAACTGTCAATACATTATCAGGATTGCTTTGAGGTACGTTTAGAGCGAAAAGGTCAGAATAGTAGGATTCAAACGCGGCAATTTTTTCCGCCGAAGATGAAAACGCTCTATCACCAAAGGTGAGAGTCTGATCAGAGCCTGAAGGTTTATTTTTACGACCTGTTATTTGGTCAATTACTTTAAAAACATTTGCGGACGGTTTCATACTATTGAGTTTGGAACGAAATTGAGAGTTAGTTTCAATTCTAACTTTGTCTTTTATTATTTTGCTCAAACAGCTGATACGGGAGGAGAGTTCCATGTATTCCTGATTCATACGATCTCCCAATCGATGGAAAATTCTTTTTAGGTTTTTTTTCCATATCTTTCTAATTTTAAATAGCCCAAGAGTAGCCTCTGTGATTTTATGATGGTTTGAGTGAAGTATTTTTTCTTTGCTGTGGGATTTTACGCAGTTTACTACAGAGTTAGTGAGGCAATCAATTTGAAAGTCAATTTCATCATTTGATAGATTTCTATCAGTTGGCAAGAATTGATTGCTTAGAATTGTGTTCAGAGAACTATTGAGGATCGGCCAGTTAGTGTTTTTGAAACACGAGAAGGTTCTGGGAGAGGCAGGAAATATGGAGGTAGAGCGAAGTTGAATACTCAAGAAGACAGAAAAGTGGTCTAAAATGGGATCGAGTGTTATGCAAGCAATATTGTCCCCTGGGGGATTATGTGAGCGTAAATTAGCCGAAATTATAAAAAAATCTATGTGAGAACCCGAAATAGGACGAGTGGGGCCTGCAGCCGCAACTATGTCGAAATCCAGAAAACGGTTATCCAAATACCATTTGTATAAGTGTTCGCCGTTTACATTTTTTTTTGTATCGCCCCAGAGAGGGTGGTGCGAATTAAAATCTCCCCCTATGATTATGAACTCATAGTTCGATAAACATGAAAGAAGGTCATTCAGTGCAGCGGGTAAAGAAGGGCCAATGCTGCATGGGACATAAATCGAGACCAATGCTAGAGATTTGGTTGACTGACAGACCTTAATTGGGATTGAGGCAATAGTGGCTGAAATGATTTGATTAGAAAAATGTATCTGTGAAAAATTGATGGAGTTTTTAACGAGGATTCCAGTGCCTCGAACCGAGTTGTTTTTAATAATATCGTAGCCGCTGTTATAGCTACTTTTAGAACCATTTTTTTTAAAGCAAGTTTCTTGCAAAAGGAGAACAGTTGGAAAGGTGTCTTTCAGTAGCTCATCGATTTCAATTTGTTTTTCTGAGGATAAAAGGGAATTGACGTTAGCTGTTATTAAGTTTAAATTCATGGTGAAAGGGATGCAACAAAAAGCAAATAAGCACCAGGCTTCTCATTTTCATTCATTTTTTTATATGAAGGCCAGAACGACCTTATTTTTGAAATTAGTTGCCCAATAGGCAGACCAAACAATTTCTGAGACTCATTAATGAAATCTGAAACATCATTGCCATCAGTGGAACTAGGGAGGGGTTTATTTTTCCCTTTATCATTATTTTTGACTATGTCCGCGAAGGAAAAGCCAGTTTGCGGTAACCTACTGTTATCACTGGTGCTTACTAAGTTATTCAAAACTAACTTGTTCTTTTTGTCAGGACGTGAAGTCACTTCTTCTCTTTTTTTTAAGTATAACGATCTTTTTGGGCAACCTTTGTAGTTGGCTGGATGCCCTTCAGTTCCACAATTGACACACGATGCAACAGATGTTTCATTTTTTGGTCCCAAGCTACACTTGCCAACTTCATGAGTAAGAAGGCATTTGACACATCTAGTGATAAACGCACAGTATTCAGACAGATGACCAAACCTCTGACATCTGTAGCACTGTTTCATTCCAGAGCTCCTTATTGCATCCCATCTAATTTTGTGCCTCAGCAAAGACTTGAGAGTTTTTATTTGAAGAAGACTGTCCCTATCCTCCAGAGAGCAGACAAACATGTCCAATGGAATTCCACTTTCTTTAGACCATTTGGTCTCAAAGTTTTTAACCGTCACCCTCAGTGAGGGCACCAGCCTCAAAATCTCCGACTGAATCTCAGACGGCGAGAACTCACTTGAAATACCTTTTAAAATTACACTGTATTTTTTTTGCTCCTTAGGAGTGAAAGAGAAAGCTTCTATTTCAGTTTTTCGAAATTCATTTAATAAGTAACTATGAAGATTTACATCTTTTACAAAAATTTTTAGTTTGCCAAAACCTCTAGTATCAAATTTAACGTTTTCAGAATTAAAGTTAGACTTACTTATAAAATGGAGAAGATCCCTCGATGAGACTCCTTTCGCAAAAATTGGGGGGCACCAGTTCTTTTCCTCCACCGGCAATGAAGCTTTGATGTTTCTTTGTTGGTTCATGATTCTCGGATTTGCTGACTGCTCTACGGCTGATGGGTTATAGTTAGCGTTTTCACAATAATCCGGATCCAGCGTTATGAAACGGTTACTATTATTTATTTCATTAGCAACCTTTTTAGCGTTGCTATCTGATGAGTGTTGGCGTCTTTTTCGGGCCAAAATATTAGTGAATGTATCTTTACTATTCACAAGAATGCTTCTTAGGGTAGATGTTGTATCTACATCTGTTGCTGCCGACGATCCGGCCGCTGCATTAGTATTTGTAGTAACGGCACTACCGATTACTACGCAGTTTTCAGGAAGTAGAACCTTGCCATCGAAATGACTGTCTCTCTCACTTGCACCAGTAACTGACGCGCTTGCGTCTGTCTCCATTTCATTTTCAGAAGTTGGTAATGCGCTTGATGTGGAAGCGCCAGCAATTGGCATCGACCACCATTCTAAATTTGTTAGAATCTTTTTTTTATCTTCACTATTTAATAAAGATGAGGGTAAACTCGTAGTTTTTTTGTTTTTTAAACATTTTGACAAGGTTTTGTCAGGGGGAACACTAGCTGGAGGTTTGCCCGCCTCCATGATTAGATTTTTCAATTTCACTTTTTTTTTCTTGTTCACTATATAAGAAATAAGAGCTGCTAATAAACACGTCCTTCTTCTACGAAAGTCGAACCAAGAATCGTTCCCAAAACAGAAATGTTTCTTTTTTTTGACAGTTCCGGATTGATTACGTATTCACTAGCTTAATGAACGCGCCCATTTAATGCAGCCTATAAACACATATAAGATCATATGCAACAAATGTTGGCTTAATTTCATGCATACATAGATTTAACTTATGAGCTTTGAAAACTTGAATTACTTTATGAATCAGCTGTTCGATTTAGCTTGATGGCAAACCAAAAGGGCTATTAATTAGCGTGTCTTTGATTTAAATCCTTATAAGCCTGGTTTTTGAGCTGAAGAGTCTTTAAGTTTCATTTGGTTTGGAATTACTTGTTTTTGAAGCGTTTGACTTTAAAAACTACGAATCCTGTTCTCACAATAAGTTTTTTTTTTTCTTTTTATTAAAATAATTGTGTACCTAAAATCTTCAAAATGACCGACGGATCTGCCACTGCCACCGCCAATCGAAGCCTTACCTTGAATACAGCGACGATACAATCAGGTGTTACACGCACATCCATTGACCACTTTGCAGGCGTACCAAATAAAATCAAGGATTTCTTTAACAACAAGAAGTTCTGTGATATTACTTTGATTTCTAAAGATGAGTCCTATAAAGTCGATGCTCACAAAATGATTTTATGTACAGCCAGTGAATTCTTCTTTATAATGTTCGGCGGTTCTATGCGAGAGGCAAGCGAGGATCAGGTGAAACTGGACATCGATGGTCCTTCGCTGAAATCTGTGATCAAATTCATTTATACTTCTTCAATTGAATTAACTTCGCAAACTGTCAAGGATATATTAATTACAGCCGACTACCTACTATTGTCAGACTTGAAGGCTTTGTGCAGTGATTTTATGGCGAAGGGATTGTATCTGTCCAATTGTTTGGGCATTGCTCTCTTTGCCGAAAAATACAGTCTAGAACTGCTTCAGAAGACTTCGGAGTCTTTTGTATATGATAACTTTATGAAACTCTGCGAAGAAGATGAGTTTTTCGATCTCGATGTTCATCAGTTAAGTAAATTTTTATCCAGCAGCGAATTGCAGGTTGACAATGAAGAGTTTGTCTTCCAAAGTCTAATGTTGTGGATAAACAAAGATAAACCCAACCGAGAGAAATGCATGACCGAACTGCTGCACCACATTCGATTTCCATTGCTGACTCCCAAGTACATAGCAAGCGTCATTGAACCCGCATGCAAGAATATCGAATGTGAGAGGCTAATCTGCAAAGCGTACAAGTGGCATTTATTGCCCGAGATGCGTTTTCAATTGTTCACAGAAAAGCAGACTCAACTTAGGAATATCAATGGAATGATAATGGGAATAAGTGGTTTGCATCAAAACGGGGGTACCTTGAATGTCAGCCTTTTTAATCCTTCTTCGAATGAATGGACTTACAAAATTAAAATATTGAACTTGGAAATTGGCCGTAGAGATTTTGGATACACAACTTTTAATGGAAAACTTGTTATAGCTGGTGGTTATCTAAATACAACTAATGAATTGACTGATCGAGTTGACTGCTTAGATATGAGAACTTTCGAATGGACTTCACTTGCTCCGATGAAAACCAAACGATCACACTTCGGAATGGCATCGTTAAAAGGATTTATCTATGCTGTTGGTGGAAAAGACTTCAATTATAGTTTGAACTCTGTTGAAAAATATGATCCATCAACAAAGATATGGAGTTTCGTTGCTCCAACTAATTCTATTATTCAACATAGTGGCACAGTATATGTCTCTGCCTCAATGAATCAATTGGTGGTTAGTAATAGTCATCCCAATAATTTTGATAATTTCGGCTCCTCTTGGGTTCACTATTTGTATGATCCGCAGAGAAACCTAATTAATACTTTTTTAACGGGTTTTGATCCCATTGGAATTGGCACCACTAGTTATTTCGGTGATAGTGTTTTCATAGCAGTTTCTCGAAATTCCATAAATCGATACAACTTTAAGACAAAGGCAAATACGGTTAAATATAACAATCTGCCATATGAATGCAATAAGTGTGTTTTTTCTGGAGATGTAATTCTTGCCTATGGAGGAAATAAACTTCTAAAATATAATAACTTAAGTGAGAAATGGGAAAATTGTCCAGCATTTGAAAATTCAGAAGACTCATTGTTATTGGTTTGAAAGGTTTAAATGGAAATATTTTCATCATTCAAAACTGTAATTCTAAGATTTTTTCTCATAACACTTTAATAAGAAGTGCATAATTTTTTAAATTTAATTACAAATATTTTGTATTGAATTTTTCGTTTTGTTTGTAAATAAATAATAATTATTACTTAGGTACTTAGGTACTCTTTAATTTTGTTTAAGTTTTTAACTCTTGCGAACAAATACATAATATGTACCTTAAATTCCAGTAAAATAAGAACAGTAAGCTGGAAATTGGTTTATATTGCATATTGGTCTATAGCTCCAATATGAACTATACAATTTGCTTAGACTTTTGTCTCAAAGATTGAGGGCAATAGTGAACAAAGGAGTATGGGCAAACATTTCATTGAGTCTGTGCACTTTTTTAGGTAGGTACATTCTTACGTATTTAAGGTGGAGTGGAGCTACAGTCCGGGGTAGACCTGGGCCTCAGTAGGTGAATTCTAGACCGTTTTTTCTCCGGTGCTCAAAAAGAAAATTACATAAGAAGAGGAGACCTAAGAAATACTTTGTAAAAGCACTCTTAACCGGGCAATTATAATCAAAATACGTTTCCCAAACCACAAAAGCTTAACTTTTAAATATAATAGCCACCGTAGCCTCAATAGACATCTAAACATCCTTGGTCTTACTTAGGGCCGTATTATCACTCGCGAGTCGCCTATTCAAATAAGCGAATGTGACTTTTTCGCATTACTGTTTGCGATTCGCCAAGTTGACGTTCGCCTTAAACTTCAAAAATTTGGCGAATTGAAATGCCGTTCTATTACAATTGGCGAATGCTCGCCTTTATCTGTCATAATCGGTCGAACTGTAATTCTTGGTGACTTTGAAAAAATCACAGTTTTTTTTGAATTCGAAATACATAGTTGTCTAGATTTTTTGTTGCGACATAAAAAAAATGAGTGAAAATCGACAAAGGTAAGAACAAATTAAATAATTATTAAACAAATTATAATTACAACTTTTATTGGTATAGCATTAAAAGAACCAACAACGCCCAGTTCTCAAAGTTGGTGGAGGTAATGGAGGCAATGGAGGCAAACCCCGACATTGCCAAGGGTGTCGGGACGTTTGGATCATCCAAAAAAAACCAAGCCCAATATTGGGATTCGTTTGCCCTTGAGCTAAACGCATTGGGACCTCCTATACGAGAGGGTAAAGAGTGGCATAAGGTACGTAACAAAGAATATTACAAAACGGTTTTATAAAATAAAATATTATAGGTTTGGCTGGACTATAAATTGAAATTGAAGAAGAAAATCGCGACAAATAAAAAGGATGTAGTCGCAACAGGTGGAGGACCTTTTCGGCAGTTGACTTTGTCCCCTTTGGAACAGGCAGTTGACAATTTGCTAAGTTTACAGCAAGCTGTAAATCCAATGGGTAATACATTTGGAACAAATTCAACTGCAACAGTGGAACAACCCGACTCAAATAATGCAGACGTTGAAGTTGAAGATGCTCCCATGGCAATGACATCAGCCCAGTCAACAAAAATCAACGAATGTCGTAGAAGCAGGGGAAAGTTTGTGGATGAACGAGTCAAACTCCTCCAAAAACAAACGGAGACTCAAGAAAAACTTCTTGTTGCGTCGGATTCAATTCAAAAATCTCTTTCCGAAATGGCAAGATATTCAAGAAAGAATTATGAAGTAAACAAGGAACATGTTGAGGTACTGAAAGCAAAGGAAAAACGGAAGGAGAGAGAAAATGTGCAGAAGGCGCAACAACATAAAGATCTTCTGGATTTGAAAATAAAAAAACTGGAATGTAAATTACAATACCACCCAAAATAGTATAAGAAAGTAGAATAAGAACAAATGTATATAAATGTATGAAATCGTTTTTTTTTTTTCACTAAACTAAATTCTTTATTTATTTTCATTATTATTTTCATTTTATTAATATTTATCATCTGTGTATATATTATGAATTTTTTAATAGATTTTTTTTAACTTCTTTACTTCATTATTCTACTGTATCTTATTATTAGCTTTAAGTATAAAATAGAAAAATAAAAAAAAAACATTTCCTAAAGAGAAAATAATATTTCATTTCTTATTCGGGTACCTTCTGATGATAAATTAGCAGTGTCCAATTCCGTTGGTTCATTTTCAATCTCATTGGATTGCAAGGTTTCTTCTTCCACTGCCTCTGGATCTGGAATGTTGTACTTTCTACAAATATTATGCAGTGCACAAGAAGCGTTAACTATTTTGATGGCTTTCTGTGGACTGTAGTGCAGTTTTCGCTCATTCAAAACTGACCTGAATCTACTTTTTAAAACGCCAATTGTTCTCTCAATAATGTTTCTTGCCTTCGCATGTTTTTTATTGAATAGTCCTTCTCTAGACCCTGAGGAGGCATTTCTAAATGGAACGATTAAATACGGCAGTAGAGGATAACCTGAATCTCCTAGAATTTTTAAAAACAAAAAATTGTTTAAACATATGCTAATATAAGAGTATGATTCACATACCAAGATATCTTGACCGCTCTCCATTTATCCACCACCTTTCCAACAAATCCTTTAACGCACTATGATTCCACACAAACGAGTCATGCGTAGAACCAGGATATCTAGCATCAATAAATCGTATTACTCCATTATTGTCACAAGCCTTAAAAAGAAAAAGTTTTACCTAAACATCAAGATTCAATTTTGAAGTACTTTACCACCATCGCATTTAAGCTGTAAAAACCTTTTCTATTTAAATATTGGTGTTGTAACTGAGCAGGAGCTATGATACCAATGTGAGTTCCGTCTACACATCCAACTATCCCTGGTAAGCCTGCTCTTTGAAAAAAATAGTTTCTCGCTTCTTGCTTTTCATTAGTGGACATATCTGCATTAATCCAAACTGGGCAGATTCTTGCTTCAAGCAAATTAAGAACTTCGCTTAAAACTACTGAAACTGTAGGTTGGGAGAAACCTAGCTCAAAGTCATTTCCTACACTGTTTTGATAACTTCCACATCCGAGAAATCGTAGTGCGCACGCAAGTTTTAAAATTGGTGGAATTGCAGAACTTTGAGTCGTTTGAAACTTATCTGACTTAAAACATATTGAAATGCGTGTTTGCTAAGCCGAAAGTATAACACAAATCTATGAAAAAAAAACTAGTTAAATTTTATCAAAGTAATTGCTAATTTTATTACAAATTATCTGGTACTTCCAGTGGGTTGGAAGCATCTCTTAAACTTCTCCTCAATCTGCAGATCATGATTTTTTCTTCTTTATTTGTTACTTCTTCATTTTCATCCTCGAAAAAGAGTTCAACGCTGCTAATCATCTTTATTTTTATTTACTTTTTTTTCACAAAAAACAATATTCTTCAATCTGACTTTATAAATATTTATGACAATGAATGACATTTCACTTTCAGTTTTTAATGTTGGCAGTTTTGTTTTGAAAGACGAACTACGGAGTTCGCCATTGGTAATACCACCAAACTTTTAATTCGCCAAAACATTCGACTTTAAGCGAATTTTCGACTCGCGAGTGATAATACGCCCCTTAATCCGAATAAGTAATAAGAGTAATCCTCTCTTTTTGAAATAAAATAATTTACAGGAAGAACTGCAAGATGAAAACCTTATCCAATTGACGAAAGAAACAGTATACTTGACGTAGAAATAAATAATTCCTTACAGAAAAAGTTTTCATTTATTATTTGGGGTAAAGTTCCGTGTGGGATGACGGTACGCGAACAATGGGCAGGTTCATTCATACGCCATAAGGGACTTGAAAGTAAGGCAAGTTTCTAGCATCTGATTGGCCAGCTGCCGAAAAATTAAGGCAACTTTAATGGAAAGTTGACTGGAAAGTTAGTCAAGAAAAATCTCCCCAATTATTAAGTCAAGTCTACTTCTATCAAAATGACAGTTGATCATGCTTTTTCATTCAACTGAAAGCTGAACTTTATTACTCTGTGATTTATTTATTTTCTGCACAACTTTGTTTAATGCTTTCTGTAAAGGGGCCCCTTGTCAATTTGGAAAAGGAATAAGTTATATTTCTTTACAATACAGAATACAAATCGTGATGGACTTGTAGCTTGCCTGAAGAGTGTTTTGTAGACAATAATAAGTTTTTGTACTATGAACATACAGCAGTGGTTAGCGAAGTAAAGTTCTGAATTTGAAATTCATAACACTTGAAAACTAACTAGTTGCCTTGGTCAATGAATGAAGTTGACTTTGACTGCAAGTTTGACAGGCCGGTAATAGCTATCAGTTGATAAAATCCAAAAACACTTATGAAGATATAAATCAAAAACACTCCATTACCAAGACCGGAATCTTTCGTACGTTTTACTCTCCAAAACCCGTTTGTTTACATTGTTGTATTTGTAATTTTGACAATTAGTCCATGAATAGATGTGAGCACAAAAAATAAAAAACGATGCTGTGGGCTAGCGGCACTTTGCAAAGCAAAAACAAAATGGAGGGGTTAATAAGTTTTTTTCAGGTTTTTCTTTTTACTTTTTTTCGATGAAAAAGTCAGTTTTAAGCTTTAATTTTGCAGGCATTTTGTTGATAGTGAACCAATGTACCTTTTTGTCTTGAAAAAAGCATGTTCAACATCAATTTATTATAAATAATTCACTAATTTACAGTAATCACTACGAAATTCTTTAAATTTCATAATAAACCTCGGATTTTTGTATCAAAGATGCGTTCGAAGAACCATCAAGTTAAGGGTGCGAGCGCAATTTTTGTATTGAATTCTAATAAATTTTCGTTAACGAACGGCCCAAATATTTTGTTTGCAAGTAATTAAAATCTGTATCAATTTTACTAATCCAAGTATATTTATAGTTTGTTTTTAATGATTTAAGCTTGCAACTATTTTTCAATGCCATTTTGATTAATAAATAATAAATTTAAGATAAGTTATAATGGAAAAATACCTTATCCATAACATTCTTGATTGATGGAAGCATACATGTATTTGCTATCAAAAAAAACTATGCATCAAAGGAACACTAATGTTTTAAAAAAATAATCAGAACGATTATAGCGAACCTGTTGAATAAATGCAGAGCAAATAAAATGCAAATTTTGACATATATCATAGAATGAAAACTTCTCAAAATCGTTCTGAATTCATGCACAACTCATTCAATAGATCATGTAAACGACATGAATGTTTATTGTTGCGTACAGAAGTTTTTTTTAGTGAATTCCCACAGTCTAACGCAAAATATAATTTTCATTCATTTCTTTAAAATGTTTAGTTAAAGTTGAAGTTTACTTATTATTGTTTGAAGGGTATGTTTAGTAAAAGTGCTGCTAATAATGAAACAAATTAATGAGTTTTACGAACATGTTTTTGTTTTTCTTAATATAATAAATACTTCCATATATTACATTTTATAAATGCAGAACATAGAAGAAAATATACATAAACAATAGTTTTCAGATATAAAGCAGAAGTTAGTGTAGACAAATATTTTGAGAAAGCCAATATTTTAGGTATTTTCATTAAAGAAATTTCGGCTTCAGCTGACCTTCATCAACTTTTTAGAAAAAAAAATTAGCATTAATAGCAGCCAATTATATCATAGCATATTTAATTGTTCACATTGTAAAATGTCTAGAAATGTTCATATGTTACAAAAAATCGTAATTTTATGCGTAAACATAGAAGATAACATTATTTAGTCAAGAAGTATGGATTTTGGCGCGTTTACCGTTTTTTTACTATTGGGTGTTCGGTTTCCCCATACTGGAATAAAAAAAGTTGCTTAAATCTATTTATTGCACTCATTTAGTTGGTATTGTGTGTAACCATATTGCCTATTTCTATTCCTTAAAGATGCTTTACACAAAGCAACTTATTTTTAAGACATGGTTCCCTCAAATTTGTATTCCAAAATCTAACTACAAAAAAATTCTAACTCTAACATAGTCCCTCAAAAAGCAATTTTCAGGAATATTTCTGCAACAAACAAAACTTAAATTTGGTCTTGCAATTACCGAACTGCTTAAATGATGAAAATACTAATCTAATTGAGGAATCTGAACTAGCTAAAGTTGGCAATGGAACTTCACAAGTATGCTACTCGTAGCATTGTCTGTACAAAAAAAAACGGAGGCACCCGCCTATTGTTTCAACCTGAACTTCTAACGTCGCCAAAAAAATGCTCTAAGGAAACTACAGCTGAAAAAATTGTCTGTTTTGTTGTTTTACAAAGTATTGAGTTACACTTTTGTCCATTTCCAATAATTATACTTAACCAGTTGCAGCGCATGTTGCGTTCGCAAATAATTTAAGTAAACAAAATAAATAATAATAAACTAATAAATCATTAAATAATATGTATTTGGTCAATTTGATTTAATTTAATATACATTTACAACATTTATTTTGGATTGAAATTAAAAAGCTATACAAATCTTCCAATTTAAGACCATGTCAGCACTTCAGATTCTGTTGGTTAGGATTGTTTACTTTTTGAACGAGGCCATGAAACATTCAAAATGAAGCATTTAGATGGGGCTGATTACTATAATGAAGCATTTTGATGGGCCTGAGGACTAAATGTGAGAATGTGTTTGGTTTTTTGCATCATTTCACGCACACTTTCTCACATTTAGTCCTCAGTAGCTTGTAGGCAAACCGAAATGTCAGTCTGAGATTCCGGTCTTGGTAATGGAGTGTTTTTGCCCATCTAAAAAGTGAGCTTCATGGCGTAACAAAAAGAAAATAAATCTGCACAATTTAGAAGCATTGTTCAAACGTCAGTCCGTTCATGTTGAAATGTCAAGACAATACCAAATCACTTCAGAGCCGCTGAAAAATGGCCACTAATTAAAATAGTGTTGCCAACTTTAAGTAATAAGAAAAATAATGGGATTTAAGTTTGTTATAAAAAAAGGGCAAGTTTCTTTATTTCCATTAAGATCCATAAAATTACATAAGTTTAAACAATAATTAGGTGTACACATAGTATTATAAGAAAATCTTATCACAGGCAGAATGCTTTACTAAAATTAAAAACAAATAAAAAAAAACTTAAAACTAAAAAAGTCAAATTTCACCATAATTTACATAATTATACATATTTTAAGTTTTACAACGTTTTCTTAAACTTATATAAAGTAAAGTTCTAAAAAACACCAATAATATCATCAAATATCCAAATTCATTTATTATGGATATCTTGTCCATTTGCAAAAATCTCAACAACACTTTCGGATCACCAAAATGACAATAAAAATCTTTACACGCCAATTCTTCGCGATTGAATCCAAATATTGAGAGTATAAGTGAAACTGCACCAACTCGAATGAATGAAAATTTCATCAGTATATTCATAAATGTTGGAATTTCGCTGGCAAAATCAAAACCATAAATTGCAAGTCCCATAAACGGTGCAATCATCATTGGTCCAACAGCTGAACCGTTCTGTTTTAAAAAGAAAAATAAATTTTAAATAATTAAGAAAAAAAACATCGATTTTCGAATAATCTTGTAGCCTTACCGTTATGCTAAATGTGGCACCTATCCATAGACCCATTCCTTCGGCAGTAAGTGAGGTTACAATACCCACCAATGAAAACAAACAAAAGCGCCAGATTTGTGGTGGCATGCCAGCCATCCAATAAGTAAGCGAGAGAAAAACAATATTTAAAATTATCTAAAAGTAAAATTTAATGTTTGATTAAAAGAATGTCTCAAGTTTAATCTGTTTTAATATGCATTGGATAGGGTGGGGGACATATGTATATTTCTTTCAGTGTATTCTTGTAAGGGATATTCCATTGGACATCAAAGCTATTATCATGGCCACGAAGGCTATACAAAAAATACAAAATTCATTCAAAAACTTTACAAACAAAAACATTGTTGCATTTCTTTAAATAACACATACATACAAGTATTTTACGTCAAAGCAAAGCATGGAATGAGAAACATCATTAACTTGAAGTACAAAACTATGTGGTATGGAACTATCTATATGGTCACTAATGTTTTAACGGGTGTTTTTTTTTATAAAGTAATAGAAGTTTAAGTTGGCAACAATATATTAATTGGTGGCCATTTTACCGGCTGTCAAGTACTAATTAATTTTAGTTTGGTTTGACTTTGACATTTCAAAATGAATAAATTGGCTGCTTTCAAATTTTAGACAGATAGGGTATCAGGATACCTTTTTGTTAGTGTTTTACGTGTAAAATAACAGCTGATCAAAAACAGCTAAGATTTCAAAAAAGGAATCCAAAGGTATCCAAGAATTTCTGGGGTATGTAGGTATCTGACAGAACAGCTAATTCAACAAATGGTTGAAGTTCAAGAAACTTGAAAATTGATTTCATCTTTTTGTATTTGTTGGTAAACAAAAAGATACAAAATGTTAGTTGAAGTTGTATTTGAGGATGTTCTGTACATAATAGACGATGAAGAAGCTATTTGCCTCCGAATTTTAGAAGGTAATTATGATCTATTTTTTTAAACTTGAAAAATTGACTTATCAATTCATCATCGTCCGACGAATCAATTGAATTATCCATTAAATATTTTATCTTACAATAATTTTCACTTCGAAGCTTAAATGTTTTTCTGCTTTTTGTGAACAGCTGAAAGTTGTTTTTATTTTTTGACAGCTATCTCAATACAGTTATCCAACTCGTTCAACAAGGTATCTAAAAATCCACCTATCCAAGATACCCTATCCAACAGGAGATTGAACGCAGCCATTGATGCTCGATCAACGCTTCCAACATTGTCTAAATTTATTTTGAAAACTATCGTTCTTTTTGTTTAGCGCTGAATATCACTTTTTATTGAATGGATACGTCAATTAACAAAGCTGCCGTATTTGGAATTTTTAAATTAAAAACGATGCTGGTCAGAACGTAACAATCAATAATAACCGCTATGATTACTGATTTTATCGTTCATCAGATGGACAGTGAAAAATCATCATGTGCGGGAGCTGTGATTTCAATAAGACGTCGCGTCTTGGATCTCCTGATTGACTACGACCGATCCAGTCATATGCCAGAACTCATATTTAAATTATAATGCCAAAAGATTTACTTTTGAATTAAGTAAACTGTTTTATTCCATTTCAAATTTCTGAACTTCTAGAAAAAAAACACCCTTTTAGTTCAACATTACTTTAGGGGACAGATGAAGACATATACCGGATGTGGGGTTTTTAAAAATGATTGAGATACTGAAAATATTTAAAATGTTTATTATTGAAGAAAATAGTTAAAATAGATTTGGAAAATCATCACACATTTTAGTTCGAAATCTGATTTTAAAGCCTGACACGAACTACCTTAGGAAAAGTATAATTTGATTGTCAGGTACAAAATTTTGTTGACCATTGTTAATAATTAAGCAAGGGGGTAAAATATTTGAAGGAGATACCGATGAACATTAAGTTTGAATATCTATGCGTTGCAATAAGTGAGAAATATTAAGTCTGAAAGGGCACTTCACATATTCGTGTAGTGCGGCTAAAGAAAGAAAGATTTTCTGTACTTGACTGTATATGCACAAAGTTGGGTTTAATGGAAAACTTATGATTTCTTTGATAAAAGGAATGCAACTGACTATTTCCATAGATCACTTACTTGAACAGGTATTCGAGACAGCGTCAATGCCAAATAGTAAGGTGGCAAAGTATACCATCGATTGAATGTTTCCTTTTTCACCATTTTCACATCACTTGGATCTGAAATATATTTAACATATACATATATTAATATAAAGACAAAACTATACCATAAGGAATAAACATACAACTCAAAATAGGTACCATAACTTGTGTGTAAACAATTGTCAAAATGGTTCCAATGCAGAATTTCAAATGGTCAAACATTCTTTCACCTTCATTTGCAGACTTATAAAATATTATGCCTGTGGAATAGAAATACAAATAAAAAAATAAGTACCTACAATACTAATGAAAAGAGTTTAACAAAATTTTATTTAAAAGAACTATCATTAAATTATTCTAAATTCCCGACTATGTTGGTTTTTCTTTTGTTTGCTATTTGCTAAATGAAAACATGGCTCGACAATCGATTAGCGCCCTCTATAATCTTTCAGTCAAAATCCAAACACATATGAACCTATGAACTTGGTGGTAGCACACACAAGTTGTTGTTGTTTCATTCTAAATTTTCAATTATTTTTATGTTCATTCTCCTTCATTTTACTCTGACTCTAGAAAATTTAACCCTCATTTTATTTTGCTTTTTTCTGTCAAATGTGAAAAAATAGTGCTTCTAGGCCTTAACTAGAAAAATGGTAGTGCAGTGCATTGCAGGTTCATGAAAACTGTCAGAGGAAATTGAAGCAAAAACGTCACACGTCAAATGTTAAAAAGAAGTTAACAAAATACATATATTCGGAGCAATTTAAATAGAAGGAATAATTTAAAATACAATTTTAGAAGAGTTTTAAAATTATATTCAGAACAGAGTACACTACATTAGCTCAATTAAGGCTTAGCAGTGTAAGTCAGTGCAGAAAAATGTTCTCAATTAACACAGCAGCTCATTAAACAAAGCTTGTATTTGTAATGCTGAACACTTAAAACGTCTAGAATAATAAAATAAAAAGTAAAAGTGCTTACATAGAAGAAAGTGTCAGTGCACATTTTTTTTGAATTCCTGAATATAATAACGATTGAAAAAGACAAAGTATTCCACATTCTCATAGTACGGCTAAAGAACGAATCTCTGGATCTCTCCAGTGCATACTGATTAGCAGTTTTGGACGCGTGAGTGTTACGGTTTAATTGTTTGAGGTTAGGTATCTAACTGACTATTTCTAAACTTTACGACGGTGTTCAAGAAACTAGAAACAGGACAGAACTCTGGGACACATCGGGGCTGAATTATTGGGTAAATGTTTAGCAAAAAGATGAACTTTCTCAATAGAGCAAATAACTGGAGTGTTATTGATAAAAAGCTTAGGAATCAAAGGAGAAGCAAAATTCCTCGTCTTTTCTTCTAATATTAATTCTGTTTCGGAGAGATATTAAAACTCAAATAAAAGTGGAAAAACGGAACGTTTAAGAAATCACAAGTGTTTATTTTATTCTTTCCATTACCAAAGATTCTTTTAGACTGACTTGTTTCAAAATAATTTTCTCTCCAGCTGTAATCGAATAAAAAGCTTGAGAAGTCTATCTTTTGTTAAAATTATTTTGCATCTCTTTCTAACATCAAACTCCATAGCTAGAGTTTATTTTATAAATGAATTATAAGCTTATGGAATTAAGATACAAAATTTCCTACAACTATTCTATGTGCACTTCCTCTGTTATGCAGAATTTTTGATTGGGGGTTCTAATCAGAAATTGTGAATAAAATTCTATTCTTAATTGAGAGTTTAAACCTTAACTTTCATTTCTTTTTGAGTAAATTATTATAAACTTTTATTGGCATTCCAAATGCTTTATTAAGGAGCTTAAATTAAATTCCAGTGCATAGGGGGCGCTGATTGATTGTCGGATAGTGTTTAACAGTTATAATGGGTGATTTTTTTGAGGTTAGGATTTTCATGCATTAGTATTTGGCAGATCACGCGGGATTTCAGACATGGTGTCAAAGAGAAAGATGCTCAGTATGCTTTGACATTTCATCATGAATAGACTTACTAACGAGCAACGCTTGCAAATCATTGAATTTTATTACCAAAATCAATGTTCGGTTCGAAATGTGTTTCGCGACAAATTTTGTTCAGCGATTAGGCTCATTTCTGGTTGAATGGCTACGTAAATAAGTAAAATTGCCGCATTTGGAGTGAAGAGCAACCAGAAGCCGTTCAAGAACTGCCCATGCATCCCGAAAAATGCACTGTTTGGTGTGGTTTGTACGCTGGTGGAATCATTGGACCGTATTTTTTCAAAGATGCTGTTGGACGCAACGTTACGGTGAATGGCGATCGCTATCGTTCAATGCTAACAAACTTTTTGTTGCCAAAAATGGAAGAACTGAACTTGGTTGACATGTGGTTTCAACAAGATGGCGCTACATGCCACACAGCTCGCGATTCTATGGCCATTTTGAGGGAAAACTTCGGAGAACAATTCATCTCAAGGAATGGACCGGTAAGTTGGCCACCAAGATCATGCGATTTGACGCCTTTAGACTATTTTTTGTGGGGCTACGTCAAGTCTAAAGTCTACACAAATAAGCCAGCAACTATTCCAGCTTTGGAAGACAACATTTCCGAAGAAATTCGGGCTATTCCGGCCGAAATGCTCGAAAAAGTTACCCAAAATTGGGCTTTCCGAATGGACCACCTAAGACGCAGCCCCGGTCAACATTTAAATGAAATTATCTTCAAAAAGTAAATGTCATGGACCAATCTAACGTTTCAAATAAAGAATCGATGAGATTTTGCAAATTGTATGCGTTTTTTTTTTAAAAAAGTTCTCAAGCTCTTAAAAAATCACCCGATAGTTATAGTGTTTTTGGTTAACATGCAAAGTATTTTTTAACCGAATTTGATAGTTAACAAAAGAATAAGACTTACCAAAACACAATCCACACATGGTATGATGGACAATTTGAATAAGCAATGCAACACGAGCCCGAAGAATTTTCAACATCATAATATTCAGCAGGACATAAAATTGTCTAAACGATGAAATTTTCTCCCTATCCGATGTGATTCTTTTGGAAAAAGCTTTCATTTTTTCAACCAATGCAAAAGCTCCATCACGATCCAGAGCACAACAAGGAAGTATTCTTCGTTTAGACTTTTCCTCAATGAACATAGTTGTGACGGCATTTCGGAAAACCATTTCGGGTTGTTCGCTTTTTTCAAAGGGTAGGGAATTGTTTGAAGCAGGAGAATAGGTAAGTTTGCCGTTTTGTGTGACTTCGGCTAGAGTTGGAATGAGATGTCCCTCATCGGAGTCACAAAGTTCAATAACTGCAAAAATTAAGTGAAGATAGAAACAAATTTGTCTTTTATATTTTTGACATTATAACTTACTATAATCCGAGGGGCTATAATACATAGGACATGTGAGATTAATTTGTCCCAAAAATGGAATGATCGCCGATGGTGTTCCCTGATAAACACATTGTCCTTTGGCCAATACGAAAATATTATCGAAATAATTTAATATCGTTGCTGATGGCTGATGTATTGTGCAAACAATAGTTCGTCCTTCACGAGCTAAGCGACTTAATAAGCGAATACATTGTGCAGCTGTCACTTCATCCAAGCCACTTGTTGGTTCGTCTAAAAAGAATATGTTCGGATTTGCGACCAATTCAAGGGCAATGGATAGGCGTTTTCGTTCGCCACCACTTAAGTGATCCGATGTAATATTACGGCGATGATTTAAATGAAGATTTTCCAGAATTTCTGTTATCAACTCACGATATCCCTGACGATTTTTTAATTTAAGATCACAAGCGAGATTCATGAGCTCTTGTACGGTTAGCAAACTTTGATGGCAATCATCTTGGGTAATGTAACAGGAGTCTTTGCGATTTATTTTTATATGTCCAGTGACACCGGATGTGCTAGAGGTAAATTAAGAACAATACAAATTAATTACCCATGATATGACGTTTTAAAAAAAAAATTAATATTTTACCTGAATCCTGATATTGCATTCAACAAACTGCTCTTTCCAGCTCCAGATGGTCCCATAATTGCTGATAGCTCGCCATTGCGAAAAGCACCACTCACTCCGCGAAGAATGTTACGGGTCCCTGTTACTTTCACTAAAGAAAATCAATACAAGAAAAGAAACAAAAAACTAACACGTTTAGTTTGCCATAAAATTAATTAAGTTAAAAGAATCAAAATATTATAGTATAAAAAGCCATCAATGAGCTTTTATGGCTCAATGTGATTAACATCGCTTGATAAAATCTTCCCTTTGCTATAAAAGTTATTTCAATAAAGAGTGTCTTTTTAGGTAAATTTAATGTGCATAGAATCTAAAATAGGGTACAATTTACATATTTATAGACCATATTAAAAAATCAAAAAAACCTCGCGTTACGCTTTTCCTTTAAAAAGGCGCCTTCATTCGTTCAAAACTTGAAATCCAACCTTTGGACAGATTCTAAATAAAAACTTTAAAAATGATGGGCCACAGAACTATAGTCGAAAATTATACATCGTCGGTTGAACTACGCCTAAATTTTGTTATGCCTGAAGATGTTTTACTTATATTTGTGTCAATAATGTTCTGTGGCAATATCCAGTTGCACCCTCCCACTCAAAAACAATAATTGTCAAACTTTCAACATTGTACCCTTATTTCGTACGCATTGTCAAACAATTATGTTTTTCCTTCAGCCGCGCATCAAGAATGCGCTTTTTCCTCTCAATGTGATATTTTAAACTTTAGTACCAATGTACACCGGTAGCTTTTCTCAAATCCTTCTCTATTTTCTTGCGACTTAAACTGTATTTAAACTTTGTGCGACTAATATTAAAAAAAATAAAACTCAATGTAAACAAAAAGTTAACAAAATGGTTGAAAAAACTTTTAATAGATGAATATAATTTCGTACTTTCAAGTTGGTAATGCTGGTATTTGATACCTGCCAAATTCAGCTGTCATTTCAAGTGTCATAATATTCGTTGAATAATTGCCACTTGTACAATAACGTATCGCTCAACAGTCAACAATCGAACAGTGCGTTAAAATTAAATTAAAACTTACTACAATAGTGTTTATTCAAACGTAGGCACTTTTCGCGCATTACACGATAATTATGGTATTCATAATTGACCGGTAAAATTAGAAGCGTCATTGAATTCGCATCACTGCACACTGGAAGTGCTATTGATTTTCTGGCGTTAGCAGCAATTGAACTTATGTTACACTTTACTTTTTGGCTGCCAATTGAAGATCATGACTTCGATGATATACATTTCAAACAAGATTTCTCAAAAATCCACACAACACAATACAAATAACGGCATTTTTGCGTGATTAGTTTTCTAGTTGTGTACTGTAACGTTTATAGAGACGTCAATTGACCCCCAATTTCAACCCATTTGACACAATGAAATGGAAAACAAAAAAAACGCATGTGTCTTCACGAACAATCTCCGAACACTGGACGCATTTAAGGCGGCCCATAGAAACTACACTTGTATGCACACTGGTTTACTGACACCCGGTGTGACATTCCGCCACACACACCACACCAAATCGTACACACATTGGTTGTGAAAAAGATCTCAAAGAGGAAAGATCTGAATGAGTGACGTTGAAGCATAAAGCTTTTATTGAAGCAACTTGCGACGCACCGCACTCAACAACGATTGAGATGCAACTTAATTGTAAATGTGGGCGCGCATCTCCATTCTCATCATACCGAAAGAGACACCGGCACAGAAAAATCAAAAACCGAAAATCGGTGGCAGCTCCAACCCACACAAAGCACACATTTCTGTACACCGACACAAGTGTGAACACAATTGTGGTGTCTATGGACCGCTTAAAACAAAAATATATCAAATAGGTATCGTTAAAACTTGAAATGAGTGAAAAACAGCGGCCATTTTTAATAATATTGGTTTTTCCACATTAAATGAAAAAGTCCCAACTTTATTATGAAAACATCGCTGTGTTTTAATATTAAGTTTTACTTTTGAAACCAACAAAATAAATTACCTTCTTATTATTTTGTCAAGAAAACTAAGTATTTAAATGTCCTTAATATATTTACTGATGGACGCGAGTAATCCATTGATTAATAATTAAGATAAAAGAAGTGGCCCCAAATGACCGCCCTGAGGAATCCCTCATTTGCCAATGAAAAGCAGTTTTAAGAGAGATTTTCTGAATCTAAGCCAATCATCAAACAAAATTTATATTGTAAAGGTATTACAAAAATGCTTTTATTAAAGTGTGATGAGAAAGCTATTTGAAAGCTATTGCCAGCAAGAAGCTATACACTCCCGTAAATAAAGAAGGTCATGGTCGTGGAATGACAATATGCGTTTGATAACATGTGGCCAAGACAAGTACTTAAATTTATCACGCCTTAGCTAAAAGATATTTAGAGGAAAATTTTAAATTGGCATTCCTATCCATAATTTATTAAATGAATTAATGGGGCTATTATAATAAAAAAAAGTGTGATTTATCGCACTTTTTTCTTTTGTAATTTTGTTTATTGACCTGTGTTTTGATTATGAAAATTTGTTTGTGTTATTGCGTTATCTAATTTAAATGGTCCAATATTTGTTATTCTGTTTTAAAAATACCAAAAGCCACAAATTTACATGCGAAACATGTGCGGAAATATAAGAATATCAAGAAACAGAAAAAAAAATTGTAAACAAAATATAAGCAAAACATTAACAACCAAAAGTGTGGCATGTACACACTTCGAATACAAACTGATCATAATCACCCCTCATTTGGATGATGACTTCAATAATAGGTCAGGGACACTCAAATAAAACCGTCTACAAAACCTAAGAACAAAATGTATATTTTCTTTCCACTGACCAATTTACTTAAATTTTTCGCGTATGTAAACAAAAACCAGTATCAGGGGGATGGGGAGGGGAAAGTGAAAGACAATAATTAAAAAGGTCTTTATTTAACTTTGGCCTCATTTCAATCAAAAATAAAAATAAAACAAAATGTTGTACTGATCAATCTTGTATTCATTATTCTGGTCTGTATCGCAAAAATTAAAAAGAACTCTGGGACAATGATTCATGTTTTTTTTGATGAAAACAAAAACCAGCTGAGATGAAAAAAAAATACAAAAACAAAAACAAATTAATTAAACACAAAATAAATAAATAATTTGAAATACCAAACGAATGCTCTCTCTGTGTTTTCAATGACTGTGAATTATAATATAAAATCGGAAGGGAACAATGAACTCAAAGTCCATTAGATATATGTATGACAAAGTGTTTTAACGTACATAGAGAATGTTGGTCATAATATTTATCCAACCAAATCTCATAACAATCTCATGACTAATTGAATTTTGAAAAAAATGCAGACCATCACCATAATAAACACGCATAAACGTTAATGTTCAAAAAATGTGTGTGATTGAGATTTTAATCGGAAGCACGATGGAGCAGTTAATATTAAATAAGTTTTGAAAATTTAATTTAATTGTAATTTAAATTCATGTCTTTTTTCAAGATTGGTATGCTGAGTAACTGAAAAATTACTTCAAATTAAAGGTACAATAATAATAAAATGCAGATTTCTGTCATTTTAGTTTTAAATTAATATTTACTAAGGAATGAAAAAGTCTTGCGGTTTAGATGATTTGTAATTTTGTTTGTTTGTTTAGGCGTTACCCTCAAAAAACCTAAAAGCAGTGCTTGTAATAAGGATTTATAAGTAGATACCAATACACATTGCAATAGCATTTTACATTCGTGTAGTATGGCAAAGAAAAGAATCTCCGAACTTGATAGTTCGTCTGACGTTGGGCTTAAAGGTAAAATGATGAACATTCCTAAAAGAATGTAAATTAAGCTCGAACTGTTTACACTTTCGATAACAGATTCAGGCTTATCGATTTTGCTGCAGGACGAAACGTTATAGCGTTTTCCACACCACAACATCAACGAAGGAACTTGGAGTTCTCGAGATCAATCTATCGATCCGCGTTAGACATGCTTATAGCATCAAGGATTTTTGAACTTTCCGAGGAGCTAACATCGACCCAGCAACACCGGGAGATGCTGGGGAAGATACAGGGTTATCCATTTTGCGGTTTCAAAAGTAAACGTAAATACAACACATATATGTAAAATATTTTTCATTTTTAAGTTTGAAAGTTGACTTTATTAGTGAAACACTACATCATTTAAATGACCACCACGCGAATTGTTGCAAGCATCGATTCTTTTGAGGTAGTTTTCGGATACTGTTGGTGTCACTTTTTGGGCAGTATCTCAGCCATAACTTGACGAATGTTAATGATAGTCCTAATTCCTGAGTACGACGAGAAATCGACACATTCGGGTCTTCGGCAACACTTTTACAGACGATGTAAAGATTGCCATATCTTTAAATTGACGTCTAACAAAGCCACCGAAACAGATGACTTAAATGCCGAACTTTAATTTCCACTTATCTGTAAAATGTGGTCGGAAGAAAGTTAAACTGATGAATGGAATTTCAGTATTGTTAACCCGATACTGAAAAAAGGAGATCTTTAAAACTGCACCCACTACATAGGCATCTGTCTCCTAAACATCGCCTATAAGCACCTTTCTGCCGTCTGAAGCCGTTCATCAACAACCTGATAAGTCCTTCAGACAAGGAAAGTCCACAATCCACTTAATATTTATGCTACGGCAGATTTTGGAAAAAAACCCAGAAATTTAAAATCGACAACCATTGAAAAGAACTTTACAGAGCAACGTCTAGTTTTAGCTTCCCTGTCAAACTTATTCTTTTGTGCAGATTGATGATGCTCCATAAAATTTCCAAAAAGATTTAGATTCTTCAACTTCGTTCTGAAAAGAATTGTGCAAAACTCAATCGTCAACACTTAAGGCACAGTCTTTCAAAAGTCTGTCCAATTACTGGGATACGGCGATCATAATTACATAATTGAAGAATCAAAGCGTTATTTTAGGGGCGTTTTTGAGCATTGCGACAGAAGCGGAGAAGTTGGGTTTAGTGGTAAATGAGTGCAAGGCCAACTATTTACATGCTGTCATCAAGGAAATAATCCGAACGACCACCCTCTCTAGACACTCATCATTACGGTTCTCATTTATAGCGCTGAGGCTCGGAAGTTGTTGAGGCAAAATAAGAGCGTCTTATGATACTTTGAGATAAAAATTCTTCGGGGGATTTTTGGTTCCTCCTGCATAGATGGAGATGAAGAGTGGAGAAGAAGATGCAACAACGAGCTATACGCACTGTACAGCGACACTAATCTAGTCAAAACGTTTTAGATGGCTGGGTCATGTAGAGCAAATGAAAATCAACCTAGAAGATCTGTGAATCGAATCCCGAAGGACACCGGCAGCGTAGTAGTACAAGACCTTGATTTGTTTGTTTTTTTTTTTATAAGGTGCGTTTTGTTCGCATTCCATATATAGTAAAGTGAGAAATTGCCAACAAAACAATCCGCAGTAGTCCGGTTTTTATATTTTTTGAAAGTTGATACAACTGAATATTTGCCAGAATAATTTATCAAAACATACTAAAAAAATAGCGAAATTTAGACCAGGGGTGAAATCGTGTAAGCTGATTTTTGATAGTTGACTATCAAAATCAAGAAAATACGTCTGTGTAATGTGATATTCGATTTCAAAGTTTTAACCAAACAATTTGACATAAAATAAAAACTTCAAGAAGGGGGTTTGTTCGTAGACTACTACATTAACATGTGACGTTGAAGCGAGCTTGAAGCTCGCCTAAATTCCTTATAATTAAACCTGAATCGAGTTGAAATGAGCTTGATTCGCCTCGATTCCGGTCGGGGATCGGAGTCGAGTCAAAATTTGTGAAGAAAAACCTGTGTGGAGGAGTTGGTTTTACAGATAATGCGTTATGGTCTGTTTATTTGCATGTTTGTGTACAAAAAATATAGTTTTGTTTTAATCAAATTAAAAAAAAAAAAAATGCACATGGAGTAGGTAGCATATTCTTATATGGTGCTGAACTATTCAGTTTTCCATTGTTTAACACGAATCAAACTATCTCACTTGCACTTCATAAGAAACATCGAAACACCATTTGCATTTTAGAAAGTGCTGTCAAACTTAATCATTTTAAAATTTTCTTGTGCGGTGGAAACACCAAAAAGATTTATTTAATCTTAACTGGGATAAACCTTTGGTGGAAACATAGCAAAACTTAATTATCTTTTCTATTGTTTTCTCTTGCAAAATAAGCCCAGTTAGTCCATTTTCACTAACAAAACTAAATAATATCAACAGTAATAGATTGGTTTTTTCCCCAATGGAAAACACACATGATTCCAAATTCACAACTACTCAACGAACACAGCCATCGAGATACAAATGCAATATCAATCGTACCAACATTTGAGAACGAAATCACATAAGATCCATTCGAGGCTCGTATAAATGTCAAAAACCTATCCATAGTGAGATTCTACTCTAACTTTTATCGGTGTTATTCCTACTATGGATATTGTTTTTGTTATTCGTGTAAAATCCTACTTTACTATGGATAGATTTACCAACAAAACACGGGTTATGAAACCTCTTAGTAATTTTTGTCAATAATTTTAATTTGTTTTAAATTTGCATAAAACCGAAAAGACAACTTTTAATTGTTAAATATTTTGAACTCTTTTGAACTTTTAATAACACTTTGCCAAAAATCAATTTTTTAATGCAGTTAATTGTAGTGTTTTTTTTTTTTGTAATTTTTAAACAAAGCAATTGACACAAAACTCTGATAAATGTTCCCTTTTTTTTCTTATTTATCAAAAATTCTATTGAAAAAAAGTTGTAAATTGCTTTTGAATGTATAAATTAATTCTCAAACGTCAATCAAAAGTTAATTCTAGAAATTAAAATGTGTCATTAAATTGATTCCCTTTGTTCAAACAAAACCAAAATAAATTGGATTTTTTTTTTAAATTAATTACTCGTTGAACCACCTACTTCAGTGAATCAAAAACAATTAACTTAATTTTTATTTTTGTATTTATAGACAAGATTTTGAATTAAACTCATCCATTACAATTAATAATTCAATGATTTGCGTTTAATTATGGAGATTTTGGAGCAATAATTTGTATTGAATCATTTAATATGACTTGAGATTACATGTTATTATTAATTATTCGCTATCCCATACCCACATACTAAATTATTTAATTCACCAGGTAATAATTAACAAATATGTAATTCAATTAACCTTTTGCCTCTATATTTATAATCTTCTCGATGACTTTTCGATAAGTTATAGCGCTTATTAATTTATTAGTTAAATGTTAAGTTCATTGCATGAATCACATGCATCGGTGACTTGCTGTCAGTTTCTGTTTTATTTACATTAAGAACAATTAAAAGACTATTATACTTGACAAGCTAAAATGATAGGACACGAATTATGTATATAAATATGAGAAAAAATTAGAAATACTATCTCTATATCATGGATTGTATACCCGCTATTGTTCTGAAGAGGTGTTCTTTAACGCTGGCAAAACAACTGCGTAAGCTTTTTCATAGGATGAAAATTAGCATTTGTACAGCCCATCCCCAAACAAGGTGAATCTTCCTCACCCTCTAATTACCGACCGATTGAACTTAAGTCCTTTCATTCCAAGATCATGGAAATGCTGATTTATTATCAGTTCAAGAAATATCTCGAAGATCGAAAGCTTTTTAATGACAGACAGTACGGTAGTGGAGCAAATCTTTACATCGTTTTAGAGAAAGTAAAGTCATTGCACTTGACAGCGTTTGGCATCAGGCCCTCTTATCGAAAATGCGTGCTTTCGGTTTTCATGAATCCCTGCTTCATTGGATTAGTAATTGCCTTTCGAATTGTTCAATACAAGTAGTATTGAATGGGTTCAAGTCTGAAAACCAAAAAATAAATGCTGGTGTGCCCCAGGGCTCTGTTCTATCTCCAACACTCTTTTTCATTTTTATTAATGATCTCCTGTCTGCAACTTCTAATCCAATACATTGTTTCGCTGACGAAAGCACCCTTAGCTTTTCATATTCGTTTTCAGACTCACATTCCTCTTCTTTGGAAGTGGAACTGCACCGACAAAATATGAAAAGCTCATTAAATTCCGACCTAAACAGCATTGTACAATGGGGAATAAAAAACCGAGTGGAATTTAATGCTTCCGAAACTCAATGCTGTCTTGTATCGTTAAAGCGAGATATAACCCTCTTGCCATTAACCATGGATGACACTTGCATAAATGAGACTACTATTCTCGGTATGTGTGTCACCAACCAGCTCTTGTAGAACGACCACATACGCGATGTCACCAAAAATGCCGCAAGATGTTTGGGTTTCCTAAGGCGATGCAAGAAATTTGTCTCCACTTCTGATCTGGCTGTTATTTATAAGACTTGCATACGTCCAAAGTTTAAGTATAACCCTCATCTTTGGGCTGGTGTTCCTGCATTTTTATTGATTGATGATAATACGATCGCTTGAACATCGTCGTAAAGTTTCTTGTTTCACCCTTTTTTACCGTTATTTTAACGGTTTATACTTTAGCGAAATAGCCAGTTACATTCCTCCCCTTAAACAGTTCAACCGTAATACTCGCTCTTCTAGGAATGCTCATTAATATACTCTCAAGCCCAACTCCAGTCGTACTGTCAAGTACAGAGATTCTTTCTTTAGCCGTACTATGCGAATGTGGAATTCCTTACCACAGTCATTGCAATATTCAGGAATTCAAAACCAATGCATTCCGCAACCTTCTTTCAACCCCTCTCTCCCTTTCCTAGTGCTCTTAGTAAGGGTTGTAATATCTCCTTGAGTGTGCACTTATTATAAAAAAAATACACGGCGTATACGTACTATTTATGAGTTACGAGTTTTTAGAGCATGTTCTTCTTAAGGTTGCCAAATTTCGAGATCACATAAATTTTAAATATCAATGCAATAGTATTATTAACACTAGCAGGCCTGTGCATACGTTGCTTCGCTTGAATTTTAAACTTTGAATACTGAATGTCAATTCTCTGATTTCCTTTACATTGAAACAATAAGTATATTCCGGTGACTGTTTAGGTCTTTTTCGGACTATTTATGTATTTTATGGTTGAATTTTTCCTTACAAGATAAATTTTACCTGAAAACTAATTTAAAATTCCACTGAATTTAAAAATGTTTTTATTTATCATCCATTTAAAGTTGCTTTATTTGCATGGTATGCAAAAATTGGCAGACATTCAAAAATTGTCTCCAAAAAATGCAGATTCAACTCGGTCTGGCTGCCGTGCTGTCACCACAATATTGAGTTGTCACGTCACAGCCAGTTTTTGGTTATGTGGTATGCAGTCAAATTTGTAGGCAAACATTTTAAAAACACATCTCGGCTAGCAGCAAAGTCTTATTCCTCTACATCATCATCATAACGATAAAAGCGAGTTGATTTAATTAAATCCATCTTATTATTTTAAAAATTCAATAGTATATCACGCAAATCTTAGCATCATCATGCATTTAAGAGTTTCCGTGTTTTAATTCAGATTAAAAGTTCAATGAACGTCATGCCATCGCTTCAAATGATATTTGGTTATAATTAAGTATAATTTTGTATTTAATTATGTAAAAATTCTTTTGAAGGTTTTATTTTTATTCAAAAATTAATAGCTTCATTTTTGTTTTTTAAAAGCGGGTGGCTGACTGAAATGCAAATTTCTATAAATAACACAAATGGATTTATTTTTAAAACAAGAAAATAAGCTAAGATAATTTTAAATGGAAAAATAAAATACAATTTTGCTTTTTCCTGGAAGAACATTAATATATATTTGAATTAAGTAATTTTGAGAAGATGTAGACGATTTTATTCATCTCAAAGAAAATGTGAGGGTATTTTTTTAGGTATATTACTTGAAGCTGGCAACGCTACTTTAGCTGAGGATCAGCCATGCATGTGCCGTAACTATTTGGGACTGGTGGAAGTGTGATCACACCCTCAAACATTTTGGCTAATTTGGTCATGCTAATTCGTTTAACTTGGTGACAGGCTAGTAACCTATTCCATAAAAAAAATCTCATCCCAAGACATGAAACAAGCTTCGGAAATGGACTGATTTCATGCAGACAACTACGGTAACGTTTTAGTAACAATGATTTAAGAATTTTCTAAAGAGCTTTAGCTGCAGAGCACCTAGCTGATACCCTGTCAAAAAAGAAGACTGACATAACAGTGTTACAAAAGATACGATGGACAGGGAATAGTGTTTTATAGAAGAAATGATATGACATGTACTACAGCTGTCATACAAAACACCATGTTTTCGGAGTGGGCTTGCTATAATCAGCGAAAAAGTGAAGTCCTTTATAATCGGCAGAAGGCAAATTTCATAACATCAACCTCATAAAAGTTCAAGGACCTATGGAGCAGTCCCCTGACGAAGAGAAAGAGACTTACTATGAACAAGTCAAAAGCACAGGCATTAAGGGTGCCTAAGGTATGATGTAAATGTAATTTTTGAGGATTTGAACGCAACTTAGAAGAACTAGCAGCGTTCAATAGCTTGGTCGTTCTGAGTATACCAGGTTCCCGCTTAAACCTTATGGAGTCACTTGTAATCAAATTGAGTAAGTCCTGGGGCCAGTACCCCGGCCGAAGAAGGGAAGTGGACATACCAAGCAATGTGAGAGCAAGACCAAGGAGACGGCATAAAATTTGGGACTTCACATTACTGAAGGTAAAACAAAGTACAGTCAAACAATCGCGGAGCATGAAGTGCAACCCTTCAAATACCTTTGGGTCAATAGTAGCAGCCTATAACAACATTATAGAAGAGCGGTTGCTCTAAGCCAACAGAGTTTACTATAGTCTGACAAAGCTTTTGATATCCAGAAACCTTACCATAATTTCTAAGCTGCTGTTGTACAGGGCAATGGTTCTGCTAATACTCACATATGTATCCCGAGTTCTGGGTGCTCAATAAAAGGCACTCCGCCCTCTAAGGTGCGTTTTAGCGGAAAGCCTTACAGAAAATTGTTGGCTCTTGTGTTAAGAAGGACGATTTCAAAGACGCTATAATCATGAACCGCAAGAATTAAGCTCGGTAGACTACTACGGTGGTCTGATGAATACCTATAGCTCGCATGAGTGCAAACGATGCTGGCCAGAACGTGACAGTTAATGGTGACTGACTTTTTCGTTGATCAATTAAGCAACCATGAGTTAAAGAAAAAACTCCTATGAGAACCGTTTGGCAATATGAGAAAGCCAACTGGTATGGTCTTAATGAATTCTTCAAAACTTTTACTGGTCACTATGCTTCCTCGATAGTGACGTGGATTCCAGAGCAGATATTCAGCCCTAGCATAAATCCATCGTAATCGGAAATTCCATCGTAATCGGAAATTTTTACGAATCCCGAAAAACTGTATCATGAAATCTGTTCGTAATGCAAAATTGTATGAGATTTTCCACTACGAACGGATTTCATGATACAGTTTTTCGGAATTCGTTAAAATTTCCGATTACGATGGAATTCATGATAGGGCTGATTACAAATTTAATTCGTTGTGGAATGATAATCCCGAATAGGATAAGATCTATCAAACCTGAAAGAGAACTCATGGTTTGATTCGAGCTGTAAAGAGGTTATTAGGATCAGAGATGTGAGTTTCCGTTGTTATAAAGCCAACGCCACTAAGGAAAACCGGAATTAGTTCAAGCAAGCTTAGAATACCTGCAACGGTCATATTCGTTGAACTAAATTCTTGCATTACCAGAAATTAAGTCAAAAAATACTATAATGTCCCAAAGGTAGTAAACATTTCCGGTAATTTGTAAAAAACGTTCGAAACACCACGTCATCATCGGTTTCAAGGCTCGTCTACAATGACACTTCCTATGTATTGATGAAGCCAATTTGCTTGCAGCACAGTTTGCTGTTAGTTCGACGCTACCAGAGAGTGTCACGAGTCCTGCTATTTTTGAGAGCGTAATCGATTTTATAGGACGAGTCTTCTTTCACACTCGTAGGATGTAAGAGTACTAAAAGACCTTGACATACACAAATCCGGTAGCCCGAAAAGTTTCCCCCTCCATCCAATCGGAAGGAACATAGCATTTGGCCCGCCTGTTCCTAAAAAAAAAGACGAATCCTCCTTCCCTCCAACTATCGTCCAATAGCACTCACGTCTCTTCTTTATAAGGTCATGAAAAAGGCTGATTAATTATCAACGTAAGAAAGATCTCGAAGAAAAGAAGCTTCTTAATGACCGCTAGTATGGCTTTCGTAGCAATAGGTCCACTGGTAATCTCATGATTTATCTCACCGAAGAGTGGAACAAATCATTACATCGTTTCGGGGAAAGAGGGAGTATTGCCCTTGATATTTCAAAAGCATTTAAAAGAGTTTGGCACCAAGCTCTCTTATCGAAAATACGTGCTTTTGGTATTGATAAATCTCTCCTGCGTTGGATTAGAAACTACCTTTCTAACCGATCGATACAAGTTGTATTGGATGGCTTAAAATCCAAAACTCATTAAATAAATGCTGGTGTCCCCTAGGGCTCCGTTTTGTCTCCGACTCTCTTTCTTATATTCATATAAATGATCTCATGAATAAAACTTCTAATACATTTAACTGTTGAGCTGACGATAGTACTCTCAGCTCTACATATTTGTTTCTAGATTTACATCCTTGTCTTTCGGATGTGGAACTTCAAGGGTAGCGTATGATAAGCTCATTTAATACTGATCTTTAACGCATTCTCCAATGGGGAATAAAACACAGTGAAAAATTTAATGCTTCGAAAACTCAATGCTGTCTTCTGTCGTTAAATCGTATTTATGCCCGATGCCGCTATCTATGAGTAGCACTTGCAGCCAGGAAACTTGAACAACAACAACAACAAAAATTTGCTAGAATGTTTCCTGCCTTTCGTTATTTTATCGATATTTTTACAAACAATGTTCTGTCAAATTAGCCAGTTGCATTCCACCACTCAAACTATCTATACGTAATACTTGCACTTGTAGTACCCGTGGCATGATGGTTAGTGCGTTGGGCTAACTGATAGGGTGAAGCAGGAGAACCAGTTTTGGTGGCTTCAATCGGCACTTGATAGTGAGTAGTCGGGATGAGGTTTTAAGCCTTGGCCGGCTTACATACTTGTTTTATAGTTTTAGGGTTTAGTTTTAAGTAGAATAGGCGTGGTGGCACAAAAAAAAAACATACAAAAAAAAATACAAAAAATACAAAAAAATACAAAAAAAAAAAAATAAGAAAAACATGGAATAATAAAAAAAAAATACAAAAAAAAAAAGACAAAATATGAAAAACAAAAAACGTTAGATAGTTAGATTTGCTGCTGTGGTTGTTCTAGTTTTAAGTAGGTTATAGGTAGAATAGGTAGTTTTAGTTAGCTTTAAGTTTTATATTAAGGACCTTATTTTAAGTAGTCTTTAAGGAAAAATAAAAAAGGATATTGATATTAGTTTTTTTTGAAATTTTCTAATGAATACAAAAATAAATAAAATGAATTAAAGTTAAATAGATCTTAGGGCCGAAAGGCATTAGCATTAAGTATTTGTTTAACTTAGAGTGTCCGTATGGGACCAGTAAGTTAGTTGTAAGTTATGGTTAATTTAGGCTAGTTTTATGAATTTTTGTCTAGCTTTAAGATAGTCTTAAGAATGAATTAATAAAAATGAATTTACAAAAAAAAAAAAAAAAAAAAAGTGCGTTGGGCTGTCATGCCAGAGGTCTTGGGTTCGATCCCTGCCTATGCCATCTAAAGTTTTTTTCACGGGTACTGCCTCTTGCGAGGAATTGCAAAATTCTCCAAGAGTAATTCTTGCCATGAAAAGTGCTTTCTCAAATTAGCCGTTCGGATTCGGATCAAAACTGTAGGTCCCCTCCATCCCTGACAACAATACTCGCACATAGGAATGGTTGAGAGTTGTAAGTCACTAGGCCCTAGTTCTCAACGGACTGTTGCGCCACCCAATTTATTTATTTATTTTACTTGCACTTCCAGGAATGCTCATCAGTTTAGCACTGAGCTCAATTTCGGGCGTACTGTCATGTATAGAGATTCTTTCTTAAGCCGCACATCGAGAATGTGGAATGCTTTGGCCAACTCTGTTTTTCTCTTCCATTCCCTTTCATTCCATTCAATTCCATTTTGATCTTCAGAACTTTAAGACCAATGTGCACCGGTATCTCCTCTTAAATCCTTCCCTATTTTCCTAAATATAATCATATAAAGGGTACTTATAACCCCTTGTGCCACAATCTATTCAAGGAAACTTTTAGCAACCGCATAGTCTTACGTTCGTTATAGACTCGTGAATTGACCTCTAAGATCCGCTTTACGAAAATTGGACCTCCAAATTAGATAACATCCGCCAGCTGTGTATAGGTCATTTGCCAGAAATAATATTTTGAATAAAGTAGATTTCATGTCAACTCAAAAAATTATCTTTGGTTTACTCGATTTTAAAGTTTCTAGAGAAATAGTCAGGTGCATTCCTCCCCTTAAACAGTTCAACCGTAATACTCGCGCTTCTAGGAATGTTCATCAGTATACCCTAGAGCCCAACTTCGGTCGTACTGTCAAGTACAGAGATTCGTTCTTAAGCCGTACTTCGTGAATGTGGAATGCCTTACCACGCTCTGTCTTTCCCAACCATTGCAATATTCAGGAATTCAAAGCCAATGTGCACCGACACCTCCTTTCAACCCTTCTCTCCCTTTCCTAGTGCTCACACTGTGTCTTTACATAATAAGGGTAGCAATATCCCCTTGAGTGTGCGCTTATGAAATAAGAAAAAAAACATACCTCTAAAAAAACACCTTTTAAAAATTTGATAGCTATGAATTGCCATTTTGTATTAATTGAAATAAATACCAGGCGGGTAACAGCTAGTAAGTAAGTAAATGTGGCATATAATCTTAAAAGCCATACGTGGCGTATACGTACTATTCTGAAAATATTCAAATGTTTCCTTATTCCTTGACACCAGTGGGCTAAAAGTTCACAACTAGATACTCTTCAAGAAAAATTTATTTATTATTCTTGCCAATATTATTATAAAAAAATATACTAATAAAAAAAGGTTTATATCGGCTTTTCTTCAAGTTCGAAAATAAAAACAACAATAATTTGTATCTATCCTTCTTTTTTTTAATACAATGACGATGATAGATAACTACTATGTCATAATTTGAAAACATAAAAATATCACTGTCAACAGAACCCGTATTCCAAAACTATGTATACTATATCTACTTGTCAAAGCAACTTAATGAATATTAATTAATTTGGAGTCTCGGTCGTCGGTCATCGCATTGTGAATTGAATAACAACAAAAATGCAAATACTTATTTGGCCAACCCTCAATTTAATTTAAACAAACAATAAACAATATTATTTAAAATTCCAATCGTTCTTTTTATTCTACAAAATCATGTTGCCGGCGAAAAAAGAAAAACAAATACTCTATATATTCTAAAATTGGACCTTACTGTTAATCCAGCAGAAGAATAAAAGCAACTTTAAAAAACTGTCTAACGCATTATTTTTTCAATCGTGTGATGAATATGTTGACCCTCTTTTATGACCTATTAAAATTACTACAGAATATCTTAACGTAAATCGTTAGAAATTTATAAATAATATTAGAATTTGAAAAATCCTTGAATACTTACTCCAATTTTTACGTTCCGTAACTGTGTAGTAGACGTCTTGAAATTCAACATCTTTTGATTGTTTTATACACGTTGTTAGATCCATTTTACGATGGACGCTTTTTGTTATTGTTGCCTTAAATATTAAAATGATTTATACGTGAGGCGCATCGAATAAAATATTGTGGCAATTGAAGCGGCAATTAGTCTGTAATAAAGTAAAAGAATAAATTGTAAACAAAATATGTTTTTTTTAACATACATATGTATGTACATATATATAAATAAAAAACGAAAATAGTTGCAATGTTTATATATCAAAAAAGTTCAGGGTTATTAAAATAATAAATAATATTTTGATTTTATACAATATGATATATTTTTGGTTATGTTTAATATTTAGCTACCTAAGAAATATGTATGTAATTTCACATGGTAAAGGCAAGGGGCTGATGAACCTAAGATAATCCACTCGTCAATTTTGACATTTCACAAGTAAAAACTACGTCATCACTAAAATTTGAAGGATAAATTTATGAATTCACTAAAAAGTCAAAGCTCAAAAACTAGAGTACGCAGTACGACAAAAGACTTGACACCGTATTTTGCATAATGTAGTACCCGTGGGGTGATGGCTAGTGCATTGGACTGTCATGCAAGAGGTCTTGGGTTCAATCGCTGCCTGTGCCATTTAAAGTTTTTCACAGGTATTGTCTCTTGCGAGGAATTGACAAAGTAATCCAAGAGTAATTCTTGTCATGAAAAGTGCTTTTTTTCAAATAATAATAAGCGGCTTCTGCTTAAAACTGTGGGTCCCTTCCATTCTTGACAACATTACTTGCACACAGGAATGGTTAAGAGTTGTAAGTCATTAGGCCCTAGTTCTCAACGGACTGTTGCGCAAGCTATTTTTTTTTTGTATTTGACTTAGGTCTTACGACTTTCAAAGTTAAGTCGACACAAGAACTTAGGCCGGTCGTTGATTGGGTCTTTAAAATGTTTAAAAATAATACGGATTTTCACCGAAAAATCATCTTGGAAATAAGTAGTGGTGGTTTTTTACCATAGCAATTTAACAAAAGTGAACATTTCGGTTAACCCAAAATATCTCACGAACCAATAATGCAAGCGACTTCAATTAAATTTAACATTATACAGGATTATCCATTTTGCGGTTTCAAAAGCAAACGTATGTAAATAAAACACATATAACATATTTTTTTCATGATATTTCATTTTTTATTTTAAAGTTTGAACGTTTAGAATATGTGTAAAACACTACATCATTTAAATGACCACCACGCGAATTGTTGCAAGCATCGATTCTTTAGAGGTAATTTTCGACCATTTTTTGACACATATTGGGCGGTATATCAGCCATAGCTTGTCGGATATTGGTTTTTAAGTGCTCAAGAGTCAAAGGCTTATCAGGGTCTTTCGCGTCGCCCCACAAAAAAAAAGTCCAGTGGTGTCAAATCGCATGATTTTTTTTATTTATTAAGCTTAATACAAGCTATAACTTAACATAACTTAACATAATTTAACATAATTTAACATAATTTAACAATTTTTTTTTATCAGTTTTCAACATTAAAAGGCTCTAAAAGCTCTTTAATGTACAAGAACTAACAATTTTGATTTTATTAGACTTCAAATTAAAAGGGACGAGGAATGCGGCCTTAAAAAGGGAAAAAGTAAAGGGTATCTTTCAGGTGGGATTTGGAAATGTTAAAGTTGAAGACTAGCATAGCAGCGTTGCAGTGACGAAGAATTCTGGACATTGGTTCAAAGTGCCCGTAATTAGTGCGGTGATGAGGGATATAGAAAAGGGAGACAGATCGGAGATTTCGAGGGTTGGTGTTAAGATGAATATCACTCAGGAGTGCCGGGGAATCTATATTGCTCATTAATAACTGGTGAGCAAATAATATATCAACGTCTTTGCGTCTAATATTGTATAAGAGGGTTGCAAACCTATCAGTTTTAATCGATCGGTATAAGGAGGCAAGTGTTGGATGTATCATCCCAGGGGAGGCCACGTAAGGCAAATTGAACGAAACGTCTTTGAACATTTTCAATTCTGAGTGAATGGTTTTCATAAAAGATAAACCATACTTAGCATGCATATTCAAGATGAGGACGGACTAGGGAAATGTAAAGCGCTTTAGTTACATAGGGGTTGGAAAATTCTTTTGACCATCTCTTAATAAAACATTAATTAACTTTATTAATAATTTGGTCAAAATGGGAATGGAAATTCAAGTGTTTTTCACACATAATACCAAGATCTCTAATAGAATCGACTACGTTGACAGCGTCACTAAGGAAGTAGTAAACTCTATGAGATGGGATTTGTTTGCGCGAAAAGGTCATTTGTTTACGTTTACCTACATTAAAGATCATTTTGTAAAAGTAAGGAATCAGATGAAGTTGAGATAATCTTACAAATTTTCTTATCATCCGCAAACATAAGACAGACATCGTTAACAGATAAGACGAAGAGAAGGGGCCCAAGGTGACTACCCTGTGGGACTCCAGAAGTTGCATGTATGGGGCTGGAGACTGAGTTATGGAAGAGGACTCAATAAGTTCTATTCGCAAGATAGGAGCTTATCCAGTTTATAAATATAGATGGAAAGCCTAGGGCTCTCTTTCACACCTTGGGAAAGAGAGAGTTCAAAGAGTACAGTAAGAGGTTTCGACAGAGAATGCATACATTTTTTTAGAACAACTGATGGGACGCCCGCCATCAGGACCAGGGCTAAAGTTTTCTTTGAGGCTTACGATTTTGGCAAGTACTATTTCTTCAGTTATTGTAAAAGATGAAAGAGAGGTTTGAGTGCAACCATCTAAATAACTAAAATAGTGAGGATCAGGATCATGAAGATGTTCAGCATAAGACAGTTAAAGTATTTATCAAATAGATTTGTTATAGTTGTTGGATCTGAGATTATGTTGGAGAAACTCATTCAAGGTGGCAACCCATCAGATTTCAGTTTGACATTTATAAACTTGAAACATGTCCTTGCATCAGAAAGAAGGTTATTTTCCATTTGGTTAAGGTATTGGTTATAAAGGGATTCCCTTAATTTAGAGAAAGAATTATAGGCGAAAAGATAGTTGTTGTGATCGGTATCAGATTTGGACTGTAAAAAGATCTTCCAAAGCTTGTTACGGGTATTTCCAATTTACGGGTAAAACCAATTTTAGACTCTTCAGTTGAGTGGAGGGAACTTAATTCAAAGTCGGCTGAGGTAAGAAGATTGTTGAGTTTGCAGAAATCAGCCCTACGAAAATCATAACAGTAGTTCTCCATTTCAAAAAAGTTGTTTTCAAATTCAATGGGGAAGGAGAGATTAAGGGGAGGTTGGTAGCAATCCAAAGTTGAGAGAAGGTGAGGGCTCGCGGAGATAACACAGTTATCGCAATCAGATGAGAATAAGAGATCAAGGTGTCTCCCCAGAAAGTTTGCTACTCCATTTAGTTGAAAAAGACCACAATTAGACAGACGATCAATGAACAGCGATTCAGATTCAGAGGAGATGTTAGTTGGAAAGAAGGATGTCTGATCATATGAGGTGGACCAATTGAGATGGGGAAGATTAAAGTCGCCAAGAACGATGATCAAATGATTAGGTTGCACTTGTTCAAGCAGATAATCGATGCCATTAACAGCAGCTTGGTATGCTTTAATTTAGTGGCCAGTTGATATCGCAACGACGAGAAACTGCGCGGCTAGGATATGTCTCTTGCATTAAAGCAATATTCGCTTGAGTTTTTTGGCATGTGGCACATATTCTCCAAGTGGACTTATTGTGGATTTAATGGCCTCTCTTCAATTACTTGAGCATTCTCAGAATCCCAAATACGACAATTTTGTTTATTAACATACCCACCGAGTGAGAAATGTGCTTTTTCGCTGAAGAAAATTTTGTTCGAAAAATCGCCGTCCACCGCCTGTTGTTCAAGCACCCATTCAAAGTATCTACGACACGTAGTAGGTTTTAACAATTTGTATGCGTTGTGCAATAGTTAAGCGATCCATTTTCGTAAATATCAGACTTTCAACTGAAACGTAATCTGTCAAGAAAATTTTTCAATGAGTCTACCAATTTTTTTGCTTTCTAAAGTCTTCTAACAGTGTCAACAGTTAATTTTAATATTAGAAGACAACAAATTTTCGGCAATTGTCAGCCGATTTTCTATCAAAAATTTTCTAATATTTGGCTAAAATCAACCGACCGTATAAATAGACAATTTTCACTATAAATTGGCAACTTTCACCAAATTGGATGCTATTGGAAGACTTTTGACAGTTCGGCCAATATTAAAAAATCTTACAATCGTGTATACATACTAAGCTTTAGATTTCTATATTTTTGATCAAGTATTTTTATTTTAAGAAAATGTGCGAATTAGTCATAGACTAGGTAGACTGCCGATGAGGTTTAAAATTACATTCAAAATGACTCAATAAAATCTCCGTGTCTAGGCAAAAAATCTTTAAAAATTTAAGATATGTACTTTTAGATTGTCCCTAACTGTTTTCTATATCAGATTATTATTATTTTTTGTTTTTAAAATAAAATACCTTTTTTTTGACAACACTTTAAATTTCTATGACGTGGTATTTAGTTCATGATGGAGAAAATCGGGGATCAGACCTAAATTCAGTTTGTTAATCTTTTATAATTTTACATTAAAAAAAACATACATACATATATACATATATTGATGTAGTTAAATTAATTGCCTGAACCTTGAGTTTACACTTATTATTTAACAAAACACATGTCGATGAAAAAAAAAAAAACATCTGATAATAATTTAATAAGTGTCCTGTTGAATTAAACAATAATTTTCATGTAATCTACATAATATTATAGTTTAATACAAAAAATATCTATAAATCTTTATACAACTGTATATATGTATTTAAAAAGCAATCAAAACTACAATTTTATTTTTTAAATGTTGACATATTATGTTTTTATAGATTCACATGTAATTAGTTATGAGCTTGATAATTCTGTCAAGCCTTTAATGAGAAATGATTATTAATTCTGTATGACAGGTCATATGTACTACATACATACCTACTTTATTTAAGTACCAATTGACGTTAAAAAGATATAAAATATTTTTATTAAGATCTTAGAGTAAAATAAGCGTGCTGATTACATTATGACGATATGTTATCAATCAATATCAATTACTTTTATAAATTTCAAAAATTAAAAGCCTAACTAGGTACTTAGATAATATTAATTACATATTAAAGAAATGATTTGTTTTTACCAACAACAAAAGATCAAATAGGCAGAAAAAGATTGGGTCTGAGGTATGAAAAATTAGAACTTGAAATTTTATGATTGAAATCCTCGAGACCATTTCCAATATGTCCCAAAACTCCATCGTAAGCTTTTTGTCCAGGCACAGTAAAAGAAAGTAAATTTGGACATGCGATAGATGGATATAAAGATAGAAGGATGTTATAGGGGAAAAAAGAGGCAAAGAGTTTTAAGCTTTTGGGATGTTAGCAAAAGAGTGACGACAATCCACATAAAGACCAAACATTATGACTTGAAAAGACAGATGAATTTAACAAGGAATAATTTTAAGTGCTCTTTGATAAAACTTTTGAGCAATGCCCAGTTACGTCTGAGTCTGAGCCTCCACCTGTACCCCAAATACCGTTACCCCGGACACTCCCCTTTGCCTAACGGCTTTGCTTTAACGGTTTCCCACGCCATTATTGCTTATATTGCAAAACATATCCAAAACGGATACACCCCCTTTTCCCTCTACACAACACACGCGCGCATCCCGTTACATTTAAAACAATAAAATCGTGGGAAAGTTCATTTTACATATTTTGCAAGATCAGCATTAAATATAAATATATAAACTGTAAGAATTAGTTCTAAGTCAGTCGTAATTCGCCTCTTGACACTAGAAGTGCAGACTCGCTAAAGACAGCGGCTTCTCTTGTCAAATAATAATTAATAAGATAATCGTGTAAATTAAAAATTTAAATAAATAAAGAGAAAAAATAAAAATAAGAAAAGAAAAGAAACAGTTATGTTTTTTTTTAACAAATCGCGAGGTTCACGACAAAACTGCCCAAAAAGCGATTAAAAGGTACTCCTTTCTAGCCGAGAAAGAAATATCCATGGAAGCTATCAGGCGAACAATAACGAAGCACGAAGAGAAAATTTAAAAGTGAAAGACTGCAACATAAAGAGACTGGCAAAGCTTTTGCCGACCAAGCATCCCTAGAGCTGTCAAAAAACCCTAACACAGATGAGTTGTGTCCAGAAGAAGTCCACTGGCAGCTTTGCCAATACTCCATCAGGAATGCTGCTGAAGAGATGCTAGAATTCTCACAGCCACCACCAAGGTATCTCTGATTTGACTCAGGCAAAAAAACCTAAACGGAGTCCTACAGATTGTGGTAGTAAAGGAGGACAAAGGCTGCCTTTCAGTTTTACGTCAACAAGTGAAGGAATGAGAACCATAAGCAGTGTGAAGTCGAGGAGATCCAAAGCTGTTTAGCTGTCAGGAAACAGGTTATTTCAACTATCTGCTTAGCAGTGATAAAGCCCAGGATCCCAGGATCACAACAAATCCATCTGGTTGACAATCAGGAGTTCCACCCACCTGACTTAAATGAGATCAAAATAGCTATCACCAGGCTGAAATCGAACAAAGCTGTCGGTAATGAAGTATGCGCAACGAGTGGAGCTTGAGCACTATTTGCCCGATCCATAAAAAAGGTGATTTCCTTCTCTACTCCAACTACAGATGTATTAGCCGTTTAAAGATCGCACCCAAGATCCTGTCAAGTGTGTTATGTGATCGTATGAAGCCATTAACTGACGAATTGATGGGCACTTGCCAGTTTGGCTTCAAGTCTGGAAAATCTTCACTTTACGCTAGATCCTGGAGAAGGCCCAAGAGTACAACGTTGATATACATCACCTCTTCATTGATTTCAAAGCAGCCTATGACAGTGTCAACAGGGACGAGATATACCGTGCCATGTTGCGTTTTGATATTCATGTCAATCTGACACGCCTTATCAGAATGACGTTGAAAAATTCTCGCTTCGCCAAAATTGCTAAAATTTCAAAAGATAACTTCAAAATCACCAAGGATTGCGACAAGGAAACTACACACTGTCTTGAAGCTGTTTTAATATTGTTTTGAGTGTGGTGCCAATAAGAATGACAAATGTCAACATAGTCTGACATTTTAAACTTTTAAGCCATTGAAACTTAAACACTTTTTATATTATGTGCACAATGGATATATAATAGACGTTTTTCTTTTTTAGCTCTTAAGAGTTCTGGTCAGAGTCCGAGAATATCGAGCATGTTCTCAACATTCTCTAAACAAAGCATATTCTGAGCACTCTCAATTATTTTTAACACACACCACACTACTTAGCTGTCATTATTTCACAATTGTCAATTTGCTTGTTATTCTCTTCCACAGATACAAGAAATAAGATTCAAAACTTAAATTAAAATGGAAAAATTAATTATAATCAGACAAGCATGCAATTTTCAATTTAATTTAATTTTTTCACTTTCAACAGTCAAATGCTTGTGTTCAGATTTCAACTCGGTCTGCTCAGTTATTTTATTCTGAGCCAATCGAGCCCACTCTAAACAAGCTCAGAACATGTTCAGAACGAAAAAAGAAACACACACTAAAGCTAATACTACGTTTCCACCGGGCACTAAACCGAGATTTAGCTAGATTTGTCACAAATCTCCTTGAAATCTCGAAGATTTACCATACAAATTTTAATCTACTCAAATGAAGATTTCAAATAAAACTCATTGAAATCTACTTGGAAACATTAGTTTGTCAAATCAAACAAACTTTTTTTTCGGAGAATAATTGTTGAACCGACCCATTTAAACGCCAATTTCGTTTAATGACAGATGGAAATGTCAACAAAAACTATCTGTCTCACTTCCATATGACTCAAATTTAAAACAATAAACAACTTTCAAGAAATCACAGACGAAATAAAATGTAAGTATAAAAAAATAATAAATATGTACAAGAATATAATAAAACTAATTACTTACAGATGATGAGTGAACAAATACATATTTTTTTTCTTTTCAAAAGGAGAATAATTTGAAGTTTGGTTGTTATGACATAAACCAAACGTCAAATTAATCTCCTTTTCTTTGGTGGAAACACCTCATGATTTATTTTAAATCACTTGCCTTAAATCTCGGATTATTTGTTGGAGGAAACGTACTATAAGCTCTGAACGTTCAGAGGCAAAAAAGAATCACAAATTTTTATTTGACAATTCAGCAGACTCTGCTCTGAACTAAAAATGAAAAATACCCAATATTGCAATCAAATTTCCCTCGGAAAGTTTCCCATCTTCTAAAATTGCAGATTTGAATAATGCCAAAAAGCCCCAATGTAACTAAGTTACATTAATTTATATGAAAAGTTTTAAAATACCATTTGTATGAAGACTGAAGATGACAAGATGTGTTGACTAAAATGGTGATGCTGAGACAAAATTATTCCTTATAAATGAGTTTATTATCCAGTTCAATAATTTATTATAATTTAACACAAACTAAGAGTGGAGCGTGTTATTAAAATACAGTCTTAATGTGTTGCAATTTTAATTCTATCGAGTTTATTTTGTTCTTTTCTTTCTGATGAAACTTGTTGACTAACTTATCTATACATTTAATTTTATCTCCTAAAATAATATAAAACCAAAACCACCTACACCATCAGAAGAAGAAGAATATTTGAATAGAAATGTTTTAGTTAAAAACCTGAAATAATTTTGAGTTCCTTCTGTTTTATTTAATATTGTTTTGTAGTATTATTAATTATGTTCTTATATAAACCTTCAGAAAAACTAAATAATTAAATTGGATAAACATTTATATTTATACAAAACATAAAGATAAATAGTTTTAACAAAGCTTTAATTGTGTTTCTTTAAATTTTAAAGTAATTTCTAAAGAATACAACACCAAAATTATACTTAATTGAATTTTGTTTTGCTGAAGTCTATCTGATTTTCTGATACGATGGAACTTAGCTTCTAGCTTGTGAAGCTCTTATAAATATAAGTGATTAATCATTATAGACATACACAATGTTAGACTTGGGAAATTACTTGATTAATTAGTTAAACCACGAGTTTATAAATATCTCTAAAGAATACTCAATTTAAAGAAAAGTAAACAGGTACAAAACATGGTCGCGTGGTTTTGTTTTGTTTCCTAATATTAATTTGTTTTTTTTTTTAATGTTTTAATTGAATTCTTACAACCAAATTAAATAAATAAAAAATATCTTAATGTTTGAATAAAAATACAAATTAAAAGTCTAAAATATGAACCATAGATTTGTTTATCAACATTGGTAAAAAGTCAGATATGTCAAATTGGGTGTTTTTATAACCGTCTGCCTAACTTAGGTCTGCATTGTTCATTAAGTCAGATTTGCAATCGAACAAACCCAAATGGATTGCAGAAGATATGTTCATAAATGTCATCAGCGTAGTAGAGATTGTGAATATATTTTGTTTGGCTGCAGAGCACAAGTAGAGAAAGCGCGGTTAAGTTATTATCATTTACTATCATCATTTTTACTTATAATTATTATTATTATTATATGTATTATTATTATGAAATGCTGATTCGTTGTAAACGTTGATTGGACAGTTCGCAGAAACATTATCCGTTGCCCAGGTTCCAGAATATATTTTTAAAATTATATTTTTGCTATAGCAGAAAAAAAAATGTGGTAATTCGAAAATGCCCTGTGAAGACGTTGTCGGGAAACTCCGAAATTATTTTCATAAAAAAAGGATTTTTAGGAATTATTTGACCATTAGATATATTTTTTGAATTTTGTTAATTTTCTTTCTATGATTTTGTTTCATTTCTTAATTCGGAAAATATTGTTTGAAATTATGTTTTTGTTATTTTTTTTATTCACATAATTATGTACATATAATATTCAGCACAAATTCTCTCACGGCGCGGCGGCCATTTTCGATTTTTCTCTGACGTTTATGAACATTCAATACCTAATAAAAATTGAACTTAAGCAGGCCTGCAAACATTCTGCAGAATTTGTGTGTTCATTAATGCAACATAACAGAAAGAAGATTGTTCTGCCGTAGATTTTTGACTATTTCATAATTCCAAACTTCAAAAAATGCTTATTCAATCTATTTACTAAGCTATGCAATAGTTGCAATATTATTTGAGAAACGCGGTTTTACTAAATCATGATAGCCCCATTAATAAACGCGGAATAACAAAGAATCAGACATTATTCAATGAAATAATTCAAAAATGTTAATTACAAAACAAAATGTCTGCAAGGTGACATTTAATTAGCTAAACCACAGAAGAAGAAGTTTATGTGTCAATTTTTTTTTTAAACTAATTAATGTAAGTGAATAAAATTGTAAAGTTTTTGTTTTTTAATACAAATTTCAATAGCGCATAGATATATTTATGTAGAATTTGTAAACCATTTTTAATTATTGGCCAATCAAACTTTAATACCAAAAATAAAGAGGGATACATAAGACTCGGGTTAATCCAATAAATCATAGACTAGACACACCATATAAAGACCGGAAACCAATATGTCATTCTGGTTTGCCTACAACCTGAAACGTCAATTCTCACCAGCGTTGCCGCGAAGAAAAAAATTGTAAGGGCCATTTTGAGGGCCATTTCCAAAATGTGCGGGCCACTAGCCCACTACCCTAGAAAAATTTGTTTGAAAATAATAACAGTTTGTCTTTTCTAAATAAACTTTTTATATTTCAGGTCTTTGTGTTTACGGTATTAGTTATCACACTTGTACAAATTCCCGATCGGGCAAATTTTGGCAACGCTGATTCTCACGCACCCTTATTTCTAATACTAACATTAATTCATCACTGATAACATCAATTCACCACCCGCTAACTTCAATTCACCACGAAAATAAAGTATAGTGATGAGAAATTCTTTAGGGGAGGCACCTAGTGGCTTCGGCGACATTAGCTATTGCATTTTTTGGGAAGAGTACGATAACTCAGGCGACAAAGTTTAATGACGGATTTGTATAGAACAGTTAAAAACAATCATTTTTTACTATGGGAGCGGGGTCTATTCTCCCCGTTTAGGCGTTAGGGGCAATTTAAAAAAGTATGTACGTTAAATGAAAAAAAAATGGTTATACTTACAACTAAGTTGTATACATTTTTTTAAAGCCAAAACTTTTGTCTATTAGCTTGTTTTTAAATCAAGTCAAAACAGCAAATTAAAATAGTCCGTTGAGATATTATATTTTTAAAAAATATTTATTAATGCGATCATCTCAGATGCCAACTTAAGACTAACATCGAAAAACATTTTTGTGGTAAATTGTCATCAAATATGGTTAAACAAAGAACTTATGGTTTCTTATACATAAAATATTAAGAAAGTTTAGATGTAGAAATAGGTAAACATATGGGTGCACAGACATTTATATTCACTCTAGATATAAAATGGAACGGTTTTGATAGTCTTTTTAATTTTTACTTTTGGTAAAAATAATAACAGTCACCTTGAAACCCCGGTTATTTAAGATAATTTGTAGTCCACATTGAACATAGTTTATTTTCTAACCCCAAAAAATAATAAAAATAAAATTTACTCCAAGAATCGAAATCATTGCAAATGTTTTAACAAACAATTTGGTACATTTGTTAACATTTGTTAACATTTTGACAAGTCTGACACATGCTTATTAAACGTCACTTAAAACCAATTTTGTTTCATTAATGACAAATTACATTAACATGTATCATGGAATAAGACCTAACTCTTCACTACTGTACGTTAATTATTTTTGATGTTAGAGTTAAGCCATGGATTAAAATGTCTTCAAATTTTAGAAAATAAACTGTTTATTGTATGGGTTTTAGAATTATTTGGATTTTTGGAACCACGATTTGTGAAATGTATGATATTCAATTGCCGCACTGAAGAAGGCTAAGAAATTCCTGAAAAGGAATCAAAGTACAAACAAAATTAGAAGTACTTGAGAAAGTCAAGTACAAGTACAAATTTAAATACTAGAACTTAAAAGTACTCAAAAATTCAATTCAAACTCAAAAAAAAAATTAAATACTAAGGGCTTTTACATAATTTGTACTAATTTATACTTAAAATCTTTAAAAGTCTCTGTACATATTTAACACCTTTGTTTAAATACAAAACAAAGTTTTAATATTTTAGTGATTTAATTATGAATGAAAGTTGTATTCATGTTCCATTGAGCTCTCGTCTGCATAAAATTAAGTATGAAACTTTTTTTATTTTTTAGCAAGGGACTATTAATGTTCATTTAAATATTGAGCTATATTTTTTGTTTTTAGAAATGTTTTACTAGCCCTTTAAGAAACCATAAGCTGTAATCAATAGACGTTACGTTCGTTTGCTAAGTTATAGCGTCATTTTATGTAAATGATATTAGTGATGAGAAAGGTTTCTATTGTTTTATTTTAATTGAACCAATCATTTGAGATTCTTGGAAGATAATTCAACTTAAGTTAGGTACCATTTTTTACTTACGAACAAAACATAGATACAATTACTAAATATTATTTGTTAAGCATTTTAATTATTCCGGATACCTATAAAACGTGATTCACTGATTTTCATGTGAGCATGGTCGCGTCGTCGTCAGTCGTCAACCAAACATACATAATGTATATCGATTTGAGAATGAGCAATGATAATGATATTAGTCGATCAATTTCCGTCATCAGAGATCCATATCAGAAAACGTCAGAATAAGATATACGAGTATGTAGTTTTCATCACGACCAATTTTCTGGCTCATCCGCATAAAAATGTTAATTAATTGATTTTAAATGATTCATTGAATAATAATTATAAAAGGTAGGTGTTAAAACTTGTTTTAAGTTCTTAATAACAACACAAAAAAGATTGAACTAGAAAAGAAGTTTTGTTTTAGTTTTATTATTTTTATAATTTATGGGTCCAAAGTTTCTTATCTTATATTGATCATAAAAATAAGAATTGGTGGTGAAATTAGCTTGTTTGTCGTTTGGCATATGGAAATGTAAACAGACCTTCAACTTTGCGAATTCAGACTTAACTTTTCCATGATAAGATTTATAGTCTTGGGAGCTTCGCGCTAATTTTTCTCAAGGGACAGTGTCTGCAAAAAATAATACAAATGATAATAAATTAAGGTTGCTATTGAACTCTAGACCCGTAACGTCTGATAGGTTTTAGGAATAATCATATCAATACGCCCGCCGGCCGCTAGCGATACAGACATTTTATTTAAAGTGACAATAAATTTCGTAGCTGACAGATAATTATTAAGGTTAAGTCTTATGTAGGAGTTAATATTTACAATAGATTGCTCTATATTTAGGTGAAAAAAGCCTATTAAAATTTGATTTTTGTATAGGTTTGGTTTTTAATAAGGTAAAATGTGAAGTTTTAAAGAGACAATACTTTGGTGTGGTAAAACAGGAATTTTGATTTGAATTTTATGCGAATCCAATAAACAACTAATGTGCAAAATAAGTACTTCCTCATGATCATGAAACTTGGAAGGTTTGTCAACTGTTTGGAAGAGACAATGACCGTAATAAAAAAAAAACTGAGGTGATAAAGATTGGTATTGAACTGAAAACCGACCACACGCATTTTTATCATGCTACGAGCACTAAAAATGTCATTTAAAGTGCCAGTATATGTTTTATTTTAAAGCTGACAAATCATAGTAAAATATGTTGGAATATTTAATTGGCCAAGAACTTATTTTACAATGTTTGCTTATTTAAAAGAATTTATATGCTTTTTTAAAACTTTTTCAAAACAGAAATTATTTAAATCGTAAGATATGTATGTATGTAAGTTGCTTAGAGTATGTAAAAACAAAATATTTATACATGTACATTTCCATCTGTCAAAAAATGGTATGTCTCTATATAAAGACCAGAAACAAATCTGTCATTTTGGTTTGCCTACAACCTAATATCAATTCCCCACAGCTAATAACAATTTACAACTGCTATAATCAATTCACCACTGCTAAAGTCAATTCACCACGAATTGATGAGAAAATACGAAGAATGAATTGTATAGTGCTTACCTGACCTTAAATGGACAATTTTGTTGCAACATTGGTTGATTAGGAAAAATGTATTAAATCTAATGCAGAATATAGGGATAATAAATAAATCGGGTGGGTTGAAAAGTGTGTTGTATTTTGTTATATTATTTCGTATATGTATTTTTTTGTAGGTAATAAACTTGAAAACAAAACTGATGTAATGCTAATAAGAACAAATTTGTCACTAAAATATCATGTTTTTAAGTTCTTTCAAAATGTATGATTACATAAGTATATAATGTTACTTTTAAAAATAAATAATTTGCCTTTCTTATTCTCTATAATTTGTTTAAATTTATATGTTAAAAGAAGAATGAAGTAATATTGGCGAAGTATTTCGGATGCAGTTATAGTTACCATACGTTTTGAACAAAAAAAAAAAACATTTTGAGCGTAAAATAACCTTACAAGTAAACTTATTTCTGAAACAAAAATGCGTGTTGGGACTAAGAAACAAGAGATGGCGTTTTGAAATTAAATACAATTTGTTCCACCAAACCAAACATACATACTTTAGTAGGTGGAATCTTTAGATATAAAACCTATTGTACTATTTTCGTGATTCTTAAGGGGGCGGCACCTAGTGGCCTAGAGGTTTTTTGGTTTTTTGATTGGAAGTGTCAAGAAAATGTTAATATGTAACTTCACTACATTTAAAAGTGTGAACTAAGTCCAATACACTTTCCAATTCAATAAAAAGTTATAATTGTCTGAACAAGACATTTGTTGTATTATGTAAAGAAAATTTGAAAAAAATATTAGCAAAAATGTAAAACATTTTTTTTTTTTTATTTTAAATGTAATATAAAGAGTTGTGATCCAGGTAAAATTATACGTTCCAAAAATTATCTTTTTTGAATGTTCTAATAATTCTTTTTGACGTGACAACGTCTTAAATTAGGTTTATTAGGGAGTCACTTATGAAAAAGTGTAACGCCCGGTAACGTTACGATAAGTCACCGAACGAGAGAGAGGCCCGCCGAATGCCTTGCGTCTCTCTCCCACTCAACTATGATCGGTCTGCCGCGCGCGCAGCACTAGAGAATTAGGCGCATTGAATCGGCGCATGCTTGTGTCTCTGTCTTTGTCTTTCTCGAACGTTCTTGGCGTTGGAAAAAAAACAATTAAAGGGAATCATGAAATAAAATTTTTATTAGTTGGAAGTGAATAGACGAAGAAAGTGAAAAGAGAAATAAAAAAGCAAAGCTTCACAACGAATACATACAAATATGTAGTACAAGCAAATTTCAACGAGAACAGCAGAGGAAAATAAAACTAATAAATGCATCCTACTTATCATGATCGCCTGGTACAGTAAAAAGAATTTGTTATTATTTGTTAATTTGCTGAAGGAGAACAGAGTTGGGATGAGTTTTTGCAAGCTATTTCATAAAAGTATTTTGATAATTATAAAAAAGTGAACAAGTTTTAACAATTTCACCATAATTTAAGTTTTTCAAACCAAAAATAAACACATAAAAGTGTGACATCACCTTAATTAAGAAAATCTAACATCCTCACCACACAACTTAATAAAAAAAAACAACAACATCTGTCAAAAAAAGTAAACACACCGCATCGAATTGTTGATGGACTTCCATTTTTAATGGACCTAATGTCAAAATTACAAATACAACAATGTAAACAAATGGGTGTTGGAGGGTGAAACGTACGAAAGATTCCAGTCTTTATATGGAGTGTTGTCTTTGCCTAAAACTTTATTTATTCGGCAGTTTCTGGAATCTGTAATCAAAGAAATATAAAAAAAATGTTCACTTTTGCTGTCAAAAATCAGAAATCTGAACAGAACAGAATTTGTATGATTTAATTTCTCAAGAATTCTCTACCGCAATATTCAAAAAGGTTTGAAAAGAAATGCAAAGCCAATTTGATTTCTAGGTGAGAATGAATAGGGAATTGTGTTTATACTTCACTCTTTTGCTCTGTCAATCCTTTTGAGGGCATTCTCAAAAATCTTAGAAATATGAATTGGCCAATTGATTTTGAAGTTTCTCAAATGACAATTTAACTTATTGCATCAAAATAACTATATTTCAAGGGGACCAATGGAAAGTTATCACAGCTTGTTTTTTTGTTTTGAAATTCATCAATACTGAACACATTTTAGAAGTGTTTATATTACAAAAACTTGGAAGTATTACAGTCTAGCTCAAAGCTGTATAAAAATTAAAATCCTAACGTCATAAATTTCAATTTTTTTCTAAAAATGGAACTCAACCAACATTATAATCAGATTACAAAACACAATTGCTCAGTAAAATCTGCACTGTTAAAAATTATGTAGACGGTACCTTATTTCAACATCTCTGATGAGAGTTAACAATTGACCTTGAGAATTTAAAGTTCTTCCTCTTTTTAAACGCTTCACAGACGCGCAGCGCAGAGTGGGTACCCAAATTGCTATGACTATGATGGGAGTAATTTTGTATGTCATTGAAAATAAAATTAAAAATTTTGCAAACAAACACACCAAAAACTATATAATTAATAATTTTTTTTAAATATGACTTCTGCAATTAATCCTATACAAAATAGAACCTCATATTTAGTGTGTTTGTTAAGACTTTTCATGGTTAATCGCACTGTTGGTTAGTTGGGCAATAACGAGTTGTACGCAACTTGGTAGCTGATGGTAAAGTATAAAACTTGATCTTACTAAGCACATACTTAAGTAACTGTTTAAGACCATAGACAACAATTTATAATTTTTTTTTGCTTAAAACTCAATGATGTAACTTAAGATTAAGTGATGCGATTAACATAAATGTAAGCGCCGCCTTAGCTATTATGTATACACCACCACGGATTATTTGTCACGCGCATTGCGCCGTTTCCATTTTTGTTACCTTAAGCATAAGCTTATAAGTGGCTAAGATAAGACTTTGAGAGAGACTATTTTTGATTGAGTAAAATTTACGAGAAGTTGAAATTGAAAGTTATTTACTATTTTCTTCTTTGTTTTCTTTCTAACAGCTAAATTTTACTTGAAAGTCTAGCATTTCTAATTTTGATTTGACTTTGAAATAAAGATAGCTATCTGATAGCTTAAAATTTGTAGATTAAAAATAAAAGAAATTATACAAAGTTAATCATATGATAACGTACGGTTCCCATTAAATTGAATATTTTGACATTTCTCCATCATTTTGCAAGGTTCTCATATTCTAATGCTATTGTTCTTGAAATATCGTTTAAGGCAAAGTGACATTAGTGGAATTTTGATATTTTTTTAATTATTCAATCCTATACAAAAAAACCTCAATTATTATTCATAAATCAAATTATTTCTATATAAAAAATAGTTTTAACGTATGTCACATGCTTCTAAAGGGATGATCTGGTAAAATCTGCCAATATCAAATTTCCAGTTTTTTTTTTACCAAAACTAACAACGTTAAGTGATACATGTTCGATTGGTTTAATGTATAGGCTTTGTGGTGGAGTTCGTAGTCGGTGTGGGGTATTATATAAAGTCCACAAACCCCCGTTATGTGCGGTGTGTTGAGGTCTTTACCTTGATGAAAGTATTAGTCGTTGGAAATACCAGCATCTTGGCACTGACTTTTAAATTTCTTTCAATGTATAAAAACTGATTCATAATTCCTTCGACTATTTCCAGCTTTCCTGCCCCTGAAGGCGCCAAACAATCCCACACCATAAAACCTCCACCACCATGCTTCACAGTCATTTCAGTGCATTTCGGATTAAGGGCATTATTTGGCCTTCTCCACCCTAAGGGGACTGTCAGACCCAAAAATCTAATACATACTTGGAATTGTCCAAGAAAATTACGCTGTGCAAAAATCCGGGAGTCTTGTTAACGTACTCCTTGGCAAACGTAAGTCGCTTCTAGCTGTTGACTTTGTTCACTAATGGCTTTTTTCTAAATATGCATGACTTAAATCCATATCCCACTACGGTCCTTCAAACCGTTTCTGGGTGCACTTTAGTGTTTTGATACGTTTTTAGTTCTGAGCTGATCATTCTAGCTGTTTTTAAATGGTTTTGATCCACCAGACGTTTAATCACCCGCTTATCTCTTACTGAGAGCTTTGATGGTCGGCCGGATATTGCCTTAGATTCTACCTGGTCTGAGTTCCAATCATATGGTTCTTTGGATAGTTGATCTACTTTTGGAAGTTTGTTTCGAAATTTCACTGAAGGACATTCTTTGTTTAATTATTCACTCACGTGTAATTCTTTTTTTCGACATTAGCCGCGTTTTATTATCACCATGATCTGATCCAGATCTTGGATTTACATGCATTACAACAACAACACAAGATCCTGCTTTGTGTTTGGATCTCAATTTGAGATCCAAAATTTAATTTTTTTTTTTTTTTACAACAAAGAGCGCTTTATCATTGTGATTTCACATGTAAATGTTGGTATCATTGCAAACAAATTAAATAAAACCTGTATTGCCATATAAACATTTCCATTTGACTGAAATAACATATTTTTTAAATAGAAAGCGAGAAGCTTTATATTTATTTATTTGGTATATAATCCATGAAATAATTAGATATTTTAACAAAACTAGATATTAATTGGTGAAATTAAAATAATTAAGTCCAAAAGAATGTATATTTGACATAATTTATGGGTATTATTTTTCCCAAAAAAAGGGAACAAAAAAAAATCATTGAGCATAATGTTCTTTGGGCAACCCTGCTTTAAATGTCAAAAAATATAAATAAAATGGAGAAAGCTGCAGCACAAATGGGAGAAAAGATGTTCAGATAAATTGTAAGTAATCCCTAAATTAAATTATTTAAGTGTCACATTTATTAAAAGGTCAAAAAGAATCTGGACTACATGTGAGACCAAAGCGATGGATGGATGCTTTGAGTTTGAGAGTGATATGGTTAGGTTAGGTTAGGTTAGGTTAGGTTAGGGATATGGTGATTTGCAGAAACATTTTCAAAAGTTGTGGAGCTTCCATTTTTGGTATGTGTTTGTTTTTTTTTTTGCTTCGAAATGTCACTTTTGAAAGAACGAATTTGACACTGCTACCAAACTTTAAATAATAAAAAATATGATGATCCAATGCTGTTTTATTATCATGATCTGATCCGGATCAGATCATGGTGATAATAAAACGCGGCTATTATTGTTTTAATTTCGGGAAACTCAAAAAACAATCAATTCACTAATTTGTCACACTCGAACAAACGAAAGCGTACTGCAATCAGAATATACCGCTATATGCACAGGGCGTAATGAAACATTTTTATTATCTGTACTCAAACTTTTGTGGAACGAAAATTACAATTCATTTTTGACTTTTTTTTTTAAATCCCTACGATAACTGCCGCGAATAAAGTCTATTTTTCTTAACTAAGCGGTCCATAGAAACCACACTTGTGTGCACACTGGTTTACTGACTACCGGTGTGGCATTCCGCCACACACGACACACCAAATTGAACACACATTGGTTGTGAAAGAGATCTCAAAGAGGAAAGATCAGAATGAGTGATGTTAAAGCAAGAAGCTTTTATTGAAACAACTTGTGACACACCGCACTCAACAACGAAATTCAGATGTAACTGAAGAGTAAATGTTGGCGCGCATCCCTATACACATCACACAAATCAAGACACCGGCACAGAAAAATCAAAAACTTTTAATTTTACTCGCTTCGTGTCTGACACCGAAAATCGGTGTCTACTCCAGCCCACACATAGCACACATTTACATATGTACACCTACGCAAGTGTGAACACAAGTTTGATGTCTATGGACCGCTTTAGGTGACAAAAATATCTATTTCTTTATCTTATTTTTTCCATCAATTCGAAACCTTTTAGCGCTTTAAATGTTTGTTTTTATAAACTTTAATTTTTATCTTCTATACCTCGGGTAAGTTTTTATATATGTAGTTTAAAAAAACTCTTTGGAATTGTTGACATTTTTAATGTGTTGCCGAAACAATTTGCCGAATGAACAATAAAACAGAAGTTGTCGAACATCTGTTCGCTCAAGTTTAAATAAAAATTTGAAATCGATCCAACATTCGCGTTTTAACGGGCAAAAATTAATGGCTGTCAATGCTGGTCCATGTAAACACTCCTAATACGTTGGTTTTCGTTTCCAGATTTATAGTTCTTTTTCTCCCAAACTGTCACTGTTAAGACGTGTTCAGATGCGCTGTTTTTATTAAAGGGGAATTAGAGCTGAAACACAAACACGCTTCAGCTTCGGCTTCGCCTGACGCTTACGAGTTCAGCCATAGGAATTCAATGCATGTTATCACAATGAAGCTTTGACCTCACGTTTCGTTTGACAATCGTAAGGAAAAGAACATAATGTTACGTAATGTGACTCCAAACGGAAGCTTTAGTTCAAATTAGCTGAAGCGTGTTTGTGTTTCAGCCATTAGAATTTTACAAATAAGAGTTTAACTTTTTAGCTTATGTTTTTATTTTTTTGTAAAAAAAACTGTCAATTCGATCTTTTTCAAAATTTTACTGAATATTAACAATAATATTTTTTATAAGATGAAATTAATTTGAAGACAATATCTTAATTTTTTAAAAAGATATTTCCGTCGGAAATCAATTTTTACAAACTTTTAGTTATGTTTTTCCTGAACACATGGACGTTTTTAGATTCTAGACACCTTGAAACGTAGAGAAATGTCAAAATTTTCAATTTGACAAATCAAACCGATTACAATAACTTCCCATGGGATGTTAAAAACATAAAACAAAATTTGAAATATATCGATGAATATCATCACCCATTTAATCTAACAACGTTAAAACATATACAAAACTTTCCACTTAAAAAAAGTTATTAAAATAACATTTTATTATTTTTAAATGTTTTGTTTTTTTGTTTTTTTTTGATAAACTTTCATTGACATTTCACACTTTAAAAATGACTAATAAAATTTCACCAATAATAAAATGATACCTATGCCTGGGTAGGTAGAAAGAAAGACTGAAGACATATAACTTGAAAAATATAAACCAAGACACTTCCGATTAAATGAAACATCAAAGGTAAATGTACGTATGTACTCCTTTCTTCAATAAGTTGCACAAAACAGTATTGGACACTTTTAGATAATTTTCATATCCCGGTAATTTATATCAAATCTTATATTAATAAAACACTAGTCTAAAACTCAAAATTTAATTTATCATTGAATTAGATTATAAATAATGTAAATTTTTTACCGATTTAATTAATTTCTGGATTAAGCACACACTAAAAAACTCCTGTTAAATTCCAGCATCAAAATTAAATAACAAGTTATAAGTTAAGGTATGCTCACATAAGGAAAGAACACAAATTCAAAAACAACAAAAAGAAAATTATTATGCATTTCTTCTTCAAAGCCTATCTCGTATATTTTCTCTTACCTTCCAATTTTTTACTTTTATATCCAATTCCCATCCAAATCCAACAATGATACCACGATAAAAAAGAAAATAAAGAAAGAAAGGAGAGAAGAAAAAAACAGCTGCTGGACAAAGATGATGGGAGAAGAAAACTCGTTATTTTATTTTTGTTGTAATCTTTGTATTTCACTGCACAAGAAGACACTTGGACTTTACGTTCACGCTTGCTCAATGCAAATAAACACACTAAATGCCGATTGACGAATCGTGATTTAAAAAGTAAAAAAAGGGGTTCATTTGGCGGTGGCACTGTATGTTACTGACTCACTGTCACTATTCGTCGCGTATCGTCGCGTCGTCGTGCGTCGGTCGTATCGTAGTTTAGTTGGTGAAAAAGAAATTGTTGTATTTATTTATTTGTTTGTTTTTTCTTCTTCTTGGCAACACTTTCTCAGAATTTGTTTTTTGTTTTACTATAAGTTGGGGTGAGTTTACATGAAGCGATCGGTGAACGGTGCGCGGTGAGTGTTGACAATTTTATCACGCCGCCGAATGAGGAGGCGAAGGTTTTTAATTTGAACTCAATATAAACATTAACCAAGCTTTGTTTTTGTTTGTGTTTTAGTGGGTTTATCAATTTTAACAAGAGGAACACCCGACGTGATTTTTGCTATGTTTTTGTTATTGTTTTGTTTTTGTTTAATTTTATTGAACTTTGCTATTTGCTTATCACCAAAGTATTGTAGATAGAAATACCTAGTGAATAATTTATTACAAACATACAGAAAGAGTTAGTCAGTAATTTTGTGGTTTCTGATTCACCGGAAATAAAGTACCAAAAAAAGCCTTCACTTGTTCTACACACGACCACGAACGACCGACCGACAGCAGTGCTGTTTAAATGAGAATACGATATTTAAAAATCAATTTAACGATTAAATTCAATTTAAGATATTGAACAAAATAACTAAAATCCAACAAATTTATGATTCGCACTGTTGGACATTGAAACTATGTTGGTATTAAGATTTACTATCAGTTAATGACAACCAAAAATAAACTGATTAAATGTCAATCTATGATAACATTTGAAATTCCATGTGTGTAGTACATTTTTCTATTATTTCAAATTTAAAAAGAGTTGAAATTATCAAAACTAAAAAGAAACGCAACTATTTATTGATTTGAAATTGCGGATACAATTTATATATCGTCTGTACAATGTGCGAGTTCAACCCAGACTGGCCCCCTTTGAGGCTTCTAGAGCTCTAGCTCCAACTGAAATAAATAAATACAATTTAAAAAGTAAAAATGGGAACTATTGTTATTGAGCCCAACGCCGCTGCCGCCACCAGTTGATGACTACGAGCTCGTACATTCTTCATATATTATTTTGTATATTACGACTATAAAGAGTTCTCTTTCCGTCACTGCCACCGCCACCGCCACTGCCACTGAATAAAGTGGTCAAGTCAAATAAAAACTGATGGAGATTCATTTACACGATGCGATGATGGGTGAATGGGGATACGTCATATTGTAAGACCAAAGGAACACGAGTAGCTATGTTGTACAGAGCGAAAGTTCTATATGCATCATCATATGTACACTGTGTACATGGTATATACCTACATAAGAAGGAAGTAAGCGAAAAGTGTCATGTCGCTTTGTACTTTGAAAATTGCGCTTGGTCTATTCCTAAATTGAAAAGTTAATTGATTTATTAGGGATGAGTATAGTAACACTGCTGTCGAAAGTACTTACAAAGTACATAGGTACAAGAATATGTTTAGCTCCTTTTAATGTTTTTAAACGCATCTTGTCAAAATTTCAATATTAAAATCCTTCAATAGAAATGTCAACAATTATTTGATATTGGCAACACTGTTCTTATAAACAGTAAACTTTGACATCTGATCGAATATTTCAGAATATTTTGTCATAGTTAGAAATTAGCATACACAAATTTTCAGACGTTGGACTACTTACAATACTTAAATTTCGCCTAGTAATTGCTCAGATTTTGATATGAAAGTAGTAACAAAATTAGACTTTCAAATTAAGTTTGAATAAAATCGGATGATATTATGTAAAATATAAATATATTTTTTTAAGAATAAAATACAAGTAAGAAATGAGAATAAAATAAATGTATTATACAAAATGTTTGTATCTATGGACTGAATTGTATAAAATAAAATACTTTAAACTTTATTTATGATCTGAAGAGAATGAGTTCATATGAAGTTTTACAGTTTTTGATTCCTTATAGATACAAAGTACAAAAATAAAGCTTTAAAATATTCAAGGGCAGAAAATAATATAAATTATTCATATCGAAATTCCCTTACAGTCAACATCGACGCATGTACTCGTAAGTTGTAAAATCTTTTAAATTTTAAGACATAATGGCGCTTAGTTCTAAACACTTGGATATTAAATTAAGATCCTGTTACTGATTAATGATTTACAAGTGACAGACATTTGATCATTTTAACTTTGACATTTCTTTCGTGCCTAAAATAGTTTAAGATGAACGAACCTAGTTTGACATTTATAAATATCAAACCGTACTTCAGTACGGTACTTAAAAAGAGGACATTAGAAAGTTATTGTAATCGGTCCGATTTGTTAAATTGAAAGTTTTGACATTTCTCGACGTTTCAAGGTCCCTAGAATCTAAATACAAAATTTGTATAGAGATGACTGTGCGTCCGTTTGTCCGTACGTTCGGGAATATTTTTACGGCGTCCATAGTTCAAGAACCAGTGGAGATATCGACTTCAAATAAATTCTGTTATACAGATAATAATCCAGAAAGATGAAAAAAAGACTCTCAACAAAATTGAGCGGGTGTTTTTTTACTATAGCAATTTAAAGAAAGAGTGAAACCAAAATGAGTGGGTTAACCAAAATATCTCACGAACCAATAGTCCTAGTGACTTGAATTAAACTTTATATTGTATAATGCGACGTGATGCCAAATTAATAACAAATTTGAAAAGAATTCAAATTTGGTTTTGTACCTATATATTTCAAAAAAACTGAAACTGAAAAATAATAATTTTCACCTCGAATATTTTACGAACAAAAAACGATTTTATCCCAAAATAATTGTATGAAACGAAGAATAACGTTTTTGACATCTGGTAAAACTTTGAGAAGAATCGAATTGACAGTTCTTTTACAAAAAATACAAACCTGAAAAAAAAACATTAATAAAAGTTGATTTTCGACTCAAATATCTTTTCAAAAATTAAAAATATTCGTTTCAAACTAATTTAAGTATATAGAAAATATTGTTTTTGGCATCAAGTTAAATTTTTATAAAAACGCAACTGTCAGTTTTTTCATAAAAATTTAAATTTACAAAAAATAGTACCTACGGAAAATTGGTAAAAATCAATATTCGGTGCTTGATATCTCGTGAATAAATGAAGATATGGATTTCAGAATGATTTTATACTGTGCTGAATTTTGTTGTTAACGTAAGGTAGGAAAAATCCAAACTGTATTTTTTTACATAAAAATAAAAACTTTCAAAAACTGCTACTAAAATTGGTAAAAATTGGTTTTCGACTAAAGATCTCATTAACAACAGCTGATTTTGAAATCAAACTTGATTTATCATATTCAAAATAATTTTGATAGTTAAAAGTTAATTTTGTAGAAAAATACAAGAGGCAATTTTTTTTACAAAACATGAAAACCTACAAAATCGACAAAAAACCGAAGAAAAATGGTTTTCGACTCAAGTATAAGGACAACAGAGAAAGCTATTGACTTCAAATTATTTATCTCACACAAAATATTTGTATGAATATTTTGTTAAAGTTTTTTAACAAGGCACATTGACAGACAGATTAAATTTAATATTTATTTGTTTTCTAAATACGACTATTTTACACGAAAAACAGATTTTACCAAATGTTAGCAGTCAGTTTTTTGTTTCAAATTTTTTATAAGTAAAACTTCCAATTGGATCTTTTTAAAAACTTCAGCAGATGTCAAAGACGTAATTTTTTGTTGCTAGACTTATTTTTCAAATAGTATAACTTTCGCTTCGTAAAATATTTGAATCACAATGTATATAATAGGTCTGTTCGCGTACCCTCCTAAAACAGTCAAATTTTACTAAAAAATACGAAATTTAACCAAATCCTGTTCGCGTACTCAAAAATTTCGTAGTTTTTCGTAAAAGAGAGCGCTCACGAGAGAGTAAAATATTCCCCCAACCTACGAATTTTAGCCCAAGAAATTTCTTTGGGCTGATTTGTGAAAATTTCAAATTTGATAGAAATTCAAATAAATTGCTCGCTTTTGCTGTCAGTTATAAAATTTAAAAACAAATTTTCAAAGAACAGCAACAAGACAGTAATATTGCGTGAAAAATTTGTTGTTTTCCCGTTCGCTTACTTTTTTGTATTTTTTTTTTGGTGAGGGAATTTTACCCCCACTCTTTAAAATATTTCTTTTTACGAATTTTAGTGCAGAAAGTACGCGAACGGACCTAATATTAAATTTGGTTGAAGTCAATAGTGTTATTGACTAGTGACATATTTGGAGTCAACCAAATTTTGTCACTTTTTTTAAAATACTCATTGGAAATTCCTTTTAGTAGGTATATCTTGATGTTGTTATCTTAAAAACAATTTATTGAAAGCCGATATCTTCGCAGGTTTTTGAGATAGGGCTGGCGAAAAAAAAGAAAGTACGATCGTTGGAATACCTTTTCCAACGATCGTACTTTCTTTTTGACAATATAATAAACCTTAAATCACAAAATGACAACTTGAATTTTATAATATTATTTTAACACCTTCGATGACGTTCATTATGTCATTTAATGTGAGGAAACGTTCATTTGTGAACTCACTTTACCAAAAACACCTTATATTTAAACAATATCATCGCAGCTGTCAAATTTTACGTCAATAATTAAACCCTAACAATAACAAGAACTTGAATCTAAATGATAAAACAAGTTTGAATTTTTTCTTGTGCATTCAAAACCATGTATGTTTTTAAGGCAACCTGGAGTTATAGTCTAGCTTTAAAAAGGAAGGATTTCATAATAAATGTATGATTGATTTAAGTTTTACCTTGAATTCTGTACACGAAATCAATATTTATGTACAAAGTTTCTATATCACAGCACAACTAAAAACGACGGCACAGAACTTAGACAATTGTATCGGAAAGTTGTGTTTGATTTTTGCTATCGGAGGCGTTGTTATTATTGATTAAAATGAATTTCGATTGTGGTTTCTTCCAATTGCACCACACAAGATAGTGACGTACTTCAGTTGAATTATAATCAATGATTTTTTAATAGAATTTTATATAATGTAAAGGGGTTGTATGCAATTATTTTCTCTTCAAGGAAAAACCTCACCTGTTGTCAGACACTTGCACTAAACCTTAGGGTTCTTATTCACTGAATTATTCGGGAAAATTTAAGAATTCACTATAATTCAATTAAAGAGGAGTACCTAAATAACAAAGCTATAAATAAAATCGAATTGAGTAAAGAGTCTATGGAGGAAATAATAAAAAAAAACGTAATTTGCAAACTTAAAAGTTTTGAGAAAGATAATATTTTAGCAAATAGGGAAATATATAAACTTCTGATTAGGAGCTGATGAAACTGGTTATACAAAAATTTCACACTGCTATCAGCGTGACCTAAAAACAAATTAAATTAATCTATTTGGGCTAAATATTAAAACTTATTTTTGAAAAAAAAAATATACAAGGTTAATACAAAGAGAGGACGAAATTATAAATTTTTTGTTTAATGGCGTGATGCAATTTCAAAATAAAATTACGCCATAAATTGAAAGTTTCTTGAAGTTATCATAATCAAATCTACTTTGTATCCTTTTTTTGGTTTTTAAATCCGATTTTATACTTTTATTAACTTTAAAAATTTGATTTCTTATTTATAATTATGAAATAACTCTTTCTATGATTCTTAGGTTCAAGCTTTACATATTAATAGCTAAATTCTAGTTTTACTAAACTCTTAAGATTTAATGCCAACATGTGTACGTAATATAATTAAGCCAATCCAATGCATAATTCAAACTTTAACTTTAGAGTTCAACACACAAAAAAAACAAGAAATAAATTATATGCATATCCTATTTTGTTCACAACTTTAACTTTAAGTTGGAACCTCCTCCAATCCGATAAATTTTGCCATAAATTATAGTAGATTTTTTTCCGGATGCTTGTTTAATAACTTAGATAGAACTGGTTGTCAACAGTTCTAGAATTTCATTAAGCATCGTAGTTTTAGCTGTCAAAAGGATGTCATGTCATATTTCTTCTTTTTTGCATACCATTTATTATGAAATATTAAATTTTGCACGATCTTATCAAATATAAAGGTATTTTATACATAGAATCAGGTTAATCTAAAATAAGACCATTATATCATATAGTGCTTGGTTGAAGTCATCATCACGTAAAGTGAGCTAAATGAGTGTCAACCTAGCAAAAAATCATTCACCGATCAATCCGTTATTAAATTAGTCGTCCGATAATTTTAATTTAATTGGAATGCTATTGTCATTACAAACATATAGAAATCCAATTTGCAAGGAACACCTCGTTTCAAAACCTCTTTTCCTTTTATAATGCATGCATTGTGTTATTTACATAAAAAGGGGACTCCAAACACCTTGACATTTTTAAACTGGTTGTTCTCTGTTTTCTATGTTTTTTTTTTAAAGGTCTTATTTTGAATACATTATACTAAATTGCCGTTAAGTAGTTGTGACAGTTTAATTTTGTCGTAAAATGTTTTCTATGTTTTTTAGTTTTTTTTTCTACATTTATGTAAAACTTGGTAAAGTAACATTCAAAAATCGGCAAAAACTATCTTAAATTTAATAAATTATTTTCTATTTATTTTTCGTAAATTAATTAGCTGTGAAAAAAACCAATTTTGTCGTTCTATGTTTTCTATGTAATGTTTGTACGTATTTGTAGAGCATGTTTTTAATTCTAAAATTTGTTAATACCGCAAAAATCAGTTTTCTTTAAAAGTTTAAGTGAATGTGTCTAAAAACATTTCAAGAACTAACCTTTTTTATATATAAATTATAGCAAAGTGCTATGCTACTATACAAAAAAATCGTAGCCATTTTGTTATATTAACTCTTATAAAATTTTAAGCAGATTGAGAGCGATGTTAAAGTATTTTGAGATTACCATTTGCATAATTTGTACCCCATTTAATTTTTTTAATATCGAACTTAATAGGCACAAAACCGATTGTTTATCAATAACACGGATTTAAGCCACATTATAGATGATCCACCCATAAAATCATTCCACAAAATATAAAACTTCACACGTTTGTTTAATGTATCTAAGTTTTTTGCTTTTTTTGTAACCAGTTTCATGGATGTGGACAAGCTCATATTTTTAAGTCGATTTCATGCTTCTCCTATAAAAACAAAAATTCTTATAGCAAAAATTATTTTAATCAATAACAATTTTAACAGCAAATTAACCAAGTTTGAAGGAATCAGAAAATGAAAAATTTAGTTTTAAAAAAAATGTGTTTTTTTATGCGAACAGAAAACTACAAACATAGCCTAAAGATACAAAAACAGCATTTAGTCAAGTTTAGAACATTAAATTATAATTCTGACGCAATTTTTAATTTTTGATTTAATAGGTACAAGAGGATCAAAAACAAACCCGTTTAATAATGAGTGAGAAAAAACAAATAAAACATGTTATAAAATTATGAGTTAGTGAAAATCGAAACACAAAACAAATCTTCCTCTTTAAAAAATGTATAAGTGATTATGGCAACTTTTTTTTTTACTATAATAATTACTTTAACCACTAAACCGGATAAGTTTTAGTTATTTTTTTTTTTTCAAATTTGTTAGTGGTTGTTAGATACACGATGATCATCTAATAACCACAAACTATTTTTTTTTCTGTCTAAACGTTAATGTAAAATATTACAATAAAAAATATGGCTTAACAACTTGGAGGTATAAAACCATTGTAATTATGATAAATTTCTAGGAAGAAACTTAGTTCTTTCGCAAAAGGTTGTTAAATTTAAACTGTGTGGCCTTAGGTCGTTAAGCTAATTAAACAAAAAATAAGTCATTTTAGTGCTAGAAAAGACCATGATTTTGTAAGCAATTTGCGTTTGTAAACATACCTTACCTATAGAAGGGCCATATTGTCTTGCGTAATTAAAAATTCAAGGAATAAAATTCAACAAAATTAAAATAATTTATATAAAGGGTATTTAAAATAACACAAAAGTTTTCGAAGAAAGGCATAGTCCAAACTTAAGCGGTCTCGTTGGTGATCATAATCACGAAATAATTAACTCTAAATCTTTAATCCCCAACTTTGGTTCGCGATCGCTCTTAAAAGTTCATTCATAGGTTTGCCCGAGGCTTAACATTGAAAAAGAACCAAATATCGTATAGGTTTATCCGAATGGGATGGATTTTTGTCTAAATTATCTCATTTCTATAGAATTTCTTAAATAAAGAAGAAACAAAAATTAAACAAAAAAAAAACGGTGTTCGTATTAAACGACAATGATGTTAACAATAGTCAAACATTTAGTGTTCTGTCTTTGTAACTGTCTTTGTTATTCGAGTCAAGGTCAAAAATGTGACTTGTCATTATGGTCATAAAAGCACTTTCAATTCTTAAAATGTGAGCATGAACTATAAAAACGCTGTCGCAAAATTTTAAGATGAGGATTTATCATTTCACTAGTAAAAAGTTTCTAAATATTTAGCAATTTACAATTTAAAAACAAAATAGAAAAATTTGCATTTGAACACTTCTAAAGATTGACTGTTCAAGAAAAACAAAAAAAAGCAAACAAACCTAGATCATAGGAACGGATCTACTATTTTGAAATGTCATTATATAAATTTTTGACAAGCATCACTTTTGTTTGAAAATAAACTACTACTACTATTTTAATTCTTGAAAGTAAAAGTCAAGAAGTGAATTAAAATTGTCAGACAGGGATACATACTGTCACAAATTGGTGACAGTATGCAGTGATGTGCTGCGGGCAGTTTTGACAGGAAACGAAGGAATAAGATGAACTCTGACAACATACCTGAAAAGCAGAAAACGTATTCTTGGTAAGTATCGTCGTTTTCAATTGGCAATCTGGAATTGTTCTTCGATTCGGAATCCCAATTGAACAGTTTTTTTTTATTCCGAAGAATCTGAAGTTTGGTGAGAATGTATTGGTTGATTATGACATGTGTCACATATATGTGTATTCGCGCTAAATTTCATTTTGTTTTTGTGCTGCAAACATGGAGGAAGTGACATTTAAAATTTATGAATGTGTGAGTGATTATGCTTCTGATTCTGTTTTTAAAACCAGAAGGGAAATTCTCTTCTTTTCAGAATCAGAACTGTCACTTTTGCCCAATTGAACGCATTCAGAATGCTTTTTTTCACTTCCAGATTGCCAATTGAAAACGACGTAATTAATTCTTGAAAGTAAAAGTCAAAAACTGTCACAAATTCTGTTCTTATTGGTGATCTGATCAGTGATATACTGCGGGCAGAAAATGTATACTTGCTATCTTGTAGGATAATGGATGGAACTCCATTAAATGACATCAAAGGTGGAAAGAGAAGGAGAAACAAAAAATAAAAAATTCGGTGGCGCAACAGTCCGTTGAAAACTAGGGCCTAGTGAATTACAACTCTTAACCATTCCTGTGTGCGAGTACTGTTGTCAGAGATAAAGGGGACCTACAGTTTTTGTGCCGGATCCGAACGGCTTATTTGAGAAAGCACTTTTCATGACAAGAATTACTCTTGGAGAATTTGTCAATTCCTCGCAATGGGCAATACCCGTGAACAAAACTTTAGATGGCATAGGCAGGGATAGAACCCAAGACCTCTGGCATGACAGTCCAACGCACTTACCATGCCACGGGTATTAAAAACAAAGAGAAGGAGATATCATGGGGAAATTTTCAGCAATGGATAAAACTAAGATGTTCCACCTCAGAACCGAACAAAATCGGCAAATCTAAGGCTTTGTTCGGGATGTTGTGTATTGTTTGAAAGAACAACACTCTCAGCTTGAAGACAAACTACGACTTTTCCGTTTAAACGTCAAATCAATACTGTTATACGAATGCAGCTTAAAAACTTGATAGATACCGCACAAGATGGAGCGTAGGAGTAGTTAAGGCCAACACCAACGGACTTTATATGTCTGAGGATCGACGTAAGTAAGTAAATCGCTTATTTGCAGTTGTATGTCCCCGATAATTTTACAATTTCCAACAATCAAGTATTGAAACTTTTTTTGAGTGATAAAATACAAACTGCGAACTGTCACAACAGAATTTTCGCCATTTCTGTAGTACATCGCATGTATCGTTTCATTTTAAAGTTATGGCGTAGTTTTCATTTATCAAATGTCAAAAGATAACATCTTCAAAAGTGACATCTGTCAAAATACTGCTTATATTATATTCAAAACAAAAACTGCTTAATCTTAGTGAAACCCTAAACAGTATTTTTTTTGTATTTATTACAGAGACATTTGTTATGATTTTTAAGCGCATAATCCCACTACCGCGTGTACACGCAATATTTTTTGTCACAAAATTAACTCCCCATTATAGCGAGACAACTCAATTTCATGTTTATTTTTACATCATTTTAATTACATTTTCCCATCAAAAGATAATTTAATAATTTAACAAAAAAAAAATAAAAACAAAAACTGATTCATGGTTCAATAACTTCAGAGCAAAGCCAAAGCTGATTAGCATCTTTATTAACATCAAAAGAGAGCTTAATTATTATTTGTTATAGCGTTTACGGCTAGAGTAACAAAAGGCAGATACTTTATGATACTCTCGGTTTCACAATTTCAATTTAATTGTATTAAATCTTCCATTTAGTCAGCTGGTCTTCTACACCTGGCCTAACCTACATAGTCTAGCTAGAGCCTAGACAACATAGCGGGACATATTATATCAGCTTTAGGTTTTCTTTTTGTATTTTAAATTTATTTGATATGCTTCGTAACTAATCAATGAATTCTAGAACAGACATTCATACTTGATTTGTTTTTGTTTTAGCCTAAATTCAAACTCTTAAGCAAGCTTTTAGCTAGCTTTAGATTTTGCTAGATCAAGTTTGTAACTTCTCGTCGAAGTATCGTACCATTTGGCTGAGCGCTAAAAGGTCGCTCAATCGTTGGTAGTGGAAGCGGTGGTGGTTGATGGCGCGTCTGCACTGTGTGTGTCGTGCCTCTACGCTTTCCTAACAATCGCACTCGCAGCGCAGCAGTGCAGTTGCAGTCTAGCAGTCATTGGAAATAAGTAAGAGTTACGCAAGATGTTGTTTTTGCTGGCTCGAAATTGCAACGCAAGATTACTCAATGCCTAGTCTATCCAGCAGCAGCAGCATTTATCTATGGCAAAATGTATATTCAGGTTTTCTTCTCACACCGCACTGCACACAAAATATTTATTCAAGATAGTTTACACGTAAGGAGTTATACGAAAATTTGCTAATTTAACATAATTTGTTGTCTTCATGGATGCTAGGTAAATATTTAAATATATTAGATCAATTTGTTATTGACAGATTCTTATCGAATCTTGTAAATATTTAAATTTCGTAACACCCACTTCTTAAAAAAACATGAATAGATTTATTGATTTTTTTTTTATAAATAGATTTTTTAACAAGACGAATTTATTTTTTTTTATTGCATTTTAACATTTTTAGCAGCTTAAATTTTTGCAAAACAAGACTATTGTTTTCTTTTTAGTTTTAAATTTATGATTTTATTTTTATTAATTTGCTATTCGAGTGTGAAATAACCTTCGACTTCAACGGAAATTTATGGAATAAAATATTTATTCAAAAATAAAATTAATTTTAATGTTAATAACCTTTTGATGAAAAAATTAAAAAATATTTGTTTTTTAATAGTAAGAATTTATTATTTTTATTTGAAAGTGTGCTCGAGGCATGATGGATGGCGATGATGGTGGCGTTCGTGACATAAGAGTTATTACGATGGTCTGCCACGCGTTCTGATGGTCTTAAGAATTAAGTCTTAAACAAAAAAAAAACACGTTGTTAGGCTTATAATTATGGTTGAAAATTATAAACTAAAATATTAGATAGACTCTGATTGTTAGATCATCAAAATTTATACTCACTTCCTCAATAGAGCAAGATCAAGTTTCGTGTGAAAAAATTATTATTGTTAGTTAAGTTTTTCAAGAAATTTAGACAATAATGTTATTTAGTATTTAAAAAATTGTAAAAAATTGTCAACGAAATTGTACCAGAACTATTTTTAGCAGAGAAAAAATGGTTCTTCTGGTTCAAAAGATGGCGCTATCAATGAAAAAAAAACTGTTTTCAAACTTTATAGAAAATTACAAACGCTAATTCGTATAGTTAAAAAACTTAATCGAGTCAGCTTACAAAACTAAAACTGTATTTTGTTTTACCTAAAAAAGAGAACAAGGAAGCGTTGACATCGTAAAGATCGGTTTTAGGCTGATTTAATTTTTAAACTTTAACGAAAGAAAAAGCAAAAGAATGAAATAACACTGGTTGCGTAGAGAGATAAGATTAAAAAGGCCAACGTCATCAAAAATGCAGATTATAGGAAATCTGATTTGTTTGTATAATAAGCGGAAACTCAAGGAATATTTCTACCCTTATTATGCAGAGACACAATGTGAGCATTAGGAAAGGAAGAGAGGGTTTGAAAGGAGGTGTCGGTGCACATTGGTTTTTAATTCCTGAATATTGCAGTGATTGGGAAAGACAAAGCGTTGTAAGGCATTCCACATTCACATAGTACGGCTAAAGAACAAATCTCTGTAATTGAAAGTATGACGGAAGTTGGGCTCGAGGGTATACTGATGAGCATTCCTAGTTCACGGTTGAACTGTTTAAGGGGAGGAATGCAGCTGGCTATTTCTCTAGAGCATAAACCGTTAAAATAACGGTAAAAAAGGATGAGACAAAAAACTTTATTACGATGTTCAAGCGACGTAAAGGAACTAACGATGACTTTATCACCAATCGATTTAAATGCTTTTCGTTCAATATTATCCAAGAGGCTTAAGTAAGTTGGAGGAGCAGCAGCCTAAAGATGGGAGTTATACTCAAGCTTGTGATGTATAAAAGTCTTGTTGATAAATGCTAGATCAGAAGGGGAATAACATTTATTGTATCGTCTTAGAAAACCCAAACGTCTTGCGGCATTTTTGGCGACACCGTGTGTGTGCTAGTTCTACAATATCTAGTTGGTGACACACATACCGAGAATATCGAGATGTGTAGTCTCATTTAAGCAAGTGCCATCTATGGATAATGACGAGGGGGTTATATCTCGCTTTAACGATACAAGATAGCATTGAGTTTTGGAAGCATTAAATTCCACGCGTTTTTTTATTCCCCATTGTACAATGCTGTTTAGGTCGGACTTTAATGAAGAAGAGGGATGTGAGTCTGAAAACGAATATGAAAAGCTAAGAGTATTATTGTCAGCGAAACAATGTATTGGAAATAGAAATTGCAGACAGGAGAACATTAATAAAAATGAGAAAGAGTGTTGGAGATAGAAAAGAGCCCTGGGGCACACCAGCATTTGTTTTTTGGCTTTCAGACTTGAACCACTCAAATCCTAATTGTATTGAACGATTCGAAAGGTAAATACTAATCCATTGAAGGAGGGATTCATGACAATCGAAAGCAAGCATTTTCAATAAGAGAGCTTGATGCCAAACCCTATCAAATGCTTTTGAAATATCAAGTGCAATAAACTTATTTTCTCCAAAACGATGCGATGTAAAGTTTGCTTCACTGTTCGGTGAGATAAACCATAACATTACCAGTGGACCTATGAAATGAAGATTATATAGTGAAGACAAACATGTTTATCTTTATTATGGCATCTTCGTCTGAATCAGTGTTGCCACAATTTTGCAAGTATAACAAAAGCTTAACATTTCTTCTTTATTTTTATTTTGCAACTATTTTACTTTTTTTTACGTTTTGTTGCATCTTTTTCTTAGAATTTCATTTAAATTTTCTTTTAATTATGAGGTTCATGCTATTATTAGTTTTCAGTTCAAAGTTCGTTTTAACTCTCATATTATTTTATTTTTGGATTACTGTACTGTCAAAAATGTATATAGTATTTTATAGCAAGCGAAAAGATTTACCACTGGTGTATGTATTCTCTCCCACTTTCAGGTTTTGAGATATATATTTGTCTCCCTCTACTTTTCTGAATTACACATAATGCAAACACATGTAAAGCATCTTGCACATGAGCTACGAACTGCGAACTGTGAATGTTCGCATATTTTGACTTTTCTTTCACATGAGCTTTATTTCTATTCGCAGACAGCGGCGAACTGTCAATTTATAATTACCCTTTTCTCCATATTTTCCTCAGCCATGATCTTTCACACAAAAACAAAACAAGAGTGGTATAATTTTGAGGTTAAGTTGAGCGCGAACAATTTATTCGTTGCCGTGTGGATACTATGTGGAACGCGAATAGAGTTTGACAGTTCGTAGCAACCACACTGCAATTCGTTACTAACAAATTGTTTTTTTCAAAATTGTCTTGTTTTAGGGAACAAAATGCTAATTTTATTATCCTAACATTATTGTCAATTGGTTTCTTATAATTTAAATGTGTTTTTGTTATGAATCACGTTTGTTCGTCCATTCGTTCATTCGTTGTTCGCTCTCATGTGCAAGGCCCTTAAATCCACTTTTATTTGTCAGCCAATTGTAAAAATGCACAAGTAATTAAATAAGGAAAAATCAGAATTTCTGTGAAAACATCAGAGTTCATTTCGAGTGACATTAAAATGTTTTGTATGTTCGACACTACACTACGATCACACCAATCGAGTTTCAAACGAACGATTGTATGTATAAGAATGAAAACGCCGAAAATTTCTATCCATACTCGAAAGAAACTCAAATCTCTATCCGAAGCAGAATTCATTTAAGATTTTATCGGCAGTGATGCTACATTTTCCAAAAAATAAAACAAGTGTGACAGTTTCAAAATTGACAGCTATGAATGAAACCTCAAATGCAAATGAAAACTTAAACATTGGGTTCACTTTAAAACATTGTTTAGTTTTTGCATCAGCAGAGGAGATTTGTTATAAATTCCGTTTTTGTAGGAAATTCCAGATATAGATTTAATGAATTATAAAATGTTGAATTAACTGTCAAATAGAAAATATTTTGCTCTAAATTAAAACTTTAACTGTTTTTAATTAAAAACATATGCGTAATACACCAATAATTTTTGCAATTATATTCTGTATATAAATTCATTTTTAAATACAAAAATTTTGAGACATTCTGTTTCTCGTCTTTTGAATTGTTTGTTTTTGTTGAAAATAGTATTTAAAAAATGCTAAAATTGAGAAATAGTGCACATTTTTATCACGAAATTACTGACAAAATTATGATTAACTGCGATGTTACCTTCCTCTGTAGATACAGATTAAATAAAATCCAACATTTTTGCTCTAACTCACCTTCCAAAGCTAATAATTTATAAGAAAAAATTGACAATATTAAGTCAATCTCACAAAACAATACAAAATAAATATCACTTAAATTTTTTAAACGAAATAAAGAACAATAAAAAATACAAAATATTAGCACAGCTGTATTTTTATTTCAGTTGCTTTGTTATAAAACATATGAACACAACAAAATTTAAATCAAAATCATAAGCGGAAAAATATAAAGCACTTATTTCTAGATTAATATTATTGATACTGTAAATACTGATCAAATAATGAATGCGTTTTAAACCGTGTTGCATGCATGGAACCTTATCGGAAACAAAAACACTTTATGTTAAATTTTTTCCATTGACGATCAATGTCCTTTTCATTGTCAATAATTTCTAAGTGCACGTCATATCGTCGCACTCTTGTGTGATGTGATTATAGTAAAAATATTGATTAAAAGCCATCAATATGCGTGATATTGAAATAATCTCTCGATTGCATTTTCAAGGACAAATCCTTTATATTGAATTGATAATAATACTTTGCAAAACAGAAATATAAAATAATATTTTGATAACAATTGGCTATTTTATAGTAAATATAAAGTTCAAATAAAAAAAAATACGATTAACATTACATCATCTTCAGACTATAACTGATGTGACTTGACTTCTCGAATAGAAAATTACAATTTTAAAATATTCCAAAGATTTGTATTTACGTATATTGTATTATTTATGCAGGTATTTTCTTATCTGTATATTCATTAATATTTGATTGATTCGTATTCAATTTGAAGCTATTTTTAAGATTGTTGCTTTAAGACTAAAATGTGATTTTTGAATGAGATCTGTTTATAAAATGTAGCAACTTTTAGTCTTTAAATTTCCACTTTCCAAAGGTAATCGATGGAAATATACCTAAGTTGAACTGGTAAATCCCAACCTCTAACAATATCTTATTCGATCTTTAATTTTTAAACAATATTGTATTGCTCTGTTTTCTATAAAATAATGAAGTTTAACCTGAATAAGACTTCCCTCTAAATTGTTTTGACTTCGAAAATTTAGAGCTTGAATAAAGTTAAAATTATGTTTCTTGGGATCCATAGTTCTCATATTAATAGTTCAAATTCAAGCTAACATAAAAAAGCGTAAAATTAGCCTTGTTTTTTTGGTATTCCATATATAGTACAGTGAGAAATTGTCAAAAAAACGATTCGCAGTAGTCCGGTTTTTATATTTGAAAGTTGATACAATTGAATATTTGCCAGAATAATTTATCAAAAAATTCCAAACAATTTGACATAAAATAAAAACTTCAAGAAGGGGGTTTGTTCGTAGACTACTACATTAACACGTATATTCTTTATATACCTGAATCGAGTTGAAATGGTTTGATTCGCCTCGATTCCGGCCGGGGATCGGAGTCGAGTCAAAATTTGTGAAGAAAAACCTGTGTGGAGGAGTTGGTTTTACAGATAATGCATTATGATCTGTCACTTGCACATTATGATCTGTCACTTGCACTTCATAAGAAACATCGAAACACCATTTGCATTTTATAAAGTGCTGTCAAACTTAATCATTTTAAAATCTTCTTGTGCGGTGGAAACACCAAAAAGATTTATTAAATCTATACTGAGATAAACCTTTGGTGGAAACATAGCAAAACTTAATTATCTTTTCTATTGTTTTCTCTTGCAAAATAAGCCCAGTTAGTCCATTTTTTCATTAATAAAACTAAATAATATCAACAGTAATAGATTGATTTTTTTTTCCCCAATGGAAAACACATGATTCCAAATGAACAACTGCTCAACGAACACAGCCATCGAGATACAAATGCAATATCAATCGTACCAACATTTGAGAAAGAAATCACATAAGACCTATTCGAGACTCGTATAAATGTCAAAAAGCATCCGTAGTAAGATTCTACTTTAACTATTATTGGTAGTATTCATACTGAGGATATTGTTTTTGTTATTCGTGTAAAATCCTACTATACTATTGATAGATTTTCCAACAAAACAAGAGTATTATAGGCAATTTTGATGGTTGTTGTCTGCTGTTTTACAGTTGAAAGTGTCAAACTGTTTTGACATTTGTGTCCAGTTGGGTTTGGCAATTCAGCATGCATTTTTTTACTCCAGAACAACGGTTTCAAATTTTACTTTGAAACAAAATAATCTGAAGCAAACTGTCCGTGCTTTTCGCTGTATTCATATTTTTCTGTTTTACTCTTTTCATCGAAAGCACCCGTTTTGTTATAGTTCTGTTGTCATTATGTCAGCATGCACAACATTATTTCATTATAATGAATTCAATGATTTACAATATTAACATTGAAAGAAAATTGTGTTAAGGGTGTGTTCGAAAAGTGATAAAATTAAGGGCGAGACCACAATTAGGAGTAATTGGCACTGAATAAAATTTAAGTTTACCATTAATTTAAATATAATTATATAAAATCGATTTTTTCTCTATTTAACTGAATTTGAGTCTAATATTCATAAAGTAATGTGGATTTCCCTATTTCATTAATTTTTCAATCTGAAGAAGGTTCCTGGAAATAGTAAGACAAGCGCTTTTCGTTTGTTTCATTATATATTTTTTTACAAATGTGGTATAAAGAGGAGGAAATATATTTTCTTTCAAAAAAAAACTATTGTATCATATAAAAAAAATTAAAGACATCCTTCAATTGAATAAAAAGGTAATTGCATCGATTACATAATTGTAGGAGTAGTTTGCGGGGGGAATCAAATGGTTATTTTGACATTTATGCCATAATACAAAAATTGTTGATTCGCACACTTTCTCACATAAAGTCCTCCTAAGCTTGTAGGCAAATTGAAATGTCAGCCTAAAGGACCCTACACACAATCAATTATTTTTGTCTAATACTTATTGACGCATTTTTCTGTCAAGTATCGTGTATGAAAATTAGACACCATACTTATCAATTAATATCACTGACAACAATATTGTTTTAAGCAGTCAATATCTCTGTATAAATTGATGAATTTATTTTTAAAAAATCTCGTGTACACTGGCAAAAATCAGATATCTTGTCTCAATAATAAGTACCGTTTTATAAATGTAAACATAAGCATTGAGGAAAACATAGATGTACCCACCATTCCATCATTGTTCTGTCAAGTAAAATTGAAAAAACTCTAATTTTTGTTTGGTTCTCATCAATGTGTCAATTTTAAATGTTGGTTACATTGATGGCTTTACGATTGATCAATATTACGTGGATCGAGTCTCATTTAAGTAATATTGAAACTTAATATTGATCGTATGTAGGGCCTTTAAGATCCTTTTTCCCATCCCAGCTTATTATATTATACCGACAAGCCAATATTTTTAATTTTTGAAAAAATGAGTCGAAAATCAACTTTAACCAAGTTTTACAAATGTTTTGTATTGGTTTTTATTTTTTTGTAAAAAAAACTGTAAATTCGATGTCTCTAAAAATTTTACTTATTATTTTACTTACCGATTTACCGAAAAATTTTTGGAAAAAGTCACAAAAATTGGACTTTGTCTGAGCCAGCCGTGGCGGTCATATGCAAGAAATCACATTTGAATTATAATGTCAGAAGATTACCTTTCGAATTAACTAAATTTTATGTCAATTAAAAAAGTTATTTTGACAAATTTTATCAGACTTTTAGTTTTAATTCATCCTCAACATAATAATTATATGGACATTTTAAAGTAATTATTTTAACAATCCCATAATTAATTTTTCTATTACTTACAAATACACTAATGATAGTATTTTTTAATCTCAGGTTTTGGATTTTAATCAATTTGCAAAAGTGATGCCGTTTAAAATGTAATTACTTGGTTTTTCTTATCACTTAAATAAAATTAAAACACGGTATAGCATCAAAACTATCGTATTAAATGTAATTTTATAACATTTAGTTTTACTATGTATTTTTATTTTAAATGCATACTCGTAGGCATATGAAACAATAATTCAATAGGGATATAATCAAATATTGTACAATGAATAAGCACTCATTATTATTCTAAATGGATATGGAAAACAAAAAACCCGTGAAAGTGCCAATATCTTAACCCTTATCTTCGATATTACATACAATCATCATTTTATCAATAAAACAAAATCACAAATTACAAATGTTTAGCTTAGTAATATAAAAGGGTGAATAAAGTTAAATCAATTTGGACTTTAATTAATATTAGGATCATGAAAAAGAATCACATAATAATGGACTAAGAATATTAATTACAAATAAAATGTGCACACTTTACTTAATGTTTTTCGTCATTAAATTTCTCAGAATTAAAATGAGAAATGAAATTAAATGAAACAAGAAAAACTAATAAAAAATACACAAAATATGACTAAACTTTATGTACGATTAAATGAATCCTGTTTTTATTAAAAATATTAAACGAGTTGATGGTGTCACTAAGTGGATACGGCTATTAAACTTTTGTTTAAGTCTATTAAAGGTCTAATTTACTTTATCCAGAGTAAGGCAATAAGAGTTTGTTAAACCTAGAACAGTCTTTTATGTAAAACGAAAATGAAACAGGCCAAATCCTATATAACTTTTAATTCATTATGTAGAAGGTCGAAGGAATTTTATTACCAATTCCGAAAATTGAAGTTTCTCTCATTTTGAAGACATAGCCAAATTGAATGATTATGTAAAAACAAGGCCATGATCTCCATCTAGTGAAATAAATAGAAAACTCTTTAATGGCGCAAAATTTTAAACGATTAAAGGCCCAACTATAATAGACTTAACCGAAAGTAAGCTAATTTCAAAACCGAACGAAAAGTTATCAGAAGTTATCGTCAAAACAAAAAGTAACCATAATGGATTCAAGTCACTTAAGCAAATGTCAAACGCAAATGTTTCAAATTTCACATTTGCTTAAGTTCGAGCCATTTAAATGGCTCTTGCGTAATTGCGCGAAAGTTAGCGAAATTTAACGAAACTGAGCAGAACGTTTATTATGGTTAGTGACATATAAGGCTGCGTATGGGTTCGTTCCCTTAAGCTGGCTTAAGCTCGGTTAAGTCTATTATAGTTGGGCCTTAAGTGAACTGTTAAAGCCATTTTAAGCAATTTAATAAGCTTAAAAGATGATTTACCTAAATTTAAACGATTTTAACATCTTACCATCTCTTGACAATTTGCTAAAGTTAAAATCACGGAATGGCTTCTTTTAGCTGAATCCATATGACATCTGTACACTTATTCTTACAAGAGCAGTGGATGCAATGGTCCAGTCAACAGTTGGGAATTCCAATTAATAGGTATCTACTTTTAAGCGTATTTGCTTTTTGCTATTTCACGAACTGTCACTTTTTAGACACGTTTGGATGCTCGTTTTTTAATAAAGGCAATTAGCAATTTATACTAGTTAGCAAACCGAAACGTTTTAAATTTTGGACTCGCTTAGTAAATTGCTAAATATTTAGCAAATTGGTAACTAGTAGATTTTTAAATCCCTAACAATAGGTTGTTTAAAATTGTGAGCCAATATTTTTTGCTGGTGAAGACGTTTCTCTCGACAAGATTTGTTTTTTTTTTTTTTAAACGTGAGTAAATTAAATAATAATACAAGGCAGAACATACTAGTGTTACGAATTTTAAACTTCCTATAGGAAATTATTGCAATCGGTCCAATTTGTAGAATTGAAAATTTCGTCATTTCTCGACGTTTTAAGGTCCCTAGAATCTAAATGAAAGATTTTTAGAGAGATGTCTGTGAGTGCGTGTGTAGTGTACGTCCGTTCGTACGTCCGTACGTTCCGGAAGCTTTCTTCGTCGTCTATATTCAGGAACCCGTGGAGATATCGACTTCAAATAAATTTTGGTATACAGATAGCTAATAATACAGAAAGATGCAGAAATGACTTTCGAACTTACTACAGCATAAAATAAAGTTTTTGACATCTGGTAAAATTTTAAGAAAAATCAAGTTTTCAGTTTTTTTACAAAAAACAAAAACCTAAAAAAAAACATTACTAAAAGTTGGTAATAATTGATTTTCAATAACTCAAATATCTTTTCAAAAATTTAACATCGAACTTATTTTATCATATGCAAAACATTGTTGCTAACTTTAAGTTTTTTTTTTTTTTTAATTCAATTTACCTACAACTTTTTTTACAAAACACGAAATAATACCAAAACATCAAAAAACTGATAAGAAATGGTTTTTGACTCAAGTATTAGGACAACAAAGGAAGATATTGACTTAAAATTTTGTATCTCACACAAAATATAGTTATTAATACCCGTGTTTTGTAGGCAAATCTATCCATAGTATAGTAGGATTTTACACGAATAACAAAAACAATATCCATAATATGAATAACACCGATAAAAGTTAGAGTAGAATCTCACTATGGATAAGTTTTTGACATTTATACGAGCCTCAAATGTTGGTACGATTGATATTGCATTTGTATCTCGATGGCTGTGTTCGTTGAGTAGTTGTGCATTTGGAATCATGTGTGTTTTCCATTTGGGAAAAAATCAATTTATTACTGTTGATATTATTTAGTTTTGTTAGTGAAATGGACTAACTGGGCTTATTTTGCAAGAGAAAACAATAGAAAAGATAATTACGTTTTGCTATGTTTCCACCAAAGGTTTATCTCAGTTTAGATTAGATAAATCTTTTTGGTGTTTCCACCGCACAAGAAGATTTAAAAATGATTAAGTTTGACAGCACTTTCTTAAATGCAAATGGTGTTTCGATGTTTCTTATGAAGTGCAAGTAAGATAGTTTGATTCGTGTTAAACAATGAAAAACTGAATAATTCAGCACCATATAAGAATATGCTACCTACTATATGTGCATTTTTTTTTTCTTTTTAAATTTGATTAAAACAAAACTATATTTTTTGTACCCAAACATGCAAATAAACAGACTATAACGCATTATCTGTAAAACCAACTCCTCCACACAGATTTTTCTTCACAAATTCTGACTCGACTCCGATCCCCGACCGGAATTGAGGCGAATCAAGCTCATTTCAACTCGATTCAGGTATATAAAGAATTTAGGCGAGCTTCAAACTCGCTTCAACACCACATGTTAATGTAGTAGTGTACGAACAAACCCCCTTCTTGAAGTTTTTATTTTATGTCAAATTGTTTGGTTAAAACTTTGAAATCGAATATCACATTACACAGACGTATTTTCTTGATTTTGATAGTCAACTATCAAAAATCAGCTTACACGATTTCACCCCTGGTCTGAATTTCGCTATTTTTTTTGGAATTTTTTGATAAATTATTCTGGCAAATATTCAGTTGTATCAACTTTCAAATATAAAAACCGGACTACTGCGGATCGTTTTGTTGGCAATTTCTCACTTTACTATTTATGGAATGCGAACAAAACGCACTTAATATTTTGTTAAAATTTTAGAAAAATTGATAGATAAGCACAGATGGGAAGTTATCAATGTAGGTTGCATCCCAGCCTCTTTTTTAAAATAGCAATTGTAAAAATCGCTCATTTAATTTTTTCTGAAAGTAGATCAAAAGAACCTGAAGGGTTCAAGAACTGTCAAAATGTTTAGTTTGACTTATTTAAAAATCACTATGAAAACAATGAATTAAAAAAGGAATAAAATAAAAACTATTGTAAAATAAAATAAAATATATGTATGTTACTAAAATAAAAGCAATACATAAAAATAAAATATAACTAATTACGCCATAGATTAAAATTGCAAGGAATTGTAAAAATGCCCAAACGTCAAAAGATCTTAAAAGATCGCATTATATTTGTAACTAAAAAACAAAAACAATTTAAAAAGATTTACATAGCTCGAAGGAAAAAAAAGAAATACTTAATTTTAATTTTCGAAAGAATTTGAAAAACAAATCATAAAATTAAGATTAAATAATTTCTCCTAAAGAAAATCTTTATGAATACACAAAGAAACAGTATCTTTTCAACCACTCTCAAATGATGCACTTTCTCATACAAATTCATAGAAGTTCCATATCAATAGATAAACCCATAAAATGAACACACAACAAAACTAACAACCACTTTCCTGTCTCTAAGCATTGTAAAATGAATTAAAACTTAAAATTTAAAGTTTTATCAAAACCAAAACCACAATGCATTTTTTATTTACATATATCTCTTTCGGTTCGTTTTCTTTTTCTAGAAAAACACATTTCATTAAATAATGTATTAATTTCCCATATCGTAAAGAAAAACACTATCTACAACTCTTTAAATTACAAAAAGTATAAAAATAATTGTAACAATGGGACAGTAAAACAATAATCTGTGATTCATTAAAGTTGAGAATCGTTCATGCATAAAATTTTGTTAACTTTAGTAAACTCTTTATAACAAAAACTTATTGTAATTGTAACCTACCTTTGTGTAAAAATCCGCTTGGTCTTAAAGACTCTGTTACACTTTCTTTTTTTATTTTGTTCAATCTGATTAACTATCACACTTCTTTTGTTTGAATTACCGCTAAATAAAAATAATTGTATTTTAAAATCCGTTTTATTTATTTTTATTACATTCAAAGAACAAATGTTGCACTGATTCAATGCACATTATATTGAGGGGGTGGATGTGAATGAAAGAATTTAGTTGAAAAACAAAAGCAACAACAAAATAAAACCAAACACGAATTTGAACCCGTATCTAAACTATAAAATAGATTTAACTAAAGGGGTCCCATTTACGAATAAAACAAAAACAAAATTACAAAATTCACTGAAAGAATGATCAACAGAAAATTTTACTCCGAAATTGAAGCGCGGTGTGATCAATGTGCGAGCTTAAGTCAGACTGTTTTCAACCAGCACTCAACCAGCAGTGTGGATAACTAAACTAACTCTGCAGTTCGACTGCGAGTAGGTAGGTGCGATCTCGCCCCGAATGGGGCAAACGGAAAAACTCGAGATGGAGATATATTTTTGCTGATGTTGGGGCTGCTGCTGGCTGATGCTGATGTTAAAACAACGAAGGCACGATAGGTTAAAGTCGAAAGGAAGTTACTGTTTTATGTGAGAGTGAGTTGCCGCCGCCGCCACTGCTCCGCTGCTTCATAAGAGTTCGTTAACTTTATGCAGTGCAGTTGGATACATGATATGCATGGTGCCTTAAGTAATGGCGCCCTAATAGGGATTCAATTATTATACGTGCAGTAAAATGTCTTACCCTTTAGTGGAATTTTTATCATGTCAGAAATGATGTGTTAAATTCAATATTAGTAGCATACGCAATTGGTTATAATGCTGAAGTTGTTGACTTGAAGAAACCTTCGAGAATTCTTCATATAAGATACGGTCAGGTGAGTAAATGTTCCCCTTATTTTGTTATTTACTCCATCAAATGTTCACCGAAGCGTTCAATCACAAAGACGAAGGACTAGAATTTAATTAAAACAACTCAGCTCAGATGTCATGTTCTTTAAAAAGAAGAAATATCATTGAATGCCAAATTATTTTTATCCTCCAACTATTCTCTTTTAAAGGGTATTTTTTGTTGATAAATAAAATAATAAAATTAAACGCATATTATAGTGTGTTTTTTTTTTGCTGCATAAGAAGTTTCGATAATTAGTGTTAGTTAGTATTTAAAGTTCTAACTAACGACAAAGCCTTCATTGCTAGAAAAGTGTTTTCTCAAATTCGCTGTTCGGATTCGACACAAGAAATGTAACTCCCCCCCTCCCCATCTCTGTAATTACTCGCACCCACAAATGGTTAAGAGTTTTAAGTCACTAGGAGCTGTAGTGCCAAGAAATTTATTTATTTTTAACTTCCCATAGGAAGTTATTGTAATGGGTCCGATTTGTCGAATTGAAAATTTTGATATTTCTCGCCATTTCAAGGTCCCTAGAGTCGAAATAAAAGATTTTTAGAGAGATGTCTGTGCGTGCGTGTGTACGTACGTTCTTACGTTCGTACGTTCGCGACGTTTTTTTCGTCGTCCATAGCTCAAGAACCAGTAGAGATATTGACTTCAAATAAATTTTGTTATACAGATAATAATGCAGAAAGATGCCGAAAGGACTCTCAAAAAATTGCGTGGCTGGTTTATTTACCAAAGCGATTTAAGAAATGTGAAAATTTTGGTTAACCCTAAATATCTCAAGAACCAATAACGCTAGAGACTTGAATAAAATTTTATATTATATATTGTAACGTGATACCAAACAAGTATATTTTTTTTTAAATCAAAAAAACTGAAAACAACATTTTACAAATAAAGAATGGTTTTATCCCCAAAACAATTTTGTGCAACGAAAAATATTGTTTTTGATATCACGTAAAATTTTGAGAAAAATCGAATTGACAGTTTTTTGTATAAAAAATAAAAACCTAAAAAAAACATTACTCAAAGTTGGTAAAAATTGATTTTCGACTCAAATAACCTTTCAAAACTTAATGACATTGGCTTTAAACTAATTTTATTTTTTTTTTAAATATTGTTGTCAACATTCAGTAACATTTTGAGATAGGATTGATAGTTTTTTTACAAAAAAATTAAAAACTTAAAAACAAATTAACAAAAGTTGGTAAAAATTGATTTTCGATTCAAATAACTTTTCAAAACTTTGAGATATTGGCTTTAAACTTTTTTATCTTATGAGAAATATTGTTTTCAACATTCAGTAAAATTTTGAGAAAAAAACGAATTGACAGTTTTTTTACAAAAAATAAAAACCTAAAAAATATAATAAAAATTCGTAAAAATTGATTTTCGACTCAAATATCCATTCAAAAATTTAAGATATAGCTAGGCTTCAAATTAATTTTATTTTATAAAAAATATTGTTTTAGCATTTATTAATTTTTTTTATAAAAATCTTACAGTCAGTTTTTTCATAAAAAAATAAAATCTACAAAAAACTACGCAAAATTGGTAAAAATTGATGTTCGGTTCTCGATATCTCGTGAATAATAGAAATCATTGGCTTCAAATTAATTTTATTCATCCAATTTGTATTTGTTTATATTAGAAATAAAAACTTTTAAGAAATGCTACTAAAATTGGTAAAAATTGGTTTTCGACTAAAAATCTCGTTTACAAAAATAGATTTTGAAATCAAACTATTTCATCAAATGCAAAATATTGTTGGTAATTTTTAATTTTTTTAGAATAATTTAACTGATAACTTCTTTAACAAAAAACGCAAACCTACAAACCTTTTAAGTAAGACAAATCGACAGACGGGATGGGAAGTTATCAGTGTGGGTCGCATTCCAGCCTCTTTTTTTTTTGGTAAATAAAATAATATAATTAAACGCATATTACAGGGTGTTTTTTTCGATAATAAGTGGTAGCTAGTATTTAATTTGACAGTTGAGAATGTAGAAGTAACGTGATGGTTAGTGCGTAGAACTATCATGCCAGAGGTCTTGGGATGCAATCTCTGCCTGTGTCACCTAAAGTTTTTTTCAAGGGTAATACCTCTTGAGAGGAATTGACAAATTCTCCAAGAGTATTCTTGAAATGAAAAGTGCGCTTTCTCAAATTCGCTGTTCGAATTCGACACAAAAACTGTAGCTCCCCCCCCCCATCTCTGGTTAAGAGTTTTAAGTCACTAGGAGCTTTAGTGTCACCAAATTTATTAATTTTTATTTATCTTATCATACAACGCCCTTAAACATCAATTTGTTGAAACCATATTTATATGCATACATTCCAAAAATATTTCCGTCTTGTATTGTTATTTAAAGTTTTCAAACTGTTAAAAAACACCCGATATTTGTAAATGTAACGAAAGGCTAACCAGGATATTGTCCGCTCAATTTAAATTAATCCATTATTTTTCGAAAATTCGTCTCGAAGAGATAATTTTGACGACCATACATTTTTACATTATTAAACAATATAACTTTATTATTTCATTATTCAAGACAAACTAAATAAATAACAGCTTCTTTGACAAACGTAACTAAATCAAAATGGAAATTATCACCTGTCAAATTGTTTAAAAGTCAAAAACGAAATAGATAAATGCTGACTCATTTTTAGTTTAAATCATTATAAGATAAAATAATATGCTGTATTATTTTGTCTAAAGTTCTCGAAATGCCTTTTCACCTCCTTCCCTGACTACTTATTTCATCTAACTTATGTTTGATGATTTGATTCTTGAAACTGGTTTGAAACTCAGTTAATTCACCAAAATCGATAAATTGTACCTTTTCAACTTTCCAATATTGTTACTTTCAAAACAGTGTTACCAATTAAAAGTAAAAACCTGAAGCTTCTATACATACAAAAAAACACCTTTTACTCTTCGTCCAGATACATTTAATTGAGTTTCACATGAAAATATTACATACACATATGTACCTACCACATATTTAAATGTTAATTTTCTTTATTTACATGATTTTATTCTTATAATTTGTTAACCTTGAAATTACCAACATTTTTTTCTCTTTTAAATTTGATACAAAAGTTTTACTATGTAGCAGGTCTTCATCTTCTTAAATTATTTAAAACAAAAGTCTTATTTTTGTATTTGACCTCATCACTTTGACTCTAATTACAAATCGTGCAGAAGATTAAGTTTAGTTGTAAAAGTGACATTTGACAGATAGAAATACCGTGCTGAATTTTTGAATGACAATCAATGCATAATTAGCCCTTATAATCTTAGATACCAATATAATAAAATTAAATTCTTTTAGTTTTTCTGGAATGTAAAATAAAATTTTCCGACGATCATCTTCACGGAATACAAAAAGAATAAAATAAAACTTGTTGAGCACATCTTGAAAATGTCAACAACATTTAGCGCAATTCGCGTATAATACTCGTATGTCATTCTCATGCCGTGAACCCCGTGTGATTAATCAAAGCAAAGCTTCCGCGTTCATACGTACGACCGAACGTGTTGCTAACAATAGATTGATTTTCTAGTTAAACGCACAACGTTTTGAATAATATTTTAAATTTCCATAAAACCCGGCTAACGGGTTAAAAACAAGCATGTAATTTCAATTCGTTTCCATAAATACAAAATTAAAACCAAAACAAAAAACGAACCGCAAATTGACCTTGAACTTGGTTTGGATCTGTAATTTAAGTACCTAAAACCTCGATCTTGAGCAAACGCTGCAACTCTGAAATGCTGCAATATTATGGTTTCATTATACTATTTAAATATCAGCCCATACGTAATGTAGACAGACCACTGAGATGAGATGCTTGTAACTGATATAAATTAAGAACTGAGGCGATGATTGGTTCTCATTCGCTTTGGATTAAAACTGATCCAAATTTAAGCGTGGCTTTATTACAATAAATTTATGTACAATTAAAAAAATAAAGAAACTAGTTTACATTTGAGATGAGATGCTCGGGAGTTGTGGTTGCTTTGATTTTGAAATCTCTTTGACGGCAGAATTAAATCAAAAGAGTTGGAAAAGTAAAACAAAAATAACCGGAATAAGATTAATATCTTGCTTACTTGAAAGTGACTTTTGTGACGTGACGTGACGTTGTTGTTTGCCGGTTACTGAAAGGGAATGCAGTTTTTTACTTGTCTATCAGGGTTGCCAATTTCAAATAAAGAAGTTAATGACATTTGGTTTTGAATCAGCGCATGTGGCTATGACAATACTATTAATAAACAAAGATCAACCGCGGGTAATGGTCTTTATGCATTAATTGTTATTATTTGTTAATTTTTAATAAAAACAGACAACTTGTTATTAAACCATCACATTGTATTCAACCGGATATTTACCTTGTGTTTTCCATTCTTTGCAATTTTCTTGATTAGGAAACCATAAGTAAAGCAAAATGTCCGAGAATAACCAAATGCTAATGAAGTGCTTCCCATTTGTTGCAGGCTTAGAAATTTATTACTAAAAAAATTTCATTTACATTTACTAATCTATATATATAAAACTGAAATCAAGCAAAGGAGGAAATTTTTTTTACGGTTTGGCTTCGAAACTTCTTATCCAATTGTCATGCAGTTTTTTTTAAACGAAAGAGGATATCACGGAGCAGGTTTTAGGTTTGTTATCTATACATTTAAATCCAAATATCACTGATCTCACGTTTCGATAGGAAATATGAATACCAAGTGCAATTTCTGTCGTGCATTCAAATAGCCTAAAGTACCTGTTCAGGAGGAAAAGTTTTATTGGCAGAAATTGCTGATCAACCGGAACCATTAAAAAGTCTTTGGAATCATTCTCATCGAGATTCTAAACATTTTCTTGATATGATTCGTGTTTACAATTCTGCTTTCCAAATGACATCATTCGGTGCCAATGAAATCAGACATAGAGATTTTATGCCTACATTTAAAATTCAGGGTCAAGTCTATCATTTAGCTGGATCTCTTTTACCAAACAACCCTGACGAACCGAAATTTTTGCAAATATATTTCATGGGTGATTCGGTAAGCGAAGTGCAATGGCGAATGTCGATAGCCCCAAATACTTACAGAGAATTATTATACGACTTGCAATATTTGTTACATTGTCAAAATCCTTACGTGCGCAGCTTCAAGAGTGCTTTTGAAGCAATACCATCAAAAATAGAAAATTTTCAAGTCATTATCAGAGCTGATCGTGCGCCACAGACAGAACACAGAGGTCGTTATAATGCACCTCAAGTTGATGATGTAGCCGTATTAATTGTTGGACAAGAATTTACAATTCAATTCAATTCAATGTTTCAGGCCCATCAACAAACTTATCCTTCTATTGATAAATCTGACTGATCAAGATAATGCTATTGATATTCCAATTGAATTTTTTAATTCTTTGAATACATCAGGACTTCCTCCGCATAAACTGGACTTGAAAATTGGGGCTCCAATAATACTTATGAGGAATTTAAATGCACCGAAATTATGCAATGGTACTAGATTACGGATAGCAACTATGCAGAGGAACGTGATTGAAGCTAAAATTCTTTCCGGCTCAGCCCAAGGTCAAGTCATTTTCATTCCCAGGATACCGATGATAACTAATGAATACCCGTTCGAATTCAAACGAGTACAATTTCCTATAAAGCTTTGTTTTGCTATGTCTATCAATAAGGCACAGGGACAGACACTGAAGGTTGCAGGCCTTGACATCACAAATCCCTGTTTTACCCACGGACAATTTTATGTTGCTTGCTTCCGTTTCAGCTCGGCAAAAAATCTGTATGTGTATGCGCGGTACATATGAACACGCCTACACAGTGACATTTTGTGAAAGAAAACAACAAAAACGTTCATTACCGTATTTCTTTAATCTGAAATTTTGACAGTTCAGCTAAATTGTGGTTGATACCAAAACTAAAGGAATCTGTTCATTGAAAATATGTCACCCAGCAATATAATCGAAACAAAAATTAACAAATAAATGGCACAATGCATTTTTCGAACAGGAGGAAGAGTTATTGCTTTAAATAATAGAGGAATATAAATATGTGGTAATAAATGTATTCCTTTTATTTTTAATTTCAGACTTAAAACTCAATCTGGGACAATATTGAAAAAGGATTCAACGCAGACTCTTACAACGCCCACAGATCCAGTGCATTACTTGATAATAAATACACAAACATGTTAAAAATGTTGCTTTTGAATTATTTAATCATGTCAATGTAAAAATATTTTGGAAGATTGACCTAATATTAATAAAAACAGAAAAAATATAACAAAGGGAAGCAATTGCACAATCGAGGTTTGGTATTTAAATCCTTATTCTGAGATTCAACTGAGGCTCAACTGAATTAACTGAGGCTCAACTGAATTACAACAATCAATTAATTCAACCGAAATAGTAATTTTTGGTGTATTAAACAAGGTTCAACCAAAATATGGTACTTTCAACTCATCAATATCTGTGGATTTGTTGTATAAAAGATTCAACAGAGTTTCAGTATTTTGGGCTCACGGATTTCGAACAGATTCAAGCCAAGTTCAGCAATTTTAACTCACTGACTTCGGTTCGTTAACTGAAACTCAAAAAACGCTGGTTCAAAAATTTTGACTCAACATCCTCGGTGAACTAATTGAGGTTCAATCAAGGTTTGGTACTTTCAACTCACTGGTTTCTATGGATTAGCTAAGTAACAGATTTTTTTTTTATAATAAGCGCACACTCAAGGGAATATTACTACCCTTATTATGCAGAGACACAATGTGAGCACTAGGAAGAGGAGAGAGGGTTTGAAAGGAGATGTCGGTGCACATTGGTTTTGAATTCCTGAATATTGCAATGACTTGGAAAAACAGAGTGTGGTAAGGCATTCCACATTCGCGTAGTAGGGCTAAAGAACGAATCTCTGTATTTGACAGTACGGCCGAAGTTGGGCTCGAGGGTATATTGAAGAGCATTCCTAGATGCGCGAGTATTACGGTTGAACTGGCTATTTCACTACAGCATAAACCGTTAAAATAACGGTAAAAAAGGGTCAAACAAGAAACCTTACGACGATGTTCAAGCGAAGTATGTAAATGAACTTATGATGATATTATCACCTATCAATTTCAATGCTCTGCGTTCAATACTATACAAGAGGCTTAAGTAAGTTGCAGGAGCACCAGCCCAGATATGGGAGTTATACTCAAGCCTTGGACGTATATAAGTCTTGTAGATAACAGCCAGATCAGAAGGGGTGAAATATTTCTTGCATCGCCTAAAGAAACCCAAACACCTTGCGGAATTTTTGGCGACATCGCGTGTGTGATCTTTCCACAAGAGGTGGTTAGTGATACACATACCGAGAATATCGAGATGTTCAGTCTCCTCGATGCAAGTGCCATCTATGGATAATGGCAAGGGGGGTATGTCTCGCTTTAACGATACAAGACAGCATTGCGTTTTCGAAGCATTGAATTCCACACGATTTTTTATTCCCCATTGTACAATGCTGTGTACGGAATTTAATGAGCTAATCATATTTTGTCGTTGCAGTTCCACATCCGAAGAAGAGGGATGTGAGTCTGAAAACGAATATGAAAAGCTAAGAGTACTATCGTCAGCGAAACAATATTTTGGATTAGAAGTTGCAGATAGGAGATCATTAATAAAAATGAGAAAGAGTGTTGGAGATAGAACAGAGCCCTGGGGCACACCAGCATTTATTTTGAGGTTTTCAGACTTGAATCCATCCAATACTACTTGTATTGAACGATCCGAAAGGTAATTACTAATCCAATGAAACAGGGATTCATGAAAACCGAAAGCACGTATTTTCGATAAGAGAGCCTGATGCCAAATGCTTTTGAAATATGAGTAGGACAGATGAAAAAGCTTACGCAGTGGTTTTGCCAGCGGTGAAGAACACCTCTTCAGAACAATAGCGGGGATACCATCCGGACCAGCGGATTAATGAATGTTGAGATCTTTAAAAACTCTTGCCACAGTACGAGTGCGAAAAAAGATTGGTCCCATAGAATCACTAACTCGCTCAAGTACAGGCGCAGTCATAACACTCACTGGCAGCGTTGAATTGACGGTGAACTGCGTAGCAAAGAGATTAGTTTTCTATAAAGAGCTAACAAAAGGAGTGTCATTGACAACGAGCGTCGGAACCGAAGAAGAGGAAGAATTCCTCATGTTTTTTACAAATGACCAAAAATTTGTACTGCCTTTGGGACATTGCAGTATTTTTTTCCGTAATTTTTGGTCATGTATAAATTTGGTCGGTCGAATATGGGCGTTGCAGGCCTTCCTGGCTTGTTTGAACTTTTTCCGACTTTCCTCAGTAGTGTTGCCTTTATAGCAACGGAAACTTACTTCTTTGGCCCTAATAACCTCCAGCTCGCATCAAACCATGCGTTTTCCTTAGGTCCGATGCTTTTAACCCTGTTTGGGATAAAAGTTCTCATTCCCAGGAGAATTAAACTTTTGATCATATCAGAGCTGGCGTCAACGTCACTATCGAGGAAGCATAGTGACCAGTTAAAGATCCTGAAGTAATTATTGAGACCGTCCCAGTTGGCTTTCTCGTATTGCCAAACGGTTCTCTTAGGAGCTCTTTCTTTAACTGGACAGTTTTGACACGAGAAATTTGCTGATATAACACAATGGTCCGATGTGCCTATAGGAGATAGAACACTAACAGTGTACCTACTTATCAAGGTCAGAGGTAAGAAACAAGTCAAATGTGTTTTCTGCTCGACCTTCCACGTCCGATATTCGGGTGGGCTCGTTGACCAGCTGAGTTAGGTGGTTCAACTCAGCGAAGATCTCAAGATTCAACCAAGGGTCAGCAATTTGAACTCACCGATTTCAATAAATTAATGGCACTTAATTGAGGTTCAGATATAGAGTTTGGGGGATTAACTCGCTGATTTCTGTGAATCAATTGAGATTCGAACGAGGTTCATACACTTCAATTCACTGATTTTGGAGAATTAACTGGGATTCAATTGTCATTCAGTAATATCAATCACTGATTTCTATGAATTACTATTAATTAGTTCAGATTGAGGCGGGATTCAAAAGTATAACCAAAATTAAGCTTCAATTGTTCCATACATATCAGTGAATTAATATTGCTGAAGCATAGATTGAACTACGACCTTACAAGCCTTTATAATGAATATTTAACCTTTGCAAAAATTTGGCAAAGAATCGTTATCATAGCATGAAGCTTCAAGAATAAATTCAATTGTTTTTTAGAACATCGCTAATTCCTGATAACTAGAAGCTAATCAGCATTGAATTAAGGCAAATGAAGCATAATAATGTTTATAACATGAAAATTCTATCTGCTTTTGTTTATTTAAACAACAAACAAACTGTGATGGTGATTAAAAATTTGTGTAATCAATCTCGACCACCACTGCTTTGCATATACTATACGGAAATTTTAGCAACTTGTGTTATCTATTTATTTATTTGTTTGTTTATTTTTCTTTTTAAGGACAAAAAACCATAACATGAGCATATAGAATGAACAATGCGAAATTTCTGTCTGGAACAAAGTCCACACGATTTCGAAGGCAGATAGATCCCTTATTAGAGGAGGTTCTCATTTGTTTATTAACATAAATTCATTGTTTAAAGTTTGAAAAAAAAAAAACTGACGACAAGTTCAACAGCTTAGAATTCTTGAACTTTTATTTATCCCTTTTGCATAGTGCAAAGTATATCACTCAGTTTCTTTATTGTTTCATTGAATATCTACTGATAAATTTTTAATAATTTATTTTTCTCTGGAACAATATTATGAGATTTCTGTAATCAAGCCTGACGACAACTGAGGAAACACACTATGGGAATTTAAACATTTTCGTTATCTGGGAAAGAAATAAGAACATAAGATATGTGGCTTATGAGGAATAGAGAATTCTGGACAAAGTCCAAACCACGTTGCTATCTGAGTATGACTAAAATTTAAATAAATTCAGACTTGAGGTTAAAGTTCAATGCGATGCCGTGATTAAGCAATAAATATGTAGGTCAATCTGTTTTATTTTTGGATGTTATATGTAAACAATCGATCTTGATACTATTTGAAACCTTTATGGTTGTAATATAGGCTCAACAATCTATTATAGGATAGTAGTTCTTCTATTTGAAGAGCCTTGACATATTAAATTAATGTCTATAGTTTACAAATTGTGTAAAATGATAAATTTGCACAAACGACACTTTTAATTCGTCTGTTTAAATACTGTGCAATTGAATCAGCTGTTTATTAAATATCAAAGAATAAACGTCAAATATTATACGTCAAAGGCTGCGTTCAATCTCGTGTTGGATAGGGTATTCTAGATAGGTGATTTTTTAGATAGCTTTTTAAACTGGCAATGAAAACAACTTTCAGCTATTCACAAAAAGCAGACTGTTTGTCCCAAAATTATTGTAAAATAAAGGCAAACAATGTTTTTGAATCAGCTGTTTATAAAATTTCAAAAATTAATGTCAAAGATTATTTCTAAGTAAGTTTATTTATTAATTGATGAAATCATAACAAGTTAATCCAAATAATCGATTTCATTTTAGAACATTTGAAGAAGTTAATCCAGAGATTCAAAAAATTTATTCTGAAACTATTCCGAAAAAAGTAAGTATTTTACAAAATCGAATTTAAAAAATAGATTTAGATAAACAAAAAACATAAAAGAAGATTAAATCATTCAATTTTATGATGATAATAGCTGGACAACGTCGATGATATAACTTCATTTTTACATCATTTAGTTCCAAAAGAAAATAACGACCGAATCAAGTAGATGACGCTTGGATATGGGAGATTTCCATTTGTATTTGACAGATTAGTTTGACACGTCTCTTTTTAATATTTCATAATTTTACTTACGTTCTTTTTCTTGTCCTCAATTTAAATTATTGCCTAAACAAAAAACTTTTCATATTCATTCATTAATTTCCCAATTTGAAAATTTACGCTTCACACAAAACTTTAAAGGAAAATGGACAGAAAATAAATAAATCACGGACTAATGAAGTACAATGATATGAAACATAATCAGATGACATTAGTAAGATTTTTCTTGACTAATTTTTCTTTAATTAGAATGCAATCTGACAGGTGTTGATTGGAATTTAGTCAAGAGACATTAAGTGGGAATGGAGACCTGCGTCATGGCAGATCGGGTTGTTGGTAATTGCCTAAAACGTGGTTTAGGCCAGCAATGCAACTTTCTTGCCATGTCGAAGTTCTTGCTTTACCTCCTCGTGGTGGCCCTCGGGCAATGATTTGTGTATCCCTATAAACATAAGTTTGCTAAAATTGCAAGGGCGAAGTTTCCTGACACTTCGTAACTGAACTCCATCCCGCTAAGGAAACAGAAACTACGCCTCGGATAATAAATGATAACTCGTAGACGACTTTTGGCTATTGTACTCGGAGTGAATGGCCGCACAATGCCAGTTTCCTCCAATTAGAGAGAGAATTTATGCGGTACAGGATAGATATTTTAGGGTTAAGCGAAGTGCGATGGTTGGGATCGGGCAAATACAAGTCACCAACACGTAACACTGTACTGCTCTACTCTGGTCATGATCCCGGAAGCGCTCGAGAAGCTGGAGTTGGGTTACTCCTTACTAAAACGGCAATCAAGAACCTTATTTCGTGGGAGTCCCTTGGGAAAAGGCTTATCAAAGCCAGGTTTCAGAGTAGAGTATGGCCCGTCACAATTATACAGTATTACGCCCCGACGGAGCTCACATCTGATGAAGAGAAAGAATGCTTTTACAGTCAACTAGGATCCGCCTACAACAACTCACCCCGCGGAGATATTATTTTGGTTATGGGAGAATCTGCAACGCACCTCCCAGTAAAGATGAGATCGTAGCCGGAATTAAAGCACTTAAGAACAACAAAGTGGGTGGACTCGATGGAATTCCCGCAGAGCTTTACAAGCAGCGCCAACGTCATCAAGCGAACTGCTTCATCCGCTCATAAACGAAGCCTGGACCACCGAAAGCTTCCCCGATGAATGGAAGACTGTAGAGGAATTTGCGTTCTACCTGCCGTTGCCAAAATAGTAGCAAAAATCATACTGGAGCGCATCAGAGAACACCTTGAGGCCGAACAAGCAGGATTCCGCGCTGGATCCTCCTGTATTGATCACACCAATACCCTGCGGATCATAATTGAGCAGTGCGTTGAATATCGAGCACCACTACACCTGCTATTCATCGACTTCGTCACTGGCAAGAGTTGGAGGGAGCTGAAACATATCTCCTGAAACCGCAAATGATGGCGCATAGGCTTAGTAGAGGCCCTATGCCCCTTAAGGGGTCCACAATGGACTTAACAGGTCTGAGGACCTAAGTAAATAAAGTAAGTAAGTGGGAATAACATAAAATGATGAGATCGTTTTTTTTAAATCTGCAAATTGGCATATGTATGTTAAACTTAACTGTCAAAGTGTTCAATCTAAATCTTTCAATTATATACCGAATACTATTACTTTTATTAAACATTCATCAGTTTTTCCAACGTTCAAAGTGATTGTCAACTGGAACCGGAAGATAAGAATAATTAAACAAATGTATATACATACATTATTATCGTCCAGTTCAATACAGTTATTTATTGTAATAAATATGCAATGTTATGCATTTTGCATCGTACATTGTTGTATTCATAACCTTGAACATGGTATAACAAATTTGTTGCAATAAATAATAAATTGATAGTAAAACTATTATTGCTTCAAGAATGCTTTTACTTATAATAGTGAGAGTGTATTGTGTTTCATTTTATGATTATTAAAGCACTTTGCCTGAAGCACTTCAAATTACGATGAACTCATTGTAGTTATCCTTATAAGATTTTAGCAATGACGTTTAATTCTTAGTCAAACGACAACCTCGTGTTCCGTTAGTTGGGCTTTGACATTTCGAATAAAAACAATGGACTCATATGAGGCAATCTGTAATATAACTTCAAGCATTACGAACGGTTTATATCGTAATATCTTAAACCTCAGAGCCATTTTCCAATCGGTCATGCTTTTGACAGTTGATTGACAGTCATTTTGTTTTAACAGTTGGAAATTGAAATAAAATAAGAAGTAAGTAATTGAGGTTATTTTATTAAGCCATTATATTGTTTCAGAAATCTTGAACCCAACTGTATGAATCTAATTCACTCATATAATTGTGTCAGTGTGTCAATTTTCACACCTCAACCATAGTTTAATTCTCAAAAAACCAGTTTGAACTCATTAAATATTTATGAACTAATCGAATAAAAAACAATTCTCAATACTCAAAGCTATTATAACTTTTTAATATAATTTAGCAAAGAACAACAAAATTTAATAAAATACTCCGACATATTAATTTAATAATTATAAAAAAAAAAAGATTCGCTTTAATGTTAATTTAGTTAATTGAGCACCCTGTTCAAATGTAAAGCGCACTCTGCCAGCGAATAGAAAAACCATACAGCGCACGTGTTTGCAATATGACGTTTAAAACATCAACGAAACGTCAAAAATCAGTTTGTTGTTATTTGGAAAATGTGTAGCATGCAAACTGATTTCCAATTTTCTTGAAATTTTTCCTTAAATTACAAAAAACCTCGATAAAAAATGACGTCAAATAAATTAGAATACGATTCTTCCCTCGGTGGCCCCGTGACACTTCCAACTCATGTACAAACATTCCGATATGCTGCGTCCAGCATCAATGAAATCAAGAATCTTCTTGATGAAATCCGGAATCCCATAAGTACAAAGCTGGTATTCCAGACTTTGCCAAAGCATATGCGCCGTCGTGCCATGTCCCATCATCCCAAACGTTTGCCCCGTAAGTACCGCTCCATACATAATTCGCAAATGGCAAAAGCCGGCAAACCACCTCAAATCACCAAGAGACCGTCAAGGAAGTATCGTCGGAAGCCGAGTAACCTCCTGAAGGAGTACATTCGTCGTCAGAAATCACAGACATGGCTGGAGACACACATCTGGCATGCAAAACGCTTTCACATGATCTCAAAGTGGGGCTATAAGCTGCCCTATGCCTCATGTGATAAAACCTATCGATCTTGCTACCGTGCTTCCGCCAAACATTGTCTCCTCCAAGATATATCCTTTCATGCCTGTGTAGAGATTCAAGGAAAATTCGATGAAATCGTAAGGTGTTTTGGGGCGTTGACAAGTTCCAAATGTGGACTTGGCATTGGAGCCAAAACCTTCGCGAGTGGACGCAGAGAGGGCAGCATTGAACTGTTCCAGGCAGGCCAATATCCAAATGGTGCCTTGGGGAAGATAAGTTTCCTCTGGAGACCTCAAGAAACAGACACCAGAACCCTATGGATGTTTATTCACCCCGCAGCGTACACCGAAATCCTCCAAGAAATCATCAAAATCTTCGAACTACAAAGCACCAAGATTGAAAAGGTTCCAATGGAATCCGAAAACGGCGATACGACGAATGGAAGTCCAAAAAAGAAGAAGAAAGACCTACAAATGCAATTTGTGACCAAAACCTTTGCCTATCAGCGTGCTCCCAAATATCGGAACCCATCTACCGGAATATGCCTTACAGAACTTAAAGACACCATGAACAGATTTCGCCTTACTGGTCCTCTTTCGCAAGCAGTTCTGGGGAAAGCCCTGCGAGTTAAACCCAACCGAGATTCCGAGCCAGACAATTGGTTCAAGTTAACAATGAAAAACAAAATCTACTCTCAAGCCCATTTGGCCCAAGAAGAGTTCTGGAAAAACTGCCAAGGTGTTAATTCCCCCAGTGAACTCCTCTCGAACATGATTCTTGGCCTTAATGTCGAAGATCCTCGCATAAATCGACCCAAAAAACGCACGAAAGCACAACCTGACGCAGCCACACAACCAAATCTCGATGTTCTCTTCGATCCTCAGAGCAGTCTCCACCAGAGTCGATTATGGGATTTCGAATTGAGAAACCAAATTTGTAGCCAAATGATGTCCACACATGATTACTGCACCCAGCGAGAGAAGAATTGCCTAGTTCCCGGAGAACGGTGTCGGTTTGAGGAAGAAATGCAACCGGTACCTTTGTTACTAATCCAACGACCAGGATCCCAAGACCACAACTACAAACGATTGGGGTATGCCTGTGGATGGGATGTGATAATTCCTTCTGGTTATGGGATGTCCCTCTGGTTGGCGCTGATAATGTTCGGTGCTAAGCCAGGAGGCTTGCGAGAGTTCGAATCGATCCAACGAGAACTTGGCACCGATCAATTTCTTCCAGACTCCGCGCCCGGTGTAAAAGAATCAGCTGAACGACAACTCGAGCTCAGGGTGAAGTATTTCCGAAAACCTCCAAATAAGCGATGTAACTATCAAAAGAATTCAATTTGCAGTCCATTCAAAGCGCCTCTGGGGCAACTCATAAGAGAATGGTCTCCCAGCGATAAGCATTTCTTTATATTGCGTGATAAGGAACTTTTGAAGAACCTCAATGTGGCCATTAGTCAGAAAAGACCACTGCCCGATCTGCCTTCCTCGTGTCTTATACAAATAAATCTCAGAATGAAAACTCGTGGATGTCCTGGGAACTTTGCAATAATCTGCCTTCCCACCAATTCGGATTTCAAGCGGAATTTGAAGAGAATTAAGTTCGAAAAGAATGACCCTGTCTATACAGAGCCACTTAAGAGCGATCCAAAAGAAGCCGAAAGAAAAAATCTGCGCCAAAGTCATAAGAAACTTCTTAAACGAATGAGGGGACGTCGAGTGCGAGAGAAGAGGCGCAAACAGGTAAGAAATTGAAACCAAATCCTTTTATTGGAAAAAAGCTATCAGTCTCGTTGTTTATTTGTTTAGGAAAAAACTGAAGGCAAAGTAACAATCCGTCCAGCAAATACCTCAACTCTTGTTATGGAACAATACAAGAAAATGTGTGAACTATGGTTACCCGAGAATTCCGATGATAATAGTGTGCGGAATCAATGTTCTCGAGAAGTCTTTGGTTATGTTACGAGATGTGAATTTAGTTATATTGAAGCAACTGTAGCTGCTATTGGTTATGTGACAGTGCCAGGACTGCAGAAACTTATAAGTATATGGAAACGTGCCAAGCATTCGGAGAAAATGGTTCTTGTTCGTGGGACCAAAAGCCGACATTATCGCTTTGCTAGTTTTAAAATAAATTGTGAAATTTAAAAATTAAATATTATATTTTGTATGGTATGTTAAAAAATGTATTGTTTTAATGTTTAGAAACATCGTTTAAAGTCATGCGACTTCTTTAATGTCGTTTGGGAAAGAATTGTGCAACACTCACTCGTCAACGCTAAAGGGATAATCTTCCAAAGATCCGTGCAATTACTATGATACTGACTTAATTGGAAGATCAGAGCGTTATGCTCGTGGCGCGCTTGTGAGCACTGAGACAGAAACGGAGAAGATGGATTTAGTAAAAAATGAGGGCAAGACCAAGTATATGCCATCATCCAAGAAAGTACATAGGACGACGATGTCTTGGACAAAACGTCACCATATAAATAGATATAACTTTGAGGTAGTTAAAAGACCAACAACCAACGCTGCAATTCAACAGAGAATAACTTCTGCGAATCGCTGTTTCTTTGGACTGTTAAGGCAATTGAGTATTAAAGTTCTCTAGAGGAACTAAAGTGGTACTTTAATAAGACCCTTATCCTCCCAATTCATTTTTATGGATAACGGTCCGATCTTGTCAAGGAAAGATGAGAACGTCTCAGGATGCTTCGAGAGAAAAATTCTGCGGGTGAGGTGTGGATGAGGAGATGTAACTACGAATTGTATAGACTGTACAGCGATACGAACCTGTTCCAAAAAATCAGGGTTTAACGACTTTATTGGCTGCGTCATGAATTTAGCGCCAAGAGTCTTCGAATCCAATCCCGAGGAACTGCTGCCCAGCAGAGGAAGAACACTGCTCTGATGACGCACGCAGGTTGGATAGGACCTTAACAAAATGACAGGGTCCCCACTCAGCTGACTGAAATCCAGGTCCCAGATATCTGTAGACTATGGCCCTAGTGAACGATGGTATTCCTTTTACCTATTAAATTCATTCTTATTGCAAAGATGAAATATCAATTAACCACGAAGAAGAAAGGAAATTAGTTCGTCGACTTAGAGATGAGGGCAAATCTCAACATTTAATAACAAATGCTCTCAAGCCCAGAGGAGTACGCGATAATAGAGGCCGGCCAAAAAAAACATCAGCTACCACTGACCGCCCATTCTATTTCTAGCTAAATCTTATCCTTTTATTTCGTCAAGGACTATAGGTGCTCAAATTGATAATGCGACCAGTACACGCTCGATCCGAAGAAGACTTCAGAACTCGAATCTCCCAGGAAGAATCGCCGGGAAAGTTTCATTCCTTAGGGCTATGGCGAAATATTCTGTGGAGTGATGAAACAAAAGTAAATTTGTTTGTATTGGATTCTGGTCTCCATTTAAGGCGACCAAAGGGTAGGGGGGTAGGGACTACCACCCCCGCTATACACAGAAAACTACTAAACACGCAGGAGGAAATATAATGGTGTGGGGCTGTTTTTCCTGGTACGGTGTAGGTCCTATATTCCGTTTTAATAACATCTTAACAAAATACGGATAAAGGTATATTTTTGAAGATGTCATGTTACCGTTTTCTGAGGAAAACTTGCCCCTGCGATTTCACTTTGAGGAAGACAACAATCCCAAACATACCGCAGGTCTTGTGAAAGATTGGTTTCGAGAAAAAAAGTATCCGTTGTACCATGGCCAAGTCAATCCCCTGATCACAATCCTATTGAGAACTTGAGGAATGAGCTTAAGCGTAAGTTAGGACGTCAATATTTCACTAAAAACCAATTGTGGGAAGCGGTTCAAAGACAATGGTATTCCATACCCCAGCAAACATGCCAAAAAGTTAATAGAGTCAATGCCGCGACGGCTCCAAAAAGTTTTGGATAATAATGGAGGATACTCAGGTTATTAGAGTAAGTAAAACAAAAATTGTGATAAGATACAGAAATTATTATTAAAAACGATAATATTAATACTTAAGGAAGACGCACCTATTTTTTGTCCAAGTGTAAAAACCTCCATCTGTAGTTTAAGGGCTATATTATCTATAATTGTAATGTATTTCAAAGCCTTAAAGTGTTGTTTATTTAATTAGTATAAGAGCTTTAAAAATATCTATACGTAAAATTAATATTTAACATAAAAAAGTAATACAAAATGAATTAATACAAAAATTAATTATCACACCTATTTTTTTGACCAGCTGTGTACCTACTACTTACCTAAGAGCTGAGGTCAGTAAGGATTGTTAATACCAGCCAGTGGGGAATCAATTCTAAGGTTAAATAAGGCCCCAACCCTCCGTGACTGAGGGTCATGTATAGGACTGGCAACCTACTACATGTAACGACGCTGACTTTCGGCTATCAAACAAGGATAAATATTGGATTCTGGAATGTTAAAAATCTTCAAAACAACACAAGAAGGTCCTAACAACACTAGATTCCTCCAAATTGAAAGAGAATTCCTTCAATACAACAGCGACATCATGGGACCGTGTGAAGGGGGTGGTTGCAGGGCAGATAGATTCACTTTCGAAAAGCACTTTCTTTATTTAATCTAGAAACTCTACCGGAAGCACCAGTTACTCCGGTGTAGGAGTGATGACGACTCCAAAGACAAATCAAAGCCTTATAAACGATAGGATACTAAAAGCCAGATTGCAGAGCAAATTAAGAAAGATCACTACCATTCAGTGATATGCCTTTCCCTAACGATCCAGAGCCCCTTCAACCAAATAAGCGATTCTCATAAAAAAATTCTCGCATACGCAAATGTACACTTGCAAATCCATATTGCCTATTCCCGTTCACACCTTTGCAAATCGTAATATGGATATTCTAGATTAGTTTTCTTCGACCCCGACAATGGAGTAGCTGCAGTGAGGCAGGTTCTTATAGATCCGTTGTGCGCATTGGCATGTATTTTCTTAAGTGATTCCATAGTCTTAATAAGTTCGATTTTCTTATGCCAAAAGACCGCTCTATAGGTTATCATGGAATTAGCACCCGTGGCGTGATGCTAGCTAACATGTTGGACTGTAATGCCAGAGATCTTGGGTTCAATCGTATGCCATCTAAAGTTTGTTTCACGAGTACTACCTCTTGCGAGGAATTTACAAATCTTTTAAAGAGTAATTCTTGTCATGAAAAATGCTTTCTCAAATTAGACGTTCGGATTCGATTTAAAAACTGTAGGTCTCCTCCATCCCTGACAATATTACTCGCACACAGGAATGGTTGAGAGTTGTAAGTCACTTGGCCCTAGTTCTCAACAGAATAGGGACTTTTAAGTTATCATGGGTCGTAAAATCATGGTATAAATCCATCTAAGGATGATAGGTTTGCTTTGCATCGATATGACTTGCTTGCAGGTTTCTTATTTGGTTATTCAACATGTTTGTTGCATAGAAGTTAGCTATCCAGTTGCTTTCCAATATAAGATAACTTAAACCACTTTTTGGGGCAGAGTGCGCCGCCTTTTAAAATAAAAACATCCAAAATTTAGTAGTTTTTCTTGAATTTTTGTATTTGTTTAATTTCATTACATAATTTCAAAGATATTTCTTTTGTTTTAATACAAGAATGTTACAATTTTATTGTTTTTGTTTGTTTGTTGTTTTGGGAACATATTGCCCATTTTAGAAAAATAATACCTATTTCAGAAGATGCTCTATTTAAAACTTCGTAAATTTTCTATCCTCCTTGCTATCACTCTTTGAGTGTATTGGAAAACAAAATAAGAAGGAAACAAACAAAAATAAGCTTCGAAGGAACACGATAACAATAAAAAGCTTTTTGTTTTATATTTAAAAGTAAACCAATTATTAGATTAAGGAAAAAGTAATAAATAAAAAATAAGTTTTAATTAAAAAAAAAAGAAGATAAATATACACAGCTTGTTTGTTTAATTAGCTTCTCTGCTGCTCCCTTCTTCTCCTTCTCTTTCTGCGTCGTTCGTTCTTCGTTCTTGAAACATAATTACATATAATAATCTAAAATGTATTCATATAAACAATTCTATGTAAAGAGAAGTGATTTTTATTTTAAAATATTTAAACTATTTTGCTGTTGTTATAGTTTTGCAGTTTTTGTTTTTCTTTTAAAGTTTAAATTTTAAACTACGATTAGAACTAATTTCATTTTTTTAAGAGGACTGACTGGTTTAGATGTTGTTTTTTTTTTTATTTTTTGTTGTTGTTTGTTTTAAAATTCAACCTAATTAATTCACCCAATTGGCGAGAATCGTCTGTAAATAAAAAAAAAAGTATTTTTAAAAATTATTATATTATTATTATATAAGAAAAGAAAAACTTACTTTAATTTCATTCATTTCTTCGTCGGACGAGGAGTGTGAAAGACCACCGTATGTCTTAAATGTAACATTCTTCATAAATGACTTTAACAAACTGGCACTGAGTTGCCCAAATTTATATGGCACCACGGGATCAAAGTCTCCATGTGCTTGGAAAATCTATAAGAACCACATAAGAGAGTCAACAAAATCCCAACATAAAAATTATGTGTGTCTTAAAAAAATTCTTACGGGAACATCATCGGGAGATGTTTTAATTCCTGGGAATTGCTTATGCAATGGCAGCCAACACGAGAGTGCAATAACACCACCCAAACGTTGAGGGAATGTGAGAGCTGCGTAGAGTGCCAAAGCTCCACCCTGTGAGAATCCACCGACAACGATGCGATTTGCAGGAATACCAGCCGATAATTCCGACTGAATCATGGTGTGGACATTTTGTGAAGCTTTCCTAATACCTTCGTCATCTTCGGGTCCGGAGACATCAAGGGTCTTCAGGTCAAACCAAGAAGGCATCTGGAAACCAGCATTGAGTGTGACGGGCATTGTGGGTGCTGTTGGGCACACCACTTTCATGTGGGATGGTCGGACCATGCCGAGTGCAGATATCCAGCCATGGCTGTTTAAAGAAAATATCATTTCCAATGATTATATTTTGAACCTTATAATAAACAAAAGTTGGAGAATATTCGAAGCATGTGAGCAATTTTCGCAACTGAGAGGAGTCTTAAGGCTCAAACTTGCACTTTTTTTTTAATTTTCATAAATATCACTATCTAGACGTCTTAGAGAGCTAAAATTTTAGTATTCGGATGTTATCATTTTGTAACAAATTTAATATTGTTGCATTTTAAGCAAAACATATGAAGACATACAAATTAAATGATGAATGTCTTAAGCAACGAGCAGAGTAGCACATATTTGTGGATGTGATGTCACGTAAAAATTTTAAAAAGCAGCGCCAATGCTACACATAAATCACTGCATGCAAACTCGCATATACAATATACTCGCAGACGATGTGCAGAATCTGTCCCAAAAGCCGCGCGTTTGTTTGCGTTATGCGGCCAATGTGTGACGTGTTCACACCATATGCGGAAAAATACGCACATTACTCATTTGCGATCATATGCAGGTTTGCGATATTATAATAGATTGTTTGACATTGTGCTTTGCTCAAGGTTTGTGATTGTTGACGAAGTTTAAAACGTACATTTAATTAATAAACTACTGATATTAATTGAAAATGTCGGAAAGAAAGTGGACTGCTATAGTTGTTTTAGCATTGGATATGATTGAAGAAGATGAAGAACGAAAGTCGCCAAGAGTCTGGTGTGGAGCAATTACGGGCGAGCAGTGTGTGGACAAAGGACTGGATTCTGCATCTCTGGCGGTTTCCCAACTGCATCGGGGCAGTAGATGGCAAACACGTTGTGATGGTCGCACCACCGAATGCTGGCGGCGTATCTTATAATTAAGCTTTCAAATGGCGTTAAATTTTTGTTTCATAAAGGCACGCATAGCATTGTGTTGATGGGATGGCAAATTATTGTATGTAGTTGTCAGTTGCAACGGAAGACATTCGGATGATGGCGTTTTCAACCGTTCTAGTTTTGACCATGCATTTATTACCAATGCTATCAAAACTGCTTCACAACCACTACTGATATGCACAGTGATACGCCGCCGTCGCACATCGTGCATGTGGAGACTGTCCCAAAGGGGTGTTCAAATGATATGCGTCGATAGTCACAAATGATGACTTACAGTACTGTGTAAAACATTTGCAACTAGAACCTCCAACATTTCTCATTAAAAAAAAAATTGTTTAGAAAATCAAACAGGCAAATTCTTTCTTTAGATTTCTAAACTTTTTTTTATAATTGTTATACGTTATAATTGTTTGAAAAAAAATTAACACTCTTCACTTAAACAAAAAATAAATCACTAAATACTTTAATAGTTGGTAAAATTGCTGTGCAAAATCTTTGCAACTTAGACCTTACATCTAAATTTCAAACTATTTTCTTACTTCAAGGCAAGGAAATGTTAATATTTAATTGCGTAGCCTTTATTTTTTATAACGGCTGTATATCTTGTGGGCATCGAAGCTATAAAGTTATTAATAACCGTTTTTGGAATGTCATTCTACTGCCTCTGAATTCCAGCGAATAGGTCACTTTTGTGCTAAAAAATGTTGCTCCCAATTCTTCTCTTTACAATTTCCCACAGGTTCTCTATTGGGTTTAGGTCTGGGGATTGGGCTGGTCATGGTAAAACCTCAATCTTTTTTTCTGTTATCCACTTTGTGGACTTGTGGGCGACTTATGTTTGGGATCATTGTCGTGTTGGAACGTCCATTTCCCAAAGGGCATAAGGCAGCATGGTGTTACAAAGATGTCTACATAATCTTCAGACTTTATTATGCCCTACACTTGTCGAATTTGCCCGATTCCTTGGCCAGAGAAGCAGCCCAAGACCAAAATTGAACCACCTCCATGTTTGACCGTCCGTTTAGTGTATTTTCGTTTAGTGTATTTTTGATTTATTTTCTCACCTCTTGGCCTCCTGACGTGTTGTTTTCCACCCGATCCGTGCATATTGAACTTTGATTCGTCAGAAAACTAGACCGTTTCCCATTTTTGGGGACTCCAATTGAGATGAGTTTTTGCAAAAGCCAAACGAGCTTTCACATTTTTTTAAAATAAATGGCTCTTTTGCTATCTGAAAACCACGCAAACGCAATGGCCAGTAGTGCGTGGCGTCTGATAGTTGATGGGTCAATTGGTAACCTAAGTTCAATTTTTGCTTCCCTGGATGATGCCGTGGGGTTTCTTCGGAAGAAATTTATTATATTTCAATCATCTTTTGCTGTAGTGCTTCAAAACCTTTCTCCTCTATGATGGCATAACACCTTTCCACTTTTGATAATTCTACAAATAGTTGATTTGTGAATGGAATATTTCTTTGAAATTTCTTTTTGTGATGCTACTTTTTTTAAATCACTCAAAATTCTGGTTTTTACATCCGATGAATATTTATTTCCCGCCATTTTTAAAACAAAATCTTTTTTTTTCAATTTAAAAAGAATGTATTTTAAACAAACCCGTTTTATCGATCAAAGTCCCGGCAAAAACTAACTAAACAAATCAAGCTACCCTTATAAACTTACCAACTTCAAAATAAATCAAATTAACAGTTATCAAAATGAAACGAAAAAAGAAAAAGCAGTGTATTTGTAGAATTTGCCTGTGGATCAGTGCTTTAAGATTATGAACAGTAAGGTGACACATACAAAAGTCTAAAGCAATAAAAATAATTTCATTGGAACGACGTTTATACATACGAAATGTTCGTTTTTTTGATAGGTGGTGATAGTTGCAAATGTTTTGCACAGTACTGTATAAGGTTATCAAAAGGAACACCCGAAACAAATTCGTAGTTCTTAATGTCGAGACTTATTGCATTGGATACGTAATAGTAACCAAGTCAAAGGCGAAGCTGGTTAGCTTAGAAATTGGACTTTCTTATATGTTAAAATCACTACATTTTAAAAATTGTAATTTTCAGTACCTGCATCATTAAATTCTTCTGCTAAAAACTAATCTTTAGATTTCAACGCGGATGATTTAGATGGCGTTTGTTCTTTTAACTAAAAAATTCAAACTCAAAGATGGTTTTGTCAATGCATTTTGAAATTGCAGATATTATTGAAATTAGCTATGATGATCCCCAGAAGAACCAGTGCCTAGCCTTTCCCTATGTTAATTAATCTCAAAAGTAAGAAATGTTCCTATTATTTTGGCCATAGCTGTGCATCATTACTAATAACATTTATAATTTATAACGACACAACATGTAGTACCCTCCTAGGTACATGTGTAAATGGTTAATTAACCTGATTTGTATCAAAATTCTCTTTAAGGAAGGAACCTACATACTGTCATGTCATGTTTCATATGTACCTACCTACATAAAGTATATCTACAAAACAACCAAATGTTAAATCTCCTTCCTATTTATTCCTTTGAACTTTTCAAGGTTAAACCTGTGTATGTAGTGTAGGTACCAATAGGAGAACAGTAATTTGTACAACCTTCTTCCCAACCAAAATGGGTGGGAGATGGGTTAAATTTGTATTTGTGTTTATGCTTCAGAGAACATGTTTAGATTTTTGTGAGACTTTCTTTGACCGAGCAAGTGTTAAAATGAGCCAGACAATCACATCCCCCTTCTTTTGCTGCTTGCGTGCTCTTTTAATGCGATTCGATTACATAACATGAGTCGACAACATTTTATGTGAAATGTAGAAAAAGAAAAGTACTCAAAGTAATTATCACCAATTGTTTTTGTTGTAATGATAACCTTTATAAAAGGGGGGTTGTTCATTTATGAAAGGTTTATTCTACTCGTGTTCAAATTCAAATAGGTACTCACCCTGTGTCACCAAGGCCATGCATGAATATCAACTGAAATTTTTTACAAATTAAAGAATAATAAATTTTATATGTTTGAATAAAAAGAACCAAATAATTTTTTGATAACTTACGGTAGAGGTATGCTTAGCGGTAGCTTCTAAAACCACTGGACTTATGGACATCTTTGATTTTGTATAATTTCTTTAGTTAATCTCAAAAAATAAAACAGGATGGATTTTCTCAACAGCTCACGTTCGAGTTCGGGTTGAAGTCAGCGATGCGGCGACTGTTGGCATTTGGAATTGATAAAAATTGTTAAAATATTGATTTCTCAAAAAGAACAATTAAATGTTTTAATTTATTCACATGCAACCATATAACGTGGAACATAATGAAGAAGTAAATTAAACGATAAACACAAAAAGTTTAAGTCAGTTTTATTCTTTCTTCGCAAAGAATATTAAAACAAGTGCAAATCTTGCAAAACGTGTAACACCGTAATTTATGTTCATGTTCACTGATTGATAGATTTTTAAATTAATTACTACATGCAAGGTTTTTCATATTTTTTTATAAATTCGTTTTTTTCACTACCAATTTGGTTTTTTAGTCTTGTTTTTGAAAACTTACTTTTTCGTGTTTTTCAGAATAAGCAGAATTCAAGTTTCTTTTTACAATTTTTGGCAGACTTCGACTTGCACTCACCTGAAAAATAGAATTTTTTTCTTTTCTGAAAGCTAAGAGGAGAAATGGATAAAGTAAAACGTCAAAACTGAAGTGGGCGAAGCGAATTTATTAATGCAGAGTACACATGAGGGAAATTGTCTAATTCCACACGGTGAAATAATTTTCGTAGGTTTTATGGCTGAATCACAAACATGCTTCAGCTTCGGCTTCGCCTGACGTTTACGAGTTCAGCCATCACAATGGAGCTTCACCTCACATTTGCTTTGTCTGACATCTCAACAGCTGTAAAAAAATGTCAACAAATAAAATATTTGCTCTTTGAAGGGATGAAATAATAGAAATGTCATTCAAAGCAACCTCGAAGCAGGCCCACCGTAACGCAGACGAAGCCGAAGCTGAAGAGTGTTTGTGATTCAGCCATTATTCTAAGGCTTTGCGGTCACTTAGCATCCTAGTTGAAGGAAACTTTATATTTCTGTAAGTTGATTGAAGATGCTCGAAGTTACTGGTAACAGCAAGAAAGTAAGTTGATTTCAAGTCAACATCTTTTTTTATTGAGGAAAACATTACATCGACAAATAAATACAAACATTAAATCGACAAATAAATACAATTTGCTCGGTTGAGCATGAGATTGCATAAAATCTAGACAAACCACTCATAATCTTACCCTTGCAGAAATGTACTGTCAAAATTGGTATGGTAGCTTTTTTTTTTTTACACTATTGATGAGAAAAGTTGAATAATTGTACTTTCTGTCTAAAACTTGTCTTCAATGCCAATTCAAATTTGCGGTTTCAAAAGTATACTGCTGGAATTCGACATCTGTCAAACTAAGTTGTTAAACCAATTTTGTTCAGTTGAAAGTCTGACATTTACGAAAATGGATTGTTAAACTATCGCACAACGCATACAAATTACTAAAACCTACTTAAAAAATGGTGGTTCTACCACAGCCGTATATCATGCTTTAAGAGGAGATTATGTTTTACATAATCGTCCAAATACACAAGACATTTGGCAAAATTGTAAAGAAATTTGAAGGGACTGGGTTGGTTACAGATATTGTATGTAAGTCCTGTGAATCATAGTTTCGCTCGTACCACTGAAAATATCGCTGCTGTAAGTGAAAGTGTTGCCGAAGACCCGAATGTGTCGATTCCTCGTCGTCCTCAAGAATTAGGACTGTCTTACAGCACATTATGGCGTATTTTGCGTTTGGATAAAGTCACACAACAACTGGAGCCAGATGACCATTCAGAACATCGTACATATCGAATGGGTGATTGAACAGGCGGTGGACGGTGATTTTTCGAACAAAATATTCTTCAGCGACGAAGCACATTTCTCACTCGGTATGTATGTTAATAAACAAAATTGTCGTTTTTGGGATTCTGAGAATCCTCAAGTAATTGAAAAGAAGGCATTACATCCACAAAAAGTCACTGTTTGGTGCGCTCTTTGGTCCGGAGTTGTGATTGGACCTTACTTCTTCGAAAACGACGATGGAACGATTGTCACCGTCAATTCAAACTTCTTTTTGCCAGCTATTGAAGAATACGACTTGGAGAATATGTGGTTTCAAAAAGACGATGCCACATGCCAAACAACTCGAGCAAATATTACTTTATTACAAGAGACATTTCCTGGCCGCGTAATTTCTCGTCGTGGCGAAATCAACTGGCCACCAAGATCATGCGGTTTGACGTCGCTGGACTTTTTTGTGGGGCCACACGAAAGACCGTGTTTATGCAAATTAAACCTTAACTCTTGAGCTGACATTCGTCAAGTTATGGCTGAGATACCGCCCAATATGTGTCGAAAAGTGGTCGAAAATTACCTCAAAAGAATCAATGCTTGTAACAATTTGCGTGGTGGTAATTTAAATGATGTAATGTTTAACTCTTAACGTCAACGTTTAAACTTTATAATACAAATCATGAACAAAATATTTTATTTGTGTTTTATTTACGTTTACTTTTGAAACCGCAAAATGGATAACCCTGTACATTGGTGTACAGTGAAAATACAAGGTATTTTACATTTATATTTTAAAACTTCTGATGGATGTAACGGAGCATAAAGATTCCAGCTGAAAAAACTTTTGAAAAATATACAAGTTTTCTTGTTATATATAAATATAAATATATAAATAATATACATAACTATCCTCTTTAGTGGTATGTTAATTTTTTATAGCCTCATTAATTAGTTTTAAGTTGGTAATGCTGGAATTTGACACCTGTGATTTGAAGTGTCATAATGTTAATTGAACGTTTGCTATTAACGGCATTGTTTGCCATTACCAAACGAAAACAAAACATTAAAATTAATACAAAAGAGCTATGATTATGTTTGCCATTATCGACCAAATATCGGTTAAGTTGTGAAGAAATTTGAAGACACTGGAAGCCTTCCTGATTTCGTTAGGCCGTGCATCATTGTAATAAAAATATTGCTGCTGCAAGTGCAAGTGTTTCTGATGATCTGATTTTATAGATTTCCTGGCGCTTGCAGCAATTGAAAGTGTTGTAAACTTTATTATGGCATATTTAACAATTGGATCTTTATCCTTTTAAAATCCAAGAGAGCCACAATTGAGGTTTGCAGTTTCTTTCAAGAATCCACAGGCAGACGGTTACAGTCAATTGGGAGCGATATGTTGGAATGATATCCAATTTTTTTTTCGACACAAATTGAAGATCATGACTTGAACGATATGTGGTTTCAACAAGAATGAGCAACAAGGCACACAACGCGACCAATTATGCTTTAATTGCGTGAGTAATTTATCCTCCTCCTTCGTGTAATTGTACGTGTTGGCAATGTCAAATAGCAACCAAAATCAATGACACCATTAGATTTTTTTTGATAAAAGCAGTATATTGCCAAACAAATCGACCCCTAGTATTCTGGTTGAAAGTTGACACAATTGAATATGTGTCAGAATAATTTATTACAATTGTAAACAAATTTTGCGAAATTCAGACTAGAACTTATTTCAACTTAATAAAATGGGCAATTTTAAAGACTACATGTTAATAAAATAACTGGACTAATTTCTAATTAATTTATTTTGTATGTTTCCATTTTTTAAATTGAAGCTGAATGAAATAAGAACTTAAGGCTAGGCGCGCACATGCAACTTTTAGTTTCGAAACTATTTGGTTTCTTAACTGAGCACTATAGACTTATATGAGAGTCCGCGCACATGCAGAAACCATTCTGTCGCCCATTCGAGCAACTTTTTAGTTTGTGTTTTGACACAAACTAGACGATCACCTCGAACCAATTCCTTAGTTTGTGTCACAGGGAATTATAGGTAACTGTGCGGACATTCAACTAAATCGTTGAATAATTTTCTGTAAGTGCAAGAGAGAGAGAAATGTAGTCAAGGTGAATAAATTTTTCCTGTTCATTGGTTTATTTCGTTGATTACTTTCGGAGTTGCTTATGTGCGCGATGTTTGGGCAACTAACGATTGAACTATTTGGTTTCGAAAAAAATGCATGTGTGCACCTAGCCTAAAGGAAAGATTTTCGTTCATAGATTTTTGTCTGTGTAGACTTCGCGTGCAGCAGATGGTGCTATTTTTGTGGACACTAACTTTTTGCAAAATAACAATAAAATATTACAGCTTCAATATATTTCCGTATAATGAACCAACTTACTTCAGTCACAAAAACAAAACTATATATTTATTTAATTTTACAATTAATTATAAAAAAACACGAGCAGACTTTATTATTATAATTCGTTAAATACTAACGTTAACAATTCTTATAAATATAATACATACATAAAATCTAAAACTTAAACTAGACTGTTGAAAAACATCAATTTGCATTTTATACTTTCAATATTATCATTTATTGAATTAATACAACAGTAAAATTTGTTATAGATTTCAATTAATTGATTTATGGGGCTAGGTACACCATAGTTCGATCTACTAAAATAAGTATTCAATGGCTTCTGGAGTCTTATACTTGAACTACTAAAGCTAAAGTTTAAACTACCAAGAACTGATGGTGATGAAATTTTTCCATTTATTATTCCAACAATAAAACAATACATACTCTACTTAAAGGACACGAATCAAACATATGATTAACAATGATTGGAACTTTTTTGCGTGTAAAACTCATGGTTTTACATTTGTCAACATTTAAAACAAGAAGATTATTATTGCACCATTCCGTGAATAATATTAAGTCTTCTTGCAGGAGAAGACAGTCACATGTAGATATGATTTTTTTTTGAAAATTTTAATGTCATCAGCATATATTAGAAAAGACAAATTTTTTATGAACAAAACCAAATCATTTATAAATAAAACAAATAGAATAGGACCAAGATGGCTACCCTGGAGGACTTCGGAACACTATAACGTCTATCTCTCAAGTATAAGGAGAGAGGAGAAATAATCGTTAAAACCATGCTGTGCTAGTCTTAAAAGTAATGTTTTATGACACAATTTGTCGAAGGCCTTGCTGAAATTAGTAAAGATACGTGAAAAAATACTTGTTTACGTTTTTCGCCATAGAAGATTTGTTAAAAACTTCTCACTTGGAACAAACTAAAATAGTTACACGATAATTTTCATCGTGTGAAAGGAACCTTAATCATTTCCTTTAACACCCCTGTCAATTAACAACGACACTCGCCAGCGCCACAACCTCATTCCCCATTCGAGTATCGTTTGCGCAACACAACAAGAAAAAAGAGATTCAGCCAGCCATATTCGTTGAAAAATATTTTTCATGGAAGAAAGAAGAAAAAGTGTGTGCGAAGCGAAGAAAACCTGCGACGGAGAAGAAGAATTTTTCCATAATTTTAAAATTTACCAGTTCGCATTATTAAAGTTCTCCAAATGTAAAAATTAATAACCAATATTCTCTAGTTTAAGTGTAAATTACATTTTAATAAAGTGCAAAACCTCCAATAAAGCAACAAAAGTAAAACAAAAATTTCCCATCCAAAAAATATAATTTTCTTGAAAGTTGAAACGAAGAAAAAATCATTTCTTTTTTTTCTATTGTCTGTCTACACTCTGTGTTCGTTGTTCTTCACGTTCTCTAAAAGAAAAAATTATTTTTTTGATCCTCAATTTGCTGCTGACCCCAGAAATAAAATTATTTTTGCTTTTTTTCTCATCTTTTCATAAATTCTTGTGGAAATTTGTCTTCATTTTCCAAAATAAAAATAGTAAAATATATTTTTTTCTATTTTGCTATTGGAATTGCTTTCGTCTAGAAGAAAAATAAAAAGTTGACCAGCAGAAAACAGAAAGAAAGAAAAAGCAGCTACAGCAGCGCCACCCAGTGAGCGACGTGATAAAACACAAGAACAACAACAACCATTTCCTCAGTGTGAAAAAGTGTCAAAAAAGAACCAATAAAAAAAAGAACGCAAAGAGGAACTTGGAAAACGCAGTGAAAATCCTCAGAAAAACAAATGTTTTTAAAAGTTTTTCTCAATTTTCCCAAAGCACCAAAAACCACAACAACAAAACCAACTTTACCCACAACGACGAAGACGACGACGGAATCCCAAAAAGATTCTTCAAAAAACGTTAGATTATAAAAAAAAAAAAAACATTTTTGAAAAATAAGAAAAGAACAAATCCCCAAGGGAGTAGCACTCTGCATTTTTGAAATCAATTTTCTGTTTCCTTTTTTTAAAAATTTTATTTAATTCTATTAATTTTTTTTTTTTTTGTAAAAACTCTGTGCAGTATCTAAAAGTTAAGTTAAAATAGTTTTTAAGAGGAGAAGTTTTCGAAAATGATGGAAATAGCGATAAATTCGGTCGCTCGAATGAATGGTTTTACACCGAAAACAATAACCGCGGGTGGAGGATATGGTACTCCAGCAACGTGCAATGGAAAGAGCAGTCATATATTCTCATTTACCTCTTCGACGCTGTCGTCGCTGGCAGCGTCTGCTGTTGCAAACGTCGCTACTGCACCTGCACCTGCTGCTGGAGTCAGCAAAAGCAACACTAACAACAAAAACAACAGTAACAGTCTTATGCCACAAAAACATAAATCTTCAGCTGCTCCAAGCTCGTCAGCAACATCATCAGCGTCAGGTAATTTTATTTTCAAAAACAATAATTTTTTAAAATGTTTATAATTTAAAATAAAGAAAAAAAAATAACTGTTAAAAAACTAATTACTCTGAGAAATGAGAAATGTTTGACTAGGTTCCTATACCTATTTCATTTCAACCTATTACAGGGTGCCGCAGAAGTAACGCTATGATTCATTATTGATGAATAATACTTATAAACTTTTTGATTGTTTTTTAACCTTGATATTTATTAATATTTAAACTATGATTTAAAAATATGTTCACATCTCACGTTTGTAAGATAATATCTCTTAAATAGTTTTCAATGTTTTTTTGTTTTCGAACAAGCTTGACCTTCAATTACTTTTCTTAAAATTTTAGTTTCCAGCCCTCAGGGCATCGCAGGTATTGGCGTTTAGCTGTCGAATTGTTCTTATAAATAAACTCCATACAGCTTAGATTGTAGGTAGATAGCTCCAAAGAAAAAATATGGAAGGGACAAATTGGGCAAACGCAGAAGTGACCAAATTTTCATCAATACAAATTTCCCTCAGGAGAGGGAAGCCATAATTTTGATAATAGTTATGCATCCCTTGCCTTAAAAAATGCTTATTTAACACGTGGTGTTCATTTTTCACATAATGTAAAAATATGTTTCAATATTCATTTCTAAAGATCATTTGATGTTCATCTACATATGTAATTAGGTTGTTTTTGGATATTTGATGATGTTCAATTGTTGAAAACACTGAGCACTGCTGTAAAACATTTGCTTTCAACTCTTGAAAGGTGAAGCTGTAGTCAAATTATTTTCAAGGTCCGCCTATACTTTACCAACTGCTTAGAAAGATGCATGTTGTCAGTTTCGATGTGTTGTTAAATATTTCTTTGGATCACAGCAATGTTGACAGCATTTCGAATCATACCAGACCTTTTACCAAAGAAAAAATCAAAAAAGTCATTGTTGCTTTAAACATGGGACCGTTGGATAAATTGTTGTAGTAATGGGAGCATTTTGAACAACCAGAAAATTATTTATGTTTCTTTAAAAATAAAACTGGGCTTTACTTCTTGATGTCTCTCCATTAACATTTTCTAAAGTTTAAAAAAACAAATTCAATAATTAAATCTGGGTCAATAACATTTCGGTTTCAAAAGTAAAACTAAACGAAGCATACATTTTTGATATTATTTTAATTTCATTATAAATGTGAAAAACAATATTTGCCACTTAAATGGCGACCGCCTGTAATTCTTTTGAGGTGATTTTTAAACACTTTTTTTTGTTTTTAAATGTCTGACGGTGTCTGTGCTACAACTGAGTAGAGTAATGTTGGTTTTGATGCGTCGAGAATTATTCGAGTAAACACGCTCTTTTGTGTAGCTTCACAAAAAATTGAAGTCGCCAAATCTCGAAATTATGCGACCATCAAATTTGTCATGTAATGAAGCTAAAATTGGTTGTAAGTTTTGTGGCTTTTTGCCCTGTCTTGTTGGAACTACATATCGTCATCATGATCTTCAATTGCCGCGCATTGTCATGTTTTATTACTACAAACCCAAGCCGAGGTCTCGATAAATTCGAATCATCAGACACACTTACACTGCAGCAGCAATATTTTGAACTGAGTGTGCATTATGGTGATGCACAGGCCTAACGACATCGTCATTAAATTTCATCACAATTTTATCGATTGCTAGCTTAGTCGGTCGATTACTACGACCATAAATATCGCTTATAATGAGCATCATAAGTTGCTAAGTATGAATCTTCATTTTTGTAGTAAGTTTTATTTAACTTTGATGCGTTGTTCGATTGGTAAGCAAAAGTGCCAAATGACAGCGCTACCATTTTTAAACCACAGCATACATTACCTTATTTTAGTTATGCGCCACCCTGTATAAGTAAGGGTAGTGAGTTAATAATAAGTGCTTTCTTTATGTCTTATCAACCATAATCAATTGATTACCTATTATCCATTTTGCGGTTTCAAAAAATAAAACACATATAAAATGTTTTTGTTCATGATATTTCTTTTTTATTATAAAGTTTGATTGATCGTTTGCATTAAGAGTGAAACACTACATTATTTAAATGACCACCACGCGAATTGTTGCAAGCATCGATTCTTTTGAGGAAATTTTCGACCACTTTTTGACACATATTGGGCGGTATCTCAGCCAAAACTTGACGAATGTCGGCTTAAGAGTTTAAGGTTAATCCGCATAAACACGGTCTTTCGGCCCCACAAAAAAGTCCAGCGGTGTCAAATTGCATGATCTTGGTGGCCAGTTGACATCGCCACGACGAGAACGGGTAGGAAAATTTATTTACTTTTGAAACCGAAAAATAGATAACCCGTTCTATGGCACCTAGTATACCTAGACTTATGGAAATGATAAGGTATTAAAAAGTGTAGAAACGTAAAAGTTATTTTGTCCTTAACAATCAAAGTTAGTTCAAATAAGCTAACAAAAATAAGAAAAACACTGCAAATTTAAATAAACAAAGACGAATTGTTTTTTTTTTATAATTACATATGATTGTTTATGATGATATACATTGTTCATATTGTCTTCTTAAGGTATGAACAGCCTTGATGAAGGACTAATCATAAATATCACAAAATTGATATGACGTACCTATCGTACGAACGTTCTGTGAAACACAAATAACCTAAAACTTCTTTGAAAAAAGGTAGCTTTCCAACATTGTATATTTTAATTGTAGGCACTAGGTAGACCAAATGCAAAGTCTCTTTTACACTATGGAGTAAAAGGACCAATTGCAAAAAAACTGGCTAAAATTACCCATCCTAACGTCAAGATTGAGCTCCTAATTAATAATATAACTCTTATACTTTTGTTACAAAAATATTTAGGATTGATGGCACTATTTTTAATATAAGCACTGAATTTTCTTTGTGAATAAATATATTTATATCCCTCATCACCGCACTCATTACGGGCACTTTGAACCAATGTCCAGAATTCTTCGTCACTGCAACGCTGCTATGCTAGTCTTCGACTTTAACATTTCCAAATCCCATCTGCAGTATTGTTTTCGTTTGCGATTTGTAATTCAAAGTTTGTTTGTCTCCAATTTCAATACAGATATTATGCAAAACTGCTGTTGCAACAATGACTGCCATTGTTGGTCTGAGGGCCAACGTCCAAACTTTTTTATAACTGAAACAATATCTTTTTGGTTTCGAGTTATAAAATCCTTTATTAAATAGAAATAGAATAGAAATAGAAATTACACGAATCTATTTTTTGTTATAATAGTTACTCACATCTGTCTGGATTACAATTTGACTACTTAGTTAGCTCGAGTTCGAGAATAAACTTAAAATGACAACCGGAAAAGGTTCAATTTAAACATGTGTAAATTAGTAAATTAAGAAAATGGATACTTAAGCAGGAAAAGAGATAATACAGTGTGGATATACATTTTAACTAGTAGGTTTACACCTGACATCTGCTAACACTCCCCCTTGGTATGTCCAGACTTATTTATCTTCCCTGCTGAGGTGGTAACGTCCAGCACAGCCAGCTTAACCGAAGGTCTGATGTAAATTCCAGAGCGTGTGAAAACAGTTGCACTTCGGACTTGCCCGTCTTTTGCAACTTTGGTTTGGATGACACGACCTTTCAGCCAACAATTTCTGGGGCTATTCTGGTCCACAATAAGGACTATATCACCTTCTTTTATAGGTTCGACTGGTGCAAACCATTTGGAGCGACGTGTTATGGTAGGGAGATATTCACTTACCCATCGCTTCCAGAAGTGATCCGCGTACTGCTGTGATGTTTGCCAATTTTTTTTCACTACTTTAACATCATCGTCGAATACTACTAAAGGCTTCATTCCATTTGATGACCCCAGGAGGAAGTGGTTTGGGGTGAGTGCTTCTTCATTTTCGCTGTCGATCGGAATATATGTAAGCGGGCGAGAATTAACAATATTCTCAACTTCCAACATCATGCTTCTTAATAACTCATCGGTAGGATTTCGCATTGGCATAATTTTGTAGAGAACTGTTTTTATTGAGCGAACCAATCGCTCCCAACACCCCCCCATGTGTGGAGAACTTGGTGGATTGAAACTCCATTTCGTTCTAGGAGAGGTGAACGCTTCCATCAATTTAAGTTTATCGACGTCATTAAGTGCTTCTCGCAGCTCTCGTTCCGCACCCTGGAAGTTAGTACCATTGTCACTAAAAATTTCGATGGGAGTTCCTCGACGAGCCATAAAGTTTCGAAGGGCGAGTATGCACGAATCTGCAGACAGGCTGTGTGCGATCTCAATGTGGACGGCTCTGGTGGTGAGACAAGTCAAAAGAACTCCCCACCTTTTTTCACTTCTTCTGAGAATGGATATGTTTATTGGACCAAAGTAGTCAATTCCAGTAAATGAAAAGGGTCGAGTAAACGGTGACAATCGCGCCTTGGGTAACTGGGCCATCATTGGTTCACGAGGTTTTGCATTCTGGTTTTTACAGTTTTGGCACTTCTTCCTCATAGAATGAAATGCGGTTCTTAACTGTGGGATTTGATACATTTGACGAATTTCATTGATAGCTGTCTCATGATTTTGATGATGGAATCTGTAATGCATGTCCATCATAATAAGGTAAGTTATTTGATGGTCTCTTGGAAGTATGATTGGTCTCTTGAAGTCATCGTTCGATTCTATAGAGAGGTCAATTCTACCTTTCGCTCGAATGATGTTATGATCGTCAAGATATGGACACAAATTATAGATAGGGCTGCTTTTTTCTAAAGGTCGCTTGGAGACCAGATCTGCTAGCTCTTCTTGGTAAGTAATACGTTGAGCTTCTCTCATCAGCACATACCATGCTTTTTTCAGTTCTTCTCTTTTTAAGATTCCAGAAGTTCGTTTACATTTTTCTTCTTTTTTAATTTTTAGGTTGTTCATATATCGGATAATGTAGGCTGTACTTCGCAGTAGTCGGTTCCAGCATGAAAAGTTGTCTGCTTGCAAAATATTCTCTTGAGATTTTACGTGCACGTGAACATTCATATACTGAGTCTTCAACTCTTCCACGGTTGTGTCTTCGGAGCACACTTCTTTTGGCCAATTATCAGAAGAAAGCTTCAGGAACTCAGGCCCGTTGAACCACCTGCTCTTTGATGAGAATTCAGGAACAGTCTTCCATTTAGTTGCTTCGTCCGCAACGTTGACTTTTGTTGGAACCCAACGCCACTCTTTCACATCTGTGAGATCTAAGATTTCGCTGACTCGACAGGCAACATATTGCCTGTAACGCCGATGATCTGAGCGAAGCCAACTTAGAACATTTCTGGAGTCGGACCAGAATACGCGTTGAGAAAAGTTGAGTGTATGCGAGTCAATCACTGATTTTGCAAACCGGGCACCTAGAATAGCAGCTTGAAGCTCAAGACGAGGAATAGATAAGTTTTTAAGGGGTGCAACTCTTGTCTTCGCACCTATTAGCGCACATTCCACATGATTGCCATATGAGCTCCTCACATATGCCACGGCTGCGAAACCATTTTCGCTGGCATCGACAAAGATGTGAAGCTGCCGTTCTCCTGTGTCCTCAGTCGCATTCGACATATAACATCTAGGTATGTTTAGGTTTTCAACAGCGGGCAAGAGATGTACCCATTTTAGCCACTTTTCAAACTCAGGATCTTGTATTGTTGTATCCCAATCGATTTTCGAGCGCCATATGTCCTGCAATAAGATTTTGACAAACATAAGAAAATGTGCCAAGAGACCCAACGGATCAAAAATAGTCATTAAGATCTTCAAGACTTCTCGCTTTGTGGGTCTTCGGCCATCGAAAAGAACTTCTCTTTGTTGTGCATTTTTTGTGAGTTTGTAGGTGAAGCTGTCATTTGAGGTGGACCACCACATACCCAAAACCTTTTCGGTGGTTAGTTCAACATCAAAATTCAAGTTTTTACTTTCAGTAAGCTCAGATTGTAAGGCTTGAAGTACCACTGGTGAATTTGAAATCCAATTTCTGATGTAGAAACCTCCTTGCTGATGGATGTATCGAATTTGCTTTGCTAGGTTGATAGCCTCTTCTTCTGTCGCTACACTATCCATGAGATCATCGACGTAATGATTTTGTTGGATTGATTGTACTGCACGAGGGAATTCTTCAACGAAATCGTCAGCATTTTTATTCTTGGTATATTGAGCGCAGCACGGAGAACAGCTAGCACCGAAAGTCATAACAGTCATAGCGTAGACAACGGGCGGTTCTTCAGAGCTGCGACTCCACAGGAATCTTTGGCAGGATTGGTCCTCTTTCCTTATGCGGATTTGGTGGAACATTTCCATTATGTCTCCACAGATGGCTATTCTCTCTTCTCGGAACTTGAAGATTACGGATACTAGTGACGTCAATTGATCTGGACCTTTGAGAAGAAAGGAGTTTAGTGAAACACCCTCGACGGTGGCCGCTGCATCCCAAACAATTCTCATCTTACCTGGTTTATTCGGGTTAAACACAGGAAATATTGGCAAATACCAGAAACGACCATTTTTATCACGTAATTCTCTATAGGATAACCTACGTGCATAACCCTTAGTGACATACTCGTTTATTTTCTTACTAAGTTCCTTTTCTAATTCCGGCTCTCTCTTCATTCGTCTATGGAGACATGCCAATCGTTTCTCAGCCATCGGATAACTGTCGGGCATCTGAAAGTCATCGAATTTCCAGAGAAGTGTCGTTTCAAAGCGGCCATTAGTTCGCACGGTGTAAGTTTTTAACAAATCAATTGCTCGCTGGTCCTCGTTAGAAATTAGTTCTTTTCTCATATAAGATGTGCCAAAGCTATCATTAATAATAAAATTGTTTACCAAACGCTCTAGATTTTCATTGTCGCATTCACACATATGAAAACAATTATTGTTAGCTTCAGATTGCCGGACGGCATGTCTACTAGATAGATTGCCATGAACAACCCATCCGAGACGAGTCTTTGTTGCAATAGGTTCATGGATGCCTCCCTCCTTGCAACTTAATGGTAATCCAAGCTTCGTATTGTTTAGACCAATTAGCAAACGAGGCGACGCATTATTGTAAGAATCAATTTTGACTCCTTGAAGATGTTCATAGCGGCTTTGTAATGCTGTGGTATCCAATGACTGCTTTGGTAAACTAAGGCTTTTCACCGTATGCACGTCTGCCAATGAATACTTTTCAGATCCATTTTGGATTCCCGATATTTGAAGATGAACTAAATGTGAATTTTTTTCAAGTCGACAAGTGTCACCTGTCCATTTGAGGCGCAGTGGTTGAGGTTCACCTTTCAGGTTCAACTGGTTGGCTATATCTTCATCTAGGAGTGTTACCGAGGACCCATCATCTATAAAGGCAAATGTTTTAATCTTAACATTGTTACCATGCAATGTCACTGGCACGATGCGAAAAAGAGACTGAAAACATTTGTCTTGCATATTATTTTGTTGATGAACTGAAACATTGGCATTAGCGTTCTGATTTGTCCTTTCATTGTGAGCATAGCTGTGCAGCAGCCTATGGTGTTTGAAGGAACAATTGTTAATTCCACACATTGATGTTAAGCTGCATTTACTTTTTTGATGTTTGCCCAAGCAACGTCGGCACAAATGGTGCTCTCTCACAGCAGACCATCTGAGTGTTCTATTGAAACCTTGGAATCGTTCACATTTTTCGACCGAGCTACAATTACCGTTGCATATGCAGCATACACTGACAGCTGGGGCGGAAGATTCTTGACTTGGCGTTTGAAAGTGACTATGAGCATTGACGAATCCTTTTCCCTTTGTGCTACGACTAGGCTGTTTGGGCTTTGTCACTGATAGAGATGTAAGTGGTGGAACAACACAGCTGGCTGCATCGGCGAGTCTCATCAACCATTCATTGAAATGATAGAGGGTGCACTCTACTAACATGTACTTATGTGATGCCCAATTGAGACGAATGTCATGAGGTAACTTGTTTTCTAATTCCTGTAACAGCGACGGATGTTGTAGATATATAGTTAGGCCGGAAGCTTCTATGGTTGCACAATAGTTCTGCACTGCGAGGGAAAAGTCCACAATACTCTCAAAATCACCTTCTTTCGGCGCTGGAGTAGCTTGAATCTTCTTAAGCACTGCTTGAATTATCACTTCAGGTCTGCCAAACTTAGTTTTCAGTGCTTTAATTATTTGGTCGACACATTGTGGTTGAACAAGAATACTTCTTACAGCGTTCAATGCATCTCCCTTTAGAGATTTTTGCAATCGCAATAAATTCTCCTCCTCAGTAAACCCGCACAAATTGGTACTTCTAATGAAATTCGATATGAATACCGGCCACTCCTCAGCATTACCTGTAAAGCTTTGAAGATCTCGGGACATAAGTTGACGTGCCGCGATTTGGCTTCTGGATAATCTGAAATGGGAAGTGGTTTCTCCGAACTGTGGTTGAGTCTGGTTGTGAAGAGCGGAAGAGAAAGTTTGCGGGATCTCATTTGGATGTTGTTGTTCAAATTGGAACTGTGTATGGGGCACTGAGAATTTTGGCACTTGAAGATTTGGCAAACTATTTCTGGCGAACATAGGCTGTTGCGGCTGCGTAGAAATCGGCTTCGTTGTTGACTGAGGTATAAAGATCTGTTGTTGTTGTTGTTGTTGTTGTTGTTGCACTTGAGAATGATGATTTGTGGTTGTCAACCAGGTTTTGTCATTCACCTTCACATGATCTTTAGCACACAATGCCAAAACATCATGCGACGTAACTGGGTGCTGCTTTTGGATTACTTGTGATGTTAACCAATTAGTTACCTTAACACTACTTGCAGCAGATGACTTCCAGTCCTCTTCGTCTGATGAATGTTGTGAAAGTTGACTCAGTAGTTGATATTTTTCATTCAGATATTCCTTGTCTCTTTTTTCCTTGAGTTCCTTTTCCTCTTCTAGTCGTTGTAGTTCTATTTGGATGTGTCTGCCGTGTGAAGGTTTTGTGTTCTTGGAACAAACAGAAATATTCGAAGTCCGCCGGTTGCCTGGGGCCACTGCATCGGGTTTGTGTATTTTTGTAGATGTAAATGCACTACCTGTAGCGATTGACGGAAAGGCTGATGTAGAAACACCGACTATAGAGTATTTTTTGATGGCTCCAGTTGCACACGGATTGACGGCACTCGAACTTGACATATTGGATGTTGAATATATGGTGGTCAACGATGATAATGGCACTGTATAACCTGTGGTGCTTCGAAAAACAGAGCTATAATTAGCGATAGGTAAGCTAAAACTCTTTGACGTCGCAATGAAGGATGCGACTGATGAAGTTGTATGAAGTATGGCAGCGGGGTTATTGATCGTATAGGTCGATGTTAAGGCTGCAAATGTGTCCACGGGATTTGCTGTGGTGGCACGTGCATATAACGAAACGTTGGATGTTATTATCGGCAATGATGCAAGTTCAGAGAAACTTTGACTCGTAGTTGTCGTGATATTCGCATAGTTATTAGCGAAATAATCTTGTTGAGCACCTTTAGTAGTAGTAGTAGTGGTTGCACATGTCGCACCTTCATTTGAAGTTATGGCTAAACATGCAGCAGCCGCGGAATTCACATCTGAAAACTTAGAACAAGGAATACTCTTACCTGAAACACAATTGACACAGAGCCAGTCTTGTTCTGCAACCAAACTCGTTACTCCAGCACAGTTGAAGTGACACCAAACTTCGCAGTTGTCACAGTTGACCATGTTGTCGGCAGAATCTGGATCGTCGCAAGCATAACAGTTGAATTCATCAGATGTAGATGACGGCATCTTTGTAAACGCAATAAGTCTACACAGATGATTTTATAAAATGTTGGTCTGAGGGCCAACGTCCAAACTTTTTTATAACTGAAACAATATCTTTTTGGTTTCGAGTTATAAAATCCTTTATTAAATAGAAATAGAATAGAAATAGAAATTACACGAATCTATTTTTTGTTATAATAGTTACTCACATCTGTCTGGATTACAATTTGACTACTTAGTTAGCTCGAGTTCGAGAATAAACTTAAAATGACAACCGGAAAAGGTTCAATTTAAACATGTGTAAATTAGTAAATTAAGAAAATGGATACTTAAGCAGGAAAAGAGATAATACAGTGTGGATATACATTTTAACTAGTAGGTTTACACCTGACATCTGCTAACAGCCATTATTGTTTTTATTTCTATGCGCATACCGATAGAAAGGCAAGGAAAACGCCTTTTCCAAACCCCAAAAGCTCTTTCAATTACATTTCTAGTTTTTATTTGAGATTTGTTGTAGGCAATCTGAGCTGTAGTATTAGGATTTAGTATTGGGGTCAATAAATAATTTCTACACGGATAGCCACCATCACCAAGTAGATAACAATTTGGAAATTCATTGTTTTCAAATCTAGCATGGAGAAGTGAATCGTCAAAAATATTAGCATCATGCCCACTTCCTGGCCAACGTGCCATAACATCAATGAATTTCAAATTACTGTCACATACGCATTGAGTATTAATTGAAAACCATCCTTTTCTGTTCCTATAAACTTCTGCTTCCGCTCCATCCGTTGACTGAATTCTGATGTGTGTGCAGTCGATTGCACCAATAACTTTCGGAAATCTAGCCAAGCCGTTGAATTTGTTTTGAACGTTCATCATATCATGACGATCAGTAGGACGCAGATTTGGAAAGATCCTGTCGCATAAAATCTTAAAGTAATAAGCACTTGATTTAATGCACTGACGGGTTTATTTCGCTTAGTTTTATGCTCCAAATGATGACCAAACAAACTCAACAACTGATCCACAGATGCTTTGGAAAGTCGGAACCTCATTTTGAAGTCAATATCATCATAGTCTGAGAATGGATTCTTGTGAACGCGGAATACTCTTGAACGGCGAATAACTATATGTTCTTCTTCTTCGTCAGATGAAGATGACCAATCTTATATTCTAATTAAAAATTAAAATCATAAAAATGATATTATAAATAGTAATGAATTGAATTTGTTTACCTACATATTCATTCTGTATCTCCAAATATTGAGAATAAAAATTTTACAAAACAAAACATCAGCCGTCAATCTGTCATATTCATTTTTTAATGACACTTTTAAAATTTAGTGAGCCAAAAATGGGCATTTAGTTAAAGGTGTTTAAAAGTTTGTTTACTTTAAAAACGCTTGGTGAAACCAAAATATCCCATTTTACAGTTTAAAATCCTGTTAAATGTTTAAAAGTTGTTAATGAAATTGGGCATTAATAATGTAACTATAAGTGGTACATACAGTGGCTCACAGCTTATTTGATACAGTGCTTGATTTCAAATATATATCGGAATTGCATAGAAGCTAAGAACGATACCAACAAATTTTCAACTGTACTTGAGAGAAAACGAAATGCACTTCAACAAAGAACTATAATTTATTTAAAAACATTGGTATTTAAAAACATAACAACTAAAAAACTAAAACAACATAAAATTTCAAGTCACAGCTTATTTGATACGCAAAGATATTTCATATAAAAATTAAAAGTTAAGAGCTTCTTGTGGCAGATTAATATTTAGTATGATAACCCTTGGCCTTTTCAACCGCTTGCAGTCTTTTGGGCATAGAATCTACTAACTTACGGGTCACTTCCGGTGATCTTTTCCCCCATTCTTCTAAGATTTTTTTGTCCATGGTTCCCTCAATAAATTCTAAATTTCCGACACCAGCTGCAGACCTACATGCCCATACCATGACACTTCCTCCTCCATGCTTTACTGTATCTTTCAGGTTCTCCTTTTTCAGTTCCCTATTTGGCTTCCGCCAGACATAGGACATCCCATCAGAGCCAAAAATATTAAATTTGGACTCATCTGCAAAGATAACTGAATCCCAGAAACTGTTGTCTTTGGTGATATGCTCCTTAGCAAAAGATAAACAAGTTCTTTGATTTTTTTTGCTGATTAGGGGTTTCTTTCGTGCAACTGTCCCATTGAAATCATGGTCGCGAAGCACACCACGGATGGTTTCAGCGCTACAAGATTTCCCCAATTCTTCATTAACCTCAGCAGCAAGTTTTGGGGCCGATAATTTTGGGTTGGCTTTAATTTTTCTAACGATTAATCTTTCATCAGCAGGATTGAAAATTTTGTTTGGTGGATTGCTTCCTTTGTCCTTGATGCGATTTTCATGAACAAACCGCTCCACTATGTGTTGCACCGTTGATGGGCTAAGGTCAACACATTCAGCAATGTTGCGGATAGATTTTCCGCTTTTATAATGCTGAATAACCAATTCGCGGACTTCAACAGTTGTTCGACGACCCATTTTAATAAAAAGACTAAAATTCATACAACGTTTCACAATATCACACAAAAAATTGTGAAAAACTGTTTCAAATAACCATAGCAACAATAATAATAAGAAAAAAACAACCAATTGCGGATAAATAAAAAGTGAAGGTAGGTTAAATTAAGTGTATCAATTAAGCTGTGAGGTGTTTTTTTTTATCAAATGCTACTTTTTGTAGTAAAAAGAGTAAGTATGTGGAATATTTTGGTACCCATTTAATGCAAAATTATACTTTGAGTATGAATCTATAAGCCTACGTGAAATTTTCTTATGTGCTGTTATAAACTTTGGTAATTCATTGGTTTTCATTTTGTTCTAATCACTGTATCAAACAAGCTGTGAGCCACTGTATGTACATTTTGTATAAGCACTGAATTTTCTTTTTGAATAAATATATTTATAATTGTTTCAGTTAATTGTTGTAATAAATAAGTCAATCATGCAAAATAGAGTTTTGAGTCCTGTCTAAATGACATTGTTCCGGTCTTAAGTCATTGTTATTTCTTAAACTGAATGGTTGGACTTTGGATACTTCTGATATTCTATCAGATAAATATTCCACATTTTAAAATAACAAATTATCGCATCATACAAAGATGATTCCAAATTTTAAAATAACAAATCATAGCATCATACAAAGATGAGTCCCTATTGATCATTTAATTAGTCCAGGATGAATTGAATCAGAGTGTAAAGTAAATGTTCAGCTTCCAGATACCTTCAATTCCCTTGTTCTTAAGCCTTTAAAGTCATAATTTGGAATCTTCATGGGATCCGAACACCAAAGCTGCACATTTATTCATAAGAATAGAATCTTCAAATGTCAGTTGCTTTCTTATTCTACTTAATAAATATATTTTCCTTGAAACCACAAAAACGATTTGAATGTACCTTAATAACATTAATAATTTTCTCTTATTCACATTCCTTTTTGATTTAACTTCGGGAGATTAGATTAGTTTTGTCAAAATAAAGGGGAACGAGAAGGGGGATACGAGCAAAATCTAGAACTGCGGATTGCTTATGCGCCGATCTATCAGGACTTGACAACACAGCGGTGGGCGATTTTTTTTTCTTAGGGTTTCTGGCCGACCACAGCTCATGAGGTTTGAGCATAGAAGTTAAATTGGCCGTTGTTCTATAGTTTTCACAGTAAAATCGATTTGTGGTCCAGAGGGTATTCATGACGCTTTAATTTTAAATGTGTTTTCAACGCGAAATGAAATACATACATAATAGGAATTTTTCAAATTGCTGAATAAACGCTTTCAGATCAAATGTGCGATAACTAACTATACTAGACAAATCGGCATAGTACGTTTATGCTACGCATTTAAAATTAGGGAGTTTAATATAGCTCACCCTGTATAATCAAAATTTTCAATTGGACTGAGTTCAGGCAGAAGCGCCTTTTCTTCTCAAAAATTACTTTTTAATTCTTGGTTATATAATAATAATCAAACATTTAAACCAACTTTCATAACCATTTTAGAAAGTGGGTTTCTGGTTGAAGCTCAACAGCTTTCCCTTTACTTCAGATATTTTGAAGACTTGATTTTCTTTGCGTCGATTTCAATCATAAAATTTCATGAATTTATTATTTAGTGGACCTAAGACCTCATTCAATTATTCAATAAATTATAACGTTACTTGTGCTACAACCTGTATAAGGAACAATGAGTTAATTTTAAGTTCTGACTTTCACGACGTAAGTTGTAAAGCCCTTATCAATGAAAACATGCTGATAAGCAATATCCATGATTAAGAGTTTAACATATGGATTCTTTTTTTTACAATATTGATTTACAAACTATAATTAACTAGATACAGTTCAAATTTATAAATTAAATACAACCCACAGCACAGTTGTGCTAAAAGTTTGGTCGTCTAACCAATAAAAAAAAGAATATCAGAACTTCCATTTTTACTGTTTTCTAGAATCTACACAACTCGAAAAATAGAGCTCATTCTAACAATAATTTTTAACGCACACTTAAACTGAGCAAAAGAAGAATAAAATATAGAATTGAATCCTTTATTCTTAGCAAAGTTTCTATTTTGATAAGTCTTTCAAACAAAAATAGTCTATGTAATTTTAAAGACTGGATAAAGCATCAATTGATTGGTTTAAATAATTTGGACAACTTTCTAAAATCTTTATTTAGATTCCGGTTGCGATAAAATCGTAATACAAACAAATAAGTTGTGGCAGTATGGTGGACTGCTTTAGAGAAAGCTATAAACCGCGACAAATTAAATAAAGTCCAACGTTCAGCTTGCCTATGTATAGGCGGATCGCTTCACACGAACCCATCTGCGGCACTGAACACCTTACTCTACTTAACACCTCTTGGTCTTGATATATTTAGCAAACAAATAGCTGCAAGCACTGCTATTCGCCTCAAAGCTTCGTCGCAGTGGATTAACAACAACATTAGCCACTCCGTAATTCTTAGGTATTTAGAATCAATTCCAAAGCACACAGACAACACCATCCCCCAACTGCAATTCGACAGAAACTTTCAGATTTCTATACCTTCCAGATCTTTCTGGGAGGATAGGGCATTTCTGGAAGACGAGTCAATCCATTTTTATACAGATGGTTAAAAAACAAAAGAAGGGGTTGGTGGAGCTGTGTACTCTGAACGACTGAAATTAAGTCTCTCATTCCGCCTTCCCAATCATTGTAGCGTGTTCCAGGTGGAACTATTGAAGATAAAAGAAGCCTTGTCCTGGCCTAAAGAAAACGTGATATCAACATCAAGTATCCGTATTTTCTCAGATAGTCAGGCCGCTATCAAATCTCTGGGCTCTGTCTCTACAAACTCTATAACAGTCCATAACTGTCGATCATCTCTAATTGAGATGGCACAACAGTCTAATATTCACCTTTGCTGGGTGCCGGGCCATAGAGACATTCCAGGTAACTGTAAGGCAGATGAACTCGCCAGGAACGGTACAGTACAGCCCATTCTACCACGTTTGGCAAATGCTGGCATACCAATCGCTACTTGTAAACTATTGCTATGACGCTATGAAGAAGGCAAACACCAGGTGGAACAACATCACCACGTGTCAGGTCACAAAAAACATCTGGCCAACCCTAGATTTAAAGCGATCAAGGTGCTTGCTGTCTCTAAGATGGTCGCATATAAGCTCGATAATAGGTGTCATAACCGGACACTGTCTAATAGGAAAGCACGCCACGCGGCTAGGCGTATTCTCAAATGACTTTTGCAGAAGCTGTATGGACGAGGAAGAGCAGGAAACAGTTCTTCACCTTCTCTGTACATGCCCTGTCTAGCTCAAAAACGCAAGAATTACCTAGGAGAATTATTCTTCTTTAACGATCTAAACGATCTAAATCATATTAGAATAATTAGCCTCTCACGTTTTATAAGGGACTCAAACTGGTTCCATTGAGCTTAGGAGAAAGCCTCAAGATTCATGTGGTATCACAATGGGCCATTAAACTGGCCTAAGTGTGTCCGATTCCATCATGAACAGCCACTTTAACCTAAACTAACCTAACCTATTAGTTTTGTGTATGTTTTCAAACCAATTTGAAAATGCGTGGCTTAAGTAGGAACGAGTCAATATGTAATTTATACTTGCAATGAGTATTTTTGTTCCAAGGAATAGTTTTTGCAATAGTTTTTGGAACTAATTTTTGTATCTATGGCGAAAACATTTGAGATTGGTGAGATCCAAGAGACTGTCTTAATTGCCAAAAAAAAACAGGAACTCTATTATCCCAGTCTTTTGGGGGCATCGATGTTGCCTTTTCAAAACAATCAAATTTATTTTACCATAACTTAGCTTAAGACAAAACACTGAACATAAAAGAAAAATATTTAAAATAATAAACAATAGTTTCAGCGGTAGCAGTGGCAGGAGCAGTTTTATCAGTTGTCCCATCAACATCAACAACAACAACATCAGCAGTAGCATCAGCAGCAGCAGCAGCACAATCATCATCATCATCAACAACATCAAATACATCATCATTATCGAAGAACAATGCAATTCCGTCCGATATACTTGACGATTTAGCCAGTCGTTTCATCATTAATGTGCCTGATGATGAACGCACCGATCTAATCCGGATATGCTTTCAAATCGAATTGGCACACTGGTTCTATTTGGATTTCTTTTGTGCAATTGAAGAGAAGAAACTGCTGCCGTGCGGCATTAAGCAGTTTGCTATGCAATTATTTCAGGTAAAAAAACGAAAAACAAAACAAACAAATTATATGTTTAAAATTTTATTTGGATTTTATTTTTATTTGTTCAATAGCATATTCCATTTCTTCGAAAACATTTGTCAACAATCGATAAAATTTTAGAAGACTGGAAAAATTATAAACTATCTGTTCCTACTTATGGAGCTATTTTGATATCGGAAGATCTCAGTTATGTGTTACTTGTGCAATCCTATTGGGCAAAGAGCTCATGGGGCTTTCCTAAAGGGAAAGTAAATGAAACCGAAGATCCAGTACATTGTGCCACAAGAGAGGTAAATATTTGTTATTTTTTGTATTTGATTTAATTTTAGTCAAAAGTCCTGAATTCATCGCATCATATTTATTCGATAAGCAAGTAATGTCCTTAACACTTTGACTGCGGCAGGGTTTGACCTGAGCGACCCCTCTATGCGGAAATTTATTTTTTGTCAAAAAGGTTCCTTTTACTCTACTTTACTTATATCAGTGCTTAATTTTACTAATATTTTGTTTTTTGACTATAAAAAACGGGGTGTGCGGAGGCATTGGGAGAGGTCAGAAAGTATAGAACAAATACGATTTGTCGACGTCAGCAGTCAAAGTGTTAAATAAATAAAATAGATTCATCTCGAAGTGAGAATTATCAACTATAATTTTGAACAGGTGATACATAAAACAGTGGATTTCAAATCAAACCAAATAGCTTTGAAAGAGTTGTCAATACCTTTTTTGTAATCCATTTCCAGCAGCAACCTGTTCCAGTTGAGTTAGAAAAGTGAAATTTCGTACACTGTCTGCTTCTAGTCTAATTACTAGATATGTGAATAAAAGATTTTGAAAAGCTTCTAGTTCTCCGGATTTTTCGCGACGTTTGCCAAAAGCACCAGCTAAACTTCTGAATAGAGTTGCAAAAATTCTAATGTCAATTCAATGCATTACTTTTTATTTTTTTAATGGATATTGTTCTTTGACTGAAATAAAATATATAATGCTAATTGTCATCTATGAATTACCCATTAAAAATTTAATTTATTGCCATCAATATCAAACTAAAAATTAAAAATTATTTTATTGCAAGTTTTATTGAATTAGTAAATAAATGGTATTTTATTTCAAGTCAAAATTAAAATTGAATTAAATTCAAAATGAGCTACATTTTTTTAATTCAATGCCTAGTGGGAATTTATTCAATTATTTCCATTTATTTCAGTTAATATTCGAAATCTTGACGTCAAAATGTCCCAGGTTGAAGATTGACTGATATTAACAAATACATTTTGAAAAAATTCGTTTTTCGGTCGAACAATAATAATAATAAATTATAATATTTGAATAGTTGTTGTGTTTTGTGTTATAATTGCGTCATAACCGTAAGTCATAACATTAATCAGCTTAAAAATTTTGGAAATAAAAACTTAAAGTATTTTAATTATTAATTGCGAAAGTCTGCCAAATAAAATAAAAATACGTATTTTTATTTCAAAAGTTTTGCATTGGAAAATAGTATTGTAATGTTCGGCTTGGTCCGACAGTTAAAACTTATTCAAACTTCGTAAATAAAAACACAAATTCACTTTCTTCTAAATTACTCACAAAAATTCTTTATTCAACACTTTAAATTATTACTTTTAAAACACAGTCTTTACTTTTCAAACACAGTTTTTTCTTTATAGCAATTCACAATCCATAATGAACCGCTTCGCTTCCAAGCGCCTATTTATATACCTCAAATCGGTTCGAGAATCTACGAGGTTGTTCTCGATGCTTAACGAAGTTCTCCACTTTATCACTAGATGCTTACCCCTTTCGAGGTTCTTGTATGCGCTGAATGAGTTCCCCTCTAAGCCACTAGATGTTTCTCGATGCTTAACGAAGTTCTCCACTTTATCACTAGATGCTTACCCCTTTCGAGGTTCTTGTATGCGCTGAATGAGTTCCCCTCTAAGCCACTAGATGTTTCTCGATGCTTAAGAAGCGAGTTCTCCTATTAGCCACTAGATGTTTCTCGATGCTTAAAGAAGCGAGTTCTCCTATTACTACCACTAGATGTTGCCCCTTATTATTGAAAGAGATAAAGACTGTATACACATTACATTGCCCCCTCCTTAGGATTGATCGTCCCGAACAAATCCATCGTTCTCATCACCACTGTAGCGATGTAACCGGTCGCGATGTACAACTTTAGGTTTTCCTCTGACTCCCTTTTGTATCCGGTACACGACATCGTTGATTTTTGTAATGACTGTATATGGACCTTCCCAGTCCCGTTGAAGTTTCGGTGACAATCCTTTTTGTCGATGGGGATTGTAAAGCCACACCCGATCTCCTGCTTGGAACTCTGTTGTTGTCGCTCGTATATCGTAGCGTGTCTTCATTCGGTCACTGAACATCTTTATTTTCAACCTGGTATTGTCGTGGATCTGAAGGAGTCTTTCTTTGAGGTCATCAATGTAGTCATCCTTGGCTTGCAGCTCCGACGTGGGACATCCAAATTTTATTTCGCTCGGCAGTCTGATGTTCCTTCCCATCAAAATCTCAGACGGTGTATGACCAGTTGAGCTATGTCTTGCACTTCGATACGCCATCAAAAACAGTGGAATGTGTCGATCCCAATCTCGCTGGTTGTCGTCCACCACTTTGCAAAGATGTTCCTTCAGGGTTCGGTTGAATCGTTCGACCATGCCATCAGATTGTGGATGAAGTGGTGTTGTTCTTGTCTTCTTGATGTCAAGAAGCCCACAAACTTCCTGAAATATTTTTGATTCAAAATTCCTTCCCTGGTCAGAATGAAGTTCTAATGGAACGCCGAATCTGCTCACACAGTTGAAGACAATTTGGTCTGCGACTGTTTTGGCTTCTTGGTTTGGGATGGCGTATGCTTCAGGCCACTTGCTGAAGTAATCCATGACGACCAGAATATAACGATTTCCATTATTTGTTTCCGGAAATGGACCCGCCACGTCTACTGCAATCCTTTCGAAGGGTGCTCCGACATTATACTGCTGCATTTGGCTGTGGTTCTTTTTGTTCGGGCCTTTGGTGGCAGCACAGGTATCACATTTTCTGCACCACTTCTCGACATCTTCCCTTGCATGTAGCCAGTAAAATCGTTGTCGAACCTTTTCTAGCGTCTTGTTCACTCCTAGATGGCCTCCCGAAACTCCACCATGCATCTCTCGCAGAACGTCCATAACCTTCGATCTCGGTAAGACTAGCTGCATTACATAAGACTTTCCATCTGCTGATTCCCATTTACGTCGAAGGACACCCTCTTGGACATGAAACGAGTCCCACTGTGCCCAATAGGCCTTTAGAGTCGGACTTCTATCGGAGATATCAGCCCATTCTGGTTTTTCCTGGTGTTCCTTCCAAGCGAGGATGGGTTCGATATCTGAGTCTTCCTGTTGAGCCTTCCTCAACTCGTCGTTGCTCCAGCCATCAATGGGATCGGCTTTGGTTCGTTGGACAGTAATCACTTCTTTTTCTTCTTGTCGTCTGCAATGCTTACAGTCTTGCTTGCATGGTCTCCGAGACAGTGCATCTGCATTTGAGTGAAGCTTCCCCTTCCGATGTTGAATTTCGTAATCGTACGTCTGCAGCCTCTCAATCCACCTTGCCACTTGACCCTCTGGATTCTTGAAATTCAAAAGCCAGTTAAGTGCTCCATGGTCAGTTCGGAGAAGAAACTTCTGTCCATAGAGATACTTATGGAAGTGCTTTGTTGCCAAAATCAGTGCAAGAAGTTCTCTTCTGGTCACACAATAATTTCTTTCCGACTTCGAGAGTACCTTGCTGTAATAGGCAATCACCTTTTCTTCGCCATTATGCACCTGCGATAGTACAGCACCTATCCCGACGTTGCTGGCATCAGCATCAATTATGAACGGTTTTCCTGGAGTTGGGTAGGTCAGCACTGGTGCATTACACAAGCGTTGCTTGAGCTCTTGAAAGCTGCGCTCGCACTCACCTGACCATTTAAACTGCTTTCCCTTTTCCGTTAGCTGATGGAGACTCTTGGCAATTCCAGCAAAGTCCTTCACAAAGCGCCTATAGTAGGTGGCTAGACCCAGAAAGCTTCGGAGTTGGTGTTTGTCCTGTGGTGTTGGCCAATTCTTCACGGTGTCAACCTTATCAGGATCCGTCTTTACTCCTTGGGATGAGATGATATGTCCCAGATATTTCACTTCGGTTTTGAAGAGTGAACACTTTTCTGGGTTAAGCTTGAGGTGGGCTTCTCGAAGTCTTTGAAACACGGCTCTCAGATTTGTACAGTGTTCGTCAAATGTTTTCCCATATACTATGACGTCATCCAAATATACCAGGCAAGATTTCCATGTAAGTCCTTGCAGGACGCATTCCATTAGGCGCTCAAAAGTCGCTGGAGCATTGCAAAGTCCAAAAGGCATTACTTTGAACTGCCACAATCCGTTTCCTGTTGAGAATGCTGTCTTTTCTTTGTCTTCGGGATGGATCTCGACTTGCCAGTAGCCACTTTTCAAGTCCAAAGTTGAGAACCATTGTGCTCCTTCCATTGCGTCCAGAGTATCACTGATCCTAGGCAGAGGGTAGCTATCCTTCTTAGTCACATCATTCAACCTTCGATAGTCCACGCAAAAGCGGGTTGATCCGTCTTTCTTCTTTACCAGGACCACTGGAGACGCCCAAGGGCTTTTAGAGTTTTCGATCAGCCCTTCTTCCTTCATGGTGGTTATCAGTTCTTCAACCTCACCTTGTTTGGCTAGTGGAAGGCGTCTTGCAGGTTGACGAATCGGCCTTGCATCCCCGGTATTGATTCGATGTTGCACCAGCTGCGTTCTGCCATATTTCCCTTTCGATGACGAAAAGATGTCTGCAAATTCTTCGAGGAGACCTTCTGCAGTTCTTCGTTGTTGGTGGCCAAGATTAGATGACTTGAGAATGTTCGTCTTTATGGAGTTCAGCTCTTCGGACTTCAAGGATTGCCTTGACTCTTCTTCGTTGATCCTTGTTATCGCTGATATAGGTTCGCATTGTCCGACAATCTCACCTTTTCTAAGTTTAACTTCATGCGGCTTGATGTTCAGTATTCGTACCGGAACCATGTTCTTTAAAGGTCTCACAAGAGTCTTTCCAATGGTGACGTTTTGGGAGGACTTTACAGATGCTGGTTCGACCATGAGGTATCGATGGCTGCCAGGCTTACCCTTCAATTTCGTCCACACGAATACCTCTGAAGAAGCAGGCAAAGTGAGATCTTCTTTGATGACAGTTTTCACAGATGACGAGGTCTCATACGAGTTGGTCCCATAGATCATCGGAATCTCCATGTTTCGATATTTCAGGACTTGGTTCCCGATGTCCAATATCACTCCGTGATCTTTCATGAAATCGACGCCGATAATGCACTCATCGCATATATCTGCTACCAGGAACAGGTGAGAGAATTCCAACTCTGCCATTCGGATCTTAAGACGTACCTCACCATAAACTTTTGCGGCCTCTCCAGTTGCAGTCCTTAGACGATAGCTGTTGGTGTTGTGAAGCCATGCCTTCTTAACGAGGTCTTGCCGTACGATGGACGCCGTGGCACCGGTGTCAATGGTAGCCACACATTTGTTGCCATTTATACTTGCTTCCACGGTCAGGCTCTTGTTGTCACGTTTCGTTTGAGAAACCTGGATGTTGTTTCTGGGGCCATCGATACCAGAAACCAGCTTCTGCCCCTCGAAGTTGGTTCTTATTCGTTTCCCGGGTGGGAAACAACTTCGGAAGCAACGTTGTTGGTGTTGCTTTGAACGGTTAAATTACTTCTATTTCCACAGTGTTGGCATGTGGTTCTTCTTCGTGGTAATCTGCACTGTCGCTGTAGATGCCCAGTCTTATTGCAGTTCCAGCATCGTGCTTGTCCGTCTCGCTGACTCCTTTCCACAGTAGCCTTCTGACAAGAACATTCTTGGACTTCTGTTTCTCTTACGCGATGCACGTTTTGGGAAGCTTGTTCTGCAGCTTCCATCGTCAGAGCGAAAGCCAATGCTTCTGGTAATGTTCGCTTTCCGGCAGTGCGGATAGCCCTTTGGAGATTTATATCGCCCACAGCTCTCACAAAGGCTTCAACATCAAGTTAATTTATTATTTCGTTACCAGCTGTTGGATATGCCAGGTGAACCAATCGCTCGATATCTGCCTGAAGCTGCTGCAGAGTTTCACCTCTTTTCTGTGTCCTATTGTTAAGCTGAACTCGGAAGACTTCTGTCATGTGGCTATCCCCAAACCGCTGTTCGATTGCGTTTACCAGAACTGTGAAGTCGCCACTCTTCTCTGCTGGGATGGTTTGTAGCAGTTCAGCAGCAGATCCTCTTAAAGCAAGCGTAAGAGCAATGTATTTTTCGTGATCGTCCCAGACGTTTGTTAACGCTGCTGCTTCAAACTGTTTCTTGTAGATTGACCACGGAATATGCCCGTCAAAGCTTGGAGGATTCACTTCTCTCTTCCTTGAGCACTCACCAGAAGGTTCTCGAGCTTTCATCTTTCGCACTTTTTCTAGTTCATTTGTAATGGTTTCGATTCGTTCGTCCATTTTCTCGATACGTGCATTTTGTTTTTCGACGCGCTCGTTGAGAGTATTGATTTTTCCTTCAAAGACCACAAACCTGCCTTCTAAAAGGTTTCTCTGTTCGTCGAAACGCTCTAGAATATTCTGCTGTTCTTGCTTTTGGTCGCTTCTTTGGGCTTCTAGTTGTTTGAGAACATCATTCCTTTGGGCTTCTAGTTGTTTGAGAACATTCTGCTGTTCTTGCTTTTGGTCACTTCTTTGAGCTTCTAGTTGTTTGAGAACATCATTCCTTTGGGCTTCTAGTTGTTTGAGAACATTCTGCTGTTCTTTCAGGACATTCTTTTCATTCTCTTCAAATTTGGCTAACAGAAGTGACATCATGTTAGATAAGGCAACATTTGTATTTACCTCTTCCACTTTTGCTTCTAATTCGAAAGCAAACGTATTTGGGTCTTCATTTTGCTGCTCCAGATATTCCTGCAGCCGTTTAACAAGTTCGGTTTTTACGCCTGTCCCACTTAAGCCACGTTTGCTTAGTTCGGCCTTTAGCTCAGGGACAGTTAAGTCTTTTAAAACTTTACTCATATTTTTTTTTTTTTTTTTTTTTTTTTAACTTCACTGCTTTACACAAAATAGTTCAATCACTGTTTTTATTCTCAATAAGTTTTAATCCCTTATTCTGACACCAATGTAATGTTCGGCTTGGTCCGACAGTTAAAACTTATTCAAACTTCGTAAATAAAAACACAAATTCACTTTCTTCTAAATTACTCACAAAAATTCTTTATTCAACACTTTAAATTATTACTTTTAAAACACAGTCTTTACTTTTCAAACACAGTCTTTTCTTTATAGCAATTCACAATCCATAATGAACCGCTTCGCTTCCAAGCGCCTATTTATATACCTCAAATCGGTTCGAGAATCTACGAGGTTGTTCTCGATGCTTAACGAAGTTCTCCACTTTATCACTAGATGCTTACCCCTTTCGAGGTTCTTGTATGCGCTGAATGAGTTCCCCTCTAAGCCACTAGATGTTTCTCGATGCTTAACGAAGTTCTCCACTTTATCACTAGATGCTTACCCCTTTCGAGGTTCTTGTATGCGCTGAATGAGTTCCCCTCTAAGCCACTAGATGTTTCTCGATGCTTAAGAAGCGAGTTCTCCTATTAGCCACTAGATGTTTCTCGATGCTTAAAGAAGCGAGTTCTCCTATTACTACCACTAGATGTTGCCCCTTATTATTGAAAGAGATAAAGACTGTATACACATTACAGTATTTTAATTTGATAGAACACAATTAAAAAATAACATTTAATTATTAATGCCATACGGTAACATTGAAAAATAAAATTTAATGAATAATTAAAAAAAAGTAGAATTAAAAATTGAAAAATATTTTCTAATTTATTCAAAATGCATTATAAAATTCAATGCATTATTTGCAACTCTGCTTCTGAATAAAATCTCTTGTTATATAAGATGATTTGAATTGGATTTAGAAACTAAGTTCAGACAAAATAGTTTTACGTGCATAATTATAAAAGTGTTTTGGATGAAGAGAAAACAACTAGTTTATTAAAATGTTCTACTTTGTTAAGCACAATTTGAATATATAACTTTGATTGGAATCCACAACAAGCTTTCTAAATGTGTTTTGCTTAAAAATGGAATGAAAGGTGTTGGTTCTTTTCTAAGTTGGCAAATGTTTCTAGGTCTGTTCAAGTACCTGAACTAGGCACTATGCTTCAATTTGAGTCAATGGTAAAGTAACAAAGCAAACCACTGAAACTAGATCTAAAGCAAAACTGTATAAACTCTTATTCCAACATTCCTCACAACAATTTTTTGTAATCCAAATAGATTTCGTTAACTTAACTCCTAGGGATTGCGAAATAGGATTAGTTTTTGCTCAAGACATTGGCATTCAATAAGTTAATAATGGTAAGAGCTACACTGCCGGTCATAAGGTTAGAAGCAGGCATTTTCGAGAAGTAAAATTATTGATATTTCTCCCGTTTCATGATGGATTAGAAAAAAACCACCAGCCTTTATAATAACTTCAAAAATTCTATCTTTTAAGGATTTATAAAGAGATTTCAAGTAGACCAGAGAAATATCACTCCGAGGCAATTTGATACCATTAATTAGCGCTTCCTTGTGGAAAATCGGCTTCAATTTTCTTTACTTCGCACTTATTTTAGTCGTATCGTATTTGAAAGAGTCGGTTCGTAAAGTAGAATGTCAGTATTTCGTGGTACTGACTGGGAAGTGCAGCAGTCAGTTTGTATTCAAGTCTTAAATGCCAAACGTTAACAAAAGCTTAAGCATCATCAAGTGCCTTTTCCACCACATCCGTAATTCTATGCACTACGTTTATCGTGGAATGTTTATTTTTGATTCCAAACAGTTGGCTCTAAATTAGATTTTCACTCCTACTATTGTGAGTAGCTGTTTTTAAAACATTTTTGGCAGAATTAATATTGGTATTCTGTTGGTGACTAATCTTGTTTGTAATTTTCCAATCATGTACATATTTTAGTTTAAGGCAAGCTTTATTATAAATTGAAGTTTTGTTGTGAAGGCTTACTTACTTACTTACTTACTTATTTGGTCGATAGTGGACTTTCCTGGTCTGAAGCCACACTGATAAGGACCTATCAGGTTGTTGACGAACGGCTTCAGACGTTCACATAATACTGCCGAAAGTATCTTATACGCAATGTTAAGGAGACTGATACCTCTGTAGTTGGCGCAATTTAAAGGGTCTCCTTTTTTATGTATCGGGCAAACTATGCTGAGATTCCACTCATCGGGCATGCTTTCTTCCGACCATATTTTGCAGATGAGTTGGTGCATGCTCCCTACCAAGTCATCGCCTGCTGCTTTAAATAGGTGGGCAGCTATGCCGTCAGCTCCAGCAGCTTTGTTTGACTTCAGTTTAGATATAGCTATCTTCACTTCGTCTAGGTCGGGTAGGCGGAATTGTTGATCTGCGTCGCCTAGGTTGAGTGGTTCTATCTCCCTTACAGCGGAATTCGGTTCGTCATCGCCGTTATATAATTTGGAGAAGTGGTCTTTCCATATTCTCAACATAGACTGCGGTTCTACTACGATGTTCCCCTGATCGTCTTTACAGGCTTCGGTTCGTGGCTGGTACCCTTGGGAGGTTTTTTGTACCTTTTGGTAAAATTTACGAACCTCATTCCTGTTGTAACATCTATCTCCTCGATCGCGCGCTTCTCGTGCTCTCTTTTTTTCCATCTAAGAAGCCGGTGTTCCTCTCTCCTCTTCTGCTCGTAGAGCTCGCGAGCAGCTCTGGTCCTTCTGTGCAGCGCCGTTTTGTATGCATCTTGCTTCGCTGCGTGCGCTTGCCGGCATTCGTCGTCAAACCAGGGGTTTCGCTGTTGTGGACGTGTGAAACCTAGCACTTCAGAGGCGGCATCTCTGATGGCTGCAAGGCAATTTTGCCACATGTCCCCTTGTGGATATTGAGATGTGTGAACTGCGTACTAGCTACCAGAACGTCTCGCCCCGCAGCGAAATCGATCAGCCTGAATCCATTGTCGGAAGTGGTGTCGTGCAGGCGGAAACTCCCGATTGTGCCACCAAAGATGTCTTCTCTTCCTAGCTTGGCATTAAAATCTCCTAAGACAATTTTAATGTCATAGCCAGGGCACAACATCGACAGACGTAACTTTGAGGTAGTCAAGGACTTCGTCTACCTAGGCTCCGCGGTAAACGCAGAAAACAACACCAGCGCTAAGATCAAATGAAGAATAACTCTTGCTAACCGCTGTTTCTTTGGGTTAAGAAAGCAATTGAGTGGAAAAATACTCTCTCGAAGGACCAAAGTGTCGCTATATAAGACCCTTATCATCCCCGTCCTGCTATACGGTGCAGAAGCATGGACTATGACAAAAGCGGATGAAAGCACCTTGGGTCGTTTCGAGAGAAAGATTCTTCGTGTGATCTATATACCCGTATGCATCGAAGGGGAGTGGAGGAGAAGATGGAACGACGAGCTGTACGGGCTGTACAGCGACGTAGACTTAGCCAGAAAAAAGTCCAACGACTAAGATGGCTGGGTCACGTAGAGCGCATGGAAACCAATGCTCCGGCCCGGAAAGTCTTCGAATCCACACCTACAGGACAGAGCAGCAGAGGAAGACCGCGAATCAGGTGGCGCGCACAAGTGGAAGGTGACCTCACCCAACTCGGAGCGCGAAACTGGAGACATCTAGCTAGGGACCGAGCTAGATGGAGAAGTTTGTTGGGTGAGGCCCTAGTTCACACAGGACTGTAGCGCCACCTTAAGTAAGTAGTAAGTAAGCCAGGGCACTGCTCATTTGTCTTGTAAAAGAGCTCGAAGAATATGTCTTTGGTGTCTTCATCTTTCTCCTCTGTTGGGGCATGCGCGCATATTAGGCTTATGTTGGCGAATTTAGCCTTGATGCGGATTGTCTTGATGCGCTCGCTCACACTGTTGAAACTCAAGACTTTTGCCTGAGTCTAGTTCCAACAACAAATCCACATCCAAATAAACGCTGCCTTTGTTCTCGGTAGCAGTCGCCGTAGTATATGTCGCAGTCTTTTAGTTTGCGTTTGCCCGGTCCATCCCATCACACTTCTTGGATGGCGGTAATATCTGCCTTGCAGCAGTTTAGGGCTTCCGCTAATTGTTCGGCTGCACGTGGTCTGTTAAGGGACCTAACATTCCACGTACAGATCCGAAGTTCGTTGTCCTTATTTCGTTTGCTTGGGTTGTCAACAGTGAATCCGTCCGTATCCGAGGCTTGTTGGTGCTTCGCAACTAGAAGATTTTTACGTAGTCAGGAAGTCACCCCGACGGCATAACCCCCAACCTGGAGGGCCAGATCCTTAGTATAACTGCAAGGACGGGGAGCCGGATAAACCGCTCCTTATAGGCCTGGGCTCCGAATAAGTCGTAGAAGCCCTATAAGGTGTTCACTAAGTAGTTCAACCTTACTGGAACTGTAGACGCCACCGTTGATTCCATCTCGAGAATTCTTCCGCTGCCGTCTGGATAAGGAGAGGTGCCTTAGTGGAAACACCTCTCCTCCCCTCTCTCGTTTGCTGCCCCAACAACTTACCACTGGGGTTAGAACCCAATCTCCAGTTGAGGTACTAGGCACCCGATGTTCACCACGGGGAGGTGAGAGTAGGAGTTGATAGACAGAGGTGGGTTCTGAGAAAAAACCTGTGGACGCTTGTGTTGTGAAAGCTACCGTAGTGATTATTATTAAATAACTTATGCTTCTTTCTTCTTTGATTGTGACAAAAGATTTTTCACATTCGTTGTTCGTATCAACAAACTTTTCTGCTTTCTATAAAAAATATTCGTTGGAGGCATTCTTCGTCTTTTCAAGAATCCATTTAGTGAACCATTTTTAAAGTCACTGAGTTAAGACGGATTAAAACTGCCGTATCACCTATTAATCTCGTAGCTTGCCATTTCCTTCGAGCTTTTATTTTTTCCAAAACCAGCTTCTTTGTTTCGATAAGATATTTTTGTTTTTGTTTCTTTGGAGTTCTAAAAAGTTAGAGAAGCCTGTTGCATAAGCAATAAAATGTTTAACTTGATTATCAATTACTTTAATTGGTTGCATGTTTATCTCTCAACTCTGAACACAAGCTCCTCTGCTGCTCACAAGCTGCTTCACTTAGTGATAAGATAACATTACTGCAATTATATTTTGTTAGAACAATGCGTCGTCGGCGAACCAGAAGAATAAAGTTGACAGTTGTATTTGTGGTTTTCGTGTTATAGCCGTTTACACCTTTGTTGTTGTAGGTTAATTTCTTATGAAAGGAAGATGTTGCTAACCAAATTGTAAAATTATGAATTTTAAAAGAACTCATCAATCTACGGTACGCAAAAGAAGAAGAATCTTTTGAAGTAAGAAACAACTTTTAAAATAAGCCGATATAAAATTGTAGGTCATTCGTTCCCCGCACATGCACAGGGGAGCGTTTGAGAGGCCTAATTAATTTGGCTTTTGTACTTTCTTGATTCCTCTATAAACATAAATTTCAACATCAAAAAATGCAATACAAGTTATTGTATTACTTGACAAAAGTATCCATTTTAACAAAGCTATTTTAATCTTTTGCTCTAATCAGTAAAAGTTTTTTTTTGTTTCTATATATTTAATTTAAAATTTTTGTCTTCCTTCTCTTAGGTATATGAAGAAACTGGCTACGATATAACGGGGCTTATTGTACCAAATGATTATATTGAGGCTGTTATCAATTATCAATATACACGCTTATATATTGTACGTAATGTTCCATTGCAAACACAATTCTCACCGCGTACTCGCAATGAAATCAAATGCTGTGATTGGTTCCCAATCGATTCGTTACCAATAAATAAAAACGATGCCATATCAAAAACTAATCTTGGCCTAAATGCCAATTCATTCTTTATGATAATGCCATTTGTGAAGCGACTCAAAAAATGGGTGAATGACAATCGATCTGGTATCGAAACACGTCGCAAATATCCACCCACCAATATAATTAATTATAATATTAATAATTTTAATAATAATAGTACAACTTCAAATTCAACAACAACAACAACAACATCAGCAATAACATCATCAATAGCAACAAAAACAACAACAACAACACATGCAGGAGTTGTAGGATCAGTTTTACAAGCTTCATCATCAACAACAACAACATCATCCACATCACCACCAACTGTTGGCGGTGGCATCGGTGGTGTGATTATAATTTCAAAAAACACATCACCCACATCAATGTTAATGATGTCTAAAAATCATAATAATAATAATAATAATTTAAATAACAATAATTGTAAAAAAGATAATATTATGGATAATAATGGTTTAAGTAGTAATGTGCGAATTTACAATGAGAATATTGCCTTAAATAATAATGGAAACGGATCTGTGAGCAACAATAATAATAATAAAATTCATAATAATAATAATAATAACCATAATCAGAATCAGAATCAGAACAACAACAATGGTAACAACAATTGTAACAACGGTAACAACAACCAGAGCAATGCCAATAATAACTGCAATCGTGGTAATAATAAAAGACAACGCCACAAATCTATGGGTGATATCGATGGTATTAAGTTAAATATAAGTAACAATACAAATAGTAATATAAATAATAATAATAATAATAAATCCAACCAAGGTGGTACAAAGGCCAGCAATAATAATAATAATAATATAAACAATAATAATAATAATGGAGGCGGCAACAACAATAACAACAATAATAAACATGCTAAGGTGCAAATGCAACAATCTCATAATGTTGTAGCAGCAGCAGCAGCGCCATCTGTGGCTCCACCTAAAAGACAACTGTTTCACAGTCAAAGCCAAAGCGGTACAACCAATATGAGTAGTTTATACTCAGACGAATGGACTAGCCGCAAGCCGCAACATAATGTGATAAGCTCATTTGACTTGATTCGTAAAGAAAAACAACAAATGCAAATGCAGCAGCAGCTACAACAACAACAACAACTTAAGGATAAAGAAAAAGACAAGAATGCGCCAGTGACTAACGCCAGCAGCGATAAGCAGCTGAAGAAAGCAAACAATTTGCGCACACGCACCAAATCACAGAGCACTACCTGTAATACTAATCAACATCAGCAGCAGCAACAACAACAACAACACCAACAATCATCAACAACAAATACAAATACTGTGATTCAAATAAAGCAGCAGCAGCAACAGCAATCTGGAGTAGCAGTTAAAACTGCCAAACAAAAGCCGGTAACACCTCCCCCAGCAGCCCCACCTTCCTCTCCTAAAACCAAAACTGCTGCTGGAAAAGCAACACAACACCAACAATCATCATCAACAATTTCTCCAAGTGAGAAAACGCGATCCGTGTCTCTGTCAATAGCAGCAACATCACAAAAAATTAACAATAAAAATTCCATCCCAAGATCGATCACACCACCAACAAAATCGACAACAACTTCCACCAATGCCACCAAAACTTCATCCACATCATCATCGAAATTATCAACATCGTCAGCAGCAACAGCAACAGCAGTAGCATCATCTACAAATGCAGCATCAAATCAAATTCTAAAGTTCAATCCAAATTTCGACTCATGGACCAATTTCTCATTTACAAAAAATTTTATCGCCAATGTTTTTTGTTAAATCAACAACAATAACAACAAAACTTTTTTAAAAAATTACACCAACAAAAAATATATATTAACCGAACTCAACTATGATGATGACGACCACGACGACGACGTTGACGATGACGACGAGACAATGACAACCAAATGACGACTGTGTCGATCAAAAGATCGGAAAGGAAAAAATATTTTTCTTAAATTAAAATTTTATTAATCGAACGGTTCTTTTTTTTCTTTTCTTTTTATTTTATTATTTTTTGTTTTCATCTGTGAACTATCAAAAGTGACATTTTTGTTCACTTTTTTATTAAATTTTATTTTATGTATTTTTTAAAACACCAACTCTTGACAAACAAAATTTTGATTTTGTTTAAACAAAAAAATCGACTTTCAAAAATCATTTTTTTTTTTTAAATTTAATTCGCTCAGGTGGAGTATTTTCTGATTTTCTGTACCTTTCATCTACCTTTTTGTCCTTTTTCCTGGGACTATCGATTTTTCCTAGAATGTGATCATTCCGTAGACTCCGAAACTTCAAGAGTTATTTTTTTGTTTTGTTTCTAATTTAGTTTGAAGTCCCTAATAACATATCCTTATCTTACTCATCTGAAGTCTTGAGAGAGAAAGTTCTATATGTAACAATATGTTGAGAGCAATTGTGTCTCTTCAGGTCTCACCTTATATATCACACATTTTATGTTTTGCACAATGATTAGAATTTTAGGTTCATAAGAAATCATTGTTGATTTAAAATTATCAAGACTTCAGGAAACCGAATTGTTTTTTGTTTATATTTTTTTTTTGAAGGACACTCTGATGTGAGAATTAATTTTTAGTTTTTTTTTACAAGAAGTCAAAGAAGAAGAAAAAAAAAAGTAAAAATCTTAAGATTGATTTAACAAAGAAAATTAATAATAATAATAAAAATAAAACAAAAATATTATGTAAAGAAAGGAAAAAATAAAGGTCCATGATTTTTTTTTTAATTTAACTATTTTTATTTTCTTTCTTTCTTCGGATTCTTTTAGGAATAAATAAAAGAAAAATCTTATTATTTTATTATCTTTTGTTTTATTTTATTTTTTTTTAACAAATAAAAGAAACAAAAACTAAAATAAATCCTAAAATAATTCAATAATTGTTGTTTTGTGTATAAAAAAAAGCTTCCTCAAAATATGTTGTTTAAACCCTATTTTGAGGATGTTTCGTAGGCTGGCAAAAACAAAAAATAAAAACAAACTGTATTTATGTACCTATTTCTATTGTGTATTTTGTTTTTCTCTTCTAAATTTGTTATAAATTTAGAAAGTATTAAAAAATTTATCAAACTACTTACAAAAACAAAAAAAAAAACAATTGGATTCTAAAAAATATTCAAGACCAAAAACCAAACAAGTGATCTGTAAAAAAAAACAAAAACAAAAAAATATGAAATTTTGTTCTTAATTGTTAATTTTTTATCCTAGTTTTGTTTTCCTCTATTTTTTGTACAGATATGAAACGCCATTCAAAATGGGGTTTATTATTCTTTTATTTTTCATTGTTCATTTTCTAAAAGGAAACAAGTAATTTTTAAAACATATTTTTATATATTTAAAAAAAAAAAAAAAAAAAACAAAACAAAGAAGTTTAAGATGTGATGTGTGAATAAAAAAAAAAATATTTAAGAAAACAAAAAACTTAATATGTTTAAAAGAAATAAAATAAATGAAAAGAAAATAATAAGAAAACTTGTGGTTTATAGCAGGACGACTATAAAAAGTGTCTTTGTTTTTGACTGACTAGATCATAAGAACATAAACATTTCATAATGAATTAAGTAAACTTTAAAAAATAAAAAATATGGCAGCTTTCTTCTCTAACATTACACAACATAAATTTTATAGAAAAATTTCTATCTATCTCTCTCTCTCTTGTCTCTGATGAGAACGATCTGTGTTAACTCACAACAGAATAAATTAATTATAGGCTATAAATTAAAATGCCAAAAAGAAAATGTGCACAAAATTGTATCAAAATGTATTTAAAATGAAAAACAAAAACGAAAAACGAAAAAGAGAAACAAATAAATAAAATGAGAAAAGCTTAAAGCTTTTTCGAAGATCTTAAAAACCTAGTTGTACAAAATAATCCTAAATAAGAATTTTTAATGATATTTTAAAAATACGTACATTACACAAATCAATGCTTGAATATAAAGAAGGCTCGAGATGTTTTTTTTTCTAAGGCTTTGGTTGGCTTCGCGTAAATTACATTACACGCTTCTTTTTTGTTTATATTAAAAGCTTAAGAGAGCTGAAAATGCTATTTTTCATATTTCATAAATTTGCTCGGGGAAGTTTTATCGTTGTGCTTTTTTTAAATTGAGAAGATACAATTAGAAATGGGATTTATCTGCCCTACAGTCAAATCATGTCTTTAACGTGCGTCATTTGGTATAAACAAAGAATCTAGCTTAAGCAGATTTTAAGTTATCTCTCAATTCTGATTATAAATAGATCATTAAGTTCAAATACGATCAATCTTGTTTTAGTGGCATTTTCCTTAAGCGAGCACCGATTTTTAACCGTGTGAATGTGTATATTTTAGCACATTTTTCAAATCATTAAATATATTTTAAATTGCTCGCCCGGTTTCTGTAGAGCTCGAGCTCAAATACAATTTAAAATCCCTTAAGCTTTTAAATAACTACAATTTTATGTAAGTTAAAAAACTCATGCAGTAATTTTTCAATATACTTTATATTTTTTTGTTTATATTCAACTAGAAAATGAGCCTAATAATTCATCTTGACAACAAACAAACGAATACAAATAAAAAAAAAACTATCTGCTGTCATCCTAGTACAAATTCTTCATACCAATAAATTGTATTTTAACACTAAGTTTAAATACGCCAATAAAAAAGATATGTATGAATCAATAAGAGAAAATTATTTCATCATAAATAATTAATTTAACAAAATAAAAGTTTATAGAAAATTTATAATTTTTCATATAATGAATCATGTATCTTTTTTGTATCTTACGTTTTTAACGTACGCTTTTATATTTTTTGTTTTGTTTAGACAACCAAAAATATATATATATATGTAGTATGTATTAATATATATATATATGTATGTATGTGTATGTATATATAAATCGGTGCTCCAAAACTATGGTTTTCTATTATGTATTTCCACACACATTCACATCACATCTTGCTATAAAAAATATAAAATGGCAATTATAAAAATGTTATAAAAAAGAAAAACAAAATATTTATAAAACGGAAGCTTTAAACAAACAATAAAATAATGAAAATAAAAAAAAAACAAAACAACAAAATAAAAAAATCAAGTGAAAGAAACAATTAATACCATTTTCTTTGATATGAATTAACAATAATTAAACAAAATAAAATAAATAAAATCAAATTTAATAAAAACAAAATAATGCAAAATAATCAAATATTTGTAAAGTACAGAATAAAAGAACACAAACAAAAACAAAAAAGCATTTTTAAACTTAATAAAGTAAATTTTTCTTCTTTTTATTTTATCGATTTTAATAAAATTTTCTCTGTTTTTTTAAATTTTATTTTTAATTTTAAACAAATTTATGTAATTTGAAATAGGTGTGCTTTATTCTTTCAGCGCATATTAAAAATGAAGCCTTAGCACTGAGTTGCAGTTAAATAAACAAAACAAGAATACAAATTTGAATTAATTATTATTAATATAAGCGAAAGAATAGAGTATGTACTTCTTTTTTGTTTACCATTATTTTTATTTTTTAAATGCCATAGACATATATTTCTTTTTTAATTCACATTAAAATTGCATTTTTTCTTAACAAACTGAATAGAAAGAAATATTATTTTTTTTAAATGTACAACCTGCCAAATTTAAGGAAAAAATAAAAATGATACACGAAAAGTATTTATGCAAAACAATTTTTGATCTGTTAAATTTTATTATTTTTTTTTTAAAAAAACATTTTGACTTTTAAAACAAAAACAAAAACTAAGAGATATAAAGTAGTAAAATACATGAAACATAATTATGTATGTATATCTTATGGACATTATGTGCAGTTGTGCAGAAAATGAAAATATATTGTACATCTCATCATAAACCTTTTCTCCATCTTCCAAAAAATAAAAAAGAAACAAACAACAAAACTTAAAGAAAAAAAAGCAAAAACAAATAAAGTATTTTTTATTTTGTACTTTCAAAATCAAACCATCAGAAAAATTGTGTTTAATTTCATATTTGCAGAGATTTAGGAAGTTTTCACAATTCGATTTTATCTCAGCTCAATTCAGGTCAACTCATTGTTAAGTTTCTGGTACAGCTTATTTGCAACCCTGATTTTTTATGAAGAATTTAAACCAACATGCGAAAATGTTTGAAGGTAAGTTAAAAATAATTGAAAGGATTATAATTCACAAACAAGGTAGCAGAGATGTTAGGAAGGTCGTTAGACAAAATTAAGTTTTTTTTTCAGACCTACAAACAAAACAATACTATTTTAAACAATTAAAAGCTATGTGGTACCCGTGGCATGAAGGTTAGTGCGTTGGACTATTCGATGACTATTCCTTGGCAAATTCCATAATCGCCGAGCAAACGGGACCAAGTCCCTTGTTAGTGACGAAGGTTGAGCTTCAGATCATCTTCAACTCAAAAAACAAAAAGTCAGCAGGTGTCGATGGTATATCCAACGGCGGGTCATGACACAATTCATGCTGCGTCTAAACTCGTTTCTGATATCCAATGGAATAAATCAAAACAACAATGCACAGGTGCTGTTCTGGTTGATTTGGAAAAGGCCGTATGGTTAGAGGGTCTTTACCTAAAACTTGGCATAAGCAAGCCATTGTTGTATATACATACTTTATGATATGCTTAACGGTATAAAGTTTGTTGTCAAAAGTGGCAATGTAACTTCTACCACAACATTCTTAATCAAAAATGGTCCTCAACAGGGAGCAGTGAATTCGCCGATTCTCTTCAGCATTTACACCAGCGATCTGATAGGTAGTCTTACAAAGGCAATTGCGTACGACGACGATCTAATTGCGTACAGAACGGCCCGAAAGGTTAAGGTTATTAGAATTCTCTTGCAGCGTGATTTCTACAAGATTCAGCGATATTGCGACGACTGGAAACTGAAAATAAATGTCTAGAAGTCGGAGACAATTCTGTTCCGGACTCCGTTGGCTAGGGCCACGAGGGATACGTGCAAGAATTGGGGCAAGATGGTCATCGTTGATCTTCACGGGCAGCCATTAGCGAGCAAAAGTGTAGTGAAGTACCTCGGTATCTGGTTAGATCAATTTATATTTCGACAGACATATAAATGCTGCTCTGACCAAGGCCAGAGGAGCCTTCGCTCTGACGAAACGGCTGTTTTTTAGCAGTCGGCTTGACCCCAGAGTGAAGGTAATTTGCTACATGGCCCTCATACGGCCGATGATCGTTTATGGTTGTCCTGTGTGGTTCAACGTTGCCCCTTCCCAGATGGAGATGTTTCGGGTGTTCGAGCGGCTGTGTTTACGACGCTGTACCGGCTTATATCGAACAGCCGAATCTTCTTACGTGCATTACTATTCCAACGAGGTCCTATACAACGGGGCTCAAATTAACAGAATTGACAATTTCGTGATAAAACTCGTTCAAGGTCACATTGTTAGAGAGTGCACGCTTGAGCGGCTTCATTCCACCAGAGGCATTCCTCTTTTTAGATAGATGCGGTATGATACAGGATAGATTGGCAGTTCCGCTAATCTACCACGTCAGACGACGAACCGTGGATAGGTGACTCCTGTACAATCGGGACGTCATGGCACAAGGCGGAGCAGAGCTCCTTCGGTTCAGTAGGGCTGTGTCCGAACGAGACCGAACTGATAGGGTAAAGCAGGAGAACAAGTTTTGGTTGCTTCAATCGGCATTTGATAGTGGGTAGTCGGGATGAAGCCTTGGCCGGCTTACATACTTGTTTTATAGTGTTAGGGTTTAGTTTTAAGTAGAATATGCATGGTGGCCCAAAAAAAAAATAATTACAAAAAAAAAAATGTAATGATAAAAAAAATAAAAAATAATAAAAAAAGCATGGAATAAGGAAAAAAAATGGAAAACAAATGTTAGATGTTTAGATTTGCTGCTGTGGTTGTTCTAGTTTTAAGTACTTTATAGGTAGAATAGGTAGTTTAAGTTATTTTTAAGTTTTATTTAAGGACCTAATTTTAAGTAGTTTTTAAGTAAAAATAAAAAAGGATATTGGTATTAGTTTTTTTTTTAAATTTTCTAATAAATACAAAAATAAATAAAATTTAAATGAAGTAAAATAGATCTTAGGGCCGAAAGGCATTAGTATAAGGTGTTATAGTTTAACTTAGAGTGTCCGTATGGAACCAGTAAGTTAGTAATAATAATAAGTTATGGATAATTAGGCTAGTTTTGTGAATTTTTGTCAAGCTTAAGATAGGTTTAAGATTGAAGTAATAAAAATGAATTTAAAAAAAAAGTGCGTGGGGCTGTCATGCCAGAGGTCTTGGGTTCGATCCCTGCTTATGCCATCTAAAGTTTTTTTTTACGGGTACTGTCTCTTGCGAGGAATTGACAAATTCTCCAAGCGTAATTCTTCTCATGAAAAGTGCTTTCTCAAATTAGCCGTTCGGATTCGGCTTAAAACTGTAGGTCCCCTCTATCCCTGACAACAGTACTCGCACACATGAATGGTTGAGAGTTGTAAGTCACTAGGCCCTAGTTTTCAACGGGCTGTTGCGCCACCCAATTTATTTATTTATTCATAACGATTTGTATTTACAAACATATATTGCCATTTTTCAAATTAAGTTGCTTCTATTTTTACTTGAATATACGTTTTAAATATTCAAATATTTGGCCGTATTGAGCCAATAAATGGCTGTTACTCAAACTTAAACTAAAAATAAAGGCAATTTATATTAATTTAAATTTGTTTGATATTTTTATTTCAATAATTTGTCATAAATAGTGGAATACAATACATATAATATAATAATGACAATAAATTGTTTTTTTTTTTTTAATAGTTAAGTAATTTTCATATGTTTATTTATTGTGAGTATGTAATGATAATAATAATATAAATAAAAACCATATCTAAATCTTAAATTGTTCGTTCGTATCGTTTAAAAATGAATAAAACAGGTCAATATGATAAAAATGTTCTTGTCTAACAAATAAGTGTTCATTTTTTTAGTGTTTTCTTTTGTTAACGAATTATTAATAATATTATAGGTATTTTTTTTTTGTATTATGATTTATGTAAAAAGACAAAACAAAAAAACAATGCTAAATCAGTTCCACAACAGTCTAGCTTTTTTGTTCACTCAGTGTGTATTTTTATAAATATTTAGATTTATTTTTGTTTTAGTTTCCATAATGGATCCAACTCATTGAGAGGATCCTTGACTTCTTCTTTATCCTTTGCTGTTACAGTTTGGGCTGTTTTCATTTGGTATGATGTCATAATGCCCCCTAAAAGGGAAAGTAAATATAAACAAATATTTTTATTTAACAATTCTAAATATTAAATAATAACTTACGTTTATTTAAAACTTCGTGAGCATGACTTAGAACGATTTGCATAGAAAGTTCCAAACTATCAGCATCCTTTAGAGCATTTTGTCTTTGGTTACAAATGCGATACCAAACATCAACGACATCTATTGGAAGAAAGAAAAAAAAACGAAAAGAATTGAATTTTGTTGATCTCTTTTCAATAAAAGTAACTAAACTTACTTATCAACAAAGGCCTTTTTGTTTGTGTGGCTTGAATGGCACAAATGGCCACAGCAATTTGTTCCGAGCGCTCAGATCCTGTTAGACAATTCATGATAACTGGGGAATGGCTTTTGAATTCGTCACAACGTTGTTTGTTTCCAGTCAAGACATTTTGGGCAATTCCAAGCAATTGTGTTGGAGAACTAAAATTAAATCTAAATTTAAATTGAACTTCTCTATACAAGACCTTGTGTGTCTCTCATACCTCTTGGTCCAAGCTTTGATTTGTAAGAGGGAAAGATCGAGAATTGCATCACTTCCATTCATTGATAGCTTCAAATTGAATTCAGTTGTGTGGGAGAGATTATTGATTTTGATGACTTTCACTGAAAAATCATCGAAATGCATCTCGGAATTCACTTCTTGTGGCCAGAATGGGTCAAGGAGCTATAAAAAAAAACACATAAATATTTCAAGACTTCCTATCTTAAGATCCAGCCGCTAAAAATCTCACCTCATTAGGTGTATGTAGACACACGACAGTCCTTGCTTTTTGTGACCATATCATTGACCAGAAATCATTGAGAGTATTTTGCTGTGGGGTCTGGGCTATGATGAAATTGGGACATCCTGGTCCAAGGTCCTAAAGAAATCCACAATTCAGCACCAAAGCAATTACAGTTACATTCTTAAGGAGATAGACTTACCTTAACATAAGCAGCATTAATATAATCATCGGTACTCGTCTCCAGGACCACTCGAGCATGATCATATGGAATGCAATCGTTTGAACGATTCTTCTCGGGAAATAGCTTTGCAATGGCTGTTGTCTTCTTTGGTGAATCCTTCTTTAACAATTCGTGTATTTCCTTCCATTTGCTCTTTAGTGGAGTGCTGCCATTCAACATTTTGACATTCAAAGTTTCGATGGTCTTCTCGAAGCGTTCGACTTCTTTGTGGAAATATTTCAATGTTTTGGGATCGGAGAATGGATCTTGTGGGGGTGATGTGGTTTTCACTCCACTGCCATCGCTGCGAACCGAAGAATTGTCCCAATCTAGATTGTGATCCAAGGAGCTTAGATCCGAGCAGATCGAGAGGTTATCACAGCTCATTTTGCGTTCAATTGGAGATTCCAAAGCAATGGGGGATGATGATGTAGCCGCTACGGTCGACGCTGCTGGCTGTGGAGCTAGAATAGCTTGTTGCTTAGTCGGAGACTTTTGCTCTGGCGGATTTTCCGACTTTGTAACTGTGCTGGCAATCAGTGGCTGTAGCGATGGAGCAGGCAAGATGGGAGATGAAAAATCTATGTCTGTGAGGAGATCGATGTTCGATGATGGTTTCTTGGGTTGAGCAGCCAGTGCTGGCGGCTTGGGCCTTGGTTGAGGAGCAACTGGGGCAACAGCGGCTGCAGGTTTGGGTGTTACTGAGGCCGTTGGCGGGGGAGTAGCTCCAGGACCTGCAAAGTGACTTAGTTTAAAACAAGATTCTTTGAGGATTTAAAAATCATACTCACCGTACTCATCGCTGGTTGTGGTTTGAGTGGAATTAGCCTGTCGACTTTGCATGTAGATCGTGGCCTGGGATGGGGTGTACATTGGTGTTGAGTGCTTCAGGTCCACCGGAGGATACCCAAAGGCATTTGCAGCCGCTTGATCGTTGGACTGGTAGCCGTAGGGGAGATGGTAGTAGCTGGAATTGTTCTGATCTCCTCCAGGGGCTCCTGCTTGCCCTGATGCTGGCTGTTCTTGCGGTTTCGTGTGAGATACAACAGCAAGCTACAAAAAATGAGTATCATTGGCTATTGATCTTGATATGCATGACTAAACACTTACATCTTGATCCTGGGCGCTTATTTTGCTTGTACTGCCAGAATCTGTTGTGAAACTGTTAATCTGACCCGTCTGTCCCACAGCGCTCGTATACTGCCCATAGAAGCCTGTCGATGGAACAACTTGGTAGCCACTTCCGTACTCGTAGGCTCCGGACCTGGCGTTGAAGCTATAACCAGGATGAGTCGAGTACGAATGTCCAGTACTGCCAGCTTGGGACACCGCCATTGAACTGTAGACCACCTGAGTGGTTCCCTGGAGGACCGGCACTGGTTGTGGGGGATATTGTTGCTGCTGTTGTTGTTGCTGTTGCTGCTGTTGTTGCTGTTGTTGTTGCTGTTGTTGTTGTTGTTGCTGTTGTTGTTGCTGTTGTTGTTGCTGTTGTTGTTGCTGTTGTTGTTGCTGTTGCTGCTGCTGTTGCTGCTGCTGTTGCTGCTGCTGTTGCTGCTGTTGCTGTGTCTCGGAGCCATATGCTGGATCTTGGAATGTTTGTTCTGGGTTGTACTGAATGGCGAATGAAGTGTTTTGGTAGTACTGCGAAGGCTGGGAAAGAGCAGCAACTGCTGGAGTATCAACTTTTTGAGGTTGGTACTGATACGGGGCTGCGGAGTTCTGTGGAATGGATGCAGGTTGTTGCTGTTGCTGCTGTGAGTAAGGTGAGTAAAGATGAGGATTGTTAGGGACCGATGGCATAGGTTGAGCTTGTTGCTGGTAAGATGACTGTGAAACAACTGGAGCACTTTGCTGCTGCTGTTGCTGGTAGGTCTGGAACGATTGCGATGCTACTGTTGAGGAAACACTCCCTGCAGAAGCAACACTCTGCTGTTGGTATGTCTGATAAGATGGTGGTAGTCCAGTAGGGGCAGCCGCTACTGAAGCTCCTACCGATGGCAAATTTTGTGAAATTGGATACTGCTGCTGGGTAGGAGCCGCTGTTGGAGCCACATTCTGCGAAGCTGCCTGCGTTGGATACTGCGAATACGAACCTCCTTGTGGAGTCTGTTGTTGGCCTGGTAACTGGTAAGCATAGTTACTCTGAGCAGGAGTTGTGTCCATGGGTTCACTTGCAGATGGGGGCATAGCATAGCTCTGCTGGTAGTAAACATTGGCCTCATATGGCGGAGCTGGGGTGTTGTGGTAAATCGGGTTGCTGAAGCCCGTCGGGTCGTAATACTGATTCACGCTGTACGGCGGTGGTGGTTCATTTGGACCAACTGCTTGGGATGGATACGACTGATTCGCAGCAGGAGGAGCTGTTCCGCAGGTGGCTGCAGTTGGATTTTCTGAACCCAAGGGATTCGGGCGAATCGATGGAATATACGGTGCACTGGCATCGCTTCCACCACCTGTGCTCGCCTTTCCCTTGAGATAGTCCTTCAACTTTGGAGTGTTGCTGGATTTGACAGGGTTCGTCGCTAAAGGCACATTATAAGAAGACGGAGGCGCCACAGCCACAGCCGCAGCGCTACTCTTCATTCTCTGCTGGCGATCTTCCTCTTGTACATCCTTTGCAGCTCGAACTCGGGCCAGCAGTTTCTGGACATTACCCGAAAGCTTCTTATAGAATTCAAGTCCTTTGGCACTTTTACCAAGCAAATCCTCATAAACATCATAGGAAGCAGCCAGCGAGGAGAAGAAATTATCCTTCTTGTGCTTCACATCGGAGAGGGTCTTCAGAACCGGGGCAGCCTTTGCGTAGGATTCTGTAAGAGCTGCAAGAATATTTGTCTGAGCATTGAGATTCGCATCGATCAATTCCATTTGCTTATCGTGCTTCTTGAGTTCTTTTGCGAAAAGCGTCTGGAGTCCCTCATCACTGCCGTGGGCAATAACCTTCGTTGTGATGTCATCGTTGTTCACTGCAATTCGGAGATCGGCGTGGAATTGAGCACGTTGGGCTTTCATTTCATTGACTTTGTTGAGAATAAGTTTGAGGTCCTCGAACACCTCGGAGGTGTTGAATTCTCCCGTCAACTTGGGCACACTCGATTGGATCTCCTGCAGAGGCTTTGAGAGAATCTTTAAGTTGTTCACATGCAGTTCCATGGCCTTTCGCAGGGTGTCGTTGCTTTCGCCAGCCTTCTGATGCGCCTCTGAGTACTTTTGGAACTCCCTTGTCAATTCGGTTAGATGTCCATTGGGTCGTTGCACTCCTGAGCTTTGGGCGAACTGCTTCTCATTTGACTCCTCCTCGCTGAGGATGGATTTCATCTCATTCAAATTGGTCTCGACCTCGGCACAAATCTCAGCCAGATGAGACATCGATGCAATGAGATCCGGAATGGCGGCCTTGTTGGCACTCAGTGAGGCACAACGATCGACAATTCCCTGGGGGATTTTATTTGCCTTCTCCTCGCTGATATTCAAATTGTCCAGGGTCAGGGAACTCATGTACGAGGCCAACTCTAGGTCGGACTTTTCAATTTTGGCTCCGATTTCTCGCAGGATCTTCGCTTTTTCTTCGCTGTACATGGAGCTTGCCTCGTGGGCTTTCATCGGGACTAAACGTCCGAAAATATCCTCTCCAGCAATATCGGGATCTGTAATACTGAAACCGATGCCATTAACAAGATTCGCTCCCTGAACTGCGGTAATGTCAGAAAGCTCGGGAACTGGTTCGTGGTAGATGAATTCGTTTTCGTTTTTGGCGTTCTTACGTTTGCCTTCGACGACGTCTGCCGTGAAAGTGAGCGATTCCACTATTTCCTTCTGATCTGGTAGACCTTTGCTTTCTTTGCGAGCCTCTTCTAGCTTCTCCCAAGCGGCCTGGGAACATATTTTTACCGAGCTATATAGAATCTGGATAAATGAGAAGAGAGTAGTAAAAACTTACCTGATACAATGTCAACCTCTCTCCCATCTTTTGTTGTTCTTCGGCCTGCTGTCCTTGATACAGGAATAGAATACAAGTCAAATAGGCGATCTTGAACTTGACATACTTCCTCCAGAGCTTGTAGACACTGCTGTCGATGACCTGCCCGATGGGGCCATCATCCCCTCCCGTAAATAGAGCAGCCAAAGCCGCTCCATAGTAAGTGACAATTTGTGCAGTCACTTTGGCCACAATATTCGGCTTCCTGTTGTCGATGAGTGATTTCTCCAGAATACACTCCTGAGCCTGGGCGAACGACACTTGCTGCATAAAGACCAACAACTCAGGTGTCATAAAGTCGCCATTTCCATTAACACCAGAGTATTTTTCCCTCAACTCGCCGAATGCCCACGCGGCGCATTGGAAATGTGTGCAGGCGAGTTTCATGCCATCGACATCGCCCCGCGACACCGACGCCCCAACTTGGGTGTGCGAGGAGGCGATGTTAAACAAAACCGCTGCCATTTCAAAACGAAGATTGGTCACCTCGCTGACATTGCTCTGATAGAGATCCTTCCAGGTGAATGTGAAGACGGCACGTTCGGAAATTTGTGGAAATCGATTTGCCAGCGAATGCAGTTGACAGTAGTAGCGCTTGAGTGTGGCGCATCCTTGCATATCCTTTGCCGGTCGCATCGAGGAGTTCCGCAGAACTTCCAGGGCGTGGACATCCTTCGAGTAGGCTTCGGGATCCTCCTGATAGCACTCGGCAATGTACTGCAATTGAAAAAACCAATAAAACAATGAACAAGACAAAACGAAAAATATAATGGATGAGTCATTTTCTTATTGTCTTGCTTTGTTGTAAACAATAATAAAACATTAAATTCATAATTAAATCAATGCCATCTACAGAATAAATGATAATTGACACGACAAATTTTGTTCTTTGCGAATAAAAACTAATTTAATGGAAAAAAACATGAAGAAAATTACCTTTTTTAAATTTGCAAATGACGTTCCTTCGGGACTTGTTTTTAAAGCAAACCATAGCATGTGAAGCCTTGGAACTGCTTCCATTTTGTTCAAAAAATCTTTGTCAATATTTTTTTAAGGCGAATTTTGGTACAAAATTTCAATTACAAAAATGGATTATAAATTGGAAATACAAATTTTTAAAATTTTCTTCTTTTCGAATGAGCAGAAAGAAACTTTTGTCGCCTTTCTGCGAAAAGTGCAAGATGTCAATTAACACCGAAAAGAGAAAAATTGACAGTGAATGCAGGAATTATAGGAGAACTGTCATGTGAGTTTTTATAGGAAAGTGTATTCAAAGTTTTGTTGGTGATGAATGCATTCAGGAAACTAAAAATAAATTTCTAATGAAATAGTTGTGATTTGTAACGTTTGGTATCTCTTTTCATTAAAGCAATTGGGGAAAAATCTAAAGCTACTAGGTATTAGATGGTCAACATAAACGGTAAACGCGTTGGCTCTCTGACGTTAAAATGACGTCATAATCTGTGCCAAGGCTGTCGCGTCTTGTGATTGTTAATAAAATGTTGTCAACGCATTGATTAGCACATTGACGCTCACGTTGACACACATTTTGAGTCAACGCATTGACACTATGTTATGACCATGTAATGTGTGAGTCAGTGTTTTTGGGACACGATGGCTCGTTTTTTGGACAGTTGGACACCACAATGACTGTGTCCCAACACTGACAGGGCAAAATTTAATACTGAGTCAACGCATATTTTTAATGTATTTCCATACCAACGTACAATATTAAGGAAATTAAGCTGAAAGATTGTCTTATAAAAACTTTTTCAATAAGGACGGGTAGATGTTGAAATGGAATAAAACAAGGTGTGTGTGAGGTATTAACAAAAGTATGTTTTTATTTGAAAGGCGCATGTATGCCATTAAGTGTGGAATATGACATCATTCAAATGCCCACATCGGCTTCTTACGGTGACACGGATCCGAGTGGTCCAATTTTCAATGACTCTTCCGCATAGATCCGGCTGAATTTGAGCGATGGCCTGTGTTATGTTCAACTTTAGGGCATCGGTTGATTGTGGTTTATTTGCATAGACCTGCGAAAGAAACCCCACAGGAAAAAGTCTAGCGGGGTCAAATCGCATGACCTTGGTGGCCAATTAACATCACCCCTGCGAGAGATAACCTTACCCTAAAATCGTTCATGCAAAATGTCAATCGTGGCGTTTGGTGTGTGGCACGTTAGCGCCCGCTCCGTTCTGCTGGAACCACATGTCGTCTAGGTCCATATGGTTAAATTTGGGCCATAAGAAATTAGTTATCATCATTATGTAGCGCTCTTTGTTGACGGTGACCGCCTCACTAATATCGTTTTCAAAAAAATACGGAGCAATTACGCCGCCGGCCCAAAATCCACACCAAACGGTAACTTTTTGAGGATACATTATCACCTGGTGAACCTCGCGTGGATTGGTGTCGTCCCATATACGGCAATTTTGCTTGTTAACACACCCATTCACTCAAAAATGAGCCTCGTCACTAAAGATGATATCGTCGTCGTTCTATGAAAACTCCCTAAGTCCATTTTTTGTGTTTTGAGATATTTGCATTTGAAGTTTGAAATCAATATGCAAATTAATAGATTTTGGCAAAAATGTAATTCTTCATAATTGAGAAATTGTACATCGTAGACTTTGTATTTATTGTATTTATTCATTTTTGCGGGAAATGGACTTGGGGAGTTTTCATAGAACGACGACGATATTTTGGCCAAAATTGGGGTTCTCTTCCAAACGATTCGAAGCCCAGTCAGCAAACAAACGGAGTTATCCATGCACATGAACTTTGAGCTCCTGGGTCAGTTGGATCTTGTACGAGTGTAGGCCCCAGTCCTGACGCAAAATTCGCCAAGTTGAAGTCTGCGAAAGGCCGAGTTGTTGTGAAAAGGCGAGTAATAGATTGCCTCGTGTTCTGCTGTACACTTTCACGGACCGCGGCGATGTTCTCGGCCGATCGTGCGTTCCTTGAACGTACAGGTGTTGGCTGATTGTCAGCTTACGAGGGTATCAAAATAATAAACCACCAAACACCAAACAAGTCTTGTATATACTTAATTTAAAGTTTAAACCATTTTAAATCTTATTGTTGATTTGTGATTAATAAAAACGTACATAAATCACATCACTTTCCCTATTGACAAGATACATAGATTCGGGATTGATTTTTTGACATTCTTACTGTGGTAGTAATGTCAAAACTGACCAGTTTATACATATTTGTAAGGATGATATATAAACAAAGTTCATTATTCATTCTCACCTAGCAATCAAATAAGTTTTGCATTTCTCTTGCTAATTTGTGAATTGTAAGACAGAGAGTTCTTGAGAAATTGAATCACACAAATTTTATTCCTGAGAATACGGACATCTCTGAGATCTTAGAAATATAAAGTGGCTAAATCTACGTAAATATTGTGACAACAACTGTCAATGAGCTGACAATAGGCATGATTAGTGGATTATAACATATATTTGTGCAATTCATTATACAGGTACCTATATGACATTAACACTTTGACTGCGGATGTCGACGCGTCGTCGACAAATAGTATTTGTTCTATGCGGCGGATATCGACGCATCGTCGACAACTTGTTTATTACTGACCACTTCCAATGCCTCCGCACACCCCGCATTCTGGAAAAACGCCATACTATGATGCTGACGTAGACTACGCGACAATCGTTTTTATAGTTAAAAAACAAAATATTAGTAAAATTAAGCACTGATATAAGTAAAGTAGAGTAAAAGGAACCTTTTTGACAAAAAAATGTCAGCATAGAGGAAGCGCTCAGGTCAAACCATGCCGCAGTCAAAGTGTCAAAGAAATTGTTAGGACTTTCAAATGTGTTTAGCAACGACATCTGATAATTTCAAATGTCAACAGTCAATGGCTGACAAAGACGTTTCTGATAATATTGTCGCATAAACATATTAATTGCGTTTTTTTGGTATTCCATATATAGTGCAGTGAGAAATTGCCAACAAAACGATCCGCAGTAGCCAGATTTTTGTATTTAAAAATTGGTACAACTGAAAGAAGATCTGTCAGAACAATACAAAAAAACACACAAATAGAAGAAAGTTTTGTGAAAATGAAAAGTTAAAATTAACTTAGCGAGCTTGAAGCTCGCCTCAATTCTTTATATACCTGAATCGAGTTGAGAATTATTTATTCTAAACTGAGATAAACCTTTGGTGGAAACATAGCAAAACATAAATATATTTTCTATTGTTTTCTCTTGCAAAATAAGCCCAGTTAGTCCATTTTCACTAACAAAACTAAGTAATATCAACAGTAATAGATTCATTTTTTTCCCCAGTGGAAAACACATGATTCCAAATGCACAACTACTCAACGAACACAGCCATCGAGATACAAATGCAATATCAATCGTACCAACATTTAAGAACGAAATCACATAAGATCCATTCGAGACTCGTATAAATGTCAAAAACCCATCCCTAGTAAGATTATACTCTAACTTTTATCGCTAGTATTCATACTATGGATATTGATTTTGTTATTCATGTAAAATCCTACTATGCTATGGATAGATTTTCTAACAAAACACGGGTATTTATGGTGTTCTCCATGGGAAAAATAAATCAATTAATTCTTGATCTAGATCGGTCAAAACCCAAATTTCCCCTGTTTGCATTTCATGGGGCGAAATAAATTGATTTATTTTTGATTTAAGATTAAATCTGCTGAACTGCAGATTAACCACTCACCAATACTAATACAAAAATTTTAAAAATGTTTAGTTGATAATTTGACAGCTCTACGACACTCATTAACAAGTACAAGAAGTTACACTAATACAAAGACAAGTTTCACAAAAAAAAACAATTTTTGAAGAAAATCTGAATTTACACATGGAAAGCCCCATTAATTGCGGGAACAGTTTTTCACTTATACATACAAATACATTGCGTGAATATTCTCACTTTGAGGGCTGTTTTAGTGATTTTTAATAAAAATCTGACTTTTTACCTTTTATTTACTGCGAATTTCTGATATTTTGGGTGATCGAATATACAAGAACTTTAAACCAAGAAAAACCAAAGAAATTCAGTAGAAGAAAGAAATATCATCTTGAAGCCACTATGTTGCGACGTACAGTGGGGTCAAACAACGATTTTGGGAAAAAACTTGTATAAACGTTTATTAATTTAAAAAAATATAAATAAGGTGGTGCAACAGCTCGTACTCAACCAGGACCTAGTGACTTACAACTCTCAACCATTTCCGTGTGCATATAAATTCAGGGTTGGAGGGGACCTACAGTTTTTATGCCGAATCCGAGCAGCTAATTTAAAGAAAGCACTTTTTATGACAAGAAATACTCTTGAGCCCAAGACCTCTGGCATAACAGTCTTACTCAGTAACTATCACGCCATGGGTACTATAATTTGTTTTTGGCACTACAGTTAACCCTCTTCAATAAAATTTACCAGAATTTTGAACATTATAAAATTATTTCAATTCCAATTGCTCCTGGAAAAGAAATTAACGAGTAAATTACCTCTTTAATTAAAATTAAATGATAGTGAATTAATAGCCTATAATGAAATGAACATGAACGCGGTGGATTTTGTTCTCCAAAATAGTCAATCGTTTCACGCTTATCGAAATCAATAGGAAACAGAGAATCGGCTTTAAATCGAACGATCTTGGAGGCCATTTACGGGTCCGTAACGAGAGACTATGGTGTTACCAAAAGTTTCCTTCAATAAATAAATTGTGGCAAGAGCTGTGTGACAAGTTGCGCCATCTGTGACTTGTTGATGAAACCACAGCTCCTGCACATCATGGTTGTTTAATTGATTAACGAGAAAGTCACTAATCGTGGTTATATAGCACATTCTGGCCGTTTTCAAAAAGAACAGACCAATTATTTCGCCAACCCATAAATCACACCCAACAGTCAGTTTCATCGCTCTACAAATGTCATTCTATTCATGTTGAAATGCCAAACCAAACGAAAAACAATGACAAAATGGCCGACGATTATAATAGTGTTGCCAACTTAGAGCTTTGTACCTCTAAAAACTCGAGTTATTTTTATTTAATTGATACCTGATTTGGAAAGTTAAAGGCATTATGCAAAAAGCAAAAATGAGTCAAAGAAAAGCACAGGGGACATTTGAGCATTTAGTTTCGATTCCTATCTTTTTATGCCTCAAATGAAAGTCGGTTAATATTAAAACATTATGACACATAAGAAATGTAATTTGATAGCCCAAATGTCATAGAGATACCCCTAAACATGTAACATAATCAGAAAAACTCTTATATCGTAGGTTTCCTCTACCTCTTACTCGCAACTTTATTGTGACATTTTGTGATGATAATTTTGAAATAACAATAAACTTTCCATTACAATGGTTGCTTGAATTTTATTGTATTACTAATGAGCACCCTATCAGTATGTACATATCGGCCTTTAACTTTTATTTTGTAAGGAAGGTATCAACCTACTTAAATGTCAAACCCTCAACAATAGAAGATCAAACTCACAATTTTAATTAAACCACTGCTTTTGAAAAAACTGTCTATAGGAGTTAGAGGTAGGTATATATGTATAAACATACCTAAATATAACCATTCTCATTCACATCTTATTGCTTTTACATCTTAAATTGCTTCACAGAACTGCCTACTATATTTTCTTGAATTAAGCGATTTCCTCTCATAAATATACCTCTCTAAATGCCTCCCACGAGCAACTCGTTTAAGCTAAAATGGCTACACAATATCAAAATCCATTAAATTCCTTAACCCCACCACTGCTACAGCCCGCCGCCGCCGTCAAGCCATTCGCCATCCGCCACCAGAACCCAAAACCCAGAACACAACCTAACAACGAACGAAACGAAACGAACCACTCTGTTAACCAATTCCACAAATGAGGCACCAAAATGAATTTGAAGATGAAAATAAAAAATAGAAGGAAAAAAAGAACTCAAGACCCAGTAGCAGAAGCATCAGTTCCATAGAAGAAGCTCCAGGACCAGAGGAGCTTCCCCTAGGCACTCATTTTCCTCATGGCTCTAGCATAGCGGCAGAACGTTAGAAGCAGGAGCAGCTTTGCAAATGCAATCTATAAATTTTCCTCGCTAACACTCTCGGTCTCATCTCTTGATGTTATTTCCTTTTCTCTTTCGTGTTTCGTGTCTCGCGTGTCGCCCTCTTCCAACATACCTGGATCCTGATCCTGATATTATTCTTGGGATATAGCATGAGGATTCCGCTCATAACATTACAGGATGTAATCACTGGCAAAGCCACACGAATGCAATTCATAAATTTCCTCTCTTTCTACTAAAAAACTAACGAAACATTTTCCAGGTGATTGCATATCCTGGATGTGGTTGCATCACATCCTTGCGCTTCCATATACCACACCCATGCGGCATGCCCACCGAAAATCCAGCCCGCAACCATTCCATAGAGCATCCATGGAGTCAACCAATTTCAATTCACTTTCTGGCAATAGAGTAACACTCCACCATCCCTTACCCTTACCCCTTACCTAAAAACACCAACTCCAACCCTATCTCTTATTATGTACCTTGCCTCCAGTGAGGCAATGTAAAGTTAGCAGCATATTCTTCTTTGCAGGGAGTTGAAAGTTAATGTTTAATGTCCTTTACCGATGCTTTTGTGCTTATCCTTGTGACTTCAGTCTTCAGACTTGACTGGCTGCGACTGCGATGTGAATGTGATGCCATCATGATGATGACGACGAGCGACGCGACCGACGACGACGGTGGGAATATGGGAACGTGTTAAATTGTGGGAAACCATGTGGTTTTCAGTAAATTATACTTTTAGTCCTTCTGCTGCTTTCTCCTGCTCCTCTGTGATGTTCCCTGTGCGCCTGGTGCTATGCGAGTTCCAGCGGAGAGATGGTTGACGTTCCTTCATGTGGTAAACTATTCATTCCAATGGTGATGTGATGATGATGATGTTGATGATGATGATGGCAATGGCAATGCATAGTGTGATAGGGACATAGGGTAGACTAGGTGGGGCTGATGAGCTGATGTCTATAGAGTAGAAGAATTTTGCATTTTGGTTATGGTTTTTACTCTTGTGAGTTGTGAGTTGCGAGAGAGAGGAAGGATGTGAAAATGGAAAACCGCGTCTTTATTTTGGAATGAACATCCGTATCGCACCGGCTTGGCTGACGGGATGGGACGGGACAGTTCGGGGTCGGGCTTTTGGCATTGCCTTATCTCCAACGATCATTTATTTTGTTTTCAATTTTATAGTTCCTCTTTTGCTTTACATCCTTTTTCAATGTTTTTTCCACAAACAGCCCTTAAACTCTCAAACCCTCCCCTCACACTTAACCATGATGACTACATAGTATATACATACATCTAAGTATGTATATGTACATAGTACTATGTATGTATATATCCTTACCATCATCGCTTTATTATTGCGGTAGTACACTTCTGCTTCGTTTCATTCTGATTTATCTTTTCATTCTGTTTGTCGCTTGTGAATCCATTTTTCGTAGGAGAATTTGGGATAAAATAAGAATGTACATAATATGTTGTTATAGTATCCTCTTAACAGTTATTTCAAAGTATTTACACATATTTATTCTGACAGCTAAAACGTCTTCTGGTTTAAAGTGAAATGTTCCTGCGTTTTGACAAACAATTGTAAGATTTTTTTGTCAACAAAATTTTATCATAAAATAAGATGTTACTAAACAGACCTAGTACCTATGCAGCGGTACAAGATGGAAACTGCAGTAACAAAAACCGTTGTTCGCTGTTGTCTTCCTTAAGCCTAGTACGCAGCTGAAGTGAAACGAATTTTTTCGGCGGTCTCCAAGTGCAGAGCAAAATGGAAACGAAAACCACAGCGGAAAAATATTTGTGGAAAGTTCTGTCAGCTGTCAAAAACAATTGACAAGTTCTGACAGTCAGCTGGTAGTAAACAAAAGTGAAAAAGAATTCTATTTATTAACATTTTATTGAGCAGTTAGTACATGTTTTTTTTCATTTCTGCTGCTATATTACTCCAGAGGCTCGCAACGGCTGAATTATTTTTGTGAAGCCTATGCTTCAACTTTCAAATAGCTTCACTGGCTATGACCAACGAAGCCAGTTTCTTTTTTTCCTCCGAAGAGAAATCAATTTTTTTTTTCTTCGGTTTATTTTTTCGAAGTTGCTCGTCTTCGTCACTTCTTGCACATCACCAATAACATCCTCAACATCCTGAGTTTCCTATTCGGAAATGTGTTGTTGGAACACATTAGACAAATCCATTTTATTTTAAATTTTAAATCAAATATACAATGTAAATCAAAGTCAAAACACCGAAAGTCACGAGTAAACAATTTTTTTTTTCAATAAAAAAATTAAACGTCAAAATTTCGCAAGCAATTAATATGCCAGGCAATTAAATTGAGAACGAAAAGAGTGGAGAATTGTACTAAGAAATCTAGTACAGCTATCCACTAAAATGACACATTTCGTCGTTCAGCAGCGTACCGAAAAACGAAAAGCACAGCGAAATTTTTCGTTTATGATTTCGTCATGTCATTTTTGTATGGGAATTTTCGTTTCACATCAGCAGCGTACTAGGCTTAAAACTCCAAATTTCATGAAATTTTAGTACAAAGTTCTAACGGTAAAGTTGAGTATAAATTGCCGGTTTTGGAAAGAAAACGAACAGATCTCCAACTGTCCATCCTGACAGTTGCATGAACTTCAAATTTTTCATTTTTGACATCTCCGTAGGTTTGTTCAACAATTATAGTAAGACCAGCCGTTGGGTTCGTTCAGTGAGCGGCAAATAAGACATAACCAGTGCGTAAAGTGACAGTTTGTGATAATCTTTTTAATCTATCTGCTACATGCACAATTCTAAATGTTTTTGTTTTTTGTTTCAGGAATTTTCAAAAAATCGTTTCTTTTTATAGTTCTAAAATCTCATAGATTTCCGTATACTCGAAAATATAAACAAATAGTCTCATATAAATTACGCAATTTTGCTGTCAGAAATCTGAGAATAGAATTTGTATGATTCAAAAAGAATGAAAAGAAATGCAAAGATAATTTGATTAATAAGTAAAATGAAAAGTGAAGAGTATTTATATCTCATTCTTCTGCTTTGTCAATCTGTCTGGGAAAATTCTCAGGAATCTTAGAAATAAAAACTGGCCAGTTGATTTGCTACTATACTCAAAACATCAAACGCGTTTATCTCAATACTCAATCAAATAGTAGATTATAAAACAGTGCATAAGCGCTTGACTCCTTCCCAGCATACAAGTCTCCAGGGCCTGATGGAATTGTCTGAATTGCAACAGCGCTTTATGAAAACTGAAAAATGTATTCACTTCAAAGAATATACCTTAGGTGCATTCCTAGACATCGAAGGGACCTTTAAGAACGTCACTAGCAGTGGTATTCCCCTAAGCCCTAAACTCCGCCAACATAAAACTAATGTTGTCAAATTGGATTGATTCTATGCTCATAAAAGGCATTGTAATCACAGGGATGGGTAACAGCAGGTTAAAAGTTAGGTCATATAAGGGTACTCCGCAGACTAGGGTATTATCTCCAATGCTCTGGTTATTAGTCGTTAACAAAATATTAAAAGAATTAGAGTAAGTGGATTAAAGGTCGTTGCATATGCAGACAACACCGTTATAATGGCTTCAGGGAAATGTATACCTACACTTTGTGAACTTGTACAATTACGTCTTAATGTGCTCAGTAAGACATAACTAACAACTTTCTATGCGAATGCCCAAGCCTTGCCTGACCCACTTACTCCATTTTGAAATAAATCGCTTTTAAGTATAGTCTTATATGAACAATCAATTTTGCAGTATTTTTGAACAAAAATTACCCAAAAAGCCTATTTTTCTACCACTAAGTGCCTTAAACCCCCTGGTATGATGGTTAGTGCGTTAGACTGTCATGCCAGAGGTCTTGGGTTCGATCCCTGCCTATGCCATCTAAAGTTGTTTTCACGGGTACTGCCTCTTGCGAGGAATTGACAAATTCTCCAAGAGTAATTCTCGTCATGAAAAGTGCTTTCTCAAATTAGCCGTTCGGATTTGGCTTAAAAATGTAGGTCCCCTCCATTCCTGACAACAGTACTCGCACACAGGAATGGTTGAGAGTTGTAAGTCACTAGGCCTTAGTTCTCAACGGACGGTTGCGCCACCTAATTTATTTATTTTTATTTTTTAAATGCCTTAAACACGTTATAATATGATAAGAGATTCTGTTTGGCTTGCTGTCAAACAAAAGTAGATGACATTTATGCTAAGTAAAAACAGCAATCAACCGTGATATAAGATATTGTCAGAAGATGTTTAAAATGTATTTGCTAACGTTTTTTGAAAATTGCTGAAATTTGTTTACTATAAAATCAAAATTAAATATACCACCCTGTGCAACAGACAATTTTTCAACTATTATTAGTTCTTTGGGAGCTATTGATAAAACACTGGCTGATCTGTCAATATTGTTACATCTGACAATTGTCATTTGACATTTGCTGGAATTTATATCTAACTTATTTTTTTCCTCTCATATTTTCGATTCGTTTTCTCATTTCCACTTATGCTGTTCAAAGTGTCTCAAAGACTCAGCGTCAATTGTCGATTTAGATAACGCGGCTCAGAAAAGTCAAGAAGGAATATTAGAAGCATGGAAAAAGTTGGAGAGACCTCAAAAACGCAAACAAGATGGCATGTAGCGGTATTTCAAATTTACCTCACAATTTCACAATTATTCTCTCTAAACTTTTATTTTGCCCAGACATAAATGATTTAATGGGCCTGCCAATCGTTAAACTCTACTCAAAAGCTGCACAGGACCCCAGCATCCCCTATTTAATGATTACTACTCTACTCTGCGATGCGTTAGTAGCTTTTGTTGTATATTTTCTACATTCTTTCATTTTGCAATATTCCTTTGCTCCTGATGTTTGTCTGGCAGTCTGGGTCTGGGGTCTGGGTGGGGTCTGGGCTCTCTGCTCTAGGTCTTGGGGTGGCTTGAGTTAAAGCTTAGATGTTGAATTCGTAGATAAAGTAGAAAGGTATGTAGCTTTCATTGTGTGTTTGTACTTTTCATCTCATCCAAGTTTTTTTTCGCATCCCTAAACTGCGCGTCCTTTTGGTGTATCATCATCACAATACTCATTCTTCTTCACCTCGTCGTCGTCCTCCTTCGCATCCACCTCTTTACTCCAATTCCACATTTCTCGTCTTTTCATCAGAAGAGAGTGAATAATTTGTTTGGTTATTCTTTGAGTTTGGTGCCAAATCATGACCTGGGAGCTGATACTGAGACTGAGGACGAGGAGACTGGGAGTTTGAATGTTGGGATGTTTTCGGATGCTGATGCTGATGCTGTGCTAAAGCTGATGGGATGCTGGAATCTGTTTGGTGGAGGCAGGAGGATGACGACGAAAGAGGTTCCTTTTGCTTTTGTATTCGAACATCCTTGGTACTTGTTGTTGCCATCTCCTTACTCCTTGCTCGTTGCTCCTTGCTCCTTCCTCCTGATGCTCTTGTACTTTACTTCATTGTGTATCTCTATATCTTTTAATATTATTTCTCTTTTTTTTTCCTTCGTTCTTTCTTCTTTTTGTGTCCATGTCCTGTTGCAGTTCCATCCGTAGATAGGAAATGCAATTTGTAAGATGAATTCCGTGGAATATATTTTGATTTATTTTGTTGCGCTTGGTTGCTGAATGGAATGAAGAAATAGGTGGATTTTATATATTTCTGTAAAAGGGGTGGTTGGTGGTGAGATTGTCCTTCCGATGTACATACTACACACATACATACATACATACATAGGTATACCGCTATAAAATGAAGGAATATAACTGTAGATGGGTTAACCTATAGATGTGTTCCTTTTATTATTGTTTGTGGATTGGAGTGAGGAAAACGGATGAGCGATGCAAGTTTCAACGCTCATTTTGGAGAATAAAAATAGTGTTGTTGGGTGGGAATGGGAAGAAGGATTTAAGTGGATGTGGATGGATATGGAAGGATTGGGGGATAAGGAGGAATTGAGGAATCGTCTTCTATGCTCTGGCTCTAGTTCTGGCTCAGGTTCTGGTTCTGGTGGTGCTATAGAAGTGGAAAGGACAAAAGGTGTGCATTTTAAGAGGGGAAAACACCAGCAATTATGCAAACATGATGAAGGAAATTGATTTGAAAATGTCTTCTTTAGATGGATGTTTTTAAGTTGAAAAAAAAAACGAAAACCATAAAAGTTCTTGAGAATGAGTTTTGTGTCTGAAGTTTGAAATTACAATGTTTAATTGAATATTAACACGAAGTTTTTCATTCTAGATTAAACAATAAAGTAGGTTTGTGGTGGGCAGGCGGTGGTGGTGGCTGTAATTGAAACTCACATCAGATGAGTTGATAAGTTTTATTAAGTTCTTGTCTATAATTGATCGAGTTTATCAGAAACATAGCCACATAACGTTGAATCTTTAAAATAGGAATAATTGATGGTCAATTGATTAAAGATAAATAACTTTCGTAACGATAAAAATATTCACATAACAGAAGTAACTATTTTTAGGTGTTTTTTCACGAAAGGTCCAAAGTTCGATTTGTATTTATTGAATGGAATTTTTTTCAAAAGGCCGATGACTCAGGAGATGCTACAATACTTACCTCGCATGGGCTAAGTGGAACCGGATCGGAAATTCCCTTAAAATATACGCTTTTTTGTGCCAGACCAAGCTTACACATCTAATCTGGAATAGGTCCTAATTGCCAATCCAATGATGACATAAAGTTGTACATAAGAGGTTTATGGTCTACTTATATTTTGAATATAACGTATTACATAAACGTTTAAGAGGGAGCTGTAACTTTTAAAAGAAGAATTCTTCAACAAACTTAACAATAACGATGTTTAAGATAAAAAAGGAGTCTTTGACAGAACCAAAATCACCTGTTTTGATTAGGGATGCCAGACGCTAGGGACTGACCCACAAATCGAACACAAATGCGTTGGTGAAAAATTTGTCCATGCAAATTGAATTATTGTCCTCTAGAAGTCAGCAAACAAAATCCGATAAGTCTATCAAAATGTATGTTTATTCTAAGTGTTAAGGGTCCTAAATTTGAGGGTTTGAAAATTGGCTTTAATTTAATCCTTTTTACAACTATATTCTTCTACTCTTTAAGTTTTAAAATACTTAACGAAGATTATGACGATTGTTTTCTTTATAATGCAATGAATCTTGTTCCTCTCCACACGAGGAGACTACACCATTTCTTGAGAGGAGAAACGTAAGAAAGTGCACTTATTTTTCAAAAAAGAACGTTTCAGGAGACTTCTAAACAATAAAAACAAAACTGGGGCCAAATTTCAACATCGTCATCGAGTCATACGTGACTGAATTATTTGAATTTGGAATAACTGCTTGTGTTGAAGCGTGTGAAGCGTTAAGCTTAAAAAACGTTTTAAGCAGAAGATGCCATAAAAAACACGCATTTTGAAGCAAATGATCTCCACAATAGTGAATCGCGACAAGAATTGACGTTTGAAGAAATCTGCACAGCATCAAGTCAAATGCTTTCAATTTGATCCCTCAACTATCCATATAAACCATATAAATGTCAAAAATCTACACAGCATGAAGTCAAAAGTTAAAGTTCACTCAACTTGCGCTTCCGCTTCAATTTCGCATTGTAGCGCTGTGTGTTGTTTTTGACTTTTTATCTTTGACAATACAACAAGCTTGGGGTAGTACCCGTGGCGTGATGGTTAGTGCGTTGGACTGTCATGCCAGAGGTCTTGGATTCGATCCCTGCCTATGCCACCTAAAGTTTTTTTCACGGGTACTGCCTCTTGCGAGGAAATGACAAATTCTCCAAGAGTAATTTTAGTTATGAAAAGTGCTTTCTCAAATTAGCCGTTCGGATTCGGGTTAAAACTGTAGGTCCCCTCCATCCCTGACAACAGTACTCGCACACAGGAATGGTTGAGAGTTGTAAGTCACTAGGCTCTAGTTCTCAACGGACTGTTGCGCCACCTAATTTATTTATTTTTTAGTTTAATTCCTTTTAGTTTAGTTATTTCCTTTTAGGTTTTTAAAATTTCTAAAAGCAACTGTCAATTCGATTTTTCGAATGGCAGGTAATACATAGTTCGATAGTTCGACCAACCCGTTGTCTCACTGACACTGCAACGTCACACGACGAATACGTTGACTTAGGCCCCTTTCACACCAAACGAATCCGAATCAATCAGAATCACTCCGAATCAAGTTGAATCTGATTGACCAAGATTCGGCTTCGAGCGCTCGGTTTAAATGTGAAAGGATTCTTTTCCCGCCTTCAGACCGGACGAATCTGGTTCAATCAGGTTTGATTCGAGGTCGCACTTGATTCAACCTGTCAGATTCCTCGTCCGGTCAGTCTTGAATCAACAACCATACGAGAGAGAGAGAGCAACTAAAAGAAGGAAAACAAAAAGAAGATGAAAGGATTTTTATAGATTCAGGTTGATTCAGCTGGTGTGAAAGAGTGGAGATGACGAATCAGATTTAACTTGATTCGGAGTGATTCTGATTGATTCGTATTCGTTTGGTGTGAAAGGGGCCTTATGTGTTAGCTCTATACTTGTTATCGCCTGTAAGGACCGAAATCGGATTTAACGCTCTTAAAGTTGCGGTCACTGACTACGAATTTCGGTAGAAATTTGTTTGCAGACGTTGATCGTTCTTGTATTTTACCATAATGAAACTTTTGAGTTTACTGAATTTATTGACAATGAAAATTCACTGATTAATGAAATTGTGCATTCACAAATTAAATTCAAAGTTACCAAGTCTCTATTAGCAAACGCTATGTTATAATTTATCAAACAGATATAAGGTAGGTATACTGTAAATAGACCAAATATTTACATCAGTACAGATCTTGGAAAAAACCCAGGAACTCTATAGGGCAGAGCTTATCAGAGCAATTTCTAGTTTTGGCGTAATTGTGAAACTTGTGCGCTTGTGCAGAATGACGATGGAGAATGCATGCTGCTCTACTAAGGTCGGAAAAGGTCTCACCAATGGTTCTGATATAAAAAAGTTTTTTTTTCAAAATCTTTCTAGAAAGAATTGTGCAAAACTCAATCTTTAACAATGAAGGTACTAGTGACACTATTGACATAATTGAAAAGATCAAATGCGTTTTTAAGCATTGTGACGGATGCGGAGAAGATGGGTTTAGTGGTCAATGAGGGCAAACCCAAGTATATGCTGTCATCAAAAAAAGAAACTGAGGGGCGACGTCTTAGACAAAACGACATAATGGACAGCTTTATCTTTGTGTTAGCTAAGTACTATATCTACATAGGCACTCTTGCAAATTTCTGCTTCGAGTATGTAAAGTCACCATCTAAAGGGTTTTTCATTTGGCGCGATTAGACTTTGGCGCCCTGTGGCTGCCATTTTGTTTTTGTGACATCTGTAAAACCTTTTGTTTATTATTCAGTTGTTTATGCCAAATCATCATGGCAAGTTACACGATTGAACAGCACGTTTAAATGATAAAACTTTATTATCAAAACGAGTGTTCGTTAACGCAAAACGTGGTGGCCAAATTTGAAATGACCCTACGTTCGGCCGAGAACATCGCCGCGGTTTGTCTAGATGACACGTGGTTCCAGCAAACGCCACGATTGACATTTTGCATGAACGATTTGAGGGTAAGGTTATTTCTCGCAGGGGTGATGTCAATGTCATGCGATTTCACCCCACTAGATTTTTCCTGTAGGTTTTCTTGATGTCGCAGGTCTATGCAAATAAACCACAATCGACCGATGCCATAAAGATGAACATAACACAGGCCATCGCTCATGTTCAGCCGGATCTATGCGTAAGAGTCATTGAAAATTGGACCACTGGGATCCGTGGCACCGTAAGAAGACGAGGTGGGCAATTGAATGATGTCATATTCCACACTTTATGGCATACATGCGTCTTACAAATAAAAAAATAATTTTGTTAATACCTCACACACAGCTTGTTTTATTCCATTTCAACATCTACTAGCCATTATTGAAAACCCTCACAGTTCTAATTTATAGTACTGAGGCTTGGACCTTGTCAAGACGTTTGAATTATCTGAAATCAATATCAAACTAATCAAATTTAAGAATAAAAAGATTTTACGTTTATAAAATAGAACAATTATTTTTGAGTTTATTTTTCAGACTAAAGAAATGAAAAAACATAAAAACTGAGCTTTGCTCAAAAACAAACTTGATTCGAAACTTAAAGTAACAAGTGCAAATAGAAACAAGTATCAAATTAACATTAACAGAAAACTTGGTTTCAATACTTTCCCTTGTTAATTGATACTTAACATTCTCTAAAAAGTCCCATTTGATTACATAATAGTTTTAGTCTTGGCAAAGGAATTGGTTTAGTCATTATATCTGCTACTTGATTCTCGGTAGATATTTGCTTGATTTCGATTTGCCCTTCATTTACTTTTTCTCGGATGAAGAAATGTTTCGTTGCAATATGCTTTGTTCTACGATGAAACTCTGGGTTTTGAGCAAGTCTTACTGCCGCAGAGTTATCTACCTGAAGAATTGGAATTTCTCTCAAGTCTATTATTCTATTGAATAATCTGCACAGCCAAATTATTTCCTTTGTTGCTTCGTTCGCTGCTACGATTTCGGCTTCTGTTGTAGATGTTGCAACCATTGCTTGTCTTTGACTAAGCCAGGAAATAGCTCCACCTGCATAATTGATTACAACTCCAGAAGTTGATCTTCCAGTACTTTTGCATCCACCAAAATCTGCATCACTAAAGCATTCTAGAATTCCTTTCTTAAAATCTTTTCGATATTCAATACCTAAGTCCAAAGTTCCAGATATGTAACGAAAAACTCTTTTAACTCTTGTTATATCCTCTCTTGTGGGATTTTCTAAGGATCTTGAAAGGAATCCAACGCTGTAAGCCAAATCAGGTCCTGTGCCTACCATAAGATACATCAGAGCACCAACTGCCTGCCTGCGTATGGAAATTTACTGGGTTCTTCTTTTCCTGATTGCGAAGTTTCTGAATTCTTCACCATTGAAAGTTGAAATTGCTCTACACTGACTGAACTGGAAACGTTCCAAAATTTTTCTTGCGTGCGCTTTTTGGTCTATTTTTAATCCATTTTCTGTTTGCTTTATTTCGAGTCCAAGAAAGTACGATGCATTCTTTGAAGTAATTTTGAACTCGGTTTTCAGTTCTTCAATGAAAATCTTCAATTCTTGTTGATCAGTCGATGCAATAAGTCCATCATCTACGTAGAGAACAAGTAGTATTTTCTTTTCATTTCTCTGCAGTTTGATGTATCAACAGCCTTGTTGTATGGTGACTTAGAAGACACCATATATATGAAACAACCGGAGGGATTCGAAGATGGTACAGATCAAGTATGTGAACTTAAGAAGAGTTTATACGGCCTTAAGCAATCATCAAGATGCTGGAACATACGTTTTGGAAGTTTCATATCCAAACTAGGATTTCAGGCAAGTGATGCTGATCCTTGTTTGTATATGAGGGAGAGAAATGAAAAGAAAATACTACTTGTTCTCTACGTAGATGATGGACTTATTGCATCGACTGATCAACAAGAGTTGAAGATTTTCTTGACGTTCTTCCTGTTCCGAGCTTGTTGGAACGATATCTCGAAAGGGAAGTTTAACTGCATTTTCACATATAATCGGGTTTTCCTGAAATTGCACATCTCTTGAAAGAACTAACTTGTTCTGATCTTGAATAAAGATTCGGTATCTTCCATCACCGTCATATCCCACAAGAAATCCTTTGACTGCTTTCTTGTCCATTTTCTGTCTCTTCTGAATGCGAATCTGGGTGTAACATGTGGATCCAATTATTCTCAAATGCTTTATCCTCGGCTTCTTCCCCATCCACAATTTGTACGGGCTTTTACCATCGACTGAAGACTTTCCTGTCCTGTTCAGGATATAAATAGCAGTGTTTGTCAGCTCCGCCGAAATTGCGTCTGGAAAATTAGCTTCACTGTTCGAATACTTAAAGGTTCTTGCCATTTCAACTATAGTTCGGTTTTCACGTTCACAACTACCGTTTTGCTCTGGCGTATATGGTGCTGTAAGTCTCTGTGTGATACCATTTGATCGTAGGATTTGCTTAAATTCAGAGTTGATGAACTCACCACCATTGTCAATCAGTAGTTCCTTGATGAGATGACCTAACATCTTGGCATTTGCAATCACTTCCTTCAGAACATCTTTAACTTCTGATTTGTGTGCTATTGCAAATCCGTATCGGAACTTTGTAAAACTATCCTTAAAAATGGCAAGGTATTTCTTCTTCCCAAATGAGTCACGGAAAGGTCCACAAACGTCTGTAGACATCAGCTCACCAGGTGTTGTCGCTTTTCTTCTTGTTCCGAATGGAGTCTATGAGCTTTACCGTAGATACAAGGCTCACAAATCTTTTCGTCGAGCTTGACTTTAATTCCAAATTCTTTCTCAATCATTTGTTTGACGTGTCTTTTGTCTTGATGGCCCCATCGCTCATGGTAAAGTTGAAGTGTTGAGTCTTCTCCAACGGCTACGTTCAACTGCAAATTCTTTTTCGATACTATTGGTTTGATTGCTGCCTTATAAAGAGAACCATTCACTTGACGGTTTCCATATAAAACAATCTCTCCATCGATATCAAGCCAACACTCCTTAGTGGTCGACTTGAAAACACTTCTCTGATTTCTGTCTTGAGCAGCTAATATGGAAAGTAAATTACGAGAAATAGAAGATACATACCAAACATCAGTTAATGTCACTTCTTTGTTATTGTGAGATGAAATAGCTCGGATGGTCCCTTTCCCAATAGCACTAAGCATTTCCTTTCCAGCGGCTTGAATTTTGTGTGGACTGTTGAAATTTTCAAAATCAACGTACCAGTCTGAACAGTTGGTAACATGCCTTGTTGCACCGTTATCAACCCACCAATCCGTCGTCTTGAAATCAGTAGCAAAAACATCGTTACGTATGGACATGAGAGATGTGTTGGTGTCAGCAAAATTGTGTGTACTTCTGTTAAACATCTTATCTTTGGTTGGTCTTCCTTCAGATATCCATCGCCTACAATCTCGCACCCAATGTCCCTTTTTCTTGCAAAAATTACAAATATCTTCCCTTTTATTTCTTGATGTTTTTGGTCTTGGTAAGTTTTCTTGTTTTCTTGAATCATATTTAACAACTAGCGCCTCTTGAGCTGATTTGTCATCTTCATCCTTCTTTTTGAAATTTCTTTCGTACATGCACAGCTGTACTGTTAACTCATCGAAAGTCTTTTGTTCATTTTTGGTAAGAAGCATCCAACTTGACTTGAATGTCTCAAATTAACTTGGCAATATATGTAAAACCTTACATACCAACATCATATCTGGAAGCGTATTTTCACTCTTGGCTTTGAGTCCATTATTAAGTTCATTCCATAAACTCTTCAATTGTGCAATATGCGTGGAAACATCATTGCTTGTATTCCAGTTAAATGCAAAAAGGTAGGTACATATTTTGAACAGTTGATCCTTGGAAGTTGCTTCGAAATGCAAACGCAATTCAATTTTGAATAAACTAAATTCAATTCAGAAACCAACTAATTTATATTGGGGACTGGGCCCATAACCTTTTGAATTATCTGAAATCAATATCAAACTAATCAAATTTCCGAATAAAAAGATTTTACGTTTATAAAATAGAACAATTATCTTTGAGTTTATTTTGCAGACTAAAGAAATGAAAAGACATAAAAACTGAGCTTTGCTCAAAAACAAACTTGATTCGAAACTTAAAGTAACAAGTGCAAATAGAAACAAGTATCAAATTAACATTAACAGAAAACTTGGTTTCAATAAAGACAAGATGAGAACGTCTTAAAATACTTCGAGAGAAAAAATCTTGGGTTAATTTTTGGGTTAAGAGCAAAGCAGAAGAAACAACGACAAACTGTGCGGGCTGTACAGCGACATTGATCTGGCCAAAAGAATAAAAGCGCAACGATTTAGATGGCTGTGTCATGTAGAGCAAATGGACATCAACGCTCCAGCCCGGAAGGTCTTCAAATCCAATCCCGAGGTACAGTGCAGTAGAGGAAGACCGCGGCTCAGGTGGGAGAGGACCTTAACCAACTATGCGGACAAAAATGGGGACAGCTAGCTAGAGACCAAGCTGGCTGCGCACGCATGTTGGTTAAGACCCAGGTCCGTCCCGTAGGTACTGTAGCGCTCGTTTAGTACATAGTATAATTGAAACAAATAGAAAAACGTCTTTTCTGACAAGTAGCTGTATTTATTTTTAGAAATCAAAAGATACTCTATCCTTCCTTAAAAACTTACTTTCAAATCAAGGTAGAATAACATTCCTCAAAAAGACATTTTATACGACTTCCCTAAGCCTTTATTTAGCTACTTTTCAGGTTCCGAGACACAATCTTCTTCCATCACAAAAAAAAAAGAAAAACATAACAAAATTAAAAATTCTTTTAGACTTTCCTGACAATTGGCACCGATATCTTATAAGCTCTTCCCCAGACTTATTTACTCTGTCCATCAGTTGAAAAGTTTGTCTAACGCATTCAATGTCGTTTTGATAATAATAGTACAAACTTCTGGTTGAATAGGGGTTATTCAAAAAGTTGACCTAATTCCAACCGAAAACCTAATCAGAAATATTTTTATTTATTTTCTACTTTTCTACTTATTTGATGTTGGCTAGGTTTTTATACAAACATCATCAAGTTAAGTCAATTATATTTTCCCTCCAATAAAAAGGATTTCCTTTTTTTTCTACATAAGACGATCTTTATAAAACAAAAAAAGGAGTATGTAGCTATAAAAAGAAATCAAACCCACAAAAACCTATGTGAAAAATATGAGTTAACCATCAACAGCACAAAAATTAGTTAGCCCCACATAAATATGGCATACTCCACAATATCTATTCACATAATATATATGATAACCATTATAGCCCTTTTACAAATCTATTTTCACTCAGTTCATTGAAACCCTATAGCATGCGAGGAAAGGACATATGTACGTAGTTTGTATAGTTTATCCTTGCTCTGGTCGTGCTGTTCATTAGCCTCAACTAATCTCCCTATCAGCAGATAGAATACTAAAAAAAACTAAGGCAGCTTCTCGGAAAATGGAGCATCATCTGCAAAAAAAAAAAGGAAAAACAAAAAGTGTAAGCGACTCACATGTGTACCTACACGCTTTACCTACAGACCTGGCAGTTCCGAAAAAAGAGGACTAAAAAAAACAACACATGAACCTTTTCCTTTATACGACGACGACGACTAACGTTAACGTTTACATCCCAAACGCTATATAACACACACTATAATATGTTCTAGTCAGGCCAACATCAAAGTCCCATCAAAGTGGTAAGGTTTTAGTTCGAAGGTAATCCCTGATGTAGGATCAGTGCTTAACGGACGATAAATTTTCTTGTTTTTAGGTGATGGAGGCGACATAAAGGACATCCTGTTCCGGTGCGCTGTCCTATACCTACGACTAGTTGTAGTAGTTTGAACTTTTTTTCTTTTTCTGTGTTCGCCATTCACCTGTCCTATGTCTGTCCGTCCGTTAGTCCTTTCGTCCATCTATCTACCTGCAATTACGTTGGAAGGTATCTATCTATCTGGTATCATTGCACCTCCGCCGCACCGCACCGCACCGCACGGCACTGCTCACTCAATCCTTTTTTAGTTTGTTGGCAGGTGGATAACTTTGTCGGCTACTTTATCCTTTCAACTTTTAAAATTCCCTATACCAATGATGATGATGATGATGATAATGATGATGATGATCCTGATGATGATGATGATGACGATGTTGATGACTATCCATGATGATGATGATGATGGTCCACCGGAAAGTTCTTCTTTTTGCCGTAGTCGAGTCGGTTTGTTTTTGTGCGAGAAGGATGTGTGTAATTTCCATGTGTACCTACGTACAAGCGACTATAGTCTCCTTTGAATTGTCTCTGATGATAGTCCGCTCCTAAACCGTCTCCACTGTCCTGTCCTGTCCTGTCCCACTTCACCACTCCCACCTTCTTTTTTGCGTTTCAAGTTGGTTTGGTAAATTTTGATATCCTACAAAGTTTCTGGTTCGCTTTGTTTCACAAGCCGACACAGCGTGTTTGTTCTGATGGGGATTTTAAGGATGAAAGAGACCATGAAAGATGTTCCTGACGACATTGTCGCTATATACGAAGAGCTATATACGACAAATAGGATGACCATGACGTGGGTCATGAATTCTAGGTAAGGTAGAGGTACATATACACTTATTTTCTGATGGAGTAAAGTGACCGTGTAATTGCTATGTCTATGGCATTGGTGTTGGTGTTAGCGTTAGCGTTAGTTACCATCCTGATGGGGTGCTTCGCTCCCCCTTTCATCAGGTGATGCAGTTGAAGAGGGGTCAAGAGAAAGAGGCGACGATGTGTGGTGCGTTTTACAACAACAACAAAAAAAAAGGACAACAATGCACGAGCTTCTTGTATACATACATAATATGGTTGGGAATCCAATTATTTATAAGGTCACCATCAGGAGAAGCCCCCACCAGTATAACACGTGAAGTGCAAAGAGCTAAGCACTAAAAGCCGAGCGTGTGTATATTAATGAGGTCTGCTTTTTAATTGGTGGAAGGTTATAATGGGTTTTTCTGGTTTAGTTGCCCTATAGTCTAAAGTTTTAAAGCGCAACATAAGTCATCCTGTCAACCAGCCGTCCAACTCACTATCCGGTCGGTAACTGAACTGAACTGAACTGAACTACAATACCAACAAAATAAAAATAAAAGGAAAATTTAACAATTTAGTCGGTCTAGCTCTGCAAGTGGTTGGAAAAATGTAGGTAGTCGGTAAGGTGGTAAGGTGGTATGGTAGTACGGTGGTATGATGGTATGGTGGACGGTGGTATGATGCTATATACTTTTGGTTGTTGCTGCTTATTGAGGTGAGATTTAAGTTGAAGTTGGACGTTATGGAGGGTGTCGAGTTGATGAGATGCATTATGGTTTGTTTTCTCTTTGATCTTGTTTAATTTGTGGTAATAGGAGTTGAAAAGAGTAATTTTTCGAATGAAAATGCAAATGAAAACTATAAATGGAGGTAGGATGATTTGTAAATTGTTATTTTTTTTTCGTTCTCTATTCTATAATTGCAGAAATGAGGACAAATTACCATCAGAGTTTTGTTTAGGTAGAGTATAGAGTCCTATAATAGTCCCAGCAGCATAGCCATCATTAGAATTAGGTGCGAACAATTTTAATTATATATAATTTTTCCATTCTCTTTTAAATTTGAAACAATTTTAAAACTTCTTTTTAATCATTTAGAATTAAACGAATATAATTTTTAAAATTATGGTAATATATTCTTTTATTTAATATGCCACATGGTGTGATTGAGGTTTTGAGACAGTAGTTGACAGCAAACGAAAGTGAAAAAGTGAGACAGAAAGTTTCTGATTTTGGGTGACGAGATGAGTAAAGTCTTGGTGTTATGTCGTAGAAAGGTGACAAAACATAACTCTACCATCAAAGCATCCGTGACCAGGACGAGAGTGTATATTTTGGAAGAACATTTTTTCAGGATCGGTTTCGTCGTTCTAGTCCTTTTCATCATTCTAGTCGGTCTTGTCGTTCTTATCGGTCTTGTCTGTACTGTCAGTGTTGTCGTTCTTGTCGGTCTTGTCGGTCTTGTCGGTCTTGTCGGTCTTGTCGGTCTTGTCGGTCTTGTCGGTCTTGTCGGTCTTGTCGGTCTTGTCGGTCTTGTCGGTCTTGTGGGTCTTGTGGGTCTTATGGGTCTTGTGGGTCTTGTGGGTCTTGTGGGTCTTGTGGGTCTTGTGGGTCTTGTCGGTCTTGTCGGTCTTGTCGGTCTTGTCGGTCTTGTCGGTCTTGTCGGTCTTGTCGGTCTTGTCGGTCTTGTCGGTCTTGTCGGTCTTGTCGGTCTTGTCGGTCTTATCGGTCTTGTCAGTCTTGTCGGTCTTGTTGGTCTTGTCGGTCTTGTAGGTCTTGTCGGTCTTGTCGTTCTTGTCGTTCTTGTCGTTCTTGTCGTTCTTGTCGTTCTTGTCGTTCTTGTCGTTCTTGTCGTTCTTGTCGTTCTTGTCGTTCTTGTCGTTCTTGTCGTTCTTGTCGTTCTTGTCGTTCTTGTCGTTCTTGTCGTTCTTGTCGTTCTTGTCGTTCTTGTCGGTCTTGTCGGTCTTGTCGGTCTTGTTGGTCTTGTCGGTCTTGTCGGTCTTGTCGGTCTTGTCGGTCTTGTCGTTCTTGTCGTTCTTGTCGTTCTTGTCGTTCTTGTCGGTCTTGTCGATCTTGTTGGTCAGTTTTTTATTATTTAACAAAAAAAAATTAATAAAGGGATATGACAGGATTTCTTGGAATTCTGGATTTCCTGATTTTTGGTTTATGGGAATTTTGGTTTTCCAGATTTTTATTTTTTTTTTTATTATTTTGATCTTCCAGGGTTTTATCTATTTGGATTTAAAATTTTTGGAATAATTGAGTATTGTGGATTTCCATTATTTTTGGTTTTAGAGGTTTTGCTTTTCACGATTTTTTGATTTTAGGGATTTCAAAATGTTGAACTTTTTGGGGTTGTTATATGATGCTACTTAAGCATCCATAAATAACCCTCCAAACCCTAATCAAAATACTTAAAACAACCAAATCAAGCAACCACAACAAAACATAAACAAAAACAAAAAGTATTTGTTTATGGTGTTGCAAAAAAGTGAAAACAAACTTGCTGATCGACGTAATCATTGAAGTTCAAAGCAATTGCGACCTTAATAAACGGTCAAAAGCAATGCTTTGAATTCTCGATGAAGTAATTCGAAGCGTCATCAGAAAGTTTTCAACAAGACGAACGTTGAACCAAAGCACAGGTGTGAAGTGCGGAAGTGCATGGTAATGATGACACCAATATGAAAATAAGGTGAGTAAATGTAATAATATTAAGAATTAATGTAAAGTAGGTTAAGAAATGACATCAATGTCATAATAATGTACTAATGGTAAAAATGTAATATTAAGGAAGTAGGTTAAGAAATTTAGTAAGTAAGCATAAAAATAATATAAATAGTTAAGTAGTTTATGTTAGTAGAGCAGTCAAAAAATATAAAGAAGCCACAAACTAGATCAACTGTAGCAGGAGAGATCTTAGAAGAAGAACAAAAAAATAATAAAGATTAATAAAGAATACATATATCCCACGACAGGATTACACAAAAAGGTAATTGTTTGTTTAATTTCTTATTTGTAAATCGGCGCCGAGCGCCTAGATCTCTGGCTTCCCTTGGCGAGCCATTAAAGCCAAGGAAACCCCTACATCCCGTTCCCAATCCCTAAAAGACACACAATACAACAGGGTCGTGATCTTTCTAATTTATTGATAGTACCATTCATGATATTCACGCATGATGAACAAGACGATACTGTATGTTTTGGACCAGCATTTGCAAAGTGTTATTGGATTTGCTGGTTTGTCGCTGTTGTGTTGGTTTTTTCGTCATGTCGGGTTTTGCAGTTTATTGTCGGTTTCTTTGGTCAAAAGCAAAATTTATGCAATCCAGTATGATTTCGAAATCGAAAAACCAAAATTCCGAAACTCCAAAATCTTGAAAGACTAGAATCCAAAAAATTCATTTGGGATTTTGGGTTCCTGCAATTGTGAGTTTTTGGAACTTTGAGTAATTGGAGTCATAGAATTTCTGGTTTTCCAGTTATTTGGTTTTTAAAATAAATGATTTTCAGTTTTTTCTTTTGAGTTTTCGGGGTATTTTCGGTATAAAGGTGTTCTGGATTTTACCTTTGGAACTTTCTGTTTCTGTGATATTCAGTTTTCGAGCTTTCAAACTTACCACATCTTCGCTTTTTGTGATTTTCGATTTTTAGTTATTTGACGTTATGGCTTTCAGGATCTTAAAATGTCAGGGATTTCTGTTTTTTTTTTTTTTTTTTTTTTTATAATTTACAGGAACGCGAGGGGTTATAAATACCCTTTGTATGTTTATATTCAAATACAGGGCGAGTGTTTTGAAAATATGGAAGGATTTAAGAGGAAATATCGGTGAACATCATCAGAGGGTAAAACAGAGTTGTCCTCAGCATTCGACTTTCTCGATGTGCGGTTAAAAAAGCATCTCTATACTTGACAGTACTTCAAAATTGAGCTCAATGGTAAACTGATGAGCATTCCTGGAAGTGTATATATTGCTGCTGAATTGTTTAAAGCAACACTATCGACTATCGACTATTATTAAAAAGCCCTTTTTCTATCCAAGAAATTTAAACTTGTTTTTGGGGCACCAGCCCAGGTATGCGAATTATATTCAAACTTTGGTAGGCTTTGTAAATTATAACCATATCATGGCTTTATGAGTAGTAGGTCTACTGCAACAAATTTAGCAATTTTTACAAATTACTGTCTTGGTTGTTTAGAAAATCGTACTCAAGTTGATGTAATCTACACCGATTTTTCCAAGGCGTTTGATCGGGTACAACATAATGTTCTCTTGAAAAAACTTGAATTGCTTGGCTTCCACTCGAATCTCCTAAAATGGGTCAGAAGCAGAAGCTATTTGGTTGGACGAAGACAATATGTTAAAATTGGTGATGTTCTTTCCAATGAAATACAAAATTTTTCCGGTGTACCACAAGGTAGTCATCTTGGTCATCTCTTTTTCTTTTTATTTATAAATGATTTACCGAATTGTATTAAAAGTTCTAGATGTCTTTTATATGCTGATGATCTCAAGATTTTTAGTTCTGTAAGTTCTTCATCAGATGCTAGTAAAATTCAACTGGATATTGATAATATTACAGTGTTGTTTCATAAATCGTTTAAATTTTAATGTACAAAAATTTTGTATTGTTACGTTTTCTTAAATAGGGTTTTGTTTTGATTACAACATTGAGAATCAGTTCTTATTGAGGTTAACAAATCATAAGGATCTTGGTGCGATTTTTGACTCGAATATGAATTTTTCTCTCCAAATTGATAATGTTATTTGAAAAGCTAGCGCCATGTTAGGATTTATTTCAAGAACTTCTATGTCATTCGAAGATCCTTATACTTTAAAAACTCTTTTTGTATCCCTTGTAAGACTTTTACTTAAATATTGTTGCATAATATGGAATCTCTTTACACAATCAAGTAGTTTAAGGATTGAAAAGTTTCAGAAAAGATTTACAAAATTTGCTTTACGAAAGCTTTATAATTATTCAAATATGCCACCTTATGAGACCAGATATGCTTTAATTGACTTAAAACCTCTAGTATCTAGAAGAAAATTGTATTCAGTACTCTTTGCTTACGATGTGCTCAACTTTAACATAAATTGTTCATTTTTGTTGTCCCAGTTTAATATGTATGTTCCATCTCGGAATTTGCGTCCTAGAAATGGTAGTTTTCTACATGTTCCTTTTCATAGCAAAAATTATGCGAAACATAATCCAATAACTGCTTCTTGCATTGCTTTTAACGAATTTGAATTTGTAATTGGTTTTAATAAAAATGGATTAGATAATAAGAAAGATGTATTGAATTTGTTGTAACACTATGTTTTTACCACTGTCAATTTGTAAATATAATGTTTGATTTTAATTTAGTCTCCATAAAGTATTGCAACTTGAAAGACGAATAAATAAATAAATTAATACATATCCTAAGCACCTAGCAGCGTTTTTGGCAATGTGGAATATGTGATCAATCCATAAGAGGGGCTGTGATACACATAGCAAGATCTGAAAGCTGATTAGTTTCCTTGATGCAAGTGACACTCATGGATAGCGGCATCAGGGCTGGGTTACGCTTCAGATTAAAAATGTTCTGGATTTTGAGTTCTAATTGGGCATTCTGAAATTAAGGGTTTGGAGTTTTTAGTATTCGTAATCTTGGATTTATTTGGATTTCCGGTACACAGGATTTTTCGGGGTTTTGAATTTTCTAGGTTTTTGGAATTTTGTTTTATTTTTATAGTTTTAGTATTTTTGTGTAATATTTTTCGAGTATTTGACCCAAACGTTTCAATTCTCACTTTCAACACTTAGAAAAATGTTATAGATAAGGTTTGTTGTCTATTCTCCATCGTTGATAGACTTAAAAACCTCTGAGAATTTAAAATTTTTTAAAAATGGTTTTGAAACTACACTATACACACCTATCACTAATCACAAATAAAAACCAATAACAAAACATTAAATGCGTTAGTTAAAGCTAAACAAATAAAAATAACAACTTACGACTCCATCAAAAAAAGAAAACAAAAGAAGTAAAATTTTGTCCACACTATGATTACACTTAAAATCCCACATAATTTTAAAAATATTTTCAATTTCAAATCATTGCACACAATTTAAATGAAAATACAACAGATGTCCCATTCTGAACGTTCGCCATTGCCAGCCATAGTCATCGTAGTCGTCGTCGTCGTCGTCGTCGTCATCGTCATCGCCATCGTTGTACCCAGTTATAAGCTTCTTTTAAAACATCACCTCCACCGCACTATAAAACCTTTTCTTGTTTTAATCCTTTTAAATTGCGAACCGCATTTAACCTCAGACAACCCTGATTTGGTGTTAAGAAAAACCCCACCATTTACGAGCGATGTAATTTCGTGTTGGAATATTCTTTTCCTTTTTCTTTTTTGTTTTTGTATTTTCTTTAATGTCCCTGTCATGGTCATTAAAAGACAAATGGAGTGTACCCGCATAGGGGCGATGTGGTGATGATGGTGTTGGAGGTTAGGGAGGTTGAGAAAGTGGAAAAAGAAAACTTCTTTATTCAGCCTTTAGCTGCATCAGCGAGGACGACGACGACGAGGGTGGTGGGTGGGTGATGATGGTGACGACGACGACACCCGCGAACTATAACCCCAGACACTTTGAACAGATTAAAGTTGCAAAAATGTTTTCCTCATTTTATTTTAAAATTTCAAAATGAGAAAAGAATAAGGATTATGGGTAAAACGCAGGTCGCAGAGTCCTTTGTATTTTTTTGTATAGATTTTGATTATATTTTTCCTTGCGTAAATGAAGACTTTAAACTTAAAAAATGGAAGTTCATGTGTTCCGTAAATTCGTATCCTTACATTTAAGCGAATTTTTTGAACTTTGGTTAAGTCATTTGAATTGAATTTGTGAAGCAATCGATGTAAGGAACCATTTCAATGACTTCGAAAAAATGCTCTTTACACGAAATTTCAGCTGAACTTTAGACTTTGTTCCGTTAAAAAAAGTCCTTGAAATCATTCATAGAGAACCTCAAAGTTCATTCCATTTGCATGAATTACAAACTCATCCCAACTTTCATCTAAAATCATTGCTGTGGTTTCATTTTTAAAGAAAAGCCACTCTAGCGTATACGTAACTTTTTTTTTTTTTTTCAAAACCAAATATTGTTCCCCAAGACGAAGTTTAGAGAAAAAAACTTTCAAAATTCGATTTTTTCCATGGGCCACCGAGTCGTGATATTTTCTGAACCCAACCGAGTCCAAAATAGCCCTTCCCACTTTTTCTTAATGACAAGAAATAAAAAAATAATTATCCATGAAAATTATTGCGTTTCATAGCCGCCGGATGGAGAACTTTTGATTTCCTTTGAAAGTAGCATCCTTTTATAATATTGTGTTTTTGTGTCCTTGTGTCTTTCATTCTGTGTGTTTTTTGTTTGTACATTTTTCGTGTCATTCGTTCGAACTTATTTTGTTTTTTTTTTTTTTTTTCTTGAAACCGTTAAGTAGCTATGAAAATCTCTTTCGGTTGCTTTGTTTTCCGATGCGACGTCTTGTGTCGAGAGAGAGGAACAGTTGGCTGTCCTTAAGGCACTTCCTTGCAAATATTTGTATCCTTTCTTTGAAAAATCAAAAAGAAAGAAGAAAACACTTGAAAAAAAAAATATATGGAAAGAAAATTGGCCATCTGTAACAGCCGGTTGACTGAACGGGCCAGGCCAGTTTCAGGACAGGACAGAACACAACACCAACGTTTGTTGGGTTCTCATTCTCAATCTCGTTTTCTTTAGTTTTTCTTTTTCATTTAATATTTTTCTATTTTTTCGTGTCCATTCATCCTTTTAGCCATTACGTTCACCAGTATCGCAGTATGGCACTTTTGTGAAAAGGACAAAAGGCAATTATATCGTTTTAATTTCGCGTTCAAGAAGCATCCTCAAAGTGTATATAAAATATAATTTCTCTCCGCATCTGTTACCATCTACACACTCCACTCTCGAAACTCGGAACTCGGATATACTCTATATCAGGAGCAAGGAGTTGCCTGGTTCTCAACCATTGATCCCTTGGTTATATTTATGGAAAAATGTTGCTTCTCCTATTCTCTGCTCTGATGGTCTTCCTCTATTTATAGATTAAGAGAAGATGATATTGGAAATAAAAATTCTTATATACCCAGTATCCGAGTTATGTATATAGGGAACGAAAATTCCATGGATCGGTTAGGTTATGGACAAGAACTCCAATCACGTGCACGATTTTAATTTAATATTTTATTTCCTATAGTGTCCGGTCGAGGTCGCCTGGATTTTTATCCAAGGTATATGTATATGGGAAGATATTGATACATGTGAGCAGTCTACAGGGATAACAATATCTGGACCTTTTCTTTGTTTTGTTATTTTTGAGGAAAATATTAAGTTGGAATAATAACGAGTGTGGTTTTAAAGCCCTTTAATCTGAAAATTAAATCTTAAAAAAAAAGTCTGTAATATTTCCTATTCACAAAAAAGGACCTTTTGACGTTGTGGAAAATTACAGAGGAATTTCTTTTATGAATGTAATAGCGAAAATATTCTGTGGCGTTCTTATAGAGAGACTTGAAAAGTGGGTCGAACGGAAAAATATTCTATCTGACCTTCAAGCTGGCTTCAGAAAAAATTATTGAACCATTGATCAGATATTTACGCTGTCATCCATTGTCAAAGCGTTTCATGCCAGGAACAAAAAAGTTTACTCATTTTTTGTTGACTTTAAAGCTGCCTTCGACCTGGTTAACAAAAATGCGCTCTTCTATAAGCTCTCAAAACTTGGCATATCTTCTAACTTCATTAGAGTGATAAAAGAAATGTACACTAATACAAATGCAGCAGTTTGGGATGGCACATCCTATTCAGAATGGTTTGAGACAAATACTGGCGTAAAACAAGGTTGTCTCCTCAGTGCATTGTTGTTTTCTCTGTTTATAAACGACGTAGTAGATGATCTTCCCGGAGGAGTAAGAATTGCAAATACTACCATTAATGTGTTGTTATATGCAGATGACCTCGTCATACTCTCTGAATCACCAGAACATATGCAATTAATGATTAATCGCTTATCGTGTTACTGCAAAAGATGGGGACTAACAATTAATACAGAGAAGTCAAAAATGATGGTGTTTGCGCGATATCCAAGAGTTTACAATGAAAGGCAATGGACTTATGATGGTCATTTACTAGAAACAGCTAAAGAGGTCAAATATTTGGGAGTTAAACTAAATCCGGCTTTAAATTTCAACAAACACCTAACCGGAAAAGCCAATAGCTCTCAAAGCTTGCTTAACTTATCATGGAAAAATGTGTTTTCCAACAAAAGAATAATTTTATCTGCAAAATATAAGATATTCAATGCAGTGGTTAAATCAACTCTTTGCTATGCTTCTCAAGTTTGGGGGTCATATGAGTACGAGGAAATTGAGAAATTCCATAGGAATTTCATAAAAAAGCTCTTCAATCTACCCCAAAATACGCCTTGTTACGCTATATACTTGGAAAGCGGACTACCAAAACTCTTGACAAATACACTCAAGTCACAAGCTGACTTCATAATAAAGGTATGCTGTCATTATGAGGAATCAAGGCTTTCAAAAAAACTACTTTTGTATGAGTTGCGAAATAAGGACTGGTGGAATGAAAGATGGCAATCTATTGGCAATGCTTGTGGGGAAACCTTACATATTGATGTGAACAACCAACGTAATTTGAAAGACCAACTCTACCACATTATTCAGAAAAACGAAGACTCTATTCGAGATGCCTTCATCGTTAAGGCTCGGAATTCTGAAAGTAGAATTTTATACAGTCAGCTTAATTTTAATCTAAACAAGAAAAACTACTTTCACGACTCACTTAGCTATGATGAAATATCCGTGATATTCAAAGCAAGGTGTGAGCTCATTGCCTTAAATGATGACCCCTATAATGGAAGCTTTAATCAATTTTGTACGCTTTGCAACCTAAAATCGAAAGAAGATTGCTTTCATATCATAAGTATATGCCCAATATTCAAAGCGCAAAGGCAAATTTCCTTTGGAAAACAAGCACTAACAATGCAGGAAACTATCCAACTTCTAAACGAGTGTGACTGGAAAATCCTAAGCAATTTCTTAAAAACAGTTTACAAGTACAGGATGTTATTAATATCAGAATACGTTTGATACTTTAGTTCTTTTTTTTTTGTTGATTATTGAAAATTTAATTAAATTTTAAAATAAACATTTATAAACTTACCAACCAGGCTGACGGCTTAGCCATAGCTCTTAAATTCATGATTTGTATTATATTTGTTATATTGAAATGTAAATAAAATGAATAACTTACTTACTTACTTACTTACTTCTTAAAAAAATGATACGATGTTGGTATATTTCTCGCCTAGCTACCATTTCTCTTTAAAAAAGTATAAAAGAGGTACAAATAGAATTTAAGGGGGATTTCGGGATCGAAATAGTGCTAAGTACAATAATATTTCAAATTTCAATACAAATTTTAGTTATTTTTGACGAAATCAACTTTTACCCTTTATAATTCTTACTTTGAAGACAAATTTTGGAGTGTTTAAATCTAGTGAGAAGTAGAACTATCCAATTACAAAAATGTCTGAAACTTCATACGTTTCAACTTTAAAAACAATTTTTTTACATTATTGTATTTGTAGTTTTGACGTTATGCCTATGAATGTGTGTGAAATCTAACAAGAAATACAATGCAGGGAGCTAGGCTCCTCAGTCCTGGATTTTCGCTATTTTTAACTTCAAACAGGAAGTTATTGTAATAGGTCCGATTTGTCGAATTGAAAATTTTGACATTTCTCGACGTTTCAAGGTCCCTAGAGTCGAAATAAAAGATTTTTAGAAAGATGTCTGTGCGTGCGTGTATACGTACGTTCGTACGTCCGTACGTTCATCGTCTATAGCTAAAGAACCAGTAGAGATATCGACTTGTGCATCGAAAAATAATGTTTTTAACATCTGGTAAAATTTTGAGAAAAATCAAATTTAAAGTTTTTTTTTACAAAAAATTAAAAACCTTAAAAAAATTAACAAAAGTTGGTAAAAATTGATTTTCGACTCAAATATCTTTTCAAAACTTTAAGATTATGGCTATCAACTAATTTTAACTTATTAGAAATATTGTTTTCAACATTCGGAAAAATTTTGAGAAAAATCAAATTGATAGTTTTTTTTACAAAAAATAAAAACCTAAAAAAGAAATTAATATAAGTTTGTAAAAATTGATTTTCGACTCAAATATCTTTTCAAAACTTTGAAATATTGGCTCTAAACCAATTTTATCTTTTAAAAAATGTTGTTGTTGAATTGACAATGTTGTTTTGTTGAATTGACAATTTTTTTACAAAGGATTTAAATTTCCTTAAAAAAAAACTAACAAAAGTTGGTAAAAATTGATTTTTGACTCAAATATCTTTTCAAAAATTAAAAATTATGGCTTCAAACTTATCTTATCTCACAGAAAATATTGTTTTCGATATTCAGTAATTTTTTTATAAAAATCCAACAGTCCATTTTTTCATAAAAAAATAAAATATACAAAAAATAAAATTGATGTTCGGTTCTCGATATCTCTCAAATTAATTTCATTCATCCAATTTGTATTTGTTTGTATAAGAAATAAAAACTTTTCAGAAATTCTATTAAAATTGGCATTGGTTTTTGACTAAAAATCTCGTTAACGAAATTAGATTTTGAAATAAAACTATTTCATTATATACAAAATATTGTTGGTAATTTTAAAATTTTTAAGAATAATTCAACTGACAACTTTTTTAACACAACACGAAAACAAAACAAATCGACAGACCGGATGGGAAGTTATCAGTTTGGGTCGCATCCCAGTCTATTTTTATTATATTTGTCTTTAAATTGTTTTCAGTAAACACATCTCTTTGGGGATATGTATACCTTTTTTGTCATTATTATTAGTAGCAAAAGAATTCATAGCTATATTATAAAAACATTCACACAATAATTAACAAAATTTTACATTGAATTTTTCAAATTCCAGAATTAATTCCGGAAAATTGTATCAAGGGTGTGTTCCAAAAGTCACTACCTATACCAAATTAAAAAAAAACGTACTTTTGCAGTTTATTGTTACAAACGTTGAATACCTGTTTGAATGTCTTGTATTTTTGTAGGTGTATTGAAGAAACAACTTGTGGTCGGTAATTGATTAATTGGCTATAATTATATATTTCAAAAACTACTAAATATACTTTTTATAAACTTATTATAATACAAATATTTTTCTTTTATAGTTGAAATTAAAAAAAAGAAAGGCTGGGATGCGACCCACACTGATAACTTCCCACCCCGTCTGTCGATTTGTCTGGTTTAAAAGTTTGTAGGGTTTCGTGTTTCGTTTCTTAAAAATTTAAAAATTACCAACAATATTTTGCATATAATGAAATTTCAAATCAATTTCAAAATCAGTTTTTTTAACTAGATTTTTAGTCAAAAACCAATTTTTACCAATTTTAGTAGCATTTCTTAAAAGTTTTTATTTCTTAAATAAACAAATACAAATTGTATGAATGAATAAATTTGAAGTTAATACCTTCTATTTTTCACGAGATATCGAGAACCGAGTATAATTTTTTACCAAATGTGCGTACTATTTTTTGTAAATTTAATTTTTTTTAATGAAAAAACTGACTGTTGGATTTTAACAAGATTTACTAAATGTCGAAAATTCTATTTTCTGTGAGTGAAATTAGTTTGAAGCCAATATTTTTAATTTTAAAAAATATATTTAAGTCGAAAATCTATTTTTTACGAACTTTAAGTAATGCTTTTTTAAGTTTTTTTTTTTGTTAAAAAACTGTCAGTTTGATTTTTCTTAAAGTTTTATCGAATATTCAAAACAAAATTTGTTATAAGATAAAATTAGTTTGAAGCTAATATTTTCAATTTTAAAAAAGATAATTGAGTCGAAAATCATTTTTTACTAACTTTTATTAATTTTTTGTTTTAGGTTTTTAATTTTTGGAAAAAAACTGTCAATTCGATTTGTCTCAAATTTTCACAGAATGTTGAAAACAATATTTCTTATAAGATAAAATTAGTTGGAAGCCATAATCCCAAATTTTCGAAAAGATATTTGAGTCGTAATTCAATTTTTACCAACTTTTGTTAATAATTTTTTAAGGTTTTTAATTTTTTTTAAATAAACTGTCAATTCGATTTTTCTCAAAATTTTACTGAATGTTATTAACAAAATTTTTTAAAAGATAAAAGTAGTTTAAGGCCAATATCTCAAAGTTTTTAAAAGATATTTGATTCGAAAATCATTTTTTACTAACTTTTATTAATTGTTTGTTTTAGGTTTTTAATTTTTCGAAAAAAAAACTGTCAATTCGATTTTTCTCAAAATTTTACCGAATGTTGAAAACAATATTTTTTATAAGATAAAATAAATTGGAGACCATAATATCAAATTTTTGAAAAGATATTTGAGTCGTAATTCAATTTTTACCAACTTTGAGTAATGTTTTTTTAGGTTTTTATTTTTTACTAGCGGCCCGTCCCGGCTTTGCACGGATAGAATCACTAAATTAGAAAACATTTGTTTGTCCAATCATTAATACTCTTCGCAGTGTATGCGATGAAAGACATTTTATGGCTAATTTTTTTACACCTTCGGTTGGTTTTATTAGGAATTTCTAAAGATTTCCATAGTAATCTAGTACTAAATATAGCCTATGTAACTCAGTGATAATGTAGCTTTCTAATAAAAAAAGAATTATTAAAATCGATCCAGTACTTTTTGAGTTTATTTGTTACATACAAAAATACAAATCTTTTTAGATTAGTGTAGATAAAAAATAATTGCCAATTCTATTGTTTTTAAAATTTTACCAGATTTTGAAAACGTTATTTTTCGTTGCACAAAATTGTTTTAGAGATAAAATAATTTTGTATTCGTAAAATTTTCGAGGTGACAAATATTTTTTTTTTTTAAAACCGTTAATTGGATTTTTTCCAAAAATATATTTGTTTGGTATCACGTTGCAATATATAATTTAAAATTTAATTCAAGTCTCTAGCGTTATTGGTTCGTGAGATAATTGGGATTAACCAAAATTTTCACCTTTTTTTTAAACTGCTATGGAAAAAAAACCACCCACGCAATTTTCTTGAGAGGCCTTTCTCCATCTTTCTACATCATTATCTGTATAACAAAATTTATTTGAAGTCAATATCTCTTCTGGTTCTTGAGCTATGGCCGACGAAAAAAACGTCGGGAACGTACGGGCATACGGACGTACAGACGTACGGACACACGCACGCACAGACATCTTTCTAAAAATCTTTTATTTTGACTCTAAAGGCCTTGAAATGTAGATAAATGTCAAAATTTTCAATTTGACAAATCGGACCCATTACAATAACTTCCTATGGGAAGTTAAAAATACAAAAGTCTTCTAGTCCTAGGCTGTGTCTTGACATTCTGTTAGTTTGGATTGCTTTGTTTTTGAACACGCCCTTGAAATGTTCAAAAAGGAATACTAAATGCGACATCCTGTTTGATTTTTGCGTAACTCTAAGCATGTTTTCTTGCATAAAGTCGTCTGCTGCTTGTAGGTTACCGAAATGTCAGCCTAAGATTTCCATATTTATTATTGAATATTTTTGATAATATTTTGTTTATCATAAAACCTATAACTAAGGCTAAAGATACTTTCAGATGGTAACCACGGAATAATCAGTTGAGATTTTGTTACAGAACTGAAGCAGCAAACTAACGGGTGATTTTTTAAGAGCTTGAGAACTTTTTTTTAAAAAAAAACGCATAAAATTTGCAAAATCTCATCGATTCTTTATTTGAAACGTTAGATTGGTCCATGACATTTACTTTTTGAAGATAATTTCATTTAAATGTTGACCGCGGCTGCGTCTTAGGTGGTCCATTCGGAAAGTCCAATTTTGGGTAACTTTTTCGAGCATTTCGGCCGGAATAGCCCGAATTTCTTCGGAAATGTTGTCTTCTAAAGCTGGAATAGTTGCTGGCTTATTTGTGTAGACTTTAGACTTGACGTAGCCCCACAAAAAATAGTCTAAAGGCGTCAAATCGCATGATCTTGGTGGCCAACTTACCGGTCCATTCCTTGAGATGAATTGTTCTCCGAAGTTTTCCCTCAAAATGGCCATAGAATCGCGAGCTGTGTGGCATGTAGCGCCATCTTGTTGAAACCACATGTCAACCAAGTTCAGTTCTTCCATTTTTGGCAACAAAAAGTTTGTTAGCATTGAACGATAGCGATCGCCATTCACCGTAACGTTGCGTCCAACAGCATCTTTGAAGAAATACGGTCCAATGATTCCACCAGCATACAAACCACACCAAACAGTGCATTTTTCGGGATGCATGGGCAGTTCTTGAACGGCTTCTGGTTGCTCTTCACTCCAAATGCGGCAATTTTGCTTATTTACGTAGCCATTCAACAAGAAATGAGCCTCATCGCTGAACAAAATAAATCGGACGTAAAGCGCGAAACACATTTCGAACCGAACACTGATTTTGGTAATAAAATTCAATGATTTGCAAGCGTTGCTCGTTAGTAAGTCTATTCATGATGAAATGTCAAAGCATACTGAGCATCTTTCTCTTTGACACCATGTCTGAAATCCCGCGTGATCTGTCAAATACTAATGCATTAAAATCCTAACCTCAAAAAAATCACCCATTAGATAATAAACGTTTGGCCGAAGCCTTGTCATCAATGTACTTCAAAATTATCTGGAAGCCAAATATTCCCAGATCGTTGTACAACGGACCTTGGCCTCAACCAATATGCGTCTCAAGAAGACTCGGTCCCTAGCTAGTGGTTTCCAGTTTCGCTCCCCAAGTTGGTTAAGGTCTATTTTTACCTGCGTGGTCTACCTGAATCATGTCCTTCCTCTACTTCGCCGTCCCTTGGGATTGGATTCAAAAAATTTACAACGACGAGCCGTACGGGCTGTTCGGTGACGCTTAACTAATTCTGTAGATGGCGGGGTAGAGCGAATAGTCAATATCAACGCTGCAGCCTGGAACAGCGCTGATATTCACTATTTCTCGTCGTGGTGATATCAACTGGCCACCAAGATCATGCGATTTGACACCCCTGGACTTTTTTTTTGTTTCGTTATGTGAAAGACCGTGTTTATAAAGATAAAACTTTAACTCTTGCGCATTTAAAAACCAACATTCGTCAAGTTATTGCTGAGATACCACCCAATAAGTGTCAAAAAGTGGTCGAAAATTACCTCAAAAAAATCGATGCTTGCAACAATTCGCGTGGTGGTCATTTAAATGATGTATAGTGCCTCACAAATAATGTCAACGTTCAAACTTTATAATAAAAAAGAAATATCATAAAAACAGATATTCAATATTTATTTGTTTTATTAACGTTTACTTTTGAAACCGCATAATGGATAACCCTGTACATATATGTACATACATATATATTTTAATCAACATATGAAAAATATATAAGTTGGATTATTGGTGCGGCTTAAGAAGGTTCTGATAGCGGACTTAGAGGAAGTCTATTGAAATGGATGGTTATTGACCTTTTTTTTATTATTATAATAAAAATCAAGAAAGGTTTTTTTTTGTTTATTTTTTTGTTGTTGTTGTTTTTGTTGTCATTTTTTTCTTAAGCTATTTTTAAGCTGTCAAGGATAGAGAGAAGCCTATATTTGCTTATACTAGAATGTGCTCATTTAAGCGTTTAAAATATTAGGTATATATGCACGAAGAAGTTTTATACTTAAATATTTGGGTTCAAGTTCTTGGGCTTATCTGATTTGTTTCTTTAAACAAGAAGCTTGTTTTAAGAGATAAGAATGAATAAGTTGTAAATACCTTTAACCTTGCTATCCTATCAACAAAAGAGAAGAAAATTAGCTTATTGTGTTTGGAAATGAAATCTTAAGACCTTCTTACCTAAAGACGGAAACGGAACTATTAAACATGGATCAATGGACTTCCTATCGTGGGAACAAGCTTTTTCGATCTCATTATTGTTGACTTTAAAATATTAATGAAGGGATATTGAACACAAAGACAGCGTCTTTAAAAAAACCTACCTTTATTTTTCTTGTACGTAGAAGTGTGTCAGTTTTGATGGACTGAGGAAAAGGTGATTTACATGTTGTGAAATTTCACAGGTGGTGTTCGGTGGAAATTTCAAGGGTAGGTATAATTCTACATAAGTTGAAGAAAAAATTCAAACATTTAACCTTCCTTTCATGACTTCGCTTTCATCCTAAATAAATATAACTTAAATATCTTAGTCTGTAGGAGGTTTCGGCCCACTGTTGCTGGAGGTTAGGGAAAGCTACATCTCAACCTACACCAAAAAAAGTTTTTTCGCAGGTATACCTTTCGGGAGGATTTGAAAAGCCTTGAAGTCGTGTCGTGAAAAAGTACTTTCCGGATTGGACATACCATTGTAAGCTCCTTTCAAAAAACCGCCAGACCCTCGTTGTTTACAAGCTGTTGTGACCCATAATTTATTAAATTTGTCATTTTGCGCAGCCATTTGGAATATTGAAACATTACTTGTACTAGTACGAGGATAACGACGCATACGTTTTTGAATATTTTAAAATATATTATGCTTTTTTTTTTAAATTTATATGTGTACCAACAAATTGCGTTGTGATTTTATATTCTTCATAAAAATCAACACTAAAATGGTACACTGGGCGTATACGCACTTTTTAATTTCATTTAGATTTAATCAATGTCCTTTTACCTGTTTTCTAAACGTTTCATAATTTTTGGAATCGAATCACCTCTGAGCCAGTTATTTTATAAATAAAAATAAATTAAGCACAATGAAACAACATTTGAAACGATTCCGTAAAATATTAAAGGCATTTTTAGCACTTTACTAAGCTAAAAAGAAGATTTAGCTAACTTTTAACGATTTAAATATCTTACCATCTGTTAACATTGTATTAAAGTTAAAATCAAGGAATGGCTATTTGAACTTTTAGCAATTTGTTTAATTCATATGGAATCAATGTCAATGTAAAAGATAAAATTTCTTAAAAACCATTTTGGAGAGAAATGTCCAATCAACAGTTGGGAATTCCAATTAATAACCCGTTGCAGTTTGTTTCCTTTTTTATTTTCACCAAAAATTACTGTTTAGACATGTTTTGATGACCATTTAAAAATTATAGGAAGTAAATTGCTAAATATTTAGATAATTGCTTCTTAGGATAACGTTAAGCCCTTTTTAGAGAGATGTAGATGAGTGATTGTGAAAAACGGTCGGGGTATCCTTTCGTTTTTGTTTTGGCAATATCTTAAAAACGATTAGTCTATCTTTAAATAATTTTGTTTTGCAGAAAAGACTTTAAAAAAAATCGTTTTTGGCTTGAGATTCATATTTCATTCGTAAGAAATTTGTTGGTCATATGTAAATATCCAAATAAATTGAAATGACAATTAAATTTTTTCAATATAAAAACATGTTTTTGTTTTGCTTCCCTAATAAAACCTTTATGTTATTCCATTTTTTTCAAGAATAAAAGAAAGTCGTGTTAGTTACACTATTTATAACTCAAGAACGGCTGTATCGATATGGCTGAAAATTGGTGGGTTTGGTAACTTATCCAGGAGACGGACATAGGATACTGTTTATCCCGTTCGACAGCGTTCCTGTGTGACTTGACATAAACCGTTAGAAACAAATGGACTTCGTTGTCGACAACAGTTGGATTGTTCCATATTCGCCACTTACTTCTTGAACGTTCAAGACACATTGCAACTTTGAGTACTGCAATTCAGTAAAGTCCGGTTTGACGTATATTCCCATTCCCTATTTACGAACGTCATCCTACTGTTGTGCATTTGGCGGTGCATCTGGAGAGTTGTCAAAGAGTATATTTCATGGCTATGAATGCTATGCAAAGTGCTCCAGCAACTACATTGATCAATTTCTTTGCAATCTGCCAAAGCGATGCGTTTGCACGAAATTGGCTTTACTCGAAAATGCCACGTTATTATACTTGGAATGCTTCATCGAAGAGTTTTCAAAGACGGAAGCAAGGCGATGCGGTTCTTGGGTATCCGGATGTGCGTTCTACTGATGCATTTCGTCGTATATTTATAGTTCATCCAAAGAATGATGAATGTTTCTATTTGCGATTGTTGCTGGTAAATGCGCGTGGCCCAGTGTCATTTGAGACACTACGGTTTGTTAATAGTGTAATATTCCCAACATATCGTGCTGCATGTGAAGAACTGAACTTATTAGAAAACGATACCCATTGGGATACGACAATCGCTGAAGCCATTATCTTTGCATCTTCAAGTCAGATACGAACATTATTCGCTATCATCATTTCGATATGCTCTCCATCAAACCCATGTAACCTGTGGCACAAATACAAGGATGATCTGTCAGAAGATATTTTACATCAAATTCGTGTCAGTTCCAGAAATCACGATATTGAAATGAATGAGGAGATACAAAATCGTACTTTACTCTTGATTGCAGATATGTGTTACCTCATGTGCGGTAGTTTATTAATCAGGTTAGGAATGCCAGCGCCAAATCGTGAAATTAATGACGCATTTAATCGAGAATTGGAACAGGAACGTGAATATGATCACCAGGAATTAGATTTAGTAGTTGAAACGAATGTACCCCTATTGAATTCCCAACAAAAGGAAGTGTATGATACTTTAATGAAGGCAATCGGTGATGAAAATGGTGGTTTATATTTCTAAGATGCCCATGGTTGAACTGGTAAGACATTCCTCATGTCAGTAGTTTCAGCCACTGTTGCAGTTACTTCTTCTGGAATAGCAATCACATTGTTAGAAGGATGCCGTACGGATCATTCAGCAGTAAAATTACCGTTAAATCTTCAAACTATCGAAGAACCAACGTGTAATATTGAAAAACACTCAGCAATGACCAAAGTTTTATCGGCATCGTAAATCATCATCTGGGACGAATGCGCAATGGCGCATAAACGTGCATTAGAAGCACTCAACCGAACATTGAAAGATTTACGCAATGACTCGAGATGTTTTGGAGGAGCAATGCTTTTACTGTCTGGCGATTTCCGCCAAACACTGCCAATAATTCCAAGATTTACGGCTGCCGACAAAACTAACGCTTTTCCAAGTAATTTCTGTAATTTTGTCTCATCCAAAGACGAACTTATCAACAATATATTTCCAAACATTATTTCTAACTACAAATTAATGAATGGTTGAGTGAGCGAGCAATATTAGCGGCTAAGTAGATGACCTGAACTACATAATTCAAAATAAAATCATTGGAACAATGCATTCATTCAAATCTATTGATTGCGTCACAAATGAAGATGAAGCCACCAACTATCCAATTGAATTTTTAAACTCTTTGGATGTGCCTTATTACCGCACAATTTACACCTAAAGGTTGACTCCGTAGTAATCATGCTTCGAAACATAAACCAACCAAAACTGTGGAACGGTACGCATTTGGTGGTTAGAAAAATGATGAACAATTTAATTTACGCGACAATACTGAAAGGGAAATTCAAAGGTGAGGAAGTTCTCATTCCGAGGATCCCGATGATTCCAACCGACATGCCGTTTGAATTTAAAAGACTTCAATTTCCGATCCGTCTTGCATTTATCATGACCATCAACAAACCACAAAGTAAAGTAAAGTGGGTGGCGCAACAGTCCGTTGAGAACTAGGGCCTAGTGACTTACAACTCTCAACCATTCCTGTGTGCGAGTACTGTTGTCAGAAATGGAGGGGACCTACAGTTTTAAGCCGAATCCGAACGGCAAATTTGAGAAAGCACTTTTCATGACGAGAATTACTCTTGGAGAATTTGTCAATTCCTCGCAAGAGGCAGTACCCGTGAAAAATACTTTACATGGCATAGGCAGGGATCGAACCCACGACCTCTGGCATGACAGTCCAACGCACTAACCATCATGCCACGGGTACTACCAACAAACCACAAGGTCAATCCTTAAAAGATTGTGGTATGAATCTAAAACATACATGTTTTTCAAATGGTCAATTATATGTGGCATGTTCACGGGTCGGAAGACCATCTGCGTTGTTTGTTTTCGCGCCTGAAAATAAAACGAAAAATGTCGTGTATCACAAGGTACTTAAGTAAAGAGCAACCTATATGTACTAAATTGCAGATACAATAATGAATGATTAAAGTAGGTACTTGATTTTTTTTGTATTTTCTAGTAAAAAGAAAAAAAAAATTAATTTAAGAAATCTGCTTATTTATTGCCTTTAAGGCGGAACAGAGTTCGCCGGGTCAGCTTCTTTTTAATAAATTTTTGTTTTTAATTTGATATCTAAGAAACGAGTCAAAATTTTTAGCAAAATTCAATTTTAAAAAGTTTATTTATAAACATATAACAACTGCATACCAAAAATATTTCTGAAAAAAAAAAAAATAAAGCTATATAGGTAGATAAAAATTAACTAAAAAAATTATTTTCGAAAAACAAATATTTGTGTAGTAAGTTCTATTTTTGAGAAATTAAATGACATTTAAATTTTTAAAGGTACACTTATTGTGCAGGAAGATTTTTAAATCTTAAAGGATACTATTTTCAAAGAAACTCTTTTGATACAGGTGTATTATATTTTTATAAAGGGTGGTTAAATTTTAAGGAAGGACTGATGTTGAATGTGAACCACACCTAAACGTCAATTTTTTTTCTGCATTTCATTAAAAAATTTTCAATTTAGGACTAACTCAATTTAAACTATGGAAAGATACATAATCGAGCAAAGCGTTAAAGTTATTCAAGCTTGTTATAAAGATTGGTGTTCAAATTAAAATTGCATATCGTGATCTTTTCTGTCAATTCAATCGGAACAATCGGAAAAATCGAGCATAAATTTGAGTAAATAGGATACCAATATGCAGGAGATTTGAAAACACCAGTGCATGCTCGTACAGCTCATACTGCAAAAAATATAGCTGCTGTTCGCAATAGAGCTAAAGAACCTCAATTATTAGGCCTCAGCGTCATCGAAAATTTGGACCATTGGATTGAGGTGGTAGATATTTTGTTCCATAAATGATTGAACCATAGCAATATTATCATTATAAAGCGAAATGAAAATAATTTCTTAAATCATTGGTGTTTTATTCAAAATTTACATTGGCCCTTAAAATTTAACCACCCTTTATATCTTAAAAATAACTTAAATAGCTCAAAACAAACATTTTTCCGAAAAATCAAATCGGGAGTTTTTATTACAAAAAAAAACAATAAATTCAAAATCTCAGAAATTGCTACTTAAATTTTCTAGAAATGTTTTTCGACTCAAATATATTAAGGAAAGATCAAGAAACTGACTCAATTTTATTCAACTTTGGACAAAAAAATTTTTAATAATTGAGAAAAAAATTAATGTGTTAACTTAAGTTTTTGTTTATTTTACACACAATATTCTTGTTAAATTTTTTCACAAACTCATTAATAATAAAAACCTACTGTAAAATAAAAATCAAAAATTGGTTAAAATTCTTTATCGCTCAAAAATCTCGACAAAAAACGGCTATGTTGAGATTGGGTGATATTATTGTATAAACTACTAGCGGCCCGGTACGTGCTTCGCTACGTATAAGGCATAGTAATACAAAAAGATGATTATAAAGTTCATTGATTCAAACAAAAAAATATTTTAAAATGCTAGCTATTTAAAAGTCCAAATGACCCAAATGATATATTTTTTATATTATATTTATCAGCAAAGAGTAAAAAACTAAAAAATAAAAAGAATTGGGTACTCTTACTATGCTTGGTCTATATGGGTTAGTCTTAAAACAGTTGGATAAACAATATTTTTTGTTTTTCCATTTTGAGCATGAATAAATAAACAGGGGTATCGATTTTGGAACAGGCAACATAAAGTTGGCCATTTGAAAACATGATTCCTCCAAATTGACACCACAAACGTGAAGTGTTTGCCTCTGGGCCTTATTTATGAACATCGCAAATGATAAACGCACAGGATATTGTAATCTTTTGAATTCAAATGGCATATCAGTTGGAATCATAGGGATACGTGGTATCAAACACACTTCTCCTTTTGATTTACCAGTTAAGATTGTAGTTCAATCAAATTTGGCAATAACTTTTTCACTGCCAATCTGGTGCCATTACACAGTTTTGGTGGATTAATATTTCGCAATAATATAATCAAAGAACCAATTTTCAGATTCAAGCAATGCGGTGGTATACCAGACGGTTCCAATGAATTTAAAAATTCAATTGGATAATTCATTGCCTCATCTTGATTCATAACACTGTCAATTGATTTATATGTCATGACTACACCTGGCAGTTTCGCTTGAATTTGAAAATTAATGGCATTGATATGAATGTTATTCGGTGCTAAAATGGCGCGTTCTCTCAACCAATCATGATTTCTGTAATTCTGAAGAATATTCGGAAAAACACATTCAATCAACTCATCTATAGATTGCACAATTGTACAAACATTGTTCGGTAAAGTGATCAATCCCTTGGTACTGTCGATTGGTATTTTGCCATCACCAATTTCTAAAAATTTTTTTGAAAACTCATGGGCAGTTGCATCATTATGTAGGTTAATACCCATATAAATGTTCAGTGTCAATTATCGTACATATCTCCAAAGAACTGATGACTTCAAACAGGCATTTATTTCATCAGCAGGAGTTGATCGAGAAATGACAGGCAATGTTTGACGAAAGTCCCCTGACAGCAATGTCAGAGCACCACCAAAAAGCTGTTGATTACCGCGTAAATCTGGCATTGTTCGATTAAATTCTTCTATTGATTTTTTATTCCCCATTGTGCACTCATCCCATAAAATAATTGACGTTAATAGTGGAACTTTTGCCATAGCAGAATTTCTCGAAATATTGCAGGTTGGAGTTTCAATCGCCTGTACATTTAATGGCAATTTTAATGCAGAGTGTGCGGTCCGACCATCTTCTAATAATGTAGCAGCAATTCCCGAAGATGCAAGTGCCAATGCAATTTTCTGTTCCGATCGAATAATCGCTAAAATCAATGATACAATGAAAGTTTTGCCAGATGCACCCAAGAAATATAATTCACCTGCATTATTGGAAACGGCTTGCATGATTGTGTCATATACATGTTCCTATATATATAAACTGCAATAACTGGACTAATGACTTCGAAAAACTATGTCATTTTATGATTAACAGCGCACTAGAAAACATTATACTTATCGGCGATTTCAATGCTCGTATTGGAGAACGCCAAAACTTGTTAATTCATATGATGCCAACTAACTTAAACAATCAACAACAGAGGACTTCCAAAGACAAAACTACTAACAGCAACGGTAAAAAACTTATGGAGTTATTTGACAATTTTGGACTTTTTGTTTTAAATGGGATATCTAAAGGAGATGCAAATGGAGAGTTAACCTTCATTAGTGGCCAAGGAGAGTCTATAATAGATTTCGCAGCAATCTCTGGAAATTGGTTTGATGCAGTTAACAATTTTACAGTACTTCCAGCTATCTTCTCGGCTCACATGCCAATACTAGTAACAGCATCTTTCGAACGATTCGAGTCACAATTAATGTCTGATTTTGTCCGAAAATACAAGTGGAAAGACAGGAATGTAGAACAGTATCAACAGCCGAAATTTACATCTCCTTAATCGAGACTCGAATGCTTCAATGGATGAAAGGGAAAAAAGCATAATGGAAGTTATTTACTCATCTTTGCCACCGATTAATGATAGATATAAAATATTTACCGCTAAAACTAAGTGGTATGACAAGGAATGTCACAAAATTCGAATGCAATCGTTCAAATACCTAAAATTATTCAGAACTTCAAATATGCTACTTTTCAAAAACCTCTATCTACGAACAAACAAGGAGTACAAATCACTATGTACAATGAAGAAAGCTCTTTACTACAAGGACCTAGCAAATAAATTGTCTCATAGCAATAATTCAAAAGAATTTTGGAATATTGTAAAAGAAGTAACCGATGGGAAAAGAAGTACGAAGAAAACTCTTGACGCCGAAACTCTAGCTGCTCATTTTAAAACTCTATTGTCGGCTGAAGGGAATCTTCACACTTTCAACTTCGCTCTTCCAAATACTGAAGTTGACGAAATCGATGCTCAGATAACACCAATGGAACTTGATTTTACTTTGCAACAATTAAAAAACAATAAAGCATCTGGTATTGATGGAGTTCCTGTTGAATTTTTCAAATACAGTAGTAGAGAATTAAAAGAATATATCCTTGACCTTTACAACTCACTATATAAGAACAGTAATGTACCCCCGAATTTTACGAAAGTTATTATAAATGCTATTTACAAAAAGGGCGACCCAAATCTTGCCGAAAATTATAGAGGAATCTCCATTTTGAATTCCCTTCGAAAAGTTTTCACCGCGATACTTAATAATAGGTTAGTTGGGTGGATCGAAAACACACAAAAATTAAGCGCCTTTCAAGCTGGCTTTCGTAAAGGTTTTTCTACTTTTGATCAAATTTTTGCATTGACAAGTATCGTAAGAAATTACCTCGAAAAAAGCATAAAACTTTACGTATGCTTTGTCGACTTTAAAGCAGCTTTTGATACTATTAACAGACAAGCTTTATTTTACAAACTCTCGAACATGGGTATGTCAAGAAAATTAAAAAACAAAGGTTATGATTTTTGAAAAACGAATGGGCAGAAGAAGACCAGAGGAAGTTTGGAAGATTGGCAACGAGCACCTCGAAACAGTAAATGAATTTAAATATCTAGATGTTTTATTAACATACAATTTAAACTTCTCAAAACATGCGAAAGAAAAATGCAGCGAAGCTAAACTAGCTCTCAACTTAATGTGGCCGAAATTCTTCGGAAATATAAACGTTTGCAATGCCACGAAATTCAAAGTATTCAATGCAACCATCAATTCATGTATGCTATATGGCAGTCAAGCATTTGGTTTTACTCAATTCGAAGAGTTTGAGATAACTCAAAGAAACTTTTTCAAACGAATCTTCAAGTTACCTATGTCAACTCCAACGTATGCTATCTATGTAGAGTCAGGACTACCCCCAATTTTTATAAAATGTCTAAAACAAAATGCAGATTACTGTATTAAAATCATGGGTAGAAATGATTCAAATCTACATAAACAAATAATGACTAAAGCACTACGATCGAATGCATCACCTTTTAAAAAGTGGAAAGAACTGGCTAATACATACAACTGCACATTATCGATTTCAGAAAACAACATTTCAGAGTGGCTTGATCAATTTTCACTTCTCATTGCGAAAATAGATGAAAATATTTTTAACCAGCATCTTAGCAAAGCTTCAACGACCATAGCCAGAACAATTTATCGAAACCTCAACCATCGATTGCAGACAAATGTAGGATATTTCAACTTAAATTTCTTTGCCGAAAAAATAAGTCTTATATTCAAAGCAAGAGTTGAATTATTGAATTTAAACTTTATCCCACATAGAATGGATCGGCAGGACATATGCCATCTATGCAATAGAAGAGAACTAGAAAATGTCCATTATTTCATTGCTGTATGTCCTATTTTGCAAGAAATAAGAAGATTGTTTTTTGAAGAAAGCATAATATCTGTGGAAAGATTGTTTGGATTATTAAATGGCGCTGAGGGTTGGTCGAAATTGTATAAATTCTGTAAGCTTGCTCTCTCATATAGAAATAGTTTTTGACATCATTCGCACTTTGTGTTTCAAATCACCCAAAAATTGTATATTTATGAAGTTTATGAAAATTAATATTAAGCTTAAATTCAAGTTGAATAAATAAAAATAAAATTGTACTTCTTTTCATATTACATTAATATCTTTTGTGTTTCAAATCACGTCAAAATTGAGTTCATACAAAATTGTAATTTAAAAACTAATTTGTTATGTAACGAATTTATAACTTAATTAATATACCACATTGATTCATATATGTTTAAATTAATTTACACTTACATATTTATATAATGTCATTTCCGGCAGACGGCAAATATGCCAAGTCCGTAATCTTACTACAAATTATATATTATACTAGCTGACCCGACAAACGTTGTGTTGTTATATAATAATTTCTAGAGAATATTTTGCTAGAAATAAATAACTTATTGTAAGTGTGTAAGGATGTGGTATATAAGTGGGAGAGGCATAGAGCACTGTAAAAGGTGATAAAATATTAAAATAAAAAAATCACTACACAATTTTTTTTAATTTATTAAAATTAATTCTTTAAAATTATATACATATCGCTAATTATGTCTGTACTACAAAAGAACAATATCAATCCCTTAATGCAACAGAGTGAACAATATTTTGTGTGATCCTATCTTTCGCCAATACAAACAAACTGGAAGGTTTGCCCACTTGAGAGCACGCCACGTATAATTGCCCGTGTGAAAAACATAAAATGCTCAAATATAAAACAGCAGACAATCATCGTATCGCCTTGAGACTTATTGATAGTTATTGCAATTTGCAAATGCCAATAATTGGAAATTGAAGGCGTTTGAAATGAATTGGCACATCTGTGGGCATAATAGGGATTCGCGGTAATAATATATTTTCACCTCGGGATTTGCCATTTAGAATTACGGCTTGGATAACATTTTTAATTACTAATCGCGTGTCGTTGCACAACCGTGGTGGGTTCAAATGACGAACAAAAATTACCGGAGATCCAACCTTCAGTTGTAAATTTTGCGGTGGCATGCCTGGTAAATCTAATGAGTTCAAAAACTCAGCTAGATAATTTACAGTTTCGGTAGCATCACAAACTGTATCAATAGATTTGTATAATCCAAAGCCTCCTGGTAACAAATGTTGTATCTTGAGATTTAATTGGTTGACATCCACATTTTTTGCTGCTAAAATTGTTCTTTCTGACAGCCACTCATGATTTTAATGTTGCCTATGTACATCGGGAAATATCTGGTCAATGAGAGCATCTTTTGGGTAATTTTATGCATCCAGTTTCATCTGTAGTAACTTTTCCGTCGCCTATATTCTATCAACAGTTGTTTTTATAATGTTTCAGCGGATGGATCTTAAAGCATTTGAACACGCATATTTACTTTCAGTTGCGATGATTTTAATCAGTGTACGTTGAACGCGGAATAACGGAAAGTGTTTGTCTCAAATCAGCTGAAAGCAGTAACAGATTGCCGCCAAATAGGCTTTCGTTGTTTTTTATGTCTTTCAATGTCCTGTTCAACGCCTCAAGCTAATGTTTGTGTGCCATAGTGCATTCATCCCAGATGATAATTTTACACTGTTTTAGCAAAAATAAATATCATAAATGGTTCTTTGTTCTTCATTCATTAGTGGGACTTGGGACATTGCGAGCAACAATCGCTGCCATTTCTACAGTATTGTATTGTATTTCACGATTCAATTCAGTGTCTATTAAGTCAGATGCATTTCAATTTGGTGAATGCATACCGAAATGACTGAGTGGTAAGTTGGCAATAATAATGCAAAGATCCTCAAAAGCAATCGATGCTTCATTGTACATAGCGTCACTGAATACTATCGTAAGATCGTTGCACCGTGTACTATGTTGATGCAATTAAACCATATCACTTAGGAATATAAAAAATAGATAAAAACCTATTCTCAGACCTACCGAATATATATGCAAAATTTCATTAAAATTGGTTAAGCCGTTTCGGAGGAGTATGGCAACTAACACTGTGACAGGAATATTTTATATATTAGATGTATGTATATAAGATGAAAATAAAGACTTATAATAATAATAATAATAATAATAATATACATGTTTTTGTCGATATTCAATTTGGTGCAATTACAATTTTGTGATTATCAGATGGCATACGATGAAGAGCAATTTTGAACAATTGAACTAATGCGTTATGCTGATGGAAAAACCTTTGTACATAACTCACGAATAATTTCTCGTCGTGTATTTGAAACAATTGCACAACGTTGATCCAATTCACGATTTTCATCACCAACAAAATAAATTTGCAAAAATTGATGATCAGCTTCGGGGTATGGCAATAACGAACCAGCTTGATGATAAATTTGGCCCTGAATCTGTAACATGTATGCAATTTTAGGTGAATGTTGAATCAGAATTTTTAAGACTTTATGATTCAGATTGATATAACCATGGGACAATCCTGTTGAGGTATTTACCTAAAAACTCGGCATAAAATTATCTCTAATGATTTTAGTAGCACCAAAAGAAGTCATTTGAAATGCCAAATTGTAATGTTGAATATTACTCAAAAACTGCTTCGACGTTTGAGATGTACCAAAAAAAATGAATACAATAGTTCGGGTGGATTTTCTAATGTTGGCAATCTCACTTTGCCGTTAGCACAACACATTCCGGGCGTTTCATCTGGAAAGTTAGCCGCATTACAATGTGGACATATTGCGTCCATCATTCCAATGTAACCGTACATACTATAATTAATCTGACTATTGTAATTAAAAGCAGCACGCAGCATTACATCCAAAACAGCACGACGTATTCGTGATTAAGTACAGGTACAGGGTCAACAGATCTATTCTGTGCATACGTTCACGCTGCAATGCATTAGCTTGTGCGCGTTCATCTGTATCTGTATCATCTGAATCTGAGATCGTCTTAATAATACCACTTGATTTGTATTACGTTTGGTCGTCTTGCTCGTGGCATTTTACCTTCACTCAACAACTCAACAATATTTTGGAAAATATAAACACAACAAAGCAATAATTATCGCTGATAAAATAAATTAAATGACATATGTATGATGACATTAAATTTGTTTGACAAAACTAACGCTACAGATGATTGTGAGGTTAACACGGTAATAAAGTCACTTGGTGTGAATAAGTCTCCTGGAATAGATGGGATAAGATCGGTCGACATTAAGAATAATGCTGATATTTTTGCTCCAATATTGTGCAAAATAATAAATCTCAGCCTAACCGACGCAAAAATACCTAAACATCTTAAAACTGCCGTTGTAAGACCGATCTACAAAAGTGGATTGAAGAACCAACTGACAAATTATAGACCGATTTCAATACTCCCTGTCCTCAAAAAGTGTCTTGAAGGAATAGTTGTCAACAGATTGCAAAGTTTCATCGAAAAGCATTCTCTTATTAACAAAAGCCAGTACGGGTTTCAAAAGAACAAAAATACAGGACAACTGCTTTGTGAATTTGCTGACTGTATAAACGAGAGCTTAAATAGGGGACATAACGTACTTGTACTGTTTATGGATTTCAGCAAAGCTTTTGACACACTCAACCACTCGAAACTTTTGGAAGCGTTAGCAAGAATAGGAATTCGAGGTAGGTTGGCTGATTGGATGTCGGACTATCTTCACAATCGAAAGTTCTCCGTCAAAATAAAAGATGTTAACAGTGAAGAAAATAATGTTGAATATGGAGTTCCACAAGGATCTAACTTGGGACCGCTTATGTTCATCCTTTATACCAACGAACTTCTTAGTGTTTTCAAGTTAAGTATACCGTTTGCTTTTGCTGATAACACTGCAATTGTTGTTCGCGATAGGTCTCTGGAATCGGCCACAATGATAATGCAAAACGAATTTGATGCTGCTGTTCGATGGTGTCACGACAACGGATTGGTAATAAATGCTTCTAAGACAAAACTTATGCATATCCGAAGTCCACATGTCAAAAAAACAGACAAACAAATATATTTCATTAATGATCTCTGTCCAATCACACCCACAACATGCATTGAAGTTGTTGAACTTTATAGATATCTTGGAGTTGTTATTGATTGCCATTTATTTGGGACAAACATATAGATAAGCTACGTACTGATCTGAAGAAGAGTCTCTACGCACTTTCGCAATTAAAGTACCATGCTACTGAGGATGTTCTGAGACAATTTTATTACGCATTGGTAGAGTCAAAGCTGAGATATGGCATACTTGCCTGGGGAAACGCAGCACCAACACACATCAAGAAGCTTCAAAAACTTCAAAATTCAGCTCTAAGAATAATACAACAAAATAACAGACAGCAAACTGGAAACAAATTCCGAGTACTTAAAGACGAGCAAATTTTCAAGATGAACATAATACTAGAATATCATGGCAACAATCGCTTTATTCGCCCGATTCAACATCACCTTAACACCAGACAACGCGCACGAGGTGTACTTCACATACCACGGCACTACAACACATATGGAAAGAGACAGTTGGCATACGTTGTCCCGACAATCATCAATTCAATGCCTCAAGAAATTAAACAAATACAAAATTACAAAACAAGAAAAAAGCAATTAAAATATTTCTTTTTAAATGATATAATTAATTAAATCCTTTAAAATACAAAAAAAAAAAAATGTAAACTGAATTATAAAATTTATTTTGAAATGTTACTTTTACTAATCTCTTAATTCTAAAAAAAAGCTCACTCTATCTAACTATTTAATTATAATTATAAGTACAATCTTCTGCAGAAAAGCTTAGGCTTCGCAGGAACATACAAATTGTAAATTTTACCTAGTAGATAATAAAGCTTAAAAAAAAAAAAAAAAAAAAAAAAAAAAAAGTTATTTTTTTGTCTTCGATTATGTTTTGTCAAAGGTCCAAATTGGCTTTTAAGTATAGTACAAATTGTTTGTATATGGGAGTATAGAAAGATGTTGATTTTACAATTTTTCAAGATTTTTTTTAAATTTCTCTACGTACAAACCTTCTCTGGACTTCCATGAATAATTCAAGACCAAAATTAGCCAAATCGGTAAAGGCATTGTTGAGTTATAACATTACAACGAAAAGTGGCATTGATTTTTATATATATAGATAACATTATAAAAAAAACTTCGATAATGGTTCAAATTCTCAAGTATTTGTTTCTGAATTTTAAAGGAACCAATGAGAAGTTTTCACAGTAGGTCACATCGCAGCCACTTGTTGTTTTCTTGTGTGATGTGTTGATCCAATATCATCACCATTCCATCACCATCACTGTACGTCTTAATAAAAATATAATAAAATGCAATAAAGCGTCAACAAATATCGCTCCTTTAAGAATCCTTCCTTAACTTCACACTGTCATACCGAACTTCTCATATTTCACTCTCTTAACTTAAAAGCACCTCTCACTTTTTACATCTTCCAAAGCATCAAAGGATAATACAAGGATGAGAATGTAGTTCGATATCGCAGTAAAATTGATGACAAAACCCATAAATGTATGTTCGTCAAATTCTTTTTGATATTAACACCCATTTTGAATATATTATACACTTATGATAGGTGCCTAGATTTTATAGATGTGTTTTTTTAACTTTGTTGACTATACCTCTTACTCCTTTTTTGAAAGAATCTATTCTCAAGGAAGTCTACTTAAATGGTTTAAATTTCCATTTCAAAAGATCATTTTTAATACTTTAACACTTCTTTTCGTCTTATATAATAAGGATAGGATATAGAAGATATGTCTTCCTATAGTCACTTTCATATCTTCGCAACTCGCAACTTATATTTGTGCCCTAAGGGGATGTTTACCTTCTTAAGAAAAATCTTAAAACAAATTCAATATACATAAACTGGTACTAGTAGTTTGTATAGTTTTTGAACTTATCAATCGAGGACATGCCATATAAGAAGTCTATATACCTAACCTACTTATTCTAAAAAGAAAACAACCAAAAATCTCAAAACTTAAATCCTGAAAACCTTTAATCTTGTGAAAACATAAAATTGCAACTTACTCAACTCATACTCAGTTGTCGTCCTTTCTCTTCTTCCTGCCTTTGCCATCCTTCCGATAATCATCATCGTTGGCAAAATAATATCCTTTTGCCATCTTGCCTGTCATATGCAAATATATCCAGATCCATTCTCTCTCTTCTTCTGAAAATAGATAATCCCAAGGACATCGGCGGCTGTGACGAAGACGACTACGACGACAATGACAACGCCAACGTCGACAAAATTCTTCAAAACGAAAAGAAAGTTTCTTATTCTTCGATAATATACCTACCCTACATGACGCAAGGTATACATATATATACGCTAGGACCAACCTCGCTCATACGAGGACATAAATATATGAACGCTAAAAGTTTATACGTTGTGAGCATCAAGTTCTCAAGAAATCTTTTTCGTTCTACTTAAGGACCTCGATGTACATATATCCAACTCGTACCACCACTCCACCATATTCAACACAACACACAAATTTTGCCAACATTGTTGCAGTCATATACCGTGTCCTGGAGTCCCCAGTACTGAGTACCGAATACCGAGTCGTGTCGACTTTGACTATAAGAGTAGAAATGTCGGTCGTATAACGATTATATTGCTTCGTGGTATATTTTTGTGCTGTCGCAAAGGCAGAGGCAAGCCATTGTCTTGAAAGGAGCGAATAATATCCCAATATCAAAACCATTCCGTCATCATCATCATCGCTAACATTGTCTCTTCTTCGAATACCTCTAAGGACATGCATGGCATCCTGCCTGCCTTCCTCCCGTCACATGAACATGAGCATAAGCAGGAACAGGAGCAGAAGCAGAAGCAGGAGCACACATTACGAGTTGGGTTATATTGAAATGACTACAAATGAAGAAACTCACTATAAAACAGTGACAACAAAAGCAACAGAAAATAAAAACTTAAAGGACGTTGGAGGAATTTTCTATTCATAGACCAAGAGCTATGGAGATGCGGAGATATGTATATAAAGCAACGAGTGAGCAAGGATGAAGGACCAAGGACATGATGAAGGATGAAGGATGAAGGATGAAGTAGAAGTTGCTGTTTGCAATATAAGACAAAGCTAAGAGTGCAAAAGAGATAACACAAAAAGAAAAAGGAATGTAATTGAAAAATTGTCCTTCACTTGCATATATTTGTTTCAATTTGCGCCACAGATCCTTCGATCGACTCACCCGTATTCAACATTCCCCATTCCCCATCATATACTTGCACATATAACCGCCTACACTTTTTCTCATTCACCAGGATTCTGACTGCGAAGTGAGGCTGAATCGACGCGACGACGGGGGAATCAGCTGAAGCTTCATATATAGACATAAGACATATTAATAGTACAATGTGAAAATCCTTTTGCGCCAAATTGCTATTTGTATATTCATTCTGGAACTCTTTTGGCAGCTGCAGCCGAAGCGAACGAAGCAACCGAAGCAGTCAGCAGAGCTGGCGGCGGCGGTGACAAAATATAAAAGTATCCTGGCGAGACTCCTTTTTCTTTGTATTTATTTTCTCACAGTGTTTGAATATCCATTTCCGGAAAATATATAGTTTAACACCAACTGCAATCGAAGTGTATCCTGGGAGTTGGGTGGTTTCTTAGAGAGATGCCAGGACAGGACCCGAGACAAGGAGCATGGAGGCTGAGAGAGGTGTTGGCTGTTAGCTGTTGGTAGAATGAGTTGTGTGTGTGATACTCTGTTGCTTTTCCAGCGCGTCGAACGGTGATAAGTTTCAGCAGAATAAGGATATGTACTTAGTAGTATACCTAGTGTATTTTTCATTTCGACGTCCGCTCGCCGTCTTCGTCCTTTGCTCCTTCTAGCTCTTTTTTTTTTTATTGTATGTGTATTTTTTTCTGTGTGTTCTACTTTTATATTCTTTGAGTTTGCACATTAATTTTCTTTCGCTTGGACACTTCTTGGACTTAAAGGACAAACGATGGGGAAGAAAAAAAACAAAATAAGTATAAGAAAGAAATTAACGATGACGCTAACGACTTGAAGTGTTGCCCTCAAAGAAAATTAATTTTCTAATTGGACAGTCGTGAGTGAGTTGCACGGAGTACAACTACACAACTCCACAACACAGAGCTATCAGTTCCATGAAAGAGTTATAAAACAAAACTCTTTAAAAAAGAATTTAATTGAAATTTTTATTTGCGAAAACTCATTAATTTTATAATATATGAGATTAAAAACAATTCAATGATGGAAAATGAAGAAGGAAGACGCATGCAGTTCTACTTGCTTGGGAGACAATGTAGACATTTTGGTGGTTGAAGGATTATGTGAAAAAATGCCAGAGTCTTTAACAATTTTTTTTAATCTTGGAAACGTAGATTTAGACCAAACTATGATTTAATTATCTTCTATTTTCTTTGTTGAGAGAATTGGTTTTCCGGAGGATTTCAGCTGATGAAGAGTTAACGAAGATAAAAACAGCATTTAATATATTTTTATTGTTATATACAACAAGGATAGATGGTGGCATCTCTGTGCACTTTAATTAAAATTAATTTTAATAAAATGCAAAACTCAGGCGTACGAACTTGCTGCTGTATCCAAAGCGACTAGTAATAAATAGTACAGGGTTATCCATTTTGCGGTTTCAAAAATAAACGTAAATAAAACACATATGTATTAAATATATCTTTTCATTATATTTCTTTTTTATTATAAAGTTTGAACGTTGACATTGAGAGTGAAACACTACATCATTTAAAAGACCACCACGAGAATTGCTGAAAGCATAGATTCTTTAGAGGTAATTTTCGACCTTTTTTTTAACACATATTGGGCGGTATCTCAGCCATAATTTGACGAATGTTGGTTTTTAAATGCTCAAGAGTTAAAGGTTTATCTTTATTAACATGATCTTTCACGTAGTCAAACAAAAAAAAGTCCAGCGGTGTCAAATCGAATGATCTTGGTGGCCAGTTGATATCGCCACGACGAGAAATAACGCGGCCAGGAAATGTCTCTTGCAATAAAGCCATATTCGCTCGAGTTCTGTGGCATGTGGTACCGTCTTATTTAAGCCACATATTCTGCAAGTCATATTCTTTAATAGCAGGCAAAAAAAAGTCGGTTATCACATGACCATAACGTTCCGAATTCACGGTGACAGTCGTTCCATCGTCGGTTGTTTTCGAAGAAGTAAGGTCCAATCACTTCTCCGGACCAAATAGCGCACCAAACAGTGACTTTTTGCGGATGTAATGGCCTCTCTTCAATTATTTGAGTATTCTCAGAACCCCAAATACGACTATTTTGTGTATTAACAGACCCACCGAGTGAGAAATGTGTTTCGTCGCTGAAAAAAATTTTGTTAGAAAAATCGCCGTCAACCGCCTGTTGCTCAAGCCACCATTCGGCGTATCTACGACGTTGTGAATTGTGAGCTGGCTTGAGTTGTTGTGTGAGCTAGATGTGCAGCGAGACAGTCCTGATTCCTGGGTCGTCGGCAACACTTTCACTTACAGCAGCGATATTTTGAGTGGTACTAGCGAAACGTTGATAGACAGGCCTTACGTAACCAATCAACTCTCTTCAAATTTCTTCACAATTTCGCCAATTATCTTAAGTCTTAGAGCACCATATGTGGCTGTGGAAGAATCACCATTTTTGTAGTGGGGTTTAACAATTTGTATGCGTTGTGCGATAGTTAAGTGATCCATTTTCGTAAATGTCAGAATTTCAACTGAAAAAAAATTGGTTTAACAACTTAGTTTGACAAGTGTCGAATTCCAGCCCTATACTTTTGAAAGCGAAAAATGAATAAACCGTAACCTTTATTTTAAGATTAAAAAATACAACGCTTCTAATTAATATTGTCTTTGAATGTGTGTACTCGTTCTTTAGATATAGTACACCAAAAAGGATACCCCGAACGTACTTTACAGGCACTCATGTACGTCTGTCCAAAAAGCATTTCTGTTTAGTTGTTTTTTTTATAAATAAACAAAAACTAACTCAATTGTAATTCGAGTCCAAAAATTATGAAACGTCTACAAAAAGGAAAAAGGACATTGATTAAATCTAAATGAAATGAAAAAAGTGCGTATACACCCAGTGTACTTATTTAGTGGTGATTTTTCTGGGGAATATAAAATCACAGCAAAATTTGTTGGCATGAATTGAAATAAAAGAAACCATAATACATTTTAAAATATTCAAAAACGTATGCTTCGTTAACCTCGTACGAGTACAAGTAATGTTTCAATAACCCAAATGGCTGCGCAAAATGACAAATTTAATAAATTATGGGTCACAACAGCTTGTGAACAACGAGGGTCTGGCGGTTTCTTGAAAGGAGCTTACAATGGTATGTCCAATCCGGGAAGTACTTTTCCTCGACACGATTTCAAGGCTTTTCAAATCCTCCCGAAAGGTATACCTGCGAAAAAACTTTTTTTGGTGTAGGTTGGGAAGTAGCTTTTCCTAACCTCTAGCAACAGTGGGCCGAAACCTCCTACAGACTAAGATATTTAAGTTATATTTATTTAGGATGAAAGGGAAGTCATGGAAGGAGGGCTAAATGTTTGAATTTTATCTTCAACTTATGTAGAATTATACCTACCCTTGAAATTTCCAACGAACACCACCTGTGAAATTTCACAACATGTAAATCACCTTTTCCTCAGTCCATCAAAATTCATTTTACTGACACACTTTTACGTACAAGAAAAAGAAAGGTAGGTTTATTAAAGACGCTGTCTTTGTGTTCAATATCCCTTCATTAATATTTTAAAGACAACAATAATGAGATCGAAAAAGCTTGTTCCCACGATAGGAAGTCCATTGATCCATGTTTAATAGTTCCGTTTCCGTCTTTAGGTAAGAAGGTCTTAAGATTTCATTTCCAAACACAATAAGCTAATTTTCTTCTCTTTTGTTGATAGGATAGCAAGGTTAAAGGTATTTACAACTTATTCATTCTTATCTCTTAAAACAAGCTTCTTGTTTAAAGAAACAAATCAGATAAGCCCAAGAACTTGAACCCAAATATTTAAGTATAAAACCTCTTCGTGCATATATACCTAATATTTTAAACGCTTAAATGAGCACATTCTAGTATAAGCAAATATAGGCCTCTCTCTATCCTTGACAGCTTAAAAATAGCTTAAGAAAAAAATGACAACAAAAACAACAACAACAACAAGAAATAAACAAAAAAAAACCTTTCTTGATTATTATTATAATAATAAAAAAAAGGTCAATAACCATCCATTACAATAGACTTCCTCTAAGTCCGCTATCAGAACCTTCTTAATCCGCACCCATAATCCAACTTATATATTTTTCATACGTTAGCTTAAGGTATACATAGGTATGGGTGGGGTTGGAGGATAGAGGTAGGTATAGCATACACAATTCACATCTTTAATGTCAAATCCCCAAAGCTAAATCCATATAGATGTAGGTATACATGCATATACAGGGTGGGTCAAAAGTTTCCTGATATTTTAAAACAAATAATTACGATTCTGTTTTAATTCTTTTGTTTTCTTTTTTAAATGACTTATGAAACAAACTTGAGAGATTTACTAAAATGAACTTCAATGATTTAGATAGGATTAAACTATAATTGAGTTTTATTTTGAAGATAATCACTTGATTATTTTAAGCCAAAGATCTTATCCCCTGCTGACATGATTATGTCACTGGGTTGCACGAATTCCACAACAAGGAATTGTAGTTGATATTCCTCAAGTTGAAGGACCAAGCAATGCTCGAACTGAAGCAAATGTGGAACGAATTCTTTTGAAAGTGTTGTGGAGAGTCCAGAAGCAATGATACGAAAGGCCTATTACCTACACGGTGTGCCCGCAGTTAATTGAATAGAGTTCTTAGAACTAAATTACAGCTGTTTTCCAAAAAGATCCATTTTGGGAAAAAAATTAGAGTCAAGAGGTCGTCCAACATTGTACTACTTAGCGACATTTTTTTTCGACCGAATAATTTCCAAAAGTTAATGATTTCATTGACTTACAAGTTCTTTTTTCTGTGGGGTAATTTGAAGGTGAAACTACACGATACATAAAATATATTACTATGAAATATTAAGCTTGGCTGTGATTGAATTCACACCAACTTTTGCCGTGATGTGATTGCCATAGAAATTCATACAATTATGGAAGAAACATCGAAGACCAAAGAAAGAAAAGGAAAGGAGAATACACAGAGATTGCCTAACAACTAGTCAGTTGACCAGAAGTGCCAGACCTTGCAACAACCAAGCTTTATAAAAATAAGAATAAGAAATAATGTAATGTAATGTAAATCTTCAAAGACTACCCCCACCAGCAGTGGTTCTTCGTGAAGTTTAAACTTTATCCAGTGTATATCATTCGTCGATAGCCGGTGAAAACCATGAAAGCCAGTCCAAGGAGTTGATAAACAACGTGAAACCTTTGAAGGCCCATAAAAAACCTTAAAAGAACAGTGGAAAAAACCGCCAAAGGCAGGTTTAAACCCTGAGCCACTGAACGAGAGAAAGAACTGATACCCGAGTTTTTCAGTTCCAACTTTTAATTGTCTAGTCAAATGTTTAAACTAATCACTGTAATCAAAGAACTGCGAGTTGTAAATAAAGACTTTTAAACTAAAGCTTTTGTATTTACTTTAATTAATACCTAGAAGCTTCAGACAGCAAAGTACGTCACAAAGTCTAAAGCGGCCCATAGACACCTCACTTGTTTCGGTGTGCAGAAATGTGTGCTGTGTGTGAGCTAGAGGAGACACCGATTTTCGGTGTCAGACATGGAGCGATTAAAATCAAAAGTTTTGATTTTTCTGTGTTGTTGTCTCGATCGGTGTAATGTGCATGGGGATACGTGCGCACATTTAATTTTCAATTGCATCTGAATTGTTGTTGAGGGCGGTTTAACGTCACTCATTTTGATCCTTCCTCTTTGAGATCTCTTTCACAACTAATGTGTGTCCGATTTGGTGTGCCGCGTAAAGCGGAATGCCACACCGGGTGTCAGTAAACCGGTGTGCACACAAGTGTGGTTTCTATGGACCGCTTAAAGTGTAAGTAAATAAACCCACCACTATTCTGCAGCTGAGAAGAAGTTGAAATACAGGCGCTGAACCCAGATGTCATGAAAAGTGTTGTGGAAAACGATCTAGAATACCCGTCTCTGTGGGCAATAAGCTCATTTGAAAGACGTTTTAATAAATTCTTAAACATAAAAATCTCCATTATAATTTATTGTGATTTAAAAATATAATTTATAGATAAAAAACTAAATCCATAAAAAATGATTGTCACTTAGAACATGGACATCACTTTTGACTCACCGTGTATAAATAAAATTCGAACAAAAGAGAATAAAAAATAAAAAAAAGGATTCTTTAAGCAATATTGGAAAATTAAATTTCAAAATCCACCCACGCCCAGTTTCACTGTTTCACAGGTGGTGAGCTAAAAAAAGAGCTACAGAACCTCGAGCTCGAGCAGCTCCATATAACAATAACAACAATGCGTCCGTCCGTCCGTCGCTCGTCGTCCTTCGTCGTAGTCGTCCCTATCAAATGTACATTTTCGACACATTATGAGGGGCACACAAGCAAACACAAATACAAATAAAAACCCAACCCCCATCCCTTATACACACATTCGCAACAGCAGCGTATTAAAGCAAAATATCCTTCATCATCATTTTAAAATTGAAATAATCGTTTTCGAGGAGGATGACAACGAACAAAAAACAACAACAAGAAATAACAACTAAAAAGAAATAAAACAGAAAGAACAAAAATTCCAGAAAATATAAATGGAAATATGATGTGGTGGCGCGGTGCCGAATGGCGAATGGAAGTTCTGTCGGTCGGTCGGTCGGTGGGTGGGAAAAGAATGAAAGGAACTGCAAAATGGGCATTTGGAGCATCGCAGCATCAGCAGCATCAGGCTCTAAACTGCAACTCTACAGCTTGTGACTCCTAAACTTGCTGTGATGTGTACCTCCTATACGAGAGTATTAGCCCAGGAGTCTAGACGGATTGTTTGAAAATGTTGTGTATTTTATTTTGTGTATATTCGTCGTATTTTTCCAGCCCCGCACTGCAATAGAAATACTCGTATAATGTGTATGCCACCTACGCCGCCGCCGCGCGCTATCCGCTATACAGAATAGGATATACTTTACCTACTCCTATTCAGGATCCACCTACATCTCCTTCCAAACATATCTACATTAACCACTATATTGGACAGTCAAGTCAAGTTGATGAGGGAGGGCTGCAGACGAGAAGGACGACGACGACGAGGACGAGGACGAACGAAGAGGGGTTGAGATTGAAGGAGTCCGCTTGAAAGGTTTTGTTTTGGTTTAATAATATTCTCGTAGATATATTTTTTTTTTCTTTACCTCGGATAACTTTTGTCCTGCGAGCACCAACAAAAGGTTACTCCTGCTTCTGCTGCTACTACTACCTCTAGTATACTCTAGTCCCTGTCATTGTACCTTGCAGAGAAAATAGGAAAAAAGCATCCTAGCGTGTGGGTGTGTAAAACCATTAAATAGAGAAAATTTATGGTTTTTACTGAGTTGAGAGAGGAGCCATTGGCCGTTGTTGAGAGAACGGAGAGAGTGGGAGTGAGAGGTGAGACATTTGGAGAGAATCTATTTTAAGGATATGAGAGAAATATCGAAAAGTTATCGTTCATCCTGCAAATGGGGAGGAATTCGATAACATGGCTACATCTCTGCAGACAAAAAAGCTCTTTTTTACTCTCTCAATATTTTTTAGAGAAGAAGTACTCACGAGAAGAGAGAATTTTATGTTCCACATTTTGATGTGTCTTGGATAAAAATAGTGGGGAACATTGAAAAAGGACTTCCTTTTTTGGGGAATTATTTAGGGGTATTTTTCCCGTTGGCAGAAAATGGAGTTGAAATTGGGAAAATAATATTGAAAAAATTTAATTTAAGAGGAAATTTTCCTGTTGATAGAAAACAGGATTATGACAAGAAAATTAAAACTGGGAAATATTTCGTGCAATAATGTATCATGACAATTTTTTTCTGGGAAATTTTGAAAGAAGAAAATATACTGGGAATTGTTAAAAACCTGAAGATTTCTTCAAGAATTTTTTCAATTTTCTTTCTAGTTTAGATTTTATGGTAAACATTTATAAACTAAAAATATAGAAATTTCCCTTATGATTTTAAACTAAAAGCTCTTGACTTTTTAAAGCTGTTAGTGATAGATATAGCCTTAATTTTGGTTTTAGCAAACCTGAAGTGCACTTGTAAACTACAAAAATACTTTGTGGGCAATAATTTACAAATAATTTAAAAGTCTTTAGTTGCTGATAAATAAAACATTGAAAAATAAACTTTTTGAAAAATTGTACCGTAATTGTAACATAGTGCTTTCATATTTTTCTACGGGAACATTGTGCATTGCAGGTTTTATTTTAATTGAATTTCTAATTTATTTTGACTTTGAAAGCTCACTTTAGAACTTACTTTTATATTTGATTCACATAATAATGAAATTATGTCTTATCCTATCTTTACCAGGCAACGTGTCGGACCAGACAAGGAGCTTTTGAAAATTGTTGTCCTTTTCTCACTTTTCAGAAAACAGATTTTGTTCGCCTTTTTTAGATTGTATAGAAGCTTTTAAAAAAGTTTTTTTTTCATTGTTGATTTAATTTGCATATCCCATTTTCTCCATAAGGGTAAGACATCTGTATGATTTTATTATCTGTGCTTGAATGTTCCCAAAACCATTTAAGTTATAAAATATTTGCTTTGCAAAAGCTACAATTTCTGCTAAATGAAAAAATTTCAAAAAGCTCATTTTTGGAAACTTCAAAATTGAAAAAAAAAGAATATCTTATAGGAGATAGGATTTTGCTTTGGAGATTTTAGTCTTGTGTATCATGTGGGTATCCCTAAAAAGAAATGACAATAATTCAGTAAATAATTTGTGATTCGTTCCAAGACAACATCGCCCTTAAAATATAACTACCCTTTAATTTAAAATACATATATAAGCAATACAAATACTTAAAGCTTTCAGTATTTGGGGCTTTACAAATTGGTTTTATTTCAGATCCGGCTTTCATAATGATTTAAGAAATAAACTTTTTATTTAAGCTTTAATTCTATTAATTTCTTAAGCTCTCATTTTAACAGAGCTTTTAATACTACATCTAGAAAAGTTAGGATTCATTTCAAAACGTTTAAATGAAAAATTTCCATAAACTAAGGAAGTGTATTTTGAAAATATATATTACCATATAAAACATAATAATTTTCATAAAAGTTTAGTAAAAAAAATGTAAAGATGTGTGTTATCAAAAAGCTCTTTTTAGTTTTGATTTAAAAAAAAGTTTGTATTTTCAATCCAATAAACTACAGGCAAAATATTGAATCATGCTGTTTTCAGCTCTTAGAAGTAATTTTTTTTAAAGCTAAGATGTTTAGATCTTGAGCAGGTATCTAAGACCTATGTACATGAGAATTATAATACTCTTACGAGCAAACAATTTTTTTTATATCCATAGCCAGCCTTATTATACACAATATTAAGCCTTTTTTGTTTTACTTTTCTCTTTTTGCATATAAAAGTGGATTGATATACAAAACCAAAAACAAAATTCATCGACTTTTTTATGGAAGCTCTGTATATGAAAACATATGCAAAGATGGAACCAAATAGACTGAAGGAAATTTTGTTGTCATTGGGATGGTAAATTAATTATCTCCTTTACTCTGGAGAGTAATAAGGTGGATGCTTCTGGGAATGAAAATAATATTTTTTTCTCGTTCCCTCGAATCTCTCCACTTCGCGACAATAACGCCAATAATGCGGAATGTGGTCGCTTTAAAATGTCTGGTCATAAGAGTACTATTATTTTCATATAACAAAAAGCTTTTATTTCTTATAAGCTTAAGATTGGAAATATGTAAGGGTTTTTGTCCTACGACTTCGTTGTTTAGTTTAAAATAAAAAGAATGTAGGCAGTGCAGTTTGAATGCTATTATCCGTTTATTTAAACGGAGCTTTAAAGCTTTATGAACAAAAATTAACAAAGCCATCTATTATTGCAAGTTTTTCCTAGAAACCGTTGGGGGAAGTTATACCTATGCTTAAACTTATTTTGTGAATCGCTAGTCAACGTCTAGCCTAAATTACATAGGTACAACACGAAATAATGACAATTGGTGAATTATTAACTGCCTAATTTAATCCCCAACAACAGAGGTAACTGTTATATATATTTTTCTGACAAAAGTGAGAAACTCCTTTATTACTAGCTATTTTTGAATTTATTTATATACATACATAATAGACAATGTTAAAAATTAAGTCAAAAAGAAAGTTTTAAGAATACAAAAAAACAACAATTTTATAAAGATTTCGAGAGACTTACCTAGTTGAAAAAGAATCAAGACCAATCTATGAAAGTTCGACAACTATTTTTTTTCTTAATTTACAAATCACTTACCGCAATGTGAAGTTTTTGGCGTTTCTATATAGACCATTAGCTTATTATGCCTTTGGTTATTGATAATATCCAGTTCTTCTATTTTCTTTTGATGTGCTCTTTCTATTTAAGCTTTGGAGTAAGAAGCGAAAAATTGCAAACAAATTTATCCGCATGAGTCCGGTCAGTATATTTCAAGAAGATACAAGTGAATATGTGTCAGAATAATTTATTAATAAATTGTTAAAAAACAATAAAAATTCAGACCAGAATTGCAAAGAGACTGCCATGGAAAATCTTAATGCAGTTTGTACTCAAGTCTCAAGTACCAAACTATATCAAAGACTTGAGCAGCATCTTAAAATATAGCTGAGCTTATACTTCCTTTTTTTTTAAGCGGCTTTTTTAACATTTGTAAATAGATATATAGATATATATTAGCGATATAAGTACTTTGTGGAATGTTGATTTCTTAATCAAAAGTTATGGCTCTTTCTTTATTTTGCTGCGAGGCCTTCAGTAGCTGTTTTTCAAAAGCGATATAAGTCTGTAAGATTTGGATGTATTTCAAAAACATGATGCGATAGACTTGTTTACATGACGAATTCCTTACAAAAATAAGAACTCGTTCCAAATCCTTTTGCATTTCTGTGTCGAAATATCGTTTAAGCATTAATGGTTCAGAGTTCTTTAAAGATTTAAAACAAGTGAAATTTAACGTAGTAGGATGTTTCCAAAATTTTATGAAATAATATAAATATTGAAACTAAACATTAAAAATAGGAATAACATGATTTTTTTGAAAAAAAACTACTTCATAAATGGAGCCAATGTTTTTTGTTTCGAATTTTTAAGAAGTAATATCTCAAAAACCTGAAGTGATGCAATGGTTTTGGAGTCGGATTTTAATGAATGTCAGCATAACCCATTGTAAATTTGATTGCCAAGATCAACATCTTGCTAACCAATGTTATCTGACAGCCACGAAACTTTCAAACAAATTGAATATTCTTGAAATTTAATTATAAATTTAAAAAGACGCAATATGACAGTTGACACTTGTAACCCAAACGGAGTAACCAGCTGCCAAAAAAATGATTTCCAATTAAGAAACTAATAAATATATAGAACTAATAATGAATTTTAAGCTTGTTAATGACATTTTCATAGGTAATATTGTTTTGATTTTTTTGAGTTCTAATTTCAAAGTTTAGTTATTTTGCTCTAATTTGTGTCAAAAGTAAAAAGGCAGTTGACGCCCTTTATGTTACCTGAAATAGTATCAAAAATAGCCCATATAAAATCAAAAAGTTTTTTCAGTGCAGTGTGTATTGTGATTTCGGCACGCTATTCTGGTCAAACAACACCCGAAGGAAGGTATGTCCAGTTTTGCTGAGTTAAACCACCTGACTCAGTTAGTTGACGACCCAATTCGGGTTTCTGACATTGCAGGTCATTCCGCCAACACTCTTGACTTCTTTCTTACCTCTGATCCTAATAAATATGCGATCAGTGAGTTATCGCCTCTAGGCACATCAGACCATTGTGTCATATCTGCATATTTCTAATGCCAAAAAAACCAGCTAAGGAGATAACACCTACGACTTCTTCAGGAACTTTAACTGGTCACTATGCTTTCTCGATAGTGACGTGGATTCCAGCGGAAATATGGTTACAAACTCAATTCTTTGTCAAATAAAAACATTTATCCCGAATAGGTTAAAATCTATCAAACCCAAAAGAACTCATGGTTTGATTCGAGCTGTAAAGAGGTTATTAGGATCAAAGATGTACGTTTCCGGATTTATAAAGTCAACCCCACTGACGAAAAGTTCAAACAAGCTAAAAAGACCTGTAACGGACATATTCGACGCATTTAATTCGTACATGACCAGAAATTATGGCAGAAATTACTACAATGTCCCAAAGGTAGCAACAAATACTGGTCTTTTTGGGCACAACACTACGTCATCGTCAGTTCCTACGCTAGTTTCCAATGACACTCCTTTTGTAAGCTCGATTAATAAAGCCAATTTGCTTGTTTATTCGATGCTGCCAATGAGTGGCATGACTCCTCCTGTACTTGAGAGCGTAAACGATTCTATGGGACGAATCTTCTTTCGCACTCGTACAGTTGCTAGAGTACCTTAAGATGCTGATAGTATACCGGCAATTGTTCTGAAGAGGTGTTCTTCATCCAAAACTCGAGTATAATTCTCACATTTGGGCTGGTGCCCCAATAAAGTACTTGAATCTTTTGGAAAGAATTGAAAAGAGAGCTCTAAAAATTATGGGAGATCGTTCTCTTTCCGAGACATTTGCTTCTCTTGAACACCTCCTCAAGGTCTCATGCCTATCATTGCTTTATAGTTATTTTTATAAACAATGCTCTAGTGAAATAGCCAGTTCCATTCCTTTCCTTAAACAATTCAACCGTAATACCCGTACTTCTAGGAATGCCCATCATTTTGCCCTTGAGCCAGACGTACTGTTAAGTACAGTGATTCTTTCTTTAGCTGCACTACACGAATGTGGTATGCTTTACCAGGCTCAATATTTTCCATTCATTACAATGTGCAGACATTCAAAACCAATGTGAATCGGGTTCTCTTTTCTAATCCTATCCTGCTTTCCTAATTGCTCGCACTGTATCTAATCATTATAAGGGTATTGATAATCCCTTTAGTGCCCGCACAATATAAAATTTAAAAAAATTTAACTGTCCAATGTTTCCAATTAAAAACTAGTCTCGCGATAGAGTCATGACGTTTGAATTCCATTCTATCCAATATAATTGTGAATTAAATATAAACTTAAAAAAGCTTTATCTTTTGACAATCGCACAAAAAGTTAAGACCCCTCTCTGTCAATTTGTTAGCTTAGGTAAGGATTCTTTTTGCATTCCCAAAAATGCCTGATTTTTGAATAGGTCTCTAAATATTGCTTAAGGTTTCCTTAAAACATACAACCAGCATAATCATAACATACATGACGTGTATTCGTTGAATATATGAACGTCAGCAACAAAACTCAATAGGATTAGGGATGGTCTCTTTATATCTCTTAACACCAGATGCTGATTTCCCAATGGAAATTTTGTTCAATTTTGTTTGTGTTGGATTTTTCTTTTTGGTTTTACTTTTTATTTTCCAAAAATAAGAAAAAACAAGAATAAAAATAAACACATCCAATTTTTATTATTGTGGCTTCTAGAAGAGCTTAACTTTGTAAATGGTTTGAAGTTAGAGAGATTTTCATATAAATTCAAAGAGAAAATCTCGGATTTTGAATATTATATGTTTCAAACCATAAGCTATTTACTATTCTGTTAGATACGATAAATATTTAAATTTCAATTGGTTTTTGTGGTCTAGATCTAGATCTTATGGTATAAGAAAAGCAAGAGAGACATTTTGAAGAAAACTTTTCAAATTTTCACTTTCATCTTACTTATGTTTTGTAATTCAAAGTCAGTGATGGAATTTATTTGGACATTCGTGAAATTAAATAAGTTAAAGCTCTTATTAAAAATATTTGTATTTTTATTAAATATTTCGGTTTGTTTTAATGGGTTTATTTTTGTCAATTTTTTGAAGTGAATGGAACTTCTTTCTTAAGATTAAATATTTTGAAACAACTAATTGGTTTTTGAAAGTTTAAAGTAGAAAGTTTATCAATTTGTTCTTTGCAAGGCCTTATACTTAATATATGTAAAACAACTTATTAAGTGAGTCATTTTTTAAATTATGTTGTTTGCAACACTAGATACTTGCTGTTTGAAAATGTATTTGATTTGACAACTTAACATAAGCAAATTGTAAATTTTGAATTCTTAGCTCGTCGAGTCAATCGGCTGAGATGGTTTTGCTATCAATGGCAGTTAATATTGACCTATTCGATCTATCGTCGCTGGAAAAGCAAAGTGACATATAAGTCAACATTTTATTTTAATTTTAAAATCGGCTTTTTTCGAAATTATGAAAATGATTTGCTTTATAAACATTTTTTAAGGTTTTGAATATTAATTCTAAATTCAATTATTTTTACCTGAAATATACGCATTTTTAGGCTTGGTGTGAATTTAATGAAGCAAAACATAAATTTTGACTTATGTCACTTTGCTTCTCCAGTGACGCTATGTCAGATGACAATAATTGTGATAGATATCAGGAAAAATGCGATATTCACATTTCATTGAGCTGTTGAAATATCAGATTTTAAGAAATTCAAAGATTTTTGTTATTTACAATAGTCTACAAAATTTTCTATTATTAACACTCTTATAAAATGGTTTACTTACTTACTTAAGGTGGCGCTACAGTACTGTGTGATCTAGGGCCTCACTCAAGAAACTCCATCTAACTCCGTCCCTAGCTAGATGTCTCCAGTTGCGCACTCAAAGTTGTGTGAGGCCACTTTCCACATGAGCACGCCACCTTATCCGCAGTATTCCTCTACTGCGCTGTCCTGTGGGTGTTGATTCGAAGACTCTCCGCGCCGGAGCATTGGTTTCTATGCGCCTTACGTTACCCAGCCATCTCAGTCGTTGGACTTTTACCCTTCTGGCTAAGTCTACGTCGCTGTACAGCCCGTACAGCTCGTCATTCTATCTTCTCCTCCACTCCCCTTCGATGCATACGGGACCGTAGATCACACGAAGAACTTTTCTCTCGAAACGACCCAAGGTGCTTTCATCCGCTTTTGTCATAGTCCATGCTTCTGCACCGTATAGCAGGACGGGATGATAAGGGTCTTATATAGCGACACTTAGGTCGCTCGAAAGGGGGCTTTGCTACTCAATTGCTTTCTTAACCGGTCGGAAAAGGATTTGGCGATCTCTTGCCATTGTAGCCGTTCGACGTTGTACCTTCTGCCAGCATCTCCCTGTTTTGCCTTGGGCCTGGAAACTCGAAGTGCTACCTTGGCAACAAGGTAGTGGTCCGAGTCGATGTTAGCTCCTCGGAAAGTTCGAGGATGCTGGAAGCGTGTCTGGCGTCGATCGCAATATGGTCAATCTGGTTGACGGTAGATTGATCTAAAGAGCTCCAAGTTCCTTTGTGGATGTTGAGGTGTGGAAAACGGGTATTGGCTACCATGACGTTTCGCCCCGCAGCAAAATCGATGATCCTGAATCCGTTGTCGGAAGTGTTGCCGTGCACGCTGTTTTTCCCTATTATTCCACCAAAGATGTCTTCCATTCCTAGCTTGAAATTAAAATCGCTCAGGACAATTTTAATATCGTAGCTAGGACACTACTCATATGTTTTGTCCAAGAGCTCGAAGAACATATCCTTGTTTTTGTCATCTTTCTCTTGTGTGGGGGCGTGTGCTCATATTAGGCTAATGTTGCCGAATTTAGCCATGATGCGGATGGTCATGAGGCGCTCGATACCAAATTTGTTTAAGGTTCAATTTTGTTAAACCTGTAATTTTTTTCACGACCTCTGGTTCTTGCTATGAATTAACAAACCATCCAGAAGTTATTGTTGACTACCCTCGTTTTTTACGGAGTGTCTTTTAAAGATTTGAATCGGGTAAAATGGTCAGGGGTGTAGACTGTAGATGCCGGAATTCTGGTTAAAAATTCCTTTTATTTTTACTATAACTTATAGTTTTAATTGTTCACAAATTATTTAAGTGTCTATATAGTAGCAGCAACACCTCCAGCATCCTTAAACCTTAACTCAAGAGCAATAATTCCATCTCCCCTCCTAGAGTAGCAATTTCTATTTGTTGGCTTTCGACAACGATTAGTGTTGCATTTAATAGTTCAATGTAAATATAAATATATGTATTCCAATTCTGTAGATAAAACACCACATCTGAATGCAATATTCATCCCCCCACCCCTCCAACCCCACTTCATAAAAGTATAGCAAAAGAGTTTTTGCACAAATTGGCCGTGAACAAAAAGACAAGGATCATAGAGGGCTTACCCCCGAAAGTTCTTCAGGTCAAGTTAAGTCTTGTGCAGGGCATCCTGAAATTCCTCGCTTTTTTGCTGGTTGATGGGGTCCTCTCTTTATCCTGGTGTGGTAATGCTGGATGTTGTTCGAGGCTAGCGTGCTAATTGAAAAGGTGGTTCTCTGGATGGCAATGGCAATACAAAAAGTAAGTAATTCAACAGCCACACGAAAAAGGTCAGACATATAAATTGTTTTTAATTAACTTTCAAATTGGGCGTTTGACTTTTATATAGGTACACCCCGCCTCATCGTTTGGTTACCTATAAATGTTTACACCCTCGTTCGTTTGTTCGTTTAGTTGGTTCCTCTTCCTATAGCCCCACACCACACAGCACCACCGGTGTCTCTGTTTTGTGCTACTAAAAGAGAGTAACCTGCAACACCCTTTCGTAGCCGTAGCGCCAGTTTCGTCATCGTCATCATCATCATCGTCACCAGTGCCGCCCGCCCGTGTAACCCAACCCGTGTAGCCCGTAGAAATGTGTTAAAGCCAAAAAGTTGGTCCCTTTGATGAGATGAGTTTCGAGAGCCAAGAGGGTGGCAAGTAAAATAGAAGTGAAAACGGCAGCGTTGCGGTAATAAAGACTTAAGTAACTTTCAGATAGTTACTTTGTGAGTTGATTTTGTAAAAGCAGATGCTTTTAATTTGCTTTATACGACAACGACGAGAGACGAACAACACGATGACGATGACGATGACGGTGACGACCTCTCCCATCCTTTATAACCCCGGCCAAACTTAAATGGAAGAGTCGTCATTCGCCTTTTCTTTACTAAGATATACAAACCCCCTCCCACCCATCATCATACCTTTACAAAAATTGGCCGTAAGGGTTGTAGGATGTACAAATTATACTTAATGAAAGTGCTTAAAGTTTGATGTGGCTCTGTGGGTCTGGAGGGTACCACGGCTATATAGCTATATGTATGCGTATAATATCTCAAAATGAACCTAATTGCTTTTCGATAGTTGTTCAAGAAGAAGACGAAGAAAAAGTAACAGTAACACGGCCGACACAATTTTGACGGATAAGAGGTTTGCGATGCGGTTACTCATTAGGGTGGAGCGTCAAATTTTGTACGTCGAATTTTTGTTTTCGAAAAGCTTTAAATTTCTTTCTTTTTTTTAGCACTCTAACAGACTCTACCCGAAGAAAGAAAAGAACTAATCGAGAGAACCAACTTCTACGGTTGCTCTCTTTGTGCCTATTAACTCCATATAAAAAAATGTGGGGACAAATACTTATGCAAGAAGATGTGCTGTGCATACTCACCACCAGGGCTACCAATGCTGACCTCAGATAGTGTAGTATATTGCCAAAAAAACATAGCAGATTTGAAAAAATGTAGTAGATAATGAAAAAAAAAATATATTTAAAAAAACAAAAACAAATTTATTTTCATTTCGTAAAAAAATAAATACCAGTCTTTTAAAAATAACAATCTTGAAAGGTATATTAAAATAAAAAGGCAAAAATGAATCAATTCAACACATTATATTTGAATTTTTGATTGTGATGTTATGAAAAATTAAAGTAACGCAAAAATGTAGTAGAAAATTGTTGCTACGTAGCAGATGAAGAGACAAAATTAAATGAAGTAGATCTTCTACATATGGAGTACATTGGCAGCCCTGCTCGCCACCTTTGAAAAATGGCGGATGTAGTCAGCTGTTCAGAGGTGTTCAAAGAAAATTCAAAACTTTGGATGAACAACTTTTTGGTACTCTCATTGAATATAAAGTGAAATTAATTACTCTTGTTAGGTGCCAGAACAATTAAGATTTAAAAACATTTCTAAATTACGCATTTAGAGAAATATTAGTTATTTATTTGAAGCCAGTTTTAATCATTAAGTAAGTAAAATAAATAAGGTGGTGCAACAGTCCAATGAGAATTAGGACCTAGAAACATACAACTCTGAAAGCACTACTACTATTATTTTTTTAATTATTAGCTGCGTTTATGAGTTTAATTTTCGCTCACACCGTTGAAAAATGCAAAAAAACTCAGATTTGTTTCAATTTTCAGAGTTTATCGACTTAATTTTGTCGTTGCGAGAGTTGCAGGAACATTGAAAACGAAAGTTACAGAATGTTAACATGGATCATGAAAATAAAACAACGCAGGAACATTGAAAACATTTTTTAATTCTCATCTCTTTTTTCCATTCTTATTTTATTTGTGTGTACTCGTTGTTTATTTTCCTTACATTACTCACGACATTTCCAAAATGCTGAAAATAAGTGATTTAAGTAGAGACTAAATAAAAAGACCGTCAACTTGTTATTTCTGATGCCAATTTTCATTGCATAAGATTTGTGATTAGGTGATAAGCTATTCTTACTCCTTTCCACTAAGCTAGTGTGTTGCTTTTAAAGGCTTAACTACATAAGCCGAAAAGTACTTTTGTACAAAAGTAAAAATATTTGTATTCTCGCTAGGTTAGTGGTTTTGTGAAAAGAATATACAAATTTGTGCTTCAACTAAAATTTAAGTCTTATGCATCATTTTTATAAGTTTTCCAGTTCTAATTATTTATATCTTATCTTTCAGTTATATAGCGACAAGGAAAAATCTTTGAGGGAAAGTTCTAACTACAGTTTTTCTGAAAGTGCATTGTGGCTTATTCATAGATGTTTGCTAAACTTTTTAGGCTATTCATAAATAAATGCAAATCAAAGTTAAGGGCTAAACCTGAATAGCTATAAACATAGAAAATGCTGTGTTCAAGTAATTATTATTGGAGCCAAATTTCATAATTGATTTTTTTGGTGTATAAAAAAGCTGAAAAAGTAATTCATGACAAATAAATGTTACGTTAACACTAAGTTCCAGAAAATATCGATTGATGCCGCAATCGCAGATGATATGGATATTTTATATAAATATTTCCGGTAAACTGTAGAACTTTATTATTTCCGCTTTTTATAATTCAATGTAAAATAATTCAATGCAGTATATAAATAAACATAATATACATTTATAAAAAACATGTACTCGTTCATATTTACAAATAAAGTCTAGTCAAAAAACCTTAACCTCATTACACTCTTTCTGAACACATCCTTTCTTGTTTTGGTTGTTAATGCCATCTATCTGTAACTCAGAGAAAGAGAAGCGAAAAACAAATTCACCACGATCTACCGCTATAACGTTTACCGTAATTTATTGACAAACGAAAATTTTTTGCTAGAATTAATTTGTGAAAACGTTTTTGAGTAAAAGTGTTAAATTTACGGGTTTTTCAAATTATTTAAACAAATATATTTATAAAAGTGTACAGTGAAGTGATACTGTATAAAAATGAGCCATGAAATGAAATGAAATGAGCGAGAAATGTCAAATGTCTCAATCTCTCAACTGAAGTTTTTTCTCTCTCTCTCTCTGCTCTCCGAGGTGAAAACATGTATAAACCGATACGAATTCAACACGCTATAAAAAATGAGAGTAAAAGGTTTCAAAGGGACGGAGACGAGGAAATTTTACTCTCTCGATTAGTTTTTTCTCTCTGCTACCAGAGTTTAATCACAGTATATTATTAATAACAGCATTGGGATCTCCTTTACCCCTTGAACACAATTGGAATTCGATAGTCACGGTAAAAATCGCTGTAGCAGAAGCTGTCACTAAAATCGCTCACTATGTTGCAAAGGTTGCCCACAATGGTGTAGCGCAGCAGGTCAGCAGGTCAGGTGTCTTTTTTTTGACATTTATACATTTGTGTTTAGTTTTGTAAGACTATTCATATTTTTGGGCAACTTAATTTTCAATTTTTAAATTAAAAAATGGACCAACGCGATGAAATTGCATTTATTGCATTGATAATGCAAATGTGCTACTGCGGAATGAAGCTTTTAAAGCTTTAAAATTTAGCGCGACTAATAGCGGAAAGTAGAAAATTATTCAACAATGGCGACAGCTATCGCTGCAGCAACAGCTTCCCATTGTGGCACTGTGTACTATTTTCGTATGTTTCAACTTTGACAGCGCGACAAGCGGCCGCTACAGCGACTCCATTCTGCTGGGGCACTTATTCTTTATAACTAAGAATCACTTACAAAGCTCGGTTCAATAGGAAGTTCCAGATTTTTATTCTTTTCAGATCTTTCCGTTGTTCCTGGAAGACGAGTCAATCCACTTTTATACAGATGGATCAAAAACCTTTCCAATCACTTTTACGTGTTAGAGGCTGATTTTTTTAGTTATAAAAGAAAACGTGTTATCAACATCTGAAAACCGATTTTCTCAGATAATCAGGCTGCCATTAATTATTTAGGCTCTGTTTCTACAAACCCTATAAAAATCAACAACTGTCGATCATTTCTATTGGAAATGGCACAACAGTTAAACAATTAGCTTTGTTGGGTGCCGTGCCATAGAGGTATTGGAAGAAGTTTGGCTAATGCTGGCATACTATTATTAGTTATTAGTTTCATTGAGCTTAGAAGAAAGCCTTAAGATTCATGTGTCGTACTCCATTCCGGACAGCCACTTCAACCAAATCTAACCTTAATAAGCCCTCTACCACAACTCCAAGATAAAAAAAAATAGTTGCAATGCCCTTAATTTGTATTATTGGGTTTGAAATTTCAAATTTAAATGAAAGATTGATTTTTTGTACGATAAGCCATTCTGGAGATATTAAAAAAGGGTCCACTTAAAACATTTTATATTCAATAATAAAATAGAATTGGTGTGTATTTTTATCATAACTTGAAACAAAAACAAGACTGAGATCTAAATCGAATTCCTTCACATTATCAAGAAGGTAGTGAGGGAAATCGGTTACATCATCGAATTCTAGCAAGAATTTGTGATCAATACGGCATACATCTCAAATAAAACAGCTGCAGCAACAATATCGAGTGCAGTTTCACAAGGGCCTGGGTTATTGACAAGAATAGCGAAAACTTTCTAGATCGGAATAAAATTCATATAGCCCGAAAACAGCAACCTAAACTTCTCAAAACTGAAGATAACAGTTCGGAAATTAAAAGCGTTTATTTTAAAGGAAGAAAAGACAAGAGTACAGCTTAAAACACCGGTTCTAAAAATGGTGTAATCTGAAGTATTGAATTGAACTACGGAAGGCCAGACAATTAAATGGTAGTAAAATTCAACCACGTTATTAATAAATTGTATAATGTATAGATCTAAACCAGGATATCAGTTTTATTGGGGACCTAAAGGGAAAGTGCTATTTAAACCACTCCCAAATCCAATACCCAAGCACGGATCAATATTTGTTTCAAAAACTATAAGCAAAGGAGCGTTTTCTATAGCTGTGGCAGAAATCCGGTAAAAATGGGCTTTCAATCAAATCCAGCTAATAAATTGAAAGCTACTTGCTGAATATATTTGAAAATTGTACTCGACCCAGTTTGGTTCAGTATAAAAAAGATAGTTCAAGTTAATAATATTATCAATATGTTTTAGTTCTGGAGTAAGAGAGATAATAGTCCCCGTAACTTAAAGCAATTCACATTTTGCAGAAAATGGGAGACGGGCACAATCCAGAAGTTTCGAATCCAGATAACCTAGAACCTCAAAAATTATAAATCCTGGAAAGCCAAATCCAGAAAACGCAAAATCCTGATAGCCCAGAATGCAGAAAACTCGGCACGCCAGAAACTTAAAATCCTGAAAACCTAGAAACCAGAATTTCGAAAGCCCAAGATTCTCTATTGTTTCCATAAGTTTTGTACAATACCGTTCATATGTACCTTTATTCAAAAATGATTTTTCTAACAATATGATTGATTATGATTACGAGAATTGCGATGATTATCCATTCACTTTTGGTTGAATGGGTGAATACCTACTTCAATAAACAGAACTGCAGTATTTTGAGTGATGATAATCGTCAAGTGAGATACCGTTCCATCCGCAAAAACTGACTGTGTGCTTTATGGTTTGATGGATTAATTGGTCCGACTTATTTAAAACAATGCCAGAACGTCACAGACAAAGGTGACTTTTTCGTTCATCAATTGAACAACCATGATGTGCAGTAGCTGTGGTTTCAACAAGCGAGCACTGCTCGGCGTTATATGCCACACAGCTCGTGCCACAATTGATTTACTGAAGGAAGAGTTTGGTAACCGTTTAGTTTGAAGTTACGGACTCTTGCATTTGCCTCCAAAAACGTGCAATATAAATCCGCTGTTTTATTTGTTGTGGGGATATGTATGTGAAGTCACTTGCATCTACGCCGATAATCGATTTACCATGTGGAAAACAATATTCGGGGCGTTATTGAAAATATTCGGCCATAAATGTTGGAAAAATCATGGAAAAGTAGTTCTCTAGATTAGACTATGTCCGAACCAGCAGTATTGGTCATATGCCAGAAATTATATCTATATAATAATATTATAAAGAGGAAATATTTGTATTTGTGTATGTAACGAATAAACTCAAAAAGTACTGGACCGATTTTATTAATTCTTTTTTCATTAAAAAGCTACATTATCACTGAGTAACATAGGCTATATTTAGTACTAGATTACTACAGACATCTTTCGAAATTCCTATTAAAACCAACCGAAGGTGTAAAAAAATTAGCTATAAAATGTCTTTCATTTTAAATACATATAATGACAGAAGATTGTTTATCGAATAAGCCAAATTTCATATCAATTTAAAAAAGTCTTCTTTGTTTTCATGTAATTAAAAAGTTCTGTGACTTTTGAAAAACAGATTTTTAATCACTTTCTCATTTATTGTATGAATTCTTAAACCAAGCTAATTAATTGAGGACTCCGCAACTTACTTAGGTTTTTATTTTGAACTAACAAACTTTAAAAATGATTAAACATACAGACTTGTGGACGGATCTTTTCTTTAAGGAAAAAATTGTCTATTTTCCTAAAAATTTAAAACTTTGAGGTGAGGTATAGAGATGTTATCAAAAAATATAAAACTTGTAAGTCAAATATTCTACTCTCATCAAAAAGGGATTTTTTCGAAACTTCGATCCACCCTATTTACACATCAGTGTTATGTCTTGAGATACAAAATATACAAGTCTCTTGACGAGAATTCAATTTATCTTCAATATTCACAAAGTCAAAACCACTAGGTATCGTAGTGAAAGTGACCGGAATTCCTGTTAAACCCTGTTTTACCCCCTTCTTCTTAACACCTGCTTTAATAAATATTCCCACACACAATAATTAATCATTTTCAAATTCCCATAACAGAGAATTTAAATACCACAAACTTTAAAATATGTTTTTGTGCTTTTTTGAATATGCTAGAAAATACACCACAAGCTCCTCCTCTCCATCCAGAATCTTTTTTATTCAAAATGCGTATTGAAATATCCTCTTTTCTTATATAGTCCGTATGTTTCGAGGAGTTCGAGTTTGAGAGTTGGACTGATTGATGTTTTACCATTAAGGATGCAAATTATTCGCTTTGTGGTTTTGACACTATGCCTACTTCTTTCAAGGATACTTTTCATATAAAAATGAATATATTTTGATACCTAAATTCCCTGAAGCACTGACGAAAAGGCCCTTTGTTGCGAAAGTCCATTATCACTATGAACTTTATTATAAGGAACAATACCGACATTTTTTGTAGCTCATAGTAGTGGAAGGTGGTAGGTGATGATGATGATGATGCGATGCTGATGGTGATGGTTGATGGAGGGTTATAAAAATGAGTGTTGTAGAATTTTACGACAGTGATTGTTGATTGTGTCGTTTTTCAACAATTTACACCCACCAGAGACAGGTGAACGTTCTTGTACATGTTTTTGATGAATTAAACATTTTTCGTATATAAGATGAAAATTTTAGACATCGAAATCGCTAAGAGACAATGGTCCTTTGTTTATACAATATGGCATAAGGGTTGTCATCCACCGAAAACGCTACGCTATAATTAAAAAAAAATGGAGGCAAATGTCAATAAAGCTTTCACAGAACTTGTAAATCTAAGAGGTACAAGATATGTGCCTACAAAACGCTATAGTTACTATAATTCGTGTGTGTAATATTTCGCAAGTGGTGATAACTTGTACACGTTTTTTGTTTTTAAAACATTTTTCACTCTTATTAAGCACTATTTTAATTTATTTTTGGTTCAGTTTTTTCTCACTAGAGTTAAGAAACAGTTTCACATTACTTTGCTGGAGAGTTCTTGAGTTAAATGATCTCAAAAAGCCTTAAAATCTTAGTCTTTATGCAGAACCCTGTATAAAAATCGACTAGGAATAATAGGTTTTCGACAACACCAAAGGCTACAGCAGTCTCTGTTGGGTTGAGTTGGCGCACACTCAAGGGAATACTACTACCCTTGTTAAGCAGAGAAACAGTGTGAACACTAGAAAAAGGGGAGAGGGTTTGAAAGGAGATTTCGGTGCGCATTGGTTTTCAATTCCTGAAAATTGAAATGACTGGAAATGACAGAGTGTGGTAAGGCATTCCACATTCGCGTAGTACAGCTAAAGAACGAATCTCTGTATTTGATAGTTCGGTCGAAGTTGGACTCGAGGGTGTACTGATGAGCATTCCTAGAATCGCGAGCATTATGGTTGAACTGTAGGGAGGAATGCAGCTGGCTTCAGCCAAAAATAACGGTAAAAAAGTGAAAGACAAGAAACCTTACTACGATATTCAAGTGAAATTATCACCAATCAATTTAAATGCTGTAGTTTCAATTCTGTCCAAGAGGCTGAAATAAGTTGCATTAGCACCAGCCCAGAGATGGGAGTTATACTCAAGATTTCGACGTATATAAGTCTTGTATATAACAACCAGATCAAAGGGGGAGAAAAACTTATTGCATCACCTTAGAAAACCCAAACATCTTGCGGAATTTTTGCCGTTGTAGAGGGATATGAGTCTGAAAACGAAAATGAAAAGCTTAGAGTACTAACGTCAGCGAAACAATGTATTAGATTAAAAGATGAAGACAGAAGATCATTAATACAAATGAGAAAGAGTATTGGAGATAGAACAGAGCCCTGGGGCACACCAGGATTTATTTTGTGGTTTTCAGACTTGAATCCATCCAATAAAACTTGAATTGAACGGTAATTACTAATCCAATGAAGGAGGGACTCATGAAAACCAAAAGCATGCATTTTCGATAAGAGAGCCTGATGCCAAACCCTATCAAATGCTTTTGAAATATCAAGTGCAATAATCTTACTTTCTCCAAAATGATGTAAAGATATGCTCCACTGTTCAGTGAGATGAACCATGATCACCAGTGGACCTATTGCTACGAAAGCCGTATTGTCGGTCCTTAAGAAGCTTTCGTTCTTCGAGATATTTCCTGAGCTGATAATTAATCAGCGTTTCCATGACCTTGGAAAGAAAGAACGTAAGTGCAAACCGTGTCATCAGTAGTTTGACCGTGAGGAGGATTCGACTTTTTTAGGGATGGACTGGACAAATGCGGTTTTCAATCCGCTCGGAAAGAAATCAAAGGAGTAGGACAGATGGAAAAGCTTACGTAGTGGTTTTGCCAGTGTTGAAGAACACCGGATACTTTCCGGGCCAGCGGATTTATGTGTATTGAGATCTCTTAGGACTCTTATCACAGTACGAGTGCGAAAAAAGATTGGTCCCATAGAATCACTAACTCGCTCGAGTACAGGTGAACTCATAACAGTCACTGGCAGCATTGAATTGGCGCAAAATGCAAATCAAAGAGATTAGCTTTCTCGAGAGAGCTAACAAATAGAGTGTTATTGACAAAAAAATGTAGGAACCGAGGTAGATGAAGAATTCCTCATGTTTTTTACAAATAACCAAAAATTTCTACTGTCTTTGGCAAACTGCAGTATTTTCTGCGTAATTTTCGGTCATGCAAAAATGTTGTCTTTCGAATATGGGCGTTGTAGGGCTTTCTGACTGACTTGAACTTTTTCCGGTTTTCCTCAGTTGGGTTGGTCTTAAAACAACGGAAACTTACTTCTTTGGCACTGATAACCTCTTTACAGCTCGCATCGAACCATTCGTTTTGCTTAGGTCTGATATTTTTAACCCTATTCAGGATAAAATTCTCATTCCCCAGAGAATCAAACTTGTGATCATATCAGCGCTGCTGTCAACGTCACTATCGAGGAAGCATAGTGACCAGTTAGAGATCCTAAAATAATTATTGAGACCGTCCCAGTTGGCTTTCTCGTATTGCCAAAAAAGTTCTCTTAGGAGCTCTTTCTCTAGCTGGAAAGTTTTGACAAGAGAAATTTGCTGATATAACACAATGGTCAGATGTGCCTAGAGGAAATAGAACACTAATAATGTACTTATCAGGGTCACATGTAAGAAACAAGTAAAGAGTGTTTTCTGCTCTTTCCACGTCCAATATTCGAGTGAGCTCGTTGAACAGTTGAGTTAAGAGTTTCAACTAAGCGAAGATCACAGCACACACTCCTTTGCGTGTTGTCTGACCTGAATGTTGAAGCCATAAAGAATTGTGTACATTGGAATCGCCCGTAACAACGATTTCAGGATAGAACGAAACAATTCCTTGTATCGAGTCTGAAAAAGCATCAAATTCACAGAAAGTTGATATTCTGTCTAGATAATGGCTTCGATGAAGGAAAATTTCGATAAAGGAAAATTTAAAAATTCTTTAAAAATAAAGAAAGAAATGGTACAAAGACCATATTGTGGTAAAAGCTGGTAAGCAACATCATTCCTAATGTATATGGCGAGTGAGAAAAGAATAATGGCACCAAGCTATACACATAAACAAAAAATTCAGCAGCAATCGGAATCCTCACCTACTAGGGTTTCACTAAGTGCTAAAACAGCTTCCCTGTATGAAACAGTATGGCGGTATGAAAAAAAAAGATTTCCTCTAAGCCCACGAATAATACAACAATCGACTCTGAAATTTCCAGTCATTGTAAATATAAAAACAACTAAAACCAAAACAGATAAAATCGATAAAAAAATTCACTGAATTGAAACAAAGACTTTGAAACACTTGTTCCAAAAACCTCAAATTCCTTCCATCAATTTGACTATTTTCAGCTCATAATTTTTGCATTTACAAATCTTTAAGATTTTCGATTTAAACTCGACGTCCTATATAAAAATTCACGCAAAATGACCAAATCCATCACAGCATAATTCATCACGTCTCTTGGATAATTTAATATTTATAGAATTTGAACTTTAACATTATTCAAGGTCGATAATATGCTACAAAATTATTCATTAATTTGAGAAAAACTTTACCAATTTCTGCAATGGAAAAACAAAAACAAAACCATAAACAACCATCCCTCCAACATCAGAACTTCTAACTGAAAATGTGATCTGTCATCATATCTGTCAGAATGTAATCCCAAAAAGTAACAATCCAATCCAAAAATTACTCATGAATCCGTTATTCATACAATCTTCTAACTGTCACTACGAGTACTACATTTCTTCCCTTGTTTCTGAATAAAGTATAATAATAACAATCACAGTTCTCTCCTAGCGAAATAGAAGTAAACCCTCCCCTACAACCAAAAACTGTCATATAATGTTGTTTGACACCTTTAAAAGCATATTCATCTTTTTCTTCTTCTTCGTTCTTATTTTTGTATCTAAGTACAAAAATCTCCCACCACTGATAACATCGTCTCCATCGCCTTCGTCGTCTTCGGTACTATCATCGCACCGCACTTCTAAATGTATACGATTTCGAAATGAATGATGACGGAGGAGCTTTCTCGCCATCTAATTTCGTCCTGCCATTTAGGATACCAGCATATATACCGACATCAGGGAAAAAACCCTAACCTAAAGACTCCTCTGCAAATGACTAAAATTCTCGTACTCTCTTGGTCCTCATTGATGGTGTTGTACATTTTACAATAGCTATCAATTTTATTATTGCACTGTTACGATAGAAAGATTTGTAGGTACCTAGTTAGGACTTTAGGGTCTGGGAAAATATTCCAGCACCCCTCTCACAGAAATGATTTTAAAATACACTCGAAGAACAGAAAGAGACACATAGACGCACTATGCCATCCATGATGTCAACGACCAACCAACTATATGCATGACATTACTTACTTTTTTTTTAGCTTGAAAATTGAAAGGAACGAGGACTTTCGTCCTTAGTGTCCTCAGTAAAGGGTCGTTGTCGTTCGTCGATACGATATAGAGTTGGGCTGCTCTGTTGGTGGTTTGGTTAAATCGAAAGGAGTATGGTATGGAAAAGTGGTGGCGCTAGTATATGGTGGTATATGTAGGTACCATCCATATCTCAAGCTCAGTGTCATAATTAGTACGAGTGGTGTTTGCTTTAATGGGTCATTAATGATGGAATAATGTTCCCTTTATTACTGAGATGAATTTCACCAGTTGGGAATGAAAGGATAATTGGGAAACAATTTAAGGAAGAGCTCAAGTTGGAATATAAAGAGAGCACAGGCATGCTGTCATATTTACAAGATCAAGGTTTCATTACAAAGGTTGTAAGTTTCATAGAGACTTTTAGTGAAAAAATGGTTCATTAAGTTGGTTTGAGATGAAGGTTTCGCTGTCGAATTATTCAAAGCAGCTTGACTTGGTAGGAAGCATCCACCAACTCATCTGCAAAATGTGGTCGGAAGATGAGTGGAATCTCAGCATAGTTTGCCCAATATAGAAGAAAGGAGTCCCTCTAATTGTGCCAACTATAGAAGTAAAATGAACATCGCATAAGATTCTTTCTGCCGTATTATGTGAACGTCTGAAGCCGTTCGTCAACAACCTGATAGGTATTTATCAGTGTAATTTCAGAACATAAATGTATAATATTGACCAAATGTTCACATTACGGATACAAAAATAAATTGGGTGGCTCAACAGTCCGTTGAGAACTATGTAGGTCCTATTGACTTACATTTCTCAACCATTCCTGTCTGCGAGTACTGTTGTCAGGGATGGAGGGGACCTACAGTTTTAAGCCGAATCCGAACGGCTAATTTGAGAAAGCACTTTTCATGAAAAGAATTACTCTTGTAGAATTTGTCAATTTATCGCAAGAGGCAATACCCGTGAAAAAGAACTTTAGATGGCATAGACAGGGATCGAATCCAAGACATCTAGCATGACAGTCCAACGCACTAACCAACATGCCACGGAACTCCAATTAGATACCCACCATCTCTTTATTGATTTTAAAGCGGCGACGCATGGCAGCCTTTAGGGAAGAGCTTTACAGAGCAATGTCTAGTTTTGGCATCCCTGTCAAACTTATCCGTTCGTGTAGAATGACGATGAAGAAAGCACGCTGCTCTATCAAGGTCACAAAAGATCTCACCGAGGCATTTGATGTCAACAAATGTTTTAGACAAGGCGTTGCACTGTCAAGCGACTTCTTCAACACCGTTCTGGAAAGAATTGTGCAAAACTCAACTGTCAACACTAGAGGCACAATCTTTCAAAGGTCCATTTGAGCACTGCGACAAAAGCGGAGAAGATGGGTTTAGTGGTCAATGGGGGCAAGACCAAGTATATGCTGTTATCAAAAAAGGACACTGAACGACAAAATCTTGGACAAAACGTCACCATGGACAGCAATAACTTTGAGGTAGTTGAAGATTTTGTGTACCCAGGCACCGCTATAAACTCAGACAACGACACCAGCGCTGAAATCAAACGAAGAATAACTCTTGGAAATCGCTGCTTCTTTGGACTTAGAAGGCACTTGAGTAGTAAAGTCCTCTCTCGAGAATCTAAAATCACCATCCATAAGACACTCATCATCACCAGTTCTTATTTATTGCGCTGCGGCCTAGACCCTTTTAAAGAAAGATGAAAGCGTCTTGGGATGCTTCGAGAGAAAAATTCTTCGAGTGATTTTCGGTTCCGATGGAGAGTGGAGGAGAAGATACAACGAGGAACTGTACGGGTTGTACAACGACACTGACCTGGTTAAAAGAATAAAAGTACAACGACTTAAATGGCTGTGTCATGCAGAGCGAATGGACATCAACGCTCCAGCCCAGAAGGTCTTCAAATTAAATCCTGAGGGACGGCGGCGTAGTAGATGAACACCGCAACTCAGGTGGCGCACGCAGATGGGAGAAGACCTCAACCAACTTGGCGTGTGAAACTGGACAAAGCTAGCTAGGAACCGAGCTGGCTGGAGACGCATGTTGGTTGAGGCGCAGGTCCACCGCTTATTATAGCGGTACCTTAAGTGAAGTTTATTAGAAACTTTAGACTGGATACTTATAAAACGTTTGACATTTCTTATATTTGTTTAAATGTGAAAAGAACGGGATCTTCAATTATTGAATATGAAATGGTCGGTTCCCGAGAATTGCAATGACGTTTAAAGACAAAGTGGGGCAAGACATTCGGGTTAAAGAACGAATCTCTTTACTTGATAGTACTACCATATAGTTACTCCTTGAAATTTCCAGAAGCGTGAGTATTACGATTGAACTGTTTAAGGGCAACAGGCTATTTCGCTACAGCGTAGTACATTAAAGTAACGTTAAAAAGGTTGAAACAAGAAACTTTTTGACGATGCCCGAATGACGATAATAAGTCAACGGTGTTTGTGTCACTAGCTCTTCCTCGAATACTCTTACGAAGCGTTAAACCGCTCCTCTATCACCCTGGACATGAGACAATAAACATAAGTATAGGCCAAAACATATGATATTATACAGGTTTTGCCATTCAAATACTCTTAATTCACAGCAACTTGTGACAGGATATTTCATATAGGAAGGAGAAGTTTCAATGTCAATTCGTCTTCTAAATAGATTCTGCGCTGCCTCTATTAAGCTTAGGTACCAATCTGGTGTACATGGAAAAGAAAGTATTCACGGGAATAGTTATTACATCGAGTACAGGACAGGACAGGCTACAGGACCGTCTCATAATATACCTTCTTCCTTCCCTCCGTTTATTCCGTTTGTTGTTAGTTTAGTGATTTAAAAAAATAAAGTATCGATTACGATTTAAATAAAGTTGAATATGAGTTTGAAAACTCTTAACACTTTAAGGCATCACAAATCACAATACTGTCCTTGAGGCTTAAGAAAGTTTCTAAAAGCATAGACGAATTTACATAAGTATCAGTATGATTTCCCATATAAGAGGAGAAGACACGCAGAAAAGCCATTTTTCCGTAGTCACTGCCAGAAACACGATCCAGTCCGAGCCTAGGACTGGTCTCGGATCCATAAGTGAGTACTGGAAGGACCATAGTCTTTTTCTTGATAAGGTATAGTAGGTTTTGTTGGCTTTGAGCAGGCGCCCGCGTATTGTTTTTTCTCTACTTTGTTATCGGCCGCTGCTTTTGACCCGAGGAAGATAAAAGATTCGACCATTTAAAATTCCTTCCTTCACTTGATTGCCTTTGGGTTTCCAACGTTTCTCATAGACGAAGCTACATACCTTGTAGTTTGGTTTTCCCTCATTTATGTGCAGCTTCAAGTTTGTTGCACATTACCGAGAATATTAATATGTTCGTTAAGAGATAAATTCTAGCTTAAACTATACGAGACAGCATTGGGTTTTTGAAGCATTAAATTCAATAAGGTTCCAATGCGCCATTGTAAAATGCTGTAATGAAAGTTGGAATTTAATGAGCTTATAATACTTTGTGAGATGAATTATAAAATGCCCAATGGACCTATTGATACAAAGGCCATACCACCGGTCATTTAGAGGCTTTCGGTTCTCAAAAGATATTTTTTAAGCTCTTCGAAAACCTTGGAAAAAAAGGAAGTAAGTGTGATCGGTAGATACATAATTTGAGGTAGAAGAGTATTCACTTTTTACAAATGCTGTTTTTTCAACTACTTGACAATGAAAGAATAGGAAAGATGCAGATAGGGGTTTTACTAGCGTGGAAGAACTCTTCATCCGGACCAGTGGATTTATTTATGTTGAGTTAGAAAGAAGACTAACACTATAGAATCATATACTCTTTCAAGAACTGGGATAAGCCATGAAGCTATCATATTAAGTGAAGAATTAAAATTCGCTGAAATAAAATTATTTAAAAAAGAACAACAGCGGATAATTATAAGAAATTGACGAATGATCAATTCTAAGCAAAAATTGAATAGCTTTTCAATTTTACTTCAAACACCAACAATAAGGCTTAAATTAGAGGTCTGAACTTCCTATTAGACTAATATTTTCATTTCAACTGAAGTTCTTCCTTAAAATACACATTTTCACATTTGATCTGGAAAAATTCTTCTAGTTCCATTCTTTTGCTGTTTTATTTTATTTCTCCATTTTTGGATTTATGAGTTCTTCATAGTATATTTCTGCTTGTTTTATTATTTGATTTTCTTCCTGCTGTTCTTCTTCTTCTTCTTTATGTCATTGCCATAGGGGATATATGTATATGTACTACGAGTATATAAAAATGATTGTTATCTTTAATTTGGCTTATCTTCGGAAATGAGAGAGAAATGATGATTACTATACAATATTAGCCAGTTTTAATGACCTAAATTAATTAATTCTTCCACTCTGAATACGTTTTATTGACTCAAAAACGATGTTCTTTATTTTAATCAGATTCTTTCCGTTTTCCCCGATTGTTATCCAGCGAGGAAACTGTCAGCAACAGTCTCTTTTTATTTTTGAATTATATACTACATATAATAGTAGGTATATGGTTCATTCTTGTTTGGAAGAGATGGCAGCACCAGTAATGATTTGTGATGTGATTTTTAATTACTTGAGAGTGTTTTGTTCTTCAAAAGTTTAATAGATTGAAGCCTATATTTTTCCGATTTTGGTTGTTAAGTTATATACTTACGAAGACAATTTTTGGACAGCTGTCAGTCAAATGTTGATTAGTCTTTTCACAGTTTTGTTTGGGTTGCCAAAACTGACACCCCCTATGTAAGTTATTATTTATTTATTTATTACTACTATCTACTATATAAATATTTACATGTGTACAATTTATTAAATAAACTTAAGTTTAATATAAATACGTAAAATATAATTTACATGAAAAATATATAGAAATAAAAAATCAATAAAAATATATAATTAATTTGTTCATACATAATCAAATATAAAATCAATTGAAATGAAAATACAATAATAGTAATATTAACTCTGTGTACATCTTCTCGAAACAAACAACGTATTCGAAGTTGTCACGAAGGGCATTTGATATGATATGATAAAAAATCACTTATAAACGTCACATAAAACGTTTTGAGTCTATTTTCAAGTGAAGTGATTAAATAGCTAAAAGTTGGCATCAAGTTTTGTATGATGGAGTTTCGATGTTCCACCCAAAATTTTGAATCTTGTTAACTTTTTTTTGGACCATTTCAATTCTCTTAGATTGAATGTTATAAAAAGGGTTCCAGATTACACAACAGTATTCCAAGATTGGTCTTACATATGAGGTAAAAAGCGATTTGAGAGCGAAAGGGTCTTTAAAGTCTATGGTATTGCGTTTGATAAAACCAAGCATGGAATTTGCTTTGGATACACTAAATTCAATGTGCCTAACAAAGTTAAGTTTAGGGTCAAAAACTACACCAGGATCTTTCTTCTCCCTTACTCTTTCCAGAACTTGATTCTCAATTTTGTAGTCAAAAATGGTTTCAGAAAAGTTGCGGCAAAAAGAAAAACATTGACATTTAGCGACATTTAAATATAAATGGTTTTTCGTGCACCATTGGAATAATTTCGAAATATCGTCTTGTAAAAGATGACAGTCATTAATAGATTTTGTGCAACGAAAAAACTTTAAGTCATCGGCGAAAATAAGTTGACTAGAATTGAGGAAAATACTAGGTAATTCATTTATACAAATTAGGAAAAGAAGGGATCCAAGATGCTACCTTGGGGCACACCAGATGAAACTAAAATTGGTTTTGAGAGAACTTCGTCAATACAAACAAATTGAACTCCACCCTTAAGATAAGATTCCAACTATTTCAAGAACTTAGAATGAAAACCAAAGTTTTTCAATTTCTTCATTAAAATAGAGTGACTTACTCTATCAAATGCCTTTGAAAAATCGGTATAAATTACATCAATTTGATGTCCTTCTTCGAAATTATTTGAAATGAAATTGGAGAAAATAGAAAGATTAGTCTTTGTTGATCTTCCTGCAACGAAACCATGTTGTAGCGGTGAAATGTGTTTCTTAATAAAAATGTTAGTTTTTCATATATCAATTTCTCGAAAAGTCTTGGAATACACGACAATTTACAACTCGGAGGGTAGCTAGTTGGATATTTGCTGTTTAGACTCTGATTTGTGAATAGGGTTTAAAAATGATTTTTTCCATGCTGGAAGAAATTCGCCGTTCTTTAAAGAGCTATTAAAAATTAGGAAAAGCGGTTAATTTTTTAAGAAAAATTTGTGGAATTTCGTCATGACCTGGTTTATTGTCATCATTAAAACTTAAGAGACCATCTTTAATTTCGAAAATATTCAATGCTATAGACAACCAACATCTGCCTTACATTCAAAAGACAAATATTGGGCTGTCCATGCTGAACTTACATTCGAATTAGCGTAACTAGATTCAGAATAGTGTGCGAAGGAATCGCAAATACTTGTTACATTTGTTATTTATTTATTTATTTATTTATTTATTTATTTATTTATTTATTTATTTATTTATCTGCTTATTTATTTATATATTTAAATTTTACTCGTTAAATTGTTAATTTATTCATTCATTTTTTCTATGTTCATTATTTATGCATTATTTGTCAATACTTATCTATTTATTAATTTACTTATTTATTCATCTATTTATTTATTTATTTATTTATTTATTTATTTATTTATCTGCTTAGTTATTTATTTATTTTATTTATTTATTAATTAATTTATTTATACAATAATTTATTCAATTATTTATATTTATTTATTTAACAATTTTTTAATTCATACTAACAAATTACTAATATATTAAAATATATTTATCAATTATCATTTATACTAACCTCTTTTTACTAACATACTTCTAAACAAAAGTTTAGAAATCTTAGTTTTACTTGAGTCAAAATGTACCTGCCCTTTTCAATTTGCGTTGAAGGTTTTGTTTGTATTTTCCTTCAAAAATATTACTTATATTATTTTTATCTAAATTCTTTATACAAATTAATATACTTGTTCAGCAGAAAGATATATCAAATATCAAATCTCTGTATGTAAACTGTGCGGTAGCTTACCAAATGTAAATGTTAATACGAAAATAAAGAATATCTATCTATCTATCTTGTTACATTTGAAAATGTTGAACCAAGGTAATTCATACACATGGGAATACCAATCGATTTTTTTTTTTGCTCTTGATGTAGGACCAGAATGACTTACTATTTTTGATTAGGTTAGATTCAATTGATAAAATATAATTTTGAAATACAAATTTGTTTATTTTGTAGTTCATCTTTATTTTCAGCTATCCGTAAAAGTTCGATTTATAAAGCCAATTTGCTTGGAACACAGTTTGTTGTTTATTCGACGCTACCAGAGAGTGTCCTTCTGTCCTTGAGAGCGTAAACAATTTTATGGGACGAATCTTCTTTCGCACTTGTCCAGTTGCAAGAGTACTAAAAGACCTTGTCATACACAAATCCGCTGTCCCGGATAGTATCCCCCTATTGTTCTGAAGAGGTGTTCTTCAACGCTGACAAAACCACTGCGTAAGCTTTTCCATCTTTCCTGCTCTACTGGTCTCTTTTTGAGGGGATTGAAAACAGATGAATCCCCCTCTAACTATCGTCCAATAGCACTCACGTCCCTTCTTTCCAAGGTCATGGAAACGCTGATTAATTATCAGCTTAAGAAATATTTCGAATAATGGAAGCTTCTTAATGAACGGCAGTATGGATTTCATAGTGCCACCGGTGATCTCAAGGTTTATCTCACTGAATAGTGGAACAAATATTTACATCGTTTTGGAGAAAGTAAGATTATTGCACTTGATATTTCAAAGGCATTTGATAGAGTTTGGCACCAAAATCTCTTATCGAAAATGCGTGCTTTTGGTATTGATGACTCTCTTCTTCGTTGGATTAGAAATTACCTTTCTAACCGTTCAATACAAGTTTTATTGGATGGTTTATGAATTCTATAAAATTAATGCTGGTGTTCCCCAGGGCTCCATTTTGTCTCCGACTTTCTTCCTTATACTATTCATAAACGATTTTTTGTCTGTGACTTCTAATCCATTAAACTGTTTCGCTGACGACAGTACTCGCAGCTTTACATATTCGTTCTTAGATTCACGTTTTTGTTTTTTGGATGTGGAACTTCAACCACAAAATATGATAAGCTCATTTAATTCCGAACTAAACAGCATTGTCCAATGGGAAATTATTAACCGTGTAGAATTTAGTGCTTCAAAAACTCATTGCTGTCTCCTGTTGTTAAAGAAATTTGTCGCCCCTTCTGATCTGGCTGTAATTTACAAAGCATTCATTAGTCCAAAACTTGAATATAACTCTCATATTTCGTTGTTCCACCGGTATTTTTGCAAACAATGTTCTGTCGAATAAGCCAGTTGCATTCCCCCTTAAAACAATTTAGCCGTGTAGAAGTATTCTAAGAATGCTAATCACTTTTTATTATTTTTTTAACCGCACATCGAGAATGTGGAATGCTCTACTCAACTCTATTTTCCCCTATTATTTTGATATTCAAAACTTTAAGACCTATTTGCACTGTGTTTAAATTTTAAACATGTTAAAAGTTTTAATAACGCCTTTACAAACGAAATTGTAAAATAAATTTTTCTCAATGTTTAACAAAATTTCTTTTGAATAGCTCATTATTTGGGTAGCTGTCAGTTTTGAAGCTGTCATTTTTTGACATATGACAAGTAAAAACTACACTATTACTAAATATGGAACGATACACGCTTTAATCATGCATAGAAATTGTTAAAATACACTACAAAAATAGCAGACATTTTTCAGTTTCATTTTGTGAAACTATCACACGGACGCAGCGCATTGATTCACAAAACTATATTAAGGACACTAAACACACATTTGTTCATAGAGTATAAGCTTTAATAATAAGACTTTTGAATAAAGTTCCTTCGTTTCCTTTGAAAATTTAAACTGAATATTTTGGCAGCGGAATGTCAAACGTAACATTTCCATTTGATATCTGAATCTGAATTTTTGAACGAAATTTGTAAAATCTTAAACAAAAAGGTACAAAAAAGAACCATTAATAATAAGTTTTGGGTGAATACAATGACAGGCAGAATTGCCAGGCTAACTTTTTTTTCACGGTATGCCAAATAATACAAATCTAACAAAAAACTGAGAAAAAGTATTCCTTTTCCTGAACAATGTCAAAATAGGTAAAAGCAACAACATTGTCTACAGGTAACACCGCTCCAGGCAGGAGATACCTGCTTATGTCTTGAGTGTTCTGTTTCCAATTTAAGGCTTTTTTTTAAGTCAAGGTCGGATGGAACTGAGATTAAAGCCAGTTAAACGACTGTTTAGTGTTTATAGCGCGTTAACGTAAAGCTTCAAAGTACAAAACAAAATAAAGATAAAGACCAGGAATTGAGTGAGTGCAGGACGTTTGAATGAAACTTCTGTCCGTCTTTATATCAAAGACATCTTCAAGCAACGACAAAGAACAAGTAGGTAATGATTACTTATTTCACAACAGTAGCGGAGGCAAGGGAGTTTTAGTGACACGAATTAATTAATTTCCCTTTCTAGATGTTTTATTTTTACTCCAAAAAGGTACTTTATTTTAATCAGTTTTTCTGATTACCATCACCAGATTGGCAGCAACATAGTATTTTTCTTTTTCTCTCAAGGACTCGTACTTCAACTTATTTTGTGTCACTTTGGGAGAGGGTGGTGATGGAGGAGACGTTATAACAAGAATGATCTGTTATTTTTAATTGGACAAAAGGATTTATTTATTAACTTTTTGTGATATGCCTTATTTTTTTTTCTTAAAGACCAAACTTCAAGAAGGAACTAAGATTGACCAAGACCATATCATCAAAAATGAAATTAAAGATCGTCCTTAAGCTTGTTTTTTTTATAAGTTGACTATTTTTTTTTTCTCTGTTGACAGTGTAATAAATTGGAAATGCTTGAGATTCGGACAATATTGATGTGAGGAAGGATGTGCCAAAAAGTGAAACAAGAGGGAGGATAATAATATTATTTAATTTCAATTCCTTATAGCTTTGTTTTGTTGCTCATAAATTTTTCTATGTAATTATACGTGCGACCAAAAGTTCATGTAGATAATAAAATGTTCCTTTTTCAAAAGGATGAAACAATGATGATGATGATGAAAATGATGAAGATGATGTTTATGGGATGGTAGAATGATGATGGATGATTTTATATGTGTCATAAAAATACTCCTACATACATATATGTTTGTATATGCTTAGATCCTGCGATACTGATACTTATACTGATGCTGATGATGACGATGAGGCATATATACGCCAGGATTAGGAACGTGAGAATGTTAACAAAATATAATTGTTTTTGTTGAAAGTTTAATTGCATATTTGACATAGGCGCGGTAGGCTATAGAAGAGAGTAGAGATTCAGGCAGCTTGATAATGACGTGAATACATACAGCTATGGCCAAAATAATAGGAACAAAACTTAATTTGTATATTTAGAATGTGTATAAGGGTACAAAATCTAAAACTTTATTATTTCATTGTAGCTGAATATCAAAATTACTTTTTCTTAAACTATATAAAACAATTTACAGATTTATGGTACATAGCTACCCTTCTACTAACAATCATTAGTAATATTTGAAATAATGGAAATGAATAAGTCTTAAAGAAATTACATAACAAATTAAATAATGAATAAGTAAAGTAAGCAAAAACAAAAAAAAATAGCTAAATACAAACGAACAATTTATTGAATAATGAACAAATAAAACAAATATAAATAAATTAATGAACAAAATTATTAAGTACCTAAAGGACAAAAATAATAATAAATGAGTAACTAAATAATCTTAATACTTATGAACTACGTGTCACGATGTTTGTCTGCAATGGACTCCTAAACTACTTACCCGATTTTAATCAAATTTTTGCAACGTGTGCAGTTTGATCCGACTTGAAAGATAGGATAGCTAACATCACAATTTATGATGGCAATATTATTTTATTGTTACTGTTAGTTCCAAACGATTCTAACAGATGGCGACATCTGTTGACTCGATTGAGTAAGTATTCAATAGATGGCGCTGTGTGAAACTTCCAAACGTTTCATATAAGCTACAATTTAATAGCATAACATGTTGCTGAGTATATGTTAAGTTTATTTTGTATTAAACGGAATACACTGAATTTTACTTTTTCTATATTATGTAACATAAAAAGAGGCTGGGATGCGACCCACACTGATAACTTCCCATCCCGTCTGTAGATTTTATTTTTTTAAGAAAAAACTGACTATGGGATTGTCATACAAAATTGCTGAATGTCGAAAACAATATTTTCCATGAGATATTTAATTCAATCAATTTTTACCAACTTTTGTAAAGTTTTTGAATGCTTACATATATTAGATATGAATAGATATTTGTGTCGAAAACCAATTTTTACCAACTTTTATTAATTTTTGTTTAGGTTTTTAGTTTTTGTAAAAAAACTGTCAGTTCGATTTTTCTCAAAAGTTTAACAGATGTTGAAATCGTTATTCTTCATTGCACTAAATTGTTTCAGAGATAAAATCATTTTTTGTTCGTAAAATTTTCTAGGTGACAAATATTTTTTTGAAGTTTTTTGGATTTGTAAAAAAAACCGCTAATTGGAATTTTTTCCAAAAATATATACAATATACATATACGTAATATAAAATTCAATTCAAGTCTTTTGCGTTATTGGTCCGTGAGATATTTAGGGTTAACCAAAATTTTCACCTTTTTTCTTAAAAAAACTACCTACTCAATTTTCTTGAGAGCCCTTTCTGCATCTTTCTGCATTATTATCTGTATTACAACATTTATTTGAAGTCGATATCTCTAGTGGTTCTTGAGATATGGACGACGAAAAAAACGGCGCGAACGAACGTACATCTCTCTAAAAATCTTTTATTTAGACTCTAGGGCCCTTGAAAAGTCGAGAAATGTCAAAATTTTCAATTCGACAAATCGGACCGATTGCAATAAATTCCTATGGGAAGTTAAAAAAGAAGAGTTGCGGAAGAGTTCAATTTTCTTTGGGATGAGTTCAGAATGGCTCACAAATATTCAATCGAAGCATTGCATAGAATATTACAAGATTTAAACGGCAATGATACACTTTTCGGTGGTGCTTTCTTACTTCTGTCTAGTGGTTTCCTCCAGAGCTTACCAGTTATACCTTGCTCTACTTTCGCGTTTCATATTAATCCACGTAAATAATTCTTATGGCGATGTGTTGAAACACTTTCATTGACCATAAACATGCGCCTAGAATTGCAAAATGATCCATCAGCACAAATATTTTCCGAACAATTACAAGATATTGGGAACGGTAACATTAGAGCTGCAACCAAATACGCAATGCATTAAACTGCCAGACAATTTCTGCACTGTTCTTCGGGAAATGATTGATTAAGAGTATTTTTCCGGATATCATAACTGGATCAGTCATGACTATTTTGGCAACCAAAACTGTTGATGTTGACGAAATTAACTTCCAGATACAACAGTTGTTACCAGTCTTGAATTTTTAAATTCACTAGATAAATATACCTGGAATACTGCCACATTATCTTCGATTAAAGATTGGTTCACCTATTATTCTCCTACCTAATTTGAATCCACCTTAATTAAGCAATAGTACACGTTTAGTCGTCAAAACGATACCGTCAGATTCTACCATTCCCTTCAGAAGGTTACACTTTCTAATTCGATTAGCTTTTGACATATGTCTATAAATAAATCTAAAGGCCAAACAATGTCCATTTGTGGTTTAGATTTGGAAAATCCATGTTTTTCTCATATGGGCAGCTATATGTTGCATGTTCACATGCAGGAAAACCATACAATCAAACCTATTCGTTTACCGAAACACAAGTTGACCAGAAATATTGTGTACCGATTAGTGCTAAATTAAATTGAAATTAAAAGTATTTACAATTCAAAATAATAAATATTATTGTTAGTAGATTTTAAACCATCCACACTATCTAACTAAACTGAAATCCAAATTTAACATTCAAGTATAATTTCACTTAAACCTATAAAAAAGTGTTTGAAATCCTTAAAACTATTCTGCTTACTGTTTGTTGTATTTACTTGTTGTAGCAAACCATTTATTGAATTTCGATCTTAATTATTATCGAATGGATATGCTTCATATAGAAATCATCGTCATCGAAGTAGAGCGTTTTCCGTTTCCTTTTGGGTGGTAGCATTCCAACATCCAGGTAAATATCAAAATCTTGGCCAATACATTTTCTTGTTTGTTTTAATATTGTAAAATAAAATATCTCGCTGTGTAATCACGTCAATTAGTTTGTTTATTTTTAACCTTTTTTATGCAGATTAAAAAACACATTAAACACAGGTTCTGTCGCATTTATTTTTAGACTCCAGGCTATCGTTTTAAAATGAGTTCAAATTGTCTAAAAATAAAATAGGCTGGAGCTTAGTTTAGCAAAGACAAAATCAGAACTTATCAAAGAACTATGAGTATTGACCCAATATGTTCTGCTGTTTTGTCAACTTGATAGAAAAGTCTATGTTGTGCTCTAAAATCAAATTGATCAAATAGTAATATATTTGATTTTTTTACTGGCGATCTTTGGAATCTATCAGTCAATTTGGAGAAATAGAAAATGGGGATCTAAAGAAATATAGTGTGGCAGATCTTCTCGCAATGATCCTTAATCCTCAACTTCCAGCTTCCAGGTGAAGTTATCGAAAGGAAAAGGAACAACTTCAGCAGTTTGGGGTCGTTTCATCGATAATAAAAACGTTGAAAATAAAATTATTTCGAGTAACTGCTATTTCTATCTTGCTGTACTTTGCACAAGTCTGGAGATATTCCGAATTCGATGAAATACTTCTTTAAAAAGATTTTTGGATTGCCTTCGAATACACCTAATCAAATGCTACATTTGGAAACACCAGTTTCATCATTGTTTTTGGATGTTCTTAAATTGCATTTTGATTACGTAACGAAAATCTTGCAAATGGAAGACAGAAGACTACCCATGCTGATCCTAAAAAAACATAATTTTATCAAGAGGATATCTTGTTAGAAAGTGAGAGGATTTGAATTATTCCATACAAAACAAAAATTAGCGACAAGATCATCTTAGAGAATATAACCTTTAAATATTTACTGTAGTATTACAAGAAATATCAATAGTTACGAAATGGTTATCAAAAAATGTTACTGCTAGGAGTTGGTAAATGTTTTGTTAATGTTTCATATATTGTTACTTTTGAAAAGTATAGTTTTATATTTTTATAGGAAACATTCCAAAGTATTTCAAAATATCCAAATTATTCACTTCATAACATGGTCAACGAAGAGAAGTAAATTTTAAGTATACTAAACCGTGACTTGGTTTTAAACTATTCTCTAATATGGCGTTTTCATAAGTTGTAAGCTTTACTTAAGTGAAAATAAGAGTTAAACTCAAAATTAAGAAATGTCTCTATTATTATGGCCATACCTGTGCATATAAAACCACACCGTGACACCACCGATAAGGTTTGCATTTATATATTTAATTATATTTATTTTCATCATCTTCATCATCAGTGAGGCAGGACTTAAACTTTTGTATATTAACAAGGATTGTTGTCTTAAACGGATTAGTCAAAGTTCTTTGAAAACAAAGTCGTTTATATACGGCGGCGCGGCGGTGGTGGCGGCGGTGTCGGCAGCTGCGGGCGGGCGATGTTAGTACGTATGGTATATTAAATTTTAGGTAAAACCTTTCCACGTGTGTTGTTCAAGTTGAATTGCGGAAAGGATTAATAATTATTGTTATTATGAGATGGAACAACTTAAGGGAGATTATCTTCGTGATTTTAGGACTATAATCTTGCGATATACAGTAACAATTTCATTTTGGTTTTAAGCGGAATAGGTGTCATTGGCGCCAATGGGCGACGTAGACGTACGGCGGCGGCGTCAGCGGCAGCAGGAATAGAATTTTGAGGTTGCTGGTGTGGTGTGGAAGATAGATATGGTTTGGTTTACATATGAATTGTACAAAATTTTGTTGTGTAAACAGATAAAATATGCAAATTAAATTAAATGCTTAATTTTGGATTTAAATGTAAGGCTAAAATAATTATTTAAGATACACAGGTAATTTAAGACCTCTTTTTTGATTGCTTAAATTGTTCATTAAAGCTATCTTGTAAGTAAGACCGTATGAACTCTGTTCTACTAATGAATTCATACAAATTCTAATTGAGATGAGAATAAACCCCCCATCAATATTAAGCAATATTCAAATAAAGTACTCAACAAACGTAGGGAAAGAACTGAATTCTTCGAAAAGCTTTGATATTTTTAAGAAAATGAGCAGACCAAAAAGTAGGATTAGTGTTTCCTTGATTCAATTTGGTACAAGATCAATAAGACTGTGGATGTTTATATTTCCACGATTCTACAAAGTAAAAATACACGTCTGGTTAATTTCTTTAACTTTTCTAGAATGTTCGTTTATTTAAAATTAAAAGCTATTTACAAGGGTTCTCAACATTCAAACATAAAAATACAGAATTATTAAATCAGGGATGGTTTGTTAGATTAGATTTTTTTCTTGATTGATAGATGTCGTGGAGTCGCCACAGTACTCCCCTTCCAGACTTCAAGTTGCAAAACGTAAATCAAGTCGAATTGTGCGGTCTTTGCGATTCGTCCTAAGTATAACTGGAGCTGGTGATGATTCTTCACTTGAATTGGTTTCCTGTGAGCTTCTATTTTGTAACGGATCATCTGGTGTATCAATGGTGTCATAATTTATTGTATAATGCTGGTTTAATTCGATCAATGGACACATTTATGGTTTTATTGTTTTTCAAAACCTTGAAAATTTTTGCCGATTTTTCTTCAACCTTGTAAGGTCCATCATATGGTGGTGTTAAAGAAGGTCTGAGAGTGTCATTGCGAATGAAGACGTAAGTTGCATTTTCGAGATTTGAGAAAATGAAAGTTTTGTTCTTGTTGTGGTGAGCTGTATCTGTCGGTTGAATATTGTGCATATTGTTAACTAACTCTCTTACAAATTCTGTTTGTGGTGAGAACTTCGATGGAGCAAACATATCGCCTGGTAGTTTAAGTGTAGATCCGTACACGAGTTCTGCTGGTGTTGAATTTATTTCAGGTTTAAATGTAGAACGAAGCCAAGGTGGATAATGGGCAACTGACGAGACCAATTTTGCGAATTTATGCACATGATTGAGGTCTTGAGTGTGCGATGGAATCTTTCGATGATACCATTTGCCTGTGGGTGGTAAGCGGTGGTACGAAGGTGTGTGATGCGCAGTCCATTAGATAGTTCGTTGAATAGATGTGATTCGAACTGTCTACCCTGGTCAGTAGTAATTCGTGTTGGAATGCTAAAATTTGTAATCCATCCGTTTATTAAGGCAAATGCTACTGTGTCTGCATTCATATCACTGATTATGATCGCTTCAGGCCACCTCGTAAAACGATCAAAGATGGTTAGGCAGTATTTGAAATCGTTTGATGGTGATAGTGGGCCGATCAGGTCGATATTAATGTGTTCAAATCTCTGTGATAGTAAAGAGTATCTAGTTAGTGGTGAAGACATGTGTCTACTCACCTTTGTGCGCTGACATGAAACGCAATGTTCTACAAATTTGTTTATGTCATGGTCCATCTTTCTCCAGACGAAACGTTGTTTTATAATGTGTGATGTAGCTTTTTTTCCAGGATGTGCAATGTTATGAAACTTAGAGATGACTTCTAGGCAGCAAGCTTGTGGCACGAATGGGGGTGCTGCTGAGCCGGAAACATCGCAGATGATTGTTGAGTTGCTTTGAGGAAGTTGAATTGATTTGAGCTGGAGTGATGTTGTACTTGATCTGAGCAATATTTGTAACTCATCGCAAGATTTTTGTTGATTAGCGATTTCCTCGTAGTCAATTGGTTCGTCCGAGTTTATATGGAGAGCGTTGATTCGAGAAAGAGTATCTGCTGTAATATTGTCAGTGGCAGCTAAGTGAACGATTTGTGTTGAGAACTGTGAAATGAAATCGATGGTGAATCTGTCTGGGCGATGCATTGCTGGTTTTGCTGGTAAATGCGAAGATAAGTGGCTTGTTTTGTTGTCACCTAACAGTATTCCAGATGTAAGTTGTTCGAGTCTAACCATTGGAGATGCTGAAAACTTATTAATAATGGAACGTCGTAGTGCTTCATACTTGCCCTCGTCTGGAGGATTTTTCACGACTTCGTAAACTTGTTCGTGAAGGCGTTCATCCATGTACATCACGGCAATGTTGAATTTAACCTGGTCACGGTGCTCTTGGTTCATTTTACCGAAGCCATGAATCCTGAAAAATGCTTCCAAACGAGTAAACCATGATTCAATGTTGTGGAACTTGAACTCGTGCTGCAAATTCGCTGATGCCAGCTGCTGATGTAGTTTGCTCATCCTCGTTTTTGGGTAGATCACCGGTTTTAGTATTCGGCATGTTTTTTAGAAGTGATGATGCTGTTCAATTAAAAATTATTTAAAATCGATTTTGCGAACGATGCAAAAGAATTAAAATATGAAATTTAGCTTGATGCTTGCGTATTAATATGATTTCGGGGTCACCAAATGTGGATGTTTATATTTCCACGATTCTACAAAGTAAAAATACACGTCTGGTTAGTTTCTTTAACTTTTCTAGAATGTTCGTTTATTTAAAATTAAAAGCTATTTACAAGGGTTCTCAACATTCAAACATAAAAAGAGGCTGGGATGCGACCCACACTGATAACTTCCCATCCCGTCTGTCGATTTATAAATAATAAATAAATTGGGTGGCGCAACAGTCCGTTGAGAACTAGGGCCTATTGACTTACAATACAACTCTCAACCATTCCTGTCTGCGAGTACTGTTGTCAGGGATGGAAGGGACCGGCAGTTTTAAGCCGAATCCGAACGGCTAATTTGAGAAAGCACTTTTCATGACAAGAATTACTCTTGGAGAATTTGTCAATTCCTCGCAAGAGGCAGTACCCGTGAAATGAACTTTAGATGGTATAGTCAGGAATCGAACCCAAGACCTCTGGCATGACAGTCCAACGCACTAACCATCATGCCACGGGTACTACTACGTCTGTCGATTAGTCTTGCTTAAAAGTTTGTAGGTTTTCTTGTTGGGTTAAAAAAGTTGTTAGTTGAATTATTCTTAAAAATTTTAAAATTACCAACAATATTTTTCATTTAAAGAAGATTTTTAGTCGAAAACAAATTTTTACCAATTTAAGTAGCATTTCTTAAATTTTTACAAATTGGATGAATGAAATTAATTTGAGAGATATCAAGAACTGAACATCAATTTTTACCAAATTTGCGTACTATTTTTTGTAGATTTTATTTTTTTTATGAAAAAACGGACTGTTCGATTTTTATAAAAAAAAACTACTGAATATCGAAAACAATATTTTCTGTGAAATAAAAGGAGTTTGAAGACAATATTTTTAATTTTTGAAAAGCTATTTGAGTCGTAAGTAAATTTTTACCAAGTTTTAGTATTGTTTTTTTTTGTTAGGTTTTTATTTTTTGTAAAAAACCTGTTAATTAGGTTTTTCTCAAAATTTAACTGAATGTTGACAACGATATTTTTTAAAAGATAAAAGTAGTTTAAAGCCAATATCTCAAAGTTTTGAAAAGATATTTGAGCCGAAAATCAATTTTTACCAACTTTTATTAATTTTTTTGTTTAGGTTTTTATTTTTATAAGAAAACTGTCAATTCGATTTTTTTCAAATTTTGTCCAAATGTTGAAAACAATATTTCTTAAACGTTAAAATTAGTTGGAAGCCATTATATCAAATTTTTGAAAAGATATTTGAGTCGAAAATCAATTTTTACTAACTTTTGTTAAATTTTCTTTTAAGTTTTTATTTTTTTAAAAAAAACTGTCAATTCGATTTTTCTCAAAATTTTACTGAATGTTGACAACGATATTTTTTAAAGGATAAAAATAGTTTAAAGCCAATATATAAGCACAATATTCACAGAATACGTGTTACTAGCCGAGAAATTCCATTGTACATAGTAGCTGTCGCTCCGCTCTCCCCTCCACGTTTTTTTACCTGTTCGAGATCCCTACTGCTATTTTTATACACAGGTATCTTTGAAAAATGTTCCTATATGTCTATTCAGGTAAGATTTAACATATAAATAAAAAAAAATTACTGTTTAAAGTGAAAATATATGGTCAAACATTAATTTTTTATAAGAATTTGTTCAAACAATGAAAAAATGGAGTGCACAAAAAAATTTTGGGTAGACATTGCAATTTATAGTTTAAAAAACAATATCCCACATCGATCATATTAATTCATTCACTGTAAAGCCTAGTACATACTTGTGAACCATCTCGTGAACCCATACAAATTTCGGTTTTTGGTTCACCCGTGAACGTGCTCGTGAAGCTGAGTGGAGAACAAAGTGGAGAGTTTTCGTTCACGGGCAATTCACGTGCAAAATGTACGGGAACTGTTGGTGAAGCTTTGACATTTGGTTTCCGCATTTAAAGTTTGTGGCTGCTTTGCGCGTTGTGTGTATTCACAAGTGTGTACCAGTGAGCAATGTCAAAAGTTCACTTTCTCCACTGGCGAACGTTCACTTCACGAGGAAGTATGTACTAGGCTTAACTCTAATCCGAGGTGAAAACCCCCAGGCGCTCTACTCCACAACTCGATGCGTTCTTTTATGATCTCACAGTAAATGACAATAAACTTTTAAATTGTTTGATCTGCCTCGAGGTATTCCATCATCATTGGCGGTTTCGTTGGAGATGGGCAACACATTTTGTTGGTTTTACAAAACACTACGATAAAACATTTTGGGGGAATACAGTGGTGAAAGAATGGACCTTTCCGACCTTTCCGATATAAAAGAAATTTAAAGTATTTACGCAATAAAATATGAATTGAAGTAATTAAAAGAATAGTGAAAATTCGAGTATATGTACAAGTTTCGGTAGTTAGCTGGCTGAAATAAAAGGTTTTCCCATAAGAAGTTTAGTTTTGAAATAGAAAAACGTTGTTTTTTTAGAGGGAAATCAATGAAGGCTTTTATTAAGTCAAATGGTCTACGCAACTACAATTTCAAGACACTGTTCTTTTCATGAAACTTCCAATGACCACATTTGCGAATGTTTTAAAACGATTACAGAGTAATGTCATAGCTCTTATCCTTCTTGGTCTGAGAAAAAGTCTGAATTTTTATTTAATTTTCAAAATTAATTTATGGAAAACCTGATGTGGGAGAGTAGCTTTGGCATAGTATCTGAATAAAGGCTATGAAAATCCATCGATAAAGTATAATTGGTTTGAAAGGAACAATTTTTTCCTGAATTTCATCTTATTTAATACATAGTTAAATGGCTTAAAGAAAATTTTTAAATCGTCCATTTCAAATTTCAAACGACTTAAATAATTAACAACCTTTGATAGGAATGTGTATATAGATACATTTATACAGTTTAATTAAATGAGTAGAATCTTCAATTATTTGATACTCTATATCGTATGGATATATGGACGTACATACTAGATACTCTGAAAACTATGCATATAAAGTAAATCAAAATTTCAGCTGTCAGTTTCCATGCACTCTTTTCTACTACCGCCCTATACCCCTTTGCCAATAAAATTCAAACATATTCATTCATCCACCATTTGATTGGAATTGGATTGAAATGAAAATATACAAAAATATAAGCAAAAACAAAAAATAGTGCATAAAGGCTTAAACAATTGAACCAAACGAATAGATTAATTGAAACTGACGGGATTTTAAGCCGCATTGGATATATGTTATGATCCGAATCAACTCGCCAAAATGGGATTCCAATTCCACAGTGCAAAGAGTGTAAGTACCCACATTCAAAATATTCATGGTTTTTAGTAGTTTTGTTTTTTACAATATTCATGTATCATATACAGTAAAACTCGGAAAAGTGCCTCTCGCTTAAGTAATCAAGCCGCATATGTAACTTTTATATTTAAGGACCAAAATTATAAGTATTTTTGCATGTCAAACTCATATTATAAGTTCCTTTTGCTTAAAAATCTTCCCCACTTAATTGCGTTTTAATTTGTATACTTTTAATGAACTTTGCTTGAAAAAGAATGTCTTTAGTGTACATTTTAAATCAGATAGTAAACACACATAAACTTCTGTTGGCGCATTAAAATTCACTACTAAAACATTTACCAATTGTTGTTTTGTTATAATTTTTTGTTTTAATTCATAGATAAGTGCATGTATGCACTTAAACGGGTTTTACCGTAGTTGCCTCTCTGTACAAACTAGATAGAATATAGGCTTCGGTTAGATTGGAAGGGAGGAAAAAAGAGGCTCCACTTTATATAATGGAAACATAATATCCCCAACTCAATTGTTAATGGATAGTAAAACAATTTATTATTACACAAAAATAAAACTATACAAAAAAATAGTTTAAAAAACACAAAACATGGAATTTTTAGTATGAAAACATAAACGATAAATGGCTTTTGAACTGACTATGGCTAATCGTTTAACTGGAATATTTATTTAATTATTTTTAAGCACATTATTGCTTGTTTGGTTTAAGTATAGTTTTGTTTTATAAGGTCCTTTGAATTCATCATCATCATCATCATCATTTTAGTTAAAATACAATTTGAGGAATTAGAGGGATTTTTCAATTGAACTTTGTTCGTAGAAATGTGTGAATTTATTAATTTTTTTTTTTTAAAGTAAGTATACAAAATATTTTTAATTGATTTAATTCGGTTAAATAAATATTAATTTGAGTTAACAGATTAGGAGAGTAAAATTATTATCAATTTATATTTTTATTTTTGTTTTAGTTATAAAATTTTGAGTAAATAAATTAACACTTTGAACTCAACAATTTAAAAGCAATAGAAGGATTTTGATATTGATAATTAGTATCAATTAGCAGACTTAGAGTACGTTGCTTTAACATTTTTCGTGGAAGGTGCGATGAGTTTTAGTTAAATTTGAAATATATTTTACACTATTAAAACCAATATTTAAAGTAAGCAGCCCACTAAAAATGTTAAGTAATTTGTTCTGAAACTCATAAATCAAAAAATAATTAGAGAAATTGTTTGAACAAAATTTCAGAACATTCACTTCTATTTAGCATTCCCACAGATTGATGCTTCAAAAACACAAAAAGAATTTTTGGAGATAAGAGGTTTCATTTTGAAAATCCCGCTATTTGAGCAGATGTCACTTTTACAGCTGTCATATTTTGACATTTCACAGGTTATAACAACGCCGCCGTTACAAAGCAATTTTTAAAATTCACTTAAAAAATGATGACAATTTTTAAGTTCCCAAAGCTAAACTACCTTAAGGTCATCCTTAAGCAGCTTCTTACCCTCTAATAGTTAAACTGGTGAAAAAATTTCAGCTCTTAGGGTAAACTAATCATCAAAGTCGTCTACGTTGCTCAAGAACAACCAAAATATTGCGTTGGTGTTGCAGAAAACCTAGGTTTGTTGAATACTCGACGATATTGAAATAAGGGATTCCACAAACGACATTACACCGTATTTTGTATGAAGACAAAGGAACATCTCTAGTATGTACGTCAATCACCAGTGACGTGATATTATCGTTGGTTGGGTCCTTGAAATGCATGCAAATGATCTGAATTTTCATCGAAATATAATTTTCAGTGGTGAAGCTCATTTTTACTTCCCTATAAGGCTACATTAAAAGACAGAGTTGTAGCATTTTGGGTTTTAAAAATCTAAGAATGATTGTTGCTAAGGTTCTCCATTCTCAGGATTTCACTGTTGAGTTCAGTATTTTAGCGGGAATCGTCATTGGACCTTATTCGAACTTGCAACTTTTACGAAGAATGATTGAGGTATGCTTAGTGATTTTTGTAACCAGAATTGGAAGAAATTGAAGTAAACGGCCCAAGGGCTTAGCGCTACATGCCACAAGAGCAACAAAACCATAGCTATTTTACATGAAATATTTTTTTATCATCTTATTTCTATAAGAGGTGATCACAATTTGCTACCTGGATCAACACCGTAAGCCTTTATTCTAAGGGCCAAATAAAACAAAATCGAGATTTGGTAATAGGTTAACTGTAGGTTTAGAAATAATAAAAGAATGGCCAAGCTAAACGGCTCAAACTAAAAAGCGAAGATGATCTTAAGGTGGTTTTTTAATTCCTCGAAATCAGGTCTAAGATTTAAGTTTCTTATAAATATTAAAAATGAGAATGTGCTAACTTCATTGTAAATGATCCTTTTTAAAAAGAATTTTTAAATTAAGAGAAAGTAGATTGGATTCAGAAGCGGGGGGGGGGGTGTAGCTACTAGCCAGAAAGGTGACGAGCTTGGCAGTATCCTGTGGCTGAACACCGAATAAGTAAAAGAAAGAAAAAGACAACTTCGGAAGAGGTAACCTTTCTTTTTTGAGATCTTGACATAAGACTGATAGTTCTTAGAAAAGTTACTAATTTAAGAAACTCTTAATTTTTGTTAAGTCATTAAGTTCTTGGGAAAAAATTTGTTGTGGAAGTTTTCAGAGTATTAAAACAAAGGTAATTGTCAAGGAGTTAAGAATCCACTAAAGAAGTGGATTCAAAGAGTTAGGGCCAGAAAAACTCTATAAGAGGATTACCTTAATTTCGTTTTGAGAAAAGTTTACTATCTTGTGATAATTAGCGGATGTGAAATATTGTTCGATAGTTGGGCAAAGAATTTGTCTTTTCCTTTCAACTAAAAAAAATGTTTGCCAAAAATACGGAACTTTAATAAATCAAATGTAATAATCTATCCCAAGATCATCTTCAGTTCGTTTTATTTTTGTGACGTATAACAAAATGATAAATTATCTGAAATCTATTTTTACTAACTGATATAATATTTAAAAAAATGTTCAATTATATTTACACATTGTCACAATAAAATTGTTAATAAAATCGAAGTAGGTACCCCATAGCTGAACGAAGCCAGGAAATCATCTTAAATTGCTGTCGAATTACGGTATTTTATTGAACACGACCCTAATCTGACAGATTATTTTCTGCTTTGTCATTCATTTGACATACGGATATCGCGAGTATATCATTATTGTATTAGTTACATATATTTTTCTTAATTCGTTTGTTTGATATTAAGCGTTTTCCTTTTTAGGTTTAAGCCTAGTACGCAGCTGAAGTGAAACGAATTTTTTCGGCGGTCTCCAAGTGCAGAGCGAAATGAAAACGAAAACCACAGCGGAAAAATATTTGTGGAGAGTTCTGTCTGGAAGTTGAAGTTCACTGCTTGTCTTCATTACTTCTTGCACATCACCAATAACATCCCGAGTTTCCGATTCAGAAATGCAATGTTGGAACACATTAGAAAAATCCATTTTATTTTAAATCAAAGAAAAATCCAAATCAAAACACCGAAAGTCACGAGTAAACAATTTTTTTCAATATTAAGCCTAGTACGCTGCTGATCCGAAACGAAAATTCCCATACAAAAATGACATGACGAAATCATAAATGAAAAATTTGGAAAAATTTTTCAATAAATAAATTAAACGTCAAAATTTCGCAAGCAATTAATATACCGGGCAATTAAATTGAGAACGAAAAGAGTGGAGAATTGTACTAAGAAATCTAGTACAGCTATCCACTAAAATGACACATTTCGTCGTTCAGCAGCGTATTGAAAAACGAAAAGCACAGCGAAATTTTTCGTTTATGATTTTGCCATGTCATTTTTGTATGGGAAATTTCGTTTCGCATCAGCAGCGTACTAGGCTTTAGCACGGAGCCTAATCTGTCAAACAAGTTTTCGTGTTTTTTTACCTCTGAAAGTTCAGAGCTTCAAACACGTGTTTCATGTTTAGTTCTGAACGTGTTCTATGAGCTTAACATAAAATAACTTAGCGGATCGAGTTGAATGCTGAAAACAAGCTTTTGACTATATGAAATGGAAACAAAATTCTCAAACAATTAAAAAGGCACAAAAGTCTTCTAGTCGGTCTATTGCAGAAGAATTTAAGTTTTGAATCTTATTTGTTTGTTTTTGTAAAAGAAAATGATAAGTAAATGTCAAAATGTGACAGCTCAGTTTTCGTTTTTGGTTTAAAAATTATTCTAAGTGCTCAGAACATGTTTTGTTCAAAGGGTGTTTAGAGCATGGTCGATATACTCGGACTTTTAGAAATTTTTTCTACGTTTTAAAAAACCTCTATTGAATTGCTGGATTAAAATATCCGAATTCGCGATATAAAGAGTGGTAAAATTTTAATGTTGAAAGTGGACCACATCAAACGTCAAGTTTTTGTCTGCATTTCATTTGACATTTCTCAATTTCTGACTAACTCAATTTGAACCATGGAAAGATGAACAATCGAGCCAACTGTTAAAGTTAGGCTTATTATGAAAATGGGCGTGCAGAGGAAAATGCATATCGTGATTTTTTTCATCAGTTTAATCGTCCAAATGTGCGTATAATCGGAAAAATCGAACAAAAATTTGACCAAACCGGGTCTATATAGGAGATGTGAAAACACCAGTGCATGCTCGATTGCTCGTACCGCTTGTACTGCAGAAAATATTGCTGTTTTTCACTATAGTTTAGTCGAAGAGCTTTCCACCTCAACTCAACTCGTCGTCGGTCGTGCCCAACAATTGCACCTCTCACACTCGTCGTTGATGAAAATTGTGCATAAAGACTTTACATGCTTACAAGGTGCAATTGATTTAGGAACTTAAGCCACTTAACCATTTCAAGCGTCTTCAATGCTCAGAATGGTTGCAAGAAAATGCTACAGTGGATTTTCGTAGAAAGTCATCTTCAGTGAAGAGGCACATTTTCACCTCAGTGAATTCATCAATAAGCAGAATTGCCGCATTTGGCCGAATGATAATCAAAGAGTAATTGTCGAAAAGCCAATGCATTAACAAACAGTGACTGTTTGGTATGGTTTATGGGCCGGTGGCATCATCGGGCCGTTTTTTTTTTTTCAAAATGGGGCCATTCAGGCAGTTACTGTTAATGGTGTTTGCTATTGTGAGGTGATAACGAACTTTTTATGTCCCGAATTGGAAGGTATGGATGTGGATGATATGGGGGTTCAATAGGAATGTGCCACACTTGCCACAGCTATACAAAACAATCGCTCTTTCATTTGACAAATTCAATGGCCGCCAAGATCATAAGATTTGACATCGTTAATACTTCTTTCTAGGGAGTTATTTGAAGGAAAACGTGTACGTCGATAAGCCAGCAACAATTCAAGAGCTAAAGGATGAGAAAGTTCGGCACATTAATAGCATACAACATCAATTATGCGTCAGCGTCGTCGAAAATTTGGACCATCGAATGGAGGTGTGCCGTGGAGGTCGCGAAGGCCATTTGGTCAATATTTTGTTCCATACATAATTCAACTACAACAATATTATCATAATAAAAAGAAATGGGAATAATTTCCTAAATAATTTGTGATTTATTCAAAATCAACATGGACCTTAAAATTTAACCACCCTATACGTATGGAACATGACAAATTATAAATTGCCATGAATCAGAACATTAAACTTGTTATTACTGAGGTAAGACCGGGGGCTATGTAGTGATGTTAATATATTTTAACATAATGGTAATTTTTAATAACGAATTAAAATTACCTAATAAAATTACAAAGTGGCAGCTCATCGAAATAGATTTCTCCGTATTCACTTACATATTTTGTCGGTATTAAGGGATGTTTTCTGAAGCACATATAATTATATACTAAACTAAAATGATCAACCTGTAAAATTACAATAACCAATTCGTTATTTTAGTAATAATTTTTAATTGTTTGTAAAAGTTCTTCATTCTATGTAAACTTCTACATAATAGAAACGTTATTTTGAATGCATTTTGTGACATTGACAGTTTTTTCATTATTTTAAAGGTGAGTCTGCAGTGAAAGTTCAGATATGTCAATTTTGCAAAACTCTTTACCTTATTTTATATTCTATACCTTAGTTTACAAAAGTGCTTCAATTTTGTCCTTCTATTAGAACTCTTTATTATTTTATAGTAAATTTCTTTCAAAAGGACATTTCTTTTAAAAATCGAGAATTTTTTAGTTAAGAAAAGAGTCATATTAGCGTGGATCAAAATAGTTGCTAAATTTTGTATTCTCGGTACTCTTGAGACTTATACAGTATTATAAAGGATGATAGAGTCTGCAGTAAATACAACACATCTGTCTCTTTAACTGTAACTCGAAGAGAAAGTATACTCGTACTTGGAAAAAGCTTCCTTTTTCAATAGATGACACAAAAAAAGCTCCAGAGTCTGTGTCTGTAGAGTATACACAGCATCCACAAACTTCCGGAAGAAATCCTTTTGGCTCCGGCCGGCGTCAGCGGCGGCGACGACGGTTTCATAGAATGGAAAGGAAATGAAACAAATGACAATTCTACTTCGTCTACGTCGCCGCAATATAGGTCAGTGAATGTAACAAAAACAAAATATTTAAAAAATAGATTACCTTCCAAAAAAAAAGAAACAGGACTAAATAAAAGAAACGACGGGAATAAAATAAAATAAAAGAAAAGAAAGGTTGTTGGCATTATTTTGCGCAAAACTAGCCAAAAAGGTGTTTAATATTCTACAGTTGTCCGTCTAGGGTCATCAGGATCTCTGTTTGTTTCCGCTGTCGTCCTTTTTTTGGTTTTTCTCTTGGTTTTTTTTTTTTTATTTTTTTTAACTTAGCTCCTTTATTATTTTTCTGATTCCTTCCCATTGCATCCTTAATTAAGTTTTCTCACAGAGTAGCTAACTATATGCTGTAGCATAAGGAATAAGGATGTTTCAACGAATATTTGTGTCCTGTTTTCATTTTTGTTTCTTTTTATTTTTGTTCTTTATTCATTCTTTATTCCCTTAAGTTATGCGCAAATATTGTAATCGGAATTGCAATTCACACAGGATGAAGGATATAATTCACACAGTAGTTCTTCTTGTGGCAGCAGCAGCAGCAGCAGCAGCAGCGGTGGCGGCAGTGGTGGCGACAGCGACAGCGAAAAGGACATTTATCGTCCTGGACGACGACGATGACGACGTCGCTGAAGAAGTTGTCCTTGGCTAGTGGCTGATGGTGATGGTGATGATGATGATGGCGTCCGTGATATTCATTTGTTGTTGGCAGCATTTCAATTTAAGACCAACGACGAGGACGACGACGACGACAAAGAGGACACGATGGACACAGGTCGGTCATTGAACTACGAGTGCCGTCCGTTTCGCCCTCGGCCCTCCTCACAGCTCGGTGGCGTCACGCTTCGTCATCTTAACTCAAACTGCTTATTTTTCTTTTGCAGAATCTGTTTTCATGATGTTTTGCATTTTTAAAGTTATATCCTGTTCTTCATTAAGCTTTAATGCTTTTCCTCGGGAGAGGAAAAATTAAACGTTTTTCGTAAATTATGCATGAGTTGAGTATAGAGGATAAAAGTCTTAAAAAAATGGCAGTTGATGTCGCCAGAAAGTGTCATTTTAATATTGTTGTTATTGTTAAATTGTATACATATACATTTGTATCATGAAATTCATGTTGCAGTTGTTGCAGAGCTTTGTAAACGTGTTGTCTGTCGTCCCGTGCAGCCATCAGTCAATCAGAGTGAAACTTATATCTACAGTTTTGTATATATGTAAATATCTATAAAGTATAAAGGTTCTGAAGTTGATTGAAAATGGCATGAATATATCAATTAATAATTGATGTTTTGAGATGCATCTCTTATGACGATGGGAAATATAGTTGTTGGTTTTTTTTGTTTGGTTGGGGATGACTTTTGTAATGGGGATTGTGGTGATGTTGTGCATCTTAAGTCCTTAAGCTGCTAAGTCAAATCAAAAATGTTTGGGTTTTATTTATGAGGTCTTGAAAATGTATTTTATGATTCCAGATCTGAGGACACATTCACATTTAATGCACAAACTTTGGAATATTTAAAAAGCTGATAGATTTTAAGAAAAAGACATAAAGAGTTTCTAGCACATAAGGATTACGAAATTCTCAAGAAAATCTTTTAATAAAATCAAGAGTCTTGTTTGCCTTTTTAATAATATATTCAAAATGGTCAATAAAAGTTTGTTTTGAGTAAAACACTATTTCAAGGTCAGAAAACCTTGACAAGTTACAAAATGTTGATACATTAATTGCATAGTTGTAGACAATCACAGTTTTATTGCGTGTAAAACACATTATTTTAAAGTTGTCCATATTTAAAACTAAACCACGTTCGGCATTTGGATAGCAAAAATAAATTAGGTGACTTAACAGTCCTTTGAGAACTAGGGCTCAGTGACTTACAACTCTCAACCATTCATGTGTGCTATTCATTTCAGGACTTACAATTTTAAGCCGAATCCAAATGGATAATTTGAGAAAACACTTTTCATTTGACAAGAATTAGGTTAGGTTAAAGTGGCTATCCGTGATGGAGTAGAACACACTTAGGCCAGTTTAATGGCCCATTATGATAGGTACCACATGAATCTTGAGGCTTTGTTCTAAGCTCAAAGAGGTCAGTTTACGAAACGTGAGAGACTGATTATGTTAATATAATTGAGATGGTTTAGATCGTTATAGAAGAATTCTCCTTGATAATTCTTGCGTTCTTGAGAAGAAGCATAGCATGTACACAGGAGATTTTTTTTCCCTCTTCCTCATTCATAAAGCTTCTGCAAAAGTCATTTAAGAATACGCCTAGCTGCGTGGCATGCTTTCCTATTATATAGTGCCCGGTTAAGACACCGATTATCGAGCTTGTATGCGATTTGCTTAGAGATAGCAAGCACCTTGATTGCTTTAAGGGGGTATTCTAGTGTAGAATTTTGAAAAAATCAAAAATTTTTTTTTTCATATTTCCAAAGTTTAGACATTCAAGAATATGCGTTTAAAAGGATTTTTTAATATTCCTATTATTTCACAAGTTAATTGAAGGTCATAGAAACTGGTTTTGAAGGTCATAGAAACTGTTTTGTCCTTTTAGTTTCATTTTAAGTTACTTTTGTGGCAACCTTTATACTGAGTAGAAGTGCTAGCTCTGACAACGTGTCAGCAGGAATCGCTGATTAAAAATATGCACATACGTATTCTGTATCATTCTATAAGTAAAATTGTCGAAAACTTGTCTCAAAACTCTAAACGCGTTTTTCTCGAAACTACTTTTTTCGAGCTGGCGGTAAGGATATATCGAGTTCTAATAGACCGATTTACTTCAAATTTGGAGAGGATGTTTTTTATACATCTCTTTATCGTGTGGTCCTTGCCCAAAAATATAACTTCTCATTTAGTATTTTTAAAAAATTCGGAATTGTTGAAAAATATGCAACAAGAACATTTTTTTTTTCAAACTGCTGCCATTTTGTTACAATAGCGACATCTATAATAATTAAGAATCCGTCTGATTTTTGTTTTTCAGATCACCAGGAGGGTTGGTAGGATGCACGCCAGGACACCCTCTTTTATTTAGACCCCCCACTTTGACTGCTTGTAACTTTGTTAATTTTAATTTTTTTTTTTATTCATTTTTTTAATGTATGAACAACAAATCAATAAACAAATGATACAAAAATTAATGATAAAAATATTTTTTGTTTCCTTTATACAACGCTTCAAAAACCGGGCGAAATTCATGTCTCTACACTAGAATACCCCCTTAAAACTTCACAAAAACACAAAACAAGCCTTTTTGCAAAGTAGTAAAACTTGTAATATAATAAGTGGTTGAATATCGAGTAGAGATAGAGATAGATAAATTCTTTATTTTTTTCATCATAAGATTTTACAATATAATTTCCTAAGAATAAGGACATGGCATTGATTGCCGTCTGCCTGAATTGACATTTCATAAGTGATAAAAAAATATATAAATTAAAAAGAAAATGTAAAAATTATTTAAATAAAAATATTAGAATAATTCGAATAATTTTTACGTGATTTGAAACACAAAATTACAATGTATAAAAATAATACAATTTTTTGAATTGTAGGCTTTACTCAAAGTAAAGTTTCGACAATTTTTACGTGATTTGAAACACAAAAAAGGCAATTTTGTATGATTTGCAACATAAAATGAGATAGGCTTAAAATTAATTTAATAAGTGAAACTGTTCCGGTAGTTAAGAGCTTGTCGACAAAATTTGAATACGTTTAGCCAACCTAGTGCTCTATTTAGGATTTCGTAAAATTCTTGCATTGTTAAAATACTTTTCCGAAAGTGTAATCTAATATCTTCGATTTCTCTTCTGTTGCACAGATCACATAGCTGCGCCAAATCACTTCGGTGTGGTATAAAGTTTAAGTTTAAGATTTCGACTCTGGCTTTAAAAAGATACTTATCTGAGCAACTGAGTAATCATTTCTGAAGTAGTTCATGTCTGAATTCAATTGATGATTTAAGTTTCTATAAACGTTTCTAGATGCTGAAGAAGTTGCACTAAAAAGATTTTCTACATACAATTTTTGGTCAAACTTAGCAATAACACCAGCGAAATGCGCTTGCCAGTCGTCAAAATTGGTTTCCGAAAGGTTGAGGGAAGATTCTGTTGCTATTGCGAGTTGGTTCCAGTCTTTAAACGGAGATGCATTCGATTGCAGCAATTTTTTCAAAATTATTTTATGAAGGCACAGTTCACTTCTTTTCATCACCTGAACAATAAAATCCGCATTAGCCTTTAAATTTTTTATATAAATAGGGGTAATGCCTGACTCTACGTAAATGGCGTAATTTGGAGTTGAGTTAGGCAAACGAAACAAGCGCTTAAAGAAGTGCCTTTGCAGGCTCTCGAAAGCATCTAGGTTCAAAAAACCGAAAACTTGTGCACCATAGCACAAACATGAATTATTGCGACCACTTTTCATCAGAGTGTCTTCTTGTTTGCCTTCCTTGAAAAATCATAATTTTTGTTTTTTGTACATTTATTTGCAGACCCCAAGTCTCACAAAATAATCAAAGTCGGTTAATTTGCATCTGTAGTGAAACTGGATTGTCGGCAAACTATTCGAGAAATCATAACCATCCCATACCCTTGCATTTGATGCGGAAATTAGATTTTCGTACATTAATAAAAACTTTCGAGATACACCTATGCAGGACATTTTATAAATTAAAGCCTGTCTGTTGACTTTATCAAAAGTAGCTTTAAAATCAACAAAACAATTGTATAGTTTCTTCTTTCGTTCAATAAACTTTCTAGCGATACTGGAGATAGCGAAAACATGGTCCATTGTAGAATAACCTGGCCAGAAACCGGTTTGAAAAATACTCAACGATTACTACTTTCAATCCATTTAATAAGTCTTCCATTCAGAATGGCTGAAAGAATTTTTCGAATTGTATTTAATACCGAAATACCTCTTTAATTTTCAGGCGTATTTGCATCACCTTTCTTAAAAATTGCAAAAATAACGGATTTCTTGAAACTAGTTGGAGCGATAGCGTCGTTGTACAATCTATTAAAGAAGGTTACAAGGAAATTTTTAAATTCAAAAGTGCTGTTTTTGTAGAATTCCACTGGTATACCGTCCGTACCTGGTGTTTTATTGTTTTTCATTTTTGAGAGCGTAGCTTCCAATTCCACAAGCGAGATCTCAGAATCCAGCTCATTATATCGAGAATTAAGTAAAATTGTACACATTTGCAATGTCACCACTGAATGTCCTCGATAACTCGTTAACTTTAAAAATTGTATCTCAAGGGTCTTGAATCGATTGTGAAACACTAATAAAACGCTTACCTTTCACGTGGCCGTAAAAAAAAAGTCTTAAGGTTTTAAATCACAAGATCCGATTGGCTAATTTTAATCACTTCTTCGAAAAATAACACGGAAAGGAAACTATTTCTGCGAAATTGTGATTGTGTAACATTTAACGCCTATTTTGTAGTTTTTTTTTGTACAGTTTTAATGCATTGCTGAAGCATTAATCATTCCATTTTTAGTAACGGCATAATTCCTACTTGCTGAATGTCAAATGATGAAAGTTTTAAAATATCAGCTTTCCAAAAAGCGGGCTATTTAAAATGAAAAATCTTATTTTAAGACCTTTTTTTTTTTAAAAAAAAAAAGGATAGATCTTCTTCAAGCTTAGAAATCGTAAAATATTACCAGTGTTTAAAAAATGGAGCTTTTACACCCAAGGAATTTGTTTTCGAAAGTATTTTCTCATTTATCGCTCAACGAAATTAACCATGGACCTACGTTATTTTTCTTTCCATCTTCTCTTTCCTTAAACACATTTAGTGGTCTAACTATTACCCAAATGTGAAAAAAACAAAAACACAACTTGTTTTGTGGTGCAACTATTAAAATTATTATCAGTCATTGTCAGAGATAATTCTTTCCTTCAAGAAGAAAAATAGAAATCCACAAAAATATATCATTTTCAACCCAAAGAGGGACTTCTCAGTTGTTTGTTCACTTGGTGGGCCACATAACTAAACTAAACATCCTTTTTTTAACCATCATTTCTTCCATGTTCTTGTGGCTAAATCTAGTACCAATGTGCTTCTATTTGTTAACATTTTTTTAGTTTCTCATTATTTTTGCATTCTGCGTCAGGTTCAGGACTTTCTTTAAAAAAAATTATTTCCCATTTATTGTTTGTTTTATCTTCTCCAGAGTTTTTTTTTTAGAACTGATGCAGAATGTGCTCTTCATATATATTGCACATTTTCAGGAACAAGACAAACATTTGGTAATGTTAGGTATCCTGAAACTGAGTGGGAAAACATGCTACATTTGTTCCCAAGAGAAGGAGACTAAGCATTTTTGAAGTGAAATTCGGGTGTTGGAATAAGATAACAATTTCAATACCGTTTTGGTCTATAAATATTAAAATTGTATAAAGACACTAGGCGTTATCATATTTCACTATTGTTTTCTCTAGAACACTTAATTTTCCTGACTCAGAGACCGAAAAACGATGCTGGTGATAGTTTTTTTAAAATTCTTCTGAACTTACTTATCTTCGTTTTAAAATGCTTCTAAAGCTATAAAGAAATGTTATATGTATGTACAATTCGCTGCTTTTAGACTTTGGGTGGGCAGACTCATATCATTTTTGTTAACCGAAATTATGTTTTCATATAACTCTTGTTTTGTTCGGTAACAAGTCTGTTTCCATGTGCTATTCTGAAAAACACGTAGCCGTTTTTTATTTTCGCGAGAAAATGAGTTGAACGAAAGAGTAGATTTTTTGGGGTGGACTGGATTTATGCAGACAATTAAAGGTACCGCTACAAGTTTTATAAGTTACGAAGTTAAGTTTTGGAGTGTAATTTGTTTTTAGTTCTGTGAAAGTATGAAATCATTGTTTCACTCTGATTGTTTTATACAGTGCCGTTCGAAAAATGTTGGTTGATTTTTTTTTTTATTTTTTTCTAATATTGTCAAATGTGTTGAAATAAAAACATTTATTTTTAATGAGGTTTTGTTTTATTAGGCGGTTCAAATTGTTTTATGATACAATAAGAATTTTGAGATTTTTCTACTTTACTGGTGCAGCTTGAATGTGATAGGTTTTTTCATGTGGATGCAGGTATCGTGTTCCAGGTCCGGGTAAGTAGTTTTTTTAATTCATCAACTGACTCTGGGTGCTTCTTCGCAACCTCAAGTTTTATCTGAACTGTAGGAAGGCCAATTTAGTACAACGATATTATTTTCTTCGAAGTACTTTTTAACATTAGAATAAAATAAAATCCAAATATTATTTTTAGCATAAATTTTTTAGTTTTTTTTAAAGCTTAATATTAGTCAGGCATGGTAAAAATAAAAACCAGTTCATACTTACAATTTTGGCTGTATGACAAGGAGTATTATCCTCTTCAAAAATGATACTGAAAGTGTCCTCAAAAAGCTCTAGCACCGTTTGCTCCAATACGTTTTTCAGGACTAGAAAATAAACTTTTGCAATGACTTTGGATTCTAGAAATCTCAATCTACCTTGTTCATCTCCAGAGAAGCACACCATCACACCTTCAGTTTTGGTGGGCATCCGCAAAATGCAATCAGAGCTTAGTCCTTCTTTCGGTTCTCTTCTTGCAAGGATACTCCCATCACCAACATGGAGCTGAAATTTTGATTCGTCCGAAAAGATGACATTGTTCCACATGGCTTGAGTTTAATTTAGGTGCTCCTGAGCCCAGAGCAATCGTTTTTCTTTGACTCTTTTTGGAAATCTGGCTTCAGTATCGGCTTAAGTGCTCTAAATCCAGCTTCCACGAACCTTTTTGGAAGTTACTTTGTGGCTCGAGACAAATCATTTTTAAGGTTCACCGAAGTCCTGAACCGACGACTGTACTGTACAACACCAAAAAACGATCTTTCACTGGTGTCGTCTTTTTTTTGGCCCCCTTGAGCTTTTTTCCTGCTAGTAGTCCCGGTAACACGATAATTTTTTCAAATTCCATGCGACAGTTTGTTGAGTATTAGGTATTCAGTCTCTTAGAAATTATACGTGTTGTCAAATTCAGACGTGACAGACACAAAATATTGGCTTCATGTTCCGAACTGATTTTTCCCATTTTTTTTCTCAAAATCATTTCGGTTGGTATTGGACTACTATCACGAGCCAAATATCAATAAGAGCTGATAATAACATTAACTTTTATACAGTGTTTGAATAACATGTTGCTAGCTAGTGCAAAAAAACCCGTAGCGTTCCTAATTTCCAAGAACTGATCTCGAAAAGGGTACTAAAATGTTTGACCAACATTTTTCGAACAGCAGTGAATTTTGGTAGAAAGTTATGTTTATACGCCGCGCCGCCGTTAATACTTTCGACTTGGAGTTCAAAACAAAATTAATAGTGTTGGGAAGTAGGCGGCTGTAAAAAGGGTGAAGTCCATTCTTTAAAACACACTGATAACAGGATCTCCGTCGATTTGACTTTTTTTTTTAAAACTTTAACAAAATATTCATAACAATATTTTGTGTAAGATAAATAATTAGAAGTCAATATCTTTCTTTGTTCTCCTAATACTTGAGTCGAAAACCATTTCATATCACTTTTTGTTGTTTTTATAGTGTTAAAAAAAAGTGGACAGTTGAATTTTTCTTAAAAATTACGATGAAATAGTTTGATTTCAAAAATCAATATTCAATTCTTACCAACTTTAGTAGCATTTCTTGAATGAACGAAGCCATTATTTTGGTAATAAATTTGCAAACTTTGTTCTTGATTTCGGAAAAAGTCTATTTATTATGAAATGTCAAATAAAACTTAGCATAAATCAAGTGAGTATTACTAGTGGCGTAATTATTAGTGAGTAGGGCTGTCATGCCAGAGATGTAAGGTTTAATCCCATCCTATGCCACCGAAAAGTTTTTTTCACCCTGACACAGGTATGGTTGAGAGTTTTAAGTTACTACGTCATGGTTCTCTACGGAGAACAACCTAACTTATTTATTTTTAGATCAAGTGACAGCTGTCAAAAAAACCTAATAAAAAAAGTATTGCCAGATTGGAAACTAGTTAAAATAATGACCGAATTTTTTCCATGGTAAATTCAATTTAAAAACTAACTATTATTGAAGCTAAGAGCATTTACAATTTTTCTTAGTTAAACATTTTGTTAAAACTTTTCGGCTTAAAGTTTCCTTCAACAATAAGTCATGTACAATGTACATGGTCTGATCACCTTATCATTTCACTAAAGTTGCGTTTTGAAACTTTATTTTTTGTTCAATTCAATTAACTTGACATTAAATCAATATTTCAACATGACTATTATGCCAAAATCCTCACAGTTAGTGCAAAAATCCATCGATTTTCTAAATTTAATAAATTCTTCTTATGCAAAGTGTGGGCCAGATACAAGTCTCATTTAAAAACACAATAAAATAAATAAAACAAAAATGTGTCCATGTAAATTGGTTAATTGCTTCGCAGCACTTCATTCTATCACACTATTTTCTAAGACCTTGTTGATGGTTTGGGTTTTTGTTTATTGATTACTTTAAAGGTATAGACTTTAAGAACTTCTTTTCCAGATTGTTAGCATTACATCGGTTCTTCTTGGTTTCTTAAGATAAAAATCGAAAGAGGTCAAATCGAATAGCCTTTGACTACTCAATAAATTGGACCTTTTAACAAAAAATAACAACATGTTTTTACAGAATTCTCCTTTGGCTAGTGCGTTAAATTTTGAACTTTCGATATAGATAGCGAGTTAATATTCTCGGCTTTATTTCGGTCAAAACGCACTGTTTTAAGCTTCACAGAATTCATACTCGTTTTCCAATTTTGTTCCTGCGTAAAGCGGTTATTTTTTTCCCCCGGAGCCATAACAATGACTTTCTGTCAAGATTTCGAGGGGAACCTATGATTTAAAAAGAAACCACTTTGAGACGCTCCATCCTGTATATCCATAAATGGTTTCAACAATTATTGATCACCTTTATCATATAATTTAACAACCCTAGACTTTTTGTTATAGGGGTTTGATGACCTCGTCAGATAAACCAAGAGCTAATATTGTATAAGGGCAGGTTTCTCAACGGACCATCATCGTTGCGTTGATAAGTATTGCTAGAAAATTATATAAGCTTACTTCGTCAACTTCAAAGCAGCATTCGACAAGATAAATAGACAAGCTCTTTATGTACAAGTTCTCAACGGTAGAAATCTCCCGGATTGGTGATGTACTTTAACTTTCTTATTTCATCAAATGCATCATTATGGGGTGTTACGAATGAATGGTTTGAAACATCGACAGGTGTTCCCCAAGGCTGCATTTTAAGTCCATTACTTTTTCTTGTATTTATTGATGAAATTTGTGATGTACTCTTAGGAAAAATACCTTTTGCCGAGATGCAAGTGAAAGTCTTATTTTGTGCTGATGACTCAGTAGGTATTACTGGTTGGTAACCCTACACACCCAAATAGGGTGTTTTTCATGCAACGGTCACAAAATAGTTTGTGCTATTAGTGCCAAGGTTTTCGATTATGTGTTCCTTGAGGTGTTTGAAACGGTGCAAAAATATTTCTTCAAACACTTATTCAGACTGCCTAATTCAACACCAAACTATGCCACATATGTGGAATCTGGTATAATGCCTCTGTACAAACAAAATCTAAAAGCCACTACGATTATTTGATAAGGGCACTGAAAAAAAAAATGGAAGCAGTCTTCATAAAAGTATCATGGTAAGACTTTTCCAAACAAACGCCTCTCCATTCAAGGTATGGAATGAAATAGCCCGTTCCCACAAAGAACACCTATAGCTTAATGAGTCAAACGTTGATGTTGGCGGCAAAAATAGATGAAAAGCTTTACACTCAGCATCTATCCAGAACAACTTCTACCTTAATCACCACTTGTCTTCAGGAACCTATTTCGGCAACGAATACTTTGTCGAAGCTGTTAGCTTAATTTTTAGAGCACGTGTTGAAGTTTTTACCTTAGCCCATCGAGCTGATTTACCTCAAGTCTGCAATCTTTGCAATAGACGGAAAAATGAATATGCCGTTTTTTGAATAAGCCGTTTTAAAGCTATGCTTTTATTCTTAGCAATTATTGTTATTGCTAAAAAATAATTGTTCAATAAAGAATCTATCTATCTATCTTTCTATCTAAGTATATTATAAGTAATAGTTACTCTTTCCGTTTCCCTCCAAATTTATGTCGAAGTCTTCGAAAAATGGGTTCAATGTATCGACAGCTAAAAACGTGGAGTTTTGAACGACGACGCACGTGGGATTTGTTTTTTTGATTTTGATATTAAAACTTTCAAATGGTTTGCATTTTATTCACTTAGAACCATCTCACTTCACTTCTTTATGAGCCTAAAAGGCACTTTCTTAAATATTTGCGAATATTATGTAAGAAGTAAATAATTTTTTAAGAAAATTTCAAGCATTTCTGACGTCATGAGATTTTGTTTGGATACGAAAAACGAAGAAGTTGAAAATAAAAACTGAAAAAAAAACACGAAACCAACGAGTTCAATATAGTGTTACATCAACTTACTCAAACCCTCTCTTCCTTTAACACCCTCCACTCCCTCCCCCCACCAACAAGTAAAATGTTCACAGAGTGTAAAAACAAATATCAAACTTTTTGCCTCCCCCCTTTCTGCCTCCGGTTATCTGTTTTTATAAAAATGTTTGTCCCGAAAGGCAAATGATTTTTTTATTGATATTAAAAAATAGTTTAGCGCTTTATACTTATCCAAAGTTTCTTTCTTCTTGTTTTTGTTTATTTTGTTTTTATTAAGTTGGTGAAAAAAAAAGTATTTTTCTGTAGGTTATATCTATATATGAAAGATATACACCCTCGAAGAGATATTAAGCCCATAAAAAAAGTCGAAAGTGCTTTTTAAATTCTGATAACGTTATTTTACTTTTTGGGAGTGAAGATGATTTTTTTTGTCAGCTTGCTATATTTTATATCGCCTGCCTTCGTCATGGTCGTCGTCATCTTCGTCGTCATCGTCCTTAAACGAACATGAAGTATTTTTGTTTCCTTTTTAAATTGATTTTTGAAAGGACATACACATTTGTGAGGAATTAATTTTATGTTAGATTTGAGAAAATGATTTTGTTCCGTTTTTTTGAGTCAAGACTTTGAGTTGGCACTGGAAAGGATATCCGATTTATGTACACTCGCATTTATAGGGTAAATTATCATGGATAAGAATTAAAATGGTTTGGTTTTTGAAGGATAAACACGACAAACGTATATTTAAAGCAAAGATCTGTCAAAGTAAAATATTTCTGAAATAACCGGTCGCATCGGTTCATTTTATTAAAATGTAATTTTTAAAAATATCGTCTTCTCATCATCTATAGATTCCCAAGCTTTGTCAAGTTTGTCACCAAATTTTCAATAAATTCATGTTCATATTTCATAGTTCATATTCATATTTATTAACCCCGCAGAACCGGTGGAAAGCTTGACTTATCAAGGGCGCGTTTGTAAATACAGAAAGTTTTAGATTTTCTTGGAGGGTGAGGGTGAGGTTATGCTTGAGAGCCCACTGTTGTATAGCTACTAGGTCTTCATTAACATAGATAATAGCATTTCTTATGCTATCTACAGGAGTGTCCAAGTATAATGGGACGTCATCAGCAAACATATGAACTTTACAAGATTTAACCAGTCGAGAAAGCTCGTTAACGTAAAGTGAAAATAATAGAGGTCCAAGAATAGAACCCTGAGGGACCCCTGCTGGGACTGTCAGAAATGAAGATGTCTGATTTTGCTACTGCAACGCATTATTGTCGATTAGACAAGAATGAGTCCAGAAGTTTCACCGCAAAACGAGAAAATTTTAAATCATACTAAAGTTTTTGGCACAGCACTAAATAATCGACAGTGTTGAACGCTTTTGAAAAATTTAACAACGATAAGAATGTATCACGATTCATGTTCATCGCTCTGCTCATATCATCAACAACAAGTAAAAGCGCCGTTTTACAGCTTCTTTTTGCACGAAACCCGGATTGGTTTGTATCTAGCAGGATATTGTATGTTAGGTGTCCATGCATCTGTTTTAAAAGTAGTTTTTCGAAGACTTTAGATAGGAATGGCAGGATAGCAATAGGCCTATATTCTGGGTTAGCACAATTTAAAGTCTTTAGGGATAGGCAGTATCTTAGCATATTTCCATATTCTCGGATACTCAGAACTGGTTAATATAGAATTGAATAAATGAGTTATGTATTTTAGAATATGAGAAAGTACAATTTTCACCCACCTACTCGACAGATTCTGTCCCTACGGAAGCTTACAGCTGAATTCATATTTTAACTTTAAATTAATAGGGTATATCACATTAAAAACAACAATTCTGCAGTTGCACTTGTTTTTTTTTTCTCAGTTCGCAATGGGTGTATATTGTAGACTCTTTGAAGTTCTTTTTGGGATTTATTTAATGGACTTTACTTTACTATTTGGTTGAATGTAGAAATAAAAGTCATTGCAGTGGCAAAAAAGGATAATTATTGCACAATCGTGACTCGGATTAAGTACACTATCCGCGTTAATAATATGGAAAAAAAAGTTCTTAATCGTGATTGAATTATTAAGATGAATTGCTTGATATTGTTGAGAATGAGTGTTTAAGTTTATTTATTGCATGATGATTGTGGTTGTGCCAAAAATTATATGAAGACACTAGTTTTAAAATACGAACAACAAAAAGGTTGAAGGGAAAAGGAAGTTTGAAGTTTCATTTTCTTATGAATGGAAGGACATTTCAGATACGTTATGAGATTGTTATTTAGAGAAAATGTTTTCTTCTTAAGATATAATAATACAGAATCTTTTTTTTGTGGTGTTATATAAATCACAGTTGGTGGACACATTGGACTATATTTTTTTTTTGTTTCATATATGTATTTTATTTTAAGAAATTCAGGAGTTTATTTTCAATGCGACTATCTGGTTCAGCTGTAAAATTATCAAAAGTAGCGTACATCGAGATTTAATGCATTTATGTGTAAGCTCATATTCTCCTTGCTTTTTAATGATATAATTTCATATTTAAATGGAAGAATTTAAATTCGTAATTTCAGAATAAAAGTACTGATGTGTGCAGATGACATTGTCCTTTTAGCGAATGCACGAATTAAGCTCCGGATTATGATCACAAAACTTGAAAATACTACAAAATGTGGAACCTCACAGTAAATCGGAGTAAATCTCAAATAATGTTTTTTTTTTTATATTGTGCGAGCACTAAAGGGGTTATGAATATCCTTATAATGATTAAATACAGTGCTAGCAATTAGGAAATGAGGATAGGATTAGAAAGGGGAAACCGTTGCACATTGGTTATGAATGTTTGCACATTGTAATGAGTGGGAAATATTGAGCCTGGTAAAGCATTTCATATTCGTGCAGTGCGGCTAAGGAAATAATCTCTGTACTTAACAGTACGGTCCGAAATTGGGCTCAAGGGTTAACTGATGGGCATTCCTAGCAGTACGGGTATTACGGTTGAATTGTTTAAGAAGAGGAATGCAACTGGTTATTTCAATAGAGCATTGTTTATAAAAATAGCGATACAACAATGACAGGCATGAGACCTTGCGGCGGTGTTCAAGAGGAGCAGATGTCTCGGAAAGAGAACGATCTCAAATCATTTTTAGAGCTCTGTTTTCAATTCTATCCAGAAGACTCAAGTACGTTATTGGAGCACCAGCCCAAATATGAGAGTTATACTCAAGTTTTGGATGAATAAAAGCTTTGTAAATTATAACCAGATCAGAAGGGGTAAAAAACTTCTTGCATTGTCGTCGGAGAAAACCTAAACACTTAGCAGCATTTTTGGCGATGTCAAATATGTGATCGCTCCACAATAAGTGGTTTGTGATGCACATACCTAGGACTGATAGTTGTTCAGTCTCCTCGATGCAAGTACGACTCATGGAAAGTGGCATTGGGGGAGGGTTACGCTTTTGCGACAGTAGACAGCATTGAGTTTTCGAAGCATTAAATTCTACACGGTTTTTGATTCCCCATTGAACAATGCTGTCAAGATCAGAATTTAATGAGCTTATCATACGCTACCATTGGTAGGCCACATTTGAAGAACAAGGATGAGAATCTAAAAACGAATATGAAAAGCTGAGGGGAGGGTACTGTCATCAGCGAAACAATTTAGTGGGTTAGGAGTTACAGAGAAAAGATAATTTATAGAAATAAGGAAGAGCGTCGGAGACAAAATGGAGCCCTGGGGCACACCAGCGTTTATTTTGTGGATATCAGTTTTGAATCCGTCCAATACCACTTGAATTGAACGGTTCGAAAGGTAATTTCTAACCCAACAAAGAAGAGATTCATCTATACCAAAAGCATGCATTTTCGATAAGAGAGCTTGATGCCAAACTCTATCAAATGCCTTAGAAATATCAAGTGCAATAATCTTACTTTCTCCAAAACGATTTGCTCTACGGTTCGGTGAGATGAACCATGAGATCACCAGTGGACCTATTGCAACGAAAGTCATACTGCTAGTCATTAAGAAGCTTCCGTTCTGCGAGATATTTCTTAAGCTGAAAACTGATCAGCGTTTCCATGACCTTGGAAAGAAGGGACGTAAGGGCAATTGGATTAAGGACAGGCTGGATTTTGTCTCTTTCCGAGTGAATGGAGTTTTCTATCCACTCGGAAAGAGACCAGTAGAATAGGACAGATGCAAAAGCTTACGCAGTGGTTTTGCCATTGTTGAAAAACACCTCTTCAGAACAATAGCGGGGATACTATTCGGGCCAGCGGATTTGTGAATGTCAAGATCTTTAAGTACTCTAGCAACTGAATGAGTGCGAAAGAAGATTCGTCCCATAGAATCGTTTACGCTTTCAAGTACAGGAGGAGTCATGCCACTCATTGGCAGCATCGAATTAACAGCAAATATTGTGCTGCAAGCAAATTGGCTTTATCAATCTTGCTTACATAGGGAGTGTCATTGAAAACGAGCGCAGGAACTGACGATGAAGTAGTGTTGCGCACATTGTTTGCAAATGAACAGAAATTTTAAAAACCTTTGGGACATTGTAGTATTTTTTGCCATAATTTCTGGTCATGCAAAAATTTAATGCATCATATTTGTCCGCTACAAGTCTTTCCAGCTTGTTTGAACTTGTTCCGGTTCACCTCAGTAGGGTTGGCTTTATAAATCCGGAAACTTACATCTTTGATCCTAATAACCTCTTTACAGCTCGAATCAAACCATGAGTTTTCTTTGGGTTTGATAGATTTTACCCTATTCGGGATAAAATTTCTCCCGAAAGAATAAAAGCACTAAGCTATAACCGAAAAGATTAAACTCCGAGAGATCGGAGGTTTAACCAACCTGAGTTTCGCTTAGTGCAAAACAGCTGGTCTGTTCAAAACAGTTTGAACGTATGCAGCATGGACATTTTTCCTAAGCCCACGAATGTTGCTATACTGAACACAAATCTTACCAGCCATTACAATACACAAAAACACAACAAAAACTTTTGGTATCAAAACGATTTTTACTTTTCAGCATTATTTACAGCATTTTGAAGTACAGAATTTTGAAATACAGAATTTTGAGATAGAGTATTTTGATCAAACAGTATTTTGTACATACAGTATCTTAAAATAAAGTATTTTGAGATACAGTATTTTGGATACACCATTATGATCCATACATTATTTTGACCCCAACCCGTTGTAAAAATAAACATAAGATCCATAATGTGAGCAAAAATGGATACAGACCAAAGATGGAGAAGTACCATCGATGAAAAGCTACTTATACCGCAATTCATCGGAAATTCCTCTTTATTCTTGCAATTGCAAGAGGATTTCCCTACAAATTATTTTTATTACGGCAAATGTCCACCATTTCATTTTAAATTTTTGTTTACTACAATAAGACTAAATGAATATAAGAAAACGCATACTATTTTTGAATTGAATAGACAAGATTTATTATAGATTTCATAAAGTCACTACCCCTTGGACGCTTTTCATCAAAATCACAATACAACGGATATTGTGTCATTTTTATTGCTCATTTTTCCAGTATATGTATATTTTATTTGGTAGTCAAACAGAAAAATCCAAGACCGTAGCTAGTTGAAATACCACAAGTTCTTATTAGGATAATTTGTGTCCTTACACGTGTAAAGAGTTAGGAAAATATGAAAGGATTTAAGAGAAGATGCGGGTGCACTCTTAAGGTTTTGAACATAAAATTGGAAGGACAAACAGATTTGGTTAAAGTATTTCATATTTTTGATCTTAAAAACTAATCTTTATATCTGATACCAGCAGAAATTATTGGTAACGCCTAGATTTGGTGAGCTGTTTGTTTTTTTAATGGTCAACCATTCAAAATTTTACCTACGACACTCTTTCAAACCCGTTTTCAAATATTACTTCCTGACTGCGGCCTTCAAAAAATCTACACAATGATAAAAATAATAACATAGAGCTTGAATAAGAACAAGAAAAATACTCGTATGACGCAGTTTTCTTTCATCATATTGGTCGACTTTAAAGTAATAAAATAAAATCAAATCAAGCTGATCCAACAGTTTATTGAAAGAAGGTTTTAAATATACACAAAGACATACATAACTTAAATTTATTATAGTCTAGCTTAAATTTTTTCTTCTTTTTTTATAGTTGCTGAGACATAAAAATCCTTTAACTTAAATACATCCATAACTTGTGTATACCTATAACCTTAGAGCTGATGGATGATGTTTTATTAGATTTCTTATTGTATTCAGACTTTATTGTTCATTTTCATTGAAATCAAAATAACTATGCAAATTTTAAGTGACAGAAAGTCAAAGTTTTATGGAAACTATAAGTTATAGCACGTTTATTGAGTTAAGAAATAGCTTACGATTCTTATAAAGTAGGGAGTTAATTATTAAGTACATATCAAAAGAATTGCTATACAAGATGAAGTCAATTCGAAATAAAATTTGGATAAAATAAAACAAATAGTCCTTCAACAAAATGTTTGTACCATCTTAAGTAAATTAAGAAAAATTAACGTACAAAAGGATATTTGAAGAATGTGTTATATTATAAAAACAGCCCTTTCATTTAAAGTTATCTAAAGTAATCCATTAATTGATTTGACAAAATATTTCGGTCTCTTGTCTCATCTTATATGTATGTGTTCAATAAAAAGTTCAGTTATATTATTTTCCTTAAAGCAATTTAATCATAATACTCGCACTTCAAGGCATTCGCAATTCTGTCGTACTGTAAGTACAGAGATTCGTTCTTGAGCCGTACTACGTGAATGCAGAAATGTTCACTATAATCTGTCACAAAATTACTTAATATCGTTAAATCAATGTTTCCCACCGTAGTTGGTAGTTCAGACCTGAGCTATTTTCTATTTTCATGTAAAACACCGACTTTTAAAAAACAAATGCGACTTGAAATGATTGTTTACTTAAAAATTCAATGGGATACAAAAATTGCGTATACTCCTAAGTGTACACTTTTGTTTTAGAGCTGGTAGCATATTTTTTGTGTGAAAGAAAACCATTTAAAATTTAAGTTGGAGATAGTCTTAATAAAAGTGATAACAGAAACACTCGTCTGTCAGCACCTATAGTGGCAGCGATGCTCCGAAAAAAATAGCATCAAAAGTATAACTTTTCCGAAGAAAGAAATGAAGGAAACCACTTCAAATTCATTGCATCTGAGCTCTCTCTTTCTCTTGACCATATCATGGATATCGTTGGTTGGGATAGTAGGATTTTTGTCTTAGATTATTTTTACCACGTATACTTAAACTGCGTCACATCAGAAGAGGATTTACTTAATATTATTAATAATATCACCCACTTGACGTTGTTCTTGACTTGGATGGCAATTTACTGAAAAAAAGTAATTCGCATGACTATTCATGTTCTTTTAATTTTGAAAAGATCATAGTGTTCATAAGTTTTCTGAATATTTATCTTAGTGTGGTATTGAGAATATACCAAGTTTATAGATGACGACGTTTACTTAACCAAGATGGAAACCTGTATAAAATCGTTCCTCATGAAAAATGTAAATTTTCCAGTTTTATTGTCATCCATAGTATACGAAAGAGATTTAAATGCTTCGAAAATTCATTAAAAGCATATCCCTTTAAGATCTCTAGTTGTTTATTTGTTGTCCAAAAGCTCTTGGAAATTGATCAATAAAATAAGGAAATCTGATGGCTATACAGTCAATTTGTGTATAATTAAGATTACTTAGTACTCGAGAATCTTATATAGTGCAAATCAATAGTAGCATCTCTCTTCTTCGCATATTTGCACTATTTCTAATCTTAGTGCATATTTGCACTCTCCAAACACATTTATTGCCAAATCAGGAGTTCCCCAGGGTAGTCATTTAGGACCACTACTCTTTATCTTAGTTATCAATGATGCTCTGATGTGGCACTACAGTCCGGGGAGAACCTGGGCCTCAACCAACCTGCGTCTCCAGCCAGATCGGTCCCTAGCTAGCTGTTTCCTAAGTGCGCCACCTGAGTCGCGGTCTTCCTCTACTGCGCCGTCCCTCAGGATTGGATTCGAAGACCTTCCGGGCTGGATCGTTGATGTCCATTCGCTCTACATGACCCAGCCATCTAAGTCGTTGGATTTTAATTCTGTTAGCCAAGTCAGTATCGCTGTACAACCCGTAGAGTTCGTCGTTTCATCTATGCATTCGGGACTAAGTCACCCGAAGAATTTTTCTCTAGAAGCATCCTAAGACGCTCTTATCTTTCTTTGACAGGTTCCATGCCTCAGCGCCATAAATGAGAACCGGGTTGATGAGAATCTTATAGATAGTTATTTAAGATGCTCGAAAAGGGACTTTCCTACTTGTCTGAGTTTATAGCGGTGCCTAGGTAGACAAAGTCCTTAACTACCTCAAAGTTGTAGCTGTCCATATTGACGTTTTGTCCAAGACGTCAACGTTCAATGTCCTTTTTTGATGACAGCATATACTTGGTATTGCGCTAATTGCCCACTTAACCCATCTTCTCCGCTTCCGTCGCAATGGTCAAGAGCGATCTACTGCCATAAAGCTTTGATCTTCCAATTATGTCAATATCATCGGCGTATCCGAGTAATTGAATGGTCACTTGGAATATTGTGCCTCTAGTGCCCTTTTGCCTTCAAATGCATCGGTGAGATCTTTTCCGACCTTGATAGAGAAGCGGGCATTCTCCATCGTCATTCTACACAAACGGATAAGTTTGACAGCGTTAGAGCTCTTACCTATATAAACTGTCATACGCGGCTTTAAAACCGATAAAGAGATGGAGGGTATTGATTTGAAGTTCCTGGGTTTTTTCCAAGACCTGCCGTAATATGAATATTTGGTAGCATATTATTTCTTAACGTCTAACGTTCTCACACCACTTCCTTGTTAACTTCTCATAGGAAGTTATTGTAATGGGTCCGATTTGTCGAATTGAAAATTTTGATATTTCTCGACGTTTCAAGGCCCCTAGAGTCGAAATAAAAGATTTTTTATGTGCGTGTGTGTGTACGTACGTTCGTACGTCCGTACGTTTTTTTCGTCGTCCAAAGCTCAAGAACCAGAAGAGATATCGACTTCAAATAAATTTTGTTAAACAGATAATAACGCAGAAAGATCCAGAAAGGGCTCTCAAGAAAATTGCGTGGGTGGTTTTTTTACCATAGCAGTTTAAAAAAAAGGTGAACATTTTGGTTAACTCTAAATATCTCACGAACCAATAAAGGTAGAGACTTGAATAAAATTGTATGTTATATATTGTAACGTGATACAAAACAAATACTTTTTGGAAAAATATTCAATTAACGGTTTTTTTTTATAAATCAAAAAAACTGAAAAAAAAATATTTGTCACTTCGAAAATTTTACGAATAAAAATGATTTTATTTCCAAAACAATTTTGTAGAACGAAGAACAACGTTTTCAATACCTGGTAAAATTTTGAGAAAAATCAAATTGATAGATTTTTTATAAAAAATAAAAACATTACTCAAAGTTGGTAAAAATTGAATTTCGACTTAAATATCTTTTCGAAAATTTCAGATTATGTCTTCCAACTTATTTTATCTTATAAGAAACATTGTTTTCAACATTCGGTTAAATTTTGAGAAAAATCTACAGACAGTTTTTATTTACAAAAAATAAAAACGTAAACAAAAAATGAATAGAAGTTGGTAAAAATTGATTTTCGACTCAAATAACTTTTCAAAAATTTGAGACATTGGCCTTAAATTAATTTTATTTTTTAAAAAATATTGTTTTCAACATTCAGTAACATTTTGAGAAAAATCGAATTGACAATTTTTTTTTACAAAAAATTAAAAACCTACAAAAAAATTAACAAAAAATGGTAAAATTTGATTTTCGACTCAAATATCTTTTTTAAATTAAAAATATTGGCTTCAAACTAATTTTACTTACAGAAAATATAATTTTCGACATTCAGTAAATTTTTTATTAAAATCCAACAGTCAGTTTTTTCATAAAAAAAAAAATAAAATCTACAAAAAATAGTACGCAAATTTGGTAAGAAATGATGTTTGGTTCTCGATATCTCGTGAAAAATAGAAGGTATTGATTTCAAATTCATTTCATTCATAAAATTTGTATTAATTTATTTAAGAAATAAAAGCTTTTAAAAAATGCTACTAAAATTGGTAAAAATTGGGTTTCGACTAAAAATCTCGTTAGCAAAAATAGATTTTGAAATCAAACTATTTCATCATTTGCAAAATGTTGTTGGTGATTTTAAATTTTTTTAGAATAATTTAACTGATTACTTTTTTAACAAAACACAAAAACCTGCAAACCTTTTAAGCAAGACAAATCGACAGACGGGATTAGAAGTTATCAGTGTGGGTTGCATCCCAGACTCTTTTTTTGGCTTGGATCGGAATATCCGTAGCTACAACGATTTAGTGGTCTAAGTCAAAACTTTGGTTCCCCCTTAATCTTGAGTACGCAGGTATGGACTTTTATTTTAGAGATCCATGGATATAGGATAGAATCTGTTCAAATCAACTAATACTTTTCGGATTAAAAAAGCTTCAATGTTCTAATCCCTACAATCTTCCTCCTTCTAAGATACAAAGGAGATTTAATAGTGGTATTGTCTTGATTCATCAACCATTTCTAATGCATTACATCCTGAATCTTAACGCTATAACTCACTGATTTAAAATATATTCAAACTCTGGAAGTTAAAGATTTTTGAATGCAACTAATCTAAAATCAAAGAAAAGTCCAAAAATGCGTAAACGTAGCCACTAAGACATCTGTCGAAACCACATTTGAAATCTTTAAGTCTTTTCTCTGGTATTTTGTGTTTCATCTTTATATGAAGCTAATTACTGCCAGTTCCCGCAAAAAAAATATTTGCATATGTATTTGCAAAAATCCCCTTTTTATTCATCATCTAGAAGCACATATTTTTCCTTTTTCGAACTCAACTTGCCTTTTGGTTTGAAATGAAAAATATTTTCATATTCAAGAAATAAAAAGACTATCGCACAAACATTTATCATCATCTGATATTTTTTAATTTTGTACATTAACCAAAAAATGAACATCAGTTAGTTATAAGAAACGGCATTCCATCTCACCCCCCCCCATAATGAATATCCCTAACTACTCTGATGATGGAAATGTCGTTGCCTCTGCTGGTGCGGTTGTTTCAATTTGCACGAAAAGCATATTAAAAACTGCCATCCAAAAATTCTCAAACCCTCCATAATAGTCTCCCATCCACCCTAAACATCTCTCAATGAACCACTTCATATTAAATGAGAAGCTCTCAGCGCTCACTTAATAGCACAAACTTGTGGAACAAATTGCAATAAACCACATCCTTCCATACATGAACGAGTAGATTGTAGGAACGTTTTTGTATGATGCCTGTACCTTTTATGCGTAAACCAATGTGAATATACCGACCGACATTCTTCAAACGACAAAGTTTCTTCCATTCCCGTATCCTGCCTAACCGCACAATCCTCATATATACAAACGCCCACATTCCATACGCCATAAATGCCATGCCATCATAGCAGTGTATCGCGCGCAACTTTAAGTGTCCTTTTGAAATTTAATTATCCTTCTATTTTTTAGTTTTTTAAGTACATGGATGCGTTAATGGCAAAAGTTAATATACAAACCCTCGCTTCCCTTCCGCTGTCGTCGCGGCCACCGCCCGCTATCGCGTGAATATTATATTTCGGCTCAAAAGTGCACAACTAAACCACATTCCCGTCAATGGCAACGTTTTGCTATAACGCAGCGTTCCACCACTGCCGCCGCGCCGCCGCCGCCGCCGCCGCCGTGCGTCGCCGCAACGCCATTGCCATCCCACCGGATGCTTGTGGTTGCACAGATCTTTGTCCCCATTAGCAAATGCTCAATGGAAGTAATGTACCTATGCACTTACGAGTGTATGAGAGAAAAAAGTGAAAGGGTAAAAGTTTTGAATTTCTTTCATTACCACAGTCAAAAATTTTCAAAATATGTATAAGTATATTCATTAAAAAAAAGAGGAAAAACTTTCAAAAACTATTCAAAAACTTGTACAAAGAAGAAAAGACTAAAAAACGGTTCGTAAACTCGTATAACAGCTTCCATAGTACAAAATATGTCACAAGGAATAAGGACTAAGGAGTTAACTCTTGCAAGCAAGGCCACACAAATATTGAACAGGATGTGAAAGTACTGTAATATTGTGTATGACACACATACGACACACAACACACACATGCAAGCGTGATGTGTCCTCCATTGAATTTGCATCTCTGCAATTTACATATCCGTTTCCGGTATCTTTAAAAAAAATATCTATCCGTTATGAGTTTGTACTTTATTAAAGTTGTTTTCCTTTTCTTCTTCTTAAGTTTTCTAAGATATGCGAAGTGATGAGAAGAGAGATATGAAGAACCATCAAAGTAGAAGAAGATTTCTTTAATAAGTTTTGTCAAACCCTACGAAAAGTTAAGTGTGTATATATGAGATTTGTTTTAAATATAGGATCCCTAAAATTTATGAAAAGTATTTTCAAAGTTCAAGTTTAAAAATTCTTAGTTGGAAATTCAATATTTCTTTAGGTCAAACTTTTATGTATGTAGTAAGGAGCAAATAATTGAAGTTTTGAAACTACTCATTCATTACTGTGACGATGTGAGTCGATAGTTTACAAAGTGTTCACTTTCTTCCATTTTTACGTTTCAATATGTTTGAATAGAAAAGACTTTGGAACCATTTTCGAACCCCATATAAACTTGTATATCGAGTTGAAATAGCATTAATTTGGGAATTGTTCAACTTAAAAAAGTCCCCAATATTGAGCTTAAGATTCGACTCCATGTTTATTGTGCTGAGGCAATGACACTTTACTCTTTTGTGGTCCATGGATTTAGATAGTAACTTTTTTTATTTTTAACTTCCCATAGAAAGTTATTGTAATCGGTTCAATTTGGAGAATTGAAAATTTTGACATTTCTCGACATTTCAAGGTCCCTAGAGTCGAAATAAAAGATTTTTGGAGAGATGTTTGTGCGTGCGTGTATACGTACGTTCGTATGTCCGTACGTCTGTACGTCTGTACGTCTGAACGTCTGTACGTCTGTACGTCCTTACGTTCGCAACGTCATTTCGTCGTCCATAGCTCAAGAACCAGTAGAGATATCGACTTCAAATAAATTTTGTTATACAGATAATAAAGCAGAAAGGACTCTCAAAAAAATTGAGTGGTAAAAAGTAAAAATTATGGTTAACCCTAAATATCTCACGAACCAATAACGCTAGAGACTCGAATAAAATTTTATATTATATATTGTCACGTGATACCAAACAAACATTTTTTTTGGAAAAAATTCCGATTAATGGTTTTTTTATAAATCAAAAAAACTGAAAAAAAATGTGTCACCTCGAAAACTTTACGAACAAAAAATGATTTTATCTCCAAAATAATTTCGTGCAACAAAAAATAACGTTTGTAACATCTCTGGTAACATTTGGAGAAAAATCGAATCGACAGTTTTTTTTACAAAAAATAAAAAACTAAAAAAAAACAATACTAAAACTTGGTAAAAATTTACTTTCGACTTAAATATCGTTTCAAAAATTAAAAATAGTGGCTTCAAACTAATTTTTCTCACAGAAAATATTATTTTCGACATTCAGTAAATTTTGATAAAAATCGAATATTGAAAACAATATTTCTTATAACATAAAATGAGTCGAAAATTAATTTTTACCAACTTTGAGTAATATTTTTTTTGAGTTTTTATTTTTTATAAAAAAAAATTCAATTCGATTTTTCTCAAAATTTTACAAGATGTCAAAAACGTTTTTCTTCGTTGCACAAAATTACTTTGGAGACAAAATCATTTTTTGATCGTAAATTTTTCGAGGTGACAAATAATTTTTTTTACAGTTTTTTTGATTCATAAAAAAACGTTGATTGGGTTTTTTTCCAAAAATATATTTGTTTGGTATCACGTTAAAATATATGATATAAAATTTAATCAGGTCTCTAGCGTTATTGTTTCGTGAGATATTTAGGGTTGACCAAAATTTTTACCTTTTTTTTTTAAATTGCTATGGTAAAAGAACCAAGCAATTTTTTTGAGAGTCCTTTCTGCATCTTTTTGAATTATTATCTCTATAACAAAATTTATTTGAATTCGATATCTCTTCTGGTTCTTCAGCTATGGACGACGAAAAAACGTCACGAACGTACGGACGTACGAACATACGTACACACGCACGCACAGACATCTCTCTAAAAATCTTTTATTTCGAGTCTAGGGACCTTGAAACGTCGAGAAATGCCAACATTTTCAGCAGCAATTGGGCCTCTGTTACTCAACAACGTGGAAATCTTTGCGGAAGTATTTAGGTGTGATGCCTTTCAAAATACAGCTGGTGCAAGAATTGAAGCCGAACGACCTACTGCAACGTAAAATTTTTGTTGAATGGGCTCTTGGAAAGTTGGCCGAAGATCCAATTTTTTTCCAAAAAATTGTGTTCAGCGACGAATCTAATTTTTGGCTCAAGGTGTACGTAAATAAGCAGAATTGCCGATTTTGGAGTAAATATCAGCCAGAAATATTGCAAGAGCTACCAATGCATCCACAAAAAGTCACAGTTTGGTGCGGTTTATGGGCTGGTGGCATCATTGGACCGTACTTCTTCAGAGATGATGTGAATCGTAACGTAACTGTGAATGGTGAGCGTTACCGTGAGATGATATCCAACTTTTTTTTGCCCAAAAAGCAAGAGCTTGACTTGCATGACATGTGGTTCCAACAAGAAGGTGCCACATGCCGCACAGCACGCGCAACAATTAACTTATTGAGAGGGGAGTTCGGTGAACATTTCATTTCACGTTCGGGAATGGTCAATTGGCCGCCTAGATCGTGCGATTTAAGGCCTTTAGACTATTTTTTGTGAGGCTATGTTAAAGCTCATGTCTATACAGACAAGCCCGCTTCAATTGGCGCATTGGAAGACAACATTGAAGTATTTATTCATGAGATACCGGCCGGAAAATTGGACTAAGCGGATGGACCATTTGAGGCACAGTCAAGGTCAACATTTGCATGAAATAATCATCACACATTATATTATAAGGACCGTACTATCGATTCAAATAGAGATTGTATGCATTTTTCTAAATTTCATGTGTTTTTTTTTTGAAAAACTTTTCTATAGCTTTTAAAAAATCACCCTTTATTAGAGATATCTAATTTTATCTCAATTTCTATCTACAAAAAATCCTTGAAACCTAAAAGTTTAAGAAATATAGTAATTTATTAGCGATACGTACTACGAATTGTAAGTCTATCGAAATAAGGTAAATATGGAGAAAAATGGAGGCGGAACAAAACAGCATACTTAAAGGAGCTTATAAAAATGTTGATGCATCAAATGCATTTGATAAACAATTATCACATCTCGACCTGTGACGTCAGTGGTCTAAAGTGGTGGAGTGCGTATAGTGCACACGACTTGCACAGGTGCTGTTCTGGTTGATTTGGAAAAGGCCTTTGACACCGTATGGTTAGAGGGTCTTTACCTAAAACTGAGCAGGCTTGGCATAAGCAAGCCATTGTTGTATATACTTTATGATATGCTTAACGGAAGAAAGTTTGTTGTCAAAAGTGGTAATGTAACTTCTACCACAGCATTCTTAATTAAAAATGGTCTTCAACAGAGAGCGGTGAATTCGCCGATTCTCTTCAGCATTTACACCAGCGATCTGATAGGTAGTCTTACAAAGGCAATTGCGTACGCCGACGATCTAATTGCGTACAGAACGGCCCGAAAGGTTGAGGTTATTAGAATTCTCTTGCAGCGTGATTTCGAAAAGATTCAGTCGATATTGCGACGACTGGAAACTGAAAATAAATGTCCAGAAGTCGGAGACAATTCTGTTCCGGACTCCGTTGGCTAGGGCCACGAGGGATACGTGCAAGAATTGGCGCAAGATGGTCATCGTTGATCTTCACGGGCAGCCATTAGCGAGCAAAAGTGTAGTGAAGTACCTCAATATCTGGTTAGATCACTATTTATATTTCGACAGACATATAAATGCTGCTCTGACCAGGGCCAGAGGAGCCTTCGCTCTGACGAAACGGCTGTTTTTTAGCAGTCGGCTTGACCCCAGAGTGAAGATAATTTGCTACATGGCCCTCATACGGCCGATGATCGTTTATGGTTGTCCTGTGTGGTTCAACGTTGCCCCTTCCCAGATGAAGAAGTTTCGGGTGTTCGAGTGGCTGTTTACGACGCTGTACCGGCTTATATCGAACAGCCGAATCTTCTTACGTGCATTACTATTCCAACGAGGTCCTATACAATGGGGCTCGAATCAACAGAATTGACAATTTCGTGATAAAACTCGTCCGAGGTCACATTGCAAGGGCTATGTCTTCGACCAACAATTTAATTTTCGGGGCGTTCTATCCGAACGACGAGTATTTTGAGAGTGCACGCTTGGGCGGCTTCATTCCACCAGAGGCATTCCTCTTTTTAGACAGATGCGGTCTGATACAGGATAGATTGGCAGTTCCGCTAATCTACCACGTCAGACGACGAACCGTGGATAGGCGACTCCTGTACAATCGGGACGTCATGGCACAAGGCGGAGCAGAGCTCCTTCGGTTCAGTAGGGCTGTGTCCGAACGGGACCGAACTGATAGGGTGAAGCAGGAGAACCAGTTTTGGTGGCTTCAATCGGCACTTGATAGTGGGTAGTCGGGATGGGGTTTTTTAAGCCTTGGCCGGCTTACATACTTGTTTTATAGTTTTAGGGTTTAGGCATGGTGGCACAAAAAAGAAAAAAAAATACAAACAAAATATACACAAAAAATACAAAAAAAAAAACGAAAAAAAAAAAAATACAAAAAATAAATAAATAAAAAAAAAAAAAGAAAAAAAAGACAACAAAATATGAAAAACAAAAAGTTAGTTAGTTAGATTTGCTGCTGTGGTTGTTCTAGTTTTAAGTAGTTTATAGGTAGAATAGGTAGTTTTAGTTAGCTTTAAGTTTTATATTAAGGACCTTATTTTAAGTAGTTTTAAGTAAAAATAAAACGGGATATTGGTATTAGTTTTTTTCAAATTTTCTAATAAATACAAAAATAAATAAAACTGAATTGAAGTTAAATAGATCTTAGGGCCGAAAGGCATTAGCATTAAGTATTATAGTTTAACTTAGAGTGTCCGTATGGGACCAGTAGTTAGTTGTAAGTTATGGTTAATTAGACTAGTTTTATGAATTTTTGTTTAGCTCTAAGATAGGTTTAAGATTGAATTAATAAAAATGAATTAAAAAAAAAAAAAAAAAAAAGTGCACACGATTTCTAAGACTGAGCAAATCTGATATGCGTGGGTTCGAAACCTATGGTGTGCATAAAAAGTTTTTCAAATAAAATTGGATTAAAGCTCAGCACCACAAAAAAGGAGACTGATGAGTGCAAAAGTGGCAAAGCACGAAATAGCTATATCTCCAGCCAAAACAATGAGTGGCAGCACCTTTAAGTTGTTGTTGTTGTTCAAACATTCAATGAAATTGACGGAATAAGGAATGGTCAAGTCTAACAAGCTGACATTCTAGTACGAATAGTACAATAAATAACAATATTAAATGAAAAAAAAATATAATTTATGTTAAAATATACAAAATATAAATTGTAGATTAATTCTAAAACAGAATTGTACACTCGGGCGAATACGTACTTTTTTCATTTTGTTTTTAATTTGAAACTTGCCTCAAAGAGATAACTTTAAATAAAAGTTTAGTTTTTTGTTTAAGTGCACATAATATTAATAAACATTTAAATAAATATACTTGAGGCTAGATGAGGTACTTCCAGTTATAAGCACTGTAAGTCCAAATCCCCATCATATTCTTGGTCAAGCATTAAGAGGGATTTAGTTTTTCGATAAAGAATTTAATTTTCAAGAAAACACACTTCCATCGGTGTAACTTTGGTTAGAGAAGTACCAAAATGTGACTCAGTTACACATTGCATGTCCTGACGCTGCATATCGAGGTTCGAAGGTGTATTATTTTAAAAATTATTACAAATTGATAAAGATCCTTTTATGCATTTATTTTCATGAAATACTTTTTTATATTATTCTATTAAAATTTCGTTACAAAGAAGGACCAACTTTAAACCAATTCTAACTCCACACCTATGTATAATGTATATAAGATAAATACATATGTATAGAAGATATATAAATATGTACTTACGTTGGTTTATAATCCTTTGGAATGTAAGTTTGCGAATGGGATTAAATATGAATAGTTTCACACAGAACCAATCCTTAAGTAAACCTTGGATGGATGCAACGAACCCAGCAAAGAAGTTTCTTCATTTTCATTTTCGTTTTTGTAATGCATGCAGCATGAATTGAAGCTTCTATATATATGTAAATAGATACTTATAGAGCCTTAACATATACATATGTAGGTACTCGTAGGTACCTGCCACCATCTGTCGCAGAATGAATTTCATGAAATTAATTTCTAGGATTCAATTCTCCTGGTGATGATATAGAATAGGTAGGTTGGTTGGTTGGTTGGTTGGGAGAAAGAGAATCACAAGGTACCTTATGTCTATTGTATGATGTCTTGTGTACTTTAGAAGCACCAAGTAGATACATTATACACCCATAAGTATTATTACCTACAGGGATCCCGTTACAACCAAATATATGCACAGGATCTAGGTTTAGCTATATGTAGGCATAAGGGTACACCTTGTGTAAGCAAGAGTTTCCGAATTAGTGAGGCGCATTTAGGTTGAATTCTCTTAAATTTAATTCAATTTTAGGGGTTTTGTATTAGGTATGTTTGTTTTTGTTTGTTGTAAAATAAAACACACACAAACATATCCTAACTTCACATATACAAACACACACCCAATGAAACTGCAAAGGATATCACCCTATATACATACATACATATACATCTATGATATTATGATGATGGCGAAGACGAAAGGCGATGGCAGCTTTCGAAATGGGATTGAGGAATTTAATTGGAAAATGCAATATTGGCCATACAAGGGATAATGTTGAGGATTGCTTTATTGACAATTTAGATAAATTGGTTCATGAGTTCAAGTGTGTACTAGGATTAGGGTTTAGAGTATTAGATTCCAGGACAAACCCTCTCTTATACCCAACATACATATACACAAAACTGGTCAGTTCAATTTTATACTTTTCTCATTTCATCAGAGGGTTTGACTTTAACTTGAGTTGAGTTCAAATTGTGATGGAGGGGTTGAGAATACAACAACAACATCAACAAGGAAAAAATACTTAAGAAGGCAAAAATTGGATAGATAGATTTTATTTAATATGAATTTCTGAAATTGAAAGAAAAATTTATTTGAAGAATAAATTTGTTTGGGATCTCATTTTGTTTCGTTTTCTTGTATTTTTGTATATTATGGTCTATGGATGGGTCTAATACATATATTTAAGCCATAATAGGTTTTTAGTGTTTTTATTTATTCGCATACATATTAGGTATATATGTATATACAGTTGTGGTCATATAAAAAAGCCACTGAAAATGTTATTAAAAATTAAGTATTCATAGAATAATGTATTTTTTAACTACATTTTCCAATTAATTTAATTCCTTGATATTCAAAGTTCATTTTCAAGTACATACAGTGTTTTAACATTAAACTCGTACACAAAATTCAATTTGACAAAAAAAAAAGTAATCTAAGATGTTTCAATTTTTAAACATATTTAGCCGTTATGCTGCTAAAACAGTAACTACAAGATTTCTCAATGAAACTTACGAAATTCTAGCTTGAGATTAAATGTTAGGGCGCCCGCAGACTGCAGACTTTTTATCGGCCGATAGTTTGGTCGGCTTCTTAATCAGTATGGAGAGGAATGCATATGCGCACACTACAGCGATTCAGTATCGGCCGATAAAAAAGTTTGATGGGATACCCGATTACATTCAAACTAATCTGTCGGCCAACTATCGGCCGACTGTATAATCAGAATTGGCGCATACAAGCCTGCGCATACATGACGATTGTTTAGTCGGCCGATAGTTCAGTTCGCTCTGTGATTTGGTGTCGTGTGCGTGTATTTTGAATATGTCGTCGCCCAAATCACAATTCTCGGAATCTCTTCTTGATTTTCCTCCTGCGGAGTATGATGAGAGCAATAATTTTTCTGGACAATATTTTCATTGTGCGACCGCTTCAACAGTCAGTTACAAACTAGTTCGAGAATAGTCGTCCGGCTGTTGGCTAGTCTGCGCCCTGTTCACCAACCAAACTGTTTAGTTGGCTCGGTGTGCGCACTTTCAGCCCAACCCGACTAAACTATCGGCCGATAAAAAGTCTGCAGTCTGCGGGGGCCCTTAGACTGGTTCACTTTGTTTTTATATTGAAGTATGCATATTTCATATATATGTAAATAGATTCAAATTAAGTTCTATTTGCTTAAACTGTCAGTACTGTGAGTTTTTAACAACACGAGATATTTGAGCCTGCTGTAGATATTACAAATTTTTTAATAATTTAATACAACTATGGAAAAACCATGCGAGCAATTGTTCTTTTAGTTAATCGAAGTCACTCCATGGTACAACGCATCTAAGGGTATAAGGACTTTTTGTATGACACAGATGAGCGGTGGATGATTCGAAAAGATGAGGAAAGTTCTAAAATAAGTGTTAAAATAACGTCTGAAGAAGATCGAAAGTATCTGAAAAAGAAAGGGTGACCAGAAATCTAAGAAGAGGCCATTCATCAGTTAAATTAACGAAAAAAGATGATTAGAAGAAGGTGAGTTAAAGCTTTTTTGATCTGATGAAAAAGTTAGTGGTTGGTAAGAGCCCAATGAAGAGCTCAAAAAAAAAAATAAACATTAAAACATGACTGGTGGATCAGTCATGGTTTGTGGTTTTATGGCAGCTTCTAATAATGAATAGATTATAGGTATAGAGCCTAGTGACTCACAACTTTCAACCATTACTGCGTATGCGAATAATTTCAGGGATAGAGGGGACCTATAGTTTCTAAGCACTTTTCTTGAAAAGATTTACTCTAGGAGTATTTGTCGTTTTTCTCACAAGAGGTACTTCAAGTAAAGAAAACTTTAGGTGGCAGAGGCAGGAATTTAACCCAAGACCTCCGGTATCAAAGTCCTACACACTAACAATCACGCCAAGGCTACTTAACAGCTTCTTACTATTAGGTGGGGCAGCAGTCTGTTGTGAAATAGGGCCTACTGGTTAACAACTCTCAACCATTCCTGTGTGCGAGTAATGTTATCAGGGATGGAGGGGACACAGTTTTAAGGCGACACAGAACGGCTAATTTTAGAAAGTACTTTTCATGACAATTACTCTTGGAGAATTTGTCAATTCCTCGCAAGAGGCAGTACATGTGAAAAAAAAATTAGATGGCCCAGGCAGCGATGGAACACAAGACTTCTGGAACAGTCCCACGCACTTACCATCACCTCACGGGTACAACTAAACAGCTTCAGGTGTAGGTTAGGTGTACGTATAATGGACCAAGTAAGAGATGGTTATAACTACATGTATCAAAACAAAGAATCTAAGCCCAGAGTTTTAAAAATGCGTTCTTATGGTTGCAGCACATTGTAGAACTTTCCAAAAGTGGATATGACACGTTTATAAAGTTATTTAGAAGACCGGGTAAATAGCACCATAACTTAAGAACTGTGCTGCTGAAAGAATGGACAGAAATATCTGCCTATTGCTGAAAGAAATATGAAAGATCTATTTAAAAAAGGTTAAACGTTGTTAAGATTTTAAAGGTCAGATGATGCAGAAATGATTAAAATTACTGTTTTCTTTTTTTATTATAGTAATTAAAAAAAGAAAGTGAAAAATTAGTTTGAAGTCATTTAAATTTTAAATGTTATATTATACATTGTGAAGTAATAAATAAATAATAAAAAATAATTAATGAAGGAACTGCTTTTTTTATAAATCAAAATCTGAAAAACAGTAAAACCAAAACAATAAGTACTAAACATTGGTAAATATTGATTTTAAAATCAAAATATTTGTGAAAAATTAGTGAATTTGTTTTTTTTTTTTTTTAAATGGAATTTAAATTTAAAAATTGAATTTCGACTAAAATATCTTAAGAATAAAGAAAAATATTGACTTCCAACTTTTTTTAAAAATATTTTGTAAAACTTTTGAAGAAACTGTTTTTTTTTTTAACAGAAAAATAAAACCTTCACATTACTAGACGACATCGAACACCATTGGAATGCTGTGAAAAATGTTTTTATTTCAGGTGCTGACAGAATAGTCGGTCGGAAAGAAGGAAACAACAACACCTGGTTTTCAGAAGAATCTTGGGTAAGGATCACCGCAGTGTGCGCCGTGACAAGAACTACATCAACGCATTGGTGCAAGCAGGTGCGACAGCAGGACCGTTTACAGAATAACGAAAGAGCTGAATGGTGCTTACAGCTCAAAGCAACACCTGGTGAAAGAAGTAGACGGTACTGTGATAAGTTCAGTGGCTGAGCAAGTCAGAAGGTGGAAAGAACACTTTTCCTAGATTTTAAACCGATGCCTTCTGAAGCGCCCGAATAAACCAATCCCCGAATCCACACCACACCCCCCAGTAAAGATGAGATCGTAGCCGCAATTAAAGCAGTTAAGAGCAACAAAGCGGAAGGACTTGATGGAATTCCGGCAAAGTTTTTCCAAGCAGCGCCAACGTAGTCAAACGAACTGCTTCGTTCGCTCATAAAAGAAGCCTGGACCACAGAAAGCTTAGCTGATGAGTGGAAGAAGGGAATTATCGTCAAGCTCCCCAAAAAAAGGAGATCTTACAAAATGCGAAAACCGGAGAGGAATTTGCGTTCTACCTGCTGTTGTCAAAATAGTAGCAAAAGTCATACTGGAAAGCATCAGAGAATATTGTCGCCAATATTGTTTTTGTTGGTGATAAGCGATGTACTGCGCGCAGCTTTGTCAGGTAGCGGAGGGATCCAATGGACTTTGACATCCTATTTAAAGCACTTGGGCGCGGACGATGTTTGCTTACTTTCTCATAGTATCATGGATTGTGGAGAGAGACGCAGAAATCGTGGGGCTAAAACAATAACTTCCGCCAAAACAAAAATGATCAGCCTCGGAACTCGACCATTCTCTCAAATAAATATTTCCTCACAACCAGTGGAAGAAGTGGATAGCTTTTAATACCTTTGGAAGTATTGGCGGAACCAAAAAAGACGTCATCAGCAAATCAAAAGCCTAAAGTAAGGTATCACATCATTTTCCAATACTTCGATCCTAGATTCGTCATTCCAAATGATCATATTCTAAAAACACGATGTTTTTTCGAAAACTCTTCGTTTCGTCCATCTTCATTTAACCTCTAATTTGTACTTATTTCAAAAAGGAATCCGCTATTTTAAACCTGTAAATTTTTTTCTATCCTTAGAAAGAGTTGTTTTAGCAGTTTTCTTCGCTGTAAATACTCAAAACTTTTATTATTTGACGTTTTAATAGCGCGTTTCTAAATTTTTCTTGAAAACAATCGAAGCTTTAGGTTTATTAACCAAAGCTTTTGATAACATTCCCAATATGATTTAGCCGTCCCATGAGGTTGAGTTTTTGTGTTTGCCTTTTTAAATAAAATAATATTTGTTTTCAATTTAAATTCAATGAAATAAATAATTTTTGTGGGTTTTATTAAATGACCACAACTGTACAAAAAAGAAAAAAAAATAATGCCTAAGGGTTAAATATTAATAAGTGCGTTGCGTATATATTTGAAAGAAGGTAAAATGCTTAAAATTTCGGTTTATCCACAAAAATCCTTTATTATATATACAAAGAAAAGATAAATAGTAAAACATTGTATGTATAGAATAAAAAAGGATCAATTCCAGGTCATTCATTTGATTTTCATTGAGATTGAATTTCAGGTAATATTGATAGGTAAATAATGAGAATCTGAAGTTAAAGAAAAGGGTCTTTTTATAAAAGAGAGATGTAGGATAAACTTTCTTGTTTCTTAATTTTTTTTATTTTTCAACAAAATTGTTGAAAGAATAACCAAAAAACATATGTAATAATAATAAATTCAAGAAAGGTCTTAAAGAGCTTAAAAAATAAGACGAAGTCAGATGTAATCAAATTCCAATTCTATATATATTGTAATTGGCTAAGATTTATGTGGAACTTAGGGTAGATTATCATAAAATGAAAGTTATGTGAAATTATTAAACTTTACTGGACTGTTTTGAAAAAAGTGCAGCGCTGTTAAGAAAGGGATTAGTAAATTGATTGGGTTTAAGTATGTTCTCAATAAATAAATTGAAATAAGTTTCACTATAGAGTGAAACTGACTAATGTCATATCTATCGTGACCTTCAGTAGCTAGTAAGCCAGATCTGTAGACAGAACCACCTTCGAATTATTTTAAGAATTAATATACAAAAGTGTAGTACCCATGGCATGATGGTTAGTGCGTTGGCTTGTCATGCCAGAGGTCTTGGGTTCGATCCCTGCCTGTGACATTTAAAAAGTTTTTTCACGGGTACTGCCTCTTGCGAGGAATTGACAAATCCTCCAAGAGCAATTCTTGTCATGAAAAGTGCTTTCTCAAATTGGCCGTTCGGATTCGGCTTAAAACTGTAGGTCCCCTCCATCCCTGACAACAGTACTCGCACACATTAGTGGTTGAGGGTTGTAAGTCACTAGGCCCTAGTTCTCAACGGACTGTTGCGCCACCTAGTTTATTTATTTTAATATATAAAAGTAAGCTATACCTCAGAAAACTTCAGACCAATGACGGGTTGAAAGTAAAAAGCATCACCATTTGGTTCGAGACACTCTAAAAAATTGATACTCAGGTGAAAGGTAACTTTTTTGTACAAAAAAAGGAGAGCAGAAAGAACTTTCAGTACCTGAAAAGACATGATATGCTAATGAAGCCTAAATTTCTGTTACCCTTATCTGTGTTATGGGGTACCAATGCATGATAATTTGAGTGGGCCATTTAGTGGTGTATTTTTAAAGCATTGTTTATTTTCACACTGACAGCTGTTTACCGCTCAAAACTGACAGAAAGTTGATATTGTACGCTTGAAACACGTTGAGAAACATTGAAAACATTTTTCCAAAGTGAGTGCTGTCTTGCCCAAACAGTGATTTTTTCTAAGAAGTTTTAAAGCATCCACTGCGTTTGCTGTAGGTAGATTTGAACAAACATTTGGTGAGACTTGTATTTATGCTAGTGGACACAAGATGATTATAATTTTTTGTTGTTGTTGATATTATTTCCTGTCTTTTTTGTTCCAATGCTAAGTACTTAATAACGTTGTCAACAGTATTGATTTTAATTCGTTTTTCGATCTCAAAACAGTATCTCTGGAATTGTTCTTTATGTCTATTTATGAATGTCTTGTTCAATCAGTACCATACGTCCTACGTAAAAATGTGTTTTTTTTCCTTCCTGGTATAATGTACGAACCCTTCGAAAAGTCGGAAATACAAGTTGGAAAATGTATTTGAACACCAGGTCTAGTGTTGACTTCTTACATCTTTGTGAATTTCTATGTCTCGAATACATTGATAAAATGCAAGAAAGCCTGATTACGGATCACAGACAGTTAAGAAAGTGTGTTACCTCTCTAAGTAAGCCTTTTCCAGCACTGCTTCGTCTATCGATTTCTAAGACTTCATATATTTTTTCTGTTCAAAAAAAAGCAACAAAAAGTGATGTTTAAAGGAGTTAAGTTACAAGATTTCGGGTACAACTGTCATTACTTCTTCGAGAAATATCATGATGTAGAAAATGTTTCCATTTTCTTATTAAAAAATCGTCGTCTACATCAATATTTTCAAATTCCGAGCATACAAAACTCATGGGATTTCGTTAACAGTTTTTGAGTGACGCACACAATTTCGATGGCCCTACGCCAGCTTCAAGGTTCAAGGTTTGAATCGAATTGGTACAGAATATTATCTTCGACGTGACCAAAAGTAAAAGTTTAAAGGAGTTAAACCACAAGATCTCGGTGTACAACTGCGATTTCTTCTTCGAGAAATATCATGGTTAGAAAACCTTTTTTTTTAAACTACTCATGTTTCGATGCTTGTGTAGCAAATATAGCCATTTTCTTTATAAAAAATTCTCGTCTACATCAATATTTTCAAATTCCGAGCATACACAACTCATGGGGTTTTGTTAACAGTTTTCGAGTGATGCACACGGTACAAAAGTACGTTAGTTTTCGTTCTATTATTGCAAAATGTTCACAATTTTTCAAATGAATCTTAATGCATTCTTCAAAAGTTCTTTTTTATTTGGCAAATGTTAAAAATTGACAACATAGAAAGTAAAACATATTTAAATAGCGGGCTATTCAAAATAAAACATCGTTTTGGAAAGCTGTTTGTTGTTGTTCAAAAAACACCGATGTTACAAACGTTTCAAATTTGTTTCGATAACTTCCATAATTTGAGCAGCAGAACCGTTTTTTCGATTTCAATTGCCTAGATTTGGCTTCGTCTATTTTGGTTGGTTCTGGACCTTTAAAAAAATATTGTTTGGAATTGGAAATTTATTATGTCAAATATTTCAATAAATAGGCAACGGCCTAGTCACTGACAAAGCTTCGGTTCCCATCCAACTTAACTTAGAGTGTCCGTATGGGACCAGTAAGTTAGTTGTAAGTTATGGTTAATTAGGCTAGTTTTATGAATTTTTGTCTAGCTTTAAGATAGTCTTAAGAATGAATTAATAAAAATGAATTAAAAAAAAAAAAATATCACCTTATTATAGTCTTGTCGCTCAAGGTGCTGTGTTCTCTACTCTGTACATTTATGTGCTGAGTAGTGTGAAATGTAATATAATATAATATTTCAATAAACTTAATAAATTTGACAAAACCTGCATGTTTTTGTTCAGAAGCCAATGCCAATCCATACAGAATGACAGAAGCGAGTATGAGACGAATGAAGCTTGGAACAACGTTTCAGCTTATTGTTGGCGTTATACAGAGCTATGTTTACAGACTTTTCTTTTAAAAAACGTTGATGGTTCGATGCTGCAACGATTTGAGTACTTAAAGCCAATAATATATATGCAATCCTTGAGCAATTGCATGGTATTTGTGGCCAATTAAAGTCGCCGAAACGAGAAATTATGCGACCAAGATACTTTCTTCATTTATTATCTTCATTCACCAGCCAATCACTGACTACTAGGGCCTCACCCAACAAACTTCAACATCTAGCTCGGTCTCAGCTAGAGATGTTGCCAGTTGAGCACTCCAAGTTGGATGAGGTCACTTTCCACTTGAGCGCAACACCTGATACGCAGTCTTATCTTACTGCGCTGTCCAGGGGTGGATTCTAAGACTTTTCGGAACGAAGCATTGGTTTACATACGTTACCCAGCCATCTCAGTCTTTGGACTTTTATCCTTCTGGCTGTACAGCTCGTAATTCCATCTTCTCCTCCACTCAACTTCTATGCATACGGGACCGTAGATCACACGAAGAAGTTTTCTCTCGAAACAACCCAAGGTGATTTCATCTGCTTTTTTCATAGTCCATGCTTCTCTACCGTATAGTAGGACGGGGATGATAAGGGTCTTATATAGCGACACTTCGGTCACTCGCAACAACCTAAAAGTAACGTCTGTCGATGGTGACGTTGAACCTATTTTTGCCGCCTCTGCCTCAAATCATCTACATCATCTTTTTCACAAATTATATTTTCAGGAATTTGAGACAAATTATTGGATTTTACTTCTAAAAATTTCTTCAAAACTCTTTTTTATTTCATAAACTTTTATCAATTGGATAATATTCTAACTGCCCCCCATTTTTAGCGACATTTTATATTTTTACTAGCTGACCCGGCGAACTCTGTTCCACCTTAAAGGCAGTAAATAAGCAGATTTTTGAATTTTATATTTTTCTTTTTATTAGAAAATGGACTTAACTGAATTGCAGTAGGTACTCAACGTTGCAATGTGTCTTGAAATAAATTCTTTTCACTTTTGTTGTGACAGTTCGATCGTTGTCATCTGGTGATTGACGACGTTCCGTCGATATCGTTTAGAGCACTTTCCATTGACCCTGCAAGGTGATTGATGGCGCCACACGGTCTATGAAGCATATTTTGTAATAACGATCAGGAATCTCGGCACATTTGATATCGTCTATTTGGTCAGGCTGAATTCGTTCCGCTAACCAAATAAGAATGAGTGCGTGCGACATGCCTCGCTTTTGACATTCGAATTCGATTAAATAAATCCAGCATCGACGCGTTGTTTAACAATGAAGTTCATCAGGGACCGAATTTTTTGCCCGAATATACGTGCTGCGATGTCGTGTCGTGTCTATCACTTGATGTTTATCCGGGAAGCGGCAATTGAATAATTTCTATCCATTTGGGATTACAGGTAAAAGTAATAAGGAGATTTGGCCGACCGTAATGACGAACATATCGGGTGATTTTTTAAGAGCTTGAGAACTTTTAAAAAAAAAAACGCATAAAATTTGCAAAATCTCATCAATTCTTTATTTGAAACGTTAGATTGGTCCATGACATTTACTTTTTAAAGATAATTTCATTTAAATGTTGACCGCGGCTGCGTCTTAGATGGTCCATTCGGAAAGTCCAATTTTGGGTAACTTTTTCGAGCATTTCGGCCGGAATAGCCCGAATTTCTTCGGAAATGTTGTCTTCCAAAGCTGGAATAGTTGCTGGCTTATTTGTGTAGACTTTAGACTTGACGTAGCCCCACAAAAAATAGTCTAAAGGCGTCAAATCGCATGATCTTGGTGGCCAACTTACCGGTCCATTCCTTGAGATGAATTGTTCTCCGAAGTTTTCCCTCAAAATGGCCATAGAATCGCGAGCTGTGTGGCATGTAGCGCCATCTTGTTGAAACCACATGTCAACCAAGTTCAGTTCTTCCATTTTTGGGAACAAAAAGTTTGTTAGCATTGAACGATAGCGATCGCCATTCACCGTAACGTTGCGTCCAACAGCATCTTTGAAAAAATACGGTCCAATGATTCCACCAGCGTACAAACCACACCAAACAGTGCATTTTTCGGGATGCATGAGCAGTTCTTGAACGGCTTCTGGTTGCTCTTCACTCCAAATGCGGCAATTTTGCTTATTTACGTAGCCATTCAACCAGAAATGAGCCTCATCGCTGAACAAAATTTGTCGATAAAAAAGCGCGAAACACATTTCGAACCGAACACTGATTTTGGTAATAAAATTCAATGATTTGCAAGCGTTGCTCGTTAGTAAGTCTATTCATGATGAAATGTCAAAGCATACTGAGCATCTTTCTCTTTGACACCATGTCTGAAATCCCGCGTGATCTGTCAAATACTAATGCATGAAAATCCTAACCTCAAAAAAATCACCCATTACATATGTCATTACATCTTGCGCATATTCATGCATATGACGTGGACTACCAATAATGAATTGCTCGCTTCATTAATGCATTGATCTCTCGATGTCGATCAGGTTGTGCTCCCATGTTGCCCATGAAATAAATTTGTAAAAATGTATGTTGTTTGTCTTCGATAGGTACTAATGATCCAGTTCGATGGTGAATCTGTCCTTGTATCTACAAAATAAAAACCAGTCAGTATTAACTGAGTTATAACCACTTTTTTTTGGTCTGAGAGTAGAGTTCAGGACTAGCAAATCGTAAAAATGGTAAGTTATTCTTTAACTATATTCTATGTAAGTACAAAAATAAATACCTCAAATGTCGGATTAAATCCTCGTTCTTCGATAATAACTGCCCCAAATGACGTCATTTGAAAACAACGATTGTATTTTTGCGTGTTTGCAAAAAAGTGGTGTGATTCATGTGTTTCGCCACAAACCAAAGAATACAATGGCTCTGGTGGCGGTCACTAAGGCAGCATAATCCGGGCGTTTCTCCGGAAAACTTTAATACACTACAATACTGGCAAACAACGTCCATTTGCCCAATGCAAACGCTAGGATGCGAGCTGTAATCATTGCTGCAGTCGTATCGAAACGCTGCTCGATTCAAATCAGCACTTGATAAATCTCTTGTTCTGCGTCGCAAATTATCTATTTGTTAACCTCTGTTGTTCTCTCGACGATTTTGCATTGCCAACCGAGCCTTTTCACGGGCTGTCTCACTTTGCTCTTGTGATTGAGAAGCACGAAGTCGAGCCATTTTAATGCGGCGGTGTACGTGCGATTTCTTGTTCTTCTTCAGTCCTTTCATTTGCAATGTTTCGTATCCTCCTTGCATTGCAGCTTTATCGGGAAAGATTCGATCGTCTTGGTTGCGGCATTGTTAATTAAACTTCACTTCAATTCACCTACAAATTTATTTCACAACTCAAATTTTCAACCATTCATTCATATACAAAATTACTTAGCTGTTCGAGATGCGCGTTTTGTTATTCCAAGTCTGATGCGTTTTTGGTTTACCAGCTTTTATAGTTCACTTCACATTTTATTTAAATCGGCAATGGCTCCATCATTACATTATGATTGTTAATAGAAATAGTTTCGATATTGATTTCTTACAAAAATCTAATTGTCACCCATTTGTCATTTGCTATTCCAAGTCTGATTGTTTTTTGTTATACCATGTTTTATAGTGACTGACGTTTTATTTCAAGTCACACGGAAACACTGTCGAACGCGATTAACTAGGATACTGACTGTCCGTCTCCTGGCTCTAAGCTACCTCCCCACCAATTTTCAGCCATATCGGTACAGCCGTTCTTGAGTTATAAATAGTGTAACTAACACGACTTTCTTTTATATTAATAGATCTCTGTTTTTGAAATGTTTTAAAATGTTTCTGAAATGTTTCCTTGGCCTTGGAGCACCTTAACAGTCAAGTTACAGTTTATGAAACAAAAAATACTACAATTTTGTTTATTATTAATATATATAAATTGGAGCATTCATTTAGTTTCATAGGAGACCTTTGTTTACTTTCATGATTTAAAATTTGATTGAATGCATTTTCGACTCAAAAAATAAGTATTTTTCAGAGAAAAAGAAAACAAGAAACAAAATAAATGCAGAACTTTTAAAAATTTTCTTCAAAACAAAAATTGATTTCCATTGAAAGTCTCATTAGTTTATTATCCTAGAAATACATAAATATTCCAAATAAAATCAAAAAATTGTTCAAAACATTATTTAAATGCAGCACTCTCAGATCAAATGCACAACAAAGAAATGTTTGACAAGAAAACTTTTGGAACTTTATGTTAGAACTATTTCCTTAAAATCCTTATATTAATTCAAAACTTAATTTTCTAAGAATTAACTTTAGTCATGTTTTCTCCTTTTGATCTTCGATTCAAAGAATTTATACACCTCGAAGTATGAAATTCTATAATGAATTAAAAATTCGAGTTAATTTTTAAATTTTATTTCTTCTTTATTTGAAAATTTGTATTATTTAATATTTTTAATTGAATAATTCCTGACTTTTCTTTATAATCATAATAATGATAACAGAGATAGAATCCTTTCCGAACTTTGCTTTAATATCAATCCTAATTAGTTTAGCTTTTCACCAATCTTCTATACAAATACCATTTCACCTTAAATTTTATTCAGTATGAGCAAATTGTTTGAATATCCTTTTCCTTTTATTTTAGCTAACAGGACGAGTATGAAATTTAAATAATGAATTTCTATTTCATAATAATAAAATAAATAAATAATAAACGAAAAGTCATACAGGTATAAATATGTTTATGAATTTGTTGTGTGTATAGGTACGAAGGTCCTTTGGAGGAAAAAGTATATTATCCAATCTCAACTTTTTCCTCGTTTCGTTCGTTCGTTTGTTTGTTTGATGATCCTATTTTACTTCTTTATGCTTCTTCAGTTTCACATCCTTTTATCGCAGCAATTGAGAGATTTTCACTCTGAAAGAACAATATGTCCCCCTAGAGAGATTTTTCGTCCAGAAAAAGAAGAAAGGAGAATATCAACAACAACATCAAGGAGTTCTCCTTATGATGATGCTTCCATTCCAGGACCTTTACCTCGAACTCCATCGTTGCAGAGCGCATTCTTATTGTTCGAGGTACGAGTATAGTGGGTCGACGACGTTCCATTCCTGTTTTTTTGTGTTAGATGGGATACGAGTTCTTCTAACGGATCGTTCTTTCAATACTTAATGAAATTTTGGAATTTTACAGTAAATTCCCTGAATCCAATGGGAATAGAAGCTGCGCATATATACAAACGACACAAACTGCAAAAGCAAAAGCAAAAGCGTCGAATATTGCTCGAGATTTTATTAATCCCTTGTCTAATAAATACTATGTAGGTTAGGTACTCGAAAATATGGAGGTATAAATCAAAGGGCTATAAATACAATATGTCTGATGGTGTTCGTGATGACACGGTTTTTATTTTGTGATTCAAAATATTCCCGGATATTAGGTATATGGAATGAACGTTTAAAGTCTTATGCCTTTAGTATATGCTTTTGTAAGTTCACTCAAGTGTACTTGAATTGTAAATAATTGAAATCGAATTAAATTAAGGGAAGAAGGGAAATCTTAAAGGTAATTGTTCTGAGAAATTGGAAAGAGAGTGCCTTTGTCTCAGTTCGATGGAATGTAATGTGCTCATAATTGAATTCTTTCTTCAAACACAGTAAATGTGACCTAAGAACTTGTTCACATGTAGCATCACACCATCGACTCGACATGTTGGAAATTCTTCATGCAACAATGATTCTGTTTTTTCTTACGTTGAGCATACGAATCATCTTTAGGAGTTTCCTAATAATTTTTAATGTGTTCATTGAATTCATGAAGTTATGTGACAAGCGCATTGTACAAAATATGAACTAACAATTGACTTTTGACAGTTCTGTATTGGTTCAGTGTAATTCTACGGGTGGGTGTAAAGCTTAATATTTAATAAACTTCAGTCCTAGACAAACTTATAAAACATGGCTTATAACAAAACTGCAAGTTGGCTTTAAATTATAGACTTTTATTTCGGTACGTAAAAATGTATGATTTTGACATTAACTACCACTATCATTTTTTGATGGCACTGTTCGAAGCCCTTTCTTAGCCACTGCAAGCGTCTACATTCCAAATTTTAAACATGAAGAATCCGATATGAATCAAAAATGATTTTGTTGATGGCTTCTCTAAGCGAAGGCAATCTTCTTAAAATACTTTCTTATTTTAATTTCAATTTAAGGAAAAGAATTTTGTAAAATTTAATGTATTAATGGTAGTATCCGTGTCATGGTTAGTGCGTTGGACTGTCATGCAAGAGGTCTTGGGTTCGATCCCTGCCTATGCCATTCTACTAGAGTAATTCTTGTCATGAAAAGTGCTTTCTCAAATAAGCCTTTCGGATTCGGCTTAAAATTGTAGGTCCCCTCCATCCCTGACAACAGTACTCGCACACACTGATGGTTGAGAGTTGTAAGTCACTAGACCCTAGTTCTCAACAGTTATTTAATGCATTAATGAGACTTTGTAAAACAATAATCATTTTAAAATTAAAAAGATTGCAAACATTTGAATACAATCAATTGATTTCAATCGTTTGAGATTCATTCATTTATTCAATTGAATCCCTTTTATTTATTTAAAGTTCTTGAAAAAAATCAAAAGGAAAGGCAAAGATTGTAAAGGATCAATATTGCACGAAATCTTAAATAATTGCATTCAATTGATTTAATGTCTCGAATATTTTGCCACCAACCTTGTTAAACTTAATTTTTTTATTGGTCATATTCCTTGAGTGAAAATATGCTTATCCCATGTAATTTAAAAAAAGATTCTGAATTAACTTTTATTGATCATTTATTTGCTTTAAACTTATATCAAATTAGTTGTATTGTTAATAGTTTAGATAAAATTCTTGATTTAGTTTTTACACCACAAGATGAATTGAGTTTCAATCACAGATACTGTTCCATATAGTTTGTTAAACAATTCAATCCACCATAAGGAATTATATATTGAAATAAAATTGTATAGATATTTAAAACTTAACTGTAACAATCCAAAATCATTTAACTTCCTTAAATCAACCTTCATTGAACTCGATAATTATCTTATGACTGGAATACTGAATTTTTAAACCTAAACTTGAAGAATATGCTTAACAGTTTTACGAGTTTCTTAAATACAGCTTTTAACTTATTTGTACCTTATAGGACAAAAAAGAATATCTCAAAACCTCCGTGGTATAACAAAAGGCTGGCTCATTTAAAAAATTTTAAAAATAAATTATTTGCAAAGTATAAAATGCCAAACACTTTAGAAGACAAACATTCATTTTGTAAACTTCGTAAAGAATTCATGGTTCTCAGCAAATTCTTGCACAGGAATTATATTTCGAATATTGAGCTTAATTTGAAAAGTGATCCGAAACGATTCTGGAGTTTTATTAATTCTAAAAGGAAATCAATTGGCATTCCTACTACGATGAATTTTAGAGGGGATAGTTGACATACTGACATTAATAAAACTTTTGATCTTTTTGCTCAATTTTTGAAATCAGTTTACCCAACTTCACAAGGAAACTTGGATCTTCTTTCAGATATTACCCCTAAGGTAGATATTGGCTTAATACACTTAATATTATCTGATGTATTAATAGGTCTTCAGAATCTTAAACCCAATCACATTCCTGGTGTCGATGGCATTCCTGCTCTTGTCTTAAAAAAATGCTCTAGTTCTGTATGCTTTCCATTGAAAATTATATTCAACTTATGTATCTTTATCGTCCGGAATATTTTTGGACGAATGGAAGTCTTTTTTTCTGATCCCAATTTATAAGTCTGGTTCGAAAAATAATGTTGAAAATTACAGAGGCATTTGTAAGCTGTCCACAATTCCTAAATTGCTCGAAAGTTTTGTAAAGACCAAACTGGATTTTGTCGTAAAAGAACATGTAAGTGATGCCTAGCATGGGTTTATATCGGGTAGATCAACTGTCACTAATCTCGCATGTTTTTCCTCTTTCGTTATTAATTGTATAGAAAGTCAAAGTCAAGTAGACACTATCTACATTTGATTCTGTATGACACAACATACTGCTTCGTAAGCTTCATTACTTTGGGATTCACTCTAATCTCCTTCAGTGGATTTCATCTTTTTTAACTGATAGGGTACAAAAAGTAAAACTTGACAATCAAACCTCGAGATCTATTAAATGTACCTTAGGAGTTCCCCAGGGCAGTCATCTGCGCCCACTTTTATTTATAATCTTTTTCGATGATATTTGCAAAAACATAAAGTTCAGCCAATGTCTCATGTATGCTGATGATCTTAAATTATTTTTAAAAGTGAATTCCATTTATGATTCAAATATACCTCGATCATTTATCAAACTGGTGTTTGGTTAACTATCTCAAACTTAATGTCAAGAAATGCTTCGCTATCTCTTTCTCTAGGAAACTCTCAACTTATGAGTTTGCGTATTCTCTTGATCGCATTCCTCTTCAGAGAACTGCTACAGTAAAGGATTTGGGTGTCTCTTTTGATTCCAAGTTTTCATTTGTTCCGCATATGGATGCTATTGTCGCTAAAGCCAACTCTATGATTGGTTTCATTAAAAGAAACTCAACTGACTTTTCGGATCCCTATACGCTTACATCTCTATATAACTCATTAGTTAGATCATTACTTGAGTATGCTGATGTCATACGAAATCCTTTTCAACAATATTTTCGGATAGAATTGAGAAAGTTCAGAATCGTTTCACAAAATATGTGTTTTGTAAAATGCGCTGGAATTTTCGTCCAGATTCCCAAGCTCGACGTAATCTTCTGGGTCTAAATCTCTCAAATCTCGAGGAACTATTCATGATATAATATTTGTGCGAGATATTTTATGTTACCATATAAAGTGTCCTAACCTTCTATCGTTAATTTGTATTTATGCCCCGATTAGACCATTGAGATAAAGATACCTTTTTTTTTCAATGTAAACATAGGACAAATTATGGAATGAATGAACCAGTTTCAAGGTCAATTAGGGAGTTCAATGAAGTAATTAGTCATATTGACATAGCATGGCCTAGAAACAAAAACAAAAATGATTTGTATTATCTATTTTTAAGAAATTAATCATGAATTGTAAATTATTTATTTTTTGTACCTATGTATTTATTCTTTTTTGCATCTGTTGAGCCTTTAGCTCGTAGATTAAATAAATTAGGTGGCGCAGCATTCCGTTGAGAACTAGGGGCTACTGGACCGTAGTGTTGACGAAAACCAAGCTTTGAAAATTCTTCATCGATCTTTGGCATTAGGACTTTCCACCAATAAAATTAAGTCATGGAGCACCAGCAAAGTGATTTGGCATATTTTCACATTGGAAGTTACGTTAATAAGCAGAAATGTCCAATTTGGGGCTCAAAAAATCAAAAAAAAATTGTTGAAAAGCCGATCCATCCGTAATAAGTTTTTGCGCTGACAGTGTGATTACATCTTACTTTTTCGAAAAGGCGCAACTGTTACTCAAAGATAAAATTCGTGACAAATTGTGGTCCGTGAGCAGGGATGAGAATGCTAAGCCCAAAAAGTGAAACATTTTGCCCAAAAAACGAAGTAGATTTGTAAAATATGTAGCAGATAATGAAAAAAACAAAAAATACAAACAAAACAAATTTATTTTCATTTTATTTTACATCCATATAACGAAAACATACATTGACTAGAACAAGTCTCACAAATTCATAAATTAGGTACATGTATACATATATAGTACATACTATGTAGGTACATTATTATATTGAAATAAATAGGAACATTCTGTTTTAAATTAAATTAGATTCTCCTCTAAGGGAAACATAACACAAATTCATAAAATATTATAAAGTATATGCATATAATAAGGATTTTAATCGGTTCTTAATACGTAGCCCTCCTGAACATATTTAAACTTTGAAAAATATCGTAATAACTTCTTGGGAGGTTCAAAATCTTCCAGCCCAGCTGCAAACTCTCTTATTAATAAAATCGTTTCGGCTGCTGCACTGCTATGCGGTAAACTAGCTAGTATAAGCATATAGTTGGGCAACACCCTGAACAGAACATATCTTCTTCCAATATATTTTTCTGAGAGTGTAAACGCGTCCAAAACTCAACAACTTCTTCGTCGTCGTTCATTTTTATACTTTTAGTAACCATAAGCGTTCTAAATTCGGAGTTCAGAGTTTCTATGTTTGTTACATTATTATCAAAATAAGGAAATTCATTCAAAATGGAAGGATTGTCGGATATGTTTCAGTTTGTATTACTTTTGGATCCAAAACTTCTAACAATTCTAACTTTTTGTCAGTTAAATCAAAACGAAGTTTTTTCAGTTAACAAAAAATGAATCAATACAACACATCTTAAATGAAATTTTGTGCGTTAGAAAAAATTTTAAAACGAAGTAGAAATAAGTTGCTACGTAGCAGATACATACAAATAAATTAATGAAGTAGATCTACTACATATGAAGTAAATACCCATCTCTGTCCGTGAGTCGTGACGGCCATTTCAAACGCGAATCTTTAAAATAAATGAATTCTCAAAAGTATAACTTTTAATAACGATCTAATTTTTAGTCTTAAAGTGATACAACTAATAAACATAAGACCTTTAAGTTTTCTTGAAAGAGAATAATTTCTACTATTCCACTTGCTGTCAGTGTAATTAAATGTTCACTATGGTTTTATTTTAAATCCTCTCACTTTTCAATACTTGATTCGGAAAATATACATCTCAAAAGCCACACTCAGGTCATCCTGGTTGAACCCCCAAAATCCCATCAGCCTCAACACACAATCAATTACTCTTATTCCTAAAACCCTCTCCAACTCAAAAACAAAAAAGAACGAGAAGAAATTAAAATCACAAAGATTCTCTATCCCCTTCGTTTACAGTATTCATTTCCATTCCACATTTCCTTTTCTTTCTCCTTTATCTTTTCGTATTTGATTCTATTTCTGTGTGTAAAAAAAAGAAGAAAAATTTGAAAACAAATTGAAACTAATACTACAGAAATCTAAAATTGAATTGCTTCGATCCTAAAGAGCTTGTCGCCCGTCATGCATACATTACACATAGATAACTCTTTATCTTCCCACACCCAACTGCCCTATACGAAGAAGAGTACCTACTCCAACTACATTTCCGGTATTCACACAAAACAACACATTCACTTGTCGAAAAACGTACATATAGACGAAATATATCGAATCCTTGTGGGCTAATTAATTGAAAGTCATTTCCTATGGCGAATGGAGTCTTGGAACTTGAAAATAAATTATAGGCATTATGGCAATTTCAAACAAGTGTCCTGGATGTTAAACCTTTTGTCTGGATCCTGTTTCTCCCTCTCTCTCTCCCTCTCTCTGCCTCTGTATATATGTCTATTTTATGTTCCATTTATCTTTTTCGACTTTATTTTAAGAAGAATGAGGAAAAGAGAAACAGAAGAAGAAGAAGTCTGCAATACTAACAAACTTAATGACCCGATAGAGCATAGGTACTCATGTTATGGGATCCTTAATGCTCACATTGCATTGCAATGATATCGGGTGACCACAAAAATATTTCACATTCCCCTTGATACACCCCCCCTCCCCATCTGTCCCTCTTCCCCCACCGCTACTATCTATCCTCACTCTTCATCATCATCGTCACACACAAAGTGATAAGGATAAGAAGCCAATTGCCAGCTGATTCATTAAAATAGAAGCACTTTATGCATGCACTTGGCACCACTTGTCAAGTATGTAGTTAGTTATGTATAGGTATGTTGTATAGCATACATTATTTGCACATACATATACAAAACATAGATACTTTTAATTGCATTTATTAATGGAAGTCAATAAAGATGGCAAATTAAGTGGTAGAAATGGGCGACGACGATACATTCCTTATTTTTAGAGAGAGAGAAAAAGGATAAAACAGTAAGAGCAGGACTTTATGGTGGGGACTGGGGCATGTTTCTTAAATTTAATAATGAAATTCTCGAGTTTCAAGTATCCTCATCTTTTTTTTGTTGTTGTTTAAGATATATAAAGAAAGCATTGTTTTGTGGTAACTTTGTTTCTATCTATAGGAAGGTAGCTAGACAGAAATTAGGTATTGGTATCTTTTAGATTTTAAGGATTTCCTTCGATTGAGTTTGAGTATATACTAGAAATCGACCTCCTCTTTCTTTAACTTAGGTGGGTAGGTTTATAGAACCAAACAACAACTTAAGTTTTGTTTGAACGACCAACAACGACGCCATAACACTATTTTGTTCGGTGTATAGGGTGTTTTTTTTTTTAAAGAGGTATTGTACTTTAAAATGGAACAATAGTTGACATAAAATCTACTTTTTCCAAATCTTCATGGCACTATAACTTAAGCATTATATCTCGTACATAACTACCATGGCTGGCTCAGGCGTAGTTATTCTGGAGGTTAGATTTTCTATGACATTTCACAAAGCCCCAAAAATAGTCAAGTGGTGATAAATCGTACGATCTTGGAGGCTTATTCACGGGCCCGTAATGTGAAACTATGCGGTCACCAAAGGTTTATTTCAATAAATCACACCACGAGATGTGTGACATGTAGCTCCCTTAGCATCTTTTCAAACCCATATCATATGATTATTCAATTGTCATCAAAACGTCAGTAATCATGGCTTTATAGCTATCATCATTGACTGTAAGGTTCTAGCCAGAATAGTTTTTTAGATTCCATTTTTTTTTTGTGGATGGTGCGGTGTCTGAACATACATTTAAGGACTACCGTGGCTCCAAATATGGCAGTTTTGTTTATTGACGTATCAATTCAACCAAAAGTGAGCTTCATTACTACAAAATAAATTCGTGCAATACGTATTTCGATTCTAAAAAAAGGAGACCCTCTAAACTGCACCACCATATTGCCTACAAAATCTTCTCTGCCGTAATATGTGAACGTCCAAAGCCTATCGTCAACAACCTGATAGGTCCTTATAAGTGTGGTTTTTAACAAATATTCACATTCCGGCAGAGCTTGGAAAAAAACCCAAGAACATCAAATCGACACTCACCATCTTTTCATCGACTTCAAGGCCGTATATGATAACTTCTACAGGGACGAGCTATATAGATTCATGTTTAGTTTTGGCATCCCTGCCAAACTCGTCTGTCTGTGCAGGATGACCATGGAGAATTCGCGCTGCTCCAAAAAGGTTGGAAACAACTTAACAGAACAAATCGATGTCAAAAAAGGCTTTAGACAAGGTGATACGCTGTCAGGCGATTTCTTTAACATCGTCTTTGAAAGAATAGTGCAGAGCTCCCACGTCAACACTAGAGGCACTATCTTTTGAAAGTCTGTCCAATTACTGGCACATGCTGATGACATTGACATAAACGGAAGAGCTCAGTGTGATGTCATTGGGTCTTTTGTGAGTATTGAGGCAGAATGGGTTTGACAGTTAATGAGGGCAAAACAAAGTACAAGCTGTCATTAAGAAAGAACCTACAACACCGACCGACGTCTCGGTCTAAACGTCAACATCGAAAAACGTAACTTTGAGGTAGTGAACGACTTTGTATACCTATAGGCTCCGCTATGAGCACAGAAAACAACACCAGCGCTGAGATCAAACAAGGAATTACGCTTGCTTACAGGTGTTTCTTTGGGATAAGAAAGAATTGACCAAAGTGTCGCTATATAAGGCCCACATCATCTCCTTTCTGTTAAAAGGTGCAGAAGCATGGACTATGACAAAAGCGGATGAAAGCACCTTGGGTCGTTTCGAGAAAAAAGTTCTTTGCGTGATCTACGGTCCCGTATGCACAAAAGGTGATAGAAGGTGTGTGGATACAAAAATGGAACGACGAGCTGTACGCGCTGTACAGCGACGTATACCTAGCCAGAAGGATAAAAGTCCAACGACTGAGATGGCTGGGTCACGCAGAGCACATGGAAACCAATGTTTCGGCCGGGAAAGTCTTCGAATCCACCCCCACAGGACAGCGCAGTAGAGGAAAAACGAGGATCAGTTTCACACAGGACTGTAGCGCCACCTTAAGTAAGTAAGTAAGAAAGTAAGCTGTCAAAAAGGTCGCCATCTGTTGGACACTATCTGAAACAAAAATACATTTTTTTTAATTTGTGTGAACTGTGAACGCATCCCGTTCTTATTCAATCAATATAACAAGTAAACTCCCTTTTGTCTTTTTATTCTTCTCTTTATTCTATCGTCTTTCACAACTCGTGTCTCTGTGTTTGAATTCACTGGAAAAATGTTGTTTACTACACACACACAAACAAACTTTGAAAAGGTTCGACGTTTGGATAACTAAGTAACATAATTGGTGGCCAAATACACTCTATATAAAGACCGCAAACCAATCTGTCATTCTGGTTTGCCTACAAGCTAATAACAATTCCCCACTGCTTAAGTCAATTTACCACTGCTATAGTCAATTTACCACTGCTAAAGTCAATTCACCACGAATTGATGAGAAAATACGAAGAATGAATTGTATAGTGCTTACCTGACCTTAAATGGACAATTTTGTTGCAATATTGGTCGACAAGGAAAAATGTATTAAATCTTATGTAGAATATAGGGATAATAAATTAAATCGGGTGGGCTGAAAAGTGTGTTGTATTTTGTGATATTGTTTCTTAAATGTTTTTTGTAGGTTATAAACTAAAACTGATGCAATGCTAATAAGAATTCAATAGAAAAACATAAAATCAATAACACAAACAAATGGGTCACTAAAATATCATGTTTTTAAGTTGTATAATTATACTAGCAAACCCGGCGAACTCCATTTCGCCACCAGATGGCTTCGTTTTTTGTAACATTTCGTTTGGGGATTAAAAGATGAAGCAAAATTATTTTTTTTTGTTTTATATTTGAAAAGGAAACATTTTATTTTATTTCACAACAGTAACGAATTCATTTCGATTACAAAAATGAAGTGTAATTTAGTTGAACTTCTCTAAGTAAAATATGAAAGTGAATCCAAAGTACATACTGAATCGAAGCGTTATACTTGTCCGCAAATTTAAGTTTCATTGAAGTTCTCATGGGTAAACCACATTTTTTGTTTATTGGTCTGACTTTAACACAAACAAAGCGGATGGTTTCCCAACTCGTGAAAACGCAACGTATAGCTGTCCATGTGAAAAACAATGATTTTCTAAATTTATCCCGCAAACACTAAGTGATTGGCCTTGCGACTTGTTAATTGTCATTGCGAACGCAAGGCGAACCGGAGATTGCAATCGTTTGAAGTCAAACGGAAGATCAGTCGGAATCATTGGTATTCGCATTTTCATTTACATTTAATAATGGTTGCCTCAATCAAATTCTGCATAAGTCTTTTCACGGCAAGTCGAGTACCGTTGCAAAGTCGCGGTGGATTCAAATTACGCACTATCATAATAACTGAACCAACTTTGAGTTCCAAGTATGTGGTGAAAATCCTGGTAACTCCAGAGAGTTCAAAAACTCCGTTGGATAATTAACTACATCATCGGGATTTGTAATGGAATCTCTTTTTTGAATGTTCTAATAATTCCTTTTTTGAATTTAAAAACGATGACTATTATAAAAAAAAAAGCACATAAAAGTGTGACAACACCACACAACTTAATAAAAAAACAACAACATCTGTCAAAACAAGTAAATACACCGCATCGAATTGTTGTTGGACTTTCATTATTCATGGACTATAATGTCAAAATTACAAATACAAAAATGTAAACAAATGGGTGTTGGAGGGTGAAACGTACGATAGATTCCGGTCTTTATATGGAGTGTCTTTGTATGTGACTCTGACTATTCTTTATCTTTAGTACTCATTCCTTCACTTCACAATCTTCATTTCATTCTTCACATTGTTAATTAATATGCGGTTGATCTTTATTTTCTCTCGAACACCTTTTTTGACACTTTCTCAAAATTTTCAGAGATGCCACTGGTGATACCAACTTAAAGTTCTCAAGAAAAAAAAAACACCCGTTATCTACTTATGTACATATGAAAGCCTATAAAAGATATCCTTGCTCAACACAAAATGGCAACAATAAGGATATTTTCAAATGATTGTAATATTTATTGCATTATACCTTCCTTCTCCGATACCATGTTCATTTCTCTATAAAGAGTCTTTAGATAGAAAATAGGATATAATAAGAATCTATACATAACGGTAATGTTGCCAATCCTGAGTGTGTCCGAAACAGAATTGAAAATGTATTCACCGAAGCTCTTGAAATTAGTTGTAAGGCTATACTATGTCGCAAATTTACAAAGGACTAAAGCAAAACCCATAAAGTGCTTATCGATATAAACCTTCTTCGTACCTACATACATATATCTTCATAGTCATATAGATTGGAAAATGAATTTGAGAAGCCAAAGGAAGGAGACGCAGACAAAAGCAACGACGACGAAGACTCCGACGACGATGACGGAGGACGCAAGGACGAAGACGACGATGATGACGACGAAACACAAAGGAGGTGTATAGCCGAGTATAGCGTCTCTCAATTCTTGTGTTAAGCGTTCCTAAGATTATAATGCTTAAGTGCTTGGTTTATTATGATACAGTAGCAACAAATGGAGCAATAATTGGACCATCCCTTGACTAAGAAGACGATGTTGCACGACATACACCCGACCCAACAAGGACGAAGAAAACGACGGACGTTTGGACTTCCTTTCGATATAGATACTTGCTATACTTACTCGTATCTATACCAATACCAACAAAAGTCCTGATGGAGGGAAGATGAGGCAAAAGCTAATTTGGTGAAGGCAGAGGAATTTAATTTGATAAAATGATGGCTTAAAGAGTAGGTAAACAAAATCTTTTTTCGCCTTACTCCCATCACCGTCCGCCGTCGCGTCGTTGGTCGCTCTCCGTCGTCGCTGTCCGTTGTTGGTTTTTAATGGAAACTTCGTCGTGGATTTTATGGCCATCCATAAATTGGTAATTAATGTCGTTTTGAATTATGAAATGCTTTCGCACGCTATAAACTGCAGGCATTCGGTTCTTTAAGAAATTATATTCTGTAGTATGTAGTGCAATTTTTCATATTAGCCTTCATTTGCCATCGTTAAAATTGAACTTATTCTAATTTATGACATGCGAAGGACGAAAGTGTTTTCTTTTTTGTCATTTTGTATGTTTGTATGTGTTGCTTTTGGTTGACAGGAAGTTTTTAAAAGTCTTTAATTTGTATGAAATATAGAGGACTACCAAAATATAGTATATTAAATTTGAAATATAGTGTTTTCATTTTAGATGACATTTTTAGTGTCATTCTTATGTTATATTTGGAAATTCATTAAAAATAAACGCATTTTAAAATCGTTATTATTTAAAACTCGTGTTCCAATTAAAAACAGCGATATTGGTGTTGCAGCTTATATACTTACTGTAATTACCAAAAACTGTCAGCACAAAATTGTGAAACATTGATGATGTACACAGGAAAGCTTTTAAACAACCTTTCTTGTATTTTCCAAGCCTTAAATGCAATATGGGACTCATCATTTAAGTTGCTTTTTCGATGAAATTCCGGATCATCGAATTTCTTGTCTTAACTGAATCCTAAACGCCTTAAGATCTGTAGTGCTGTTTGTGGAAAGTCCAATTCCAAAGATGGATGAGGAATCGACAAACCTAAGTTTTCAAATACATTACGGTTATACTTGAGCGACGGGTTAGATTCTTTATCTCTGAATGTATCATTGTACTGATAGCTTGAATTTTCCATCAGTTTAAGTATTCCCTATGGAAGGACGGCCCAAATTGATTTTGTTTTGTTAATTGTAACTGCAAAATTTTCACCATTTTTGTAAAACTTTTACGATGTCAATGCGTTGTTGAAGCATGTTTCGTTCCATTTTTAACAATGGCGTTACTTTTACTTGTGAAATGTCAAAAGATGAAATCTTTAAGAGCGGCAGCTATCCAAAAAGTATAGCCAGGAAATTAGGTCTTTGACTTTCATATCTTAAAGTTCATCAAGATCTTTCAGGAATGCCCTTCCGAAGCATTATACATATTCTAGAACTGCCTAGGACAGGACATTTACAGAGAAAGTGAATCACAGTTTCCCTTTTTCATGTTGGTTTCCGTAGCTACGGCATTGAGTATTGTGAGGTTCACCTAACTTTGCTGCATGCACTCCTATCGGATAATGTCCGGTATATCATCAGTATAAAAGTTTGATAAAACGGTTTTTGTTATAGGTATGCCATATCTTCCTGAATAAAGTAAAGTCCGTAAGACTGTTTCACCTGCGGTTGGATTCTGTCAGAAAAATTAAAAAAATGTTGCCCTTCATAGCTTCTAGGCAGAGGAATATTTACCCTTTCCGCAAGTGAGCTATTAAGGGCCGATCTTTGTGGGTTAACGTTCATTTCACCAATGCCACTATGACTTGGAACCCAAATAAGAGGGACAAGGAGGTTGATGTTTAGGCTGGATAGTTCATTCCGACAGTGTTGGACCAATAGGGGATGTTGTGACCGAATTGATAGCCATAACAGCCACCTGGCTGTCTAGTGCAGAAAGCCGTGTTTCTGTTTTGGTTTGAGTTTAATTTGAGTATTTTGCAAGCTTATCTGATTGCTAGTAATTCCGCTTGAAATACACTGTCAAAATCAAGTAGTTGAAAAGACTAAGAGACATTTAAGGACTCGGAGAAGAATCCCGACTCTACTCTACATTCCATCTTTGACCCGAAAGTAAATATAGTGGTATAGAAGTCTTTCGTAACCATGCCCTCTTACCAATCCTTTCTGGCAGGAAAGATGTCTCTAAAATCATTACGGAGGCTCAAGGAAGGGGTGGGTGTCTGTCGTAAATATATCCGCTGGAATCAGTTCATTAGTGTTGCCATGCCCATAATGTCTGCAAAACCAACAGTTTGATTTTTTTAAGCCTTAGCGCACTGCAAGATACTAAATATTTAATGTGTTGTGTAGGTCTACAGGTATGAGGTGCAGAATAAAATGTAAGGCATTTGTTGGGCAGGATCGAAGGGCTCCTGTAGCCGTTCTTAATGTTAACTTTCCACTTTAGTTAGACTTTGAAATTGATTTCGATTCCATTTTAGACTTACATATTCTTTAAATTTACTTCAAACATGAAATGTCAAAATTCAAAAAGTTGGAATAAAGAATAAACTTCGTTAGCGGCTTCAAATGTATTGCATTGTATTCAGCATTGAATTACATGCTAGTACTGAATTTTCAGATTTCGTTAAAAATTTTGAGTAAAATTAAATCAAATTTTCTATTTAAATGATGTCGAAACCTTTTTTTGAAGTAGCTAAACGTCATTTAGTTAGTTGACCAATATTTAGCAGAGATTGATTTAGAACATAGCTTTTTTTACTGCAGCTTCATCTACATTAGTCATTTTGACGAAGACAAAATCATTCTGTGGAATATAATAGTCTGTCAGTTTTAAAATAACTGCCAGTCAGCAAAATGTCATTCTCCTTCTTTGTCAATCTGACTGAGAAAGATCTAATGACATTGAGATTGTCATTAAACATTGTCAAATATCCCTTTACGCTGATGATACGAAATTTTTCACAATCATTGCAACTCATGAAGACTTATCTCTCCTCCAAACAGATCTTGACAATTTGTCCACCTGGTGAACCAAAAACTACTTAGAACCTAACATAAGCAAATGCCAGACAATGACCTTTTCACGTAAACGCATTAAATCAGTCCCCCGTCATTACTACATATCATCATAATCATCCCAAACATACCTATAGTGGAAAATATAAGGGATCTCGGCCTTTTATATGATCATGAACTGAAACTTTTACTTCACATTGACGAAATAATTGAGCCAAAAATGAGCTTCGTCACTGAACACAAGAAGCGCGGGATGAACTTTCTTAACAGAGCACGCATTTTGATAATAAAATTCAATGTGTTCGTTTGTAAGACAATTCATAGTTTAATTATAGACTAAACTCAAGATGTTTGACAGTGAAATAAAACACGAAACGTGCGTCAGCTGTTTAAACCAGAGTTGCCAAAAAGATAAAAGCTACAAAATCACCCTTTATATGTATAACATCTTTAACCTAGACGTACAATAAACTTGAACCACAACTTTGTGCTTTTCATTGTCGGTTAAAAGCTGCATTTTAACTAAATGTAATTAATACCTCAATGGGAAATTTATAATGTAAACATTGTGATACAGGAAGGAAAGAGCCTTCCAAACATCCTGAAATTCAAAAGCAACCTTAATCGTTCCATGTAACAAATATTGTTATTGTCATATTCCAATTCCCTTATTTTCAATGCTCTTCTAAAGCGGTTTATCCACCATAATTTGTACCAAATTGATGTTAATAACACAAATAATGTTTAACCTAATTTATAAGTAGGTAGCACACACACACACATACATATACATATATATACGACTTCACTTGAATATTAGCTTCATGTAAAACGATCACATTAAACGCATTAAATTTGCACCACTCACTGATTTGAATATTTGTCAAGCCCTCTCCTTTATTGATATTTATGTGTGTATGTTCGTTGTATGGGAGTCGAGTGGAGTATATCACCAGCCAGAGCCATCATCAGAGTTCTTAACAAATGATGATGATGAGACAAGGTAACACAATATTGTCGACTTCAATAATAAGGACGATAGCAACAACAACAGCAATAAGGACGCGACGATGACGAAAACGAAGCAAATCGTTTGCTGAGCACCTTTAACATTATACTTGGTAACCACTTATCTTAATGCAAATACAGTTCTGTTGGAAAATTGTTTACAAAACATTTTATGACTCTTTTCCCTATTCCGATGTAGTTCTTGAAATGCATGAGAGGTAATGGGGTTATTATAGAGTAGGTAGAAGAATTTCGTTCAAATTTTGAACAAAAGTGGGTTTAAAGTATAAATCTAAATCTAAATTGACAATCAATATATTTAGGTTTTGCTGTCAGTCATGGAGTAGGACAAACTTAGGCCAGTTTACTAGCCCCTTGTGATACCACACGAATTTTGAAGCTTTCTTCTAAGTTCAATGGAACCAGATGCCACCAAAACTTCTACTCGGAGCCCCAACCTGGAGAGAGTTTCGACTTCTCAGGAATTTGATGCTCTGTCTGACTCCATCCAAAGAATTGTCTCCCTGTATTCTCACACTAAAATCGTTATTACGGGTGATTTCAATGTTCACAATTCTTCGTAGCTTCTCCATTCAGGCCAGAAGGAATGTGTGCTGACGTATCAGACGTTAACGGCCGAGCAGACAATTCACTTGACTTGTTTCTTATTTCTGATCCTGATTAATATATGATCAGTGTATTGACGCCTCTAGGCACATCGGCCCACAGTGTTATATCTGCTAATTTCTCGTGTCAAACAAATCCAGTTAAAGAAAGAGCTCCAAAGAGAACCGTTTGGCTGTACTAGAAAGCCAACTGGGATGGTCTCAATAAAATCTTCAGGATCTTTAACTGGTCATTATGCTTCCTCGGTAGTGACGAAGACTCCAGTGCAGATAGGATAACTAGAATGATTCATCTGGGAATGAAAACTTTTATCCCGAAAAAAAAAGGTTAAAAGTATTTAACCTAAGACTAAATCATGGTTCGATTCCAGCTGCAAAGAGGTTATCAAAGAGAAAAAGGTTAGCTTCCGGTGTTTTAGACCCAACCCAACTGAGGAAAACTGGAAAATGTTTAAACAAGCCAGGAAGGCCTGCAACGCCCATATTTGAAGGACCAAATTTTTGCATGAACAAAAATTACGGCAAAAAATACTGCAATGTCCCAAAGGAAGTAAGAATTTTTGGTCATTCGTAAGAAACATGACGAATTCTTCCTCTTTTTCGGTTCCTACCCTGGTTGTCAATGACACTCCTTTAGTTAGCTCTATTGATAAAGCTAACTTGTTTGCAAGGCAGTTCGCCGAAAATTCCACCTTACCAGTTAGTGTTATGACTCCCCCAGTTCTTGAACGCATAAATGATTCTATGGGACCAATAATTTTTCATACTCGAACTGTGTCGAGAGTTCTTAAAGATCTCAACATTCATAAATCCGCTGGTCCGGATGGTATTTTTGAAAGCTTTCTATATGAACTCCTCAGCTTCCTTTGCAGATGTCCGATTAAGGTACGCCCAAGCAAATCCTATTCTAGCCACTTCTGGTATTCCCCAAGGTAGTCATTCAGGTCATCTCCTCTTTATCCTTACAATAAATGACATTGACATTGTCATTAAACATTGTCAGAATTTTCTAACGCCGAATTGATCGCCTTACATGGCGTTTGGCCCACCTCTACTTGAATATGCGTCGCAGGCTTAGTCTCCATATCAAGATATACACATATTTAGAATAGAAAGCATCCAACGAAGATTTCTTCGTTTTTCACTTCAATACCGTCCTTTGATCTTACCGCCTTATATCGTGATTGGTTTAATAGACAGAGTTAAACATCAACTCATAACAGAAACGTAGGGAAATTGCTCACATACTGTGAGAACTGTGTCGAGAGTTCTTAAAGATCTCAACATTCATAAATCCGCTGGTCCGGATGGTATCCCCGCTACTATTCTGAAGAGGTATTCTTCCACGCTAGCAAAACCACTGCGTAAGCTTTTTCATCTATCTCATTCTTCTGGGCTCGTTCCGAGTAGTTGGAAAACAGCATTTGTTTAGCCAATCCCAAAAAATTGGGTATCTTCTTCTCCCCCAAATTATCGTTACGTCCCTTCTTTCTAAGGTCATGGAAACGCTGATTAATTATAATAGTAATATTATTGCACTTGATATTTCAAAGGCATTTGATAAAGTCTGGCATCTTTTTCTCTTATCGAAAATGCGTGCATTTGGTACTGACGAATCTCTTCTTCGAAATTTTATTTCGAACCGTTCAGTACAAGTTGTTTTGGATGTATTCAAGTCTGAAACCCATTAAATAAATGTTGGTGTGCCCCAGGGCTCCATTTTGTCTCCTACCCTTTTCCTAATTTTCTGCTACTTCTAATCCAATACATTGTTTCGCTGACGATAGCATTCTAAGCTTTCGTTTCCAGACTCCTCCTCTTCGGATGTGAAACTGCAACGGCAAAATATGATTAGCTCATTAAATTCTGACCTACACAGCATTGTACAATGGGGAATAAAAAATCGTGTGGAATTTAATGCTTCGAAAACGCAATGCTGTCTTGTATCGTTAAAGCGAGATAAACCCTCTTTGCCACTAAAATCTTGACATCCTCGGAATGTGCATTAGCAACCACCTTTTGTGGAGCGATCACATACGCGATGTCGCAAAAAATGCCGTAAGATGTCTAGGTTTTTTGAAACGAAATGCAAGAAATATTTCTCTCCGTCTGATCTGGTTAAAATCTACAAAACCTATATACGTCCGAAACTTCAATATAAGTCTCATATCTGGCCTGGTGCTCCAGTAAATTATTTAAGCCTCTTGGACAGTATTTAAAGAAGAGCTTTTAAAATGATTAGTGACATCAACATCAACTCCATTACGTCACTCGAACATTGTCGTAAAGTTTCTTGTCTTAACTTTTTTTACCATTATTTTAACGGACTATGCTCTAGTGAAATAGCCAGTTGCATTCCTCCCCTCAAACAATTTAACTGTAATACCCGCGCTTCTAGGAATGCCCATCAGTTTACCCTTGATCCCAACTTCGGCCGTACTATGAAGTACAGAGATTCATTTTTTAGCCGTACTACGCGAATGTGGAATGCCTTGCCATGCTCTATCTTTCCCAATCATTGCAATGACCAGGAATTCAAAATCAATGAACAACAACACCTTCTATCCAACCCCTTCCTCTTTTCCTAATGCTCCCACTGTGTCTTTGGCATATTATAGGTATACAAAACCCTTTTAGTGTTCACTGTTTATAAAAAAATAAAAAAATGGCGGCCACGGGGCGCCAAAATCTACCCTTTACATTTAAATTTCGTTAGAAAATATTGATTCGTTTTTATGATATAGAATTTTGAAAAAATAACTTAATATTTTTTAAAAATCCAAGAGCATTACAAATATACATTTTTATACTGATAGAAGCCAAACTAAGAAAACTTCAGAAAAATCTACTGTTTATTTTTTGAGATAATTCAAATTTTCAGTTTTTGAACAACATACAACATTGTATGATGAATAGAATAAACTTGAAACCAATACCGAGTAATAAAATAAATCCTCTTTAAAAAAATTTTAAATTAAAAAAACATTTGCCCACGTTTTTTGAACGGCACTGTGCAAACACCATAGCATACCGTTAACCCGACCCCTGTGAGTGAATGTCCTTATTATAAAACACACGATTTGTGGGGTTATGGAAGGTATGTGCCTGAATAGCAAAGAAGCGAGACCAAAACTCTTAGACCGCGAAAAGGAAATTTAATCCATTGAGTATTAAAAGTTGTTGCTTTTGTTGTTGGTGTCTTCTTCAACTTCGAAATCACTGATTGTTGTTTTTGTTGTCATTGGTGACAAGTGGATATAGGAAAGGAGGGGAGCATCATCGTGACGACTTGAATAAAAATAACGCACATCCTTTGGCGGTTTGTTATAATTTAATAAACGACATAAAAGCTTTGATGATGATATTTTGACTTGAATTTAACAGGTTTTTACCCGAAGGGATTACAAAAACGAAAAACACAAAAATATATTGCCATCATCTCCTTTCCTCATCTCACTGAAAAGTGACACAACGACTACGACGCGACGCGACGCACGCTCGCAGAGAAATTTCAAATGGCAATGTCAAACCAAACCAAAAAAAGAAAAAAACAGACAAAGCGTATTATAGGAAGTCATCATAACCCACCAACCACAAAGCGGAAGTTCTGGTTTTGAAATTACGCAACAATAAAATGTTGTGAAGTTTTTGAGAGACTGAGACATAAGACAAACACATAGTGTGTAGGTGGGCACAGAAGATATACATTTCTGAAAGAAGATAAATAACAATGTTTGACATAGCCGCAAGCTGAAAAATTTTGATGGAGAAGGTATGATGATTATGGATTTTCAAAAGACTTTTCTGAATCTATTTATGTGCGTTGGTGGCGAAAAGTTTTGAAATTAAATTGTTTTCATATTTTTAAAAAGACAAAAAATATAGAAATTGCAAACATCCTGTGTTTTCAAGGTTAAATTGCATTAGAAGATTTCTTCCAAGAGATCATAGATATACTCATGTCTTCAAATGATTATAAATATACATACGTTAAAGGGTGGTATCTAATTTCAGCTTAATGCTGGCCTTGCTTTATAGACTTAAGGTATTTTATAGAAGCGTACAACAACCGTTGAAGAAAGGAAGAGTTCAGTTACTTTGGCTTCTTAACCTGATGTAGAAGGAATTTGCAAGAGTAATTCTAAGCATTTTATTGATTACAAAGTATAATGTATGTAACGTAGCTTGGATACGCTCAAGTTTCAAGTATCGAATCTAGAATTTCCTATAATTTAATTAGGTTCTCAGACTTTATTAACGAAGGTTTTCTGTTAACTAGCGATAGTTGCTGTTACTTTACTGGTGCTTCATCCAAGACTTAGCTTTTTGTTTAAGTTGAGTAAGTTGTTCTTCCAAATATTAGACAACATAGGTACTAAATGCAGTTTTTGCTTTCTCGATGGCTGATTCCATTTCGCCTTGGGACAAGCCAATACTAACAAGATGCTGGAAAGTTTGACCTTTCTGTATTGGTTATTGTGCAATGTTTATGAGAGAGGACGACTGAGCGGTCTGGACAACTTTGTTTTTGTCTGATTCTTTCTTCACTCTTGTTAGTATTTTAAGGAGATCTATGAGTCTAGATATAGAGAAACCATAAGCTAATACCGGTATTTCAGCTTAAAGTAAAATCAAATCATTCGATTTCGTTCATATGGCCGTTCGTTGAACCAATTTTCCATGACATATTATTGCCGAACGTCAGCTATTTCGTGTTCAAGATCTTCCAACGTCATCGGCTTGTTAGAATAAGCCACAGACCTAAAGTAGCCATAAAGAAAATAGTCTACAGGCTTGAGAACGCCGCCGTGAAATCAACTGATTTAGATCATTTGGTAAATACGCTTAAACTTTAGCTATATTTTGGACACTTTGACCAACCCGTTGTTTTATTGACAAGGAAACCTTACACAACGAATATGTAGACTCCAATTATTGCTCAACCTTGTTGTTCAAGTTGCGGTCACCGACTCTGAATTGCGGTAACATTTTTTTATAAAATTTTATAAGTTGCTCTTTTATCATGATGAAAATATTGAGTTAACTGAATACCTAATATTAGGTAAACCAAAGTTTTAAAATCTATACTGAACGGATTTTAGTGCGGTTTTCATCTATTGACAGAGTTACTTCTGAGTAAGGTTGAAGTTGAGGTTTTTTAAAACTTAACTCAAAATTTGTCGGCATGATCTGATGATTTTCAAAGATGCAATGAAGTAAAAATTTCTTGGTAAGCTTGAAAATGTTGAATTCTTGTGAAAAGAGACTCTGCACAATTTGACAGTTGTCCATTTCGCATTGTCATTTTCAATAGAACTTCACTGCTTTGGTTAAACCGTATAATGCATTTCGAATGATAGGGAAGTTATAACCATGTAATAATTCTTAGGAAAACAAATTGTAAGACTTCATGATGTTTTCCTCTCCATGTCTGCTTCAAATGTCAATTTTGCAGGGATGCGTTCAGAAGTTTCGTTTTTCTGTCAAATTCAAATTATCATGGAAACGTAGGTTGAAAGTTCAGAACATATTTTTTTATAATTTGTACGTAGAAATAAAACTGTGTAAGCTGTAAAGATAAAGGCAAAGGTAAAGGTAGTACCCGTGGCGTGATGTTTAGTGCGTTGGAAAGTCATGCTAGAAGACTTAAGTACAATTCCTGCCTGTGCCACATAAAGTCTTTTTCACGGGTACTGCCTCTTGCGAGGAATTTAAAAATTCTCCAAGAGTAATTCTTGTTATGAAATGCGCTTTTTCAAATAAGCCGTTCGGATTCGACATAAAATTGTAGGTCCCCTCCATTTCTGACATGACTCGCACATAGAAATATTTAAGAGTTGTATCTCACTAGGCCATAGTTTAAGACGGACTGTAGCACCACCTAATTTATTTATTTTTAAGCTGTAAAGGCCCTTAAAACCATTGTAAAATCAAAGTTGATTCTCTTGGGCATGTTATTAGAAATGATAAGTAGACTTCAATGGGGCCAACTATTGGCAAAGCTTTGTTTCCTATTGCCTTTTAAAATCAGATTAAAAGTATTTGTAAAATTAAAGGGTATAATTAAATACCCTTTCATATGACACCAAAACCAACTTAACAACAAATTAACGTATGTAATTTAACCTTACCAAAAATAAAACTTCTGAAATCCAGGCAACCCTAGGTGGAGCCAAGTCTTGGCTAGGAAACCCTTTGTTATTAGACATACCTATAATGTAATAACCTTTTATTTAAATTTTCTATGTTTACCAAAGTGTTGGTATAAAAAAATGCAGGCAACCCTAGTTTATGCCAAGTATGTGGTTAGGAAGCCCTATACTAGAATTAAATAACCTTTTATTTGACACCGTGGTACCCGTGGCATGATGGTTAGTGCATTGGACTGTCATGCCAGAGGTCTTGGGAACTCTAGTTTTTTAGATCCTTATGTCATTGTCTTTCATTATATACCCGATTTTTGTAAATATGATGAGGGTAATTGAACTCAAAAATGCACTCTTATTTTGCAATGCCCAGCACCTTAGGGCCCTGCGGTTTATTCTAAGCATCCCATGTGCAAATTGTTATTCATTAAAATAAATAAAATTGAAATCTAAACAGAATGTTTTTCTTAATACGAAGTTTAGTTACATATGTCAAATTTCAATTTTATATCATAAGTAGTTTCTGATATCCAACACTTAACAAAAGTTTTGAAAAACCGTGACTGAATAACTGATTGACCCATCATATAAACTATGAAGCACTTTACGGCATGGTAGAATCTTAAAATTTTACACAGAGGTACATAGGTTTTACGTAATAAGGAATGGAAAATAGCGGTTTTCAATTAAGGAGGTGCGGCATCCACCCACTTTTCATGTATGTATGTATTTGGTAATGTTTATGGAAGAGTTCTGAGTCTTGCAGAATGATGAAATGTGGCAATTTGATGTGTGTACAATCAAAACACGTTAGATATTTGTTATTAATTCAGTTTCCTGTTATTTTACTTTTTACAATTTATTGGGATTTCAAATTTTTGCCAGTAAACCTATTTGCGAGGTTCTTACCACAAAATTAGCACATTTTCAAAGCCAATTTTTTAGTTAGTCATCAAAAAGTTCTTTTTAATACAAAGCCTTGGGTTTCCTCAAACTGGAGCTCTTTAGGAGTTTCTTCAAGCCATTGAGCTCTTAGCCATCTTTGAAATAAATTTGAAAAAAACATATTTTAACACACCGAAGATTCAAAATTAGGACTAATGTAAACATTTTCTATTTTTTAAATCCTATATCTTTGAGGAAAAGACTTTCCATACAAAATTTCTCGAGTTCATACTATCTAGAGGCATGAACATTTTTCTTAAACTGTTTTACTTTGAGCACCCATCAAAATATAACACCATAAGGCCGCATGTGATAAAATTCTAAAACAGCCTTCAATATCCACAATAATCTAATTAAATAAACAACATGATGTCCTTCTATCTTTCGACGTGAACATATTGAAATCTAAAGGAAATTAAATTTATCATCATCTTTCACTTCCACATAAATCTATACCTATGCCCATAAACCTACAACACGTCATCATCATCTTCAAGCTCTTCTCAAGAAAATTTTGCCTCTTAAATCAATTAGCAAAACCTAACCAGCATCACTTGACGTTTACACTTGTTTGCCTTGATTTTCTTCAGCATTTAGCTGGATATACATAGAAGAGGTAACCATCAGGTGCGGTTCTCATCTTCTTCTCGTTTTGATGTACATATGATGACGGTAGGATGCGATGCGATGCAGAAACTTTCAAGAAAACCAAATTCAATTCAACTACATGAATATCCTTGGGCGTGACATAACAAAACGACGACGAACGAAGACGACGATCAGGACGAAGACAAGGACGACAGAGGTACACCAAAGTTATATAGAAGCTACATATCACTACATACGACCATATATGAACAATCTCCTCTTGGAGGTTTTAGGATTTCCTCTCTGTTGAATTCAGAAGTCCTAGACAAAAGCCATATCGTTGTCCTTGATGAGGACGATGATTAAGGTTTGTGTGGTGTGCAACATATTTCCCAAAACTCGCTCTTCTCTGAAAATGAAAACGTATGACTTCTGAAGACCTCTTGGCAGGCGTGATAACAAGATTTCCTTTTGCTCTCCAAAGTCTACAAATCTTAGAAAACTTATACAAGGCTATACATACAGGGAATGGGTGTGAATGTCCTTCACCAAACATAATATATCTTTATGCTACAAAACGAATAACGGTATACATATGACTAAGGTGTTCAATGTAGGGGCAGCACCAGCAAAGAATGGAAGAAGGATGAAGACCCTAAACTCTATTCACCCTTTGCCGATTTTCTATATGTCCGACATAATTGAATGTAACTCGAATTAGATTGTTTCCTGTAAAACAGTAAACACTTTGCATTAACATATACATACGCATCTATGCGTATTGCGTATGGCTGTATAATTTATATGGCTGATATTTGAAGCATTTAATTAGGCCTGTTGTTTGTCTCGCATTAATAATAAGAACGTGTATCTATCTGACAGGAGTTGAAAATGGGTTTTTGGGCAACCATTGTACCTGGTCTACAATAAATTCCACAAAATGGCAACAACCATAAACCGGTTTGACAAGCAATTCCATTGTTCTTCATTATTCATTTACAAATTGCTTTTGTGTTGCTGTTTGTCGTTGTTATGTGAACCTGTACAGTGTACATATATAAATGTACTAGTAAGTATCTACACTGAGAGAAAAATGTACAATAATTTCATTATGTAATGAATACAATAATTATTTTTGTATTCATTACATAATAAAATATTTACTGATATTAGGCATTCGTGTAGTCAATAAAGAATTTAAAATTTTTCTTTGAAGAGTGCAAATTTTTAAAATCAGTAAAGTTTGAGATCAGTACCCGCGGCATGATGGTTAGTATATGGACTGTCATGCCAGATGTCTTAGGTTGAATCCCTGCCTGTGCCATCTAAAGTTTTTTTTAACGGGTACTGCCACTTGCGAGGTATTGACAAATCTTCTAAGAGTAATTCTTGTCATGAAAAGTGCTTTCTCAAATTAGCCGTTCGGATTCGGCTTAAAAACTGTAGGTCCTCTCCATCTCTGATAACAGTACTCGCACACATAAATGGTTAAGAGTTGTAAGTCAGTAGGCCCTAGTTCTCAACGGACTGTTGCGCCACCTAATTTTTTTTTAAGTTGGAGATCACTTGTTTATGTTTTTATTTAGTACTAGCTGACCCGGCAGACTTCGTACTGCCTCAATCGATAAATAAAAGACCTAAACTTTTGTATAAATTAATTTCAAAACAAAATGGTATCCATCTTCCCCCTGCCAGAAGATCAAAGGATATTGTAATCCATCATAGCTAATGTGTGTTTCAGATACACGTTTTAAATCACTATTCCGACGATGAAGCATAATATCTCTAGATTGAAAATTTTCTCCCACAATGACAACAGGTGTTTTGTCAGCTCGAATGATAATATTATGGCTATCAGATGGCATCCGATCCAATGCTATTTTGAACATGCTTACTAAATTGTTATTCTGATGAAGAAACATTTGTAATTCTTGGACAATGGTTCTCTTCACTGTTGGATTGTGAGCACAACGATTATCAACTTCCGCATCTGAATTGCCCATAAAATAAATTTGCAAAAATTGATGATCTGCATCAGGTAGTGGTAACAGTGCCCCCAAAATTTTAAATTGTGTCCATTAATTATTCCATACATACAGCGTGTAATGGAAGGGGGGTATCAACCCTGAAGGAGGTGAATGTGCTCATGAAACTCAACAACTTTCCCCAAAGAACATAGGTCGAAATATGAAAACAAAATTTGGCCCTCCCTTACAAAACTGACTACTAGCTGATTGATTTACTATGGGAGGGCCAAATTTTTTTTTTTCATATTTCGACCTATGTTCTTTGGGGAAAGTTGTTGAGCATATTCACCTCCTTCAGGGTTGATACCCCCTTCCGTTACACGCTGTATAGATATTTTAGTACAAACTTGAATATTATAAAAAAATATTCTGGTATAATACCTTGAAAGTGGGCATGAAATTGTCCTGTATAATATGTGTAGCGCCAAATGAAGTCATCTGGAAACAGTTGTTATATTTTTGAATGTTGACCAAGACGTGCTTAGAATCATTTCCAATCCCAGAAACTAAAGAGCGTAAAGGATCTGGTGGTGGGACCAATTGTGGCAATTTTACTTTGCCTCCAGCACAACATAATCCAGTAGATTCACCAGTATATTTTAACGCCTTACAATATTTACAAATTATTTTCATTTCCCCAATTGTTACCGATCTGTCGGCACAATAATCAATTGCCGGATCATAGTGGAATGCAGCTCGTTCAAGAATCACAGGAGCACTGCGTCTGCGGATTCGCTCAATTTCATTATGTCGTGCTTGCTGTTGTTGTGTTTGTTGTGCACATTCTAAGCCTATCCACTTCATTGTCACTCACTAAATAACGCAATTCTGACATAGCAATACGACTATTTTCTTGATCTGTCTCTCTCTGGTCATCAGTGCGGTTAGCACGTGGAGGTATGTAGCTCTTCGCACATTTGATTGACTGCGACGACCTTAGTCAGGTCGTCTTCTCCTCGGCATCGTAACGTAATTAATCAAAGTAAAGTGTCACTATCACAAAATATCAACAAAAAAAGAGCACACTACTTGGAAAGTCACTATCACAAAGGATCACAAAAGTAAAGAAAGTTCTCGCGCACGTAGCGGTAATCGTCACTCACAAAGATAGAACGATGCACTCATAGAATATCGTAACCATGATCGTAACACAATCTCGTCAATCGTAATACTTTTTTCCGTGTTCTGATTTTTTTATTTATTTTTTTTGAAGTTTACCTTTATGCCATAAATCTCCGTGTTTTGAAGCGCTACAGAATGATTGACATATTAGTTGGTTGTCAAATCTAATGTCAAATATTATGGTTGTGTTCAGAAACTTAATTTGTGACAAAACTTAAGATTTATCAAACTTAAAAAAATAATCTGATACAGTTACAACTGAAGTTAGCTAAAATTAAGTTTCGCGAAGCCGACCAAATTAATTGGAAATCAGTACCACTAATAGTTTATTATATTTTTTGTCGCGTTCGCGATTCACTTTTGTTTATTTTCGGAACGCGACTTTAGATCCTCCAAAGCGCACGCGAAGACTATTTTCATAGATATGATTGAATTTGAACTTTACGCAGCGGTAATAAATTGCAAATTGACGTGAGGAACACACCTAAATTGCTTAGACAACAGTGATTGATTGTAATAATTTAATATGAACTTTATTGAATAGCAATAAAGTTCAAATTGACTCTAGAAAACATTTGTATGGGAAATAGAAAAGGTCTGTTTTTAGGGGTTTCCCGGAAATTATTCGATTTTTTCTCGCCTTTTAAACCTTCCCTAGACCTCCACAAACATTTCAAGACTAAGATAAGATAAATCCGTTCAGCCGTTCTCGAGTTTTAGTGAGACTAACGAACAGCAATTCATTTTTATATATATAGAAGATAAGAATATGTTTATTCATAACATAGAGATTTCATAAAAATATTTACTTATTACTTAAATCAATTTACTTATTACATACATATTTAACCGAAATATATGTACTGATTACATAAATCTATGTACTCATTCCTTAAACATATATACTTTTTACATAAAGGTATGTACTCGTTACATAAGTCTATTTACCTTCTAAATAAGTACTGTAAGAATCTATGTAGGTAAGGTACTGATTACATAAATCTACATATATGTTCATTATGTACATTTTCATTTGTTTTGGTTCATAATTTTCGTGTTTTTCCAATGATATAATAAGTTTTTATGCAATTATTACATTTGTTTATAATATCTTTATGTTTTTTTGTTTTTAAGTTTGTATGTTTTTATTTAATATCTCTTTTTTTTATATCAACCTGTTTTGTATTTTGTGGTAGTCCTTACTTTGAAAACTTACAAATTTATATTAGCTTTTATTATTTAAAAAAAAAACTTTTACTTATTCAAATTTGAACTGGGTTTCTTTTCCTTCGAGTTGACTGCGTTCATTACATGCTTTTATGTAAATTGATCCAATAAACGCTTTACATGTACTCATTACATAGTAAGCTGCGTTATCCAAATTTTGTTTTATATTGCTTGTGAATTTCCAATATTGTGACATGAATATTGACGTAATACAAGTTGATTTTAGTCTGCACTCAGCTTTATGTAATTTTTCTATTAAACATTGGATTAAGATTTTATAAAGTGAATCAATATCTTATTGCAGTCAGTTCATACTTATTTGTGCAGTGCTTTCGGTTTAATAGAGGTTTAAAGCATATTTTAGAGTGATTACATAGATTTTGTTTAAATTTACTGTCATTAACGGGGTTTTTATTTGGTACATAAATCAAAATGTAACCATCGCATATAAACTTTTATCATTAAAGAAAAGTTTCATCTGGATATCATTCAAAATTCAGTGCAAACATTTTACATAGTAGTGTCTACATATATTGAGTCCCTATATTTTTCCTTCAGTGTAGTTGTTGTTATTGCTGTTGTTGTTGTCTTGTCAAAGGTCGACAAACTATGAAGATACCAAACGTTAGTTGGTCCTTGGCCATTATTAAGTATTATTTTGTCTTTTTTTATTTTGGTACCTATAGAAGGTGAGAAGATGTCATCGAGATTTATAATTGTTTGTCATAAAGTGAAAGCTCAACCTTTTGACAGTTAAAATGTCATATGCATAGATATAATTGCCTCAGGTAGAGTGTTTTTGACTTTTGGGCTTCTTATAAGTCTAATAAAATGTTGATGCTGATTGGATTGGATTAGATTGAATATATCATAGCATCATCATCAAATGACTTTTGAAACTAAAAACAATCAATTTTGTTGCGTCCTTTAATAATAATCATCTGTCATGATGTCTACAAAATTTAACTATACGAATTTGTATAAATGTCACTCTAGTGTAGTTAGTGTTTCTATACATAAGTATATGCATCAAATTCTGTCAGATTATGTCTTTGCATTTGTAATAATGTAAAGTGTTTTTGTTTTTTGGAAAGACTAACATAAAGTAATTTAATCTCCAAACTGTCAGTTTTGCTTGCAACATAATGTACAATGTACATATGTCTTCTCTAAAGGGCAAAGGATAAAGGGTGATTCACAGGATTACATAAGGACAACTTATATTGAGTTAAAATGAATGTTTCTATATTATTAAGCTAGAAAAGTTTGTCAAGTATGATTCTTATAGAAATGTCATTCTCATCATTCACAATTAGATGGGTAGATAGATTTCTAAATAGAAGAAAGGAAAGTTAGGTATATGCCTTAAAGGTTTTAACAAGATTGTATACTTATGTATTTGTTTTAATGACATCAAAAGGAATTAATTTAATTTGTCATTATTTGTATATTGCTCAATAAAGATATGTGAGGAAACGTTTTACCTTTGAGGTAATTTCTTCACAATTGGGGTTAAAATTTTAAGTGCAAATTTATGTTTCACAAAACACTTTAAATAATTTGTCTTCTAAGATTATTTTAAGAGAAGATACTTTTAACTTAAAAATGTAGCTTTACTAAGTTAAAGATTAAGTTTAAGTTTAAGTTTAAGTTTAAGTTTAAGTTTAAGTTTAAGTTTAAGTTTAAGTTTAAGTTTAAGTTTAAGTTTAAGTTTAAGTTTAAGTTTAAGTTTAAGTTTAAGTTTAAGTTTAAGTTTAAGTTTAAGTTTAAGTTTAAGTTTAAGTTTAAGTTTAAGTTTAAGTTTAAGTTTAAGTTTAAGTTTAAGTTTAAGTTTAAGTTTAAGTTTAAGTTTAAGTTTAAGTTTAAGTTTAAGTTTAAGTTTAAGTTTAAGTTTAAGTTTAAGTTTAAGTTTAAGTTTAAGTTTAAGTTTAAGTTTAAGTTTAAGTTTAAGTTTAAGTTTAAGTTTAAGTTTAAGTTTAAGTTTAAGTTTAAGTTTAAGTTTAAGTTTAAGTTTAAGTTTAAGTTTAAGTTTAAGTTTAAGTTTAAGTTTAAGTTTAAGTTTAAGTTTAAGTTTAAGTTTAAGTTTAAGTTTAAGTTTAAGTTTAAGTTTAAGTTTAAGTTTAAGTTTAAGTTTAAGTTTAAGTTTAAGTTTAAGTTTAAGTTTAAGTTTAAGTTTAAGTTTAAGTTTAAGTTTAAGTTTAAGTTTAAGTTTAAGTTTAAGTTTAAGTTTAAGTTTAAGTTTAAGTTTAAGTTTAAGTTTAAGTTTAAGTTTAAGTTTAAGTTTAAGTTTAAGTTTAAGTTTAAGTTTAAGTTTAAGTTTAAGTTTAAGTTTAAGTTTAAGTTTAAGTTTAAGTTTAAGTTTAAGTTTAAGTTTAAGTTTAAGTTTAAGTTTAAGTTTAAGTTTAAGTTTAAGTTTAAGTTTAAGTTTAAGTTTAAGTTTAAGTTTAAGTTTAAGTTTAAGTTTAAGTTTAAGTTTAAGTTTAAGTTTAAGTTTAAGTTTAAGTTTAAGTTTAAGTTCATTAAATTCAGCTTACAATGTTTTTAAATGGGGTTGTCAATATTATGTGATATCTGAAAAACGTCAAAAAGAAAATGTCGCAGTTCTGAATATTTCTCTTTCATATGACAACTTCAATCTTGAAAAATTAGTTTTCTAAATATTGATACATTTAATTTTTTAAAACTTAGCAATTCTGCAATTATAAACTAAAAAACAAATTTTTGCATACTATACCTAATATTTTATCCAGGCTACGATATAAGCCAGGGGTTTTAGATATTGAGTCTTAGTCTGAGCATTAATAACTTGAGAAATCATGACAAGAAGTCACTATAAACCTCAAAAATGATTGAATCTGCCTTCAGAAACAAAATACGAGTATGTAATTAATTATACATTTTGTAGCCATCATTTTCAAAGTATGTCGATTATTATGTGCATGCCCTTAGTTTGAAAGCTGTTCCACAACTTCGACATCCAACTTTAAATGTTTTCTATCACCCCCCCCCCACAATCATCGTTAATATCACACCCATAACATACGAAATGTTTCAATTAACACACCCAACATCAAAACCTCCCAACAGCTATACTAATTACTCAATTCACCAAATAGCTTCTTACTGCCATGCCTGCCGGTCGCTATTACCCTGTCATAATTCTATATAAATTGATCTTTCTTACTCGTAGGAATATGCTTCCCATATCACTCTGTGTCGAACAATCAAATATGAACCATCAATTTCAACTGTCATCGGTAAACCATCACACCAACCACCACCACCGCACCGCAACAAAGCCTAGTAATCGAAATTAGAGCTCACATTGATTAGCTCTTAAATCAGCTACTCTATATAAGGTACAATAAAGTGTTTGGTCGATAAGGCAGTTCGAATAGCAATTAATCTTTGATTTGAAGTAATTTCTACGTCTAGTCGTCACAATGACATTTAATGAATATTTGTTTGTTTTTGATCTCAAAAAAAAAAAAAAAGACAGGTGTTATGTCTAATTGCAACACTAATGTCATTAACTGACAGCTAATAGGATTCGATTAAAGGTAAGGTAGGTAATTGAAAATGACAGATAGTTAGAGAGAAGTGTGACAGTTCTGACTTTTTCTTATAACTGAGTAAACTGTAAGTGTCAGAAAAACGTCATTTCTTACTTTTTGTATCTTATTTAAACGTTTTGATTCTTCCTTTTTTGTCTTTAATTATAGAATTTAAAAAAGTAGTTAAAAGCAGGAGCTTTTAACGAAATCAGTATCGCTACCAGAAATCCATTTTTAACGAGTTTTTTCCTTAACCACCGCAAGAAGTAAAACAAAAGTTGAGCTCTGCTCTGATGCACCTTGCACCTGCATAGTTCTCCATTACCCCCCCCCCCTCTTCTCAGCCTCTCATACCAATATCCACCGGCATAAATTGAATGGCGCTGTAATCCCGTTTTTGAACTGCAGCAGATACCGTTGCTGTTTTTTAAAATTGAATTCTACAACGAAAGTGAATTTCAAAAAATAAAGAAAAATTGAAACGAAATGCCATCAATGTCCTTCGAAAAGTTACGAGGAAGAATCCACCATTGATGATGGTTGTTGCTCCTTTGGTACCATTACGGAATGACATCATCGTAAACACGAATTACTACAGGAAATCTTTTAACACGGTCGGTCGGGTAGGGCGAACGAAGAGCGGTGTATGTATCTTTTTGGTGTGTTAATCTGATGCAACCATTTTGCATCGTCGCGTCGCGTCGTTGTAGCCGTGTTTCGCGTGAAGCGTCTAGGTCGTCGTTTGACGTGGCTTGTTTTATGCATTTTTATCGCTCTTGATGTATGAAATGGGAATCTTTTAGGGGTTTGTTATTTGTATTTCAATGTTGGAATCGATGTAAAGTTTTTTAAGTTACGGTCTTTCGTATAGGGATGTAGTCCTGTATCGATTGATTTTGTTTTTTGAGTGACGAACGCAGAAGCTTTATGGATTTTAAAAGAATTCATGCTTACACCTATCCGCTTCAAACAGATGAATAAATATTTTCCCAATGAAACAAAAAAGAAAAACAAAATCAAAAAATGTCAATGTTTCTGCTTGGGTCAAGGTAGGGTAGGTAGGTAAGGTAGAGCAGAGGTATGGTATTGAATTTTGTAAAACAAAAGACAGGATACCGAAGCGTCATGCAAAAAGCATCCTAGTTGTTGTTCGCGCCCTCATTTTAGTGTAGTTCATGTTTATCCTGATATTATGTCACCATACGACCAACCGACATACGAGTAAAGTTGCATTCAAATTGTTATTTTCATTTTTCAACTCTCTGTGCCAGTAATGATCCGAGAATCCTGCCATGAGAAATGAATGCATTTAAATTGTAAAAAAATTAAACTCAACGTAGGTAGGTATAAAGGTTCACTTCAGAGATATGATATTGGAATTAAATGAAAAAGCATATACATATACATATAACCGGAACCGGAATGTCGAATGTAATTACAAAAATATACCTTCCTATATCTGACATTGCAGTTGACATATTGTTGTCAATGGTGTGTTCATAAAAGCGATTGCAGAAGAAAAACGTATACCTAACGTAATGTTGTTGGATTGAATATAAAATTTAATAAATTAAAAAAAAACAAAATGTCTACCTTTACCCACATTTCCATCAACTATAAAGAAAAACTTATGTAATTTTTGTGGGTTAAATATTGTATGTGACACAAAGGTCACAATGCAGAGATATGTATTGCAGTCGAAAAAAGAAATGAGAACATATTTTTAAAAGTTTAATCAACTAAAGTTCGAACTCAAAGGACATTTTTTGACAATCAGTAGCAATTTGTTATAAAGGAGTTATCGCGCAGGTGAAAGAAGTTTTGTACGTAATTTTTTTTTTAAGAATTTTGCATTTAAAAGGTTTTTCGCAGGCAAAGCCACACGATCTCGAAACTGCAGTCAGAAATACACAAAAGTGTGTAAATGGTTTTTTGATTATCAATTCATTACTTGTATGTTTTTTGGTTTACGAGAACTCATTGATAATGAATTTTCAAAAATGTGGTTTCTTTTAATGTGAAAATCTGTGGTAACTTCAAAAGAAGGTAAAAATAGATATCTTATTGTCATTATGTCAGAAACAAATGAAAAACAACTAGGTAAGCCAAATTTGAAATCAACTAAACTATGTATAAAATAAGCATATTATGTTAATTATTAAAGGGTGTTCCAAAATGCAAGCAATTTTATTACATTCCCATTAGAAGTCGTTTTATTCGATCCGATTTGCAGAATTGATATTTTTATTATATATAGGCATGTCAATGTCTCTAGAATCTAAGCCCGTGCGTCGTTTTTAGAAAGATGTTAGTGTTTGCGTATGATTCGTTTGGTTTTCGCATTCTCAATGGTACAAGTTTGAATGACTCAACTAAACTTTACTTTTGTGGATGGTATCTTTCATCAATTACGATATTATAGAAGAAGATTGGGAACCAATTTTTTATTGATCTTAAGGTCAAACCAGTATCATTTTCCGACCAACATCTACATCATTTTTCAAATAGGGATCAGTCTAATAATATAACATTATGACAATGAGTTTACCTCCAAGAATGAAATGGAACCTGATAAGAGAGAAGCTTATAGACATCTTCTTGACTCAAATCTTCAAAGACACATGCTGACTTGGGCTTTGATTCACTTGGTGAGAACGTCGTATCCGTAAATATCTAGTGTGAAAGGTGTTAATAAGCAAGGAAGAGAATCATGGTTTAACGAAGAGTGTCGAAAAGTGTACAAAATATCATTTTGCTGGCTCAGATTATTCAGATACTAGAAACAAAATTGGTTTAAAAGTAATTATATTAAATCTAATAAGACGTACATACATACAAGGCATTCTGTAAAAGGAAAAACGAAAGCATACGGTGAGAAAAAAACATCCAGGAATTCTGGAAATTAGCAAAGGCACTAAATGGTAAAAACCGAATATTTGTCACCGTGGTCAGCACTTTAACGAGCTTCTTAATGTGACCACTACTGTAGTAATATGGCAATATGCAGTTCCTGGATTTACTAATGAGATCCTTGATTAAATCATTAGAAGAGAGGAAATCGAACTAGCTTTAAAAACTCTTAAGAATGGCTAATGATATTCCCTTAGATTTCTTTAAGTAAGCGACAGAAAATTTCGATGAAAACCTTACCTACTTACTAGTGCCTCACCCAATAAACTTCTCCATCTAGCTCGGTCCCTAGCTAGATATCTCCAGTTTCGTGCTCCAAGTTGGGTGAGGTCACTTTCCACTTGTGTGCGCCACCTGATCCGCGGTCTTCCTCTACTGCGCTGTCCTGTGGGTGTGGATTTGAAGAATTTCCGGGCTGGAGCATTGGTTTCCATGCGCTCTACGTTACTTTTTTTTTTTTTTTTTTTTCCCTTTTATTTATTCCAATAAATTTACATTTGGTATCTGCAAAGCCTATAAGGCTTGTCTGCAGAAGACTTTACATATTTTAAATTCATATAGTGTTGAACAATTTGAACAATTAAAAAATTCAAACAGATAGCAATATTTTTTTTTTTTTTTTTTTTTTTTTTTTTTTTTTTAAATTTTATATGAAAAAATACCTATATATGAATAAATACCTATGCATAATTATGTATAGTTATGGACCAAGATACAGATTTTTAACTTCTCTCAACAGGTCATTCTTCGGTAGGTTGTGAAATTCTCTTGGGAGATCATTTAGGACCATGGGTACTGCTACATCGAACTTCCTGCGCCCATACTCGTTACGGAACCTCGGTATTTCGTAAAAATGCTGTTGACTTCTTCTGGTGTTTACTTCTTGCTGAGTTGGTATTCTATAAGCACTATCGTAAACATTTTTCAAGATATCTAGATTATAGATTTGAGAAATATTGAGCATCTTCACTTCCATCCTGTGTTCGGTATCATTGTATTGTCGATTATGAGCTCGAATGACAATTTTTCGAAGTCGTTTGTGTATGTTTTGCAAAGGTTGCATTTGTGATGCTTTTCCCCATGCAAGTATTCCATACCTTAAATATGATTCCACCAATCCAAAGTAGCATTGCTTAAGTACAGATGGTGTGCATACTGTGCTTAGATGAAAAAGTGCATACGCCGATTTTCGCAACTTTTTTGTCACTGATTCGATGTGATAGTTCCACTTAAAGTTGTAGTCAACTATTACCCAGCCATCTTAGTCGTTGGACTTTTACCCTTCTAGCTAAGTCTACGTCACTGTACAGTCGTTAAACTAGTTGTTAAACCTATACTTTGAGTAAAATTCTCCATAATCTAACTCTTCCAATCATTTTCTTAATTTAAAACATAAAAATGTTAGCTAAAGTTTTCTAGATAGATATAGTTAGATATAGATAGATGATTGGTTTGTACTTAATTAATTTACGTGTATCCAATCAATTGTTTAAACAATAGTCTTAATATCATGGATTTGGCCGTCTGCAAGAATAAAAAAGAAAATTAAATACACACAGTATTCCCCGCTTAATTGCACTGACCATATATTCAGATTTTTTGGTCAATTATCCAGGTGGTTTAATTCCGGCTGCTCTTCTTCTTGGATGAAGCCTGCCTTTAAAAAAAGAACTTGCAAATGTAGGTTTATTAGTAAAATATTTCCAATATTACCTTTCTAAAACAATTTCTTATAGTAGAAGGTGTTATAAGCCACAAACAATGTTTACTTATGTGCATTGCTTCCAAAGATGTGATCGACTTTCAAAATTCTTCGATAGTTTTGCCACGTTAGATGGCTGTAATTTGTTTCCTTATTATACTTTGCTGATAGGTAGTTTTGAAACAATGAATAATGCCTTGGTCAAGGGGCTGAACGATGGACGTTGTATTTGTGGGTACAAACTGCACGTTTATATTTTTTAAATCGTCGAACTTTAATTTATATAAAATTTGGGCCCATAAATGTTGGCTCATCCATGCCTTTTTGTTGGAGAAATATTGCAAAGGTACAACCTTATTTTTAAAACACCTTGGCGTTTTGGTTTTTCCAATCACAATCATTTTTTGTCCGTCCAATTATCCGAAAAAATTTCCACGTATTAAGGTTTTCTGCTGCATATTTTTAAGATCAATTAAACGAGTAATTCAACTAAGCGGGGTTCAATTAACCGTCTAAAAACCTTTGCTACTAATACGGAAAATTTTCCAAGCCAATTTTTTCGATCAATTAAGCGGAATGTTCTATTGAGCGAGGTGCAACTAAGTGGGGATTACTGTATTTGTAAATAACGGTTTTAATATAATATATAATAAGCTAACTTGAACTATCACATTGAATGTGTTAAAAAAAGATTCGTTGTCTAGAACTTTGGTCGATTTTGCAATACCTACTCAAAAAGTTTGACGACATCCATCTCATTTAATTCACATAAGACTTACTTATCCGATAGTATGCTGCTTCCAAATACATCTAGTTTCTCTTAGTACTGGACATTTTCCGAAATTCGTCTTCCCGTTCTTTTAAGTTGCATAGAGTATTTCATGGAAGAATTATGAGACAGTCTACTGTAAGTTGACCATAACAATGACTCAGCCACTTCCACTTCATCAAACTTAGAGATAAACTAGTTTTATTAATCTCATCTACTCTGCATACCACAATTGCTACAGTCTTGAATAGTTTTGAGGACTACCTTTTTTTACTAACCGAAATTGCAGCACTATCAGTACTTTAGGCAAATGGTCCACTTGAGGCTTAAGAGTTTTTATAAAGAAAGGCGAGATTCCTGTTTAATGTGATGGAAAATGAAAAATTATTTTTAAGAAATAAACAAGGAGTCGTTCAACGGAGTCGAATTTCTTCTTGTACACCGTGCAGAATTCTCCGTCTCCGATACGGACTGCAAAATCTTATATTTACTGATGTCTGTTGATCTATTGCAGCCTATTGCAGCTTATCAATAAAATTCTTCTCCAAGTTTATGCTACTCGTAAATATTAAACAAAAATATTTAAACTTCTTGACTATATCAATAGATTTTGGATTGAAGACATATCTTTTATTGCCAGCTTGTCTTAAACCTCCTCTTTTGAAAATCATAACTCTAGATTTAAGAATGTTGACAACATAGGTACATGGTACACCTAGTTGACGATACATACGTTGAAGTGTTTCTGCTGAGCAGTTCCTTGTCTCACTCCGTTTGTAACCTTACGACAAGAAGCTTTCTGCTATACTTCTATACGAAAATGTTGTCTATAGTTGAATAGACATTCCAAAAGCCAGCAAGAAACTCTTTTAGCAAGCTATTTGAATCAATCCACTTTGTACGACACTTGTGAAAGACTGTTTTGAAAATTTTATACGACGAGTTTAGAAACAAGATTCTCTGATAATTTGTTGGACCTAATAAACGCAAATGATTGCGTCGGTAAACTCAGGAAAAAGCTCTCAATCCATTACTTTGTTAAAAACCACAGCTAGGTTTTCCTCGCATGAGAAGAGTGTGGTCGAAGATGTTCGAAAGCAGGAATGAAGTTCGAAATTTTATAAGCAGGTGCAACGAAAATCAAAAGTACGTAAACCTCGAACAGAAGGCTGCAAAGACGAAAGTGAAAACATCATAGTGGAACCGCAGTCAATGCTGAGGATATGGAAGGACCACTTCTGCAGACTGTAAAACGGCCATATAGATTGTCATATCTAAGCTAAAGTCTAACAAAGCCGCTGGAGCAGATGGCTTGAATGGCTAGGTCTTCAAAGCAGCTGGAGATAATTCGGTTAGGACCATGCACCAACTTATCTGTAAGATATAATCGGAAGAAAGCATGCCCGATGAATGGAACCTTGGTATTGTTTGCCCGATTCTGAAAAAAGGAGACCATCTAAACTGCAACAACTATAGTGGAATCAGTCTACTTAACATCGATTACAAAATCTTCCTTGCCGTAATATGTGAACGGTTAAAGCATATCGTCAACAACCTGATCAGTGTGGTTTAAGACCAGGAAAGTCCACAGTTGATCAAATATTCACAATACGGCAGATCCTGGAAAAAACCAAAGAACATCAAATCGACACCCACCATCTTTCCATCGATTTGAGGGCCGCATATGACAGCATCAAATCAGAGATCAAACGAAGAATAACTCTTGCTAACCGCTGTTTCTTTGGGCTAAGAAAGCAGTTGAGTTGCAAAGCTATATAAGATACTCATCATCCCCGTCCTGCTATACGGTGCAGAAGCATGGACTATGACAAAAGCGGATGAAAGCACCTTGGGTCGTTTCGAGAGAAAAATTATTCGTGTGATCTACGGTCCCGTATGCATAGAAGGGGAGTGAAGGAGGTCTAAATTTAAAAATCTACGATTTCTTGGAAAAACTATGTACCACGTTAATCGATTTCGATTTTTTGAACCCGATCAGTAGGGTTGATGAATACTTTTTATGAGCTCTTCCGAAAAAAATCACTTTCCGCAACTAATGGAATTATAACGTAACCTCAAAAGATGTGGATTAAAACTTAGCTGAATTTTGAGATTTTTGGGCTCTAATACTCTACACACCTCTCAAAAGAAAATCTAGTATTTCAAATAGGATATAATTGAAAAATATTGAAAGAATGAAGAAAAGGTTTTCATTATTGGTTAAAATGAAAACTCTCTAATTTATTTTGTTGAATAAATTATACGTTCTTTGCTTTGTTTATATAATTAATTTGAGATAACTTGAGTCCCGGGATGTCTTACATTGATCTAAGTGTGGCGACAACATCATTAATCGCAAGCCCATTTACCTCGGGATATCCAGAGTTTATTAAGATTTGTTTCGAATCTTTAAGATTATTCATTTGGACTGCACTTCTTTCCAAAGAATCAAGAACTTGATAATCTTAATATATATAATTCTTCTGTGAGTGTGTATGTCACTGAACTTCTCTTAAACGACTGGATCGATTTTGATGAAATTTTTTGTGTGTGTTCAAGGGGATCTGAGAATGGTTTAGATTCACAATTTTATCCGCTAGGTACACCTGTTATGCTTTTAAGAAATTTAAGCCCTCCCAATATGTGTAATGGTACAAGACTATTGATCAAAGAATTAAGAGATAATGTGATTGTAGCAACTATCATTACAGGTCCCGTGGCTGGTCAGCTCGCACATGTTCTGCGGATTCCAATGATACCAACTGATTTGCCCATATCTTTAAAAAGGTTACAGATCACTTTAAAAATATCCTTTGCCCTAACAATAAATAAATCCCAGGGACAAACTTTTTCCATAGTTGGTATCGACTTCAGGAAAGAGTGCTTTTCCTACGGGAAATTGTATGTGGCACTTTCTCGAGTAGGATCTCCTGAAAATTAATACATTTTGCTGCCACCTAGAAATACCACAGTCAACGTAAGGTACAGGGAGGCTTTAAGATAAGCATACAATTTTTTCTAATTTAGTGATTTTTGGTCGTTTTAATTAGCATGCTTATAACTTAAATATCTGTACCTAATTTTGTCTATCCGTGCGAAGCCGGGACGGGCCACTAGTAAATACTATAATATATCACAAGTATCAGTACATTTATAAACAGTTCTCAAAAACAATTCTTTCAGAATAAATATAAGCAGGATAATCAAGAATTTATTTGGCAGTATTGCAGCTCGCAATAAAAGAACTTGAAAAAGTACTGATACAGGAATGTTTCAAGTATCAAGTACAAGATTCTTGATTTTTTCAAGAACCAATTCACCAGTATCGAGTTATGGTTCTTAACTAGCTCTGGTACTTGAACATTTATAACCTAAAAGTATGGATTACTAGTAATTTAGAATTAAGTGGTCCTTATTTGGATGTAGTAAAAGACCACCGCTCTTAAAAGCCTTTTTTCTACTTGCACTTTTTTTTGACCAAATACAACCCTCGTCTGTTTTTTTTTAAATCTCATTGATTTTTGTTCTAGATTGAAATATTTAACTGTTACTTTATTTTAATTTCAAGCAGAGATATTTTCGAACTCTACTGTGTTTTTGTTCCATAACATTTGATTGAATCCACTTAAAATATTTAAAATCGTTCATCTCGAACAATATCCGGAGGCCACTGCGCGGCGCGGTGCGGCGCATCAGCAATGATTTTTAGTGGTTTTGTGGTTTTTCTGCCACATTGAATTTTTGAAAATATATTTCGTATTTTTCTTTTTTTTTTTGTTCTCATAAACCATAAGATTTTTCGTCATAAAGTTACATACACATAAATCCAATTTTATTTATTTTTACGATTTTATCGAAATAAAATGTGAGCTCTTTCGTTTCGTAAATTTCAATCCAGCCATCAGTATCACAAAGCTTGAAGTAGAGTATAAGGTACTTCTATATAGCTATGGCCTCTATCTGTACATTAGTTGAGTTCAGTTCATGACTGTTTGCTCCAGCTCCAACTCCAGAGGCAAGGATGAATTTTAAAAGGCCGCAAGTGCACCGACAGAAACAGAAACAGAAGCACCGAGAGACAGAGTCAAAGTCAACCATTAGCAATGGAAAAAGAGTGGAAAATATTTACTGCTTCCAAAAAGGATAATAAACGAAAAACGCTTGTGGTTGTTTTCATCCATTTGAACGGTATTTTGTTGTTTTTCTTTTGTTTATATAGCCACTTTTATATATATTTTGTTTTGTAAATATTTCATACAAACAATAATAAAAAAACAAAAATATACCTTTTACGATGCTTGAAAGTTGTTTAGACGATTTTATGAGTCATCCATATGAGTTGAGTGGAGGATTTTGATGGATGGTTGGCATCATTGATGGGGCACTCTTGATGGCCTCGTGTGTTGAATTTTAATGGTTTGAAGTGGGCTTATGGCAATGGCGGGCGTTATCGGGAAGTCTTCTTTTTCACAATAAAACGAAGGACTATAAGGGCAGAGAAGTAAGGCATTGTTCTTCATTTTGTTATACTTCGTGTTCCTACTTAGTTTGGTATCATTCTTATAAATAATAAAAATTGGGTCATCAATATACCTACCTCCGTACCTACCTTCTAGTGCCCTTTTTTTATTCTTTAAGACTTTGCGAGGTTCTTTAGAAACTTCAAAAATTATGTTATTTCTTATACTCACAAGTCACGACGAATAAATAGGAATTATATGACAAGTATTGCATTCGTAAAAAGAAAATCGAAAATCGAGATTTTAATCAAACATGACATTACGATGGTAGAAAAGTCGAAAAAAGTGGGTCCGGCGATTCCTTGTGTTAATTCTTAATTTAAAGCTAGAGCCTTGTAGCAAGTTTATTTCAAATTTGCTTTCTTTTAGTATTTGTTTTGAGATCTTCAATTTCCCACGATTTCCCAATGATTTCATGACGAGAACTTTGGTCAGCCTTGAGTCATGTTCCCCGTTTAGAAATGTGATCAAGTTAAGCTGAAGTGTATACACAAAGAGAGTCGAAATACCATTTTTGATTGTAAGCATAAAATTGGGAGTCATTTTGTTGGCAGCCGTAAGAGTTTTTTTTGTTTAAAGTAACGCAGAAGTTCCTTCACATCGTCGTACTATTTGCATATCTGCACAAACTAGGACCCTCAATATCAATAAGTTGTAGAACTTAAAACAGCTTCGAAGAATTGAAAGCTTTTTAGGAATCTGTGAGTTTTCTAAATAAAACCGAACCACACTGATAACTTCCCATCCCGTCTGTCGATTTGTCTTGCTTAAAAGGTTTGCAGGTTTTCGTGTTTTGTCAAAAAAGTTATCAGTTAAATTAATTAAAAAAATTCTAAAATCACCAACAACATTTTGCATATGATGAAATTTATTTATTTATTTTTATTATTATTTTTTATTCACTTATTTATTCTATTACTTATTTATTTTTGTATGTATTTGTTATTTATATATCTATTAATTTATTTATTTATTTAATTACTAGCTTTTTACCCGCGGCTTCGCCCGCAGTGGAGAAATTAAATAAGTATGAGAGATAAAGGGTGAGGGTATAATAATAGAAATGAGCCAATAACAATCAATGGATTATTATGATATTCAATTAAAGGATCATATTGAAACCCAGTACCATTAAACACAGCCCAATCATTACGCATGAAATTTCGGCGGTGCGTGGTCTGCATGTCTGCATTATGAATTCTTCTCGCCTGCGATTGTTCTGGTGTTTCTATCGCTCTTCTAGTTGTCTGCAGTGCAGCTTGTCTTTCTAAACGAACTCGTGCCTGAAGAGGCGTTTCAGCTGCTCTTAAAACTCTTTGTCGCTCAGCTTGTTCTTGTCTCCTCAGCTCTGCGTGATCCGAAGTTTCTTGATTTCGTGCAACTTTTGCGGCACGGGCCCGAGATGAATTTTTGGATAGACCAGATTTCCACTTCCGAGGCATTTCTTCAAATAAAAGCAGAGTAAGAATTAACATCAGCCAGTAAGATCTAAAATAATAAAGTAACAGCTAACCACAAAAATTACGGATAACCTCAAAAATGTGAATAGTATTATACTGCATGTAACGACAGAAGAAAATAAGAATAAATATAGAAAAATTAGAAACAGTTGAAACTATATTCAATTGAATTAGATATTGTCGTCACCGTCGGTAATACAGTGAGTTGGTATTACAGTATTCAGGGTTGAAACTTCATTACTATGATGCTAGATGATGCTAGATGGCGTTGAAGTAGCTAAATTTGACGATATTTTGACAAACAATTTTCTTATTTTTCGTAATTTTTTTTTATTTTTTTTAATAAAAAGTATCCTATGTTACTTCTAATACCTTCAAGAGTGTATGTGCAAAGTTTCATGATGATCGGTTAAGTAGTTTTTGCGTGAAAGCGTAACAAACAAACTTACATTCGCATTTATAATATTATTATATATATAAGTAGGGATTTATTTATTTATTTATTTATTTATTAATTATTATTTATGTATACATTTCTAAATGCTTTTGATTTGTGTTCTTTGACACTTTATCTGCTATTTATCTTTCAATTTTTTTTAAATTTGTATACTGTTTGTTTAAGTTATAATTGAAATTTTGCATTTTTAGCTTTTGACTGCATTCCACCCCTTCTCTCTGCTCTATATAATTAATGTAGGTATTTATTTATATTCTTTTTTTTTGTCTTAAATTAAGGTTTTCAGTAGCTTTTCCTTCAACTAAAACTCTTTATTAATGTAATATTTTTAGCTACAATAAAAATCTAAAAAGCAAAAAAAAAAAAATGATGAAATAGTTTGATTTCAAAATCTTTTTCTGTTAACGAGATTTTTATTCGAAAATCAATTTTTACCAATTTTAGTAGCATTTCTTAAAATTTTTAACTTCCCATAGGAAGTTATTGTAATGGGTCCGATTTGTCAAATTGAAAATTTTGATATTTCTCGACGTTTCAAGGTCCCTAGAGTCGAAATAAATGATTTTTAGAAAGATGTCTGTGCGTGCGTGTGTACGTACGTTCGTACGTCCGTACGTCCGTATGTCCGTACGTCCGTACGTTCGCGACGTTTTTTTCGTCGTCCATAGCTCAAGAACCAGAAGAGATATCGACTTCAAATAAATTTTGTTATACAGATAATAAGGCAGAAAGATGCAGAAAGGGCTCTCAAGAAAATTGCGTGGGTGGTTTTTTTACCATAGCAGTTTAAAAAAAAGGTGAACATTTTGGTTAAACCTAAATATCTCCTGAACCAATGACGCTAGAGACTTGAATTAAATTTATATTATATATTGTAATGTGATACAAAACAATTATATTTTTGGAAAAAATTGCAATTAACGGTTTTTTTTATAAATCAAAAAAACTGAAAAAAAAAATTTGTCACCTCGAAAATTTTACGACTAAAATATGATTTTATCTCCAAAACAATTTTCTGCAACGAAGAATAATGTTTTTGACATCTAATAAAATTTTGAGAAAAATCGAATTGACAGTTTTTTGACAAAAAATAAAAACCTAAAAAAAAAATTAATCAGAGTTGGTAAAAATAGATTTTCGACTCAAATATCTTTTCAAAACTTTGAGATATTGGCTTTAAACTACTTTTATCTTCCAAAAAATATTGTTTTCAACATTTAGTAAAATTTTGAAAAAAATCGAATTGACAGTTTTTGTACAAAAAATTAAAAACCTAAAAAAAAATTAACAAAAGTTGGTAAAAATTGATTTTCGACTCAAATATCTTTTCAAAAATTTGAGATAGTGGCTTTTAATTAATTTTAACTTACAAGAAGTATTGTTTTCGATATCCGATAAAATTTTGAGAAAAATCGAATTGACAGTTTTTTTTTACAAAAAATAAAAACCTAAAAAAACAATACTAAAACTTGGTAAAAATTTACTTTCGACTCAAATAGCTTTTCAAAAATTACAAATATTGGCTTCAAACTTACTTCAGTAATTTTTTAAAATGAAATCTACAAAAATAGTACGCAAATTTGGTAAAAATTAATACATATAGACGACTTTTAAGCAAGACAAATCGACTGACGGGATGGGAAGTTATCAGTGTGGGTCGCATCCCAGCCTCTTTTTTATTTTTAATTTAAACAAATACAATTTGGATGAATGAAATGAATTTGAAATCAATACCTTCTATTTTTCACAAGATATCGAGAACCGAACATCATTTTTTACCAAATTTGCGTACTATTTTTTGTAGATTTTATTTTTTTATGAAAAAACTCACTGTTGGATTTTAATAAAAATTTTACTGAATGTTGAAAATTATATTTTCTGTGAATGAAATTAGTTTGAAGCCAATATTTTTAATTTTAAAAAAGATATTTGAGTCGAAAATCAATTTTTACGAACTTTTAGTGATTTTTTAAAGGTTTTTATTTTTTGTAAGAAAATTGTCAGTTCAATTTTTGTCAAAATTTGACTGAATAATGAAAACAATATTTCTCATAAGATAAGATTAGTTTAAAGCCAATATCTCAAAGTTTTGAAAAGGTATTTAAGTCGAACGTCAATTTTTACCAACTTTTGTTAGTTTTTTGTAGGTTGTTAATTTTTTGTAAGAAAAACTGTCAATTCGATTTTTCTCAAAATTTTACCGAATGTTGAAATTAATATTTCTTATAAGATTAAATAAGTTAAAAGCTATTATCTCAAATTTTGGAAAAGATATTCAAGTCGAAATTCAATTTTTACCAACTTTGGGTAATGTTTTTTTAGGTTTTTATTTTTTACAAAAAAACTGTCAATTCGATTTTTCTCAAAATTTTAGCAGATGTCAAAAACATTATTTTTCGTTGCAAAGAATTGTTTTGAAGATAAAATTAGTTTTCATAAAATTTTCGAGGTCGCAAACATTTTTTTTTTCAGTTTTTTTGATTTATAAAAAAACTGTTAATTGGATTTTTTTACAAAAATATAATTGTTTGGTATCACGGTACAGTATATAATATAAAATTTAATTCAAGTCTCTAGCGTCATTGGTTCATGAGATAAATTTTGAGAAAAATCGAATTGACATCTTTTTTACCAAAAATTAAAAACCTCAAAAAAATTTAAGAAAAGTTGGTAAAAATTGATTTTCGACTTAAATATCTTTTCAAAACTTTGAGATAATGGCTTCTAACTAATTTTAGCTTATAAAAAATATTGTTTTCAACATTCGTTTAAATTTTGAGAAAAATCGAATTGACAGTTTTTTTTACAAAAAATAAAAACCTAAAAAAAAACAATACTAAAACTTGGTAAAAATTTACTTTCGACTCAAATAGCTTTTCAAAAATTACAAATATTGGCTTTAAACTTATTTTATTTCACAGAAAATATTGTTTTCGATATTCAGTAATTTTTTTAAAAAAATCCAACAGTAAGTTTTTTCATAAAAAAATAAAATCTTTCAAAAAATAGTACGCAAATTTGGTAAAAATTGATACATATAGACAAACTTTTAAGCAAGACAAATCGACAGACGGGATGGGAAGTTATCAGTGTGGGTCGCATCCCAGCCTCTTTTTTTACAGAAAATTTGGTGCATGCTCCTAACGAAATTGTCTCCAGCTGTTATACAGTCTGCAGAAGTGGTTCTTCAACGGGAATGGCTGAAAAGTTACCAGTGTGAGTCGCATCACAGCTTCTTTTTTAATCTATTAATCATAAGCTGTAGTTCTGCCTGGATGACCGCGTCGTCCGCGAAGAATAAGTACTCATTTCATGGATTCATCCAGAAACATGGAAGAATATCAGAGGGCCTAGCAGACATCCCAGTCTTACACCAATTGCTGTTCCAAGACAATCCGCCAGCTCATTCCCATTCCATATTCGCTAAGGAATTCACAAAGGAGATGCCACTGCATTGTTGATTATTGAATACTGGAATTGTTCAAGCACTCTTGTTGGCTTGAAGATATAACTAAATGACACAACAACTTTTTCAAAAAAATGTTCTTATTAGACTCGAAAATTGATTGAAAGAAATAATTCACTTCTATATACATTTTGTCGAGTAATTTCTGTTTTAAGTTTTCTAAACATGTTGAGGAACACAAGTAATTTTTGTTTAGCTTTCCAGTATTCTTCATTAAACCAATGTTGTTTTCTGACTGATATTTTTGTATTATTCCTCTTTTCTGCAATATTTTTCTCTAATAAATTTGTCAAAAATCTTGGGTAGAAAAAAGAATTGGTCTATTCTATTTCCAGTTTTGAAACATATTCATCTTGTTGCTTTCATAATATTCATAAGCCCAGGTATCTTTTCATACAAATTTTTGTAGTAACGAAACATTTTTCTTAACCATAATTTCATTTTTCAATAAAATGGTTACTTTATTTCAAAAATTTTCTCAGGAACTAATTCACCGACGAACTATTTTGCTGAACAAGCGCTTAAGAAAAAATAAATTAGGTTGCACAACATTCCATCGAGAACTATTGCATAGTGACTAACAACTCTCAACTATTCGTGTGCGAGTCATGTCAGGGAACTACAGTTTTATGCTGACTCCGAAATTTGAGAAAGCACTTTTCATGAAAAGAATTACTCTTGGAGGATTTATTAATTCCTCGCAAGAGGCAATACCAATGAAAAAACACAGGCATGGATTGAACCCAAGACCTCTGGCATGACACTTCAACAAACTAACCATCAAGCCACGGTTACTTCAAGTATCTCTTAAGTTTTTTTTAAGAAGTTAAGTGGCATTTAAATTTGTCAACATATGTACATTTGTTTTGCAGCTATATTTTAATTCTTAAAATGAAGCCACTGTTTTACTTTTTGAATATAGAAGCAATTTCGTGCGACCCAGTCGTGCATTTTATTTTTTAATACTTCAGGAGCTTCTATAGAAACTTCAAAGTTGATATTGTTTTGTTTTCTTTGTTTGAAATATAAAAAAAAAAATATAATTAAATTTGCTTTTACTTCATGTTACAGGAGTAGGTCGATAGAAAATGAAATTTTTGACGGCAGCCATTTTTTCTGTTCTTGTGAACTTTATGACACAAAATTAAAGCATTTCTTCTTTTCCTTACCACTTCATGGCAGCGGGTATTACAAAAATTAATTAAAAAATTCAATCCTATCATTTAGCTGTTTCCGATTGAAAATCAAGGAAAAAATGGAAGAGAAAAACTTTAAAATAATAATAAAAAGAAATTAAACTAAAAATTTATTAATTTCCAACGTCTACCCGCGAGAAGATCTTTCAAGAAAAACTGAAAAACTTGCAAAACTTTGTAAACTCGAAATTGATTTTTTTTTCCTTAAAGTAATAAAACAAAATGCTAAGAATCTCAAAAACATTTTAATCCTTCGATATTTCCTGCGTTTGATTTGTTTTTTTTTTTTTCTTTTGCTCCTCGTTCGTATTAACACTTCTTTTTAAAACCCTCATTCATGGTCCTTCATCTTCTTCGTCGTCGTCGTCTTGGTGCTTGTCCTGGTCCTGGTTCCTGGTCGTCGTCTTATGGTCGTCCTTGTCGTAACTATGTCCAACTATTTTAAATTAAGCTCAAACTATTAATTGAATAACACTACAAGTAGAAGGCGGCACGGGGTGAGCATCAGTTGCGAAACGCATAAACTTTTACATCTTCTATAAATCTATAGACAAAAGCAAAACAAAATTTCTATCTGTTGGATACACTTTTTAAATCTATGGCCACCAACTGTGGATATCCGGTTAGGGAAAGTCTTCTTCGTTTCGTCTGTCCGTCTGTCCGTCTGTCCATCCGACTTCGTTGTTCGTCCTTGTTTTGATCGAATGCCGCTGCAGGACTTTCTCTTCGGTTGTGGATGGTGGCAGAGAAACCGTTTTCTGATATAAGAATAAAAACATAAGATAAAAACCAAAATCGTAAATAGAAGATAGAAGAAGTATTAATCCGATGGAAAAGTTTCTTTGGTCCAAAAGAAAAGGAGAAGTTTTCTTACTTCATTCGATTTTCTTTCTTATTTTTTGTTTTATTTTTCTCGGTGTATATTTTCCTTAAACGAAACAAGTGTCTACGAGTTTAGCTTGTCAAGTGGAAAGTTTTATCTTCGGTTATCTTTTTCTTCTTCGTTTTTATGTAAAATATTTCTTCTTTTCAAATCCTTTTCGGTTTATTTCTTTTCTTTTGGTTTCTTTTTTTTGTTTGATTTTGAAAATTCAATTGTTTTTGGTGGTTTCCTTTGGAAAAGTTTACTTTTTTTTTCCTTATAACTAATTTAAACAAATAAAAGGAAACAAGAATTTGTGAAGCTTTTGTTTTACCAAAAATAAAACTCAAAGTGCTTTGTTTTCGAACAAAATAAATACCTACACTTAGTGGAGTTTTAATTGCATTTGGGTGTGTTTGTTGTTTTGTTGGTGTCCTTTTTGGAGTTAAATTTAAAAAATAATTCAGGTAAGGTATTTCAGGACTTAAGTAATCTCGAGTTAAAGAAATAGGTACTTTGAAAAGGCAAGTAATAGTGTTTTACAAGTATAAGGGGACAAGTGGAGTGTACTTATTTGAACAGTACTTGACCAAGTACTTAAAAGGCAATTTAAGTATTTGAATATTACTTCAAATACTTGAGAAATGTTTCTAAAATTTGAGCAGTTATTTCAAGGACTTGGAAGTACTTCAAGTACTTGCGTAAGTATTTTTAAAAAAATGTATGGCTTAAATAATATTTGGACAGCTGTCACTTTAGAAGCTGCCAACTTTTGGCATTTACTTACTTAAGGTGGCGCTACAGTCCGGGCGGACCTGGGCCTCAACCAACATGCGTCTTCAGCCAGCTCGGTCCCTGTCACCTGTTTCTCAAGCCAAGTTGGTTTAGGTCTTCACCTACCTGAGTGCACCACCTGAGTCGTGGTCTTCCTCTACTGCGCCGTCCCTCGGGTTTGGATTCGGAGACCTTCCCAACCAAAAAGTTTATGTTCGCTCTACAAGACCTAGCCATCTAAATCTTTGGACTTTTATTCTTTTAACTAGGTCAATGTCGCTGAAGAGCCCGTACGGTTCGTCGTTGTATCTTCTCCTTCTTCTACTCCACTTTCCATCTATGCAGACGGGACCAAAAATCACTCGAAATTTTTTTTTTCTCGAAGCATCAAAAGACGCTCTCATCTTTCTTTAACACGGTCCAGGCCTCAGCGCCATAAATGAAAATCGGGATGATGATTTTAGATGCTCCAGAGATGACGTTACTTCTCAATTGCTATATAAGTCCAAAGAAGCAGCGATTTGCAAGAGTTATTCTTCGTTTGATTTCAGCGCTGGTGTCGTTGTCTGTGTTTATAGCGGTTCCTAAGTAGACAAAGTCCTTAACTACCTCGAAGTTATAGCTGGCCATGGTGACGTTTTGTCCAAGACGTCGTTGTTCAATGTCCTTTTTTGATGACAGCATATACTTCGTCTTGCCCTCATTGACCACTAAACCCATCTTTTCCGCTTCCGTCGCAATACTCAAAAACACTCCATTGACATCACGCTTTGATCTTCCAATTATTTCAATATCATCTGCGTATCCGAGTAATTGAATATAGCTTTGGAAGATTGTGCCTCTAGTGTTGACGGTTGAGTTTTACACAATTCTTTCCAGAACGATATTGAAGAAGTCGCATGACAGTGGTCTAAAACCTTTTTTGACATCAAATGCATCTGTGAGATCTTTTCCGACCTTGATAGAGCAGCGTGAATTCTCAACCGTTATTCTGTTTAAACGGATAAGTTTGACAGGGATGCCAAAACTAGACATTGCTCTATAGAGATCTTTCCAATTGATGCTGTCATATGCGGCTATTGCGGGTATCAATTTGAAGTTCCTGGGTTTTTGGACTTTCCTGGTCTGAAGCAACACTGATAAGGACCTATCAGGTTGTTGACGAACGGCTTCAGACGTTCACATAATACGGCGGAGAGGATCTTATATGCAATGTTAAGGAGACTAATGACTCTGTAGTTGGCACAACTTAGAGGGTCTCCTTTCTTATGTATCGGGCAAACTATGCTGAGATTCCACTCATCGGGCATGCTTTCTTGCGACCATATTTTGCAGATGAGTTGGTGCATGCTCCCTACCAAGTCTTTGTGCCACCAAAGATGTCTTCTCTTCCTAGCTTGTTGTTAAAACCTCCTAAGACAATTTTAATGTGATAGCAAGGGCACTGCTCATATGTCTTGTCCAAGAACTAGAAGAATATGTCTTTATCTTTTTCCTCTGTTGGGACATGCGTACATATTGGGCCTATGTTGGCCAATTTAGCCTTGATGCGGATTGTCGTGGCATTTGGCAAATAAAAATTACGCCATTACTAAAATTGAATCTAAGAAAAAACTGTTTAGAATTTTATAGTCAGAGTACTCAAAGTGAAGCCATTTTTTGGTTGTCGTAAGGCACCTACTGAAAGAGTTTGAGCTGAGATCTGTGTTGAGTTTAAAGACCGTGATCAGCTGGTCAACGAGCTCACTTGAATATTGGACTCAAACAAATTTAGTTATCGAAAAAGCTTCTAAGAGAAGCAAAACGAGAAAGCCAACTAGAATAGCCTTAATAACGTTTTCAGGATCTTTAACTAGTCACTATTTATGCTTCTTCCGTAGTGACACAGACTTCAGTGCAGGTTTTTCCTGAGCCAACTTAATTGAGGAAAACAAAAAAGGTTTAAGCAAGCCAGAAAGGCCATTTCACATTTTCGAAGTGTCAACATTTTTGCATGACCAAGAATTACGTCTACAAATATAGCAAATGTCTCAAAGGCCATAAGAATTCTTGGTCATTCGTAAAAACCATTAAAAATTCTTGCTCTTTCTCGGTCCCTATGCTTCTTCTCAATGATACTTCTTTAGTTAGCTCTTTAGAGAGAAATTATCTTTTTGCCAATTTAACGCTGACATAAAGTTTTTGATTCGGCTTGTGCTTGACATTCTTTAGGACCAATCTTTTCTCGTACTCTTACTGTGACAAGAGTCATAAAAGATCTCATCTGAATGGTACACATTACACAAGCTATTATTGTGAAGGGACATTCTTCCATGTTATCAAAATTCCTAAGTATGGTCTCGTTGCAAGTAATTGAAAAATAGAATTTATTCCTAAAAAAACTTTGAATCCTCATCTGTTTTTTCTTTCCAAGGTCATGGAAAGGTTAATCAATTAATAGTTAAAGAAATTACTTAAAAATCAAAGGCTTCTTAATAAGCGACAACATCATGGTTCATCTTACGGGATAGGAGTAATAATGTCCTAAAACACCAACTCCTAGCGTTTAGTCTTTGTTTGACGGCAAGTTTTTACGATTACTGCCCTTTGATATTGTTTATAGCTTAGTTTTTGAAGAACACTTCAAGTATTCTCAATATTGAGTTGGTCTCTCATTTGGCAAAACGCTTTAAGTGAAGTAGCTCCTCTTTCTAAGCTTTCAAAACTAATCAAATTCACTCTTTTGGCAACCTTTGGTCGTGGTTTTTGCTCATCTATGTATTTGTTTGTTAAGCAATCTTAACCAATAACCTATGATTATAGGAAACCACGATATTTTCATGATGAGGCCATCCCAAATATGTCCCTAGATTTAACAAGTGGGATGTGACATATCCCGTGGTACCACACCAAAAGTGGTATGACTGCTAGTCTTAGATGAAGTAACACCTACGGAAGAGAACCCTGCGAGTGGTCGCCCGACTTGATAAAGTTAAGAAACACGCTGAACCTTAACTACAATTTTTATTAATTATTTATTTAATGATTCTTTGACTAAATTTTTAGTTACTACTGTTTGCTTATTTAACGAATTCTTTGTATACTTATTTTTATCATACCATCTCAAGGATGATTTCTTATCAGCCCTGGGGAAGACGACAATATTTTTCTTCACCATCTTTCTAAAATTGTATTTTTCCAAAGAAGTAAACTAAAGTTTCTTGGATTACTTAACGAAGTTGAGAATTTTCTCATTCATAGACCTTTCAAAGTGAATTTATCAGTTGTAAATGATTGAAACAGTATCATTCATCATCGATCTGTACTGATTTCTCAACTTGCTATCCAGGAGTTCTGTTTTGCTTAGAGGACCTTAAAGTTCCTCACGCTGCCCTTCATTTACATAAAAGTCAGTTTAACTCCCATCTTAGGGGACAGGACAAATAATCACACACAACGACAATACCGAGCGTTTAGCCATAATTTTTATGCTATCTCGTATTTGGCAAAACGCTTCAAGTGAACTACTCTTTCTAAGCTACCAAGACTCAACAAATTCACAACTTTGGTAATACCACTTCATTTGACTTTATCTTTATGTAACTACCGTTTACTTGATTTAACTATTTCTTAATTTACTGATTTTGATTATACCATGCATTGATTATTTTCTAACAGTAGTCTTCCCCTGGACTCCAAGGTATAAGACAATCCGTTTGTTACCGTGCCTTTGGTTTAGATCAATCCCTCCCTTGTCGTTGGATTGAAAAGCATTTGCTTTTTTAACGTTCAAAACAAGTAGTATTAGATGTATTCAAGTTTGAAAACCATAAAATAAATGCTGGTGTGCCTTAGGGTTCTGTTCTGTTTCCCTCATTCTTTTGCATTTTTATTAATGATCTATTTTCTGCTAGAACAACTAAGAACCTTGCTGTTGTATCTCGATTCCTCTTCAATTTTTGAAATTAAACTTTCCTTAAACGACATGACACCGTATTTGACATAAAACCTTAAGTCTTATGGCCTTTAAAGCTCAAGAATTTGAGCAACAACGTCATATCTTCGCTGAGGGTCTTGGAAATGCATCAATAAGGTCCGCATATCATCAAAAAATCATCATAAATGATGAGGCCTGTATATATAACTCAGAGGCTACATTATTAAGCAGAATTGTCATATTTGGGTCTGGAAAAATCTGAGAACGATTATCGATGAGAAGCTCAACATGTCACTGTTTGTTGAGGTTTTTGAAGATTGTGTAATTATTGGAACTTATTTATTCGAAAATAAGGCTGGTACAACTGTTACAGTTTACGGATTGCTTTGGATGGATGGATTTCTTATACAAAGCTAGAATTAGGGAATATTGATGTGAATTGCGATCATTTATTTTCAACTAAAACGCCGCCTCTTAGTGCCACAAAAACAACGAACAAATTGTTATTATTCAACAAAAGTTTCGTGACCTTGACATTTCTCGAAAATGTTATCATAATTGGCTTCTAAGATATTAGATTAGACTTTTTTCTTTAGAATCAAGTGAAAGAGAAAGCCTTTGTCAATACTCCACAATCGATTCAAGAGCTGAATGATTCGCTGAACAATTCGTGAAGTTATAAAAGTTATTCAAATTTACGAATTGGTCAACGGTCATAGAAAATATCATAAAAAGGCTGTAGTGTAGCCAAGGCAGCCATTTGGCCATTATGTTAAATTCATATTTTTATCTGTACAATGAAAATAAAATCCATTCATATATCTTGAAAAGTTCTCATTTATTTCGATATCAAAATGAAACCTCTTATTGGTAACCTTTGTACATGTTTTATAATGTTTGTTCTTACTTGATCTTAGGGTGTAAGGCATGTAGGATTTATTAAAGGTCACAAGTTATTTTATTTATAATGCTATCAACATGAACTAAAGAAAGACCTACATATATTTTTCTAATTAATTAAGGAACTTTATTACGTCCATTATACGTATTGATTTCTTTAGAAATGCATTAAGTTAGGAATTCACAAACAAAAACATACACAAAGTTTTTCAGAGGCCATCACTTTTTTGTCCTCCAACGATAACTTTGTTCGTCCCTAATAAAGAAAACTAATTAATTTAATATAAAAAGGATTTTTTTTTTCATTTGTATTAAGTCGCAAAGATAATGTCAGTTATGTTGCTATAAAGACGCCTCTTCAAATATAGGGTGATGATTTTTCCATATATGTACCTCTCCTTTGAAGTAATACCTTCCTAATGTATGATAACATACTAAAACATTGACCATTATCGTGCCCTGCGGGAAGCAACATTCATCATTCTTAAATTTATTATTTAGCCAAAATATAAAACAAAACCGAAAAAAGTAACAAAATATAATAACAACCCATAAATCTTGTAAAATAAGTAATTTGCCCTTCTACATAGCTTAATAGTGGGTTGTGTGGTCTGGTCTTATATGCATAACTGTATGGAAGGACTACGACTTGGGTTGGGTTGAATCCTGAATCCTCAAGCGCGTTACAACTAAATACAATTTAATAAGTATTCATCATAACAAAGAGAAAATAGGAGGGGAAAAAAATGTCTACAACAAAACAGCAACAAAAATCCGACATGAATCCTAAAGGACTTATATACACAACTGTACCCAGACAGAGGAGCCTTAACATTTTTCTACGCTTGTCCATAATCTCCTCCTCTATATATGTACCCTACCCATCATAATTTCATCCCTGAGCATCACTGGATTCTGGGTTTTGGTTTCACTTGATTATGTTACCAATTTTTGTTTGTTTTGTTATTTAAATAACAGCATAAATGTAACAACATAAAATGGCTAAATAATGGCCAGTCAAGTCCTCAAAGGTAGGTACATGACAACAACAAAAAAAATTTTATATACAAAAACCAGAACAATCATTATCCTTTTTTCGTTTGTCTCTTTTATGTTTTATTTTTAAAAACAAAACAAAAACCTGACCATATCAAACTATTGGAATAAATGGCGCCCGGTATGAAACCCTTCAATCAAAGGGTTCGATATTTTTTTGTTGTTATTGTTGTTTAATATAAATAAATTAAATTGTATTTTATAGAGTTTTTCTGCAAACATTTTCTCTACGCTGTGTGTATAATATTTCACTCAATTGTGGTATTATTTATGGACAAGGACACAAAAAAAATATACACATTCAAACACTTTGACATTTAAAATAAAAATAAAAAGGATACCATTTTGTATGTTATATTATAATGATAATAATAAAATTCAAGGGGCAATATCAAAAATAAATATATGTAGGTATCTAGGAATATCGAAACAACACAAAAATAAAATCGAATCAAAAAGAAATTACTTACTGAATATAATAAAAGCGGGGCGCTACCGCCACCTGGTGAACGATTAATCGCTTCCGTTCCGGAATTAAATTTGCCACCACATTTTTTGGTGGTTTTTGTGTTTGCTTTGTCCTTGTGTTGGCTGTCTACTCAGTGTTTATTTTATTTAGTACTTGAGTGATTCATAGTTAAAAATAAAACAGGATCTAAAAAACAAGAGGAATTGAAAAATAGTGACAGTTTCCGTAAAGGGTAATATTGGAAATTAAATACAACCACTTGAACGAAGGACAAAAAAGAAAAAGTGTGTGTGTTTTAACCAAAATTAAAGCAATTACATACTTTGTACAAAAAGTGATATTTTTAGCTGTAAGTTTTGTGGAAACGCAACTTAACTTGAGTTACGTTAGATTTGAAGAAGCTATAAACATAATAGCCAAAACATCGAACTTCGATCTACGTGCATTTAATATGAATTGGTATAAAAAAAGAAGCCAGTCGGAAAAAAGATGTTGTTTGGGTTAACAGTGGATTTCGAAATGCTCCGAAATATCACCATAATCGTCGAAAAATTCCTGCCCCCTGTTCCAAATTAGAAGAGGGCACCATTTTCTTTTGAGAATTCAAAACGTAGTGGACGGCAGTATCTTGGAGAAGATGTTCTTGAATTCGTCATGCATGTTAGTACAGTATCAGTATCTCTTTCCTATGGACAAACGTTGAAATGTCAAGTCCAGAAACGGCTGTAGCTTGACTTCACATAAGGTTTTAGTTATGGTCAAAAAGTTATTCAATGGGTAACACTCTTTTTTTACTTCTAAAATAGTATTGTAGGCTGGGTAAATGTTAGCATTTCTTTCATTTGCGTTTTTTTAAGTTGATTATATTGGTGTTTTTTAAGTTTCAAAACAGTTATTACAGCTGCGACTTCTTTAGGTGTAAATGGTTCGATCGTATTTGGACTGTAGGGCTCTTAAAGCTTTTTAAGCGTTTTCGGAGAACCTTCAATAACTCTTTTGACGATTTCAGCTTCCTTCGCTTTCCTTCTATTTCAAGCTTAAACTCATCAACAAATGATAATTCTTTAGTCGATCTTTTTATTAGTTTTTGAATTAGCTCTATTTCCACACTCCTGGAATTCCTTTTCAGGTCGTTCTTGTCTAAAAATTATTGGCCCATACATTTCAGAAAATGGAATTTGGAACTCCTTTTGAAGCCAAATCACTTCAGTTTCAAAGTTTTGCTGTATTCGATACATTTTTTACGATCATCTTCATTAAAGACTGTTGTTGACTTTTTTGACATCAAGAACTGCAACACAGCACTAGCACAAACCCTTAGTGATGACTTCAAAAGATTTTCGTTGTGAATGAAAACATAACCCTGACCAAACAGTAACTTTTTCTAGATGCATTGGTAGCTCTTGCAATGTTTCTAGCTGCTCTTCACCCCAAATGCGTCATTTTTGCTTGTTTGTACCTATTCCTATAGAAATGATCCTCAACGCTTAACACATTTTTTTTGATAAAAAAGCTGACCTTTGTCCAACTTTTCAAGAGCCCATTCATCAAAAATTCATCGTTGTTGTAGGTCGTTCGGCTTCAATTATTCTTGCACTAGCTGAATTTTGAAAGTCTTCACACTTAAATCCCTCCTAAAATGTTCCAAGTAGAGTAGTAACAGAGGCGCAATTGCTGCTGAAGGCGCAGGGTTAATAATCTCGGTCTTCTCTAAGACTGTCCGATGAAGCTGCTATATTTTCCACAGTTCGCATTCTACGTAAACGTGGTTAAATATCTAACAATACAAATTTGGTGCGAAATATATTCAAAATAGACCGAGTAGGTCGATTTAACTGTGGATAAAATGGAAGAAGTGTACAATAAACTTTCTTAACAGAGCAAACATTTTAATAATACAATTCAATAATTTGCAAGCATTGTTCGTTTGTTAGGCGATTTATGGCTAAATTATTGACCAAACTAAAGATATTTAACAGTGATAAAGACACGAAACGTTCGTGAGGTTTGACACCTGTGTGAAGCAAACTCCCGAAATAATGACTGCTGAAACCGAAAAATTAACCTTAATACAAGAGTCTGAATATTATTCCTGTTAATTTGATTTAATTTATAACGTAATCTATGAAGAAGACAATACGCTTTAGAATTGAAATTTTTCAAAAAAAAAAAAACATGTTTTTTCTACTCGATTCAATCCCAATCCTACTTTGGATCGTCATAAGCTTTGGAAAAATCTAAAGGATATAGGTTATGTTAAACACATAAACAACTCAGATTAGACGTTACTTCAATTCGAATTTTTTGATATGTCCAAACCAATTTGGATTTTGTCTAGGTCATAGCAGCATCAAAGAGCTTATAAATGTTATTGAAGAAATATGGGATAATGTGGACAAGAAGAATGTTACTTTCCTCGGACTTTTATACTTTTCGAAGATATTTGACACTGTTGACCACCATATTTTATATACTTAGATGTACAAATTTGAGTTTACGCAGTATTTACAACCATTTTTTGTTTGTATACTTATAGTTAAAACATCAAGTCGTTGTTGCTAATAATCAAACGTCATCTTTTCTTCCACTAAACAGAGGTGTCCCCCAAGGATCCATTTAGTGACCTCTTCTATTTAAAATGTAAAATATACTCCGTTTCTAGGTTTTAAATTGTCTTTTCATATATGTATATACTGACGACATCCAGCAACCAAAACCAAGTGTTTGATTATTTTGCAAAATTCAATTAAACGAATATTTTGACCTTTATAATGCTTAGCAAAATTCCAATCTAGTTTGCTGACTCAGTGTTTAATAGGACACTCCCCTAGACAAATCACATAATTAAAATTATTGGAAGAGTGTTACGAAAGTTATGGACTACTCAATTTTTCACCAGAATCGAACAACATGAAGCGAATAACTCCAAATTCACCAATTTATTTCAACAGGTATTTCGCCTGATGAAGCTTTAGAAAAAAATATTAATATCATTATTCAGCTAAATTCTTGAACTTATATCGGTCTATGTATTTTAAGACCAAAAAATGTCTCTTCAAACCTTTACACACATCATATAAACAGACTCTTATTCTATTTTTATTTTTATTATAACTTCAAAGAAATAAAATTATTGTGAAAAATTCCTTCATTATACCTACCCACAGCAAAGAATCTAAATCCATCCAATTTTCATCGCCTTATGTCTTAATAAAAATAACTCTCAGCTGTTCCATTCCCAACCGATTACGCGATTGTCTGACGAGAAATTTTTAAAATTCCCAAAGGAAATAACATTATGATAGTTGTAATCCTTAAAGATGCTCTCAGGAAAAATACACGATCCCAAAATAAAAAGAAAACAATAATCTACCCAATATAGGTACAGTTACTCAAAAACCGCCACAAAAATTTCTTCCACAAAAGTAGTCAAAACTTGAAAGCAAAATACATATCTCTACACAAATAGTTCCTCTTCTTCCTTGAGAAAGGAATAAATAAAGGAAACGAAGTTGAAGACTACAAAAACAAACTTTTTCCATTTGAAACGCTTCAAGGCCAGACAAACGTCCGACCGACCGACCCAAGCAAACGTCCCACCGACCAACCAACCAATCCAATGATTTACTCCATCGAGACCATCCAGGATATCAGTTATGCCCTCTAGTGATGCACTCGCTCTCATGCTCTCCCTTTGCTGCAAAGGACCAAACCAAGAAAAAGATATACTTTAACATCCGGCGTGGCATGGCGCGGCTTGGTGTAGAGTTTTGCGTTCGTTCTTGGCTGCTACATATCTCTGTTGATGATGGAATTGCAAAGAAAGAATTCCAAGAAGGATTTAAACTGTTGGCCCCTTTTTGTGTCGGTTTTCCAACGCATCTTCGTCGTGGTGTAGCCATGGAAGCATCTATTCAATGTTTGCTATAGGTTAAGGTATTCCTTCAAACGAAGAAGTTTTTCCTTTTTATTATTTTCTCGCCAAACCCCAACAATACAACTCACGAAGAAAAAAAAGATGGAAAATAGGGAGAATCTTAAAATATCAAGGATATCTCTTAGCCAGTATCCACATCCTCATATGGATTGTCATTCTTGTAATTTTTCAAATGTCATTTCCACTCTTTAGTCCTTTTTCTGAGTATCTATTTTATTTCTGGGAAAATATTAAGATTTCTGCATTCCTGAAAAAAAAAGTGGAACAAGACCCAAAGATCTCAAAAACTGTCACCAAATCGAATCCTTTCGTTCACAAACGACTATAATACTCGTTCCTATATTCGATAAGAGAAAACTGACATTAACAAGATTTTGAAGGAGTTCTATTCCCTGGGAACATATTTTTCATTTTAAGGTCATACAGGTGGTTCCAGAAAGAAGAAAACAAACAAAAAGAAAATTAAAGAAGTTTTCATATTTCCTAAGAAATCAAAGCAAAAATCTAAAGAATTCTCTTTTTCGATTAAATTCACATGTAATTTGAAACTAAAGTGCTGGTTTTTATTTCATCAGAAGATGAAAATGCACAACTGGGTTGCACGAATTTGCTTCTAGATATGAAAAGAGTTTGATTAAAGAGTAAAACTACCAAATATTTTACGATTTAAAAATATAACTTCAGAATAGGATTATATTCACAAATTTAAAAGCCAAATTAGAACTTTAAATTGGCAACACTGTATGAATGGGCGGCCATTTTTTTAGCTGTCAAGTGATTCATCTTCATTCCGATTTGACATTTCAACATGAATGGCTGACGTCTGAACAACAAATTCAAATTATGCACATTTATTTTGAAAATTGTATGGTGAACATCTAACGGCTAATAAACATAACTCCCGAATTGAAGGTGATGAAAATCTTCAAGTGTATGTTGAAATACCGTTACATTGACACAAAACCGATTGTTTGGTGTGTTTTATGGTTTGGTGCAATAATTGTCAAGTACTTTTCTAAAAACGGTGCTGGTCAGAACGTTACAGTCAATGGTGACAGCTATCGAATAGTTCCATGATAAATGAATTTTTCGTTCATTAATTGAACAACCATTATTTGCTGGAGCTGCGATTTTAACAAGACGCCACAGCTGAGTAACATGTCACACTGCTCGTGCCACAATTGATTTACTAACGGAAACATTTAGTAACTGAATATAGTTACGGATCAATGAATTGGTTCGAAGATCTTGCGATTTAACTCCGATTAACAATTTTTTGTTGTAAGGTCGATAGTCGAACGCCGATAAGCCCGTAAAATTGATCATCTATAATTCTAGAGGACAACATTCGCGGCATAATTGTCGATTTACTACCACAAATGTTGGACAAAATCAAGAAAAATTGGATCTTCAGATTAGACTACGTCTGAGCCAGCTGTGGTGTTCATATGCTAGAAGTCATGTTTAAATTCTAATGCCAGAAGATTATTATAATTTAAAAAAAAGTGTTTCATTCTAAAGTTTTATACCTCTAAAAAACACCCTTTTGATTTAGAGAACGTTTTTTTCATTCAGCTTATACCATAATTACTTCTATGAAGAGGAGGACGAAACAACTCATTTCTAATGCCAAAAACTTGTGACATCTAAACGTTTTTAAATCAAAAATGGAACACCTTGATTTGTAATCTGATAAAGGCTCAGTCCAGTAAAGTTTGTGTAATGTGTAAAAGTGTAATTGAATCTCTTTTTAATCTCTTGCGATTGTCAAAATATTATTTTGTTAAAAAAGACACCGGTAGAATTATAGATATTAATAAGGCTATCAGATTAATTCCAAAAAAAATTACCATTCTTATATTGACGAATGCGATCATCAATATCATCAATTTAGTCATTATATTGAAGACTTTTGATCATCGTATTGATGAAATTAACCCTCATATTGATGAATTTGATCAACAATGTGACAAATTCAGTCATTGAAGATATTTGTTTATCATATTGATGATTTAATCATCAATATAACGAATTTAATCATAATATTGAAGAATTTTTGTTATTCATATTGATATATTTTTCATAAAAATAAAAATTCTTCATCATGTGTGAATTCAAACAATTTAAAAAAAATCAAAAACATTGATCATATTTATGAACGCTAAAGTCAACATGAACAATTAATTCATCGTTGGATTAAAATTTCGGCGACCTTTTAATCATATTGACGAAACAAATTGATGAATGCCGTATGAGATTTATCAGTAAAAACTTTTATCATATTAACGAACTTTTTTTCTTCTTATACATGAAAAGAAAATTTGATGATTTTTACATCATTTATTGACGATTTTTATAATAGGTACACCGATTTGGTTCATTATAGGCATCTTTAAGATTCTTGTAGTTTAATAACTTTCTATTCAATGTAACCAAAGCTTTGAATCAAAAACCACTCTAAGATCAGAAACTGCAATTACCCTAAGAAGACTAAAATAATTGTAGTCGCTCAAAAGAAGCAATCTTCAACTGAAGATGTTGTTTTAAATACTTTTGTATCATCACCATACATCAAGCTGTTATTGTAAAAGATTTTTAAAAGAAGTGGCCAAAAATGACTCCCTTGTGTAAGAGCCAAAACCACATTAATACGATTTCAGGAACGTTTATCAATTTTAAAACTTCTTTTCTAACAGACAGGTATGAATCAAACAACTATAGAAGTGTAACATTCAATTTCAACATCTTAACTCAAAAGCTTTAACAAATCAGTGAACTGGACATCAATTTCACAACCCTTTTTACACAATAAATAATAATAAAATTTGAAAATAGGCTTAAACTAGTACAAGAGTTATCTACTTCTTTTTAAAACCAAGCTTTTACTTTAGACAACGAATTCGTGACAGCAAAATAGAAACTTTGAGTGGCCATTTTTAACTTCCCATAGGAAGTTATTGCAATGGGTCCGATTTGTCGAATTGAAAATTTTGACATTTCTCGACGTTTCAAGGTCCCTAGAGTCGAAATAAAAGATTTTAAGAAAGATGTCTGTGGGTACGTGTGTACGTTCGTACGTTCGCGAAGTTTTTTTTTATCTCCAAAATAATTGTGTGCAACGAAGAATAATGTTTTTAACATCTGGTAAAATTTTGAGAAAAATCTAATTGACATTTTTTTATACAAAATAAAAACCTATAAAAAACATTACTCAAAGTTGGTAAAAATTGATTTCGACTTAAATACCTTTTCGAAAATTAAAAATTATGACTTCCAACTAATTTTGTCTTATAAAAAATATTATTTTTAACATTCGGTACAATTTTGAGAAAAATCAAATGGACAGTTTTTTTTACAAAAAATAAAAACCTAAAAAATATTAATAAAAGTTGGTAAAAATTGATTTTCGACTCAAATATCTTTTCAAGACTTTAAGATATTGGCTTTAAACTAATTTTTTGTTATACAAAAATTAAAACTTAGTAAAAATTTACTTTCGACTAAAATCTTTTCAAAAAATTGGCTTCAAACTTATTTGTCTCATAGAAAATATTTTTTTCGACGTTCAGTAGATTTTTTATAAAAATCCAACAGTCAGTTTATTCATAAAAAATTTAAATCTACAAAAAATAGTACCTACGCAAAATTGGTAAAAATTGAGTTTTCGATATCTCGTGAACAATAGAAGATATTGACTTCAAATTAATTTCATTCATGCTATTTGTATTTGTTTATACAGTCAAACTTCCCTATAACGAACTTCTACATAACAAAGATCTCTCTATTACGAATTGATTTTGAGAACACATCTTTTTGGTTACTTTTTTGGTGTGTTTTGATCTCCTTATAACGAATCTCCATAAAGCGAATTTTTCTCTACAACGAACAAATTTTGTTGCTGGAAATCCAAATCTCGTAGGTTTTTGTTTCCACATAACGAATTTTTTTAAAATAATTTTCTGTTAAAAACAACAGCATGCGGAGAAAAAAAAACCTTATAAGGGGATTTCCCCAAGATTTTAAATGCAAGCATTCTATGTTAAGGCTTCAGTGAATATAATTTGAAAATGTATCGAAGTAGCATTTCTCTTGAGAAAAAGTTGTTGATAATTAATAAAGTTGAAGAATTATTGACTAAAAAAACAGATATTGAAATAATTTTCTGGTCCCGTGCAAATTCGCTAAAGGGAAGTTTGACTGTATAAGAAATAATTTTTTTTAAGAAATGCTACTAAAATTGGTAAAAATTGGTTTTCGACTAAAAATATCGTTAACAAAAAAATAATTTCGAAATCAAACTGTTTCATTATATGCAAAATATTATTGGTAGTTTTTAATTTTTTAAGAATAATTCAACTGAGAACTTTTTTAACAAAACACGAAAACCTACAAACTTTTAAGCAAGACAAATCGACAGACGGGATGAGAAGTTATCAGTGTGGGTCGCATCCCAGCCTCTTTTTTTCAAAAAGTTGTGGTATATAGAGTTCTTCACTATACGTACTAAAAAGTACTTTTATAAACAAAATACGAAACTATGTGAATTGGAAAACTTTGACATTTTTTTTAAGCTTTCTAAAACATCCTTTTCTCAAAAAACTTTTTAGTTGAAAAACCTTTCAAAAAGATATCACAACTATAAGATGTTTGAAAGGATCGAACAAAAAGATCAAAGCATCATTGGATTTAAGACTCTCGCATTCCTTATACATATACATTAAAGAAAAGTTAACATTTCCTTTAGAGTTCAAACATACCCAGAAAGATTTCATATTTTGTTTGATATTTGATTTAGTATTGAAAATATATTTTTTGTTCAAAAACTTGTTAAGAAATGTGCCGTGAAATAATGCCAAATTTAAGTTTTGAAAGTTGGCCTTATTTCATTTAGCTTTATTTCAAGGCACCGTTTTTGAGATATCGGATTTTGAAAAAAAAAATTACATACAGTGCTTTCCATAAGTATAACTGCATCTGTAAAAAGTGTTTTATAGAAGACTTAAAATGGATTAGGTACATTCTTTCCGGAAAATGCGTGACGAATTGGGATTAAGAGCTTCGTTTTCAACGGGTTTTCGTTCCTTAAAAGTGCTTGTTGTGGAGTGATTGTTTGAGGTAAAATGGTACCAAATGGTGCAAATCTGAGGGCAGTCCTCACACAAAAAAGTTTAGAATTTGCCGGTCAAAACCGTAAGTAACGTTCCATTAATTTACACTTAGCTCTTGTAATTCCAAATGGCATTATCTAATGAATATATTTGTTTGCTAAGATTATTTTCAGTGTCGAAAGGAAGTTTAACCTTGATGGGCAAGATGATTACAACGTATATTGGCATAATCTGAAAAAGGAAACAAAGTTTTTCTTGAAGAGAAACTTCAGCTTTGGTAGTTGTATGGTTTGAAGGCCTTCTGGGAACGTGGTAAGGTCGAGCTTATGCCTTCACCTCTACAAGGATGAACAGTTTAGCTTAAATCCAGGTGCTTCAGAATAATTTGGTTCCCTACTTAAGATGGTTACCTCGAGTTTGACATTCCTTTTAGCAAGTTGCACAATAGTTCGTTGAGAACTAGGGCCAACTCCCAACCATTCCTGTTTTGCGAGTATTGTTGCCAGGGATGGAGGGGACCTACAGTTTTAAGCCGAATCCGAACAGTTATTTTGAGAAAGCATTTTTTATGACAAGAACTAACCTAGGAGGATTTGTCAATTCCAGGGATTGAACTCAAGACCATTATGCCACAGGTACAGCAACAATGTGTTTGGATTACTCTCATTTTTGGTCTTAAAAAATGAAAAATAAACACCTAACATGAATCTGCTTTAGACGTTAATTTTCAAGTTCGAAACCAATCGACCCAATGGTGTAGGCTTTTTTAACAAGGGCAGCGATAAGGCGGACGGAAACGCCGGATCCATTTTTTCTGACATCTCTAATATCGTAATGTTATGTTTCATTAAAATCTCGAGTTTGAAAATTTTTAGGAATGCAATACTTGTCATATAGTTTCTTTATGTCGCAAGGAAGGGATTTTCAATCATAAAACGTTGCAGAAAGACCGCACAGAGAAAACCTCTTTTCCGAAATATGTGGCCTCACGAAAAATGAAAATGAAGAACCCACCGAAAACTTTACGCGTTAGTTAGGTACACTTTATATTTCTTTTTCATTTCATATTTTTGTTCCCTTCCCGTGCCACGAGGAAAACTTATTTTTTGAAAACTTTATATTCATTGAAGATCAATGGTATTCCTTTGAAGGTTGGGAACGTTTTTTTTTTTTGTTAAGGATATCATATGTGACTATGAGAGGGCGTCCTTGATGCACAGTAAAGTGGCTTTTTCTATACCTTCTCTTAGGTACCTAAGATGAAGCGAAGACCGCGAGGCGAAGAAGATGCCGCCTTTTCTCTTTCTAGAATTATAGGTGTGTTACAAATGTGATAATGGGAAAAGTTTGTAGGAAATTTTTTCATGCGGATGCATGAGACCTATATGAGCGTGACGAAGACGAGACACCACAAACGCAAGAACACACATCCTTGACACACATGGTTTTGAGTGTGAAAATGGTAGAAAAAGGACATTTTAATGGATTTCTTGGTAAGGGAAGGAGGCAGGTTTTTGGTTTTGGTTTTTGTTTCTTTATGGTTCTTACTTTTTTCTTCTTATTTTATATTTAAAGTTTCCAATGAAAATATTTTGTGGCGAAAAGTTGAAGTTATTTATTCTTCGATTGTCAGGATATGAGTTTCCTTGGGATTGAGAGACAGAGAGAGAGAGAGAGTGACGAGATTTACTATAGTATGTATTTTGATGAACGAAAGTACCTTTATGAAATAAGACCACATATGGGAATTGTCTTGAACCAAAGTTTTCTAAGAAACATTAAATAAAAATGTATGCAGAAAATTTGTGCCAAAAAAGTTTTGAAACTTAATATTGAATTTTTGTTTATAGGGGCATACTTTTAAGTACTTTTTATATGGAAGTGCTTTTCAAATAGGAATATTCTTTTTTTTTGTCTGAACTAGGACATTTTTCGTAAAAATCATAGAAGAAGAGATATTTGTGAGCTTTGATGAAGTGAAGCAATAATCCATATTTTTTCAAGAAATCTTCTAAGCAAACGACTTAACATCAATTACCTGTGATTATTTATTAAGCTTTGTAAAAGAGATCGAAATAAGTTAGAGTAAGAAGTTACCATGTGTTGCATGAGTAAAAGTCAGAAAGTTAAATTTTTGTGTTTTCAATCAGTTGATCGAATTCTACTGATAAATTGAAACTAATTTTTAAAATATATTTAAACATCAAACTCTTTTATATGCGAAACCAACAACAATTTCTAATTTACTTTGCATTTTTCATGAGTGCTCAAATAGACTAGAAGTTTGTCAAGAACTCAAATTTATTAAAACTGAATCTTCTAAAGCTTTCTACCAACTGTCTCATGATATTATCACGTTTAAGCTGATTGGAGTGTTTCTACTGTTCAAAATAAAATACGAGAAGTGCTTACTTCATCCTTTTCATATTTAAATCTAGTGTTCCTCTGGGTAGTCATTTAGGACCATTGCTCTTTTTTTTTTACAATACATTCGCATTCGCATTGTTAAAATTCAATAAAAAATGTTAAACATTTTACGGTCATATGTTACTGAAATTAAAACGATTTTGGGTCGTCGTCAAGCACCTTTGAGTTGTTGGGATAAGTAAGTGATGTGAAGAATCAAAACCGTGTACGTTGCTCAAGAACAACTAAGAATATATCTGCTCTAGCCCGTGGTTTGATGTTCAAATGGTAGACATGTGCATTCAAGAGGACACAAGCGTCCACAGGTTTTTCTCAAAATCCACCTCTGTCTATCAACTCCTACTCTCACCTCCCCGTGGTGAACATCGGGTGCCTAGTACCTCAACTGGAGATTGGGTTCCAGTTGAAAGTTGTTGGGGGCAGCAAACAAGAGAGGGGGGAGAGGTGTTTCCACTAAGGCACCTCTCCTTATCCAGACGGCAGCGGACGAATTCTCGAGATGGAATCAACGGTGGCGTCTACAGTTCCAGTAAGGTTGAACTACTTAGTGAACACCTTATAGGGCTTCTACGACTTATTCGGAGCCCAGGCCTATAAGGAGCGGTTTATCCGGCTCCCCGTCCTTGGAGTTATACTAAGGATCTGGCCCTCCAGGTTGGGGGTTGTGCCGTCGGGGTGACTTCCTGACCACATAAAAATTTTCTAGTTGCGAAGCATCAACAAGCCTCGGATACGGACGGATTCACTGTTTACGTATAGATGGAGAATGGAGGAGAAGATATAACGACGAACTGTACGGGCTGTACAGCGACACTGACCTAGTTAGCAGAATAAAAGTCCAACGGCTTAGATGGCTGGGTCATGTAGAGCGAATGGACATCAACGCTCCAGCCCGGAAGGTCTTCGAATCCAATCCCGAGGGACGGCGCAGTAGAGGAAGACCGCGACTCAGGTGGCGCACTCAGGTGGGTGAGGACCTCAACCAACTTGGCGTGCGAAACTGGAGACAGCTAGCTAGGGACCGAGCTGGCTGGAGACGCATGTTGGTTGAGGCCCAGGTCCGCCCGGACTGTAGCGCCACCTTAAGTAAGTAAGTAAGCCCGTGGTTTAAACAAAATTCCAGGTATCGAGAACTCTTTGATTTTTGGAAGCATTCTCAAGCCGATCTATAGCCGGTTCCTGATTTTCATCTAAAAGTGATCTTAAGTCATATTAATAAGCTGAATTGCTGAATAATAGAAACTTGGAAAATCTGTGAATGGTTGTTCAAAAACCTTTCCACAATCAACGCGTCACTAATGTGGTGATGGTGAGGTTTTTGAACTGTGAAAAGAACTATTTATTCGACCATAAAGATGGAATTCGTGAAGTGACTTGCAAATGTGAGAATTGGTCATGGAAACCCTAGTTGCGGCGGGCCATAGAGGACAACATTGTTCGCTGGCTGTTTCATTGTTATTATGAATAAGTACATATCTATTGGTTTCATTTAAAAACTAATTGTTTTTTGAAATCTCTTATTGGAAAATTCTGTTCTTTGTTCATGTGACTCAATGGAGATCATTTCAAACGTTTTGATCAGGCTAAATTGATTTCCACGGGAAGATTTTATATTCCTATAGGATTATTTTGTACCTGGGTTTTCGCATAATCTTATTTCTTAACCCTGGGTTATTTTGTAACCTTGGTTTTTTTTTAATATTGGTTAATTTGTAAGATGGGTTATATTTAACCTCAGTTACTTTTTTTTCCCGGGTTATTTTATAACCTTTAGATATTTCTCAAGCGTTTTTATTTTTATCTTGGGGAATATTTTAACCTTGTTTTATTTTGTATTATAATACCGACCTAATAACTGGCGAGTGTCTCATCAAATTTCTGTCCAAAATACACAGTTTCATCTCTGATGAAAAATATAAGAGAAATTACCGAGATTTCAACGAAATGTAAAGTGTTTTTTTTTCAAATATGTATTTGCTAATTCTTTCCGTATTTTTGTCAAACGTTTATCGATATTTCAGCTATTTAATTTTAAAAAAGTATTACTTATGATTTGCTCCTTATTGGTGCTTCTACCCTAATTTTTGTACTTACCGATTTCTATGTATGCTAATTACTCCTTTACTTGTGACATTTTTGCGTACAATTTGTACTGCCCTTGACGTGCCATAAACCTTTTGAAATTGGTTACAAAATTACACTGTTAATAATGTAGCCTTGAGGCTCCTGGGCAAGCAAAAGAATCTTACCAATGACCTTAATTGGTAGCTAAGGTAAAAAAAAAGAATTTTCTTTTTGAAGCAGTCTACTTAACATAGTTTACAAAATCTTCTCTGCCGTAATATGTGAACGTCTAAAGCCCATCGTTTACAACCTGATAGATCCTTATCAGTGTGGTTTTAGACCGACAAAGTCCACAGTCGATCAAATACTCACATTACGGCAGATCCTGGAAGAACCCAAGACCATCAAATCACCCAATATCTCTTCATTGATTTCAAGGCCCCATATGACAACATCTACATGGACGAGCTGTAGAGAGCCATGTCTAGTATTGGCATCCCAGTGCAGAGCTCTCACGTCAACACTAGAGGCAATATCTTTCAAAAGTCTGTCCAATTACTAACATATGGTGATTACTTTGACATAATCGAAAGAGCTCAGCGTGATGTCAATAGGGCTTTTGTGAATATTGAGGCAGAGTCGGCAAAAATGGGCAAAGCAAAGTACGTGTACGGGCTGTACAGCAACGTTGACTTAGCCAGAAGGATACAAGTCCAACGACTGAGATGACTGGGTCACGTATAACACAAGGAAACCAATGCTCAGGCCCGGAAAGTCTTAGAATCTACGCCAACAGGACAGCTCAGTAGAGGAAGACCACGGATCAGGTGGCGCGCACAAGTGGAAAGTGACCTGACCCAACTTGGAGTGCGCAACTGGCGACATCTAGCTAGGGACCGAGCTAGATGGAGAAGTTTGTTGGGAATTTTCAACCTTTCGAAACAAGTATATTTTGTTTTTATATTTGGGCTAGTTGTTTTGTTAATAACAATTATCTGATAATTTTGTAAATGCACGAGCCTTGAGTCAGGATCTGTGAAATCAGCCGTGGACCTTGAAAGGAGTCATTTTGAATTGAAACTCTTCAAAAAATTATTGAATAATAAATTTACGGACAAAAATTTTATATCTGTTATCTTCCCAAAAGCCTATTTTGTTTGACCTTTAGGAGGGCCTAACACCTTAAATCAGATGCCAATAAGTTTGAACTTAGTCCTTAATAGAATTTAGGCCTTGCTAGCAAGTTTATATCTCTATTTCTGTTTTTGTTTGGTAATGGAAATAATCTAAGTTTATGTTTTTCAGAATCTTTTTTCTTCGGATATTTGCACAGTAACATTTTTCACAAAAGGCTTTGGAATCCAAGATATCTCCCTTCGAAGCTTAAAAGTTTCTAAAGAACAATTTTATGACATTGAAGGAAAAAATCGTCTTGCTGCTGTTTCCTGTTTTTGAAAAGCTATATAAAACCCAGACTCAATGTAATGTACACATCGTTAAGATTTACAAAAACACTGTTTAATAGACGGCTGCTGGTACTGCTGGTGCTGCTAATACTACTGCCGTTTATGATTCACATCGTAAAACGTGTTTTCTTTCATTTCTTCCGATTTTTCTTTTTGGGGGAAAAACCTCACATCACATCACATACAGACAGCTTCGTGAAAAACCATTAAAAAACACAAAAACACAGAGACATTGTTAAAGTTTTGTATGGCTATTACGAGAATGTGTGTGAATTTGTTTGTAACACTGGGAGTTTTGAAGCTTAGATTTTTGTTTTTGTATTTTCGTGACGCGTTTTTATTAATTTCGATTTGCTGGCGCAAGCATTATAATATCATTCTCTTCCGTTAACATCCTGTTTCCGTTCTGTACCTAAAATCTACATTCTCATACACTTTTAGTCATGCACCATGTTGGAAAACGCGAAACGAGCATTTTTATTCGAATGAACAAACAAACACAATAAAATGAAAAGTGAAATGAAAGAAGAGGAAAAAAAGGAGGAAAACGAACGAACGAAAAAAGAAAATTAGAATTTGTAATAAAATTTCAGTCTAATAACCTTGTGTTAGGACGAGCTGTTTTATGAGTTGAAAAAGGACCTCCGCACGTAGTTTTCAAAGTTATATATGTATATATGACCATAAAAGGTCTGGGTATGCGAACTAAGTGAGTGTGTATGCATCAGTTAATGAAATTGAATGTGGTGAGGCTATAGGGGAAAACGAACATGAAAAACATGGTTTAATCAGTGTAAGAGCGTATTTTTTCTTCTGGACCTAAATAAATGCACAAAAACCGTTTGCTCTTCCTTTTTTTTAACTTTATACCGAAGAGTGGCTATTCAACATTTTACCGGTTTTAAAAACACCGGCACCATAGAGAGGTAAACAAAGGTTCTCCTAAAATTATCAAACTTAAAAATATTTATGTGTCAAAGCCATCAATTTTTCATCTAAAAATAAACTGGATCGGTAGATTTTGTTTGGAGTCATAAATAAATAAAAATAGAATAGGTACAATTTATAAAATGTAAAAAAGTACGCATACGCCCTGATGTTATATTTTACTTTCTGAAACTACAGTGAAGTTCATATGCCGCGTACAAAATAATTATGTGTTATTATTTTGAAATCAGGTATTGTAACCGGTCCGATTTATCGAATTGAAAATATTGACATATCTCAACGTTTCAAGGTCCCTAGAATCTAAACCAATGGTTTCTAAAGAAATATAAATGACTCAAAAAACGAAAAAGCTATTATCTCCTGATATCTGGTAATTTTTGTACAAAAATCGAACATAAAAGCATAAGAAAATACTTCTAAAAGTCTATGTCTGAGAAACAAAACTCAACAGTTTTTTTACAAAATATAAAAATCTACAAAAAGTACTGTACAAAATTGGTAAAAACAGATTTTTGACTCTACTCATTCTATAAAATATTTTGTTGTTAACTTTTTGTTACTTTTTAAGAAAAAATCCAATTGACAACTATTTTTACCACAAACGAAAAGCTTGAAAAACAACTAGAAACTGATAAAACATGGTTTTTGACTCAAAAATATCTCGAAGATCGAAGGTTCCTTAATGACCGACAGTACGATTTTGGTATAGCAATAGGTCCACTGCTGATCTGTTTTAGAAAGTAAGATTATTTCGCTTGCTATTTCAAAAGCATTTGATAGAGTTTGGCATCAGGCTCTCTTGTTGAAAATGCGTAAATTTGGTTTTGACTGATTTCTTCTTCGTTGGAGTAGAAAATACTTTTTGGAAAACCTGAGAAACACAAAATAAATGCTAGTTCTGTCGATGTTCTGTCTCGGATACCCTTTCTCATTTTTATTAATGGCCTCCTGTATAAAACTTATGATAAACTTACCTTCATTGCTGACGATAGTACAATCAGCTTTTCATATTCGTTTTTAGGTTTACAACCCTGCTCTTGTGGATGTGGATCTTTAACGGCAGTGTATGTGCTCATTAAATTCAGTTCTAGACAGCATTGTTAAATGGGGAATCAACCATAGAGCAGAATTTAATGCGTCGAAAATTCAATGCTACTTACTGTCATTAAAACATGATGTACAGCCTCTGCACTATTCATGAATGGCACTTGCATCAAGGACACTGAAACCACGAAGTTCTCGGTATGTGTATCTCTAACCTTTTGTGGAACGATCACATACTCGATGTTACGAAAAATGACTCACAATGTTTTTGTTTCCTAAGACGATGCAAGGAGTTTTTTTTCCCTCTAATCTGGCTATAAAACTTATATATGTTCAAAGCTTGAGTATAACGCCCATCTCTGGGCTGGTTTTCCTGCAACTTAATCTTTTGGGCAGTATTCAAAGTATTTTTTAAGGGGTTTTGTATGAAATTTTTATACTCGCAGGTTAAGGCAGCTGCTTGCCGAATTTACAATTGAAAATTTAGAATGAAACAACAACAACTTGTGTGTGCTACCACCAAGTTCATAGGCTGGAGTTATAGCTATTTCAAGGGGGCCAACCCGATCATCAGACTCCTTTAGTGGTGCTTAATCGTTTTTTGTTCAATTTAATTTTTGAAGAACTTTTGCCCGAGCTGGGCTTGAACAAGCGACCTAGCGTGTGAGGAGCTAGTGCACTACGCACTACGCCACCGCACCCACATGAAAGTTGTAAGCCAATTACAGGTTTGTTCGTTCTATCGAACTATATACTGAACCGATTAGCATTTTTCTAAGTACACACAAGTAATTGAGCAGCTGCCTTAACCTGCGAGTATAAAATTTCATACAAAACCCCTTAAAATTGTTAAAATTAAAAAAATCTTGACCAGCGTAAAACTCTTTCGCCTCATCTCCCTCTTCATACGAATCCAATCGAATTGTTGGCTTATGAAAAGAGAGGAGATAATAGAAAGAACCTGAATAAAACAACAAAAATTACTTGTGTGTACTTAGAAAAATGCTAATCGGTTCAGTATATAGTTCGATAGAACGAAAAAACCTGTAATTGGCTTACAACTTTCATGTGGGTGCGGTGGCGTAGTGCGTAGTGCACTAGCTCCTCACACGCTAGGTCGCTTGTTCAAGCCCAGCTCGGGCAAAAAGTTCTTCAAAAATTAAATTGAACAAAAAAGCGATTAAGCACCACTAAAGGAGTCTGATGATCGGGTTGGCCCCCGTGAAATAGCTATAACTCCAGCCTATGAACTTGGTGGTAGCACACACAAGTTGTTGTTGTTTCATTCTAAATTTTCATTAGTATTCAAAGTAGACCATTCAAATTGATTGTTGATGATACATATATTTCGTTCGTTCAATAGTTTACGTTGCTTGAACATCATCGTAAAGTGTTTTGCCTCATGATTTTTTACCGTTACTTTAACGGATTATGCATTCGTCCCCTCAAGCAATTCAATCGTAATACTCGTATACTTATACATTTACAAACAAAACTTAACCGTAAATAAAATAAGTCCCTATAAAATGAATCTCCAAATACTTCAATTCAAGAGTTAGTTTTTTAACTTAAATAAAAATGGCTGACTTTTAGGTCTTTGAGTGTTGATTTTCTTCAAAACATCTTTTGTCTTTGCAAATAAATTTAAATAAGTTAAAATTAAACAGTTTTGTTTATTTTTATTCAATTTTATCAAAATTTCGCTTACAGCTCTAGATATACAAATTTAAATGCTTTGGAATGAGTTATAATTCAAAATGAAAGTAATGACTACAATGATTTTATATAAAATTTGAAGACTTTATTGGCATATTTTTAAAATTAATGTAAATAACTATAACTTTTGTTTGCTTTTAACTTTTTATTAAAAAAAACACAATATTTTCTGGAAACATGTAAAAGTTATCCAATGTCAAAACCATTTACAAGGTCTGTTAGTAGAATACCTTAAAGAGGTAAGACCCTCAATTATTATTATTATTTATCAGTGGCAGAGTTTTAGAGGTTTTAAGATTCAGCCTTAGTTTTACCCATGGGGAAATTTAATTACCTCTTTTCTTCCCCATTATGTCTGCATACCATTTTACTTTATTATTACTCTTTTATTTGTCAAAGTTTTATATTTAAGCGTAAATGTTATAAAACCTTTGATTTCCATTTTCAACAATCCTAACCAAAAGTGGGCTCGTGTTCCTTGGGCTATCATCTTTTTTGTCAACAACTGCCTATTTTGTGTTTCTGGGTCAGTTTAAAGTATCTCAGGAGTTCTTTTTGTTTTTAAATTTAACAGAAGAAACCTGTGGCCATGTTATGGAGACGGAGAACATTGCCCTCGGAAGTACTCTATTGTCTCTGCACTTCGGAAGATATTATTGGATTTATCTTTGGGAACAATGAGGTCTGCTCGATCGAAGATTTTTGCTGCTTCGAATAACCACGCGTTCGAAGGAATTTATATCATCGCCCCAGAGGATAACTTTTTGGCCGAGATCCGTGGCCAAACGAGTCATGGAAGGGTCTTTGAGAATATCTTCTGCGTGAACAGCAACTCCAACGATCTCAAAAGCCTGGCAGTTACTGCTGGCTCTAATAATTGATGAATAAGGTAAGGACTTAGATGCTAAATAATTTTTTGGCACCCATTTCCGTTGAAGTCAATGCACCATCCCAAACATACGAGGTGTTACTTTCATACATCGCTTCTAAGACATTCATAATTTTGCTTGTGATTCCCATTCTATACAGCTCATGGACAGTATTGAACGAAGAGCTTTTAAGAGGTTGGTTACAGTAATAAGCTCAATTGCATCACTTGAACATTATTGTAAAGTTTCTTGCCTCACCTTCTTATACCGTTTTTTAAACGCACTAAGCTCTAGAGAAATAGCCAATTGCACTCCTCCCCTTAAACACTTTAACCCTTGGGTCCAACTTTGGTCGTTCTTTAAAGTACAGAAACTTGTTCTTTAGCCGAACTTTTCGAATGTGAAATTCCTCACTACACACTATCTTTCCTTGTCACTGCATTGCTTAAGAATTCAAAACCAAAGTATAACGACATCTCCTTTCAAAACCCTTCCTCCTTTTTCTGATGCTCACACTGTGTTTCCGGCATATTAAAGGTATTCAAAAACTTCTAAGTGTGCACTAATTGTTTAAAAAATAATATTGACTTCAAACATTTTTTTTGCACAAAATATTGTTAAAAACATTTTGTAAGACTTTTAGAAGTATCAAAAAACGGAAAGTTATCAGTGTGAGTTCAAACTTAGTCTCTTTTTTTTCTAAAGTCGAAGTCTTTGTTTTTGTTGGCTCAATCTGAAACATATTTGAATATTATCTTTCCTTAAACATGGAAGCCAAAAGGATTTGCTTAGATAAAACAAATAAGGGATTAGGGAATTTCACAACTCTAAGCTTCCGACCCAGGTCTTAATCCCATGTCCTTACAATATTGCCAATCGTTACAACTACGGCTCCATTGACCTTTTTCCAATTCTCGAAAAATTTTATGAGACCATTTTTTCAGGTCAATCTTTGGACTTTAAAAAAGATATCTAGGATTTCTAAATTTAATATCATGTTCTGAAAAACCAATTTAAAGAATTATTATCCCACTAAACTTTAAAAACAAAAAAACACTCCACATTTCTATGGTCATTCCCTCGAAGGATTTCTTTTTCAGTTCCAAAAAATACTCAGAACAAAAAAGCTTTTCACTTGACATGATCATCTTGTTTTCCATTTAATATTATATGAAAGCCAAAAACTATCTTACCCTGGGGAATTTACGATTCAACTCTACCATCACCATTGCTACTGCTACTCTGGTGCTCCTGCTGTTCCTGATGCTGCTCCTTTTGCTGCATATGACCATTTAATGGTCCTACCCCCGTTGCTTCACCATCACCAGAGATAGAGATGTACATTGATATACAACGGCGATACGCCAAGACCATCCAAGCGCGTCCATTGGTACTGGCCAGTCCCGGAATATAGTCCAGCGTCCAGTCAAGTCGGTCGTTCAGTCGCTTGGTCGCTTATAGTCGGAAAGTCTCATGGCATATACACCAGTCTTGATTTTGTTTCTTTTTCGTTTTCAATTTCGTTTTGTTTTGTTTTTCTTTTTGTCAGCTGCACACAATCCTTGGACTTGGCCAAAACGAAATTCCTTTTAACTCGCCTCCATTTCATTGAAAATTCAAAAGCCAGAATGGCGCATCCAGTGTGGGAAGAGCTAGAAACACAGCAGCGCCTGGCCAAGCCATATCGCTATCGCCTTCGTCTTCTCTCCACATCCAGTCAGTCCAAAGATCTGAAGTATCATTTAGAATAGTTCTCCAAACTGTAAGCAATAAAATGAGATACAAAAAGAAATATATAAAACATAAAAATACGAGTGCTTCCAAAGTTGAATAAAACATACAGTACAGTGTTTAGATGGAGGGTCCTGGCCTGATGCATATGCAGTCCAAATGTCTGACTGGGTATTTGTCCAGGACGACGAACGGAAGGGTTTTCCAGTTCTCATGTGTGTTGTGCTGTGTGTGTGTCCCATAAAAAGGATATTCCTAAGATATTATCGAGATTTTATATGGACGTAAATTAATATTTATGGATATCCTTTTTTTTTTATTTTGTCTTTATTTCTCAACTCACTCCTCATTATTCATTCTTTCTCTCTCTCTTTCTCGAGGTCTCTTTGCTTTTGTCCATTCGTAACGTAAATTGCTTACCATGCACACGATATCGAAGAATAAGGTCCTGCCATCAGGATTCAGTATATAAGGGTTGTGTTTTTGCTCACCGAAGCGTTCGAAATGTGTATTTGGGCTAAAATTCCTCCAAAAAGTCGTTAAAGGAATAAATATCAATTTTGAAGTGATGCACTTGCAAAGGACGACGATGACGACGACGACGGGAAGAGCGGAGTAGCAGGAAGAATAAGGACGAGTTTGCTGTGGGATGGGGTGGGCTGTTCTGGGTAGAACACTGCGAAGTGATGCTAAAGTGGAATACTTTGAATTTTTTAAAAACTTTTCAATGGCCAAATTGCATCCTAAGAGATACGAATGGGCGCGCCGCGACGTACAGTAACTCATGCTTCCTTCTGTTCAAATTCCATTTATTTTATATGCACAAGTATATACATATACTATATAGACTCGTATATAGTAAATGAACATATTACACAATCATCAGACCAATAGACAAGCCAGGACTATAAGACTATATAAACTTGTATACTTCTTGAAGCCCATCAGTAAAAAGGATAATGTTTTGTTCACTTAGAGAATTGCTAAGAAGCCAAACAAAGTTGATTTTGAATTCAATAAATATGAAACAGAGAGGATTGAAAAAGGATGAAAAACCAAAGAACAAAGTAATGGTACTCAATTTAAAAAAGGGTGAATGTGATTGAGACTTGAAAGGAGCTTATATCTTTGTGTAACTTGGCTCAGATGGGATGTTTTTTTAAAGGAAATTATTTATTTATTTATTTTGAGAGGGCAGATCAATTACATTAATATGAAATTTTGTAGCATAGGGAAGTGATTGAGTTCAAAATTGAACGCAATTTTATGAATTTTTTTTCAGTAGTCTATTATCGGAACCCAAAAGGCTTCTTAGGCTGTTTGGTTTTAGCTTTGTAAGGCTAATGTCTTTTTATTAGTTCTTCAACTACATATACAAATGAGAAAATCAACCTGCTCTTAATCTCAATGATGATAAACTGTATTTTCTTAGCACCCTTTTCAAACAAAATTTTAACGATAAATCTTTTGTTCCAGATTATGCACTCGCCGCCGCAGGCTTCATCTCTTTCCAAATAACTGGCACGGATTAACTGATGGCGAACCAAGCAAACAAAACAAGGACAACGAACTTCGGATCTGTACGTGTAATGTTAAAACCTTTAATTGACCACGTGCAACCGAACAGTTAGCGGAAGTCCTAAATTGATGCATGCAGATATTACCGCCATCCGAAAAGTGCGAAAAGATGGACCGGACATACGCAAACTAAAAGACTGCGATACATACTACGGTGACTGTTACCGAGAACAAATGCAGCGTCTATTTGGGTGTGGATTTATTGTTGGAACTAGACTCAGGCAAAAAGTCTTGAGTTTCAACAGTGCGTGTCTTCGATCTCTTGGGCAAGACATATGAGCAGTGCCCTGGGATAGAGCTGCTCGCGAACTCTACGAGCAGAAGAGAAGAGAAAAACACCGTCTTCTTGAATGGAATAAAAAAGGGAGCATGAGAAGCCCACGAACTAGGATATAGAGGAATGTCACAACAGGAATGAGGTTCTTAAATTGTACCTAAAGGTAAAAAAAATCTCCCAAAGGTACCAGCCACGAACCGAAACCTGTAAGGACGATCAGGGGAACATCGTAGTAGAACCGCAGTCTCTGTTGAGAATATAGCAAGACCACTTCTTCAAATTATGTAACGGCGATGGCGAACTGAATTCCGCTGTAAGGGAGATAGAACCACTCAACCTAGACGAAGAAGATCAACAATTCCGCCTACCCGTCCTCGACGTAGTGAAGATAGCTATAAAACAATGTCTTGTTTTTTCATCCCTTTCAAACTTATCCGTTTATTTACAATGGCGATGGAGAATGCATACTGCTCTATCGAGGTTGGAAAAGATATCTACGATACTTTTGATGCCAAAAAAGGTTTTAAACAATTCGATACACTGTCACTGTCACTGTCGTTCTGGAATAAATTGTGTAAAACTCAACCGTCAACAACAGAGGCACAATCTTCCAAAGGTTAATCCAATTACTCGGATACGCAGATGATATTGAAATAATTGGAAGATCAAAGCCTTCGAGTATCTAAAATCACCATCTATAAGACACTCATCAACCCGGTTTTCATTTATTGCACTGAGGCCTAGACAATGTCAAAGAAATATGAAAGCATCTTTGGATGCTTCGAGAGAAAAATTCTTCGGGTGATTTTTGGTCCTGTCTGCATAGATGGAAAGTGGAGGAGAAGATACAACTACGAACCGTACGGGCTCTACAGCGACATGGACCTAATTAAAAGAATAAAATCCAATGACTTCGATGGCTGGGTCATGTAGAGCGAATTGATATAAATGATTCAGCCGAGAAGGTCCCCGAATCCAGTCCCGTGGGACGGCACAGTAGAGGAAGACCGCGATTCAGGTGGTGCACGCAGGTGGAGAAGGCCTCAACCAACTTGGAGTGTGAAACTGGAGACAGCTAGCTAGGGACCGAGTTATGCATGGTGGTTAAGGCTCAGGTCCGCATCGAAATGTAGCGCCACCTTAAGTAAGTAAGAAATTGTACTTCTTTCAGCATTCTCCAAAATAGTAGAAGACGTAGAACTTTTGCCATATCCTGCATATTAACTGCACTTTAACATACACGGAAAGAAAAATGAATCCAGTTTTGGACCTTGGCTTCGAAATAAGTAAATTGCTACTTTTCGTTTGCAATTTCATAAAATGAGCAAAATGAAGATATTGACACTCAAAAATCATATTTCACTACATTTGAGTAGCAGTAATTCGACCGAGGAAATCAAATATTTCAAACAGCGAATTGCAATTTGATATCAATTTCTATCAATGTAATGTTTGTTTTTATCGTGAATTTCAGCAAGAGTTTGTAGATTGAAATTGTTTTTTTGTAGATTATGATTCGTTTTTTTAAATACCTACACACACAAGTGGCAAATTTCAACCCTTGTTTTCATAGACTGCGACAATTTACATTAGTTTGCAAATGACAACTAATGTTTTGCTACTTTTTTTTTTTTAAATTGCAACTTTTGAGTTGTAATTTGAAACAGATTATTCTGCAGTTTGCAAATTACAGTCACACTTTTGATACTTAGTTATCTTTAAATTGCAACTTTTGAGTCGTAATTTGAAACAGTTTCTGCAGAAATTTGTAGCTTTTAAAGATTAATTTACTTTCCATTTTCAAGCACTCATGTCGAGATTCAAGAACAATTTTTTGAAAAATCAACAATCTTCATTAGTGATTTACAACATAAACTTATTCTAATAATTAATAAATATGATTTAAAATCATGAAAAATATAAACCAGCATATGTGCATATTGCAGCTTCAATATTTATATTGTGATTATATTTTATTGGTTTGAGAATTGAGAATGCTTAAATCACCGCATACATTTCGCAAAACAAGATTAATGAGTAGTCAAATTAAATTATTCCCCTAAAATAGTAGATTGCGACTCAAAAGTTGCAATTTACTTTCATTTCAACAAGCTCGAATTATAACTTTTGATAAAAATTACCAAATTATAAAACTTTGTATTTTACGAAGTTTTGAATGCTGAATTACAACTTTCTCATTCATTTTATAATAAAATCGTCTTGATTTACTTAAAACGGGTTTTCGTAAATTGCAACCTAAAATTTAGCAATTAATGATTTTTCAATTCTCTCCGTGTAATTGAAATCGTTTGGCCATGACTTTCTCGTAAGGTTTATGAAGGTGCAGGCAATTTGAAGACAAGGATGCCTTTATAGAAGATTTTCGTGATTCCTGGGTCCAAATTTCAAGTGATTAGTTTTATTAATTTTTTGCAATACAGAGTTCTAAGTTCTGTAAGTAGTGCTCCCACTGTAGCCTGATGTAATGCCTGTCCTAAATCGTTGGCGATAGACTTCAAACTGTCTTCAATTGATGACCTTTATATAAGGCGCTTAGTGCATCAGCATACACCGACCACCTCGTGGTTCATATAATAGACCATTATAGGTTAAGTGTTGTTTGGTGAAGAGGGCTATGGTGATATCCTTTGCCACTTCTAGAAATACTCATTAATTTATCATTGAGCCCTATTTCGATCTAATGTCAAGTAGAGAGTTTTTATTTCCTTGTCATTAAAATCTCCAGGCATTAAAAACTATCTCCTTTCATATCCATAAAACTTTACTTCTCTGTTTGGCGTCCAAATAAAAAAAAATTAAACTATTTCAAAATTTGTATAGCGACTTTTTAAGCAGAGAAAAATATGCTAGTTATTCATTTTTCAAATTGTTGATAGATATGCATATTTCAGACAATTCTGGTTCAAAATTGTCTTAAATAAATATTTTTCCCGTCGTCATCTAAATATGATAAAACAACTTTCACCTCCTCCACCATTTACAATATATAACACTTCATAAGAAAAACTCCCTCAAGGTCATTTAATATTAACACACTCGCAACGAACTCGCTCCCAAAATAGCTCATAAAACAATTTTTGCAATTTTATCCTGCGTCCAGTTTATTACAATAAAATTATTATATTGCTCTCATCAAAAAAGTTATCAAGTTTTTGTTATCGCTGGGTTGTTGCGAAAATAACAATAAAAACTATAAAACTATACTTCAGAGAGGCTTCTTGAAAACGCATATTAATTTATGTGTTTACGCCAGCTTCCTTCGAAAAACCCTTTTTAATAACTTCATATATCCTTTTTCTATGCAAGGACATACATACACTATCCATATTTAGACAGTTATTCCTTTTAAATCGTTTTATACCCATAAAACCGGATTCAAAATATTATGTTAAATACTTTACAAAACAATATTATCCTGTTTTTTGGAGCTTAATTATGATACCTCTATAACCAAATAACTATACACAAACATATCACACACACACTCGTTGCTATAATATCCTTCAAACATATCCTTATGTAAATTAGTTCGAAGGGAGCTTAGTTTTATTGTTGTTGTTGTTGTTGTTGTTGTTGTTGTTGTTGCTGGTGGTTGTTTCTAAAACTGTACTTTGAAACAATTAAAAAAACATTCAAAACAATAATATAATTTAAAAGGACGACTCAATGATATTTTTGGGTGGGTCTTTGGGTTCGTCGGTATATGGTATATGAAATGTAAATCCTTCTGGTGCGGCAATATTTTTGTTTTGGCATCGTTTTCAGCTTCGGCATCGGGACCGGGACCGGGACAGGGGACCGGGCCAGGGACCAGGATCATCATCTGAAAAAATAACAAACAAAAGTTTCCAAAAATTTAGTTAAGTGAATTCAATTCACCTCCCCCCACCCTTGTTGTTGTTTTTGTTGATTATGAGTGCTTTGTGGTTTTAGAATATAATTTCTTTCTATTTTTGTATTTGTAATTATTATTTCTGTATGTGTGTGAGTGTGTTGTTTTATAGGGAATGAGTGTAAACAGTTATTTAGACTCATTTTCACACACAATAAACAAATTAGGAAACCGAAACGCTCCGAGACATACCGTACCGGGACCGAGAAACGTAGAGACGAGATATTAAGCCATTGATATGAGACTTTTAGTTCCCATGCAAACAAACAAACATACCTACATACAACCTACAATAAGGACGATATGGAAAGGATACAACATACAGATACAGATACAGATGGTTGAAACTGTAGTAAGAGATATCATTCACAAATTATCCTGCTTTGCATATTGTTATTGGGATTGGGCGGCTATGCTCTTCTATATGCTCAACCGAAAATAACAACCAGAAGCCAGTGTTAGAAAGCTTCTGACCCTAATTAGCTTGGGGGTTAGTTTAATTGGTAATTGTGTTTTCCAGTGGAGAGATTTTGTGCGTATATATTGTATCTACATATCTGATTGATGCTGTGCGGTGATGGGGAAAAAGTTAGACCCTAGCTTTGCATACCATCTGTGGGCGTCTACAAGGCACGCTTGCTGGCTACGATGATGCCAACAACGTTAAGTTGAATTCAAATTTTATTATAATATATTGGGAGAGTGCGGATGTTTTAATTTTTTTTCTTATTTATTAATGAATTAAAGAAATTTATTTGTATCATCAATTTATTTTATTAGCTTAGGCTGGAAGCTGATTGCATGTGAATTCGAGAAGAATTAATTTCAATTTAGGAATAGGTCAGTGTAAAAATTTGTATTTTTCTGTCGTGCCAAAAACAGGCATGCGTTTATTTTTCAAAAGGTCTTACTTCTGAAGTCGAATTTATTTCAATGCCCGAAACCCAAATCAGGCATCGGATTCAAATTTAAAGAACTACGCTAATTTCTTAAAGGAAGACAAAACTGATTTTTTTTAAGACTTTCTCATAGCTTTTGGACCATATTTGTCCCAATATTGTCTTGCACATTTAAAACAGTCGCCATTTAAGAGTTGATATGATTTAGCAGTCGTTGATTTTGTGATACAAGGTGTCCTTGAACCACTTCTGTAACCATTTTAATTTGAAGGTAACGATGTAGATTGCTTTTTCTTGTAAACCAAGGGGCATTTATTATTCTACGAATAAAACTTTGGTTTGAAATTTTTTGATGGGATCAGCACTTGTTTTCTTTCTCGTAGTTAGATGCCATATGTATATCCAAATGGCTTTTAATACCTGCTTGTTAAATATTAGTTTGTTCTGCACTTCAAGCTTAAATCTTCCCTTTTTTATTTGATGTGCTCTTTCCACTTAACAATTTAAGGTATTTGGCAGTATTGGCGTTAGGTAATTCTGCAGTGTTTATAGAAATTTTATAATTGTTTCTGTTTTTATTGGTAAAGTTTATATTCGTCGCTATTGTTTCATTTAGTTTAATACGCCATTTTGCTATTTTTAGTAGCTTCCATAACAAATTTATCTGTCACCAATATCGCAGTGTCATAGGTAAAGGTGGACATGATAGCTCTGATATCAAATGGAGTATCTCTTGTATATAAAATGTACAAGGTTGGTCCTAGGTTAGTAACAAATGCTTTCAGTATTTCGTACAATGTTGCCTAATCTCTTCTTTACTTACTTACTTAAGGTGGCGCTTCGTCCTGTGTGAACTAGGGACTGACCCAACAAACTTCTTCATCTGGCTCGGTCTCTAGTTAAATTTTTCCGGTTGAGCCCTCCATGTCCTGTTGGAGTGCATTTGAAGACATTTCTGGCTGGAGCATTGTTTCTTATACTTGACTCAGCCGTCGTAGGCGTTGGACTTTGATACTACTGGCTAAGTTGTAACGGAACCGAGGTGTTGTCGGCAAAAGGACTCTCGACAGTAGGTTCCATATTCTCTCATATAGTAGGGGTGCTGTTATCCTCAAAACACACTCACATAGCACATGGTCGAACATGTCGGTAAGAGTACCTTTAAACCTTCCTTCCCTTACCACCATTACAACCCTCTACTTACAGGTGCAGCGGGCTGATCCTGGCAGCAGGAAGGAAGGGTGTTCAGGTCACAAAGGCGTGGCGTGCTAGCATAAGCACGTCCTAGCTCGTCGGAATGGGTGGGTTCTTACCTTCGTAACGCTGAACGTTTGTTACTTTTTTTTATGCCGGGGTAGATATTAAAAAAAAGTTCGGGTTCAAAAAAAAAGGGAGCCCAAATTTGTCCTGATATAAAACTGGTTACTCAACAAGGAGGAGAGAGCCCGATGGTATTGCCTCTCATAGGGAAAGCACCCACGTATCCTAAAAGGACGTATGGCTCAACTCATCCAGAAAAACAAAACTAAAAATTCAATTTACATTTTTTTTTTGGCTTGACTGTACTGACTGACGTTTACATCTCCATTCACTTTTTATGTATACGGGGCCGTAGATCACACAAAGAACTTTTCTCCCAAGCCCAAGGTGCTTTCATCCGCTTTTATCATAGTCCAAGCCCTGCACCGTTAAGCAGGTTGGGGATGATGGGGCCCTTATATAGCGACACTTTAGTTGCCCAATTGACATAGCGCTGAGTTCTTCCGGTTAAGTCATTGTCATCAGCATATCGAGTTATTGGATAAACTTTTGAAAAAAAGTGCCTAACTTCTTCTAATCTAAGAATATAGCCTAGCTAACCTTCTCAAGTGGTTTTTTCACCACATCCGTTATTCATTCCGGAATTCATGTTTTTTCTAAGCTTTTTCCGTAGCAATTTTTCGAAATATTTGTCCACGGTTGATATTATATTTTATAAAAAACTAGCTGACCTGACAAACGTTGTGTTGTCATATAAATAATTTCTAGCGAATATTTGGCTGGAAATAAATAACTTATTGTAATTGTGTAAGGATGTGATATATAAGTGGGAGAGGTATAGAGCACTGTAAAAGGTGATAAAATATTAAAATAAAAAATCAATAAACAAATTTTTTTGATTTATTAAAATTAATTCTTTATAATTATATACATATCGCTAATTATGACAATACTACAAAAAAAAACAATATCAATTCTTTAATGCAACAGAGTGTACAATATTTTTTGTGATGCCATCTTTCACCAATACAAACAAACTGGATGGTTTGCCCACTTGAGAGCACGCCACGTAAAATTGTCAGTGTGAAAAACATGAAGTGCTCAAATGTAAGCCGCAGACAGACATCGTTTGGCCTTAAGACTTATTGATAGTTATTGCAAATGCTAATAATTGGATATTGAAGGCGTTTGAATTGAATTGGCACATCTGTGGAATCGGAATCGCGTGCCGTTGCACACCCATGGTGGGTTCAAATGACAAAAAAATTACCGGAGATCCAACCTTCAGTTGTAAATTTTGCGGTGGCATGCCTGTTAAATCTAATGAGTTCAAAAACTCAGCTAGATAATTTACAGCCTCGGTAGTATCACAAACTGTATCAATAGATTTGTATGATCCTAAGTCTCCTGGTAACAAATGTTGTATCTTGAGATTTAATTCGTTGACATCCACATTTTTTGCTGCTAAAATTGTTCTTTCTGCCGGTCACTCATGATTTATATATTTTCTCTATACATCGGGAAATATCTGGTCAATGAGAACATCTTGTGAATCAATAATCTAGCAGAAATCGACCAGTATTTTTATGCATCCAGTTTCATCTGTAGTAACTTTTCCGTTGCCTATATCTATCAACAGTTGTTTTGAGAACGTTTCAGCGGATGGATCTTGAAGCATTTGAACACGCATATTCACTTTCAGTTGGGATGATTTTAAGCACGCGTTGATCTCATCAGCGTACGTTGAACGCGGAATAACGGGAAGTGTTTGTCACAAATCACCTGAAAGGAGTAACAGAGTGCCGCCAAATAGTCTGTCATTGTTTTGTATATCTTTCAATGTCCTGTTCAACGCCTTAAGCGAATGTTTGTGTGCCATAGTGCATTCATCACAGATGATAATTTTACACTTTTTTAGCAAGAATTAGCGAAATAAGGAATGTTTTGCCAGTTCCACCTGGTACGTCAAAAAAAAGAATACATCTTGTCCTGCCGAAACTGCGAGCATGGTGTGGTCATAAATGGTTTTTTGTTCTGCATTCATTAGTGGGACATTGCGAGCAACAATCGCTGCCATTCCTTTTTTTTTTTTGGTTGGTTAATGCATACCGAACTGACTGAGTAACAATTAGGAATATAAAAATTAGATAAAAACCTATTCTCAGACCTACCAAATATATATGCAAAATTTCATTGAAATTGGTTAAGCCGTTTCGGAGGAGTATGGCAACTAACACTGTGACAGGAATATTTTATATATTAGATTTAATCGATAAGATTGATATATGGGATATTGGTCTGCAAGATTTTACTTAGTTAAAATAAGTTTTTTGAAGGCTATTATAAGATCAGTTTCTTACTTCTTTGAGTGTGACAAAAAAGTTTTATTTTTAAATACTTTGATGCTATATATTATACCTTAGTATTCGGCCAAAGCATCAGTGATCCAATTTTTAACTGACTTTTTTTTTATTTCGTTGTCAAGACGAAGACGAGGATATTTAATTTTTGTTTCTTCTGTTTATTTTTAGTTCTTCTGTAGCCGTTTACTACATCGGAAATAAATTGTCAACTTCACAATAAATTTGTTCAATTGCTTGCATTAGGGATCTGAAGAATATATGTAGCTACAAATTTTGTATAGGGAAGTTATCAGTGTGATTCTTTTTTTAATTAAAGTTATCTTTAGAACAGTGTGGACCCCTTAGGTCCAAACAAGTTATTATAATACCTATTGGTTTTTGGGACCCTCAAACGAGTTTTATTATGTTTGTAGTAGCGGAATTATTATTTTGTACAGTTAAATTATACTAACAATCTTACGAGGTCTTCCATTAAAAACATACCAAGTCTTCCCAGAACCCATTTAAGAGACACAACAACTTAACGTTTAGTATAGAAATGTTAAAATGTCTAATAATTGTTAAAATGTCTTAAAATTTCACAGTCAAAAGGACCTCATGACCGAGTTAGGGGAGAGTGTGTCTATTAATTAGGGCTTATGGTATTCAGAAGGAAAATACAACTTTTTCTTTCCAAAATCCTTTTGGATCCAAGAATAACGATTTAAAAACGAACAAAAAATCTCTAAAAAAAAACAAAAATGGTCTTTGGAGACCTTTAATATTTGTTGTTTTGCCTGTCCAATTGCGCGGTCCACCCTTGTATCAAGAAACTCTTATGTCAAAAAAAAATTGCTGGAATATGACATCATACTGGTGTCTGTTTCTAGCCAAAAGACTTTGCTCAACTGCAAAGACAAATGAATACAAAACGCTTGGTACTAAAAACGCCATCGAAAAGATGGCGTCTTGCTTCTTGCATCAAAGAAAAATGCCTCCTGTTCTAATTAAACTTAGAAAATTAAATAAAAACAATAATGTCAGTCTTGAACAATAAACATTTTACGAACTGATTAATGATTTCCTGAGGGCAAGTCCCCTCCACAATCTATTTTCCCAATTTTATGCAAAAACGATCTTTTATCTAAAACTTCCCCCGACAAATCTTTACATCTAAACAGAAAAACCGTTGCAAAAAACAACCCACGCTTTTAACTGAAAATTTCAAAAGGAACCTCAATCTCCCTCTCTCGAACTCGAACTCGCACATCTTAATTAAATTGCATTCAACGAAAACTTCATTAAATCAACCGTTGCATCGACCTACATATATATACATATATATGAATATCTTTTACCTATCCAAAAACAAAAGACGACTTTCATAGAACTCAAAAAAACAAAACTAGGCCACTTAGTCAGAATCAGAGGCATTCATACTGCGAGGGATGGGACGATTCAAGGCCTTTTTAGCTTTGAGGATGATTTAAAATTACCCTCATACCCTCTTGGAAAGCGAAATGTACAAGATGGGGGTAAAAACAACCCCCACCCTACTCCAATCTACCCTAAAATCTTGCATAGATTTACGCCAAGAAACTTTCTCTGGTTCAAAAAACATAGAAAGCCAAAGCGAAACAAAAACCCAACAAACCAGGCCAGCAAAACAAGGGAATCCTTTCACAAGCTAACGCTCACTAAGTACTCCTCCCGCACTTTCCTTCTTGCTACCTTCAAAAGTCCAACGGAAAAAAAAAACAACTAAACCACATTCAATGGAAACCGTCCCGGCCACACTGCTTTCTAAATGAATTCCAAATAGCCTCCAGGATCCTTTTATGTGTCTCGCAGAAAAGAAACATTAACGAGCGAGGGTCGGAGAGGGCAGTTTCAGTCAGCTATAGCGCCAGCGGGGTAGATCATAGAACAGAGAACCCCCATCCAGTTCTGAGTCGGGTATGCAAATAGTTCTTCCACAACGCGCACTTCGCACATCGAATTAAGGTACCCAAACTATTCACACACGGATTTGCGAATTCTCGAACCGCCCGGCATTTCCCATTCCCAAGACCATGACTAAATTTGCACATCCCTCCTCCACTCGGATATAAAGTGGATCGGAGGAGGTGGAGCACGTGCGAGTTCTCAAATCAGCAATACTCCTCGTCCTCAATAAAAGCAAGAGGAACAAAACCGGGACCGGGAATAGCAACGGAATCTCTTCGGACAGCGAAATTAGAAGTTTTCATCAGCGATATTTCGCCCGGCAGGGAGCTATTAGGCAAACTATATCACAATCGAAAAACAAAGAGTGGCCAGGCCAACCATCAGCTCTATAGGTAAAATATATTGGTCACTTCCGTTCGGAACTTTCCGTCCCGTCCCGTCTCGTCATCCATTGTTCGTGACGCTGCGTCAAGTCGCGTAGCGTCACTCTGATGTTGGTCGTGGGTGGATGTGCGTGAACGTGGACTGTTTATGTTGCTGCTCTCCTAAAAACCGTTTTTGGTATGCGAGATCTGATGATTTACCACAGGGTATCTTTGTGTGGTCGGGCCGGACCAACTATTACCAACTCTCGGATAGTAATATCAAGATTAAAACGGTTTTTAGTATGATGTAGTTGTTGTTGTTGTTGCGCTTTAGTTTAACCGCAAATTTTGTGTCGGCAGCAACAGTGGCAGCGGCGCGGCGACCGGCGTTGGCATTGGCGTTGGCGTTTATTCGATTGCAAAAGGCGTTCGTTTACATTTGAATAATATTGGCCTTGTATTTATAGGTGGGTGGAGGGTAAATGGTAATGGTTTTTTTTTTGAAGGGAACGAGGGCATTGTGGGACAGCTTATAGCGGCGTTAAAGTTTTAATTAAAACTACATCCACATCTCATTTGTGTACACATAATGGAACATAACAAAAGATGATGTAGTTGTGATGCGAGATTGCACCAGTTTGATTGCAAATCAGTTGGCTCAAAAGAGGCAGAGGCTACAGTGGCGTTCGAAGTAATTGATTCGGGTGTTGTATTTTTTAAAGTGTTGAAAATTGAAAATGGTTAAAACTAGACGTAAAACAATTAACGACATTGAATCTTGTAGTTAGTTTCTTGATGTCATGGAAGAATGTGACATTAGTCGCCAAATAATTTTGCAGCCAGTTAATTATTTATTAGATTTTCATATAAGTACAGATATTTCGAAAAATTATGGCAAAATCAATCGCTGAAGCGATTCTTGAACATTTGATGAACATTTATTGAAAATTATTGTTTTCCAACAGGACTAAATAAGCTTTTCCTAAAATCATATCTTCCCGATATCAGTATCGTTCTCAGCTTCGTATAACTAATTTTGGTTCGGTTTCATGCTTTTCTCGAACAAAATATCAATCGTTCCTATTGCAGAACTCGGGAATGTGCTAAATTAATAGTTTTAAATATTTTCCAAAATTTTACTATTATCGAAACCGAACAAAGAAATTTGAACAAACGCCAGTAATAAGCCCTGCACCATCGACATTTAGTTGAACTTATTATCACTGAAATCGCAAATAATTCGAATTCCATACAATTTCTTTAGAAGAAGATCCGAATGTGTTGATTCCTCGTCGTTCTCAGGAATTAGGACAATCTTAGGCGCCAGTTATAGCTATCATCGAAATCGATCTGGAAAAAAATTTGAATCGATATTTGACGGTGTTTCCCTTTGATTAGAAATAAAAATTATATACTGATCAATCGGGAATCACACAAAGAATTTTTTTTTGAGAAAAAAAAGCTAAATTTATTTTTCTATTTTCCGGACGGAAATTCATTTTCTGAACAGCTGATACTTTTATGTTCAAAAGTGAAACGAATCGTTCCACTGATTTGAGTTCCAATTACACACAATTCCAATGACAGATTTCTGTCACTAAAAATTTGTCGGTGGATTTCAATCAGGAAATTTTTTCAAAGACAGAAATTTTTAATGATAGCTATAAACGAGACGTGCTAAAAAAAATTCCATTGTTTGTTTTCAATGATGAAAACCAATGATAGCTATAACTGGCGCCTTACGGCACATTCGGCCATGTTCCGAATTTCGCTCGAAAGTGAATTGAAATCACTTTTCAATTTCACGTGAAATGAAATTTCATGTTCTTCAATTCGATCGATTTCGAAAACTTCGAAATTGCTTCGAACTGTCAGAACTGAAGGATCATCCATTTTTATTTTGTTTCTGAAGTAAAATGTTTGCTGTTTTGACGATGGATGCAATATTATTGGGAACTTTAAGTGAAAAAAGGAAACGGAATTCAATAGAATAAATTAATAAGAACACGAATTTTGCAAGACAAATCAAATATATTGGATTTACCTGACACAATGTAAGCGTGTGAAAATTATGTAGAATTGTTCTGATAAATAAAGTAAATTCTTGATTTCCTCTTTTAAGCTTTCATTGTAATTTTAGATTAAGCAAAGACGCTTTTTTATATGTTCTTAGGGAAATAGAACCTTTCATAATACCCTCATCGATTCCTTCAATTCAAAAACTTACTGCAACCCTACGATTCCTAGCAGATGGAAGCTATCAAAGATCAGTTCACAGAAATAAAAAATGTGATTTCAATGCGTTAAAAAAATGGAACAAACCGAAATACAGAACATCCATTTGCATTATCGAAAATCCAATTCACAATAACGAATCATGGCACACCCAAATCAAGTTTCGCAAAGTGTATTCACAATAAGTGAGATGCAGAACATGGACAATTATTATGTCGTATTTTGCATTTGGATCTACACCTTCATCCATATAAAGTCCAGCTCACACAACAACTGAAGCTAACACAACGTCGTAATACAATGGTTACTTGAACAACAGTGACGAATCACATTTCTCGCTCGGTGGGTATGTTAATAAACATAATTGTCGTATTTGGGGTTCCAAGAATCATTAAGTAATTGAAGAGAAGCCATTCCATCCACAAAAAGTCACTGTTTGGTGCGCTCTTTGGTCCGGAGGTGTGATTGTGATTGTGTGATTTAATTCTTCGAAAACGACAATGGAACGACTGTCAACGTCAATTCGGATCGTTATGGTCATATGATAACCAACTTTTTTTGTCTGCAATTGAGGAATATGACTTGGAGAATATGTGGTTTCAAAAAAACGATGCCACATGCCACACACCTCGAACGATATGGAGACATTTTCTGGCCGCGTAATTTCTCCTCGTGGCGATATCAACTGGCCATCAAGATCATGCCATTTGACACCGCTGGACTTTTTTTTTGAAGAGCTGAAAGACTGTGTTTATGCAGATAACCTTTAACTCTTTGGTACTTTAAAACCAACATTCGTCAAGTTATGGCTGAGATACCGCCCAATATGTGTCAAAAATTGGTCGAAAATTACCTCAAAAGAATCGATACTTGCAACAATTCGCGTGGTGGTCATTTAAATGGTGAAGTGTTTCACAGACAATGTCATCGTTCAAACTTTATAATAGAAAAGAAATATCATAAAAAATAAAATGCACGACTGGGTCGCACGAACTTGCTCCTGTATTCAAGGAGTCTGTTTAAAAAAGTATCTACGTATGTATATGTATAAGATTTAAAAATATACCTGTAAAATAAGTTTGTCTTCAAAGATATAAATGACATTTGATTTGTCGAAAAAACCTCAATTTTTCAATTTTTTTGGGAGGGGGTTACATTCAATACAGTTAAAACAATTTAAAAAAAAAACTAATTTAAGATTCAAAATTTTACCTGAAAAATAAGTTTGTCTTCAAAAATTTAAATGCCATTTTATAAATAAAAAAGCCTTTGATTTTTCAAAACTTTTTTTCGAAAATCGTTAGAGCGGTTTTTTTTTAAATACATTTTTTATATATATAATTTTTCAATTTTGTTCTAAAAATATTTTTGGTATGCAGTTGTTTAGTGATTGTAAATATACGCTCTACATTTGAATTATGTAAAAAAAATGTTGACCCGTTTTTGAGATATAGAATTTTGAAAAAAAAAAATCAAAATTTTTTTAAAATCCAAACAAAAAAAAATTGCACTTTTGATAATCAAATATTGTTAAAGCAATATAAGAGCTTATTCACAAAAAAAATTATTGAAATCAGTACATAAGTTGCTGAGAAAATTAAAAAACAAAATAGCGGTTCTATGAACGGTACTTTTCCTGAGCAATACAAAAATATGTTTTTCTTATTAAAAGAAGCCAAGTTAAAAAATAAAATTTTAGAGAAAATTAAAAAAAAATCTATCGGTTTGTTTTTGAGAAAATTCGAATTTTCGTTTTTTGACCAAAAAAATTGTATGGGGGCCACTGTTAGTTTTGATCTTAAAAAAAAACTGAAAAAAACGCCTAACGCGAATCTGCTCAAAACCTTAACTTCCAAGTTTGAACTCAATCGACCCAATGGTTTAGGCTGTAGGAGCGTGGACAGACAGACAAAATTTTGCACGAATGCAAAACTTGCCATATAGTTCCTATATGTCGCAAGTAAAAAATAATTAATACCTATGTGTTTTATTTACGTTTACTTTTGAAACCGCAAAATGGATAACCCTGTATTTGGATTTTCTACGTTCGATTCCTTGAAAGTTATCTTAATCACAACAATAGAGGCAAAGTTATAGTTTCCTTGAAAACAACAGAACACGGAAATATGTACTTACAGAACATCGGGGATGAAGTTGATGCCATGAGCCATACTAAGTTGTTCGAATCTAGTCCTCTTAGCAGAATGGTGTCTAAACTTAAAATAAAATAACTTTTTGTTTATTTAAAAAATCATTAAATAAATAAATTCAATTATTTTGACCAATCACTTTGTTTTTGTTTTTCTTTATTTACTGAACTACGTATAATACGTTAAGATGTCAGAATCTGACAGCGTCGATAATCAAGTTCAGAAATGGTAAGGTAGTCTTGGGAATCGACAATGCAGTTCATCTGGAGAATTTCATCATAAAGTTTTACAATTAATGCAAAAGGTAAGTGGATCAAGCTGACTTACCGGCAGTAAAATTCTTAGAATTCTGTAATTAACATGGATATGTGGTCTCTTTAGTCTTATTACCATTTTCAAAAAAACATTTTAAAGAAGCCTGTGAGATTTACTAAATTTTTATTTTCATCAATCTTAAATTTTGGATTCATTTCAGGGTTTTTGAGAATTAAATCCTGTCATCTTGGTTTTACGACATTGACTTTGTTCTCTTTCAACATTTAAAAAAAAAACCTTTTTGAAAAAATTCAATATAAAGCTATTTCCATTATGTATATAATTTAATCGAAATTTGTGGAATAGCCTTAAATAAAAAAAACTTCCAAAAACAAATTCTAAAACATCGAAAATCCAAACAACTATAATATGGGAAACTTTAATATAAGAAACCATAAAGACCATAAAGATGATTTAAGGAGGCATAACTTTAATTAAAAAAAAAATCTTATATCCATACATTTTTAGTACTCAAACCTAATATCCGAGAATCCACATTAATTCGCATCCAATTTAAAAACAAATTTAAAAAAACACGCTATCCAGTTTCCTACAACTTAAAGGTTCACAAAACATTAAATTAATCCACAAAACCAACACTCAAAAATTATGCATCCAAAAAACTTAATAAACAAAACCAAGATCCACACAACTTAAATTCACAAAACCAAGATTTAAAAAACTAAAATCCACAAAACCAAGGTCCACAAAACCAAGACTAGAAAAACTTGAATCCACAAAACATAGTAAACAGAACAAAGATCCACACCACTTAAATCCACAAAACCAAGATTCAAAAAACTTAAATCCATGAAACTTAATAAACAAAACCAAGATCCACACAACTTAAATCCACAAAACCAAGATTTAAAAAACTTAAATAAACAAAACCAAGACTCGAAAAACTTGAATCCACAAAACATAATAAACAGAACCAAGATCCACACAACTTATCCAATCTAATCCACAAAACCAATATTCAAAAAACTTAAATAAATGAAACTTAATAAACAAAACCAATATCCACACAACTTAAATCCACAAAACAAAGATTTAAAAAACTAAAATCCACAAAACCAAGGTCCACGAAACCAAGATTCGAAAAACTTGAATCCACAAAACATAATAAACAGAACCAAGATCCACACAACTTAAATCCACAAAACCAAGATTTAAAAAACTTAAATAAACAAAACCAAGACTCGAAAAACTTGAATCCACAAAACTAAATAAACAAAACTAAGATTCACGCAACTTAAATCCTCAAAACTTAATCCAGAAAATAGAATTAAAAAAATGATCATCCAGAAATCCTTAATCCACAGAAACTCTTAAACACAAATCCAAAAACAAAAGTTCACAAAACAAAATCCACAAAACCAATTGTGTGTCTATTTTTGGAAAGTGTCCGCTTTTGGGATTTTAAGAATTAGTGCCTTTGTGGATATTAGATTTTTAAGATTCAAGATCAGCAGATTAATAATTGTGGATTCTACCCTTTTGAATTTTGAAAGTAATACTTTGGGACCTGTTTTTGAAGACTGATTATGTTTACCAATTTTAACGTGAAAACAGGATCGGATTATATTATGACGTCTTAGAACTTAAAGGTTTCAAAATTTAAGGCTGGCGATTCATTTGACAATAAACCAATTTTTTCGAAACATCAAACTGGCATTGAAGCACTTTGGAAAAAAAAAGTTTATTCATTTTTCCACACCCTACTTTGGAGCTACCAAAATATCTTGATACTCGTACATAGCCTACGCGTACGCAACGCATAGGTCAGACTGTTTTGTGATTTTAGCTCACCCTTGGGGTATCAACGAATTGAAAACAAAGGACTATTGCCGATTCGGGTAGTGTGTTTATATAGATGGTGCACTATAGAGTCCAATGCATTTCTGAATAGACAATGAAATTTCGTGGCATTGAAGGATAACAAGGATTCCCTTTGCCATTTGGCTTCAGAGAAATCCTATAACCAAACGTTGATGAGGACGGCGACAACGACGACGACGGTGGCGGCGACGAAGGCAATGATAACGCAGAACCCGCACAGAGTGAATATGGGAGTGAGAGAGAAAAAAAATATGGCCAAAAGTAATCTAGGACGAAACTTGGTTTGGATGAAAGACCAAATGGCTACGGGGGGTGTTGCATTGTTTGGAGCATCATCGCAAGGATATGCTTGTAGGATAGGAAGTAAATTGTAGCACAGTATCACAATGGTGTCGACTGTGACGACGTCGACAACGACGACAACAACTACAAAAACGACGACGCCGATGACGATGATGACAACGACGACGAAAACGACGACGGACGATGCGGACGGACGCGACATAGCAGAGCAGAATGCATTGTTTGCTATGTCAGTATCCTCTGGCGTGTCCTTGTTTATATGGAAGAGGTTTTCCGTGGTAATATGCAAGTGGAAGTGTTGGTCGTCGCTGGGGATGCCCCCAGAGGCTTCTGTGGTTCGCCGCGCATCGGTGATAGTTTATTATTTCCTATTGTGTAACGAGAAAAGGACCTTTTCGTTGGTTATTTTCATTTTTCTTTATTTCCCCAATTTCATTGAAAAATGTTTAAAGTTTTACAATTATCCTTAATTTTTTGTTGTTCATTCTCAATTTTGTACTTTTGTTGGGTTTAGGTTTGGGTTATAATTTTTGTTGTTGTTGTTGTTGTTTTGCAATCTATTCGTTATCCAGTGGTCTACTTTGTTAATTATTACGTTGTTCTCTTTGGCGCTGCGGTCGCTTCTGTTTATAGGTATGTAAACCTCTCGCTATTCTGTCGACTGTCGAGAGGAAGGATATGTTTTGCCATTTTGTGGTTCCGATATTTACGAGACAGAAAGGATTCTTCTCACTTTGGTTAGCATTGGTGGTTTTTTTGTTGTTGTTGTTTCGTAAATGCATACAGCGCTGCGGCGGCGGCCGGCGCGGCGGTAGTGATCCTTCAGTATAATTTTCGTGTGCTGATTCAGCAGTTTATTTCCATGAAAGGATATAAAAGGATTTGATGATGTTGTGGTTTGTTGCGAAAGAAATATTTCATAATGGAATATTTTATATCTTTCATATAGTTAATTGGTTAGTTGCTAAAGATTTAAGTATAAAGATAAAAGACTTAAATTTTGATGCCTAAACTTTAAAAGGTTAATTGTTTAAAAAGATAAAAAATAAACTTATAACTCTTCTTTGGTAAAAGGATCATAGTTTTCTTCTGCAAACGAGGTAGGTAGAGGTAGGTACCACCTGGATAGAAATCATAAAACTTTTAATTACATTCGAAGCTTATACTACATCAGGGAGTACCACCCGCCTCTGTTACCATTTCTTTGGGATAGAGTAATTCTATTTCTAGAAAAGCTAATAATGATTACTTAAATCGATTAAATTTAATGATAGGTAAGAATCTAGGTGAAACTGAAACAAAAGGGTTATTGTTGAATTAGTGTGTTCATTATTAGGACAACTTTTACAATACTCTATATCTATATAATGGCAAAGATTACACAAAAGTGGGTTGGTTGAAATGTTGGAAAGGTGTATAAGTACTTTAAAGGTGTTTCTGGCAGAGCTTGCAAGTAGTTTAATTTAATTTGATTATTAGATAATTTAATTGGGTGCGTTGCGTTGTCTGGATGGGGGAGTGTATTTAAGGATTAAAATTATACAACACTTTCATTTATGTTGTACGAAGAGAGGGAGGATAATTGAACAGATAAACCATAGAGAGATGAGATTGTAGCTTGTTTAGATGACGTTTTTATAGTTTTGAGCATTATGTATATAGAAGGATAATTATGGTCAATGTATACTTAATATAAGGGATTTGATTTTTATGTTAAACATGTGATGTAAATTTATTTAACCCATTAAATAATAACTGCCACAGAGTAAGAAGTACAATTAAATTTTGTAGTTCTATAACGAAGGAGGAGAGAGGGCTGAAGTAAAATTATTGCAGAAGTTTCTTATCTCAATTGTTGAAATATTATTTTTGTTATAATGAGGATTAAGAGGTTGCAAAACTTAAACATATTTGCTTTCGTTTCACTGGATTTTTTACAGCTTTTGAACGACGACTTAGCTTCCAGCAATATGTCATATAATAAACACACATACCATAGTTGGTTGACTAGGTAGTTTGACGAATTTGTATTATCTTTCATAATTCACATTTTATTCATCCCCCAATCATTGAAGTCTATCGTGAATAAAATTTGTATTGGAATTACCCTTATTTTAGAAAATTTAAAACCTTAAAATTAAAATAAATAAAGTGGCTCAACTGTCTGTAGAGAACTAGGGTCTTAGTGACTTACAACATCAGTTTTTATGCCGAATCCGAACCGCTAATTTGAGAGAGCACTTGCCATGAGGATTTGCCGATGAAAAAAAATGTAGGTGGCACAAGCAGCTATTGAATCCAAGGCCTCTAGCACGACAGTCCTACGCACTTACCAGATAACTTTAACAATGTCAAAAGTATCCCTAGGAATGAATTGATTTCGGGAAGTAGGAAAGGTACAAGGTGACGTTTCAAATGTAGGGTAGTAAGAATTCTTTCGAATTCAATTTTACTCAAGATTTTGAGATGGAAGATGTAAAAAAGAAGACGTGACAAGAAACATTATGGGTGAGTTTGGAGTCTATTGTCTTTTTGTATTTAATTTTGTTTAAAGTTTCGGTTTTGACACATATTTCGTCTTTACTAGCTTTTTCTAAAACTGATAAATAGACTGGAAAGCGAAGCAAAGGCGCTTTTATTTTTCTAAAAATTGTGATATGTTTTTGTAGTCTGCTTGGAATACAAGTTATACAGTTGATTGATATTTCAAAAAGTAAATAAATCGGTGATATCTACATTATGTGCTTAATAGGCCACTCTTTTAAAATCTAATTTAGATAAGATTTTATAAAAGTGGTACCCGTGGCATGATGGTTAGTGCGTTGGACTGTAATTTGCTACATGGCCCTCATACGGCCGATGATCGTTTATGGTTGTCCTGTGTGGTTCAACGTTGCCCCTTCCCAGATGGAGAAGTTTCGGGTGTTCGAGCGGCAGTGTTTACGACGCTGTACCGGCTTATATCGAACAGCCGAATCTTCTTATGTGCATTACTATTCCAACGAGGTCCTATACAATGGGGCTCGAATCAACAGAATTGACAATTTCGTGATAAAACTCGTCCAAGGTCACATTGCAAGAGCTATGTCTTCGACCAACAATTTAATTTTCGGGGCGTTCTATCCAAACGACGAGTATTTTGAAAGTGCACACTTGAGCGGCTTCATTCCACCAGAGGCATTCCTCTTTTTAGATAGATGCGGTCTGATACAGGATAGATTGGCAGTTCGTTAATCTACCACGTCAGACGACGAACCGTGGATAGGCGACTCCTGTACAATCGGGACGTCATGGCACAAGACGGAGCAGAGCTCCTTCGGTTCAGTAGGGCTGTGTCCGAACGGGACCGAACTGATAGGGTGAAGCAGGAGAACCAGTTTTGGTGGCTTCAATCGGCACTTGATAGTGGGTAGTCGGGATGGGGTTTTAAGCCTTGGCCGGCTTACATACTTGTTTTATAGTTTTAGGGTTTAGTTTTAAGTAGAATAGGCATTGTGGCACAAAAGCAAAATAAAAATACAAACAAAAAATATACACAAAAAATTAAAAAAAAAGACAAAAAAAAAAAAAAATACGAAAAAAAAATAAAAAAAATAAAAAAAAAGACAACAAAATATGAAAAACAAAAAACGTTAGATAGTTAGATTTGCTGCTGTGGTTGTTCTAGTTTTAAGTAGTTATAGGTAGAATAGGTAGTTTTAGTTAGCTTTAAGTTTTATATTAAGGACCTTATTTTAAGTAGTTTTTAAGTAAAAATAAAAAAGGATATTGACATTAGTTTTTTCTAAATTTTCTAATGAATACAAAAATAAATAAAATGAATTGAAGTTAAATAGATCTTAGGGCCGAAAGGCATTAGCATTAAGTATTATTGTTTAACTTAGAGTGTCCGTATGGGACCAGTAAGTTAGTTGTAAGTTATGGTTAATTAGGCTAGTTTTATGAATTTTTGTCTTACTTTAAGATAGTCTTAAGAATGAATTAATAAAAAATGAATTTAAAAAAAAAAAAAAAAAAAAGTGCGTTGGACTGTCATGCCAGAGGTCTTGGGTTCGATCCCTGCCTATGTCATCTAAAGTTTTTTCCACGGGTACTGCCTCTTGCGAGGAATTGACAAATTCTCCAAGAGTAATTCTTGTCATGAAAAGTGCTTATTAAACTTTTTTTATGACTTAAAATAACAGTTGATCAAAAATGGAAAATTTAAATTTCTCGAAAATGAAGCGATAGATTTTTATTAAATTTTCTCGAAATTCTTTTTTCGTAGTTGGCTTCTTTCAATAAAAAAGATATATTTTTGCAATTTGCAATTGCTCCAGAAGGGTACCTCTTAATAAAACCATTAATTTGTTTTTAAGTTTCCTCCAGAACAAATAAGCCGATTTATATTATCAGAAACTTAATTGTTTTTTTTTTGGATTTAAAAAAAAAGTTAATATGTTTTTCAAAATTCGATATCTCGAAAAGGGGTCATCATTTTTATGAGAAAACCAAATGTAAAACGTATATTAATAAGCTCTGAGAACTGCAAACTAAAAATATTTTTAAATTAATATGTATTGAAAAATGTTATTATATACAAAATAATTTAAAAAAAAAACGTTCTATAGAACGTTTAATGGCCACTACCCAAAATCTTTATCTAAGAAGAAAGAGTATAGTTTTTAACGTTAAGGCCATCCATTCAAAGATATTTCTAAAATTGAGTCCTTTTGGTCATCAGGAAACCATCTGAGATGTCTATTGTTGTTAACTTTGAGCTCCTGAATCATCTGAATTTTGATCCTTAATCAGTTGGATTTTGCTGGCCTTTGTTCCAACGCGAAATTTGTATAATAAGTGTCTGAAAAAGGTGTAACTCTTGGTTTAGGACATGGGATTACTTTATTCGTGATATCTTTGAAATGGAGCTTTGTTTTCCCCAAGGCCCATGGCTTTGTTTTGTCTCCAAAACTTAAATATTCGTTTTTTTTTTTTTTTGAAATTACTAATTCACTAAAACATTATAATATTTGTTTATGATTCGCATTCCTTTCCTTTCGATATGAATTTTAAACTGCAGTGAATGATAAGCTAAATTTTGTAAGTCTGTTCTCAAACATCTTGTGTGGTTTTCTTAAACACTCTGCTAAGGGGTTTTCAATGACGATGTTTTAACTTTTCTGATCTGATTGTAGTCTATAAAGCCCTTATCAGTTCAAAACTCAGGTATTATTTCCATATTTTCCAATAATCCACTTAAAACCTTAGTCAAAATTTAATAGAGATGGGTCAACATTTGCTAATATTGTACCTTTTAAGCATTGTAGCGTGTCGGTGTCACAATGTTTCATGTACAATAATTTTACATAATTTAGTAATAATTTAACCGCTTATTTTATAAACAGTGCTTTACTGAAATAATCGATTGCATACTCCTTTCAAAAAATTCAACAATACTAAATAAGTAATTTCAAGTAATAAGATTCTCTTTTTAGCCGTACTACACGAATGTGAAATATTTTACAGGCTAAATGTTTAAGATTCATTGCAGAGAATGGACATTTAAAACCAATGTGTAGAGTTAATAAAAATGCTAGCTTTTGAATCTTGTAGAATCTATGTGTGGTGGAATAGGCAGAATCTATGAATTCCTAATATTGACACTGGTGTAATAGTTCATCGCATTTGAACTTTTTATCACGCCATGGGCATTTTAGCCATACCCATTAAAATAGCCCCAAAAGAAGTTAAAAAATATATTTTCAATTAAAATTTAACTTATTATGTCCTTTGCTCGTTTTTTCAATTATCACATAAATAACCTTGAAACTTAAACATTTTCTTGTTTCCCAAAAATTAACAATCCATAAAAAAATTACCGTAATAAAACATATCCTTAAACTTAAATTGTTAATTCAACAACTTTTCCAAACTGCTCCTCAGCCTCTTTCCTTTCTTTTTGTCTACTGACCAACATGTACCTAAGAGTATAAATGATATAATACTATACATTTTCTTTCCTGTGCCAATTCTCTTAATGCCGACAAGTTAGTGTATAATTAAAATTCACAACGGAAAGCATTTTCTCAAAAAAGGTCCCGGATCCTTTATCATTGTCCGCTAAAAGTGGTCTCATTTGTAAGACCTCTATTTCTCATCTCTTGATGTTTGAGTTTCCAACCAACAGTTTTTATTGTGAAAAAGTAAAATTTAATTTCTATCGTAAATCTTTTTCTTCAAGAGAAAAACTCAAGCTACTACACCGAGTCCTAGGATACGGTATAAAGATATAGAGGTCCTTCATTTAATATTAAAAAGGAAGCACAATAAAGAGAGATAGGGAGAGAGTCCTGGTGATAATCAGTTTTGCCGGATGAAAATAGGAACGACCCCTTACTTAATCTAACGTTTGCCTTTCGCGGTGACCGTGTAAATTATTTATTTAAGCAAAAGGCGTAATATTCAATGATACCCTGAACGGCCCACCACTCGCACGTCCTGAATGCAAGACGATAAAAGGATGATGTGGAGGAGGGAGAGATATAGAAGCCAACCGGAACCGCACATAATAGTGCACCACAACGATAGTTACACTTTATTGAATTTTTAAGGTTAGTTAAGAGATTGTGGTGTAGCCAGGGGAATTCCCCTTCCCTCTCTCCGATTATCCCTCGTCCTTGCTATAGGTAACCATAAAACTAGGACTAGGATAACACAAAATAATATTGTGGTAAGCGAGAGACACATCATCATCCGAAGGATTTTATATACGGACCGGATACATATAGTTTGGTATGCAGGTTAAACCATGGTGAACGGAGGCGTTCGGCGTCGGCTACAATAACGGTAGATATAGCTCAAGGATTTAAAAGCTATTTCCGTCCCGAGCCATATTATTTGGTTGAGGAAGAGGCAGAGGTAGAGAGGCAGTCAGACACAAAATGAGGTTCTTCTTTCTAAAGAATGTCCTGCGTGTAATCCTTTTGTCATCATAGAACAACACACCGCTCCTTCCATAGATAGAATGAAAATATGGCAAAGGAGCAAGAGTATCACAACCAGGACTCATCTCTCATCACCATGTAAGGTGTGTGCACTGTGCACTGTTCTGTAATCCTGCCACTCTCTATCACCTACCACGATATTAAAGGTGGTAATAGTTTTTCTCATAAACTTCTGTTTCAGCGTCACACAAAAAAGAAAAGAAAAACACACAAAGGACGAAGAACGATAACATTTTAGTGCAATTTTTCTTCCACTATCCTGAAAAGCACGCGGTGTCATGACGCCAAATCATGTCAACCCGCCCCTCATCCTCATCCTTATCCTTAGCCTCATTCTCAGTATATGAACACCATCATCAGGATCAGGACACAGTTTGTTGGTTGGGTTGGGTTGGGTTCTGGTTTGGGGGTTGGAATTCAGTCTTGATGGAAGGGAAGTCCTTTCGCGTTTAGTGTCAATAACAGTTACAGTAGTTTGGTGGGTTTTGTTTCCAAAGATATGGCTCTCTATAGCTGACAGGAGTCTATACTACACTTGGTTCGTTTCAAATAAAATGGTGATTCTTTTTTCTGGTCTGGTTTTATTTGTCATTTTTATTTGACATCCCGCGAGGCATAACGAATAAAAGAAAGAAGGAAATGAAATAGACGCGACGACACAGTGACGTTTATGACATTTATGGATAAGGAAAAGGAGGCTATGCATACATATATAGAGCGACTCTGACTACTAGCTACGGCTACTCTGAATGTAGTTTAAGCCAGATGTCCATGGAGAATATAATTCAATTTAGTAAGATCATAGGGTTTTTATTTTTGGTTGTTGGTTACACAAAAGAAAAAAGGATATACACAATAAAATCACTGGAACTGGATATTCTACTGGATTGTCAACATCGTTTGTGAGAATTTATAGCACATCTAATAAAATTGACAGCTTACAGTAATAGAGGATGAGATTGAGGGAAAAATCCTTTTTGTTTGCGCCAAAGAATGAAAATTTGATATTTAACGACGTTTTCATAAGGATTACGAAGATATAAGGAACAACGTCGCGCCGCCGTTGAGCCATTAGTGGGGTAAGAAAATTCTGGCTAAGAACGATCTAACTGCTAGTGGGAAGACACTAGTGGCACGCAATGAAAAATCACTGGCATACAGTGTTAATAAAACCTAAGATCTTTGTTAAACACGGTCAAAATTAGAGTTGCTAACGAGAACAAATTGAGTCCGTGACGAGGCTAATGAAAGTCTTGTGGGATCTCGTCTCTTGGTCAGTCCTAGTAAAAGCCCTTTAAAAATAAGCTGGAAAACCGACACTTCCAATTGGTGTACTTTTTTAAGTGATTATTTATTGCAGCAAGCCAAACGTTCGTTTAACTAAATTTGAAAAATATTACAGCAGTATTTAAAATTTGAGTTATTTTTGACTAAATATTCGGAACGTCAAATCATTTTTAGTAGGATTTGATTTCGTTGACGGAAAATACTGTGATCCGATTTTTTTTTTTTAATTTTATCGAGAGATGACAACAATATTTTGTTCAAGATGAAATGCATTTGGAGCCAATACATTCATTCTTATTCTCAAAATATTCGAGTTGAAAATCTACTAATATTTTTTAAGTTCTTATTTTTTGTTAGAAAACTGTCAATTCGATTTTTCTAAAAACTATACCTGATCTTAAACACATTATTCTTCATTCCTTAAAAATTGTTGAGATGTTTCTTCTATCTGATGGATATTTTCAAAACACATTCAGAAATTCGTATCAAGTGATGTGGGACTCTTACCGCGTTAAAACCACCGGCTAATCAGAGCCTATCTATGAAAGATTGACAAATGGTTTCTTAAATAAATTACTTTGGATGAAATTTATAGTTTTAATACTGTCCGGAAGCTTTCAGATCATTATCTTATGATACTTGGTTCTTCTTAACCTCCAAAAATTGTCCGTTTATTCAAAACGGTCTACATTTCGCAGTTGATATGACTTTGCAGTGCATTTTCGATATCTCAAGTTTAGCTCTTCTCTTTTCTGTTGGTATGTCTTTTCCATTTAGAAGTCATCTAAAGTCATTTCAAGGTATTTTGCAGTAAATTTTATTAAAGACTTCAGCAACATCTATGAATATAGTTGAACATAAATAGTTAAAACTACGCCTTTTCCACCACATCTCGTTCCGAGCGGATGGAAAACCTCATTTGACCAGTCTATTCCCAAAAAAGGCGAATCTTCCTCACCGTCTAATTACCGACCGATTGCACTTACGTCCCTTCTTTAAAAGGTCATGGAAACGCTGATTAATTACCAGCTCAAGAAATATCTCGAAGATCGAAAGCTTCTTAATGACCAGCAATACGGCTTTCGTAGCAATAGGTCCACTGGTGATCTCATGGTTCATCTCACCGAACAGTGGAACAAATCTTTACATCGTTTTGGAGAAAGTAAGCTTATTGCACTTGATATTTCAAAAGCATTTGATAGGGTTTGGCATCAGGCTCTCTTATCGAAAATGCGTGCTTTCGGTTTTCATGAATCCCTCCTTCATTGGATTAGTAATTACCTTTCGAATCCTTCAATACAAGTTGTATTGGATGGATTCAAGTCTGAAAACCATAAAATAAATGCTGATGTGCCCCAGGGCTCTGTTCTATCTCCAACACTCTTTCTCATTTTTATTAATGATCTTCTGTCTGCAACTTCTAATCCAATACATTGTTTCGCTGACGATAGTACTCTTAGCTTCTCATATTCGTTTTCAGATTCACATCCCTCTTCTTCGCATTTGGAACTGCAACGAGAAAATATGATAAGCTCATTAAATTCCGACCTAAACAGCATTGTACAATGGGGAATAAGAAACCGCGTGGAATTTAATGCTTCGAAAACCCAATTCTGTCTTGTATCTTGTATCGTTAAAGCGAGATATACACCCCTTGCCATTATCCATAGATGGCACTTGCATCGACGAGGAACATCTCGATATTCTCGGTATGTGTATCACCAACCACCTTTTGTGGAACGATCACATACGCGATGTCGCTAAAAATGCCGCAAGATGTTTGGGTTTTCTAAGGCAATGCAAGAAGTTTTTCTCCCCCTCTGATCTGGCTGTTATTTACAAGACTTATATACGTCCAAAGCTTGAGTATAACTCCCATATCTGGGCTGGTGCTCCTGTAACTTACTTAAGCCTCTTGGACAGTATTGAACGTAGAGCATTTAGATTGATTGGTGATATTGCCATCATAAAATCATTTAAATCGCTTGAACATCGTCGAAATGTTTCTTGTCTCACCCTCTTTTACCGTTATTTTAATGGTTTATGCTCTAGTGAAATAGCCAGTTGCATTCCTCCCCTTAAACAGTTCAACCGTAATACTCGCGTTTCTAGGAATGCTCATCAATGTACCCTCGAGCCCAACTTCGGTCGTACTGTCAAGTACAGAGATTCGTTCTTTAGCCGTACTATGCGAATGTGGAATGCCTTGCCACACTCTGTCTTTCCCAGCCATTGCAATATTCAGGAATTCAAACCTAATGTGCACCGACACCTCCTTTCAACCCCTCTCTGCCTTTCCTAGTGCTCACACTGTGTCTACATAATAAGGGTAGTTTATCCCTTTGAGTGTGCGCTTATTATAAAAAAAAAAAAAAAAAATCCGTAAATCGATGCACTATGGTTATGGTGGAATATTAATTTTCGAATCTGTTTATTTTAAAACTAATTATTCGGATTTAGTTTTCTTGCTTCTATTTTATTTGCTGAGCCTTTTCAGTAGCAGTTTTTCGAAAACGATTGTCACGATTTCTGTATGGGCCTGTTAGATATTACTTCTATTGGTGGCTTACCTTGTTTAGGTATAAGAATACTAACTTACTTAAGGTGGCGCTATAGTCCTGTATGAACTAGGGCCTTTCCCAAGAAACTTCTCCATCGACTTCTCCCTAGCTAGTTGTCGCCGCTAACCTGTGAGCGTGGATTCAAAGAATTTTTGGGCCGGAGCATTGGTTTCCATGCGCTCTACGTGACCCAGCCATCTTAGTCGTTGGACTTTTATCCTTCTGGCTAAGTCTACGTCCCTGTACACTGTACAGCCCGTACAACTCGTCATTCCATTTTTTCCGCCACTCACCTTTTATGCATACGCGAAAGAAATCAGGCGAAGAACTTTTCTCTCGAACCAACCCAAGGTGCTTTCATTCACTTTTGTCATATTCCATTTTTTTTCCTTAACGTGGAGACTAACTACCTTACAAACGAACGTTCGAAAAAAGGGTGGAACTGATGTTACAAAGTCTGTGCAGTGAACATCACATTAATGCACGCTCAGTCGAAAATATTCTGCTGTATACTTGAAATTGTTCCGGATGATCGATTTCCTGAAGTTCGAAGAAATTAAATCCTTTTTGCTTGGCGATTAAAGTTCATGGCTTTAAGTTCCAATAACAAGATGGTACCAAAAACCACACAGGTTAGGTTAGGTTAAAGTGGCTGTTGGTTTGGGAAGTCCAACACACTTAGACCAAAGTATGGTCCGTTGTGATACCACATGGATCAGTTAATCAGCTTAACTCGTTGAACCAATTGGAGCTTCGAATGAAGCGTAGGAGACAGGTAATGTCTGAATTTTTTAGATCACTGGTATCGTTAAAGTAGTAGTCTCCAAGGTGGATTCTACGTCTTTGTGATAAGGCAGGGCATGTGCACAGAAGATGAGAGATTGTCTCCTCTTCTTCTTCGTCCATGCAACTCCTACAAAAATCATTTGCAGGGGCTCCAAGTCGAATAGCATGCCTTCCTATTAAGCAGTGCCCAGTCAGGACACCTATAACGTAGCTAATGTGCAATCTACTCAGAGAGATTAATTGTTTTGAGCGCTTGGCGCTAAGATTAGGCCAAATTCGTTTAGTCGCTACACAGGTGGTGGTGTTATTCCACCTGAGGTTTGTTTTCTCTATGGTATCTCGCTTTAGCATGAGTTTACATGTAGCTAAGGGGATACCTATGCTAGCATTGTGAGCCAGCAGAGGTAAAGTTGTTCCGCTTTTTGCAAGTTAGTCTGCTTTGCAATTTCCTGGAATGTCTCTATGGCCCGGCACCCAGAAAAGGTGAATGTTGAACTGTGTAGCCATCTCCGTAAGAGATGATCGACAATTTAGGGCTGTTAGTGAATTTGTAGAGACAGAGTCTAAGGATTTTAACGCAGCTTGGCTATCCGAGAAGATGCGTATATCATTTGTTGATATAACGTTTTCTCTAAGCCAGGATAGGACTTCTTTTATAGCCAGGATTTCAGCTTGGAACACGCTACAATGATCGGGTAGACGAAAAGAGAGACTTAAGTTTAGTCTATCTGAGTATACGCCACCACCAACCCCATCCTCCGTTTTTGATCCGTCTGTATAAAAGTTTATAGGACCATCGTTCAAAAATGATGTATTCTCCCAAGAAGACCTGGGAGGTATAGTCACTTTGAAGCTATAGTTGTTAAACTGAGGATGGGGTATGGTGTAGTCAATATTACTATTTATAGTTCTGAACGAGTTCAAAATAGTGGTGTGGCCAATTCCATTATTGATCCACAGAGAGGAGGCCTGAAGCCGTATGGCAGTATTAGCGGCCGTTTGCTTGCTGAAAAAGTCCAGCGGTATTAGATGGAACAGAACATCTAGTGAGGCGGAGGGGGTGGAGCGAAGTGCTCCTCCCATGCACAGGCAGGCTGTTCGTTGGACTTTGCTTAGTTTATCGCGATTTGTCGCTGTATCTAGCGCCGTCCACCATACCACTACTCCATAAGTAAGGATCGGTCTTATGACCGAGATGTATAGCCAGTGTGTAATACGGGGCTGTAGGCCCCATTTATTACCAATGGCCTTTTTACAGGAGAACAGGGCTACTGTGGCCTTGTTTATTCTCTCTTGAATATTAGGTTTCCAACTTAATTTCTTATCTAAAATGAGACCCAAGTATTTTGCTTGATCAGAGAATTTAAGTGGTACACCATTTATGAGGGGAGGGTCAATGTGTGGGACTTTGTATTTCCTTGTGAAGAGGACAAGGTCGGTTTTTTGTGGGTTAACGCCTAGTCCACACCGATTAGCCCATCTGGTGAGCTTATTTAAAGCGTTTTGTAAGAGTTCTTTTAGTATATTGGGATGTTTACCCGTTACTGCAATAGCAACATCGTCCGCATAGGCAAACACTCTGTATCCCTCTCTTTCTAGAGTAGTTAGTAATTCATTTATTACTAAATTCCAGAGGAGAGGGGATAGGACACCACCTTGTGGCGTACCTCTGCTGACACCCCTTTGTGTAGTAAAATCGCCCAGTTTTGAATTGATAATCCTGCTTATCAGCATCTGATTAATCAATTCGCTGATCGACTTATCTACCTTCAGAGATGTCAATACACGTGCAATTGCAGATGTGTCGACATTGTTAAATGCACCTTCTATGTCTAAGAAGGCAACTAAGGTGTACTCTTTATGATGGAGGGAATATTCGATTGTACGTACTATACTGTGTAGAGCCGTTTCAACTGATTTCCCTTTGTTGTAGGCATGTTGAGCCTTTGAAAGGAGGGACTTATCAATACTTGCCCTTAAGTGAATATCGATCAAACGCTCAAAAGTTTTGAGAAGGAATGATGATAAGCTAATAGGTCTTAAGTCTTTAGGGTTTACATGACTGGATTTTCCAGCTTTTGGAATAAAGACAACTTTAACTTGTCTCCAAGACATCGGGATGTATGCCAAATTAAGGCAACCCTTGAAGATGTTTTCTAGGATGGGTATTAGAAAACTTGCATTTTCTTGCAGTTCGGCTGGAATTACACCATCCGGACCAGCAGATTTGTATGGTTTAAAGCTGTTAATAGCCCAATTGAGTTTTTCCCTAGTGACTAGACCTTGTGGGGGTTGTAAAGTATTGTCACCATTATTAAGTGCAATGTTATTAATAATGTTAGAGCTACCAGGAAAGTGGACGTCTAGTAGCAAGTTGAGCGATTCTTCGCTTGAATTGGTCCAGAGGCCAGAGGCGTTTTTCAAGCAACTTGGCATGATTGGACTTTTGGAGAGGATTTTGCGCAGCCTGGATGCTTCGGAGCAATCTTCAACGTTACTACAGAAGTTTCTCCAAGACGAACGTTTGGTTTTCCTCAGTTCTTTTTTATAAATCTTCAGTGATTCTTTATATGAATCCCAGTCAGACATGTCTCTAGAAGCTTTGGCTCTGTTAAAGAGTTTTCTGCATTCTTTTCGAAGTGGATCCAGCCCTGAGTTCCACCAGTGTGGCTTCTTTTTACCTCTTACTTGTATAAGAGGGCATGCAGTATCTAGAGCTTTGTTTAGGGCTAATGTTAGATTATTGACTTTGTCGTCAAGATCTTCGATGTTGGAGGGAGTATTAAAAAGTTCAGGTTTTATTAAACTATTTAACGTTCTCTTATATTTTGGCCAATTTGTTCTTTTCAGATTTCGAAAGATCGGTTGGCAAGGTGGTTCATTTATAAAGTCAAACTGGATGTATCTATGATCAGAAAAGGAGTGATCTTTAGATACCTTCCAGTTCAAAATATTATTATTAATGAATTCGGAGACAAGAGTTATATCTAAAACTTCTTGTCGATTTTTAGTAATAAAGGTTGGCTCATTACCAACGTTACTTACGAGTAGGTTAGTGTTAAGAATATAGTCGAAAAGAGACTCACCTCTGTCGTTTATATCCGTGCTACCCCATACTGTATGGTGGGCGTTAGCGTCACTACCGATGATGAGGCCGATGTTGAGCCTTTGTGCTTCAGTTATCAGTCTCTCCAGAGTATCTCCCGGGAGAGGGCCAAGATGGTCGTGGCCTAGATACGCCGACGCCAGCCAGAATGTTCCTCTGGCTGTTTCCAGACTAGCGGCGGTGGTATCTCGATCGCTGAAATTAGGGAGTAAATATACATTTAGGCTGCGTTTTACTAATATGCAAGATCTGGGTTCATCCTCACCTGATGCATACAGCACGCAGTATTTGGGAGTCCTGATTCCTCGAACAATGGATTTAACAATCCAGGGTTCTTGAATCAGGACAATATCTTCATCGCTGCTGGATAGGCGAAGAAGAAGGGAGGCCGAAGCCTTTATGGAGTGTTGGAGGTTAATCTGGAGTAACCGCAGCATTTTTGCTACTGCACTCCCGATCAGCCTCCAACACAGTAATGTCGGAGTCATCCATATCAGAGGACGATTCTAAAAGAATGTCCTCATCTCCGCTGTCGTAGACCTCGGCCTCCATTGCGGAAAAACCTTGGTCGGTGTTAGGTGCTTCCACTGCTACTGGGGGTACCTGAGATGCATCGTCTTCCAATGAAGGAAGTGTGACCGATGCGCCAGGCACCTCAGCAACCGTTTCCGCTTGTGTGGGTGGGGAAGGGGGAAGGGTTTGTGCCTCAACCCCATCTTTTTTATAGACCCTCAGCGTAATTTCGTCGAACCCGAACCTAATCACACCTTTTGATTGCGCCAGAGGAGAAAGGGATTCTGCATTGATGATCACAATTGCACCCTTATAGGGTCCCTTTGGATCCTCTAGTTTCGCAACCTTCCAGTTGTGAGTAGGAAGGGTTGGATTGGAAAGCCGGATTACTTTCAGAACGTGGTCAGCTTCCTTGAATATGGCCGGAACCGTGATGCGAGCTCTTGGTCTGCAAGGAATGTCCTCCTTTGCTACAACCTCAAGCTTAGCACCAGGCCAGACCTCACCAAGTCGGCTGACCGCCAGCGTCAGTAGGTCGCACGACCTCTGATCATCACAGACCATCAACTTGATGTGTCCCTGATGCCAACCGCCATCTTTTGTGATGGGCGGTGGTCCCGGATTGTCGGACATTATCTCGACAAAACTGAAGGCCAGCTGTCCTTTGGCCAATGTCCAGTTCTCGGCAGAGATCGTGCCATCCACATCACTTCTGTCGATAATCGCGACTACCTTTTTGTCCTTTAGAACATCGCTGAAGGACATTTTATCCTTGCGAGGGTCGAGAGGAGTGCTGGTGTTTAGCACTTTGGGGCGTTTAGGTAGTGAAACACTACCTTCCATAGACCTTTGTCGCTTCGACGTTGAGTCTTGGCTGGTCTTTAAATTATTTTTGGCGAGGAAGCTCTTGGCCCAATTTATTTTGGCGTCATGCTGAGAGTTTCCTCCAGCGCCTAGTTGTTCACCAAACGTCTGGAGAATCCTCTTAGCATTTCGTATGTCCCTATAGTAGGCCTTGGAGGGTCTGAGCTTACGCCCATCTCCCCCAGGACCTTCTTTAGGAGCCTTTGTTTTGGAGGTAGAAGGACCTGGCATCACAGCCCTGCTACCTCCGACTCGAGGTGTTGACGATTTGAGAGGTTTACTCTCAGTGGTAGTAGAGGAGCCGTTCTTCACAACTGCCTCACTACAGGAAGAAGGTAATTTTACCTGATTATCCGATGTTCCACTGCCGACAACAGGGCTGTGAGTGTCCACAGCCATGTCAGCACCAGTGGAAGAGGGATGAACAGCAGACAACTTTGCCGTCGTACTGCTGGCCGGTACAGCAGACAACTTTGCCGTCGTACTGCTGGCCGATACGGTTTTTTGGTTTTGTTTTGTTTGTTTTGTTTGTTTTGTTTTGTTCATTGAAAATCCCACGAGTAGCGGATAAGGGGTGGTCCATCTGTACAGAGATCCGTGTATACAGATAAGGCTGGTTAATCCGGAGGTCGCCAGGTATCCGGATACTCCGTTCGCGACTGAGCTAGTTTTTTAATTGGGCCCTCAGCCTGGCTGATCATCGGCACGGGTCGTATAACACCTTAGATCCAGCCCAATTGGGAAGTTTAAGGGGAAGGATATGTTTTGAGAAAGGAGAGACGAACAGCAATAAAGCCATAAGCGTCCCAGGAAGGAAACTAGGCATGACAGACAGTTATACACCATACAGTCAGGGGGTAAGGAGACATCAGCCAGCATAATAGCACAGATCTGACGGAGGAGGGGGGTAAAGGATTGGGAAGGGGAGGGGCGAGCGACCTTTGGTTTCAGGACTCTTCTGGAGAAATAATTTCCGAGAATCATTGACCTTACTCAGCTTCTACAACTCGACAAGTTCGACGCTCAGGTAGAAGAAAAACCACACAACGTGACCAATAATGGAGTTATTGCGTCAAAAGTGTCCTGGTTGAGTGATTCTACGTCTTATCGACCTCAATTGTCCACCTAGAACACACAATTTGACAGCAAACGCTAGACTCATTACTAACCACTTATATTGTTTTTCATGCTTAACCCTAGAAAGATAATCTACGTCTGCGGGACGTATGGCGCGGGGAAAAATTGTTATATCTTTTCAATTATAAGCCGTATTACATTAGTTTTTTATGTTTGCTCAAGACTAGGTCAGAGCTTGCATGGTGCATCTTAAAATTCATGCTAAAGATGCATTAGGGCCAGTAATGACTATGTAATACGTCTGGGAGACGTATGATTATCTTTTATGAAACTTTTGTGCACTGAACAAAAGTATATGGGGAAAAAACTTTTTTTCTCAAAAATTCCTAAAACTATTTTTTATAGTTAGCTTACCCCTCAATGAACTAATTTACCAAATATTAAGACTCAAAGTCAACTCAAAGGTTTCTTTAAAAAATAAAGAATTTTGTTCGTTCTGTTTTCAAGGTGGTTCAGATTTTTTATAAATTTTGCTCAAATTTTACTTCTTTTGTACTTAATTATTATATCAAAAGTCATCTTTAAACGCGCTTAATAAATGCCATACGTCTCTAAGACGTATGATTATCTTTCACGCACTAAAAAATATGATTATCTTTCTAGGGTTAATGACAAATTGAAAAACTTTATAATGAAATAAAATGTTCATCAAAAATGTATCGCCGCGTGTGTTTAACACTTCCAGCAATGATAAGAACCAAACGCCATTATCTTGTAAGCACGTCAACGGTGTCTGTTTCATCTAATTTGGATGAAAAGCATTTAACTATTATCATTTCATAATACCTATTGTAATAACATTTTTCTTTGTTGGCGAAACTATTCACCCAGTGATCGTGTATTTCGTTGAATGTGATTTTTCGATCAAAATATTCGTCGAACAGAAGATCCACTTCTTAAAACAATACAAACAGCTTCAAACGTTATTTGACAAGAAGAATAAGCTAATGACAACTGATTTGACAGTTATGGCTTCTGCAATATTACCAAAATCAACTGTCAATATTTAAAAATCTTTATTTCAGTTCTTAAAGGGGGTCGAAATTCAATTATCTTATTAGTTTGAAGTTATGGTCTTCTAAATTGTCTTTACTTTTGTTTTTGTTCTGGCAAGGATCTTAAAGTTAGGTATTATTCATGTTTTCCTTGAAATTGAACAAAGCAGTGTATCATCATGTCGTATGCCTATACAACATTAAGGATTTGCTATTCTAACCATATAATTTGATCGTTGAGTATCTATTGAAGCATGTCATCATAAAATCACATTCAGCTGCAGCATCAGTTCTGCTTCTGTTACAACATGACACACATCCTTTACTCTACCTCGTTTATTCTACCTCCCTCTCCACACACGTCACACCCTGTTCTTCAAATACTCCTTCCTCTTTTATTCTCTGTCAATCCAAGGACTCGTAGTATAATGTTTGCGATATGTATATAGATTATACCATATTCATCCACCAACCTATAAATACAGCTTTAGTATCCATAAATTTCGCTTTGGTCCTTTATTCTTGTTCGTTTCCTTTATACTCGTTCAGTTCGATTCTATTGCACGAAGCTTTAAATTTCTACTTTTCGTCCCTTGAAGGACCTCCCAAAACTATACACACAAATATCTAATGGTATATCTAAGCCATACGGTACCTAAGAGTGGAGTTGGTGCTCCTCCTTGCTGGTTACATAAATTGAATGGTCAAGTGATGGCCTGATGGGACATATCAGAGAAAAGGATATCGCCTTTTACTATAGATCTTTGTTGGTTTTATATTTTTTTTGGAGCTCCTGCATTTTTTCGCTTCGAAAAATTTCGTCATACATTCCATTTGCTCTGTGTATGACCACCGAGCGCCGCGTGCCACTGCGCTACCACACCCGCCATCAGCAGCATCACTGCCACCACCCCCAACGACCGTCACTGCCATACCGACCGCCAGGATGGAATTCTGTAAACGTGCATAGGTTTCAGGATATTTTTCTGTATCCGTTTGCTTTGGTTATGGATACAGTGTACGAGTAGAGAACCAGGACCAGGACCACATCACAGATGAAGGGTATAGGGTTACCTCATTTCTGTTTTTTTTGTATTTCCTTAACTATGATATGCCAAAAAAAGAGTTCAAACTTGGGTCAAGGATTATATCGGAAAGAGTTAGGGGGGTTTTTGACGTTTGATCTCATCCTCAAGACATAGTGAGCTACGGCTAGTGATAGCCAGTCCTCCTCTGTGTTTGACATAGAACCATAAGAAAAAAAAAATCCAAAAGAAGACCAAGACCAAGAGCCCTTGAAAAAAAGAAATTGGAAAAACCGAGAGCTTTTTGAAGTGGTTTAAGAAGAAAGAGAAAAAACTAAATTTTTGGTATTTTTAAATTTTTATGCATGAGGGTGCGGTGCGACGGCTGGACGAAGATGACGACCGACGACGGTGAGGTAAAGGATGTGAGAAGAACTTTTGTAAAATGCAAATTGTGCAATTCGTTGGAATTTTTCGTGTATCGGCATAAGCCAACCACGTCTCATGTGGTTTATGTAACATATGAAAGATAAAATCCGGATGAAGCAACAAAATCATCAACATCATTGGTAATTGATTTCTTGACAAGCTTATTTTTGTTCTTCAATATTTAATCATATTTTTTTAAAGCTGAAGTCTATGAAGGTTTTAAAGGAGTTCTCGTGCAAGCAATCTTTTTAAGTTATGGAGAGTTGAGTAAAGAATCTGATTCAAGAAGAAGAATTGGTGATACAGAAAAATCCTTTTAAAGGTCAGAAGCTGGAGGAATTATTGCTTACAAATTCAGAAACGTAAGATCATACAATTGGGTGATAGCAAGGACTTTCAACACATGAAAGGATGTGTGATGAGCGGAGTTTAAATGTTTTACTTAGCTTGTCAACAAGTCTACTCGAATATTGAACGTTAATAGCCAACAATTCAGGAAGTCACGTAATGCCCATAATTGAAGGAACAAATTTTTGCATGACCAAAATTTAAAATTTTAAATTTTTGTAGTACCCGTGGCGTGATAGTTAGTGCATTGGACTGTCATGCTGGAGGTCTGTGTCATCTAAAGTTTTTTTTAACGGGTACTGCCTCTTGCGAGGAATTGACAAATTCTCCAAGAGTAATTCATGTCATGAAAAGTGCTTTCTGAAATTAGCCGTTCGGATTCAGCTTAAAATTGTAGGTCCCCTCTATTCCTGTTAACGTTCTTCGCACACAGGAATGGTTGAGAGTTGTAAGTCACTAGGCTCTAGTTCTCTGGAAAATTAATGTAATATCCCAAAGGCAGTAAAAATTATTTAATTCTTAAAAAAACCATCAGGAACTCTTTCTTCGGTCTCTATGCTTGATATCAATGAAACTACTTAAGTGATATCTAATGAGAAATCTTACTTATCTGTTAGAAAGTTCGCTACGTTGACTGATAGTGTCATAGCTCTCACAGTTGTTCAGAGCATTAATGATCTTATGGGATTAATTTTTTTAACTCGTAGTTTGACGGTATTTTTAAAAATCTCAACACATATAAATCCACTAAGAGTTGTTCTTCTACGTTTGAAAAACCAGCTTAAGAAATATCATGAAGATCGAAAGCTTCTTCAACACCGGCAGTTCGGGATTCGTAGTAAAAAAGTCCTTGGGGATTGAATGGTTCAATTCACCAAACAAATCTTTACATCATTTTGAAGAAAGTAAGATTATTACTCTTCATATTTTAAAATAATTTAATAGGGTTTAGCATAAGGCGTCCTCTTAACGATGATTTCGGTGCAGATGACTCGTTTCTTCTTTGGATTAGAAATCGCCTTTCAAACCGTTCTATACAAGTAGTATTGGATAGTTTCAAGTCTAAAAACCACAAAATAACTCCTGGTGTTCCCCATGGCTCTGTTATGTCTCCGACACTCTTTCTTATATTGTAGATGATCTTTTGTTGGCAATTTCTGATCAAATTAATTTTTTCGCTAACAACAGCACTCTTAGCTTTTCATTTTTGTGTCCAAACTCACATCTTTCTCTTTTTCAGATGTGGAATTGCAATTAAAAAATTAGATAAGCTTATTAAATTTCGACCTTAACAGCATGGGAGTAAAAAACCTGATGGATATTCTCGGGTTGAGCATTATCAACCTTATGGAATAATCAATTATACAATGTTGCCAAAAGTACTTCAAGATATTTGATGAGTTTTCTGAAAAGTTGCAAGAAATATTTCCCTCCTTCTTGAGTATAATTCCCATCTTTAGGTTTTTGCTCCAAAAATTTATTTAAGTCTCCTGAACAGTATTAAAAAAAAAGCTTTTAAAATGATTGGTGACGATAACATTATTGAACAACTTTCGCCACTTGAACAGCGTAGTAAAATTTCTTGTCTTACTTGTTCTTAGAGTTTACTCAACGGACTATATTATTATTCGAGTAAAACAGCTTTATGCATTCCTCTCCTTAAGCAATTCAACCATTATATTCTAGCTTCCAGATATGCGCATCAATGATCCAAACTTCGTCTTAATGTCAAATATAGAGATTCGTTCTTTAACAGCACTTCGCGAATGTAGAATGCCTTACCTCACTCTACCTTTCCCAGTCATTGCAAATTCAGGAATTCAAAACCAAAATGCATTGACACCTTCTTTAAAACCATCTCTCCCTTTCCTAAAGCTCCCACTATGTCTCAGTCGTACTAAGGATATAAAATAACCTTTGTGGTGTGCGCTTTTATAAAAAGGGTATCCCAGCTTTTACACAAGACTTTAATTTGCAACAATTTCTAAAGTAGGTGTAAAGTTTGACAGCTTCTATTTTTAGGTCATTTGATGTTAGTTTTGAACAATATTTTGGAAAAATCCAAGTTTTGTTGCAGATTCAAACACTAATTATATTTTGAATCACTCTTTACACTTCAAGTCAGCTGTAAAATTATTTTCAAATTTAAGGTTACCAATATTTAACTAATATCTACAAATTATGGAAAATTCAAGCATTGGTCTTATTGTGGTACACCCTCTATGTCATTCCATATTCTATGTTTTATACAAGCTTAATATTAATAAATTTCCTTAGCTTTGATATGTCATTAAAACGCAATGATAACAACCATTTTGTTTACTCTTTTCCAAATTGGATTCATGTTATAAAACTATATTACTGTTGGAATTCAAAATGGATCTTTCGAGAGGTCCATATATGATGCTGCTCTCTCGTGGTTAAGATACATAAAATATAATATGTTTTATAAATTTAAGCAATTCTTTTTAACTGCATATGTACTCTACATCCATTGCCATTCTCTTATCATATTTGAAAACCTCCCGTTCTTGGCCCCATCCTTTGCTTTCATTCAACTTGCAACAATATGTTGGGAATTCTTTCTTTCTTTATATTTTCAAAGAAAGTTTTTGAAACTCAATGATGCTTGTTATCGGTGAAATATGATTATTTAGTCTTCAAACGGCAGCGGCCCATATGTGTTCAGGATCTCACCCGCATCCAATATGTGCAGTGCATCGTTTTAAGCCGTTTTACAAAGTATCAGTATTCATGCAACTTTGCAATCTAGCTATATATATTGTAGGGTTACTGCAGTACAACAAAAAGATTGTAACTGAGTGCACGTTTAGTCCATAAAAGTGTTCTTCTGCAGAAAGATACACAATATTATAAAAGGATAACGACTAAGTCGCAAGAATATGATCTTTACACTAAATATGAAAAAAATTGTATCTAAACAAAGTTTATAAACATAATGTACGTCCCAATCAGAATCCAATACGTCAACAACGATTTAAATGCATTTTTAAACGTCTATTTGCGTCTTAAATATATATATATAATTTGACTTAATATGAATATAAATGTTTTTTTGTGTGTTTCTGCTTATTTCTGAATGTGTTGCAACAAATGTATAGACACTTATGTACGTGTCCTTATATTCTTCTAAATATTGCACCATGTATCTTAATTGGTCTTTATCCGTTTTTATAGTCCTTATGCCTTTATACATAGGTCTACATTTGAGTCTATATGAATTTGTATGCATTTCTATGTTTCTATCAACATGTTGCTAGAGCGATATCTGTTTGTTTTTTCATGATATATGTAACTTACCTTTATAAAAGCTTATTATTTCAAATATAAAAATATCATCACCATGCTATCAAGTAGCTATCATCCCCTAGAGTTCTATAGTATGATATACCCTCCACTCATGTGAAGGTGCAATATCATCCGCTGATATCTTCTGCATATACATTTACATTATAAATGTTATTAATCAGTATGGTGGAAATAAGGTTGCCCTTTGAATGTAACAAAAGAACACTTTGTAACTCCCCTAGCGTTCCCTTGGAGAATAGTTCATTTAAATTTTACAAACTGCTAAACAGGTAAAGAAGGTGCTGGTATGTTCATCCCTATCTCAACCTTAGGTACCTATATATGAACCTATAGCACTTATGACTTTTAAGTTGAAGTTAAGTGCATTTTAAACTTGAAAATAATTAAAAACTTCTTTAAGTTTCAAAGGTTTTTTTGGCCTTTGAGTCAGAAGAAAAAAAAATTAAAAGTGATATTTTAACGTAACTTTAGTAGTTGAAGTTCTCTTTAATTCTATCATAGAATTTTTTGATACAGGGATAAAGATAACACCCTTCATAAACATATTTCTTAAAGTAGCGGGTTATTCAGGGCTTAAAGATGTTATAGAGATTCGATTGAAAATCCAAGAAATTGTGAAAAATATAAAAACTTTCGCTATTTATATTAAATTTCTAGCTTTGAAGTTGGTTTCAATGATATTGAAAAATTGTGCAAACAAAATTCTTAAATACAAACAGCATTAAATAAACCTTTTATATGACAAGGACACAGTGTGATCGTAAGGGGGGGGGTTTGGAAGAGAGGTATCGGTGTACATTAGATTTGAATTCTTTAACATTGCAATTACAGGGAAAGATCAGCCGTAGTAAGGTATTCCACATTCGTGTAGTACGGCTAAGGAATGAATCTCTCTACTTCATTCTATGGAAGAAGTATGGCTCTTATTTGCATACTGTCTCTAGCCCAATGATATTAATTGCAGACAGATCAGAAGAAGAGACAAATTTCTTCCCACTTCTTAGAAAACCCAAACATCTTGTGGCATTTTTAACAACATCGCACAAGATTTAGTTGCTGATATATTTACATACTGAGAATATCGAGATGTTCAGTTTGTATTGGATACAAAAGTTGCAGACAGGAGATAGTTTATAGAAATGTAAAAATGAGGAAAAGGGAAAAAGTATTTATTGAACGGTTTGAAAGAAAATGTCTGAACAGAAGAAATGTTTTCTTTTACGAATGATCAAGTATTCTTACCGGTTTTGGGACATTGCAGTAGTTTTTAATTTTATGAAATCTTCGTTTGATTGTATAAAATAATATTACAGTTGGTTTTAACTTAAGATTAATACGGTTTGGCCTAAGGCCGCCAAAGTATCTTTCTCGGAATTCTTTCAAGGACACTTTCCAATAAAATGGTAAATATCTTCTCTCTTCTTAAGATTACAAAATTTGCACAATATCGTCAGTTCAGGTCGATGTGGAATATAATTGAGTTATCATGTTAAGAGGATATCGGTTGAAAAAGAACGTATTTTTTTGAAGATTTATGTTAAACTGGCTGTTGATCATCCTATGCTGAGAAGAGTGTGCATCCAACAAAAAAGCACTATACATAGAGTGACTTACTCCTTCTAATAAATTCTAAAAGCAGCTCTTCAACTCACCCGGTCTAATATCTGAATGAATTCTTATATTTCCCCCAAATCGAGCTGCAAACGCCTCCCACTTTATGACAAGTTTCCCTTTCGATATGATGATGCTTTTCAGGATCAGTTTGGGTAGTCTTCCTTCTTCCATCTCCAAAACTTTGATTACATAATCAAAATGTAATTTAAGAACATCCAAAAACAATGATGGTACTGATGTTTTTAAATGCAGCATATAATTAGGTGTATTCGAAGCCAATCGGAAAATTCGTTTAAGAAAGTATCTCAGAAACCTTTCTACCTCGTCCGATTTGGCATATTCCCAGACTTGTCTTCGCACTACGGTCAACGTTTTTACTATCGATGCAACTACCCCATAGTGATGAAATTGTTCTTTTTGCCTCCAATAACTTCAACTGGAAGTGTTTTTTTCATATTTATGTTTTGGGTGATCAAAAGACCTAGATTTAATTTTTGAATATTGTAAACTTCGTAGCTCCACTTTTCATTCTGAGAATAAGTAGTCCCTCGAATGTAATTCTTCGAATTACAATAAAAGGACTAACTTTTTATTTTTAAAAATACACAAAACTTTATTCAATAAATTATTTTAGGTTGGAGTTATTTATTGGACCAGCACAAATGGTTAGTTTCTTTGTGTCCTATTATTCTAGTACCGACTCGGGTGAAAGACGTGATCGAAATGGCCGAGAGAAAAGCGGAAATGCAAAATGTCTGCATTCTGTGTTTTTACATCGTTTTCTTAAACTTGAGCTTTAGATTTGGATAGATGACATTGAGCTTTAGATTTTGATAGATAACATTGAGCTTTGAGTATGAATGCTTTATTTAAGGTGTGTGCGCATCCACTTCAAATATCATCCACCAACCCAAACATATGAGACTTTATTAATACATCGCTTTTAAGATATTCACAATTTTGCTTGAGATTTCCATTTTATACAGCTTATAGAAAAGTGCTTCACGTGCTATGGAATCAAAAGCAGCGCGAAAATCAACGAAAAAAGCATACAGTTTCTTGTTTGTAACTCAAAAAAAGGAAGGAATATGAATCAATGAGAATAATTGGTCTGAAGTTGACCGGTTCCGCCTAAAGCCCGCTTGAAACTTATTAAGAATTCCTTTATTTTCAACCCACAGCGTCAACCTATTAAATATCAGAGCACTGAATAATGCCGAAGTGTTCAAGAATGAATAAGCCCGGTAGTTCTCTGGGTTTGTTTAAGGCTCCTTTCTTATGCAGCTGATATATTATTGCTTTCTTAAAGTCATGCGGAATGTTTTTTGTTTCGAATATCCTCTTCAATTTCTTGGCTAATGCAGACACAAATTCGATCGTATAATTCTTGTAGAATTCCACTGGTATTCGGTCATCTCCCGGAGCTTTTTCTGCTTTAGACTTTTCGATCACATTAAAATGTGGATCAAGAAGCTCTTCCGTGAGGAATATTGCAGTATTGCTTAACTACTGGGTTCCAAAGCTTCAAGTGTTGCCGGATTTTTGGCCTAAACTAATCGAGAGCCATAAACAAAGGGACCACTTAACAGTCACTAAATTTATTTTTAAATAAATTGATGGTTTACCGTGCTTTATGAAACTTAACTAAAGTTTCAAGTGTTCAGTAAGACTTTGGACAGAAAGGTACATCACATCATCCTAAAGTTCAAGACTTTATTAGACTTTTAGTTTAAAAATACACAAATACGAGTTTAACGAATAATAGATTTTTCACTTTTCAAATCCTTATAAGTTACCTAATTTTTTATCATTATAACCCTTACTTTTGTATCTTTCCATCCCTATTCTTTTATCAATAGAGGCACCAGAAATGTCTTCCCTTCCGATTTAAAAAAAAAGAAACATTTTTCGAGCCCATCTGGAGAGTAATAAATCTAATAAAAGATATGCAAAAAGATGCCAACCAACCTAAACCTAAAAAAGCCATTATCTTTTGTCTTTTGTCCAGAAAAGAAAATCCTTTCTTTACACGAATAGAAAACTGAAAATGAAAACTCTTTTGACTTTCAAAACAAAAATACTTATTCCAACATACTCGTATCCTTTTTACGAAAAGAAACTCAATAAAACAAATAGAGCACAAATAAACCTTCCGCCATCACTGACAGCATCACCATCACACCGTTACCGTTATTCTTCTTTTTTTTTTTGTTCTGCTTTCAAAGAGAATCTCAAGTTAACCCTCTTCGAGAAAAAGTTAATGACAAGTGTCCTTTTTTTCTACATTACTTTGCTTTTCTCTCCACGGCTTTGGCATCAACATCGGCATCGTCAGCACATTCAACATCAACATCCTTTCACGGATACTAATTCAATTCAACTTCGCCTATGTAATTTACGAAAAGTTTCGCCATTTAATTTTCTTTTCTTTTCAGAAAGAAGAAGAAGATAACGTCGTGTAATCCAATCCCCTTAACCCCTCCCCACCAACACCACACTCGTCCTTGTTGTTAATGGTAGAGGTTTTTTTTTTATTTGGTCTCTTCATTTTCAGGACATTATTGCACATTCAGTTTTTCTTAAGAAAAAAAGGAAAAAAGAAAGAAGAAGAAGGCAAAGTATAAAAACATTTAAGTGGCCATTTATTTCAATGGTGAATGTCCTGTCGTTAAGAGTTTGATACGATAATTTTCACCACACTACATCCTACATCCTCTCACCAACCATAATATTGGTTGTTTGCAAAACTTAAAACTCCAAGGACAACATCAACAAAATAAAAAAAAACATATGTATCCTTTCGTATCCTTTAACCATATGTGAGATAGGAGCCGTTAAGTTCGATTATTTCGATAAAGCAAAATCAAGTGTAGTGAAGTGAAGTGAAGAGTAGTGAAGCGAAAGAAAAGAGGGGAACCGCATTCGATGATGCACCAACCACAAACGATACAAGAAGAAGAAGAGGCAGAAGCCGAAGCCGAACAAGAGCAGCAAAGAGCAGAGAACATTTATTTTTGTGGTTAAGTGATAACATTAAATTGGAAACCCACACAGAAACACACCCCATGTCATATACTCTTAAGATACCTAACCTAACCAACCCCAACAACGAATGCAGAAGGACTTATTGTTATCACCAGTTTCAATAGTTCCACCAGTTCCCGATCCTAACTGACACGATAGACGACAAAGACACTATGTGATGGTTGTTGGAAAAACTTTAAGCAGTTTCCAATGTCAAAAGTTGAATGAGTCTAATACCAACTCGTATACAGCTTGTTCTTCAATATTGCAGCACTGAGCTCTGCTGGAAGAATGAAGAAAATACTAGAATCGATGTTCACTGTGGAGCGGAACAAGAGAACCGATGTCTTGACATGTCATTTAAGAAATTCTGTTGGTCGGTCTTCTATTTTGTACTACGAGTTCTTATAAGAAGAAGTTCAACAGAGAATTACTCGAAAGTGTCGAAAGTCTTATTGAAGAGAAGAATGCCATTAGAGGTACTTAATACACTTCATAGTTATGGTTGCTATGTAGTTTCTTTACCCAACTTATAAACCTTCCATGTGAGAGGTTTTGGTTAGGTCGAAGAGTTTTGTTTTATTTTGTCAGAAAAAAAATATAGTTTTAGTTGAAATAAAATAATTTTTTAAAACAAACGTTTTCTCCAAGAAACAATCGTACGAGGACATAAAGTTCTTCAAAAAACTTTTTAAGTTTTGTTAAGATAATTTTAAACAATTTGCCATTAGGGTTATGAGAAGTATGAGTCAGACAGTTTTTTAAGCTGTTCCTAAAGTGTTATGGAAACCTGAAAAAGACATGTGTATGATAAAAATTGATATGATAAACAAATTAGAATTGTTGATGCATTAATTATAGCTTTCTTAGAGTTAGCGTAAATTACCAAATCAGAAAGTTTGACGTCCCTTACTTTGACAGATATTTTCTATTAATACAAAAATGATAGCTCTTGAAAGTTATTTTTGCATTCCAATTTTTATTTTTAAAAGTGTTCGTTCACCCTGTTAGGCTAACTTTGTAGAGTATTTTGAAAAACATATTTCTTTTTCTAAAAATTGTAGCGTTTAAAGAATAATTGTTTGGGCAAACCATAGTGGTTTTGTCACTGCAACGGTTTAAAAAAAAATGAGTTTTTGCTCAGAAAATTTAGCTTCCAAAGTTCTAATAAAACGATAGTGTCAAAAATTATAGCGTTTCAGAAATTATAATCCCTTCGAACTAGATGAAACCCAGAAACCCCGATTTCGATTCAAACATAATCCTGTCAAATGGTTCCTTTTGAAAATTGCCAAGATCTTACTAATTAAAACTAAAAAACAGAAATTTTATATTTATTTTAAAATAAAATCATAGTTTTGGTAAAATTTGTATTTTCAATTATTTTATTACCATTTTTTTTTGTTGAGAAAAACACAACTTTTATAGGATACGTGTTAGAATATTATTTTTTAGAAACAATATCAAAAAAATTGAGATGCTTTGCAGTAATTGGTGGAAGTATTCCAAAAAAAACCAACTAATTCTTTACAAGTATGGGGTGTGGTTGTTTTTTATGGTTTGATAGTTGAAAATCTTTGTGTTCAATGAGATTTAGTAACTTTTGTTCGGAAACTATAAATCAGTTTGTAGGCTTCATAGAGCATCCTTTTACGGTGTTTAGTTATAAAAATAGTTAAATGGCTTTGTCAATAAGCAAAACTGCCATACACGCAGCGAAGACAATCCTCAAGTCATTAACGCATTACCCTTTCACAAGGGAGGTATCATGGGAGCTTATTTCTTTCGAAAAGAGGAAGAAGCTCTCGTTGGGGTAAATGGCGGTAATACCTGGCAATGCTGACTGATTGGCAGGGTTCAAACTTCACTTCGGTTGAAGCAAATCTACTCCAGTTTTGAGGGAGAAAACAAATCTACTTCGCCACTCCGATTTTTTGAGATCTGCTCCTTTTTTGCACACTAAAAAATTGTTAAGCCAAACCAAATGAAATTAAATGACAGCACTGTATATTCTCCAAACAACTCTGACTCTCTGTCTCTGAACGGAATCATAATTTTTCTTACCGCCGCAGCTGAGAGAAAGTTTTCCGAAATGAATGTATTGAAAACTAAAATAAGAAATCGTTTGCATGTCAATACAGTTGAAAATTTAATGTTTTCACGATCATTAATAGCAGATCGAAAACAAATTTTTGAACCACCGCTTGAATTGATTAAATTTATAAGAGAATTTAAATTTGTCCAAGGCAAATACATTCTAAAATAAAATCAATAAAAACCAAAAATATTTATGGTATGTATTATGAATAGTTTTTAGTTTCTGAAGTCTAAAACCGTTTGTGATTCATTTTTTGTAAAAATTAATATTTTTGTTAAAAATATAGTTTTTGAAAACTATAGTTTTTCTGTTTTCAACTCCAATTCCTTATTTAATTTAGTGTATAAGATATTAAGTTTAAGGTATTCAAGTCTGAATGAATTTATGTATTTTTTTTTTGTTAAAAATACCTATTTATTTTCGTTAAATAAATTTTTGTCAAAAATACAGTTTTTGAAAACTTGAGTTTTTCTTTCATTTTCAAATCTACTTCGGAAATTTTTGATTTACTTTACTTTTGCTGCAAATCTGCTCCGAAATTTTGTTACTGAGGTTCGAACTCTGCTGATTGCTATTAATCATTTAAACATTGACGTAAATTGGTGATGTTTTTTGGATTATCTGAAATATGCTCCAGAAGACCAGAATCGGGCTTATATCAGCAGCCCTGGTAGCTTTTGAATCCAGGGCTGTAGTAAATCACAAGATATTCAATTTCGAATTAGAAGGAGTCGTAGTCTAGACCAACAAAAACAGTTATAATGTTATAAATGAAAATCATTTAATTTATTTTATGAATTTATCACATCCTCATTATGCTATATTTCAGTCTGCACTAGATGTGAATAATAAGTTGATGAACTGAAATACCAAATAAAAAACAATTAATAATTGATGGTTGATAGCGGCGTTGTGGTGATGGCGGTGAGGACATTTAGGGTTGGTGAAAAGTGGTAACCTTGGTCTTGAATTCGGTGGCAATATATTAATTACGTTTCGGTAACGTTCCGTTATTGTTTGTATGAGTTCTATGCTTTTCTCCAAAACATTCCTGAATTCAGAATTTTAAGATTCATGTACTCGTAGATCCTAGCCATTTGATAGTTCGTTACTTGAATAAGCTCAATAATCCACATTATCCACCAGAACAGTTGTCCACGCTATTAAAAGATGGATGTACAGGGTGTCTGGTGGCAGATTTATGTTTTTAAATACGATTGTTTAAAAAAGTAATAAACGGTGCTGGGGGTAGTGGTATCATTATAATCAGTGCTTTGCGGATTTCTCAGTCACGATGTCGAACTGGTCAAGTGAGCATCACGCATTCGTCATCGAGGCATTTTTCAAGAGTAACAATTCCTACGTAACTGCGCGTCGACAATTTTGTTCACACTTCGGTATACGATGAATAAGTGTTAATTTAATTCGTTCGTGGGTGCAGAGGTTCTGCGCAACTGCTTCGGCTATGAACATTCCATCGACCATGGTCCAGTCGATCTTCAAGGACTCCCAACAACATTGAAGTGGTTGAAGAGAGTAACGAGTCCACTATTTTCGATACGGAAAAGGGCAGCCTCATTGGGACTTCCAAGAGCGATTGTTCATGAAGTTTGAAGAAACGATTTAAATTGAAATCGTTCAAGAACTCAGAGAAGTGATTTTGTTTCACGCAAAAATGTTTGTGAAACGATGTTGGAGCGTTTTCGTACTGTGAATACCATTTTTTAGAGCGACGAAGCTTATTTTAGTTTAAACGGACACGTTAACAACACAAACGTTACTGGGCTCCAAGAACCTCGACTAAAACACCTAAAGCCATTGCATTGCCCCGGGGATTTGGTGCGCCTTATACACGCATAGGATAATTGGACCACTTTTTTTTAGAATGCTCAGACCAGGCGACAAATGTCAATATTGACAATTACCAACGCATGATAACGGATTTCTTTTTGCCGAACCTGTAAGCACATCCATCGTTTTCTTCGCACATGTGGTTGGTGCGACCGGACATACGAGATTCGATGATTTTGCATTGGAAAGCTTTCCCTCTAAAACTTATTAGTCGCTTTGGGGACATCCCGTGGCCACTGAGGTCCCCCGACTTAAACCCAATGGATTTTTTTGTATGGGGCTACCTCAAATAGAGAGTTTACAGCAACATTTCCCTCTTGTGAACCTAAATGAAACAATTCTTCGACAAAGCAGCACAATTGAATCAAGTTTACTGCAGAGTGTGTCACGTAGCACGGGGCTCCGTTTTAACAGTGCGTGCAACTCGACGGAGGACATTTGGATAACATAATTAGTCGGTCGTTTACTTTTTCAAATAAAACAAATTATAAAATAGATTTTTTTAAATTTAATTTTGAAAATATAAATCTGCCGCTAGACACCCTGTATGAAGATCGCAAATATCAATTATACTTCAAGTGAAATAATGAAGTACGAATACCATGTAAGCCTTTTTTTCCTACCGGAATTATGAGTCATTGGTGACAACATTTGAGTCGGTTCCATCATGTAAACGATTTTGATATGCATATTCATACGTGTCAAAGTCAATCCCAAACAAAACACTTAAGTCTGTAAAAAATACCCTTATCTGATAAATTAAATACGGAGTTTCTATCAGAAAGAAAAAGATCGAGAACAAGGTCAAGTTAGTTTATTGAATGCATTGATCAGAACCAGCAGAAGACAGGAGCAACACAGCACCATAGTGTCACATATTTTTAACTCCAATATTCTATATAACAGCACCCTTATCTTTTGAAACCTTTTGAATTTCTTGCAAAATCAATTTATCTTACCCTCTTCTTCTTACAATTTCATGCATCAATTCTATCCTAAATCCTGAATCTTTGTAAGAACCGTCAACACTCTATACAACTATACATTACGATGTGTGTGTGTGTGTATAAGTTTCTTTGTATAATGTATATTTGCTTTTGTGTCTTGCAAATTTATTTATCCTTGGTACGCAAACCAAACATATCACCTCGAGCTATTCGTCTTTCGCATGCACGCACAAACTTTGGATTTGGACAAACAACATTATATCTCTCAAAAGACACACATCACTTATATATACAGGGTGGGTCAAAAGTTACTTCGTAGTTTGAAAAAAATCATAAAACACATCTTCTCCTTTTTAAGAATCTTCTTAGAAAACAAACTTGGGAGGTATACTTAAATTAACTGCGCTGTGCTTCAGAGACGACTACACTAATTGAACTTTAATTTGATGATAATCACTCGATTATTTTAACCCTAAGAGCTTATCAGCTCCATTTTAATGGGAACAATTCATCCACTGCGCAAATTATTACGGCACTGATGTCACAGTTTAGCTAACCACGAGCTCTAGTTTATTTTTCTCGAGATAGAAGATGTTGCACTGCGAGCTAAAGTGAATGTGGAACGAATTCTCAGAATCAAATCGCCGGATTTCAATACAAAATCCTATGTGGGCAAGAATTACAGAAAGAAGATCCTTTACATTGGTACTTCTTAGGGAAATGATATGTGAACGAATAACTTACACAATTACGGTATTTAATTGCCCTAAATTTCTACGGATTTGATTGCACCAGAATTTGGCCGTGGAGTTACTAGAACAGTATAAAGTGTAAGTAAATAGACCCATTACTGTTCCGAAGCTGTAAAAGAACATTCGTACTGAAATACTGGCGCTAACCCTGAAAGTCTTACTATTAGTTAGCTCTGCGAGTATGAAGCTGGGACCTTATATTCAATTTTTAGCCTGTGTTGTACTTTGTTGTCTAAGACCAATGTACCGCTCTTCAGACTACAGAGTATTAACTAAGTACAGAAACTTAAGTTTAAATGTTTTTATTTTAGGTGACGCAGCAATCTGTTGAGAACTAGGGCTTGGTGACTTAAAACTTTCAAACATTCCTGTGTGCGAGTATGTTGTCAGGGTTTGAGGGGACCTACAGTTTTATGCCAAATCTGAACGGTTTATTGAAGACAATACTTTTAAAGACAAGAACTAGTGTTCAACAGTTTGTCAATTCCTCGCAAGAGGCAGTACCTGTGAAAAAAAAACTTTAGATGTCATAGGCTAGAGATTGAACCCAAGACTTCTAGAATGAGATAGAATGAGATGAGGTAGAATGAGATAATATTAAACTATTACTCGTCGAAGGTAAATCTTGTTTTTGTTTCCAGGTTTGTCCTCTTATTCACCGACTTCTGGTTGCAGCATATTAACTGATCTTGCCAGGTACTTAAACTGTGGTTCTTTGGTTTTCTCTAGAACTTCGATGGTTTCAACGGTTATCGAAGTACTTTGGTGGTTACCAAAAGATTTCTCTTGCTATAACGGTTTTCATCGGCTATCAACGGTTTTGAACAGCTATCAACAGCTTAAGTTGGTTACCACGGTTTACAAGGTCTAATGCATTTTCTTCACGACTCCTTACTACTGTTGTGGATTGGTCTATGAAGAATTACCTTTTGTTTCTTTTCTGGAGACTTCTTCTTACAGAGCTAGATTTTTGCCCGGTCTAGCACTTCTGGTCGACTGACGGCCTGTGTGAAAACCTATCATAACTTCTTTTTCTTTTCATTTTCTTTCTTTGGATCTCGGTGTTAATGTTCATGAGCCTTACTTATCATACTTCCCGGCAAAAGTAGGTGTGAATTAATTCAAAACAAGGTTTAATTTTTCATAGCAATTCATAAAATTGTCGTTACCGTTATAGATAAGATGATGTTATGCCCAAAAAATCTCCCTAAATCATTCCTTACGATTCTGAAATAAGTTATCAATAAAAAATTTAATTAAGAAATCACTTTTGATTCACCCTGTATGGATATGCATAAGTGTAGCCAATAATGTGCGTCGTTGTCGTCGTCCGTTGTCCTTCGAAATATTCCAAAAAGCAAAAGCAGAGAACAGAAGAGAAGAGAAGAGAACTGATGACTATAAAGGGATAGTTCTTGTTATTTTTGGTGTGGTTAGTATGTTGGTAACATGATGGGGCTATAACCCAACATTATCTCGAGTTGCAATCGTCCCTGGGGCGTAATAATTTACGTATCTTTGGCATATAATTTACACACTCCTGCAGCAGCAATGCGGGCTTGAATTTCTATTCTGTCCAGGACCTACTCTCTCTCACTCTCTCTCTCTTTCTACCGACAACGAATACTGAACTGAACATTGAATCCCCTTGCCCAAACTCAATTCTATGCCTTGCTGTCTATGACATAGATCTTCCACAAGAATGTGCCCTACACAAAACTACATATAACAGAGCGAGCGTATAGCGTGTGTTCGTGATGAATGCGCGTTTGTCCTTCTCATTCCTAAAATCCAGAATCCCGAATTCAGAATTCAGAATCCCCCGATTCGAGTCGAAAATCAAGAACCGAGAGTATTCTAACTTTAACCCTGTGGCCAATTATCCTTCTCATAATTTGTTTCAAACATTGTTTGCTTTGTTTTATGTCCTTTTTTTTATCCTTGTTGTGTGTTCGACATTTTTGTTTCTTTTTTTTTTTTGCAACAAGATTACATAAAGAGGGCGCTGTTATAGTGACAACAAGTAATTTACTGTATAAATTCGAGGATGTAATGCGTCAAAATGCGTAAACAATGAATAGGTTGGGTTCGGAAGAGGAAGTTTTTGGTCGAAAGGGCAATATGCATGTGTGAAATTTCAAAAAAGGAGCCTTTCAAGCGTAAAATGAGAGCAGTGAAACTAAATGACACTTGGTTTCAGAATAGAAACCAGTCGACTGTATAAATCATGGCAAACAGGCGGAGGAACAACATGGAGAGCATATTTGAGAGTTGCAAGTTGCTAGTTGCAACTGCAAGGCTTTTCGACTTTCGAGTCTTTGGAAAAATTAAATGCCTCACTGGAGTATTCACACCATTATACACAGAGCCTTTAGCCTATTGTTTTCGTTGGTACAATACATAGGTACATAGGTACTTAGGGAAGTTTGGGTGTTTTATTGCTTTTCAATGCATGAGGGAATTCAGTTTCAGTTAAAGGGGTATAGGTACTACATGTTTGCTTTCAATGGCTTTGTTGGATTTCGAGAAGAAACAAAGCAAACTGGAGTTTTTTTTACAGCACCTTGGAACCCAGTCCCTTTTAGGCGATTTTGATGGTCCCCTTGGGATATGTGACGCTTCTTTCATCGAATTTTTTAAGGGTTTAGGACACCCTAGGGGCCGTTCGTACTTCGATGGGTAATGTACTTTTAAAGTTAAATTCCAAACTCCAAGACAATCGGTTGAAAATTGAGCGAGATATAAGTCCGGATAACTTAAGAAGGCAGTATTGAGATAAACGCGTCTGGAGTTTTGAATAGGCCATATTCTTTTGTGCAAAACTTTTTTGAAATCCTAGGGAACAAATCGATTATTCTAGGCCCACTGAAGAGAAACTAGAAACAGAGAAAAACATGCTTTACTATAGTATATGTAAAAAATACTCATTTAAGTTTATTAAATTAAATTTTTAACAAAATGTTTGAAAGTGACAGCGGTGCAGAAACTGGACTACTCAAAATGAAACCACTTATTGGAAAACCCATATTTTATGCAATGTTTTTTGAAGCTTGTCTAAATGTATCACAATTATTTCTAGCTTTAAATCTCCATAAAAGGGAATATTTAAATATGCTTAAGTTAATTTATAAGTGAAATTGATTTAATTGAAATATTGAATGTCGAAAACAATATTTTCTGTGAGATAATATTTTTAGTTTTTGAAAAAATATTTGAGTCGAAAATCAATTTCTACCAAGTATTAGTAATGTTTTGTTTAGATTTTCAATTTTTGTATAAAGAACTGTCAATTTGACTTTTCTTAAAATTTTACCAGATGTCAAAAACGTTATTCTTCGTTGCATAAAGTTGTATTGGAGGGTGAATTAAAATTTTTTCTTCACAAAATATTAGAGGTGACAATTATTTTTTTTTCAGTTGTTTTGATTTATAAAAAAAACCAAAAATATAATTGTTTGGTATCATGTTACATTTGTATATAATACAAAATTGAATTCAAGTCGCTAGCGTTATTGGTTCGTGAGATATTTATGGTTAACCAAAATTTTCACGCTTTTTTTAAACTCCTTTTTTTAGAGTCCTTTCTGCATTATTTTCTGTACTAGGTTTGTTCAAAAAGTACCCGGAATTTTCGTTTTTTCAAAAAAAAAAAAATGTATTAATTCGTTTACATCGATGTGGTCCCCTTCAAAGTAGTCCCCCCAGATATAATACACTTATGCCAGCGTTTTTTCAAATCTTCGAAGCACTCTTGACATTCAGTTTTCGATATGTCCTTGAGCATTCTCAGCGATTCGGCCTTTATTTCTTCAATCGAGGAAAAACGCCGTCCTTTCATGGGTCTCTTCAACTTTGGAAAAAGGAAAAAATCACACGGAGCCATATCTGGTGAATATGGAGATTGGGGCATGACTATACGGTATTGTTTTTGGCCAGAAAATTACGAACAAGCAACGACGAGTGAGCAGGTGTGTTATCGTGGTGCAAAAGCACTGAATTGCTTTTCCATAAATGCGATCCTTTTTTTCGGATTGCTTCACGCCAATTTTTGAGATGAGCCAATTGATATGCAAAATTCATCAGCAACTTCTCTAATTGTGATTCGGTGATCATTCATAACCATTTTTTCCACTTTTTTCACATTTTCATCGATTATTGACATGCTTGGTCCACCGGAGCGTTCGTCATCTTCAACGTGTTCGCGGCCATCTTGGAATCGCTTATACCACTCGTAAACATTTGTTTATTTCATAGCAGACTCACTATAGGCTTTTTGTAACATTTCACACACTTTGTTACAATTTATTTTAATTAAAACGCAAAATTTAATACAAATTCTTTGACTATTCAATTCTTCCATTTTTTAAACAAGCAAAAATCGCCGACCTCATAAAAACACGTCGAACCTTAGCCACTCCCTCAGACAAAGTAAACAGTGAATTGAATATAGCTGTAAATTGCATCATACTTTAGGGGCATGCATATACAAAAAATACGTACAATACAAACAAATTTGACCTTCGGACTCTCCAGACCCGCAAAATTTAAAAATTCCGTTTACTTTTTGAACAGACCTCGTATAACAACATTTATTTGAAGTCGATATCTCTTCTGGTTCTTGAGCTATGAACGACAAACAAAACTTCTCGAACGTACGGACGTACGGACGTACATACGCACGCACAGACATCTCTCCAACAAAATTGTGTTTTGACTCTACGGACCTTGAAACGTCGAGAATGTCAAAATTTTCAATTCGAAAAATCGGACAGATTACAATAACTTCCTATGGGAAGTTAAAAATAAGCCTTCTTTCATATAACTTTGTCAAAGGTTTACAATTGATGAGCCATTAGTCCCCAAGAACCTTGTGTCGACTACTGAACCAACGTGATTTGCAATTCCGTTATAATATAGTAAATTTATAAATCAACCAAATAGGCAAAGAATTAAATTTTTGAATGAATTCAACCGAAAATGAAAACAAAAATTATATTTATAATGCAACTTTTTTCTTCAAAAAAATGTCAAAGAGAGTTTGACATTTTTGATAAATAAGTGATTGATATTTTTCAAAACACAACTTTTTTATTATGTTGCATTGAATAAGATTTTGAATTATTACAAAAACATTGGCAAAATTAAAATCGCTGCAAACAAAAAATGAAATATAAATTTATTTATGGAAAAAAGTATGACCTTAGAGCTTTAAAGCCGCCATATAATTTCCACCATAATTTATCTCTTGTAGGGCAGCGCAATTTCGATTGACGGATCTCCTTTTTTTTTGGAAAACACCAAAAACAGAATTAATTTTGGAAAACATGAATATCTACACAAAAAAACCAACATACGCCCTAGTGAACCAATTACACTTTTTCAACTTTAATACTCAGAAAACAGTGTGCACCTCCACACGAGAGACATCAGAAATATCAAAACCAATTGGTTATCATATAATTTGAAAATAAATATAAAATCTAAAAAAATAGAAAACAGAAAACAATTTACAACCTTGTTTCCCATTTACCTATTGCGGGACTCGCCGTACACATAATTCACATATGCATTGCATATATTTTTGTAACACAAAAGTTATAAAACATTAAGGACCTCGAGGACACACTATTTATGACATCTGACAGACAAACTCAATTACTTGGTCATAACTTTGCCATAACTTTGATGCCATATGCCATATGTGTAGTAGGTATAGGTAGAAAAGCTAGCTACTCACATTATAATGTTTTCATGTAGGTACATATATTTTTAAGGATATATGGAATTTATGTGGAATATACGAATGTATTTATAAATTGGTCGGCAATCTATAAAATTTTTGACATGGTAACATTTCTTGTTTTTCACAACTCCCTTAGCTTACCAACACCACCTCCACCGTCAAACCAGCGCAGCCCCCAACTTTACAAAACAAAAACAGTAGAGAAAAAAAACAACACACACACAACGGGAGTTCCTAACAAATGAACCAATTTAACAAAATGTCCGTCTGTCGAATGTCGATTTTACATCTGGTGCAATGTCATTTGGTGACATTTGTTATTGCAATTTGCATTCAATAATTGTATTGATTGAGCAGGGCACAAGTTTCACAAGGATATCTCATTCCCACCTTACCCCAACTCAGTCCCATTTCCAAATTGCACAAATTGAGAATCTATTTGGGATATTGACGAGGACCAAGTTTGAACTATTCTGCTGCTAGACGACTACAAGGACGATATGGCTAGCATGAGGATGACGGAGGCAAAAAGGAACGAAGGGAGAGAAACAAAACGGAATAAAGCAAATATGGCGAATATAATTCACGGTTGGGGCACACAGCACGGCACAGCGCATTGCGCCATCTAGCCCCATTCACTCGACTCTGATGGCTCTCGTTGGGTGTTCTTATACTATAAGGACCAAGGTGCTATACCAGCTGAGGTTGTGATGGTGAATCTGAATCTGAATCTGATGCAACTGCCTGCAGCAGGGTATCCAATGGAATCTTCCTTCCACTCCTCGTCGTCGTCATCGTTCCTGCGGATGGTTTCCAGTACACACTCGCTGCTGATGGTAACTCTTGGTGAGCAGGAGCTTGAGCGTGACAAACAGCATCGATCATTCGGAGAAGAGGTTGGGGGTCAAAAAGTTATCGCTGCAAAATTCAATTAACAATTCCCATTTATTTTATGTTTCACTCTCACCCCCTTTGACAGGATTCACCCCCTTCGATAACTGCGACTGGTATCGAGAGCAAATATCATCCCTAACTAAACTAGGAACTATAATATAATGCACTAGCTCGCTCGTACCGCTCGTGATGTGAAACATGGACAAACAAAAACCGGTCAAAAAACAATCCCAGACTGTGTGTCGCGTTACGGCTACGAGTACCATCATCATCGTCAACATCAACATCATCGGAATCGAAAGCGGAGTCGGAGGCAAGTCCAAAATAACAAAAAAGAAGTTGTATGATTTGCGGAAGCGTCGCAGGGCTCATGAATCCTTGATGGGGCGTCAAAACAAGGACAACTACAAAACCCCCATTTCTGCTGATATTTGTGCAGTTATTCGAATCAAAAATTCAATTTTGATTTGTTTCTCGTCGTTCCGTTGTCGTGGGTGGGTGGATGCAATAAGTTCTTTTTTTTTATTTATTGCATTAGGATTCAGGATTCAGGATCCCATTCCGCATCAATTCTAGCATCCATAGCATCTGTTGGAAGCAGAAAAATATAGTTTGAGCAAAATTGCATATCACAAAATGAACAAGAAATGAATTTGCATGACTTTTCGAGTTAAGTTTAGTGTTCTTTTTTTTTAGTTTGAATATTTCTAGGTTTTGGATTGGTTTTTGTGAGTGTGTGTGTTTTTTTTAAATTCAACTTAAAAATAAAAATAAAAAGGGAAAGGAAAGGAAGGAAATTTACATTAGCTTGGGAAATCACAAAGTGATTCGGAAGCAAATTTAAATGTCAAATATGAGAGTTAAATTGCTTGGTGATGGTTTTGAGTTTTTTGGGTCAATGGTGATAAATTTTCGTATAGTTTTTTAAACTATTTCTATGAATGGTGAGAGATTGGTTTTCCTTTCGGAAAAGTTCTTTGATTGATTTATTGATTTTAAGAGAAGTGAAGAGAAGGTTTGTTTTTATTTTTTTAATGTCTCTGAAAAAGTAAAATCAAATTGAATTTTTGAATTTGTTTACCAGGATTTTAAATTGATCGAATGATGGAGGGAAGAAAATTGTATCAGGAAAGACTATCTACATGGTTTTGGTTTGATATTTTTTTGGTTTTTCTTCTAAGAAGACTGTAGACTGGGAATATCATGAGTTGAAGGATAAGAGTAGAATACCCTTTAAACTGCTTAACAAATCAAGTGCGGTTGACGTGAAAGGCTCCATTGTAGGTGTCGGAGAAGTGATAAGCAAAGGTTTCAAAAATCGACAACTTTTTCTTAAATAAAGGATATAAGCTGTGATAAAATAATGAGTTTTAGTTTAAAGTTGCCAAAAATCAACCCTGTTTTTTAATATAGAAATTCTATAAAGATAACTTTTTTCGAAATATGTTATGAGAACAAAAGTTAAGATCAATTAAAAAACTTGAGTTTATGTCAGCAAAAAAATACCATGCAATTTAAATTGTTTGGTGTTCTGAAATAGACAAATGTTTTTGTTTTTAAGTTGAAACTTAAGTAGCGTGCAAAATATAGATGAAAATATTCAATAGTGTTTGAGATACGCGTTCTTTCGAACAAACAGCTAAAAGTAAATGTTTCGTTTTTTATAATATCTGAAAATATTGAAATAACGCAGTTTCATTAATTGTTGTGTTTGGAATGAAGTTTTAGAAGTCGTCAAAACTTTAGAAATGTTGCAAAATGACTTTGGCGAGCAAGATCAAAAACAAGAGTTTATCAGTAAAACAAATGTTACCAAAAAACTAACTTGAAAATAAAATATGGAATAAGGACAATTTAAGATTTGCAGACGATATAATTCTTATTTCTACAAAAGCTACACACATTCAATACATATTGACGGAACTAACTGCCTTGTGCAAAAATTATGCACTTCAAATAAACAAATCGAAAACTAAAGTCATTATAAATCACACAAAAGATATTACGTTGGACGAACAAAAAATTGAGTACGTAGAAGATTACATATATTTAGGATAGCATTTAAGGACCAATAAAATAAAGAAATGAAAGGACGCATCAACAATTATAGCTGGAAACAGTATTTTTGAGCCTTACACATATCTTACAATTGGACCAAAGTGCAGACACAATGAAATATATCTTCGACTTTGCGATTCTACCGATCCTTACTTAAGGCTACAAACAATGAGTTTGACTGCAAAAACACTTGACCAGCTAAGGATATGTCAGACCAGAATGGAAAGAACAATTCTAAACATACGACCAAGTCAAAGGGTACGTTATGAAGATATTCGCAATAGAACCAGAATTATTTACGTCATAAATAGGACAAGAAGGCTGAAGGAGGAGGAGGAAGGAGCTGAGCAGGACATGTAGCTAGAACCAAAGATGGACAAAAATTAAAAGAAAAAGGGAAGAATAGACCAGCAGGATGACCCAATAATCTTTTTAATTTTAACGAACAATACTTTTTCTTGTAACGCTTTAAAACATTTAGTTAATAATATTGAAATTAAATATATGTTATCAACAAACTAAGGCAGTAAAAACTAATAAAAATAAAAATTATAATAACAAATCTTAAAGAAAGGTCAGGACCAGAAAAACCAGAAGAAAAATCTCGTAATTATTTCTTTAAAATTGTCGTTTAACAATCCTAGACCTTACTGATACTTATGTGACTTTAAGCTAACTGCTAAACTTAGGAGAACGTTTTAAATCTATATAATAGTTATAATACACAATGAAAACAAAAATTGACGGTTAGAACAAAGAGATCCAAACATATTTCGAGAATTAGAAACCCGAGTCTTGTGCATTAGAGTGTAATACTTTGAGGAAGATGAAATGAGTTTAGAAACATAAATAAAGATTTGTTGCTCATAATGTTTGAAGACTTAAGAGTATCCAAAAAGTTTCAAATTAAACATAAATATGTAAATATTTTCTCAAACATAAGACACACTTTAAATAAAATGCACGACTGGGTCGCACGAACTTGCTCCTGTATGCAAAGAGTCTGTTTAAAGTACCTATATAAGATTTAAAAATATACCTGTAAAATAAGTTTGTCTTCAAAGATATAAATGCTATTTGATTTGTCAAAAAACTTGTGATTCATCCAAGACACAACTCATCCTAGGACAACTCATCCCGGAAATGAAAAATACTTGTAAGCATACTTAACGAAAACAATTGTTTGTGTATTCAACTTGTTCGTTCAAAGCTTTTTCCTTTGGATAGCTTTATTTTAATTTCATATTCTAAGAACCAGGATGGAAAATAAATTATCTGAAGATAAGAAAGAGGAAGAACATGTGTGTTTAAAGTGATCGCCTATTGATTGTGTAGTTAGGTAGGTGTCTAAAACGAATAAAGAATAGTTCATTGGCGTTATGCAGATAGATAGATAAAGACATGTTTATGATGATAATGAAGGAATGTTATTGGTAGGCAGAAGTTACTTAATACAATCCAATCACATTCTTTCTTTCTTACAAACATGGAGTTATTAGGTTCAGTTTATTTTTTTCGCTAAAGTTTCGAAAAAAACAAGCATACGAACAGGTACAAGAAATTACTATGCATGTGTGGCTTACAGTCAGGCTCTTGTGTGTTTTGGATTTTAGTTATGAAGTGACAAGTAAGCAGTAGTTGTAGAGGTTGTACGTAATACAATATATATGTAGGTGTACGTTGAAAAATTGATTCTAATAGAAAATACATATACTCTTTCTGGCCCGTTTCTTGAACTTGTACTAAGTATTTATTCTTTTATTTAGGCGAAGGCAAGTAAAAGAATAATATTTTAAAATCATATATACAAATGTACCAAGATATTACTTCTTGATAGACACTTTAAAATAGATTGTTGATCATATCATCATCATATTCGTTAATCCGATGCAGTGGCGCTACAAGACCATCGTTGGTATTTACAATAGTTATAGTTATAAAAATACGTAAATATGTACCAAATGCATTAAAGTCGATGTTATTAAAATTTTGTCTAAATAATGCGCTCTTTCTGGCTCATGCATAGGATTTGATCTGGTGAGATGGGAGGGGTTTACATTTAATACAGTTAAAATAATTTAAAAAAAAACTATTTAAAGATTCAAAATTTTACCTGAAAAAAAAGTTTGTCTTCAAAAATTTAAATGTCATTTTATAAATAAAAAAACTTGATTTTTCAAAATTTTTTATATTTTATATATACGCTCTACATTTGAATTTCGTAAAAAAATGTTGACCCGTTTTTGAGATATAGAACTTTGAAAAAAAAAATTCAATATTTTTTTTTTAAATCAAAACAAAAAAAATGCACTTTTGATAATCAAATATTGTTAAGGCAATATAAGAGCTTATTAAAAAAAAAAAAATATTGAAATCAGTACAAAAGTTGCTGAGAAAATTAAAGAAAAAAATAACGGTTCTATGAGCGGTACCTTTCCTGAGCAATACAAAAATATGTTTTTCTTATTAAAAGAAGCCAAGTTAAAAAATACAATTTTAGAGTAAATTCAAAAAAAATCTATCGGTTTGTTTTTGAGAAAATTCGAATTTTCGTTGTTTGACCAAAAAAATTGTATGGGGGCCACTGTTAGTTTTGATCTTAAAAAAAAATGAAAAAATGCCTAACGCGAATCTGCTCAAAACCTTAACTTATAAGTTTGAACTCAATCGACCCAATGGACAGACCGGACGGAATCGCGGGACCCACTTTTTTCGACTTCTCTACCATCGTAATATCATGTTTGATTAAAATCTCGAGTTCGAAATTTTGCACGAATGCAAAACTTGCTATATAGTTCCTACATATTTCGCAAGTAAAAAGTTTCTAATTTGAAAAAGATTCCAGACACAACTTGATTATTCGTACTACTATTTCGCTTTCTTTGCTAATCTGTATTCTGCTATTGGTCTTTTGGAGGCTTCAGATTTATTTCACTTCAATTTTATTCAATCAGTTGTTAAATTGGAGAAAAACGAGATGAACGTATTTAGCTAAAAACAATTTTGTCCACAGTAAATATCAGTCAAAGGTCATCGATTTCGCCTCAATGCTAACTTCCAAAACATTAGCCTAATATACGCACACGCCATACCGATGTAACTGAAGATGAAGAAGTCTAACAAGGTGGAGTTGTATGACCTTCTGGACGGAGCCTACGTAGACTGTCCGGAGTAAGATGTCAAAGTCGTGCTCGGTGATTTCAATGCTTAAGTCGGAAAGGAAAATATATTAGATGGAAATCACAGCTTCCACGAAAGGACAACAGACAATGGCTTTGACTAATCGAAATTCCTGCAGCTCGTATAATACTGAGATAAATATAGCACTAGGATCAACACAGGAACCTGGTCGAACTGTCACCCAACCAAAGGCACGCATATAACTTTCTGGACAAGCGAGCCTTCCGTAATGCAAACGTGGGCTCTGAACCCTTTCTTGTTGTGACAAATTTCAGAGTCCGACTGTCCAACGAAGAGAAAGTAAAGAAAGAAGAAATTCAATACTGCATGTTTTAACACACCAGAGAATTCCAGAGACAAGTTTTAACAACCAGTGGAACCAGTACCGAGGAAGTAGTCAAAACTACCATAGGATAACAGCCACCAAGGAAAAAGAATTCGTTATATGATGCTCAACTCAAGTATCTCAAGGAGTCCAGTATCAACACCAACACACGCTGGGTTCTAGAAAAGTGCCAAGCAATAATGACATCTGCTTAAAGAATCGTTACGCAGGCTTTTTGAAACATCAAAGGAAACCTATTCCCCAAAGTATGGGGAATTGTAGATTTATTTAAGCAGCTGCTGAATAGGCAAATTTCGAATAGCTTATAACAAGGTTATCTATTTTGCGGTTTCAAAAGTTAATGTAAACAAAACACATATAAAATATTTCCGTTCATGATATTTCTTTTTGATAATAAAGTTTGAACGTTGACATTATGTGTCAAACACTTCATCATTTAAATAACCTCCACGCGAATTGTTGCAAGCATCGTTTCTTTTGAGGTAATTTTCCACTTTCCACCACTTCTGGACACATATTGGGCGGTATCTCAGCCATAACTTGACGAATGTTGGTTTTTAAGTGCTCAAGAGTTAAAGGATTATCTGCATAAGTCCAGCGGTGTCAATATCGCAATATCTTGGTGGCCAGTTGATATTGCCACGACGAGAAATTACGCGGCCAGGAAAGATCTCCTGCAAAACAGTCATATTCGCTGGAGTTGTGTGGCGTGTGGCATCTCCTTGTTGAAACCACATATTCTCCAAATCGTATTCTTCAAAAGCAGGCAAACAAAAGTCGGTTATCATATGACCATAATGCTGCGAATTGACGATGACAGTCGTTTTCCATTACCATCTATATGGTTTTTGTCTATAGAGCTGGAGTATGTTTTTAAAACTGTTCAAAATTTAAGCTTTTATAATTATTGTCCGAGAAACAAGAAAGATAAAAATTTCATCCAGAGATAAAATAAAATTTGAAAAATTCAAGAAGTCTGTAATTTCAAATGGACTTGCTGATCTAGTTGAAACTATTTTTTTAAAGTGTGGTTTGTAACTAAATGTTGCATGTGTCAAAACAAGGAGTAAGGATTGTAATTGAATTGTCTGTCGATTTTTCTAAAATTTTAACAACATAATAATAACGATATTTTGTCTGAGATACAAACAAAATTGAAGTCAATATCTTTCTTTGTTTTCATAACACTTGCGTCGACGAAAACCATTTCTTATTCGTTTTTTGTTGATTATGTAGGTTTTCGTCTTATGTTAAAAAGTTGTCAATTGAATTTTTCTAAAGTTAAAACGTTAGGAACAATATGTTACATAATGATAAAATAAGACTTTTTCAATATCTGTTTTTGTTCCCGAAATTTTCAGTCGAAAAAAACAATTTTTAATAATTTTAGTAGCATTAATTGAAAGTTTGTATTCTTTATAAAAAATACCGACCGGATTTTTCTAAGAACATTTGCTAACGTTAAGAACAAAATTTTGCATAGAATGAATTAATTTTGAAGTCAATATCTTGATCTATTTTTTTTTTTAAATATTCGAGTCGAACATCAGTTCTTACAAATTTTGTATAGTATTTTTTGTAGATTCGTAATTCTTATAAAAAACTGACTGTTGTATTTTTCTATCAAATTTAATAAATGTTTAAAAAAATATTTTTTGAAAGATAAAATTATTTTGAAGAGACTAAATTTTTACCAACTTTTAGCAGTGTATTTTTTAGGTTTTTACTGTTTGTTAGAAAATGTTACATTGATTTTAAAAATTTTAACAGATATCAAAACATTATTCTATGTTGCATACAATTATTTTGGAAGCAACATTATTTTTAGTTCGTAAATTATTCTAGGTGACAAACATTTTTTGTTCAGGTGATTTATAAAAATAACCTCAAATTGAATTTTTTCAAAATTATACTAATTTGGTATCACGTCACATTATCTACACTAATATTATAAAGAGGAAAGATTTGTATTTTTTATGTAACGAATAAACTCAAAAAGTACTGGACCGATTTTAATAATTCTTTTTTCATTAGAAAGCTACATTATCACTGAGTAACATAAGCTATATTTAGTACTAGATTACTATGGAAATCTTTAGAAATTCCTAATAAAACCAACCGAAGGTGTAAAAAAATTAGCCATAAAATGTCTTTCATCACATACACTGCGAAGAGTATTAATGATTGGACAAACAAATGTTTTTTAATTTAGTGATTCATGGTCGTTTTAATTAGCATGCTTATCTATAACTTAAATATCTGTACCTATTTATGTATACCCGTGCGAAGCCGGGACGGGCCGCTAGTTTTTATATAAAATAAAAACCTAAAAAAACATTACTTAAAGTTGGTAAAAATTGAATTTCGACTCAAATATCTTTTCAAAAAATTGAGATTATGGCTTTTAATTTATTTTTGCTTATAAAAAATATTGTTTTCAACATTCGGTAAAATTTTGAGAAAAATGGAATCGACAGTTTTTTTACAAAAAATAAAAACCTAAAAAAAAATTTTAAAAAGTTCGTAAAAATTGATTTTCGACTTAAATAACTTTTTAAAACTTTGAGACGTTGGCTTTAAACTAATTTTATTTTTAAAAAAATATTGTTGTCAACATTCAGTAACATTTTGAGAAAAATTGAATTGACAGTTTTTTTTAGAAAAAATTAAAAACCTAAAAAAAATCAACAAAAGTTGGTAAAAATTGATTTTCGACCTAAGTATCTTTTCAAAACTTTGAGAGGCTTCAAACTAATTTCATCTTATAAGAAATATTGTTTTGAACATTCGATAAAATTTTGAGAAAAATCGAATTGACAGTTTTTTTTTAACAAAAAATAAATACCTGACAAAAATTAATAAAAGTTCGTTTAAATTGATTTTCGACTCAAATATCTTTTCAAATTTTTAAGATTAAATTTATTTTTTAAAAAATAATTTATTCAACATTAAGTAATTTTTTTTATAAAAATCTAACAGTCAGTTTTTTCATAAAAAATTAGAAAATAGTATGCAAAATTGGTAAAAATTGATGTTCGGTTTTCGATATCTCGTGAATGATAGAAGATATTGACTTCAAATTAATTTCATTCATCCAATTTTTATTTGTTTATATAATAAATGAAAACTTTTAAGAAATGCTACTAAAATTGGAAAAAATTGTTTAACGACTAAAAATAGATTTTGAAATCAAACTATTTAATCATATGCCAAATATTGTTGGCTATTTTGAATAAGTTAACGAATAACTTTTTGAACAAAACACGAAAGCCTACAAACCTTGCTTAAAAGATAGGGTGGGAAGTTATCAGTGTGGGTCGCATCACAGCCCCTTTTTTTCTGCTTAAAATCTAGAATCTAGCTTTTAATAAATTAATTAATTTTTGCATAAATGGGCTACTAAACCGGAACAAAATATCAAAAAAAAAATGTTAAGAACGTTTTGAGCCAAATTCAATACACTTTAAAGAACACTCCATTCTGGTCTTTTTCCTATAAAGAATAAAGTTATAAGGAATAAATGACATCCTTCCCTTATAGCTACAAGTAAACATACATATATATTTTTTTAAACATTAATTCAAATTCATGTCATCATAATTGCATTCAACCTGGTGACAGTTGTCATTTCTGCAAATGATAAACGTTTTACTATGTTAAATATCCTCAAAGGACATGCCAATAACATTTGTCACAAAATAACCATCATATTTTCCATATAATCCTTTATATATGATGTTTTAATATATGTGTGCATGTGTGTGTACGTATTTTTCAATGTCTGTCTATCTGTAGTCGTATATAGATACAAATATCCTACCACAGATATAACACCAAACCACTATAACTATAAAATCAATGTATACCTTATGACATGCAATTTTATATACATTCGTATTTATTTTTATCTATACACAACAACAAAAACATATCAAAAAGGATATGCACACGAAAATCCTTTACAATAAAATGTTGGTGGTGCTATTTTGCGGTACGTGCACGATAAATGCTCTGTGTAAGCCATATCCCTATTGACATAAATTTCCAAGTAAATTACACCTGTTGTAACTGTTTAAATGTGTATTTGTGTATAGCAAAGGGAAAGCTGCTTGGTGATTTTTTGTTGTCGTCTGTATTGGTATGTGTTGGGGTGTCCTTTTGTCCATTATTACATGGTTGTAATATCCAAAAGGATTTTCTCTTCATATGTATACAGGGTGGGTCAAAAGTGACATCCTAATTTGATAAAAATATATTATAACTCTTTTGCTTTTCTTTCTTTGAATGGTTTGCGCTTTAGAAAGGACCAAACTTATTTGAATTCCTTAAAATTGCAATGAATAGGAAAGACAGAGTGTGGTAAAGCATTCCACATTCGCGTAGTACGGCTAAAGAACGAATCTCTGTATTTGACAGTACAGCCGAAGTTGGTCTCGAGGGTATACTGATGAGCTTTCCTAGAGGCGCGAGTATTACGGATACGGTTGAACTGTTTAAGGGGAGGAATGCAGCTGGCTATTTCTCTAGAACATAAACCGTTAAAAAAACGTTAAAAGAGGGTAAGACAGGAAACTTTACGACGATGTTCGAGCGACGTAAATAATCCTATTATGGTATTATCACCAATCAATCTAAATGCTCTACGTTCAATACTGTCCAAGAGGCTTAGTAAGTTGCAGGAGCACCAGCCCAGATATGGTACGTACATAACATAAGTCTTGTAAATAACAGCCAGTTCAGAGGGGGAGAAAAACTTCTTGCATCGCCTTAAAAACCCAAACATCTTGCTGCATTTTTGGCGACATCGCGTATGTGATCGTTCCACAAGAGGTGGTTGGTGGTACACATACCGAGAATATCGAGATGTTCAGTCTCCTCGATGCAAGTGTATCTCGCTTTAACGATACAAGACAGCATTGAATTTTCGAAGCATTAAATTCCACGGGGTGTTTTATTCCCCATTGAACAATGCTGTTTAAGTCCGAATTTAATGAGCTTATCATATTTTGTCGTTGCAGTTCCACATCCGAAGAAGAGGAATGTAAGTCTGAAAATGAATATGAAAAGCTAAGAGTACTATCGTCAGCGAAACAATGTATTGGATTGGATGTTGCAGACAGGAGATCATTAATAAAAATGAGAAAGAGTGTTGTAGATAGAACAGAGCCCTGGAGCACACCAGCATTTATTTTATATTTTTGAGACTTGAATCCATCCAATACTACTTGTATTGAACGATCCAAAAGGTAATTACTAATCCAATGATGGAGGGATTCATGAAAACCGAAAGCACGCATTTTCGATAAGCGAGCCTGATGCAAAGCCCTATCAAATGCTTTTGAAATATCAAGTGCAATAATCTTACTTTCTCCAAAGCGATGTAAAGATTTGCTCCACTGTTCGGTGAGATGAACCATGAGATAACCAGTGGACCTATTGCTTCGAAAGCCGTATTGTTGTTCATTAAGAAGCTTACGATCTTCAAGATATTTCTTGAGCTGATAATTAACCAGCGTTTCCATGACCTTGGAAAGAAGAGACGTAAGTGCAATAGGTCGGTAATTAGAGGGTGAAGAAGATTCGCCTTTTTTGGGAATAGGCTGAACAAATGCTGTTTTACATCCCTTCGGAGCGAGACCTGAGGAGTAGGACAGATGAAATAGCTTACTCAGTGGTTTTTCCAGCGTTGAAGAACACCTCTTCAGAACAATAGCGGGGATACCACCCGGACCAGCGGATTTATGTGTGTTAAGGTCTCTAAGGACTCTTGCTACAGTATACGATTGTGAAAAAAGATTGGTCCCATAGAATCATTAACTCGCTCAAGTACAGGCGGAGTCATAACACTCACTGGCAGCGTAGAATTGGCGGCGAACTGCCTAGCAAAGAGATTAGCTTTCTCTAAAAAGTTAACAAAAGGAGTGTCATTGACAACGAGCGTAGGAACCGAGGAAGAGGAAGAATTCCTCATGATTTTTACAAATTGCCTTTTATTACAACACTTGTCTATAGATTATTTTAACCCAAAGAGCTTATGGTCGGAATTTTAATATCTTTTTCCACATTATTACGGCAATGGGACTGGTAGCACGATTTCGTCAACAAAGAGTTGTAGTTAAACTTCCTCGAGCTGAAAGACCTCGCACTGTCGAAAACTAAAGTGAATTTGGAACGCATTCTTGAAAGTAGCGCAAAAAGTCCTGAAACATCGGCACAAAAGCGATCTGCTCATTTGAGTATATGCAACAGCTCATTGCAAAGCGAATTGCAACTGTTTCCATATAAAATCCAATTTTAGAAAGAGTTCAAGCTAGAAGATCCTTTACATTTACGTTTCTAAGAAAAATTTTTGCACAACGAATACTTTTCACAAATTAAGGATTCAATTGGCCTACGCACGTTTACAAGATTTGACTTCACCGCACTTTTTTCTATGGAGTTATTAGAAGGTGAAGTGTATAAGTGCGTTCAAAAAACCGATCACTATCCCTCATCAGCTGAAGTGCTGAATTGTTGGCGTTGAACCCAGATATCCTACGACGTGTCATGGAAAGAGGCTAAGGCTGTTTTTGTGACCATAAGGATGTATAGCTCATTTGAGAGTCATTAATTGCAATATAAGAGTGCAATCTTTTGGGAATGCAATCTTTTGCGACTTTAGTACAAAAATTACATTAATTGAATTCATAGACAGATCGGAAATGCAAATATTGAAATCACTTATCATTTAACTTATCCTTTGACGTGTTATTGAAAGAGGGTGAGGCTATCTCTGTTAGCGTGAAGCTTGTGCTCGTTTGACAATAATTTCAATTAAAGAATTCAATCTTTTGGGATAACAATCTTCTTATGACTTCAATACAAAAATTGCATTCATTGAAATCTTCTAGAGATCGGGCCTTCAAATTTTGAAATCACCAATCATTTGACTTTAAAAAGATTCCAATAATTTTTTCTCTATTCATTTGACTGCAATCATTTGAATGCAATCATTTTAGTATTTAGTCTTTTCAAGTCTTTGCATTTTTTTGATGTTGTTGCATTGTCTTGAAGTCTTTGCTTTTTTTTGTATTCTTTAATGAAATTTCTTTGCACATTTTGGAAATTTTGATTTTAATCACTTGATGCCTCCTGACATGGTGTCTGGTACCGAAAATTGTTGTGTAAGTTGTAGGAGCCACTTACAAATATTTTGCTCTAAAATAATCTACTATATAAAAATAAGTCGGGTTTTCCTTCCTGACGCTATAACTCCAGAACTCACGAGCTCATTTCCACGGTTTTGCATTCGTTGGAAAGGTCTCGGGCTCCGTAAGGTTTATAGCAGACAAAATTCAGGAAAAAATTTAACAGAAAACCTTTTTGGGAACCTTTTTAGTCAACCATACCTCTAGAAACGCCAGAGTTTTCGACTTCAAATAACGTATGAAATCTACAATGAAGGAATGATTCTGATAGAGGATCAATGCTTGACTATTGCAAATCGATGCACGATGCATTGAACCAAGAATTAAATCGTGAGCTGCAATACAATGTTGATACATTGCAAAAATTCGTTCAAAATAATGTGCCGTTGTTGAATGAACAGTAAAAACAAGTAAACGAAACATTAATGCAAGCGGTGGACAATAATACTGGTGGTCTACGTATTCTTCCTGGACGCACCCGGAGGAACAGGGAAAACATTTGTCATTTCATTGATTTTGGCCACTATTCGATCAAGATGTGACATAGCTTTGGCGTTAGCATCATCTGGAATTACGGCAACTCTTCTAGATGGCGGTCGTACTGCACATTCTGCGCTTAAGTTGCCACTCAATTTATATACAGTTGATACTCCAACATGCAATTTTTCCCGATCCAGTGCAATGGGAAAATTGTTGATGCAATGCAAGCTCATTATTTGGGATGAGTGCACAATGGCACATAAGAAATCACTTGAAGCACTTAACTTCACACTAAAGGATCTCAGACGAAGTAACAACATCTTTGGCGGCTTGATGATATTGTTGGCAGGCGATTTCAGGCAGACGTTGCCAGTAATTCCCCGTGGAACGCCTGCAGATGAATTGAATGCTTGCCTGAAGGCATTACATTGGCGGAATAACGTAAAAACATTATCGCTTACCACTAATATGAGAGTTCAACTTCAAAATGAGCAAAGTGCTGCACAATTTTCCAAACAATTGTTAGCTGGAAAAGTGTTAATGGAAAAGTGCCAGTTGATGCGACAACTGGATTAATTACTCTTACCAACGACTTTTCCCGATTTGTAGACTCTCAATTAGTTCTTATTGAAAATGTTTTCCCAAACATTAGTGAGAATTACATATCAGATTTATGCCTGATTAAGTCAACGAGCAATTCTCGCCGCAAAGATCCATTTAATCAAAAATCTATTGCGATTTGGTGACATACAAATCCGTTGATTCCATAACAAACCCCGATGTTGTAGTAAATTATCCAACGGAGTTTTTGAACTCTCTGGAGTTACCAGGATTTCCACCACATAACTTGCAACTCAAAGTTGGTTCAGTTATTGTGATATTGCGTAATTTGAATCCACCGCGACTTTGCGGTACTCGACTTGCGGTGAATAGACTTATGCCAAATTTGGTTGAGGCAACCATTATTAACGGAAAGTATGCAGGTGAAAATGTATGTATTCCCCGAATACCAATGATTCCGACTGATCTTCCGTTTGATTTCAAACGATTGCAATTTCCTGTTCGCCTTGCGTTCGCAATGACAATTAACAAGTCGCAAGGCCAATCGCTTAGATTTGCGGGATAAATTTAGAAAATCATTGTTTTTCACATGGGCAGCTAGCTATACGTTGCGTGTTCACGAGTTGGGAAACCATTCGCTTTGTTTGTGTTAACGTCAGACTAAAAAACAAAAAATGTGGTTTACCAAAGAGCACTTCAATTTGCGGACAAGTATAACGCTTCGATTCAGTATTTACTTTGGATTCACTTTCATTTTTTACTTAGAGAAGTTCAACTAAATTACACTTCATTTTTGTAATCGAAATGAATTCATTACTGCTGTAAAATGAAATAAAATTTGTCTTCATCTTTTAATTCCCAAACGAAATGTTACAAAAAACGAAGGTGGCGAAACGGAGTTCGCCAAGTTTGCTAGTATAAAATAAAATTAACTAAAATAAAATAATTAAATCAAAATGAAGAACTGGTGATTTCAGCATTTGAAGTAGCAATCTTTTGATTAACTCAATAATTACAATCATTTTAGTCAAATTAAATAAATAATTTATAATGATTGCATTCCCAAAAGTTTGCATTCTTTTACAACCCAGAAACGCCCAAACGGATCTCCCTAAATCATATTTTATTACTTTAAATTAAATTATTAACACAACATTAAATCTATAAAAGGTCTTATTAGATACTTTAAATTTGTCAATCGCTTTTGAACCACCCTATAGATACATATTCTCTCTTTTTCTCACATCACCCCCTCTCAGCCCAATTATTATTACTATCATTATTATTATTATTGTTATCGTGTCGTAAAGTATTACAAAATCGTTTGTGTGATCAACGAAGATAATACGGGTATTGCTTTCGCACACACACACACACATACACCCTGTGTTCTACCCCAAATCACTCTCACCCTCACCCTGTATGACATATAATATAATGTTTGCATTCAAATTATGTTTCAAGGATTTAACTTTGTTCTCCTTTTGCAACGTTATTTTGTCCTGTCGTCCTGACCAAAGTTGAAATACCTTTATACAACTTCAACGTAGTCGTCGTATAGTGTCCTGGTTGCTCGTTGGTAAAGTGCATCAATTTGTGTTGTGAAATCGATTTTAGGACGAAATTGTTTGGGACTGTTATGCGAGGATAAAAGAATGAAAGGACGTGCGTAGGTGGTGTATGGAGCAATTTGGTATGACAGTGATAACTTTCGATGATAGTTTTTCCATAGAACTTCACCTGACGACCAAACATTTCGGTAGAATTTTTCAAGATATACGTAGTAGGAACATACGTTTGTATACCTATACATCCCTTACATCAAGGACATTTTGCATGATTTTTGGCATGGTCTAGTACTTGTATATATGGATGATTGTGAATTCGATGTAAGCCTTTTATCAAATTGGCTCGGTCAAAACCAAAAGATCTGTTGTTTTTAGAAATGATTTTTGAGAATATAGCTTCAGGATTTTTATGTGGTATCAAGATTAGGTAAAGTAGAAGATCCTTTTCCAAATAAATGCCATTTCAAAGCCAATTTAGGAAAAGTCATACCTTAGGTTTTAGATAGTTAGAAAAAACAAACATCAGAAATAGAACAAAGTGCGTAGCATAGGTATCCTTATCCTGTGTGGCAAAGAAGATATAAAGGGTTTGGCAATATTTTCAAGGACTAAGAGTTAAAGTTTGATTTCTATGGAGAAAGGATAAATTGATAGAGACATTTTTTAAACTAACAATTTGGGATAGAATTGAAATGTCTATGAATATGCAGAAAGGAGACAGTTAATCAATTAAATGGAATTAAATGCATACAAATAAAACGATATCAATCGGCTGAATAAAATGAAAATGATTTTTCCCTTAAACTTGTCAATTTCTTTTTCTTGATGGTTTTCTATACAGAGATGTAGATAACATAGTTAATATTTATTTCAATTGAATGGCTAGACGATGACTTTTGGCAAAGGTCAGATTGGCTACAATAATGTTTTTCTTTTTCCGTTTAAATAGAATTTCTAAAAAGGTCGTTTCGTCTAACTGATTCAAAGAATTGATGAATATTTTATATTTGTGAAACATAATAGATGTTATGATGTTGATGGAAGAACAGATAAACTGAACAAGTGGGTCTAAATTGAGCTGTTATACTTTAAAAACTAAGGAATATAGAAGAAATCAAAAACTTTTGGAAAGATGTAAGAGAATGTAATCGCTGAAGAAATCATAAGTGACAGAATAGATAAAAGTAGATCTTACGAAATAAAAACGAATTTTTGTAGAATGGTGGACATATACAATATTCAGAGATATTGAAATTCTAGAACTTCTCAATTACTTTTTTCAGCAACTTTCTTGGAAACCATAACCTTGATTTTATTCCTTAAATATGTAACGCTTACATAATTCATATAGTGGTAAGTGTGTGGAAAAAATTATGAAAACAAAGTTTCTGCCAATATTTCTAAACATTTCAAGCTTCCCTTCCAATTCTTGAAATAAGAAAGGGGCTGGAATCGTACTGAAAAATTCCCATAGGCACTCTTAAAAAGGTGTTCTGAATTTTTATTTAGAAACTTCGGAAATTAAACGTTATTTTTAATCTGACTCTACAATTTTTCACAGTTTTAATTGTTGTAAGTTGCTTCGGTAAGTGTTTTAATTATGATTTAAAACAATAAGGAGTGTTTTTAGAAGATGTTAAAGAAAAAATTATTTATTAGCTATGTTAGATAGGTTTAACCAAATGGCCATCTTAGCCACGGTTACAGAACCATATCCTTCTCATCAAAATGTCAACAGGCAATTTGTACATTTGCAACAGTATGCCTTTAATAAGGAAGCGGGTCGAAATGCTGTATTTTAAAATACTGTATGGTCAACATTCTGTGTGATACTGTACGATACTGTATGGTCATAATACTGTATGGTTAATATTCTGTATTTTAAAATACTGTAAATTTAAAATACTGTATCTCAAAATGCTGTATTGTCAAAATACTGTATCTTTTAATACTGTATAATACTGGAAATTTTGACAGATCAATAAGTCTGGTGAAATTGATAGGTGGATCGATGCTGTGTATTATAGTGAATAGCGCATCTTGTTTGGAGGCTTGGTTGAGGAAATAGACCAATCGAAACATAATTTGTGATGGGCTGGGTCGAAATTCTGTAATTTTACTTTTTGACGGTGTTATCGTTCAAGGGAAGTATGTATATCAGAACATTATGCTTATTAAAAATTATTATGATGTTTTCTTAAAAAAAAGTATTCAGTTTTTAAAATTCTGTATTTCAACATGCTATCAATGAGGCTAAAAAATAAAAATCGTTTTTTACATTGTCAAAACGATTTTTATTTTTACTTGCGACATATAGGAACTTTATGGCAAGTTTTGCATTCGTGCAAAATTTCGAACTCGAGATTTTAATCAAACATGATATTACGATGGTAGAGAAGTCGAAAAAAGTGGGTCCCGCGATTCCGTCCGGTCTGTTTTGTCTGTCTGTCCACGCTCCTACAGCCTAAACCATTGGGTCGATTGAGTTCAAACTTCGAAGTTAAGGTTTTGAGCAGATTCGCGTTAGGCGTTTTTTTCATTTTTTTTTAAAGATCAAAACGAACAGTGGCCCCCATACAATTTTTTTGGTCAAAAAACGAAAATTCGAATTTTCTCAAAAACAAACCGATAGATTTTTTTTAAATTTTCTTTAAAATTTTATTTTTTAACTTGCCTTCTTTTAATAAGAAAAACATATTTTTGTATTGCTCAGGAAAGATACCGCTCATAGAACCGTTATTTTGTTTTTTAATTTTCTCAGCAACTTATGTACTGATTTCAATAATTTTTTTTCTGAATAAGCTCTTATATTGCTTTAACAATATTTGATTATCAAAAGTGCAATTTTTTATTGTTTGGATTTTTAAAAAAATATTGAATTCTTTTTTTTTTTAAATTCTATATCTCAAAATCGGGTCAACATTTTTTTACGAAATTTAAATGTAAAGCGTATATTTATAATCACTAAACAACTGCATACCAAAAATATTTTTAGAACAAAATTGAAAAATTTTATATATAAAAAATTAATTTAAAAAAAAACCGCTCTAACGATTTTCAAAAAAAAATTTTGAAAAATCAAAGATTTTTTGATTTATAAAATGGCATTTAAATTTTTAAAGACAAACTTATTTTTCAGGTAAAATTTTGAATCTTAAAATTTATTTTTAATTATTTTAATTATTTTATTTTTAATTATTTTATTTTTTTTTTATTTTTTTAAGAATTTTAAATATTTTTAACTAGTTGAATACACAAACAATTATTGTTTTCGTTAGGTATGCTTACAAGTATTTTTTCATTTTCGGGATGAGTTGTCCTAGGATGAGTTGTGTCTTGGGATGAATCACAAGTTTTTTGACAAATCAAATGGCATTTATATCTTTGAAGACGAACTTATTTTACAGGTATATTTTTAAATCTTTTATAGGTACATTTTTAAACAGACTCTTTGCATACAGGAGCAAGTTCGAGCGACCCAGTCGTGCATTTTATTTAGCCTTATTTATAGAATTTGAAATACAGAATTTTGATATACAGAATTTTGAAATACAGAATTTTGAGATGCAGTATTTTGATCTTACAGTATTTTGTACACACAATATTTTGAAATACATTATTTTGAGATACAGTATTTTAAATACAGTAGTATGATCCATACAGTATTTCGACCCCAACCCCCTTAATAACTGTACGAATTCTATCCTTAAAGTCTTGAATTGACTATGGAGCTTTTGCATAGACATAACTTTTCATATTTCCCAAAAAAAAATGCGTAATGTCATAAAATCTTACTGGCCAATTCTTCGAGAAATAACATGTTCAGGAAACTTTTCTTAAAAGAACGGAAAACGGTGACTACAAAATATTTACCGCACTGAATTAAATAAATTTGGTATGTTGTTAAACAAGAGAAAAGTAGACAGTCAATCAAATATTTACATTACCACTGATTCTGAAAAACCCCAAGACCATGGCACCGACACCCATCATCTTTTCATCGATTTCAAGACCGCATTTGACAACATCCACAAGGACTCGTCCGTTCGTGTAGGATAACCATGGAGAATTTACAATGCTCCATAAATGTTGGAAACAACTTAACCGAACATTTTGATGTCAAAAAAGGTTTTAGATAAGGTGATGCGCTGTTATGTGACTTCTTTAACATCATCCTCGAACGAATGGTGCAGAGCTCCGACGTAAACTCTAGAGTCACTTTCTTTCAAAATGTTGTCCAATTACTCGCATAATATGCTGATGACATTAACATAAAGCAAAAGAACTGAAAGTGATGTCAATGGGGCTTTTATAAGTATTGAAACAGAGGCTACAAACTTGGTTTAAGCTGTTAATGAGGGTCAAACAAAGTACATGCTGTCATCAAGAAAGGACCTACAACATCGACGTCTCGGTCAAAACGTCACCATCGCGCTGAGATCAAACGAAGAATTACTTTTGCTTACCGCTGTTTCTTTGGGCTAACAAAGCAATTCAGTAGTAGGGTCTTCTCTCAAGTATCCAAAGAAGCATAGAAGGTGAGTGAGCATGGAAGTGAACTGACGATCTGTATGGGCTGTACAGTGACGTAGACCTAGCCAGAATGGTAAAAGTCCACCGCTTGAGCTGGCTGGGTCACGTACAGTGCCTGGATACCAATGTTCCGGCCTGGAAACATAATAATTTTGTATCAATACAAAAAAATAAATATTTTTCAGCTCAAAAGACTTAAGAAAAACAAATAACGTTTAATGTCTAGAATATCTTCACAGCAAATAACTTGAACTTCAATAATTGATTGCAGACTTTATGAAGTTTTTTAAATCTCAATTCTAAATATCAGGTGTTCGTTATTGAAGGCACTAGTGGCAAGAAATCAGTGCTTTTCTTACCCATCCTCTTTTTTTTGTTAATTAATTGTATTTTATTCTACTTCTGAAGCACTTTAACAACACAAATCAAAGACATTCCCATATTTTAAATAACCAAGAAGATGAATCAAACTCATCCCCAACTTCCGCAACCGTCGAATATAGCTCCTAGACATGGCATACATTTGCCATAAATCTTTCCTCCTTTATAGTTCCATGTATATTTTGACCCCATCTTAAGGTGAACTCTGCACTGCATTACCCTATAATACCCTTATACCTATTTCCCCCCCCCCCCTCATTCCCCAAATATAATATAACAAGACTGGTTACACGTAGAAGTAGATATACATAGTTTCCTCCATAATAGCTATTCCCTTCTTTTTAATTAACCACACATAATAACTTCCGTGTTCCATTTATCTAATTAATTTTTCCTCACACGAAAAAAAAAAAGAAAAAGAATAAATATGGGAAGGGGGATTGTTTCGTGTTTCAACACCCCCAATCCTAAAAATATAACCATTTCTAACAAAGGTAGTTGTTGTGGTGAAGTTGAAGAAGGTTCGGTAAATTAACTCATTATTTTTGAAATCATCATTTGACATACGCAGCACTCCGTTTGTTGTTGATTAATAAGTCGCAGACACACTTAATTTAGCAAAACACGGAAATATATAAATATATAGTAAAACTATCAGAGGGGGTGGGAAGAGGTGGGATAGTATAAATGTCACAATTGCCACACCTCCTACATACCCTATAAATAGTAGCTATATATGTTAAAGGATAATTTATGTTTGTGGAAAGGGATAAATGGAGCTTGTTAGAGGTATACACATAAGATAGCTACAAAAAAGAAACCTCCTTTTACTTGCCGTACATATAACAATCCTTATTAAGAAAAAGGAAAGAAATTAAATTTCCCACAGTAAATCACATGAAAGACTACAATTTTCCGCAGTTTTCCCCATCAAAAAGGAATTTTCTATACTTTTGTTTATTTCTTGTTTTGTGTATGTAGAGAAAGAAAATATGTATACAAACATAAATAACACATACACTGAGGGAAAATATATGAACTTTACTCAAAAATGTATCTACTCATCGCATAGATTTCTGTACACATAATTTCTGTGTTCATTACATAATGAAATCTTTACTGACTAAAAGCATTCAAAAATTCAAAAAAAAAACTCTAATGTTTTCCGTGGTAAGTAAACATTTTTGTAATCAGTAAAGTTTGAGGTCACTAGGCACTGAAAGGACTCATTACATAACCATGTAACGGCAATCCATGATACCAATATATCTATGCGATGAGTAAAGTATATAGGTACGCATTATCTTATTCACAATTATTAAATGCATATTATTTTTCCATAGAGTTAATAAATTTACCTTATACCACTTATCTATGATGAATGCATATTTATTCATTGAGTATAGATTTCATGTAATCAGTATATAAAATTAAATAATGTCTGTTGTATAATATTTACATGGAATAAATACATATATCTGAAACTATATAGAATAAACATAAGTATTTAATATTGTAGCGTGTAAAAATTAGTATGTACTCATTACGAACATCTTTATGGCCATTACATAAACGTATGAACTTTTTATTTAAATATATATTCTATAAATCTATTGACTCACTACATACATATAAGAATATGCACCGATTAAATAAATGTATTTACTAATTTTAAAAGTCTATGTAGTCAATACATAGTTATGATCTACTCATATCCTTAAGACTTTTTTATTAATTCTGTTTTTCGTACTTCTTTTCTTTGTTATAATCGACCTCTTACTGATAGAATCTCTAATGACATTAAGAATGTTTTCGCTTGTTGCTATGAAAGATAACAAACAAACATTACATATTTTTTACACATTTTTACGCATTTTACATATTTGGATTTAAATTATGCTCCTTTGAGTTACAGAGAAAGCATGCACACCATAAGGTCATTTACGTAAACCATTCTAGACTAAAGGTGAATTTGTTGATAACAAATATATTTTTTGCTTTATGGAATTTAAAATCAACAAAAACTTTTCCTGTGTTTGTTACATATATTTACATAAGCTTTACTCTCAATACACGACGCTTGTATAAGTCCTATAACTTTCCTACTCAGTGTCATATGAAATTACATAATGAAATTTCCCAATACACCTTGCATGTACTCATTACATAAATGTATGTACTTGTTACATAAACCTTTAAACTCATTATATAAATATTGAAAATAAATAAATAAGAATATTGTTTCCATAAATATATGTACTCCTTACATATATTTTATTTGTTTCGGTTCATATGTATGTATGATCTCTTCATATCCTTAACACGTTTTTCACATGCCATGGTCGTCTTCTTTATGTTAATCACATAGCTTTTTTGTATTTAACTCATATTATTTTTTATTTTTTTCCGAAAATTGTATTTGTTATTTTATTGACTTGGATTTGAACTAGGTTTCTTTGAATTACTGAACAAACCTTTTAGGCAATAGATTATTCATTAGTTCAATATTGCAATATTGTGAAAAGTGAATAAGTTGCTACCTATTATATTTGTTACTTTATCGAACTTTCGTTTTTTGTGTTTATTACATTTCCTCTCAATACACGTCACTTGCACTTATTCCATAATTTCTTGGATCAGTTGTATTTATATAATATTACGTACAGTATTGACTCCACACAAGTCACTTGTAATCATCCCATAACTTTCCAGCTTGGTATTATATAAAATTACATACGGACAACTTCCTAGTCACTGATAAAGCTTCGGTTCCCATCGATCACCGAAATCAAGCATCAGTGAGCGTGGTAAGTATACAGATGGGGGACAGCGTGCTGCTATCATGTGTTCCTTCTGTCTGTTGTTTTTTCTCCTCTGTCCTTCTGTCATGTATTAATGTGTTGTGTTGTTATCACCTTATATATTCTTAGTCGCGGAAGGGGCTGTGTCTCTACTCTGTACATTTATGTGATGAGTAGTATGTAATGTAATATAATGTAATGCAATAAAATTACATAATCTATTTACTCAACAAATTTCGCATGTATCCATTACATATTTTCTTGTAGCATGTATTTCCAAATATAACTATGTAAATAAAGATTTTATACATGTTGATTTTTGTGAGAACATATCTTTTTTTGATTCGATGTTGGTAAAGTATTATATGTAATGATTACATATTCTTTTAAAGTCATTTCATACTTACATATTGAGTGTATGTTGTTTGCAGTATGTTAATAACATATGATTGACTGTTAACTAAGCTTTTGTTTAAATTTGATCTAATTGATGGGGTTTCATTTGTTACATAATTAGAAATGTAACCATCACATACAAACTTTAATAATTGAAAAGAGTATCTATCCTTGGAATTACTAGATAAATTTAGTGCAAGCATTTAACAAAAAAGTCTCTGTACTTAGTCAATAAATTTTTCCCTCAGTGTAAGACATATACATAGATACCACGTATGACGAACGCGAAAAAGGATTCCTTACAACCCAACATATACGCATAAGCCTGGAAAAATGTCTTTGTTTCTAATCAAAATACCACCAGTGAAATAGAAATGGTTGGTAGATTGTCCTATTTGTCTTATGCGTCTTTCATTCCCTATTTCTTACATCAACATCGCACTGTGACTAAACATCAGCGTGTACTTTGTACTTGTGTGGCGAAAATAGAGGAAGAAAACATATCCTGTGTATAATTAAACACAAAAAGAAGCCGGATAAAGGATTTTTGCGTCAATTGGCTTTCTTTTGGTACGTGATGTTTCTTATGTGAAAGAATTATGTTTTCTGTCGATGGAGAATGTGCGTATGTGTATTTATAAACCAACTTTGTGTTTTTGCTTTCTTTCAATCAATGTATGTATGTATGAACGCACTCTCTATTCCCAACCATACACAAAACCCAACTCTAAGAATGTGAAAAATATTCTATTTTCTGGCACAAAACTCGGTCGTATAATCTTGTATCGTATGAGCTCTTCCTTTCACATCATGATGAAGGACTAGGACGAAGAGTTTGAATTTGTGTAATGCTTGTTCGTCCTTTAAATTCAATAAGTTGCATCTTCCTATAGTCGTCGTCGTCGTTGGAACGAAGGATTTATGTTGTATAACGTATATGTTCTTTGGATCCAGGACATAGTCAACGTTCATCATGATGCGGGGGTGTTCTACGTACATTCATGTATATATATTTTTAAACGATATCAGGATGAAAGGTTTAGGTACCTATAATGCAATGAACTTGGATGTTGATGGATAATTACCATTTTAGGGTTAAAAGTATATGAATTGTAGGTACTCTCGTTGTTTTTGGATTTTTGAATAATAATACGTTGATAATTGGATTTTAAGTAGATTAAAAGCGTTTAATTTTGAACAAAATGAAATTTTCTTCTTCAAGCTGATTGAAAACAAGAGTATGAGAGAAAAGAGGAGTCTTATACTATTATTGTGTATAGAGAAAAGAAGTATTTATGAGTATAGGGATCTACTCAACTCATACCTCTATACTTTGAAGGATCAGATCATTTTAAACTGTTTGATATATAGTTAAGTAATGAACAAAGTTATTTAATATGCAAAGAATATTCTTGCTCTTGTTAAGGATAAGAAAATATATTGTGGTATGTACATAATAAAACGATAATTTGACTTTAATTAAAGTACATATTTTTAATAATAATTATTAAAAAATTATGCACTGTGTTAGACTTTCATCTTCTAATTTTATACAAGAAAAATGAAAAATTAACAAAGTTGCTTTTTCTGCTAATGTAACCAATTTTTCATCTTCAAAATTAATGCAGAATGTGTTATAAAATTAATTCAATCAGCGAATTACCTTTGATATTGTTTCCAAATTAATTCAAATATAAGAATGTTATGAATAACAACACGTAAAATGTGCTTGATGATCGTTGATTAGAACTTTATAAAGTGGTTAAAGGATACTTGCATGTTGTGTTGTTTTGAATTTTATGAATAGTGTTGAAAATTTCAATTTCAGTCAATTTTATTTTGTTGGCTGGATTTTGGTTAACCCTAATCTATCTTAAAAAACACCATAGAAACAAAAGGACATGACTTATAAATTCTACTTAAAAAAATGATAAGTAGTGGTAATTATTATTTAAAGATTTATATATCTTACGAAACTTTTGTAGTTTCGAAAATGTTTATTGTATCAAAATTTTGTGGATGGGAAAATCAGGCTCTATAAAATTAAAAAAATATCCACTATACTTTTAACAATTTGACTCTGCGTAAATGGAGGCTTCAGGAATTGCTGATTTCAGCATAAGACAATGTCGTCTCAAAATAACACTATATAAAGTAATCGAGAGGCTTTAAGTCTCACGAACAGAGGGACCAGTTAATTAAACTAGAGCACTTAACTTTCTTAATTCTATAATTGTAAATTTTCTTTACTGACGAAGCCATTAACCCAGAAATGACCTTCATCACTAAATACATAAACTCTTAGTTAAAAGTGATAGAAACTTCGCCAAAACATCCTATGGATGATTTGAGAAAACTTAAAGATTTTAATATGAAACTTTAATATCAAAAATATATAACTCCACAATCACATGACCAAACTCACTTATTTAAGATTTCAGGGATTTAAAAATTTGTTTTAAATTTATTTTCTTCTGATTGAATTTTAAGTTTTCGAAAAATAATTAACATTTTTTTTTAGATCCATTAAAGAGAAAATTGAAATAAATTTCCTTATGTAAAGTTATTTATGTTACTTCAATGGTTTTCTAGATCACATCGACTAAATTCAGCCCTCTAAAAAACTTCGACCTTTTGAAGGATGCGTTTGATAAAAAACGCACGACTAATGTCGCGCGAACTTTCGCCTTTATTCAAAAAGATTGTCTAAAAAAGTATGATTTAAATGTAATGGGTGATTTTTTTGAGGTTAGGATTTTCATGCATTAGTATTTGACAGATCACGCGGGATTTTAGACATGGTGTCAAAGAGAAAGATGCTCAGTATGCTTTGACATTTCATCATGAATAGACTTACTAACGAGCAACGCTTGCAAATCATTGAATTTTATTACCAAAATCAGTGTTCGGTTTTTTTTTATCGACAAATTTTTTATTGACAAATTTTGTTCAGCGATGAGGCTCATTTCTGGTTGAATGGCTACGTAAATAAGCAAAATTGCCGCATTTGGAGTGAAGAGCAACCAGAAGCCGTTCAAGAACTGCCCATGCATCCCGAAAAATGCACTGTTTGGTGTGGTTTGTACGCTGGTGGAATCATTGGACCGTATTTTTTCAAAGATGCTGTTGGACGCAACGTTACGGTGAATGGCGATCGCTATCGTTCAATGCTAACAAACTTTTTGTTGCCAAAAATGGAAGAACTGAACTTGGTTGACATGTGGTTTCAACAAGATGGCGCTACATGCCACACAGCTCGCGATTCTATGGCCATTTTGAGGGAAAACTTCGGAGAACAATTCATCTCAAGGAATGGACCGGTAAGTTGGCCACCAAGATCATGCGATTTGACGCCTTTAGACTATTTTTTGTGGGGCTACGTCAAGTCTAAAGTCTACACAAATAAGCCAGCAACTATTCCAGCTTTGGAAGACAACATTTCCGAAGAAATTCGGGCTATTCCGGCCGAAATGCTCGAAAAAGTTACCCAAAATTGGACTTTCTGAATGGACCACCTAAGACGCAGCCGCGGTCAACATTTAAATGAAATTATCTTCAAAAAGTAAATGTCATGGACCAATCTAACGTTTTAAACAAAGAATCGATGAGATTTTGCAAATTTTATGCGTTTTTTTTTTTTTAAAGTTCTCAAGCTCTTAAAAAATCACCCGATATAAATAAGTTTATCATCAATAAGATGATACTAGGGCCTAGTGACTTACAACTCTCAACCATTCCTGTCTTCGAGTAATGTTGTCAGGGATGGAGGGGACCTACAGTTTTAAACCGATTCCAAATGGCTTATTTGAGAACTTTTCATGACAAGAATTAGTCTTGACGGATTTGCCAATTCCTCGAACTCCATATTTTAATAAACACATTGCGAACGAATCTAGTAGAAAAGTCGAAAAAAGTGGCTCCCGCGATTCTGTTGTTCTGCATGTGGGGCCTCGTCCATAAGTCATTGGATTGATTAAATTCAAACTTAGAAATAAATTCTTTAAGGAGATTCGCCTTAGGCGTTTATACTTGCGACATTATGAGAACTACATATATGACAAGTTTTGCATTCGTAAAAAATTTCAAACTCGAAGCCCAAAGTATTGGGTTGATTGACTTCAAATTTGGAAATTAAGGTTATGAACCGATTCGCTATAGGCGTGTTTTAATTTTTGTTAAGATAAAATATAACAGTAGTCCCCATAAAAATTTGTTGGTTAAAAATCGAATTTTCCCAAAAACAAGCCTAAAGATTTTTAATAAATTTGTTTTTTTTTTTTTACTTAATTGGGTTTCTTTAAATACAAGAAAAAATATATTTTTATTTCTCCAGAAGGGTACCCTCCATAGAACCGTTCTTTTGTTTTTAAGGACCATCAACTAATTTAAATAATTTTCTTTCTGCCCAGGTCTTATACTATCTCAATAATATTTGATGATCAAAATTGTCATTGTTTTCATTTTTGATTTTCAAAAACTATAATTTTTTTTTTGAAATTCGATATCTTGGAAATGGGTCATCACTTTTTTACGAAATTGAAATGTAAAACGTATATTAATAAGCTCTTGCGATATTCAAATACAAATTTGGAAAAATTAAGGTTTTTTTGAGAAATCAAATCGCATTTAAATAAACGAAATCCAGTTATGTATTTTATTTTGTTTTAATTTTTTAAAGACCAAAAATGGATCATACAAATTATTTGGTCAGAACTTGAAAATTCTAGATAGATTTTTTCTTAAATTTTGCCTTAAATTTGTATATATTTAATTTAATCAATTTAAATATATTTAGCATCTCACCTATCCTACATAAATCTTAAAGAAACGATGAACCACTAAAGAGTTTTTAATTTAAAACAATTAAAAAGAGGCTGGGATGCGACCCAAACTGAAAACTTCACATCCTATCTGTCGATTCGTCTTGCTTAAAAGTTAATAGTTTTTCTTGTTTTGTTAAAAAAGTTGTCAGTAATTATTCTTAAAAATTTCCAACAATATTTTGCATATAATGAAATAGTTTGATTTCGAAATTTATTTTTGCTAACGAGATTCTTAGTCGAAAACCAATTTTTACCAATTTAAGTAGCATTTCTTAAAAAGTTTTATTTCTTATATAAACAAATACAAATTGGATGAATGAAACTAATTTGAAGTCAATATCTTCTATTGTTCACGTGATATCGAGAACCGAATATTAATTCTGAACAATTTTGCGTATACTGTTTTTGTAGATTTAAATTTTGTATGAAAAAAACGGACTGTTGGATTTTTATAAGAAATTTACTGAATTTCGAAATAAAATTCCGTGAAATAAAATTAGTTTGAAGCCAATATTTGTAATTTTTAAAAAGATATTTGAGTCGAAAGTAAATTTGTACTGTTGTGTTGTGTTTTTTAGGTTTTTATTCTTTGTAAAAAAATTTTGAATTGGATTTTTCTCAAAATTTGACTAAATGTTGAAAACAATATTTCTTATGCAATAAAATTAGTTTGAAGCCATAATCTCAAATTTTTAAAAAGATATTTGAGTCGAAAATCTATTTTTACCAACTTTTAGTGTTGTTTTTTTAGGTTTTATTTTTTATAAAAAAATTGTCAATTCAATTTTTCTCAAAATTGTGCCGAATGTTGAAAACATTATTTTTTATAAGACAATATTAATGTATAGCCAATATTTTTGAAAAGATATTTGAGCCGAAAATTAATTTTTACCAACTTTTATTCTTTTTTTTTTTTACTTTTTTATTTTTTGTAAAAAAAACTGTCAATTCGATTTTTCTCAAAATTTTACCAAATGTTAAAACGTTAGTCTTCGTTGCACAAAATCGTTTTTGAGATAAAATCATTATTTGTTCGTAAAATTTTCGAGGTGACAGATATTTTTTTTCAGTTTCTTTGATTTATAAAAAAAAAACAGTTTATTGGAATTTTTTCCAAAAATAAATTTGTTTGGTATCACGTTACAATATACATATAATACACCATTTAATTCAAGTCACTAGGGTTATTGGTTCATGAGATATTTAGGGTTTACCTTTTTACTTGCGACATATAGGAACTATGTACATATGTATATGGCAAGTTTTGCATTCGTGCCAAATTTCGAACTCGAGATTTTAATCAAACATGATATTACGATACTAGAGAAGTCGAAACAGTGGGTCCCGCAATGCCGTCCGTCTGTCCTGTCTGTCTGTCCACGCTCATACAGCCTAAACCATTGGGTCGATTGAGTTCAAACTTGGAAGTTATAAGTTAAGGTTTTGAGCAGATTCGCGTTATGCCTTTTTTTTTTAAGATCAAAACTAACAGTGGCCCCCATAAAATTTTTTTGGTCAAAAAACGAAAATTCGAATTTTCTCAAAAACAAGCCGATAGATTTTTTTAAAATTTTCTCTAAAATTTTATTTTTTAACTTGGCTTCTTTTAATAAGAAAAACATATTTTTGTATTGCTCCGGAAAGGTACTGCTCATAGAACCGTTATTTTGTTTTTAATTTGCTCAGCAACTTATGAACCGATTTTAAAATTATTTTTTTTGAATAAGCTCTTATATTGTCTTAACAATATTTGATTATCAAAAGTGCAATTTTTTATTTTTTGGATTTTTAAAGAATATTGAATTTTTTTTTTCAAAATTCTATATCTCAAAAACGGGTCAACATTTGTTTACGAAATTCAAACGTAGACCGTATATTTACACTCACTAAACAACTGCATGCCAAAAATATTTTTAGAACAAAATTGAAAAATTTTATATAGGTATACAAAATTAATTTAAAAAAAAACCGATCTAACGATTTTCACAAAAAAAAATTGAAAAATCAAGGGTTTTTTGATTAATAAAAAGGCATTTAAATTTTTGAAGACAAACTTATTTATCAGGTAAAATTTTGAATCTTAAAATAGTTTTTTTTTTAAATTATTTTTACTGTATTAAATGAACCCCCTCCCATCTCACCGCATCAAATCTTATGCATGAGCCCGAAAGAGTGCATTATTTTGACAACATTTTAATAACATTCCTATCTTTTATCGAAATTAATGCATTTGGTACATATTTATGTATTTTTATAACTATATAACTATTGTAAATACCAACGATGGCCGTGTAGCGCCACTGCATCGGATTAACGAATATGATATATTTAATCAACAACCTATTTTAAAGTGTCTATCAAGAAGTAATGTCTTGGTAGTTTTGTCTATATGATTTTAAAATATTATTATTAATTAGAATCACTTTTCCAACGTACACCTATATATTGTATTACGATTACGTACAACCTATACAACTACTGCTTACGTGTCACTTCATAACTAAAATCCAAAACTCACAAGAGCCTGACTGTAAACAACACATGAATAGCAATTTCTTGTACCTGTTCTTATGCTTGTTTTTTTAAACTTTTACGAAAAAAATAAACTGAACGTAATAACTCCATGTTTGCGCCATGTTGATAATTTATTTTCCATCCTGGTTCTTCCAATATGAAATTAAAATATAGCTATCCAAAGAAAAAAGCTTTGAACTAACAAGTTTAATACACAAACAATTGTTTTCGTTAAGTATGCTTACAAGTATTTTTTTTTCATTTCCGGGATGAGTTGTCCTAGGATGAGTTGTGTCTTGGGATGAATCACAAGTGTTTTGACAAATCAAATGGCATTTATATCTTTGAACACAAACTTATTTTACAGATATATTTTTAAACAGATTTTTTGCATACAGGAGCAAGTTCGTGCGACCCAGTCGTGCATTTTATTTTCAAATTGCTATGATAAAAAAACCACCCACTCAATTTTCTTGAGAATATTTTCTGGATTTTTCTGCATTATTATCTGTATAATAAAATTTATTTAAAGTCGATATCTCTTCTGGTTCTTGAGCTATGGACGACGAGAAAAACGTCGCGAACGTACGTTTAAAAGTATTATTTTCCTTATGTGATACAAAAAAAAAATAATAATGTCGACCAGTGTTATATTTTTAACTCAAAAAGTAACATTATAGAAATTAATCGACTGATTTTTTTACAAAAATACTACTATTTACATTGGTTTAACGTTAGAAAATATCTTTGATTTCAGTAATTAACTGCATAATGTTCAAAATTCCTTAAATTACAATTTGTTTTCTTACAAACAGAAATCAGGTGCTATATTCAATGGGAAGTTCGAATTAATTTTTTTCGAAAATTTTCCTTTTTTTTAAATTCGTACATTAAAAAATGATAACCTAATTTTCAATTGAATTCAGGCCAAAATGCTTAAAGCTCATATTATATAAGAATACCCTTAAAACAAACTCCTCATCGTGACCTTATTAACACAATCCAATCCAATGCAATAGGATCATCATTTCATATATGAGCGAATAGAAGCAGATACGTACCATAAAATATTTGCATTGTATGAGGTGCGTTTTATATGAATTTATATGTCATTAACAAATTGTCAAATGCAAATACACTCAGGTAGTACAAACCACTCCAGTGGGTAAACACTAAACACACGTATAGATCCCCCTTACAACATTATATTCCATTCCAACCTCGATGCTTGAATGCGGAAAACATGTTCCATTTTATACTTCACCCCATATTCTTCCCGCCCTCACTTATGACCCATCAAACTCGAAATTTTCAATCCACCCCTTCGGGACGCAATCAAATGTCAAATGCACTTATATGACGGTATCCGCATTTAGCATTTTGCATTTCCCATCCGCACATTCCACATTCGGCTCTTCTTCAGTCTAAAGTTAGTACAAGTTCTATTAATTTTGATTGCACCAAAATATTGCGATGCGACAACATATCCGGTACCGGTGGTGGTAGCAATGGCGATGGCGGCGGGAGTGCATGGCATTTGAAGTGGTTGCTATACGAGCACATCAGAGCGCCAGAGAGTCCAACGTCGCTCGTGGATAGGAATGAACTCTATAACCACCCTAGCGCGACTCCACAAAGTGGGAAAAATAAATGTTGCTTTTTGTCAAACCACAAAAATAGCTGCCACCTCCCTCAGCCTCAATATAGTTGAGTTAACATGAATAAGAGGCATGCCACGATTTTATGACAGTTGTTGTTGTTGTTGATATTGTTGGTCTACACTTCACAAAATATAGAGTCTACAGAAAAAAACCTTGCAACTGTTTATATGCCATTTGTTGTCGATAAATTTTGTGGGTGCTGAAGTGTCAAACCACTTTGACAGAAATTCAGATTTTTGTATAGCTTCACGAGAGGCACTTGTCGAATGATTCATCGTATACTAATGGTTTTCTGTAAGTCTGCTTATGTTTTGATATTTCGAAAGTGGAATAATTGCTGAAGTACGAAATTCAAAATTCTACGAGTTCCTCTGATATTTCCTGGGGTGAATTCTAGAAGTAGTAGAGTTTGACAATTTGTTGGTAATTTTGTGGATGGGGAAATTAGACTAAAGTAAGATGTTCTCTGATTTGTACTGGACTGTACAATTCATCACCCTCCCAGCCCACGGTCCTGCATATGTGCATATTAGATATTACCTGTGCAGTAGCATAACAAAATATTATGTTTATCTTAAAGCCTATGAAACTGTAGGAGGTTCAGGGAAAACCAACGAACAAAAGTGGAGATTACCGGCAAGATCAGTTAATAAGCCACAAACCGAAGTCAATGAATGAGACAACGAACACCATACTCAAAATAGGACTTACTTTCGACGAGGAGTAGTACCCTTGGCGTGATGTTTAGTGAATTGGACTGTCATGCCAGAGGTCTTGGGTTCAATCCCTGCCTGTGCCATCTACAGTTTTTTCCACGGGTACTACTACTACCTCTTGCGAGGAATTGACAAATCCCTCAAGAGTAATTCTTGTCAAAACCCCGTTCCTAGAAAACAAAGTACTCGTACTTAACAGCTTTCATATTGAACATAACTCGTGATCTCTCAAATTCTGATAAAGGCTATCTAACTGAAAGTTTCAATGAAAAATCTCCTATATTTCAGTCTCGATAAAAACAAGTAAAAAGGTAGGACAATTGTTTCTGCGGTAATGAGTTTGTGAATTTTGTCAATCAGCCTTGTGGTTTGTTTGGCTAGGACAAAACCTCCCAAACCATTTTCGTTCCATCACACAAACTTCCTTTTATATCATCGCTAGGTCTTCTAAGTTTCCTACCTGTATAAATCTCCAATTACCCTTTGAAATATTGATTTCAAGTCATCAAACTTTATAAGGACCATCGTCCCATCTGACATGACCAACTTTTCCCCAAGAATTTCCCAGGTTAAAAACGTCGTTCCTCGTTGTCAGTTGTCCATCTATCAAAATGGTATAGTAGCATCATATGTCCTCTCTCTTGTATACAAGATTCCATTAAGGAAATGTTTCGAAAACTTTTCTTTCTTCAAAAATCTTCTTTTATGCTCTGTCGAATGTTTACCTCGAGCTCGACTTATTCCCATCACTTTCTCTATATTATTAAACGCATCTGCACTTCTGGTTCTGCACATTGATGCGGTTGTGGCCAAGTGAGGTTAGACTTTGGGGTCGGCATCAGCACATAAGCATAAGCATCAGCATCAGAATTCCTCATTGGATATAAGGAAGATGGAAGTTGTCAGAGCTCGAAGATGGAAGCAGCCAGAGTCGACTCGAGTTGAGTTGAGTTGAGTTGAATCGAGTGTTAGCTGATGGAGCAACACCCAAGTGAATTCTATTTCTCTTAGAAGTTTGGTCCTGCTTTAAGGACCTACGTATCTTTCTAGCACCAGCTTCTAGAAGACCCCCATTACCACCCACTATATGTGTGTCTCTATGGCTATATAGAACTTTGTCGTCATCGTCGTCTCATCCGAGTGCATGTGAACGTGTGAAATCCTATTAAGGATGTTACATGGCGTTAAATTTGATTTATTTACGGGTTTTTACCGTATGCGGAATTCTAGGGGTGATGGCTCTTGCTATACTATGTATATAAACTGGCTCTGATAGTGGTGCTGCTGGTTTGAAAATGGTGGTGAGATGTGGCTGAGGCTGGGTACGATTGCACACGAGAATTAGTTATGTTGACTTCTTTAGCTTGGGATTTTAGTCCTTGCATAGTGCACACTCACGGACAGGACATACATAACATATAGAAAAGAAAGAGGATGCAGTGAAGGGAAGGTTAGAGAATCACTATAAGTGTATGTTATGTTGCTTTGACTTCTGTCAGAATTTTCATTAAATTCAAAAATTTTGCACAAATTTAATCGAATTTAAGGATACTTAGTTCCGGGGAAACCAGAAAGCGGTATAGACGGCAAGGATATATCCTTACATATGTATGGAAAAGCGATGAGCGTGATGTGGGCATCAGAAGGCAGAGAAGTGAAGTAATTTGCAGGTTTTTCCATCTTCTTGGATTTTAAATTGCTTTATAGACATTTATATATGTATGTTGTACATACATATGTCCTTTCCATGTACATACATACATAAAGTATGTATATATCCGGAAGGGTTTGTGGTGGAGTATATTGGCGGGTGATATGCAGCAGCAGAAGCAGAAGCATCAGCGGGTTGTTTAATGGCCAAAAGGATATATGAGGAATCCAGGACATGAAAAAGTCCTGGGTTGTTGGTTATGGTTGGTCATGCTGTGGTTAGTAGAGCGCCCGTAAAAGACCTGAGCAAATATGACCCCATAGCAAAATGGCGCAATGGACCGTTGAGCATTTAAGTGAATTACACACATGGGCATCAAAACGGATGGCCAAGGTGGACTTAAAAAGGTTTTCATATTTTCATTTTAAGTGTTTGTCTATAAGTTCATATTTGTATGTAAGTAATTGTGTGTGGGTGCTTTTCGGTGCTAAAGTAGGTAAATGGAAAATTTAATTATTAAAGAAAAGTTTGGAAATTTTGTATAATAAAATATGACATTAGAAGGATCTAAAAAAAAAGCTGTTGAGTTGTTTGTAGAAAATGTATTTGAGAGGTATTTAAAGTTAAGGGAGTTTTTGTGCTACGAAAAGAAGTAACTTACCTCAAAATTCAGAAAAAGGTATCAGTATATGGTGATTGAAGTCTTTTTTTAGAAACTTCAGGTCTTTTTCCATCTTCCTAGAATTGAAAAGTAATTTCTTCCACTGATTTCCAAGAACTATAATATTCTGAAGTATTGATATGTGAAAGATAAAGGTATCAAAACCGATTTAATCACAAAATAATATCAAAACTTACATATAGCAAGAAAAACCGATATCCTTGTTCCTAGAATTTTAATCTACCGTCAGATTTTTCACACACATTGAGCTTATTTCAATTGTATATATAAAATCTATAATTATGTAAATATGTAGATTATCCTTTTGATTCGATATATGTAGGTACGAGCTTACAAGTTTAAAGTTAACCTTATTTTTTCGCTTTCCACGTGCCTTGAGCTGTCATTATGAAAACGATTCTCGAAATTTTCCTATTTGTTCTTAGAAAATATATTGAAAAAAATAAGAATAAAACCTTCCTTTGAAAACGATAACGAAGTAATATTTAACTGCAGTATCCAATGTTTGGAAAAAAAATAAAATACCTACCTAACAAAATGAAAGGTAAAAATCGATGCAAAAGGATTCATGTCAGGACAATTTAATGTGATTTTCATGAAGTTTAGTACGATGACACCCGCTTCCCCTAGGTTGCAATGGCATAGCTACTTATCCTTGTACCTAGTTTTTGTACCTTAATATTCTTCTTAAAGGTCCTTTTACTTGATACAAAGGAGCTTAAAGGGATAAGTATGGGGTTTTGTGAATTTATTCATCTAAGACGCAAATAAGTCACCTAATCTTTTACGCACTTACTCACTTACTTACTGACTTGCTGTAATCCTGGCTTTTTGCCTTACTGATTTACTGACTACTGACTTACTGACTTACTGAATTACTGACTTACTGAATTACTGAATTACTGAATTACTGACTTAATGAATTACTGACTTACTGAATTACTGACTTACTAACTTACTGCTTTACTGGCTTACTGGTTTACTGACTTAATGATTTACTCACTGACTTACTGGTTTACTGACTTACTGATTTACTGACTTACTGGTTTACTGACTTACTGATTTACTCACTGACTTACTGTTTTACTGACTTACTGATTTACTGACTTACTGAATTACTGACTTATTGACATACTAACTTACTGCTTTACTGACTTACTGGTTTACTGACTTACTGATTTACTCACTGACTTACTGTTTTACTGACTTACTGATTTATTGACTTACTGACTTACTGACTTACTGACTTACTGACTTTCTGACTTACTGACTCACTGACTTACTGACTTACTGACTTACTGACATACTAACTTACTGCTTTACTGACTTACTGGTTTACTGACTTACTGATTTACTCACTGACTTACTGTTTTACTGACTTACTGACTTACTGAATTACTGACTTACTGAATTACTGACTTATTGACATACTAACTTACTGGTTTACTGACTTACTGATTTACTTACTGACTTACTGTTTTACTGAGTTACTGATTTATTGACTTACTGACTTACTGACTTAATGACTTTCTGACTTACTGACTCACTGACTTACTGAATTGAAGACTTACTGATTACTTAAGTACGTACTTACTTGTAGTTTAGCAACTGCCTTGGAACGCAAATACTTACGACCACGTTTCGTGTTTTATTGGAGAATAAGAAAAAAAGGTTCTCTAGATCCTCTGCCATTATCGTCGTATATAGCTTTCTCCAAAACACTCTTTCTTCGCGGATAAAAATAAAGAAAAAAAAACTACCTTACCTACTTAGACCCACCCACCTAACTCCTACCTTGTTGAGTCGTTTCCAATGAAATGTGAGTCCTTGAACATCCATAAAAGTTTTCATTTCGATAAAATGAAAAGTAAAAAAAGAATGATCTAGATGTACTACCGCTTTACTACTTCCGAACACAAAATTTTGAAACTCAGTACAAAAAAAAAAGTAAAATACACTAAAGATGAAAATAAAAAGAAAAATAGAAAAGAGAAGAGGATGAAAAAAGGATTCATAGTAACTGCGGTGTAATAAAAGTTTTACACTGATTTACACTCGCATTGCGGCAATAGCAGTGATAGCTGAAACGGAGATACCCCTTGCTGTGAGAGGATGAGATTCCAAGACAACTCTCTCCTGAATCCTTTGGATCCTTAGCCCCCAACTCCCATCAGAAACTCGAATATTTCGAAGGATAACACCCCTTTGAATGTGTGTTACTAGAAATATTGGATTAAACTGAAATGAAAGACTTGCCGCCGTGCCGCACCACGCTGCACCGCGTGCCTCCTTCCGCCGCCACCAAACGCCGTTTGCTTATAAAATAGTTGGTAGAGAGATATGTATGTATACCACCTACATATATGTAGGTTGAGGATATTGTCGATGGATAAATGCCAGGATGTGTTCGGTGTTTTGTATCCTTTCACGTTGGTTGTCTATTTTTTTTTCATTTTTATTCGTATCGAAAGGAAACTTATCCAACTACTCTCGATTCTTGTTTCGTACGAACTACTATATTGACGGTTAGGGTGCGTTTGTAAGAGAGGACAAAAAAACAAAAACGAAAGAAGATCCATAACCAAACGAAGGAAAAAATATTTTTTCCCTAAAGGGAAACGATTTAACGGTATTGCAAAAACATTGACAGGTTAGCATTCCAATAAGGACGAACGGCACGATGACAAGGACGAACGAGGAAAGGAACAGAATGGAAAGGAGAGAATATATAAACCCCTAACAGAAAGGTATTTGGCATACAAAGTGGCATCAATATGATAGTTTTGAGTTACGTGTTTGATTTGATAGCAGTGGTCATAGTTAGTAAGCTTTACCTTCCTTCTTAGTCCTTAATATATAGATCTACGTACAGCTGAGAAGAATGATATGACGAAAAGGTATGATAGCGTTACCATGTTTATCCATATATATGAATATAGATTGTATATCGATGAGATACTAGAGTAAAGAAGAATCTTGGTGATGATGGGGATGTAAAGAACGAAAAAAAAAATCAATCGAAGTCACGTTTTTGCTAACCCTCTCTAATCAGGGTTGATTATTCTCGTAAAATATTTCAGTACGAAGTTTCAAAAACAAGTTTGATTAACTGTGAAACCGTTGTAGCTATTACAAAAAATAGTATTTTTTTTCTCTTAGAATTAAATTGGTTTTTGGAATCAATTCGTTTAAATTAACTGGGATGTTTATTTTTTGGTCTTAACATTGTAACGGGTTATCCATTTTTCGGTTTCAAAAGTATAAGGCTGGAATTTTACATCTGTCAAACTTAGTTGTAAAACCAAATTTTTTTTCAGTTGCAAGACATTAACGGAAATGGATCGCTTTACTATCGCTAAATGCATAAAAATTGTTAAAACCTACAAAATGAAGATTCCGCCACAACCACAAGTCCATGCTTCTGCACCGTATAGCAGGACAGGGATGATGAGGGTCTTATTAGTGATACTTTGGTCCCTCGAGAGAAGGCTTTGCTTTCTTAGCCCAAAGAAATAGTGGTTAGGAAGAGTTATGCTTCGTTTTATAGCAGCGCTAGTGTTGTTTTCTGCGTTCATAGCGGAGCCTAGGTACCTCAAAGTTACGTTTGTCGATGATGATGTTTTGACCAAGACGTCGGTGTTGTAAGTCCTTTCTTGACGACAGCATTTACTTTGTTTTGCCCTCATTAACCCATTTTTACTGCCTCTGCCTCAATACTCACAAAAGACCCATTATAATCAGTTTGTTGACGTAGAAGCTCTACACTATTCATTCAAAGACGATATTAAGGAAATCGCCTGACAGCGTATCACCTTGTCGAAAGCTTTTTTGACATCGATAGGTTCTGTTAAGTTGTTTTCAACCTTTATGGTCATCCAGCACAGACGGACAAGTTTGGCAGGAATGCAAAAACTAGATATGGCAATCTTTACTTCGTCTAATTCGGCAAGACGGTATTGTTGGCTTTCGTCATCTATGTTGAATGGATCCAGGGGACCCTTGTTGGTGGCTGCTTGAAATCCAGCACATCAGAGGTGGCTTCTCTGATTGCATCTTGGCAATGTTGCCACTGTTTCTCGATAAATTGTGTTGGCGGCAGAGAACTTCGAGAGAGGTTACTTGTAGCTCAGTCGGAGAAGGATTTGGCTATCTCTTGCAGTTGTATTGTATCTTCTCCCAGTATCTCCCTGTTTTGCCTTGGGTATGGAAACCCGAAGTGCTACCTTGGCTACAACGACGTAGTAGTCCGAGTCGATGTTAGCTTCTTGGAAAGTTCGGACGTCCATGATGCTGGAAACGTATCTAGCGTCGATCGCAATATGGTCAATCTGGTTGAAGTTCTTTTGTGGATGTTGAGGTGTGGAAAACGCGTACTGGCTACCATGACGTTTTGCCCCGCAGCAAAATCTATGAGCCTGAATCCGTTGCAGGACAATTTTAATATCGTAGCTAGGACACTGCTCATATGTTTTGTCTTAGAGCTCGAAGAACATATCTTTGGTGTTGTCATCCTTCTCTTCTGTGGGGGGGTCGCGCATATCAGGCTAATGTTGCCGAATTTAGCCTTGATGAGGATGGTCATGAGGCGTTCGTTGATGCACCTATAGCTCAAGACTTGTTGCCTAAGTCTGGCTCCAACGACGAAGCCGCATCCAAATAAGCGCTGTTGGTTTTCTCGGTAGCAGTCACCATAATAAATGTCGCAGTTTTTATACTCTTTTTGCCCGACCCATCCCATCGTATTTCCTGGATGGCGGTGAAGTCTGCTTTATAGCAGTCAGGAATCTCCGCTAATTCCTTGACTGCACATGGTCTGTTAAGGGATCTAACATTCCATGTGATACCCGAAGTTCGTTGTCCTTAATTCGTTTGCATGGGGTATCAACAGTGAATCCGTCCGTATCCCAGGCTTGTCAGTGCTTCGCAATAGGCCCAGGAACTTAATTGTTCTCTTTTAACTAACAGAGAAAAATTGTCTTTATTAAATAACTTATTTTTCTGTATCACGAAAATCGGGAAAAGTATCTGTTCATTTTCAAAAATTGCTACAACATGAAAAATTTTGTTAAAAGCGGGGTGATCTTGTTTTAAGCTAATTATTATGATTTAGGGTTAATTTAAAAACCTAATAAGAGCATTTTAAAAAATTAAATTCAAGGGTGTTCTCATAAGGACTTAACAACTTTTTGTTTAGAATAAAACTAAAACAATTTGTGGTATTTCGAACACTTTACTTTGAGCATGACGTGCAGTGAAAACATATATTAATGGAACTCGATTTCATGCATGTGGTCACAGCAGGCACGTTTACAGCAGTCGATCCGGTGAACACAATTTTTGGTGGCTCGGCCACACATATTTAAGCCAAATCGGCCGCCAACTTCGTCGGCTTTTTGGCATAAGCCAAGTAAAGGGTGATTTCATAAAAGCTATAGGAAAGTTTTTCAAAAACAAAACACATAAAATTCAGAAAAATACATAAAATCTTTATTTGAATTGATAGTACGGTCCATATAATTTAATTTTTGAAGATTATTTCATGCAAATGTTTACCTTGACTGCGCCTCAAATGGTCCATCCACTTAGTCCAACTTTGGCATACTCTTTCCAACATTTCGGCTGGTATTTCACGAATAAATGCTTCAATGTTGTCTTCCAATGCGTCAATTGAAGCGGGCTTGTCTGTATAGACATGAGCTTTAACATACATAGCCACACAAAAAATAGTATAAAGGCGTTAAATCGCACGATCTAGGCGGCCAATTAACCGGTCCCGAACGTGAAATAAAATGTTCACCGAACTCTCCTCTCAATAAGTCCATTGTTGCGCGTGCTGTGTAGCATGTGGCACCGTCTTGTTGAAACCACATGTCATGCAAGTCAAGCTTCTGCATTTTGGGAAAAAAAAGTTGGATATCATCTCACGATAGCGCTCACCATTCACAGTTACGTTACGATTCGCATCATCTTTGAAGAAGTACGGTTTAATGATGCTTCCAGCCCATAAACGTCACCAAACTGTAACTTTTTGTGGATTCATTGGTAGCTCTTGCAATGCTTCTGGCTGATATTCACTTTAAAATCGACAATTCTGCTTATTTATGTATGAAAAAATGAACACAATTTTTCGATAAAAAAGTGGATTCACCAAATGAACTTTCATAACAGAGCACGCATTTTGATAATAAAATTCAATAATTTGTAAGCGTTGTTTGTTTGTAAGATGATTCATGGTTAAATTATAGACCAAACTGAAGATGTTTAACAGTAAAACAAAACACGAAACGTGCGTTGGCTGTTTAAACCAGTGTTTCCAAAAAGATATAATAGCTAAAAAATCACCCTTTATTTCGAAAACCGTTTCACAAACACTTTTTATTTAAACAAAATCAGAATACGTGATGAAGTTCTAGGAAAACTAACTAAACTGACTTTTTTACACACAACGGTGAAACCTGGACTCAATTTTTGATGGTTTGGATATAGCAGGAATACGTGCATTGAGATTCTTCAATAACGAAGTTGAATTGGGCTTACGTATTTAAATGTTTTTTTTTGTACCTAATTTTCCTAGATTACCTCTAATCTTACCAATGTAAATTTAGCTTCAGGTGTTAAAGAAGTTAAAAATATATACTATACACACTGATCCAAGAAGTTGCTGTAGTTAAAAATAGACGACAAGACAAAATATTCGTTTCGACAAGAAAATGATAACTACACTTCTTATTACTAATTAAAAAGTATATTACAATAAAAGAACCTTAAAATAGAACACAAATATTCTCGTAATTATATTATTTTGTTCATCAAAAAGTCTTATATTTCCAGAATTCAACTATCAAACCGAACTGAAAAGCTCCAAAAGAAAATAATTAATAGAAAAAGAAACCCCAGGATCCTTTTTCTTCCTTATATGTATTTCCCAAAAAAAAAATATAAAATAACATGATTCTGAAAAATACAATGTGCAGAAATCAGCATATCTTTGGTATCGTATACTCGTAGATGCATGAAATAAATAACACATCTCCGAGCTGCGCTACTGCTTCGTGCTTGTTAAGGTTTTAATTTACTTATGCATATGTCTTACAATCAGGAAAGGAAGCATTTTAAATTCATAAAATGTGCCTTCTTCTTGAAATCGAGTTTTTTGAATTACACTTTGTTTGACTACACACAGAGTAAAACTTGATTCCACACATATAAGGAACTAATTTAAGGACACAAAAAGAACGAAATTTATTTAAATAAGGCAGGCTTAAACTTTAAGTGGAAATAGAGGGCCTTTGAATTTAAGGGCTCCCGGTTTTCGAAAACGTTTCACATCCGATCAAAGAATTTTGGTTTCCGTGTTAATATCCATTACACGAGTCATAGGACACCAGTATTCAACAACGTAAGTTATCATACCTCGTGTCACAACATGTGTTCTTTTATACCAGGAACTCTTCTTCAACGAGTTTTTGTTATCATACGTCTCACTAAAAGATAACTAGACGTCACACCAAATACTAATCCTCATATGTCCTTCATACGTCACACTGCATGCCATTGTCTGTCTTTAACAACATTTTTGATATCAAATTCTATAACAAATTATTCAAATTCACCGTTTGGTTCCTTTTAGTTTCCTATAAGACCCGTCACTGTTGCCTGGAGCTCACAGGCACGATGTGCGAGCTTATATTTCTATTGTAAAAATCGTGCTTCGTGTGCCATCTCACTGCACTTCATATTTATTACATTTCCATTCCAAGACGCGAAAGAAGAAAAGAAAAAAACAAATAAATTTGAAGAAACTACTTGGAACAAAAGAAAAAATAAAATAAATATCATCATAATGGAAAAAATCTCAACAAGGATAACGAACTTGGGGTATCTCCAGCCCCTAGCGGCGGGCCCTCCTCCTCAGTCTATGCCACTCACTTCAATCAACTATAAGAACAAAACACTCCAGGGGGTGCCACTTTCCTTTAAGCCGTCCCCATATCGCTCTGGGTACATCTACCAACCTACTGTTCCTCTAGTGCTGCTGTTGGCTATGTTGTGTTGCATTCTGCACAGCAGTATCCTGTCAGGATACCAACAAAAAGAAAAACACAACAACAGAAAAAATCACACAGCAAAATTAGGAGCACCCAAAAGAGAAACAAAGAGGACTCAAAAATACTATGCACTATATAAAACACAGCACAGCACAAAATTTTAAGCTTAACAGGGAAAGCGAGCAGGAAAAGGATGAAAATCCGATGCAATTTAGTCCTTTATGACATCACATAGCTTTCTAGCTGCTACAACTAGCTTCTCCCACCTAGCATCAGTTCCAACTTCCCATCCCCATAACTAACACGAGAACGAGAACGACAAATGCCAGAAGTGACTTTGGGTGCAAAAGCGAATCACAATGTGACTAAGACGAGTCGTTGGCGGCAGCAGCGTGGCGCTATGACGGAGTCCCCCCTGCCAAAAGTCGGATGCTCTTATATAGCTGCGATTTGTTTTTCTTCGTCATCGTATTCGAAGTCGTTTTTCGTTTTCGTCCTCGTAGTTGAGAGAACTTTTTCGTTTTGCTGCTGCTTCTGATGCTGCTGCATGCCGTTCGACGTCACCGTCATTGTAGTTACCGTCACCGCCACCTCCGCCGTCTCTGCCGCGGCGCCACTGCAGACAAAAAACGGAAATAAGACGAAAATTGCCTTTGTGATTCTCTTTTCGGGGTGCTGCTGCTGCTGCATGAGCTTCAAGCATATAAAAGCAAAACGTAAACGTAGCAAGGGATGACTTGATTTGCTCCAGAAATGTAAGGCAAAATGCACCGTCAAAGGAAATTGCTTCGAGTTGGGTGTAATTGGAACAGGTGGAACCTTGTCTACTCTGCCGCCACGCCGTCCCTGTACCGCACCTACAACACAAGACAACGGCAATGACAAGGACTACGACAACGACGTGTCGTGTAGTCGACTGCTATAGTTGGATCCTGGATGATGTATGAAACGATGCAATTTGCTGCGAAATGCAAGTAGCGCTTCCGGAAGATGAGAAATCAAGAGTTTTTCAAAATTCTCTTTTACCTGAGCATACGATAGGACTAAAACTAGAGTTTGGGTATTTTATGATTTGATTGCATTTCTTTTTTCAGATCCTACCTTTAGCTAAATGAATATGTGTTCCATTCTTTTAGTGTGAAGGAAGGAAGGAGCTTGTTTGGAGAAAAATACAATTGGATGAAAAAAATTAAGGTCTATAAGAAGGCTCGTTACGTTTATACCTAACTTACTTACCTTTCTTCACATGAATGTATAACTATACCTACCTAGAAAATATTGCAATTTGGGGACTGATACAAAGAGGATTTTTTTGAGTTTTCCTTTTATTTTTGTTAGCTGCATACGGGCATTTAAAGATGGAACCAGGAAAGTGGGTCAATCATGAACTTAAAAATGATATGAGCTTTTACAGGATTCTATAAACATTTTGTTTCATCAGACCTTCCAAACTTTTAACGGGCAGTGCTTAAATTCGAATGATAGCAAAGCTTTAATAGCTCTAATTGATGGTCTTCCACTTAAGATTTACGATAGACTGGTTTTTTTAACACAAACAAAACTTTGGATAATAAAACAGTTCAATGTATAGCAAAATTAAATATGGTTTATTTTCATATAAAGATCAACCAAAACCCTTCGCAATTGACCATTTTCAAAAATTTCATTTACGTCAAAAACGCTTACACATGATTCATTTAAAAATATGTAGTACATTTTTTTAATCTTTAGCTCTCCAATACTTCCTAAGTCGTGTTCAATTTTGTTCAGCCATTCTCCGCCAAGTACTTCTTGGCCGGCCCACTTGCCTGCTCTCTTGTGTGTGCGGGTTCCATTCTATAGCTTGGCCCACAATTCACGCACGCGTCACCTTTTCGAAGCGTATGTCTAATCAAATGTGACTTTCGTCTTCGTATAATGGAGTCTACTGGTTCCTGATCTTTTCTTGGAGGAAGATCAGCATTGGGTATACGGTTTTGCCTAAAAATCCTCAAGATTTGGCGAAGATATCTATTAACAAAAGTTAGCAGCTTTCTTGTAACAGTGTCTTTGACTTTCAAGTGCTGAATGTATAAAGCAACACGGATTTAATATTGGAAACAGACGTATCTTCGTCTTTAAGCTAGAATAGTTGTTTTTTCCATATTTTGTACAGCGATCTGATTGCAGCCTTTGGTCTTCTGATACTGCTGTTTACGTCCAGTTCAGTTTCACCAGAAAAATATTGGCAAGATATTCAAATCATCTACTACCTCTTCCGGTTGTCCAAAAATATTGACTTGGATAAATAAAGAAGTTCCAAGACTAATCCCTTTAGTTTTTGCCAAGTTGATCCTCACGATTTCTGCATCTCCCGAACTCTTGTTGTCATTTGATGGAGACGCTGGGGTTCCCCAGGGTAGCGTCCTTGGACCGATTTTGTTTGTTCTTTATACCCGAGATATACCCCAAACAGAACGCACAACTTTAGGCACTTTTGCCGATGATACAGCTGTACTCGCAATATCGGTTTCAATAGAAACGGCAACCTCTAAGCTTCAAAAGGCATTAAATAGCATTTCAGATTGGACAAAGAAATGGCGAATTGCTCTTAATGAAACGAAATCGACGCACACAAATTTTACGTATACAAAAGTATATAACTTACCTATTTATATAAATTCTGTGCAAATTCCATACGCTAATGAAGCGAAGTATCTAGGTATGACTCTAGACGCGAAACTTAAATGGAAAGTTCATGTAAAAAAGAAACGCGATGAACTCGAAAATAAACTCCGCGAATTGACATGGCTTATTGGAAGATATTCCAATCTAAGCGTTTATAACAAGCTTCTTATTTATAAGCAAGTACTGAAACCAGTTTGGACTAAGCATCGGGCTTATAGTGTCTCTGAAGATTTCTCACCTTCCTGCGAAAAAAAAAAAAAAAAAAAAAAAAAAAAAAAAATTTGATGGAGACAATGTCCGGGTATTCTAGATGTTTGAGGCAGGATTGCAGAGTCCAACGAATTCCCCCATATTCTTTCGAAAAAACCAATTAAATTCTCTATTGACACTATCGAACGCAAGGTGTTGATGTGGTCTACGCAGTAAGTTCTAACACGGAATCTTGCTTGCTCAGCGTCTATCTTGTCTATTACAGGAAGAACGCATATTCCTCTTCAGTTTTTGAACTTCGTGATATCACCTTTTTTGGGAGTTCTCTGTTTCCCAAGCTCTCAAGTGAGTGCAGTAGCTCACTTGATGCTGTTGTGGCCACTCGTAAGATCTCTGCAAGAATACTATCAAGTCCGCTTTGTTACTCTTCAGTATTTTGATGATGGTAATGCTTTCTTCTTTAGTAATTGGTACGATGCGTTATCCTTCGTTGAGTGTGAAAACTTACAAGTCACATTGTTAAAAAGCTGTTATTTGCCTTGTTTTATTTGATTATCAAAATTTTCTGAGATTGTAATAAGAAACAAGTGCTGAACAAAAAACTGTGTCTTTATATCGAGAATTCTTGCAAATGTCCTTTCCCCCTCTTCATCTTCCCAACGCTTCAAATATTCAAATTTTTTGCACGTGAAATATTCGGACTTATAACATTTTTAAAAACTTTTTTTTATTTAAAACTAGCTGTTACCCGCGGCTACGCCCGCATCGAGACTTTCCGGGGGTTTACATGGGTTAGTTGGTATAAGCTTTCCACAGTCAAAAGAAACAAAGATTAACCAAACGTAATGCTATCTATGATTAAAGTGATGAAGCACGTCTTCATAGTCCTCAAATAAGTTTAGAAGATGCAACAAATCGCAAAAATCTTCCGTTAGTGTCACATAGCCTTCGAAATCGGTTTTTAACCGCCCATCTTTAATAGTGTTTCAGCATATTTTCGTGCGTTAATGTCATTATAAGAAACACCTAATGATAGGCAGCGACGATAGTTCCGAAAGCAGGCAGCACCTAATGATATGCTACTAATTAGTGTTCTAAAAAAGATGTACATAATTGAATTTCTACTTATAAGTGTTATCGACGATTCTGCTCCGAATAAGATATTTTACGGCGGTAAAAATTAGCTTAAAACTTTTTCCAGCTTTGTAACTACCTCTACACAAAAAATCGTATCATTATATTTCTGGTTTGTGACGTAAAGGACGGACAAACATACAAACAAACGAACTAACACACTGACTTTCAAATTTATAGTATTAGTTTAGATGTTGTTTGTATTGTTATTGTACCATCTTATATTTATAGAAGGCAGAATCGTTGTTTTCAGAAAAATATTGTCCTGACAAAAGTGTAGTAAACTAAAAACCATACAGCTTTTGTCACAAGATTATTTTGATTTTGATATAAAATCAAACAAAAATTTTTAATCACAACGTACTGAAAATATTGAACGATAGTGTCCTTTGGATTTGGACTACCAACGTCATTGTGTGATAAACTCATTCAATTCTCAAAAACCGTGTAGAATTTAATCTTCGAAAACTAAATTCTGTCTTTTGTCACAAAAGCGAAATTCTCCCCCAATGCCACCATCAATGGGTGGTATTTGCATCAAGGAGACTGAACAATTTTCAGTTCGAGGTAGGTGAAACACAAACCACTTGTTGCGGAGTGATCACCATATTCGACATCGCAAAAAATGCTGCTAAGTGTTTAGGTTTTCTCAGACGATGCAAGAAGTTTTTTTACCCCTTCTGATCTGGCTTTAATTTGAGGCATTGAGAGCAGAATTGGCGTAACCCCAAATTGCAATAATTGAGAAAATCAAGGTTTAAGAAAATAAAGAAAAACATTTTTTGTATTATTGGTTTCCTATTTAAAATAATGGCTAATTAACTTCAGCTATGTCATATCTGGTGGAATATCTTCTATTTTAGATCTTAATCTTGTCTATAAATGTGTGATTTACTGGATTTTATGTGGCTTACACCACTTCTGCTTTCTGGATACAGAAATAATTTTAAAAAAGTAAATTGGTTACACTAATAATTAAAAATACAAATACAAAAATGACTTTCTAAGTACAAAATAGTCACAAGTTATGAGTTAAGACTGCTATGAAACTCACTCTTCATCCTCATCTACGTATTCAACTAAGCCAACGTCTCTGCCTGTAGAAGCAGTTGTCAAGTTCTTATAAAAGTCCTGGTAACTCGGGGGAATAAAATTTAGTAAGTCGAGTAAATCTTTCTTTTTTGCTTCACTTACGGCATTTCCTTTTGGAAACAGTAATTCGAGATCTGTGATTAATGCAGATGTTCTTTTTTTTATTATCACAGTTTCAAAAATCACGTCTTCGTTATTACTCTACTGTGCTTGTAAGAAATATTGAAGGGGGTCTCTTTTAAAAATTGAAGCCATTGAATCTTAAGCCATTCCACTTTCCTTTTATTAACATTAATCTTTGGATTTGTTATATTTTTTCCAATTTTTTCGTCAAAAACATCACAGATCCATCCATAACAATAATTTTAAATGGATCCTTCTTTCTTGCTGCTGGTATAACCTTATACCAGTCCATAGGGCCAAAAATGTCGTTTAAATACTTCTTTTGTTTTTCGATAAGACTAAGGGGCTGGTTATATGTAGCTATCAGTAAAATTTTTGTTTTTAGTTTTTGAACATGTTACAGAATTATTTCTAGCAAAAGATTGATGCAATAAGATGAATCCTATATTCAAGTATTTTTTTCAAAAAGAAACAATGCATTTAAAGTTTTATTTAATTTATACATAAATCGATTTTAATTTTTTTAATGATGAAATTTCATTTTACTGAACAGCTGGCTGCCAAAAGCCAAACAAAAATTCCATTTAGTTTTAGGCGCCAGTTATAGCTATCATTGAAATCGATCCGGAAAAATTTTTGAATCGATATTTGACGGTGTTTCCCTTCGATTAGAAATAAAAATTATATACTCATCGATCAGAAATCACACAAAGAATTTTTTTTTGAGAAAAAAAGTGTAATTACGCATTTATTTTTCTCTAAAAATGTGTTTTTCTATTTTCCGGACGGAAATTCATTTTTCTGAACAGCTGATACTTTTATGTTCAAAAGTGAAACGAATCGTTCCACTGATTTGTGTTCCAATTTCACACAATTCCAATGACAGATTTCTGTCAGTAAAAAATTTTCGGTGGCTTTCAATCAGGAAATTTTTTTCAATGACAGAAATTTCAATGATAGCTATAAACGACCTGTCAAAAAAATTCCAATGTTTGTTTTCAATGATGAAAACCAATGATAGCTATAACTGGCGCCTTACTGTTGGTGTTCCAATTTTTTACTGTTCCGATCACATCATTAAAAATTTTACTGATGAAAGCAACAGTAAAAAAATTGTCTGAGGCGCGAAGCCTCAAAGTGACATTTAATTTAATGACGTAAATTTACTAATTGCTATAAACGCTCATCAGTAAAACATTTCAGATTCCTCCTGTTTCAAATTTTACTGGTGGAATTTACTGATAGCTATAACCGGCCCCTAAAGTCTTGATCACAAGGTAAGTAAGAGTGGCCACTCAATAGAAATTTGTGATCAATTTTATTTAGAAGATAGTCACTATGCGAAACAATATATTGGCATAAAACGGACATCTTAATGTTCCTATTTTGCCCACCACACTGGTCAGGTCAGTGTACATAATTAAATTTGACGTAGGTACTCACAAAATGTTTAATATAATGCAATAAGCCGCTGCCAATTTCTTGGGGACCTCTTGATAAAACCGATTCATCCCAAGTATACATGCAGGCTTTGTTCTTTATCATGATACCAAGACAAGACAATTTGTCCAAAACTGCCTCTTTTAATAGCACACACCCCTTGAAATGACTGGAGTTGGCAAGGTTTTCATAAGATCAAATGCAATTACGGAAGTATCATTAGATTCCTTTGCTTTGCCGCATCATTTCTAGCCGACTCCGCTTTTTTAAGACGCAGTTCATGTTTGATTTAGCTTACTGTACAATTTTGGTGCAGAAATGGCGCATGTGTTTGGAATTGAATAATTTAAAAAAAGTGCATAATGCAGAAGTGGTGTAAGCGGGTTACGCCATTTCTGTCCTACGAAAAATTGCGTGCAGAAACAATGTTTCAACAATTTTGTGTAGGTTTATGAACAAATATGAGCTACGCCACTTCTGCATAGAAAGAAAATTTAATTTTGGTCATGTTAGTGTAATAAACACAAAATTGAAAAAATGAGGGTTACGCCACTACTGCTCTCAATGCCTCATCTACAAAGCTTTTATTCGTCCAAAACTCGAGTAAAGTTCTCATTTGTGGGCTGGCTCCTCTATAATGTACTTACGTCTTTTGGATAATGTATCGAACTGCATGAGTCTGGCAACTCTGCATTCGATGTTTTATATAGTAAGATAGAGTATAAGAGAATGTAGAGCCAATAATAAATGTAAAAGAAGATTAGAGACTGGACAGATTTCGACCGAGTATATACCTAAATAAAACGGAAAGATAGTGGTTTTTGTTTAATTTTCCACTTTAAAAATCGTTGTGTTTTTATTTATATACAGAAGTTGGAATTGCGGATAGAGCTCGCCACTGAGTTGTCGGAACATTTGGTCATTCGAGCCCGATTTGATCAGTGACGCGATAGATTAATGAGAAAGAAAGTGCGGTTTTTTCTTTTAAAAAATATTGTCCTTTTATTAGAATAAAACGCCGCGTGTGAAAGAACGGGAAATGTGAAAGTGGCATTAAAAAATGCATTTATTAAGTGAAGCGTAATGTACTACATACAAATTATATGTATGTGCACAAAAAAGAATTGTGAAAGAAGCAGTGAAAATGCCTTTATTACCTAAAGCGGAATGTGCTACACATAAGCATATGTCCACGAAAAATTTATTTTATCGAGAAAGACGCTACGTGCAAAGCCACGTAGGTACCAACCGTAAGTACATAGAGCCGATGGGTCATGTGACAAAAGTGATAGAAGCTGCCCGAGAAATCCATGCAGGGATAGAGTGATAGATACCCCGACGGCTTGTGTTTAACTACATATATATATTAATAACCTTCTTATTTCAGCGAATCTTTATATACCAGACTTGTCGCGACACGAAACATAGAACCCTTTTATATAGACAAGACAAATAGAAAGAATTCCGTTTATCGCCTACCGAGAAACGAATACATAAAATAATTAGGTACCAAGCAACCCCTTTACGGGATGTACATAAGAGCATTAGCAACAGATAGAATTCCTTGTTTATAAACAAGAAGAAACAAGTTCTCGACTTACAACCGAGAATTGATGAAAAAGAACAGACACAAGAGACAGACTGACAGAATTTCTTGTTTTCGGCTTACAACCGAGAGCAAACGAGACAGAAAGAAAGAGAGAATTTTTCCCCACAAAAATATAAAACAAGTTTCCGATTTACATACAATCGAAAACTCGACGATCAAGTTACATACATATGCGCATTGAAAATGAGAAAAGATAAACATGAGTAACAGCGCATGCCCCAGGCAGATACAATTGTTGCTTTATTTTTAGGCACTACCACAAGGACACACAAGAGATATATCATTGAAAGAATTCCCACCTAACAACCGGGAAATCACGAATTTTTGGCTTACAACCAAAAATGAGTGAAAGAGATCAGACTGAGAAAGAATGTTAATGTAAATAACCAAACTCGAAAGACACACCGCTACTTTGTTTCTGGTCGCTGACAAAGTCTTAGGTATATACATAGGATAGAAAATAGAGAATGAGAGAGTAGAGGTGCATGAATATTAACATGCATATGGATAGGGGAAAGAATGAGCAGCGAGAATACAATTCACATATGTGCTGTGTCTTGTATATTTTTCATTTTAAAGCGAGAACTCGAGCTAGGCAGTCCTGGTTTAAAAATTTAAAAATTTGAATTGAGAAATAAAAATTATTGTGAAAAAAATATATTTGTTCTGTGTTGAAGCTGAATCAAAAGCGAAAGGTGTAAAACACAGCAGTTAAAGTGCGAATAAAAAGTTAATTTGATCGATTTTGGAAAGAATTTATTTGGGAAAGATTGAGATAGATAATAGAGAGAGAGACCACCTTGGAAAGATCAAGAGAGAGAACATGGCCGCCCCGAACACCTCATATCTTTATGAGGCCGCCATCCACACGATCAATAGGATGCGGTCCTTCACCGCATCCGAGGACTTTAAAGCGATAGAGGCCGAGGAAGTGGAAGTCCGGCTGCAAACCTTGATGCAGGCATGGGCGCAGGTAAAGGATTGTGAAGCGAAGCTGGCTGCCACAGGCGATTTGCTCACGAACGCCGAGGTAGAAAGAAACATGGTGGCAGCGGAACAGAGCTACTTCCCGGCATATGCTGCCCTGAAGAAACGTGAGAAAGAGCTGGCCCCGCAGCCAGATGCGAGAGAGACGCCTGCCATCGCCGTACAGGTGAATTTGCCGTTTGCCGAACACGATGTCAAAAACACCTGGGGTACCTTCGATGGCTCGTTCACGAAGTGGCAGAGCTTTAAAGATAGATTCACGGCGGCTGTGCATGCCAACGAGAAGATAGCGCCTGCATATAAGTTCGCCTACCTAAAGTCGTCGTTGTCCGGTAGAGCCGCTCGTACACTGGGTGAGTGGCAGCAAACGGACCAGAATTACGGCGAGGCGTGGGCTCGGCTGAACCAGGTCTACAACAAGCAATACGCTACGTGCCGAGAACTCCTTCGCTCGTTCTTCAGGCTTCCAGTTCTAAGAGGAGCTCCAAAGCCCAGCGAGCTGGTAAGGATGTCGAACACCACGTATGAGACCATGCGTCAGCTGGCAAGCCAAGGTGTTCCGACGGATCAATGGGACATGATTGTGGTGCACACGCTCCACGAGAAACTAGATGGAGAGACAGCCTGTAAATGGGAGGAAGCAAGAACCTCCGAAATGCCCACAACGAGAGAGATCTGCGATTTTTTGGAGAGACGTGCCACGGCACTGGAAAGTGCCCAGGACAACCTGAGGAGAGATGTGCCGTCCACATCAGCACAAGCGTTGCAGATGCTCGGACGAGGTGATAGAGCTGTGCCAGCGGTCAATCCGCGGGTGCAGAACAGGGACAGAGCCACAGCAGCAAGGGCATGCCCAGCATGCAAGTCTACCAGCCATCCGATATGGGGATGCCCACAATTCCAGGCTTGGACCTTGAAGGCGAAACAAGAGATGGTAAGAGATAGAGGCCTTTGCGGCAATTGCCTTAAAGCAGGGCACCAGCCAAAAGAGTGCTTCCAGGGTCCGTGCATCAGGTGCCCTGGAAAACAGATGCACAACAGTGTGATGTGCCCAATGAGAGAGCTGAGAAAAGGTGACAAGGCCGTACTGTTCGCAGCAGAGAAAGAGCCACGCAAGCCAGCGAAGCGAAACGGAAAGAAGGAGGATTGACTAAGCCAACCACCAACAAAGAGTAGACGTTTGAAAGACGGAAAGATGGATAGAGAGTCGATAGATGAGATAGAGAGCGAGAGATCATGGACAGACTTTAAAAGAAATACAAATTTTAAAAATAAAGAAAATATAGACGAAAGTCGAAAAAAGTATTTAAAATGTTTTAACTTTTTTGGAAAAGGTAGAAGAGAAAGATGGGCCTTGATGCCTACGGCACAGGTCCGAATAGAGATAGATGGTAAGCGTTATGGGCCGGTTCGGGCTCTTCTAGATACTGGGGCACAACCGAATCTGGTAAGCTGTCAATTACAGAAACGATTAGGGTCATTGAAACAACCAATGACGTCAAGGTTACTGGGGATAGAAGGACAGCCGTTCGAATTAAGACAGAAAACCACGTTGAGACTAAGTCCGTGGTTCGATTCCAGTGACTCCATTGAACAGGAGTTCTGGATATTACCGAGAGAGAATCAATGGCAATTATTGGTACCCGAGAGAGATGTCCTGGTGACAGGGAAAGATAATTTCCCGGGGATTCCCTTTGCGGATCCTGAATATGGAAAGACTGGTCCAGTGGACTTGCTACTCGGATGCAGAATATTAGCGAAAATATTTCGTTCTGTGCTAGGTTATCAGCCTCAAGGTACACTATGCATGGAAACGATGTTTGGAAAGATAGTTCTTGGAGAACATTGGACAGAAGAAGAAGAGAAAGAGGGTGATAGAGGACAGGGAGTATTTTGCATGACCTTTGACAACAATCAATTACATGACATGCTAAAGAGATTATGGGAAGTAGATGAGGTCAAATCAGCTTCTTTGCGTACTGAAGAAGAAGAGTTGGTAGAAGCAAACTTCATTAAGACTTATTCACGCGATTGTTCAGGTAGATTCGTGGTAACGATTCCCCTGAAACAACATGAGATAGATTTTGGGAGCTCAGAGCTAATAGCGAAGCGCCGATTCTTTGCTTTAGAAAGAAAATTGGAAAGAGATCCTGAGGTGAGAGAGAAGTACATAAACTTCATGAGAGAATACGAGAGAGAAGGACACATGTGCCCGGTGACTGGAGAGACACAAGGCAGTATGGTGTACCATATACCCCATCACTGTGTGACAAAGAAGTTTAGAGTCGTTTTTGACGCCAGTTGCAAAACGATAAAGGGTATCTCGCTTAATGAAGTACAGATGCTTGGAGAGAAGCTACAAAAGGATTTGCATGAGATTCTAATGCGTTTCCGTAGACATCGAGTTGCTATAAGTGCGGATATCAAGATGATGTTTCGAATGGTAAAGATTGCGAGAGAGCAATGGGATCTTCAGCGTATATTTTGGAGAGAGAGCCCCAGAGAAAGATTGCGAGAGTATTGGTTGACCGTAGTCACATACGGTATGACTTCTTCAGCATTTAATGCGGTGAGAGCATTAATGCAATGTGCGAAAGATGCAGAGAAAGAATTTCCAAATGCTGCAAGAGCAATAATGGAAGATTTCTACATGGATGATTGCACGACTGGTGCAGATTCTGAGGAGAAAGCAATAGAATTGTCAAGAGAGATAGATTATGTGCTGAAAAGTGCAGGCTTTGAATTGAGAAAGTGGAAGTCAAACTCAAGACTTTTGGTGAAAGACATGAATTATGAAGAACAATCATCAGTGATATTCCCAGATGATGATAAAGCGTCAATCCTGGGATTGAAATGGTTATTGGAGAAAGATCAATTCACGTTCATAGTGAAAACACCAGTGATAGACGACACAATGACTAAGAGAAAGATTGTGAGTTGCGTTGCTCAGCTATATGACCCTAATGGTTTCATATCGCCGGTGACGATTTCTGGAAAGATCCTCATCCAAGACATATGGCGGTTGAACGTCGATTGGGATGAACAATTGCCGAGAGAAATAAAAGAAAGATGGAGAGAGTTCTGGAAAGAGATATTATTCCTTGAGAACATAAGATTGGATAGATGGATAGGAACATCGGAAGATGTAGACATAGAGATTCATGGATTCTCTGATGCGTCGGAGAGAGCATATGGTGCAGTGATTTACATCAGAACCACAGACCGAAAAGGGAAGATTCGAGCGAGTATGCTAACGGCTAAGACACGCGTCGCACCGCTCAAAACAATAACAATACCACGTCTAGAACTTGCGGCGGCAGAGTTGCTAGGGCGATTATTGGTAAATGTGAGAGAAACAATGAACTTTGAGAGGACAGAATACAACCTTTGGACAGATTCACTCGTCACGCTGCATTGGATCAACAAATTGCCATGCAACCTAAAGACGTTTGTAGCGAATAGAGTTTCGTCTATACAGACAAATACTGAAGTGAAGAGATGGAGACATGTTGGAACGAAAGACAACCCTGCAGACCTGTTGAGTAGAGGAATCAAGCCATCACTATTGGTTGACAACAGACTCTGGCAACATGGTCCTGAATGGCTTGTCAAACCCCGAACTACCTGGAAATCTGAAAATTATGTGCCAAATGTTTCAGATGGGGGGAGGGATGAGATGAAAGAGGAAAGAGTACTAACGATGGTGGAATTTACAACTCCATTATCTATACGTACAAGAGGTTTGAAAGAAAGCGTTTCAGTGATTGAATACGCATTTACACTAGAGAAAGCGCTGAATATAGTTAGCTATATATTGAGATTCGTCAATATGATCAGAGAAAGAATTAGAATACGGAGAAAAGAAGAAGGAAAGTACGGCAAGAGACCGAGGCGCTCTAAACGTCAGGTCATAGGGAAAGATGGAGAGGCGGTTATCCAACCGCCTTCATTGGAAAAGAAGCAAGCGATAGAGCATTTATTAAGGAAAGAGCAGGAAAGATATTTTCGTAAAGAAATCGCTTACCTGAAGAGAGATAGACGTCTACCAGACAAGAGCAAGATTGACTTCCTGAAACCAATTCTAGATTGCCATGGCATTCTGAGGGTTGGGGGGAGATTAGAAAGAGCAGAGATAGAATTCGACAGGAAACACCCTGCGATTGTTCCAGCTTCATCACGATTAGCATGGCTGATCATCGACAGTGCGCATAGAGCAACGAAACATGGAGCAACACAGATTATGATGCAACATATAAGAGAAAGATTTTGGATTCCTAGAATACGAAGCGAGATCAGAAACTATCTTCACAAATGTTTGGTTTGTGTGAGATACAACCATCGTTTCGAGATGCAGATGATGGCTGATTTGCCATCGGAAAGAGTCAACCCTGGAAAGGCGTTTCTGCACACAGGTGTAGACTACGCTGGCCCATTTGAAATCAAGATGATAGACAGAGCTGGAGCGCAGATAGTGAGACAGAAATGTTGGGTTTCGGTATTTGTGTGCCTCAAGACAAGAGTAGTACATATTGACATAGTATCGAACCTTTCATCAGCAGCATTCATTGCTTGCTACGAAAGATTTATCGCTAGGAGAGGGAGATGTGAGAGATTATACAGCGACAATGGCACAGCCTTTGTCGGTGCAGAGAAAGAATTGAGAAAGACAAGAGAGCTTTGGCTCAAGAGAGAGACCTTCGAGCATTTGAGCTTGAAGGGGACAGAGTGGAAATTCATGACTCCGGCCGCACCACACCAAGGTGGTATATACGAGGCAGCTGTCAAATCCATGAAATACCACCTCACGAGAATTGTTGGAGCAAGAGTGTTGACATATGAGCAATTGTTGACATTGCTTACTGGGATAGAAGCGATTCTGAATTCACGGCCCCTACAACCGTTGAATGACGACCCTAACGATCTACGCGCGTTAACGCCGGGACATTTCCTGGTGGGGGAGCCTTTAGTTCTACCACTTCCCTTCGTGACCAATGAGATGCCGAATGTTCACGGAGTGAAGCTGTGGAGAGAGAGAGAAAGAATGTTGTCGCATTTTTGGGCAAGATGGAAAGAAGAGTATTTAACTACTCTGTTAGAGAGAAAGAAATGGAGAAGAGAGACAGATAAGGTAAAAGAAGGACAGTTATGCATTATCAAGAGTGAAAACTTTCCGCCGTCAGCGTGGGCGCTGGGGCGCATTGTTAGAACGATTCCGAGCAAAGATGGTCTGATACGCAATGTGGTGATTCAGACAGCAACCAGCCAGCTAACGAGACCTGTACAGAAGATATGTATCCTACCAACCGAAGAGCAGCATTAATGAGAGCAGCGTCATATACCCTCATGTTATAGGTTATATTTTTTTTCTTATATGTATTTTAGAATAGAATTGTAAAATAAAATGTGAAAGGGTGGAAAACCGTAGGTTTTCGCCGGGACTGTATCGAACTGCATGAGTCTGGCAACTCTGCATTCGATGTTTTATATAGTAAGATAGAGTATAAGAGAATGTAGAGCCAATAATAAATGTAAAAGAAGATTAGAGACTGGACAGATTTCGACCGAGTATATACCTAAATAAAACGGAAAGATAGTGGTTTTTGTTTAATTTTCCACTTTAAAAATCGTTGTGTTTTTATTTATATACAGAAGTTGGAATTGCGGATAGAGCTCGCCACTTAGTTGTCGGAACAGATAACATTGAAAACAAAGTTCTATAGATGATAGCCGATCGTTCTCTTACTGAGACATTTGCTACTCTTGGACACCGCGCACCGCAAGGTCTCATACCTATCATTGTTTTACCACTATTTTCATAAACAATGCCTTAGCGAAATAAGTAATTGCATTCATCGTCTCAAACAATACCCGTACTTCTGTAAAAAATTTGATAAAATTCCTCGAGTAATAGTTTCGTAAGTTTTTCTGTTTCGGATGTGGTAAAATCCATTTGATAAAGGGTGCGTCATAGTTCTGATTATTTTGAAAGATAAACCCACTTCTATAACGTCATTCAGTGCCATTTTAGTTAAGAGTTGAATTACACGGAAAGAAAGCGCTTAGTATTGAAAACGGTTGTCCAACTGTGAAAACTTACGTGGTTATGGTATAAAATGTTACATATAGCTACAAAAAAAAAAAAAGAAGAATTTCTTAAAAATTCTTAACTTAAAAAGTAAAGTTTATATTTATTATGAAATCCCATCTTTTGAAATCTGTACAAAATTCTCGTACAGAAAACGTCAAAAATTCTTGATTTTTGTCCTTTTCCCCTTTCTCTTAAGTATTGAGATGCTGAGACTGTTCCCAAAAAAGAAAAAAATCATCAAAATTGGTTGAGACTTGCGAGTATTTAGAAAATCAGCGTACGAGAACGATATTAAGTAATTTAAACTTTAAGCAGTTAAAAAATACTGAAAATTCCCTTCTGACTACAAAAACAACAAACCTATGAAAATCACAAACTTCCACTTTAGAAAATATTAACTTATGTAATTTAAGCATTTTCAATAGTTCTTCATTCAAAAATATTGGGAAAGTTTCATGTTCAAACCGAAAATTATGAGTACTTGTAAGAAATTCAGAGGCAAATTGATGGGTTTATTGTTGGGTCAGCAATTTAGGCAAACAAAATCACCTAATTGATTCACTAGTCTATTATCTAACTCGCTGTGATACGTAAATACAAAGTCCAGGAACATAAAGGATTGAACCTTTTTGGCTTCCCAACTGTTCCAAAGCTATTTATTCCATCTATTTAGGGAGTACAAACAAGAATAGCAAAAAACCAACACTCTACTAAATTTATTTATAAACCTTGAGATTCCGTCTCTCTGGATATGCATCACGTACAATTTGTGCATCTTCTTACATATTCCATCACATTAAAAACAAAAACAAAAATTTCTAAAAACACACTTGGTGGTAGGTAGGTACTACCTTATACCAATTTTGATAAAATCCCTAGATTCTCATCTTTTCTTTTATGTTTCTTAAAACCTTTTATAAAACCTTAAAAACTTTATCTTGTTTGATCAACCTACTGGCTAAGGGTAGGTACGCCTCTATACCTACATATATCTTCTTAGCAACATCTAAAATGTACATATTTGTATGGGTACACAGGTACAAATATAAAATAGAGCAAAGACCAACAACTAAAGAATTGCATAACAAAGATGTTTGCGGCTTCCTTAGCAAACACCTCTTCCGTAATCTTCATGTCAAACATTGCTCCATCTTACTCAAGTTCAGGCTCCTTTTTATTCTGACATATTTTCCTATATAGCTATTTTCTCAAATCCTCCCTCTTGCATCTCATCTCAACAAAAGTAAAATAATAACAGAAAAAAAGAAGGGAAGAGAAGAGAAGAAAAGGGTTTATGTTTGTGTATAGTTTTTCCAAGGAAAAGCCGGTAAAATCCCTGAAGTAAATATTTAATAGATATTCTGACACAATGTTGAACTTACAACACAGAAGGATTCTAAGGATCTACTCGTACCAACCTTCTGTGTGCCTGTGCTGTTGCAAAAACTAACGCTAAGACCTTAAAACTCCTCCTGTGCATCAATGTGCAGCTGGTTATAGCTGCTTAACAAATGGCATACCTTGCTAACTCCCTTAGAATACCTATCTAACCTACATATATACCGCATTTAGCACATCCTAGCGCTAGAAATGATGTACCTACGTAACGTACCTACGTATATATAAAGTTAAAACTGTTTACCTTAATTAAAACTTTAAAATTCTGCAAACGGCACAATCACATGCGGACTAAGTTTGTGCATATATACTTTTCATATCCCGATATGATGGCAGCTGTACACATCTATAACAGCTTCTGTGTACCTATATATGTAGGTCCTGATGGGGGGAGACCTACCTAGAAAAAGGATGTTTAAAAAATCAACACAACTTTTAGGGAGCCTTCTGGTGAGCATCAAGACGAAAAAAAATAACAAGTTCTACTTCCGTTTATCGCACAACTAAACTCATACTCAACTCATATCCTTTCCTATCCTATAGGAGTCATCATCTTTGTATCCTTTTGCCTACGTAGGTTCAAACATACATACAGGTACACCTTGGAACTTGCAAGTTAGCGCGTCTGCGAATGCTCTTATAATGTTGAAACGCGCGCGAGAGCATGTCATTTTCACACTTCCATCTGTCTGCGTATTATAAAGGATTCTGATGTTTCTGTAACTTTTTTCCTAGGAAGTTGTTACGTTACATGAAATGAGAAGAAAAAAAGGAGGCTTATACCAACCAAATGCTTATTCTAAAAGACACATCGCATACGGATAAATGGTTCCTGCACGCGTTAGCCCGAGAGTTTGCTCTTTTAAAAGTTTTTCTAAAGCCCTATTTAGCCCAGCCGCCCCTTTCTATATATCCTATCCCTCCCTATATCCATGTATGCAAATGAGCTCACGAATAAGCTTGAAAATTAAACATTAAGGATGATGTCCTTTTACCTAGGGTTTAACCCATATGCGGCTGACTTCCTGTGTCTCATACACAGGTATAAACTCGTATGCTATAGGATCTGATGCCAGTGGGCATCATCACAGATCCGTCTGCATCTACTTCTGCATCTTCATAGGTATACAACTTTCAAAGGACCTTCCATCATATAAGTGTGTATTATGATGACGGTGATGAAGACATACATATTGCAGTTGTTAAGCGGTGTGGCGGCTCCTGATGCGAAAAGGCTCAATTGAATCTGAAGGTGGCGCGATAATGACGGCTGCATCATCATCATCATCATCGTTCGTTGTCGACATTGTCGTCGTCGTCGTAGTTTTTAATGTAAATTTGCGTCCGTTTACCTTGCGGAAAAGTACGGAATGTGTACGCAGTGAGAAATGAAAATCTATGGAGCAATAGCTTCGCACCACCACTCACCATCACCACAGCCAGCCCAGCCAGTGGTATAGCTGCACTAACATAAGTCCTGAAAACTACAACTATTCTTAGAGAAACACAACTTCTGGAGAGGAGCTGGAGAAGGAACAGGAACAGGAGCAGTAGTCGAAGTCGGAGTCAGCCCAGCGTGATGATGGAAATTATGATGAAAAGGATCATGACGGTTGTTACTCTCGTTAGAAGTTTTGCGTTTTATGATTATGGAATTGAAACGTAAAATTTTCCTTATTTAATTGCAGGTATTATGGGTACCGTTACCTATACATACAGGTACGTAGTTGTTCGTTAAAAACTAAAGTTGTACCTATGAAGAAATATAAATATAGCTGTATATAAGAATTACTACTTACTGCTTGGTTAGTTTAAGTAAAAGTTTATTATTGTTTTCTTTTTTGGTAGTACTTTTTTTTTATAGTATGATGGTTAATTAAATGGAATTTTAAGTGGCGAAAAGACTTGAAGGCATTCGAAAGCTCTATATAGGTACTCTATAGTTGGTTATTATGATGGTATAGTTGGTAAAGTAGTTTTCAGGTGTGTGTTTGTGCTTTGATGATGAGTTTTGGATACAAATACATTTTGTATTGTTTTGCGTGGAAATGTTTTGAAGTAGAACGAAAAGTTTGAAAATTTAAGTTTTTTATTTTGTGAGGTTGTTGTACTCTATTAAGGATTTTTACAATTAAGAGGAACGTTAGTTCTTAATGAATTACTACTAAATATCATCATTTATAATAGTCAGTACATTGAATTTGAAGTGTAAAAGGTATGAGTTCTGCTAAAAAAGAGGTTATTTTTTTTGAAATCTTGGAGTGAAAAATCCTATTTTCCGAAATTTAAATTTTTGAAAATAGGATAAGTTTCTAAAAGCTTGACCAAAAAACAATTATTAAATACGACCCACACTGAAAACTTCCCATCCCGCTTGTCGATATGTCTTGCTAAGGAGGTTTGCAGGTTTTCGCGCTTTGTTAAGAAAGGTGTCAGTTGAATTATTAAAAAAAAGATTAAAATTACCAGCAATATTTTGCATATGATCAAATAGTTTAATTTCAAAATCTATTTTTGTTAACGAGATTTTTAATCAAAAACCAATTTTTACCAATTTTAGTAGCATTTCTTAAAAGTTTTTATTTCTCATATAAATAAATACAAATTGGATGAATGAAATTAATTTGAAGTCAATAGCTTCTATTGTTCACGAGATATCGAGAACCGAATATCAATTTAAAAAAAAAAAAGCGGACTGTTGTATTTTTATTTACTGAATATGGAAACAATATTTTCTGTGAGATCAAAATAGTTTGAAGCAAATATTTTTAAATTTTGAAAAGATGTTTGAGTCGAGAGTAAATTTTTACCAAGTCTTAGTATTGGTTTTCTTGGGTTTTTATTTTTTGTACAAAAACCAGTCGATTCAATTTTTCTCAAAATTTTAGCGAATGTTGAAAACAATATTTCTTATAAGACAAAATTAGTTTGAAGCCATAATCTCAAATTTTTGAACAGATATTTGAGTCGAAAATTACTTACCTAAGCTTCAAATTTTACTAACTTTTGGCAATGCTTTGTTCAAGCTCTTATTTTTTGTAAGAAAACTGTCAATTTAATTTTTCTCAAAATTTAATTGATTGTTGAAAACAATATTTTTTATAAGATAAAATTAATTTTAAGCTAATTTTTCAGATTTTTGAAAAGATATTTGAGTTGAAAATGAATTTTTAACATCTTTTATTGATTTTTGTTAGGTTTAAATTTTTTGTAGAAAAACAGCCAATTCCATTTTTCTCAAAATTTGTCTGATTGTTGAAAACAATATTTTTTAAAAGATAGAATTAGTTTGAAACCAATATCTCAATGTTTTGAAAAGATATTTGAGCCGAAAATCAATTTTTACCAACTTTTAGAATTTGTTTTTTAAATTTGTATTTTTTATAAAAAACTATCAACTCGATTTTGCCCAAAATTTTATCAGATGTTAAAAACTTTATTCTTCGTTGCACAAAATTATTTTGGAGATAAAATCATTTATTGTTCGTAAAATTTTGAGGTGACAAATATTTTTTTCAGTTTTTTTGATTTATAAAAAAAACCGTTGATTGGAATTTTTTCCAAAAATATATTTGTTTGGTATCACGTTACAATTAATATATTAAAATTTAATTCAAGTCTCTAGCGTCAGTGGTTCGTGAGATATTTTTTTTTAGAGTCCTTTCTGCATCTTTCTGCCTTATTATCTGTATAACAAAATTTATTTGAAGTCGATATCTCTACTGGTTCTTGAGCTATGGACGAGGAAAAAACTACGTACGTACACACGCACGCAAAGACATCACTCTAAAAATCTTTTATTTCGACTCTAGGGACCTTGAAACGTCAAGAAATGTCAAAATTTTTAATTCGACAAATCGGAATGTTACAATAACTTCCTATGGGAAGTTAAAAATAATTAATAGAAAGTGACATGATTTAAAAATTTAAGACACAAGTCTCTTTAATATTTTATCGCTAAAGAGTTGCAAATTAAAAATCAGCGTTTGCGGCTTCTGGAAACTACGCCAGATTTTGGTTTATTTACAAAACCCGAGATTCTTCAAACAAAATTCTTACTTTTCACTTGTGACATGTAATTGGAACTAATATAATTAAACAGGATGATAGTAGAGAAGTCGAAAAATGTGGTCCGGCGATTCTGTCTGGCTTGAAGTCAATCAATCTTTCCTCGAACCCTCTGTCTAATCTATTGTGTCGATTGAGTTCAAACTTAGATGCTAAGGATTTTAGCAGATATTCGCCTTGGGAGTTTTTTTTTAAAATTTGTTTAAGGCCAAAAATAACATTTTTTTTGAAAAATTCAAAATTCACATTTTCTCAAATCGTTCAAAATATAAATTTTTATCAAATTTTCTTTAACATTTTCATCTTTAACTTGGCTTCTTTCAATACAACATTTTTCTCAGAAACTAATACACCGATCTAAATAATTTTTTTTTGTTATAGCTCTTTTATTGGCTTAATAATATTTGTTGATCAAAAATGTTACATTGTATTGTATGATTTTTAAAAAATATTTTATTTTTTTCGAAATTATATCCAGTAACAGATACAAATTTTTAAACGAAATTCAAAATTAACCACTTAATAACTGCACACAAAAAATATTTCTTAAGAGAATTTGAACGAAATTATAAACTAAAGAATAATTTTAAAAAAATGGTAAGGTACATTGGGTTCAAAGGCTAAGGTAAGCTCGTCAGATCCAGGATCTAACCAAAAAAGGTATATAAAGGTCTTTTCTTTAGTATAACTCTGAATTCCCTTGATTCACAACTTTAAATAAAATAAATTGTAAATACATTTCTTTATTACGGTATTCTGCTAAAGTATTTGTTCAAGAGGGCTGTTCTTCAGGCTGCTTGTCTCCTTGTTAATTCTCCTTCGATTACTGGCTCGTTCCTAATGTCTCGGTCACTTTGATTAGCGGTTTTTTGGCTGGTAGTGTTTATCCACGGCTTTTTAACGGCTTATCAATGGGTCTTTAATGACTTTGTCAGCTTATGAAACCGGTTTATCAACTACTTTTAATCGTCTTATCAACGGCTTTTAACCGGCTTATCAACGATGTTGAATGTCAACCACACCTTTACGTCAAGCTTTTTTCTGCATTTTATTTGACATTTTTAAATTTCAGTCAATTTAATAGTCGAAAATCGGAAAAAATTGAGTTGGGTCTGTAAGAGATGTGAAAACACCAGTGCATGCTCGTATAGCTCGTACTGCAGAAAAGATTACTGCTGTTCAAGATAGTGTTGCTGAAGAGCCGTCCCCTTTAACTCGTCGTCGTGCTAAACAATAGCAACTCTCACGCTCTGCATAAAGACTTGCATTTACACGCTAACAAGGTGCAGTTGACTCAAGAACTAAAGCCAGCCTCTTGACCAATTTAAGCATCGTCAATGGTTAAAATGGTGGCAAGAAGTGGTAACGGTGGACGATCAATTTTAAAAGAAAATCATCTTTAGTGATGAGGAACATTTTCAACTCAGTGGATTCGTCAATAAGCAGAATTGCCTCATTTGGGCAAATGTTCATCCATGAGTAATTGTCGAAAAACCAATGCACAAACAAAGAGTTGCTGTTTGGTGAGGTTTATGGTAGCATCATCGGCCCGTATTTTTTTCCAAAATCAGGCTGGTCAGGCTGTTACTTTGAATGGTGTTCGCTATCGTGAGATTATAACGAACCTTTTATGGCCCAAATTGTAAGACAAGGATGTGGACGATATATTATGGTTTCAACGTGATAGTGTCATTTATAAATGAATAAATTAGGTGGCGTAACAGTCCATTGAGAACTAGGGCCTAGTGACTTACAACTCTCAACCATTCCTGTGTGCGAGTAATGTTGTCAGGGATGGAGGGGACCTACTGTTTTTAGCCGATTCGGAACAGCTAATTTGAGAAAGCACTTTTCATGACAAGAATTACTCTTGGAGAATTTGTCAATTCCTCGCAAGAGGCAGTACTCGTGAAAAAACCTAAGATGGCACAGGCAGGGATTGAACCCAAGACCTCTGCCATGACAATCCTTCACACTAACCTTCACGCCAGGGGACGGTGTCACTTGCCACACAGCTAATGAACCAATGGCTCTTTTGAGCAATTTCACGTGGTTGCGATATCAATTGGCCGCCAAGATCATGTGGTTTGACAGCGTTGGACTTCCCTTCTTTTGAGGTTGAAAAAAAGGGTGTACGTCGATAAGCCAGCAACAATTGAAGAGCTAAAGGATGAGATATTTCGGTTTATTAACGGCATAAAACCTAAATTATAGCTCAGCTTCATTCAAAATTTGGACCATCGAATGGAAGTGTGCTGTCGCCAATATTTTCATAATAAAAAGAAATTACAATAGTTTCAAAAATAATTCGTGTTTTATATAATATCAACATCGGTTCTCAAAATTTAACCACCCTTTAAAAAACACCACAAAAAGCACAACAAATTCTGCATCAAAATTACTAAGAATCGAAATTCTAAGTATTGTGCAGTACTTCAAATACCTAATCAGCAATGTCTTCTGTTGAAATACAAAATAAATTCACCCCAAGTATTGAGAAGTACTTCAAGTACCGTATTGAACAGGGCTTTCTTCTGATGAAATACGAATTATTATGTGTTCTTCCTAAAAAAACATTAGAGGCCAAGCACTTAAAGTTCTACTTAATTAACCTGAGTGAAAATCCACTCCTTATGAAAGTGATTGTTTAATTACTCGTCGGAACTTCAGTTTTCTTCTTAAACTGCTATATTGTTTTTGAGTTTATCACAAGGAAAAAAAACAACAACTCATATTCACTTTGTTTAGTTTTTAATTAAAAATATGCAATCTATCAGTGAAAATTTTCAAAATAGCTTTAATCCTGCAGTGCATACATATATGACGCAGATATCCTTCTTTTGACATCATAGTCCATAGTTCCAACACTAAATAAATTATTTCAATCAATTTAGTTTTAAATCCATGTAGCAGTACTTCATCTAGTAGTTCCAGCATCATCCAAGCTTTTGAAGTTTGAAGTTCCCTCTTTTATACGTATGTATATGGAATTAATTTAAGTCAAAGCATTTTCACCTTTTCATCGAAGACAAATGAGTTTCTAGGATGAACGGGATCATATATGTATGAATAATAACCTTAGTACAGTTTTGCTCCGGTCATAAAATAAAAAAAAAAAATAAGATAACTTTATATCATGCTTCTCTCACATTTACTTTATTAAAATTTTCACCTGTCAGCTATCATCATCACACCATCATATCCTGTGTTAAATAGTCCTTTTTGACGGGCTTTTGTATACTTCCAACGATAGGTGCACCATCTCCTTTCCATGTGAGTTTTTAGGATACTCTTTTCTTTTTGAACCGTCTCGTCTCTCAACTGAAGAGTAGCTAGCTAGTTGTCTATGATCATAAGACCTGCCTTATTTCACAGTCATGCTGTATAGCTTAAGGATTTTTAGTGAAAATTTTCACTAAAATCTGCGATGGCATGATAAAAGCGTTCACTTATAGCATCACTCTCATATGCACATCACTATATCGTAAAGAGCACCTTCTCGTATATGCTAAATCGATGATGAATTGCCTTGTATATAAAATGTGAAGAATTCAAAAATAAATTGAATTATATCCTTCATGCGATGCTAAACTCAAAGGTACACCCATACCTACCCCCATTATACAGGATATGTGTACTTACATCCTTCAGAAGGAGGGCGGATATTCAATTTATATTAAAAATAGAATCATAGCAGGATGTGAAAAGTTAAAAAGAAAAATATAAATAATATTTTTGATCCTTTTGATCTGTGTGTTCTCTCCTTTCTTTTCTCCACACACATATTTTTCAAATTTTGTTTCCTTTTGGTGTAAGAAAATATAAATTCTGAAGTGCAATTTGAAAAATTCTTATTCTGCATGCGGCTCTCTTATATTTGTTACCATACTATAACTGAAACTGAACTAGTGCGTTCCACAAGGATGCTGACATTTTAAACGAAAATTCAGGAATTGTAAATGACGCGACGGTTTTCATTTTCCAAATGTTCTTTTCTTTCTTTTTGTCTGGTACAGTCTCTCACTGTAGACAAGAATTTCGGATTATACATAAGTATTTTTGGGATCGTTTTCCAATTCAACTGAATATTTCAAATTTTTCAATAAAATGGTGCATTTCTTTTAATACCACCAAGAGTTGAAGTGGGTGTGTTTGATTTTGAGTGTAATAAATCATTCCGAGACGAAATAATACAAATATTGAAGTCTAAGAAATTGTGAAGCAGACGGAATAAATTTTTTATTGAGTTGGTTTGTTTTTAATATAAAAATCGTCTTTGCTATAAGCATAAGCTTAACATCAAAAGCAAACACATTAAAGATTTATGAATTATATAAGCTCCTCTGACCTTGACAATAATACGACGTGTATTTATGAATTTATTTTTAAAGCCCGACATAAATACAAAAGGTCACAAATAACACAAAATTTTAAGTTAAAAAAACACCTTCAAAGTTTCAATGGTAGAAAACGAGAGAGGGGTAGAGGGATTTTCATTAAAGCACCTCTTCCCACCCACATGGCAGCGGAGGAATTCCCGAGATGGAATCAATAGTGGGGTCTGCAGTTCTAGTTACGTTGAACTACTTAGTGAACACCTTATAGGGGTTCTATGACATATTCGGAGCCAAGGCCTGTTGGGAGCGGTTTATCCGGTTCCCCGTCCTTGGATTGAAGTTATACTAAAAATCTGGACCTTAAGGTTGGGGTTGTGCCATCGGATTGACTTCGTGACCACGTACAAATATCCTAGTGGCGAAGCACCAACAAGCCTCGGATACAGACGGATTTACCTGTGACGAACCAAGCAAACGAAGTAAGGACAACGAATTTCGGATCTGTACGTAGAATGTTAGGTCCCTTAATAGAACACGTGCAGCCGAACAGTCAGCGGAAGCCCTAAACTACTAAAAGTCAGATATAACTGCCATCCAAGAAGTGCGATGGGATGAACTGGGAAAACGCAAATTAAAAGATTACTGTCGTATTATGTGAACATCTGAAGCAGTTAGTCAACAGCCTGATAGGTCCTTATCAGTGTGCCTTCAGACCAGGAAAGTCCACCATTGAAGAAATATTTACATTACAGCAGATCTTGGAAAAAAACCCAGCAATTTCAAATCGATACCCACGATAGCCGCGTATGACAGCATCAATTGGGAAGAGCTGTAAAGAGCAATGTCTATTTTTGGCATCCCTGTAAAACTTATCCGTTTAAGCAGAATGACGGTTGAGAATCGATGTTGCTCTATCAAAGTCGGAAAAGAACTCACCTATGCATTTGATGTCAAAAAATATTTTAGACAAGGCAATGCACTGTCATGCGACTTCTTCAACATCGTTCTGGAAAGAATTGTAAGAAATTCAACCGTCCACACTAGAGGCACAATCTTCCAAAGGTCCATCCAATTACTCGAATACGCAGATGATTCAATACCAACATCATAATAAGAAGATTTAGGCGTGATTTCAGTAGAGCGTTTTTGAGCATTGCGACGGAAGCGGAGAAGATGGGTTTAGTGGTCAATGAGAGCAAGACCAAGTATATGCCTCCATCAAAAAAGGACATTGAACGACTACGTCTTAGTCAAAAATTCGACATATATATATATATATATATATAACTTTGAGGTAATTAAGGACTTTGTTTAACTAGGCACAACGAGAATAAAAAAAAATTGAGTTACGCAAAAGTCCGTTCAGAACTAGGGCCTACACTGAAAAAAAAATCGTTTATAATATCAATAAACAGCGTTTATTGACTGGTTTTTCATTGGCTCAATACATTTTTTCTTGATATTACAAAAAATTTTGGATTATAAAATTTGTCTTCAATAAACGATTTATTGGCTCAAGTAATCGCCGTTTATTGAAAATTGAAATTTTAAAATCAATTAACTTTTGCTTATATTAATAAAAGTTCTTATTGTCCCAGTAAACTCATACATTGGGCCAAGCAATTTGTTTATAAAAAGACATTTTTCACTTTGATAAATGCGTTTATTGGCTCAATAACCTATTTATTAAAGGTCAATAAACTTTTTTATTAATATTATTTGTTTTTTATATTGTCACAATAAACTCATACATTGCGCCAAGGAACCGTTTGTTGGGACAATAATTTTTACTTTTTTGACATTGATAAACGCGTTTATTGGCGCAATAAACAAAATTATTAATTTTCAATAAACTTTTTTATTGACATAAACAATTTTTTAACTGTCGCAATAAACTCATAAATTGCCATAACGAACCATTTTATTGCGAAAATAATTTTGAATATCTTTACATTTACAAATGCGTTAATTGGCGCAATAAACCATTAATTGAAGTTCAATATACTTTTTCATTGATATTAAAATTTGTTTGTATAATAAATAAATAAATAAATAAAGTTATATTAAATTTCAATAAACTTTTTTACTGACATAAACAAATTTTAATTGTCGCAATAAACGTCGCACACGTCCATTGTTAGAAATTTCTTGTAAAAAAAAACATCATCTAATATTTACCAACTATAGGTACCTCCATAACAGGCACCATATTTGGTAGAACACATTTTTTTTGTCCGGTGTCTCCTACGTCCATTTTTGATTGACTTAAACGCATATTTATTATTATTATTTATTTATTAAACGTGACTCATAGGTACCTGCAAGATTTTAAATCAAGTTGTATGTATGTGAAGTCGAATTCTGATCATGTATACCTTTATGCATGTAGAAGACACAGGGCAAACAAAATTTAGTTTATCAAATATGAAAATGGGCAATGAAAGAATTTATTCGGACTTTCCACCATAGAAAAAACTTGAGTTGCACAAAAGCAAACAATAAATGCAAAAAAAAAATAATAGTTTGATAGCTTTAGTTCAAGGAAAAGCAAACAATGTCGTACCTTCCGTGTTTGTTTTGCATAGTTTTCTCTGAATTTAGAAAAACTCTGTTAAGCATCTTGCACATGAGCAACGAACTGCGAACTGCGAACTGTGGATGTTCGCATATTTTGACTTTTCTTTCACATGAGCTTTTATTTCTATTCGCAGGTAGCGACGAATTGTCAACCCTTTTCTCCATATTTTCCTCAGCCATCATCTTTCACACAAAAACAAAACAAGAGTGGTATAATTTTGAGGTTAAGTTGAGCGCGAACAATTTATTCGTTGCAGTGTGGATGGTATGTGGAACGCGAATAGAGTTTGACAGTTCGCAGCAACCACACTGCGATTCGTTACTACCAAATTGTTTTTACAAAATTCTCTTGTTTTAGAGAACAAAATGCAAATTTTATAATCCTAATATTAGTGTCAATTGGTTTCTTATAATTTAAATGTGTTTTTGTGTGGAATTGACTTTTTGAAATGTGTAAAATCACGTTTGTTCGTCCATTCGCAGTTCGCAGTTCGTTGCTCATGTGCAAGGCACTTAATATCTGTTTACTCTCGTATGCTTTTATGGATTGAAATCGGTTAAAAACTATGACGAGATCTCGTCTCACTCTCGTTTCAGTAATCGGAATGATCATTGATGCATATCAGAAATGACGCATACAGATATTAAAACATGCATTACATGAAATGTGATCCTTATAAAAATCTGGATCTCGTGTCGTGCATTAAATGTTTTTTTTTATGATCTATGTAAGTTTATGCATAATTTCTTATAATATTACACGACAAACGTAAAAGAAAAATATTAATCAAAACAAAGCTCTATCACTCACTTTATTTGTTAATTTCTGGTTACCATATTTTCTTAAAATCTATAGTGACTATAGTGACTTACAACTCTCAACCATTCCTGTGTGCGAGTAATGTTGTCAGGGATGGAGGGACCTACAGTTTTAAGCCAAATCCAAACGGCTAATTTGAGAAAGCACTTTTCATGACAAGAATTATTTTAGGAGAATTTGTCAATTCCTCGCAAGAGGCAGTACCGTGAAAAAACCTTTCGATGGCATAGGCAGGGATCGAACCCAAGGCCTCTGGCATGACAGTCAAACGCACTAACCATCATGCCACGGGCACTACTCATGACTCATGAGCAGAGGAAGCTCATGGAGGAAGCTCAGAATTCTCAGTACAGATTGTATTATAGCAAATTGAATCACTACTTAAATGAAAGAATTTATTTTTAACTTCCCATTATAGGAAGTTATTGTAATGGGTCCGATTTGTCAAATTGAAAATTTTGGCATTTCTCGACGTTTCAAGGTCCCTAGAGTCGAAATAAAAGATTTTTAGAAAGATGTCTGTGCGTGCGTGTGTACGTACGTTCGTACGTCCGTACGTCCGTACGTCTGTACGTTCGCAACGTTTTTTTCGTCCTCCATAGCTCAAGAACCAGAAGAGATATCGACTTCAAATAAATTTTGTTATACAGATAATAATGCAGAAAGGGCTTTTAAGTAAATTGCGTGGGTGGTTTTTTTACCATAGCAGTTTAAAAAAAAGGTGAACATTTTGGTTAAACCTAAATATCTCATGAACTAATGACGCTAGAGACTTGAATTAAATTGTATATTATATATTGTAACGTGATACAAAACACTTATATTTTAGGAAAAAAAATCCAATTAACGGTTTTTTTTACAAATCAAAAAAACTGAAAAAAAAATTTGTCACCTCAAAAATTTTACGACTAAAATATGATTTCTTCTCCAAAAGAATTTTGTGCAACGAAGAATAATGTTTTGACATCTGATAAAATTTTGAAAAAAAATCTAATTGACAGTTTTTTTTTATAAAAAATAAAATCCTAAAAAAACATTACTCATAGTTGCTAAAAATTGAATTTCGACTAAAATATCTTTTCAAAAACTTGATATTAAGGCTTCAAACTTTTTTTATCTTATAAGAAATATTGTTTTCAATATTCTGAAAAATGTTGAGAAAAATCGAATTGACACTTTAAAAAAAAAAATAAAAACTTAAATAAAATTAATAAAAGTTGGTAAAAATTGATTTTCGACTCAAATATCTTTTCAAAACTTTGAGATAATGGCTTCTAACTAATTTTAACTTATAAGAAATACTGTATTCAACTTTATAAACAATTTTGAGAAAAATCTAATTAACAGTTTTTTTACAATTAATTATCAGCTCCAGAAATGTCTTGAAGATCGAAAGCTTCTTAATGACCGTCAGTACGGCTTTCGAAGCAATAGGTCCACTGGTGATCTCATGGTTTATCTCACCCAATAGTGGAGCAGATCTTTACATTGCTTTGGAGAAAGTAAGATTATTGCACTTGATATTTCAAAAGCATTTGATAGGGTTTGGCATCAGGCTCTCTTATCGAAAATGCGTGCTTTTGTAATTACCTGTTGAATCACTCAATACAAGTAGTATTGGATGGGTCCAAGTCTGAAAACCGCAAAATAAATGCTGGTGTGCCCTAGGGCTCTATTCTATCTCCAACACTCTTTCTCATTTTTATTAATGATCTCCTGTCTGTAACTTCTAATCCAATACATTGTTTCGCTGACGATAGTACTCTCAGATTTGTATGTTCGTTTTCAGACTCACATCCCTCTTCTTCGGATGTGGAACTGCAACGAAAAAATATGATGAGCTCATTAAATTCCGACCTAAACAGCATTGTACAATGGGGAATAAGAAACCGCGTGGAATTTAATGCTTCGAAAACCCAATGCTGTCTTGTATCGTTAAAGCGAGATATACCCTCCTTGCCACTATCCCCCTCTGATCTGGTTGTTATTTACAAGACTTATATACGTCCAAAGCTTGAGTATAACTCCCATATCTAGGCTGTGTTCCTGCAACTTATTTAAGCCTCTTGGACAGTATTGAACGTAGAGCATTTATATTATTTGGTGATAATCCCATCATAGGATCATTTACATACGTCACTCGAACATTGTCGTTAAGTTTCTTGTCTCACCCTCTTTTACCGTTATTTTAATGGTTTATGCTTTAGTGAAATACCCAGGTGAATTCCTCCCCTTAAACAGTTCGACCGTATTACTCGTGCTTCTAGGAATGCTCATCAGTATACCCTCGAGTCCAACTTCGGCCGTAGTGTCAAATACAGAGATTCGTTCTTTAGCCGTACTACGCGAATGTGGAATGCCACACTTTGTTTTCCCAGTCATTGAAATATTCAGGAATTCAAAACCAATGTGCACCGACTCCTCCTTTCAACCCCTCTGTCCCTTTCCTAGTGCTCACACTGTGTCGTGCCTTTATATAATAAGGGTAGTAATATCCCCCTCAAGTTAATCAAATCGCCTTTTTTCGCTATAAATAGAGGCTCTTTTCAAAAATGTGTTAGGTTTAACCTTCAACAAAGATTAAAAATCATTCCAACCAAACTGATGGCTATCCCTTTTTTTTAGGCTCAAAGAAAAGTCATTACAAATGACAAAGGTGTTTACGATTATGTACACCTACACTACTACCACTTGTCTATAACAACCAACTATACACCTTCAACAACAATTCTATAAAAGGAAAGATTTCACCTCAAACAACAACAACAAAAAAATGTCTTTTTTTCTTGTGAAATAAACAATAAATTTAAAAAAGTTTTTTCTTTTTATGTTATCATTGTATTGCGCGTTGCCTTTGCCTTTTGCAAAGGCAAACATTACAACAACAAAAACAACAATAAAACAAAAATAACCTTCTATCTACTTTGCCCTTAGTCTGTCGGTCAAAATAAAATAGACAAGACTTCTTTTGGCATAACACAGAGAGCCGTAGGTGTATTTATATCTATCTATCTATAGACCATTGTCAGCACGCGATCCTCAATGACCGTAATGTTGGCCCATAATTCATTGTCATGAGTGTCCTTCGTAAGAGCTCTACAAGTACCCATAGATTTACAACGTCCTTTCTATACATACTACCTACCTTATAAACGGATAGAGCAGCCCACTTTGATGGCAGTATAAATATTAACCAGCCAACGCACCTTGGGATCCACAACGACACCGACACCGACAAGGACGAGGACGACCATAGTAAATATTAAGTCCTTTCGCCCACACCGCATCAGCTACGAGCTTTCCCTTTCGTATCCCTATTTTTCTTGTTGTTGTTTGGTATCGCAGTCAGCAGGGTATGGAGAAGTTGTCCCATCCATTCGAAAAGTCAACACAAAATGTTGTCGAAAAAGTGACTCGGATATACGGAAATGGCTATCAAGACAGATAGATGCAGGACAAACCAGAACCGGCACCAGCACCAGATCAGAACCGGCCAGTCCAACTAAAGTCAACCCAATCCAACCCAACTCAGCCAGAAATAGGGGTGAGCGTGTAAAACAAAAACAAAAAACTAAACTAAACTAAAAAGAAACTTGAAAAAATAAACAACTCCCGTAAGGGATGTAATTTATATCCTTCGGGGTGTAATACAAGGATACAACATGAATATGATTGCACAGATGGTCGGTCAACCAGAGCAATCTTAGGTGTGATTTTTCACGCATCCAACTGGGGCTGGGAAAAGTGTAGACTATAGAGAGAGAGAGAGTTGCAACAAGTCTGCTATATTCTGGATGTCCATAAGAGAGGACACTTCATAGAATATCCTTTTGCACCCCTAAGGATGGGTTGGGTAGGGTATGGTGCGAGTATATAAAAAAGTGTGTTTCAGAGCTTTTTATAGATCCTTGTTTTTGTTGTTGTTGTTGTTGTTGTTTGATATCATCTCTGCTGTGAGTGATTGTCCTTTAGTTGGAGTTGTTAGCAATGACACAGATTTTTATCCGCACGGGAAATTGTGAATAATTTATAAGATGTCCTTATCGCTTGTATTTCATAATTTTTTTTTTTTTTTGTGGTTAACACTTAAATTTTCTCCATTCCAGATCTAGACCAGGAGCAGACTGTTGAATAGAGAATAGGACTTCATTTGAATTCTTGGGATTTTCTATTTTTCTTAAGGAGAGCACTGTCATTTTATTTTTTCTTCTCCTCATTTTCCTTAACGGAATTTTTATCTTGAATGCTTTCCAGTGGTTAATTAAATTGCTTCGTGTGGTGGTGTAGAGAGATCCTGGCCAGAATATAGTATAGAGTATACATCAGGAGGGTTGCAGGAGTTGTTGTTGTTTTTTTTTTGTATTTTGTTTTTGAGTGTTAGCCCCTCTCAACCTGTTTAAAATCTCATCGAAAAACGTTTTCTTCTGCATAGCCTGGTGGAAAATTATACCTTTCGCTAAGATGATGAAAAACAAATATTTAAACAGAGTGGTCCTTGTCACAGAATGGAGTGGTTTCAGCTGCTCCTGCTTCTTCTTCTGGTGGTGGTGCTGCTGCTGCTACTTCTAATGCTGCTGTTGTTGCTTTCTGCTCCTGCTTCAGTTGCTGCTTTTGTATACTTCTTGCTGCGAGGGTTGCTTTTAACGTGGGTGGAGTTAGGGACAGTGAGATCTTCATCGTGAATTTATATCATAAGGACGAAATGTCTATAAAGTAGGCAGGGTTTGGTTTGGGTTCGGGTTAGGTATGCATATAATTTTTTTGAAAGACTGCGTAAACATTCTAAAGAGGACTTAAGTTCTCTGGCATAAGAAAGACAGGTGGACTTAGAGGCTTGAATATGCCTGCTAGGTTGGAAGAGGGTAGGTAAGGCAGGGGATATTGATGTTTGTATAAAAGATAGCTTAGGATTCAAAGTTATGTTTTTATATATTTTTGTAAAGCGGTGAAAGGAAATTCGAGTATAACTGAGGTTGGTATGGACTTTAGAGCTTAATTCAGAAAAAAAACAAAGTCAAGCTATAAACAATAAGAATTTTATTTAATAATGTTATTTATAGAAGCGAAATAAAGATATTTAAGAAATATTCTGTCAGTGTTTATCACACACTTTGTTTTTATATTATTATTTTTATTTGGAGGGAACTTGTTATTGACGCATACCTGATGCTTGCTACTTTTATATGGCTCAATTAATATGGTTCTGAAGATTATGAAAAATTCCTTGAAGTTCCATTAAAATGACGAGAGTTATATTTGAATGAGGGGGAATTATTAAATTTTTGTTCACTGACTGAGACTGAGTTAAGGAACCGGATATAAAAGAATTGACATTTTTAATCACAGGCAGTTATTAAATAACATTCCTCTTGTCCTTCGGCTTGTTTTTTATAATTTAATTTAGTATTTTGAAAAAGGGGGAACAGTTCTACTCTTGAATGATATGAATATCAGAAAAGACAGCAAGGTATGAAATACCAAATTTACTGTTGACAACCTTTAAAGTTCGAATTAGCTACGCATTCTGGATCCTAGGTTAAATCAAGCCATGACAGAAAGTTAAGTCCTTTAAAACAAAATATTATTCCATTCGTTTGGATATCAATAATGGGAATTATATTATTTCAAATCGATTTATTTTCTAAGCCAAATTAAAAGGCCAATTTGTCACAATACTCACTTTAGAAAAAAATGATGCTTATCTCAATCGGATTTATTATAACACCCTCTGAAAATTATTATATCCAAAAGTTAATCTTCTTGTCAATAACACTGATTTCGTTTTATTCTTCTTAAAGTCTTTTCTACCCACAATGGGAAATTATTTTTATTTCGGTCAAAAAAATTAAAAGAACAAATCTTGAGGTTGAGATTGATACTCATAGGTTCATTTTTTTTGGGAATATTTAGGTGGTTCTCATTTTGGTCTTTTTGGATTCGAAATGGAAAAGCAAAATCACTCTAAGGGGACAGAGTGAACAGCCTCTATACATAATTTAACAGGAAAGTATTTGAAATTCTCTTTCAAATTTTTATCTCACTCAAAAACAAAAAATACGAAATACCATCTACATAGGTTCAACATTTGAACTTTGAACTGAAATTGAAATCGATTTATTATAAAAATCTAAAATCTGAAACTAAATTTTATAGATATAGGTTTAAATTTGTGTTGAAGTTAAAATAAAGTGAATTTCCGTACTCTTTGAGATTTTCAAGTCATTTGAGTTTGGAAAGAGGGAATTGTTTTAAAACAGAAGACATTTTGTGAAACTTTATTCATGTTTGTAACAGATTTTTTTCGGAAAAAACTATTTTTTAGCACGAAAAATTATAATGTATGAAATTTCGAGTAAAACATCTTTTGACGTCTAAATTTTTCAAGACACATTTTTGAAAGTACTTCGACACATAGCAACACAAGAGACGTTTTTAACCGATCGTTGCCCGCAACTACTGCTTCCGCAAAGAAACTCAAACCAAAAGCTAGCTATTATGCAGATCAACACAATAATTTTTTTATTGAAAAAACATAACACATTATAGGAATTGTGACATTCAACAAAATTTTGCTTTAAATTTCGAAAAGTATTTGAAGTGTTGAAATCGATCAATAAAAAAAAAAACCGAAAACAATTCCACTCTGCTCTTAATCAAGATTTAGATTTCGTTGCATGAGATTTCGGGAATTTAGGTAACAAAGAAAAATGATCCATTCAGTTTTGCCCGAAAACATTAATGTAAGCCTTAAAAGATGTCTCAACACTTTTGAAGAAAATTTCATCCATTACTAAAAGGCAACAGTACAAGGTTTGATAGCGTAATTAAATTGTTAAAATTCATTGCAAAAATTGTGAAAAATTTGCAATGACAGTTTTCAAAATTAAAATACTTTTGATTCGTTCTGAATCAGCTGAAACTGGTGGATAAATTTTGGGTTATTGGCTCGACTTAGTGATTTCAGGAATCACAAACCATAAGCGTCGGAACTGTCCATAACAATGTATTTTGTACAGGGTTTTTCAACAGAGACGCTACAAAAGTAGAGCGACAAGGACAGCAAACGACACCATATTTCTTCCCGCTCTTTTGACATTTCTCTTCAGTAAGGTTTCCCATTTCATGATGGAAAGATATACGATCCAGAAACGAGTCAAAATTATACAAATTTACTACCGAAATTCGGAGCCAGTGGCCTCAACGTTATAAGCGCTACATCTAATTTATGGTCATCATAATCATCCTAGCAGATCAACAATTGAGCGTCTAGTGGAAAAATTTGAATCCACAGGTACAGTACAGAATGCTTCCTTGCCAGAAGTGCCCGTAGGGCCGAGAATATTGCTGCCGCTGAGGCTTCAGTTGCAGAAAGCCCAAATGTGTCTCTCACACGTCGTTCTCAAGCGTTGGGCATGAGCATATCTGCGACGCACGTCGTTGTGGCGCATTTTGCGAAAAGATCTTGGCCTACATCCTTACAACATTAAACTGACGTAAGTACTGAAGCAGCTTGACCACCAGAAGCGTCGGATGTTCGTGTATCGGGCTGAGCAACAACTTGAAAATGATTCGGATTTTCATCGAAAAATCACCTTCAGCGATGAGAATCATTTCTGGCTGAATGGATTCGTCAATAAACAAAATATGGGGTATTGGTCAGGCAGCAATCCATACGTACTCCATGAGTCATCATTGTATTCCGAAAAAATTACGGTTTGGTGTGGTTTATGGGCCGGTGGCGTCATTGGGCCGTACTTCTTCCGTGATGACCAAGACCGGCACGTTACTGTGAATGTGGATCGCTACGGTTTAATGATAACCAAACATTTTTGGCCCCAATTGAAGGATATGGACTTGGAGGACATGTGGTTCCAACAGGACGGCGGCGGCGGTGACACAAGCCACACGCCAATGTCACAATCAATTTATTGGACACCAAGTTTAGAGAACGTGTTATCTCACGAAATGGTCCAGTCGCTTGGCTGCCTCGGTCGTGCTATTTGACGCCGTAAGACTATTTCCTGTGAGGCTACGTCAAGTCTAGGGTATATGTCAACAAGCCAGCGACACGATTGATGAACTTCGTACGAATATCGAACGTGAAATTGCAGCAAAATCGGCCGATATATGCTTGAAAACTGTCGAAAAATGGGTTGAACGTCTGGACTTCTGTAAGAGTGCCCGTGGTGGCCATGCAAAAGAACTGGATTTCCATACATAATGGCATCGAACATATATGTACATTCACAGGAATAAAGAATTTCATTGATATCCAAAACCGTTTTTGTTTTATTTAAAAAAAAAACTTTTGTAGCGCTCTTATTGAAAACCCCTATATAAAGACTTAGGTTAGAATGGCTTTGAAAATTCAGCTTAAGATTGAAAAGCAGCATCGTTGTGTCCTCTGATTGGGTAATAGAAATACATCCATATGATTCGGATTCTCATCGAAAAATCATATATACGTAGTGATGAATCCCATTCGTATCTCGTCAGCAGCTATGGCTATAAATAGAATTCTCGCATTTTAGGATCGGAAAATGCAAGAATGGTTATTGAAAATCTTCTCCATCTTCAACATGTTACTGTTTAATGTGGTTTTTTGAGATGGTGGTATGATTAGTCTTATTTACTTGAAGACGAAACTGAGTAAACACTTTTTATCACTCAAAACAGAGTTATTTAAAAGATTTATTTATTTTTTGTGTAAAATATGCTCAGATCATACACAAAAATAAACAAAGAAAATTTAAACTTAAAATACAATACTTTCACAAATTGCTATAATTTCTATTTTAATAAATTTATCAATTTTTCGTCTCTTATAATTCAGCCGCAATATTTAGAGGAATGTCAATCAATTTACACTTTAGTAAAATTTTGAACGTACTGTATTGATGTTCTTTATCAGCCGCACCTCAGGAATATGAAATTCTTTTACCAATTCTGTTTTCCTTTCTCATTTTGAGACTCGTAACCAATGTCCACCTCTTAAATCCTTCCCTTTCTTCTAATTGTGGCACCATGTTGAAAGCTCAAACACACTAAGGGTAGTCATAACACATTTTGTGGGCGCCAAATATGTAACAAAATCAAATACCAATTTTATTAATAAAAAAATTAAAATTAATCTCAATTTCAATAAATTAAGAGGGATTAAGATAAAAATAAAATTTAGGGGTAAACGTCGACATCGCCATAAATGCTGTGTTTAGGTTTTCCGACGATTTAAGAAGTTTTTTTCAAAGCTTTTATTCGTGATAGAATTTACAAAAAAAGCTTTAAAAATGAAAGGCAATAGTTCTACTACTGAGACATTTGCTTTTCTTATACACCACTGTGCGGTTACATACCTATTATTGTTGTATCGATATTTTCACAAGCAATGATCTAGCGAAATAGACAGTTCTATTCCTTTTCTAACACAATTCAACCGTAATCTTAGAATGGTCATCCATCAGTTTACCCTTTAGCCCAATTCTTCACGTAGTTTTTGTTGTAGCGATTCTTTTTTTAGCCGCACTTCACGAATAATGAACGCTTTATCAGGCTCAATATTTCCCACTCATTAGAATGTGCAGATATTTTAAACAAGTGTGCATCTCTGTATCACCTTTTAATTCTATCCTCCTTTCATAATTGCTCACACTGTGTTTAATCATCATCATCATCATAAGGGTATTCATAACCTCTATGATGAAGATGAAAATGGATCAATAATAATTGAATTAGAAAAAGAAGGAATTGTCAACGTTTTTGGTGTACAGGCCTTAGTCAAAGATTCCATATTTCAAAGTTTTTTGTAAAATATCTTATTGGCGTTCCAAGTGATGGCATGATGGAAATATGGAACACCGAGAAAACATTGTCTGGAGTTAAGTTGCAGAAAAGAATAGGCAGAGATAAAACTACCAACTACAACCTCAAAGCTTATACCATCGGGTAGTATAACGAAGGTTCGAAAACTTCTGAAAAAACTCGTGCGTTAATTATTGCGTATAGATCTAAAATTTCATTCTATGGGACAGTACACATTTGTTTTCAGGAAGAAGTACATATATAGAAAATTATATACAATTATTATGTCAGACAATAAAGCTGTACTTAAAGCACTTACAACCTTTTCTATAAACCCGAAAATAGTGTGGAAATGTATGGACATGCCAAACAAATTTGGTAATAAAAACACTGTCAGTCTCCGAACCCTTTGATGAAATCAGTCTAAAAAGTTAAACTACGCGAACATGAGCTTTAAAAATGTAGTATTTGGAAGTATACTTCTGAATCCAAATGATTGTGTGTCTTTCACTCCTCTAATCAAAGTTTAACGGTCTGTCAGTCACATCACACCTGAAAATATGAGACTCTCTAAACTACACCAACTACAGAGAAATCAGTCTACATAAAACCACTTACAAAATCTTCTCTGCCTTAATATGGGAAAATCTAAAGCCCATCGTCAACAACTCGATAGGTTCTTATCAGTGTATGTATTTACATTAGGAAAGTCCACATTCGATTGAATATTCACATTACGGCAGATGCTGAAAAAAAATAACGAAGAACTTCAAATCGAAACTAAGCATCTTCTCATCGATTTCAAGGCCACATATATCAGCATCTACATGGAGGAGCTGTATAGAGCCATTTCTAATTTTGACATTCTTGCCAAACTTGTCAGTTTGTTCAGGATGATCATCGAGAATTCGCGCTGCTCCATAAAGGTTGAAAACAACTTAACAGAACCTTTTAATGTCAAAAAAGCTTTAGACAAGGTGATTCGGTGTCCTGCGAATTCTTTAACATCGTCCTTGGAAGAATAGTGTAGCGATTTCCTGTCAATATTAGAGGCACTATCTTTCAAAAGTATGTCCAATTACTATAATATGCTGATTACATTGACATAATTGGAAGAACTCAGCGTGATGTCAATGGGGCTTTTGTGAGTATTGAGGCAGAGGCGACAAAAATGGGTTTAACGCTTAATTAGGGCAAAACAAAGTACATGTTGTCTTCAAGAAAGGACTTACAACACCGACGTCTCGGTCAAAACGTTACCATCGACAGACGTAACTTTGAGGTAGTTAAGGACCTTGTCTACCTAGGCTCCGCTATGAACACAGAAAACAACACCAGGGCTGAGATCAAACAAATAACTCTTGGTAACCGCGCGCTGGCTGTTTTTTTGGACTAAGAAAGCAATTGAGATCATCATCCTCGTCCAGCTATGCGGTGCAGAAGCATGGACTATGACAATAACTGATAAAAGCACCTTAAGTCATTTCGAGAGAAAAGTTCTTCGAGTGATCCTTGCGTATAAATAGAGGGTGAGTGGAGGAGAAGATGGAACAACGAACTCTACGGGCTGTACAGTGTACAGTAACATAGAATTAGCCAGAAGAATAAGTATATAGAAACCAATGCTTCGAAGCTATTTAACTCCGTTTTTACATCTTCCGAAGAAGAACTCACTTCCTCTTTAGGGATTTTTGAATTTCAAAAAACCAAGTAAACTGAATTGTATTTGTAATTGATTCATCTTCGCTTTAACACAAAAATAAATAGAAAATATAAATACTAATAATAAAACTTACATGTTTCTTTTAACATCAATATTTTATATTATTTTTCTGTCCTTTATCTTCTAGGATCAAAATAACTATTCGTAGAAAATGCTGGAAAACTTCCTACTGGGTAATTGATACTGCTTATCACAAACTCCGAATTTCGTAGCAATTTTTTTTGTGCGACGGGAGCAATTAAACTATTTTCGGGGTTCGAACTTCGAATCTATGCATTGCAAAGGGGCCTGTGATAAGGTTGAATCTAAAAAACCTGACTAAAATATTTAAAAAAAAATGAAGGAAAAAGGATTAAAATCTGGAAAGAACTTCCTTAAACGTCTAATCAAAAAATTACATGGAAATTCTTATCAATTAATACAGTTTCTAGCCACTGTTTACTGAAAAGAAACTCAAGCATCTTTGGCCTTACAGAAAATGTCAGTTGAATTTTTTTTAACATCCTTGAAGAAAAACTTGGTATCATATTGGGAAAATATTATGTACTCATCAAAAGCAGGAAATACTTTAGATACTTTCAAGTGGAAAAAAAGATATCAATTGAAATATTATAAACTGGAAACACTTAAATAAGACATTACAAAATCCATCTTCTTTTACATTTCAATCAATCAACATGATCTAAAGGTATACAATATATCAAACCTTATAACTCCATCAGGCATGGTATCTATTTTACGAGTATCAATCAAACGGAAATCGCAAATCAATTCAAAACGTCTCTAATTATTATTTTGTTCTAATTTTCAAGAATAGAAATTCCTTTTAAATACGTATCTATTTATTACCACCTCAATAGATTGATATAGATAATATTGTCAGTCATCACAGATCATCATCATCATCATCATCATCATCGTCGTCATCATCATCATCATCGTTATCAAAAGCCTTCAAAATGAGCTTCAAAAATGTTCATTCCATCAGTCAACCAAAACCAACAATCAATTTGCAATTCAATTATATCCTTCAAACAGTTAACAGTTTACAAAAGGACCAAAAAGCTAGAGAATAACGAAATAAACTATTCTTGTGGACATTCCTTTCTGGGTTGAGTTAAACAGTAATAATTCATCATAGGGTATACTTCTAGAACTAGAGTTGTTGAGTAAGTACTCATATATTATATGCATCCATACTCATTCTTATGGTATATACTCCAAATGTATACAAGTACAGTGAATCAACCTATATCGTACCTCTATGTCTCTATGCTTTTAAGGAAATGTTGATGTTCATTTTTTATTTAGGTAAGTACTTGACTCCTTCAAATAATGGAGCTATGTACCGTACCGTACCGTACCTACAGGACTCTCATTTCGTCATCGTGTTCGATATGCGATGACGTTAAAATGCAAAATATCCTCAAAAAAAAATAAAATAAAACAGGACTCAAGAAAAACAACTTGAATATTTAACATCACAGGAGCGAATCATATAACGTTTTAAAGGAACTTCCAGGACGACAAGGAGGAGTATACAAGTACAACAAACCTAACCTTACATCAGGATTCAGGATGTAATGCTTATAAATGTTTGTGTTTCTCAAGAGCCCACACATCAAGTGTATGCCAGTGGCAGAGCATAGAGAATCCACTTTAAATACTTTTCAATGGCCATTCATTCGGGATTCCATTCATAATTACTAACTTTATATTATTCGAGGGCTTTCGTGCTCACTTGCCTTGCCTTAACTTGTACCTAGGCATAGGTAGTCTAAGCTCGGGTTTGGTTTGACTTGGCTTCACCCAGGATAATAATAATAATAATGTTCATAATGCAGAAATTCTTTATACTCAATGTGGTACCCATAGAATTATGTACCTTCCCCTACCTCATGAGGAAGAGATATTCACAAATGTAATATTTGCAAGGATTACTTACTTATGTTTGCATTTTACATTCAGAGCATTGTCGTCGTCGGTCGTGTAGGCTTTTGGGCTGGGATTTGAGGGTTGCAACAAAAAAAAAACCTATCTTCTTCCCTTCGGAACGTCGGAAAGTCAACATTTAGATGCTGATTAAAACCCATTTGAATATGGAAAATCGAATAAACTCCTCCTTCACATCCATGCATTTAGAGTTCGGCATCAGGAAGATTTAATCCCCTTGGACAACTTTTGAGGAAGACATTCAAACGTCTCATGTATGGATGACTGCATCATCGGTCTATATCTTCTATCTCCAATGACGACGAGACGATGATGAAGATGATGAAGACTCCCACCATACTGTAGGTAGATTTGAGAGGAACCAGGAGAATGTTGCAGCAACAAACCAACCGACCGTCGACGTACGAGACGAAGACTACGTCAGGACGAAATCCTTTTCATTGATATTATTCATTTGTATTAAATGCTTTTTGGTATAATTGAAATGATGAAGGACTACAACACTCTGACTCCACTCGTACGTAGGTATATATGAAGGTTATCCTACTATTTCTATGTATAAGATACGTATATAAATCAGTAAGTTACTTTATTTGAGTTATGAGGTTGATGGGATTCAATTTGTCTGATGATGTCGTCCTTGGATGCACCGACTCGACTATACCAATACCATCTCAATGGAGACGAGACAAGACAACGTGCACAGATGAAGAAGAGACAACACATTGAGTATTACGAATTACGAATTACGACACAATCAAATCCGGACAATGAAGTGCAATGTTGTTGAAAATTCTCAGACATCACCTATGAAAATTGTCCCAAATGGCTTCAATATCACTTGAGATTTGAGGTTGGAATTTTGTCGCCTCAGAGAATCCAGTATAAGGTTAGGAACGTTTATTATTATTACTATTATAGACTTTCTTCGTCTTCGTCTTCTTCTACTTCTTTATTTTGAACTTCATCATGAAGAAGTTAACTATATAGTATAGAGAAATGACAAGTGTAGGCAATACAGTGCATTAGTGTACTATCAACTGCAATGGAATTCTAATATTTTTGAAAATTCAATGACTTGTCTTATTGAGGAGATTGAGTCGAAGAAGAACATTTTGTTATATTGAATTCAAAGCGAATATTAAATTTAACAATATGGACTTATATCAAATACAATGGAATTTTGGGTTATAATATGCCTCAAGTAACATGAATGCTTAAGTTTTAAGCAGGAAAAGATGAAAATTCGAAAAGACTCATTCAGAAATCCTTTGAAGAGGATGGAGTGACATTTACGAAGGTTATTATAAGTCTTTTGTATTGAAGAACTTTTTGTTTTTTTGTTAAAGGTATGTTTAATTCTAAAATTGTAACTTTAGTATTTTATGTTAAATTAATATAAGCATTTTAAATTCTGAAATAAGTATTTAGCATTCATGGAATAGGTATGTAACATAAAAGTAGCATTTTTCTTACAGAATTAAATTTTATTTTTCGCTTGAAGAAAATTTCAGCTCGAGAATATGTACAATTAACTAAAATTGGTTGTAAGAATATTTTTTGTTAATATTAAATTAAATTAATAATTTCGGAAGTATTAAGTTAAGACAAAACACTTTTCCAAAGTTTTTAAAAAACTTTGTCGACTTAAAACCTCCAGTATTGTAAAAATGCATCATACTACTCATACATACTCAATTTACTATTGAGTTCAAATAACGGTTATAGAAAACATGCTTGTGCCCATGTTCCGAATTTCGATCGAAAGTGAATTGAAATCACTTTTCAATTTCGCGTGAAATGAAATTGCATGTTCTTCAATTCGATCGATTTCGAAAACTTCGAAATTGCTTCGAACTTTCAGAACTGAAGGATCATCCATTTTTATTTTGTTTCTGAAGTAAAATTTTTGCTGTTTTCAAGATGGATGCAATATTATTGGCAATTTTAAGTGAAAAAAAGCAGCAGAATTCAAGAGAAAAAATAAGAAAGCGAATTTTGCGAGACAAATCAAATATGTATGTTGGATATACCTTGCACAATGTAAGTGTGTGAAAATTTTGTAGAATTGTTCTGATAAATAAATAAAATTCTTGATTTCCCCTTTTAAGCTTTCATGGTAACTTTAGATTAAGCAAAGATGTTTTTTTATATGTTCTAAGGGAAATAGAACCTTTTATAATAGATACCTTCATCGATTCTTTCAATTCAAAAACTTGCTACAACCCTCCGATTCCTAGCAGAAGGAAGCTATCAAAGATCAATTGGCAATGATTTAGACATAGCCTTGGAAAGGCCCACGGTTTGTAAAATCATTGAAGATGTTTTAAATGTTTTGCATCTAAATTGTGCAACAAGTGGATTAAACTACAGATTACTGAAACAAAAGAGCAAGATTCAAAAAGATTTTTCCTTGAGAAGTACGGAATCCCAGGAGTCATAGGATGTGTCGATGGAACTCACGTGAAAATTGTGAAGCCTCACGAGAAGATTCGAATTTGTATAACAATAGGAAGTGTGTTATACAAAGTGGCTACCATAGCCACAACATTTTACTTTAAAGTGAAAATTATTCTTTTGGTAAGTGAATGCAAGCCAATAAATAGAGCTTATTTTTAACTCCCTATGGGAAGTTATTGTAATGGGTCCGATTTTTCAAATTGAAAATTTTGACATTTCTCGACGTTTCAAGGCCCCTAGAGTCAAAATAAAAGATTTTTAGAAAGATGTCACGCACGTTTTCTTCGTCGTCCATAGCTCAAGAACCAGAAGAGATATCGAAAGATGCAGAAAGGGCTCTCAAGAAAATTGCGTGGGTGGTTTTTTTTACCATAGCAGTTTAAAAAAGGTGAACATTTTGGTTAACCCTGAATATCTCATGAAAATGACGCTAGAGACTTGAATTAAATTTTATATTATATATTGTAACGTAATACAAAACAATTATATTTTTGGAAAAAAACCCAATTAACGGTTTTTTTTTATAAATCCAAAAAACTGAAAAAAAAAATTTGTCACCTCGAAAATTTTACGACCAAAATATGATTTCATCTCCAAAACAATTTTGCGCAACGAAGAATAATGTTTTTGACATCTGACAAAATTTTGAAAAAAAATCGAATTTACAGTTTTTTTTACAAAAAATTAAAAACCGAAAAAAAAATTAACAAAAGTTTGTAAAAATTTATTTTCGACTCAAATATCTTTTCAAAAATTTGAGATAATTTCCTCTAACTAATTTTAACTTATAAGAAATATTGTTTTCAACATTAGGAAAAATTTTGAGAAAAATAAAATTGACAGTTTTTTTTAGAAAAAATAAAAACCTAAAAAAAAATGTATAAAAGGTGATTTTCGACTCGAATATCTTTTCAAAACTTTGAGATATTGGCTTTAAACTACTTTAACCTTTAGAAAAATATTGTTTTCAACATTCAGTAAAATTTTGAAAAAAAATCGAATTGACATTTTTTGTACAAAAAATTAAAAACCTAAAAAAAATTAACAAAGGTGGGTAAAAATTGATTTTCGACTCAAATATCTTTTCAAAAACTTGAGATTATGGCTTCAAACTTATTTTATCTTATAAGATATATTGTTTTCAACATTCGATCAAATTTTGAGAAAAATCAGATTGACAGTTTTTTTACAAAAAAAAAAAACAATACTAAAACTTGGTAAAAATTTACTTTCGACTCAAGTAGCTTATCAAAAATTACAAATATTGGCTTCAAACTTATTTTATTTCACAGAAAATACTGTTTTCGATAACCAGTTATTTTTTTATAAAAATCTAACAGTCCGTTTTTTCATAAAAAAATATAAATAAAAAAAAAAATATTTTTCCGAATGTTGAAAACAATATATCTTATAAGATAAAATAAGTTTGAAGCCATAATCTCAAGTTTTTGAAAAGATATTTGAGTCGAAATTCAATTTTTATCAACTTTGTGTAATGTTTTTTACAGGTTTTTATTTTTTATAAACAAAACTATCAATTCGATTTTTCTCAAAATTTTACCAGATGTTGAAAACGTTATTTTTCGTTGCACAAAATTGTTTTGGAGATAAAATCGTTTTTGTTCGTACATTTTTTTAGGTAAATAATATTTTTTTTTTCAGTTTTTTTGATTTATAAAGAAAACCGTTAATTGAATTTTTTTCCAAAAATATATTTGTTTGGTATCACGTCAAAATATAATTCAAGTCTTTAGCGTTATTGGTCCGTGAGATATTTAGGGTTAACCAAAATGTTAACCTTTTTTTTAAACTGCTATGGTAAAAATACCACCCACGCAATTTTCTTGAGAGCCCTTTCTGCATCTTTCTGCCTTATTATCTGTATAACAAAATGTATTTGAAGTCGATATCTCTTCTTTTTCTTGAGCAATGGATGTCGAAAAAACGTCGCGAACGTACAGACGTACGAAAGTACGTACACACGCACGCACAGACATCGTTCTAAAAATCTTTTATTTATTTACTCTAGGGGCCTTGAAACGTCGAGAAATGTCAAAATTTTCAATTTGACAAATCGGACCCATTACAATAACTTCCATTGGAAAGTTAATAAACCGAATTAAGGCAATTGTTAAGGGTAGGTGTTTTTCTCCGCTGACAAAACCACTGCTTAAGCTTTTTCACCTATCCTACTCTCATTCCAAGTAGAAATTGAATCCTCCTCTCCTTCTATTTAAAGTAAGATTTCAGTTACGACCCTTCTTTCCAAAATCATGGAGATGCTAAGTAATAATCAGCTTAAGAAATATATTGATGGTCTAAGGATTCATAATGGCCGATAGTAGTGACCTCACGTTAAAAATCTTCATACCGATTCGGAAAAAGTAAAATTATTACATCAGGTGCTCTTATTGAAAATGCTCACTCTCGGCTTACATAAATAACACATGCGTTGGATTGGAAAGAACATTTTGAATCCTTTAATAAAAGAAGCACAAAATCCAAGCTAGCGTACCCCAGGGCTCTGTTTTGCCTCCGATACTCTTTTTAATTTTTATTAATGATCTCGTGTCTGAAATTTCTAATCCATGGCATCATGGAAACTAAACATTCCGAAATCTTGGTATGTGTATTAACGATCGGTTGGGCGGATATACACGGTTTCGCCAAAAATGTGTTTCTTAAAGTATTGCAAAAAGTTGTTCTTGCCCTCTGATCTGCAAACAATTCAACCTATAAATTTACGTACTGCGCTTAACTTCAGACGTACTGTAAGCTACATAGATTCGGTCTTTGGCCGAGCTGCGTGAATGTGAAACGCTTTATTTCACACTGTCGTTCCTATTAAATGCAATATTCAGGAAATCAAATTCTAGTTCATCAATACTTCATTTCAAACCCGCTCTACCTATCCTACTGCTATAGCACTGTGTCTGTATCATTAAAAGCATGCTAAGAACTACTTGAGCGTTGTACACCTAAACCTAAAAACGGCTATGAGCTTTCCTATAAGTACGGATATAAGGGTTGAATTGTTTTTAGCAGGAATGGCAGCACTTTTCAGCTTTTTATTTGACATTTATCTTAATTCAACTTAAGCTACTTAAAATTGTTCTATGCAGATACTATCCTTGCGCCATTTTCTTCTAATGAGACGATTTTTTTGTTTAAATCGGAAACATAGTGCGTTCATTGAACACGTACAGCATATTTTAATTTTGATAAGAACTATTAAAGGAAAGCCCAGGGGTCTTGGATTCAATTCCTGTAACGCCTACACTTTTTTCTACTAGTATTGACTCTTTAGGAGGAATTGACAAGTCCTACAAGAGTAATTCTTGTAATGAAAAGTGCTTTCTCAAATTTGGCATACAAATTGTAGGCCCCTCCATACCTAACACAAGAATGGTTGGAAGTTGTATGTCACTAGGCCCTGGTTCTTTACTAACTTTTGCTCCATCTAATTTATTTAATAAATCAAAAATATTTTGCGCAAAGTTTTACAAGAAATGAAAATTACATCCTAATCATATTTTTATAAGTGTTAAGTGTTAAGTGGGGGGGATTTATTATTTTTGTACAATTCAAACGGTACATAAAATCCACAGTTTAAATTATTCTAGACTGTAAGTTCTTTCAAATCCCTATAACCTTACTTGTCGTTTCATATATTTAAATTGTTTAAAAGTTGTTGGTATTGTAGAACAAACTATTTACTTGACAAAAGATTTACTTACACATATTTATTTTTTTCAAAAAGATTTATATCCTATCAATCTAAATACAATGCAGCTGTCCTATTGTAGTGCAGCACCTAACACCTTACACTATCCCGAATGATTAAGGGGAAGGCAGAGTATAAGTCGAGTCGTAGTCGACGACGCCTTTAGTGATTGTTATCCCATACATGCCCAACACATCACCTAATAAATCTCCAGTAACAGCAGCAGTACAGTATAGCAGCTAAGCTATAGTAGTAGCAGCAGCAGTGTCATATTGGCAGCGTCGTCCTCGTCCTCGTCGTCGTCGTTGTGTCGATGTTTGGCGTGATGTTGATATCGATGTCGAAGAGTGAACAAAACAGCAGGAGTAGCAGTAGCAACAGCCCTTCAATAAACTATCGCCGCTGATGCCATGGCACTGGAAGTCTCTAAGGTGTATACCTTCAGCTGGCTATAAACGATTGTATACCTATATATTGTTAAGGGCAACAAATCAGAAGTGCAATGTTCACCCCTTAAGGATAATGCATCAATGTCTGATAGATGTTTGCTACATATCCCCAATTGCTCCCTTTTGTATAGGTATATGAAGGTATAAAGCAAATCAAATATCTTCTATGCACTCATACCTCACATACCTTCCTTTTCCTTTATATACAAATACACCCCCATGATGCCCTCACCTTGTCTCTCACAAGAGTGCGCGCTTCACCTGATTAAGTAAATTGATATATAGATGTGTCCGATGCCAGGGCAATTCTTCCGTGAAACGAATTTATAGATTCTCCATTCTATACCGGATGGTTGGGGTCAATATTTCACTTTGACCTCAAAACGAATGGATATACGAACACTGGGGGTATAGGCCATGGGACATGGGAAGTTGTACAGCTGAGCGCTGCATCAGGTAAAGGTACAGGAAGCAAACATACTATACACATCCTCCCGGAAAATATATCTCTGAACACCTGTGATATCCTTTACCTCTATGTACGTCTGCACATATCCGTATCCTTTGCCATTCAGTGTCAGTCACAAAAGCAGGAGATGCATGTATCCTCCGCTCCCCTTCGAAATATCGACTCTACAAACAACCAAAAATATATATTGATGCAAGTGAATTCAAGCTCCCATAAAGTCCATTGAGGTGGACAAGGAGAGAGTAAAGTTATGGATCCCGCACTAAATGCCATAATAGAATATAAGCAAAGCTATATGGGTTAGGTATATGCACATTGTGCACATTTATGCGTTTTCGTGTGCACAACACGTGGAAAACAATTTAAAATCATTCCAATTTCGATGCTGAAATTTTGAAATAGGAACTAAGCGGGAAATTGCAAAAGTCTCGCGTAACGGCATTGCGGGATTTTCAACCACGACGGCGAGAAAGGATTTTTGAATATTGAGGTCAAGTTCCTAAATGATGGTGGTTCTCGCGGGTCATGATTTAAAAAAGTAACGTGACAAACATTTTTTTGGGAATTTTACTTCAGAATCAACAAAAATATTGTTATCACAGAAATATTTTTAATGACAAGTAAATTGTGAATATTATGTCATAAATATTATATAAAGGGTGATTTTTTAAAAGCTATAAGAAAGTTTTTCAAAAACAAAAAACACATACAATTCAGAAAAATGCAGGAAATCTTTATTTGAATCGATAGTACGGTCCATATTATTTAATGTTTGAAGATTATTTCATGCAAATGTTGACATTGACTGCCATTCAAATCGCCCATCCGCTTAGTCCAATTTTGGCATAATCTTTCCAACATTTCGGTTGGTATCTCACGAATAAATGCTTCAATGTTGTCTTCCAATGCGTGAAGCGGGCTTGTCTGTATAGACATGAGCTTTAACATAGCCCCACAAAAAATAGTCTAAGGGCGTAAATTCGCCCGATTTAGGCGGCCAATTGAACGATCCCGAACGTGAAATAAAATGTTCACCGAACTCGCCCCTCAATAAGTCCATTGTCTTGTATCGTTGAAGCGAAATATACCCCCCTTGCCATTATCCATAAATGGCACTTGCATCGAGGAGACTGAACATCTCGATATTCTCGGTATGTGTATCACCAACCACCTTTTGTGGAACGATCATATACGCGATGTCGCCAAAAATGCCACAAGATGTTTGGGTTTTCTAAGGCGATGCAAGAAGTTTTTCTCACCCTCTGATCTGGCTGTTATCTACAAGACTTATATACGTCCAAAGCTTGAGTATAACTCCCATATCTGGGCTGGTGCTCCTGCAACTTACTTAAGCCTCTTGGACAGTATTGAACGTAGAGCATTTAGATTGATTGGTGATATTACCATCATAAGATCATTTACTTCGCTTGAACATCGTCGAAATGTTTCTTGTCTCACCCTCTTTTACCGTTATTTTAATGGTTTATGCTCTAGTGAAATAGCCAGTTGCATTCCTCCCCTTAAACAGTTCAACCGGAATACTCGCGCTTCTAGGAATGCTCATCAATTTAGATTTTTTTTTTTTTAGATTTAGATTAGACTTTTTATTTCCAAGATAATTAATAACATTTTTAGTAAATAATTAAATACATAAATAAATAAATAAAAATAAATCACATAATTTGTAAATTTAGTATAGATATAATAATTCCTAATACGAGTATATGTATAACATTATTTACAGAGTGAGTATACAAATTTATAAGTGGAAATAATAAAGGATGCATCCTGTAGTAGAAGACTAGTAGCGGATGCATGCTTATGAATTAACAAATTAAAAAATATACATATATGTTCAACAATTGACAATTGTGGGGTGAATCATAATGGTCAAATATATTTAAGATATGTTGTTGACATTTTTTTCTTTTAATTTTTTGTACTTAAAATGAATAACCTTAAAGTATCTAAGAAGACAAATATTTTATAAAACACTATGCTAATTATATAGATTTCGAATTGTTCATGAAATTCTATATTAATACTGAAAAATTTTCTGTTTAACAATATTTTTTTTTTTTTTTTTTATAAGTAGATACATTCGCTTTTTTATTTTTAAAAGTATTAATTTTGTATTAGATTTGTATATTAAGTAGATTATTAATTTCACAAAGATCAAAATTAAACAGCCATAATTTTATTTTTTTAATAAATACAAATGATGAACGGATGCTACGAATCTCAAGAGGTAACTTGTTAAAAATTCTGGGTGCTACTGAGGAGTAAAAGTTTAGAAAGCAACGATTGTTGTGAGGTGGTACTTGAGCAAGAAAACTTTCCTGACTTCGAAGCCTGTATGAAGTTAAGTTCTGATTAAGAAGATTACCACTTCTAAAGAAAAATATTTTTAAGACTTTATAAAAATAAAGGTGCTTAAGCGGAAGAATTTTTGATCTTAAGAAGAGTTCAAAACTATGCTCACGGCGTTTTTTGTTCCAGATAATCCTAAGAATATGTTTCTGTACAACCAATAAAGGTTGCATATTGTAGTTAAACGAACCTCCCCAACAAACAAGTCCATACTGCAACTTCGATTGAACCAAGCTATAATATACTGTTTCAAGGAGTTTTCGCGAAGCGAATTTTCTAAGATGGAACAAAATAAAAGTCATAGACAAAAGATACTTTTTCAATTTTGAAGTATGAGCATTCCAATTTAATTTATTATCAATCAATAAACCGAGATACTTATACTCAGATACATGTTCAATTGTAAAGCATTTAGAAGAGCAGTTAAGGCTCACATTGAAACTCAGGTCACTGTTGGATAGAGTGCATACATTTTTGCTAACTACAAATTTTTTACAATCACAGCTATGAAATATGAATTTAGGGGAGGAAAGAGAAAGATAGGATTCATTAAAGAACATTAGCTTAGTTTTATCACTTATGACAAGCTTATGCATACCGAACCAATGCCTAAGAACCTCTAAATCATAATTAATATCAGCAATTAAGTCTACAATGGAACTATTCGAATATGAACAACCAATATCATCGGCGAAACCTGTTACAGAACCCTTCAAGTCGAGGTAGAAGATAGAATTTATATATATTAAGAATAAAATGGGACCTAGAACCGAGCCTTGGGGAACGCCAATAGCTATATCTAAAGGCCTACTGTACGAATCTTTTATTTTAACTCTTTGTCTTCTACCCTTAAGATATGAACAAAACCATTTGATAATGAATCCTCTAAACCCAAGTTTTTCCAGTTTAATTAGTAACAGATCATGATCTACAGTATCAAATGCCTTGGTAATATCAATATAGATAGCAGCTGTGACTTTTCTATTGTTGAGACTGGTATAGATCTGGCTGCAAAATTGAAGAAGTGCGTCTTCCGTTGATCTGCCCGATCTGAACCCAAACTGATTGCAACTAAAAAAGTTAACTTTATTCAAATACGTTACAATTCTGACTTTCATCACCTTTTCAAAAAGTTTAGAAAAAACAGGAAGGAGAGATATTGGCCTATAATTATTAAGATTTTTGGAATCACCTTTCTTAAAAATTGGTATAACCTCAGCCATTTTTAAGCTATTTGGAAAAATTCCACTATAAACACAATTATTAAATATATGGGCCAGTACATCAACGACATTAAAAGCGATATTTTTCAAAAAATTGTTAGAAAAACTGTTTTGGTTTGCAGAATTTGAGCTATCCAGGGAATTAATAATTTTATATAGTTCATAAGAATCGATAGGCTGAAATAAAAAGCTGTGTTGAGACCCACTTTCATTATTTAAACAATGTCTTGAACAGAAACTTTCGCTTAAGGTTGTAAAGCCAGCAGTCTTAAGCGTATCGAGGGCAACCCCTGTGAAAAAATTGTTAAATATGTTAGACATATCTAAAGAAGAGTCAATTTCTTGGTCCATATAGTTAATAATATTGGGTGAATCAAAAGAAGCATTCCTTGAAAAAATTTCATTAATGATGCCCCACTCTTTTTTGAGATCGCCTTTAGCTATTTCAAATTTTTGAGAATAGTAGTGTTCTTTACACAAGGTTACCTGAGCAGCAACTTCCTTTGATAACTCTGAATATTTTTTCTGCAGACAAAGATTATTAGGTTGTTTTCTACATTTAGAGTGCAACTTATTCTTTATGTGAATTTTACCTAATAAATTATCAGACATCCAAGGTTTCAATTTATGCAGTCTACGAACTTTTCCTGTATTTGATTTAAGGCATATTTTAACATGATCATCTAAAACCTTAGAAAACAAATCAAATGCAAGAGAAGGATCATTTTGTCCGTAAATTTCAGACCAATTTTTATGAAGTAATCGATTGTTTAAAGAACCAAAATCAATTTTTTGTGGTGTTTGAGTATTAAGGCTATTAATATTTGTTTTCGGTTCCACAGATTTAAGCTGAAACAAGAGACTTGTCATACAATGATCAGTTATTTTAATGTCTAACATAGAACTTGTGATAGCAAAAACTGATTTTCTATCCAAACGAGCAAAAATATGATCTAAACAAGTTTTTGAACTTTCCGTTAATCTTGTAGGTTCATTAATACATGAAACTAAGCCATAAGCCGACATTAAAGAAAGATAGTTATCAGTAACTGAATTCTGAGTTAAAATGTCAATATTCATATCTCCCAAGATCACAACATTACTACAAGATTCATCTCTCAATAAATGAGAAAGCTCTTCCACAAAAACATCCTTACTTCTATCATGAAGTCTATAGATACATATAAAAACAAATTTTTGAGCATGTACAGTGCAATTCACTCTTAATATGTCAGAACTTAACAACACAGGGGTGGAAATTAAACAGCTCTCACAAAAATCATCCCTTATAAAAACTGCAACACCTCCCGAAGCATATGAGTTATTACACTTAGTATGAAGTTTGTATCCTGGAATATTAAAAAAAGCACCTTCACCATCGTAGATCCAGATTTCTGATAAAAAAATTAAATTAGGCTTAAAGCGAAAAGATTCTAAATGAGTCACGAACAAATCAAAATTTTTTCTTATACTTCTAATATTTAGGTGTATGATTATAAAATTGAAGTTATTATCCTCATTAGAATTTATCTTATTAAGAGCTTCTTTATCAAAATGAATGCAAAAAGAATTTTTTACAATATAATCAAAATTATTGTTTGCTAAGTTAAAACTGGACATGATAAAAAGAAAGTATAAATATAGACGTATGTTTAAGATAGTTTGGTTAGATCATCAAAACAAGAAATACGAATAGAAACATCTTCATCATTTTTTTTTACAAGTATAACCCCATTATTAACCCAAACATATTTAAAATGTTTTTCTTTTTTAAGTTTTTTAGCTCTATTCAATAGTAATCTATTAAAATTAGACAATGTTTCGTTAATATATATAGGCTTATCACCCCATTTTTCTCCAAAAATATTAGTTGATAACTTAATTTTTCTTTTAGCTTTTATTATATTTCTCTTACTTTCAATAGACTTAAGTTTTAATGTCACTATATTCAGCGATGAATGTTCCTCAATAGAGTTTTTTTTATCTGCAGGCGACTTCTTAGGAATTGATTTTACATAGCATGTTTTTACATCATTCTCAGTCAATTCTTCCTCTAAAACTTCCGAAACAATCTTGATGGCGGACTTCAAAGCATTATTCTTGTCTACATTTGGAATGCCAACAATGTCAATGCATTTATGATAACGTTGCTGCTGCAAATAGTTAACAACTTGTTGCAGATCATTTAGCTTGCACTCAAGTACATTTTTTTCTTCTTGTAATGTGTTGATGAGCAACAACGCTTCGGAGTTCACTCGTCTCAGAGAAATAATTTCGTTATATAACACCTCAAGAGTGATGTATGCGGGTGGGGAGATATCTACTTCTTTTTCAGCAGCAATATACCCTCGAGCCCAACTTCGGTCGTACTGTCAAGTACAGAGATTCGTTCTTTAGCCGTACTATGCGAATGTGGAATGCCTTGCCACACTCTGTCTTTCCCAGCCATTGCAATATTCAGGAATTCAAAACCAATGTGCACCGACAACTCCTTTCAACCCCTCTCTCCCTTTCTTAGTGCTCACACTGTGTCTACATAATAAGGGTATTATTATCCCTTTGAGTGTGCGCTTATTATAAAAAAAAAAATTGTTGCGCGTGCTGTGTGGCATGTGGCACAGTCTTGTTGAAACCACATATCATGCAAGTCAAGCTCTTGCATTTTGGGCAAACAAAATTGGATATCATTTCACGGTAGCGCTCACCATTCACAGTTACGTTACGATTCGCATCATCTTAGAAGAACTACGTTCCAATGATGCTTCCAGCCCATAAACGTCACCAAACTGTAACTTTTTGTGGATGCATTGGTAGCTCTTGCAATGCTTCTGGTTGATATTCACTCCAAAATTGACAATTCTGCTTATTTACGTACCCATTGAGACAAAAATGAGCTTCGTCGCTGAACACAATTTTTCGGTAAGAAAGTGGATCTTCGGACTACTTTCCAAGAGCCCATTCACCAAAAATTTTACGTTGAAGTAGCTCGTTCAGCTTCAATTCTTGCACCAGCTGTATTTTGAAAGGCATCACACCTAAATCCTTAAGCAAAATGTTCCACGTTGTTGAGTAACAGAGGCCCAATTGCTGCGAACAGCGACGAATCGATAATTGATGGTCATCATTAACACTGGCCGACACAGCTGCGATATTTCCTTCAGTTCGCATTCTACGTAAGAGTGTTGGTGTTTTAATGTTCAACAATGTAAATTTGGTGTGAAATTTAGTCACAATAGCCCGAAAAGCCGCTTCAGTGGATCGATTAAATTGACCATAAAATGGAAGAAGCGCGCGATGAACTTTCATAACAGAGGACGAATTTTGATAATAAAATTCAATAATTTGCAAGCGTTGTTCGTTTGTAAAACGATTCATGGTTAAATTATAAACCAAAATGAATATGTTCGACAGTGAAACAAAACACGAAACGTGCGTCAGCTGTTTAAACCAGTGTTTCCAAAAAGATAATAGCTAAAAAATCACGCTTTTTTATGTAGTAAACTGGTGAACATATAGTCACAACTTGTATTACATGTCACAATTTAAATTCAAAGACTTCTAAAGCTTGAGAAATTTCAATGTTACGTTTCAACACCATCACATAACTTGTTTAACTTCCCATAGGAAGTTATTGTAATGGGTCCAATCTGTCGAATTGAAAATTTTGAAATTTCTCGACGTTTCAAGGTCCCTAGAGTCGAAATAAATGATTTTTGGAGAGATGTCTGTGGGTGTTTTTTCGTCGTCCATAGCTCAAGAACCAGTAGAGATATCGACTTCAAATAAATTTTATTATACAGATAATAACGCAGAAAGATGCAGAAAGGGCTCTCAAGAAAATTGAGTAGGTGGTTTTCTTACCATAGCGGTTTAAAAAAAGGTGAACATTTTGGTTAACCCCAAATATCTCGCGAACCAATAACCGCTAGAGACTTGAATTAAATTTGATATTAAATATTGTAACGTAATACTAAACAAATATATTTTTGGAAAAAAATCCAATTAATGGTTTTTTTTATAAATCACAAAAAAACTTTACAAAAATATTTTTCACCTTGAAATTTTACAATTTTTTGCAACGAAAAATAAAGTTTTCAATATCTGGTAAAATTTTGAGAGATATAAAATCGACACCTTTGTTTTACATAAAATTAAAAACCAACAAAAAAATTTACAAAAGTTGGTAAAATTTGATTTTCGACTCAAATATCTTTTCAAAAATTAAAAAATATTGGCTTAAAACTTATTTTATCTCACAGAAAATGTTGTTTTCGATATTCAATAATTTTTTTATAAAAATCCAACAGTCCATTTTTTCATAAAAAAATAAAATCTACAAAAATTAGTACCCAAATTTGGTAGAAATGTATATGTTCGGTTCTCGATATCTCTCAAATTAATTTCATTCATCCAATTTGTGTTTGTTTATAAATATGTATAAGAAATAAAAACTTTTAAGAAATGTTACTAAAATTGGTAAAAATTTGTTTTTGACTAAAAATCCCGTTAAAAAAACTAGATTTTGAAATAAAACTTTTTCATTATATGCAAAATATTGTTGGTAACTTTGAAATTTTTAAGAATAATTCAACTGAGAACTTTTTTAACACAACACGAAAACCTATAAACTTTTAAGCAAGACAAATCGACGGACGGTATGGGAAGTTATCAGTGTGGATCGTATCCTAGCCTCTTTTTGTATCTTATTGGTATAAGTCATTTGTTACCATTATATTGTCACAATTAATAATAATTGACAAAATGTCAAAACTGTTAAACAATGGTAGAATCATTTTTATTCCCCCACCCCCGTTTTTCAAGTAAATAATGTGACGTATTTGACATTATTAAATCTTTCAAGCTCAATTTTAATACAACTGTACTAAATAATGTTGTCAGTCGATATTAGCACACAAGCTGTTTGGTTTCTCAATGTTACTCATGTGACAAAATGAGTAAATATCTATTGTAGATATTTTTACCTGAAAGCCGTGTATATAATGTTTGCTTCAGATGAGCTCTCTCCTACCCTTTTCTTGCTATTTCTGGCGTACCACAAGGCAGCCACTTTGGCCCTCTTCTTTTTATCCTCACCATTAATAATATGGAGTTAACTTATGACACAAAGTTTTTCAAGTCCATTGCGTCGAGACCTGATTCAACTAGATTTCGACAGTTTCTTAGTCAGTTGTAAAAAAAAACTGCTTAGACCTAAATACATACCTATATAAATTTCCGTCAATTACTTTTTCACGAACTTTACACCACCAATACTTTCACCAAGAACTTTATGTCCTGGCTCATTAAGATCATTCAATATTAAAAGCCAACTCAACGCTCGGTTTTGTGAAGCGTTCGATTGATCAAAGGAATTTTTCAACCCTATACGCAAACCAATCTCTCAACATCACCTTTATTCGTCCCCACCTCAAATTCTCCTCTCAAGTATGGTCCCCTTACCAAGGTGTACATATTTCAAGAACTGAAAGAGTTCAAAACTGTTTCCTTTGATTTGCCCTTCGAGGCCTACCCTGGCATGATTCCCTGATACTTCCTCCATACCAAGATCGTATCAAAACTCTGGAAGAACGTGAAAGATAGCTGACAGCTTGTTTGTCCATCGTCTACTTTTTTGGTCTATTAATTGTCCTAATTTTTATAACTCTATCTTCCTCAACATCTTCCCACTCACCTTACCTTTTATGGCTCAAATGAACCCATTACTCGCATGCTACGGATTGTCAATTTAAATGAAAACTTTTTTGATTCCAATGTAAGCACTTCTTGCCTAAACTATCCCTTTCACCAGTCTCATCTTTAGCTATAAGTTAATAAGCTCTTCAGTAAGATTAAGTTAGTAGCTTGAATTCAGCCTAATAAATGGAAGTTTAAATTAAATTAAAATCTGCCAATTTTAAATAAAACAACATTTTGGACATTGTCCAAATTATTCACACTTTATTCGAATGTCCTTTTTGTACAACGTGTGTTACTCTTAACGTAACTGTCAATTTACTTATGAACATGATAGCTATGACTAGAATACCTTTATTCATACCAATCTTGTGTATTATTCCCATCTTTTGGTTGACACTTCAGAAACTTACTTAAACCTATTAGATAGAATTTAAAGAATTTTTGTTGATGGCAATAACATAGATAATAATCTACGTCACTCGAAAGTCGCACAGTTTCTTGTCTCATCCTTTTCTACTGCTATTTTCATGGAATAAGTTCTAATGAAATGAAATTCCTTCTAGAAATGCTCATTAGTTTACCCTTAAGCCAAATTTTAAACGTATGTAAAGTACGGAGATTCGTTCAATAGCCGTACAAAGTGAATGTGGAATGCTTTACAACATTATGTCTTTCCCTGTCATTGCAACAAGAATTCAAAACCAGTGTACACCGACGCAACCTTTCTAACCCCTTCACTTTTTTTCATATTTCTTTGCCATATTAAGCGATTTTTTAAAACCTTATACAACAAAACCGCTTTATTTTTCAGATGAAAAAATAAGCTTATGAAAAATGTATGTATTAGCCATAAGGAGAAGAATGATTTCTAGATTTAAAGTCAAAACTGGGCTCAATCAAAATTGTTGAATATTTCGAAAAACAAGAAAAGTTTCTAAAGTAAGGTTTTAAATGTTTGACATATGTGGATAATTTTTTATTTGAATTTCATAAATTAAAAATATGTGAATTCAAATAATAGTATAAATATAAATCTCTCTTTAAAACTATTTACAGAATATAACTTTTTAAGCATTCGAAAACTCCTCGAATCATCTATTGAACACAATAATACCAAAACTCTTCAAGTTTATCCAAAAACTTTCAAGTTCTATCATTCCCATCAAAACATACACAGAAAAACGCCCAAAATTATCGTCAGTATCCTGAGAGTCCACATACATATAAAGTCATTGAAAATTCATTATCTTTTTCAATTCTCATCACATACGAGTATATCCTATACCTAGCAAGAAAGGATACTCCAAATTCGAAATATACAGTTTCCTTCTTCAGGTTAGAGACACTGTGCATATTGAATGGATTAAAATAAGTTTTCGGTTAAGTGATCCTTTTGACATAATTGATAACACACACACACACATATACATAGAAAGGTATTCTATACCTCCTAGTCTAGAAGAAAAAGATACCACTCTACTTGTATCTACTTCTCTCTCCTTTATCTATTGGACAAAAAGGATATTTTTTAATTGTGTTTGCCTAGTAGAATCAATGAATGAGAGAGAATCATTTTAAAGTTGAATGACAGGAAATATAACAAAAAGAAATAGAAGAAGAAAAAACGAATACAGAAATAGTTGTTAGGAAAAAGGAAACTCGTAGATATAAACAGCTGTGGCCAATATAATAGGCTTAAAACCTAGCACTTGTGTAAGTCAACAAATCTTAAGTTCAAGTATTTAATTTTGATGGTAAATATGTTGTTGATGTTTCTTTATTTGGGATTTAAAAAAAGTTTATTCGGTGTCAAGATTTTTGAGTCAATTTGTTTCAGGTAAATGTTCTAAATATTTGTTATTATTTGGAAGACTTGTGGTTTAAATCTAGGGGAACTACTCAAAAACTTTAAATTTGTAACTTTCTATAGTATGACAATTTATACGACTTTTTTAAAATTATAAGATCAACAACATGATAACATAAGAGAAGAGTTCAGTATTATGCTGTCTAATTTAAGTTTGAATATTACTTTTAAGAGCTTGAATTTGAACACTTCTCACATTACGAATAAACATTTTTCAGTCTCCAAAAAAAACTCTAGAGAACAGGCAAAGTAATATGTAACGACGACTGCACTGTGAACTCAAATGCATATGCACTATGTTCGACCAGACAGTTAAACATCATAATGAAAAGACCTTTAGCAAAAGAGTCAAGGAGCCGAATGTGAAGACTTTAAAAAAATCAACCTGATTGCTGAAAGAGCAAACACTACACCCGAAATCCCTTCAAAACGTTTCAAAAACTTTTACTGAGAAAGCTGTAGGATTTGCCAACCAGCTCTTCGTGGGAACTTTCCAACCCCTCTCCCCTCATACTTCATTCAATTACTATAATCGCGTTTTGATGGCATTTTTCATAAAACCGATACAACGGCCAATGCCGAAAACCCATAAGTCACCGTCGCAGGAATTGATATTGACTTCTAACAAATGTGTTCCTATTGACAATTAATTCCAATAAGTTGTTCAACATTTATTCCCTGGATTATACAGGAACAGCAGCTCTTCGGAAACATTACCAACAATTTTGAAGAGCATTCAAAAACAGAAGTTCGAAAAATCCTCCGGGCGAACCCCCCCGTGCCCGGGATTTTCTAGGGGCCCGTAAAATTGAAAACAATCAGAGTGTTTTTTTTCAATATAGGTACTCTAAATTCATCATCAACATACCTATTCCCACTTATTTTAGGGGCCCGAAAATTTAAAATCATTCATGCTTTCGCAATGTTATCTACCAATCTTTCAGTCACAAGCTTGACGATCTGGGCCCCTGATTATTATTCGGGTGCATTTTTGTTTATATTTAATGAAAAATTGGGCAACTCTGAATTATTGAAAGAAAGTTATAATAAATTGTTTCGCTTTTCTTACTTAATTTAACGTAAATTTCAAATTTATTTTATTTTGAAAATTTTTAAAATTAAAATAAGGGGCCCGGCAACTTAAAACAAAAACAAATATTTATTTCGGTTTCTATTTTTATAAAGTTTCTTTTCTTCTATTTTGTTTCTGCGGGGAACGAAATTTTTGATACGGTTTCGGGGGATCGGAAAATCCCACGCAAACGTTTTTCAATTGTGGTTTCCGTAATATTAATTAATTAATATTTTGAATAAATAGTTTACTGAAGATTCGAAGGATATCAAGTCACTTCAAAGTGTGTATATTAACCAGCCATACAAAAATAGCAAGGAATTCTATATATAATAATAATGGACACCATTTTCTTCCTTGGCGAAAGGGGACTAGGACTACGAGGCGATAGCAATCTTATTGGAGAGCCAAATAATGGACATTTTTTGTTTGGCAGCAGTGCTCAACGTTGGGAAATTCTTAAGAAATATGTGCCCGGATCCCTTCACAAACTTTCCAATACAAGATGGTCAGCTAGAATTGAGGCAGTGAAACCATTTGCAAATCATCTGAAAAACCTTAGAACATCATTAGAAGCCTTAAGTGATATTAATTTAACTGCTGAAGCTCGAAGAGATGTAAATGGCATTTTAAAATATATGCACAAATTTGAATACGCCCTGATGTCTTTGATTTGGTGCAAGGTTCTGTGTAGGCCGCCTCATATTTTCCTTCAATACGTACATTTTTAATTCCGATTCTGAAAGACAATTATTGCTGAATGCAGCCATTCGCCCATTTCACTCTTCTTGCGAAAGCTCGAGCCTCGAATGATTCTCCAGCCATGTTAGTCGATGGCTGTGGATTCTACTTCCTCTTGATTACTTAACCACCGTCGAGTGAAGACCGTCTCATCGCAAAAGTTCAGAGCTGCCCACGCAGCAAATAAGTTGCTTAATACTTACTAAGGTACGAACAAATTCTAAGTTCTCATAGAATCAAAGTTTTTTTTTCTCAATTTGTGTTACTTCGCAAGTAGCAATTTAAGCGAGATTCCTGTGATATCGCGTTTTGAGACCGCTCGGTATCAAGATATTGATCTAGCCATCAATTTCATCTGTGCTAAAGGAGAGACTGTTACAAGCTCGATTTAAGCCTAGGAGAGGGAACAAGTAGCCACGTGTTTCGCCATCTTCACGCAGGCTAACCTATATCCACCTAACCTACATTTAAGACAACCGGTACCACAGGTTAACCGGCCAAAGCAAAAATATCAGAAAATTGCGACTCCGCACAAGGTAAGAAACAAGTATTACGGTGTAAGCGTCATTTTAAGGTCACGTATACATTTGTCGTAGGAAAAAGTTTCAAGGCGAGACTTTTATATTCGACGCGGCCTTGGGTGTCGTCGTCGACACACGAGCCGCGATCCTGTCCATCGGAGCACCCCTGTGAAACCTACAGCTTCTGACCAAACCTCAAATTTGGCAACACTGACATAAGTTGGAGAATACAATTTTAAATATTGAACATGAAATACTTAACTTATAAAACTTAAACACTACCTACATTTATATAAAAAAAAAAAAAAAGGCATGCGATTAAAATAATATTACAACACTGCATTACAACACTACATTACAACACTACACTACAACAACAAACACACATCATCATATTCGAGCTGCCTAAACGGATCGGACAGCGACAACATCTTATCCGGCAGCATCGGCATCCACTGATCAAACCACTCTTTCAAATGATGGTTTCCTATATACCCAAGCATAGAATAGCGAGATTAGACTAAGCTTATATTGTTTTTATTAAGTAGAACTCTTATTAACCCATCTCACTCAAGAGCAAAAAGATAAGTATAAAAGTTCCAACTTGTTCCTCGAGAACACTTTTTAATGCATATATGATAACATACAAAATTTTTCCCCATCATCGTTTAGCTTCATAGTAACAGAGTTAAAAGAACTCAAAATTGCAACACCCCCGCCTTCCCGTAAAGACGTGCGCACCTCTTCGGTGGAGGAGACAAATTATGTAAGTGGTGAGTGCTAAAATTAAGTTATTTTACTAGAAATTTTGATTGTTGACATATGTGTATGAAGGAATATATTTAAAGTGGAATAGTGCTAAATAAGAACATTGAGTGAGGTAGGTCAAGATTTAATTTGATGAGATCGATATTTAGAAATTATGATTTAGGTGCTCTTTCACATTAGTTTCATTTTCTATTGAAGTTTCTCATTTCGTTCCGACCAAAAAGGTCAATGATCTCAAAGAATGATCAGCTGTGAAACAATTAATTTTTTGTATTATTGAACTAAGAACCTATCGAGATTTATGAATTCTAGAACTCTAATGTGAATGGATATATTATAGGTATATAGTTTTTTTTTGAGATTATGATAACTTTTAATGATAAAACCTTATACTTTTGATGTTATATTCCTCTTGAAACAAAAACTATTCAAATAATCTTAGACTTAAGTTTATGAATTTTTATATAGGTATTAATTATAAATAAATAATGAACAGATTTTTGAAAGAATAATGAATATTTTTCGGTATTATTTTGTGGAGATTATCGATATTAGTATGGATTGCTAAAGCAAGGTAAGAGAGCCTAAGGAAAGGGCAAAGCGAAAGGGTAAAATGAAGGTTAATGTGTGATTAATTTCATGACGTCAGATAAGGGGTCATTGCTGGAATATAGGAATAGGAGTGGTGCAGTGACCACGGAGTCACTATATATGTAGCGACTTAGGGGAGGGTTACACTCCAGGGCTAAGAACACCTATAAGCCCCAATGAAAAAGCTTTTGTTGTCGTTAAAATGAGTTAAATTAGAAGGAACGAGATTTAGAAGATTATTTTGTGGTAAGGCGATTTTCGACTCGAGGCACGTTATTCGACGGTAGTCCAAGGGAAGCCGCAAGATCCCACCCCTCCGACGAGCAAGCCCAATTGGCCATGCTAGCGTGCCTACCCGCAGCTCACCCCTAGGACAACCTACTCAACATACACCCAAATTCCTTGAGATCCTGTGGATCAGGGCTATAAGGGTATATTTGCATACGATCGCACCTAGTTGAATAGGAACAGCTTAAATACCGTTACACAGGTGGCGCCCAACGTGGGGCGAGAATTCGTAGACACAAAATATTTGTTTTTAAGCAACTATTCAGATTTAAATTTTTTCCTTCTCAAAAATTCATATAACTTTCGTTAGCACTCGAGATTTCTGTAACATTATACAATGAACTGAGGTGAACATGTCCAGGAGTATGAGGTTATAAATCTTATCTTCGTGTAGCATTTTCCACCGGAGTTTACCATGGTTAGACAGACTTTAATTTTTTTTGTCCAATTCAATGTCCTGAAAGACATAAAGTACACTTGTACTTGTTTTCAGCTTGCGCTGATGGAAGAATATAAAGTTTATAAAGAAAGTTTGTTGTTTCATTGGCCTGGAGGATTTTCACGGACGACCGGGAGATATAGGTCCTGGTGGACCACTTCTCCGTCCGTTGCGCCCGGATTATGTTCCAGTCAACAAAATTTTTGAAGAAAAAAAAAAAAAACTGATACTCGTTCTAGAACTCAAAGTATATAATCGTTAGTATTTCAAAGTATCAGTCTGAGCGACTGAAGATGGTGAGCTAGAAGCTTTCATTTCAAAGCGCTACAAGATTTTTTTTTCTCTTTGAACCACGATTTATATAACATTTATATGAAACATCTTACGGCGACAGATTCTTTCTTCTTTCTATCACATTAGATACCTTTTTTGTTTTTGCCTTAAACTCGCCTTAACTTTCCTTAGCTCTCAATTCATGATTGTTGCAGATAAACTACATATAGATTTTTTTTTATTGACCATAACATATTTGTTTTTGGAACCAGTACCTTTTATTTTTTTTCCTTAATATATTTGAAATTAACGGCCATACCTATACTTCACATTCCAAAACATAACATATTATAAAATCTTAATTTAAATAAAAGAAATAACAACAACAACATCAACAAATATAACAACATAAATAATGACCCGTGGGAATAAAAAAGCAACTGAACCAGGTTCATCTAAGAACGCTGGTGATACCCAAGACCGTGCTGAGTCATCTCATGAAAATAGGCAAGGCAATACGTCCCAAGAAGAGCAACTACAACAACACATCCGTAACATAGTGACTGCTTCCTTAGGCTTAAGCAGAGCCGAAGACTTTCAAGCTCGCCAAGCGAGTATGAAGCAGAGCGTCAGAGCTTACGGCTGGAGATAGCCAAGTCAATTCGAGAAGAGTTAAGAGCAATGACAATAACGCCACAAGGAGCGGCAGAAGACCAAATCACTGAACAAAACAATCCCCAGAATGCGGATCAAGAAACCGACCGAAATTCAAACCGCTTAGAAAATGTGGATGAAAATGATATTAGGGCTCAAAATAACCCTAATAGAAACCCCGATCATATTCAAGCCCGCCGAGCAACCGATGATCGAGAAAGCACTCGCGACAATCTCGAAAGTGTTCCTCAAAGCGAGAACATACAAAGATTCATTAATCGACTAGATGGTATGGATTTAACCTCAGCAGGACCCAGCAATCGAGAGTCTAATCCCGTGACGTGGTCGCGTCCAATAGACTTTAAAAAATGGGGACTCCGTTTTGACAACGAGAAAATGTCAGTGGAGGATTTTCTTTTTCGACTTAACCGTATGAGGACTAGCTACAAGGTCCCGTGGGAGGATATTTTTCTTCATTTTCAAGTCTTTGTTGCCGGAAGCGTAGAAACATGGTTCTGGACATATTCGAAAGCGAACCCTGGTGCTACATGGCGACATTTGGAGCTTGCGCTGCTGGAACAGTACAAAAGTCTTGAGACAGATACGGAAATATCTAGGAAAATGTTCGATCGTCGTCAAGGACAATCAGAGAGTTTTGACAGCTTTTACTTAGATGTACTTCGGTTGAACTCACAGATGCACATCCCGAAAAACCCACGAGAACTTATAGACCTTATAAAACAAAATGTGAAAAGACGCATCGGTGAACTAATAATAACTTTTTCTACGAATAGTTTACCCGAACTTGTACATGTTTGCCGCACTGTAGAAAAAAGGATAGGTCAGTACGAGACAATGAGATCCAAAACGTCTCCCTTTCCCATGACAGGTGTCACCCAGAGACCAAGAGTGAATGAAATCGAATTATCATATGACGATAGAGCAGAGATCGGAACGGTTGAAGAGCTTTCACTCCGAAGAGGTCCAAGTTCGTTTACATGTTGGAACTGTAAGATAAAAGGACACACATACAAACAGTGTCCGACAGCCCAGAGAAACCTTTTCTGTTTTCGCTGCGGCTTAGAAAATACCACATCACCACAGTGTACGAGATGTATGGAAAACCGGAACCGGGGCAATCCGTCCGGGGAGATTCGCCCTCCACCATCAAACCCGGAGCAAAAGCGGTAAAACTCAACGTTGACCACAACCAATGCTTCAATGATTCACCTGCTATTACAAATTCACCAGACTTACCAAATTCATCAGACTTACCAAATTCACCGGACTTAACTTACCAACCAGATTTACAAAACAAACCCGACCCACAAATCCATACCAACTTACCAGACTTTACATACTTACCAGATGTATCGAAATATAACAAGAATCTTTGTGAAGAAAAACAAGTTCATATCCTTGAAAGACCCTTCATCAATGCAGAAAATAGCCATAGTAAAATGAATACTAATTCTGTTCAAAAACCTTCTCTACACGACAGGTTGATGAATTACTACTCTGTACGAGACCGTATTTTTAAAACACCTTCTAACAAAGTTGTAAAACTTAGACATAGGTTCAAGCAAAAGCGGGAAGCACATCGAGCTATAAGTGCGACGAGTTTGTGTAGTACAGAGGACCCAAGGCCATATGCTAGCATTAGTATTTTTGGCAAAAAGATGTTAGGTTTATTAGATAGTGGGGCTAGCATTAGCTGTTTAGGCGCGGGTTGTATAGAGCTTCTGAGAGCTGAGCATATTGCCTTCAAACCCTTTAAGTCAAAAGTTAAGACAGCCAGTGGTCATAACCAACAAATAATAGGTGAGCTTTCGACGATGGTCGATTTCAAGGGAGTTTCAAAACCTATTTCCTTTTACTTGGTACCTTCTTTGGAGCAGCCATTGTATTTAGGAATAAATTTTTGGAAGACCTTTGAAATTGCACCACACGTTATTTCGGAAATATATCCTTGTTCTGGTTTGCGCGATTCAAGTGTCCACGAGCTTACTGCAGATCAAACTAGGAAATTGGAAAATGTTATAGGCTTGTTTCCATCCGCCGCTAAACTTGGGCTTGGTAAAACAACCCTAGAAGAACATATAATAGACGTAGGCGAGGCCGAGCCCGTTAAACAACGTTTTTACCCGGTCTCTCCAGCGGTACAAGCCCGCATGTATGAAGAGTTGGACAGAATGATTTCTTTGGGGGTGATTGAGGAAAGCCAGAGTTCCTGGAGCTCACCCATGGTTTTGGTTCAAAAACCCGGGAAGAATAGGTTGTGCCTCGATTCCAGAAAGGTGAACAAAGTAACGAAAAAAGATGCGTACCCTCTTCATCATGTGGATGGCCTGCTCAGTCGACAAACTGATACGCATTACATATCCACAGTTGACTTGAAGGATGCGTTTTGGCAAATACCCCTGGAGAGAGGGTCAAGGGAGAAAACCGCGTTTACCGTGCCCGGCCGACCCTTATATCAGTTCACGGTCATGCCCTTTGGACTCTGCAATGCCGCTCAGCGACTTTGTAGACTTATGGACAAAGTGGTGCCACATGAACTGAGACAACATATTTATGTATATCTTGACGATCTGCTAGTGGTTTCAACGACATTTGAAGAACACATTACCATACTTACCAAACTGGCAACTCTGTTGAAAAACGCTGGGCTGACTATCAACTTAGCCAAGTCAAAATTCTGTTTTAGGGAGCTAAGGTTTCTAGGATTTATAATAGGTGGTGGATGTATAAGAACTGATCCTGATAAGGTATCAGCTATAAGAGATTTCCCGATTCCCAAAACCGCGAAACAAGTCCGCCGCTTCTTAGGATTAGCCGGATGGTATAGGCGATTCGTCAATAATTACGCCTCCTTAGCTACCCCACTGACGGATACTCTTAAGAAGTGTAAGACTTTCAACTTCACGCCAGAAGCCTTACAGTCTTTTGAGCAATTAAAGAATGCCTTAACTTCAGCCCCGATTCTTGTTAACCCAGATTTTCGAAAACCATTTAAGATCCTTTGCGATGCGTCCACGTCAGGAGTAGGTAGTGTGCTATGCCAAGAAGATGACGATGGCCTTGAAAGACCTATTTATTACTTTTCCCATAAATTGACATCCGCACAACGAAACTATAGTATAACCGAGCTCGAGTGCTTAGCAGCCGTGCTCGGTGTTGAGAAATTTCGTTCGTACGTTGAAGGGCAGGAGTTTAAAATTGTGACCGATCATGCCAGCCTGAAGTGGCTTATGAATCAGAAGGACTTAAGCGGCCGGTTAGCTCGATGGAGTCTTCGACTTCAAAGATTCTCTTTTGAAATAGAGCATAGAAAGGGTAGTCAACATGTTGTTCCAGATGCGCTTTCTCGCGTCTACTCCGTTGATGCGATAGAGCTTGGAACAAACACGACAATGATCCCCTCCGATGTTCTATATATTGATCTTACAGATCCGGCTTTCAAGTCAGAGGAGTATGTAGGGTTAATCAAAACAATTGAGGAAAATCAAAATCAGCTGCCTGACCTTCGTATATCAGATAATTTTGTATATAAGAAAGTCAAACCCAGCACAGGGGACACAACAGGAGATGATTGTTCCTGGAAAATGTGGATCCCATCCATACTGACCAACCGTTTAATACAACTGGCTCATGAGCCACCACGAGCAGCGCATGGTGGGATCAGCAAGACTTTGTACCGCCTTCGCGATCGTTTTTACTGGCCTAATATGGCGGCACAAGTCAAAGCGTTCGTGGGGGAGTGCAATGTATGTAAAACTACAAAAGCCCCGAATTATGTCCTAAGACCACCCATGGGACAAGGTTTCATTGTTGAAAGGCCCTTTCAACATGTCTATATAGATTTCTTGGGACCATATCCCAGGTCAAAAAGTGGGAATACCCAAATAATTGTATGCTTAGACCAGCTAACCAAATTCGTTTTAGTAAAGCCCTTAAGAAGAGCTACGAGTGAAACAGCGATTAGATTTTTAGAAGACGAAGTTTTTTCGGTATATGGTGTACCCGAATCCATACTCTCGGATAATGGAAAACAATTTGTTAGCAAGGAATTTTCAAGACTTTTAATGAATTATGGCGTTAAGCACATTAGAACTGGTTCTTACGCACCCCAAGCGAACGCCAGCGAAAGGGTCAATCGCTCTATTTTGGCGGCCATAAGGTCCTATATAGGCTCAGACCAATCAACCTGGGATAAACACCTGGTTTCTATCGCGAGTGCGCTGCGTACGACCGTACACTCGGCCATAGGTATGTCACCCTACGAAGCCTTGTTTGGGCAAAGTAAGGTTGAACATGGGTCCGACTACACATTGTTGAAAAAATTAAAGAGTCTAAATAATTCAGAATTTTCCATCATACCACAGTCTGCAAAGATGAATATCATCCATGCCAGGATCAAGGACTCCCTAGCCCAATCTCATAAGCAATACGAAAAAAGTTATAACCTTAGGAGTAAGGGTGTCTTATATAAAATAGGAGAAAAAGTTTTTAAACGAAACTTTATCCTGAGCGACGCACTTAAGCATAGGAATGCAAAGTTATGCCCCAAGTTTGTTCCTGCTATCGTCAAAGCTTTTGTTGGAAACAGCTTGTATGAGCTCACTGACTTGAACGGAAACAACTTGGGAGTCATACATGCAAAGGATATTAGAAAATAAGAACTCAGCTATAACCTAAAAGACTAAGGCCTTTTTTCTTTCCCATATCCGGTAGTAAATACCAAATATTGAAAAGCTGTGTGTAGGCCGCCTCATATTTTCCTTCAATACGTACATTTTTAATTCCGATTCTGAAAGACAATTATTGCTGAATGCAGCCATTCGCCCATTTCACTCTTCTTGCGAAAGCTCGAGCCTCGAATGATTCTCCAGCCATGTTAGTCGATGGCTGTGGATTCTACTTCCTCTTGATTACTTAACCACCGTCGAGTGAAGACCGTCTCATCGCAAAAGTTCAGAGCTGCCCACGCAGCAAATAAGTTGCTTAATACTTACTAAGGTACGAACAAATTCTAAGTTCTCATAGAATCAAAGTTTTTTTTTCTCAATTTGTGTTACTTCGCAAGTAGCAATTTAAGCGAGATTCCTGTGATATCGCGTTTTGAGACCGCTCGGTATCAAGATATTGATCTAGCCATCAATTTCATCTGTGCTAAAGGAGAGACTGTTACAAGCTCGATTTAAGCCTAGGAGAGGGAACAAGTAGCCACGTGTTTCGCCATCTTCACGCAGGCTAACCTATATCCACCTAACCTACATTTAAGACAACCGGTACCACAGGTTAACCGGCCAAAGCAAAAATATCAGAAAATTGCGACTCCGCACAAGGTAAGAAACAAGTATTACGGTGTAAGCGTCATTTTAAGGTCACGTATACATTTGTCGTAGGAAAAAGTTTCAAGGCGAGACTTTTATATTCGACGCGGCCTTGGGTGTCGTCGTCGACACACGAGCCGCGATCCTGTCCATCGGAGCACCCCTGTGAAACCTACAGCTTCTGACCAAACCTCAAATTTGGCAACACTGACATAAGTTGGAGAATACAATTTTAAATATTGAACATGAAATACTTAACTTATAAAACTTAAACACTACCTACATTTATATAAAAAAAAAAAAAAAGGCATGCGATTAAAATAATATTACAACACTGCATTACAACACTACATTACAACACTACACTACAACAACAAACACACATCATCATATTCGAGCTGCCTAAACGGATCGGACAGCGACAACATCTTATCCGGCAGCATCGGCATCCACTGATCAAACCACTCTTTCAAATGATGGTTTCCTATATACCCAAGCATAGAATAGCGAGATTAGACTAAGCTTATATTGTTTTTATTAAGTAGAACTCTTATTAACCCATCTCACTCAAGAGCAAAAAGATAAGTATAAAAGTTCCAACTTGTTCCTCGAGAACACTTTTTAATGCATATATGATAACATACAAAATTTTTCCCCATCATCGTTTAGCTTCATAGTAACAGAGTTAAAAGAACTCAAAATTGCAACACCCCCGCCTTCCCGTAAAGACGTGCGCACCTCTTCGGTGGAGGAGACAAATTATGTAAGTGGTGAGTGCTAAAATTAAGTTATTTTACTAGAAATTTTGATTGTTGACATATGTGTATGAAGGAATATATTTAAAGTGGAATAGTGCTAAATAAGAACATTGAGTGAGGTAGGTCAAGATTTAATTTGATGAGATCGATATTTAGAAATTATGATTTAGGTGCTCTTTCACATTAGTTTCATTTTCTATTGAAGTTTCTCATTTCGTTCCGACCAAAAAGGTCAATGATCTCAAAGAATGATCAGCTGTGAAACAATTAATTTTTTGTATTATTGAACTAAGAACCTATCGAGATTTATGAATTCTAGAACTCTAATGTGAATGGATATATTATAGGTATATAGTTTTTTTTTGAGATTATGATAACTTTTAATGATAAAACCTTATACTTTTGATGTTATATTCCTCTTGAAACAAAAACTATTCAAATAATCTTAGACTTAAGTTTATGAATTTTTATATAGGTATTAATTATAAATAAATAATGAACAGATTTTTGAAAGAATAATGAATATTTTTCGGTATTATTTTGTGGAGATTATCGATATTAGTATGGATTGCTAAAGCAAGGTAAGAGAGCCTAAGGAAAGGGCAAAGCGAAAGGGTAAAATGAAGGTTAATGTGTGATTAATTTCATGACGTCAGATAAGGGGTCATTGCTGGAATATAGGAATAGGAGTGGTGCAGTGACCACGGAGTCACTATATATGTAGCGACTTAGGGGAGGGTTACACTCCAGGGCTAAGAACACCTATAAGCCCCAATGAAAAAGCTTTTGTTGTCGTTAAAATGAGTTAAATTAGAAGGAACGAGATTTAGAAGATTATTTTGTGGTAAGGCGATTTTCGACTCGAGGCACGTTATTCGACGGTAGTCCAAGGGAAGCCGCAAGATCCCACCCCTCCGACGAGCAAGCCCAATTGGCCATGCTAGCGTGCCTACCCGCAGCTCACCCCTAGGACAACCTACTCAACATACACCCAAATTCCTTGAGATCCTGTGGATCAGGGCTATAAGGGTATATTTGCATACGATCGCACCTAGTTGAATAGGAACAGCTTAAATACCGTTACAGTTCTTAGCGCTATAAATAAAGGAAGTTTCCTTCTTCGAGCCAGAAACAGTACTATTGACGTTGAAATTCGAGATCTCGACAACTTGATCTTCATTTGAACATTATTCAAAACGGATGAGATCAATTTTTATCTGAATACAAAGCAGTTGCTACTGGATTGGGGGATGTTCCAAAATCGTGCCCATCGAACCGAAAAAGGCAATTAAAGAGACATTTTGAAGAAAACCGAGTAGCTGGAAAGCAAATTGAAACAGACGAATAAATAAATTTCAAGAGAAACACCTTTTACGTCATAGTTGATTCAATTATATGGGGAATTTCTCATCGGTTCGATACGATGAAAAATTTGAATGCTACATTTTCATTTTTATGACAGTTTTCAACAATGGACGATCTTGAGATTAAAAACTCTGCTACAAGGTTCATCCAAAAGTATAACTCGCATGTGTCTCAAGGGTTTAAAAAAGAAGTAATTCATCTGAAACACATTTATGAAGCCAATTTTGAAGAAGAACTTCCGCCATAGAGTTTGCTCAATGCTATTTATTCCCAGAACTTGGAGACGATTTTCCTCAACATTTGTGTTGCTCTCCGTGTGTTTTCCACCATACCTGTAACCGTAGCGCCGAACGTTCATTAAGCGTCCTTGCCAGAACAAAGAAGTTTCATCGTTCGTGCTCATCACAAGATCGTGTTTCCAGACTTGCTACACTATGCATCGAAGCACCTTTGGCAAGGAAATTGAATTTCGATGCAATTATAAGTTGTTTTGCTGCTCAGAAAGCTAGGAAAGCTCGTTTGCCAAACGAAAATATTTCATTGAATGCAAACTAACTCTAATAAAACATTGCAATAATATTTTAATATAAAGAAAAACAATAAAGAGTATTAAATGTAAAACTTTTAAAGTACTTAGTTTTTTTTTAAGACAAATTTCAAATACTTTTACTTAGCTCTATTTTATTTTCATAGTAGGGAATAGATCTTCATGCTACTTTTTTTAATAATTAATCGACCGTATTATCAGTTACTAACATGTCGTTGGCAATATCGAATTGAATGTATGATTCTGTTCGGATTCTGATTTAATCGCATGTAGAATTATTTTCTATCCATCCTCCATTTCAACTAAACTGGAAGATACCCGTAAGATTGATTTGATGATTAACACTTTTTTCGGTTCACTTTGCAAACAAAAAATGAGTATTTCCGTTAATTCCAACCAATTTCATGCTGTTCGTAATTGAAATTAGAACGTACCATATCAGTAGGCATGAACTTTAAAAAAATGGTAAATATGGGGGGGACCGAGATTTTTCCGTCCCGGGCCCGGAATTCCTCTCGACAGCCCTGCCTAGCGACATAAACTTATACTCTGGAGCCAAAACTCAACGAAGACGAAAACTTCTACGAAAAGACCAACTTTTAACATTACAGAGGATACATTAATTACAAATCTGACTTAAAAACTTCTCTATCACTTAAGGTTTTTGAAATATTAATTTTTTTTTAAATTAAAAAAACACGTGCTAGGCTTTTTGAGGTTTTGATTGAATTCGTGATGGTTTTCTAAATCTATGATCAATCTCTTCGATATTTAGTTGAGATATTTATAGTTTTTCATAAAATGTTCCAAAAATATTCATAAATTGTTAGATTTCACGTCCCTCAAATTTATCTTAGGAAAACGCTGAACCATTTGTGCTAAAACGGTTTTCAACATAGAAAAGCAAATTGGATTGAGAGTAATTTTTTTTTCGTGTAACGAATTTGTCATTTTAACAATTCTACTATATCAAGTTTTTGAAATATATTAAAGAGTTTAGAAATAACGTTGAAAACGGATAATTTTCAAACTTGACCAGATAGTTCAAATCAATTTTGGGGTTCGAAATCAGCACTACAAATTATGTAATTTCATAACTATATGAAAATATTAATTCTAAGGATTCCTCAAAACTTCATTTGGAGTCAAACTAGAAACTAGCGGCCATTTTGATAGCTATCAAGTGATTCATTTCGAAAACACTTCCAAATTATGAGAAAATTCCATTTTTTAAAAATCATGAAATTCGAAGTTCGAAATACTACGTCCATTTTAAGGTCAACATGATGAATTTCACTTTTGTTTTAATAGAAGCGTCAATAAACAAAACTGCAGTTTTTGAAGTATTGATAATCCTCAAGTGTTTCTTGACACAACGTTACATCCACAAAAACTGATTGATTGGGATGCTTTCTAAGTTGGTAGAATAATTGGTCCGTTCTTCTTTTAAAACGATGCTGGCCAGAACTTTACGGTCAAACGTGACCGCTGTAGAGCCTTGATTAATGACTTTTTCTTTCATCAATTGAGCATCCATGATGTCCAGGTATTGTAGTTTCAACAAAACGCGCGCCACGATGCTACTGCTCACGTTCCGCAATTGATGCATTGACTGAAACATTTGGTAACCACATAATTTCACGTTACTGTTACGGATCTGCGATTTAATGCCACTTGACTGTGTTCTGTGGGGATATGTGAAGTGACTAGTCTTCGCCGATAAGTCCAAAACGATTGACTATTTGGAGAACAAATTTTGTTTCGTTATAGCCGTTATAGGGCCAGAAGTATTGGAAAAATTCGTAGCAAATTGGACAACAGTGCTAAAATTTGATCTTTAACCAAACCAGATTATTGTATGAAATTTTTCTGCAAGTGTTTCTATTATCTTGGCCATAGCTGTCCCATAGTCCCAGAGACTAGACAAACATTTGAAGTATATTGATTGGATGTTGGATGTCACAATATAAAAGACAGGACACCGGAGCAGAGCAAAGAAAGAGACAACAAAAAGAGATAAAAAGAGTATAGGAGAAAAGGAGTTGATTTTAAGTTTTGAGATGTGTATAGTTTACAATCAACTAAACGTTCTACAGAAGTGTGTATTTTGTGTCCAAGATGTCCAATAAAAAGGATATATGTAAGCAGTAGTCCTAGTTCTAGTTAATTGAAAAGTTTTGTTTGACATCGAATATAAACTTCTAAATAAATACATATGAACTGTAAATGTTTCTGCAATTTAATTATCTTAAAATTCTTAATTAATAATAATTGACCAAAGGACATCACAGTCTTCACTCCACTCCACTCTTTTTCTCTTTTATTTGTTCCTATCTTTTATATATTGATATAAAATTATAGTATTTTGAATTGACATTCTAATGAAATGGTATTAATTTCTTGAAATGAATTATAAATTATTAATTTGGAATTAGGCCTTATGTATATTTATCTTTTGGTTCCTTTAACTTTAGGTACACAAAATTACAAATAAGGATTAGTGTTTATGTTACTAATTTTATGTATAACTTAAAAGGACATTTATTTAAATCCTTTTTATCAAAAAGAGGTCAATTAGCAAGATCAATAATTTAACATCAAGTCATTCTTAGAATCTTAAACAGTATTTTCTTTTTTTATTCTGAATGGATAAGAATTGAAAGTTCTGAAAGCCTAAAAACTAGTTAACAACTGGACAAACTTTTCCAATGATGATTAACCCTCTCCAATAACCCATACCTACCTTCCCAATCTACAAGCTTAGAGAAGAACCAAGTTCTGATTGAATAGATAATTAGCTTTGAAGTTTTTCGTGAATGTGAATACATCCAGATTTGCAGTTGAATTTTAGATAAATCCAAACTGCCGACATATCTATAGGTAAACCTTTTCTATCCGCAGTTAGAGCTTCAATAGAGGGAAGAGTATAGAAAACTAAACTAAACTCACTGCATTGGCCTACAAGTACAAAATACAAAATACAAAATATTGTTCGCATATGCACAAAGGATATCCAATCAATCAATCACTCGATCACGTACTGTCACACAAACGCACTTGACAACTCCGCACCTCCGAACAAAAACATAGAATTCCAAATCAAAGTACTTTTACCTACCTACCTTGCGACGACGACGACGAACGATGAGGACGAGCACTAGGACAACGACGACAACGACGACGACGACGACGACGATGAAAACAACCAGGACATCACCGCTATCAGTCCTGTATATGGAGTATCGAGTACCTACACTGGCTCGTACAAGCACTTAACCTCATTCGATGTGCTTGGGATGTTGTCATCGTCATCCTCGTCGTTGTCGTCGTTGAGTTGGTCGTTCGTATAGTCGTTGTCGTCGATGTCCTTGCAACAGGATTAACATGTCCAATGCATATTGTTAAAGTGAAGAAGAGAACAAAGAACACCCACAAGGACTTGAAACATTCAAGCAAAAAAAGAAGACGAAACTCTCCCTCACAGATAGAAGCACATAAGCAGTGAGGACACGTATTGGACAAACGGACCTCAAATGCAAAAGAAGCAAAAGTACCATCCGACTTCGTGGACTCCGCATGCACTGCACATCAACATATCCTGGACTTATGGACATTGAACACCCCCTATTTATGGTTCTATACCTTCCTATGGAAAAGAATGCACAAATTTAGGATGTTAGGAAGGAAGGAAGGACATCATGGTACATACACTCTCCATATCCGCGGGAGTATACCTGGAATCTAGTACCGTGTATCTGTAGTGTATGTGGGAGTATAGATACTGCAAACTTGAATCTCAGCACAAATAAAGTGTCCTTTGTAACAATTTTGGGGCCTACTTCAGTTCTAAGAACCTCTGGATGGAAACCGCATTGAAGAATGTCAACGTATAAAGTTGTTGGAAAAGGGGGCGGGTCGGGCCAAGCGACGAAGGACGAAACGACACACATAGTTAATTCACTGTGCTTCTCTGATGTGGACCGAGAGGGTCCTTTGGACCGCTTGGTCTACCTGAGGGAGCAGTAGGTACAATTTTGTACAAAAGTACTTTTATGTCCAACTCATCGATGTATAGATAGACTCAAAACGAAATTACATGGGGATTTGTGTTAGATGAGGATCGTTGTGCATAGTTGGTCAAACAATACCTATCTACCTAACCTACCTGCCTACAACACAACACACGCTATGGACTTAGACTCTGGTTCAGTTGGGTTTTGGTTGGGTTGGGTTTGGTTTGGTGCGTCTACGAGTATAATAGGCAATAGGCACTGTGTCGTCATTTTGCAGTGTAAAACTAAGGCTAACAAGGATTTTGAATCCTAGAATCGATAGCACGGATGACTGGTTATGTGTGGATTCATCTTTATGCAACGACACGAACATCAATGCAAACATAAGAATAACACTGTTTCATTTGTGGATAAAACCTTCATATAGAACCTTTACATACATGAGGTAGGCGAGAGGTCCTGAAAACAGGTGATTATGGGAAAAAGCGACAATCCATAGTGATGATGGTTTGGATTTGGCTACACCTTTATAGAGAAAGAGTTGAATACTTTAAATTTTGGAACAATATACTTTTGGGGAATGTTTTGAAGCAGAAAAAATCAAACCAAATCGTTGGACTTATAGAAGACCCAACATTTAACCGCTTTTTTTGGGAGGATTTTTTAGAGAAATTTTGTGGACTCAAGGTTTTTTGTAATACCATTTTTATGTCAAAGGTATAGGGTGAACATAAGGCAAAGGAGAGAGGGTTTGAAATGCAAATACAGAATGTAAGAGCACATTACACATTCGCGCAGTTCGGCTGAAGAACAAATCTCTCTAGTGTACACTCCGACAGAAGAAGGGATCGTAAGTATACTGATGAGAATATTTTGAGCTGGTGTATTACTCGCTAGAGCATAATCCACATTTTTCTCATTGACAGTGGCAATTGTGATCAATAACGCTTTAACGGCACTAGACAGCGTTGAGTTTTCCAGCATTGAATTGAACTCCATTTTTTATTCCTGCTGTCAAGGTCGAGATATAATGAACTTATCATACATTGCTGTTGTAGTTCCATAACCAATGATTTTGTAGGTGGCGCAACAGTCCGTTTAGAACTATTGCCTAGTGACTTACAACTCTCAACCATTAACGTGTGAGAGTAATGTTGCCAGTAATGGAGGGGACCTACAATTTTATGCTGAATCCGAACGGCTAATTTGGGAAAGAACTTTTCAGGAATTTTTTAATTCCTCGCAAGAGGTAATACCCGTGAAAAAAAATGTAGATGGCACAGGCAGGGTTTGAACCCAAGACCTCTGGCATGACAGTCCAACGCATTTTTTTTTTTTTTTTTTTTTAAATTCATTTTTATTAATTCATTCTTAAGACTATCTTAAAGCTAGACAAAAATTCATAAAACTAGCCTAAATTAACCATAACTTACAACTAACTTACTGGTCCCATACGGACACTCTAAGTTAACCAATAATACTTAATGCTAATGCCTTTCGGCCCTAAGATCTATTTAACTTCAATTCATTTTATTTATTTTTGTATTCATTAGAAAATTTAGAAAAAAACTAATGTCAATATCCTTTTTTATTTTTACTTAAAAACTACTTAAAATAAGGTCCTTAATATAAAACTTAAAGCTAACTAAAACTACCTATTCTACCTATAAACTACTTAAACTAGAACAACCACAGCAGCAAATCTAACTATCTAACGTTTTTTGTTTATCATATTTTGTTGTCTTTTTTTTTTTTTTTTTTTTTTTTTTTTTTTTAATGTTTTTATTATTTCTTTTTTTGTTTTTTTTTGTTTTTTTTTTTTTCTGTATTTTTTGTGTATAATTTTTTTTTGTATTTTTTTTTTTTTTTGTGCCACCATGCCTATTCTACTTAAAACTAAACCCTAAAACTATAAAACAAGAATGTAAGCCGGCCAAGGCTTAAAACCCCATCCCGACTACTCACTATCAAGTGCCGATTGAAGCCACCAAAACTGGTTCTCCTGCTTCACCCTATCAGTTCGGTCCCGTTCGGACACAGCCCTACTGAACCGAAGGAGCTCTGCTCCGCCTTGTGCCACGACGTCCCGATTGTACAGGAGTCGCCTATCCACGGTTCGTCGTCTGACGTGGTAGATTAGCGGAACTGCCAATCTATCCTTTATCAGACCGCATCTATCTAAAAAGAGGAATGCCTCTGGTGGAATGAAGCCGCTCAAGCGTGCACTTTCAAAATATTCGTCATTCGGGTAGAACGCCCCGAAAATTAAATTGTTGGTCGAAGACATAGCTCTTGAAATGTGACCTCGAACGAGTTTTATCACGAAATTGTCAATTCTGTTGATTCGTGCCCCGTTGTATAGGACCTCGTTGGAGTAGTAATGCACGTAAGAAGATTCGGCTGTTCGATATAAGCCGGTACAGCGTCGTAAACACTGCCGCTCGAACACCCGAAACTTCTCCATCTGGGAAGGGGCAACGTTGAACCACACAGGACAACCATAAACGATCATCGGCCGTATGAGGGCCATGTAGCAAATTACCTTCACTCTGGAGTCAAGCCGACTGCTAAAAAACAGCCGTTTCGTCAGAGCGAAGGCTCCTCTGGCCCTGGTCAGAGCAGCATTTATATGCCTGTCGAAATATAAATACTGATCTAACCAGATACCGAGGTACTTCACTACACTTTTGCTCGCTAATCGCTGCCCGTGAAGATCAACGATAACCATCTTGCGCCAATTCCTGCACGTATCCCTCGTGGCCCTAGCCAACGGAGTCCGGAACAGAATTGTCTCCGACTTCTGGACATTTATTTTCAGTTTCCAGTCGTCGCAATATCGCTGAATCTTGTCGAAATCACGCTGCAAGAGAATTCTAATAACCTCAACCTTTCGGGCCGTTCTGTACGCAATAAGATCGTCGGCGTACGCAATTGCCTTTGTAAGACTACCTATCAGATCGCTGGTGTAAATGCTGAAGAGAATCGGCGAATTCACCGCTCCCTGTTGAAGACCATTTTTAATTAAGAATGTGTTGGTAGAAGTTACATTGCCACTTTTGACAACAAACTTTCTACCGTTAAGCATATCATAAAGTATATACAACAATGGCTTGCTTATGCCAAGCCTGCTCAGTTTTAGGTAAAGACCCTCTAACCATACGGTGTCAAAGGCTTTTTCCAAATCAACCAGAACAGCACCTGTGCATTGTTGTTTTGTTTTATTCCATTGGATATCAGAAACGAGTTTAGACGCAGCATGAATTGTGTCATGACCCGCCTTGAACCCGAACTGTTTATCCGGAATTATTTTGTTGTCCGCAGCCCACTTAGTCAGAGCCCTATTAATGATCTTTTCGAAAACTTTGCTGATGCTCGGAAGAAGACTTATCGACCGAAGATTTGACGGGTTGGAGTTGTCCTTTCCCTTTTTCGGGAGAGGATGAACCACAGCGGTCTTCCAATGCACTGGATAATATGCATTATTCAGTGCATTATTGAAGAGTGTGGTGTAAATGTCAATTGCCTCCATCGGTAAATGTCTTAGTACAACGTTGGATATACCATCGACACCTGCTGACTTTTTATTTTTTATTGAGTTGAAGATGAGCTGAAGCTCAACCTTCGTCACTAACAAGGGACTTGGTCCCGTTTGCTCGGCGATTATGGCATTTGCCAAGGAATCGTCATTGAACCGCACGAAACCGCGGTTCTCAGTTCGCCATTGTGTTATATCATTTCGAAGGTAAAAGTGATTAAGTAGGGCTCTGTTTTCCAGGTCGTGGTTGGGGCGAATGCGCAGTCCAACGCATTAAACATCATGCCACGGGTACTTTATGAATATTGAAACGAATATGAAAGGCTAAGGGTATTTTCGTTAGCAAAGCAGGCAAGGGCAGATCCAGACTCATACTCCAGGGTCACACACTTGACATAAAGAAGAGTTTTTGAGCATCGCTTAAAAATGTTCTCTAATTTTCTGTAAAGGGCTAAAGTGACAACTGTAGTCATGATATTATGTTAAAACTCTGTTGTTTAGCAAGATATGGATTCTTCTTCTTCGCCAGACACCAAGATTCTGAACAAATAAGTACAGAGGCTTTATGCTAATCCATACGTTATAATAGTAAATATTTTACTACTAGGCGATCTCAATGGAAGGATCGGAAATTTTCAGAACCCAGCTTCACTGGGTCAAAATGTTTCACATGTGTTTAAAGGTGTAAAAAAGTGTTTCGCTCTTCTTAACCTTTTAGGAAGAACAATTCCGTGTTTTTCAAAACACTTTACTTAGATTCGAACAAACAATATAAACAGCTTTTAGTTAAAAAACGGAAAATTTATTTTTGTGGTGTAGCAACCGGTCTCTCATCATGTACATAAGGACTCAAAAACATTTTGGTCAAATGTCAGGTTGCTAGGTAGTTGTAAAAATGTGTCATCTTTGGTGTTTGCAGTTGAAAAACTTGCTGATCACTTTAAAGTTCTTCTGAATCCATTATCGGTTCACCAAACGTTTAAATATGCTCTACCTTAAGGGAAAATCCTGGAACTTGATGGGCCAATTTCAATAAATGAGTTGCAATATACTTTGAAATCAATAAAAGATGATAAGCCTGCGGCGCGCGAATGACGGTATTCCCGCCGAATTTTACAAAAACTCATCAACATATTTTTTGGTTCATATTAATTCATTGTTTAACAGGCTTCTCGAGGAAGAAACTATTCCGGAATCGGGTTAAGAGCATGGATTTGCGCAATATTTAAAAAAGGTGATCCCCAGCGCCCAGACAACTACAGGGGCATAACGATATTACTCTGCCTTCGGAAAATATTCACCCATCTTCTATACTATAGGTTGACGAAATGGGTTGAAGAGAATCAACTACTAAGTAATTTCCAAGCCGTCTTTCGCTCGGGTCTATCAACAGTTGATCATATATTTGCACTAACTACTATAGAACTTTACTTTTTTGTTTGTCGATTTAAAAGCGGCCTTTGATACGGTTAACAGGAGTTCTTTAATTTATAAAATTTCTACCCTAGTCATATCAACAACATTTCTCAACTTATATAAGCTTCTTATAACCAATAACTCTGCTGCTGTACGAAATGGAAGTAGAATGTCTAATTTATTTAATACAAGTGCTGACGTTCCACAAGGTTGTAGATTAAGTCCATTAATATTTGCACTGTATATTGATGATGTATCCAAAGATTTCCCTGGTGGTATTAAGTTTGGTGAAACATTAATAAAAATGCTTCTAAACAAGGATGATATTGTTCTATTGGTTGATAATCATATAGCTTTGAAGTTACAAGTAAACAAGCTCAAGCGTTTTTGTGATTTATGGGATTAAGGTATAAATCTTGAAAAGTTGAAAATCGTGATTTTTGAAAACACTCAGCGAATAACAACTTCCCAAGAAAAATGGTTTTTGGAACGTGAACTAATAGAAATACTAAATTAGTTCAAATACTTAGGTTTTCGATAACTCACAACCTTGATCTCCGCACACCATGTTAAAGAAAAGTGCACAGCAGCCAAAACGGCAATAAATCTTATGTGGAGTAATTTCTTCTGTAACAAGTATGTGGATGCAACTGCATAATATTGACCAGAAAATTTACGATCGGATGAGAACTGACGTATTCAGACCTTCTGGTCGAATGTGAGTCTTATTTTGAGCTCGGGATTTGTCCTTTCGTTCGCTCTTGCCGGGAACCTTCACTGTTGTACTTTAGGTTTCTTTTGACCTTAGCTTAGACGTTTTTACTTGTTATCAAAGTTTTTTTATACAACAATTTTCGCTGGTTATAACGGTTTTCATTGGCTCAAGTATTTACCTCACCACTCCCTCCCACATAGTTAGTTAGTTAGTTATAGAAACTTTATTTATAATATTTCAATTATATCTACAATAAATTTCATAGTTTAATATGGTTTGGCTTAAAGCCGTCTACCACATAGTGGGGAAAGTTTCTAGAGCCTTCTTATTCTAAGGCCGCGTTTCCATTTGCAAGAAAACTTCTGCAATAAATGTCCGATAATAATCTGTTCGATAGTGAATTGCAAGTGGAAACTACCAGGCAAGTTCTATCACTACAGTACTTTCATAACTTCTTGCGAGTATTTGCAAGTGCAATTAGTTGCTAGTTTAAACACTTTTGCATCGACTCGGGACAGTTCTTGCAGCTTATCGAAACAGTTTCGTACATCTTGCGCAAGTGGCAATTATGGCAAAGACGTTTTCTACCATTTTCCTTGCTCTTGACAGTCGATATTTGTAAACTCTGTTATTTGCGGGTTGGTTATTAAACGGGAATGGTTTCATTAGGTAAGGCTTTAGTGCAAATGCATCATCAGCTACTAAAACAAACGGAAGCGCTAATGAGCTTCCTATAGTGGTTTAGTTGATCTAGGGATGTTTAATGTGTTATTATCCAATGCTGAAAATAATGGTGTGTGGAAAAAAAACGCTTCTTGCCACATTAATTGCTCTCCTGGTGTAAATACATCTGCAATAAATTGCGACAGGATGATGCGCGAGCTTCTTGCAAGACATTTATTGCAGAAGAAATTGCAAGAATTCACATGACAATGTAAACGACTGCAAGAAACTTCTGCAAGACTTCCGCGAGTTGACTTGCAAATTAAAACGCGACCTAACACTTCTGGTCGACAGCCTATGGCTGTCTTTAAATCTTCATTTTTTTCATTTGTTTCCTTCTTTTCCTTATTTGGCTTTCGATGTTACTTTTCATAGCTTTAAGAGGTTTATGTGAGCCATCTTATCATATTTGACGGTAAAAGTAGTAGGTGTGAATTCAATCACAACTAGATTTAATATTTAATAGAAATTTGTTTATCTGGTGTTACGTCAAAACTTGAGCTCACTGTCTCGATTTTCAAAATATTTCTTGAGCTGATGATTTATCGGACCTTTCATGACCTTGGCTATGTAAGGGCAATCGATTTATAATTAGTGGAGGATCTATGGTAGAAAAAAGTATTCTTTTGAAAATTTCCTGAAGAGCATCACACACCTCCAGGGTTAAGATCCTAAGTGACTTGAGGTAATAGTTCTTTGAGCTTCCAAGAATCAAACGATTCCCTTATTTTTGATTGTAAAACAACGAATTTCAAAATTACTCATTTTAGTGGATATTTGAACTAATGAATCGTTGTATAAGTTTTTTTTGGTTGATTTTTAAATTTTACAACCGTGGGAGGATTTGAACAAAAACGAATAACTGTGCAAAACCAGAGATTGCACATAACCATCATTTTCATTGATGCTCCCTGATGATGATGATGAACAGAACACATCCATCAGACACCCTCTGGTACTGGATCTGGATGGTATTGTGATTCGTACAAGACCTTTCTATCATTGCCTTCATCATTGAAGCTTCGGGTGAAACAAATTTAGAACTCACCATATATAGTTCACACTACAGGGTACATGAAGAGGTTGTTTTTTCGTGTCGTTTGGAATCCTTTTTTTTAACTAATAAAAGAAAAAACGAAGGAGAAAAAATTCAAGTGAGGAAAGAGACTCTTTGAAATTGAACATCATATGTCCGCAGGATACAGTCATTTTGGTATAGAGCTATCGTTTTTATTAAGCGAACAAGAAGAAACCTCGCTATTGGATTGAGTAACTTAGAACTTGGTTGGTGGCAAAAAGGTTTTATTAATCCTGTCCTATTTCTCTATATCGTCAGTGCCAAAGCTAGTGCCATTGCTATAACCAATGATATAAACGAGAGTATAGTTCTTTCAATTTTGTGATGGTTCATGATGTAGTACTAAGTTTTTTCTTTGTTTGTCTGTTAACTCAGACCAGGGACGTAATTGAAAATAAGAAAAGACAGGTAGGTGGAAACTGAAGCCATCAGATAGACACATTCTTTAGGTAACCTTGTGTTAAAAAAAACTTTGATTATTTGCTGGAAACTTCTAAATTTTGACAAAAAATATCGAAGACTCCATTTAAGTAGAATTTTCTCCCTCCAGTTCAAATAGTATAACGGCAAGAAGGTCTATCCATGAAGAAGCTATCCTCAGTTGAGATTCCGTTCAATGTTGAAAATAGAGAACATAATCTATATGGCCTACACCTTGTCCGACATTAACTTAGATGTAGTAGGTTGTGGCACCAAAACAAATATGGGAAACAACAAAGGGGGATTTGGGACCCCACAATAGTGAAACAGCTTAGAAAGTGATTAATATTCTTGGGAATTGTTCTGTTTTCCTTTAATTTACTACGAGATTGGTACAGGTACTTAACGCCGGATGAAGGCAGAATCCAGCTTACTACATCATATACTCTGTAATGAGTATCTGTGAATTGAAAGCAGGTGAATGCCAATTATGCAACGAAATGGTATATCCACTGTATCGGCTATTTTTATGTTTTATTGTCACAAATCACACAGTTTATTTATTTAAGGGAAAGTTTGGTAACCGCATACTTTCACTATACAGATCCATGAACTGGCCTCCTGTTGTGAGGGGCGGGGGGGTAAATTAGGTTACATGGAAATGGAAACGAAGTAATATTGGTCAAAGATTCAAATCTTGTTTTTGAGGGGAAATTAAAATTAGGTGGCTCAACAGTTCGTTGAGAACTAGGGCCTAGTGACTTAAAACTCAGGAATTGTTAAGTGTGCGAGTAGTATCGTCAGGGATGGAGGGGTTCTACTGTTTTAAGCCAAATCCGAACGGCAAATTTGAGAAAGCACTTTTTATGAAAAGAATTTCTATTGGAGGATTTGTCAATTCCTCGTAAGAGGCATTACCCGTGAATAAAAGAGCTTAAGATGGCACAGGTAGGGATTTAACCCAAGACCTCTGGCATGGCAGTCCAACGCACTAACCACTACGTCACGGGTACTACTTTTGAGGGGAAGTGGCGCAGCGAAATTTAAGAGTTCTAAGATGCCACATGGTGACTGTCAAAAATTATTATAACAAATGCCTTGAAAATGCCTACAAAGGAGACTATATTGTGAAATGAAGCGCTCTCATATATAATGTTTTCAAGACAATTTTGATTGAACTTCTTCAAAGTAAATCATTGCTATACCCTTTTTTATCTCGTGAGGAAAGAGTCCCTGGACATCATCTATTTGGCAGTTCACTTGATGTCCTTCAACACTTTGATGAAAGATTTGCCAACACAAACGGAAAATTCATCGTGACAAAGGAACGTGACGATGAAAGAATTTTTAAAGACGCAACAAAAAAATACCAACTCACACATAAGCTTATAGTCGTGCATATCTATAGATACTATTGAAAGAGTTTTAAGGGTTGAAGTAAATATTACTTTTAAGGACTTGATGTGGATCAAAGGTAGATCTCAAAAAGTAAAATAAAGAAAAAGAACAAGAAAACTTTAAATCAAAGAAACCAAAGAAGATAATAGTCTTTTGTTCTTTCTCGAAATGGGGGAAGTTTGTGACTTGGGGTTGGGTGCTCTTTTCTTATCGCCACTTTTTTGTTGTTGTTGACTGACAGCTAAAAAAAACCGATTGCATCCCAAATCGAACTCAAAAGAACGAAGTTATACTAATTTCCTTTTTTTCACCAATCGCATCTTCATATATGTCTGTATAACCCATTTCAAACGTCTGTCTGTCTGGCTGTCGTCCATCCTCCGTCCTCTGTTGACGTCTCTATCTTCCACTTTTTTCAAAGTCTTAGAAAACAATCTAATAATCTCGGACCAGTGGTAAGGAAAATAGTTTGTAACATTATTTGCCATTATGAAGACAAAGAAAAAGATTTAAAAAAGAAGACCATTGTGTTTAGTGTGGTGTTCAGTTCATAGCCTCTTTCTATGTTATTGAAGGATATGCTAGGAGACTTACGATGATGGACGCCAACGTCAATGATAGGAGTGATTGTGATGAAAAAGTCTCTTTGTCATCGGTTACATCTTACATAGTTTCATTAGAAAGAGGTTGATAGAGATTTGTCCTTTTATGGCACACAAACCGTGGAAGAGAAGTGGTTAGATGGGAAGATGATTGAATACATTTTAGTATAGGTGATCTAGAGTCAAGGTGGTAGTGTTGCAAATTTGAAGTCATTTTTAAACTTTCCATTGAAAGTTATTGCAAAAGCTCCGATTTGTCGGGTAGAACATTTTGAGATTTCACAACTTTTCAAAGTAACTAAAATCTGAATCCATCGTTTTTAGAGATATGTCTGCAGTTTTCTTATTCCGGAAATTTAAAAAAAACGCACGATTTACTTAGCTACTTCTCAAATTTTATTGTACACATTATTTTATTTCAAAAAAACAAAATTATTTTTCAGTTCACAAATTGTATCGAAGAAGGACGTTTTTGACATTTTTCTGAAAAGGTTAGTTTCCTAATAGTTTTTACAAAAAATAGAAACTTAAGTTGTTACAAGGAAATTGGTTACACCTGAAGTTCAAATATCTTGAGATCAAATAAAGATTTTGACTTTTGCACTGTTAACAATTAAAATTTTTAATTTTTTGAACTCAAGATGTTGCTGTTTGCAATAAATTAACTTTGGTTGTTGCCAAACACCCAAAACATCACCCTATAATGTTTTTAGTTTCCTCCTAGCACCAAATAGCAACTTCAATCACGCCTTCATCATCAACCTGTCAAGAATAGCTGTTGTTGTCAATCGCACTTGCCCTAGCACAGAAGTCATCATCTACTCACAACTAGGCCAATGCCAAGGCCATCCAATGCACCTGCACTGTCTTTGCACCATCGACATCGGTTATTACCAACTAGCGGTACCTGCGACCGAAAAATACGAACCTTAGAAGTCAACATCATCATCAACATCATCAACATCGGTCGATCCCAAGTAACTGTTGTTGCGACCGAAAAATACAAATCTTGTATTTTTCGTAACACCTGCACTATTGACACATAAGCACAGAGCATCAACATCAACGGCATCGGCTGCCCTTGACCCATATAGCAAGCTTTCCATCATCGATCTTCGCTCCCAAATAGCGGTAATTGCGACCGACAACGATGACTTAGTTTAAATTAACTAAGCTGAAGCAGTAGCAACAACCAACAACAAGTGTTATGCAGGTGCACAGATGCAACTCGAAAGAAGTATAAAAGCTTATACTGTGTAGGCGTAGGACACAGTCCATTATCATTTGTAATCGACATAGCATCTCCGCATTTATTTAAATAAAGAAAAAAGTATATTAAACTTGCAATTCTATCGCCTTTTATTTTTTTTGTGTTTGGTTCACTTCGCATTTTCCTTGCTCTAATATTCGGCTAAAAAGCTAGCTGCATCACGAGATTTTAATCCTATATTGACGTCACGATTCCGTTCGTCACCCCTTTCATTGGGTCTATCGAGTCCAAACTTGAAAATTGATGTCTGATCACAAGAGACAAACTACAATGGTCTCTCAACAGCTTTGAACCATTTAAATCTGCAGGACCAGATAGGTTAATACAAAAAGCCTTAGACATAACTCCACCAATCCTGGAGGCAATTTTTAACAGCTGTCTATATCTATGGTCCATATTCTCTCGGCTTAGAAAAATGAAGACAAAGTTGTTTTTATACCCAAATCATCATCATTCCTTTTTAAAACCTTAGAAACATTGATTGATATCCATTTAAGGGCAAGTATTGATACAGGACTTCTGCCTACGTCTCATAACATGCCTACTTTAAGGCAAATCGGTCTAAACGGCGTTACACACATTAGTACGCACCATCGAATACTCCCTTCATCATAGAGAGTTCACTATTGTTGCTTTCCTTGACATCGAAGGCGCTTTGAACAACTTGGACACATTTGCAATCACATATCCCAAAATCTAAATTATGAAGATAACCACATTGAGGTGTTTAAAATATGATGTGTAGGTGCATTTGGATGTTGTTTTAAGTAGTCTATCACTTTGTCTTCCTTTTCTCTTTTTTTACTCCCGGTATCTTGTTTATATTGTTCGTAGCAGATACTAGCAACTTCATCACCAATTGATAATTCGCATCCAATGGAGATTGGGTTATGAAAGTCGAGCGATAATTGGCTTCCTTCAAACATTTCGTTTTCGGATTCCTGCAAATCTTTGAAAAATCGTACACATCTAGTTTCACCACTTGGAATCCATGTTCTTCTGGCGATGTTAAAGTAAACGATTTTCCTTGAGTCTGTCCGCAAATAGATTGACAGATTGACCCAGTGTTGGAGCATATATTTCCAACTTGGAATAGTTTGTCTAGCGAATCTTCTATAGTGAGTTTCTCTTCGAAACACTGGAAGAATGAACATCTGCACTAGTTATTGGAATATGTGCAGTCGTGGATGACATGTATGTGGTTTCCGTGGTGTGCGATGATGAGGATGGCTCTTCCAAATTTTCAGCAAATTTTTCCGAAATCCAATTCGAAGTCTCCATAGTTATATTGGGTTCCAAGTACATCGTGGACCACTCGCTGTTTAAGAGTATTGCCACCAAATTCTTTAGCGAACAATTGCTTAATTCTTTCTTTTGGACAATTGTTATTTTCCGAGCGTTTAGAAGGGATTCCGTTAATAATGGGTGATTTTTTTGAGGTTAGGATTTTCATGCATTAGTATTTGACAGATCACGCGGGATTTCAGACATGATGTCAAAGAGAAAGATGCTCAGTATGCTTTGACATTTCATCATGAATAGACTTACTAACGAGCAACGCTTGCAAATCATTGAATTTTATTACCAAAATCAGTGTTCGGTTCGAAATGTGTTTATCGACAAATTTTGTTCAGCGATGAGGCTCATTTCTGGTTGAATGGCTACGTAAATAAGCAAAATTGCCGCATTTGGAGTGAAGAGCAACCAGAAGCCGTTCAAGAACTGCCCATGCATCCCGAAAAATGCACTGTTTGGTGTGGTTTGTACGCTGGTGGAATCATTGGACCGTATTTTTTCAAAGATGCTGTTGGACGCAACGTTACGGTGAATGGCGATCGCTATCGTTCAATGCTAACAAACTTTTTGTTGCCAAAAATGGAAGAACTGAACTTGGTTGACATGTGGTTTCAACAAGATAGAGCTACATGCCACACAGCTCGCGATTCTATGGCCATTTTGAGGGAAAACTTCGGAGAACAATTCATCTCAAGGAATGGACCGGTAAGTTGGCCACCAAGATCATGCGATTTGACGCCTTTAGACTATTTTTTGTGGGGCTACGTCAAGTCTAAAGTCTACACAAATAAGCCAGCAACTATTCCAGCTTTGGAAGACAACATTTCCGAAGAAATTCGGGCTATTCCGGCCGAAATGCTCGAAAAAGTTACCCAAAATTGGACTTTCCGAATGGACCACCTAAGACGCAGCCGCGGTCAACATTTAAATGAAATTATCTTCAAAAAGTAAATGTCATGGACCAATCTAACGTTTCAAATAAAGAATCGATGAGATTTTGCAAATTTTATGCGTTTTTTTTTTTAAAAAAGTTCTCAAGCTCTTAAAAAATCACCCGATATATACAGAATTTTCTTCGCTTCGAAAATTTTCATTTTCAAAGAGAGAGAGATGTCAAAATGTCTTTGATTGAAATCGAATGGATTAGGAATTCCTTCGTCAAAAGTATCTGTAGCAGAGACAAAAGAGATGTGTGGCTCATTACATCTTGGTCGCATCTCGCATGTTGTCGCTTTCCTCATCTCGGCTTCCACGTCTATTTTCAAATTTTTTTCATCGTTTCCTTCGTTTCTTCCACTGCTTTCCTCTTGCTTTTCTCCATCACTATCACTTGCTCCACTGCCTGTGTACTCGGTATATCGTCGTATTTGAATTTCCTTCCGAACTCCTTCTTCTTTTTCCGATTGTATTTTTGTGAATCGTCTGAATGAAGAGAATTCGCTAAGGGAGTTAAATCATTTAATGGTGACTTGTAGAATAATTAACTAAAAACTGTGCCCAGTTTCCGCTGGAAGATTTGTTAGTAAAGGGACACCCCAAGATGGTGTTGTATCCCCTCTCCTCTGGAACATGGTGGTCAATGAAATCCTAACTAGTCTAGATGCGGATGTTTTCAGAGTGACTACCTATGCGGATGATGTTGCTATAGCAGTTTCAGGAAAGCATCTTAACACCATAAAAGAACTCTTACAAAAGACCTTATAGACAAACTAATATTTTGGGCTGTTCGATGTGGACATGGGTGTCAACCAAATTGGTCCTATTTTCGAGGAAATACAAAATTCCGTATGTCAACCCTCTCTATATTAAAGGAATCCAATTCAAATACTCAGACGAGGTTCAATACCTGAGTCTTATTCTAAACAAAATACTAATTTGGAAACGCTATATACAAGAAAGAGTCAAAAAAGCTAATGTAACTTTCTCTTCTTGCCAATAAGCTATTCCTTATAAATGAGGCTTACAACTCCTAACTACGCATTGGTTATACACATCGGTAATCAGAGCGATTTTAATGTTCGGGGTAAAGAGAAGGGTGGATTGCTTTAGAAAAAGCTATAAACCGCTACAAATTAAATAAAGTCCAACGTTCAGCTTGCCTATATATTGTATAAGCAGATCGCTTCGCACTACCCCATCTGCGGCACTGGATATCCTACTGCACCTAACACCACTTAGTATACTTAGTATCTAAACAAATAGCTTCAAGCTCTGCTATTTGCCAATTCAGTGAATGATACATACGTTTTCGAAAAATTAACGCTTTGAAGATTGCAACTAAATCAGAAGAGAAGTAAATATTTCTTGCATCGTTACAGAAATCCTATGTACTAGTAGCATTATTGACCGCTTCAAATATATGTTAATTCCAAAATAGGTGGTCTGTGAAAAAAATGCGAAGATCTAGAAGCTGATTAGTTTCCTTGATGTCAGTGCAACTTTACACGATTTATATTTTCTATTGCTCAATGCTGACAACATCTCAATTGACATCCGAAAGACAAGGGAGTAAATCTTAAACCAAATTTTAATTTCATGTATTTCTTACACGTACAAGTTAAATCCTCAAAAAATTGACATAATATCCTGGGATATATAAAAATCCAAGGTGCAATATCAATTTGTTTCAAGAAGTTCTTGTTCTATATACATACATATGTATATGTATGTATTGTATATGTAGTCGAAAGTGCCTCATCTAGTTAAAGTTGAAAGACTAAGATTGTAATCATTGTAAAAAAGAGATAAATTCGTTTGTGAAGTAAGAAGGCAATTTCTAACACTTTTAATAAAATCTTTGACTTTAGATGGATGGTTGGATGGATTAAATCATTAAGAGAATGATTAAAAAAGTCTTTTTGTTCAAAAATAAGCTTAGAGGAAAAAAAATTATAAAAGCAAAATTAAGGTCATACAAATTACATCAATCCAATTAAACTGGTCTTAGAGTCTTTAAGACTTTTGTTGACTTTATTTATATCAAGTAAAATTAAGGAAACTTTTCTTGGTCCTTATTTTATCTCAAAAACTCAGAAAATATATTTCCTTACCATTTGAATAACCCGCTTTAAAAAAGGAAAATTTAGTTTCAATTCAGAGGCACTTTCACTTGAAATGATATTTTATGGACAGGATACAGTTACAACCATGCAAGTTTGTTTCTTCAAAAAAAAAAAAAGTTAAAACGTAAAAGTCCATGTACACCGTACGTATATGTAAAAGATAGTACAGTTTATTCAATGAAGAATTTGTATTCTTCCAAATGGATGTACACATATTTTTATTTTCCATTGAGAAGCATTCAAAATGTGCAATGTTCTGAATCTCTGTTTATGTAGATTTCCGATATATGTATGTACATATGGATGTATGTGATTTCGAATTGAAAATTCCCTTTTGAGGATTTTTATCCTTTTTTTAGTCTGACAGAAAAAGAGAGTTCAATTGAATGTTGGACAAAATCCATTTTTCTTCTTATCCTTTTCGTTTTTATTTTTTTTTATTATTTTTCTTATCAAAATATTGAAATAATTTTAGTTCTGTAAAACTTCGAAAATTTTAACTTAAAGAAATTAATTTAGTGATGACAAAAATATAATTTCAATATTTTAAAAAAACAGTTGACTGAATTTGATAAAACACTGATGATATGTATAACATGGATAAGATCACCAGGCGCTCAGAGAAATATTTAGCGAAAAGAAAGGACACTTAACTGTAGCGGCAGCAAGGCTACAAAGATGGGCTATCTAATTATCGATGTATAATTTTGAGGTTAAATACAAAAGAGGTTCGCAAGTAGGACATGCAGATGCATTATCTAGGCTACCCGTGCTGGGTTCGACAAATATTCCAGAGGATTTCATAAATGTGCTTAAGTTTGGTCCTGACAACATGAATCTTCTGAAGCTAGAGGATGTCAAAACTGAAACGAGCAAAGATTTTATTTTGAGTAAGGTTTATAGCTGGCTTTTGAACAGGGACAACTTAAAAAATGATGTGGAAACGAAATATTGTATGGGTTGGGTTTGATATCCCGGTTTTTATATTCCCGTTTTTTAAAATCCCGATTTTTTATAATCCCGCTTTTTGTAATCCCGTTTCTTATAATCCCGTTTTTTACTATCCCGATTTTGCAATCAAAACTATTTGATTGCAAAATCGGAATTACAAAAATATTAAAACAAATAAAAAATAAGAGATTTTTCTAAATTCATTTTATTATAACCTTTAACAAATATAACATACCAAAAAAACACAAAAATATAACGTAAAGTAGTATTCTTTTAAAACAAAACAAAAAAAACAAACTGAAATCAATTAACAAAGCAATATTGTTTTCAATTAGTTCAACTGTATACTGTAGGCTATACGACGACGCAAGAAACCAGTTCTACTCATTTTTTTTCGATTTCGAATTATTTTTTTTAAAGCTCGTGATTTTAACACATTAGTTTTTTTAAATAATTTCTCCTGTCCATTTCTTATCTTTTCTACTTCAGTTTGCACTACAATAGCTTCTTTTCTTAAATCCGCAATGATTTTGTACAAGCCAGCATTTTTTCTTCCAACTAAAACTTTTAGCCTGCGATACCCCGCTTCAGCATTATTTTGTGAGAGTATTACACTTGCCTACTTCTATTACGAATGTTATTCATTTTGAACCACTCTGCTAAACTAAGTGCGTCCTCATCATCTTTCAAACTATTTTGCAAGGAGTCATAATAGGAAGAGACTTCCTCGGGTGGAACAAAAGCTAAACTTTTGATCATTCTTATTTTTAATGCAAATTCGTTACTGTTTTCGTATTTGCTCGCAAATTCTTTTTGTTGTACTCGTCGCTAAATGATTTGCCCGAAGTGAATCAAACATCCTCGGAAATCTGAGAGCGGAAAAAACACAGTCGCAGCCGAAACTATCGCCTTTTCGAAATCAGTTATGATTCTTTCGGGCCATAACTCAATTTTTAACTCAGTTGCAACTCTTAGCAACTCGGAAAAAAATATTTCATAACACTTAATTGTCTTTTTTGACATGAAACAAAAAATAAGTGGGACAACACTGTTCTCAATCTGACCGTGGATTGTAAACAATTGACGCATGACAGTGGGAACAACATAAAATGTACCGTCCATTAACCAACATTTTGCTGTTTGCAGGAGAACCAAGTTGGATACTGTTCCTAACAATATAATTTTGTTGCCATCATTTTCTTTTTCTGACAAAACAAATAATTCACCTTCAAGATGTTTCAAATCATCTGGTATATTTATCTCATTGATATCTTGCGGTTCTTTAATCGAAGACACTCGAACATGTGAAATTTTTTGCTTTTAGGCAGAAGTAGATGGCAAACATGGTCTCACAGAAGATTCACATTCCACAACACTGTCACGGATAATCTGCGATGGATTAATACACAGTGATTCTGCAACTCTTTTAATGCTGCTATTTGTTTTACTAATTTCTTTAGCACAAGAATCAGGATTATGGCAGTGTTCTGATGGTGCTATTTTAATTACATGTTCTCCGTCTTTAAGCGTTGTACTGACTCTTCCCTTGCAAAATTTGTTCTTTCTCTGCCAACAGCTCCATCGGAAAACAGCACCTACTTGTTTTTCAAGTTGATAATCGTAGCCTTCAATTATTAATTTTCGGCCACCTTTGTTTGACTTAACTTCACTTATAGCACAATTCATTGCGGTCAATTATTCTGCGTACTCAATTCAATACTAAACAATTTGATTAGGCTCAACTAGTTACTGCAGTAAATGATAGCAGTAAAACCGTTACCGAGAGGCAGATTTGCGGTAGGTATGCATATATTGTTTGTACAAGAGTCCTAATATTAGAAAAAAATGTTTACGTACAGTAAAAACAAAACGAATTACGATGTTATTATGTTTTAGTCAAGTAATTCAACTATCAAACTTTTGAATCCTATTCTTATTCTTATTTATTTTAATGCACGTATTTTGTAAACAAAAACGGGATTGTCGGGATTTGGCAGGATTTTAAAAAGCGGGATTGTGATTGATCGGGATTTTAAAAGACGGGATTTCAAAAAATCGGTATTTTAGAAGACGGGATTATAAAACTTTTTTTTCCGGATTTTTTAAAAACGGGGTTTTAAAAAGCGGGATTCCGATACGCTCCCATATTATATAGATAGAGCTCGAAGTTTTTCGTGTAATGATGGTTGCATATACTATGGGGACAGAATTGTTATCCCAGAAACTTTGAAATATGATGTTATCAGAATGTTACACGATACACATGTTGGAATGACAAGAGTGAAAATGCTGGCAAGAAGTTATGTTTGGTGGAGGGACTTAGATGCAGACACAGAAGAGTTTGTTAAGTGCTGTCAAGTTTGCGCTCAGACTCAAAATTTTACCAAGATAACTGAAGAATCGAACTGGATTCCTTCTTCTTATCCATTTGAAAGAGTTCACATCGATTTTTTTGACATAGATGGGTTAAAGTTTCTTTTATTAGTAGATAGTTTTTCTAAATGGATTGAGATTGCTGAAATGAAAAGTACACAAGCAGAAAAAGTAATTTGCAAATTACGTAATTGGTTTGCTATCTTTGGTTTACCAACTCAGTTAGTGTCTGACAATGGACCCCCTTTTCAATCAGCAGAGTTTATTGAATTTTGTGAAAGTAATGCTATTAAGGTTTTTAAGAGTCCACCATACCATCCACAGTCAAACGGACTGGCTGAAAGAGCAGTTCAAACTGTAAAACGAGTTTTTAAGAATTTTTTAATAATCTAAAATAATCTTTTAAAAATCTAAGTTACAAAATTGACAATTTTTTGCTTAAATACCGTAATACTCCAACAGTTTCGACTAACCAAACACCTGCTAGTATGATTTTTAAATTTAAAACAATAACTTTATTAGATGTTTTAACATCAAAGCCTAAAAATCAAAAGACTACTGTTGAGAATGTAAATACTAACAAACATGAATTAAGCTATTTTAATAGAATTGTTAAATTTAAATATAAAGAAAATATATGTTATTAAAACAACTTTAAATCCCATGTCAAATAGATTTCTGGACATATTATAAAACACATGTCTAAATCACTATATAAGATTTCTGTAAATGGGGTTCAGAAAATAGCTCACATAAATCAATTAAAACACAGTTCTATTCGATTTAGTCCACATGTAACTCCTATAAACAATAAAAATAGTAATGAAAACAAAGTGCAAAGTCAATTGCAATTTGAAGAGGAAAATGATGAGTTTCATAGTGCAGAAGAAGACATTGTTAATGATAATAAAGAACAACTAAAAAAGCAATTTTTGAAAGATCAAAGGAAATCTAATTTGAGAATTAAACGTAAATGAAATAATTCGTAAATAAAAGTGGAAACATTATTCTGTTATAAGTATAAAAAAAAAAAAAATAAATAAAAAAAAAATTTAAAAAAAAAATGTTATTTTATAGTAATTAAGGAGGAGTTTATATGTATATTAAGAACACGAGATTATATATGTATTAATATTCTCTTTACTTCTCTTTTTAATGATATGAATGTATTGGAAAGTAATACGATGTAAGCTGGAGTCAACTGATAGGTTAGAAATAAGTTAGTCTTAAGATGATGAATAAAAGGTACAGACTCAAAAGTGAAATGATGTTCTTATTAAAATATATTAACTGATACTTCTGATAATAAAGCAAATCAAAAATTAAATATAGCAGAATAAATTAAAGTATTATTTGGCATCAGTCTATTTAACATCGCGTACAAAATCTTGTCCGCCGTAATATGTGAACCACAACAACCTGATAGGTCCTTAACAGTGTGGTTTTAGACCAGGAAAGTCCACAGTTGATCAAATATTCACATTACTGCAGAGGCAGATCCTGGAAAACCCCAAAAAAGATCAAGTCACCGACCACCATCTCTTTAACATATGACAGCATCTACAGGGAAGAACTATGTATATGTATATAGAGCCATGTCTAGTTTTGGCATCCTGCCATCCTGGAAACAACTTAACAGAATCTTTACACATCAAAAAATGTTTAAGACAAGGTGATAAGCTGTCATGCAATTTCTTTAACAGCGTCCTTGAAAGAATAGTCACGTCAACTAGAATCACTATCTTTCAAAAGTCTGTCCAATTATAGCTTATGCTGATGACGTTGACATAATTGCAATAAGTTAGCGTGATAATCAAGGGGCTTTTAGGAAAAAAATGTTTTTAGTGGTTAATGAGGGCAAAACAAAGTACATGCTGTCATCAAAAAAGGGCCTACAACACCGAAGTCTCTTTGAGGTACCTTAAGACTTTGTTTAACTAGGCTTCGCTATGATCACAGAAAACATCACAAGCACTGAGATCAAGCGAAGAATTACTCTTGTTAACCGGTGTTTCATTGGCTAAGAAAGCAATTGAGTAGTGAAGCCCTCTCTAAAGCAACTTAAGTGTCGCTATAATAAGACCCTCATCATCCCCTTTCTGCTATACGGTGCAGAAGCATGGGCTATGACAAAAGCGGATAAAAGCACCTTTCGAGTGAAATGTTCTTTACGTGATCTACGGTCCCATGTGCACAGAGCTGTACGAACTGTACAACGACCTAGATTAAGCCAGAAGGGTAAAAGTCCAACGACTGATATGGCTGCGTCACGTAGAGTGCATGGAAACCAATGCTCCTGCCCGGGAAGTCTTCGAATCCACACCCATATAGGACAGCGCAGTAGAGGAAGACCATGGATCAGGTGCCACGCACGAATGGAAAGTGACCTCATCCAACTTGGAGTGCTAAACTGGAGACAAATAGCTAGGGACGGAATTAGATGGAGAAGTTTGTTGGGTGAGGCCCATATTACTGTAGCGCCACCTTAAGTAAGTAAGTAGAATAAATTAAATTATTAAAATAAAATGTAAGATTGAATGTTCATAAATCCTTCAAATATTTTATTGAACAAATTAATTTTTTAACGTGCACAGTCAAAAATTCAAAAGAATTAATTTCTCACGAAAAAAAGTAAGTATACGCCCAAGTGCACCACAAATGGTTTTATTGTTATTTTCTTCTCACTCACAAGTTGTTAGTTGATTTAAGATTGTAAATTGTTATTTTAAATTTTCTGACATTAAAATAAGGTAATTTTAGGTCCAGTTTTTCAGTCAATTAAGGGCTCAAGATAGAATACAAGTAATGACCTTAAATTTCTTTAATTTAAAAAAATCAAGAGCCTTATTTTAAAAAATCCATTCTGTAAATCAATCGGATTTGAAAAAAAAAAAATTCAATGACTTATTCAACTACATATTTTATCAAAGCTAAAAACCTTAACTGCGAAAAAAGAACAACAAATAAAAAAGTATCCAAATACCTCTATGAGCATATAGGCATTTTTTTATCTATGTATCTTCACCAGTTTCAGAACCAGACAAAGCAACAAATCTTTACAAAAAAAAATCTTTTTGTTCACCTAAGTGTAGAACCTAATCATGATAAATGACAAGAAATTACCCGTGTCAATGATTTCGGAATTCTCGGTCAAAAAGTTCGAAGGTCCTTTGTTCTGCGTTAAGCACGCGGCCGCCACCGGTGGTGGTTCCTTGTGTAGAAAATATATATTCCTACCTTTCTATAACCAAATACAAACAAAAAACAAGCACCTTTCTTTAAAAACAAAAATAAGAAGAGCTTCACCCCAAAATAGGGACTTAAATTTATTTCCTCGGCAAATCAAATCTGTAAATCAAGGCGGATAAGTACGTTACATTTTTTAGCTGCTGCGCTTCGAACCATTCATTTTGTTTCCCGTATCTATCACATAACCTAAATCCTTATTTAACTGTGTGTCACTCTTGTGTAGCGAGAACGGCATTTTATGAACCGGCACTAATGGCGACCGATTCCTTAAAAACTCCATATCACCTCCGCTTCAAAACCTGGCCCAGCCTTAACCAACCACCCCCTCTGAGGCATGCCATTGCCATCGCCATCGCCACCTCCCTCGATGGTTATAACTAAACAATAGAAATAAATTGAGAAGTCGACTTCTTTTGTAATCAACGGTATATACTGTATAAGGATGTCAGCAAAAGGCATGGGAGACTATGCGATGATGGCGCGGTGTCGACGCTACCGACGGGTGGCGGTGGGTGGCGGAAGCGCCGAGATGCATTAAATTTTTGTTGTTTAATTTTTAAACGAACTGTAAAAGAAAAGAAGTAATTTTCATTTAGACATAGAAACAAAAAAATGGAAATAATTTCGTTCGTTTTCGAATAATAAATTGGACAGCCTGTTCGGAAAAAGGACGAAAAAAGGAAGAGAAGCGGCAGAGTATGGAAGATGGAAAATCGCAACACAGCAGTCAGCACCCCATCACCAAAAAGGATCTCACATTCATGTTGAGAGAAAAAATACTGTGAAAAGCAAAACAACAATTGACATCACTTAAATTGACTTTCGTAAATAATTTTGAATTTCTTTCGTTTCTATCTTTTTTGTCACCAAAAACGAAACAACAACACAAAAATATACATCAAGGACATAGCAAATACATATTCGTGGGTATGAATAGAAACAAAGAAACAGGAATACATAGCAAAGAATATAAAAGAATAAAAATTAAGTGACATTGTCCTGGAGAAGACGTCTTAATGGAAAATGTATTTAAATTGAATTGGAATTGTCCTGGCCTGGCCTAAAATTGCTTGGAATTCCATTTTGGTGTCGTCGACTTTTATTTCAAATAAAAAAAATATATATATTCGACAGGATATCTGCTTCTGCATAAACATCTATAGGGAGTTGTAAGGATTTTTGTTTTTTTTTCCTGATTTTCAAATCAATAGAAGGTGTTTCTTTTTTCTTTATTGATTTATGTTTTAATTGAAATAATTGAATAAATCCTTGGAATAGGCATGTACTCATTTTCTTGTCAGCATCAACATACATATATCTTAAGGGAAGTTTATTGTAGTTAACATTTTTCTGGGTAAATTGAAGGGTGGTTGAAGGAGTCATTATACATAATGACTATAAACTCACTCAAAATTTAGATTGATTTTTTCGATTTTTTTTTTTGTTGGCCAAAGTGGAGGGAAATAAATTGAGGATTAGGTTTGTAAGGGTACATTCGATCCATTTTGAAAACCAATGGAACACAATTTAGCTTCTGCAGTTGAAATAATGGTAATCTTTCTTTTTTATTTTATAGAATTCGATTGAAATTTAATGTATTCGATTTCGATTAGGAGAAGGCTTACCATAATTTTTAAAAGGACAATAAAATATATTTTATTTCTTAAAGAGACTTAAATTCTCTGTTATTGGAAAATACTGAACGATTTTAGATGAAGTAATAGAGAAGTATTGGATGGAGTTTCCTAATCATGTATGGGGTAATTTTGATGTTTCTTTATATTTAAAATTAATTTAAATATCTTAATTTTATTTATTTAAATTGATTCTTGACACAAAACAATTTAGCAACATTTGAAAAAAAAAAGATATCTTACGCCTTCGTTTAAAACGAAAATGGAAGTCGTTTCTTTCTGAAAAATAATCGAAATAATAATAATTTTATTTATTTTGCTGTCACGATTTTGCAAGAAGTAAAGTTACATTTGACTTTTTTCTTAGGACATATCTTTAGGATATAAAAGATAGATAGATAGATAGATAGATAGATAATTCGATTTATTAACCTTCGTTTATATACAAATGTATATTGTTTACAAAACTTCTGTTTGAAAATTATAACAATGATTATCTAATTGAAGTTTTTTTGTTTGAATAAGCATTTAGAATATAAATTAAATAAATTACTGTTTTAAAAGGATTCGTTAATAATTTGATTGCGGTAAGACATTGCAGTTCAAAAATAATTAAATAATTGGTTTACGTTTCCTTCACAGTTGAGGAGGGCGACTATTTCTTCTGGTGACCTCACATTGCTGCCGAGCAAATTTCTGCGTATTTCACATAAAATTGGACACTTTCCTATGAAATGGATTACATCTTACCTTACTCCTAAGTTACAAAGGCTGCAGTAGATAGGCAGATCCCCCCGATGTGGTATATAATTAAGACTTATCATTCCTCCTCTCATTTTGAAAATTGCCAATATGAGCTCATGTTTGTTCTCGTTTCGAAAGTAGATACGTTCGCATAAATTGTGATTTAGATGGTTGTACGCTGATCTATGCACCGAGGATGTAGCTTCATTAATAGTGTCGACTCTTAGTTTTTCATCTAAATTTGCAATAAGATTCCGGAGGTCGGCATCGCAGTATTTACCGTTTTCCTCAACTATTCGAAAGTCCGTTCTACAGTAGGCAGCATGGTCTTCTAGCTTCTTTTACCACAGATTTGTATTCTCAATTGTTTTCAATGCCAGAATTTTTGGGAGTCTTTCATCTGGCATATTAAAAACTTTTTTGATACAATCAACATGATATTTAATAGTTTTGATAAAGAGCGGCGATAGTTCTGTCTCAATTGAGATCATATAGTTTGGGGTGTTTTTCGTCAATCGAAAGAATCTTTTAATGAAGAACTTCTGAAGTTTTTCGACCGTTCCAAATTTCTCCCCTCCCCATACCTGTGCTGCATACATCATAATAGATTCCACCACTGCAACAAAGACCTTATATTTAAAACTATGTGATATTGACTGGTTTGAGAAGAATTTCTTCCATGTTGCGGATATTGCAGTTTTAGATTTAATCAGCTTTTCCTTAAGGTGTGTTTCCATATTAAGATTGCTGGTTATGGTAACTCCTAGATATTTGTAGACTTTAACAATCTCGATTTGTTCTCTGTCGTAGTGCTATTTCTCATTCCTGTCTATACTACCAGAACCATTCCGGAATATCATCACCTTGGATTTGCTCAAATTTACTTTCAGATTCCATAACCGGCAATACTCATTTAGTCGGTTAATCATCAACTGTAGGGTTTCGGGTGAGTAAGCAAACAGTATGACGTCATCTCCAAAAAGCAAGGCTTTGATGAGTGTCCTCGATAATTCAATTTCACCAGGAAGAAAACCAATCAGGTCCTCTATGAACAAAGCAAAAAGGTTTCGGCTTAAATTGCATCCTTGCTTGACTCCCGTCTTCGATTCGAAACTCTCCGACTTTTCGGCGCCATTCCATACCGCTGCCTTATTTTCGTCATAGATGCTTTCTAGTACCTGCCCAAATTTGTCTGACATCCCATAATTGTAAAGCTTGAAGAATAGTGATCGGCGTTCAACGGTATCAAAAACTGCCTTGAAATCGACAACAAATACGTAGAGCTTTTCGTTTTGTTCAATAGAGGTTGCCGCTATGCTTTGCAGTACAAAAATATTTTCGATAGTCGAGTAGTCACTTCTAAAGCCTGCCAAAAATTCCCCAAGCAACTTATTATCATGAATGCAACGGGCCAATCAGTTATTTAATAATGTTGCGAATATCTTGTAGGTGGCGTTGAGGAAGGATATCCCACAGTTGTTGGATGGATCATCAATGTCGCCTTTCTTATGTATGGGAAAAATTAAGGAATTTTGTAACTGTTCTGGTAGTATTCCAGATGTTAAATTTAAAGTTAGCCTTTCTGTTCCCTATTTAAAGAATTCCAGTGGTATTCCATCAGCTCCTGAAGGTTTTCCATCCTTCAATTTCACTAACACGGTTTTAACTTCGTCATGAGTTATGACACTATCCAAAATATCATTCGAGTACGAAGGTTTAGAGTATTGAATAGGAAGCGTAAGACTCTCTAGGTTCAAAAGTAACTTGAAGTGATTATGCAATACATCAAAATTTAGTTTTTGGTTTTGCCTCATTTAATTAGTTAATCGCCTCGCCATCCAGAATTCCTTGGAATCCTTGCAGTTTGTAAGTTAAAGAGCTTCGGTTTCATAAAACTTTTTTTTTTTTCCTTGCAAATTTCTTTGAATTCTGCGTTTGCTACTTTGAAGGAATGGTAGCTGAATTTTCTAAAAGCTTTTAACCATCCGAATGATTTTTTGCGTGCTTTTTCTCAATCTACGTCGAACCATTTTTCTTTACTTTTAAGAATGTATGTGCGTGCGTGTGTACGTACGTTCGTACGTCAGTACGTTCGCGACGTTTTTTTCGTCGTCCATAGCTCAAGAACCAGAAGAGATATCGACTTCAAATAAATTTTGTTATACAGATAATAAGGCAAAAAGATTCAGAAAAGGCTCTCAAGAAAATTGCGTGGGTGGTTTTTTTTTACCATATCAATTAAAAAAAAAAGTGAAAATGTTGCTTAGCCCTAAATATCTCACGAACCAAAAACGCAAGAGACTTGAATTAAATTTTATATTATATATTGTAACGTGATACCAAACAAATATATTTTTTGAAAAAAATCCAATTAACGGTTTTTTTATAAATCAAAAAAACTGAAAAAAAAAATATTATTTTCATCGAAAAATTTACGAAAAAAAAAAGATTTTATCTCCAAACAATTTTGTGCAACAAAGAATGATGTTTTTAACATCTTGTAAAATTTAGAGAGAAATCAAATTGATAGTTTTTTTTACAAAAAAAATAAAAAATTAACAAAAATTAATAAAAGTTAGTAAAAATTGATTTTCAACTCAAATATATTTTCAAGACTTTAAGATATTGGCTTTAAACTAATTTTTTGTTATAAGCAATATTGTTTTCAATATTCGGTAAAATTTTGAGAAAAATCGAATTGGCAGTTTTTTTACAAAAAATAAAAACCTAAAAAAAAAAACAATACTAAGACTTAGTAAAAATTTACTTTCGACTCAAATATCTTTTCAAAAATTTAAAATATTGGCTTCAAACTTATTTTATCTCACAGAAAATATTTTTTCGACGTTCAGTAGATTTTTTATAAAAATCCAACAGTCAGTTTTTTTCATAAAAAATTAAAATCTACAAAAAATAGCACGCAAAATTTTTAAAAATTGATGTTCGGTTTTTGATATCTCGTGAACAATAGAAGATATTGACTTCAAATTAATTTCATTAATCCAATTTGTATTTGTTTATATAAGAAATATTTTTTTTAAGAAATGTTACTAAAATTGGTTTCTACTAGCCACTGGTAAAAAACAGCGTGTTCAACGGTTGAGATGGCTACGGAAAGTTGAACGAATAAGCCATAGGGAATAGGAAGCAGAGGCAGACCACATAACATAAGTTCAGGCCTTTTCACGCCGACTTGGTATTCAAAACTGGTGAAAGCAACCTAAATATTGAGTAAACTGGCGGAATCTATTTTTTGAGACCCATGCTGTAGCGTCAGCTAAAAGTATAGAAGATAATGTTTTGTGGTTTAATAGACAAAAACATTCAATCCAATTCGTTGATATCATATTTTCAACTAAATAAAAGTAAAAAACTTGAAAACTGTAGTAGTTTCTGAAAAATCTATTATTTTATGAAATTATTTAAAAAACAAACATTTTGTAGAAAAAAGGTTCAAAAAGAAACTTGAAGACATACATATGGTTTTTCGATTCCTTATTCCTTCATACTTTATCAGTTTACGTTAAAGATCTTTTTACATATTTTGAAGGAAATACAAATTTAATAAGTTAAGTTTTAAGCACAATTATAAATTGTTTTTTCCATTTCCGTAGAAGAACAAGACCCAACCACTTCTATTCTTTCCAAGTCCGAATTAATATTGATAAGTCTGATCTCTCTCCAATAAAATTAATATAGCTATTTTAACCAAGAATCAATTTTAAATCCTATTTTCTCTATTAAACTCTTGTGACAAAATTCATTGGAACTAATTTATCTTCGATTGTGTTTCCTGGAAAATGTTAAAACATTTCAATTAGGTTGTTGAATATTTTAAAGACTTAAAGTCTTCTCTTTTGATTTGTTTATATATCATCATTATACGTATAATGCACGTGCATTAAATGTATGTGTCAGTAAAAACATTTACATTACAACAGAATAATATCCCAACATTATCATCATCATTTCCTGGGATATACAAATGCAAATGAATTTTCGAACATTTAAAATTCTTTCGAAAAAGAGGGAGTAATACCATCAATAGCTACCAACGACCGACGACGCGACGAGACGACTATACGGCAACTTTAACGCCACCACCCGCTGTCTTTTGTTAAAATTGAATACAATTTCACTTACTTATTATATTATGGTGACATATGAAAGGATATTATGTAATGTAAGCCTTTTATGTGATTTATGTACACACTACATAAACACATACACAAACACTCTGTATCAGATCCTTTTTCTTCTTAAGTGATGCGCTGTAAGTACCTTTCTACTTTTTTATTCATTATTTGATACTTATTCGATTTTATCATTATTTTCATCATATACTTCTATATTCATTGTGTAAAGCATTTGATACATGAAGATGGAAGGAAAATCGATGAATTACATGTCATTATGATGATGATGAAAATTTTTAGAGAAAAGAAAAACATATTGTTAGAATTTTCTTTGACTTATTGGAAGGGGGTTTGATAAATCGTGCATAATTATACTTTTTCTTCAATATTAAATTAAATAAATTCGAGTTTAAAAATTCTTACCTATGGTTTAATAAATCTGTCAATAAATTTAATGGAGTAAATGTACACGAGTAAGATTACAAAGTCCTTGTTGCTCTTAATCATTAGAAATTTGTATTCTTATCTCTATCACATATATTTCTCGAAATTCAACTAAACCTTTGAGCTGATAAATAGCTACAACACTCTTAAAAAGGTCCTTCGTCCCACACACACATTTTATGTACATATACCCCTTTAAATATCCTTATACTAAACTTATCAGTCCACTTGATTCAATTCGAATCGAGTAGAGTCGAATTATATCCCATAATCCCCGTCCATTAATCGAATCGAAAACCCCCAAAATGCCTCAGGTGGGTCAAAAGCCCGTAAATCAAAGCTAAACAAAATAAATCAGCGATTAATTTAATGCCTTTCCGCCATCGGCTAACATGTCATCCCTTTGCAAACAAAACAAAAACAAATACGAGTATTAACAATATAAAGCCTTCTTTTTCCTGAAGGCATCCTGTGTGCGTCCTGTCCTATGCAGAATCCCAAAGAAAATCTAAAACCAAAGGACCTATAAATACATAAATAGGTACAACTGCAAAATATCCTTTTTATTTATCATTTGATGTTGTATTTGCATACAAACAAATATAAATAAGTATATGAGTAGTTTGCAAGGAGTCTTAAGGATATTGTTCCGACAACTCAGTGGCGAGCTCTGTCCGCGATTCCAACTTCTATATAGAAACAAAAACACAACGATTTTTAAAGTGGAAAATTAAACAAAAACCACTATCTCTCCGTTTTATTTAGGGTCGACCGACTCGGTCGAAATCTGTCCAGTCTCTAATCTTCTTTTACATTTATTATTGGCTCTACATTCTCTTATACTCTATCTTACTATATAAAACATCGAATGCAGAGTTGCCAGACTCATGCAGTTCGATACAGTCCCGGCGAAAACCTACGGTTTTCCACCCTTTCACATTTTATTTTACAATTCTATTCTAAAATACATATAAAAAAAAATATAACCCATAACATAAGGGTATATGACGCTGCTCTCATTAATGCTGCTCTTCGATTGGTAGGATACATATCTTCTGTACTGGTCTCGTTAGCTGGCTGGTTGCTGTCTGAATCACCACATTGCGTATCAGACCATCTTTACTCGGAATCGTTCTAACAATGCGCCCCAGTGCCCACGCTGACGGCGGAAAGTTTTCACTCTTGATAATGCATAACTGTCCTTCTTTTACCTTATCTGTCTCTCTTCTCCATTTCTTTCTCTCTAACAGAGTAGTTAAATACTCCTCTTTCCATCTTGCCCAAAAATGCGACAACATTCTTTCTCTCTCTCTCCACAGCTTTACTCCGTGAACATTTGGCATTTCATTGGTCACGAAGGGAAGTGGTAAAACTAAAGGTTCTCCAACCAGGAAATGTCCCGGCGTTAACGCCCGTAGATCGTTCGGATCGTCATTCAACGGTTGTAGGGGCCGTGAATTCAGAATCGCTTCTATTCCAGTAAGCAATGTCAACAATTGCTCATATGTCAACACTCTTGCTCCAACAATTCTCGTTAGGTGGTATTTCATGGATTTGACTGCTGCCTCGTATATACCACCTTGGTGTGGTGCGGCCGGAGTCATGAATTTCCACTCTGTCCCCTTCAAACTCAAATGCTCGAAGGTCTCTCTCTTGAGCCAAAGCTCTCTTGTCTTTCTCAATTCTTTCTCTGCACCGACAAAGGCTGTGCCGTTGTCGCTGTATAATCTCTCACATCTCCCTCTTCTGGCGATAAATCTTTCGTAGCAAGCAATGAATGCTGCTGATGAAAGGTTCGATACTATGTCAATATGTACTGCTCTTGTCTTGAGGCACACAAATACCGAAACCCAACATTTCTGTCTCACTATCTGCGCTCCAGCTCTGTCTATCATCTTGATTTCAAATGGGCCAGCGTAGTCTACACCTGTGTGCAGGAACGCCTTTCCAGGGTTGACTCTTTCCGATGGCAAATCAGCCATCATCTGCATCTCGAAACGATGGTTGTATCTCACACAAACCAAACATTTGTGAAGATAGTTTCTGATCTCGCTTCGTATTCTAGGAATCCAAAATCTTTCTCTTATATGTTGCATCATAATTTGTGTTGCTCCATGTTTCGTTGCCCTATGCGCGCTGTCCATGATCAGCCATGCTAATCGTGATGAAGCTGGCACAATCGCTGGGTGCTTCCTGTCAAATTCTATCTCTGCTCTTTCTAATCTCCCCCCAACCCTCAGAATGCCATGGCAATCTAGAATTGGTTTCAGGGAGTCAATCTTGCTCTTGTCTGGTAGACGTCTATCTCTCTTCAGGTAAGCGATTTCTTTACGAAAATATCTTTCCTGCTCTTTCCTTAATAAATGCTCTATCGCTTGCTTCTTTTCCAATGAAGTCGGTTGGATAACCGCCTCTCCATCTTTCCTTATGACCTGACGTTTAGAGCGCCTCGGTCTCTTGCCGTACTTTCCTTCTTCTTTTCTCCGTATTCTAATTCTTTCTCTGATCATATTGACGAATCTCAATATATAGCTAACTATATTCAGCGCTTTCTCTAGTGTAAATGCGTATTCAATCACTGAAACGCTTTCTTTCAAATCTCTTGTACGTATAGATAATGGAGTTGTAAATTCCACCATCGTTAGTACTCTTTCCTCTTTCATCTCATCCCTCCCCCCATCTGAAACATTTGGCACATAATTTTCAGATTTCCAGGTAGTTCGGGGTTTGACAAGCCATTCAGGACCATGTTGCCAGAGTCTGTTGTTAACCAATAGTGATGGCTTGATTCCTCTACTCAACAGGTCTGCAGGGTTGTCTTTCGTTCCAACATGTCTCCATCTCTTCACTTCAGTGTTTGTCTGTATAGACGAAACTCTATTCGCTACAAACGTCTTTAGGTTGCATGGCAATTTGTTGATCCAATGCAGCGTGACGAGTGAATCTGTCCAAAGGTTGTATTCTGTCCTCTCAAAGTTCATTGTTTCTCTCACATTTACCAATAATCGCCCTAGCAACTCTGCCGCCGCAAGTTCTAGACGTGGTATTGTTATTGTTTTGAGCGGTGCGACGCGTGTCTTAGCCGTTAGCATACTCGCTCGAATCTTTCCTTTTCGGTCTGTGGTTCTGATGTAAATCACTGCACCATATGCTCTCTCCGACGCATCAGAGAATCCATGAATCTCTATGTCTACATCTTCCGATGTTCCTATCCATCTATCCAATCTTATGTTCTCAAGGAATAATATCTCTTTCCAGAACTCTCTCCATCTTTCTTCTATTTCTCTCGGCAATTGTTCATCCCAATCGACGTTCAACCGCCATATGTCTTGGATGAGGATCTTTCCAGAAATCGTCACCGGCGATATGAAACCATTAGGGTCATATAGCTGAGCAACGCAACTCACAATCTTTCCCTTAGTCATTGTGTCGTCTATCACTGGTGTTTTCACTATGAACGTGAATTGATCTTTCTCCAATAACCATTTCAATCCCAGGATTGACGCTTTATCATCATCTGGGAATATCACTGATGATTGTTCTTCATAATTCATGTCTTTCACCAAAAGTCTTGAGTTTGACTTCCACTTTCTCAATTCAAAGCCTGCACTTTTCAGCACATAATCTATCTCTCTTGACAATTCTATTGCTTTCTCCTCAGAATCTGCACCAGTTGTGCAATCATCCATGTAGAAATCTTCCATTATTGCTCTTGCAGCATTTGGAAATTCTTTCTCTGCATCTTTCGCACATTGCATTAATGCTCTCACCGCATTAAATGCTGAAGAAGTCATACCGTATGTGACTACGGTCAACCAATACTCTCGCAATCTTTCTCTAGGGCTCTCTCTCCAAAATATACGCTGAAGATCCCATTGCTCTCTCGCAATCTTTACCATTCGAAACATCATCTTGATATCCGCACTTATCGCAACTCGATGTCTACGGAAACGCATTAGAATCTCATGCAAATCCTTTTGTAGCTTCTCTCCAAGCATCTGTACCTCATTAAGCGAGATACCCTTTATCGTTTTGCAACTGGCGTCAAAAACGACTCTAAACTTCTTTGTCACACAGTGATGGGGTATATGGTACACCATACTGCCTTGTGTCTCTCCAGTCACCGGGCACATGTGCCCTTCTCTCTCGTATTCTCTCATGAAGTTTATGTACTTCTCTCTCACCTCAGGATCTCTTTCCAATTTTCTTTCTAAAGCAAAGAATCGGCGCTTCGCTATTAGCTCTGAGCTCCCAAAATCTATCTCTGAATCTATCTCATGTTGTTTCAGGGGAATCGTTACCACGAATCTACCTGAACAATCGCGTGAATAAGTCTTAATGAAGTTTGCTTCTACCAACTCTTCTTCTTCAGTACGCAAAGAAGCTGATTTGACCTCATCTACTTCCCATAATCTCTTTAGCATGTCATGTAATTGATTGTTGTCAAAGGTCATGCAAAATACTCCCTGTCCTCTATCACCCTCTTTCTCTTCTTCTTCTGTCCAATGTTCTCCAAGAACTATCTTTCCAAACATCGTTTCCATGCATAGTGCACCTTGAGGCTGATAACCTAGCACAGAACGAAATATTTTCGCTAATATTCTGCATCCGAGTAGCAAGTCCACTGGACCAGTCTTTCCATATTCAGGATCCGCAAAGGGAATCCCCGGGAAATTATCTTTCCCTGTCACCAGGACATCTCTCTCGGGTACCAATAATTGCCATTGATTCTCTCTCGGTAATATCCAGAACTCCTGTTCAATGGAGTCACTGGAATCGAACCACGGACTTAGTCTCAACGTGGTTTTCTGTCTTAATTCGAACGGCTGTCCTTCTATCCCCAGTAACCTTGACGTCATTGGTTGTTTCAATGACCCTAATCGTTTCTGTAATTGACAGCTTACCAGATTCGGTTGTGCCCCAGTATCTAGAAGAGCCCGAACCGGCCCATAACGCTTACCATCTATATCTATTCGGACCTGTGCCGTAGGCATCAAGGCCCATCTTTCTCTTCTACCTTTCCCAAAAAATTTAAAACATTTTAAATACTTTTTTCGACTTTCGTCTATATTTTCTTTATTTTTAAAATTTGTATTTCTTTTAAAGTCTGTCCATGATCTCTCGCTCTCTATCTCATCTATCGAATCTCTATCCATCTTTCCGTCTTTCAAACGTCTGCTCTTTGTTGGTGGTTGGCTTAGTCAATCCTCCTTCTTTCCGTTTCGCTTCGCTGGCTTGCGTGGCTCTTTCTCTGCTGCGAACAGTACGGCCTTGTCACCTTTTCTCAGCTCTCTCATTGGGCACATCACACTGTTGTGCATCTGTTTTCCAGGGCACCTGATGCACGGACCCTGGAAGCACTCTTTTGGCTGGTGCCCTGCTTTAAGGCAATTGCCGCAAAGGCCTCTATCTCTTACCATCTCTTGTTTCGCCTTCAAGGTCCAAGCCTGGAATTGTGGGCATCCCCATATCGGATGGCTGGTAGACTTGCATGCTGGGCATGCCCTTGCTGCTGTGGCTCTGTCCCTGTTCTGCACCCGCGGATTGACCGCTGGCACAGCTCTATCACCTCGTCCGAGCATCTGCAACGCTTGTGCTGATGTGGACGGCACATCTCTCCTCAGGTTGTCCTGGGCACTTTCCAGTGCCGTGGCACGTCTCTCCAAAAAATCGCAGATCTCTCTCGTTGTGGGCATTTCGGAGGTTCTTGCTTCCTCCCATTTACAGGCTGTCTCTCCATCTAGTTTCTCGTGGAGCGTGTGCACCACAATCATGTCCCATTGATCCGTCGGAACACCTTGGCTTGCCAGCTGACGCATGGTCTCATACGTGGTGTTCGACATCCTTACCAGCTCGCTGGGCTTTGGAGCTCCTCTTAGAACTGGAAGCCTGAAGAACGAGCGAAGGAGTTCTCGGCACGTAGCGTATTGCTTGTTGTAGACCTGGTTCAGCCGAGCCCATGCCTCGCCGTAATTCTGGTCCGTTTGCTGCCACTCACCCAGTGTACGAGCGGCTCTACCGGACAACGACGACTTTAGGTAGGCGAACTTATATGCCGGCGCTATCTTCTCGTTGGCATGCACAGCCGCCGTGAATCTATCTTTGAAGCTCTGCCACTTCGTGAACGAGCCATCGAAGGTACCCCAGGTGTTTTTGACATCGTGTTCGGCAAACGGCAAATTCACCTGTACGGCGATGGCAGGCGTCTCTCTCGCATCTGGCTGCGGGGCCAGCTCTTTCTCACGTTTCTTCAGGGCAGCATATGCCGGGAAGTAGCTCTGTTCCGCTGCCACCATGTTTCTTTCTACCTCGGCGTTTGTGAGCAAATCGCTTGTGGCAGCCAGCTTCGCTTCACAATCCTTTACCTGCGCCCATGCCTGCATCAAGGTTTGCAGCCGGACTTCCACTTCCTCGGCCTCTATCGCTTTAAAGTCCTCGGATGCGGTGAAGGACCGCATCCTATTGATCGTGTGGATGGCGGCCTCATAAAGATATGAGGTGTTCGGGGCGGCCATGTTCTCTCTCTTGATCTTTCCAAGGTGATCTCTATCTCTATTATCTATCTCAATCTTTCCCAAATAAATTCTTTCCAAAATCTGAAATAAATGTAAGGAAAAACCATATAGTAAATTATTAAATATAGGCTGTTGTTATTAAAGAAAATATATTGCCAATGAATAACAAAGGCAAATGAAATATGTAAATAAAATATATTAAAAAGAATGAAATGAAATATAAATAAAAATAAAAATGTAAAGTGTGTGTTCTGACGCTATTGTTGTTGTCGTTGTTATTTGTGAAATCTCCATTTAGTTCGGAGGTATTTCACTCTATCTCTCTTTCCATCTATTGCTGACCATTATTTTGTTAATAATTGTCATCTTCTGTTTTGATTAACAGAAGCTCTTTCCGTGGGCAGATAAACAAAACCTTTGTTGTTGTTTATTTTTGTTAACTCTTTCCTAGCTTGCAAGCATCTATCACATTTAATCTCTCTCATATAGCCACTCGTACATTTCATGCTTAGAGCGCTTTGAAAAATTCTTTCTCTTAAAATAATATCTGTCACAATCTGCACATTACACAGGTTTTCAATTTCATCGATTGAGATTTGAAAGCCCGTCACTATTTAACACACATAAAAAAACCATACCAAAAATAAAGAAATAAAAATATTGACAATAACCCTGGCTGCGGCGCCACAACCAGGTCAAACAAAAAACTACCCTCTTTCGCTTACAACAACAACACAACACTCTATCACTCGCTGCACATATGTATATCTTCTCTTATTCATTTTTTTTTTTTTAAATAAAATAAAAATTCTATCCATCTTTCCGCAGTGGACTGTATAAAATTCTTACCGATCAAATTAACTTTTTATTCGCACTTTAACTGCTGTGTTTTACACCTTTCGCTTTTGATTCAGCTTCAACACAGAACAAATATATTTTTTTTTTTTCACAATAATTTTTATTTCTCAATTCAAATTTTTAAATTTTTAAACCAGGACTGCCTAGCTCGAGTTCTCGCTTTAAAATGAAAAATATACAAGACACAGTACATATGTGAATTGTATTCTCGCTGCTCATTCTTTCCCCTATCCATATGCATGTTAATATTCATGCACCTCTACTCTCTCATTCTCTATTTTCTATCCTATGTATATACCTAAGACTTTGTCAGCGACCAGAAACAAAGTAGCGGTGTGTCTTTTGAGTTTGGTTATTTACATTAACATTCTTTCTCAGTCTGATCTCTTTCACTCATTTTTGGTTGTAAGCCAAAAATTCGTGATTTCCCGGTTGTTAGGTGGGAATTCTTTCAATCATATATCTCTTGTGTGTCCTTGTGGTAGTGCCTAAAAATAAAGCAACAATTGTATCTGCCTGGGGCATGCGCTGTTACTCATGTTTATCTTTTCTCATTTTCAATGCGCATATGTATGTAACTTGATCGACGAGTTTTCGGTTGTATGTTCTTTCTGTCTCGTTTGCTCTCGGTTGTAAGTCGAAAACAAGAAATTCTGTCAGTCTGTCTCCTGTGTCTGTTCTTTCTCATCCATTCTCGGTTGTAAGTCGAGAACTTGTTTTTTCTTGTTTATAAACAAGGAATTCTATCTGTTGCTAATGCTCTTATGTACATCCCGTGAAGGGGTTGCTTGGTACCTATTTATTTTGTATTCGTTTCCCCGTAGGTGATAAACGGAATTCTTTCTTTTTATCTTGTCTATATAAGGGTTCTATGTTTCGTGTCGTGACAAGTCTGGTATATAAAAATTCGCTGAAATAAAGAGGTTATTAATATATATGTAGTCAAAACACAAGCCGTCGGGGTATCTATCACTCTATCCTTGTACATGGTGCCTGCATGGGTTTCTCGGGCAGCTTCTATCACTTCTGTCACATGACCCGACGGCTTTATGTACTTACGGCTGGTGCCTACGTGACTTTGCACGTAGCGTCTTTCTCGATAAAATAAATTTTTCGTGGACCTATGCTTGTGTGTAGCACATTCCGCTTTAGGTAATAAAGGCATTTTTTTAACTGCTTCTTTCACAATTTTTTGTGCACATACATATGTTTGTATGTAGCACATTACGCTTCACTTAATGAATGCATTTTTTTTCTTTTAATGCCACTTTCACAATTTTGTGCACATACATATATTTGTATGTAGTACATTACGCTTCACTTAATAAATGCATTTTTTAATGCCACTTTCACATTTCCCGTTCTTTCACACGCGGCGTTTTATTCTAATAAAAGGACAATATTTTTTAAAAGAAAAAACCGCACTTTCTTTCTCATTAATCTATCGCGTCACTGATCAAATCGGGCTCGAATGACCAAATGTTCCGACAACTCAGTGGCGAGCTCTGTCCGCGATTCCAACTTCTATATAGAAACAAAAACACAACGATTTTTAAAGTGGAAAATTAAACAAAAACCACTATCTCTCCGTTTTATTTAGGGTCGACCGACTCGGTCGAAATCTGTCCAGTCTCTAATCTTCTTTTACATTTATTATTGGCTCTACATTCTCTTATACTCTATCTTACTATATAAAACATCGAATGCAGAGTTGCCAGACTCATGCAGTTCGATACAGATATAATTACGTGTATCCTCTAATTCCTTATTTATGATGAATTTCATTATACGTTATCCCTGAGATTTTATGGTAATGTTTGTTAAATCCCCGTATTTGAATCCGCTCTGGCGATGGTTGCGCTGCCGCTACCACTTCGCTGCTATTCCGATTCCGCGCGCCTCCGCTGTGTAATTATTTATTTGATGCTCAGGATGATGTCGCCAGATCCGATGCAATGTCAAGGATCAGAAACCGGAAAAATTTCTATTTTTTTTTGTTTCGTCCTTTATAAGTCGAGTTGGTTGTGTGGTTGGAAAGGAAAGAGTGGAAGGGGGTGGGTAAGGAGATTAAGGGTTGCAACTCAGAGGCGGATGGATTGTGTAATTCGTAATCTGGTAAAAAGTCTCATGAATAATCGTTCCGTGGCATCTTAGGAGTTAAGATGATAAATTGTTTCGTAGTATTTTTTTTTTTTTTGAGTAAAAGTGTTTTCTTTTTTCTTACTTCAAGCTTCTGCTACATCTAAACCCTTCCTGAACATTATCCTTCTTTGAAGAAAATGCAAAGCTCAAAAATATTGTTGTTTTGTTGGCTGGATGTTCCTTTAAGGATAATGTGATGGACGATGAATAAATGGGCGGGAGGTAGGTATAAACCATCAGTAGTAATCTCGAAGACAAAAAAGATATAGTGAAAGAGCAAGAGAGAGAGAAAAAATATGATAGAAGAAAGACTATAAGCAAAAAGTACATCAAAGTCAAAGAATGTCCTTTCGACCATCAAAAAATAAAACAAAACAGAAGAAATATCCCAAAAAAGACTAAACCTATATCTGAATATGACGGACACAGAGAGAGGGAACCAAAACGAAACGAAAGACATCCTGATGATGATTTTCTCTGTTTTAGACTGCAGAAGCGAGGGTAAAAGTTGCAAAAGTGTCTTCTTCATCTACTTCAGCAGACAAGGATTAAATCAGCAAGAAGTTTTCATAGCAAAAGATGGCACTAAAGGTTAGAAAAGTAAAGTCAGTTAAGAAAGGTTTTTTTTGTATAAATATGTATACATATACATACATATAAAAATAAATATATATGTTAAAGGATGAGCGGAACAGAGAGAAAGTTTACGACACAACATTTTAAGAAGCAAAGATTTGTTACAATTCTTTTTTTCAATTTTCAATTTTTTTTTGTGTTGCTTTTTGTCCTTACAGAAAGGATTCTTAGTTTTAATACGTACACAAACACACACACACGTTCATAAAAACAGAAAGGATTGCGTATTTATGTCTAGGTATATGTAGACATAGAAGGATGAATGAATCTCGTAGGGAATAAATTGTGAGTGCTTCTGAGATTAATTGCGTTGCAGGAACAATTAAAATGAGATCAGTCTTATAAGACTTTTTTTCCTTTCTTAAAGCAATTTTATGTAACTTTTTCTTCGTCATCATTTAGAGGAATGAAAGTTATGTGCATGTTGTCTTGGGAATTTTATGGTAGGTAGTTTATGATGGGTATGTTTTTGATATTTCGAGTGTCATTCACAATAAAGGAGATGGTTGATTTGGAGATGTGTATTTCTTTGAAAATAAGTTACGTGATAAGGTCTTGAAAAAAGTGATGGAAAATTAATCGGAATGAGAATTTAACTTTTAGGTTAGTTGTATTTTTTATCAAGACAATTATTCTGAAATTAAAAATTTTATATATGTATAATGTATATACATATATTCCTCAAATCTACGATTGGAGTTGATCACGGGATAAACATGGGCGATACTCTTGCTTTTCTCATCGCAGTACCTATCGTCAAAATCGACAAATCGCAGTGACACATTGTCAGTATCGTGTAGGCCTCGTCTAGTCAACTTTAGGTTTCATTTTGAAATTATTTTTAAAATTTAATAATTTTTAACATAAATCTAATGATGATTTAAAGCCATAAAAAAGGGATATCTACAAATAATGAGAAGGAGAAAAATTGATTGACTTGTTGTGTAGGTGCTGAAATTTGAAAGTTTATGACTTGGAATATGGACAAAAACTATTGAAAAGAGAGGCTGGGATGCGACCCACACTGATAACTTCCCATCCCGTCTGTCGATTTGGCTTGCTTAAAAGGTTTGTAGGTTTTTGGTGTTTTGTTAAAAAAGTTCTTAGTTGAATTTTTCTTAAAAATTTAAAAACTACCAATAATATTTTGCATATAATGAAATAGTTTGATTTCAAAATCTATTTTTGTTAACGAGATTTTTAGTCGAAAACCAATTTTATAAGTATTTCTTAAAATTTGTATCTCTTATACGTATGTAGGTATAAAAAAATACAACTTGGATGAATGAAATTATTTTGAAGTCAATGTCTTCTATTATTCAAGAGATATCGAAAACCGAACATCAGTGTTTACCAAATTTGCGTACTATTTCTTGTAGATTATATTTTTTATGAAAAAACTGTGAATTTGATTTTTCTCAGAATTTTATCGAATGTTAAAAACAATTTTTTTTATAAAATAAAATTAATTGTAAGCCAATATTTCAAAATTTTGAAAAGATATTTAAGTCGAAAATCATTTTTTACCAACTTTTGTAATTTCTTTTTCATGTTTTTAATTTTTTGTAAAAAAAACAGTCAATTCGATTTTTCAGAATGATAAAAACAATATTTCTTATAAGTTGAAATTAGTTGGAACCCATAATCTCAAATTTTTGAAAAGATAATTGAGTCGAAAATCTGTTTTTACCAACTTTTGTTTAAATTTCTTTTAAGTTTTTATTTTTTGTTAAAAAACTGTCGACTCAATTTTTCTCAAAATTTTACTGAATGTTGACAACAATATTTTTTGAAAGATAAAAGTATTTTAAAGCCAATATGTCAAAGTTTTGAAAAGATATTTGAGTCGAAAATCAATTTTTACCAACTTTTATTAATTTTTTTTTTAGGTTTTTATTTTTTGTAAAAAAACTGTCAATTTGATTTTTCTCAACATTTTTCCGAATGTTGAAAACAATATTTCTTTTAAGATAAAATAAGTTTGAAGCCTTTAATTTCAAGTTTTTGAAAAGATATTTGAGTCGAAAATAAATTTTTACCAACTTTGAGTAATGATTTTTATTTTTTATAAAAAAAACTGTCATTTAGATATTTCTCTAAATTTTACCTGATGTTAAAAACGTTATTCTTCGTTGCACAAAATTATTTTGGAGATAAAATCATTTTTTGTTCATAAAATTTTCGAAGTGACAAATATTTTTTTTCAGTTTTTTTTGATTTATAAAATAAAACCGTTAATTGGATTTTTTTCCAAAAATATATTTGTTTGGTATCGCTTTACAATATATAATATAAAATTTAATTCAAGTCTCTAGCCTTATTGGTTCGTGAGATATTTGGGGTTAACCAAAATTTTCACCTTTTTTAAATTGCTATGGTAAATAAAATTGGGTCGTACGAACTTGCTCCTGTGTGCAAAACGTAGGTTTAAAAAAGTACCTACATAAGATTTAAAAATATACTTGTAAAATAAGTTTGTCTTCAAAGATATAAGTGCTATTTGATTTGTCAAAAAACATTGTTGTTCAAAAACCATTAAAAAAAATATTCATTCTCCAATTTTTACTTGCGACGTATAGGAACTATATGGCAAGTTTTGCATTCGTGCAAAATTTCGAACTCGAGATTTTAATCAAACATGATATTACGATGGTAGAGAAGTCGAAAAAAGTGGGTCTCGCAATTCCGTCCGGTCTGTTTTGTCTGTCTGTCCACGCTCCTACAGCCTAAACCATTGGGTCGATTGAGTTCAAACTTGGAAGTTAAGGTTTTCAGCAGATTTGCGTTATTCATTTTTTTCATTTTTTGTAAGACCAAAACTAACAGTGGATACAATTTTTTTGGTCAAAAAACGATAATTCGAATTTTCTCAAAAACAAACCGATAGATTTTTTTTTAAATTTTCTCTAAAATTTTATTTTTTAATTTGGGTTCTTTTAATGAGAAAAACATATTTTTGTTTTTTAATTTTATCAGCAACTTATGAACTCATTTTAATAATTTTTTTTTGAAATAGCCCTTATATTGCCTTAACAATATTTGATTATCAAAAGTGCAATTTTTTTTTGTTTCTATTTTTAAAAAAACATTTTTTTGTTTTCAAAATTCTATATCTCAAAAACGGGTCATCATTTTTTTACGAAATTCAAATGTAGAGCGTTTATTTACAATCACTAAAATTGAAAAATTTTAGAAATACAAAATTAATTTAAAAAAACCACTCTAACGATTTTCAAAAAAAAAATTTGAAAAATCAAGTGTTTTTTGATTTATACAATGGCATTTAAATTTTTGAAGACAAACTTATTTTTCAGGTAAAATTTTGAATCTAAAAACAGTTTTTTTAAAATTATTGTAACTGTGCATGAGCCCGAAAGAGCGCATTATTTTGACAAAGTTTTAATTACATTCCTATCTTTTATCCAAATTAATGCATTTGCTACATGTTTATGTATTTTTATAACTATAACTATTGTAAATAGCAAAGATGGCCGTGTAGCGCCACTGCATCAGATTAACAAATATGATATATTTAATCAACAAGTACCTTTTACTTTTTACCTACCAATAACATTCCTTCATTATCATCATAAACAATAAACATGTCTTTATTTATCTATCTGCATAAAGCTGAGCACGCCAATGAACTATTCTTTATTCGTTTTAGACACCTACCTAACTACACAACTAATAGGCGATCGCTTTACAATTTAAACATACATGTTCTTCCTCTTTCTTATCTTCAGATAATTTATTTTCCATCCTGGTTCTTCTGATATGAATTTAAAATAAAGCTATCCAAAGGAAAAAGCTTTGAACGAACTAGTTGAATACCACAAACAATTGTTTTCGTTAAGTATGATTACAAGTATTTTTCATTTCCGGGATGAGTTGTCCTAGGATGAGTTGTGTCTTGGGATGGATCGCGCGTTTTTTTTGACAAATCAAATGGCATTTATATCTTTGAAGACAAACTTATTTTACAGGTACATATATTTTTAAATCTTATATAGGTACTTTGCATACATGAGCAAGTTCGTGCGACCCAGTCGTGCATTTTATTTTATTCATATTTGATTCTTTTTCCTTAAACAAAGTATCTGTTTTTACTAATATTGGTATAATTTTAGACCCGAATCTTTCATTTACTGAGCATGTTAGCTTGTTGTTACAAAAACAAATAGAGTCCTTGGCTTCATTAAGAGATTTGGTCGTGAATTTAGCGATCGTTATTTTCTCAACCTAGTTTTTGTTTCATTAGTAAGATTAATTCTAGAATATGCCTGTGGGGTGTGAGCACTTTATTATAATAATACAGTAAATGAGAATTGAAGCGATTCAGAGAAAGGTTTGTGCTGTTTTGTCTCCGTTCTCTTCCTCGGTTTAGTTGAAATATTCTGCCCTTATTCTTAAAGACTTACTTGTGTTAATTTTCGTTTGTTGACAAACCATAGGAATTATTATTAACGATTAATTTAGCTGTATCAATAACTTCAACTTTATTTTTAGTCAATCGAGAATTCAACTGGTTATAGCCGCCCTCTTAACCATTAATTAAAATTACCCTCTTAATCAATTAATTAAAATAATAAATATCTACAATGTTTCTTCTTATAAGTTTACCAAATGACAATTTTAAGAATTTTAAATTCAAAACAATGTTCTATAACTGTTTCGATTAAAATAAGATTAGCATTTATTAATAAGCATTTGAAAATTTAAATTTAATGTCTTTGTTTAAATATAGGCCAATATTCAAATAACATCAAATAGCTAACTACGTCTCTGGTTCTAAATATAAAAAATTATCACTTACATTAAATAAAATTTTAAAAAAATATTACATTCTTAGTTGAAGATTTGGCAAGTTTGTTCCTACTTTAAGTTAAATTTTTGCATAGTTATCTTTATCCTGCAATCCAGTCTTCAGTCCTTTATTGTACCTTTGCTTTTTTTGTATCACACATGAAATCTCAACCAACCTAAAAGGAAAAGCTAATGTCCTTGCATACTAATATGAGCTCTCTTTTATATCCTGTCTGCAAATTAATCATTCTCTCACATCTAAACTGAAAAAAAAGACAACACCACTAAAACATCACTATACCGTTACCTATGTACCAAAAATTTGACATTATCATTGCCTTCTGTTTTGAAAACGACAACAATCTCTTCGTCTCGTGTCATGTCCTAATTTTTCTGTTTGTTCCTATTTCCTATTTCACTTTATATAAGGAAAGGATTGTTCATTTTCAATGTTTAACACGACATACAAAAGAGAAGATGCCACCGAGCAACTCAACTACCGCTAGGACTGCACTACTATATCACATCGCGCTAACGCTCCAGCAATAGGACGACAAGAAACCGAAGAAGCAGCGGCAGAGAACAGCAACAGCAAAATAGCATATGTCACCCAGACTACGTGCCAAATCAAAGCAATGTCACTCAGAAACACGACACCAGAAAATGACATTGGGAATTGCAAATATATGACAAACTAATATTAAAACAAACAAATAAAAGAAAAAATAGAAGAAACACAGCTCAAAAGAAGGATCCTGAAGGACGAAGGAAGAATAAAATATAGAAAAATAAAAATGCACAAAACCAAAGAAACAGAGAGCTTAGTACCTCAAATAAACATCTAAGTTCGTCTTCGCTTTGACAATGCGACGTTCTTCTTCTTCATGTGGATGTGGGGGTAAACAGGCAGTAAACTATTCGAATATGGAAAAGCGAAGGATCCTTTCCTTAGTATAGCGAAGCAACTAACAGTGTAGCAGAGCAAGGATATTATTGGCTCGTGACATTGTTGTTGGTCCTGGTCGGGTTAACATAGCACCACGAAACAGAAACAGAAATAGAAAAAGAAACACTATAATGTCTACGAGCGACTCGAGACGTCACATTGAAGAAACAGAATACTAGCAGCCAGCGCCAATTTGTTGAACGGATGTATGATGGCAGCTACAACGTCAACTGCTGGCATATCCTTTTGGTCCTGTTAGTCTCAGTCGCTATAGCACATGGTGGATTGGAATATGGAATATGGCGTGTAGCGTATGGCGGGCGCATCCTTTTAAGTTTCTTTGTGTACATATACAAGCGATGTGGAGTGGATGTCCCATAACATACATACGAAGAGTGTGCATATTGAATAAACATAAAATGTTAATTTCTGCATTCATAATGTCCAATTCTGTTTGAAGACAACGACGACGATGAGGACGAACGATGAGAACGACGACGACTACGACTATGGGGACATCTCGTTGTTCTTTAAGGATGCTGTTTGGGGGGCTTGATGTTTGGGGAGTGAACCATCATAATATACCTTCCTCGAACTTGTATCCTACACAGGACTCTGCTGCTGCTGCTACTGCTGCTGATGCTGAGAATGACATCTACTCGTTGTTCGTTGTCGATTAAAATTATTAAAATGAAAGAGACGAGAGAATGAAAATGACATGTTGTTAGGGATTACTTGCTAAAAGTGATTTGTCTTGTGTTTTTGAAAGTTATGGGAGGTTGCTTATTTCTTTTTTAGTATTCCAAATACATATACAAGAGTAGTTTCTGTTGGGTCTTATGTTTTGAGTTGCCTTTAGGGATTTTACTTTGATTTTTTTGTTACTCGTAACTTCTAAAGAAAAGATTTATGTATGATTTTTTTTTTGTTTGGTCTTTTTGCTTTCTTGGAAGGTATTATCGGATACTACACATTGGCACTTAGGTTCTGTATTTTGAATTTAAGAGATTACATAAATAAATATATATATATAACTTAGAATACTCACTTAGACTCAAATTAACCCATGACAAAAACAGGTAAGCATCAGATTTGTAAAGGTAATGAATTAGACTACAGGTACATACATATGTATGTATCTTGTCTCAGAATGTAGAAAGATAAAGCTTATGGATGTGAATATAGTACAGATTATTATTAAAAGCTTGTGGAGTTGTTTTTTTGAGTTTTCCCATTTGTCTTATGACATATGCAAAATACAACTTTCTACTACTTAATGGGGATCAAAAGTTCATTCCTAATTTTAAGGTGATAATATTTTGGATAGATTTATTTTTTACTTGCGACATATTTTAATTTTTACTTGCTTAAGGTGAAACAACAGTCCAGAGAAGATCTGGGCCAACCAACATCCGTACGCGCGCCACCTGAGTCGTGGTCTTTTCCTACTGCACCATCCCTCGGGATTGGATTTGAAGATCTTCCGGGCCGAAACGTCGATTTCCATTCGCTGTACATGACCCAGCCTTCTAATTTGTTGGACTTTTATTCTTTTGACAAGGTCAGTGTCGCTGTTCACCACGTTCAGTTCGTCGTTGTATGTTGTCCTCACATCTCTCCATATATGTAGACGAGGCCAAAAATCATTCCATGAATTTGTATCTCGAAGTATCTTAAGACGTTTTCAACTTGCTATGAAAAAGTGCGAGCCTCAGCACCATATATAAGAACGGGGGTGATGAGTGCCTTATATAAGGTGATTTTAGTTTCCCCAGAGAGGGTTTTTCTATTTAATTGCATTCTAAGTCGAAGAAATCGAAGAAACGATTTCCAAGAGTTATTTTCCATTTGAATTTATAGCGGTGCCTAAGTAGACAAAGTCCTTAACTTCCTCAAAGCTATAGGTGTGCTTGGTGACTTTTTCTCCAAGACGTTCGTCGTTTAACTTCCTTTTTTGATGATTTCATAGCAGTACATTGTGTCTAAGTCTTGCCTCATCACTACATAGTATAAAACAAAGTCGCTTTTTCTGTCATGTATGTTGTATGTCCCTATGAACGCTTAAATCTTTAAAACTACGCAACGGATTTTGATGCGGTTTTTTTTAATAGATAGAGTAACTCATGAGGAAGGTTTTTATGTATAATATCATCCATTAAATAGTGGACAAATACTGTTATTTTTGAGGTTTCTAATGTGATGTCGCAAATAATTACATTTTTTCCGCTTACATTGCAAACGCAGGCTGAATCCTACGAGATTTATCAAAATAATAATGTACTAAGTATTGTACACAATGAAAAGGTCTACAGAAAACTCCGCGATGGTATATGTCTATCTCTTATGGATATCAAACAATAACATTTTTTTGTCATTTACTTTTTACGACAAATAATGACTAATATTCGAAGCGATTTTAACCAATACAGCATTAATCCTTATCCAATTAAATACCTTAAATACATTGTTGATTTAATATAGATCTATTTGGCCTTTTACAGCATCTGATTTAAATCAATATTTTTGAAGATGTACAGATTTAAAAATTGCGGAACGTAGCGTTTACGGCGACGCGGCGCGGCGGCAGCGTGCCTATAAATAGCGCGTCGGAGGCCGCGGATTTCCTTATAGCACATTGAATTTAGCAGCGATCGGACGCGTTATCGGAGTTTTGTAGCGAGGAAAATAACAATCAACGGAACGTGAGGCTCGACTCAGTCAGCTTCGGGATAATTATAGAGCTGAGAGAGAGAGAGAATCTTCAGCAGAGCGTGAGATTAGCCGCCGTCGGGATCGAGATAGGCATACAGTGCAGAGGGACAGAGAATTGTGTATAAAAGATATTCCAAAGATAAGGAAAGGGGAATTGTTTTAAGTACTCCAAAAACGCGTGCGGGCTACGGCCAGTAAATGAATAAATCAAATCTACTGGATTGATTTTATCATTTTTTCAGTGAGTTACATATTTTAAACCCGTGCAAAGCCGGAGCGGGCCGCTATGTTTTTTTATAAACAACGTTCACAGTTTTTCTGTAGCGTATTTAGTATATCAGCATTGCACCCGTGCGAAGCCGGGGCGGGTCGCTAGTTAACCAATAAACCAATTTTCCCCGCTTCCGTCTCAATGCTTAAAAACGCGCCATTGACATCACGCTTTGATCTTCCTATTATACCAATATCATCGGCGTATCGAAGTAATTAAACATACTTTTCGAAGATTGTGGTTCTATTGTTGATGATTTAGTTTTGCACAATTCTTTGCAGAACGATTTTGAAGAAGTCGCATGACAGTGTATTGCATTGTTCAAAACCTTTTTTGGCAACAAAAGCATTGGAAATATCTTTTGTTTTCTAACCTCGATAGAGCAGCATTCTAAATTATCATTCTGCATAAACAGACAAGTTTGACAGGGTTTCAAAAACCAAACATTGCTCTGCAAGGTTCACCTATATAGAAATTGTCATACTTGGATTTGAAATCGATGTATAGACCGTCGGTATTGATTTGAAGTTAATAAGTTTTTTCCAAGATCTGCCGTAATATATGAATATTTGGTCAAAGTTTGACTGTCCTGGTCTGAAGCCACACTGATATGAATCTATCTGGTTGTTGATGAACGGCCTCAGACACACACAATACGGCAGAAAGGATCTTATAAGCGATGTCCAGGAGACTGATGCCTCTGTAGTTGGCGCAGTTCAGAGGGTCTCCTGTCTTCAGTATTGGGCAAACTATGTTGAGATTCCACTCATCGGGCATGTATTTTTTTTTTACCGTATTTTGCAGCTGAATTGATGCATACTCTTAAGCAGTATCTTCACTTCATCAAGGTCGGGTAGACGAAATTTTTGTTCTGTAATGCCTAAGTTGGATGGTACTATCTCCCATATATTGTTTGGAGAAGTGTTTTTACCATATTCTCAGCATAAACTGCAGTTCTTCTACGATGTTTCAATAATCGTCCTTATAGGCTTCGGTTGAAGACTGGGAACCACAGGAAGTTTTTTAAGCCAACCTCATTCCTGTTGTGGCATTATTCTATCTTCTCGATCGCAAGCTTCTAATGCTCCTTTTCTTTCGTTTTGCGAAGCAGGTGTTCCTCTCTCCTCTTCTGCTCGTAGATCTTGCGACCCATACTGAAAGGTACGTAATATTGATGTAAAACTGCATTATCCCAATGTTTTTTACATTATTTTTCAGCCGATGTTGAAGTACATTGGGCCAATGTATTGCAGTACATTACTTAACGTAAGCTTACATTGATCAGTCTGCAATATGCTTCAGTTAAACTGCATTAAATTTGTTAATTAAATAATATTTTTATTTGTTAATCGTGTGAAGAGTTTAATATTCGTAAATTCAATTGCAATAAAAATACATTTTAACAAAATATTAAAAAAAAAATTAACTCTTATCTTAGCCGGGGTCCAATTAAAATTCCTACTTATTTTGACCATCATTAATTTCACTATCCCCTCGTCTATCTTCAGTCGCATTTATTCACTCATTACACACGCGGATCATTGAATTAACTTTCATCACACCCAAAAGCATAGGAACAAGTCATGTTTTAATTTATATACATATATGTTTACCTATATTTTAAAGTTGAAAATCATTCAGTGCATTTCATTTCAGGATATGAATGCCAAAAATGTATTCCTTTGAAGAATCAGTAGATAATATAAAAATGAATGAGGATATTTCTCAATAAAAATTCCTACTTCATGTTATTCTGCTTTATATGGTGACCATCCGTACGAAACCCCAACACAAATCAGTGTAAAGAAATACTTTTAAGGACTAAAGAAAAGTTATAAAATTTAATATGTTAACAAAAAATTGATTATTCAACTTACGAATGTGTTAGGACCAAACATAAATAAATTGTGAAAAAGTTAAAAGTTAAAAACACAAATTTAAAAAATATTTTGAGAAATTTATTTATTTAAATTTCTAGCAAATTAAAAAGAAAATTCAAGAAATAGTTTCAGGACTTTTTTATTTAAATTTCTAGCAAATTTGGTCACCGCATGAAGAATTACTCTTTTTTTGCCCCATGTTGATCCATGTATCTTCTTTTTTGTACTGTTGTTGTTGTTGTTGTTCAGGACGATGAGATAAACATTATCACTACATAAACTCACTCACAACCAAAACGGACTTAACAAGTAATTATTTACCAGAAAACAGATGGATAATTCCGATAATTACATAATTTATAATTCTGGAATATAAAAGCATGCGAAAAATAAATTACATTAATTGGTCAAAATGTTGGCATTAAATTCAATATTTGAATTGGTTCAAGCGTTCAAAAAAGGAGGATTGCAGTGGCAGCAGAGTGTAATGGCGGCGGCGTCGGTCGTGCTGTGGAAATGGGAGGAAGGGGGCTGTTGCTACATGCATATGTGTGGTTTTTGGACGGGACAGCAAGGATGTGAGTTTCATTAGCTTTTATGTATGCAGACTTGTTGTTTTTTTGTTCTGAGTTGGCTTACTGCAGTTTTTCCTTGTTTACAAAATGATAAATGGTTTTAATTAAAGAATATTTTCATTGTTAACCATAAAACAAAAATATATAAAAATAGCAGAAAAACAAAAATATACGTATACAATACACATATTATTCTATGGTTTAAGCAGGATTATTTGATTCTTACTTATCTGATGTTTTCTATCTATCTCTCTTTCTCTGTCTCTCTTCCTCAATTTTATTCAACATTTTAACTGTGTTAATATTTATTTAGTAATGGAATGAGAGATATACCAATATCCTTGGAATTTTGAAAAGTGAAAAAGTTATCAATTTAAATACTGCGCTTTTGTGTTTAATTTATTGGTTTTACACAGAATTAAAACGTTTTTTTTACGATAAAACACCTTCGGGGTTATTGAGAAATAAAGTATTTTTATTACGAAAGCAAATATATTTACTTATATACCGATTAATATAAAATTATATTTGGAACTTTAACTTTAAGCCAGTACGACAGTCATCACTGTGGACTGGCTGCTGTAATGCGCCAATTCCAAAAGAACAAGTGGAGTGGGATGACTACATTGGAGAAGTTCGCTCAAGTGACATAGTATTACCAAACAACAGAAATTAGGACAAATACAGAAATTGACCAACTTATACACAAGATAGATGAAACAATAGAACGAACGATGGAACGGGCAATACTTTAGTACAAAGATCGTGACCAAATGGACCTTTACAGAAACGTGACTATAGACAAATGAGTAGCTTTCTAACAAGACTCAAAAACTTGTACAGCCGATTCACTTACCCGCACGACCTGTAGAAATTAGGACACTGAAGTATATGTACAATGTACATATATAGTAAATACAAGAAATCACAAAATAAAGCTGATTACTTAAATTTTAGAAAACTTTGTAAGGATTTTGTTATTCTCAGTAAATTTCTATACAGAGCTTACATCTTAAATATCGAGAGTAATATCAAAACCAATTGTTGGAACCAATAACGATTGATCTTGGTTCAATAAAATTAAGTAGTGAAGAAATTTTATCTGCGATGAACTCATCAAAGTCAAATGCTACTTCCAGTTCAGATGGCATACCCACCTTAATTCTGAAAAACTTTTGAAATTCGCTTTATTGTCCGTTGCTCACTATCGTACGAAATATTTGTATTTCATTCAGAAATGCTTCGTTGGTTATCTTCACATCTCACTGCTAAAACTCAACAAGTTCAGATAAATAACTTATGCTCTAAGGACATTTTATGCACGCCAGGTGTTCCCCAAGGAAACCATCTTGGTCCACTACTTTTCATTATTTTTATTGATCATATTCTTTCATTGATTAATTGCTGTGATTGTATGATGCATGCAGATGATCTTAAACTGTTTTTCAAAAGAAAAACGTTTAGAAGATTGACCTCAATAGCTTATCCTTTTGGTGTCATATCAATGGTCTTAAACTGGATATTAAAAAATGTATTGTGATCTCTTTCTCAAGGAAAACTATTTGCTTATTATTTGACTATACAATTAAATCTAAACCTATTAATCGAGTTTCAAGGATTAACGATTTAGTTGTAATATTTGACTCTGCCCTTTGTTTCAAATTCCATTTCGATTACTTGATCCCTAAAGCTCATTCGTTGTTAGGCTTCATTAAGCTAAAGATTTTATAGATCCATTCGTTCTTTTATCTTTATATTTGTATATCTTTTGTTAGATCGATTCTTGAGTATGCAGATATTATTTGGAGCCTTCCATATAAAGTTCACTCTAAACGACTTTAAAAACTTCAAAAACGGTTCACTAAATACATATTCCAACAAATGCGTTGGAGCTTTGGTCTAGAATATAAGGCAAGGTGCTAGGTATTTGGCATACAATCCCCGGAATCCCGTCTAAAAGTTCATAGTGTAATGCTCTTTAACGATTTATTTGGTTATAACATAAAGTGTCCATCACTTCTTCCACTAGTTCCTATGTATGTTCCAGCTAGAATACTGAGAGCTATGACATTGTAAAAAGGTCTAGAAGAAGACATCTTTCACGATGACTTTTATATAATTGAAGCTCTGAGGAAAAAGGTGGTACAAATGCCATAATTATGCCGAGGAAACGGGACCAAGTCCCTTTTGTATAACGATGTTCGAGCTTCAGCTAAAATTTTGATTCAATGAAAAAACAAAAGTCAGCAAGTGTCGCATTTTCCGAATTAGGTAATTAACATTTATATCAAACTCTTCAATAATGCGCTGAATAATGCATATTACATGTGGTTCATTCTCTCTCGAAAATGAGAAAGCACACCTCCAACCCGTTAAATCTTCGGTCGATAAGTCTTATTCCGAGCATCAGTAAAGTTTTTGTGAAGATCATCAGTAGGCATTGAATCCACGTTTCTGTATATTTTTCATTATTTACTTTAGAGCAAAGCAAGGAAAGATTTCGAAATAGGTCGTATTAAAAGGGTAAAACGGGGTAATAGTGTGCTATTAAAATCCATATAATACTCCAAGAATATTGAAAAAAATTAGAATTTGCAAAAATCTCATGAGTGAGTAAACAAACTATGTATATGGCAACTATATTTCATTAGTTAGAGACTTCGAACTCCAGATTTCAATCATAAGTGACATATCATGATTTGAAAAAAGTCAAAAAAGTGGGTGGACAGTCCTGTTTGGTTGTATGTCTGTCTGTGATCACCCATCAATTATAACTTAGAAATTGGGGTTTTAAGCAGCATCGCGGTAGACGTACAGAATGTATATTTGTATTGCTTTGGAAGGGTACACCCATAGAACCTTTATTTTATTTTTAAATATTCTCAGGAACTAAAAAATCTATTTCAATAATTTTCTGAACAAGCTCTTGTATTGTATTAATAATATTTAATGATCAAACATTTCTAATTTTACTTGGTTTTTAAAAAGCATTACATTGTTTTTGAATTAGATATCTCGACAACTGGTTGATATTTTTTAATGTAGTTCAAATTTAATACTTTTATTGATAACCACTCAATAACTGCTAAGCGAAAATATTAAAAAAATAATTGAAAAATTTTACATAATTATTTAAAAAAAAACGCTCTAACCTGCAGTAATGCAGGTAAGTTCTTAAAATATAATTGGAACTATTTTTCAACAGGCCAGACTGTTTGGAGCAATTACGTGCAAACCAGTCGTGAATTTTATTATTTTGGGCAAAGAAATCTTGAAATATTTGCATTTGTGGGGAAAAGTATAGGAAAGGTGGCTTTAAGACTTTATAAACTCTCCCAGAATTGCGAACCCTTTAAAAAAAGCATCAGTATCATTTCGTATACGTACTTTTTTAATTTAATTTAAAGGTTATTAAAAGTTCTCATTTTGATGTTAAACAAGAAGAGTATTTTTTACTGAAATCAATAAATGTTAATTTCATTGTAAAGAGAAGTTATTAACAATTGTTAAAGATATCAAACCAATAGCCGTCACGGTTGCTGTTTTAGCACCATATTTTTTCATACAATTTTCCATGACGAATTTATAATTTGCGCCTCTAAGTCCTTGGCAACATAAAGTTGTTTTGTTTTGAATAGCCCGACATTTTGGACAGAATGAGTCACTTATGAATTAACATACGAATAATGACCAGGCTCATGTCCCGTACATTAGTAGGGTTTTTTTATCGGAAAATTCTATATCGCTATTCTTCATTCATTCATGTTCTTAAGTTTTCATTTTTATTTAAACTGTGAAAAACCCATAAAGTTAATTTAATTAAAAAACATACATATTGATAACATGAATACAAAAATTTTAATAAAAAATAACTAAGAGTAAATTTAACGTTCCTTGTACTTCTGTTTCGATCAAAAAGTTCCACAAGAATGGTTTTGAACTTTAAATGATCATAAAAATGTCATCAATTCAATTGGTATTTTTACGCGCGATAGAATTTAGCCAGTACTTTTCCAACAACAAAAAAAAAGACTTAAAAATTTATTTTATATCTCAATAAACTTGTTTATGGAAATAAATGAAAATAAATATTGCCTTCCCCACACATTCCCACCCACCTAATCCGCAATCAATCTCAATTTATTTTACGCGAAAAAGAAATTCATACATATACAAAGAATGATATTTAAGTCTACAGAACATAATAAAAATAATAAATCCTTTAATAAACCTTAAGCTCATATCCTAAGCAATTACTACATCGAAAAATTACTCGCAGCAATTTTGCCACAACAAAAATAATCCGCCTAAACACAGTTTTTGATGCCTTTTACGCTAACAGTAACACAGCCATACCGCATAAGCTTTTCTTGAAAAACCAAAAGAACTTTTACGGCGACGGCGACATCAAAATGAAAAACATAAAATAAAAATACAAGCTTAAATATCGTTACTCGCGCCCGCCGCCGCCGGCCGCCATACACGCCACTTGTAGACAGTATACTAGTCACAGGACATATAGTGTAGAGATATGGGAGGTTAGGTTATAGGTACTATACCGCCATATTGCAATTTAGTTAAGTCTCTGGCCGCTATGCGCGGCGCTAGTTTTATCATCCAATTTGGTAGTCACATTCAAGGATATCTATAAAAAAATAAAAAAAAAAGAAAGTCAACAAAAAGTAAACAAGGATATGAGAACGCAAAGAAACACCCGAGCCGCTAATAAAAGTGAATAATAAATTTATGAGCATGTCCTTGCTAGGGGTAGATTTTATAGTTCAGTTCTCCATAAATTTGGCAGGACGAGGACGAGAACACGAAGACGAAGAAGTATCCTTAGCCGATAAACAAAACAACAAAACGAGCGCGTTTAGTGTTTGCTTCAGTGCATGTCAAGGAATTTATCTTGCGAAGTCATCAACGTTGACAACAACACTATACTTTTAAGTTCTACTATAAGGACACAAGGATATACCTAGTCACATGCATGATGTCTTAAAAGGACCTTCCCTTCCCCCTGCTTTATTCCCAAAAATAGAAGACAACGACAACGTCCATGGACATGAGAGTATAAAAGAGGACCAGCGAGAAACAGTGCCGCATAAATGAAATTTCATGCATAACAAACATAAAAATGATCCTTTAAGCAGATACTTTCATCTTTTCCGTCCTGATGAGAGATGCTCCTAGAGTCAGAGTAGTATAGGAGGTTTCTAGTGCATAGAAGTTCAACTTAGCTTTTGTTGGTTGTTGTCTTGGTTCTATGAAGAGCGAGATATGGCTGCGACATCCTATATAGTTTTGCTTTTGTTTCTTGACTGAAAATATTGAAAGTACTTTCTGCAGAAGGACGAAGACGACGACAAACAAAACACAACATCACCACCACCGTAAACAGTAAATAAACTGTAAACCAGAAGACACCACATTCTTGTCGGCGGCGCGGTGCAATACACTACCCGTACACACAGGAAGATGAACATTTATACGGCTATATGAACGATATACGAACTTATAGTACGGTGCGGTACGATGTGATAGCGATATAGTGCGGCAATGGGAGGCGTGCATTGTGAAAGTATCCTGCGAAGGTTTTCGTCGCTCTCAATATCATCGTCATCGTCGTTCTTCTGGTCGTCCTTAAAGAGAAGATACCTAGGCTAGGACTAAAACAGAGCCTCTTCTTAAACTTACTACTATACCGGTAGTAACCGCAGAAAACTTATGAGGTCCTTAGCGAATTTCATTACCCGGTTGTGGCTACCCATATATACACATACAACGATTGCAGAACTGTACAGAGTACAGTACAGTTTGAAAGCACACAGGAAACAAAAATAATATAAAAATAAGTATAGTGATATCCTGGCTGATGACGATGGGGATCCTGTTGAAAACGGAACTCCATTAATTTTGGCTTTATGCTATTGTTCTAGTTTTATACCGTTAAATGGGTTAGATGCACGACAAGAACAGCAAAGATGGCTGGCCTGGGCTATATAAGGAAAGGATATGATGTTGTCGTCGTTTGTCGTCGTCGATGCTACCGAACCGAACAAAAGACGAAAACGATGAAGACGAAAATTGCATCGAATAAAGTGAGGAGGTCCTTAAATATATACATATAGCCAAAGTATAGATAACGTTTTATCTATTAACTCTAGGTGAACAGGTAGGGTTACCAGAGACAAATTTAGAAAAAATTGACACATTTTTCTCAAAAACAATCATCAGTTACTATCTTCGTTATTTTTAAACAGCATTACACATTTTGGGCCCCTATTTCCACTCAGGGTTGCCAAGTTAATCTTAAGCCGAAATATTTATCAGAGTATACTTTCAACAAAGGTCCATGATGGGTGTTAAGTTCCTTATACAAAGGGGTCCGAATTATAGAATATGAAACAATATTGTTAAAACTAATTTAAAAATAGATGTGAAAAACTGAAAGTAAATAAAATTGTCTATTCTTTAGACGTCAAGTTTTAAGGGGTCCTAAAATGTACTGAAAAGTTTTGCTTAAGTTGGAGTCACTTACAATTGTTTGGATAACAGTTGAATTTTTTTTAAGTAAAAGAGGTTAAATGATGAGTTAACAACATAAAAACGTTTTTTTTTTTTGGAGAAAAAGTAGTAAAGTGAGACATTTAACATAAGTTTTAGTGAGAAATGATTATTAATTAAAATGATTTAGATTTTTAGATTTTAGATTTAGATTGATTTTATGTAAACATACATTTTTAAGAATATGTAATATGGTTAGTACAATCAATATGATGCATGGCATTGCCGTTTGCCTGATTGACAACTAAAAGTATAGCTTTATTTAGATTAAAAAAGAAAGTGCAGTTTAAGATTAAAACGCTTTATTTTGTCTAAATTTAAGTGCTGTTTTGCAATATGCATATAACTTTGTGACTTCCATTTCCTGTAGAAGGCTTATAATTTCAGTATTTGTTTTTTTTAGGTTTTTATTTTTTGTAAAAAAAACTGCCAATTCGATGTTTCTCAAAATTTTATCGAATGTTGAAAACAATATTTCTTATAAGATAAAATATGTTGGTAGCCATAATCTCAAATTTTTGAAAAGATATTTGAGTCGAAAATCAAATTTTACCAACTTTAGTTAATTTTATTTAGGTTTTTGATATTTTGTAAAAAAAAACTGTAATTTCGATTTTTCTCAAAATTTTACTGAGTGTTGAAAACAATATTTCTTATGAGTTAAAATTATTAAGAAGCCATAATCTAAAATGTTTGAAAAGATATTAGAGTCGAAAATCAAATTTTACCAACTTTTGTTAATTTTTTTAGGTTTTTGATTTCTTGTAAAAAAAACTGTCAATTCGATTTTTTTTAAATTATACCACATTTTGAAAACGTAATTCATCTTAGCACGAAATTATTTTGGAGATAAAATCATTTATTGTTCGTAAAATTTTTTGAGGTGACAAATATTTTTTTTTTCAGTTTTTTTGATATATAAAAAACCGTTAGTTGTAATTTTTTCCAAAAATATATTTGTTTGGTATCACGTTACAATATATAATATAAAATTTAACTGAAGTCTCTAGCGTTATTGGTTCGTGAGATATTTAGGGCCAAGCAACATTTTTACCTTTTTTTCAAATTGCTATGGTAAAAAAACCACCCACGCAATTTTCTTGAGAGCCCTTTCTGCATTTTTCTGCTTTATTATCTGTATAACAAAATTTATTTGAAGTCAATATCTCTACTGGTTGTTGAGCTATGGACGACGAAAAAAAACGTCACGAAAAGCGGACGTACGGATGTACGAACGTACGTAAACACGCACGCACAGACATCTCTCTAAAAATATTTTATTTCGACTCTAGGGACCTTGAAACGTAGAGAAATATCAACATTTTCAATTCGAGAAATCGGACCGATTACAATAACTTCCTATGGGAAGTTAATAACTATAGGACGAGAGCTGCTCACGAGTTCTATGAGCAGAAGAATAGAAAGGACCACCGATTTCTCAAAGGGAAAAAGAGAGAGTATGAGAAGCGTGCGGTCGAAGATGTTAAGAGGTTTAAGGTTAAACGAAACTCACAGGTACATAAACCTATAACCGAAGGCTGCAAAGACGAAAGTGAAAACATAGTGGAACCGCAGTCAATGCTGAGAATATGGAAATACCACTTCTGCAGACTGTATAACACCAACGATGAACTGTATTTCGCTGTCAGGCAGGATAATTCATTCAATATAGATGACGAAACCAAACAGTACCTACCGTCTTCCTAACTTAGACGGAGTAAAGATTGCCATATCTAAGCTGTCTATGTAAGTCTAACAAAGCCACTAAAGCAGATCGCTTGAATTCTGAGCTCTTCAAAGCAGCTGGAGATAATTTGGTTAGGAGCATGCAACAACTTTTCTGTTAGATATGATCGGAAGAAAGCATGCCCGATGAATGGAACCTCAGTATTGTTTGCCTGATTCTGAAAAAAGAAGACCCTCTAAACTGCAACAACAAAATCTTCTCTGCCGTAATATCTGAACGTCTAAAGCCCATCGTCAACAACCTTTTAGGTCCTTATCAATGTGGTTTTAGACCAGGAAATTCACAGCCGATCAAATATTCACATTACGGCAGGTCCTGGAAAAAATCCAAGAACATCAAATCGACACCCACCATCTTTGTATCGGTTTCAAGGTTGCATATGATAGCATCTATAGGGATGAGCAGTATAGAGCCATGTCTATAGTTTTGGCATCCCTGCCAAACTCGTCCGTTTGTGCAGGATGACCATGGAGAATTCACGCTGCTCCATAAAGGTTGGAAACAACTTAACAGAACCTTTCGATGCCAAAAAAGGCTTTTGACAATGTGACGCGTTGTTATGCGATTTCTTTAACATCGTACTTGATAGAAAAGTGCAGAGCTCCCACGTCAACACTAGAGACACTATGTTTCGAAAGTCTTTCAGCGTGATGTCAATGGGGCTTTTGTGACTATTGAGGCAGAGGTGGCAAAAATGCGGTTAGCGGTTAATGAGAGAAAAACAAAATACATAAAGCGGAAAGTGACCTCTCCCAACTTGGAATGCGAAACTGCAGACATCTAGCTAGGGACCGAGATGCATGGAAAAGTTTGTTGGGTGAAGCCCTAGCTCATACAGGAATGTAGCGCCATCTTAAGTAAGTAAGTTAAAGCTTATGACGTTCGTCTCTTATCAATAATCCAGGTTTTCGACCTCGAAGTCTGAATGCAACATGAAAAACAATCTATAAAACTCACGTTTTCTCACGCAGAGTCATCCGCTCCTTGTTGTCAAACTTAAATGACAGCCTAGCCTTCCATCTTTTAAATTGAGTATTTTTGGCAGTAGTACTCGTGGCGTGGTGGTTAGTGTCACGCTAGAGGTCTTGGGTTCAATCCCTGCATGTGCCATCTACCTTAATTAAAAAAAAAGCTTTCACGGGTACATGCCTCTTGCGAGGAATTGACAAATTCTCCAAGAGTAATTCTTGTCATGAAAAGTCCTTTCTGAAACTAGCCATTCGGATTCGGCTTAAAAAACTGTAGGTCCCCTCCATCCCTGACAACTTTACTCGCACACAGAATGGTTGAGAGTTGTAAGTCACTATAGGCCCTAGTTCTCAATGGACTGTTGCGCCACCTAATTCATTTATTTTTGGGAATGTACGTTTTGCACTTTTACAATGATAATGAATTCTCAAAATTTACTGCAAGAGTGGTAACCATTTTTCAGTCAATCGCAATTTTGCAAGAAAATTTAATTTATCGAAAAGGTATGAAAAAGAGAAGGCCACTTGAAAAAAAAAAACCTCTAAGTAAAATGTCTTCAGTAGATTCAAGACCATGACATTCTAGGACGCAAATACACCAAATATTTCTGAAAAGTATATGGTCCTATAATTCATACTGTGGTGCCAATTTGGCTTACACCGTTATTGTTTATTGAATAAACCTTTCTCTTTTTTGACAATGAAATGAGCATGAATTGATTTATCTAAAACCTAAACTTAATTTTTTTTTTTAAATCGAAACGAAACTTCTTATTGGAAAACCTTGTATGGCAATCTCTGCATAAATGCCTCTCTCTATGCCTTAAGTGACGGTGTGGTTATGGTTTCGGGGCCACCACCAAGCCGCCAGCCGCCGTTATAGAAAATTCTATTTTCTCAAAAACTATATTTCTACTCTAAAAACGCAGAACGGTATGACTTGCAGTGTACTTTACTCTACACCTATTGTTTTATTTAAAATAAAAGCCGCGCACACTTTGACCACAAAATAGAGCGTCTTTTAATATGCTCATCTCCGTATCCTTTTCACAAGGCGATAGCGGGAGCGATATCTTTTTTCATTGGAGTTATATATACACGATAATATTCAAGCAGCCGTATCCTCAAGCTTTTGGTTACGGCAGAAGAAGATAAAATCCTTGAAAGTTATTTCCGCTATCCATTGTACCGCCTTAAATTTTGTTATTTTTTTGAATTAATTTAAAATTTATTCAGAAGCAACAGAAAAGAAGGACATTCAGTGTGTTGTTATTTTCGTCATTGCATGCTACTGCAATACTTCATTGTTAATTAAATCTTGTGTGTGATGTAGTTTAGGTGAAGGACGACCACGTTGAGTTTTGTATGGCCTACCCACCTACATACATAATATTGGTGTTATAATTTCTGTTGCTTTAAAAAATATACGTTTTTATGAAGAAGAAAGGATATTTTAATGGGATTGATGACGGTGATCTAGTTTAGGAGAGTGTACTTACTCCTTTATGTGTTATTTTTTATGAGAAAATTAAAAGCGATGTTTAAAAGGACTTTTACACAGGTTTTGAGGATACAGCTTTACTTAGAAAAAGGTAAAAATTATGTTTGAAATAAATGCCTAAGAATATCGTGCATAAGGAAATACAACCTCATTTTTTAAATGGCTTCACAAAAGAACGCGCATTATACTTTTGATTCGACCTCAATATCCTTTAAATTGAATGTTCTTGTGCGAGAAGTACGCGGTGTACGTCGAATAACCACAATTTATGTCAGTTAGAGCTCATTTTCTGTCATAAAAAGCCTTTTACTTCGTCAAAACTCAAAGCATAGAGTTGGTATGTTCCCTTTCATCAGCTTAATATAATCACTGCAAATTAAATCAGTGTTTTCGTTTCACAACATATGAACCTTTTAAAAATACTTAAATTTAAAATAGGCACTATATGATTTAAAACCTACAATTATAGCAACTTTTGAAGCCCTTAAAGCAAACTGGAGTAGGTATTTAATTTAAGTCCTTTACAAAAGTGTAGCTATTCAAACTTTTTGTTGTTGTTATTATTTCCTGTTTTTGTTCAGCCTAAAACAATGGAAACAAAAAGACTAAATTAACAAATCATAAAATTATACGATACGTATACTCGTACCTACTCCAAACAATTCAAGATCTCCTGAAACCAAAAACCATGAAACTTCGCAACAATTACCTTAAACAATTACCTACCTACTTTTATATAGGTACCTAACGGTATACTATGGCTATAAATTAAGGCCAATATAAAAATAAACATCTCTTTCAGGGAATTGCGGAATATCATCAACATCAACATCATCATCAGTAAAAATCCTTCCTTTAGTTGCTCGTAAACAAATTGGTTCTCCATTCAGGACGAATATAAGAGTAAAGTATTTTGATTGGTCTAACGGAAGTTTGTTTGTGATGGAAAAAAAAGTAAAAATAATAACAAAAAAAAGCTAAAACAATGGAAGCTTCTAACCTGGCTATAAGGTACTTATCTACATTTAGCTGCCTTATTTCAAGCGGCCGGCGTTTATTTTTTTGGAATGAGTTGTTGGTTAACAATGCGAAGGAATTGCTTAATGTTTTGCAAAACTTTTAATGGCATCGATTTTCCTGAATTGGACTAAAACAATAACATTGGTTGAGATGATAAAGGTGGTAGGCAATTAAATTAAGCAGGGCCAGAAGGATTCAGTTTTTTTTCCAAATACAGAATGTTTCTTAACTTCCCATTGGAAATTGTTATATTTTAATCGGTCCGATTAGAAGAAAAGAATTGAATGAAAGATGTGTATGTTTTATTTATGTCTAAACGTAATTTCACAAGTCCTTAGATTGCGAGTATATCTTTCTTCAAAAACAAGTAGTCATACACCAATTTCCAAAAAAGTAAAAATTCGACTTCGTTTACTTTGGAATACAAATATTTTCAACATTATTGTTTAATTCTAAATAAAAATTATTTTATTTAGAAAGATCTGGGATTTCACAATTGGTGATACTTTGTCTTATATTGATCATAAAAGGTTTATTTTAAAAGTTCTTGTTTTTTTTGTTCACAAAATATTTCTAATTCATTAAAAAGAGGCTGGGATGAGAACCACATCTCTTCTTTTTTAAGTTTTCATTTCTTATTTATAAACAAATACATATTGTGTTTTTCTTAGAATTTTAGCACAGAATTAAATCATTTTGAAGTCAATACCTTAATTTATTTACGAGATATCGAGAATCGAACATACATTTTTACCAATTTTGTGTACTATTTTTGTAGATTTATAATTTTTATTAAAACTGACTTTAGGATTTTTATAAAAAATTTACTGAATATTTTCTATAAAATTAAATTAATTTGAAGTCAATATCTTTAATTTTTAAAAAGATACTTAACTCGAAAATCAATTTTTACTAATTTTCAGTAATGTTATTTTCAGGTTTTTATTTTTTGTTTTATTTGTTCGATTTTTCTGAAAATTGTACCAGATGTCAAAAACGTTATTCTTGATTTGGGGATAAAATCTTTTTTTGTTCGTAAAATATTTGCGGTGACAGTTTTTGTTCAGTATTTTCGATTTTTATAAAAAAAAAAAACAGTTACATAGTTGCATTGTATTCAAAATTATATCAGTTTGGCACCGCATCACAATATATTATATAAAATTTAATTCAGTTCACTAGCGTCATTCGTTCATTGATATTTAGGGTTAACCAAAATCAAATTTTTTTTAGAGTCTTTTCTGCATCTTTTTGTGTTATAATCTGTACAACAAAATATATTTGAAGTCAATATCTGTACTACTCTTGCGATATGGACGAAGAAAAAAGTTTCCCGAACGTTATCAGTTTGGTCGTTTACGACCCAATTTGTTCATTATTTTTTTACTTGGTCGCATGGTCATTTCTTATTCCATTTGGTCCCTTTTTTAAGAAATTGAAAAAAAAAATAACTCGACTCTTTTCCTTTTATATTCTCAAAAATAAAATGCATACTTAAAGTGCTTTTCATCTAATGTAAACGGTACATAAATTAATTTTATTGAACACACCCCATAAGAAATGCACACACTGAATGCATTAATTTCACAATTTATTGACAGATGGCTCAACATTTCAAAATCATCACATTTCAAGATCATAATCTTACGGATAAAATTTACATGTCAAAATTTTGGGAAAAGGTCAGTTATCATAAAAACGGTTTAAATGCATATTGTTTTCAAAATTAAAGTAATTTCGTTTTTAACTTGATGTTACTTATTCACAGCTCAGCTGCTGCTGGGAGGAAATTTTTTTAAATTAACTTTGATAAAAACGGAAGGCAGACTTAATTTGATACCATTCAAAATATAATGCTATCCAAGGAGCTTCAAGATGAGAAAAATAACCATAGACATAATATATCCATAATGTGATATTAAAAAAAAGAGGCTGGGATAGGACCCACACTGATAACTTCCCATCCCGTCTGTCGCTTTGTCTTGCTTAAAAGTTTGTAGGGTTTCGTATTTTGTTTCTTAAAAATTTAAAAATTACCAACAATATTTTGCATATAATAAAATAGTTTGATTTCAAAATCAGGTTTTGTTAACGAGATTTTTAGTTGAAAACCAATTTTTACGAATTTTAGTAGAATTTCTTAAAAGTTTTTAATTCTTAAATAAACAAATACAAATTGGATGAATGAAATTAATTTGAAGTCAATGTCTTCGATTATTCACGAGATATCGAGAACCGAACATCATTTTTTACCAAATTGGCGTATTATTTTTTCCAGATTTCATTTTTTTTATGAAAAAACTGACTGTTGGATTTTAATAAAAAATTTACTGAATGTCGAAAATTATATTTTCTGTGAGTAAAATTAGTTTGAAGCCAATATTTTTAATTTAAAAAAAATTTGAGTCGAAACTAAATTTTTACGAACTTTTAGTAATGCTTTTTTAAGGTAATTATTTTTTGTTAAAAAACTGTAAGTTTGATTTTTCTCAAAATTTTAGCGAATGTTGAAAATAATATTTCTTATAAGATAAAATTAGTTTGAAGCTTATATTTTTAATTTTAAAAAAGATAATTGAGTCGAAAATCTATTTTTACCAATTTTTATTAATTTTGTTTAGGTTTTTATTTTTTGCAAAAAAACTGTGAATTCTATTTTTCAAAATTTTTCCGAATGTTTAAAGCCAATATCTCAAAGTTTTGAAAAGATATTTGAATCGAAAATCAAATTTTCCCAACTTTTGTTAATTTCTTGTAAAAAAAACTTTCAATTCGATTTTTCTCAAAATGTTACTGAATATTGAAAACAATATTTTTTAAAAAATAAAATTAGTTTAAGGCCAATCTTCCAAATTTTTAAAAAGTTATTTGAGTCGAAAATTAATTTTTACTAACGTTTATTAATTTTTTGTTTTAGGTTTTTATTTTTTATAAAAAAACTGTCAATTCGATTTTTCTCAAAATTTTACCAGATGTTGAAAACGTTATTTTTCGTTGCACAAAATTGTTTTGGAGATAAAATCATTTTTTATTCGTAAAATTTTCGAGGTGACGAATATTTTTTTTTTCAGTTTTTTTGATTTATAAAAAAACCCTTCATTGGATTTTTTTCCAAAAATGTACTTGTTTTGTATTACGTTACAATATATAATATAAAATTTAATTCAAGTCTCTAGCGTCATTAATTCATGAGATATTTAGGTTTAACCAAAATGTTCACCTTTTTTTTTAAACTGCTACGGTAAAAAAACCACCCACGCATTTTTCTTGAGAGCCCTTTCTGCATCTTTCTGCCTTATTATCTGTATAACGAAATTTATTTGAAGTCCATATCTCTTCTGGTTCTTAAGCTATGGACGACGAAAAAAACGTCGCGAACGTACGGAAGTACGGACATACGGACATACGGACGTACGGACATACGGACGTACGAACGTACGTACACACACAGACATCTTTCTAAAAATCTTTTATTTCGACTCTAGGGACCTTGAAACGTCGAGAAATGTCAAAATTTTCAATTTGACAAATCGGAAGTTAATAAAATATTTTCTAATTTAGTGATTCGTGGTCGTTTTAATTAGCATGCTTATAACTTAAATATCTGTTTCTATTTATGTCTACCCGTGCGAAGCCGGGACGGGCCGCTAGTAAGTAATAAGTATGCTAATTAAAACGACCATGAATAACTAAATTAGAAAACAATTTTTTGTCCTATCATAAATACTCTTCGCAGCGTATGCGATGAAAGACATTTTATGTCTAATTTTTGTACACCTTCTTTGGTTGGTTTTAATAGGAATTTTTAAAGATTTCTATAGTAATCTGGTAGTAAATATAGCCTATGTTACTCAGTGATAATGTAGCTTTCTAATGCAAAAAGAATTATTAAAATCGGTCCAGTACATTTTGAGTTTATTTGTTACATACAAAAATACAAATCTTTCCTCTTTATAATATTAGTGTAGATGTCTTATGTCTTCTATGTCCCAACGACATAATAACACAAATCATTAAATGACATAAAGACCAAAAAGGGTAACGCTGTCGTAAGAAATATCATTAAAAAAAACGTAACAAAGCCCAAATAAAATGTCATATCAACCAACCCATCTTTCAATGTCGTAACGCCGAAATTTAGAAATGTCATAACGCTAAAAAGAATGGTTTGCGGTGCCGTAAAATAAGGCCAAGCGAAAGAAGACCAACTTTCAACAATTGGCCTAAATTCATTTAACAAACGTGAAATAAGGTCAATAAGGTTTAATAATTGCAATTTTTTTGATAAATGCTGCCCACCTGTAGCCTGCCTTAGGATTTGGGGTAGGTGCGAATTTGAGTGCATGCTAAACTTCTTTCCAATTAAAATAATCTAAATTTAAAGAAACTTTTCATACACACTTTTCAACCATGCCTAAATGTTGAAACATATGGCATCTTTAGGGTGATTGATTTGAGCAATTTTGACATTGATTTTGGGCTGTGTGGCATTTTGTTCTAAAAGCGTTTTAGTCGATAGAGCCATTTTTTTGGCGATATGAAATTTTAATATTTTGGCTATATTTTATTAAACAATAATACCAAACGCTTTATTTTATTTCTAATTTCATAAAACCTAAAAAAGTTTGAAGGCCCAAAGGTTTGGTAATATTGCCTAAGTCGTAAAACTCTATGACATTTTAAGTGAAGAACTTTCCAACAGAATTATTCGACAGTGCTTATTTGCCTCTCTTTGTTTACACTTTTTTTTTATAAAATAAGGAACAAACATTATTGAAAATGTCACACTGATGTCATACTTGGTTATTTTTGTCGTTTAAATCAAAATATTTTATTCTGTCAACTTTCTTCCCTCTAAGTCTAAACGCACACACCACCACACACCTCCTCCCCTCCGACACCACTGGTTCATTGGAATGTCAAAATCCTATAACTTATTATAATATACGGGTTTTTCATTATGCCCACACACACCCCGTACAGCACTTAGCAAATTTCAAACCATTCGAAACAATATAACCAACTTCTCTAGACCAACTTTCATTTTTTTTTTATATTCCTTGCCCAAGGACTAACCTCTGTTCAGGCGCTATAAAGCATATTAAAGAGTGCGAACAGCAAAAATACGAAAAAATGACAAATCCATTTGACAGGTCCTCAACGACTTTCAACAAACGACAACGAACGACGCCACCACGTCGTCACTGATGGTCGTAGTCGTCGTCGTGGCTTGCCATGACTTCTTGCAGATCTCATAAATTATGACCAAAATACTAGAGTCGGTCTCTTCCTCTGCACTCGAAAGTCGAACAAGAGGTGTGAGGAATTGATTTTCTGGTCAGGCAACCAACTCTATCATCATTGTGCCATAAATCCATGTGTGTACTCTGTAAGGACATCACGAAGGTAAATGTCGCGCCGTAACCTGCTCCTGCTGTCATTGTCAACGTATACTTCGTTTTGTCGAAATGTAAAGTTCATATAAAGAGTGACGATATGACGACGATGGGAACGGGCAAGGGCACGGGGTTGGGGGGTTTCAGAAAATGGAAAATTTCGTTGGTTCATATATAGGTAGGTATAGGGGCTTAAGAGGATACAAGGACAATAACAATAACAACAACAAGGACGACAACGAATGGAATCCAGCTCACAGCGATAACGGTGCGAATGTAGAATTGTGGTGAAAGGACGACAAACTTTTTAAAAAAACATTTTTTAAATGTGTGCTGGTGTTTTTTTTTCCACCATTGCCTGTCCTTTATTCGATTGAATTTTCGCTTTTGTTTGTCCATTGGTATTGTTATGGAGTCACACTCTCTCGATATGTAGAGGTATACTAGTACGAGGACGACTCTAAGGATAAAAATGGTATGAAATGAAAGCGGGAACCGCTATTGAAGACGAAAAGAAAAACTTGTCATCAACAGTGATGTAAAACTCCCAACGAAACGTTTTATCGACGCGTTTTTCATTTTTTTTTTGAGAGATTTTGAGATTTTTGTTTGCTTTTTCACTCTGGATCTGGATTGAATTCGACGCAAAAGGACGAAGGACACTAAGAGCATGCCAAAGGACTAAACCTACTCGAGTTCTCTCTGCCATCGAAACTCTTTTGATTATATTGAAAGGAGTTCAATTTTTCAAACGTTCGCACATGGATACGAGTTGGTAGGTAGGTATATGATATGTAGGAAGGTGGAGAATTGGGGGTTGTGTGAGTGTTTTTGTTGTTGCTGTTTGCTGCGGAGAATAGAGCCTGTCCTGGCCAAGTTATCCTATTGAGTCCGTGTGACAAAGGTGAATTCCTGATCCTAGAACTTTATAATTGTTTTCTAAGCGGGTTCTTCTTTTCTATACTCTCGTACTTGGTCCTGGCCTCGGCTTCGGTCCCACTCCACTCCATCTCCAAGTTCCAGGATTGTATATTGGGCTTTTATCATTTATTTTCTTGTTTTCCTTTTTTTTGCTGGTGTTGCTAGGACCTGGGAGATGAAATGAAAAATTTTGGGGAAATTTGTTTTTATTATTTTAAGGAAGGTAGGTTCTTTACTAAGGTGGGATATTTTTCTTTTCTTTCCTGACAGGATGAATAGGTTTGGTTTTGTGTTGTGGTGATTTAGAATGAAAATCGATTTGAGAAGAAATGAAAAATCACAGCAGGAGTTATGTGTTTTTTTTTGTGGAAAATATTTCTTAGCAAGATAAATGATTCTAAAATAAATCAATATAATTAGATATAAAAAATAAGAAGGAAACTAATTTCATTTCATTTTAATTTTGATTTGATACAAATCTTTGAAGGGCATATCGGTGAACTTGGTGTATTGGAGGTTAATTCTCATGGAAAGAAAGTTTGACAAATTTTGACTTTAAAAAGACTTATTAAACATAGAATGAAACCAAAAGGAAATGTTGCATTTGATTCATATATGTAATACGTTTCTTGGTTCTTTTTTTTTGCTGCAGAAAGTTTGGATGCGTTTTATGGGAGTTAATACTCCTATGATGTTATCAACCGGCTTTTTACATTTTTATCAGTTTAATTTTTATAGACAAACTTTGTTCATTCGTTTTTTTTTTGACAAATTTGTTAGGGACTAAAATTCCAACATTTTGAAAAACATTAAACCTTGAAAACCATATAACTTAGAAAAAGCTGAGTTTTAATGCATCAAAATATTGAAGAGCAGAATTTTGACAAAACTCTGATAAAAATGTTACAAAGGGTACACCTCTTAAAGCAATTTTCATTGAAATAAAAACAAAAAAAAGATATGTGGCAAAAAGTCTCTCGAAATTTTAATAAAAGTCATTAAGGAAAAGTTGCCAATTTATTTCCCAAAAATTGCCTTTTTTCTATATTGTTTTAAAGAATACTCATTTACCGAAGAATTGAATGTATTTATTCTTAGTTTTTATTAAAAACAAATGTTAAATTAGGAACTACATGGGTTGACAAGGTCTTATACATGGCAATCAAATCGCACTTTTCCGATAGGTTTGAAGGTCCAAATTTAAATATACGACTCTAAATTTCAATTTGTAATTGTTTTAAAAATCTATAATCACTGTCTTCAACATTTAAGGTAGACCCACACTGATAACTTCCCATCTCATCTGTCGATTTGTCTTGCTTAAAAGTTTGTCTTTATGTTTCAATTTTTACCAAATTTGCGTACTATTTTTTGTAGATTTTATTTTTTTATAAAAAAACGTACTGTTGGATTTTTATAAAGAAAATTATTGAATATCGAAAACAATATTTTCTCTGAAATAAAATAAGTTTGAAGCCAATATTTTTAATTTTTGACACGCTATTTGAGTCGAAAGTAAATTTTTACCAAGTTTTAGTATTTTTTTTATGTTTTTATTTTTTGTAAAAAAACTGTCAATTCGATTTTTCTCAAAATTTTATCAGATGTCAAAAACATTATTCTTCGTTGCACAAAATTGTTTTGGAGATGAAATCATATTCTAGTCGTAAAATTTTCGAGGTGAAACATTTTTTTTTCAGTTTTTTTGATTTATAAAAAAAACTGTTAATTTGATTTTTTTCCAAAAATATACCCGTTTTGTATCACGTTCCAATATATAATATAATATTTAATTCAAGTCTCTAGCATTATTGGTTCATGTTCACTTTTTTTTTTAAACTGCTATGGTAAAAAAACCACCCACGAAATTTTTTTTAAAGTCCTTTCTGCATCTTTCTGTATTATTATCTGTACAACACGATTTGATTGAAGTCGATGGTTCTTGAGCTTTGTACGACAAAAAAAAACTTCCCGAACGTACGGACGTATAGAAAATCTTTTATTTCGACTCTAGGGACCTTGAAACGTCTAGATATGTCAACATTTCCAATTCAACAAATCGGACTGATTACAATAAATTTGTATTGGATGTTAAAAAGCGTCGTTTGAAAAATGCCCTTTTATACCACCAGTATTTTTGTCATAGTCATTAATTTAAAATAATAATAGAATTCCGTGCCAACATTTTTGGAAGAATTTTAATTTTCTGCATTTTTTACAAGTTTTTTTTTATTAAATAATGAAATAGTTAACATTTTGAAACTAAAACTTTTTTAACATTTCTTTAAATTTAACATTTCTTTTAATTTCTTTAAATTTTGTTTCTATTTAAGTTTAAATACAACAATTTAAAAATTTTGAAATTTTTGAATACATTTTAGTTTTCATACAAAAATCAGGGGTGGAATCGGCTAAGGTTATTGATGATAAATGACAGTCAAAATAATCGAATTGGATCTATGTAAAGTGATAGTCAAATTGATACCTAAAAAATTGTCAAAACAAAAATGTGATAATTAGTTTCCTACAAATATGTCGTTTCTGAATAGAGCTACCAGACGCTTACAAAAAACGAATGGACCATTTTTTCAGTTGCCTTTTTTAGGTACAAAAACACATTCTTGTGACCGACAATGCTTACGACATTCGAAAAAACACAAGAAAAGTAAGAATGTTATTAAAACACAGCCAATTTGATACTTTCAGTTAGATATTTTATAGGAATCATTTTAAAATTTCACCATAGCAACAATGAATTGTGACAATTATAATCTGAAATTGTTCAATCGAATTGAATTGAGTTGAATCATCTTACACAGTCGGATTGAATGTGATAGTTAAATTTGATTATCAAAAAAATGAGATCCGATTATCCGATTCCACCCCAGTTTTCAGTTGTTTTTAAATAAATTTTTCTACTTATGTTTGAACAATTATTTCAAACTATGCTCATATGAAAGAGAACCAGTCGTGCATTTCTTTTTTTTTTATATACAAAACCTGTACTTATTATTCTAATGAACGTTGTCCTAAAAGTCAATATTTGAGAAAGTTGTTCATTCTAACCATAAAATTTAGCTAATTTAAAAATGGTTAAGTACATTTACAACTGGCAAAGCTGCTGTGAAAGTGGAAAGTTGAACTAAGATATGGATATCGCTCTTGAGAAATATTTAAAAATAAAACCTAATATCCAGTTTTTAAATTTACAAAGTGTTTAAATTGATTTATAAAGAAAGTACCATATATTCCAAAAATCGGCCATTGTTAAGGTAATATAAGCATATTTCTGCATTAAATAAGTATTTATCTTAAATCTAAAGTCACATGTCTGACAAACGAAAAATTGTCGAAACCTCACCAGAAGAAAATTGCTATCAAGAAAATACACCAAATTGCTACAAAATCTTAAAACGCACCACCACCAACATGTATGTATATTGTAAATGTCTGATTCGGATTTACAAAAAGTTAAATCAATTGTTGTATCTTCTCTACAAACTGAGCTGGCATTGGCAATTACTAACCTAGCTACCAAAGAACACATGGGTAATCTTAACAACGAAATAAGCTTCTCGAAAAATCAAAAGTTAAGCAATTTGAACTGAGATGTAGCTCTCTGGAAGAAGAACTTGAATAACAAAGTCGTGATATAAGAAACAAAAACATAATAATTTCAATTCCCAAAGAAGACTCTCATACAAATACAGAAGAAAAAATTCGAACTGACACTCCGATTCTACTTGGTAATTAATGTTTTCAGAATCCGTAAAAATAAGTGAAAATATAAATGCAATCAAAATGAAGGTAAAAACATTGCTGCTTCCTGTGTAGAAATTGTGCAGATCAATATCAACAATACCCGTGTTTTGTTGGAAAATCTATCCATAGTATAGTAGGATTTTACACGAATAACAAAAACAATATCCATAGTGAGAATAACACCGATAAAAGTTAGAGTAGAATCTTACTATGGATGGGTTTTTGACATTTATACGAGTCTCGAATGGATCTTATGTGATTTTGTTCTCAAACTTTAGTACGATTAATATTGCATTTGTATCTCGATGGCTGTGTTCGTTGGGTAGTTGTGCATTCGGATTCATGTGTGTTTTCCATTGGGGAAAAAATCAATCTATTACTATTGACATTACCTATTTAGTTTTGTTAGTGAAAATGGACTAACTGGGCTTATTTTGCAAGAGAAAATAATAGAAAAGATAATTAAGTTTTGCTATGTTTCCACCAAAGGTTTATCTCAGTTTAAATTAAATAAATCTTTTTGGTGTTTCCACCGCACAAGAAGATTTAAAAATGATTAAGCTTGACAGCACTTTCAAAAATGCAAATGGTGTTTCGATGTTTCTTATGAAGTGCAATTGAGATAGTTTGATTCGTGTTAAACAATGAAAAACTGAATAGTTCAGCACCATATAAGAATATGCTACTTACTCCATGTGCAATTTTTTTTGTTTAATTTGATTAAAACAAAACTAAATTTTTGTGCACAAACATGCAAATAAACAGACTATAACGCATTATCTATAAAACAAACTCCTCCACATATGTTTTGCTTCACAAATTTTGACTCGACTCCGATCCCCTACCGGAATCGAGGCGAATCAAGCTCATTTCAACTCGATTCAGGTATATAAAGAATTTAGGCGAGCTTCAAGCTCGCTTCAACACCACATGTTAATGTAGTAGTCTACGAACAAACCCCCTTCTTGAAGTTTTTACTTTATGTCAAATTGTTTGGTTAAAAGTTTGAAATCGACTATCATATTACACAGACATATTTTCTTGATTTCGATAGTCAACTATCAAAAATCAGCTTACACGATTTCAACCCTGGTCTGAATTTCGCTATTTTTTTTTTGGAATTTTTTGATAAATTATTCTGGCAAATATTCAGGGGTGGAATCGGCTAAGGTGATAGTTGACTATCAAATTTTTGATAGTCAAATTGACTATCACCGAGTTTTCCGTCTGTGTAAGCTGCTCCAATTCAATTTAATTCGATTGAACAATTTCAGAATATAATTGTCACAATTCATTGTTGCCATGGTGAAATTTTAAAATGATTTCTATAAAATATCTAAATAAAAGTATTGAATTGTCGGTGTTTTAATAACATTCTTTACTTTTCTTATGCTTTTTCGAATGTCGTAAGCTTTGTCCGTCACAAGAATGTGAGTTTATACCTAAAAAAGGTAACTGAGAAAATTTTCCATTCGTTTTTTGTAAGCGTCTGGTAGGTCTACTCAGAAACGACATGTTTGGAGGAAAACGACTATCAAGTTTTTCTATCGACAGCTTTTTAGGTATCAATTTGACTATCACCTTTCACAGATCAAATTCGATTATTTTGACTGTCAACAATCAACAACCACCTTTAGCCGATTCCACCCCAGTTGCATCAACTTTCAAATATAAAAACCGGACTACTGTGGATCGTTTTTTTGGCAATTTCTCACTGTACTATATATGGAATAAGAAAAAAACGCACTTAATATTGTTCAGATGAAAACGAAGTTCTACGAAGTCATCCAAGAACCTAAGAATCTAACCGAAATCAGAAAATGCCCGTCAATCGGAGAGCACTTGTGTGACAAGTACTACTTCCAAGATTCTTTCTCCTATAAAGATATTTCCCTAATTTTTAAATCAAAATGCGAACTTCTACATTTAAATGGAAAACCATACAACGAAAGCTTTGACTAATTTTGCAATTTATGTAAATTGAGAGCTAAAGAAGATTGCTTTCATTTCATCAGTGTGTGTCCAATTTTTAACCAGCAAAGAAAAGTATGCTTTGGTAAACCATCCCTATTAGTACAGGAAACAATTGAAACTTTAAATGGATCAGATTGGGCGAACCTTGTCAAATTTGTCAGAGCTAGCTACCACTACAGAATGCTTATAATAACGGAATATACATAAATCATATAATGTAAATATTTATAGAATCAAATCATACCATTTTTCCTTTTTTAATTTTATACCATTATACGTCATATGTACTTGTTCAATTGTATACTTAAATATTTTAAAGTTACCAGTCGAGCTGACTGCCAATGCCAATGCTTAAAAATTCATAAAAGTTTTTGTAAAATTTATAATGATTACTTGCAATAAATGAATATTTGAATTGAATTGAAAAAGTTGAACATTTACCAATACTTTTTTCTTATTTAGCGTAAATCCTGCTTCTTTTTAATTGACTTTAAAGGAGTAGTTCACATTTAAATACATTTCAACTTATATGAATTTGTATGTTGTTTTTTTTTTTGTTGGAAAGTTCAACATGAGTTTCTCAATTAAAATTTCCCCTCACATATTTTCGAACGTTAAAGCCATAAATTTGAATTTTTATTACTTAATTACTTTTTTCTAAGCTTCATCCTCATCTCAGTAAAAAAAATTGTGTAGAGTTTCGTTAATATTTTTAATTTGAATTACTTTTTTATTTTCATTTTACTTGCGTAACAAGGCAATTAATTAAAAATCTATGCTTGTTCTCAAGTTTCAAGGTCTTTTAAATTTGCAAAATCAAACCATCTTCTCTTCTCAAATTTCTGATTGGAATGCTACAATAGCAAATTTTCAAAGCAAAATAATTCATATTTTTATTATAGGACGTATGTATGTACGGTTCGAACGTACTCGTATTACACAATACATGTTAAAGTAAAAACAAAACAATCTTCAAAGGACATTAATAATGTTATTTATACCTACTTTGAAGTCCCTGACAAAGAAGGAAAAAAAAACATAGAACTTTGGAAATCGATATTTTTATGTTTATAAGTAAGTATCCATGTCAAATTGCCTCACACTTGGATAGATTATATCCTCGTTCCCATCATCCTCCACTTTTAGCATCATATTATTTCTATATGTACGCACTTTTCAAACACCTATCAAAGCTTCTGAAGGTATATTTTTACACAGATCGACTCAAATCATAACTTTTGAAGTAGGCCATTACTTATAGAAAAAAAGACCAATTAAGGGGTGTTCTAAATGTACGTACTAAGCCATCACACGTGTTCCACTCCTAGTTCGTTTAATACTTGAAGAAATTCAAGACTCAAACAAAAAGTTTCAAAACAAAGGAAACAACAAAAACACATAAAAAGCATAAAAATGGCCTTTTTTCTTGTGCTAGTGTGTGTGTGGGTAAGAGCTTGACATTTGAATCGAATTTGAAAAATATTAATTTGATCACCTCCTGTCGTATCTATGCGTGTCAAATGTCATTTTAAAAAGTGTCAATTTATTCCATATGACAGTTGTTGTTGTTTCTAAGTTGTGTGATTCGTATTTTTTTTACGTCACAGGAGGAATGAATGTCCTTAAAGTTAGATGTGTTATATGTAAGTTATCCCCCAAAAAATGTTGTTTTATATACCATCAGACCACCAACCCATAAAATGTCTCCCTGATTTCTGTTTTGTGCTCCTAGACTATATAAGGCATTGGTAATATTGGCTTGGATTAGGTTAATATCACACGTAAAGAGGCAGCTGTGATGCTAAAAGGACGACTGAAGAAGGAGGAAGCAAGTATTAGGGTAGCAAACTTTTGACATTCGATTTTGTATTTTCGGCATCATCGATGGCAGTGTTCTTTTTTTGTCTAAGTATATTCCTACTATATTTCCCCTCTCTCTGAAATTGGAATCCTTGTATATTTCTATCTGCTCCTATAATTACCTGCCTCGTTGACTGTCCAAATGATGTCAGTTCCATCAAGGATCGCAAATAGTTGGAATATTAAGCAGCAAAGTCCAACCGCATAAACAAGAATGGACAACTCAAACAATAAGGATATCCATGATGGGATAATGGTACCAATACCTTTTGTATTATGGTGTGTTGTACAAAAACACAAATACAACTGCAAAGGCAAACTGTATTTAGCACTAATTAGATTCAGAAAAAAAAAAAAATATAGAAGAGGAATTAGAAATACAACAACAACAACAAAAAAATATTAATGGGTTTAGCTTTTTTGAACTATAATAGGTTTAGAAGAAGGAGGATGTAAAAGTACAATCAGGACTTAAGAAGACCAAAAAAAAAAAAGAGAAACAAACTGATGACTTAATTAGAAGGCTCTTAATTTGGATCATATTTTATGGTAATTTGCGAAATTTATATAAAAATTTTATTTTTAATTTGGAAAGACGTAGTCGTGGATAAAAATAACTTTTTGAAATCCATTGATATTCTAATTTTGTTTCAAATTTTCAATTTTAATAATGAACATTGTTTCTGATTGCAAACTTGTAATTGGTACTAAAAATAGCTTTTGTGTTATAAGTTCTTTATTTTACACTACCTTTCTTTTATAAGATATAATATTTTTAATAATTTGTGAACATTTAGTAAAAATTGCAAGACAAACATTACTTAAACAATAAACACATTGCAAAAGCTTTGAATCAATGATTTTGGATCTGTGTTTTTTTTTAAGTTAAATTATAGATTAGTTTGAACTAACAAAAATTACTGAAAATATTATTCAGAATTTAAAAAATTTGGACAGTAAACAAAACTTTATTGTTATCATATACTATTTTATATGTTTCTTATATATTTTGTATGATTGTATTGATAGAACAATGTTTGCCGATAATTATTGAGAATATCAATTTGAAAAATTTGGAACAGAAATGGTAAAGACTTAAATTTAATTTCTGTTAAATTTCAACTAATACATTTTTAAAGTTTTAAGTCTTTACTTTGTTAATTGTTCTTACGTCGTTTTGCTCTTTATTTAAAAAAAAAAAAACTCCAAAGTTTCAAGTTGAACTTTAAATGCTTCTTCTCAAAAATGTCTTATTCTTACAGAAATAGGTACATAAAATATTGAAAGATTTCAAAATTTAAAAAAAAAATAATGATTGGTCTTTAAAATAAATGTGTAAGAGCTTTTTTAACTTCCCATAGGAAGTTATTGTAATGGGTTCGATTTGTCAAATTGAAAATTTTGACATTTCTCGACGTTTCAAGGTCCTATCTCATGAACCAATGACGCTAGAGACTTATATTAAATTTAATATTATATATTGTGACGTGATACCAAACAAGTATATTTTTGGAAAAAAATCCAATAAACGGTTTTTTTTATAAATCAAAAAAACTGAAAAAAAAAAAATTGGTCACTTTAAAAATTTTACAACTAAAATATGGTTTCATCTCCAAAACAATTTTGTGCAACGAAGAATAATGTTCTTGACATCTGATAAAATTTTGAGAAAAATCAAATTGACAGTATTTTTACAAAAAAATAAAAACCAAAAAAAAATGTATAAAAGTTGGTAAAAATTTACTTTCGACTCAAATATCTTTTCAAAACTTTGAGATATTGGCTTTAAACTACTTTAATCTTTCAAAAGATATTTTGTCAACATTCAGTAAAATTTTGAAAATAGACAGTTTTTTTTATAAAAAATTAAAAACCGAAAAAAAATGTAACAAAAGTTGTTAAAAAATTTGAGATAATGGCTTCTTACTAATTTTAACTGGGGAGAGTACGATAACTTTGGCGACAAAGTTTAATGACGGATTTGTATAGAACAGTTAAAAACAAGCATTTTTTATTATGGGAGGGGGGTCTATCTCCCCCCGTTTAGGCGGTAGGGGCAGTTTAAAAAAATATGTACATTAAATGGAAAAAAAATAATTAAAAAATAACGGTAATACCCTCAATTAAGTATTATACCATTTTTTAAAGCCAACACTTTTGTCTATTAGCTTGTTTTTAAATCAAGTCAAAACTATGCATAGTTTTTGAAAAAAAAAATGGTTTTAAAGTCAAAATTTGTGCAAAAAAAAGTTAAAAAAAAGTTTAAAGTGTAATTTTTCAAAACTTTCAGATTATTTACTATTTTTTTTTTAGAATTCATTGCTGTTACTTGTTTTTGATCAAAAACTGAAAACTAGATGACTTTATGTCTTCTAGTTCTTGAGAAAATTGAAAATTACCAAAAAAAATATTTTAATTAAATTACTTTTTCATTGCTTAAGTTTTAACGTAGTCTTATTTTGATAGTAATAATCGAATATGGATTAAGATATACCTAGGGTAAATTAATTTTTCTTAAATTCAACTTATTTAAATGCAAAAGAAACTTTGCATGCACCCCATCTTGCACCCTCCCCACCTTGCACACACACCAACTTGCACCCACCCCAAATCCTATAGTGTGCCCAAGCAGGGGGGTTGCATGCTGCCCCCCCTTACAGATGCCACTGTTGCATACACCCAAACTCGCGCACACCTTACTGTTGCATACACCCAAACACGCATTACGCATACGCAAATACCATTATTACTATCAAAATAAGACCACTCAAGCAAAAAAAAAGAATTAAATTAAAATAGTAGTTGTGGTTATTTTCAATTTTCTCAAAAACTAAAAGACATAAAATCATCTTGTTTTCAGTTTTTGATCAAAAACAAATAAGAGCAATAAATTCTGAAATAAAAACAATGGTAGATAATCTTGAAGTATTGAAAAAAATACACTTTAAACCTTTTTTTTAACTTTTTTTACTCAAATTTTGAGTTTAAAATTAAATTTTTCAAAAACTACGCATAGCTTTGACTTGATTTAAAACTGGCTAATAGAACAGAATGTTGGCTTTAAAAAAATGTATACAACTTAATTGTAAGTACCTATCACCGTTATTTTTTTAATTATTTGTTTCCATTTTAAATAATAACTTTTTTAAATTGCCCCTCCCGCCTAAACGGGGGGAGATAGACCCCCCTCCCATAATAAAAAATGCCTGTATTAAGCCCCTCTACCAAAAACCGTTATTATATCTTGGCGCCAAAGTTATCGTGCTCTTGCCTTTTTTAACTTATAAAAAAATTGTTTTCAACATTAGGAAAAATTTTGACAAAAATCGAATTGACAGTTTTTTTTACAAAAAATAAAAACCAAAAAAAAAATTTATAAAAGTTGGTAAAAATTGTTTTTCGACGTAAATATCTTTTCAAAAATTTGAGATATTGGCTTCAAACTAATTTTATCTTATAAGAAATATTGTTTTTAACATTCGATAAAATTTTGAGAAAAATCGAATTGACGGTTTTTTTTACAAAAAATAAAAACCTAAAAAAAAAAAACAATACTAAAACTTGGTAAAAATTTACTTTCGACTCAAATAGCTTTTCAAAATTAAAAATATTGCCTTCAAGCTTATTTTATTTCCCAGAATATATTATTTTCGATATTCAGTAATTTTTTTTATAAAAATCCAACAGTCCGTTTTTTCATAAAAAAATAAAATCTACAAAAAAAGTATGCAAATTTGGTAAAAATTGATACATATAGAGAAACTTTTTAGCAAGACAAATCGACAGACGGGATGGGAAGTTATCAGTGTGGGTCGCATCCCAGCCTCTTTTTTATTTTTTTTTTTTTCATTTTATAAGTTTTTCTACACAATAACAAATATTTTATCGTCTAATCCTTTAAAACATTCGTAGGCTTCAAAAATATCAAAATCATTATCAAAAAACTATTTTTTTTCTCCACCCATCAATGAGTTGGAAATATTTTATTTTTAACCAATTTAAATACACCTTTCAGTTATAAATTTAAGTGAAATTTTAATATTTTCGGATTAATTACAAAAATTACATTTTTTTTAACTTTAAAGGCTGTTTTTGGAGCAATTTGAACTGCTAAATTTTTTGATAAATTTTAATTTAATACTCTTTTTATGTTAAATTTATTAAATTATCATGCTTTGTTTTAAAACCTTTTCGAGAGTGAATTTTGCACGAATCATTTAGTTTATAATTTTGAAAAAAAATTTTATACTTAATTTTTAGAATGTTGCTTTCATAAGAACTCAGTATTTACTTTAGAAAAGATATTAAAAAATAAATCATGAAGGTTGTTTCAAAATAAAAAGAACAATCATTATTTTTTTTTAAACTGAGAAAAATCTTCAACTTGGTCAGAAAATAAAAATAGTTGAATTGGGAAATTTAAAGAAGTTATTTTATTGAAAAATTTGTATGGTCTATGAATGTTTTGAATTTTCTTAAAACGATCTACATAGTCATACATAGTTATAACCTCTTCTAAGCCATTTTAAAAGTTTTCGTAAGGAGATTAAAATAATGTTTCTTCACAAAATTTAATCGCAAAGTTTTTCAAATACCATAAAGCCTTAGCATACAAAAGGTTTCAAAATAAGTGAACTTTTACATTTGTGCTTCTTTTTTTAAATAAGAGTATGTACGTACATATTTCGATAAAGCAAACCATCATCAGATTTTTCTGTACTTTTTTATTAAAGGAATTTATTCTTTATTCCAAATCTATTCAGAGTTGGATCGTAATACTGATAACAATCAGAATAACACACAATTCAAGCAATAATAACTATGTCATCCAGCATTGATCTTATTATCTCTATAATAAACATGTCTTACTATAATACTCGTTCGTCCTGTACCGTATACGCCAGTGTATGTATTCCTATTCGTTTACCCTATATCTCCAATCTTACTCATCATTCCATATAAATTGCCTATTATACCCGCACTCAATTCAATCTTTTTTTACCCTCAAAGTTCTTCTCGTGATGTTATATTATAGCGTGTAAGGGTATAAAGCCTTTTTCTCGCATAAAAACTGGAATCAATTTGCAGAAAACCCACAACTTTTATGCTGAACTATCATCAGAGTGTGTTTTCCATTGTGACGATTGTGTGCCTTGCTTTGGTCCCTCTCCATCCAACACATCTCACAATTACCAACCCCATATAGAACATTTATATGGTGTACGGCGGCGGCGGCGGGTGGTGGGGCGGCAGCGGGAAGGATAAAAAAAGAGCACACATCATCGTTCACTTTTACCACGAAAAACTATAATTTCCTTTCAAATTGCTGACTCACTTATCGAAGAGAGAATCCCGTCCGTTATAGTCGTCACAATGTGGAAAGCCGTCCTTCAATAGAGCAGAAAAGTCCTTTTTTTCTGTTATTTGTGATGTGTGTGCTGGGGCTGAGGTTGGGGTTGGGGTTGGAGTTGGGGCTCGCAAACCCGTACTTACCCTTTTCATAAAAACCGACCACAACTAATCAACTCCATCTATTGAACTCAATTTACACATTCATCTAACAACACACGATTGCGGGAACGGGATCAAATTGAGGGATGAAAAAAAGACTCCTACATAGGGTTTGAGGAAATAGTCATCATCAGAAAAGGGGGAAAATACCCGCAATCAACTGATATTGTGTCCTTTTTTCCTTTGTTATTGTGTTGGAAAGTATGTTGCAAAATTGCCCATAAGACATTTCGACACACAACAACTGCCACCTCAAACTGCCTCTCGCCCCCCACCACCCCCGCAAACACACAATACCCATGTTAATAATAAAAATAGCAACCGACTTTAACAAGAGTGACAATCAGAAATTAGTTTTAAGCGTCTGTCCCAGTCCCATAAGGATTTCTGCTCATTTAGTGTAGTTCCACCAATCCAACTCAGTAGAAGAAAAAAAAAAGAACTTAACGTCTCCTGCTTCCTGTTGTCTTGTCTTTGTAGTCCTCGCCTCTGTGTCCTTTGAAGTCAAACGAAACAGACAGATGACGATAGCGACACAGAGCCGAGCGGCTCGACGCGACGTTTTTGGGTGGTGGTGGACAAGCTGTAGCCGAGGCAGCAGAAAAAAAGGTCACTGTCAGCACGTCATTGAGATTACAATTCACTGGCTTTACAGTTCCGGGCGTTTCCTTGGCGGACACGGCTTAGTCCTTCGTCTTTTAGTGTGCTACTTTTTTGTATGTCGCCAACGCCATCGCCATCGTCATCCTCGCTCGACCTCTTAGCATATCCTTCCGGCCATTCATTGTACGAGTTTAGTTCGGGGCGCTTGTAATTTGAATTGCTTAAGCAAAATAAAAAAGTTTAGTTTGGCCATCGAGGCCCTATCCGCCATTACTGTCACTGCTGCCGCTATACTCCCGCTATACGATGCCATACCATGCCATACACCATCACCATCATCATCAACTTTCATGCCGTATTGTTGTCGTTGTGTGATGGCGATAGGAATAGGGATAAATGTAAAAGGAAAGGACGTTGAATTAAGAGGAGCGCGAGCTAGAGTGTCCTTACTCCGGATGTGACGCGATGACGAAGGATGGGAATTCTACAAAAAGAAATCATGTTAATTTATTCTGATAGTCTCATTTCAAGTGACGACCATTATTGTAGTCGTCGCCATTTCCAACAAGATGTGATACCAGCAATGTCCTCATCGCGTCTATGCCACGCTGGCCGCCGCCGCTGCCCTATCGTCTATCGTTTTCGTTCTCGCCTTGCTTCCTGATATGTATACACAGAAGGCACATACATATGTATATTTTTAGTAGAGGCTCATAGAATTAAATATCCTTATCTAAAAGGATCCGGGATTTTTATACTTGAACAATTAGCCATGGTGAGTGAATAAGAGATATAAGTCAGTCAAGCTCAACTCAACTCTAATTCAAATTCCAGGAACGCGCAAGGATTTCACAAACAACAACGAAAAAAAAGGAAGACAAAAAATGTTGAAATTGCCGATATTGGTGATTTGTTTTTCCATTGAAAGGCGTTGGCGCGGTGTGGCGTTGGCGGCGTTGTTAAGTGATTCACTAGAAAGGAAAGGGCTGAATTTTTCGTTTGAGTAATTGGTTTAAAAAGTTAAACTGATAGAAAGGTTTTGAATCGTAAAAACTAGGCGAAAAGCTTCTTCAGTCAAAAGTGATTTAATTAGAGTTTTTTTTGAAGTTAATACTTTGACCTTTTATAAGGGTTACATTTTAGATAAGTATTTTGTATACTAAATAAGCACTTTACTTTTTGATTCTGGTTACAAAAACTTTAAAATTTACACTTAGAAAACAACATTTCAAGATTAAGAAAAAATATAAAGACAAACTAGATTGCATTTTATTTAAAATAGGTATTCGGGTTTTAACATCAATATATTTGATTGATTTTGAAAAAAGAGGTTTTGATAGTTTTCTAAAATTAAAATTCATAATATGTATATGTACCTACAAACTAAATCAAAATCACTTACGGTCATGTTATTGAGTTTTTTCTTAACTATTTTAACGGCCAAACTGTATAGTTTTTAAAATGTTTTCAAATTTTAAATTTTTCGCAAAATGTCATGAAAACCGAAAAATTGATGATACCAATTCTCTTTAAAACTCGTACTATACGAGTAGGTAGGTAGACATACTTAAATCCATTGGGCCGTATCGTATCCCCGCGTAAGCTTTTTCACCTATCCTTTTCTGCTGCACTCGTTCCGAGTGGTTAAAAAATCAGTATTCCTTCTGTCCCAATCCTAGAAAATTCTAATGTTTTTCTACCTCCAAATTATAGACCGACAGCTTTAATGTTCCTTCTTTTCCAGACCATGAAAACAAGTGAAAGAAATTCACGAAATAAATACTGGTGTGCCCCAAGGCACTTTCCTGGCTCCTATACTTTTTTTTCCTTTTTAACTTAACTTGGGAAGTTATTGTAATAGGTCCCATTTTTCAAATTTTAAATTTTCGACGTTTGAAGGTTGTAATGTAAGAATCCGTTCGTTCTTCTCTACGTTTGGGATACTTCTTCTAGTAGGCCATAACTCAAGAATCCGCAAAAATACGGTGTCTGGTGACAGATTTTTGTTTCTAAATACGATTACTTCAAAAAGTAATAAATAGTGCGGGGGCGTGGTCTCATTGGAATCATTAATCGTGCGGATTTCTCAGTCACGATGTCCCACTGTTGAAGTGAGCATCGCACGTTCGCCGTTGAGGAATTTTTCAAGAGTAGCGATTTTTACGTAACTGCTCGTCTATAGTTTTGTTTACACTTCAGTAAGTGAGGGGCCGAGTGTGAATTTTTTTTCATGTCCGCGCAACTGGTTCGGCTATGAACACTCAACGACCAAAGCCCAGTCGATCTTCAAGGACTCCCGAAAAAATTGAAGTGGTTCAAGAGAGTTTACGGAAAATCCACGACTTTCGATTCGGAAGAGGGCAGTCTCGCTTGGACTTCCAATTTATTATTAAATAAATAAATTGGGTGGCGCAACAGTCCGTTGAGAACTAGGGCCTAGTGATTTACAACTCTAAACCATCCCTGTGTGCGAGTATAGTTTCCAGAGATGGAGGGGAACAACAGTTTAAAGCAGCAATTTTGGGAAAGCACTTTTAATGACCAGAATTACTCTTGGAGAATTTCCTCGCAAGAGGCAGTACCCGTGAAAAAACTTTATTTGGCATAGGCATATTAAAAAACAAGAATTAAAGTTCCATATATTTAAATTTCAATAAGTTCAAGAACTCAAAAAAAGTTATTCTGTTTCACACAAATATTTTTGTGAGACGATGTTGGAGCGTTTTCGTACTTTGAATCAAATTTTTTTGGATTGACGAAGCTCATTTTCATTTAAACGGGCACGTTAATAAACAATACTGCCGTTACTGGGCTCCAAGAACCCACAACACGAAAAGCCATTGCGAGCCGAGAATGCCTGAGGGCCAGACGACAAATGTCAATAGTGACAATTAGCGACGCATGATAACGAATATCTTTTTGCCTGCAAGCTCATCCATTGTTTTATTCGCACACGTGGTTCCAACAGAGAGAGAGAGATTCGATGAATTTGCTTCCCTCAAAAACTTATCAGTCGCTATGGGGACATCCTGTGGCCACCGAGGTCTCCTGACTTGACCCCAGTGGATTCTTTTGTATGGGGCTACCTCAAAGAGAGAGTAAACAGCAACAATTCCCAAACTCTAGTGAACCTAAAAGAAAACATCCGTCGAGAAATCACCGTTTGACGCGTAAAACGACACGAGTCTCCGTTTTGAACAGTGCTTTCAACTCGACGGAAGACATTTGTTTGGCATAATGTTCACAAATTGAAATCAGAATTATATCCAAATTTTTTGGTAAACTATGAGAATTGTATTTTTACTGAATATAAACTTATAATTTGCTCCAAACTTAACTTTTTATTTTAATACAATTATTAAATACTGGGAAAATAATAATATGGTTTGTGAAAAAGTAGATGGTTTGTGTATTAGAATGAACTACTCGAATACACAAACCATTTCTTTCGATAAGTTAGTTTATCGATATTTTATACTTTTGGTACGAGTTCTTCTTTTTTACGTTATGAACGGTCTTAGAATGAGCTACGTCCTGCGGAATATTTAAGTGTGCAGTATAGACACAGCCCACCCAAATAAAACAAGTTTTTGGTTTTCACAGATTGAAAAGTGAAAATTGAAAAAACACCAAGGTGTTTGCATGCAAATAGAGTTTACATATTAAAAAGATTTCTGAGATTTTTGAGACATATGTAATATACCTTATTAATTTTGAACTTTGAAATAAAATTTGGCTGCGGGAGTTTTCCGCACGTGTACGCTAGTGTTATTTAATTTCTCAAAAATTATAAAATTATATATATATTTTTTTTGTTTTCGAAGATCTTTACATTTTTTTAATACATTTTATGTGTATAAAATTTTTCAATTGTTTTAGAATTACATTTGGTTTGTTTCATTATTAATATTAAATTCTTTATTTCTTGATTGAAAATTTAAAATTTTTTTTCTGAACAATATCTTTGTACTTAAATGAAAGAACTTGGCAATTCTGCCGTCTGCATGATTTGACATTCTATAATAAAAAAAAATATATAAAGTAAATTAAATAAACTAAATAAATAATTTATAACAAATTTATTAAGTCGTACAAAAAAAAATAAAACAGAAATAAAACATTCTATAATTTTTAATTGATCTAATATACCTACAGTGAATTTTCGAATTTGAAAATTATTTGAAACATTGAAAGTTAAAAGTTTTACATATTAAAACATGAAAATGAAAAAAAAGTTTTAAACTACAGTAGCTGATCGAATGCATTAAGTTAAGGAACTATTTTGGATACTTCAGGAATGTTTTCGAAAATTATATAGGTTAGGTTAAAACATCCAACCACTTCATTTAATATTTTGTCAAGTTTGTTTGTAGAATGAAAGCTTTCAAAAAAATGTTGTCGCCGGATTTCTTGTAATATTGGACATGTCGCAATAAAACGATGTACATCTTTTCCCTTTTGTAACATAAAGTGCAGATTGATAGTAGCAAGATGAGAGATAAAATTAAGGTTCAAGACTTCAACTAGTGCTGCAAAGATATTTTATTTTTGACATAGTTTGCTTTTGATGGAATCAGGTGATTGAGATACATATACATATGTCTTCCTGGATGTTGTTGATGTTGCTCTGGAAAGATGCTGATTGAAATTTTGTTTGTCAATTTTAGCAGTAACTTTGGAAAACATAACATGCCATTCGTCCACATTCAAATCCTTACTTACTTACTTAAGGTGGCGCTACAGTCCGGGGTGGACCTGGGCCTCACACACATTCAAATCCATAAAGTTTAATTTAGTATTATGGAAGATTGCTAGCTGATTCTATTCCTTGAGAGGAGAGGAGTTAGACTGAAGTAGCCTTACAATCAACGATTTCTGGAGTCTTCTTTCACCTCTTTTTATCACTCTTATTTTGTAAGCGTAGTTAATTTTGAGGTTGTAAGTACACAGAACGAAAAAAGTCATCCTATTGACTATTTTGGTAGTCAATATGACTATTTGGTAGTCAATTTTCAGCCGATAACCGCGATAGTCAATAGAACCATTTTCGGTTGTCAATTTTGGGATCCGAAATTTTTTTACAATTTGGTAGTCAATATGACAACTTAAGTAGTCAATATGACAACTTTGGTTAAAAGAAATTTAAACTACGGTTGTCATATTGACTAATGTGGTATTCAATACGACAACTGCGGTAGTCAATATGACAACTACGGTAGTCAATATGACAACTGCGGTAGTCAATATGACAACTGCGGTAGTCAATATGACAATTTTTGTTGAAGACCGAAATCAATTTTGACTACTGGGTGTGTTGCGTTATAAATGAACGCAACAAGTTCTTTTAATATTTGATTTTAATTTTAATCACGATGATGCATTTTGCATCCACTTTGGTTTGTTTACTTTTTATTTACAATAGTCAATTTGACAAATGTCACAATTCCTTCTATACGAGGATGAGAGAGAGCGGGACGGCCATAGTCCTTCTGACTATGGTTCTCTCTGTCATTTTCGTGAGGGAAAGAAATACCAAGTTTCGTTTCAGGGTACAACTGATGGGATGGTTTCCAAAGAAGTGAAACCAAACCAGACGGACGGTCTGGTGAATCGATGCGTAAAGTTGCATGGGATGTTACTCCGAATGGAGAATGGCCTAAGGCCCAACCTAAAATTTTAATGATTTAAAAGTTAATAATTGATATAAAATTATATTTTTTTTAACTTAAATTCTGATCAAATTATTAAATTGCAACGTAAATTAATGTAACTTTAAATTTGTTAATGGACGTATGGACTCTTAAGTTCCCAACAGCTTAGTTCAGGACTAGTTCGATGTAAAGTTTAGTTACAGATCCCGAGCAGGTCCTCATTTTTCCTTCTTTTTCTTTTGTTTAAAATTGATAGTAAAGTTTATAATTTATGATTGCACTCAAGAAGTATTATGTTTTTCGCAACTTTTGTATTTCTCAACTTTTGTCGAGGTGAAAAATGGGGGTGGCTGAATGCAGCTTCTGGAATCGTCGTGACCTGGAAGTGAATCCAGCGGGCGGCGAATTCCAGAATGACTTGCATTTAGCTGTGAGAGAAGAGCAAGTAAGCGGGATCGCGAGAATCTCATCACAAGTTGAGATCAACAAGCCGATCTCCGATTGGCTGTTGATGATGTGAATTGAGACCCGCCACTCCACATTGGCTGAAAGCTCAAAATGGCGGGATTTAGGAAAGATGAGACTTGACAGATCGAAGAATCTGGAAGTCAATTCTTTCCGAGCATTCAGAGTGAACAGGAGATAATTTTTGGTGACTAAGAGTGGAGAGATAGAAAAAAAAGCGAAAAAGATAAGAAAGTGAGAAAAGTGGTTGACTAATTTTGTGAAAAATAGTTAGAAGAAAATTTAATAAAAGGAGGAAAAATAAGGACTAGTCTGGAGTGGTAGCTGAAAAAGGAAAAAAAGATAAGTAAAATTTTTGTGTTGATTAATGTGAATAGTTTCTTGAAAATCCCAATTTCTTTTGTGGGAATAGAGACCTTAACGGTCCATCGTCCATTTTTTTTTTGAACTCATTTTTGTGAAACTTATAAGATAGAAAAGATCCTGAGTTTTAATCCTGCTAGTAAGGTTTCTCAGGCACCTTCAGAATAAAAATTAAAATTTCAGTAAAATTATAATTGTTGTATTTCTTTCTTTTGTGGTTGGACTTTTTTTTTCTTGTTCTCTTTGTTCGTTAAATAAGGTTTGCAATTTCCTTTTTTTTATTTGAGAAAAAATTGCTGGCGCCCTCTTCTTACTTAACGTAAGAACGCCCCTGTGGCAATTTCAATAAAATTATATCTTTCTGATATCAAAGTGATATCAACTAAATCGCGAGCAACTTAATTAATCGACCCTTCGATTAATTAAATTGTGTGCTGAACCCACCCCTTACTGAGCTCGTCGTGGTGGCAGCACTTAAATTGCTGCGTGTTGCAATTTCCGTCTTGTCGCCTCTTCGCCGCTGTACTTTGACAGTTCGGCATAATTTTGCATTTGCACATTGTTTTAAATTCGCGGTCTTTGAAATCGTATTCTAGTGTTCTTTCGTTTTATTCTTTTTTTAATAATAATTATAAAGTGCCGGAAAAATTGTAACAAATTGGCACCCGAACGTGGGGCTTGATAAAGAGAACATTTTCTTTGAACAAATTGTGTTGTGTCCGTATATGGTGTTTTCTTCAGGGAAGTGTTTTTTTTTTGTATTCCTTTTATATACATATATATACATATTACTTATTCAATTAATTTTCCTTTCATAGCATAATTCTGGTGATACGAGTGGGTGCTCCATAGGAGTTTTTTTTGGAAAAAAAAGATTACACTTCTGGTGATAGAACGGGATATAATTCTTACTTCTGGTGTTGGTGTTGGGTGTTGCATAGGAGGTTGAAAAGCAGATTATTAAACGGTACGGAGGTAACGGATATAACATATCGGCCAGCAAGGAAGTTCACTTTTTTTTCACAAAAGCTCGTTTCAGTCGGGATATAAGAGTGAGTAATCTTTTTGTTCCATTTCTTCGTTTATTTTATACATATCCAATCAAATTTTCTTTATTGTGATAAAAGCAGTGTTCTAATTTATATATTTACATATACATATATCATATATATTATAAAGTTTTGTGTTGGGTTAGAACAAGAAGATTAGTGTGACCATACTAGTTTTTTTTTCTTGCTTTCTTTTTTTCTCAAGATTTTTTTAAAACAGTGGGGTTAAGTTTAGTGTTTCAGTTTTAAAGTAAAATATTGTTTGAGTTTCTCAGGTAATTTTAAAACAGTGGGTTAAATTTAAGTTATAGTGTGACCATTTTATCCATTTTTGAGTGACTTTTAAATTATTTCTAATTCGTTCTTTTACATTCTTTTGTTTCTTGGTGCGATTTGGGAATTTTAAGTGATTTTTAAATTATTTCTAATTCGTTCTTTTTGCATTCTTTTGTTTCCTTGGTGCGATTTGTGACTTTTAAATTATTTCGAATTCGTTCTTTTGCATTCTTTTGTTTTCTTGGTGCGATTTGTGACTTTTAAATTATTTCTAATCCGTTCTTTTTGCATTCTTTTTGTTTTCTTGGTGCGATTTGAGAATTCTAATTCGTTCTTTTTTGTATTCTTTTTTTTGTGTGGTACGATTTGGGAATTTTAAGTTACGTTAAAGTTTTTTTCTCATTCATTTTTTTTGCATTCTATTTTTCTTTTGATGTGATTTGGGAATCTTAGTGAGTTTAAAATATTTCTTATTCGTTTCTTTGGCATTCTATTATTTTTTTTTCTTTCTTTCTAATTGAGTGATTCGTTGTTTATTCTTCGGCGTGGTAAAATGGATATTAATCGATTAACTAAAGAGGAACTCGTTTATGAGTTGCGGGCTAGGGGTTTGAAGGAAGGTACTAAGGTCGATGAAATGAGGATGACGCTTAGGGCAAGTCGTATGTTAGAAAGAACAGGGTCAATTTCTGCGGATAGTCCTCACTATCCGTATTCTTTTGAGGAGGATGCTAGTGCGGTAAAGGCAAAAATTTTGGAAATTAAGGAACTTTTGAAAGTTCCGCCTAAGAATCCGAAGTCTTCGGAGTATCTTAAGGTTTTGACCAAAATTGAATGGGCTTTAGGTAGGATATCTAGGGCTAGGGCTGAGTCGTCAGAGGAAGTCAACGAGGTTGCTGATTTGAAGGGTGAAATTTTAATTTTAATGGCGAAATTGTCAACAGAAGAGGAGGTGATAGAACCTCAAGAAAAAACACGATCATCAATGTCGACAGCAGACTTGGGTGCGTTACCAGCTGCAACGGTCGGCCAACGTGCGAGCTCTAGTGGGTTCCAACTACAGGGTGATACACCCTGTGACCGGTTCCCCGAGCGACTTGATAAATGGAACGTGAAGTTCACAGGTGAGCATTGCGGCTCATCGGTGAACTCTTTCATCGAAAGAGTTGAGGAAATGAGGGAAGCACGCGGAGTTTCGGAAGCTAGGGTTTTCACATCAGCGGTGGAATTATTTGGTGGGAAGGCACTTTTATGGTTTAGGTCGATTAGGGACACAATTTCTACTTGGAAAGAGTTGGTTAGGGAGTTGAAGTTGGAGTTTTTGCCCTCCAACTATGACGATCTTTTGCTGGATGAGGTTAGGCGTCGTACCCAAGGTCGTGATGAGTCGATAGGGATGTATATCGCTCTCATGCAGACCTTGTTTAAGCGTTTTACCGAGCCTCTAAGTGAGAATAGAAAATTATCTATTCTCATGAAGAACATAACGCCTTTCTATCAGACTCAGTTAGGATTGGCTGATATCAAATCAGTCAATGAGCTGGTAGCTTTAGGTAGAAGGCTGGAGACGATTCGAACTAATGTCGAGTCGTTTGTCCCTCCTCCTTCAGGTCGCAATAGGCAAACCTTGGAACCTGATGTGGCTTATGTTGGACCCATTCAGGCGGCAACGGTGGCAGTTAACCCTTTTTCCAAACCTAGTAGGGCGCTTCGTTGTTTCAAATGTAATCAAGAAGGTCACCTTGCGAATACTTGTTCCGCTCCTAGGCGCTGTTATGGCTGTGGGGCAGAAAATACAATCAAGCGTAATTGTGGACGCTGCTCGTCGGGAAACGGGCAACGGTCTCTTGGGCCAGCAGGGCAAGAGCGCCGGCGTCAAAATTAGGGAGGTTGCCTGCTGATAACCAGCTGGCAAATCGAATTCAATTAGGTTTCACATTAGAGACAAGTGGGGGCGACAGTCGTCCTTACTTGAGTGTAAATATTTATGGCTTTAGGTTTTTAGGACTTTTAGATTCAGGAGCATCTAGGACTATCATATGTAGGGACGTTTGGAAGGTCCTTAAGGACTTAGGGTTAAGTTTAGGGACAACTGATATAAATCAAGTACATCTTGCAGATGGGACGGGTGTAGGAGTTTTAGGAGTAGTCAATCTGCCAATAGTTGTTGAGGATAGGTCAGTTTTAATGGAGTGTTTAGTTATACCTTCGCTTCCCCATACGTTGATATTAGGTGCAGATTTTTGGGCACTCTCGGGAATAGTCCCGGATCTTAGATCACGTATGTGGAACTTCTCGAGCCAGGTAGAATTAGCTACAATTGGAACGACTTCTATTGTGGAAGAGTCGGATTTGATTGAGGAGCAGAAGATTAGGTTAAACACACTAATGGAGGATCTATTCAAAAACATGCCAGAAGGACTAGGAGTTACTAGTAGAGTAGAACATGTCATTAGGACAACTTCAGATCCCATCAAGCAGAGGTATTATCCGGTTTCGCCTGCGATGCAGGCACACATAGATAAATCCCTTAAGGAGATGTTAGACGAGGATGTGATTGAGAAATCAAATAGCCCTTGGGCTTCTCCCATAGTTTTGATTAGAAAGAAGGATGATACCTTTAGGTTCTGTGTAGATTATAGGAAATTAAATCAAGTTACAGAGAGGGACGCTTATCCGCTTCCATTGATTTCAGCAATTTTGGATAAGCTTAGGAATGCTAGGTTTCTTACTTCGCTTGACATTAAGTCAGCTTATTGGCAAATCCCTATGGCCGAAGATTCTCGAAAGTTTACAGCTTTCACGGTCCCAGGTAGGGGTTTGTTTCAGTTCAAACGGATGCCTTTTGGGTTGCACAATGCCCCTGCAACTTGGCAAAGGTTCATCGATAGTGTTTTAGGACCAGAGTTGGAGCCATTCGTTTTCGTGTATCTGGATGATATTATTATTGTCACGGATACATTCGATAAACATTTAGAAATTCTTAACGAAGTTTTAAAGAGAATATGTGGAGCAGGATTAAAAGTAGGTAGGGATAAATGTAACTTTTGTAGGCCATCCCTTAGATTTTTAGGTTATGTCGTCGATAGGAACGGGTTACATGTTGACCCAGAAAAGGTAGAAAGTATGGTTAGGATTCCTGCACCTAAAAATGTTAAAGAGGTTAGGAGTTTTGTAGGGACTGTTTCGTGGTACAGACGCTTCGTACCAAACTTTGCAACTATTGTTAGGCCTTTAACTGATTTGCTGAAAAAAAGCAAAAAATTCTTATGGACGCAAGAATGTGAAGACTCATTTAGGAAAGCGAAAGAATATTTAATCACGGCTCCCATTTTAACTTGTCCCGATTTCAATCTTCCATTCGTTGTCCAAACTGATGCGTCGGATTACGGTATCGGGGCCGTACTTACCCAAACTTTTGAGGACGGTGAAAAGGTAATTTGCTATTTGAGTAGGTCTTTAAATAGGAGTGAAAGGAATTATTCAACTACCGAGAAGGAATGTTTAGGAGTCTTGTGGGCGGTTGAGAAGTTGAGACCGTATCTCGAGGGTGTTAGGTTTACGGTGATTACAGATCATTACTCACTCGTGTGGTTGAGTAATCTCAAGGATCCACAAGGAAGATTAGCTCGCTGGGCAGTGCGGCTTCAGCAGTTCGATTTTAAGATAGTTCATCGCAAGGGAAAAGATCATGTCGTTCCCGACATGTTATCTCGAGGAGTGCCAGTAGTGGCTGGTATCTCGGATGAGGATTTAGACCCTTGGGTAGTAAAGATGATCTCAGCAGTTGAATTAAATCCGTTAGATTATCCAAATTGGAGAGTAGAGTGTGGTAGATTATTCAAGTTTGTCAAATCGACACATGTAGTAGTTCATGAAAGCAATGAGGAATGGAAGTTAGTAGTAGGGAAGAAAGATAGGTTAAATATTTTGAAGGAATGTCATGATAGTCCATTAGCAGGTCATATGGGGGTAAGAAAAACATTTGCTAGAGTAGGGGCTAAATATTATTGGCCAAAAATGAGGAAGGATGTAACGAATTATGTTAGGAATTGTAGAACCTGTCAACAAGTGAAACCAGTTAACGATAAGCCAGCCGGTCTTATGACAGAACGAATAGGAGTTTCTTCTCCGTGGGAGATGATTAGTGTGGACTTAGTGGGTCCCTTACCCAAGTCGAATAGGGGTTATATTTATATACTTACCGTCGTAGATTATCTTACAAAATTTCCATTATTATTTGCATTGAGGACAGCAACTGCAAAGGCAGTATGTAGGGAATTAGAGGACAATGTGTTCTTACTATTTGGTGTTCCAAAGGTTGTCATTTGTGACAACGGGCCGCAATTTAAAAGTAGGGAACTTAGGGTACTTTGTGAGGAATATTCATCCAAAATTAGGTTTACCCCACACTACCATCCTCAGGCTAACCCCGCGGAGAGGATAAATCAAATTATTAAAACTACGTTGAGAGCAGTGTTGTTCCTCTACGTGTCGACTTTGATTGTCTACCTTTCTACGTAGACAATTGTGTCAACAATGTAGACAATGTAGACAATGTCGACAATGTAGACAATGAAGTCGACAATGTAGACAATGAGGATATTTCATTCTAATCTGTCATTCTTGATTGTTCTTTCGCAAGGTTTATTTCTATTTAGAAAAGGTGCGTGTTTGATTTCAATTAAATATCGAAAAATTGAGTTCTTTGATAATAAAATTATGTCTGGTCGACGCAAAAATAAAGCTTTTGATGAACTGGGTTTCCTTTTAATGAAATTCAACAACAAATATGTAGCATATTGCACAGTGTGCAATAAAAATGTACATAACACTGCAGAAAGCCGTCTGCGAAGTCACAGGTAAATATGGAAACGTATTAGATAAACCATAAAATCATGTTATTTATTAACCATATGCTTTAACATTCAATTGGGAAAGGTATGCCTGCAAACCACCCCAATCACCTGCGGCATCTGAATCCGGTGATGTTTCTATGATTGTTTTTATTGATGACAGTGATCTAAGCTCGAGCTCCGGCATTCAAAACTCTGAGACGGTAGTAAAAAATTGTGCTTTTGTATTAAATTTATAACTGACAAATGTTAATTGTTAGATGTCGTCTATCTCTCTTTCAAACGATGTTGACAACAATTATGTTTATGTTTTAAATAGCTGTGTTAGTATTTTTATTTTACTAAAATCGATCAAATTGAATCTGACGCATTCTCTGTAGGAGGCAGCTGAAAAAGATATTAAAAAACCAATTGTTTTTTGGAATATGGCCTCTATAAAACATCCAAATCTGGCAAAAAAAACTTATTCTTATTCCAGCCTCTTCCGCTCAAATCGAAAGAGTTTTTTCAAGTTTGTCGTGTGTTCATTCCATGTCGAGAAACCGCTTGAATTTTGAACGATCGAAGAAACTCCTTCATCTTTATTATTCATTGAGAATCGAGGATAATCAATATTATTGTTCTGATGAGGACGTCGAAGACGAAAATGAATTAGCTTCTCATTATATTTATGAAATACATAAGCATTTAAGATTTTTTATTTTTGTTTAAATAAATACAAAATGCAGAGTGAAAGACTCAAATAATACAAATTTGTTTTGTTTATATGATTAAGAAGAAAAAAAAAGTTGAAAAATTGAAATAAAATTGATTGTCTACATTATCTACATTGACATGTAGACAATGATGAATTGTCTACCTTGAATTGTCTACACGTAGACAATCGTGTAAACTACATTTTTTGTCTACATGGAACAACACTGGTTGAGAGCTTATGTTTCGGAGAATCACAGGGTTTGGGATTCTCAATTAGCTAAAGTAGCTTGTGCTATACGCACTTCTCAACATGAGGTATTAGGAGTTTCGCCGTATTATGCTAATTTCGGCAAAGAAATGTCAACCAGTGGTAGAGAGGAACCAAAACTTAGTGATCAGGATATAGAGAAAAACAATAGTACAACATCAGAAGAAAATATAGGAGAAAGGTTTAGGAAACTTAGGGCGGACATAGCTGTCAAACTTCGAACAGCGTCCAAGAAATCGGCGGAAACATACAACCTCAGGAGGAGAGATATTCAATATCTCCCAAATGATGTTGTTTGGCGTAGAAATTTCGATTTGTCGAATGCGGCAAACTACTACGCAGCTAAGTTAGCCCCAAAGTATGTCGGACCATTTAAAATCCGAAAACGCTTATCTCCTTGGACGTATGTCCTTGAAGATAACAACGGTAAAGATCGTGGCACTTGGCACACGAAAGACCTTAAACCTTTTAACTCTCTGGCAGAAAATGATTAAGTCCCTAATAGATAAGTAACTTGATATTTTATTTTTTTTGTCCGTTATAATTTACATTTTCATTTTCTTTTTGATTAACGTTTTGAAATCTGCCAGAGCATGTTTAGTAATTGATATTAACTGTAATTTGCAAGTCGTTTGTGTTTTGAACAAACACCTTTTCAAGGAGGAAAGGGTGGGATTTGTTGCGTTATAAATGAACGCAACAAGTTCTTTTAATATTTGATTTTAATTTTAATCACGATGATGCATTTTGCATCCACTTTGGTTTGTTTACTTTTTATTTACAATAGTCAATTTGACAAATGTCACAATTCCTTCTATACGAGGATGAGAGAGAGCGGGACGGCCATAGTCCTTCTGACTATGGTTCTCTCTGTCATTTTCGTGAGGGAAAGAAATACCAAGTTTCGTTTCAGGGTACAACTGATGGGATGGTTTCCAAAGAAGTGAAACCAAACCAGACGGACGGTCTGGTGAATCGATGCGTAAAGTTGCATGGGATGTTACTCCGAATGGAGAATGGCCTAAGGCCCAACCTAAAATTTTAATGATTTAAAAGTTAATAATTGATATAAAATTATATTTTTTTTTACTTAAATTCTGATCAAATTATTAAATTGCAACGTAAATTAATGTAACTTTAAATTTGTTAATGGACGTATGGACTCTTAAGTTCCCAACAGCTTAGTTCAGGACTAGTTCGATGTAAAGTTTAGTTACAGATCCCGAGCAGGTCCTCATTTTTCCTTCTTTTTCTTTTGTTTAAAATTGATAGTAAAGTTTATAATTTATGATTGCACTCAAGAAGTATTATGTTTTTCGCAACTTTTGTATTTCTCAACTTTTGTCGAGGTGAAAAATGGGGGTGGCTGAATGCAGCTTCTGGAATCGTCGTGACCTGGAAGTGAATCCAGCGGGCGGCGAATTCCAGAATGACTTGCATTTAGCTGTGAGAGAAGAGCAAGTAAGCGGGATCGCGAGAATCTCATCACAAGTTGAGATCAACAAGCCGATCTCCGATTGGCTGTTGATGATGTGAATTGAGACCCGCCACTCCACATTGGCTGAAAGCTCAAAATGGCGGGATTTAGGAAAGATGAGACTTGACAGATCGAAGAATCTGGAAGTCAATTCTTTCCGAGCATTCAGAGTGAACAGGAGATAATTTTTGGTGACTAAGAGTGGAGAGATAGAAAAAAAAGCGAAAAAGATAAGAAAGTGAGAAAAGTGGTTGACTAATTTTGTGAAAAATAGTTAGAAGAAAATTTAATAAAAGGAGGAAAAATAAGGACTAGTCTGGAGTGGTAGCTGAAAAAGGAAAAAAAGATAAGTAAAATTTTTGTGTTGATTAATTGTGAATAGTTTCTTGAAAATCCCAATTTCTTTTGTGGGAATAGAGACCTTAACGGTCCATCGTCCATTTTTTTTTTTGAACTCATTTTTGTGAAACTTATAAGATAGAAAAGATCCTGAGTTTTAATCCTGCTAGTAAGGTTTCTCAGGCACCTTCAGAATAAAAATTAAAATTTCAGTAAAATTATAATTGTTGTATTTCTTTCTTTTGTGGTTGGACTTTTTTTTCTTGTTCTCTTTGTTCGTTAAATAAGGTTTGCAATTTCCTTTTTTTTTATTTCAGAAAAAATTGCTGGCGCCCTCTTCTTACTTAACGTAAGAACGCCCCTGTGGCAATTTCAATAAAATTATATCTTTCTGATATCAAAGTGATATCAACTAAATCGCGAGCAACTTAATTAATCGACCCTTCGATTAATTAAATTGTGTGCTGAACCCACCCCTTACTGAGCTCGTCGTGGTGGCAGCACTTAAATTGCTGCGTGTTGCAATTTCCGTCTTGTCGCCTCTTCGCCGCTGTACTTTGACAGTTCGGCATAATTTTGCATTTGCACATTGTTTTAAATTCGCGGTCTTTGAAATCGTATTCTAGTGTTCTTTCGTTTTATTCTTTTTTTAATAATAATTATAAAGTGCCGGAAAAATTGTAACAGGTGGTCAATATAACAATCCTCGATAGTCAATTTTGGTAGTCAATATGACAACCAAATTGTCATATTGACTATCGAAGTTGTTCTATTGACTACTTTTGTTGTCATATTGACTACCCAAAATTGACAATCAAAAATTGTTTATCTACTATCCAGTAGTCAATTTTTAAAAATAAGGTTGTCATATTGACTATTTTGGTAGTCAATGCGACAATTTGGCCAAATTTCAGGTTGACTATCGACGATTGTTAGTATGAAACCTTTTTTTTTTCTGTGTATCTATAAGCGTTATGTGAGACTCCACGTAGATAGTGAAATTCGGTGTTGAGTTTGATAATCTAAATAAGCGTTTGGAGAAATGCCTTTAAAGTCCTTCAAACTCATCAAGAGACAAGTTTCCAAAAATGTGAGCTCCATAGCACAAGCATTTGACAATCGCTTGAAACACGAGGTATTTAGACACTAGATTAATTTTTGGATTTCCAAAAACTTTGGCCACATCAAACTTAAAGCTATCTTAGCTTTATTGCTGTTTTGTTTGGCGTACTTTGAAAAGTTTAAATTATGCGTTAGCAAAATTAGGAGATATTTAAACTCTTGCACTACATCAATACAGACATTATTGAACGCCCGATTCCCTTCAGGAAGTCTATTTCTTTGACGTGTTTTAAAAATCATTACTTAAGTTTTGTTTGTATTTACATGCAAGCCCCATGTCTCGCAAAAAGAATTTAGTTTGTTGATTTGCAGCTTCAAAGTCAACCGATTGTCAGCTATTAAAACTGAATACCTATCAGTGAAGAAGTACATCAAAACAAAGCAAACATAATTGGTCTTAAAATGCAGCCCTGGGGAACACCAGCTGTTGTTTCAAATCAATCTGAAAACTCAGATCCATCCCAAGCTGAGGCGCTATTAACAGGAATTTCTGGGAGATTCCTAAAATATTTCAAGCTTATTCATCATAGCCTGTCTGTTAACCTTGTAAAAAGCTGCTTTTGGGTCTACAAAACAAGCGTATACTTTCTTCTTTTCCATACGATAGACAGCTGAAAATTCTGAATAAAATCTTGCTTGAAACTTGCTCAGAAGATTATTGTTCCCAATCTACTTGGTTAACCTTACGCACAGAATTGAAGTAAGAATCTTTCGTAAAGTACTAAAAATAGAAATCCCTCTATAGTTGTCAGGATGCTTTGAACTACCTTTTTTGGAAAGAACATAAATAACTGCTTTATTATAACTTTATAACGGTACAGCACTTTGTTTGTAAAACTTGACAGGAATGGTCCAGCCATGCTTTGTTGCATTTTATTGAAACTTGATTCCAATTCGCTGACAATGGAATTAGGTAGTGCCTAATAGAAAGTGTGGTTACTCTAATCAGCAAACAAAAGAATTTTGAAATGAAAAGCAAGTATCTCAGCTCCGAGAGTGTTCTCGAACATTACTCCAAAATTCCTTAGGAACTCTTAGGAAACTTACAAATAGCAAGTTTTTTTTTAGACAGGTTGTCAAGGCAATCCGTTTTTTTAAGTTGAACATAGATGTTTGTATTCCTTATTAACGTGTAGGTAAATATTTTTGAAATACAAAGCGTTTCTCGATCCGAAAAATTTCAAATACACAAAACAAAGTCTTCGTAATCTTTTACAAACCTCATATTTAATATGTATAGTTATTTAGTGCTGATTGAATTTCGGTAGAAAATGTTGGTCCGTTTTTGAAAATTTGAATGAATTTCGTCAAAAAGGTTGGTTCATTTTTAAGATATCGAATTTAGAAAAAAAAAACTAAATATTTTTTAAAAATATAAAAAATTAACTCTTAAGACCATACAATATTTTTAGATAATGTAACAGGTTGTTCAGAAAAAATATATTTAAATAGTTACGTTAAAAGTTACGATTACTTCCTAAAAAACTATCAACACAAAAAAAAAATGGTTCTATAGGGGTAAAATTCTTGAAAAAAAGTGCTCTGAACTTTTGAACGGCCTTAAAGCGTCGATAAATCGAACCAGTTTAATTTAGCCTACATTATGAATATATTTGTTTCAAATCTCTCGAGCCCATTTTTCTGAAATAATACTTTTTTGTTTAAATTGTAAAAAAACAACATTTTAAATGTTTTAACAATAAAAATGGGATCCTTAAAAGTTTTTAATTAATTAAATCCTTCTTGTTTCAAACAGAGAATTCCATTTTAATCCACGATGAAGGGTCCTAGATTTGTCTACTATTTTTATCTGATGAAATTGCTTGCAGCTGATTTTTCTAAAGAATTTTGTACTCAACCGTTTTTTATGTGAAATTTTATTTATACGATAAAACGGTAAAAATACCTACTCGTTAAAAAAGTCAAAAGCGAATTGAAGAATTAATGGACTTCTGGCACTCTAGCTATTTAATCGCATAAGACTTCTGTACAAGAAAAACCAAATTGCATCCGTCCTAGCTATAAAGCCGATAATGGATTGAATGTCTGAAAGTTCCCTTCCCCTCTGGCTACCACGCCGCCGTGCTGCGGAACAAGCTGATTGCCCTCTCTTTAGTGCTTCGCATGAACTGCTCCTGATGTATGATAGTCCATTTGTATCCATCGACATCGTCCATACACCACTTATACAATATGTTGGTACCTTGAAACAAAAGGATATTTTATCTTTTTGACTTTATGGCATTTAGGAAGTCTCTAAGAGTAGTGGTTGAATAAAGGATTTTTTTTTTAGAATTCAGAACCCATACATTTTAGTGTATTGTGCAAATCGAACGTGTTGGAATATAGAATATAGTTTTTTCGATACTGAAAGCGAGCACGAGAAGGAGCACGAGCTTGAAAAACTTTTGAAAAAGTTCTGAATGAGTGTAAAACGCATCTTGGCAGTTTTGTATGTGGGTAATGTCCGTTCGCATCGCATCGCCTCGGATGTGAGTCAAACTACTAAAATGTATACCGATGAACTCAGACTCAAAGCCTGGGAAAAATCGTGCTTCGAGGTGGGAAGATTTATATAAAATATATAAGTTTTCTTTTTTCTTTAGCCCCGATCCTTGTGGTAGCTGCAATATAATAATCATGACAACTGCAAAGGCAAAGGTATAGTCATAGAAATAGTCACAGGCACATCCAGCTATAAAGCCAAGGAACATCCAATAAAGGATCATTATCGTCAGGATAATAGATAGACTAAGTTCGACCATTAATTTTCCCAAAGCTATCGTAAAATTTTTGAGACACAATTTATGGGCGAAAGTTTTTCATTTGCTGAAAACGAAAACGAAAACGCACACTTTGTATCTTTTTCTTTGCTTCTTTGGGATCTATGATCTGATGTTGGGGGAAGGTGTACCTCTTAAACTCGTACCCATCAAGCTTAGTAAAAAAGAATGTGAAGAGTATGGCATTGGTGGTCTATTGAAGAATTTAAAGTCCTCGTGGCATGCGTTTACCGTTTACCGTTTGCCGTTTTCGTTCATGCTCCAAATAAATCTTTCTACACATCCATCATCTATGAAATGTACCACGTAGATTAGCTTTAAAAGGTATCAAAGGATCCTTAAAAAGGAAATTTTTCAACCACTCGTGTTAGAGGTTAGAGAGTGTGATGTGAAAGGACATACACTTGAGAGAATTATATCCTTTGATTAAATATTATATTTCGTGTGATGAATTTGAAATAAATATGATGGGATGATGGATTTTCCACTTGGGTAGGTCATGTTATAGTATGGGAAAGTTGGATACGGTGATAAAGGCAGTTGAGTCTTATGGGAGGTATACCTATACCATCATATACATACATATACTATGACAATCCCAAGGACAAACACTATAGAACTTAGGAAAGGGGTATAGGTACACATATGCATATGGAAATTTTAACGAAATTAAGAGCGTTTCGTCATCGTTCGTCGTCGTTCGTCGTTTGCGTGTCCTTAGAGCTGCTGCTATCAGAAACATTGGTGTTTTGATGACTTTTTGAAGACTCCCAGCTGTGAACTTGATGATGTTACACACATCAAACCAACATTATACCAAAAGCATCACAGCACCCAACAACTTGAATTGAGTTTGAGAGTTTGAGTTGAGTTTTTGGAGCATCAGGAGCAGAAAATCTCATACACACATCACACACATTGCCCCTTGATGACGTACATAGATATACATATGTATGTATTGTATAGCATATGCGATGTGATGCCTTTGAAGGATGAAAACTCATCTATGTCAGAAAATGATGAATTTTTTGAAGTGCCTAGGATGCTCAGCTTTTTAACTAAATTAACAAAGTTTCAATTTCCATTTAATTTCCTTTTCGTTTTTTGATTCGTTTTTTTTTTGTTTCTTGTTTTATATGTGTTGTTTCGTTAGATGTTTGCTTTGTTTGAAGCTTCTTTATACTCCTGCTGAAGCCTCCTGCTCTGCCCTGCTCCTCCCTGCTCTGTGTGTTCTTTGCTTCTTCATAAATAAACATAGAATATTACATGGATTGTTGCCATGAAAGACGAAATATACATACATATATAAAATGTCCTTGACAGACTCAAGAGAAGCAAAGTGTTTGAATTAACATCATGCATATTACTAACAAGCTTAAGGAAAATACAATTAGAAATGATAATTAAGACATTTCTTTTTTATCTTTTAAATAAACATATACCTACCTATCTATCTACACAGATAAAGGGCAAGGGAGGACTAAGGATATAGAAAGATGGTGATAGGGAGGGAATAGGAAGGAAGGTGGCAATTTTAAATATCTTCAGTGTGGTAAATAAATGTTATTTCTTCTTAATTTCTATTCAGAGAGTTCATTATAAGTTGGTGATAGTAATGAAAGTAAATCAGAGTTGGGAGATTTTATGCATCTTGATTTTTGAAATTATTCTTGGAAAAAGCAAATAACATAATTGTCCAAGATGCTGGAATTCCTTTTTTTAAAATTCAAAAATATTCCAACTCTTGAGTCTTTAAGAAACAATTTAAGGCTTCAAGGCATCTTAAACCAGAGTGTATAACTTATTTATTATTAGTATATTGCTCTTGTGGTGTGTTTAGCAATGCCGTAACAAAATCTATTAATTTACGTTCATACATTTAGCATTTTAATATAATTTCGACAAATATTTCTAAAAAATCATATTCAAATCTTCAAAAATTCAAATACCATTTAAATTAAAAAAGATCGCTTGATGGGTTGTCAGAGATGAATCAATTGTTTGACAGCCTACACATGACAGCTGCTGATCTGTCATCGATTGTTTCTTCCTCGAGTAGAGACAAATACGATATCGCAGCGCCATCTTTGGGTGAATCAGAGCAACAACGAACTCAACCTAGTTCCTCACTATAACTTACAGAGGCCGCACCTCGGGTTTCCGTCTTGCCCAACGACGGTTTTTATTTAAATATTCTGAGTTTTAATATTCATGGATTCACAAATAAAATTATATTTAATTATTTTTTTAAGTATAGGTATAGATAAGTTTGGTGTATTTTTTCTTTTCGAAACATGGGTTGAGGTAAATAATGATGAATACTATACGTGCAATTATGTATTGAGAAGCATACCGGCTGTGAAAATTCATAGAAAGGGACGTGCAATGGGTGGATGTTTATTTGGTTTTAAGAAAGATGTTAAATGTAGTTTCGAGTTTATGGTAATCGAAGAAATTATTGTTCTTAAAATAGAAAGCAAGGGGAGGCCCGATTATATAGTTCCAGTTTACCTAAATTGCACGCAGTGGTCACGTGATTTCGAAAAATTGCAGGATGCAGGAGCGTGTATTTCATCGAAAATGTTATTTGAAAGAAACTCTAAGGATAATATTTTAGATGGAAAGGGAAAGCAGCTGTTAGAATTTTGTAAAACTTTCGACCTCACAATTATTAATGGGAGAACCAGAAGTGATAAGCTTGGTGAAATAACTTTTTTAGCTGCGTAAGGCTTTTCAACAAATGATTTTTGCTGCGTAGCAACCGATTGTGTGAAAATAATTGAAGATTTAAGGTTGGTAGTCAACACTTTTCGGATCACATGCCAATCGAAGTAGTACTTCAATTAAATGGGGCGTTCTCTGTGTCAAGTGGAACCGAGCTGCAACTACTACAAAAACTAATACTGAGAGAGCATCATATTGAAGTTTTTCAGCAGAACTTATCCTTGGAACTAGTTCAAGTCCACCTGGAAGGCGAAGAACCCATTCGATTAGATTTCCTTAATGAAATGATTACCAAAAGTGCGCCAAACAATATTCAAAGACGGCATTGCATACCCAAAAATAAATGGTTCAATCGGGAGTGTGAAAAAGTGAGAGAGAAGGCATTCCGGCAGCTTGATTTATACCGTAAATTCCATACAGATATATTCAAGAAAATGTACCTACTTAGAAGCTAACAAGAATCTAAAATTAATTTGTACGAACTCGAAGAAAAATCATTTTGCTCAACTAGTGCAGGAAGCTTCAAGCGCAACCAATGCAAAACAGTTCTGGAAAGCTATATAAGATGTATATCCTTGACAATTGGTGTTAACTTACACCCTAATATACTTAAGGAGCATTTCTTCAAACTTCTTAACCCAATAAAAAACGGCCCAATAGTACAATACGCCAGCCCTCTAGTAGAAAATGACTATCTAGATAGATGCATAAGTTTGGAGGAAGTCAAAGAGGCCATCGCAAAAAAAAAGTTTAACAAATCCCCAGGGGAAAACAGAATACCCTTTGAGTGCTACAAGAGTCTTACAGAAGAGGCTTTAATTATGCTGACTTACTCTTTTAATCACATATTTAACTTCAATAATTTACCACAAGGCTTCCGAAAAAAGGTTTCCATAACATAAAAAGGTGACATACATTTAGCCGAGAATTATAGAAGAATTTCCTTCCTGAACTGTTCATTAAAGATTTTTTCATCTGTTCTTTTCACAAGACTTACAACATGGGCTGAAAAGGAGAACCTGCTTAGTGATTTTCAGGCTGGATTTAGACAAAATCATTCAACAATCGACCAGATTTTCACTCAGATGAATATTGCGCAATCGTTCCAGGACCAACATAAGAAACAGTATGCTTTTTACGTCGATTTTAAAGCAGCTTTTGATTCTATCGATAGAAGGTCACTATTTTACAAATTGTCATTGATGGGAATGTCCACAAAGATGCTAAATTTTCTAAAACTCTTGTACCCGGATACACAATCAGCAGTTTGGAATGGAAAGATACTATCGGAATGGTTTCCAACAAACATGGGAGTAAAACAGGGGTGTGTTCTAAGTACACTTTTGTTCATTCTATTTCTTGACGACCTGAATGATGTGCTTTGCGGTGGAATTTTGTGGGCTTTAGGGAGAATTAAAGTGCTCATGTGTGCTGATGATATTGTTCTCTTATCGGACACGACTCAAGGATTGAGTCGCATGATTTTGGACCTTGAAGAATACTGCGCAAATTGGAATCTCACGGTGAATTTGAGTAAGTCCAAAATAATGATATTTCGAAAGGCCGGTGGACGGTATGTCCAAAATGAAAAGTGGACATTTGCTGGTGAAGATATTGAAATCGTCAAGGAGTACGAATATCTTGGCATGAAAATATCATCAAATTTATCTCTGAAAAGTCATCTTTCCAGCAAGCTTCAGCTAGCTAAAGCAGCACTGAAATCTACATGGAAATCCTGCATTAATTCGAGTACACTCAGTTTAAGTGCAAAGTATAAACTTTTTGATGCGACTTCTAAATCAGTCATGTTTTACGCTGCTCAGGTTTGGGGTTACGAACAAAGTGAAGAAGTTGAAAAATTACTTAGATTTTTTCTCAAGAGATTGTTCAAACTCCCTTTGAACTGTCCAAACTATATGCTTTTATTAGAAACGGGATTGTCGCCATTATTTACTGCAACCTTGAAGCTTCACTTTGATTATATGATGAAAGCAATGTCGCAGCCATCTAACCGTTACGCTTGTTGTTACGCTTGTTGTTACGCATGCTATTTCTTCCAAATCTTTGTTTTACAAAAAGTGGTAACTCTTGGCAAGGAGATACAACCTGGATCTAAATGTTACTTATACATGGTGTGGTTGTCTCCGGTTGTGGTGCAATAATATAAAAAACGAATATTAAATTTTAATTTTATATTTATTATTTTATTTTATTTTATTTTTGAAAAACAATAATTTTCACAACTTTTAATTTGTTTGATATATCGCGACGCGTTTTGGATATTTGTCATCCATCATCGGGCGTATAATATGCCCGGTTCTCAGTGAGATAAGAAGGGTTTTTTTCGACAGCTCGAAAATAACATAAGAGAGAACAACAAATATTTTAAATGGATGTGAAGGTTGGAAGCCGCTTGCTGCATTCTGTAAGGAAGCTGCTAGCTACAGAGCCAAAATAATAGCAGAAAAAAAAAAGAATTAATTTATTAGTTTCTTTTTCGAAAATCATTATAACGATTTTTAAAAATTAATTTAGCAGGTACAAACAGTTTTTTAATTTTTGTAGCAATATTTTCAGTATGCAGTTATTAAATGCTTAAAATGAATACGTTTTTCATATGCATTTCGTACAAATTTATGGACCTTTTTTAGACATTGAATTTTGACAAAAAAAATGTTAATATGTTTTAAGAATCCCTACAAAAATGTTTTTTAATAAATCAAATATTATTTAAATAATATAAGAATTCGTGCAGAAAATGTTTAAATCGGTTCATCAGTTCAAGAGAAGTTTTAAAACAAAACAACGGTTGGGTTTAATTTCTGGAGCTATACAAAAAAAGTATTTTCAAATTCTCATATAAAGTTATAGTAAACGGTCCAATTTGTCAAATAGAAAATTTTGACAATTCTCTACGTTTTAGAAAAAAAACGAGCACAGGTGCGAAGTTTTGGGTGGCATCCCAGACTTTTTTTTTAACTGGAAAAATCCAAGTTAAGATAGATAAATACATACAAATCTTTTCGGTCAATTTTGAGAAAACTCGAATTTTCGATCAAAGACCAAAAATATTTGCATTTAGACTGCTGTTATATTTAGTCTTTAAAAATGAAAAAATCGACCAAATGGTGAGGCTCTAGGGCCGATTACAGACAGACAGACGAGCGAAATTTCGACTCCTGTTTTTACTTGCGACATACATTATATAGGAACTATATGGCAAGTTTTGCATTCGTAAAAAGTTTCTAACTCGAGACTTTAAATTGTTTTTCTTTTAGTAAGAAAAACATATCAAAAGTACAATTTTTTTTGTTTGGATTTTTAAAAAAATATTGAATTTTTTTTTTCAAAATAGAGGCTTGAATTAAATTTTATATACCAAACTAGTATATTTTTGGAAAAAAATCCAATTAACAGTTTTTTTTTTATAAACCAAAAAAAAAAACTGAAAACAAATATTTGTCACCTCAAAAACTGTTCAACATTTTTTACGAAATTCAAATGTAGAGCGTATTTTAACAATCACTAAACAACTGCATACAAAAAATATTTTTAGAACAAAATTGAAAAATTTTATATATAAAAAATTAATAAAAAAAAAAAACGCTTTAACAATTTTCGAAAAAAAACATTGAAAAATCAAGGGTTTTTGACTTATAAAATGGCATTTAAATTTTTGAAATCAAAATTTCAGGTCAAATTTTGAATCTTAAATTAGTTTTTGTTAAAATTATTTTAACTTTATTAAATGTAACCCCCTCCCAAAAAAATTGAAAAAATGGAGGTTTTTTCGACAAATCAAATGGCATCTATATCTTTGAAGACAAACTGATTTTACAGGTACATATATTTTTAAATCTTATATAGGTGCGACCCAATTGTGCATTTTATTTCGAATGCAATACTTGTCATAAAGTCACTATAATCTCACAAGTGAGAAATACAAACTTTTTTTTTTTTGAGCTTTTTAAATGGTAGTTTGGCTTATTAAATGTTTTTAAATGTGAGCAATCAACTAAAATGGTTTTCTGGTACGCATCAGGTGACGTTAGGCTAAAAAAAAAGCTAGGACATTTAAGATCAATCAATCCGCTTTAATTGAAATATGGAAAATGTGGGGTTACCACAGCACCATCTCTTACAAAAGGGCGCGATGATTGTTATTCTTATCACTTATTTTATTTTTAAACACAGTTTATTCGACAACATTACTCGCACGCGTGAGTGGTTGAGAGTTGTAAGTCACTATGCCCTAGTTCTCATAGGACTGTTGCGCCACTTTATTTATTTAATTTAATTTATTTATTAAAAATTACTTTATTCTACAATATTCGATACAAATTTGTGCGCCCCTATTTATTTTTGAAATATCTCTGGTGTTCCTCAAAGCTGCCGATTAGATACCTTTTCTTTTTGTTTTTAACAATAACTTTATTTTATTGATTACAAATTATCCCCGTACCCTATTCACTTCAAACTAATAATATGAAATTTTTTAATACCATTTTTTTAAGTTATAGCTCTGTCTAATCTCCAAAATATTTAAAAATCGACAGTTTCTGAGTCTGTAGGAGACATGTGGTAACCTAAATTTCCCTACCCCGATAAATGAAATAATACGTAAAACCAACTTAGCATCCGACCTTTGTCCCTTGTAAGAAGTTGTTCTAAAGAACTTTTATGCACTTATGCAGAACGTTATTACCCCGCAGTAAGTTTTTCTATAGATTTGCACAAATTTAGCAGAATCGAGAATAAGTTCAACTAGCGACGCACGTTACTCTACGTTATCCACGGTGCCGCAAAACTTGAATTTATCCTTCTTAGTTTAGGACCGTCTTCAACTAATTAAAAAACCGATTCTTTTGATTATCAACATTTCTTCCATTCTTATTGTTTTCAACACTTATTCTGCATTTTATAAAACTGTCTCTATTGTCTGTTTATCGACAAAATAGGCCTGAAGTTACAAACGTTAAGTCTTATCTCGATTTCCAAGTTCATACTCACGAAAATTAAAATTGTGTGCATTTAAAAATTTAACCAGAAAAAGATTTAATTTCCTGACAGAGATAAAAGTCTAAATCTAAATACCAATTTCTTGCCATTTTGATTTCAATTTTCGAATCACATAGGCTTATGAACATTCATACGAGTACATTGCACACATACAACTGTACTCATCCCTTTTTTATTAGAGTGTATAATATTCCAATTTTAACATCAAATCCGATTTAATTATTAAATGAATCCAAAGCTAGTTCTTTTACAAAATCATCAACATTGAAAGTTAAAAACCATAACGAACCCTTCTCAAGTGGGTGGAGGGTGCGAGGTGTGGTAGGTGAATTGAAAAGCCTCTTCATTTCCAGAAGTCATAACAATATTCACAATCACAACCCAAAAAGGTGCTCTCAATTGCGTCTCCTCTACCCCCCCAAAAGCATACATTCACAAACATACGAGTGTAATGATAATAATATAAATTTTTGTATGTGTGCGACTGCTGCTGCAAACAGTCGACAAAACTTGTATTCCAGAATATTAGCATAATTAATTAGCAGGAGGAATCCTTTTTTTGCAGTTGTTGAAAAAAAAACGGTAAAAAAAAAGTTCATTACAGAATGAATTAATTTTCAACAAGAGTGCTCTTTTACAAAGCTCTTCCTTTCTCTCTCTCTCATTCTCGAATATCCTAGCTCATACAAATTTCCAGTTATGATCCTTGTGAAAGGATGTAGGAGGGCGGGTAGGATAAGTTTAGGCCTCCTTCAGCAGCCGAGGAGAATGGGAATATAAGTTCTTCGGTCTTCGGTTTTGTGAAGTTGGTACTAAGAATTAATATTTCACAACCTGTACTTGACTAATATGAGGACTGTCGTCCTTTTAGTAGTTGCTAGTGTCCTTTTGTTAATTCAATAAATAAAACACAAAATGTTCAACCATTTGTATGAGTGGGCGAGGTGCCGGCCCGGCCGTAAAAGTACTTATAGTTATGGACAAGGTTTAGTTACATTTTTGTATTGTTTTTTTTTTTTTTTTTTCCTTCACTCCACTTTACTTCACTTCACTTCACTTCTCTTGTCCAGTTCTAGTTCGAGTTCGAGTCCAAGTCCGAGTCTGAGTGTCAGTGTCGTTGGCAGGCAAGACAGGCAGGCCAGGCCATTCCAGGCTAGGCAGTTTTTGTTGGCACTATTTTTTGCTATGGACTTGGATTTTTTGCCCACAGAACTTTGTGTAGCTATCTGTATAAGTATAAGTACTCGAGAAGAGAGATGTACTGTTGATCCTTATCCGTGTCCTATTGTCCATCCCAATGAATGGCAGTAAAGTGTTTTTCGTCCTTCTATATTTTCGTATATAAGTTCGTATAGGAGTATTTGTCTCCTTCTAAAAAACTTGTGGTGAAATGGGTTTTCTGTTTGCGTGCACATAGAATGGGAGAAGGATTTTGTGTCCGCATTTAAAGGTCCTATACTGATCTCTCCCTCTCCCATACCCTGGCCTGCCATATACAGACTTTCTCCAAAAAGGATATAAAGTATTGTGCTTTTTTTTGTCTGTTTCTTTTGCTCGTTTACAGTCTGGATTTTATTTTTCTGTTTTCAGTATGAAAGCTTAGAGAAGAACGAAATAACTTCGGGTTAATGGATGCACTAAAGTGAGTGATGGCGGAAGTGGTAGCCGAACAGAACCAAATGGATAACTTGGAAAATTGCATCCGAAATTGAGGTCATAAATTACGTACTCGGGGAAAAAAGGACATGCACAAGTGCGGCCGGCGGAGTATAATTCCTCGCCTATTCGAAAATCCATGGGTTGTGTTTCTTGTGAGAGACCAATATCATGGAAATGCGTGGGTACCTACCAAATACTATACGAGTCGAATACAACACCAGTCCTTTACCAATATACAAACACAGCACCCATTTCACATACACGAACATACATAAGGATAAGGATATTCATATATTGGCAAAGGATAAAAGATATTTTTCGAAGCAATTATTTACATTTTATGGAGACTTTTGATTTATTTTGTTCTTTCTTTATTTTTCTTTGGGAAGGATATTCGAGAATATTTACGCATGGATAAGAAAGATAGATGTAAAACTGAGGAGCAGTTATTGGGTCGTTTTATTTCTGTGTTTTCTTTTTCTGGAAAATAAATCCTTATATGGTCAAGAAATCTGGTAAATTCGAAATGAAGAATTTAAATCTTTGAATGTCACCATAATTCAAGTTACATTTTTGTCAAAGGATTTATTCTATGGTTTTGGAAAGATAATAAACGAAATAAGCTATTTATGGGCTTCTCATACGCTGTTTCTTTTATCAAATCTTTTTCATTCAATTTCTAATCGTAGCATGAGGTCCTTAGCACCCTATTGGATGATATGTGGAGTGAAAATACGTTGATAATAATATAGAATTAAACAAGTAGTAACTGATGACTTCATAGTAAGGTGTGAATTTTTTCGAATGAACTGAATTATTTAAGTCTAAACATTGAATTTAATGAATAATAATTTATAGGGAATAAAGGTTAGGCTGCCTCTTGCGAGGAATTAACAAATAATCCAAGAGGAATTCTTGTCGGCTTAAAACTCTAGGTCCCCTCCATCCCTGATAACATTACTCGCACACTGGAATGGTTGAGAGTTGGAAGTCACTAGGCCCTAGTTCTCAAAAGGACTGTTGTGCCACTCAATTTAATTTTTTTTGGGTGTGAATTGTGGCTTTTACAGTAAAAGCAAACGTTCCTATCAGTTTGGAGCTCAAAGTTAATTGTAGTCCATTCTGTAATTCAAATTTTCCGAAAATCTTGTTGAGGATTTAGGGCTATAGTTCACGGATTGCTTAAATGAAATTGGTGTTATGCGATTTAGGTAGTTGTTTTCGCATTTTATGGCATGACATTGGTTCTTCACTGTTGTCCCCAAAAAAAAAAAACAAAGATGTCAAACCAGACTTCTGATCTGATCAATTAATATCAACAAGATGGTTGATAACATAATTTTGGAAGTTGTTGTGTAAAAGATCGGTAGTCTTGAATTTGGAACTAATGATGATGATGATGCAACTAATCAGAAAAGAATATTTTTGGCCAAAGATCGTTGATCAATTCAAAGCCTAAACTGTATGGTAAGCTTTCAATTGCAAAGTAATGATTGGTAATTGAATAATCCGACATCTTAGTGTAGAACTCTCCTAAGTCTCCATGAGGTTTGTCAACTAGCATACCAGTTTTCCGAACTGTTTCCACAGAATTACGTTGGTGCTTCATTTCGACCAAAGCATCTTTTCAAAGAACGTACATTTTGGGCTACGCACCAACATCACCACCTTTAAAAACAAGTTTGAAATATTTTCCATAGTTTTTCAAGTGAAAGCGACTTATTTGATTTCACGGAGGTATGATACTCACTTTCATTTAAGACATCAAGCGGAAAATAGTCATTTGTATGGTGACTACTGTTATTGTAGTGTGTACAAATAAAGAGTAAAAATACCTAACTCGAATGTGTTAAAAACCTTAACTTCCGATACAGACGGACGGATTCGTCGAATCCCCTTTTTTCAACATCTCAACCATCTTAGTTTCATTTTTGATTTAAATCTCGAGTTCGAAATTTCTTACGAATGGTGTACTTCAAATAAAGTTCCTATATTTTGAAAGTAAAATGGCTTTACTTTTCAAAATACCAACATAACCGAAATTTGATGAAAAGTTTTGTGTATAGAATATGCCTTTCAAAATTCGTAAAACGAAGGATTTAGTAAATGTTTTCATGCAGTTGATATATCGCCAAGTTCCAGATCTTTGAACTCTCACCAAACACTTTAAGAAATCAGCCATTTTTATGAATTTGGAAATCTCTATTAATATGAAAAGCTCAACATAAGAATGAATACTTTATTCGCCTATAGTGTAACATATTAGGAACAAAATTATGAATAAATCAATAATTGTAGAAATAAACTATTCGATTTGCCTCGTAAGTTTCAAAACTACTACATACATATTATTACGTGTCACGATGTTTGTCTGCGATAAACTCCTAAAAACTACTTAACTGAATTTAATCAAATTTGTACACCGTGTGCAGTTTGATCCAACTTGAAAGATAGGATAACTAACATCTCAATATTATGTTCGCAATATTATTTTACTGCAAATTATTTGTCTATTATTTGACAGTCACAATTATCTTTTAGCTCCAAACGATTCTAACAGATGGCAACTTCTGTTGACTGGATTAAAAAAGTATTAAATTGATGGCGCTATGTCAAACTTCCAATTTTTTCATATAAGCTAGAATTTAATAGTATAACCACTAAGCATCCATCAGAACCATGCAAGATTTAAGCGGCAATGATAAGCTTTTCGGTGGTGCTCTCTTACTTTTGTCTTACTCATTCTTATGGTGACTTGTTGAAACACTTTGATTGATTAACCATAAGCATGAGCGTACCAGTACAAAATTATCCATCAGCTCAAATATTTTCCGAATAATTACTAGATATTGGGAACGGTAAAAAAGAACTGCAACCAAATACACAATGCATTAAACTGCCAGAAATTTTTGGCACTGTTCTTCAGGAAATTATTTGAATCATAACTAGCTCAGTCATCCGATTATTTTGGCAGCCAAAAATGTTGATGTTGACGAAATTAACTTCCAGATACAACAGTTGTTGATGTCTTTTAAATCAATCGGTAATGTTGTTAATAAAAATGAAAGTGTAAATTGAATTTTTAAATTCACAGGATATACCTGGAATGCCACCACATAATCTTCGATTAAAGATTTGAACCCACCTCAAGCAACCATTTTAACATTTTAACTGAAAAGTTTACAGGAAAAGTGGTCCTGTTGCCAAGTATTCCAATGATACCGTCATATTCTACTATACTCTTCAGAAGGTTACAGTTTTCAATTCGTTTAGCTTTTGCCATGTCTATAAATAAGTCTCAAGGCCAAACAATGTCCATTTGTGGATTACATTTGGAAATTCCGTGTTTTTCTTTTGGGAAGTTATATGTTGCATGTTCACTTGTAGCAAAACCGTCAAACCTATTTGTGTTAGCGAAAGATAGGTTAACCAAAAATATTGTGCACCGATTATTGCTAAATTAAATGGAAATTAAAAGTATTTATAATTCAAAACAATAAATATAATTGTAAGAAGATTTTAAACCATCCGCCCTACCTACCTCATTTATAAGTTTAACTGGTCACATGGTATTGACTTAAAACTTTGTAATGTACTTATTTGTTACAAACTTGAATAAAAAGAACAATAAGTTTTAAATTTAATTCTTTTGGACTGATTTTTGCTCAATTGTGTTCAAAGTCCTTCCCCTTCAAATCCCAAACGAGTAAATTTGTATTCCAGCTTTATATAACGTTTCCATGTTAGTTCGTAAATAATAATTTCATTGTAATAAGGGGTAAGGGTCGCCATGGTTTTTTACAAATGGCATCTATGTAAAAAAGCATGTCTAATATTCTCCTACTGTTACTTTTAAATAGTTTACAACAATGTAATACGACAAAAAACGTTAGCCTCAGCAACGCGTGGCCGGTTCACGCGAATTTACTATTTTTCAAGTCAAAATTTTCTATTTTCGAATTGATTTTTAGTTTCATTGATGAATATCGATATTAATTTCTATCCCCGATAAAATTTTTACCATTGGACTTTGAACAAAGAGAGTCCTTTAATTGCTTGTTCAAAAAAATCTTTCTTTGACAAACTTAAAACGTCAACTTTTTTTAGCCCGTTACCGTACAACAATTTTCTCTTTTACGATTTTTACAATGTGTATAGCTATAGGTACCATCAGGGGATACATTAGTCTTAATTTTCAACTTCAAATGATAATGAACTTAAGTACACATCCTTAAAGAGAACCACCACCGTGCATCGTCGTACAACGTTATCCTTGCATATCGTACATAATAACCGTAAAGTCCAAACAATCAACCTTTAATAACAGACAAACAAACGCCATACTTTTCTGTTAAAGCGCTCTTTCCAACTTCCCTCCCCATGGACAACTTTTTCACGATAAAAGTTGTGCCTTATGGCACACCATAGCCATTAACTAATGCAGTTTGCCTGCAATTTCATCTTATTTGCTTCTTTATCCTTTTCGTCCTAGAATGTGTGTGATGAAAAGTAGCGTAGTGTAGTGTATACCATACCTGTGGCCATTCTCCAATGTACATAGTCAAAGCACGCATTCAGGATGCAAATTAAGCCTTCATCTTCCGCATGATGGTGATGGCAATGGCGATGGGCATAAGTAAACTTCGGGTTATGTTTTTTTTAGCCTCCTCTTTCGAATAAGCAGCGATGAAAGTTCACTACTCCTTCATCTACCTTCATCTCACTCTAATAGAACTAAGGAACTTAAAAGGATGCAACCCTACTGAAAATATCAAAAAAAGTTAAAAACATAAAAAACAACACCGGAACACGTCCTGCAATTAATATTCATATCACGGTTTTGCTATAAAAGCGACCGAAGCAACCATTTTTTTTATTTGGTTTGGCTTTGGCTTGGCTTGGTTTGGTCCTTTATGTCAAAGAACCAGAGAGCAAACATACTAAAAAAAAGAGTAAATGCATAATGAAAAAGAAGAAAAAAGAATATATAGAAATATATTTTGCGACCGTTGGTCCTTTTTGTGTACGGGGATAGAGAATGTCGGTATACACCTTCCTCTACCCTATAGGGAATTCCTAAATTGTGTCATATTCTTAAAATTCAAGGGAGCATAACTCCAAAGGGGTTAAAGATCGCCTAACAGAAAAAAAATAAATATAAAAACGACAACAACAACATTAAGGTGGTCTTTTTTGGTTTAAAAAAAAAAAAAAACAAACAAAAATACCACAGATATTGGATTTGATGAAAGATTTACGGGTATGGTGATAGGTGACCCCTATTTATAGGGTTGAAAGTGAAAAAAAAAACTATTTCCGTCCTGAGAATTTAGTATGTATTCGAAAAAGGTTGATTATTGGTAACACAAAATAAAAACAAATTGATTTGTTTTGCAGTTCTGATTGGTATAAAGATTAAATCTGTCCAACGAGACCCACTACAATATCACTTAAATTTTAAGTGACATTATTTTTTTTTTAAATTAAAAATTATTTTAAATTCAAAAATCCGATACAAAGATTTCAAAATATTTTGTAATCAATAGTTTTTATACCAATCATTTTAGACAGTTAATTCATTTTGGTGAAAATTAATCTTAGTCGTCGATTTCAGGAAGAAGGATGACAAATAAAGCAAATGACATTAAAATATTTTTTACACCACTTGGTATAAAATTGTGTACATTATTTGGTAAAAAAATTGTGTTTTATGTTTTGAGCAACTCTGTTAAAAACTGAGTGATGTACAAATCACATTTTATACAAACAAATTTGCAAAGATTCGTTTAAAACTATTCTTTGCCAAACAATTTCTTTGCCTTTCTAGACGTTAAAAATCTAATTTTATACCTTTTTACGGATTGGTATAAAGTGGTATAATGAACATAATAATAAGTGTATTCTTGCGTAATTTCTCAGAAGAAAGACTTTAATCTAATTATTACAAAGATATTAGTCACTTTTATACTAATCATTGAGGCAAAATGTAAAATACAATGAGTTTAATAATTGATAACAACAGGTAAAAATGTAATGTTTTCAGAATTTAAAGTTAAAAAAAGTGGCTGGGATGCAACCCAATCTAATAACTTCCCATTCCGTCTGTCGATAAGTCTTGCTTAAAAGGTTTGTAGGTTTTCGTGTTTTGTTAAAAAGTTGAATAATTCTTAACAATTTAAAAATTACCAACAATATTTTGCATGTAATGAAATAGTTTGATTTCGAAATCTATTTTTGTTAACGAGATTTTTAGTCGAAAACCAATTTTTAAAAATTTTAGATCGTTTTTTTAAAGTTTTATTTTTTATATAAACAAATAAAAATTGAATGAAATTAATTTGAAGTCAATATCTTCTATTATTTACGAGATATCGAGAACCGAACATTAGTTTGTATCAAATTTGCGTATACTATTTTTTGTAGATTTTATTTTTTTATGAAAAAAAAAAAATTATAAAAAAATAAATGAATATCGAAAACAATATTTTTTGTGAAATAAAATAAGTTTGAAGCCAATATTGTTAATTATTTAAAAGCTATTCGAGTCGAAAGTAAATTTTTACCAAGTTTTAGTATTGTTTCTTTTTTAAGTTAAGTTTGTAAAAAAACCTTTCAATTCGATTTTTCTCAAAATTTTATCGAATGTTGAAAACATTTTTTTTTATTAGATAAAACTAGTTTGAAGCCAATATACCAAAGTTTTGAAAAGACATTTACGTCAAAATGTTAAAAACGTTATTTTTCGTTGCACAAAATTGCTTTGGAGATAAAATCATTTTTTATTCGTAAAATTTTCGAGGTGACAAATTTTTTCTTCAGTTTTTTTTTGATTTATAAAAAAAACCGTTAGTTGGATTTTTTTTCCAAAAAGTATACTATTTTGGTATTACGTTACAATATATAATATAAAATTTAATTCAAGTCTCTAGCGTCATTGGTTCGTGAGATATTTGGGGTTAACCAAAATGTTTACCTTTTTTTTAAACTGCTATGGTAAAGAAACCACCCACGCAATTTTCTTGAGAGCCCTTTCTGTATCTTTCTGCCTTATTATCTGTATAACAAAATTTATTTGAATTCGATATCTCTTCTGGTTCTTGAGCTATGTACGACGAAAAAACGTGGAGAACGCACGTACACACGCACGCACAGATATTTCTCTAAAAATCTTTTATTTCGACTCTAGTGACCTTGAAACGTTGAGAAATGTCAAAATTTTCAATTTGACAAATCGGACCCATTACAATAACTATCTATGGGATGTTAAAAATAGATAAAAAAACCATAATATTAGTGCATTGTAAAGTTTAAAATTAAAAAACAAACAGGTGCATTATTTTGTTTGATATAATATGCGCTTTAATTAGAACATTTGTCCTGGTTGATTGATACTGATTGGTATAAAAATAACAATCCAAATCGAAAAATTGCAAAGATTCGTACAAAATAATTTGTTTATCTTTTTTGTTAATATTTGTACCAATCATTTGCTACAATTTCTTTGACTTTCACTCATTCAAGATTTAATTTTATACCTTTTCACTGATTGGTATAAAACGGATTTAAAAATCTAATGTTATACTAATGTTATTCACTGCGTGGTAAAATATGATTAAATGAGTATAATAAGTGTGTTTTCTGAGGCAATTAATCAGAAAAATTATTTTTATCGAATTGATTACACCGATATTAGTTATCTTTATACCAATCATTGAGAAAATATGTACAAAACAAAACATTAATGAACAACTTGGTATGAAATCCATCATTTGAGTTTAATAGACAACAACAAGTAAAATTATTTAATGTTTTTAGTATTTTCGTTTTATTTTAAGTAAGAAGAACATACATTAATTATTGCTTGATATTTGGCTTTAATTGGTATAAAGATAAGAAATGCACTTTACCATAAGTTTAACGAACTCAGTTTAGAAGGTTTTTATTATTTGCCACATCTCATAATGTTAATAAGTTGATATCTCTTCTGGAGATCAACTTCCTAAATGCATTGGTATAAAAAGGGTTTTTAAATATACACAAGAGTTTTTAGATAATAATTTATGGTGTAAACATATTTATGTATATTGACAAAACTAATAAATACAAAACTTTTTCCCAATTTCCCTTTTTTATTTTTGAAACTGTATCAAATAGTTTTTATAATTTTCAAAATTAAAAACAAACTATTAAATGATGGAAGTTCTAGTTTTATACTAATTCACTAGTTGGTAAAACTTTAGGTAGGTACTTGTTTAGTTTGTTGTTCCACAAAACTATGGTTTGAAAAAAATTCATAAGAAAACAAAAATTTCATTCAAAAGATTAAATTTTTAGTATTTTTAGGATTTTTTTTTTTAAATTTAGATAAGGTAAACAAATAGTTCAACTATATGATTTTGATTGGTATAAAGTTAAAATCTATCTCAATAAACCATACAATGAAGTAAAAAAAGTGGTATGAATAGCTTCAGTTTCTATGTAAGATAACTTGCGCTTCAAACGAATTTAGAATAAAAACGTGATTGGTATAAAAACAGTTATTAGTTAAATGTAAATATTTATATTTATTATTTCTATTAATTTTTGTACTTTCCTGCCAGTTAAACACAATTTTAAGTTGATTTGAAATAAAAACTCATCAAATAAAGAAAGTTCGCATAGTATACTAATTCACTAATTGGTATACAATGGTATAAGGGACAAAATAAGTATTCTTCTAGTAAAAAAAAACTTTTCGCTAACTCATTACAAAAAAATTAATCAATTTTATCCCAACCATTTAATCAATAAACAAAAAAAACATAATGCACGAAAAACATAATCAAATAGTTTTAATATTTTGCTCTGATTAGAACAAAGATATAACCCATGTAACTGCACGTAACAATAAGATATACAAAATGGTTTTAAAATTTTATACAAATATATACAAATTTTATAAAAATATATAAAACAAGCATTTTTCAAATATGTTTGTAAGAAAAGTTTGTTCTTAATTTCTTTTAATTTAATTAATGTATGCCAAATGCAACAAATAATTTTCTTGCCCTGATTGGTATAAACTATGTTAAGGTACATAATACGTGTTTTATTACAGTAGAAACGTTTCTTTTTGACTCAATATTTGTAGTACCCGTAGCGTGATGGTTTGTGCGTTGGACTATCATGCAAGGGGTCTTGGGTTCAATCCCTGCCTGTGCCACCTAACTTTTTTCACGGGTACTGCCTCTTGTGATGATTTGACAAATCCTTCAAGAGTAATTCTTGTCATGAAAAGTGCTTTCTCAAATTAGCCGTTCGGATTCGGCATATAAACTTTTATTTATTTATTTGTAACTTAAACTATTTTAAAGCAATGACTAAAAAAACACTATTAGCATCTACCGTTTGGTATACAATTATTGCGTCAAGTAATCAAATCGAATGTTGGCTACTTACACATTATTTGGATTTTTTTTCATTTTATTTAAGCTAAGAAGAAGAATATTGAACAGTAAGCTTTTAATTACTTTGTGATTGGTATAAAGTGCCTATCACGATTGTCAAATAATTCAATTTTCGCATTGAGAAATAAAAAGTGACCTTGATTTTCTGTAAAGTTTGAAATTTATTTCAAGTAAAACTCATGTGAAATAGAAAATTTTTGAATTTTATACCAATGCATTAAATGGTATAAACTGGTGAGATTCTATTTACAATAAGTTTTTCTGCACAAAACGTTTATTTTAACAAAACAGCATATATTTACAAAATTATTTTATACCAATCCCATATTAGATAAATAATTCATGCAACAATAAATCGGCTTATTTTTAAATGAAAGTATTTTATCTAATGAAAGTTCAGTTATGTATATTCTTAAGTTTCATAGAAAATATGATGTAAGAATAATAAGTACATAATTGGAATTATTATTATGTTGTTTATTAAAGCTTAGACGAAAACAGAACACAGAATTGAATTTATTTGCCCTATACAATTGGTATAAACTGTTTTTGTAAACTCCCAAAAGCTCTGAAACTTGTAAGTAAGTATTTAATCTAAACAAGTTAAATGTAAATCCAACGTTATTGTGCAAAATCATCTCCATTTGATATTCTTTGTCCGAATTATAATATTAAACCCAAGTCCTATGAAATAAACCTACAAAAATGTGATAACTTTGTTTTTATTATTCTTCGTCAACTTTATACGACCAACAAGCGACGACTGACGACAACGTTGGGATAATGATTTAAACTTAATTTTTGCACGTCACCACCTACTATACGTTGCAGGACATTTCTATATTGTATTTCTACTTTGCCTTTTCTACATCACACTGATGCTGATTCTGATGCTGATGCCGTTAGAGGCCCATCAACGTCAGTGTATTTTCGAAAAACATTGTCCTCTGTCCAGAAAACGAGGAGAAGAAGAAGAGGTATTATCACCGCACTACGACAGCGACAGGACACAGAACTATCAGGACCAACTTTTTGTCCTAAGCCCTATGACACTGATGATGATTACAATTCTGTCCTGTGGTTCTGACATAGTGGTGTACAATGAGAGAGAGCTCTATGGTGATAATACAGGAATTGTTACAGGCAGTAAAAGATACACAGATACACCTCCTAGATACAATACAAACACTTACAGGAAATTCCTGGAAAGATGTACTTTTTTCACACAAAAAAAAAACACCCATAAAACAAAAAAAAAAGAAAGAAGAATAACCTGCATAAGCTCCAGAGTCCTGAAAGAGAATATTTTCTCTCCTGCAAAATAAATCAAATTAAGAGCTTTAATCTTAATGTCCTGACCGTGACGATGGCAGCAGGAGCATCACACTCACCATCACCATCACCAGCAGCAGGAGCAGTACTGGCAGCGTACAAGCATCAGCGGCAGTAGAATTGCCCTCAATATGATAGTGACATGGATGACCAAGGATAACGTCGAACGACGACACGATGATGGTGCAACATGGAGTGTGGCACCAGACATTTCGGACAAACCAAAGGTCATGATTTGGTCGTTTGTTTTTAAGTTGACTCGTTTTTATTTTATAAGTACGTTCTTGTAGGATTATTATTATTCTTTTTTCTCTGTTCATTTCAGCTACAGGATTGCCTGTGTATTTCCGGTCGTCCTTTCTGTGGCCGCATCTCAAAATGAATATAATATTTTCTCGAATTTTTGATATGAAGGCCTGCAACAGAAGAAATAAACGTTCTGAGGATGGTGCTGGTGAGGCTGCTGCGGTGCGGTGGTTGTTAGTGCTGCCGCCATTGTGGTCATATGCACACATTTTGTCTGCCATTTTGGAGATGATTTAAGGACATGGTTTTGATATCCCTGGGCTTGGCCCTGCAAGGGAGACATGAGGGTGCAGCGCATCATTAATGAACCACTACTGGCGCCACAAACCTACAATGTGAGGATTTGAGGATATTTTATGATTCGGAAGAGGATATTAATTTTAAGCGAGTTGCATTGCATGAGTAGTGTTTTTTCTATGTAGTTATGTATAAGTACCTATGTATGTGTTTTTGAATTAAATTTAATTTTGCGGACGCAATTGTTATTATTTTGGTCAAGAAAAATACTGTTTAATATTTTATTACTGCATTTATTTTAGCATTTGTAACGAGAAACTTATAAAGATTGTAATTCGAATAAATGGAAAACATATTTTTTCTTAGAAGATAAAATATAAAACTCTAATTAAATCCTATGTGGTTAATTGGGCGTATGTGGAATAAAATTCTTTTAAAATTTTGACTTAAATAAGTAAATTTGTTTGGTATCAACAGTGTAGGTTTTTTGACAAAGGAAATATTTGATATTTAAAAATTAACCTTTTGGACAACAATGCGTTCGCTTATTACCCCAGGCACTTTTAAAGCGTAGCATTTGGTTTTTCATTTTATTTTATACTATTTTAAGCATTTTAATTGGATTCAATTGAATGCTCGTCAGAAGTAAATTAATGATACTTACCATTGTTTTTACTTACTGTGAGGTATAATGAAATTCTAACGCCACGTTCTAATAAATACAAATGATTTCATTTAGTAACAAGGGGGCGCATGTTTACAAAATTCTGAAATAAAAAGAGACGTTGAAAATTTGTTCTATGCTAGCAGAGGTGAACATTGTTTACTTTTGCGGTTTAAACTAGAGAATTTAAGGTTTCAGGAAAATTACATCTAAATCACTCTTTACCTAAACATATATCCAACTCAAGCTAAAAGTTTTACTCACCATCACGGTCAAAATAAAGCATTTAAGTAGAGAACAACTTTCTAAAAATGGTTCATAGAAAATTCTCAAAAATAGTTTCATTGCTTGCTATTATTGTGTCTCTATAAGTTTTTGAAAAATTCCTTAACATTAAAAAGATCTATTAAAAGATCCAAATTATTAGCATGAGATGTTTTTCGCCATGCTTTTTCAAAATTTGTATGCAAAATTCTGTTTTCATTTTGTGATTAAATTTAAAGTATTCTTTGTATTCCAATGAGCCAAAATGAAATTTTAAAGTAAAATGGTGTTTTTGTCAAGATATTCAATACGTTAAACCAACTTAGTGTTAGATTGTCGGTAGGATTTGTTTTTTAAACCGTTCACATTCAAAAAATGACGTTTTTTCGACAAATTTTCGAAAAACTGAATTTTGGTGAAAACTTCTTAAAAAGTTTTTTTTTTCATTTTGGACAGGAGCAAATAATTCTAGGGGGGGGGGGTATGTTTAAGGTTTAAGTACATTTTTTGATTCCAAAAACTATAGGTCCTTTTAAAAAGTCTGGTCTGATGTGCCTAGAGGCGATAATGCACTGTTTGCGTATTTATTAGTGTCAGAGGTAAGAAACAAGTCTAGGGTCTTGGCGGATTGCAACGTCAGGAATTTGAGTTGGCTCGTCAACAAGCTGAGTTAATTGATTTAACTCAGCAAAGACTTTAACACAACTTCCTTCGGGTGTTGTCTGCTCAGAAAAGCGAAACCAAGAAGAATTGTGTTCATTGAAATCGCTCACAATGACAATTTCAGTGTGAGGTTAATGGGAAAAATTCTTTGGATGGATTCGGTCAGAGCATCAAATTCGTTAAAAATTGAATTTCTGTGCAGATTTGGACTTCGATAAGGAAAGCATGCGTGAATGATGTGCTTATTTACCGTGAATTTTAGCCACATGAAAGTTGGGTTGGAGCACAAACCATATTGCGGTTGGAGTTGGTATGCAACATCATTTCTTATAAACACGGCTTATCCATGGTGGGGGAAAAATAATGGCACTAGGTTATATCCATTTAGATTAATGCCAAAACAGCTGGCCTGTGTGTCTCAGTGTTAACATAATGTGGCGTAGAAATTCTTTCTAAGACCACGAAACTTGCTTAAATCCACTCTAAATTCACCAAACATTGCAATTTTCAAAACTAACGAAAACACAATTCGAACAATTACCTATAATATATGTTCTACTAGAATCCAATTTGAACTTTTCAATAACAGATTTCAAATAGTGTTATGCCTTAGTGAAAATCTGTGTACTGATCCGCCCCTGGTTAACTATATTATCACATGTACTAATCTATCCAAAAACATATAAGCTCAATCGTTGTACGCACTGTATAGGTATAGAAAACATCGTAAGTAAAGGGTCCGCCAAATAACTTTTTTTTTTTTGAAAATGCTATAAAAACATCGAGTGTAGTTTCGGCTGTGTCACACGTAGCGCCACCGTCGTCCTGTTGAAACAAAATTTTGCCAATATTCTCCTCTTGAATTTTTGTAAACAAACATTCGTTCAACATGGCCCAATAACTCCTTGCTCATTTTCGAAGAAAAATGGCCCAATTATGCCTCTATACCATAATCCGCACCAACGGTGACTCGTTTTGGGTGTATCGGCTTTTCAATGTTTGCATGCGGGTTTTTTGTGCCCCAAATACGACAATTTTGTTTGTTTACATACCTGGCAAGATCAAAATGAGCTTCATATGAAAAGGTGATTTTTTTGGCAAAATCGGCATCTTCTCTAATCATTGTTCCAAGCGTTGTTCAAGCGTACATACACATTACACAACCATATTCTTTCAGCGGAAGGATAAAACGAATTATCTGTCAATGTCATCAGAAATGAGCTAAGTGTTACCATTCCCGAAATAAGCACTAGTTAAAAAAAAACGTAAGATGACGGACCCTATAATATGTATGTATTATGAATATCAGATAAAATATTACCAAGTTTGCAAATCCCAGAGCCTTATACCCTTCCGACCACAACAGGGGTGCTATAACACCCCCGGCATTTTTATTTTAACTGTAATTTTTATTTTGCTCCATTCTCCTTTCTGCCGTTCTATGTATTTGTCGTTTAATATCTTAAGTGTCATTAGCTGATGAGTTGTCGCCGCGATATGTCATATTTTTTGAGTACAAGAGCAAGAGGTATGCATTGGGGTTGTATATCACCCCATGTTTTGTTCCATGTACATATTTGAAAATTTTTAGGAACATTTGTTTTCTACATTGTATAGGACGATATCTAAAATTAAATAAGAAATGTTTTGGAATGTGAGAATAATGAAATGGGCTCAGAATTTGAAGATCATCATTCAATAGATTCTGAAATGGATGGTGTTATCAGTGGAGTGTCATCAGATGCAGAAGCACCACTTTCAGAAACATGAAAGAAGGTTTTAAAAGTAAAAAGTGGTGTAAGTACCCATCTTCAAGCAGGAGATATCCACAAAAAAATATTGTGAAGCTCAAAAATCCAGTTAAAATTGTTACGTTGAAAGTAGATTTAGAAGTAGATTCTTTCCGTCTGTTATTTGATGGGACAATTATGAAAATTATCGAAACATGTACAAATAAACGGCGTGTACCGAATGTTCAACGTTATGTTCAACATACGGATATTATCGAGTTAGAGGCCTTATTTCGATTAATTATAAATAAAGACACAGGAAAACTTTTCGGGTATGTGGCCTTCATTTTCTGCTAGAATTTATAAATTTATAATGACTCGAAAACGGTTTAAATTCCTTTTAATTTGTCTCCGTTTTGACGGTAAGGAACTCAGAGATAGGAACGACAAGATGGCACCTATACGGATTATATGGACAAATTTTATTAGGAACTGCTAAAAATCATACGAACCCCGTAACTATAGATGAAACACTGTTGAGCTTTCGTGGAAAATGTCCTTTCAAAGTATACATCGCATCAAAACCTGACAAATATGGCTTGAAAATAGTTACGATGTGTGATTCAGTTACTTATTATATGATTGACGCAATGACGCTTTTTCGTACATTGGAAAAGAAGGCAGTAAGAGTAAGAGTGCATCTGATTACGTAAAATCCCTTGCAGAGAGTATTCGTGGTTCTTAACGCAACATAACGCAACATAACGCATGATAATTGTTTCACATCTGTGCCATAAACAGAAGAGATGTTGAACAACTACCAGCTTACAACAATTGGAACCATTCGCAAAAACAAGAGGGAGATTCCATCATCCTGTTTTCCAAATAAACAAAAAGAACCACTTACATCTCAGTTTGCCTTTGATGGTAAAAAGGCATTGGTCTCCTTTACTTTAAAAAGGAATAAATCTGTTATTTTACTGTCAACCATGCACTACAAGCCAGAAATAAACAAAAGGAATGGAAAACCAGAAATTATACATGACTATAACTCTACAAAGGGTGGTGTCAACACCTTTGATAATTTAAAGCATGCCTACACTGTAACTCCAAGTACTCGACGATGAACCTTGCGATTTTTATATGGTATGATTGTTCAAGCCGGAATCAACTCGATGATACTTTTTCTATCATGTAATCGCCCAAATCAGCCACCGAATAAGTACAGACGAATATTTCTAAGAGAATTAGGATTACAACTTGCCAAACCACATATGAAACGACGCGTCTGGTATGTGTTAAGCTATTTAAGTGCTTTTTTGTGAGAAAATGCTTTTAATTATGAAAAACGGTAATTATCATTAAAAACTTAAAAATTTCATGTTTCTTTTGTTTCTTTGTGTAAAAATTGATCAGTTTCTTGGAACTGTACAAAAATTTTGCGGATTTTTGCGGTTTTGATTAAAAATTTTCATTAAAATATTTGCTTTCTGACAAAAAAAAAATGTGAAGAATACGATTTTTATAGCTCGGAGGGAGCTTGTGAATATAATTCGGTCAGCTAAAAATATTAGTTTACAAAATCAATTTGATTTTCTGGAAGAAAAGCTACAAAAACGATTACGAAACTTCGATAATATAATTTTAACGAAAACACTTTCTCACTTTAAATCTGAGTACAAATCTCGTCTTTTCGAAAATTCGAGACGTTTTTCAAAAAAAAAAACATTTCGTGGCTTGCGACATCTGTTTCTATTCTGTGTTGCCCTGAAGAAAGGCTTAGGAGTGGTCGACCAAATATTTCATTTGATGAAAGTACTGAACGCTCAAAAAGAATGAAAACCGCAAAATTAAGAGAGTCTACTTCAATATCTGAGTTGACTTTTGCTACTTAAATAAGCTTGAGAGCAGTGGGACAGGTTAATGCTCCTGAAGTATTAAAGAAGATAACATATAGGGAGTCACTCGAAACACACAGTTCTAGAATGTCAGGCCAAGAAGCTTTAGCAGTTGCAGTTGAAGCGCAACTATCTCGGCATCAATACTAGATTATAAGAATGAGTGCACCAGAAAAATTTCCAGCATATAAGGTTCTACAAGCTGCAAAAAAACAGTGTTATCCACCACCCGAGTGCATTAATGTTAGCGAAACTTTAGTAGAGGTTACTTTTCAGGCACTGCTAGATTTAACCACGAAGCGTTCGGTGGAATCTCAGAAGGAAGTTACTAATCTTCTAACAACCGTTGAAATGAAAAATCTGACCTTATTTTGTAAGTGGAGATTTGGTGACAGTTCGGGATACAGCTCCTACAAACAAGCTTTCCATGGTCTTGAGGCAATTGATTCTTCTGTCTTTATTACCTGTATTGTTCCGCTTAGACTTTCATCCAGTTCCAAAATTGTATGGCAAAATCCACGCCCAGGTTCTACAAGATACTGCAGGCCATTGAAAATAGAGTTTTCAAAGGAATATACAGAAATGTCTATTGCAGAAAAAATAGAGTTGAAAATGAAGTGAAGAATTTGCAAAAGACATCAATAATTTTAATTGAAAAAGACAAGTAATAGTCACACATACTCTACTTTTTACGATGATTGACGGAAAAGTATGTAATGCTATCACGGGGACGTCATCAACACAAAAGTGTTTCGTATGCCGTGCATCTTCTAGAAGCTTTAATGATATAGATAATATGTTGACAAGGGAAGTAAAAACAAAAAACTTATAGTTTGGCTTGTCTGTTCTTCACATATGGATACGATTTTTTGAAAATTTACTTTATTTATCCTACAAATTGCCTCTTAAGAAATGGCAAGCTCGAGGGGATGACAAGATAGTTGTTGCAGAAAACAAAAAAAGGATACAAAAAGAGTCTAAGGATCGTTGTGGACTGATAATTGACAAACCACAGCCCGGATTCGGGAATTCTAATGATGGAAATACGGCCAAATATTTTTTTTTAAATGCTGAAATTTCTGCAGAAATTACAAAGATTGATATCCAATCATGAAAACGATGCACACTATCATGATTGTTGTGTCTAGTGGCCATGAAATTAATTGTAGAAAAGTTTAAAACGTTTGCAATTGATACTGCAAGATTGTATGTAGAAAAGTATCCCTGGTATTGCATGTCACCAACCGTTCATAAATATATAATTCATGGGCCACAAATAATTGCCGATGCTATTTTACCAATTGGTCAACTAACTGAGGAAGTCCAAGAGTCAAGAAACAAGGACTTCAAAAATTATAGAGAGCATCATTCTCGGAAATCAAGCAGAGAAAATACTAACCGAGATATTTTAAACTCTTTTTTAGTAAGTTCTGATCCCATAATCACAAGCATAAGGAAACTATTGAAAAAAAAACAGCAACACCTGCCTATTGAAGCATTGGGTTTGCTTAAAGCTCCTAATGTTTATAATAATTTTTCTGAGGCTAAGGAAGATAGCAGTGGTGAAGACAGCGATTATTTTGTTTTAAATTAATGAAAATCAATTTGTTTTGTTTTTTATTTGTTTTACTTTGGTTTTTACTAAAAAAAAATTCTGTGTACTTATTTTATTTTTAAGAAGACATAAGGAAAAAGGATAAAATTGTTGGTAAACGTATTTATGGCCAATTTGACAACCCTAAATCTTGATACAATGAAAAAGTTCGGTATATTAATTTTTCAATTTCAAGTACAAAAACTGGGCGTTTTGGTGGGCGTGGTCAGTGTTGGGCTTAAAAATATCAATAGATTGATTATATAAACATTTCCAGAAATTTTCAGGTTACTAGCTCTGTGGGCTGATTTATTGCCACCAATACGGTGGTTCTGCCCCAGTGTGACACGTTTAAAAAAAAATAAAGGGGATTGTAGGACACCCCATGGAGTCCAATGAAGGTGAACCCCTTCCGAAACAGATTAAGTAATCGCGATGTGCAATCTGTCCGAGGAAACAAGACCACAAAAGCAAGATTGTGTGTCTGAAATGCCAATGTCTTGTATGTCCTGAACACAGGAAAGAAATATGTATAAATTTTATTTAAGTTTTTTTTTTTTTTAAATATTTATTTTTTTACGAATTAAGTTTTTTTATGTTTTCAATAAAGTATATGAATTGTAATGTTTGAATAAAAATTGTATGTTGTCCTTTAAAGTATTTTTAACTTCCCATAGGAAGTTATTGTAATGTTTCCGATTTGTCAAATTGAAAATTTTGAAATTTCTCGACGTTTCAAGGTCCCTAGAGTCGAAATAAAAGATTTTGAGAAAGATGTCTGTGCGTGTGTGTGTACGTACGTCCGTACGTTTTTTTCGTCGTCCATAGCTCAAGAACCAGTAGAGATATCGACTTCAAATAAATTTTGTTATACAGATAATAAGGCAGAAAGATGCAGAAAGGGCTCTGAACAAAATTGCGTTTGTGGTTTTTTTACCATAGCAGTTTAAAAAAAAGGTGAAAATTTTGGTTAAGCCTTAATATCTCATGAACCAATGACGCTAGAGACTTGAATTAAATTTTATATTATATATTGTAACGTGATACACTACTTTTTTTTTTTTGGAAACAAATCCAACGAACGAATTTTTTTATAAATCAAAAAATCTGAAAAAAAAATTTGTCACCTCGAAAATTTTACGACTTAAATATGATTTCATCTCCAAAACAATTTTGTGCAACGAAGAATAACGTTTTTGACACTTGATAAAATTTTGAGAAAAATCTAATTGGCAGTTTTTTTATAAAAAATTAAAACCTGATTTTCGACTCAAATATCTTTTCAAAACTTTGAGATATTGGCTTTAAACTAGTTTTATCTTTTAAAAAATATTGTTGTCAACATTCAGTAAAATTGTGAAAAAATCGAATTGACACTTTTTTTACAAAAAATTAAAAACCGAAAAAAAAAATTTAACAAAAGTCGTTAAAAATTGATTTTCGACTCAAATATCTTTTGAAAACTTTAAGATATTGGCTTTAAACTACTTTCATCTTTCAAAAAATATTGTTGTCAACATTCAGTAAAATTTTGAAAAAAATCGAATTGACAGCTTTTTTACAAAAAATTAAAAACCGAAAAAAAATGTAACAAAAGTTGTGGAAAATTGATTTTTGACTTAAATATCTTTTCAAAAATTTGAGATAATGACTTCTTACTAATTTTAACTTACAAGAAATTTTGTTTTCAACATTCGATAAAATTTTGAGAAAAATCGAAAACCTAAAAAAAAACAATGCTTAAACTTGGCAAAAATTTACTTTCGACTCAAATATCTTTTCAAAAATTAAAAATATAGGCTTCAAACTTATTTTATTTCACAGAAAATATTGTTTTCGATATTCAGTATTTTTTTTATAAAATTCCGTTTTTTCATAAAAAAATAAAACCTATACAAAATAGTACGCAGATTTGGTAAAAATTGATACATATAGACAAACTTTTAAGCAAGACAAATCGACAGACGGGATGGGAAGTTATCTGTGTGGGTCGCATCCCAGCTTCTGTTTTTAATTTATTCCTGGATGGGGTGTTATGCCACTCCTTTTGTTTTGTATGTATATTTTAAATGTGTTGTGGTCGGAAGAATACTTTTTCGCACTTTTTCACAATAAAGTATTTTTTTATAACTGAACGGTACTTTTTCCATTTTGGTTTTTGGGTTTCCGGAATTTTGGTCCCAATCCTTTTCCAATGTCTTTAAGGGGGTAGATTGTTTTAAAGTCTGTATTATCAAGCTTACCATTTTAGTTCTGCTTTCAAATCGAAGTTCCACCTTCTTTTAATAGTAAATAAAATAATCAAAAATTTGTTATTTATTTTTAATCTTTTATTTTCATTATTTCACTATTAGATTTCATATAATTTTACTTTATTTTTTTTTTGTATTTTTGCTGAGTCTAGTTCTTTTTCATTGTTTTTTCTCTTTATTTTTTGTTTTGTATATAATTATAATTACAATAGTATAACAAATGAAAACAATTTTTATATATATAATAATTTTGTTCATATATCGATAATAATGTATAGCGTATGTTAATATATATTTTGTTTTTCTGTTTTTGGTTTTGTTTATACAGTAGTTTTTTAGTTTTAATATTAAATGGTTTATTTTTTTGTTTAATAAACACATAATTTTTAATTTTCTTATCGATTTTGTTTTTCTTTTATCATTTCGCTATGACAAAAGACAGACTAAAAATGACAAATTGTGATTCTTAAATATTAATTTTTTTAGTTAAGTTTTTTTTTTGTTGTTGTTTTATTTTTAGAAAAATGTAATTTACAATAAATTAACAGTTACCATATATTAAATTCTTTTATTTCTGTTTCTACAATTATGTTGTTTTTTTTTTTAATTTTTAATTATTCAAAAATAGTTGTATTTTTTTCCTTTTTAATAGCTATATAATAATTTACAATTTATATTTATATATAATATATTTTTCATATAAAAACGAAAACAATTTTTCTTATTTTGTTGTAGTTTTTGTTTTTAAATTTATTTTACCTTGATAAAGATATTTTTTTTTTGAGTTTTTGTTTAAAATTTATTTTTATTTTTATGTTTATGGTACACTAAGGTTAAATTGATTGATTTTGAGTTGAGTTTTATCCGGTTTTATTTTTGTGATGAAGAGTATTTTGTTGTTGTTGTTGTTCTTATTATTTATATTACTTTTGTTTATATATAATACAGATTGTTTTCTATTTTCTATGTGTGTAGGTATGTTAATAATGTAGATGTGAGCGTATTTAAAGGTGTTTACTATAATTAAATTTTCTTATGAAAGTGATGCTTCATTTTTTGAATTTTTATTTTTATTTGTGTTTATTGTTTATTTTATTTAATGTTTTGTTAAGATTTACTTTGTTTTTCTTTATAGGTCTAGGTAAAAAAGCTCATTTTCGTGTTCGTATGTATTTTTTTTTTAAATTTTATAAATATTTTAAAATTAATTAAAAAGAAAGAAAAAATAATTTAATATTTCAAATAAATAATTATAAATTATAGAATAAATTATTTTAATATAGTCAAACTATACATATTTTGTTTTTGGTAGAATTTTTATTTTTTATAATATTTTTATATTAAAAGTTTTGGCGAGTACTTTTATGTTTTTGTTAATATTTTTTGGTTTAGTATTTTTTACTATAATTAATTTGGTTTGTTTCTCTAAATATGTGTTTTATTTTTCTTCTTAAATGTTTGGCTATATATAAAACCTATTTTAAGTACTTTTGTTTTTACTTTTACTGAGAATTTAGATAATTTGTATATGTATTTTTGTTTTGTAGTTGTATGATGCTATGTGATATTGTTTAATTTAAATTTATTCTTTTTTTTTTTTTTTTTTTTAATTTATTTATATTTAATTTGTATGATTAGAAAAAAATGCACTGTTCATGTATGTTTTTGTATAGGACGTTTAATATTTTGTATTTATTTATTTAGATTGTTATTAAATTTGTGGCATTTATTTATAAAAAGTAAAATTATATTCTATATAAACTAAAAAAAAAAAATAATTTAAATAAATAAAATTGAAGAACCTATTTCTTAACTGAATTAAGAGCACCGGTCTTCTTGTCCTTTTTAACTAAAGCATATACCGATGCAGCTTTATAATTAATTGGGCCATAATTGTGAAAATCCATATCGGCATATTCCAGTTCGTCATCAAAATTCGAAGCTGCTAACGGCTAGATTTGGTTTTGAGTTTGTTGTGAAAATAAAATTATTAAATAAATTTTATTTGAAAGTAAAACATAAATTATGTTTTTTTTTTTTGAGATGACGATGTAAGACGCACCGCGCATGCAAGGAGTTAGTAAAAAACATTTACATTTGTATTTGTTAACACTTTGAGTGAAATGAAAGTTCATAAAACTTTTTCCTATTTTTTATTATTTTCAATTTTTGTTTTTAAATATGCCCCTGGCTGATAGTAGATGCATTTTCTAACTTCTAAATTTGTCGAATTGGCTGCGTATATTTTATCGTTAGTTAAATTTAACTTGAACAAATTTTGATCAAATGTTGTAGAATTTTTAAATATTATATTTAAAATCGTTCAACATATTACATTTTTAAAAACCTAAAAGCATTAAGTTAAATGTCTAAAAAATTCAAACTTTTTAAATTAAGCCATTTATAATTAAAGAGCCTTCAGCTCTATTTAAACAACTTTCAACATAAAATGTTTAAGCACTTTAATTGCCGCTATGTCCTTAAGGGTTTTAAGTATTTTTCAATTAAAAATATTATTTTTTATTTGTGAAACACACATTTTTGGCATTTAACACCTCATTTTGGAAAGCAATTGGCATCCACTTAATCTGTTCCCTCCGCATCTACCTGTTTCAATTTAATTCAATTGTTGTTAATTTAGCAATGATACAAAAACACGGCGGGTATTAAATTTCAGGACTCACATTTATAATGATAAGGAATGGGTTAGTAAACAAACACAATTGATTGTTATTTAATATTAAATAATGATTTGTATTAAATTCTGTCGTATTTTGCTGGCGGCGTTGTTATATGATATTTTGGTTTTTAATTTTTTGAGTGACATTGTATACACACATAAAATAAAAGCATTAAAAAAATGCAACACAAAATGATAAAATATGAATTATAATATTATAATGATATTGAATTTCAAAAAAAAAGGAAAAAATAGAGGAAATCAAGAATTTGATATTGTTGACCTATTATTATTTAAATTCCAATGAAGTCAGAACAAACAAAAACTTATCTCTACCACCATCGAAATACGACAGAAAATAATATTCTGTTCAATCTTTTGTTTTGTATTTAAACTCATTTGATATTTAACCAAAAAAAACAGAAACTATAAAAATTATATTGAAGCAATCTCTTAAAGTGACAAACAAAATATATGAAAATTTAATAAAATTTACCTTAACTTTAACAACAAAAACATATTTTTGCGTTGACTAGAAGATGTTAAAAAAAAAACAAACATTTTCAAAGGACTAAACATTTCTTTGAGATAGGAGACTTTTGATTTTTGTATTGGTTCTTAGAAAATATATGTATTACTGCCTTTGTAGATGTCCTCAAAGTCAGAAACATGCTAAAAAGAATATAAATAAATAATTTTAAGAGTTAAATAAATTTTAAGCTGGGTCAGCAAAGAAAACAATCTTAGGAGCGAATTAAAGAAGGAATTTTTGAGTGAGTGAACTCTTATGTCACTTTAATTTTCAATTTCAAAAATATAAGGAATAGAAAAATGTTAGTTTTAGTTTTCAATTATTTTTTACCAGCGATATGCTGACTCATGATGTATTATAATTTATTGTTAAACACAGTGAATCTGAATTATATTATTTTTTGTTCTTATAATTATTGGGCGCCATTTAATTATCTGTTTAAGCTTGTCAACATTGGTAAATTTGTCGAAACATCAGCTTCGTTTGATGATGGACGACCATCAACTTTTCGAGGTAGTGGTAATTTGATTGTACCATGGCGACCACTTGCTGAGCGTGTTAAGCGAATTGGAAGACAGTAAATAGCCTAGAAAATATTATTTCGAACGTTAATTTTTCTTGACAATAGAAGAGAGAGAAAAACTTAATGTGGAAATGCATGGTTCTGATCAAATGCGATAAGATTGAGGAAATGTTTAAGGATCAACGAAGAAGTATTAAGTGAGTGATTAAGAGTTGTTTGTTTTGTTTCCGGTAAGAATTTGGTGCGACATATTTTCTGAGTTAGTTGTTTTTTTTTTTTTTCAGAAAGTCACTAACTATCACGGTTCATAAAAAAAATTGTAAAAAAAAGTCTAAGATTTGTGGTATTGAGTCAGCAGGAATTTTCTTGTAGGTCTTTAAGTTTTTATCTTCAGTTTTTTCTAAACTGCAGCTTTGTATACTTAGTTGTACAAATCAATCGAACCCAACTGAACTTAATCCAACAAAAATATAAAAGAATATTTTGGCGGTAACCCTAAGAAAATATATGGTGTTTTTTAGAGTTCTGTAAATTCCGATAATATTATGGAACCTGTCCAACTTTTTTTCAGTATACTTTTAATAACCAACAAAATTCGATCTTTGTTTGTCATAGCCAAAAAGCACTTCCTTAAGTTTTTGGTGTGCTTATTTCTGTTTTGACGGTTGTGTAAAAAAGCAATGTTGGCAATTTTCGAGTGATCACAATCTTAACGAGACTCTAGAGACTGCATTTCAAGTTGAACAAAATTACTGTTATGGATTTAAAACCGAATCTGGTGACAATTTTACCGTGATTGGTGAAATTGACGTGATTTTTGCATTCTTCATGTCAATGAAAATTTATAGACTAAATTGTTCCAACAATCTGAACTACCATATCATACAACACTCTCTTGAAACCATCACTTTGCTTAGCTTGTCAATTGGTCACCTCGTTCTTTGGCCTAGGATGATAAGCCAGTAAAAATTGCTCACTATTGACGCAATAAACAAATTGAAGCCACTTTTTTAAACGCCATATGTACGTTTGTGAGCGAATATAGCCAAAATTTTGAACTTTTAATTGAGTTTAAAGCCTAGTACGCTGCTGAAGCCTAGTACGCTGCTGATGCGAAACGAAATTTTTCGGTGGTCTCCAAGTGCAGAGCGAAATGAAAACGAAAACCACAGCGGAAAAATATTTGTGGAGAGTTCTGTCTGGAAGTTGAATTTCACTGCTTGTCTTCATCACTTGTTGCACATCACCAATAACATCCTGAGTTTCCGATTCAGAAATGCAATGTTGGAACACATCAGACAAATCCATTTTATTTTAAATTTTAAATCAAATATAAATCAAAGTCAAAACACCGAAAGTCACGAGCAAACAATTTTTTTTTTCAATAAAAAAATTAAACGTCAAAATTTCGCAAGCAATTAATGTGCTGGGCAATTAAATTGAGAACGAAAAGAGTGGAGAATTGTACTAAGAAATCTAGTACAGCTCTCCACTAAAATGTCACATTTCGTCGTTCAGCAGCGTACTGAAAAACGAAAAGCACAGCGAAATTTTTCGTTTATGATTTCGTCATGTAATTTTTGTATGGGAATTTTCGTTTCGCATCAGCAGCGTACTAGGCTTGATGCGGAACGAAATTTCCCATACAAAAATGACAATGACGAAATCATAAACGAAAAATTTCGCTGTGCTTTTCATTTTTCAGTACGCTGCTGAACGACGAATTGTGTCATTTTAGTGCATAGCTGTACTAGATTTTGTAGTACAATTCTCCACTCTTTTCGTTCTTAATTTAATTGCCCGGCATATTAATTGCTTGCGAAATTTTGACGTTTAATTTATTTATTGAAAAAAATTGTTACAAATTAAAATTGAAAAAAATTGTTTACTCGTGAGCGTGACTTTCGGTGTTTTGATTTGGATTTATGTTTGATTTAAAATTTATAATAAAATGGATGTTTCTAATGTGTTCCAACATTACATTTCGGAATCGGAAACTCAGGATGTTATTGGTGATGTGCAAGAACAAGAAGTGATGAAGACAAGCAGTGAACTTCAACTTCCAAAAAATAAGCCGAAGAAAAAAAAAATTGATTTCTATTCGGAGGAAAACAAGAAACTCGCTTCGTTGGTCGAAGCCAGTGAAGCTATTTGGAAGTTGGAGCATAGGCTTCACAGAAATAATTCAGCCGTTGCAAGCCTCTGGAGTAATATAGCTGCAGAAATGAAAAAACCAGGTACTAACTGCTCAATAAAATGTTAATAAATAGAATTACGTATGTAAGCTTTTTTTTTATTCCAGTTGAAGATTGCAGGGCAATGTGGCGTTCGCGTTCCTTACGTGATAGCATGCGCTACCACGTCACAGGCAGGAACAAGAGGAAGTTGAGTAGTGAGGCCAATCTTGGCGTTTCAGATCAAGGCGAGACATTACAGAAATAATCCGAGGGGATAGCCTGGGAATTCGCCAAAAGTATGTTCTTCTTGACGCCTCTGTCGTCGACAGTTTTTATGCCTACTAGTACTATGATAACTGACAAGTTGTCAAAAATTTACAAATTAGCGGCAATTTGAAATCTTTCAAAAAGATATTTAATAGTTTATAAGTGAAAGCAACAATAAAAGTATTAAGAATGTAACGGGTGTTTTTTTTTAAGTATGGTTTTAAGTCTAGGAGTTCGTATTTTTGACAGATGTCAATTGATTTATGCTTAGTTTGGTTTGGCATTCATTAAGAAATGAATACATTTACTTCTGAACAATGTTTGCAAATCGTGCAAATTTATTACAAAAATAATGGTTTGGTTTAAGTGACGCATCGCATCGCATTGCTGTTGTGAAGCAGAGTATCGAAAAAGACCCGAATGAGTACATCCGCCGTCGCACGAAACAACTGAAGCTTTATGGAAGGTTTTGCGTAAGGATTTTGGATTGTGGGCTTATACAATCCAAGTTGTGCAGGAATTAGACTTCTTGTTGTAATTTATCCGAGACAGCCGATGCGGTAATTTATTCGAAATCATTTTTAAAACTTAATGACAAACCCTTTAATTTATAATAAAGCTGAAATCTTCTAGATGCTGCTAGAATTACAATGTATTTAAAGATTTCTTGACTATGAAGATAAAACTTTCTACAACGATGGATCAAACAAATATTGTAATCAATGTAAAGAGACAAGTACGTCAGTAGAAACGAATTGAAAAAGTAGTGAAATACTACGATAGCAGTATATTCGAAAGCACTGGAATCGACATATTTGGCACTTATTCTTCAAAAGCGATTATTTATATTTATCCTTGTGAAATGTATTCCTTCCATTCAATATTTTGAACGCATTGGAGACTTTCTCGAGGAAATTGAAATAATCTCAGCCAAAAAGTTGAAAATACCGAGCATATAATAATGGGTGATTTTTTTGAGGTTAGGATTTTCATGCATTAGTATTTGACAGATCACGCGGGATTTCAGACATGGTGTCAAAGAGAAAGATGCTCAGTATGCTTTGACATTTCATCATGAATAGACTTACTAACGAGCAACGCTTGAAAATCATTGAATTTTATTACCAAAATCAGTGTTCGGTTCGAAATGTGTTTATCGACAAATTTTGTTCAGCGATGAGGCTCATTTCTGGTTGAATGGCTACGTAAATAAGCAAAATTGCCGCATTTGGAGTGAAGAGCAACCAGAAGCCGTTCAAGAACTGCCCATGCATCCCGAAAAATGCACTGTTTGGTGTGGTTTGTACGCTGGTGGAATCATTGGACCGTATTTTTTCAAAGATGCTGTTGGACGCAACGTTACGGTGAATGGCGATCGCTATCGTTCAATGCTAACAAACTTTTTGTTGCCAAAAATGGAAGAACTGAACTTGGTTGACATGTGGTTTCAACAAGATGGCGCTACATGCCACACAGCTCGCGATTCTATGGCCATTTTGAGGGAAAACTTCGGAGAACAATTCATCTCAAGGAATGGACCGGTAAGTTGGCCACCAAGATCATGCAATTTGACGCCTTTAGACTATTTTTTGTGGGGCTACGTCAAGTCTAAAGTCTACACAAATAAGCCAGCAACTATTCCAGCTTTGGAAGACAACATTTCCGAAGAAATTCGGGCTATTCCGGCCAAAATGCTCGAAAAAGTTACCCAACATTGGACTTTCCGAATGGACCACCTAAGACGCAGCCGCGGTCAACATTTAAATGAAATTATCTTCAAAAAGTAAATGTCATGGACCAATCTAACGTTTCAAATAAAGAATCGATGAGATTTTGCAAATTTTATGCGTTTTTTTTTTTTTTAAAGTTCTCAAGCTCTTAAAAAATCACCCGATACTTCCAGGGGTATCATATTACGTACTAAACCATATTTCAAAAATAAAATAATCTTTAAGTTTTGAGATTTTGTCTTTAATAACGAAAAGAACAAAAACTATTTTTAGGATTTAGGAACTACTGTCAAAGAGATAAATAAAAAAGACAGAAAAAATGGTTTGTAGAAGTTTTGCCGCAACTCTGATGTGATTCATAAACATAATGAGTTGCTACCAAGTTTAGAAACCTCACAAATAAAAGCCAAAAATTAGACCTATCTACCTTAGGGACACAAAACCCAGAGCTTATATATGACGTTAACAATAAGTACAAAATTCCATCAAATAGAGGACGTAGTTAAAACACATAATTGACCTCTAAAAATATGTGCACTTAAAACAAGTTATTTAAGGATTCTTCGAACTTAAAAATAAGTTTAAAAAATAAATACAACTTAAATTTTGACTAAAAATAATTTAAAATATTAACAAAAAAATAAATTATTATATAAACTTACTTACATATTACACACTTTGCCTTGCCTTTTTTATTCACTTTGATTTTGGTTTGTTTGTGTTTAAAATTTTTGTTTTTTAATTTATACATAAAAATAATCATCTTTTATTATTATATTGTTGAGTTTTTTTTTATTATTAAGTATTATTTTAGTGGTTTCTTGCAGTTAATATTTTTACAAAATCCTTACATGGTAATGTTTTGTTTTGTGGTAGAAACACTTAAGTTTTAGAAAATATTTCACCTAGAATAATAATTTTTGTTTTGTTTTTGTTTACCCTTTTCTTATGGCCCAAACTTAACGACTTTTAATTTTATACGCACCTATATAGTTTTTTTTTAAATTTAAATAATTATCATTAAATTTATATATATTAACATTTATACAAATGTAAAATTAAGATAAAATAAAAATAAGAAATTTTATTTTAACCTAAGACCACACAAAAAACTTAACAACACTCTGACAATGTCCTTAAAATCTCCTTAGAGGAATTTTTGTTTGTTTTTGTATTAGTATTGGTTTTATATTTTCACTTCGTTGAAATTACGGGCGGAAACGTATTGTGTAGTACGTTGTCGGCCAGGACTACTGGCCGCACTGAATATCGTAACATCCGCCGCCGCCGCCGTTGCCATTGCCGTCGCGGTCGTTGTTGAATCTTCGTCCTCGTAAAAGGTGTAATCGAGATCAGCATCTATACTCCGACAGCTGTTCGTCTTTGCACTGTTTCGTTGGTTGGATAATTTCCGGCAATTTGGATATCCCGAGGAATCTTTTTGTCTGTGGAATTGGCTACGTTGTTGGATCATCTCACTATCGGAACTAATGGCCAAGTCGTCGGGGAGGGTGGGCTGGAGGGATGGTTTGCGAACATCGGCATAGACGACTTGGTTGCAGGACGATGATGGCAGGACACTAGACGATACGTCATCCTCTTCGTCATCCGAATCGACTTCCTCGTCATCCTCATCCTCGTCGTTGACGTCAACGTTGACGTCATCGTCGTCGTCCTCACCATCGTCATCGTCATCGTAGTCGTCGTCCGACCTTCGATGGTGCTTTATGCGTCGCTGGTGATGGTTATAATGCTGATGCATCAGTTGTTTGTTATAGCGGCTGCTGTCATAGGACTCCACATTTGACAGATGCCTCTTGAGGCTGGTTCCGCATATCCGTGGAATCGGCCGGCCATCTGTTGTTGACTTGGCTTTTATCTCTTCGAAATTTCCCTGAATTAATTCATGACTAACTAATCGACTTCTGACAGCACCGCAACCACCACTGCCGTTGCTGTTACTAATGTGCTCGACTGGCGAAATTGGCTTAAAGGCGCTGTTTTCGTTTAGGAAGAGTGCCGACCTCAGTCCCAGTTGCGATGCATTACCAGCACCAGCACCAGCACTAGCACTACCACTTCCTGGACCTGGATGCTTGAGTCGATGTTTCGACCTGATTCCGGCCACAGTTTGTGATGGCTGGAAATGAAAGCTGTGATGCTTACGCAACGGTAGCCTCATCGGTCGGGTGGTATATCCAGGATTCTTCTTCGGTGCTTGATGATGTTGATGTTGCTGCTGCTGTTGTTGCTGTCGCGGATACTGACTCTGATTCTGATGATGTTGGACTGAATTATTCAATACCCCTAGAAGGACACTGCTTTCGTTGGTCTTTCTAATGGAATCCGTGTCTGTTGTTGCGGTAATTGGTGCCGGATGGAGCTGGTGGTGGTGGCTGTGGAGATGGTGGGATGCAGAAATAGGATCCTCACTACTGACTTCACCGTCTGTCGCTGATCCACTGCTGATGGAGTTCGATTGGGGGAGTTTTTTAATTTCTTGTTGTTGCTGTTGCTGATGATGATGATGATGCTGATGCTGATGCTGCTCCTGCTGCTGATGGTCGTGATTTTCGTTTATCTGATTCTGGGAATTATTATGGGATATTAGCAATTGTTGCTTACTACTACTGCTCGTACCGTTGGAGGAGCTGTTGTTGCCTGGTGATGAGACTGCCGATGACGACTTGATGCCTGATGATGGCTGAGCGTATTGCGCGGACGTGGACGAGGCGGTTCGATGAATGCGACTGGATTGGCTGTAGTTACTGGCACTGGTACTTCCGCCACTGCTGGCACAACCGGATGATGAGGATGTGGAATGGTTTGTTGCTAAAAATGGATTAGTGGTAGTATTTGGTGCACGCTGTAAGTAGAAGCGATTTTGTTTTCGTGTGTGTTTTTGTTTTTTTTTTGCATTTGAAGGGAAAGGTTTTGTGAGGGCGAGGTTAAGGGTGGGATATTATGGGTCATAATTCAAGTATTTATAAATGTAATGGAATTGGAGATGAGGGAATGGGAAGAAAACAAAAGAAAAATGTTTATTAATGGGGTTGGTTAGATTAGCGGTATAGTTAAAAAATATGAGGAATAATAAAGTAATTGTGGGAAATTTCTGTATTAATGTCGATTTGGAAGTTAAGGGCATTTTTTCAAATTGTGATTGAGGAAGAAGTGTGAAAAGCTTTAATTTCAACTTTAATAGCATAAGAGCTGAATTGTTTCAGAATATCAAGTATATGTCTTTGAAATTAATAATTTTCTTTCCATAAATCTTAATTTTAAACAAAATAAACGGAAGTGACGGAAGCAACGGATAAAGTTGTTAAATTGTTGTCAAATCCGTCAAAGTCTTCCGTTTAATTCGTTATTGTAAGTTCTTGAATTTTTGACACTATTCGTAGTAAAACCTACTGAGCTGATATGTGAATATTAATTCAAAGTTGTGTTTTCTTTGTTATTTTGCATGCATTTATATGCGTCAAATACGTCAAAGCTACTTAACACACTTTTCTAGAAGGTTTGCCTGAAATTGAGATGTGAATACTAAATAAAAGTTTTGTTGTTATTTCTTTGAGATTTTTTTAGGAACTGATATGCGTCAAATCCGTCAAAATCTACAAATATGTTATTTCAAGTTATTGAAAGTGTTGACGTCAGATGGCGAATATTAATTCAAAGTTTAGTTTTCTTTTTCCCTATGATTTTTGAGCTAAATCCGTCAAATTTGTCGAAGTCTGATACTTTTTAAGCTGATTTCAGTGAAGTGAGATGTGATAATTTAATCAAATTCTTGTTTTACATGCGTCAAATCCGTCAAAGACTACTTATTCACATTCGTAACGTAGCCTTATAAGACGTTTAAGTATTTTTCTTTGATTTAAAAAAAAAGTGAAACTGAAATCTATAGAATGATTTACATTTTTCAAGGGGACTTAAAGGAATTAAAGTGGCCCCTTACTATTTTTAATTAGCCAATTTGACGCAGGTGATAGATATTATTTTCATCCGTAGTTAAGTAAAATATGAATTCACTTTTTCACACTTCCTCGGGAAGAATTTAATTTAAAATTTGTAAAAGCAAGGGTTTTAGCTTATGGTGAATTTAGAAAAAAAAATATGTCCCTAGTTAACAAAAATTTAGTAAAAATACAAACCTCTAGACTCTGCAGCGAAGCTGAACACGAGCTTGGCGTCCGTCTTTTACACTTTCCTGACGATGATGTCGTATTTCCATTAACTGTCGTCGTTGTTGTCGTCGCCGATGAGGAACCGTCTTCAGGTGTGGTTGCTTCCTGATGGCTGCTGCCACTTCCCACTAAGCCCGACAAACCTTGAGGATGCCGACTGCAACGGTTCGTCGCACTATACGAACTTTGACATGATGACGCCGAGGTTGGATCAGCTGAGGGATCATTCTGAGATGAGGGCGATTCAAATGGAGATGTGGAATTTCCACCGCCGCCGCCGCCTCCGTTGCTGCCGACTGCTGTGCCATCTACATTCATGTAGACGGGAGTCGTGTGTGACAGGGGGGTTGGATTGCGACTTGTCTGGGTTTTGCCCGTCGCTGAGACAATAGTGGCACCAGAACCAACTCTGGGAGCTGGTACTGGCGTCACACACTCATACGAGCTATTCGAGATGCCCGAATCGCTGCGGTAGATGCTCAGTCTTTCCGGTTCTATTAAATTGAAGTCATCAACCTTTTTCTGGTGCATGTGTTGGTGATGTCGCTTTTTGTGATGGTGCTGCTGCTGCATTTGCTGCAGCTGCGGATTCGATGCTAGGCGTTCCTTCTGCTGCAACTGTGACGCCGGGACATGGTGAGTGTCCACCTGGCATTCGTGTATCTGAATCGAATCGTTTAAATTCTCATAGACCGGAGGCTCGTAGAATCTCATTTTGGACTGCATCGGGGTTGCATAGGTTGGTGGGGGCACCGCGCCACCACCAACACCAACACCACCACCTACACCGACATCGCCATCACCGGCACCAGCAAAGGAATGATGTCGCTTGCATTTGTTTGCCGCTCCTCCGATTATCGGAACCCCAACGCCGCCGCCACTGGCCACTGGCTTAATCGAATTCAAATGGTGATGCGATTTTTTATTACCCGGAAACTTCAACGAATAGAATTTCTTCTCCCCTTCCGGCATTCCGCTGCCATTGCCACCTATCGTGCTGCCTCCATTGTTGCTGGCATGTCCCTTGGAACGTTTTGTTCGATGCATGCTGCCACCGGTACTCGTGTCGAATTTCTTGAAATCGCCCGCTGCGAGAAAAGGATTGTTGCCGTTATTATTAATGGCCACTGCATTGCTGCTGGTTCCGGTGACACTCGCTGCTGTGCCACGTTCCACAACCGTATACGGGTAATTGTGTTCGATTGAGTTCAGCAACTGCGAGTTCGATGTGGAGAACTTCTGCTGCTGTTGCTGATGGTAATACTCGGTGTAGCTCTTAGGGAAGCAATTGTTAAGGCTGTAGGTTAGTTGTTGTTGGGGGCCATGTTGGGGATGATATTGATGATCTGGGGGTGGGGGTGGAATGCCTAAACTATTACTATCCATGATTGCAGCACTGCTCCGTGTACTTTTGATGGTATTATTCAGGGATGGATTACAACTCCGATTGTATTCAATTGTGTTGTAAGATTGTTGTTGCTGAGATTGCTGGTTTTGGAGTTGCTGGAGTTGGTGATTTTGAATATTCGAATGATATTGGTGATGGGTTAGTTGATCTTGTTGTTGTTGGTTATTTGCGATGTCATGATTTGAGGTTAGTAGTCGTTTGGGACGTGGGGCAACACGTACCACATTGGTATTGTTATTAAAATTTGTAGGAGTCGTAATAAACTGTTGAAGGATTTGTTTGTTTATTTAGAATGATGGAATGAAAATAAGCAAAACAAATAAAATTGATTTTATTAGTAAAATGGTTAAATTGATTTTGTTAAATATGTTCAATTGCATTTGATTTATTATTTTTTTTTTGGAAAATGGGAAGTGAGTTTTGAAAAATAGGCAAACAAAAAAATTAAAAGAAATTAATTTCAAATAAATTAAGTGTGATGGAATAGATATTAAAATTTGTTCGAGCTTGATCCAATTTTTTAATTAGAGACAATAATTATCAATACTGAAAATTGATTGGTTTTCAAGCTTGAGATTTTTGTGTTGTTTGTAATTTATTTCATTCTTTTGTCAAAACTACGAAATTTCTGTAAACGTAATAAATGATGGTAGTGCTCCAAAATATTCAGAAACTTCAAAAATTCGAATATCCAGATCCGGATCCAGGATTGGATGTTCGAATTTATCAGGAAGTGTAGAATATTTAAGAAAAATTAAGGGAAAAGTTAAAATCCGACACAATTTGGATAGTTCAATGACGTCTCATTCAACTATCCACATCACCAGTACTTGGATTGTTCGGACCTCAACTCTTTCGTTTGATAAAACTTAAGGCAGTGGTTATATATAAAATTCATATCCTATCACACTTTCATTAAAAAAAAAGATTCTAAAAACATTTAGAGTAAAAATTGGAAAAGAAAGAATTATGTTTTACTTGATAAATAAAAAAATACCATGTAAAAAGAAAAGTTAGTATAAAAAGCGATTTTGTTTACAAAAATAAAACGTGCAGGAAAATTGTTTATACAGTAAAATATAAAAGTTTCTTATTTTCGTTTACATTTTTTACATACTAACAACACATTTACAATAAATAAAATATTCTTATATCAAAGTAGTTTTGTTTTTTTTTTTTACAAAATAAAAATATAATTAAAAAACTTAAAACTAGAACTCAACTGAAAAACCATAAGAACAAAGACAAAGTACCCAATCTAAAGAATAAAATAATTTAATACGACTTTTCATCTAAATACAAAATTCTTACTTTTTACAAAAACCCTAAAAACAATAATTTTTTTCAACTTGTACTCGTATACAATTTAAAAGTTAAAGAAAATAAAGAAAATATTTGAATTCCCTATAAACATCAAATTCTTGATTGTTTCTAATTTAATAATAAATTTATTATTATTTTGAATGATCTTTGTGTGTGATGTGTTTGATGTGTGATTTTGGTTTTGTGAATAAAGAAACTTGGTAATATGACATAAACATAGAACAAAATGAACATTTAAAAAGTCAAGATGAAAAAGAAGCATACATATAATAATAATTAGACAAAAATCTAATCTTTTATTTTTTCTACTAAAAGCAAGTATGAGACAAAAAAGCATAGAATTATATAAAAATGTATAAAGATATGAAAAAACACTTAACAATAAATTTAATGAAAATAATTTCAAATTAGAATGATCATACAAGACACAATTTTTATATTTATATAAAAAAACAAAATAATGATCGTAAAAATAAAATTATTATAAAAAAAGAATGAAAATAAATAAATAAGAAGAAAAATAAGCAAATACCTTATTAGGAGCCGTTTGCAGACCATGAAATGGTAGATTCTCATACTCTCCAGGTTCCGTCAATGGATCCCCCAGTGAAGATGACTTGTCGTGTACTATAATTTTATTTTTTTTGTTTGTTTTATTTTGATGTTTTTTTTGGTAATTGTTTTTTTTTTTTTTTTGATTTTGGTTTTTGGTAATCACGATTTTGATTTTGTTGATTTTATTTGTTTAAAGAAAAAAAGAAAATAAAGAATCATAATTTAAAAATAAAAAAAGACAGCAGATTTAATTTATTTGTATTTAAATAAAGTAATATAAATAAAATAAAATCTATATACTCGTATGTATTAAATAAAATAAAATTAAGTGAGTTTAAAATCTTATTGAAAAGAGATATAAAAGATAAATTTACAAAAACAAAAATAACAATTATTTGATCTAAAGTGTTGACCAGATAGAAGTTGTGAAGAACTATTATGTTGATGAAAACTATTTTTATGTGAGTTTAGAGTTAAAATAATAATTATTATTAAAGACCCTAACCGTCTCTTTGAAATAATTTACATTCCATACCATTTTCATGTTTATTGGTCTAAGAAATAGTAACTTAAAGAAACAAGGATGTTTAAAATGGCTGCCTTTACTTTTTTTCTTTTGAAGTTCAAATAAATCTAAAGACAATTCTGTTGCTTTTGATTCGAGGAAAGTGTTATTTTTCATGATAATGTTTTTTATTCAGATATATTTTGTTTTTTTTTTTCAAATCCTCTGTTAAACTTGTTTTGAACGCACTTTTAGGGCCTCCGCAGACTGCAGACTTTTTATCGGCCGATAGTTTAGTCGGGTTGGGCTGAAAGTGTGCACACCGAGCCTACTAAACAGTTTGGTTGGTGAACAGGGCGCAGACTATCCAACTTTCTACAATCAACAATTGTGATTTGGGCGACGCCATATTCAAAATACACGCACACGACGCCAAATCACAGAGCGAACTGAACTATCGGCCGACTAAACAATCGTCATGTATGCGCAGGCGTTTATGCACCAATACTGATTAAACAGTCGGCCGATAGTTGGCCGACAGATTAGTTTGAATGTAATCGGGTAGCCCATCAAACTTTTTTATCGGCCGATACTGAATCGCTGTAGTGTGCGCATATGCATTCCTCTCCATACTGATTAAGAAGCCGACCAAACTATCGGCCGAAAAAAAGTCTGCAGTCTGCGTGGGCCCTTAAGGTACCAGTGCTTAAATACCTCTCCATTAAAGTATTATTATCTTTGCTACTAAAAAATACAAATTCAAACATTGTGTGCTTTATATTTCTGTTCAAAAATCTTGTCAAAAAAAACATTTTAAGGTAACAAAATCTACATTTATGTAAAGAGTCATATTTGGACACTGCCACACTTGTCAAAAATTCTACAGAATTAATTTTTTCGAAAGTTTTTTGTTTATATAAAAAATTTTAAGAAAACTGTTATTCAATATTCAATATATAATATTATCTGCTTCTAATCACAATTTTTTAAATAGGCCAACTTTGGAACAGTCATTCATAACTTTAAGTTTCTGACAATCTGAACACTAAAACGAAAACAGAACGAATCAAGCTACAAATCCGATTCCCGAATTTCAAATACTTTCAATGCGATGAAAAAAGAAACATTTTTGACCGTTTAGCAAATCTCTAAAGAGCAAACAAAAACTCAAGAATTGCCAAAATTTGTTCTTAGCAGTTATCTTATAGCCGAATTAATAGGATAGGTACTTAATTCGTAACTTAATTCCCGAGGTAGTGTAGCTAAGAACTTGAATTAAGAAAGAAAATCAATGTTTTAAATAATTGGCTTTTTAACCTTCTCAAAAATATTGATTTAAAACCCATTGAAATTAAAAACGAAAGTTGTTTTTAACCAATATTTTAAAATTATGCTTAAACGTATAATTTCCTTTCACTGATAAAGCTTCGGTTCCCATCGATCACCGAAATCAAGCATCAGTGAGCGTGGTTAGTAGACAGAGGGGGGACCGTCTCGAAACCTACCGAGTGCTGTTGTCATGTGTTCTTTCTGTTCTCTCTGTCTGTTGTTCTTTCTCTTCTGTCCTTCTGTCTGGTATTAATGTCTTGTGTTGTTATCACCTTACATAGTCTATAGTCGCTGTGTTCTCTCTAGTAGTGTGAAATGTAGTGTAATGTTTCCTTAAAGGCCTTTAATTTTTAATATTCCAAAGACATAGTTCCCGTGTTTTTTTGGAAAAATCATATGTAGTTTATAAAATCCACAGAATTTCACTCTACTTTCCACTGCCGATAAGAAGTAAACTGAAATCCTACTGTGGACATAGTTTTGTTTTTTTTTTCGAGAACAATTATCGAGGTTTTCTTTCTTTGACGTTGGTACTTTTGATATTTTTTTGAGTCTGTCAAGCAGGCCTTCTTGGCTTGCTTGAACTTATTTCGGTTTTCCTCAGTTGGATTGCCTTTAAAACAACGGAAACTTACCTTCTTGACCCCAATTACCTCTTTACAGCTCGCATCGAACCATGCGTTTTCCTTATAGGTCTGATGCTTTTAACCCTATGCGGGATAAAAGTTCTCATTCCTAGGAGAATCAAACTTGTGATCATGATCATATCTGGGCTGGCGTCAACGTCACTATCAAGGAAGCATAGTGACCAGTTAAAGACCCTACAATAATTATTGAGATCGTCCCAGTTGGCTTTCTCGTATTGCCAAACGGTTTTCTTTGGAGCTCTTTCTTTAACTGGAGAGTTTTGACACGAGAAATTTGCAGATATAAGACAATGGTCACATATATCTAGAGGAGATAGAACACTAATAGTGTATTTATCAGGGTCAGAGGTAAAAAACAAGTCAAGAGTGTTTTCTGCTCGACCTACCACGTCCGATATTCGGATGGTCTCGTTAAACAGCTGAGTAAGGCGTTTCAACTCAGCGAAGATCTCCTTCGGGTGTTGACTGGCCCGAATGTTGAAGCCATAAAGAATTTGTACATCGAAATCGCCCGCAACAACGATTTCGATAGCTTATACAAAACGGCTTAAAAGCTGGAGATGAATTTTGATATTTCAAGAGAATTCATTTTCAATTTATTTCAACAAATTTTTGTAAATTCAATGGTCTTTTTTTAAGTTAAAATTAATTCTGTTATAAATATTGTAGTTTTTCTTAAAATTTTGTTTTTTCAAATCTTTTGACAAATAATGCTCATTTCCGTGAAATTTCAAATCTTAAAAACGCATTGTTTGGGATGTGATTTGTTGCAATTTCTAACTGCCCTACATAATTTGATTCCAAAAAAACACGAGTAGGTGGAGACGTTCAAATTTACAGAAATTCTAGAAGTACATTTTGAATGGGCTTGATAAAATGTTTCAAATTTTACTTTATAAAATTTGCTTTAGAAAATATAAACATCATTTTCAATGGTTTTCCTGTCTTTTTTAAATCCACTTTATCTTTTATTGAAATTATTACACAAGAATTCTTGGTTCTTAGTTTTTAATTTAAAGCATCCAATCAATTAAACTTTCATTAAAAAAATTTAGTAAGAAATTTGAAATTGTTCCTATTTGAAGTTCAATTAAGAAAATATCAAATCCTCAAATTTTAATATAATACATACAATCAATTAAATGTGTGTTTATATTTCTATGGTTACCCTTTAACTGTTGATAACATTCATTTATTTTTGTCTTTTTTTCCAACTGTGATAATTGGCCCTTAATATTTCGCTCAAAACTTAAATTTTCATAAAATATTTCCTCGTTGTAACTTTTTGTAAGTCCTTTTTTTACTACCTACAAAATACACTATATTCCTGTCAACCTATAAAGTAACGAGGATTTCATGTAAATTTATTGTTTGCTATGGTATGGAATCGACAAAGTCAAAAAATAAAAATAAAATAAAAATGGATGTAAAATTTATTTTGTAAATAACAAAAAAAAAAAAAAAAAATATACACAATATTCCAATTCTTATATGAAAATATAAATCGAGTGCAGTTAAGAAATTTATAAAATACACACACAGCAAGTCAGAGCAACACAGATAATTTTTTTATTTTTATTAATTATGTATTTTTGTTTTTTGATACCAAAATAAAATAAACAAACACTCAACTTAACGTTAATTTATTATTATACACATAAAATTTCTGACACAGATAAATTACAGGCATATATGAGTGTGTAAATAATTTACATATATTTAAAAAAAAACACAACAATAATAAAAATATTTAAAAAAAAAAATCAACAACAACATTAATAAAAAAATAAACATTATGTTGTGCGTAAATTTATGAAAAAAAAATTATTTTTGTTTATGACAATAAGATATTAAATATTTTGTACACACTTAAAAAATAACGACACACATAAAGTAAACATAAAAATAAAAACAAAATAAAATATTTGTCTTACTCTCATTTGCCATTGTTTGCGTCTTTGGTTGCGCAGAGTCGCTTACTGATGATGTGATTGTTGCCACCACATCACCGTCCGATGGCGCTGCTTCGGAAGCCGCCACCGTTGTCGCCGACGAACGCGTCAAGGTGGGCGTCTTTTTGTACGTAACTATGTTTACATTTTTTTTTTTTTTTTTGATTTTGCAATATTCATTTTTTATTACGAAAAGCAAAAACAACACAGCCCAGTCGACAGGATTAATTATTATTGTAGCAATTAAAATAATCAAAAACAAAAAGAAAAAACACATCGTCACGCAATTGAAAACCACATGCAGGAATAAATGTTGGAAACATAAAATTAAAAAAAAAAAAATATTTAATAAGAGAACACATTAAAAAAAAATTAAATTAAATAAATTAAAATAAAATAGTTGGTATTTAGGCTGCATTATAAGCGAATTTCAATAAATATAGAATCGGATTAGTAAAAGGTCGTAGGAGCATGTTCACTAAGTACGAATATGGTTGGTTTGTTTGTATTTTAAATGTTTTCACGCACTTTTTAAACATTTTTTTTTTTTAATTTTAATTGCATCAATTAATCCACATAAAATAAACGTATGATTACCAACATGATCTGCCGATACCTTTTTGGAATTATATAAAGGTATGTAGTTACAGTTCAATTAATGTTATTTTCAATTTTATTGAAAAAAAAAACATTTTTTATAATCCGCTGCTTTTTTTATTTCTTTAGTATATGCTAACCTACTATTTTGTTTAACATTTAAGAGGATAATCATTGAAAGTTATACACATACGAATACACCTTGGGTTTTATATATTTTAATAAATTATATATTTTTAAACGAATAAAATAAAATAAGCTGGTTGGTTTTAATGTTTTCATACCTACGAGTTATACCTTTAACCTCGAGCTAAATATTAATTAAAAATGAAGACTTTTTTCATATTTAATTTGTTGCACCTAAAAAGTACCTTTAATTATTATTTAATAGAACAAATCACAAAAACAAACTCATTGTACGTTATGTTGGGATTAATTTGAATTTAATTACATAATAATTAATAAGAAAAACTTAAAACTGCAAATAATTAGTTTTTCGGTACTAAACTAATACAAAAAACTGATTAATGCATAGTCGTTGGCGTTGTTGACTATATAATAATATTATGTAAATAGATAAATCAAATTAAGTTGCTTTTTTTTGTTTTATGATAATATTTTTTTTAAAATCATCGAATTTTTTAAAAGAAACATTCATTTATCTTCACTAATATTATAAAGAGGAAAGATTTGTATTTTCGTATGTAACAAATAAACTCATAAAGTTCTGGACCAATTTTAATAATTCTTTTTTTCATTAGAAAGCTACATTATCACTGAGTAACATAGGGTATATTTAGTACTAGATTACTATAGAAATCTTTAGGAATTCCTATTAAAACCAACCGAAGGTGTAAAAAAATTAGCCATAAAATGTATTTCACCGCAAACGCTGCGAGGAGTATTAATGATAGGACAAACAAATGTTTTCTAATTTAGTGATTCATGGTAGTTTTAATTAGCATGCTTATAACTTAAATATCTGTACCTATTTATGTCTACCCGTGCGAAGCCGGGACGGGCCGCTAGTGAAAAATAATATTAAAAAGGCGGGGCTAAACAGTAATTTATAATAACACTGGTCAACAATGTTTTGCAGGTGTATTTTACTTATTTTTCAAAAAAATACTGATTAGTTGAACGTCTTCATATGCCATACCTACATTAATTTCAAAAGAATACTAAAGTATTTATGATAAAACGGTTTCCAACAGAAAAACGCAAAAAGGTATAAAAGCAATTTTTGATCTTATTAAAAATTATTAGTCTTATTGTTAAAATATTAAGTTTTTGGAATATATTTTAAAAATATATGTAAATATTGTTGAAAACGAGTATTTCTGAGCTTTAGCTTATATAGCTCAAATCGGAGTTTGGATTCGGAATCAGCACTTAAAATTAACTCTAAAATCAATTATTTAAGAACATTAGGCAATTACATTCAGGGTTTTTTTTCAAACTTCAGATAGAGTCATTGCGGACCCATAGAAGATTCAGATTTGTACTTTGCTTAATCATTATGCAATTTATTGTTAAGAAATATATATTGTGTTTTAACTTAGCCTTAAAAAATTAATTTGTTGGTTGCCTTTAGAATGTGAAGGATAACCTATTTTAAAAATCTGATGTGGTATACAAATTTATCGTTATAATTCGAATTAATAAAAACGTTATTTTGAAGACTATTGTCATTTTTAATTGAGAAGTTAAAGAAATTTAATCTAATATGCTTTTAAATAATCCAAAGACAAATATCTTAAACCTAAAAAAGTATTTATTTAACTTCAAATAAACAAAGTTCTTAACTATAAACAAATACAACTACTGTCTCCGAATGGAATTTCAAGGAACTTAAATTAATATTTTCATGGGATGCTTCTTATACCAGCAACATCAGTGTCTCCCGGACACTGTGAACTGTTTCTTCCTTTTTGTACCTTAATTTTAATTATGCAATATTATTCTACTTTAAGGGATCTGTTCTACAAAATCGTTTCCTGATCAAAAATTCCAGATTAAACTAGAACCTTTGGTAATGAACTACTTGCTCTTATTATCATTACATAACTTATACTTTCTTAATACGAAGTAGGTAGGTACTGTTTTCAAGATACAAAAAATAAAAATATTTGTTTCCGAAAATCACTAAGAAAAATAATTTAAGTGAATGTTAAGTTTGAAGAAAATCACTAATATGGCTAAGAGTGACTGAAGGCCAAGTTTCGGACAGAATTTCGGGACGCACCATTCATGTCATCGTTGGAAAGAGCTTCTTTTTAATATTCGATAGTTCTCATAAGCCGAAATACCTATATATATTTGTTAACTTTTTTGTGCAATTATCACTTTATTTCAATAATTTTTAATTCCTTAGTTGGTTTCTGAGATGAAGGATAGCATTTACAAAAAAAGTAACCACGGTTGCGAATTTTTGAATTAAACAATCATTATCACTTAGCCAGGAAATGACTTAAGCTTTTGTAACTTTAAACGTAACTGCACCAATAACTGACTGTTGTTTTCCCCTACATAAGTAATAAACTTAATCATCAATTTGTCACTATATAATACACTAGCGGCCCGTCTCGGCTTCGCACGGGTAGACATAAATAGGAACAGATAATGTAGCTTTCTAATGAAAAAAGAATTATTAAAATCGGTCCAGTACTTTTTGAGTTTATTCGTTACATACAAAAATACAAATCTTTCCTATTTACAATATTAGTGTAGATATATATATCAATATAAAAACTGGTACTTTTGATGAGTTTCCGAAATTTTTCAGAAGAAAAGTACTTAATAAAATATGTTGAAAAATTGAGAATATATTTTATTTTAAAAATACGTTTTTAATAAATGTTTTACTTGAAAATACTTTGTTTTGTTATTAGAGAAACGACACTAAAATGTTAACAAAAAATTCCTAGAAATATACAAATACATTACACGTCCAAAAAGCTTACAAAAAACAATTTTTAAAAATCTTACGCTGGTCCTTGAATACTGTGCAAGTTAAAAATCTAAAGAAATATAACAGTTCTTGTTCTTCCGTGGACGCTCAGTTTTACACGGGAAGAAAAACATTTGTAATTAGGTTATTTAATTTTGGAGAATAAGTACAAATAGCTTTAATTTTTAATTTTGTCTTGCAATTGTTTGAAATGAACATAAAATGTATATTAAATTTGTTCGAAACCGTAAATCGTTACCATATGCACTTAGACATATTTTGGTATTTAAAAGGCTCTTTAGTCTATTTTCACAGTTTTTTTACAAACCGTAGCCCTCATTGCTAGACTTCCTAACTCCACATTTAAAATAATATTTCAATTCAACTTTCCAGAAAAAGTTTCTATTAAGTAGCATAGTTTTGGATTGATTAAAGATAAAGCTTAACTTATACTCCATAATTCCAAGAGATCGAAATTAATAACAAAATATTCAAATTCAGAACTCTTATTTTTGGTCAAATTAGCAATTTGTATGCTACAAACTTTGTGTTTGGGGCTAACGCATTGATTATCTTGTTTTTATTTAAACACAATTTATGAGCTAAGGTAAGAGGGAAGATTGAGTTTCGAAGTATTAGAATTCGTTTTTAATTCCATTAAGTAACTTGATTGTTTTTAAAATATTGTGGAACATTTAAGAATACGCAGAATTGGAATCGGAAATCCATTTTGACACAATAAATTCAGCTCAGAAACTCCTTTAAACATTACAAAGAACGTATTTACGCATCCTAAGTATTGGCTGATGTATCAAAAATTAAGAAATGTCATTATCTTCCAAGCGATAGCTACTTTCCGTAAAATTCTTAATATAGGACTTGGGTTATTAAAGGGTATGGGTACAAAAAAGGTTGTGAGTGTTTCCTAAAACTAAAAAAAAGCTTAGGGATAATTATATAAAAACGACAAGCCATCCAACCCAATTTTAATTAAATTTAATCTTCGTAAATTAAAATACTGACAAGATTAATACGTCAATTTTAAAACAATTGTATATTGTATAAAAAACCTTTTGTCTTCAAAATCGTGAACTCTTAAACGTGGTTCCTGAAATGGAATATTCTTTTAAAACACAACCCAAAAAAACTTCGTTCCCATAAATTGTATTTCATTAGGTTTTTTAACTTTTTTTCCAAATCTATCAACAGTTCAAAAACAGGCTCAGGTTCCATATATATATTCAGAGTTATTGGATAAACTTTCACTACAAAAATAAAAAAATAAATTCCAAATATAGAAAAGAGGAGTTTTCGTACATTTCAGTCGTTGAGACAATATTTCAAATCGTGTCTTCAGGAAAAATTCGTCTCCGTTCAATGTAAATCTTCGAATGTTTTTACCACTCCAAAAAAAATCTACGAAAGGTCGAAAACGTCGTTTCATAAAAAGACCTAGAATTTTAATAGTCAAGTATTCTTCATACGTTGCCATAATTTTTAAAAAGATTCGAATATTCTAGTATTCACAGGTAAAACTTAAAATAGAAAGTAGACTTTTGATTTTGGCCCCAAAAGAGTAGGGGCTATGGACGGAAATTTTGCCATTGAAAAATCTAAAACAACATGCTGATTTACTTAACATATTACTTCTGCCAAACGAGGCTATAGTACTGTCTTGATTGGGAATGCTTAAAATGTTTATACAAAATTTTAATGTTTAAGAATGAACCTAAGAACTTACAAAATTAGACAAATATGACTGTTTTAATTCTGTACTCGAAGTCTGAGTTTATGATGAACGAGAATAATAATACTTCTTTGTATACTAAGTAATTTCGATTAATTGTTTACATTGACATTGTAATGATTTCTAGCTCAATCCCTAAATTACTGTACTATTGTTGAAAATATTTAAAAATTCTTACCGAACATTTTGGAAGAGTCCTTAAAGTAACTTCCACTTAAAATGTCTTCTATTTTTGCGATATGTTTTCTACAGTTATAAAAATACATAATCGAGCTAATAAATCATAGTGAACATGCTCCACTTTTTTCATCCGAGAATTGTCTTGTTATTATTGTTTTAAATAAAATATAAGGAAAAAGTAGTTATTTTGAATAAAAGCATTACCACTGCCAGAACAACGAATTCCCTTCAATCGATGCTCGGTTAAAAAAGGATTCGAATCATCCTTTTGCCTCCAGAATGCCTTCGGCGCATTAAGCATCGAATTCAATAGACCCACTTGAGAACGTTGACTGTCCCTCGTTCGGTCATCGTCTTTTCGTCGCTTGAAAATATCACCCAGTGCTGCAAACCTATTTAAAAGTCCTGAGCCTCTTACAATCTTAGCAGCTGCACTGATGCTGGCAGCGGATTCGGAGGTATTAGCGTGTGTCATCTGAATCGGACTCTCCTCGTCCTCGTCACTCGGCGGTGATGTTTCGTGACATTCTATCTCATTATTTGTGGTTTTTGGGAGCAACTCATTAGCACTAGTTGCGGACACATTTGTCAAAAGGTTGGACGAATTAACAGAGTTCTTTAGCAATCTCGGATTCCTTGGTGGCAGTGGTGGGGGCACCACTGGCCGGGACATCTCATCTGTCAAAATAGTATTGTTCGGATTAACTCGCACCGTTTTTGATGATTTCGAAGGCCTGCCCAAAGACTGAGTTCCACCACGTAATATCGAATGATTGCTCCTTGCACCGAGGGACGAATTATTATTGTTGTGCAATGGAGAAAGGGCTGATTCTGATGCGGATGCTAATGCCGATGACAGTGATGGCGGAGAATTCATCATGCTTAGAGTGCTCTTCGTGCGAATAATGTTATTATTGTTAATATTTGTGTTTGGAATAATTGATGACTTTGGTGATATTGTGCAGTTATTATTATTAATGCTATTTGGTTGTGATTCGACAGTGGCTTTGGTTGTTCCACGCAAATAAAATGATCTTGGAATAGTTGATGCACCGCTGGAGCTGTTGTTGTTGTTGTTGTTGTTGCTTAAATTAAACACCAAACGATTGGCAGCGAGATTTTGTTTAGTGTCGTTCTTCACGTGCACCATTACGCCCGGTCGCAATGGCCATCTTGGTGGACTTTTTGGTACTTCAAGTGGAGTCTGTGATGTAGTTGATGATGGCAGAGGTGATGTGGGTTGATAGGATAACACACTGGGTTTTTCGTATATTGGCAAGTTTAGGGGGGGATTTTTGTTGTTTTTGGTGAGTAGCAACAAAAATGGATGCAAATGAAAATCAAGCGAGCGCACACACATAAAATTATAAAAAAAAAATAAAACAAACAAAAAAATTATAAATAATATTGTTATTATATATATTTAAAACAAAAATTAATAGGGGAACTTAAAAAAATATTCAGGTATGGTAAGGTGGGAACATATTTTAGTTAATTTTGAACATGCAAGTTTAAAAAGTTTTTTAAGTGCATTTTACAACAAAAATACTAAAAAAGGTGTCTGGGAAAATATAAGAGTACACTTTTTGTGAAATATTTTGAAATCAGTTTAATATTTTAATATAATATTTTAAAACTGCTTTTGCTTACCTGTTCATAATTTATATGACAAACCATTGTTTTCGAAGTAATTTACATTTTACAATTTACTTTTTAGGAACGATTTTTAGTAAAAAATTGTTAAGATTACTCATTTCTGATTAATTGAAAATTTAAAATATAAAGTGGTTATGAATATAAGAGCTTCTTTACTTTTTGGTGAATCACTAGGTCTGATCGATTTTTTTTTTAATTTTTCACACAAAACCAATACGAGTCTATTTGAACAATTTAAAAACAAATGACTCAAAAATATTATGAGCCTTTAAAATAAAGAAACTTCGATTAAAGAAGTATTTTTTTGTTTGTTTCTAACAACTTGATCGTTTCGAATTTAAAAAAAACTAAACTCATAGTATTATGTGCTTTTAAAATTTTGAATATTTTTTGGGAGACTTTTTCTCATAAGGTTTTTTTGAATTTTTAATCTCAAAAATATATTAAGAGATTGAACAAATGTTTAAATAGAAAATATAGTCATAAGAAATTAGATAAGCAAGTTTTTGACGCTAAAATCATGAAAAAAGACTTAATTTTATGAAATAATTGTTATGCAAGAAATTGATATATTAAGAACTTGATTTTGTGTTGTTTTCAATAGTTAGATTTTTTTTTAAATAAACAAAAATTAAGTATTAAAATAGTCATATTATATTATTATTCCAATGTTTTTGTTTGTATTAATTTACTAATTTTTTGTTTTAAATTCCGAAATTAATACTATCCAAAAAGTGGTTTTCATTTTTAATAACCCGTTATCTTAGCAACTATCACTTTTATTACTGTCTTCTTTTGGTATTTGAAAAGTATAATTACTTCAAAAAGGGAGACGGACATAATCCCGAAAATCAAAATTCCAAAAACCCACAATCCCGAAAACCCAAAATCCCGAAAACCCACAACCCCGAAACCCAAAATCCCGAAAATCCAAAATTCCGAAAACCCAAAATCCCGAAAACCCACAATCCCGAAAACCCAAAATCCAGAAAACCCAAAATCCCGAATGGCCAAAATCCAGAAATTTTCTTAAAGTTCTGATATTTATTTTTGCAATTCCCGATCTTTTATAAAAAACAGTTTGATTTGATGCTATTATGCTTTTGCAAAGCATTTCAAAATCGAAATCGAAATCCCGAAAAATTATATGAAATGAAAAATTTGCGCAAATTTTTCATTTAACTCTCACCTTTTGCGCAAATTTTTCATTTTATATAATTTTTCGGGATTTCGATTTCGGGATTTTGGGTTTTCGGGATTGTGGGTTTTCGGGATTTTGGGTTTTAGGGATTTTGGGTTTTCGGGATTTTGGGCTTTCGGGATTTTGATTTTCGGGATTTTGACCCCAACCCCTTTAAAAACACATTAAAATTGTTAAAGTTCCCGAAAAATTGGTGAACATTCTTAAAGTTGTTGAGGCGCAAAGGATTGAATTGTTTTAGGTAGAAATTTATAAATCGTGACAATCTATCGAACGAGAGAAAAAATCAGCGTTTGGAAATTTCACTTAATGAATTGAAATTCGAATTGAATTTGAATGAACAACTTGAAAAACGATTGAGAAATTATTAGGGAATGGGTTGAGGAAGACTAAAATGTTGTTTAAACTTGTTTTTTTTTGAATAGAAGTACCTTTGAGTGGACAGCTTCGCGGCTTCTAAGGATTTCAACTACCTTTTTTGCGGTACACATTCACTCACACAAGTCCGTTCTTCCGCTTACTCATTTATTTAAACAGTTTTTTTGAGCAACAGTCATCGTGTGTAATCTCATCTGGTTTTTATCACCAAATGTCCTAACCCACTCTTAATCGTGAGAATCAACAAGAACGAATGAGAGTAACAATTAAGCCAACGGTCGGTTCAGAAAATCGTCGTTAAGAAAGAATATGTAAGAATCTTCAATTCTTTTTCAGAACTTTGTTGAGTAATCAAAATACCTCTTAAAGAGATTTGAACATTTTTTTCAGCAGGCGCTCGATTTTTGGCGTTAACGACGACAACGCGCGAATGTTTGTTTGCCTTTTGGTAATTTTCTTCTAAATTAAAGGATTATTTTAATCGTGAAATTGTGGTCGCTTTCAACGAATAATTTTTTTTTTGCAAGCGTTTCTCATCGTTAAGCATGAGTGTGTTCTTTTAAGGTTAAAACCGAATTAAGTTTTTTAAAAACTTAACTTAATGTTCATATTTCAAGCTCAACAAGCTTTTCCAGTGTTTTATTATTCGAAAATTTGATCTGAGCTTAAATTCGACTAACTAACATTTAACATTTATATTGGTCATATTAAAATATGCTAAAAAATATAAATTTTATTGGGTGGTTTTTCGTTACGCTGGATTTTATGCTGCGCGATTTCGTTACGGGCCCTTTCGTTACTTTAAAAAGGAGAACTTGGCAGACTAAAAGCTTGATTGTGTGTTTGTTTCTATTTTTTTGTTTTGGTTTAAAAATAATTATTAAGTAAATTTTTATAAAATTTTACCAATTTTCTTAATATTTTTTTCATAAATCTTCTCGAATTAGTTTATTATTTTTTTTATATGATTTATATGAAAAAATATACCTCGTGTTTTATAAAATTATGTATTTTAACACGATTTATATGATTTTTTTGTTCATTATTTTAATTTTTTTATTAAATATCTTTTTTTGTTCCAGTTCCGATTTCAAAATATTTATGTTCCTCTTAAAAGAATGTTAATACAAAATTCAGACATAATTTATACTAATTATTATATAAAAGTTAAGAGAAAAGTAATGAAATCAGTGCAAACACAAAAGTTTAGAAAAATTCGATTATTAAAAATATGTACATTTAAAAAAATGATACTAGTTCGCTATGTACATAATTTCACTTGAAAATTAAAAAAAAAAATAAAATTAAAATAATAAAATAATTTACAACCAATTATTGAGAAGTGCTTACCTTTGTGTTGCGCTGATGGACACTTCCGTATGATCTGTGTTTTTGGTATTCATAGTTTTAATTTTTTCAAGTGTTTGAATATTTTATTTTAGCACGTACGTGAGTAAGTATTTTGTTTGTGCATTTTTATGTGTAATTGTTTTTATAGTTAGCAATAAATTCGTTTATTTTTTTTTTCAAAATTTTAATTTTTTAATGCAACAGAAGAGCAATAAAAAGGATGCACACGTAAAGTGATTGTGTATGGTTTGTTTTTTTTTTTTTAATTTTATCGATTGTGTGTTTTTGTGTTTGTGTAGCAATTTTATATGTTTTTAAAATTTAAGTGTTTATATTTATTAGTGAAAGTAATTTATGAGTTGATGGTGTACAGAGAAGTTTTTCATTATTATTTTGTGTGTGTGTTTTTTTTTAATTTGTTTTATTGTTCCATTTGATTGCAGTTGTAAGTTGCCAAATTCAGCAGAGTGTATGAAGTTTATGTTTTTGAATCGTTATTTTGTTTGAATGTTAAATGCGTGATTGATTATGATGTGTATAATGTTGTTTGATATGTAGAATTTGTTTGTTTTGTTTATTATGTTGATATAAAAGCGCATCAAAAAAATTCGTTAAAGCGATATAAAAACATTTAAAAAAGAAAAACGTAAAAGAGAAAAAAAAATGAAAAATAAATGTTTGCGTTAGTCAAAGGCATACATATTAATTTTTTGTTAAATGTTAGAGTATGTAATATTTTTTTTTTTATAATTCTTTTGAAAAAGTACGAATTTGTGTAACTTAAAATTAAAAACAAAAAAAAAAACAAATATTTAAAAACATGTATTTATCTGTATGCAATGAAATTGAATAGATGGTAGGTTCGGATGATTAATAGAAAATTGAGTGATTGGAGGGAGATTTGTGATTAAATCAACAACTCTGAGCCAATTAAATTGGATAACTACGAAATGAAACTTTAGGTATTTTTACACACTAACCTAAGTAATTAAAATTTAATGAAAACTTTTTAAATTGTGAAGGGATACTATAAGGATTGTACTTGTTATAAATGATGTTTTTTAACAGTTTATTCTACATTAAATTCAGGCTTTTTGCAGAGGGACATTTCTAAACTGTATAGTACTTTTAGGGAGGAAAATAAAAAATAGACCAACTAATTTTTTGAATGATTGAAATTATTTTTTTTAAGCTACTTATTTAGTAAAAAAATGTTTTTTTTTTTTTAATCATCGTTGGGCACAACATAAACGGAGAGTTTCATCTTTTATTGACTAATTATTTAAAATTTTGTTTCAAAATGAAGCTTAAGAGATTTTAATATTTTTAATTTAAAAAAATACTTTATAAATAATCCACTGAAATTTTGTTCAGTTTTTATTTTGTTTAATAATCAAATTGCTTCCAATTTCTAAATGATTTTTGATTTTATAATTCGGAACACAATCGTTATGATGTACCTAAACTCTTGTTTGGTTTGCTTTCAATGACCAACTCCAAGCTTAAATACTTGGTTTCCATAACATTTTTTTTCCATGATAGAAATTTTCAATAATGACTATAACCAAACTAGCCCCTTATGCAGTAATCTAAACTCACATTTCAAATTCGTTAATCTTTTTAAATTTTTAAGTCTTAAATTTTTTTAGAATATTCATACCAATTTTTTAAATTGAAAAAATATCTATTTTTTTCTGAAACCATTATTACGTTAATTTCTAACCCAAAAATCTCTGATGTTAAATAAAAAGGCACGAATAGTACGAACTTGTTTGAAAAACAATTTTTTTATATAATTGCAAAGGATGTTTTTTAACTGTGTTTATTGGTATCTTGTTCACTGTTGAGAATGTCAAAGTGTGTTTTTACTTCTATTAGTAAAGTTTGTCAATGTATGATGAATTTTTAAACCCCAGAACAATGAATCGAAAGAAAATAAATATGTTCGCAATAATCATAGAACGCTTCGTCCGGTATTAATTAATGGAGCTCATTAGTGGTTAAATGGTTTAGTTAGTAACATTTAGTTATTTGCAGTGGCGACAATTCTAAAACCAATAAAATTCATTAAAATTGACAATTTTGTGATGTTTTCTAACTGGTGGCATAATTACTTCTTATTTATTTTGAAGTGAAGAATTCATACAATTAATTGTTAAATCAAAATAAACTGGCACTATTTTTTGTGTGACTTAACTCCTCCCGAACAAAAGGAATATACTATGGTGGCCTTCATGGGTATTGAGGGCGCTTTCAACAACGTCGACACATCCGCTATCACTTCTGCTATGACGACCCTAAACGTCGAATACTCACTCTGTGAATTGATTAATCTAATGCTAAAAATCAGGATCATCAACTCTTAGATGGGGGATTTTTGTACGAAAAGGTCTGTCAGTAGAGGCACTCCGCAAGGTGGTGTTCTGTCCCCTCTCCTGTGGAACATAGTGGTTAACGAACTACTAATATCCCTTTAGAGGGAAGGCTACAGAGTGGTTGCGCATGCCGATGATGTTGCTATCACCGTCATAGACGAACATCCTCATACACTGAGAGACGTCCTCCAAAACGCACTCAATATGCTCAGCTCACTAGATGGGCAGATCACTGCGGACTTAGTATTAATCCTCAAAAAGCAGATCTCGTCCTTTTTACACGGAAATACAAGATCCCAGTAATTGTACCTCCTTCAATAAAAGGTGTACCACTAATTTTTACCAATGAAGCCAAATATCTTGGTCTGATATTGGACAAAAAATTAAGTTGGAAATCTAATATTCAGGAAAGAGTTAAAAAAGCTACAGTAGCTCTTTTCCTTTGCAAGAAAGCCATAGGAAGCAAATAGGGTTTTCAACCCCGCATAACCTATTGGCTATACACATCGGTCATCCAAACAATACTTATGTACGCCGCCGTACGGGGTTGCAGTATGCTGGACTGCACTGGAGAAAGTCACATACTACGACAAACTCAGCAGAGTCCAACGCACTGCCAGGTCTCTGCATAAGCGGGGCATTAAGAACCACACCCTCAGCAGCGTTAGACACTCCCCTCCATCTGACACCCCTCGACATATTCAGCAAACAAATGGCAGCGAGTACATCTATAAGACTCAACGCCTCATCTCAATGGACCAACAACAATGTTGGGCACTCCATCATTTTGAACCTCTTTGGTTCTGTACCAAAGTACATAGACTACACTATTCCAAAACCCTAATTTGGAAAAAACTTCCAGGTATCCATTCCATACAGAGATGAATGGGAAGACAAAAAACTCCTGGATGACAAAAGCATCCATTTTTATACAGATGGATCCAAGACAAATGAGGGAGTTGGTAGTGGTGTACTCAGAAAATCTTAATCTAAGCATCTCATTCCACCTCCCTAATCATTGTAGCGTCTTCCAAGCGGACATTTTAGCGATCAAAGAGGTTCTCTCCTGGCTAAGAGAAAACGTGATATCAACTTCTGATATCCGCATCTTCTCTGACAGTCAAGCTGTTATCAAATCTCTTGACGGTGTCTCAACCAAATCTCTAACGTCCCTCGATTGTCGATCGTCTCTTATGGAGATAGCGCACCAATTTAAAACTCCCCTCTGCTGGATGCCAGGCCACAGAGACATCACAGGAAATTGTAGAGCCGATAAACTCGCTAAAAATGGAACCGTCATACCTATTTCACCTGAAAGGGAGAAGATAGGTATACCGATAGCTACATGTAAGCTTCTTCTAAAAGAAACAGCTTTCTAAATAGAAAACTCTAGGTGGTACAATTTACCAACATGCGCAGCCACAAAACTCATATGGCCTTCACTGGACCTAAAGCGCTCTAAGGACTTGTTATCTCAAAGCAGACTTCATATTAGCTCCCTAATAGGTGTCCTTACGGAACACTGTCTTATAGGCAGACACGCAATACAACTTGGTGTAGCCTCAAATGACTTCTGCAGGAGCTGTATCGACGAGGAAGAAGAGGAAACAATCTCTCAATTTCTCTGCATTTGCCCTGCTCTTTCACTAAAACGCAAAATTCATCTGGGAGACTACTCTTTTGATAATCCCAGTGAACTAGCTAAAAAGGATATCAAATATCTCTTTCGCTTTATAAAAAGCTCAAAATGGTTTGACTTGTGGAAAGTAATTCTCTAGATTCATGTGGTATAACAATTGGCCATTTCTTTTGGCCTAAGTGTGGATTCTGTATCCGCAGCCACTTTAACCTAACCTAACCTAACTCCTCTCGATTACCTTTTAAAGGACTATGTTCATTCCGATAATGTTTATGCCGACAAAACAAGCATTTTTTGAAGCATTGCAAGTTAATATTCAAGAAAAATTTATTGGAAAAGTAGAGAAAAAGTGGACTGGTAGAACCTATTATGTAACCCGTAGTCATATAATTTTCAAAAAACTCATATTTATGATAAGATAAGAATGAATTTGCAAAATTATTTTCATATTTTTGTTTTACTATTTTAAGTTCTCAAATTCTTAAAAACCACACCAGATATACAAATGTTAAAAATTCTAATTGTTTTTTTAATTATTAAAAAAATTAATATTAAATTGTTGTGCGACATTGATTTTTTTTTTGAGTGAATTTCAGAATTTAAAATTTTCAAAAAAAGAACATTAATGTGGATTTAAAAATCAAAATATTCTTTCATAAACATTTTGATTAAAATTGATAACATTCATACAATTAAAAAAATTGCCAATAAATTGGTTTTCTGCTAAAGACAATTTGCAAATTACAAGACTTAGTAAAGTATTGATTTTAAGAAGCTTGAAAACAAAATTAGAGTCTCCTGTTGTATTAAGCACCAAAGGAAATTTTGCAGTTTGGATTTAGGAGAAGTTATAAATAAGAGGTCATAGCCGTCATTGCCCAATCCACTTTTTTGAAATCCTTAGCCTGAATCACAACTCTAGTTAAAAAAGTTCTTTAAAATTTAAGACTTTCACGAAAATAGCTACATTTCAGATTCAAATTATTAAAATAAAAAAGTACGTATACGCCCAAGTGATCCCATTTAATCATCGTCGTTTAAAAGCGAATATGTATATAAGAGGTATATTTATATTGACGGCATAATTTCATGGTTACATCCATTACAACCATTTATTTTTAAGAACACGGCATTAAGGAGTTTACTTTTCGACTGTCAGCCATAATATCGAAACCCATATGCATTAAAAAAGTAAGCTTTAGATTTATTCTGTTTTGTTGTTTTCTAATTTTAGTATTTCTTTGGTCATCATCATCGTTGCAAAAAGAAGTTCAATCAGAACTTAAAAAAAAAAAGAAAGTTTCATTTTCATAGCTACCCAAAATTTGATTTGAGTCAATTAAAAATTTGTATAATTCCTCAATTTCTTTCAAAAACTAATCGAAAAAAAACTGGAAAACATAATTTGCAATAGCAATATCGCACAAATTAAAACTGTATAAACGTTTTTCTGTTTGTTTTTTAGTTTTAGCAGGAATATAGGTTAAAAATGCTCATTCCAAAAAGGACACACACATATTACATATTGTATTTAATTCAAAAATCAAACAAAACAAAGTCTTTTTATTAGTTTTTTGGTTATGGTTAATAATAATTATTCAAACGAAAAACACAAAATAAAAATTACAAACAAAATTGTATATTTTGTCATGCATGGCAGTAAAAGAGCATTCTCGCATTTTTAAAAATATATAAAAGTAAAATAATCCAATGAAATTAATTACTTTAAGTTTATAAAATAATTTATTCTTTGTCTATACATAGTTTGTATTTTTGTGTTTGTAATTTTTTCTTTTTGCAAATTCAAAATGCAAACTCCATTTAGATAATAAATTCTTGTTTTTGCAATAAAAGATAAATTCAAAGTGTAGTTCCTTTTTTTTCATTTTCTTAAACAAAAAAGTGAAAACATAAAAATAATAATAATATACGTATATAGTATAGAAAACACAAATAATAATAATAATGATGAAATGAAAACGAATCAAAATAATTGGGATAAATTATAATAGAGAGATAGACAGTAAAATAAAAACAAAATTATACGAAATACAAACTGAAAGTGTTCTTTTCTTTTTAATGTTGTAGATTTTTTCGTTTATATGAATTTTAAAAAATACTAATTTTTGTTTTTACTTACATTTATCTTGTCGTCGTCTTCGCCGGCAAATGCAAATTATAATGCAGCAGATTATTATTACAGCCAGAAGGAGGGCGAGTACGGCTGCTACAAGGATAATTAGAGTTGTTTTGTCCCATCTTTGCCACCAAGCAAGTTGTTCTGTGAAGAGTTTTTGGAATTTTTAATTTTGGTTCACAATTTTAATAAGAAATTATGAAAATAACATCGTATAAGAATTATAAATTTATGGTATAAGGATATACATTGAAAGGACACTGATTGTTTTGAAGGGATGAATGATATTGTGAAAAAGACTTATTTGTTACAATCATCTTAGTATAATATTTTTATATATATTTATTAGTTCTTTTTAAAGACATCATACGGGGTTTTGTGATCTGTTTATGAACTATGAGTGCTTGATAGTGATTGTGTTGATTTTTAAGTATTTAAAAGTAGTTATCCATTTTGATTTTGACAGTTTGAGTCGGCCATATTGTTTCTTTTACTTTCTGTCAAAATATGTTCTTTTAATCAGTCATTAAAGACAAATTATCATAGAAAGTAACAGGCCCGATCAACAAGTCCAAATGATATGATTAAAAAAACCCAAGCTCTCCCGAAAGCATCGCCGTTTTTTGTGGAAATGTGCAGCTGAAACCGAAGCATTCAATTCCGCGCAGGTCACAAGAACTAGGCCTGTCACGAACCACGAAATTTGGGCAGTCATCTGAACCAAGCGCTAAAACTAAACGACTATACGCAGAGTCGGGTAATCGCCAATTGGACTGTGGAGTCAAAAAATAATCTTTAGCGATGAGGTCCATTTTTGGATGAATAGGTACGTGAATAAGAAAAATTACGGAATGTGGGACGACACCAATCCCCGTTAAATTGACTAGGTACCAAATAAAGTTACTGTTTGGTATGGATTTTGAGCTAGAGGCGCCATCGTACCGTGCTTCTTTGGAATTGATCCTGGTCAGATCATCACCGTCAATGCGTTATCGCTATAGGTCGATGATCCCCAAATTCTTGTGGCCTGAATTGGATGATATGGACACTGAAGACAAATAGTTTCAACAGGATGTATTATTCAATTTTATAATCAACCCGTCTTTAATGGAAACCCGTTTAGGATTGTGTGTTAAGGGATTCAAGGACAAAAATTTAGTAGTGATGGGAATCAATCTTTCGGTCGCTCTTAACCCGAGAATTTTTCTGTACAAAACTGAGTTTTGTAAGTCCTTGCTACAATTAAAGAAAAGAAATTGCAAAAAGAACGCTATAGAAGTTTCTTTTAGGAAGCATTAAACAAGACATAGGGAAATTATCGAAGTTGTTTAAATTGTAGGTTTTTTTGTTTAAAGGAAACATTAAACAAGACCGTTCAATTCAAGTAGTATACATAGTTCAAATCTGATATTCACAAAATAAACGCTGTTGTGCCCCAGGGCTCCGTTCTGTCTCCCACACTCTTCCTTATTTTTATAAATGATCTTTTGTCTGAAACTTCTATCCCACTAAATTGTTTGGCTGATGACAGTACCCTCAGATTTTCATATTCGTTTTTAAATTCTCATAATTATTCTTTGGATGTGGACTACCAACGGCAGCGTATGCTAAGCCCATTAAATTCTGATCTTGACATCATTGTACAATGGGGAATCAAAAACCGTGTAGAATTTAATGCTTCGAAAACTCAATGCTGTCTACTGTCCCAAAATTGTAACTCTCCCCAATGCCACTTTCCATAAATGGTACTTGCATCGAGTAGACTGAAAAGCTATCAGTCCTAGGTATGTGCATTACAAACCAATTGTTGTGGAGTGATCACATATTTGACATTGCCAAAAATGCTGCTAAGTGCTTAGATTTTCTCCGACGATGCAAGAAGTTTTTTAACCCTTCGGATCTAGCTATAATTTATAAGGCCTATATTCGTCCAAAACTTGAGTACAATTCCCAAATTTGGGCAGGTGCTTCTATAACCTACTTGAGTCTCCTTGACAGAATTCAAAAAAGAGCTCTAAAATGATAAGTGACCGTTGGCTAACTGAAACTTTTCCATCTCTCGAGCACCGTCGCTTCGCAAGGTTTCATGTCTCTCATTATTTTATCGCTAATTCCATAAGCAATGCTCTAATGAAATAGCCAGTTGCATTCCTCCCCTCAAACAATTCAACCGTAATACTCGTTCTTTTAGGAACGCCCATCAGTTTACCCTTGAGCCCAATTTTGGTCGTACTGTAAAGTACAGAGATTCTTTTTTAAGTCGCACTACACGAATGTGGAATGCTTTACCAGACTCAATATTTCTCACTCATTACAATGTTCAGGCATTCAAAACCAATGTGCATCGGTATCTCCTTTCTAATCCTATCCTCCTTTCCTAATTACTCGCACTGCTTATAATTATTATAAGGGTATTCATATCCCCTTGAGTGCGCGTAATATATGTATATAAAAAAAATGGGAAAATTTATCGGAGTTAATATAATACTATTTTTTAATTGGAGGTTTTGTTTTTTTAAGGACGCATGAAACAAGGAATGCATAAATTATAGAAGTTGATATAGTACTTTTCTTGAATTGAATGTCTTGTATTTCCTTGAAGGCGGCGAAAACGTTATTAGGAGTTATCCTCGAAGTTGCTGTTCCTTTGTCAATCGCAATATCAAATTTTTTAGTTTTCGGAATATTTTCTTAAAGAAACTTCAAACAAGGAAGTAATGCAAGATGATTCAATATTTTTTCATCTTAGAAACTGTTTTTTCTCTGTATAGGTTCTAAAATAAAAGTTATTTGTGAAATCCCTAATTAATGTATGCATACGTTAGATGAAACTTTTAGGAGTTTTAAGACTGTACTAGTTATAATAATGACGATGAGATATTTGTTTAAGATTCTTTTAAACTTCAGTAAGAAGCTAAAGAATATTAAAAGAGTCAATTTAACATTTTTTCTCAAAATAATCGTATCTTGTCTTTGAGTTGTTTTTTAATCAACGTTTATTTTAACATGGACAATTGTTTTCCCCTTAAAATAATGTTAGGAAGTCAGTCTTGTAGCTCCGTGAAACAAAATAAGGGACTTCTAAATAACATTGGAATATATTGACAACATAGAGCAACTGCAATTAAGGATACCGTCTTTTCAGATGAGTCACATTTTAGAACATTTGGGTTCGAGAATGAAGCTGTTAACAACGTTAACCGACTTTTGCTTTACTGAAATTGAAAACATAGATTTGGACAACCTTTAGTTAATGTTGAATGGTGATCCAGGCCACAAAGCTTATGCCACTTTCGATCTTTTTGCGCACATTTAAAAATCATTTTACAGTCTTGTCATGTTTTGGCCGCCATGAAGCTTTGATTTGACTTTTTAGGATTTTTTTTCTGCGAAACGGTGAAAGACCATTTTAATGCCAATATTTTGAAACTATTTAAGCTCTTGAGGCTAATATCATTTGAGTTATTCCCGAAATTATGAACAAAGTTTTGGAAAATTAAAGTAACAGAATATTCTACTTCCAAGGCAGCCCGTGAAACGTTGTTTTCCATAATTAATGGAAATAAGCCACGAATTATACACAATTTGTATGAAAATATACATTTAAGAATCTAAATGAATTGATTCTTAAAACATATTTTAGCAATTGTCTATTTATGATTCAAACCGGAATCTCCTTTTCAAGGTGAAACGTTGGAAAACTAAACCCGAGTATAGTGACCTAGTAAAGGAATTGTCCTTTTTATACCAATAACTTCTTCTTAACCTAAGAAAAAGTTATTTAAAATGATAAGCTCGGTACAAAAGCTTAAGACCTTGCTTTATCTTTAACGTCACAGTTTCTTCCGTAAATTATCATTCTGTTTCTGTAGAAAAAGAAAATCCTCTGGCAAAGCCTTTATGCTTCCTAAGAACTTATCTGCTTTATTTTTCATTCCCTTTCTTTTTTTTTTACCTGCAGAGATTAATCATCAAAGATCAACCTGAATTGCTCACTTGACTCCAGTTTAACTCAATGATTCAATTTACCCCTTTTTTTTCTAAACATGGAGCTATAAAGGGACCCTTAAATCTAACAGAATTAATTTACCTTTATTTATGTAAGATTAAGGTAGGCACCTACTCTCAGCTCCCTAACGACGACGACAGTGCTGCCATCGCCCGCCACCACCGTGGCGCAGCCCGTTGATGGACGACTTTGACTCACTCTGACACGACTATAAAACATCCCCTAAAAAATGATCTTTTAAGTTGAATTTTTCAATAAAACTTCTAAAGGCATATCAAGCATCATCCGTTTGTCAACACCATAAGAAAATATATTACACCAATTTACTTTTTACTTTTGTTGGGAACTTTTTCCTTATTTTTGCTCCTTCATCAATTTACACCTCACGTTATAAAGGCAACAGTGGCAGCAGTAGCGCATATAGGTTTATCTTTTAAGAGAGACAGAAAGTAAATGTATAAGATTCACTTTGCATAAGGCCCACCTGCCCAACAATAAGAAAGCTGGAAAAATGTTTGAAACATCACACAAAAAAAAATAAAATAAAAGGAAGACAAATCCGGGAGGCTTTCTCAGTGGCACAAAAGTGGTTCAAAACCGCCCCCAAAGGTAAAATCTCCCAAAATGACTTTAACATCTCTCAGTGATTTGATTCACTTCGCTTTCGCTTAACCTTTCAGGAGCGCTGCCGAATGCCGAGTAAAGTAAGAGAGAGAGAGAAAGAGAGAGTGAGAGAACGCAAGAAATAAAATATCTACGACATTATGTGTGCCAGTGCCAGGATCTCCGGATTAAGAGGTTGAATTTATCCTTATCCTTTTTTTTGTGCCATTTTGCTTTCCCTTTGGAACAAGAAGTTTAACATTGAATTTGCTTAACATACATTTTACAACCAGAGTAGAATTATTCCCCTCAATCTCCCTTGACTCCCCTGAGCGTTTGCTCTGCATGGAGTAGGTTCATACCTAATTTATCAGAAGATCCTTGTGTTTTTTTTGTTATCCTGTGTGTGATATTTTACAAAGCGGTGCCACACCTTGAGATGGCGGCCATATCCCGTCGTGTATGTCGTCGCTTGTTGGCGTTGTCGTTGCCAGAGCAGAGAACACCAGGACAAATTAATTGAAGTACCTAATATCCTTGCAGGATTTTCGTTTACACGTGTAATTCTTTCCTCTGTGTTTTATGCAAGCAATTAGAATTAAACATACATAAGTGACAAAGGGCTCAAGGCCATTTTAGCTTTGGCTTTGGCATCAGCATCAGCATCTGACATCTAGAGTAGTGTAGGGGTGGATTTAAAGGACCTACACCGTGTCGCGTTGTCTCATGGTCATGACACTGTCAGTAGTGATAAAATCCAAGTGAAATAGCGTGGAATGCATTTTCTATGCAAATATTCTTTTGCTGAATCCGTTCGTTATTTTTCTTTTTTTGACATTTTGTTTGAGTACATATCCGGATGACACAAAAGAACTATTAGACAGAAAGGATGCATTAAAAATGACACATTCTACAAAACAAAATGCAAAAAAGTTGTATTCCTCCTCCTGTGTGCCCTGAGACTACAGGGAATACCTCTGTGATGATGGAGAAAATAAAGAGGAAAGTGCATTTTGGTTGAAGTTTTTTTTTGTTTGTCATCATCTACTTTTTTTGATGAATGTCATGAGAAAGGACGACAAAAAAGTGTATTTTTTCTTCCTTTATTTTTATTTTTACTTATTTTGTAAATTTAGTTCTCTTGTTTAACTCGAACATAACATCATGCATAAACAGAAATACATAATGGAGTTGCAAATTGCATGTGGAGCTTTGCCAGGGATAGAGCGAGATATGGGCATAGTAGAGATATATCTAGGCCGTATGAGGTTAAGGGCTCCTTTTATTTTCTATTCTTTCCGAATACACTCTACGAAATAATAATCAGCAAATATTTCATCCGTTTATTTTTGGGAATGTATTTTGGTAGAAACAGTAGTTTATGGCACCCCAAACCTTCAACATACCACCTTCAAAATTGCTAACATTTTTATGCTGCTTTTCGGTTATGTCTAAATTGTTGCCAACCATCTGGGCCTATTCAATTTTTTCTCATTCGAAAAAATTGATACTTCTCAGTGCAAGTCAGTCTGTTCACTTTTTGACGTGATGTAAGTTTTGGTTTCGGGAGGCGTTTCACATATATAATATTTTTATCACCTTTCAAAACTTATTGAACTCGCCTTGGTGACACATTGAGGTTTAAAATGTTAATAATCTTCGCGGGGCTTATCGATTTATTAACTGTTAGGCGTTTGATTTCTCCATAGGTGTTAATTTAAGCTTTCACCTGAACTTCGCTTAACTCCATAATTTTAACTCAGCTTTAAGAAAATGTCTATTACAGTTTTACATCTTGAAAGTATGCCACCGATTTGGCTAGGTGTCTTTCTCTGTTCTCGGTAATCAGCAACAAGACCCCGCTCTTCTTCGGATAATGGCTTTTAGGAGGCATTATAATTATAAAATTATAACGACGTTTTTTATTCTAATAAATTCAATCTAATTACATGGTTCTCAAAGTATTTATAACTAACAAACCTTTGTTATCCTAAGGTTTTCTTTCTTTTGATCCTTTTTAATAACGATTCTTAAATACAATCATTTGGCCTTATACATTTTTCGTACCGCAATAAAGATCAATACATTCTTATACAAACGGTACAAGAAAAGGGAAATTTAGTTTAACCTTTATAAAAATATAAGATCAAACAAAAGGGTTGCCTTATCATTATTTCGCAAAGTGTATCTTTGAAGAGCTAATAGTATTTTCAATATATGCTGCTGTTTTTTTCGAAATATATTTACGAGTTCAATTTGGTACTTTTTTGTATAAATAATTTGACTCAATTTCATTAAAAAGGTGATTACTTTATTTTGGTTTGTTTTTTTTTCTCTGTCATTCCCCCTCCCCCCCCTAAAATTATTAGGGCCTGAACAAAATTTCAACGAAAAAATACACTCCTGCTCCATTCACCTTAAAAACATGAACAAAAACTATATTTGGTCCTCTTTTGTGTAACTAAACAAAATTTTTGTTGTTGCATGATTTTAACATTTTTTAAAAAATGTTGTTTGTTTGTAACAATCTGCTCTTGTAAAACGTTTTTATGGAAACATCACAATTTGAGTGGAATATCTGCCCGTCAAAAATATATAAAGACTCATAAGACTCTGGGTGCTTGGTACATTTTTGTACCTATACATGTTTTGAATGAAAACAAAAGCATACCACACACATAAGGACATTACATGATTTCATTTCCAATTTTGATGATTATCTATTGTTTGAATATATGAAAATGTCCTTGGTCCTTTCTATTCCTATACACATTTTTTTTTGTTGTGTGTGTTGGAAATAAAGAAGAAAAGAAAACATCATCACACTAAAATATTAACACTATTTTTATTTCTCGTTGTTTTTACTTCTTGTTCTTATTTTTGTTTTAAGTCCTGTGCCTGTGCTGATGTTGTGGTTTTGAATAAAAGGCATCAAAAACAGGAGTTGACTCTATTTTTGTATTGTTTTTGTTTTTTTTTGGCAAGAAGAAAATATAAATGATTCAGGGGTCATTAGTTTTGTACCAGAGATTTCGAAAACCGCATGTGGTTGTGACAGAGATAAGTGTTTTTGAGAATTGCTACTGGTGACGGAAGAAGAAATGTTTTATCGGTTTTTCCTTTTTGTATGGTATGATGATTTGTTTATTTTAAATTGTTTGACAAAAATTTGACAAATGGGGTATATTTTTTGGTTTTTAGGTGGGAACGGTCCCCCAAAGTTTAATTTGATTTTTAGAAAACCAAAAACGTGTCTAATGTGATGAAAATAAACAGTAACCGTTTAGTCTTAAAATAGTAAATATTTTCTCAGAATAATTCCAGAAAATTATGTACATTATGTATTGTTAATTGTTAAGAGTTGCTAGTCACTAGGCTTTAAAGTGTTAGAGTTCTCTAAAAGCTGTGAACGTAGCAATAGAATTCATTAATGAGTTTAAAAATATAACACAATAAAGTAATATTTTCATATCTCTATCAATAAAAGCCCTCTCTTTAGCCCCCGAAGTGTCGTTATATAGAACCCTTATCATCTCCATCCATACGGTGCAGAAGTATGAGCTATGACAAAAGCGGACAAAAGCAACTTTGGTCGTTTCGATTAAAAAGTTCTTCGCGTGACCTAAGGTCCCATATACATAGAAGGTAAGTGAGAGAGAAGATGGAACAACGAGCTAAACGGACTGTACAGAGACGTAGACTTAGACAGAAGGGCCAAAAGGATAAAATTCCATCGACTGAGATGGCTGGGTCACTTAGAGCGCAGTGACGCGTAGTGACCTCAATCACCTTTTTAGTGCGCAACTGAAGAAGTGGGTGAGGGCCTAGGTCACACAGGACTTATGCTCGACTTTTAGTAAGTAAGTATCAATTACCTACACTGTGCATTAGTGAACGTTTTCCCTAGAAATTACCTATCAGATATTATTTTACGGTACTTGAAAAGCTTCGTAGACACAGAAAAACTCAAGCTATTCGCAAAAACCAGAGTTTATTTGCGTTAACTCAATTTGACGATTAAACATATGTTTTTGAGCAGCATTTTAGGTTGTGCATTTTCTCTTAGTCAACATGATGACAGTTTTAAAAAATGAATCACGTACGTCATTCTTTAACTTATTACTTGAAAAATGATGAAAAAAACTTCCTCATAAATTTATCATCAAAGGATGAATTGATTTTTCTAATTAACTGAAGCGTTGATAAATATGATGAACTCCTCCATCAATATTCAGATTTTTTTTTTTAAATCATCAATATGATGAGAAAAATGTTTTCAATATTATAAACAAAATTGTTATATTGATAATAGCATTCATCAGTATGATGATTAATTTCTTAAATATCACGAAGAAACTTCTTCAATATAGAACTGAATTCGTCGTTTTGCTATTCAAACTCATCAATATCATCATCAATACCAATTTTATGTTTTATGTTGAAAAGTCGAAAATTTTGATATTGCATAAGACGAAAAACAATAAGTCAATATGATGATAGTTTTAAATAATGAATAACGTACGTCATTCTTTAACTTATTACTTGAAAATGATGAAGAAAACTTCCTCATAAATTTATTATCAAAGGATGAATTGATTCTTCTAATTAACTGAAGCGTTCATAAATATGATGCATTTTTTTTAAACAAAAGCAAAGTACTCATTCATCAATATTCAGAATTTTTTTTTAAATCATCAATATGGTGAGAAAATTGTTTCCAATATGATGAATAATCTCTGACAACTTTACTCGCACACAGGAATGGCTGAGAGTTGTAAGTCACTAGGCCCTGGTTCTTCATAGACTGTTGCGCCACCTGATTTATTTATTTTATTATGAATAAAATTGTTATATTGATGATGGCATTCATCAGTATGATGATTAGTTTCTTAAATATCACGAACAAATTTCATCAATATAGGACTGCATTCATCGTTTTGCTATTGAAACTCATCAATATCAGGATTGATTTCATCAATGTGATGAAAAAATTGTTTCAATGTAATTAGTATCATTTACAATATTCAGATGAAAATATTTCTTCAAAATTTTGTCTAAAGTATGAAATTTAAGTTATGGAAACATTCATACATTTGATGAATACGTTCAACAATATGATGATCGAAATTTGAAGAAGTATTTTATGAATATGATGAGTGTATTCATCAATATAACTAAGTTGTTGTTAAGAATCAATCTTATATATAATAAGTCCATTTGTCCATAAATCATTCATAAATATGATGAGTACATTTGTCAATGTCAAAAAATTTAAGAAATGATTATTGCTTTCATCAATTTAATGAATGGTAAGGAAAAAATCATTAATATGACAAATACATTCGTTAATTTGATAAATCTTTTTGTGATAAAATCATTTATATGTATTTTGATTCTTAATTTAGAGGAAATCATTCATCAAAATGATGAATGCATTCTTCATTATGATGAATATTCATCAGAAACTTGGGTTCATTATATACATGAAAAGTTTTGATAAAATGATGAAATTTCCTCCTAAAAAATTTCCATAGAATTGAAAAATATTCTTCATATTCAAGAAAGGGTTCATCCGGCAAAATTTGTTTTCATCCAATTAAAATCATAAATATGACGAATGCATTCGTTAATTTGATAAATCCTTTTGTGATAAAATAATTTTCAAGTATTTTGATTCATAAATTAGAGGAAATCATTCATCAAGATGATGAACGCATTCTTTATTATGATGAATATTCATCAGAAACTTAGGTTCATAATATACATGAAAATTTTGATAAATTGATGAGTTTTCCTTCTAAAAAATGTTCATAGAATTGAAAGATATTCTTCATAGTGAAGAAAGGGTTTATCCTTAAAAATTTGTTTTCATCCAATTAAAATCATAAATATGACGAATGCATTCGTTAATTTGATAAATCCTTTTGTGATAAAATAATTTTCAAGTATTTTGATTCATAAATTAGAGGAAATCATTCATCAAGATGATGAACGCATTCTTTATTATGATGAATATTCATCAGAAACTTAGGTTCATAATATACATGAAAATTTTGATAAATTGATGAGTTTTCCTTCTAAAAAATGTTCATAGAATTGAAAGATATTCTTCATAGTGAAGAAAGGGTTTATCCTTAAAAATTTGTTTTCATCAAATTAAAATCATTAATATAAATAATACATTCGTTAATTTGATAAATCTTTTTGTGATAAAATCATTTATAAGTATTTTGATTCATAAATTAAAGGAATCAAAATGAGGAACGCATTCTTCATTATGATGAATATTCATCAGAAACTTGGGTTCGTTATATAAATGAAAAGTTTTGATAAATTGATGGAAAAGGTTCATCCGGCAAAATTTGTTTTCATCCAATTTCCTTATCAATGGGATGATTTTCAGTTGATGAACGTAATTCATCAAATACTACTTAATTTTGATGAAATATAAAAATTATATTTTTACAAAGTACAGAACTTAGTCTTTTCAAAACTTTTAAAAAATTTCAATTTGATCAGCAAATAAAAAAACACAAATTTTGAACTTTAAAAAAACTCTTGAAAACTTGAAAATTTCGAAGCATTTTATGATCTACACAGTCATAGCTACAATTATTTCAAAAGTAATTAAAATTTGTTTTATTTTTGAAGAACATTTTATATAACTTCTACTAACTCAAAAATTGATGTTTTTCTTGAGCCTTTTAAATAATGTCCTTAGTACAAAAATGTTTTATGTAAATATGACACTTGAAACAAAAAAAAAACATTCAATTTTGAATATTCTATGAAAGGATATTTTCTTTTACATTTATGAATTCGAAAAATAAAAACAACAAACATATAATGGGACAATATACAAATATAACATGTAGGTACATTTATTTACAATTAATTCAGTGCGTCTACTTACTTTTGGGTCTTACTGTTATGATAATTATATTCCAGCATGATAATTAATTTTGATTGATTTTTGATAGGAAAGAATGATATATAATAATATATAATAAGGGTTAAATTATGTAAATGAATGATTAATAATAGCATTTTTGTTTTAAATATTTATTTATTATATTTTTTTATATTTTTAAATAATTATTTCTTATTTTAAGAAGCACAATGTTGATTTAAAAAAAAAAACGGCAAAATAAAAGCATTTAAGTGAATTTTAATATTAATGTAGGTATTGTGTATTTTATGAAACAATAACAACTATTAATTATTGTTTTTTTTTTGAATAGCAATACAAAAACAAAAATCAATTAATATTTCTTTTTGTGTGCATTTAAAATATACATATATACATACATATATTTGTGAAATATTCAAGCAGTTTGGGGGAAAGAAAGAGTATTATTTGCTAATGAGGGTTTTTATATTTATTTCACATTTCACTGATGGTAATAATTGTTTTTCTTTGTTTTTGAAGTTTTTATTGGTTACATCACAAACTTTTCTGAAAAAATTCTATATGTACCATATTTCTAAAACATATTGAAAAACTAATTTCTTAAAAAAAATTCGACTGTTCTTCACGTACAATTATTTGATATTTTATACTTTTAATCTACTCTAGCAACTATAAAGTGTTTTCTAATAAAAGGTTGTATTTTGAATATTTAGAGTAGATGTCTATTTTTGAATCTATTGAAATCTCACAAATAGAAACTACAACTTTAATAAAAATGAACAATACACTCTTAAAAAACTCATTAAATTTATTAAAATTAACTACAAAAACGGCTGCAGTCGCAGTTCACAAAGCTGAAACACTTTGAGATAGTCGTGAAGCACGTTCTCGGCTGAAAATAGTAAACTGGTGCAAAAATTAAACTTTTGGGCCAAGAAAGTAACGTGTTCGTGTCGATTACCTTTATTTTACCAATAACAACTAAAAATATTACTGATCTTGCCCGAAGTTTTATTGTAAATCCAAGTTTTTCGATTAGATTTCAATTTTTGTTTTTGGAAAACGATATTACAACGTATTTTTTACTAAGACTCAAATTTCAAGGCTTTTGAGGTTTAGTTTTAATAAAAACTCAAGACAGTCTATCACCAGGCACGTCTTATTTTCACTGATTATGGGAGCATGATTTCACCAAAACGAAAAGACTAATGATAATTAACAACATGGTGTTATGCGAAAGCTATTAACAATTACTAATTAACTTGCACTTCCTAATAATGACTAAAAATTACCCTAAAACTAAGTCAAGAACTTGATTGAAGCTACACTAATTATATTAAAGCCTTTAGTGAACTTTCTCATGGTATTATCATAATTAAGCTGAAGGCAATCCAGTTGTCTACTCAATTCTTCAAATGGAATTCTTTTTATATTCACTTCATAATAATCTTTTTAATGTAAAATTTTAATCAAGGAGTTCCTCAAGGTAGTCATTAAGGACCACTACTTTTTATCATAACTATCAATGATATACAATACACTTACATCATAATCTATGCTGATAACATGATTATCTTTAAAGTCTCTAAACGATCGTTCAAACCTCCAAAAATAGGCCAACCACCAATTACCAAATTAGATTAAATGTCAAACAATGGCATTCTCTAAAAGATGTAATTCTAGTTGGACTGATTTTTAAAGAATATGATTTATATTTGAAGCCACGGGAAAGCTTAAGGCAATGCTAATACCTCAAAACCGATTCAAGACCTTATGAATGGGATTCAGAAGTTATCGAGGACAAATTCCCAAACATTTTAGAATTGGCCATGGAAAATTGAGAATGAGGATGAGGAAATTGCTAACATCGTTTTCCACTTTTAATAACATACTTTTCTCTTAACAATGAAATACCCATCAATTAATTTCTCTTTAAAAAAACTTACTTTTCTTAAATATTTAAAAAAGACACCACTGTTTAAAAATTCTATCTAGCCGAAAATCTGTTATTTGCATAGAATTCAGTTTGACACTACTTTTGTACTTCAAAATTTCATAGTTGTAGATTTCAAAAACTTTTTTTGAAAAGAGGAGTTTTGAATAAAATAAAAATGAGCCATACAGAATTTAAACCCCAGCACAACGCAAATACATTTAAAGCTGAATTTTGTTCAAGGGGATTTTATTTAAATACCGCAAAAATGTAACAGAATTAGTTTCAGTATTAAATTTCAGTTTCATTAAACTAAAGAAAAACCTTAAAACCTCCTGATGTAGCCAGTACTGTGTTTGTGTTGGTCAATTTCAAATCTTATTTTGATGATGCCTCTTTATTTATTTCTGTTGGTGGTGCTGGTTTCACCGTATAACTGGATCAGACCCATTGTAAAATTAATTTATTCAACGGTCTCAATTTAATTAAATAAAATAAAATAAAAACCCCGATCCAAACAAAAAAACTCCTGAAACTATTTTTTCCTTGAATCGCAACAAAGCTATTACCTTCCATGGAAAATATTCAAAACAAAATTGTATACGAGGTAGTTCAAAAATAAAAAAGGACTCATATATACCCTCGTTCTCTTACATCCGACCCAAACTCGCTTGAAAATAACACTCGCTTTATACTCGTATATACATATATTTTGAAAAATGCTCCTACCATTACCTACTCCGTCCATCAAGAAAGAAAAAAAAAACCCACTAGGAAAAACCATAACAACTATAAATGTGAATGAAAATGTAGAAATAATCGAGAAAAAATGAGAAAATAGTGCGCTGATGAAAATAAAAATATTAAAAAAAAAAAAGTAATTCAAAGTCATATAATCCTTGTAGGTAGAAAGAACTTACCGGCAACTTCAATTTCACAGAACGTTCCAGCTCCAACGGAATTATTCGCCACACAACGATACGTCCTTGCAATCGCATAATCCTCATCCAGGATATAAAAGCTCTTTTCCCCTTTAATTTTGCTATTGCTCAGATGCTCCACAGAATCGTTCTCCGCCTTAATTGACCATGAGAAGTCGGCCTGTTTGTTTGTTTGAGTGGACATTGAACGGTAGTGTAGCGTTGGTAGAGAGTACACGTCCATTTGAAAGGATTCAGGATATCACCAGAACAGCACAGAAGCATCAGCAGCAGCAGCAGCAGTAGAGAAAAAAAAAAAAAACAAATAAAAGAGTTTATTTTTTGCAAACGAGAGATTTTTATTTTTTCCTGTCTGATAGTTTGGTTTGGTTTTTTGATATATCCACATATAAACGGGGGATTGGAGTTTTTGAAAACTCTGAGATTGAAATTGAATAAACCTACACCGATCGGACCGACTGACTGGACTTGTGTAGCATACTTGCCGCCGCCTTTCGTTCGTTCGTAGGTACTATACAACTTACCTCTATGGGATTTCCGAATGCTGTGCATATTAACGTATCCTTATCGTCGATTTCTCGCCTCTCGATTTCACATTTTGGCTTAACTGGAAAAACAAAATCAGTGTATAAGAATCTATGTAGGACGCAGCAAGGATTTGTATTTTACTTATATGAGGATATAAAGGTACTACTCGTCCTCGCATACCTACATCGTTTATTTGCACTCTCGAATTTGTGAATGGTTGGGAGGGGAAGGAGAACATCGGAAGAAGAAAGGAGTGAAAGGAGCAATTTTGATTTTTAATTGAATCAGGATGTATGTGGAGAAGGTGGCAGGTTATTTAAAAAAATAAAACGAGGCTAAGGATTTCCAGAAGATTTATGAGTTTTGCGGGGTCTAGTGGATTCGAAAGGAAGCAAACAAGCGAACAGGAGAAACAAAAAATATCTACCTCTTGACCAGGCCAAGGGTGTTAACTCTTGGAAAATAATTTATTTTCTCTATTTTACTGGAAATTGGTCTGCTATTTTAAGGTATTAAAGCTGTACAAAAGTTGTATTTTTACTAAGTTAAAGAAAATCATTGGTATAGGAATATTTTTTTAAATTATACTATCATTCTGATTTATATAGAACTGGAATAGGAAGAAATATGTTTCATTCATTTGTCGCTACAACATCCGCGTTGTTATTTCCAAGAAGGCCTTAGAACAAAAAACTTTGCAATAGATATTTTTGGAAAATTAATTTCACTTCCGTAGAATAATTCCTGGAGAATACTATAGTATTCTAAACGAATGTACAAATAGATTGAGGACATAGTTGAGATTCAGGGAAACACAATACTAGGAAAATGCTCATTTTGACGAAAGTAATTAATAAAATATGCTAAACTTCTCAGAATTAACGCTGAAAACTCATAAGGCCCCATTCAAACACCGTCATGTTATTCAAAGTGACACGGAATTCAATACAAAACATGATAGAAATTTCCAATTCTAGGTAATTGATGGAATTATTTGCTTAAATGAATAAAATTAATTTTCACAAAAATATCGAAGTATTTTTATAAATTTTGCTTTAACTTTCTAGAACTGCAAGATTGATTTTACTCAAATCAATATAGGTTAGGGCTATGTTATAAGATGATAAGAATTTAAAGATTAAATTCGTAAAGTTATAGGAAATTCTAGAAAGGGATAATGGTGTTGTAAAAATGTAAACGTATTCTGCTGGCCATTTGGCTGATATTGCATACCTTGCTCTTAACAACAAAACACATAAATTCATTTCTTTAAAAAAAAAGAGGCTAGGATGCGACCCACACTGATAACTTCCCATCCCGTCTGTCGCTTGCTTAAAAGTTTGTCTATATGTATCAATTTTTACCAAATTTGCGTACTATTTTTTGTAGATTTTATTTTTTTATGAAAAAACGGACTGTTGGATTTTTATAAAAAAATTACTGAATATCGAAAACAATATTTTCTGTGAAATAAAATAAGTTTGAAGCCAATATTTGTAATTTTTGAAAAGCTACTTGAGTCGAAAGTAAATTCTTGCGAAGTTTTAATATTGTTTTTTTTTTAGGTTTTTATTTTTTGTAAAAAAAAACTTTCAATTCGATTTTTCTCAATATTTTATCGAATGTTGAAAACAATATTTCTTATAAGTTAAAATGAGTTAGAAGCCATTATCTCAAATTTTTGAAAAAAAATTTGAGTCGAAAATCAATTTTTACCAACTTTTGTTAAATTTTTTTTTGCTTTTTAATTTTTTGTAAAAAAAAACTGTCAATAAGATTTTTTTCAAAATTTTACTCAATGTTGACAACAATATTTTTTGAAAGAAAAAGGTAGTTAAAAGCCAATATTTCAAAGTTTTGAAAAGATATTTGAGTCAAAAATCAATTTTTACCAACTTTTATTAATTTTTCTTTTAGGTTTTTATTGTTTGTAAAAAAAAAAATGTCAGTTCGATTTTTCTAAAATTTTTTAGAATGTTGAAAACAATATTTCTTATAAGTGAAAATTAGTTGCAAGCCATAATCTCACATTTTGGAAAAGATATTTGAGTCGAAATTCAATTTTCACCAACTTTTGTTAAATTTTCTTTAGTTTTTAATTTTTGTAAAAAAACTGTAAATTAGATTTTTCGCAAATTTTACTGAATGTTGACAACAATATTTTTCGAAAGATAAAAGTAGTGTTAAGATAACATCTCAAAGTTTTGAAAAGATATTTGAGTCGAAATTCAATTTTTACCAACTTTGAGTTTTGTTTTTTTTTAGGTTTTTATTTTTCATAAAAAAAAATGTCAATCAGATTTTTCCCAAATTGTATCAGATATCAAAAACATTAACCTTCGTTGCACAAAATTGTTTTGGCGATGAAATCATTAGTCGTAAAATTTTCGAGGTGACAAATTTTTTTTCAGTTTTTTTGATTTATAAAAAAAACGGTTAATCGGATTTTTTTTCAAAAATATAATTGTTTTTTATCACGTTACAATATATTATATAAAATTTAATTCAAGTCTCTAGAAATATTGGTTCATGATATATTTAGGGTTAACCAAAATTTTCACCTTTTTTTAAAATGCTATGGTAAGAAACCACCCACGCAATTTTCTTGAGAGCCCTTTCCGCATTTTTCTGCCTTTTTATCTGTATAACGAAATTTATTTGAAGTCGATATCTCTTCTGGTTCTTGAGCTATGGACAGTGAAAAAAACGTCGCGAACGTACAGACGTACGGACGTACGGACGGACGAACGTACGTACACACGCACGCACAGACATGTTTCTAAAAATCTTTTATTTCGACTTTAGGGACCTTGAAACGTCGAGAAATGTCAAAATTTTCAATTCGACAAATCGGACCTATTACAATAACTTCCTATTGGAAGTTAATAACGGGTTACACATTTTGTGGTTTCAAAAATATAAAGCTGGAATTTGACATCTATCAAACTAAGTTTTTTAAACCAATTTTTTTTTTCAGTTGAAAGTCTGACATTTACGAAAATATAGATCGCTTAACTGTCGCACAACGCATAAAAATTGCTAAAAAAATCTAAAAAAATGGTAAATCTGCCATAGCCACATACATATAGTGGCTTAAGAGGAGATTATGGTTTACATAATCGTCTAACTACGCAAGCATTTGGTAAATTTGTGAAGAAATTTGAAGACACTGGATTTGTTAAAGCTATTGTGTAAGGCCTGTGCATTATCGTTGCGCTCGTACCACTGACAATATCGCTGGTGTATGTGAAAGTGTTGCCGAATCCCCGAATGTGTCAATTCCTTGTCGTTCTCAAGAATAAGGACTGTCTTACGGCATATTATGACAACAGCTGAAGCCAGCTGACCATTCACAACGTCGTAGATACATCGATGGCTGCTGTTAAAGAATACAACTTGGTGAATATGTGGTTTCAACAACACGGTGCCACATGCCACATAACTCGATTTGACACCGCTGGACTTTTTTTTGTGAGGCTACGTAAAAGACCGTGTCTATGCAGATAAACCTTTAAATCTTGAACACTTGAAAAACCAACATTCGTCAAGTTATGGCTAAGATACCACCCAATATGTGTCAAAATGTGTTCGAAAATTAGCTCAAAAGAATCTATGCTTGCAACTATTGCCGTGGTGGTCATTTAAATAATGTAGTGCTTAAGACATAATGTCAAAGTTCAAACTTTATAATAAAAAAGAAATATCATGAAGAAAAATATTTTATATGTGTTTTATTTACTTTTACTTTTGAAACCGCAACATGGATAACCCTGTATTATTTTTTTTAATATCAAAATAAAATCTCTTATTTGAAAACCCTTTGCATGAACAAAGTAAAAATTTGATATCTAGATGATGAAAATACTGCATGGAACCAATGGCGTACAAACGGAAAAAGTGACGTCATTGAATTTCACATTAACAATTATTATGATAAAAAGTAAGGTCATGAGATTCTTGACTCTTAACCCAATGTGCTAATGTCAATGATTTTTTAAGTGCAAAATTTCCTGATTTTGAGAAAATTTTACATTTTTAGAAATTACTTCTTTTTTTTGGAATTTGAAAAATCTTGGTAACATTTTCTTCGTTGAAAAATCAGTTACGCTACTTTTTCCTTGTAAATTTTCCTTACATTAAAAACGAAACATACGCTGGAAATATATAATTTTTCTTTCCAAAAGCTGACAATTTCTCACAATAGCTTTTAATCCGAATCTCTGCAAAAATTCTGAGTTTTAGTTGGTCAAATAACTCCCCAATCGAATTTTTCATGCACAAGTATAACTATTTTTAGTCTGTTTTGATTAAAAAAAGAAAGTCCTAGTTCAGATTATTTTCTTAATTTAAATGACATCAAATTGGTTACTTCATTAAAATAATTAAGTTGTTATGAGTGAATTTATTTTAATCATTTAAATTAAAATAATCACAACACATTAACTCATTAAAATTAACCACTTGACATGAACTCTTGTCTAAAACTTCATGACAAGCCTCAAACAATTCATCCATCCACCATTATACATAAGTATATAGATAGAAGCCTGATTGAATAGCCACCAATCAACGTGTTTTCAAAACCATCATTGACATGATGAAGAGCTTTGAAAGTCGCATCAATGACTTGGTTCAATCGTATAAAACACACATAAAATCCAACAAAAAAAGGATATGATTTAAAATTCAAACCAAAAATCTATAAAACAAAAAAATACATTTCACTTCTGGTAATGTCAAGCATACTCCTGACACGCCTCCCTACTGCTTCAATACAGTTTCCTACATATGTACATACATACGTACATAATAATATTTTGTGTTCGAAATTGAGATACTCACATTGTACATCGATAAATGTATCTGACACACTTGAGCCATGTTTGTTAAATGCCGCACAAGTGTATCGTCCTGTATCGTTCCTTGACATAGGATTATTTATAATCAGAGTGCTGCCACGATTAATCGTTTTATTGTTGAATCTCCACTCGTATGATGGTTCTGCAGATTAAAAAAAAAAATAAAAAAAAAATATTTGTTATGACAGGACGAACAACAATATTGGCAAAAGTTTCATAAACAGGACTTTTTTTGACAATGAGCTATATCCTGGTGAAATTCATATTTAAAAAAAAAAAAAAAAAAAGGATGTGAATTTTGAAATAACTCAACAGAGATAGAGAATGACAACTTACCAGGATTTGCTTTTGATTTGCACACTACTCGCCCGGGAATGTTACCTTCAAGGACATGCACAACCTCATCTGTCACTGTTGTGTTTTCTGGGGCATCTGCAAGGACAAACATCATACACAGGCTCGATTATAACTAAATATTCATCAAAGTGGACACAATTTAAAAATCGTATCGACTCTTAATCGAAACTTACATTCAATACTGAAGTATGTGGCACTTTTAATGCCAGGACCAACCGCATTGCTCGATGATACACACGAATAATTGGCGCTATCAACGTCAATGTCGAATCTCTTATTTGGCCATGCTGTCATATTGAAATGCTATTGGTATAGACGTAGACGAGAGCAAGCAACAGCCACGGCAACGACATCAGCAACAGGAACGACATTGACCACAATGACATGATAGAGAAAGAGGATAAGCGCGCAGGATAAGTGTCAAAGGAACAATTAATCAGGACACATCGTTTATAAAAAGGTACCTAGGTAGATACTTACCAGCACTGACATTACACTCTCAAAGTCCCCTGTTGCCGGGGAAGCAGCCATATATTCCTCCTTCACGAAATACCGCTCATTATCGGGTTCCAGGGCGATGCCATCCTTGTACCACGATATCGTACACCTGGGCACACATTCAATGCGACACATTAACGAGGCGTTCCGGCTCGAATACACAATGCCCGTGTACGGGAAGAGGTTCTTTATAAAAAATGGCGGAGCATGGACTTCCAGGTTGACTGTGGCCGGCACCCCATGGCCACCCTCGTTGTATGCATAGCAAGAGTAATTTGTGCGACTGTCCAGACCGACAGGTTCGACAGTCCAATCTTTGGTCACCACATCCTGCAGTGGACCGCGTCCACCACGAAACCAGCGGAATCTATCGCGAGACGAAACAATATTTCTAACATGAACAAATCGACCCCTTAGCAATGAGGTACTAGTCGTAGTAATACTACTACGAGTAGTTGTGTTAGTGTTATTATGAATGGCGGATGAGAATAATGATGAGGCGGAAGCGGAAACGGAATTATTAAAATTATAATTATAATTATCAGGACTCAGGGCTAAGGTTGTGAATTTGATGCATGCAGTTTGTGGCTTGTGTTCGTCGTTCTTTTTTTGATGGTCTACAAACCTATTCGATTCTGGATAGCCGGGATCATCGACAGAGCACGAGAAGCTGACGCTCTTCTTTTTCACTGCGATTAGGGGGAAGTGGGTGAGTGTTGCTTGTCCTGGTTCATAATGGACCTACAAATTGTATTACATTTATTTTTGTGAATTTATAATTGTGAGAGGTTTTTTTTTATTCTTACCATTAATTCCTTATCATCAGAACGTGGCCCCCAACCGGCTGAATTGAAACCTTCACATGAATAGTTGTAGAAAAAACCACGACCAATGCTCTCAAGGAGCAATTTACTAGGATCAATGTGACAAAGATCTTCCTGGGAGGAGAGAAACTAATGGTTAGAAATCATTTTGTTTTGCAATGAAATATGAATTTTTTGATCTCGATGGCTACGCAACGATGAAATGATGGATGATGTATACTTTTTGCTGATGCTGAATTTTCATCGACTTGTAGTCGATGGTTTACGAAGGACTACGGATGCGGTTAGTGTTGTGATTCTAATTAATACTCTGCGATCGTTACTCTAAGCTTAAATTTCATTTTTAATGCTAAACATAATATAAAGGCCTTGCGAGCAAAAATGGCGTAGCCTTGATTTTGAAAATTTAACCTGAGATAACATTGTTTTGGACTTAAGTCTAATTTTAAGACTATTTTTTTAAAATTAAACAAAAATAAGGTTATTTTTTGTTTTTCCATTACATTTTTTTGATAAATTTGGTAATTTTAGGATGATGCCAGTTTTTCTCTTAAGGCCCCATATTAGAGACTAAAAATACTATCAAGCACTTCAAAACTTAATTTTAAGATCTTTATTCTTTTAAAGAAATTCTGCCGGTATATTTATAAATTTTTTTTTATTTCAAAATATTGAGGCTAATTATTAAGTCTTGAAATTATTTAGAATTTTTCTTATGACTGTTTGTAATTTCAAATTTAGACTATACATTTTTTGAGCTTAAACTTTAGCCGTCCTAACTTTGGAAATATTATCGAACATCTCGTCTTCACTGTGATACAATATGACATTCATTTTTAAATGCGGTTAGTTCCAGCTAAGAACATTTCGAAAAAATGCTTATCCTTGTTTGTGGTTATAATTATATAGAGCCCAAGCTGTTAATTTTAACGGGTGTTTTTATTAAAGGTATAGAACAATAAAATGGAATAAAACAATAATAATGTTCTTAAGTTGACATGAAATTTACTTTATTCGTAAGATCGTACGGCGTTAAAATTTTTAAAAAGAGTTTTTGAATTGGCGCGGGTTGGTTTTGGCCGCCATTTTGTTTTAGTGACATCTGTCAAATCTTTTGTTTATTATTTAGTTGTTTATGCATAATTATCATGGCAAGTTACACGATTGAACAGCACGTTCAAATGATAAAACTTTATTATCAAAACGAGTGTTCGTTAACGCAAACGTTGCGCGCATTGCGCCCATTTAACGGTAGACGTGGTGGCCCTTCACAGTCGAATTTTCAACGTTTGGTGGTCAAATTTGACACGGCCGGTTCAGTAAACAATCAAGAACAATCGGCCGAGAACATCGCCGCGGTCCGTGAAAGTGTGCAGAACCCGAGGCACAAAAATTCGGTCTTTCGCAGACTTCAACTTGGTGAATTTTGCGTCGAGACTTGGCATTACACCCGTACAAAACTGACCCAGGAGCTCATGATCATAAACAACGCCGTTTGTTCGATGACTGGGCTTCGAATTGTTTGGAAGAGGACACCAATTTTGTCCGAAAAATCATATTGAGTGACGAGGCGCATTTTTGGATGTATGGCTGTGTTAACAAACAAAATTTTCGTATATGGGACGACACCAACCCACGCGAGGTTCACCAGGTGATAATGCATCCTCAAAAAGTTACCATTTGGTGTGGATTTTTGGCCGGTGGCGTAATTGGTGAAACGACGTTAGTGAGGCTGTTACCGTGAACAGCGAGCGCTACATAACGATGATAACTAATTTCTTATGGCCCAAATTGAACCATATGAACCTAGACGATATGTTGTTCCAGCAGGACGGTGCTACGTGCCACACAGCAAACGCCATAACATCTACACACAACATCCACCCGCCCTTATTAAAAAACACTATATATGATTGTTGGAATATAACCAACATAGCTGGCTCAGACGTAGTCTAATCTAAAGGTCCAATTCTCGATGACTTTTCCCATTATTTGTGGCTGTATATCGGTAATATTGAGGCAAATGTTGTACTTGAAGCAGCCAATCAATTTACAAACATATCTCCGCAGAAAATACTTAAGCGTTAAATTGCAATATCTTGAAGACCAATTCACGGGTCCGTAGAATGGAACTATACTTTACCCAAACGTTTTCTTCAATAAATCAATTGTAGCTCGAGATGTTTGATAATACGTTGTGCCTCCACCTTTTTATTGAATCACATCTCCTTCACATTATGAAAAAGTAAGAAATCATGGGTCCAGAGTGGTCACCGTTGACTGTAACGTTCTTGCAAGCATTATTTTCGGAGAAGCACGGACCACTTATTCTACCAACCCATGAACCACGCACCAAACAGTCAGTTTTTGTAGATATAACAACGTGTACTCGAGGATTATTATAACTCCCGTATTATATATTGTAGTTTCATCTATTGACTTATCTATTCAACAAAAAGCGAGCTTAATTGTTAAGAAAAATTCGTTTTTGAAAATTAGCATATGTATTTCGACTAGAACCATGATTTTCTGCACACTTTGGCAACATTGTTTAGACTTCAATCTATTCATGTTGAAAATGCCAAATCAAACTTAAAGTAAACCACTTGACAGCTGACAAAATGGCTGACAGTTAAAATAGTGCTACCAAAACAAAGTTATGTACCTCTAAAAAAGTCACCCGTTATTTGATTTCAAATAACTTTTGAAGAAAAAATTTAGTTTTTTTAAATTCTAGTGATGAAAAATGTTTGCCCAAATAATTAAAAATAATAAATTCCAGGGAAATTATTACGAGTATTCACTTCAAAAAATTTCCAAAGAATCTCAATTTCAATGGAGAACTTCATTTATACACCCTGAAAACCTGTAAAATGTACTTTTTTATTTTACGCTTGAAGGCTAAACTACTTTTTTTTCAAAATTGCATTTAGTGTTGGAGTTTTTAGCATAGAACTATTGTTAACACTTTTAGTGCTCTAGTTTAAAAAAAAACGGATTTTTAAGGTAGGGTTAAGGACGAAATTCTGGTTTAATTCACTTTTTGGAAGTATCACAAATTTTTGATCTAATTTCCCTGGGCACATATTTTTTACTTTTTTTAATTATTTCATCAAATTTTGTTCTTTTGTAAAAAAAGCTTTAACAAATTAAGAGTAATGTTTTTGTTATTATTGTAAGATTTTTTTCAAGTTAAATTTAATTTTCTTAGTTCTATTCTTTTTTTTAAGTCAAAAATGATTTGAAAAAAACAAAAATGTTTCATGAATATTTTTTAAAGCTAAATGTATGTATATAGTTATTAAAAGAAATATATGCAAAGAAGCTATAATGTTGGCGCTTTTTCAACTTTTTTTTGCTCAAAATTGATGTACTTTTCTGCAGCTACATTTTTCATAGTTCAAATTTCAAAATTAATAAAACTGATTATAAGCTAAAATCATTAGAACGCTGATATTTTTCAATAACTTAAAGCTTTAATCAAAGTTTAAAAAATGGTAAATAAAGCAAAAACTACTGAAATTAAAATTAAAAGAAGATATTAAAAATTTTCAAAATCAATTCAAATCTACATAAAATTCGCTTTTATATTAATTTATATTTTAACTAACTAACTAAGTTATGCATAAATTGTTTGTTAAAACTTACATTTGTTTCAGAACAATCAGGTAACTCCTTTAGTAGCGATGAATTAGCATACCAGCGTACTTTTGTCAATTGCGATGGATTCGCATCGACAATATTACAATAAAGTGTAACATTTGATTCGTCACTTTCTTTAACAGGTCCTTCGGGTGTCATTAGAACTTCAACAATTGGCACATCTTTACATAAAAATAATAAAGTTAAATATTATAGGAATTTCAAAAACATATTCATGTACATAAAATTAAATTTATTAATAAACTAAACATCATCTCGTATAAATGAATATTTCTTGTGTGTGGTTGAAATTCTATTTAAAACTTACATTGTACATCTAATTCAATTTGTGTTTCAGAAACTCCTTTGCCAGTTGTAATGGAATTTGATAAATGACATGAATAATTGCCAATGTCTCTTTTGTCAGTTGATTTTATGACAAGTGCAACATTCTCTGAATTACCACCTTCATATCGGTCAGTGTCATTGACATTTACTAAATCTGTATTACGATACCTGAAAATATAACAAATTATATTCATAAGTTAGAATATTGAGGAAATTAAATGGAATTTAAAATAATAATAACAAGAAGTAAAATATCCAATCAAATATTTATTAAATTTTGAGGTTCAAATCAATAGAATTTACAAAATGTTACGAATTATTCGGGTTGAGCCCTCATATTATACTCTTCTTAGAAATAATAATTTTGGTTCTAACTTATTTCAATCTTGGTTATGTTTCTAAGAAAGACTTTGGCTTTTAATTAAAATATGAATAACTAAATAAATTTGTCATTCGAAGATTTTTGGCAAGATTTTATGAATTATTATTTAATAAGAGGTTTCATTTTGAATAGTTTGTAATTGGGACAGCTGCCACTTTTTAAGCTGTCATATTGAAAACCTTGATAATTAAAAACTGTTCCATTATTAAAATAGAACAATAAATTCTTTGAGAAAGTACTGCAATTTTCAAAATATTGTTTAAAAAAATAGTGAAAACTTTACAGTCACTGTTCGAAAGCTTAATCTCTTTTTGGTCGGTTTTTAGCACTTCTCGAGTGCGAGTAGAACTGTCACATTTGAAGTTAAAAATATTCAAGAATGACAGTTGAAGAGTCTCTCCATGTCAATGTGTCATTTTTTGGTGTGGTTTATGAGATGGAGCTGTGATTGGGGGCCAAGAGGGTCTTATTAAAAAGGATTAAGCCGAAAGTCTTACAGACTTTAAAAGCATACTTGTTCGAAAATGAAAATTTGTTGCACTAATGTGACTACTGATTTCTTATAACAGGAATTTAAAGGAATTGATGTTTAAAGAAGAAAAAAGACAGAAGAAAAATTCCTACAAGTACCAGGAAACATTTTCTGACCGTATGTTATTTCTCAAAGAAATATGTCTATCTTTCACAACCAGTTTAAGACCTTAAAGATGGAATTCGTGGTAATATCAGGTTTTTCAATAAAAGCGCTACAAAAGTTTTTTTTAATAAAACGAAAACGGTTTTGTATATCAATGAAATTCTTTTTTCTTGCGAAAGTACATTTGATGCCATTATGTATGGAACTCGACTTCTTTTGCATGGCCACGCCGGGCAGGCTTACAGAAGTCCAGACGCTCAACCCAACGGTTTTCAAGCATAAATCGGTCGATACTGCTGCAATTTCACGTTCGATATTCAAACAAAGTTCATCAATCGTGGCTGGCTTGTTGGCATAGACCATAGACTTGAAGTAGCCCCACAGAAAATAGTCTAACGGCCGGCATCAAATCGCACAACCGATGTGGCCAAGCGACTGGACCAGTTCGTGAGATGAACACGTTCTCAAAACTTGGTTTCCAATAAATGTGCCATTCGCTGTGTGGCTTATATCATCCAATTGCCAAAAACATTTGGTTATCATTAAACGGTAGTGATTCCCATTCACAGTAACGATCCGGTTTTGATCATCACGGAAGAAGTACGACCCAATGACGCAGCCGGCCCATAAACCACACCAAACCGTAATTTTTTCGGGATGCAATGATGACTCATAGTACGTGTGGATTGCTGCCTGACCAATACCGCATATTTTGTTTATTGACGAAGCCATTCAGCCAGAAATGAGCCTCATCGCTGAAGATGATTTTTCGATGAAAATCTGAATCATTTTCAAGTTGTTGCTTAGCCCAATTTACGAACATACGACGTTCTGGTGGTCAAGCGGCTTCAGTTCTTGCGTCAATTTAATCTTGTAAGGATGTAGGCCAAGATGTTTTTGCAAAGTTCGCCACAATGCCGTCACAGAGATGCCCAACGCTTGAGAACGACGTGTGAGTGACACATTTGGACTTTCTGCAACTGAAGCCTCAGCGGCAGCAATAGTCTCGACACTAAGGGCACTTCTTTGTCTCACTGACCCGGGAACATTTTGTACTGTGCCTGTGGATTCAAATTTGTACACTAGACGCTCAATTGTTGATCTGCTAGGACGATTATGACGACCATAAATTGGCCTTAGCGCGCTCTTAACGTTGAGGCCACTGACTCCGTAGTAAATTTTAATAGTTTCGACTCGTTGTTGGCTCGTATATCTGTATAAATGTCAAAAGAAGAATCTCTAATTTTGTATCGTCCTTGTTGAAAAACCCTGTACAGTGTACAAGGCATACATCCGCAAATGTGCTAATTAGTAATGAAAAATTTCATAAAAAAGATATGATGCTGCAACTGTAACCTTAGCGACCATTTTGTTGACACATTTTTTATTATTGTTGTTGAAATAAAATAAAATTTATTTCTCTTCAAAAAATAATCCTTCTTTATTATGAAACTGAAGTAAATTAACATTTCTTAAAAATCAATTAAAAAAGGTTCGTATACGCCCAGGGTACCACTCTCAAATTATCGTTTTTAAGTATTTTGACGTCATCGTTTTTGTGTGCCGAAATTTAAGTGTATGATATAAAAGCTTCCAAGAAAAACGGTTTTACTCTTGCAATGTATGTACATATGTATAAACTAACACAGAAAGTTTTTTCATAGGAAAAAACACTGTTTTAAGTCCCAAAATAACAAATAAATAACTAACAACAATTGTTAAGCATTAAAATTCTCCAGAAAAATTTTTATTTTTTGACTCATTCAAAATTTTCAAACTTAGAATTATTCAAAGTTTATTTCATAAATTTGTTCTATTTTTATAGAATCCAAATGATTTCAAATGAATCAACACAACAATTGATATAAAAGTTTTTAAATAGAATAAATGGACTTTGACGAGAAAATTCCCATACATTAAAAGAAAAAATTAAATTTATGAGGTCAGATTTTATAAATCTGAAAACCTATAAATGGAATTCCATGAAATATAATTTTCAAGCTTATCATAATAACAAGAGCAATTAAATCACTGACAAAACTGCCTGCCTATGCAAATGACAATCATAATATTCTATCAACAGCCTTGTCAAACATGGTTGTCAATCAATTAACTTGAAAATTTATTAATATTCAACAGCCCAACGCATATAATAACGCCCACACCTTCCCCCTCTATCCAGGGATCGATCGAATCTCGACCAAAAGCCTCGTTATTGATAAAAATTGAAAACGTAAATTGAATTATTAATTCAACGGTATAGTAGCTAGTTTCTGCAGATTTAATCAAAGGCGGCCGCGGCGCGCGTGGCATGGCGTGGATGACGTGGCGTAGCAGTATGTCGGTGGCTCTATGCGTTACGGCATATTTTAATTTTAATGGTAAGTTATTTTACAAAAAAAAAGGACTTAATTGTGCCAGATAAGTCGTATAAAAGAGTTCTACTCGTACATAGGCCCACCTTGATATCGACCATAACTACTGAGGGTTATTATATTTTACTAAAACCTCTCAAGCCATATGCAAGGACGCGTAGGTAGGTATACATATGTTGAAATAAATCCTCCTCCTACTATCGTCCTTTCATTAAATTTGTATGTGTATGTATGTACATATTTCCCAGGATCATAATAATTATGCACAGTCAATCACGTATTGTGGTCAACTTGGTGATTTTCCTTTGCCAACCCACATATCCGTCCTATTCTCATTATGAAAATTTATAAAAGGTATAAATTAGTGGCTTTTCATATCCTGTTCCGCTTTGGAACGCTGCCGTTGCGCCGCTCCACCACGCCATCGTTTGCCATCAAAACAAAAAAAAATCACGTACGGCCATCATATCCTTCATCGGTTTCACATAAATTGGTAATCTATCAGGCAGGACGATATGATGGATGCATTGTTCAGATACATGACACAGTCCCTATACCGGCTTTGTTTTGTGCTTTATATAGAATAAAGCCCTATAGCATCAGCATCACATAAGGATATCATGAAAAGTTCATGTCCTGTAAATTGTGCTATGTGACACAATGAAAAAAAAAAAGATGTCCGCTGACTATCACTGATGACAAGGATACAAAAACAAAAGAGAAGGACGCGACCGCAACCGTGAAGTATGATGGTGTCTCTCTGTCTCTCACTGCTGCTGCTGTGGCAGGACACACAGTGAGTTTTATCACCTCGTTTGTTCCTTGTTGTATTTTTTTTTTTGTTGCCGAAGCCGATAAAGATTGGTTTCGCACCTTTCTCCTCATCGGCGCGCAGCCATTGGGCTATCCGCACCCCATACTTGGTAATTAAAATTAATTATTCTTGTTCGGGCAGATTTATGCGACTTTGCTTTCGCATTAAATTAACGATCCTGGAAATTAATGTGACTGTGACTACAGCAGGCAAGCACATTCTATAGTGGTTAGTCATGATGTGTTGGATGGTTGTTGGTTGCCAGAATCCTGCGTTGCTCTATATCTATGTACATGTTACACAGATATTGAAGGACGATATTCATATATAGCACATAGTTGAAAACCTTGCTGAGATATGATTTTAATGGACAACATTTCTGTGGGGATATTACCTGACTTGGCCAAAAAATAGGAATCCTTTCAAGGATAGCTTACACAGAAAAAAAAAACAAATAAATTAAATGAATATCCATTACGTGCAGTCCAAGAGGATGAAAGTAATTATTATTAAAATTCTTTCGGTATACCTAGAAGCGGTGAGAGCACCGCGAAATTTTTTGGAGGTATGTGTTTTAAGTTACATGGAACACGCGCTTAATCCAAGGACAGCTATTTATATGTTGGTTTTTACAACAGAAAAATTTTATCTAGAGGTACAAAACTATGAAAAGACTACGAGTTGCTGATGTTGGCAGGAGTCTGAGAAATATTTAAGGATTTTGGCTCTGAAATAAATTTCTTCTCGAGAAACGTGAAATTTGATGGAAATGGAAAACAAGGGACTGATTGGTAAGCTGCTTAATTTTTTGATTTGATGTGATTCCCGAAATTAACTTTCCATGAAAAGTCGGAGATGATGGTTAAGTGGCTGCAAATATTCAGCGTTTTAATTTCAAGTTCTTTTATCAGTTAAATTCAGATATTAAATTTGGTTTCAAGCTTGGTTAATTTAACAAGGTGCACTCTTCATTCAATTTCTTAAAAGTCTAGGCATGAGTTACAGAATTCAAAAATATATTCATTCAGAAAAAACGTCAAAATCAGTTTTGAATACAAATCTGGTTAAAATAACAAGGTGCCCTTTTCAATTCTTAAAAATCATTGGAATAAGCTATACCTACACCTTCAATATATTGAAATTGACAATTCTTTTCACCATCAAAAATGTTGATCAACATGAAATCTTCACAATTTAAAATGATCACATTATTAATTTGACCAGATTAAATTACTTCGCGATTGTGTTAATCTATTTTCACCAATTGATTGAAAATAGAATTCTGGAAAATTGCCGTTCCATCAATTTAAATAAGTTGAATGTATTTTTAAACATATTATCACTTTCCAAATCATTTGTCTGCCTTTTTCATTTTCTATTGAATAATTCAAATATATATTTCCAATAATCTATTTACCAAAATTTAAATTAGATTATTTTAATTAGATGAAATCACGCAGCATTCGGTCAAAAAGTATCAATTCTACGTAAAGTTATAGACATCATACCTAGGCTTATAGTATCATATCGTGCACTCGTTTAATTAACGGGGCATATTAAGAAAATTTAATCATCATCGTATAGTATCGTTTCGATTTTGATTCGACTTTTCCAAAGCTCGATTAGCAAATAATTTCTATTTGATCGCTTCCCAAAAACTATTACCGAGTTGGTATAAATCGAAATATCTATTCATGCAAAATAATTACAAAGTGAAATTCTTCGTGATGTGGGGGAGGTGGATGTTGAAATACCAAAGCACCTAACGAAAAACCCCACTTTTAACAATTATTATTTAGCTTTTCCCGAATTACTTTCTATTATACAGGAATTGTACATCAGCTTAAAAATCGAGCCATTTATTGTTTTGTGCATCGCAGCCTCTTTAGCGGCACCGCGCCACATACCTTCACAGCTCTATCTCTATGTGTAATTGTGTGTTGATATTAACCAGAAAAAGGGAACATCAGTTTCATTTCATCCCCCTCCCCACCATATATACAAAAATATCATCCCAAAATCATCATCCTTGATTATAATTTTCCACATCATCATTCACATCATCGAGCACACAACAAAATCACATCATATCCTCCCCTCTCCTCCCCTTTTCCACCCCTCTGTGAAGTCCTGTACCATCATCATTGCCAATGCCAATTACTATTGCCATAGAGATTTTTGCCTAAAGTAAGCAATATTCAGCATCAAAATGGCATCATTCAGTGACGCGGATCATATCAATTGTGCAACCAGATACTAATCAAAAACAAATATCGAATAACTGTAGATAGGTAGGTAACTAGATATAACGGTATACAATGTACATACCACAGAAATTGAATGCTATGAACGTGCTGCATGGCACAACTGAAAGGACAAGGACATGCAAATGAATCACTCAGAATTTTCTAAAGTGAATTAGATCCTGGGGTTTTTTGGGATATTCTATACGTGCAAAAAGAGGCCATATTCAATGTTCGAGGGGCTGGAAATGTCAATGAATTTCACCAGACAGGCAGGACGCCAAAAAAATGAAGTAATAAAGAGGTTCAATATTTAGAAGTTGATTTAACAGAAAATATGAAAAGAGGGTTATTCGAAATGAGCTCATAACATGAGTGAAGATACAATTTAGAAAATATCTTACAATACTTTTTATACTTTATAGATGATAACATCTGAAAAAATAACATACAAATTGAAAAACCCATTCAAATTTTGAATATCCCAGGTATTTGCGAAAGCCATAACTTCATACAAAATTTTTTTTAATTAAACTTTCAACATAAATGTAACAGGACTATGTTAAAAATTATAATCTATGGATATAATATGGAGTGGGATATTCGGAATTTATGGGTACAATGAATTCTAAATTTAGATTTGAATGTTTTAAAACAAACTTTTGAAAAATCTTGTTATAAAGTGAAATTGAAAATTGAATAACCCTACAATTTCAAATACCAAAATTTAATTAGCTATTGGTAATAAAAGTTTTTAGAAAACCTGTCAATCCATAAATATTCTATGTTCTCATGGAGTTCTCATTCAGTTTAAGATTTCTTAAAAAAGGGATTTTCACTAAAACTGCATTGTATGTATGTATGTATGTATATGGAAAAATGTAATTTACAGTTTTTAGAATATGATGTTACAACTAAATTCAAATTGATCATGAGTATATTTAGAAAACCCAGGCACAGTTTTGCGAAAAACTCTACAAATACATGAAAATCAAAAATGGGATATTCACTAACAATTTTATTTGCATGCTTAAACATGAAATTTAACAAAATAAATTTAGTAAAAGTAAAGGAAATGAAGAATTGAATTGATTTATGTATGTAAAAAAATGGGATATTCACTTAAAAACTTTCTAAACATGAGTTCCTTCATAATAGGGCATTCAAAATATAACAAAAAATTAATAGATATTCAATTGCTTTGTTATGATATTGATAAAATCAAGAAAATCTGAATTAAGATTGAATATTATAGTTTTTTTATGTTATGTTAAAGACAAAGAATTAGAGGAAAAAAAGCTGGATTTTTCAAAGTTAAAAGCGAAAAATTTCAAAAATTAAAATCTCAGTAATCCAAAATATAGAAATAACAAGGTACTGAAATGGAGTACCTGAAAAATATGTGAAATGAATCGTCTTCCATTTTGCATAAACAGTCAATATTAAAAAAAAAAACATATGTAAATAATATAGAAAATGGGTTATTCACAAAATATAAAGTTTTCAAGCTTATTCATGGTCAAAAAATTAACATAATGTTCATTTTGTTTATTTTTTCCTCCAATGCTATCGATAAGTGAAAAAACAGATGAGACATTCGCAAGAAAATAAAACATAGAATGTATTAAGAACACAAGAAGTTTTTGAAAAAGCAAATATATGAAACTGATAATAGGTTTAAGGGAAAACAGGAGTAATAACCAAAGACTGGGATATTCAGACAAAAAATAATTTAAAGTGCTAGAAACTGAGCCTATACAGAAACACAAGAAAGTTATGGCAAAGTATTACGATTTTGAATGCATTTTCAATATTTAAAAAAATACTATAAATGGGATATTCATTTTAATAGCATTTTTAGATGAAATATTTTCTTTTACTTGTATGATGAAAGATACAAGTAAAAGAAAATATTTAACAAATTTGTAGTTTTTTAAACACATTTCAAAATGACAATGTTATACATATTTGAATTCTTGGTAAAACATATTCTTGCAAAATTCACCTTGTGCTAAATTGTTGCTGAGATACCCTTAAAATTTTTAATACAATTGCGATTCCTATTGCTACAATAACTTTTTCCTTAAATTTCAAACACACAAAACCATCAAAACGTCAATGATGATACAACATGATGTCAGTCTAGCTAGGGTTTTGGAATTTCTATAGATAGAATAGAGAGATTTCATCTCTCATCACCCTGGCTATAATATATAAAAAGCTAGCTTCGATTGGGGGTACAAAAAGTCTATACTTTCCCTCTTTTGTTACTGTTATTTGTTGCTGTGTAAATTGGATTTTGTATTTCAATTAATTTCGTTGTCCCTCTGTACGTTTTGTTGAAACTACATGTATAGAGTTTATATACATATGTATGAATCTAAAACGAGTTAGATCAAAATTTAAGCTTTTGTCCAAGTCCATGTCTAACTTGATTAAAATAAAAATAACAAAAATATACATAAAACTAAAAATACCAAGGATAACATTCAATGTGTCATTTTGTGGTTGATGGTTATAGTTAAGGTATAACCAAGCCAGGAAATAACATTTGTTTTGAAACAACATTCAAATGCAGCCTTTGGGTGTAAGCCTCAGCATATAAATGTATATATGGGTGTGTATAAGGATATCAACAGGACAAGAGAGTTTTCATATATTTTCATACCTTAAATTGTTTAAAATGAACAATAACACCTATCGTGCATATCTGTTGTACTGTACAGTACATATAGCATCAGGACACACCACAACATATCCTCATATATTTATGTACATAGTTAAAGGATTTTTGTTGGCAATAACCAAAATACCATATCTGTCAGCTTGAAAACTTCAAATGACTTCTATAGGTTTTGACATTTAGTTTGTACAGCACTTCTACAAGTTTTCTAAATTTATGAAGAATAATATTGTGATAGAGAGATTTTGTTGTTTTTAAGGAATTTATTTATCCTTTCTATAAAGATGGATTGGTTATTGTATGTTTTGTGAAGATATTTATTCATTTTATAAGGAAAACCGAAAATTTTTGATCTCAATTATTGATTGATTTATAAGGGATGGATAAATAAATATACCGAATATTTGCTGAAACATTGTTTTATTCTTGTATATATTATTATTTATTATGATGGAGTTTGTTAGAGAAATAATTTTTGATAGACACAATTTATTTATTTTCTTTGATGATTTAGGAATTTATATTTATTTATTTTTTTGGAAAATCAAGGCACAGTATTTTGTAAATATTAAATTCTTCATTTGACAGAGAAAATTAAATAGAACACTTTCATATAAATAATAAAAGATTCTAATAAGTTTAAAAGAAACGATACAATTGCTTAGACATTGAAAATCTTTTACGCTTGAGATCTTATAAGGATTTTTGAATACAGTCTTTTCAGTTTTTGAACTTATTTTACTTATAAATGCTAAATTGTCTATTTCAAACAAAAAAATAGAATAAAAGCGACTGTACTTAAATGAAAATTGAATTTACCAACAAACAAATTTATAAGGGCGTTTTTGAAGGTTTTTCAAAGAATTAAGTTTTAAATATATTCTAGCCAAATAACTTTTTTTTGAACACACTCCGTCTTATGAAACATTAAAAACACATACGTACATGTACATTTATTTTTGAATTTTAAACCCAATTCAAAAATGTTGTTACAATTATTTTCAATTCATCCTCATCTTTCGAATCCCTTCAAATGTTAAAAAAAAGTTGAAAATCAATTTAAAAATAACAATATGATCCTTGATTGTATTTTTTTAAATTAAAAATTGTGAGCATACACAAATTTGAAGTTGGACGATGTTTGGTTAAATGTAACAAAATTGCTTGGCTCCCGAGTTTCTTAACATGAAAACATCGCTTCGATTCTTAAAAAAAAATGATGAAGGTTTTGAAGAATTAATTGTAGAGACATTTTAAAAAGTATGCAATCCAACATTAAAACTTTAACTGTTTTTGTATGTTTCAGGCGTTCAAGCAATTTTGAAACATTTTTAACTTCCCATAGAAAGTGATTGCAATGGGTCCGATTTGTCAAATTGAAAATTTTGACATTTCTCGACGTTTCAAGGTCCCTAGAGTCGAAATAAAAGATTTTTAGAAAGATGTCTGTGTGTGAGTGTGTACGTTTTTTCGTCATCCATAGCTCAAGGACCAGTAGAGATATCGACTTCAAATAAATTTTGTTATACATATAATATTTCAGAAAAATGCAGAAAGGACTCTCAAAAAAATTGCGTGGGTGGTTTTTTTACCATAGCAGTTTAAAAAAAAGGTGAACATTTTTGCTAACCCTAAATATCTCATGAACCAATAATGCTGGAGACTTGAATTAAATTTTATATTACATACTGTAACGTGATACCAAACAAGTATATTTTTGGAAAAAAATACTATTAACGGTTTTTTTATAAGTAAAAAAAAATGGAACAAAAAGTATCACCTCGAAAATTTTACGAATCAAAAATGATTTTATCACTAAAACAATTTTGTGCAACAAAAAATAACGTTTTTAACATCTGGTAAAATTTTGAAAAAAATCGAATAGACAGTTTTTTTTATAAAAATTGAATTTCGACTAAAATATCTTTTTAAAAATTTGAGATTATGGCTTCCAACTTATTTTTTCCTATAAGAAATATTGTTTTCAACATTCGGTAAAATTTTGAGAAAAATTGAATTGACAGTTTTTTTTAAAAAAATTAAAAACCTAAAAAATATTAACAAAAGTGGGTAAAAATTGATTTTCAACCTAAATATTTCTTGAAAACTTTGAGATATTGGCTTCAAACTAATTTTATCTTATAAGAAATCTTCTTTTGAAAATTCGGTAAAATTTTCAGGAAAATCGAATTAACAGTTTTTTTTACAAAAAATTAAAACCTAAAAAAAAATTAATAAAAGTTCGTAAAAATTGATTTTTGAATCAAATATCTTTTCAAAACTTTGAGATATTGGCTTTAAACTACTTTTACCTTTTAAAAAATATTGTTTTCAACATTCACTAAAATTTTGAAAAAATCGAACTGACAATTTTTGTACAAAAAATTAAAAACCTAAAAAAAATTTAACAAAAGTTGGTAAAAATTGATTTTCGTCTCAAATATCTTTTCAAAACTTTGAAATAATGGCTTCTAACTAATTTTAACTTATAAAAAATATTGTTTACAACATTATGAAAAATTTTGAAAAAAATCGAATGGACAGTTTTCTTACAAAAAATAAAAACCTAAACAAAAAATGTATAAAAGGTATTAAAAATTAATTTTCGACTCAAATATCTTTTCAAAACTTTAAGATATTGGCTTCAAATTACTTTAATCTTTTAAAAAATATTGTTGTCAATATTAAGTAAAATTTTTAAATTAATCGAATTGACTGTTTTTTAACAAAAAAATTAAAAACCTAAAAAAAATTTAACAAAAGTTGGTAAAAATTGATTTTCGACTCAAATATCTTTTCAAAAATTTGAGATAATGGCTTCCGACTAATGTTAACTTATAAAAATATTGTTTAAAACATTTTGACAAATTTTGAAAAAAATCGAATTGACAGTTTTTTTACAAAAAATTAAAAACCTAAAAAAATTTAACAAAAGTTGGTAAAAATTGATTTTCGACTCAAATATGGTTTCAAAGATTTGAGATAATGGCTTCTAACTAATTTAAGCTTATAACAAATATTGTTTTCAACATTAGGACAAATTTTGAGAAAAATCGAATTGACAGTTTTCTTACCAAAAATAAAAACCTAAAAAAATATTATAAAAGTTATTAAAAATTGATTTTCGACTCAAATATCTTTTCAAAACTTTAAGATATTGGCTTTAAACTACGTTAATCTTTCAAAAAATATTGTTTTCAACATTTTGTAAAATTTTGAAAAAAAAATCGAATTGACAGTTTTTTTTACAAAAAATTAAAAACCTAAAAAAAATTTAGTAGTACCCGTGGCATTATGGTTAGTGCGTTGGACTATCATGCCAGAGGTCGTGGGTTCGATCCCTGCCTATGCCATCTAAAGTTTTTTCACGGGTACTGCCTCTTGCGAGGAATTGACAAATTCTCCAAGAGTAATTCTTGTCATGAAAAGTGCTTTCTCAAATTAGCCGTTCGGATCTCTGACAACAGTACTCGCACACAGGAATGGTTGAGAGTTGTAAGTCACTAGGCCCTAGTTCTCAACGGACTGTTGCGCCACCCAATTTATTTATTTATTTTATAAAGAAAAATTAACAAAAGTTGGTAAAAATTGATTTTCGACTCAAATATCTTTTCAAAAATTTGAGATTTTGACTTCCGACTAATTTTAACTTATAAAAAATATTGTTTAAAACGTTTTGAAAAATTTTGAGAAAAATCGAATTGACAGTTTTTTTTTTACAAAAAATAAAAACATTAAAAAAAACAATACTAAAACTTAGTAAAAATTTACTTTCGACTCAAAAAGCTTTTCAAAAATTACAAATATTGGCTTCAATCTTATTTTTTTTCACAGAAAATATTGTTTTCGATATTCAGTAATTTTTTTATAAAAATCCAAAAGCCCGTTTTTTCATAAAAAATAAAATCTACAAAAAATAGTACGCAAATTTGGTAAAAATTGATACATATAGACAAACTTTTAAGCAAGACAAATCGACAGACGGGATGGGAAGTTATCAGTGTGGGTCGCATCCCAGCCTCTTTTTAGTAATTTAGTCTTGAATGGACTTGAGAAAGATTATCAGTATGAAGTTGTTTATACTGACTTTTTTAAAGCATTTGAAAGAGTCAATCATGATGCCTGACCAGGGTTTGAACATCAGTAACAAAATTTCGGAATAGATTTGCAGCAAAAGTGAAGTAAATCAAAAATTTCCGAAGTAGATTTCAAAATGAAAGAAAAACTCAAGTTTTCAAAAACTGTATTTTTAAAAAAAATTTATCTAACTGAAATAAATAGGTATTTTTAACAAAAAAAATCACATAAATTCATTCAGACTTGAATACCTTAAACTTAATATCTTATACACTAAATTAAATAAGAAATTAGTATAATTTTCAAAAGCTATATTTTTAACAAAAATATTAATTTTTTTTAAACAAAAAATGAGTCTGAATTACAGCCTTTGGTGCACATTGTTTTAGTTAGGGACTCCGGATACCTGACTTATGAAGATAAATAAAGTAGGTTTTCACTCAGACTTTTTAAAATGGCTAAATTCGTACTTAAGGGATCGTATTCAGTACGTTCGTACCGCACCGGTATATCTACCGTCGGGTGTCCCTGACATATTTTTAAATTCAAAGTGCTTTATGTACGCGGATGATCTAAAAGTATTTCGCTGTATAAAATCTGAACATGATTGTTTTCTTCTGCAACAAGATCTTGATCTTTTATCGGGCTGGTGTTTAACTATAGCTCTTTACATTTAAACATTTCAAAATGTCAAAGCTAAACGTTATCTCGAAACCGTGGTCCAAATAATTGTATCTATAAAATCAATCACATACAATTGTCCGTTATAACTTTTAAAAAAGATCTTGGTGTGATTTTTGACAAAATCTTGACTTTTTAAAGCATATACATTTTTAGGTGCTAAATGCAGTTAAATGTTAGGTTTCATATTGCGTAAGTTTTCCGATCCACACACCTTAAAGTGTTTATATTTTGATTTTTATATTAGAATCGAAAGGACCCAAAAACATTTTACGAGAGTTGTAGTGAAAAGACTTCAATGGGTCATAGATCTTCCTTCCTACGAAACGAGATGTAAATTACTTTATATTTTGCCTTTTAACATTCGTAAAAAGTTCATAGAGGTTATATTCATTAGTGAAATATTAGCAGACAATAATGTTATAGTATTCAGATTTTAAAATGAAGTTCTTGATAATTTTTCATTTAAGTTTTGCTAATAAAGCATTATTTTTTCATTATATTTAACTTCTGAACCAACATCATTTGGTCAATGTTTTTACTTAAAAAAAATTCTCTTTGAACAGTAAAAAAGGAAAAAGAAATTTAATTCAATTACTCTCAGTATATCAAAGTCTCTTTTCTTCGAATTTTTTAAAAGTTTTGTACCTATACGAGTTTTTGTGTAAAGTAAACAATAACAAAAAACTTAAAAAACACACTACACCATAAATCTCTTTTGTTTACCTACATGTGTTTGCTTTGATTACAAAAGTGCACCGCAATGCCCGTGGCACATATACTGTACACAAAAAATATACTATAAAAATAAGTCTGACAGTGAGACATCCAAGTGAACCGCTCTATCCATATACATATATAATATATGCCATACCATATACTGGATGACAGTTTTGACAGTTGCATGACAGACATTAAGCGTCTGTGCACTTCCCTTTCATGTTTTTTTAAAAGTACAAAAAAAAACACCCACTTTCCCACACCCTTCATATGTGAAGTTCACAATAAAGATAGAAATCATCACGTTCTTCATTTATATTTTTTTAATTTTTCTTGTAGTAAAAACAAAAACATAAAATGACCCGGTCAGAAAACACACCCTTTCCTGCGGCACCGTATCGTCCTTATCCGCACCCCCATAAAACGTTTTAGTGATAATTACATTAATTATACAGGATTTTTTGTTTTCATTTGAAAAATAAAAAATATATTTGTGTGTGGATATAAAAGAACGAGGGTTTTCTAAACTTACCATTTAACACTTGTCAGCGTGGCAGGATTTGCAACATATTCACAGTTTAGCAAAACCGTATCGCTTGTGTTCACTGTTATGTGAGGTGGACTGACTTTCACCACGGGTGGGTCTGTTCAAAAGGAAGATATTTAAAAAAAAAACACGAAGTTAGAATAAAATCAACTCACGTAAAAAGAACTTCTATATATGGACTAAAATAACTAAAATAAGGACTCTATAAGGAGGACAACACTTACACATCACTTCCAATGTTACAAAGGAGTAAATGGGTTTCTCACGATTCATTTGTAGGACAACATTGTCGGCGTCACAGCGGAATACCATGTCATTTTCAAAGCGAGAGGCGTTAAAAACCAGCTCACTTCTTGTGTGAAATGTGCCATCGTTTTCTTCGTTCTAAACAAAAGAAGAATGACAAAAATAGTAAAGACGTGAAAATGAAAATTTAATTCGATTTGATTATAGGTTAAGAAAAAAGTGTAAGAAATTTAAATTTAAAATATATGTATTTTTGTAGGCCTTGTTTCTTGTAGTTTCTTTTTGTTTTTAATTGAAGTTTTGAAAATAGTTTGAAAGTTGTTAACTTACCTCTTGCGTTCGGATTTCTGTAAGGGCATTCTCTTTATCAAGAATTGGCACTGAGGAATTCGACCATGAAATATTGACAGCTGGTCGGGCTCCATAGACCTATTAATGGTTACAAAAATTTGTTCATTAAGGTTTCTGAAAGCTTAGAATGAAAAGAAATAAAACTTCTATAATGACGTTATTAATATTTGTGATTGGTTTTTGGAAATTGCTAACTGTTACCCTACCGAAAAAATTAAGGGAATTTGAATGATTTAATGAAATGATAAATCTCAATGAAATTGGTCATATCGGGATTTTTTTAAACAGCATTTTAAAGGACTCTTGAAAATGCCATTTCATTTAGTTGCGTGAGGAGACAAATATTTGAATATTTGTAAATACAAATTCGTTACAAATTTCGAAATTTAAACTTTTTTATAAAAAGTGGGCATGGTGATTCCGTCCGTCTGTCTGTCTGCCCTTTCTCCTATAGCCTTATCCATTAATGATTGGTTGAGTTTAAAATTGGAAATAAAGGTTTTAAGAACACTTGGGTTGGGTGCTTTTTTGTATTGTTTTTGACCAAAAATAAAAGTTGACAATATAAAATTTTTTTAATGAAAAATCGACACTTCGAATTTTTTAAAAAACAGCTTAGATTCTTAAACCTCAAAACCAGTTCAGTACTTTTTTAACAAAACTTAAGAATACCAAAACCAAAACTTAAGTAACTGAATACCAAAACCATTAAACGAAATAAAATATGTTTTACATACAAAATTAATTAAAAAAAAAAAAATACTTATGATTTTCCAAAAAAATTAATTAAATGATTTTTTTGGGAAATAGAACAGTATTAAAATTTTTTAAAACAAGCTTATTTCGCAGGTGTGTTCTTAAATCTTTAAATATTTGTACTACATATTTTTAAACAGGCTCTTTAGTTACAGAAGCAAGTTTGTGACAGTTCTGCATTTTATTGATTTTTCTTTTGAACTAACTGGTCTAAAAACAATGTTCTCAACAAAGTCATGATATATGCCGAAAGGTTGCTAAAACTTTGTATGAACATTTAAAAAGCTTCAAACTTAAAATTAGACAAATTTTGTTATAGTTTTATTTTTAATTGTACATTGACCTAACATAAAAATAAAATGCACGACTGGGTCGCACGAACTTGCTCCTGTATGCAAAGAGTCTGTTTAAAAAGGTACCTATATAAGATTTAAAAATATACCTGTAAAATAAGTTTGTTTCAAAGATATGAATAACCTTTGATTTGTCAAAAAAAACCTCCATTTTTCAATTTTTTTTTGTTTGAAAATCGTTAGACCGGTTTTATATAAATTAATTTTTGTATATATACAAATTTTCCATTTTTTCTTAAAAATATTTATGAAGTTGTTTAGTGAAATAAATACGTTTTAGATTTGAATTTCGTAAAAAAAAACGTGGACTCTTTTTCGAGATAAAGGATTTTGAAAACAAAAATTCAATAGAAATTTAGTCTGGACAAATCATCATCATTATATTATTACGTTAGCATGTCTCCCTTTTTCGACTCCCATACGGAACTAATTTTAACAACTAAGGTGTCAAAACAAAGAGAATTTTCCCTAGATTATGCGAATTGTATTTTATTGAATATTAATTTATAATTTGTTGAAAAAACTCAACTTTTTATTATAATAAAAATATGAAATACTCGGAAAATATTATGTTAAGTTAAATGGTTTATGTATTTGAATGAACTTATCGAATACACACCATTTTTTGTCGGTAAGCTAGATTCCAGGTATTTCCTTTGTATATACAAAGGCGTGATTCATCCCAAGACACAACTCATTCCGGAAATGAAAAATACTTGTAAGCATACTTAACGAAAACAATTGTTTGTGTATTCAACTAGTTCGTTTAAAGCTTTTTCCTTTGGATAGCTTTATTTTAATTTCATTTTAGAAGAACCATATAGTTATAAAAATACATAAATTATGTACCAAATGCATTAATTTGGATAAAAGATAGGAAAGTAATTAAAATTTTGTGAAAATAATGCGCTCTTTCGGGCTCATGCATAGGATTTGAACTGGTTACGATTTGAACTGGTGAGATGGGAGGGGGTTACATTTGATACAAGTAAAATAATCAAAAAAAAAATTATTTAAGATTCAAAATTTTACCTGAAAAATAAGTTTGTCTTCAAAAATTTAAATGCCATTTTATAAACCAAAAAACCCTTGATTTTTTTCAAAAATCGTTGGAGCGGTTTGTTTTTAAATAAATTTTTTGTATATAAAGTTTTTTAATTTTGTTCTAAAAATATTTTTGGTATGCAGTAATTTAGTGATTTTAAATATACGCTCTACACTATTTGAATTTCTTAGAAAAATATTGACCCGTTTTTGATATATAGAATTAAAAAAAAAAAATCAATATTTTTTTAAAAATCCAAACAAAAAAAATTGCACTTTTGATAATCAAATATTGTTAAAACAATATAAGAGCTCGTTCAAAAAAAATTATTGAAATCGATTCATAAGTTGCTGAGAAAATTAAAAAACAAAATAACGGTTCTATGAGTGGTACGTTTCCGGAGCAATGCAAAAATATGTTTTTCTTACTACGAGAAGCCAAGTTAAAAAAGTTTTAGAGAAAATTAAAAAAAAAATCTATCGGTTTGTTTTTGAGAAAATTCGAATTTTCGTTTTTTGACCAATAAAATTGTATGGGTCCCACTGTTAGTTTTGATCTTGAAAAAAAAAATGAAAAAAACGCCTAACGCGATTCTGCTCAAAACCTTAACTCCCAAGTTTGAACTCAATCGACCCAATGATTTAGGCTGTAAGAGCGTGGACAGACAGGACAGACGGACGAAATCGCGGGACCCACTTTTTTCGACTTCTCTACCATCGTAATATCATGTTTGATTAAAATCTCGAGTTCGAAATTTTGCACGAATGCAAAACTTGCCATAGTACATAGTTCCTATATGTCGCAAGTAATAAGTAGGTACTTAAAATTTTCAGGAAAATTTATAAGGAGAAAATCAATTTTTCTAGAAAGCTTGGGCCCAGAAAGAATTGTAATGAGAAGCGTAGTAAGCGTAGACTGATTTTAGATAAAATATTTAAAAATCTTTTTTGTAGATTTTGAAATATTTGAGTCCAAATTTGAATGATTTCATGGAAAAATGATTTTTTCAAGCCGTCAGCGTTTTATCGTCTTAAACATCTCATTTTATAAAAGTTCAAGAATTCTACCTTTATATTGGAGAAAATCGTATTTTAATTCAAATTATATAGTAATAATTTCTGAAAGACATTAATATACCCTTTTATTTAATACTTAAGAAGTTTAACTTTAAATTATAGACAAAGGCTTAAAGTTTTTTTTTTTTTTAAATTCCAGGTCAAATATCTCGCAATCAACAAAAACGATTTGGAAAATATTTATCAGATATGTATAATCAGATCAGTCAGCTGGTTCCAAAATAGGGCATCTCCTTTAACCGTCAATGTTCAGTTCATAAGTCATAAGTTGTCCAGTTCTTCATGTTTTTTTTTTCATGTCATACACAAAAACCCCCAGAGTAATTTTTTATTTTAGCAAAGCTTTGAAAAATAAACAAACCCTGGATTTAAAAGAAACTTAAAAAAAATTGTTTTCACTTCCTCAAAGTTAATGAAGTCGTATGTAAAATTTGTAAATTTTTCACTGATTAGCAACATTTTGAAAATGGATAAGACAAAAAACGTTAATCCATTCTGCTTATTGATCTTTTGTAGCATAATAATTTCATATGTCTTTAGTAAATTTTCCTAAACTGCAAAAATGCCGAATTTCTGTCAAAAAATTTAACTCTTTACAAATCTAGGCTAGAGTAATGAATTTTTATGTGCTGCCTTTAATTTTACTTAATGTTTAAGAAGGGTTTTACCATTTCCAAATACATACAAATTATATTTCAAGGTTTTTCGGTGTATACCTATATTTCCTCAAAGCTCAAAGCTGCCAAAGCATAAATATTAAAAAAAAAAAAAATCAAAACAAAAAACCTAATTATTACAATATTCGCTTTATTATGTGAATGTACACATATTTCATCAAAAGTCAAATAATCAACGTAATTAAATCTGCCATTTATTTTATATCCATTTCTGTCTAATTCCTTTTTGTCAACCCTTTGAATACGATGACAATAAGAAGAACTACAACATAACAATAGCCATATCCATTGACTTCCCTACTTCGATTACAGTCATTAAAAACGTTCTAGCAATTAACCTACTCCCATATATATCCAGTGACCGCGGCGCAACCACTACACCCTTACCCCCACCCCCACCCAAAACACAGAACCTACTTTATTTCCAACACTAACAATTACCATCAGCGACAATAAGGACAACAAGAAAAAAAAAAGAAACAAGAAAAATAAACCTTTCATTTGAAATCCCTCAAAAGGATCCTTTTCTTTTTTCTTGTCTAGAAAAATGCCTTAACGACATGCAGAGACATCCAATCAATGTTAATTACGTCAATTATTGCCACTGAATAATACAACAATACTCCTCCGGACTTACATGACATGTTAACACAACTTTGCTGCCTTGAACGGTGTGATGTTCCACTCCAGACAATGTAATGCCCGTCGGACGAACTATATAGAGAAAATAGAAAAAAACACAAGAAAATAAAAATCAAGATGATTGTAAAACTACTCCCGAGTCCCGACAAAAGGACAATCATGCATAATTAATATTGCAAGTCATTGTCATTCTTTCTCCGCTGTTCTTGTTGTTGTTGGTTGACTTTCTTGGTTCTTATTCTATTGCCCACCACAACCATTTACAGTTTTTCATTCAATGAGTTTATAAAATGCAACCAACCAACCAACGTTAGTCCAGTCCAACATTGACTCACACTCACACAATCAACTAAGTATTGTAAATTGAAAGGACGAAATAGCTTCAAATGCATTCCAATTACAAACCAATAGATGGATACTATGGAGATGGACATTGGCCAAGTTGGACTGTCTAACTAAACTGTCTCTCATCCTTTTATCGTTGTCCTTGTTGTCGTCGTCGTCGTGGGTAGCCTTACCTTGCATATCGATGTGGATTGCGCTGCGGATTGTGCCCTGAATTGCCGATGATTCAACACGACATTCAATTGTACTGTTCAAATCCAGGCGTGATAATACCAACGATAATTCCAAAGTGGCTGTATAGAGACCATCCTTTTCATCGTAGGTGGGTGAATCTGAAAGAATGGAAAAATGTGACAAAAAAAGGATAAAGAGGGCAAAAGGAATTAGTTAATTTATTCAAGTTTTTTGTTTTCTTTATTTCAGCTTTTCTTGCTATGACTTCCTTCAAGTCATAGAAAAAGAGAAAATAAGAAGGAGAGTATCCTTGTTTTATTATTGTCAATGCTGTCTGCTATCATACTGAGATGGTAATCCCGATTGAGGCTCGAAAAATAACCCAGGATCTTTGCTAATAATAATACGAGTGAATCATGGAATTCGAATACAGAATTCAAAAAGAAAAGGATTTGTTTTTGAATTATCTCCCAAAAGGAAAAAGAAAGGATTCAAAAATGGATATCAGCAACTGATATATATGTATGTATGTATACAGATACACAGCCAAAATAAAAAAAGGATTCTTATATAGGTACATTTTTGTGGAAGAGGAACAACACTTTTTTGACTTTTTCACTTAAATTAAGTCCCAGATAAAGCGCGAACAATGACACACAGAAAATACAAAACAGAATAGAGAAAGGACCATCCAATCGTATTGTACATAAATAAGATGTCAAGATTTTTGTATATACATATGTATATGAATTTTCTCTTTTGTTGCTGTTTATGTTGTTGTTGTTTTTGTTGCAATAAATATAAATTTAAAAAACCAAACAAAAAAAAAACTTTCAATCCTGATAACTGCTTGAATGACATCTTGGTAACACCACAACGAAACAATTTGTATTTTGTATTCTTCAATCGTACACAAAGAGTCAGACTTGGGGGGGAGAAGGGGGGTAAAAATTGTAATTTATTGAGGTTTAAATGCGTTGGTGGGTATTGGTATAGACCTTTTCGTATTCTTTTTCTTTTTTTGAAAATTTGATTGAGATATATATCTTCATTTGGAATGATTGGTGAAATATAAATATTATAAAGCTTTTTGGCAAAACAAATCTTCATTTTGACCTTCACTTTTGGCAAAAAGTATTATCTTAAGGTCGAAGTTGAGTTTTTTTCATCATGACGACGCCGACGGGGAAAAAATCGAGAACTTTACGCCCAATTATTTTAAGCGCCTGGAAAAAATTCTTTCATAAGCGAAAAATACACATTATTTGCTATTGGCCTTTAATACTACTTATGTATGTCTTAGATCAGTATTGGATATAATTAACAGTACATTAGCTGCAATATAACAACAGATTTGAAAGCTTGAAGTGATAGAAAAAAAACCAAAAAGGGGCTAGGGCATTGACAGTGGCGTAACTATACCGTTCGAGGCCCGTGGCAAATTCATCGGATGGGCCCCTCCCCCCAATTTAAAAAAAATTAACCAACAATAATAATATTTTTTTATTTTATAATACTTATTTATACACTTTTACTTGTAAGAGTACAATAATAAATCACTACGTTAAGTAGGTACATACAAACTTTATAATTATACTTAGGTACTTGATTTTCTAATAATTCACTTTAAAATAAAAATACCTAATTATAACCCTGGGTGTTTCAAAAGAGCCAGCAGCCAGCCAACCCGAGTTGCTCTCATACCGTTGCAAAAGTATTTTATTTTAGTTTCTTATTCTTATTGGGTTTTTCTTTTTTTTAGTTCCTTAACGAACGAATGCTGCCATGTGTAGGATGTTCCTGCTTTTATTGCATAATTTTAATTAATATTTCAGTTTTTTTTATTTAAAGTTGATTACTTTACACTCTTACAAAAATCAATAGTGTGGGAAGTATTCAAAGTATCAGAAGGAGGTACAGTTATTCAAATCCAAATAATCGCCTCAACATTGTGTAATCAAAATTATTATTTATGAAATAATTTAATCCTGTAACATGAAGTTCCTTGTTTTGTACCTACAAGTTGTATTTATTGTTTTTCAAATGATTAATATTTTTTTTTGGTACTACCTAAATGAATTAATAAAAAAACTATGCATCTCTTCACTAGAATGTTTGCCTTTGTTTTAGTTTTTCAAAACATAAGATGAAGGAAAATAATTTGAAAAAAACCGAGTTGGCTAACTCGGTTTGCAACTCGGTTTGCTTGAATTCTAACTCGAGTTGACTCGGTTAGGGAAATTAGCGGTTTGGCACATCATTAGTTCTAAAACTGGGTTACAACTTTTTTTTTACAAATCCTTTGAATTTTTAATACATTTTTGAACTTGCTTATGCAACTCAGTAGGTAAAAAAAAAATCAAAGACGAAACTTTTTTTACTAAACATGTATGATAAATAATAAATGCTGGGAGTTGGGGTTCTCCTCTGACCGGGGGCCCCTTCCAGCTGGGGGCCCGTGGCATTTTGCCGACTTGCCACCCTGTAGTTACGCCACTGGGCATTGATGTCCTTAAAAATTTGTAAATGGTATTGATAAATGACAAAAAGAGACATTTTCATTTGATTAACTTCAAAAATTGAAGTTTAAGCTATTTTTTGTCGAGAAATTCAAAATTTACATTTTTGGGCAAATCTTAATAATAACATTTTGTAAAACTTGAAATAGTTCTGAAGTCAAAATCTTGAATTTTCCAAACGATATTCCAATCGAAAATTAAATTTTACCAATTTTAAGTACTTTTTGTCGATTTTAAGAAAGTTTAGAAAAACAAAAACAAGTAATGAATTAAAATCTTTATTTGTTCCCAGGATATTGGAGTGAAAAAACAAATTTTTAAATTTTGTATTACTATTTGGAATTCCTTTTTTCATCGGCAATATCTCAATAACCAAAAGAGATATCTAAAATTTAATTTTTAGATAACAACATTAAAATAAAAATAATGCCTTTTAAAAACAGTAAAAATTTGACTCCCAACAACTCACGAAACGCTATCGTCTTGAATAAAACTTAATATTTTACACCGTGAATTCATATTAAATTGGTATAACAAATTAGAGAAACAAAATACTTGGAACCTTGACCATTTTACGAACATAGCATTTCATTACCTTCATGGAAGAAACATTCTTGCATTTAGTGTTATTTTTAGAAAAATCAATACAAAAAATAGGTATACTTCCAAAAAATCAACTTCCTATGGTAAAGACGAGATTTCTTTAATCCTTAATGCAGTGTTCTATTTTTAAGATAAGACTCGAACCATTTTAAAATGAATCCACGAAAGCCAGCTTAATAAAGTTTATCTAGTTTAATATTACGGCGTACTATGTCAAACGCTTTAGTAATAGCTACAAAAATTCGAACACAATATTTTTTGCGGTCTAAACCATTTTGCATAATGCAACAAAAGTTTAAAAGAGCATCTTCAGTAGAAATCCCAGTCCTAAAACCGTGTGTACGAATTCAGTCCAGTTTTAGTTGCCCTTAAACTAACCACTTAAGAGTTCCACAGGGTTCCGTACTTGGTCCAATTTTATTTCTTATTTACACTAATTCTCTTTTCTAACTTCCGTTTATAGGTAAAATAAGGGTATTTGCTGATGATCTCGGTATAGCTTACTGCTCTTCTAGTCACTTAAATTAGGTCCCCCGCAGACTGCAGACTTTCGGGTTGGACTGAAAGTGCGCACACCGAGCCAACTAAACAGTTTGGTTGGTGAACAGGGAGCAGACTATCCAACAGCCGGCCGACTATTCTCGAACTAGTTTGTAACTGACTGTTGAAGCGGTAGCTCAATGAAAATATTGTCCAGAAAAAATATTGCTCTTATCATACTCCGAAGGAGAAAAATCAAGAAGAGATTCCGAGGGTATTGGGTGCATCCCATTCTCAGTGATAGATTAGTAAGTGGAAAATTTTACACTATGCATTCCAAATTACTTGATTTAAAAAAAAATAATAAATTGAGTGGCGCAACAGTCCGTTGAGAACTAGGGCCTAGTGACTGACAACTCTCAACCATTCCTGTGCGCGAGTAATGTTGTCAGGGATGGAGGGGACCTACAGTTTTAAGCCAAATCAGAACGGCTAATTTGAGAAAGCACTTTTCATGACAAGAATTACTTTTGGAGAATTTGTCAATTCCTCGCAAGAGGCAGTACCCGTGAAAAAACTTTAGATGACATAGGCAGGGATCGAACCCAAGACCTATTGTCGCCTATTATCGAATGAGCAATTGTGATTTGGGCGACGACGCCATATTCAAAATACACGCACACGACGCCGACAGATTAGTTTGAATGTAATCGGGTAGCCCATCAAACTTTTTTATCGGCCGATACTGAATCGCTGTAGTGTGCGCATATGCATTCCTCTCCATACTGATTAAGAAGCCGACCAAACTATCGGCCGATAAAAAGTCTGCAGTCTGCGGGGGCCCTTAAATTTATGATTTAAATCATGATATCCACCTACATAGATACTGGTTTAGGAAACATGAGCTTATTGCCAGTAATAAAACAAAGCTAACGTTTTTTAATCTTACCCGCAAAGTATCACCAGACATTCCCATTACTTTTTATTCACACAATTGTGTTAAACATAACATGGTTAACGGCATATTTCGTACTCAAAAAGATCAATTATTTGAAAGAATCAAAGAAGCGTCGATTGAAACAGTAACTGCTGTATAATTGAAAGTGTAGAAGACTTTAAATACCTTGGTGTTACTTTTGACCAAAATTTAAGTTTTACCAAATAAAAAACCATTTTGAAAAATTATCTTTTGTCTTCCAGTCGATGTTTTTATCACTGAAGAAAGCTCTGCTCTTTTAATTTGTTGAAGATGGTTTACTTTGGCGTTTTAATTTCAAAATGACAATATGCTACTGGGTTAGTGCATCTTCAGCAACTTACCATTATTCAAAAATCATCCATAAGAAATGTCATTTTTATATACATTATTTTAAAGTCTTGAAAGAGAGCCGGTTACTTGCAAAGCTCGATTTCGGGCATGAGAAACCTGCGTAGCAATTCCGATTTCTTAGTAAATATTCCCTTTTTTCGCACGACAAACTACCTAAACTTGTACTCCATTATTTCTTGTAAACAAAAGAATCATCGAGAAATCGAGGTTTTGATACGATATTCTATTTAAAATAAAATATTAAAACTTAAATTGTTGTTAATTTGCCTACCCGACTTGTTATAATAAATTAGTTTTATATCTTTATAAAAGTACTTTATAAATTAGTTTTGTATCCCATCGATCTAACTAAGATTATTTGTATATTTTTTGTGTTAATAAAGTTCCCCTGAAGAAGGCAGCAACCCCTGCCGAAACGTTGGGAAAGTTAATGTAACTTAATTGTTTCATTGCGAAAATTACAGTGACCAAAAAAGCCGATGGAAAATTCACTGGTTGACAAAATTTCGTTTTTTTTCTGTTGCACAAACAAAAGAATACTTTTTTAAAGAATTAAGATGTCCTAAATTCGAATCTAACCTTTTAATTTTTCTATCACATCAGGTTTTTAAAATATGCCCCTTTAAAAATGCTAAAAACAAACAAAATTTTGAAAAGTACAAACCTTTCTCTTTTGGATACAATTCAAAGGATTTTAGTATCCTACTTAGTTTCTGGAAATTCGCATTAGTTATGACTATGAGTCTTTATTTGAATCTATATGAAGTCTCGACAAAACTTGAATTTGATACTTTAATAGTTTTGTAAATTACGTTTTGGACTACATTTTTAGTGCTGATTTCGAATCCAAACTCATATTTTAACTATTTGCTCAAGTTTTAAAAATACCCGTTTTCAACATCATTTTTACATTTTTTAATATATTTCAAAAACTTGCTATAATAAAATTATTTAGACAACAGATTCGTTACAAGAACCAAACTTACTTTCAAACCGTTTTGCCTTTTTCTGTTGAAAACTATTTTAGCAAAAGTGGTTAAGCGTTTCTTTTAGTTTCTTGTAAGACATGTGATATCTAACAAATTTTGAAGTTTTTTTCGAAAATCATATGAAATAATATAAATATTTCAATTGAATATTGAATAAAGGGATTTTAGATTTGGAAAACATTCACGGATTTTATTGAAAAAAAGCTACTAAATAAATTTAGACAGCCTCAAAAAGCCGAATTCACGTGTTTTTTCGCATTTTAAAAAGTAATATCTGAAAAACCTGACGTGATACATTAATTTTAAAGTCGGATTTAAATTAAGGCCTTCAAAACCCTTTGGAAAAGTGCAATTTCAATGCCAGTAGAAAAACCTTGTCGACCAGTGTTATACTTCCACTAATCACAATTATTACACAAATTGGTCAATAAATAAACTCAGTTTTATATCTTATGTAGCTTTTGTTTTAGAATTAATTTTGTTTGTCCTTTAAATATCTTTAAGTTTCAATACCTTTTTAATTTTACCAGAGCCAATTTGCTTTTTAATTGTATAAAATTTTGTATAGTAAAAAATTGATGTGTCATCACCTCTATTTTCTTCTTAAATAATAGATGGCACGAACTATTATTATTATATTTAGAATCTTATTTTGTTAGTTATAAGAATACTTTTTAAAACCTAATTTAAATTAATAAGAATAAAGAAAAATTGAATTGAAAAAAATTGGTAGAAACTAATTTTTGACTATAATATATTAAGACGAAATGAAGGTGTTGACTTCAGGCTTATTTTATATTATAGGAGACATTGTTGTTAGTTTTTTGATAAAATTACAGGAAACTACTTAAAGTTGTAAAAATTGATATGCCTCTCAAATATTTGGAGAAACAACATTATTTGTAAGTTTCAGTAAAATTTGAAAAAAATCATTTTCATTTTTTTGTACAAGAATCAATTATTCGTATCTGGATAACAAGCTTTAATAACATTGCATACTTTTCAAAGTTCTTCAAAGGATAATTTGGGTTTTTGTAAAACAATAAATACTTTAAACTGCATACATGGGAACAGGTATAAGTGTGGGTCGCATCTCATTAATTTGTTTTCCTTTACAAAATGTTTTTAACGATAAAATGGAGAGGGGATGCACTAACATAGTCATTTCAAAATGTTTTGAATCGTTTAGAAACATTGTTAAGGAATAGTGCATACGTACATAATGCCTTATATGGAGACTGAACAACTCGATATTTTCTGTATACATATGTTGTCTAACTGCCTCTTGTGGAACGATCAAAAATGTTGTATCTCCTTAATACATGTGTTCAAAGCTTGAGTAAAACTCATATACCTAATGCTGCAGATACTTACTTAAGATTCGCAATATTTTTTGTCACACCCTATCTGAAATAGACGTGTTCATTTTCTAAGCAGTACAATGAAGAAAAGAAATTAGTTCTTAAGCCGTACTTACCGAATGTGGAATACTTTGCCACGCTCTATATTTCAAAAATACTTTCTGACACTTAACTGTTTAATATTTATACAATGTGTCTCGGAAATCTTAAAGGTAAGAAAAAAAAGCTTTTGGTCCGCTTAAATTACAACACAAATTATTTTTGTATTGATTTAAAAGACAAAAAGAGCAACGTTTTGAAACATGAATAATTTGAAATGTTATTATCATATTTCTTTATATCTAAATATTGTTGTTTTCACAAGAAATGTGTTATTATTTTTTAAAGAAATATAACACAACAAAAACGTTAACATTATTTTTCAATATTATAAAACCCCAATTAAACAAATGTTTTTATTATGTCCTGTATCTTAACAATTTTTAATAAATATTTTCATTGCATTTTATAATCTTCTAAAATAAAGACTTTTAAACCTAGATTTTTCCACAATGTTGTTCTTCTTTTTTTTCTTTTAAAATTCTTGTCGGGGTATTTAAACTGAAGACCATTATTATGAAATCCTTACCACACAAAACACTCACAAAATATACTACTAGGAGGTTGGGTAGGGTATGTATAGAAGTAGTTAGAAAAATAATTCTTTTGGGCTTATAACGTAGTAAAATAAAAATACCATAGAGCACAAGAAAAACAAAACAAACTACCAAAATAAAAATAACTTTGCTATGGAGAAAAGATTCCTTAAAAAAAATAACACAAACTCCTCCTTCCGACCACTAATGGTTTCTCTTTTTGTTATAAATGCACTCAACTTGACTACGACTATCATTTTATATAACTTTAATTTTGTCTACTTCAACATTGGGTTTGTATTCTGGCAAAATAATATTCGTACCGTAAAAATTCAAAAAACAGAAAAAATGGAAAATAAATAAAATTCTTAAGCAGCCGCATGCAAATACTTAAACGAAATGAAATGCATGACTATGAGGCATACGGGGCTTAAGGCAAACTTCCTCATCATCATTGTTTTCTTATTTTTTTTTTTAATAAAGTAATATAACCTTAGTGGTTAGTGGTAGGAGGAGGTGGATTGGATTTACTATACTTATGAAGTAGAAGTAGAAAAGCTTTTATAGTGGAATATTTGGATTCCTCTAGGGTACCTTTTATATTCATAGATAGGCTCAAATGAAAACATTAACATTCTTTCAATTCCGTAAGGAATTATAATAGTTGGTATAATATTTAATTGGAGGAAGTTTAGTTTTATTTGGTTTGTTTGGAAAAGCTGAACTTAGTTAAGGCCTATCTAAGTTATACATGCTTAACTAAGACTTATTGTTTTACTTTTTACATTGACAGCTTTATTTAGCCATACAAATAGTTTAATCTCAGTCAGTTGTCATTAAAAAGGTTTTTAGTATAAGGATATTGTTATTTAGAACGCTTCCACTTTTGAAACTTTCATCATATTTGTTACGCTTTCTTGACGGTTCGAGTGTTTGGGCGATCTGACATTTTTGCAATGTCCAAAAAAAAACAAAAATTTTGTCTGAATGCCCAAATGTTGAAACACATGACATGTCAATTAATAATTTGAGCGTTATGATATTTCAAAATTGATTAATGCAATATGACATTGATTTTGGTTTTTGTGGTATTTTCTTCTGAAAAAAGTTTTTGAGCGATTGAGCCATTTTTGGACGCTATGACATTTTCAATTAGTGTTTATGTTTTTAAGCAAAAAGATCTTACGGCTTTAAAAATATTCAAAATGTTGTGTACACTTAAATTTTTTTTTAATTAACTTTAAAACATTAACATTAGTTACATTTTTTAAGTCGCAGCATTTAAATTTGTATGTTATAAGCTGTTTGCTCTTGACTCCTTAAAGAATATCCTCCAAGAATAATATCCTTTTTTTTTTAAGACACAAAATTGATTGCTATTCTTTATCCTATTTTACCCTACAAAAGTTTTGAAAACACCTAGCTTCAAGATTTGATCGTCCCTATTTTTGAAACGAAACTCTTTTTACGAATAATCACAACTCAAATTGGCTTTTAGAATATATGCCATTAAATTTTAGGTGATTTCCATTCTTGCCATATAACACACAAAAACTTAGTAAAAATGGAGGAAGAGTAACTTCTAGGCTTGCAATTTTGCATTACCAACTTCATACATTTTTAAATCAAATATTAAATTAATATATTTGTGACTTTAATGACAACCTTAATACTCAAGACTTATCTTCCTCCTAAAATGGAAACAATCAGTTTAATAGGATCGATTACATTCTCAAAACAGACAGCATTGACAGTTATAAAATTTAAATTTCTTTATATTTTTTAAAATTAAAATTCTGTTGAATTCAAAATTTACTTACGTGTTGTTAATCGCTTATTTCCTCTAAACCATCCAACGCTTGGCTGTGGTCTTGTTTTTTTCACAATACACGTCGATCTAAGTGTATGTCCTTCCTGTAGCGGTCCAAGAACAGTTCCGTTCTCAATGCGATCTCCTTTCTCATCAATTATCACAACCTCGGTTGGTGGCACTGATTTTTATATTTATTTTTATTTTTATTTTGTTTTCAGTTTTATAATTTTATTTATTAATTTATTTTTATTAAATCATTAATTTGATTTGTTTTTTTTTTTGTATTGTTATGTGGATTTTGAAAAAGAAAATAAACAAAAATAGAAAGAAAATACATCGATTAGTCTGTGAAGATGTTTTGGAAAATCAAAAAATTGTAAATAAAAATAAAAATAAAAATAAAATTAAAATTAAAAATTAAAAATAAAACAATTGTAAATATAATAAATAAATTTCATTTACCAATGTTTTCTACGGTTTTATTTTTTTAAATATTTTTGTTTTGTTAACATTTACATTGACATGATATTTTTTTGTTAGTTTTTTTAAGCATGTTTGTTGGGTATTTTTTAAGTTTTTATTTTTTAAATTTATTTTGTTTGAATCCAGGTGGTGAGAGTTGAGCATATTGAGAAGGGGGAGGAAATATTTTTTTCTTTTTTTAATGATCATTTTCAATGATTAAAATATAATGATAAAAGGTTATATTCTTTAAAAAAAGCATTTAATGATTTTTTGAATAGAACTTGAAAATATTTATGAAAAAATAATAACATTACAAAAACAAATTTCAAACAAGCAAAATACAGTTTACAAAATTTTGTTTCAGGACGAAAAAGTATAAAATTTATATTTGCGTGTTTTTGCGAAGTGAATTTAAATAATATTTGTTTTATTTAAATTTTGTTATATTAAGGAAATTAGTTCTCTGAGCAGGGAGGGGGGAGTGACACGCAGCACTAACAATACACATTCAGCGTGAAAAATAAACTCATGCAGGCACAGGCTTGGCAGGCATATATCAAACTTAATATATATATTTTTTAAATTCTTATTTTTTAATGGAAATTCATTGTTTTGTTTCATTTAGGAACATACATTTTGTTGATTTAAATTTTGTTAATGTTTATTTTGTATTAGCTTAAGGGTAGACACACAAACAAAAAGACAAATATATCTTGGAAGACAGTCAATGAAGGAAGGAAGCAAGCATGTTAATAATTATATTATAGAGGTAGGTTAGGTACCACAAATTAAATTAATTTATATGCAAGGCAAACAAGTTTATTTTTAAATTAATAAAAGAATAAAACAAATATTAATTTTTAACAAGCAAATTAAAACATATACAACAAAATAAGAGAAGAAGAGTAAACTTACCTAAGACATTAAGTTTTACACGATATCCATTGTAGTTATCACAAGCTTCTAATGGTATAAAAAATGTTGTATCACATAGGTAGATATCTTCGTCAGATATTTGCAAGTCCTTAATAATTAATTTAAATGGAGATTGCTCCACTATTACTCTGAAAAAATAAAATAGTTTGGAATATTGAAAAATAAGAAGTAAATTAGAAAACAACTTAATCTAACTTATGATGTAGTGTGACAAAGAGCTTCTCTCAGTCTCTTTGAAAATGTTGATATTGGTAGTTCTTTTCAAGATAAGTATTTAATGGTATTTATTTTAGAAACATAAACATTCTTGGTAATTTTCAGAACCAAATTTCTCAATTTTTGAATTTGGAAAATATACCAATCTTAAACTTAGCCTTCAAAATAACGTATTTGGTTGCAAGGGCGGATTCAGACTTTTAATCAGGGGTCACACACTTAACATAATGATGAGTTTTTGAGCACCTCTTAAAAATATTCTTTAATGTTCTCTAAAGGAGGCTGAAAAAATTTAAATATCATAATGTGTATCCTAAGTAGTACCTGTGGCATGATGGTTAATGCGTTGGACTGTTAAGTAGAATAGGCATGGTGGCACAAAAAAGAAAAAAAAATACAAACAAAATATACACAAAAAATACAAAAAAAAAAACCGAAAAAAAAACAAAAAAATAAATAAATAAAAAAAAGAAAAGAAAAGAAAAAAAAACAACAAAATATGAAAAACAAAACGTTAGATAGTTAGATTTGCTGCTGTGGTTGTTCTTGTTTTAAGTAGTTTAAAGGTAGAATAGGTAGTTTTAGTTAGCTTTAAGTTTTATATTAAGGACCTTATTTTAAGTAGTTTTGTAAGTAAAAATAAAAAAGGATATTGACATTAGTTTTTTCTAAATTTTCTACTGAATACAAAAATAAATAAAATGAATTGAAGTTAAATAGATCTTAGGGCCGAAAGGCATTAGCATTAAGTATTATTGTTTAACTTAGAGCGTCCGTATGGGACCAGTAAGTTAGTTGTAAGTTATGGTTAATTAGGCTAGTTTTATGAATTTTTGTCTAGCTTTAAGATAGATTTAAGATTGAAGTAATAAGAATGAATTTAAAAAAAAAAAAAAAAAAAAAAAAAATGCGTTGGACTGTCATGCCAGAGTTCTTGGGTTCGATCCCTGCCTATGCCATCTAAGTTTTTTTCACGAGTACTGCGACTGCCTCTTGCGAGGAATTGACAAATTATCTAAGAGTAATTTTTGTCATAAAAAGTGCTTTCTCAAATTAGCCGTTCGGATTCGGCTTAAAAAACTGTAGGTCCCCTCGATCCCTGACAACAGTACTCAAACACAGGAATGGTTGAGAGTTGGAAGTCACTAGCACCTAGTTCTCAACGGACTGTTGCGCCACCCAATTTATTTGTATTAATGTGTATCCTAACCTTAAATTAACATATTTCAAGGGCTGAAGTGACTTTAAATTTTACTTTTGAGATAATTTTAGAACATTGTTGTCCAGCAAGATGTCTAATTATTTAATTCGGACGACTCCCTACATTATGAAAGCATTCCAAGATTCCAAGAGATTTCTATATTCAAGACCTTAATTACAATAGTTTAGGAGGTTACTTGTGCATTTCACGCAGAAATGTTAGAAATTGTGTTGAAACATAGCTTTTTGATGTGAAGAACGTTACAAAAATAATATAAATGTAAATGCAAAAACCAAAAACATAAGAGTTGGCCAGAAAAATGTAATCTTTTTTCGTAGGAAAATAAAACAGAATCTATGATATGACGCATTGTATGGCTTTTTTCGTATTTTTTTCGGACTCTTTTGTGTGAACTTTTAGAAAATGTTTTGATCTTGATAAAGAAGTCAACAAAAGCTGAAAATTGTAGAGAAAAAAATGTTTGGTTCTTGAATTTAAGGAAACACGTGCATTTAAATACAAAATTTCTCTAAAAATTAAATAAAAACAAATTAAGGTAAACAAATAAGTTGGGAAGAAACTTATGTGTGGCACTCACAAATTATAATATGTTGCAGAATCTCTTTTCAGTTCAGTTCTCGAGCGATTCATATTAAATTAAAATGAAACGTTCACTGTTTTTCAATTAGCCATTAGTTTAAAGAAAGTGTCACTTTTGCTGTCTTTGGGACATTTATATTCTAAGCCTAACACTATTTATGTTTGTCAAAAAATTAAGATGGAATTGAGACGAGCTTTTAAGATGATCTCTTAATCAAGGTTTCTTCTAAGAATCTGAAAATTTGATCTTTCTCTCAAAAAAAATGTCAATGAAAATAATTTAAAGCATTACTAAAGTTTTTTCAAATCTTAAATTGTGTGAAAACAAGAATGTTGGTTGTTTTTGACAGCAAACCGCTTTTTGGTGAATAGTGTTAAATTACTAACAAATCCTTAGATGAAATCTTTACTTATACAACTTAACTTTATAAGCTTAATGACTGATATGACACCCCCGTAGATCGTTAATTGATTAAAAGTTGTACTGAGCGATTGGAATAGGCTGGATTTCCGATTCATATTATATTCTTGGTCCAATCCTCAGTTAAAAGTAGTATTTTTAGTAACAAATAGAAATTTTATTTTCATATAAGCAAAATAAATATAATTAAATATATAAGAGAGGTCAGATTCATTAACGCAATACCATAAGCTTTGCATTCAAAGGAATTGCTACGAAAATTTTAAAAATCAATCTCTCAGAGGGGGGTCATCACTTCTTCGACACAAGCCCCTTAACCTGTATCCTCTATTGCTTGGTTGTCTTTATATTGTTTAAAATTTCATATTTTTGATTTTTCATATATTTCGAAATTGAATATGTAAAATTTTTAACATAATTAATCAATCAATTAAAAATACCTTTGAAAGTAGAACTATTTTAAAACTTTCAATTTCACATAAGACAAAATTGTTTTTCTTTTTTTTAAACAAGTAAAGAGATTTTTGATTTAGAAAATATACATTTTTGAATCTAAACCATTGTGTTTCTTTTTTTTAAAGATTTTTTAAAGACAACTAAGCTATTTTTTTAATTAAATATTTTTTTCTATCCAGGAATTCCTAAGGAGTTTTGGTTACTTTAAACTTAAATGTTGATAATTTTCAATGCCATTTAATACCTCGACTTTTTTTTATAATATTTAAGAACCAACAAAAACTTCGTGTTTAGTATTTTTGAAAACCTATGTATCTTAAAAACAGATTATTCATTTCATATTTTTCTAAATTTGACAAAAATAAAAAGGAAATTTTTATATAAAACAATGAAATTTAATATCTGAAATTTAAATATCCTAAAATTGTCTATTCACTTAAAAAAATAATTTTTTGATTTCGAAAACACTTTGAATTTTATTAATTGAAACACAATTTTTTTCATAACAATTTTTTTTTTTTGATCTAATAAAGAAATTTGCAAAAAATAAATGTTTAAGTCTTTTTGTTGAAAAATATAATTTTGAACTTATTTAAAAGGTTGTTAAAAGCACAATGAAAAATGGTTGCCAAACAAAAAAACATATTTCAAGTAAAGCAAAAAAAGTCTAAAGCTTTCTATTCTAATATCCTTAAAACAAAAATAAGTTTGGTTTCACTACATAAAAAAATAAATGTTTTGACAAAATGCTCCACAAGCCAATAATCCAAATCTCTCAACCGTACCAACACATTTTGTGGAATTACATGAGCCACAATGTATACCTACAACTTAAGTAATCTGTGCTTGGCCAACTTCACCCCAACTGAAATGTTTGTCTCTGATCCAAAATAAGAGGATCTAAAATTCAGCTCTGTCAGAATTCTTTCGAGGTAAAGCGATTTTTGTATCCAATTTTCCTGAACTACTTTTATTTTGTGATTTTTCAAATTCAAGACTTTTTCTTTCCAAAAATTGTCTTTGTATTAGGTGAGGTTTGATTTTCAAAACCTTACCTTTCTGATAGTATTGGGTGAGCTACGAGCCGCACATCAAATAAAACAATAGACTTGTTGATAATTCATTTTTGTAAGCAATTCATTTAAACTACTATTTTGTCTAAGGATACATAAAGCCTTGAGTCTACTAGAATAAGTCAACTACGATTGACTCTTTGGAAGCCGACATTACTCCTGTAATTTGTGAAATACCAGTCGCTATACTCCAACGATTCCCCGAAAACTGGACTTTCTAAAACGACAACCTCGCAGATGTAGTCGTACCCAACTATTCATTATATATACCGTTTTCAAAATTAAATGCCATGTATTGTTCTTTACCCCGATAGTAAAAATTTTAAGTTAACTTCACTTTCAAAAGTATAGTTGAATTGAAAATCAAAACTCATGACGTATCACCCTTTGTTTGTTAAAAAAATAATATATTTTCCATTGAAAATTAAATAATTTGAAAAGCGTTAAAAAAATTTTCCAGACAAATTGTTTAAAGAAATCAAATTAGTCAAATCAACTTACCTATCTTTATAGCCTTCTGAGACACTAGTTATATTGCTATCATCCAGCAGCACAGCTGCGATTCGTGTATCACCTTTGAACCAGTTGATCGAATGCAGCGCACCGCAACTTTCCGTGTTCACAGGACATGGCAATTCAGCTGTTTTACCCAAATGCTCCGAAATGATTTGTTCTGCAAAACAAAAAACAAAAAAAAATTAATAATTTTATCATAACAAAAACTCAAAGTCTATCAAATTAAATTTTAAATACTACACAGAGAGAGAGAGTCTTTAAGATAATTTTCTATATGATGGTTTTGTAGAAAGTCCTTTTAGTTTTCGGCGAATTGGATAGGTACCTTCCTTATAACTTTGCTAAATGGAAAATAATTTTCTATAAGATAAAAGAGCCAACAAAAAGTCGAATATGTACGAATTTAGGTAGATATATATGTTATATTCTTCTATCTTAAATAATTGGACTTGCAAAAACCCCAAGTAAAATGCCTGAAATAAATTACATTCCATTCTATCATGGCGGTAGAATCTCTAAGATGGATTTATGGTAGATTTAGAAGCAAGCATTTTTCCCAAGCAAAAAAGGATACACATTCTTCGATATAATATAATATAAAATATCTTATATCCATATAAATATGTATAACCAACTATTGAAGATTTATATATATGTATAATATAAGGAAATGTTGAGGTTATAGAACATATTTATAAACGAAAAGGATTCACCATCAAGCTTTGAAGTATAAAGGAGCTGAAGATGAAGAAAAGCTTGAGATATATACGAGTACGGTACGGGCGTGGCGTTGGGCGACGAGAACGGGGTGTGGAAGGATAAAATAGAATTACCCATACCCAAATACCACCGTCACCGAACTCATATATACCTACACCAATTTCAAAAATCGAATAAGGACTCCAGCAAAGAAGGAAGAAACTTCTTCACCAGGAAGGAAACATAGCCACAGCATAATTCAAACTTTAGTCGTTCTCAAGGAATTTCTATTTCATCTCCACATCTCAGGATCTCAGACTCGAAAGGATAACAAAAAAAAACCAAGGCTTTTCTCTTCTTCTTGAACGCACGATATACAACAGTCCAGCTTCATATTCGTGTTAAGGATGAAGGAAGATTTCTTCCATTCGACGTGAAAGTCCTTGAATATTGAAGAGTGTATGGGGCAGGGGTTTTCTTATCTTTCCACGTTCAGGCAACACTTTTGTTGTCACTTATTATGTAAAGTACGTCATATAGGTCGACATCATATATGTACAACAGCAGACTACAAGGACGATTCTCAGCGATAGCCAAGGACGGAAATAGCAGACATTAGGCACATGAATACCAGAAAAAGCATATATAGATACTACTAACACACACAACATAAAGGTAGTACCTATAATAATGCGGTTTAGGTGATTTTTCATACGGATATCCGGAACACACATTGCAACATCGGTTCGGTTCGGGTTTGGGTTAGAGTCCTGTCTGTATGGAAGAAAATGTCCTTCCGAATGGCATGGGAAATACTAAATGACAAATGACATGGCAAATAGGCAACCTGATGCCAATCATTCAGAATGTTTAAGATGGCGAATCCATTTTATTTGATATCCTTTTTTTTTGTCTGCGGTATACGTACGTCGTACTCGTCCTACATAACTGTACCTCTACATTATAGCTTATATAGGTGCAAGGATAAACTGGTGTGTCATGTTATAATATCCATCGTCTCCCATCGAATGGGTCATTTTTTTTTTCCTGATGTGTCGTCCTTAAAGCCAGAAAACATATCCCTTGTGAATTATTGAATAGTCATGACGTGGTGCAGAGAAAGGCTAGCAAATTTTTATTCCTGGTTGTTGTTGCTGGAATACTGGAATACCCTCTTTCAAACCATCATCAACTATATATATTCTTCAGACTCATGTACCATACTCTCCAAAAATGGAATATTTCATGACACAAGGATACATGATGAATTTCAGTTTCTTTCAATCTCGCGTTTGTGGCAGGATGATGGTAGCAATTTGATGAGCTTTGAAAGGCTGATAAATTGATAGGCCTCCTTAGCGTTAGCAGCTTTAGCTTATGGTTTGATGGTAGAGATGTAGCGATGTAGTGTTGTTACTTGAGATATCGTTTTTGTGAAAATTTATGATTTTGGAGATATTTGGTGACAGCAAGGATAGGGTTCGAAATAATGAAAAGCTAACAGAGCATTAAGATTTGCTTTGCTTTTAAGGGTTTTTGTGTGCGATGTCAGCTATATGTTGATGGTGAGCCTCTCTTCAACATGATTTCGAAATGAATGATTTTTGTGAATAAAAAGCATAATATATCGATTTGGATTATTGAATGATATCGGTTGAATTGGTAATCGAGAAAGATTTAATTTAAGATTATAGGCTCAACAATTTGTCAATGTATATACATATATTGAATGACATGATGGTAAAGGATGATTTTGAAGTTAAAAGATTGTTTTGCTTACACCATCAGACAAAGTCGTTTACTAACAGATGATTTTTAATTTAATGTTAAGGGGATAACAAATCTCAAAATATTAAAAACTTTGTATTTTGTATTGTTATTTTTTACTAAGTTAGGTGAATTTTAGGTGTGTGCCAAAATGGAATGTATATGAGATTGTTTATTCACCATTTTTTTGATTTTATGTTTATGAAAATTAGTGCAGGTACAATTTCAAACCTTCCTTCTAAAGTGTTTTCTAATAAAGGGTTTCATTTTGAAAAGCTCAACATTTGGTCAGCTTCCACTTTCAAAGTCGTCATTGTTTGATATTTAATAGGTAAATAGTAATTGCATATTGCAGTTTGGAGTTTTCAAAAGAATAATTCCTGATCGTGTTATTTCTTGAAGAATCTTACCACCTTCCGATTTCAATGAAAATTCTATTCAACCGAGATTCAAGGCCATTAAGATTTATAATGTTATCACGGCATACAGATGAAATTCGAGAATAGGTTATGAAATCTTTCGTAGAAAGAATATAAGAAATTAAATAAATAACTTCTGATTTCTCTTTAAAATATTGGTTATCTTTTATTTAAAATGAAACCTTTTATTGGAAAACCATTAACTTCCAAAAAATGATTCTTCTTCTAAAATAAACATTTTTTTTATTTATAAAAAAAAGACATTAAGGTTTAATCATTTCTTACATTACTGAATAAGATAACCTAAAATTCTACAACTTTAATGAAGTATATGGCTAGTTAAAAATATCTGTTGTCACTAAAAGACCATTTTAGAAAAAATATGCCACTATAATAAACAGTCTTAAATAAATCAGTAAAAGGCAAATAAAACTAGAAGCACTATTTTACTGTCATTGACAATATAAAGTATATCAAGAAATTACAAACATTTGAAGCAGACTTCAACTATAAAATATTCAGGGACATCTTTAGACTTTTGGGGGCCCTGGGCCCAATAGGATTTTGGGACCAAAAAAAGAAGGTATAATATATTTTTATTTAATTCTTTAGGTTAAAAAAATCATTTTAAAATTAATTTGTGTGTTTTTTTTTAATATTTTTACTTTTTTAAAAGAACTAAAAAAAACATAAAACAGATATTTTTTTATACTTTTATAATTTTTGAAAATTTTTATTTATAGTTGATTTTTGATAATTTTTATTGCTTTTTTGGTTGATTTCTAATGTTTTTATATTTTTTTTTATTTTATTTTATATAAGTTTATTTCTTTATATTTGTTTTGATTTGGTTTTTTTTAGATATACGTATATGTAAGTTTAAGTATACAATAAAATATTATTGAAGGCATACTTTTCTGACTTTGTCAGTTGTAAAATTATGAATTAAGTCATCAAATTCAATTTCGTGCAGAAATTCATTTTCAATTATTGATAAAATTGACAAGCTGTTTAGTCTATCTTTTAGCATTGTGGTTCGAAGTTTATTTTCTATCCGGTTCAATTTCGAAAATGAACGCTCTCCACTGCAGTTAAAAACCATCAAAGATAAAAAAATTCTACAGGCAGTTTCTACATTTGGAAATGTGTTCCGAATTTCATCCACTGTAATTAGACTGTAAAATTTTGAAATTGTAATAAGATCTTCATTTGCATCTTTATTGAACTCTTTTAAATACTGTACTAGGTGCAAGCATTCAACCTCAAGTTCTTCTGCATTAACATTTCTATGGTTTTTTGAAAACTCCACTGAAGTCTAATATTGCAATCGACCAAAAAACGCAAACAATGCATACATTTCTTGATAGCAATTGGATCGTATTTTTAATTGGAACGTCAACATAATAGTGTCAATAATTGGAAAAAAAAGTTGAAATATGTGGCACGCGAAGTGCAATAAGTCTTTATAATTAGCATCCGGACCGGATTCTGAATTTTGGCACACGCTTCAAATTTATCAAAATTCTCTCTTATATCATTTATGAAAGAACATAGTGAACAAAGAAAATTGGCAGCAACGTCAATCGTTATTGATTATTTTTGAAGGCTCTTGCTGGTTTTATGAATTCTTTCTAATATTGTGCTCCAAATTTCTGTTAAAATGAGGAACTCCAGTTTTGACATTTTCTTAGACTCGCTTTTTTTTGTCTGGAGCTTGCTCTTGATCTCTAAAGATAGATGTCAAGGCTTCAGTAATTTGCTTATAACCATGATGGAGCGCGTTAACTGCATCAGTTCGTGCAGACCATCTTGTTTCAGAAAGGCTTTTAAGAACTCTATGTGAACCTTAGATTTATTCCAGCGATGGGTAGAAGCAGAAAAAAAGTTGTATATTTTTTGAACCACTTGAAAGAAACTTGTTGCCTCCTGCACACAACCAGCCGCATGAAGGCCTACTAAGTTAAGAGAATGTGCTGCACAAGGTACAAAGGTAGCAAATTCGCACTTCTCCTTTAATCTTGCTAGCAAACCAGAATATTTTCCCGACATATTAGACGCATTATCATAGTTTTGTCCTCTACAATCCTCTATTGAAATATTATGATTTTCCAGAAATGTCAAGATTGTGTCAGCCAAATATTCAGATTTATGCTCTTGAATAGGTATACATTTTAAGAACCTTTCGATGGGAACACAATTTTTAACATACCGAATTACAAAAGTCAACTGGTCGATATGAGAAAGGTCGGGTGTACTGTCAACACTTAGGGACAAATATTTTGCCGATCTAATATTTTCACCTAAAATTTTCATTAGGACTTGTTTTCCCATTATATCAATGAATTCGTTGCTAATAAATAGGAAGTGTATCCCTTTCCTGAGTTCCAACATTTTTTTAAATGATCTGCGACAAATGAATCATCATGGGATAACTTTGTGTTTGGTTATGGAGTGAGTTGAAAAGTCAACATGTGTGCAGAACTGTAGAGTAGAACGAAAGCAGAGTTGTTAAAATAATGTTGACAGCGTGTGCAGGTGTATGATTAAAGATTCATGTTGCCAAAAGTTTAAGATGCTGAGGAGGAGAATTTCAACGGAACGGAGAGTAAAATGAAACTTGTTTTTTTGTTACTGTCTACTAACCTTATTTTGTTTTCTATATAATTCTTGTATAGATTCATTCATTTTGAGTTGGTGGATTGATTTGGGGGCAATTAAAATTGCGAAACAAAAATCTACAAACATCGGTTTAAGATAAAGATAAAAAGATACAAATTGACGTCAATAAATTTCAGTTTGCGATGAAAAACATTATGGCACTTAATTACGCAGTAGACACATAGGTATTCTGAAATTAAAAAAGTCTTAAAATTATAGTCTAAAAACAATATCGCTCTTATGTATTTACAGTGTGTCACTAATTTACAGTCTCAAATAAAATACTTCACTTAATCCTGTGGAGTAATGTCACCCCACTATCGCTGATAATATACGTCACTAATTTACTTTTTTTTTTTTTTTTTTTTTTTTTTATCCGATGGAAATCTTCAAAAGACACTCGGTAAGAATCGGTACCGAGTAGTGTGGGACTCTTACCGCACTAAAACCACCGGTGAATCAGGACCAATCTATGAAAGATCGACAAATGATGTTTATTTCTTAAATTTTTAAATCGCATTGGGGGAAGTTTAAGGTTATAACACTTTCCCGTAGCTTTTAGACCATCAGCTCATGAGGCTTGGTTCTTCTTAATCTCCGAACATTGTCTCGTACATTTAATACGGTCTCCATTTCGGAGTTAGTATGACTTTGCAGTCGCTGATTGTGTGATACAGCGTGTTTCTTAACCACTTCTGTAACCATTTCAATTTGAAGGTCACGATGTAGATCGCTATTTCTTATATACCAAGGGGCATTTATTATTCCACGAAGGACCTTGCTTTGGAATTTTTGGATGGGTTCAGCATTTGTTTTCTTTGTACAGCCCCATAGTTGGATGCCATATGTCCAAACGGGTTTCAATACTTGCTTATATAACATTAGTTTGTTCTGGATAGATAGGTCAGAGTTCTTTCCTATTAACCAGTACATTTTTCTGTACTTCAAGTTTAGTTCATCTCTTTTCTTTTTGATGTGTTCTTTCCATTTAAGCTTTGCATCCAAATTCATTCCAAGGTATTTGGCGGTATTGGAGTAAGGTACTTCTGTACTGTTTATAAATATTGGAACATTGTTTATGTTTTTGTTTGTAAAGTTTATATGCGTCGATTTTGTTTCGTTTAATTTGATACGCCATTTGTGCGTCCAATCACTAACTTTATCGACTGCATTTTGCAATTTTTGTGTAGCCTTCGTAACGGATTTATCTGGCACCAATATTGCAGTATCATCAGCAAAGGTGGCCATGATAGCGTTGGTGTCCACTGGAATATCCCTTGTATATAACAGATACAGGGTTGGTCCTAGGACACTTCCTTGTGGTACACCGGCTTCAATTTTCTTAAGTTCCGAGTAATTTTGGTCGTACCGTACTCTAAAGAGTCGGTTCGTAACGTAGGATTTCAGTATTTCGTAGTACTGCCTGGGGAGGTCCCTATGCAGTTTGTACTCAAGTCCCAAGTGCCAAACCTTGTCAAAAGCTTGAGCAACATCTAAGAATACAGACGAGCATACTTGTTTTTCTTCAAGTGCCTTTTCCACAACATCCGTAATTCGATGCACTTGGTCTATCGTGGAATGTTTATATCTAAATCCAAACTGATGGCTCGGAATTAGTCTTCTTTCTTCAATTATTTTGCTAAGCCTTTTCAGTAGCAGTTTTTCAAAAACTTTTGCCATGATTGGTATAAGCGATATTGGTCTGTAAGATGTAACTTCTGTTGGTGGCTTACCTTGTTTAGGTATAACAATGACTTCTGCAATTTTCCAATGATGTGGCACATATCTTAGTTTAAGGCATGCGTTTATTATAAATTGGAGTTTCTTGAAGGCTATAAGAGGCATTTCTTTCAGAACCTGAGCAGTTATAAGATCGTACCCTGGTGATTTTTTGTTTGACAACTTATGTTGACACATGCTTCTTACTTCTTTGAGCGTGACAAAAGGTATTTCACATTCGTCGTTTCTGTCAACAAACTGTAAGGGATCTGTAGCTGTGCTTGCTGGGAATGGCTTGAAAACATTCGCGAGATGTTCAGCGAAGAGATCAGCCTTTTGTTTCGGGTTTCCGATCTAATTTACTGATTATAAATCAATGTCAATAATTTAGAATTGAAGACATTTTAGGAGTCAAATTATGACACTGAGATATCAGAAAAAGCAGACATGGCTTAGTTACAGTCTAATGGAATAAAGTACATGAATCACAGTAAAGGTTTCAGGTATTATGATGGTACAAAATCTCAGTTATTGGCATGTGAATGAATTATAATTTAACCGTCTATTTAGTATTTTACTCATATTTTAAGGGCTTTTAAGAATAGAAACAGTATTTCTTTAACAATTTACAGTACCAGAGAATAATGACAATAAATATTGTAATGTGTATACACTCTTTATCTCTTTTAATATAAGGGCAACATCTAGTGATTAATAGGAGAACTCGCCTCGTGAAGCATCGAGAAACATCTAGTGGCTAAGAGAAGAACTCGCTTCGTTAAGCATCGAGAACAACCTAGTAGATTCTCGAACCGATTTGAGGTATATAAATAGGAGCTCGGAAGCGAAGCGGTTCACTAGTGATTGTGAACTGAGATAAAGTAAAGACTGTGTTCGAAAAGTAATAATTGGAAGTAAAGACTGTGTTAAAAAAGTAATAATCTAAAGTGTTCAATAAATAAGTTTGGAACAATTTAAATAAAGTAAAAATTGTGTTTTATTTACAAGGGTGAATAAGTTTTAATTATCGGACCAAGCCGAATTTTACAATATGATTATTTGTGGATATTGTTTCGTGTTGAATTCAAAGCCCAATTTTTCTCATCTTTAGGGTTTTCTGTATTCAAAAATTGTTCATAAAAACGAATACCTTGTCCCTATAATTAAAAAAATATTATTTCCATTTGAAGCACCTGACAGAAACCTATACTTTACAACAACTTCATCGACGGTCTTCTTAGTTGTCGCTGGTATAGAATTGAAATTAAATCATCATAAAATATTCGCCCACTCATCGCTGCTATAAACCACCTATTAAGGGAACAACTTGTCCTCCATAAATCGACGTTAAGCTGTCCACCATAGTGACACCCGAGTGACATTTTCACAGCTCTTACTACACACATTAAACAATTATATTGGAAGGTAGGTATACCTAATCGTCGTCGTCGTATATCTTTGAAAACCTCCCTTTGCCCCGATATTCGTGTGGTGTTCAATATCCAGCAAACGTTTACAACAAGACGTCGTCGTCGCGTCGAATAAACGAATAAACTAGCCTCAAATGACCGTCAAAGGCATAATGTCACCCCACCATCGCTAACGCCAACGCCAACGCCAACGACATTGCCACCGCCTTCGCTTTAAACGTCACAAAAACGGTCACTTCCTTCGAACGATTACGAAGCCAACCGCAAGTATGACAGGATAAGAGTCACAACCACCACCACCGCAAATTCTCGAGTGTTCCCTTCCTTCCCTGTTTATTTTTCCTGTCTTTTTACCTTTTCTTAACAAACTTATGTGCACAATATTCCCTTTTGCTATCCTTCTCTCGATTTGACACCTTTGGAACCTTAGTGGACTTGGACAGCAGACAGAGTGGCATTGCAAAGACGACGACGACGATGACTAACGAGTCCTCTTGGCATCTGGGATTGAAGTGGAATGTGAGACTTTCTCTGGACGGTTTCTTAGCAATTTACTATGCTCTTCCGTTCCTACCTGTTTTTCATTCTATACCCTAAAACCATCATAACATAGCACATACCGACTTTATGGCTTCTCGAAGCTCCAAGGCTACAAAAAAAGTCGTTGTTGCTGTTATGGATTGGGATAAATGTGTAGTGCATCGGGAAGGGCACTGAGGTATTATGAAATCGATCATCTTGCCCAAGAGAAGTAATGTTTGGCTCTATAGCTTGTCCATTGGTTCGCCTGTCATCGATGGCGTTACACCTGAGCGCAATTTGTCAACGGCAAATGTAATATGACACCAAAAGAGTGTCACACATGCTCTAGCTTATGCTGGTATAGCTGATGGGATTGCTTTGCTCCGAGGGCTCTTGTCGTCGCCGCCGCCGTCACATAAGTTGGTCATTTTAACCCAAGCTGCAGGGCGAGACCACAGAATTATGTTTGTTTGGACAGAGAGATGTTGTGATTTTTTTGTTCCTGAATTAATTATTAATTTAGTTGTTGTTGCTGTTGTCGGATGTTAATTCGGAATTGAGTCGGTTTTGGGGTACAAAAGGGAAAGTATCGAATTCCCATTGCGGATATTAATGAAGTTGAAATGTAAAGTCAACACACATCATCATCGTCATCATCATCAGAAACTGGGAAATGACTTTGGGCCACAGCTGCAACAAACAGTAGCGCTCGACTGTCAACTGGCAATGGCAATGGTTGCCTTTTGGTGACATAACAAACTAACTAACAGAGGGTAGTAGAAGTGGGTAAAGGCATAGGGTATGAATGAATAACACGCGGAGATTGGTTGCGGGCGTCATGACTTTAGGGTGAAACTGTGTAATTGATTGAAACTGAAAAGGACAGTGGGCTATGAATATGAGCTGAGCAGTGAGCAGGGCACGTGGATAGGTGTACCCTTCAGCTCAAATCCAATAAGGGAAAATGAGGACTCTGTTTTTTCTCATTAATTTTGATTTTCAATTAAAATTTTTCCACATTCACGCACAACAACACACACGCACGAAATTCACATTCGCAGCAAACCAAAAAACCATGTGAAAATTGAAATTAATTTTCAGACTTAATGCGTCAATTTTTGGGTACTTTGGGGGATTTTTTCGTTATAGGGTTTATCGCAAAATAACAACAACAACAGCAAGACCAACACGAGCAACAACAACAAAAACAAGAACATTTATGTATGTCTGACTGGGATTTTATTGAAAAATAAACTGGTAAATTTATAGAAAAGGAGATTAAAGTTGACATGCTATGCTTCACTAACACAGGGTGGGTTAAAAGTTTCTTTATGATTTTGAAAATAATATAACTATTTATTTTTTTTATTTTTTGTTATATTTTTTAAAGTAACTTCTTTTTAAACAAATTTGAGAGATCTACTAAAATTTACTAAAGCCTTTTAGAAATAACCAAACAAAATAATCACACGACTCAAAGTCATTCTTGCAAATGCTGTGAAGAGTTCAGAAACGTCGACACCAAAGTGTAGCTTTTTCCATACAAAATTCTCCAAAGTTGCACTACAAGGAGAAATTTCGGACGAAAGAAGAATTTGATTTAATTGGTCCCCACGTTCTTCGACTGCAGCAGACTTTTTCCTGTGAGGTTATTTTAGGAGTAAAGTGGACCTAAATAAACCCACCACCAGATGAAGTTGAACATTCGTTCTAAAATACATGCTCTGACCTCTGAGTTCAGATATTCTATTCGAATTGTTATGAAAAAGACTCTACAAAGAGCCAGTACCTCTGTGAGCTTCAAGCTTGTGTTATTTAAATGACATTATGTTTTCTACTATTATAACAAAATCTCCATAAATCATGTTATTTCAAAAATAAATGCTTTATACAAAACTAAAGTCACTTTTGACCCACCCTGTATGCTATGCATATAAGTGTATACGTTTGTGCGATGATGTCTGGTTGCGTGTGAGTGTACTTATTTTTAAGGACGAAATTTAACTGATGTGGGGATATGTAATTGAGTGGAAATGAGACAGGACGTTTATATACATAATATAAATATATATATAAACAGAGATACACAAATAATATACTTATAATAACTTTTTTGAACTAAGAGTGTGCGAATATGATATTGAAACCTTAAATGTGAAAATATTTGTAAGCAGCTTAAACATGACGTTACATATGACGAGTTGACGAGTAAAAGGAAGGACTCGTAAATATCTGTGTATATATATGCACTTATATATTTGTAGATGGAGTTAAAAGTTTAAATAAGGATAAATCGATTGATTTTGTGACTTAAACATCAAGTTAATAATGCGTACAGTTAAATTGAAAATATTAATATAGCGGTCTCATGGAATCCTTATATATTTTTTTTTTTCAATTTATTGACTTTGAAGCTTCAAAACAAAGTCTGGGCTTTTATGATAACATTCGTGTGATGAAATACACGTGACACATGCCATAAAAACTCTAATTGCTTTTGGATGAACGTGATTGGTAATTTTGTTGTTTTTAAATGTTCATCAAAAGGGATACAAATCTTGCTGAAAAGCAGTGAAAAAAACAGTGTTTGAGAATGAAACCATTTTATAGCGTTTAAAATAAATATAAGCAACACTTTGACTCTAATATTTTTTGTTTAGCTCGTAGGTTAAATTAATTTAAAAATACAACATTTTGTTATTGTTTTTTGTAAAAAAATCTAAATGTGATTGAAACTTACCGAAATTAGGCAGATGTACCGATTACATGAGTATTAATATGTACCGAAAACATACTTTCTGTGTCATAACAATAAATCTACTTAACAAAGTTTCAGTTCTCAAATTTTTAATTTTAAGGGTTATAAAATTATTGAAAATTCATAGATTGAAATTTATTTGTAAGTTTTGCGGCTTTCTTTAGCCAATGTCATTTTATTTTACATCAAAATCGAGTTTGAATTGAAAAAATTATGAAAATCAGTGAATCTTTGATTTTTTCACAATTGGGCAGAATGCTTTTTAATATAATTTTATTTAAAAGAACATTGCCAATTGTCAAATCAAAATAGGCATATCACTTCAAAAAAAATCACATGCCTATGAAAATGGGTGCGGTGCAAGGGACGAAAAGTCCTCAAATTTTCGTTGGAAGCATAAAAATTTACAAAGATTTTATTTGAAAACTCAGTTAAGAGATTTTGAACGGCAAATTCTAAAAAAAAAGGATTTTTTTATATCTTTTCCTTTGAAGATATTGAGTTACTTTTTTGTACGGTTAAATTAAGATAAAAACATTCTCAGTAATCATTCCACTAAATTGTACTTTAAATCAAATAAATCCATTTTTCAATTTTCTACACTTTCCACAGAAAAATTATAATTGTTTTTGAAAATAACTAGATCTATATGACTAAAATTTTGGGCCATATTACAACCATGATTAAACCATTAGTCGTTATAATTTATTTATTGAAAATGATTTTTACACCAAAAGCTGTTGGCCACTCTATTAAAAATTTGGAAATGTTTATGCTTAAAATTTGTTAGCTTAATTTGGACATGGCCAAAACCTAAAGTTTCCAAACTTTCAAAACTATGACCATAAAATTATTTGACTTTTGGTCAAAAATAATTAATTAGATTCCACATTTAAAGGTGTAAAGGTATGTCAAATAGTTGTCTTTTAAATTTGACGCAAATACAAATAAAGTTTTTTCTTACTGAAGACACTCTGTGGCGTATGTGGTTTGAATTAAATTGAATTAAATTAGGTGGCGAAACAGTAAGTTGAGAACTAGGGCCTAGTGACTAACAACTCTTAACCATTCATGTATGCGAATAATTTATTTTCTCTCAGGGATGAAGGGTACCTACAGTTTTAAGCCGAATCCAAACGGCTAATTTAAGAAAGCACTTTTCATGACACGAATTACTCTTGGTGGATTTTTCAATTCCTCGCAAAAGGCAGTACCCGTGAAAAGAACAAAAAACTTCTGGCATGACAGGCCCACGCACTAACCATCACACCACGGGTATGCGTTATTGTACTTATTTTTAATAAATGTCTTGATATTATTTCAATTATGTTCCTTTGGGTCTAGAAGCAGATATTTGCATTTATTTGGGAAAATCACTAGAAGCTTTTACCTTCGTCACTGATATCATCTAAAATAAGTTTTTGGAAGTTTTCATGTTAAAAACACAACTGAAAAAATTTAGAAACATACGTATTTTTATTTATCTCCATTTATACTTACAAAACCTCTTTTAAGTATTAACTTTTGAATAAGAGAAAAACTAAATTGAGTTGCCTAATCAAATCAGATATTATATAATCTTTTAACCATGCACATTGCACAATGCACATACTGGTATACTCTTAGTCTACATAATCCTTCCTCGTTATTCCTTAAAACTTTTAAATATCCAAATAAAATTTATAAACGATGCCAGGAGTACCTTGGTCCAAGATAATTTGTTAATAAAGAAGTAAAATAGAACATAATCTCGGTATCATCATAGAAGTTTCTCGACTTAGCTAATGATGACCTCATCTTATCATCAATTGATGTGTAAACATTATTCACTCTGCCAAATATTGTTTAAAGACAAGCTGAAGCACCTACCCTACATACACAGACGAAGCCCCCAGGTCATAAGTAAAATGATGGGTATACATAGATATATATGTTAATAGTGATGAAAAACTGACTGACGGATGTGTATGTGTAATACGGAAATAGAGATAGAATAGAGAGTGGTGGAGGTGGTATACCTCTTGATCCAGTGTGTCTTTCATCTCAATCAAAATATTCAGAAGAGAATCAGAATTTATGTGCATATTTCTGCTGTGATGTGATGTGATGATGTGCATCATGTTGGTCGGAAATAACAAAAAGTAATTTCTCAAAGGATAACACTGAAGGAACTTGTGTCTTGGTAGAAGCAGCCACAATATTATGATAAAGCTGATGCTTGCAGACATTCTATATTCAAGGATTTAGTTCAAACATACAAACGATGAAGATGACGACGACAACGACGACTACGACGATGACGATAACGGTGCCATTGACGGGAGTAGGAACGTCCTGAAAGCTTCATATTATCCTTCTATGTTAGTGTGGATTGTATATTATTTCGTCTGGAAGAAATTAATACACAATGCTCTGGGGATTGAGTTGTTATAGAAATTGATGCATCTTTACTGTAATGCCTAAAATTCTAGCTCTAAAATTTCTATATGGAAAGCAGGACATGAATTAATATAAATGATCCATTTGGTGTAATGAAGATACATAATTTAATGGCAAGTGACTTAATAATAAAATTTTACTTGGCTTGTTTGGGTTAAATAATGTGGGTTACTAATAAAGGCTTTTCCTTTTATGCACGATGAATCTAATAGAAACTGAAATTTATATTGCTGCTGTAGGTGTCATTTCAAATAGAGATGAGATTAATTTGGTTTCGATCGAGTCAATAAACTCAAATTTCATATCCTAAACTTGTAAGCGAGTTATTGATTCAAGTTTAATACAAAATCGAAATCAATTTCTTTTCAAAATGTTCTTTTCAAAAAAAAAAACTGTTATCAAAAGATTCTCATGGAATTTCTTTTCATTGAGATTACAATAGACTTTTTTGTTCCCTTTTTAGCAAACCAAATTCAAACTTACCAGTAACAGACACAAAATATTGACATTTCCAGATTTTTAAGTGAAAAATGTCAGAGTTGAACAAATTATTTAATTTTAAAACAAAAAAGATATAAAAATTAAAATCATTTAATTTTATCAAAAAAGAACCGGACTAGATCATTAATAGGAAATAAGTCATATAAGAGCTTTTAGTATTCTCAAAAAATCATTCTATGCGATTATTTGTAAGTTTTTCTAATCTCAATGAAACATAGTAATATCTTCTTATATTAAGCCCTTAGAAAACTTTCTTATCAATTATTCAAACATTTACCTTTTACAGATTCTGCTTTAGCATTAGTGATTAGTCTTTTAAAGCATAATTCGCTTTAGCGATACCATGAAACATATTTTTAGATAAATTTTATATTTTTCATTTTAACAAATTTTTCATAAGTGAAAAAGAATAAAAAAGTTGCTGAACGGTTTCGTTACTTTTATATTTTTCACAATTATAAAATTTTTTTCACAAAAATTTCATTTGGATTGCTGATTCTTTAAACGTAAAAGTCCAAAATTTAAATCTCTGCTTCGGAGAATTTTTCAACTTAAGTGATTTTTTTTCGTAGTTATCTGGGCTTTTTCGAAATACATAATATCATTTTTTCTTAAATTTGAATGGTCCCCAAGGACCATTTGTCAAATTGAAAATTTTGACATTTCTTGACGTTTCAAGGTCCCTCGAGTCGAAATAAAAGATTTTTAGAGTGATGCCTGTGCGTGCGTGTGTACGTCCGTACGATAGCAATTTTTAAAAAGGCACAAATTTTGGTTAACCCTAAATATCTCACGCACCAATAACGCTAGAGACTTGAATTAAATTTTATGTTATAAACTGTACCATGATACCAAACAAGTATATTTTTTGGAAAAATCCAATAACGGTTTTTTTATAAATCAAAAAAACTGAAAAAAAATATTTGTCACCTCGAATATTTTACGAACAAAAAATGATTTTATCTCCAAAATAATTTTATGCAACGAACAATAACGTTTTTAGCATCTGGTAAATTTTAAGAAAAATCGAATTGGCAGTTTTTTTTATAAAAAAATAAAAACTTAAAAAAAATATAACTCAAAGTTGGTAAAAATTGATTTTAAACTCAAGTATCTTTTAAAAAATTTGTCTTATAAAAAAATATTGTTGCCAACATTCAGTAAAATTTTGAGAAAAATCGAGTTGACAGTTTTTTACAAAAAATTGAAGTTGGTAAAAATTGATTTTCAACTTAAATATCTTTTCAAAAATTAAAAATATTGGCTTCAAACTAATTTTATCTTATAAGAAATATTGTTGTCAACATTCGATAAAATTTTGAGAAAAATTGAATTGACAGTTTTTTAACAAAAATAAAAACTTAAAAAAAGCATTACTAAAAGTAATGATTTTCGACTTGTATATCTTTTCAAATATTAAAAAACTGACAACTTTTTTAACAAAACACGAAAACCTATAAACTTTTAAGCAAGACAAATCGACAGACGAGATGAAGTTATCAGTGTGGGTCGCATCCCAGCCTCTTTTTTTTATTTATAGTTAAAAAATCAAATGTTAAAAAAAGGAGATGCCATCTCAAGAACGGTGCATTGTCACTATTTAAAATTATTGTAAACATTATCTCAATTTTTAGCCTCTAGGATTAACTTAAATGGAGTTCGGTTAAGTGAAAAACATGTTAAAAGAAAGACCTTGAAAAGTCCTCTCAGGAGGCTTAACTGTACCTAACTTATAGATCCATCAGCAAGCGTAAAGTTTTGTTGAATTAATTTTATTCGTTTTCGTGAAAAGAATCGATAAATTTTGAAAACCACAAATTGTTAAGTACAAACAAAATTCTAGGAAAAAGTATTTACTTCTTTGGTAGTAACCATGGCATGATGGTTAGTGCTGTGGACTGTCATGCCAGAGGTCTTGGGTTCGATCCCTGCCTGTGACATCTAAAGTTTTTTCACGGCTAGGAATTGACAAATCCTTTAAGAGTAATTCTTGTCATGGTAAGTGCTCTCTCAAAGTCCGTTTGGATTCGGATTAAAAACTGTAGGTTCCCTCCATTCCTGACAACAGTACTCACACACAGGAATGGTTGAGAGTTGTAAGTCACTAGGCCCTAGTTCTCAACGGACTGTTGCGCCATCTAATTTATTTATTTTTATTTACTTCTGACTGGATTCATTTAAAGAATTTTAAAAAATTGTAATTTAAGCAACGAGACAAATTGAATACAATGAACTCACGCTTACCTTAAATCCTTTAAATTAGAATAACTTAAACAATCCATTAACTTGAATATCTCATTTATCTTTCAGGTATTCCGTAGCTAGATCACTGATTAGTCAATTTTAAAGACCTTTTGCATTGAATATTTAAATTGCTGCTTCTATTAAGGTATTTTAAACTCTTTAACTTGAACAAAGGAATAGTTTTATATCAACTAAAGTTTTAAATTCCCTATTGAAAACTACTTCATACTCGGAATTTACATTTCTCAAAAACCCAAGGAAACTCCCAATTACTTGAAAAATCTGTCAAAAACTTAAACAAACTTTTTTTTTTGTGTGTTTATAAGTTATCGAGATTTCACAGTATTTCTTGAAAAATAGTTCAAGTTATAATGTATGCCCTCGTACTTGAGACTTTTTATCTATAAGACTACAGGTAATTCCGCTGAACTTCCCATGAGTCCGAAACATTTTCCAAAAACTCTAAAATACTAAATGTTTTTTCGACTCAAACTAACCTGAAGTTCTGGCGGGGATGTTTCATTATCAACGGATTTTGAAAAATTAATGGAATTTCAAATCAGTTTTCACGTGAAAAATGCTTAAATAGTGATCTTTTCTTATGAATTAAAAGAGACGTATATCTTTGCTTTAGTATCTAAGAATTACATTAAGCACCTTCATATGTGGATACACCTTTCAATTCCAATTGAGTTAACTCTTTTTAAAAAAAAAATAATGTTATAGGTATGCCTACTACATATGATATAAAACTATGATCTCATATGGTAATCCTTTTATTTCTAAACAAAATATTCATCCTTTGATTAGAAAAAATAAAAACCATACAACTTTAGAGATTTTTCTAGTTAAAGCTTATTCTGATGATGCGCTTCAAAGCCTCTTCTTTACTCGCTTATACATAATCCTTTTTCTACCTAGTTTATAGTATAGTTTACAAGTTACCTTTAAATTGTTTTTACAAATTCACCTGCAGCATCAATTCATTATAATGAATAACAAGATTCAAATGCACCAACCCCTCCATAGTCCGGCATAGCCGCTGCCACTATATATACACTTCTCTTAATATATGAATAGAAAAACCTTCGAGCGATATAAAACTCGCTTGCACATAATATTACTCTGTGTCGGCTGAAGTGATTAGACGTCATCCATTCAGAATCTCGTTTTCTTTAGAAAACTTAAAGGTAGGTAAGGTACCTACTCGTATACCTTACCAAGCTTGTATAGGGAAAAAGTTTTCATTCATGCAGCACCAACAGAAGCAGAAGCAGAAGCAGCACCCATCAGGATGATGATGATACCCTCCAGAGTTTTCTATTCACCACCGTCAAATTGCAATTTTATTTAACCTGTAATTACTTTTACCTTATAAGAAGTGTGCTTTGGCTGGCTGGATGGCTTGGCTAAAAAAGACCATCAACTAAACTGTTTTTCATCCCCTCTTGTTGTTGGTGTTTTTGTTTTTGTTGGTGTTGTTTTTTTGTCCTCCTAAACTATGTACTCGGTGGGATCCTGAAAAGGACGAATGCAAGTACATTCAATAGAAAGGGATTCTGTTTACATAGTCGTCGTGTCGTTTTCGTTTCGTTCCGTTTTCCTTGTAGTTGTCGTTGCCGTTGCCGTTGTCGTTGTCCTTGTCGTCATCCCTCTCGTTATCGTTTCGCGTCTAGACTAACTTTCCAAGTATACGTACTCGTATTATACACTCACTCTACTCTGCCAGGATGAGTTTAATTTCTTCAGGTCCTTTTTGCATGACATGGCAAGAGTTTAGTGTATATCCTATACCAACCGCCAGCCCCCTCCCTTAACTCTTAATCTGACTCTTTTGTGCCCTACTTATCCCCTATTTGAAGTCAGGTGTGCTGCAAAAAGGAAGGATGTTGGTCTATGTCGAAGTTACCTACCGACCTTCCGTAAACCTGGCTGGTTTTTACCATCAGAGAGGAAGGCAGGTATAGCTTGTCTATGCGATGATGTTAGTGGATGGTGAGTTTGTGAAGCCTTTTGGGTGTAATTCACTAGCATGCCCAAAAGGATTCAGCCAGGCGACAACCACATAGAACGGCAACAATTAAGTTTACTTGGGCTTCGTATTTATTGCATATCCCGGTCGTCCTTCACCATACCCTTCCCGAGAAGGTGCCCGCATTCAGCCTCAGACATCATACAGAACTCTGAGACTGCTGAGAAAGCTGCTGCCTGCCTGCCTTCCGTCCGTCCGTCCGTCCGTCCTATGCCTGACTGCCTTTGCTTTTCTATCTCATTCATCTGTCGTGTCATGTGAAATTAGACTAAAAGGACTTCAAGTGGTCATTAGGGCAGTTAATTGAAGGGTTTGTCATTGGTGCACATTGGAGCAGAAAGGGAAGACACTGACTGGATTAGTTGGTCGTGTGGTGATGGGGGTGAAGGATGTAGTACCTATATAGGATCTAGGATGTAGGTGGTGTAGAGCGGCCAGAGATATAAACTCAATCCAAAAACCTGTCTCGGGAAAGTGATTTTATGCGATAGTTACCACCTATTTTGATGCTTTAAGAACATCATTTCATTGACAATCACCATCGTCGTCGTTGTAGTGATGTGAGAAAAGGATTTTAATATAAAGATTGTCGGGATCTGGAACAATAATTACAAAGGCGTGGAAGATGATGATGATAACGATGATGACCAAACTATATCCACATTGAGTTGGAACTTTTGGATAATCGTAAAAGAGAAAGATATAGCAAATCCATGTCACTAATTGACAGATACGATTTGTAAGACGATGTGTTTACTTGACGTTTTGTCATTTATTGACACAAAACTAATGTTTATACATACGTATATTTTTGTGTGGTTTGAATGGGTGTATAGAAAAAGGAAGGGACAGGGAAAAAGGAAATATTTTTATAGCAAAGTCAACATTTACATATGAGGGGAAGAGAGGAAGAATTACTTGGGCGGAAAACAATGAATGTGATATGTTAATTGGGCCCTCTGGATATTTTATGTAAGCCGACATGGAGTGCCATTTGAAGTGGCATTCGAATTGGAGTTGGAGGTGGAGTTGTCTCGATATTTAGAAGACAGACAGACAGTTGGATAGATTCCAATCAAATGGATAATCATTATTTGGTCAATCGATTCAACATTCTTTTGTGGGTAACTACACATACATACGTACCTAATGTAGACTCGTTTATATATCTGGTGACTTTGTCTGTGTCACTTGTGTCAATTATAGTAATTGGTAGAACTTATCGTGCTATAAATAATTAAAGAAATTCTTGTTCAATTTTGTCGCATGCTATTACGAGAAAAGTTTTCTATTTTTGGAGAGAAACAAAAATGGAACGATAAAACTTTAAAAGAACTCCCCCAAAACACCCCAAAACAAAGTGACAAGAAACGACGTCTTCAGAGCAAAGAAGAAAAAACACATTTAAAACACTAACTGTTGATATCATTTAATGATTTTTTAAATTTCAAACTTGAAAATGGCATAATATTGAAAAAAGTTGTTTCTCGTTTCTTTTTTTTTTCAGTTTCAGCATACAGCCTCGCCCCATTAAAAGCATAAACAACAAACAAATAAAATCGCCAATGGCAAATGTTTTCTGTCTTTGGCAATATTACAAAAACAAAAATTAAAAGAAATAAAATTAAAAAAAAAAAAGTTGGCACAATGCCTTCTCCAAGACGACACGACGAAGAAGAAACATATTTTAACCAAACCAGAAGTATCTTTTTCTTGTTCTTCTTATTTTCCTTTCTTTTAAAAGATACAAAATGTGTAGGTAGGTTTATGTACATATATTCAACTCATCTCAAAAAGAATGAAATTGATTTCATTACAAAGTGAGCTTCCATATCCAAAAACAGAGCAGATTGTATCTTAGTTGACAATTGAAATTGACGATTACCCTGGAGCTATGTATTTTTGTTTTCTTTTTCTTTTTCTTATATTTTATTTTATTTTGTCTACTTATTTCCTTCCGCACTTTGTGTGTTGAAAAATCTTGAACATGTTAAAATTTCTTAAATTTATTTTCATTTATTTCCTTAGCACGTATCTATAAGATATTAGTTCATCGGCAACCTAAAGACCTACACTCACTGTATCTGTGTATCTGTAGTCCTGGATATTTGCCAATTTCTCCATTAGACATTGACGATGGAAGACCAACAAAAAAATAACTTATGAAATTACGACACAATATGAGAAAATGGGGTTGAAAATAAGCTTAATTTTTATTTTATGTAATGGAGAAACAATTTTTCATGAATAATATGATTTTTTTTTAAACTGTATGATGCATATTCATGGCTTCATATATTTTTTGGAATATTAAAAATGAAAAAATAAAGATCTTTGAATGTTTACCTAGAGAAGTTTGGGTGTCATTCAACTTTGATTTTTTAATTATTTTTATTTTTTTTTTGGAAAAACATGTGCAGCATGATGGGTGATATGAATTATGATCACGATGATAGCTTTTGGCATTAAACTGATTTTATTTATATCTTTGTATCGCATGTAATAGAAAATGAAAAATATTGTATATAGAAAAGATGATGCCAACATTATTTTTGACCTTGTTACATGAATTCTTCTTTGAATATGTATTTATTTTGAAAGATTGTATTTTATGACTTAAATGAATGGAAAGATGTTTTTTTGAAAATTGATGAATGAATGGAATAATAAACATTTTACTGAGCTATTTTTGTTTATTTTTTTTAATTGGATTTGCTAGCAAAACACTTATAGGAAGAATATTGTTCGAGATCTTGAGAATATTCTAGAAAACAATTTCTTAGAACTAAGTACATATTATACTGACTCAATAGCGTTGAAGATGATTTCAAGTAGATATTTCTCAAAAGTTCTATAAGAACACAAAAGTATAGCTATTTACCGGGTTGGGATCGAAATACTGTATGGATCATAATATTGTATTTAAAATACTGTGTTTTTTTAAAAATTATGTATTTCAAAATACTGTATATGTATAAAATACTGTATGATCAAAATACTGCACTTCCAAATTCTGTATTTCAAAATTCTGTATATCAAAATTCTGACTAAGAAATAAAAATCGTTTTGATAATGTAAACAAGTGCGCACTTTTTGAAATACAGAATTTTGGAAACAGAATAAATTTTTTTAAGAAAACATCATAATAATTTTTCATTAGCATAATGTTCTAATATAATTTCCTTGAACAATAACATATGTAGGTACCTATGATATTTCATAAGTCTTTTAAATAATAAAAACAAAAACAATATTAATGGAATCTTCTTCTTATTTTCTCTTTAACATTTTCTTCATCTTAGTTATTTGTATCCCTCACACATTTTTACATGAATTGTTCCTATCATAATCAACAATTGCATAAGCAATTGCGCCAAACTAATTGATCTGTCAAAACTTCCAGTACAGTATTATGAGATACAGTATTTTGACAATACAGCATTTTGAGACACAGTATTTGAAATGTACAGTATTTTGAAAAACAGAATATTAATCATACAGTAGGTATTATGACCATTACAGTATCGTACAGTATCATACAGAATTTTGACCATACAGTACTTTAAAATACAGCATTTCGCCCCTCTCCCCTATTTACCAAAAATGTTCAAAAATGTGTGTTTCAAAATTGAATATTTTCTATAGGAAAACAGACAAGTCTTGCGAGAAGGATTTTCACGACTAGTTTTTTTAACTCTATGCAGAATTTGAAAACAGTTTTTGAAAAATTTCCATCAGCAGTTTTTTCCCTTTGACTAAAGCAGAAAAAAAAATCGAAAAAGGTAAAACCACAATTTTCCACCTCCCTATTGGCTCCACGTTACCCTTAGATAGTTTTAGTTCCAGTAGTAAGTTTTTTTGCTTATGTATGATATAATGTTTCTTTAAATAAATACCAAACAGTGAATACTTTAGTTTTTTTTTTTTTTAAATTTAAAGTAACACTTAAGCTTGCCATCTTAGGTTGCAGTATTGTTTCTTTTGGTTTCAAAATTTTGTTCTTTATTAACTTCCCATTGGAAGTTATTGTAATCAGTCCGATTTTTCGAATTGAAAATTTTGACATTTCTCGACGTTTCAAGATCCCTAGAGTCGAAATTAAATTTTTAGAGAGTTGTCTGTGCGTGCGTTTCCGTCGTCCATAGCTCAAGAACCAGAAGAGATATCGACTTCAAAAAAATAAAAATGCAGAAAGATGCAGAAAAGACTCTCAAAAAAATTGAGTGGGTGGTTTTTTTACCAGAGCAATTTAAAAAAAATTAATATTTTGGTTAACCCTAAATTTCTCATGAATCAATAAAGCTAGAGACTTAAATAAAATTTTATATAATATATTGTAACGTGGTACCAAGGATATATATTTTTGGAAAAAAATCCAATAAACGTTTTTTTTTATAAATCAAAAAAACTGATATTTGTCACCTCGAAAATTTTACGAATCAAAAATTACTTTATTTCCAAAGCAATTTTGTGCAACGAAAAATAACGTTTTCAACATCTGGCAAAATTTTGAGAAAAATCGAATCAACAGTTTTTTTATAAAAAATAAAAACATAAAAAAAAACAATACTAAAACTTCGTAAAAATTTACTTTCGACTCAAGTAGCTTTTCAAAAATTTTAAATATTGGCTTCAAACTTATTTTATTTCACAGACAATATTGTTTTCGATATTCAGTAATTTTTTTATAAAAATCCAACAGTCCGTTTTTTCATAAAAAAATAAAATCTACAAAAAATAGTACGCAAATTTATTAAAAATTGATACATATAGACAAACTTTTAAGCAAGACAAATCGACAGACGGGATGGGAAGTTATCAGTGTGGGTCGCATCCCAGCCTCTTTTTATGTATTGCAACGTGATAGCAAACAAATATTTTTTTTGGAAAAAATTCCAATTAAATAAAAAAAATATTTGTCACCTCGAAAATTTTACGAATCAAAAACGATTTTATCTCCAAAGAAATTTTGTGCAACGAAAAATAAAGTTTTCAACATCTGGTAAAATTTTGAGAAAAATCTAATCAACATTTTTGTTTATAAAAAAAAAAAACATTGCTCAAAGTTGGTAAAAATTGAATTTCGACTCAAATATCTTTTTAAAAATTTGAGATTATGGCTTTCAACTTATTTTATCTTATAAGAAATATTGTTTTCAACATTTGGTAAAATTTTGAGAAAAATCGAATTGACGTTTTTTTTTTCCAAAAAATATAAACCCAAAGAAAAATTATTAAAAGTTGGAAAAAATTGATTTTTGACTCAAATATCTTTTTAAAACTTTGAAATATCTTATGAGAAATATTGTTTTAAACATTCAATAAAATTTTGAGAAAAATCGAATTCACATTTTTATTAACAAAAAATAAATACCTAAAAAAAGCTTTACTAAAACTTCGTAAAAATTGATTTTCGACTCAAATTATCTTTTCAAAAATTTGAGATATAGACTTCAAATGAATTTTATTTTATAAAAAATATTGTTTTCAACATTCAGTAATTTTTTTATAAAAATCTAACAGTCAGTTTTTTCATACAAAATTTAAATCTACAAAAAATAGTACGCAAAATTGGTAAAACCCGATGTTCGGTTTTCGATATCTCGTGAACAATAGAAGACATTGATTTTAAATTAATTTTATTCATCCAATTTGTATTTGTTTATAGAAGAAATACAAATTTTTAAGAAATGCTACTAAAATTGGTAAAAATTGTTTTTCGACTAAAAATCTCGTTAAAAAAACTAGATTTTGAAATCAAGCTAGTTCATCATATGCAAAATATTGTTGATAATTTTGAAATTTTTAAGAATAATTCAACTGCCAAGTTTTTTAACACAACACGAAACCTACAAACTTTTAAGCAAGACAAATCGACAGAAGGGATGGGAAGTTATCAGTGTGGGTCGCATCCCAGCCTCTTTTTTACGTTAACTTTTGAAACCGTAATATGGATAACCCTGCACATACATATGTATATACAATTTTGACTTGTAAAATGTTTGTAACACAATTTTGACAAACAATATTTTGTAATATGTTTGAAAATTTACAGTTTTTCAAGTCTGTTTCCGAAATTCTTTAAGAATAAAAAAATTATGGCACCTGAATAAAAATTAAAAAAATATTTTTATTGAAAATTACTAATTGGTTCCAAAATCTTTTAGAAAACCAAATTTTTCCTGTTGAAATTGAAAAACTTACATTTCTCTGAGTCAGTAAAGGTGTTACACTCGGTTAAGGCTATCTTAAAGGATTCAAGCAACCCTAGACTTTTCGAAAAATCGTTTTTTAATTTATTTGAAAATAGTCCACTTGATATCTAACTTTAAGCATTTAAGGTATAGCAAAATTATTTTTGATTTGCCACTACTTCACAATACTTCAGTACTGCGTTTATTAATTTTTCGGACTCATAACTCATAACAATTTGAAGCCGCTATCTGGTCACACAGCTGTCTGGAGAGACATGTTTTTTGGGGCAGAAGTCCATCCTGAATTGTGAGCACCATCTTACTGTCATAACCCACACATTTTGCAACTTATTGAAATTTTGAAAATACCTTACAAATAAATTTTCTTTTGGGTACCTTATAATTTTATTTTTTAATTGCCTGATTAGTTTGTTATTAACAATTATCTGATTTTTGTAGGCGAATTATTCATATTGGATGGTCTCCATTTGGCTACTTCTTAAGCCTTACATAATGAACAAAATTTCGAAGCTTTTGATTTAAAAATTACAGTAGCTGTTAATAAGGCCGTGAATGTCAACGTTAAAACGCTTTTCGGCATCAAGGGTGGAATAACATCTAAATAATGTTTTACTTAAAAAATGTTGACAATTTTATATCATACTCGTCGTTCCACAATATGTTTCCTTAAAAAAAAAAAGGGAATTTTCATAACTTTCGTTTTCAAGTAGTTTTTTGATAATAATCAACAGATAGGTAAATCTAAAAACTAATTCTCAAAACGTATTCTTTTTTTTTAAATACTTAAAGAAAACATTTCTGGAGGGAAATAATGTTTCCCAAAGTCTACCAACACTGTTTTTTTATCCTCTCATTTATATAAAGTTGAAGCTCACACAATCTTAAAATGAGATTAGGTCCAGTTAAAGCTTTTTCATATGGAAAATCTGATAAATTAAACACACATGGAAAATTTAATTTTGCGTGCAAGATAATAATAGAACTTTTTTTTTTATGTTACTTTTATTATTCTTTATATTTTTGTTGTTGTTGTTGTTGCCGTTTGAAATACATGTTGGACTGGACATTTAGGAAAAATACAAGAAAATATAAAGAAAAACATTCAGTCATGCGTGAGAAGTCTGAATGCTTAATGAATGCCTTTGTTTGTCCCGCCATGTATATGTATGTGTTTATGGGTGTATGGATATGTGTGTTCTTGGGATATACATATAGAAAGATTTGCGATAATATTTAGGTTAATCGGGGCTAAGAATAGAGTAAGTGGAAATATCAGACAATGAGGACGAAAACAAAAAGGTTGGGCGTGTCGTGTGTCGTTTTTGATGTTGAATCATTTCATACATAACAATGTAGCTAAAGTATAAGGCACAAAAATATAGACAAAAATATTAGATAGAAATCTTGTTTTTCTTTCTTTTTTTATTATGGTTAGAATGCTAATTATTTGGGAAATTATATTTTTGACCATAACAAAAATATACATATATCTATTGATAAATGCTTATTGTCACTTAAGTAGTTTTATACATATTTTCGTTTGTTCTAATATTAGTTCAATCGAAAATAGAGTGCTTTACGACAATAGCTAAAAAGAAATAGGTATTGTTTTCTTATCGATGTCAATTACTGAACCGTCACCTGATTTATGAAAAATTAACAACCTTTCGGTTATTTTCGTTTGTCATTTGTCAATAACTACCAAACAAAAAAACATCTTGAATAATATGATAATTTTACTAAATTCTGACTTCTGGCCTATAGGGAGACTTTTTTAGGAGTGTAGAACTTTTGGGATGGAATAAAACAAAGATGTTTTTTGTTCATTGTCACGAAATTTACGTGAAAGAATAATTGAAATACGATTTCTGACATATCACTCCCACGGGAGGATTGGATGTAGTACCATTTGGAGCTTCAATTTTCGATGAAATTTTTCAATATTATTTATGTCCGCGTTTTTTTCAGCGTAGACTAGCGACGTTAAATCACACAATCTAGGACGCCAATTCACGGGTCTGTTACGTGAAACTATATACTGTTATGAAACGTTTTCTTATTAAATAAACGCTGGTGTGCACCAGGGGTCTGTTTTGTCTCCGAAACTCTTCCTTAATCTTGTCAGAAGCTTCTCAGCTTCTATCAGTTTTTCATATTAGTTTTTAGATTCTCATCCTTGTCTTTTGAATGTGGACTAACAACGGCAGTGTTTGGTAAACTTATTAAATTCTGATCTTGAGAAAATTTTCCAATGCTTTTAAAATTCTTATCTGGATAAAATTTGAAATCTTTTATTAGTCCGAAACTCTAGTTTAATTCTAATATTTGAGCTGGTGTCCCAAGAATGTACTTTAGTCATTTAGATATAATTGAAAGGGAGCTCTAAAAATAATAGGCGATCGTTTTTTTACTGATACATTTGCTACCCTTAAATACCGACACAAGGTCTCAAGCCCATCATTGTTTTATCAGTATTTTCATAAACAATGCTCTAGTGAAATGAAATACTCAGCTGTATTCTTTCACCCAGAAAATTCATCAGTTTACCCTTGAGCCCAACATCGGACGTACTGTTAACAAGAGAGATTCTTTTTTTAGCCGCACTACACGAATTTGTAATGCTTTACCAGCCTAAATATTTTCCACGCATTATATTGTGTAGACATCCAATTATTCTACCAACCTATTAAACACACTAAACATGCAGTTTTTAGGATATAAGGGTGTCTCAACATACTTTTAAGGATTGTCATTACTCCAAATGCGGCAGTTTTGTTATGATGTATTGAAATGGCAAACCAAGCCAAAAATTAATCAGTTGATAACTCATAAAATAGTGTTGTGAACTCAAAGGTCTCTACCTTTTAAAAAAACATCCGTTAAATAAAGGGAATGAAACCATTTACATTTTTACCATTTCTGAAATTTCAACCAACAATGAAAAATGTACGTAATCAACTCAACACATAAATCTTGCACGTGCCTATTATAAAAGTCGAACGATAGAAGAAGTCAATATGCACAAAATCACTTGTCAAATTTTCAAAAACAATTGACAAATTATCCCATTCCCATTTATTTCCATTTGTCGATCAATTGATATAATACCAAGAGCTTGATAAATTTCTATCAATAACAAATGACTGGATAATGCTCCTATGTATATACCTTACATCTACTTCTCGTTCTCGAGCACCCTTTTAATTTAGTGAAAATTATTTCAACAAATTTAACTCCAACACCATACAATTTCTAACACCATTCTCATTTAATTAATTTCTGATGGCAGCAGAAGAATCTGCATATAAATGAAAACAATTAAAAATAATTCCCTTCAATAAATTCCACACGATTCTTATTCTTGAATAAGTTTCTAACTCCGAGCTCTAAGCTCCAACCCGACCCAACATCGCTTTACAGCCAAAAGGTCAAGAAAAAGCAATCAATCTTAGCCACTTGCTTGGCCTATCTTCGCTTTATCATCACAAAAGAAAACCTTTTTGCACGGACGAACGATCAGCTAACTGGAGCATAAACATGACGAAAAAAGCAAGACCAAGAAGAAGAAATTATTTAAACCTATCTAAGATACAAAATATTTCCTATTGTACTCTCTCTTCCACTTTCATGCATCACTATTTCCTGTTTGTTTATATCCGTATCCGCTGCTTTGGCAATCTTTAATCCCTGGTTCTCTGTTTTGTTGTATTGTTGTCGTCCTTATCCCAGTCCGCCGGTTGTGTCGGCTCGTAGCGCAATTCACCCCCAATGAATGTTGGCCCGTCTTTTCTTCTCTTTATTTATTCGACACACTGATTTGTGCCCTCTCAGAGTCCTTCATCATCACCTTCTTCGCCCCTCCATCGGAGTCTCAAGCTTCAAGCTTCAACCTCAGCTTCAGCTTCAGTCCTCTTCGAATTGATTAATTGATCGTCATCGGTTGAGAGTGGCAATTTCACTTGAATTGGAAGTTCAAGAGGAAAGAGCAAACGAACGCAAAGAAAATAAAAACACAAACTCAGTCAGGTGGAAATCTTTCAATCATTGTCTAATGGAATTCATTATCGCTAACCGTGAATGCGAAACGATGTCGACAACGACGAAGACGAAGTCGAATGACGAGAACTCAAGTCTCACTGTGACGGTGAGGAGCGGCGAAGTGCGGGCTGGAGCGTTCTTCGATGATGAGAATGATGGGAAAAAAGGCTTCTCTTGTCCTTTCCTTTGTCAAATTCAAGTCCTTTGTAAGAGCGTTGAGTTGAGATGAAAGGCGCAGAGCAGAAGCATTGAGCACATAACACACAAAGCGAGTCTCAGTTACAAATAAAATAGCTTCACAGCCCCCCCAACACGCCAACGCTAACTCAACAAAAAAAAAAGAAATGAGAAAATAAGTTCTTTTTTAGGTTGTTTACTTTAAATCTACATCAATGCAGATTTTAAGGGAAGCTGTAAAAGAGTTATGAAAATTTCGTAACAACTTTTCGATGTTTCAAATTTGTATATTGTTTTGAGAATTACTTAACTTAAAGTAATTACTGAACCATACACAATTTTTAACTTAAATTTTTGTGTGAACTATGAAATTCTATGAAAACATAGAATCGGTAGAAAACATATTTAAGTACAAATAAATAACATAGATCCGATGCCTAAATGTTCTTTTCATTTCATATTCGTCTGACATTCGTCTGTTATTGGTTTTAAGATTTGAAGCAACTTTAGGTATTTTCTATGTTTTCGATTATTTTTGTATCTATGTTACTAGACAATTTTTTGAATTCCTGATTGCTTAGATATGTTTTCTAAATAAATGTTTGATTATATTGTTCCAGTTGTTTAATATTGTTATCGATGTTTTTCTATGTTTTTTTTTCTATAAACTTTAGAATTTAATTTTTAATGGTTTTAGATATATTTTTAATATTACTTTCTGTCACTTTTGTCTATGTTATTTTTCCTCGAGTCATTGTAAATATAGCATTTCTTTTGGTAGATTTTTAATTTTGTTTCTTTATATACAATTGCAGGTGTTCTTTGTCAATGATTAAACATTTTTTTCTTTTGGAATGGTTTTCTATTTTTGTAAGAGAATTATGTACGTTTTATGTAATAATGAGTCTATGTTATATGCATTCTATGTTATTTGGTCATTTCTCATACTAATTGGAGAGTAATTCTGTAAATATGTTTTTATTCACATTGTTCCTGTTTATAAATAAAGCTGTTGATGTTTTTCTATGTTTTCTACAGTTTTTTCATTAATTTTTTAATATTACCTTAACACTTTATATTCATTTTTTTCAATATTCAATGTTATTTTGATTCTATATTATTTATTCGTTTTTATCTCCATTAATTGTAAAGTAATTTTCTTGGTAGATATTTATTCATGTTTTTCTATGTTTCTATGTTTTATCATATAAAAGTGTTGATTTATTTTTGTAATGGTTGTTGATTTATTTTTAATACTCTTACTGATAAACTTTTCTATTATCCTCTTTTTCTATGTTATTTTGTGTCTATGTTATTTGTTTTTTTTCTACTCATTGCATAGAAATTGTATTGGTAATTCGGTGAATAAGTAAGAATTTGCTGTTGTTTTCAAGCAATGTTCTGATTACTATATTAATTCATTATGTTTTCTTTCTATTAATTTCTACATTACGTGTTTTTCAACTAATATTTCTATGTTTTCATAATTTTCTTATAAAACTAGTTTGAGTTATTATTTCACCTTGAATAATATTACTATTCCAAAATTTAAGATTCTTTTTGATGTTTGTATATTTCTATTATTTTTTCGCTTTAGAATATTCTATGTTATTTCTATGTTGTTATTTTCTTTTGTTTATTTGATTTTAATGAGCAAGATTATACAACCTGATGGTAGGTATATATTTTTTTTCCTATATCCTTGAGCCTGTGATGCCTGCGATAATGATGTGGAATACCATGAAATAGAATTATTTCTTTCGCTGGCATCAGCTTCGCAATTCAGTGATTCTAAATTGAAATTTCATTACTCACAGAGAATGCTTCTATTATATGTACATAAATAATACGAGCATATATATACAAATATGCATATATGTAAGTGAATGTTAGACACCTCAGCATCAGTAGCAGTAGCAGCAGACATTAACCACCAGGAACAGCCGCGGCGCGGTAGAAGCCGTAGTGTGTGTCTCCTTTTTTTTATACGTATGAGAACAAATTGTTCCAAACGACTTTGTCAGACTTTCAAGACCAACGTCAGCTTCAGAATAGCGGTATCTATATACAGTATAGAATGATGACAAAAGGCTATAAGGATCCACATAGGTATACATATACATTGTACATAAAGCATTATGGGCTGACTGAAATGTAAAAATTCCTTTGGTTAAGCAATTTGAAATGAATGTTATGCAGAGCTTGAGGATGTGGGAGGAATACGTCAAGGAGTTTTCTTGCATTGCTCAATGTTTTTGGATTTTGTCTTGTCTGTGTCCATAAATATATGTATTGAAAGATTCTAACAGTATTTTGAATCATGTGTCCTTGCACACTCTTGGCTGTGTCTCGGTCTCGTTGTCTGAATGGAAAAAAGACATGAATTGCGCACCCAAACCACACCACACCACACATCAGAAAATATACAAAGTGGCGGATGTTGAAGTTTTTCTTATTTTTATTTTTGCATATTCCCTCAAAAATGGCAACGGGTATCTAAAAGTATCTCCTTTCAAAAAAAAAAAAAAAAAATAGAAAAAACATCGCTTCCGATAACCAAATGCAAATAATTCATAAAATTGTATGGGAGAGGCGCTAGAGCATAGGTACCGTTCCTATTTTCAATGTTTGGAGTATTTATAGCAAAGTAAATAATGTTTTGTATAGACACAACATTCGGTTCATTGAATTGTTGAATTTTTAATGGAGTGTGTGGAGAAAAGTATTAGATAGCACACTTGGTAATGGCATTGTACCGTTATATGATAATGTTCTGTTGTATATAGATACCTATAAATGATATAGAAACTTTAGGTGTTTTGCATTGTTGTATTTTTTCTGTTGTAATTTTTAAACATACATAAGTACCTACATGTGTATGTAAATACATTAAACATTACAGAGTAGGTATACACTAACTGAAAGTGGTGCGTGAAATGATTTATGAAAATTTTACATTAGTGTAAAGTGTTATTGGGTTGAAGTTTGATATTAAATTATTACAATGGGACAATAAACTTGAAGATTGGAAAAAGTTATGAATGGAAGAATAAAAATTAAAGAGGAAATTAAAGTTGAAGCTGATGAACGTATTTTCTACAGGAGATATTAAGTATTTCATTTTTTAAGATTTTCTATCCAAATGAAAAAGAGGTTTGAATAATTGTTGAAACAAATTATACAAAAAACCTTTAATTCTTTATTAAATTTAATTTTTTTTAAATATGAACTAATTGCAACTAATATTGGAGAAACATGTTGTTCAAAAAAGAGGCTGACATCCGACCCACGCGTATATAAATTTCCAGAGAAATACTTCCTTGTTTTAATTATTCATTAAATTTTCATTTAAATTTGTTCAAAACAATATTTATATATTTTTTCTATATACATAGGTACTTTGGAAAAATGTAAATAACTTTTTAGAAATTGTATCAATTATGTGTAATGGTTATTAAAAACTTATGAATTTGTTTAAATATTTAATTTTCATACAAAATATTTTGATTAAAATGAAACTAGCTCTTTAAGGTCAATATTTTAACTTGTTCGTTCTAACGATATCGAAGACAATTTTTGACAGCTTTGGTAGTATTTTTGTACTTAAGTTTTTATTTCTTTTAAGGAAGCTATATAAATTGATATTTCTTAACATTTTTAACAGTATTAGAAACTTCATCCTAATATTAAATTATGTATTCTGAAAATTGTTTATATATTTATTTTTTCAAATCAACACTGGAACAGGTTTATTTTTAGTTGTATAAATTTATAATGAACCGGTATAATTAAATAAATTATTTTTAAAATACATTTAATTTAAGACGAGAGGGTTTTTGCTCTCGAGATATTTTAGATCAGCCAAAATTTTTATTTTTTTTGAAAGTTACTTAGTAAAAACTCATTCTCTATATTAATAATAAATAATAGTCTGTTAAAAAGTTAAAAAACTCAGGTAAGTTTTCGAGTTAGACTTTAAGCATTTAAAAGTGAGCAATATCACTATTTGTTTTTTGAGCAATTTAAAAGAATTTAAGATCGAAGACTGCTTAAGCTTCATAATAACATTATAAAAAAAGAGGCTGGGATGCGTCCCACACTGATAACTTCTCATCCCATCTGTCGACTTGGTTTGGCTCAAAGTTTGAAGGTTTTCGTGTTGTGTAAAAAAGTAGTCAGTTGAATTATTCTTAAAAATTTCAAAATTACAAAATTACCAACAATATCTTGGATCTAATGAAATTGTTTTATTTCAAAATCTTGTTTTTTAACGAGATTTTTAGTCGAACACCAATTTTTACTAATTTCAGTAGCATTTCTTAAGAGTTTTAAACAAATACAATTTATAAAAAAAATACAAATTGGATGAATAAAATTAATTTGAGAGATTTCGAGAAACGAACATCAATTTTTATCAAATTTGAGTACTATTTTTTGTAGATTTTATTTTTTTATGAAAAAACAGACTGTTGGATTTTTATAAAATAGCTAGTTACTGAATATCGAAAACAATATTTTCTTTGAAATGAAAATTGTTTAAAGCCAATATTTTTAATTTTTGAAAAGCTATTTGAGTTGAAAGTAAATTTTTACCAAGTTTTAGTATTGGTTTTTTTTCAGGTTTTTATTTTTTTGTAAAAAAACTGTCAATTTGATTTTTCTCAAAATTTTGTCGAGTGTTGAAAACAATATTTCTTATAAGATAAAACTAGTTTGAAGCCAATATAACAAAGTTTTGAAAAGATATTTACGTCGAAAAACAATTTTTACCAATTTTTGTTTTTTGTAAAAAATACTGTCAATTCGATTTTACTCAAAATTTAACTGAATTTTGACGACAATATTTTTTAAAAGATTAAAATAGTTTAAAGCAAATATCTCAAAGTTTTGAAAAGATATTTTTGTCGAAAATCAATTTTTACCAACTTTTGTTAAATTTTTTTTAGGTTTTTATTTTTTTGTAAAAAAACTTTCCATTAGATTTTTCTCAAAATTCTATCAGATGACAAAAACATCATTCTTCGTTCCACAAAATTGTTATGGAGATGAAATCATATTTAAAATTTTCGAGGTGACAAATTTTTTTTTCAGTTTTTTTGATTAATAAAAAAAACCGTTAATTGGATTTTTTTCCAAAAATGTACTTGTTCTGTATCACGTTACAATATATAATATAAAATTTAATTCAAGTCTCTAGCGTTATTGGTTCATGAGATATTTAGGGTTAACCAAAATGTTCACCTTTTTTTTAAACTGCTATGGTAAAAAAACCACCCACGAAATTTTCTTGAGAGCCCTTTCTGCATCTTTCTGCATTATTATCTGTATAACAAAATTTATTTGGATCTTGAGCTATGGACGGCGAAAAAAACGTCGTGAACGTACGTACACACGCACGCACAGACATCTTTCTTAAAATCTTTTATTTCGACTCTAGGGACCTTGAAACGTCGAGAAATGTCAAAATTTTCAATATGACAAATCGGACCCATTATGTACTATAACTTCCTGGAAGTTAGTAATGAAAACCGCACATTTTTAATAACTTTAAGAGGAAGAATGTAATGTCGTTTTTTGACTTTAGCTATTTGATAAATAAGAAAGCCATCATTTAAAATTAGGCCGCAATACAATTTTCAAAATATTGTTGTTTTTAAAAATAAATCGCTTGAAGGAAATTATTGTAGGTTATTATTTATTTAAAAAAATAAAACCTGTTTCGAAATTCGATTTATTTTTTAGTATTTCTAAAAAAACATTCCCAAAAATCCTATCTAACCTTTAGGTTGGTGTAGCTCCTTAAAAAAGTAGGGACACAACTAGAATACAATTTTGTAAATAAAGCTTTTATTTCTTAAGATTATCTTAGTAAAATTGTTGCTTTTGATGGTGATCTATTTCTTTTCGATTAATCTTCACAAAAAAAACCATCTTAGGTCATTTTCCTTTGACCGTTTTCATATAAATCTTATGTCATTCTTCTAGCAAAGCAAACCAATAAGTCTTCAGAAAATTACATCGTCATCAATACTTAAACATCGTCAGACATATTTCAAAAAAAAAAAAAAACAAGATTACCTGCGAACTTGCAGGGCTTTCCCATTTCATTTATACAACCCTCTTATCACTCTTTTTTAACAAATCCCCCCCCCACACCACACCGATTCATGGTTACTTTACCATAGCTCAACTCAAACTGAACGACGAGCAAATAGAAAATGATGATGATGCAGACCAAAAATTACGATGCTTTTAGCGTAGGCAGGTGTAAAATTTGCGTTTGCCCGGACAGGCCAGGCCGGCCGCACTCTCCTCCCCATCACAACCACCCATTAGTCACCCATCAGGCATAGGACTTTTGGATGTCATGTCGTTTTGCTCCTTTTCAAATTTATTCGAGATTTTTTTTTTTATTTTTGTTAACTTCTTTTTGTCTGGCAGGACTAATTTTTGTTTGCACTCACTCTCTGGCCTGAAGTAGGTTGGTACACAGCTGGGGTTTGATACGGACTATATAACCGAGGATATTTGTATGGAACGAGGAAGCAGTGGGGAAAAACTCCACATCCAAATTCACATCCGTGATAGGGTACTAAGTAGAGAATTTATTTGTGTTTGACTTTCCGCAAAGGCAAACACATTCCCATAGGCATTAGTGTGTCCTTGATCGTAGTTTAGTGTGTGTGTGTTTATGTGTTTTCATTGGAATTCCAAATTGCTCTGTCCATATTGTAATTTGTTTTAAGGGTTCTTAGTTTTTGCTTTTATTTTTTTCTTCGTCCCCAGAAAACACTCATTTCCGAGGTATCCTTTATAGATAGGTAGATACAACAAAAAATGGAGGCAAACTTGTGTACACCTACACTACACAACAACTTGAAGTTTTGTCCCTTTTTGCGGGTCATAATTATTTTTTTATTGGCATTTTGACACGAAACTTTCGTATCCTGACGCGACAACCCAACCACCAGCCAGCGCACCGTGAGCTGAGCTAAGCACCTCTATAGCACAAGTTCCAGGCCATTGTATGATAATGAATGTCACGATCCTTAAGAAAGGACACCCAAGGGACTTATGGTGTATTTTATTTTTTTGATGGCCAAAAATGTGTCTTAATTTTCTGTCTGTGTTTGCACAAAGAAATTGGAACCGGAACTAAAGACATAAACATATACCTCACACCATCGCCCACACTCCCGGATAATGATGGCCTTGTCTGAAAATGTCGCAGGCCATTATACCGACCAACGCCCCCCCCCCTCACTTTGTGCTACCTGATGGCTCCATAGGGTGTGTGTGTTTGACAGTATAGCTATAAGAAAAGTGTAAGTTTTACGAAAATAAAGTTTCCCGTTTCCTTTTAATTTGCATGGATTATTATGGCAAGCACCAGGAATATAATGGTCTCTCCCACCCACCACCAAAAATACACACAGAACACATTCTTTTTCGCTTGGCTGCCAAGAAGGATACATTATCCGCACTCTTACTCCATATTATTTTTGGTTGGACTTATTTTTGTTGTTGTGTGCTTATTTCTATGGAATATAAACCTCCTACTACTATGTACCACTTTGTCTTAAGTTCGGTTTGGGTTCGGGTTCAGGTCCGGGAGGCTGCTAGAGGACTCAACCGGATGTTGCCTTGGTGATAGTGAGTATGCTGAGATTTTTTGGTATGATTTTCATTACCTCCTGCTGCTTTATAGAAGTAGCAGTGTTAGCGGCGGTGGTGGGTGGCGTCTGATATGGTGTGAGGGCTGAATGAGTGGTGATTGCGGAGAGGTGATGGAGTCGTATTTATAGAGTCTAAATGACTTTACTCCCTGAGGTGATTCTCTTCTAGAATTTCACATCCTACATAAATGTGTACCATCTCATACCAAGCAACCAACAAACACAAACAAAAACAACAACAACAGAAGTCTTTTGTTTCAAAATGTAGCCAAGTGGAATATATTTTTTTGTTTTTGTTGTGTTTGTTGTTGTTTTGACTAGCAACATTTTATTTTGTGATTATTCGAAGTTGATAGTGATGCACAGTATGAGGGGTTGGCGGTATGGTGGTGGGAGTGGAAGTGATATGGCGTCAAATGTCGTTTTAAATTTTTGAAGATATATTATCCTTAGTATTGTAAAAGTAGAAAGAGAAGTATGCATCAACATACCTTAAACCTATTCTACCTACCTATACCTACCCTAACCCCCAGGATATCAAAAATAAATTGAAAGCTTGCTATAAGGTAATGAAGTGAGACTTGGAAGTTGTTTTTACTTAAGGTACACTTATTTTTGTTTTTATTCTTCTATATTGTTAGGATTTTTACGGTGAGGTATTATGGCAGCATAAAGATAAGCCGATGAAGTTTTTTTTTTAATGATTTTTGTATTGGTGAGGGCTGAATTCAAGCTAAATTTAGAGGAGTTTCACGGAAAGTTAGAAAGTGGCATTTTTGAAGTGGACACTTTAAAACAAAATAATGCTTCTGAAAGTGATGAAGATTATTAGAAATAAGTAAGTAAGTGAGACAATAAAACAAAAAATTAATACATATATTTTGTTTTATAGCTTTGGCATTTTTGTAAGTCTTATTTTAACGAGTGTTTTATATTATTATCAGACATTTGAAAGTTTTAATAAAAAGTAGGTACAGTACAAGCAAGGCTGCGTATAGACACATTTATTGTTTATTTGAAATATTATGAATAATATTTTAAATGTTTTTTTTGATAAATTCGATCAAAATTAATATTAATTTAAATACAAAATTAGAAGGACTACCATTTATAGGGTGTATTATTCACTAATAGTTGAGTAAAATTTGATAAAAGTCTAACTTTCAACACAGTCTTTTGAAAATTATAAATAAATGCAGACATATAATATTCGATATAGCTAAGTATTAAAGAACCAGCAATATAACCTAATTTCAAGACGTAAATCATAAGTTTTTGGAAAATCATAAGATAACTATAAAATCTGTGGGATTAACGAATCAAACCAATCAAAATATGTATTTAAAAATTAGTCAAGGTTTAAGAAAACAGCCAATTATCTTTAATTATGTAAGAAACAACATTAAAACAAGACTAAGAAGATGATAGTTAAATCATGACAGGTCCTTCTACCCGGATTTTAAATAAAAAACGAGTATTCTTTAGAGACACCAATTGGCCACCATAGCTAAGGTTACATTAACATATCATTTTCATGAAATTTGCAACTCTAAGTTAACAAGATCTCACAACTGCCAATTTTTGTAAGTAATTGACGATTTAAGTTATTTTTAAAAATGGCGTAGTTTTTAATTGTCAAATGTTAAAAGATGACAGTTTAAAAAATGGCAACTAACCAAATAACGGTATTTTTAAAAAGAAACCTCTTATAGGAAAATTGTGCTATTAGTAATATCAAAAAATCCTTGAAAGTCATATCATAATTTTAATTAAGTCAAAAGCATAATTTTTCTCTGAAATTTGTTCCATTAGTGTCAAGATCAAACAAAGGCAAACAAATTAATTAAGTCCATATATTAAAAACCTTTCTCTGAATAAGAATAACTTTTAGACACACTGGTGAGGTGAGGTCTTAATGCTCAATTTATTAAGCTCAAACTAAGAAATAGCACATAACTTAAAAACTTTGGTAAAATAAAGAAACAAATCCTAAAAAATAACTTTAAAACACCCAAAATAAGTTTTGAATGAGATATTGCCCAAACTATTTTCTAATTTTGACAACACTTTTCGACCTCATATGCAGATTACTTAACTTCCTACTGGAATAAGTTATTGTAATTGACCTCAGTCATCAAATTTGAATATAACATGATCGAAGTTTTAATTGACCAAGAACCTAAATCCATGGTTTCATGGCTCATTGTCTTCTGTCTAGCGACTGGACACACGAGAGCGTGTGTGCCGTCGAAAAAGGGATCCGTGGAGGGGTTCACTTACTTTACTTTTAATAAAGAAATGCAAAACTACCCCACATCCAAAAAATGCCCCTACCCTATACTCTAACTAATTACAAGTATAGCAACACAACCGACAACGCACCAAAGAAGTTAAAAGTCTCTATCTCTTTATGAAGGGTTACCTCAGGCGAGTTCTTTAAAGAAAGACAATAACATCATTTTCGAAAAAAAAAACATTTCTTTTATACTTTTTAGAACGTTTAATTTGAACTTAGAATTCAGACAATCAGAACTCGTTAAGAAATAAAGGAATCACAGTGATTCAAACAATATAGTAGAAAAATTCGTTCTTGTTGATTCTCATTAATTCATACAATGCTGTTAATTTAGTTAGTACTAAAACCTAGTGATTTTGTGATTCGGTATTTTTTGATGCTGTATTTCGTACCCAACACTTTTATCATCAGTTTGGAGCGTATCCCAGCCTCTGTTTATAATCGTTTTGCTCAACTTCATGTGAGCTTAGAGAAATAGTGATAAGATCTAGGACAGAAGGATCAACCAATAAGAAATAATAACTTGTTGAAAAATCCAAAGGAACTTATTCTCTATATTAATTTAATATTCATTTCAATTCTCAAAATACACTAGGAACTGTAAATAAGTCGGACAGATCACATGGAGGCATTAAGTTATGAATTTGTCCTAAAATCGAAATTTGGCTTTTAAATAGAAACCGATCCCTACCGTATAGTATACAAAGTAAGAGTAGATTTGTTTCTAAATTTCAGTAATCAGTTTTATTTTCCCATTCTACGATTTTTTGCATACGTATTTTTCTATAGGTATATGTATGTATGTTCCTATAACCCATTGATTATGTAAATCAATTCATAAAATAATAGAAAATACAATCAAATAAAATATAATTTAATCTAAATGTATATGAAATTTTGGATTTATTTTATATTATGGTACACATGTCCTGTTTCCGGAAAAAAATTGTCCCTTATATACACACAAAAAAAACAACAACTAAATCCAATTAATAATCCGTATATAACATCCAAGTTTCCATTAAATTATCCTTTTTTTTATGGAGGTTAGGTTAGGTATATATTTTTATATTTTTTCTTATATATCTTTACATACATATATCTAAATTTTCACATTGGTGGTTGGTCAAATTGACTAAAGGACAAACCTCTGACCACCCCCCTTCCTCCCACCACAATTCATACAAAAAATGAAACAAGGTAAACCCAAAATCCTAGGATCGCATATTAAAGTTAATCTAATAAAAAATACATTTATACCCTACTTTTTCTCTTTCTCCCCAAAATAAATAAAAATGGAAATAACTTTCAGGAAAGAAATAAAATAAAATACAAACCTCCATGACCAAAGTCCATATATGTAAGTTGAAAGAAGGGAAGTGGGTACCCACCTTCCTCGTAGTTAGGTTAGGTTTTTATATACTAAAGTACCTCTATATGTATCTATTATTTATATATCTACCTTTTTTTTTCATTTCTCATAATATTAAATGAATAAAGAACAAAAATATTCCAATGCGAAGAGGCAATCATATAAAATTTATTACATTTACGCATTTGATGTGTCACACAGCACACTCAGTTTGGGGACTCTGGAAAAACAAAAACAATTCCGAAAATTTCGCAAAATGGAAAAAAAAAATACGAAATAAAAAAAGTCCAGAAAATTTATGACAAACATGAATTAAATCCATAAGGAGAGGGAAATGAAAATAACTTGAATTTTTGTCCACCCCTCGAATACCTACCTTTGCCTAAAATACACATAACCCTCTGTCCACGAACCTTTATTGCCATATCACCATCATCATCATCGTAAATCGAACCGAAAAAATATAACGCATAATATCGGAACCTGAAGTTTTATGAAGTTTTTTTTTTTTTTTTGTAGGAATTCATTTTCAGATATCAGCAGGGGAATGAACATCTCAAGGCCTAGAAACAAAAAAAATTGCCAAATTTATTGCCATTTCCACACGCGCGGTCAAGCTAGTTCTGCAGAATTTCCATCATATTTCTAGGTAGCTCAAAAAGAACCCCTCATGCTCCAAACGAAAAAATCGACGAAGAAAGCGAAAAGACTAATGCTTCAAAAAATGCTCAAACGTCCCAAGATGGATAATGCTGTATTTCAAAATGCGTGTGGAAATTCATTTAAAAGAAAGAAACAGGACGAACAAAAATCAAAAAAAAAAAAACAACAAAGTGAAAAAGTCCATAAAAATGCGTTACACCATTAGTCCTGTTTAATAACCCTGAGACTGAGATGGATATTATCGTAAGTATGGAAAGAATCAGCAGGAGACAAGCATCAGCAAAAAGGTATATACCTATAAACCTAACCTAACCAAGTCGAGTCGATTCGAGTCGAAAGTCTTACTACATATACTTAATATTAATATGTTCACTGTACAGTGTATAGTGTACTTTTCCTTTCCCTTTGGCTGACAGGATATGAATATAGCGAACCAAGTTTGATGATAAAATATAAAAAAATGACTGATGGATTTCATGTGAAGGCATTTTTTGTCCATGATGATGAACAAGTTCTATAGGAAAACAAAAAGAGGTTAGATATGCGAGTACCTATTTTCTTATATTATATATAGAAAAAGTTTGAAGGATCATTTGATATTTTTTTATTGTGTTATTCCTTTAAGGATATGTACTTAAGAGCATTCAAGTAGAATGATGATAAATAAATTTTGAAGACGAAATATAAGGATGAATTTATTTATCTAATTTTCTCCTTCTTAGCTTTCAGTTTTTGCGTTTCTTGTTTATAGGATGTAGGTACTCAACTCATAGGTTAAAAATGTGTGTGTGAAACATTATTCAAGACTTCACCGCTACACAAAACAAAAAAAAAGAAAACAAAATATGAAACATCTTTGAGATGTTAAAGTACCATTTTATATCAATAAATTTTTAAATAGACACGCAAGTTCATAAATCATGTGTATTCCTGGAAAACTATTAAAGTCAAGTTGTTGGTTTTTATAAATGAATTAGTTTGGTATGGTGCTTAAGGCAAACCATCGATAAGAATAATTCTTAGGAAACTATATTATAGACTTCCTGGCCCAATGCCTTAGGTTGGCATTTAATGTTAAATTTAATAAGATTGAAGAAAGTTAATGGAAATGTCAGGACCATGGAATATATAGTCATTAACAATAAGTTAAAACTATTACCAAGGCTTAACATTCATCAAAATAAAATTTTGAAAGGATATTATTTTAAAACGTAAATAATATTCAGCTCAACATATAAAGAAACAGAGTTAAAGAGTGCCAAAAGGGAACGATTGACTTGAAACTTGATGAAGTGCGAACCTTGCCTACAGTCGCGAAAATAGTAGCAAAGATTCTAAAAGAATGCATAAGAGAAAACCTTGAAGCCAAATCTACATTGATCGCATCAACACCTTGGATCAGCATGGAGCAGGGCATTGAATGTCGAATATTATTTACTGTTAACTTATTTAGGAAGGCTTTTGATAGCATCAGGGAGTTTACCTGGCTTGCTTTGCGGATGAATGGTTCACCGGATTAACTCATTTCTATTAAAAATGCGACTTAAGATGGGTCAACAATTCCGCCTACCCGACCTAGACGAAGTGAAGATAGCTATATCTAAACTGAAGTCAAACAAAGCTGCTGGAGCTGGCGGCATCGCTGCCGAACTATTTAAAGCAGCAGGCGATGACTTGGTAGGGAGCATGCACCAACTCATCTGCAAAATATGGTCGGAAGAAAGCATGCCCGATGAGTGGAATCTCAGCATAGTTTGCCCGGTACATAAAAAAGGAGACCCTTTAAATTGCGCCAACTACAGAGGGATCAGTCTCCTTAACATTGCATATAAGATCCTTTCTGCCGTATTATGTGAACGTCTGAAGCCGTTCGTCAACAACCTGATAGGTCCTTATCAGTGTGGCTTCAGACCAGGAAAATCCACTATCGACCAAATATTCACACTACGGCAGATCTTGGAAAAAACCCAGGAGCTTCAAATCGATACCCACCATCTCTTTATCGATTTTAAAGCCACGTATGACAGCATCCATAGGGAAGAGCTCTACAGAGAAATGTCTAGTTTTGGCAGCCCTGTCAAACTTATCCGTTTGTGCAGAATGACGATGGAGAATGCACGCTGCTCCATCAAGGTCGGAAAAGATCTCACCGATGCATTTGATGTTAAAAAAGGTTTTAGACAAGGCGATGCACTGTCATGCGACTTCTTCAACATCGTTCTGGAAAGAATTGTGCAAAACTCAACCGTCAACACTAGAGGCACAATCTTCCAAAGGTCCATCCAATTACTCGGATACGCAGATGATATTGACATAATTGGAAGATCAAAGCGTGATGTCAGTGGAGCGTTTTTGAGCATTGCGACGGAAGCGAAGAAGATGGGTTTAGTGGTCAATGAGGGCAAGACCAAGTATATGCTGTCATCAAAAAAGGACATTGAACAACGACGTCTTGGACAAAACGTCACCATGGACAGCTATAACTTCGAGGTAGTTAAGGACTTTGTCTACCTAGGCACCGCTATAAACACAGACAACGACACCAGCGCTGAAATCAAACGAAGAATAACTCTTGCAAATCGCTGCTTCTTTGGACTTAGAAGGCAATCGAGAAGTAAAGTCCTCTCTCGAGCATCTAAAACCACCATCTATAAGACACTCATCTCATCATCCCGGTTCTCATTTATGGCGCTGAGGCCTGGACCCTGTCAAAGAAAGAAGAGAGCATCTTAGGATGCTTCGAGAGAAAAATTCTTCGGGTGATTTTTGGTCCCGAACGTATAGATGGAGAATGGAGGAGAAGATATAACGACGAAGTGTACGGGCTTTACAGCGACACTGACCTAGTTAGCAGAATTAAAGTCCAACGGCTTATATGGCTGGGTTATATAGAGCGAATGGACATCAACGCTCCAGCCCGGAAGGTCTTCGAATCCAATCTCGAGGGACGGCGCAGTAGAGGAAGACCGCGACTCAGGTGGCGCATTCAGGTGGGTGAAGACCTCAACCAACTTGGCGTGCGAAACTGGAGACAGCTAGCTAGGGACCGAGCTGGCTGGAGACGCATGTTGGTTGAGGCCCAGGTCCACCCCGGACTGTATCGCCACCTTAAGTAAGTAAGTAAGTAAGATGGGTCCACGTCTTATACATGGAGTTAGGTTGTCAGAAACGTTTGAAGTCTAAGGCAGAGTCAGACAGGGCTACATTCTGTCCCCAATTCTGTTCTTATTGGTGATCAATAATGCTGTTTACCAGAAACAGAGGAAAAGGATTCTAAAAAGATACCTAAAACAGCTAGGAAGCCAGAAGACGATGTATGCTTTTCATCTCATAAAATAATAGATATCCATGAAATGGCAACAAGGGTGAAGAGGGAAGCAGAAATCGTGACGCTGTAAACCAACAAATAAAAAACTAAGATGTTGAGCCTCGAAACCTTTCAGTCATTCCCTCTGATAAAAAATTCCTGGCAAACAGAAGAAAATGAAGAGATTTCCGAGCATTTTTGAAGTATTGTCTCTACTGAAGGCTTAACCAAACAAGATAATGCTAGCCGCATCGGGAAATCTGAGGCTGCGTTCTTCTAATTTTCTCTGCTTCCAAACAAATCTACGACTGTTCCGCTAAAAAATAGAACCAGTAACAGTAGATACACCTTTCAAATGATAGCACAGTCTACTATTTATATTTGTTTACGGGTTTTCTGGACCAATCGTATTTCCAATAAAGAAATAATGGGTGATAAGTCAGTAACCCATTGACACTACTATACGAAGGCACAAGTGGTAGTGGGTACTTCAAAAAGGTACTGACTGAAAGGCAGTGTAGGCGATGCAGTGAAATCCATTCACTCAAAAAGTCAGAAGACTTGGAATACCGAGATTCACGTAGAGAAAACCAGTCAAGTAGGAATCGTCGAAATTGGGGAAAAGCTGGAGCTAGCTCAAACTCATCGACGGAAACCACACGAGATGTCACTTAATAGCAGTTGAGGCCCTATGTCCTATGAATACCGAAAAAGAATAAAGACCTTTAGTTTGCACTCTTGGCGATAACTTGTACGATACCCAAACTCTGGTCCAAAGACAGAAAAATTAAAATTACGTCTAAATGAAGCTCAAGTTGTCGAAGTTGCCCTTTCTTTATCTTATTTTCCTGGACAATTTTTTTTTTAATTTTGTATTATTTCCAACGTGAACTAAATAATTCTTCAATTTAAGAAGGGAATTTTCTCTAGATTAAAGACACGTCTCACCATAAGTAAACTTTAGTCAATCGCTTTATCTATCAAATTTCTTAAAATCATTAAAGCTTTTGATAAGTTAAAATTAGCTATCAATTTTTTTGTCCCAACCTTAATAATAAATTAATGACCATTTAGATACTTTATCAATAGGTTCGCAACAAAATAACAAAAACCATGTCAAACAAGAAATTTAATCTTTCGCATTATGTCTATAAAGAAGCTTCCTACATACGTTCGCCATCGGCGAAAAATTATTATTATTTCTTGAGATACTTACTCGTAAGCTGCTTAGAACAAAAATTCTAAAAAAAATCGAAATCTCTGTGGAATTGTTTATTTTTTCGTTTAGTTTTTATTTTTTACTGTTTTTGTTTGTATAGAGAATCACAAGTTCAAAAGATTGGTCTATATTTATGAGTCTCTTTGAGTGTTTGTAATTAGAGGTATTAAAAATATTGTTTTTTTTTTTACAAAGAAGTAGAACATAATTTAATACAAAATAACACAAGCATAAGTAAGCCTCCTATTTGTGTCTCCAACAAAATTTTGATACAGAGTTTTCCAGTAAGAGGTTTTTAATTTTAAGAGGTTAATGTTATTTCGATTGTAAGAAGATAGGTAAGGTATGCCATTTAAAATGAAGAAGTTATCAATAAAATTGCCAGCTCAGCTTCGTTTCCAGCAACATATCATTTTCATGAAATATTCTTTGATTGTTTCACACATTTGTGGCTGTACGTATTCCATCTTTAAGGTCTTGCATCGATTGTGGATCATTTTCATATAGATCTTACCCTTCGAAAGATCTCGGTAGTCAACTAAGATCGACTCTTAGAAAAATAACACCTTCAGGAAACTATTCTTGCGAAATTGTGATTGTTTCATTGCACATCGCGATGTCTTTCAATTTCAGTTGTTGTGAGTCTTTTTATACAATTTAGGAAATGCCTTATTTGAAAGACCCACTAAAGAAGGTGTTCTTGAAAATTATATAATTATCCTAAGGAACCTAACGGAATCAAAAATTTCTTGTCTTTACTCAGTTTAGTTGAATTTGTAGTCTTATACCGCCTCAATTAGTTTTGTTTTGGTTTCGTTAAGTGAAACTTTAAAGTTTTAAGTTTTAACTTAATTCGATAGATAAGACCGTGCACAGAAACATTATACAAACATTGAAAATAAGGGGACATTTATCGTGCTTTCTTTATATCGGTTCCAAGCCATCCAAGGAATTTGTTTCATTTTTAGTTCAACTGTCGAAGGCAGACGTTTTTTTGAAGAAAAATTTTAAATTTAAAAAAGCATTTAGTCAATACTTCAAAATATTTTGAAACCCGAAAACACTGAACCGAATCGATGCGAGTCTTAATAAATTTCAGTCAAAATATACAATATTTTTCAATTTCTTTTCATGTACAGAATCATCCCTTCTCAGTTTCAGGTGACGAAATTGGACCGAAATTTGCTATTATCAAGCCATCTTATATATATTTTCAACGGTGAGATTCCTCTTCTATAAGTACCAGTAGGAACTTTTGCTTTGACTTAATTGACTATTTCTACTCTTTAAATTATTCTGCTATGTGAGGTCTTACATTTCCGAAAAAAAAAGCCCAAAATACATATGTATATGTATTTATAAGCTCAGAACTCCCATTTAATTTATAAATTATAAATAGAAATGCATATTTTGTTCCAAAACCAAACATCTTCTATACATTTATGAAGGTCTTCCAGTTCTCTTTACCATCATGTTACATTTTGGAATTAATTAATATTTCAGTACAAAACATTTTGTGACATCTTCATTTTCCAAATCTCATCTTTAATAATATAGTTTTCTTTAAGATTCACTTATACCCGCATGAACCTAAAGAGACTGCAAATGTCATTTTACTTAATCGCACTCTTCCATAACTACTAGTTCCAGAGATAGCTATATGTATGCAGGGTAGACAAGGTATACCTAAACTATACCTAACTACCTTTAAGAAAAACTTTATCTCCAAGAAGTTTTCCTTGTTTAATCAACTTGACATCTCTCTAAGGAAGTAAAACAGTCAATTTGCATTTCAAATAATGTCGAGCGCACAGAGACAGAAAGAAAAGAAGCAGAAGAACACAAGAATCCTGAACAAGGACGAAAACAGAACGAAGAAAAAAGAAATAAGAAACAACACTAATCAAGTGTAAAATGCGTTTCATTAAAACTTTCTCTTTTCAAAAATTGTAGTAGTTTCTGTTTCTAGAAAAAACAAGAAAACAAAAAAGTAGTAAGTAAAAATTACTAAAAAAAATGAAATACAACACAAAACAAAAACATAGAATACCTCTTCCAAGAAATATAAAATATTATTCATTCTTATACGAGAATATATGTATGCGTTGTTATAATTAAAACAAGGATATTCTCTTCTCTTCTGCAACAACAACTATAATCCATATCAAAACGAAGAACAAGCTCTGTAAAAGCCAGGTATATGTAACTAGGTACCTACCTACTTTTGAAAACATGTTGAGCTCAGGTTTTCCTATCTGATGGCATAAAGAAGAAGAAGAAGAAAAAAACCATCAACAACATGTCGCATGTAAAAAAAGTTTATAATTTTATTAAAAAACTTCAAATTAGACTAGGACTTCTTTTTCAAAAACAGATATCTATGTAGATACGAGTACCTCTCCTCTGTGTAATGAAGATGATGTGATTGTATGGACTTTTAAATAAATAACATCTGAAACAAGAACGCACTCTGTGTGTGAGTTACAATGGGAAAAAAATAATTAAGTCACACAAAACTTTTGTCAGTTTTTCAAAGGACGAATAAGGAGAGAACTCCTTGCATTGCAGCTACCTTATGATTATGGTGTTGTATAAGGTAAACAAAAGTAGGTAGGTACCTTACCTACCAAAACCAAACCTACGCAAAAGAACAAAACTTGTTATGAAAGATACACCTACATTCAACCACCACCCCGACCCTCGCTAACAAACATCTCAACAAAACTTGAAGACATATTTCAATTTTATAAATTTATGTTTAAGGTAAAAAATTTGCATTTTCAAAAAATAAAATAAATAAAGAAACAAAAATACCAAAACTCTCACAGGGAAGAGGGATACCTGCCTAGCTATTTATATTTCAAAGTTTTTAAAATGTTTCTTATACCTACACCTTCTACCTACCTACTTTCTTTTAGTGCGGGAAGGTCCTTACATTTTTGGCTCACATTCTTTTCAAAAAAAAAAAAAAAAAAAACTTTTTTAAACTATGCAACAAAGCCAAGATTGTTTTGTTTATATACGAGTAGGAATATTTGTATGTGGTTGATGGGCATAAATAAGCCAAATAAAATGAACAATAAACAAATACTATGCCCGTGTAGGCACTCCATTTGCATTTTTCCAGGAAGGATACTTACATAAATTATACGTTCGAAAGTTTGTCCTTTGTTATACTAACAAACACATACACATACAGTGTATATATGCGTATATTGTATCATTCTATACCTATATCTGACAATAAAAGAGAAGTTTCAAGGAAATCTGTCAGTTGTTTGAAACAACAAGGACTTTACCTATATATGTACATACCTTTCTATGAATATGTTGAGGACGACAACACGTCAACGACAATAAGACTAACTATACATGCATACATATAATACGAGAAGGAAAAAGGATGTCACAAACTTAAGGTGTGTGAATAAATATTTTTGTGTTTTGTTTGTTTCACTAATGATGCAGTGACACGTCAGAATATAAGGATTATAAATGAATTTCTTGAAAAAGGACATGTTTTTCGATATGTTAATAGGTATACCTTACTGTAGGGGTTTTTAAAGACTATGCATATTCTCATATGATTTTGATAAATAACTTAATTCAAATTTAAATATTGTCAATAAGAAAAGGAATGTACACGTACATATGTATGTATATTGATTTTATTGGTTTTGAGAATTATTTATAAATAATTTATTTTTGTTTAAAGTTCCTAATTGTTGTTGGTTTAATCAATTGATAAAAGGACAAAAGAAGAGATGTGTACGTTTGAAAAGTGTAAAACAGTTTTTTCTCATACCTATAAATACATTCTTAAGTTCAACAGTTTTCATCCCATTATTAAAAAATATTTGCAAATGGCTACATGTATGTATGTCAATTCTTCTGCTGATGCCATATTTTGACTTAGATGTCCTTGACTGTTTTTAAGAACTTGTATTCCACTTTATTTTATAACTTCCCTGAAAAAGGGAGCAAATAACCTGTGATTCCTAGCTATTGCCATTTTAAAGCACTTAAACTTTGACAAAACCTAAGCGACTGTTTCCTGCAAAGTCTTTGAGTTCTTAAAGATTGTCAAATAAGTGTTTTAAATAAATAAATTGAGTGGCGCAACAGTCCGTTGAGAACTAGGGCCTAGTGACTTACAACTCTCAACCATTTCTGTGTGCAAGTACTGTTGTCAGGGATGGAGGGGACCTACAGTTTTAAGCCAAATCCGAACGGCTAATTTAGGAAAGCACTTTTCATGACAAGAATTACTCTTGGAGGATTTGTCAATTCCTCGCAAGAGGCAGTACATTTAAATAAAGCTTTAGATGGCATAGGCAGGGATCTAACCCAATACCTTTGGCATAACAGTTCAACGCACTTACCATCATAGTACGGGTACTAGTGTTTTACTAAGAATTTTTACCTTGTATGGCATACTCCTGGGCAGTGACAAGGAAAATGAGTGGTGCCCTCATCGTTGAATGCCATTTCATAATGTTGTCGTCAACAAGCCACATTTTCTTCCTGTGGTAGCTCAACAAGTTGTGACCGGTTATTATGCTCTCAAGTAATCTTATCAAGAAATCTTATTTTTTTTCTTCAAATTTGGCCTATAATATTCTGGCTGTGGTGCAGGTTTTAAGACTTTACCATCTTTCATTGGCATTTTGTATCAGTGATCTTTTTTAACTCACATCATGGGGTGCTTATGGTTGAGTCTTTATTGGATTGGTCCAGTGCTGTACCTTTATCGCCAGTTTAACAGCTCTCTTTTTCCCAGGCACATCACTGTGACCTGTTACCCAGCAGAGTCTAATTTTATGCTATGAGCCAAGAAGCGTTAGTTCTTGGCAACAGTAATTTAAAAGCTTTAATTTGATTATTGTGGCAAAACTCGATTTTATTTCTGCTCAAGGAGTTGACTAGATTAAGTACAGGGTTTTTCAACAGGGACGCTACAAACGTAGAGCGACAGGGACAGAAAACGACTTCATATTTCTTGCCGTTCTTTTGACATTTCTCTTCAGTAAGGTTTGAAATTTCATGGTGGAAAGATATACGAGCCAATAACGAGTCGAAATTATTTAAATTTAATACAGAAATTCGGAGTCAGTGGTCTCAACGTTAAAAGCGCTACGTCCAATTGAGCCCCCGCAGACTGCAAACTTTTTATCGGCCGATAGTTTGGTCGGCTTCTTAATCAGTATGGAGAGGAATGCATATGCGCACACTACAGCGATTGAGTAACGGCCGATAAAAAAATTTGATGGGCTACTCGATTACATTCAAATTAATCCGTCGGCCAACTATCGGCCGACTGTTTAATCAGTATTGGCGCATACACGCCTGCGCATACATGACGATTGTTTAGTCGGCCGATAGTTCAGTTCGCTCTGTGATTTGGCGTCGTGTGCGTGTATTTTGAATATAGCTTCGCCCAAATCACAATTGTTGATTGTAGAAATAGTCGGCCGACTGTTGGATATTCTGCGCCCTGTTCACCAACCAAACTTTTTAGTTGGCTCGGTGTGCGGACTTTCAGCCCAACACGACCAAACTATCGGCCGATAAAAAGTCTGCAGTCTGCGGGGGCTCTTATGGTCGTCATAATCGTCCTAGCAGATCAACAATTTAGCGTCTAATTTAAAAAAAATTGAATCCACAAGCACAGTACAAAATGTTCCCGTGCTAGTGAGACAAAGAAGTGCCCGTAGTCTACAAAAGGTTCCCGTGCCAGTGAGCGAAAAAAAGTGCCCGTAGTGTGGAGAATATTGCTGCCGTAGAGGCAGTTTGCAGTTGCAGAAAGCCCAAGTGTGTCTCTCACACGTCGTTCTCAAGCGTTGGGCATCTCTGTGACGTCGTTGTGGCGAATTGTGCGAAAATATCTTGGCCCACATCCTTACAAGATTAAATTGACGCAATAACTTAAGCCGTTTGACCACCAGATTTTCATCGAAAAATAATCTTCAGCGATGAGGCTCATTTCTAGCTAAAGAGCTTCGTCAATAAACAAAATATCCGGTATTGGTCAGGCAGAAATCCACACGTACTCCATGAGTCATCATTGCGAAAAAATTACGGTTTGGTGTGGTTTATGAGTTGTACTTCTTCCGTGATGATCAAGACCGGCACGTTACTGTGAATGGGGATCGCTACCGTTTAATGATAACCGAATATTTTTGGCCCCAATTGGATGATATGGACTTGGAGGACATGTGGTTCCAAAAAGACGGCGCCACAAGCCACACAGCGAATGTCACAATCAATTTATTGGAAACCAAGTTTGGAGAACGTGTTCATCACACGAAATGTACCAGTCGCTTGGCCGCTTCGGTAGTGCGATTTGACGCCGTTTGACTATTTCCTGTCTCTGCCAACAAGCCAGCGACGATTGATAAACTTTGTACGAATATAGAACTTGAAATTGCAGCAGTATCGGCCGATTTATGCTTGAAAACTGTCGAAAATTGGGTTCAGCGTCTGGACTTCTGCAAGCGCTCCCGTGGTGGCCAAGGCCATGCAAAAGAAATCGAGTTCCATACATAATGGCTTCGAACTTACTTTCACAGGAATACAGAATTTCATTGATATCCAAAACCGTTTTTGTTTTATTTAAAAAAAAAACTTTTTTAGCGCTCTTATTAAAAAACCCGATATTTCCGAAAATAAACCTGCCACTTCTATACATACAGTCGACTAATTCATGTTTGGTATATTTTTCACATAATAATGTCTATCAGAAAAAATAGTTGTGAAGGGTTTATTGAAGTTCAGACAGGGTGTCATGTAGTTTGTGTCCATATTGTTCCCTTAGTATTCCTGTGATATCCGTGCATGCATTGTTTGGCTAGTTTTCCAGCAAATAGTTTGGCTGAGTCGTAAGGTGCTTTTGGATTTCTCTAGCGTATTTGGAACCGAGCTCAGCTTTTTATCCAACATTTCTCCAAGATATTTGCTTGGATCTTATATTTTCAGTGGAATTGCAGCAATTCTAGGAATTTCATAGTCTGGGATTTTGCTCCTTTTTGTAAAAAAGTACTTCGTAAGTCTGTTTTAAAGGGGGTTAATCGTCAAGCCAGTGTAAATCCTAGTTAAGGCTTGCTTCAGTTGTTCGCTTATAAAGTGGTTACGAATTTCTCTGTTTTTCTATTTTCAACGTTGTTGAAGGCCCTTTCAATGTCTAAAAACTCACAATTAAATTTTTTTTTGGATGAAGATGTTCTATTTCTATAAGTTGATAGTCTTTGGGACCTATTACCATTTTCTTCCCTTTTTCTGAATTTATAAAGTTTTTATAGTATTCTCTTATTGCCACTCTTGTTTAACGACTTATAACGGTTTTGCAGTCTTCAGTTAGTTATTTCTATTTCTAGAGAACACCTTCTAATTTGAAAGAAAATGAGCATAACTTTACAACTGCACATTAAACCAATTTAATTTTATTTTTGGTAAAGAATTCTAATTCCGATAGATACTAAACGGTATTGCTTTCTTTTTTGAACCAACAAATTCTTAAACCATCTATAGCTTAACAAGTTATGTTTTTTCTTCGGGAAGGTACTTACTTATATATGTATAACCTATTTAGGATTCTAACTTCATTCTCAATAATATAAAGCAAATTCCTACGTGCTCTTTAATAAAATACCTTATCACAAAACACTTATATTTTTCTTAGAAGATAGCTACATGCCAATTCCAACAAAAACAACAACAACACCAACAGAAAAACACCCCAAGTGTTAAAACAAAATAACACAAAAATAAAAGAACTGAGAACTGTTGCAAAATGAAAAAAAAAAAAATAATATAATGTATAACTGCCGCTTAAGACTCAATTCTTATATTATTTAGGGTCGATAAAAAGAAACAAGAAGTTATTAAGAAAGTGTAGGTACACCAAAAACACTTCAATCACACAATGTGTTTTTTTTTGTTTGTTCTTTTTATATCTCTTTTGTTGTTGTTGTTGTTTTTGATTCTCCCCCTTTATTTTTAAGGGACATTTATTTCAACGAAAATAACAACAACAAAAAGGCAACAACTTCAAAAATACTTATATATACATTTTGTTTTTGTTTGGGGTGTTCGTAGACCCTGAGTTTTTTAAGAAGAAAAACCACCCAACCATGAAGTAGCCATCTGTTGCTTCGTCTTCGTTGTTATCCTCTTTTGCACACCCACTGTAAAGGCTTTTGATGAATTTTCAACATTTTTATACCTATAAGAGGTGCAAATGCCATAAAAAACGAAAACACCGATAGCTAAAGTTAGGTTTAGCATAGCAGAAGAACTTTGACAACCCTGTCAAGATATGAAAGACTTTTAGACAGTTTTTTGACATGCGACATTCAGCATAGAAAGAAGAATATAATAAAAACATGGGGGTGCGGTATAAGACTATACCTACATACATATTATATAACTGTTAAATGAATAATCTCACAAATATTTTGTTGCTTACATTTTTCGAAAAAAAGAAAAGACAAACAAAAATTTTGTTGATGGAAAACAAAAGAAATTATTGCTGACAGATTATCACGCAAAAGCTGTTAAAAGCCCAAAAAAACAAAAAGTGTTGACTTGGCAAAGACAACAATAAATTTTATTGTAACAGACTTTTTCCATTTGATAAATTTATTAAACAAAAAACCATCACCTACTTCAGAGATAGGAAGGTACTCAAGACTCAGTCAGGGCACCATGTGCGTGAGTTGTATCTTATTATTTTTATTAAAACACCAACATTAGACATGAAAACAATAAGTTAATTATCATAATGATATCAAATTGATTTTTTGAATGATTTGAATTAGAAACGGCAACATGCCATATTTTTTGGTACTATGATATTTCTGATACTTGAAGGTTTTCAGGCTGGGTAAGGAACGAATAAAACAATGATACCTATTGCCGAATCTGATGAGTAGATTGCAGTGGGAGTCAAATGTCAATTTAGATATTTTGGCCATTATGAAAATGTCAAAAAATCACTCCAAATCCATCTGCAATTTGTTCATTAAATTCTGCAATATACATAAATATCTTTATCCGAGTGGTAATTAGTCTCCACAGGATTGTCATCATGCCAGAGGTCTTGCTTCAATTACTGTACGTACCATTCCCAAAAAAAATGTTTTTTCATTGGAACTGTCTCTTGAAACACCCTTTGTGGAATGTCACTATTATCTTATCCATTCCTTACACCAAAAAACTTACATTTGAACATGTAAATGTTACGATCTTCATTCACTGTAACGTGACACTATCATATTCAAAGAAAAAGAGTAGGTCCAAAGACACAACCTGCATGAAAACCAAACCACACAATTGTTTTTTATGTGTCGTTTTTTTGTTTTTAAGGCCAAAACGTTCAATTAAATAAAACTATTAGAGAATTAGACATCCCAAATAGACTAATAAGACTATATGAAGGATGACAATGACCCACGTTTCAAGCCTAGTAAAGTATATCCGACCTAACAAAGAAACACACTCAAAATTTGGGGAAAAATATCTTTATTTCTTAACATGGTTTCCTTTTAGCTCGATATGCTTTTCCCAGCGATGTTCAATAGCTTCAATACCTTGTTTATAGTGAGAACCGTGGCTGGGGCTCCTCAAAATAGCCATCAACCACAGACTTCACCTCTTTATTGATAGTAAATCTTTTACCACCGAGCCATTTTTCAAGTTTGGAAACTGAAAATAATCCGAGGGGGGCTAAATCTGGCGAATAGGGTGCGTGAGGAAGTATTTCGAACTTAAACTCATTGATTTTGGTCAATGTGTGAACTGGTACATTGCCCTGATGAAACAAAACTTTCTTTTTCGTCAAATGCGGCCATTTTTTCTTGATTTAGTCAATTAAACCTCTGCCGAGACTTGAATGATTAATCAAAGACAGCCTACCCTGTTATCCTCGTTTGAGGGAAAGGTTAGGTTAGGTTAGGTTAAAGTGACTGCGGAAACAGAATCCACACACTTAGGCCAAAAGAAAAGGCTCATTGTGATACCACATGAATCTAGAGAATTACTTCTTACTAGTCGAACCATTTTGAGCTTTTATAAAGCGAAGAAGATATTTGATAGCCTTTTTAGCTAGTTAACTTTGATTATCAAAAGAGTAGTATCCCAGATGAAGTTTGCGTCTTAGTGAAAGAGCAGGGCAAATGCAGAGAAATTGAGAGATTGTTTCCTCTTCTTCCTCGTCGATACAGCTCCTGCAGAAGTCATTTGAGGCTATACCAAGTTGTATTGCGTGTCTGCCTATAAGACATAGTGTCACGTAAGGACACCTATTAGGGAGCTAATATGAAGTCTGCTTTGAGATAACAAGTCTTTAGAGCGCTTTAGGTCCAGTGAAGGCCATAATATGAGTTTTGTGGCTGCGCATGTTCGTAAATTGTACCACCTAGAATTTGCTATCTCGAAAGCTGTTTCTTTTAGCAGAAGTTTACATGTAGCTATCGGTATACCTATCTTCTCCCTTTCAGGTGAAATAGGCATGACGGTTCCATTTTTAGAGAGTTCATCGGCTCTTTAATTTTCCGTGATGTCTCTGTGGCCCGGCACCCAACATAGGTGAATGTTAAATTGCTGCGCCATCTCCATAAGAGACGATAGACAATCGAGGGCCGTTAGAGATTTGGTTGAGACACCGTCAAGAGATTTGATAGCAGCCTGACTGTCAGAGAAGATGCGGATATCAGAAGTTGATATCACGTTTTCTCTTAGCCAGGAGAGAACCTCTTTGATCGCTAAAATTTCCGCTTGGAAGACACTACAATGATTAGGGAGGCGGAATGAGATGCTTAGATTAAGTTTTTCTGAGTACACACCACTACCAACTCCCTCATTTGTCTTGGATCCATCTGTATAAAAATGGATGCTTTTGTCATCCAGGAGTTTTTTGTTTTCCCATTCATCTCTGGATGGAATGGGTACCTGGAAGTTTTTTTCAAATTGGGGTTTTGGAATAGTGTAGTCTATGTACTTTGGTATAGAACCAAAGAGGTTCAAAATGATGGAGTGCCCCACATTGTTGTTGGTCCAATGAGATGAGGCGTTGATTCTTATAGCTGTACTCGCTGCCACTCGTTTGCTGAATATGTCGAGGGGTGTCAGATGAAGGAGAATGTCTAACGCTGCTGAGGGTGTGGTTCTTAATGCCCGGCTTTTTCAGAGACATGCAGTGCATTGGACTCTGCTGAGTTTGTCGTAGTATGTGACTTTCTCCAGTGCACTCCACCATACTGCAACCTAGTACATAAGTATTGGTCGGATGACCGATGGGTATAGCCAATAGGTTATGCGAGGTTGATAACCCCATTTGCTTCCTATGGCTTTCTTGCAAAGGAAAAGAGCTACTGTAGCTTTTTTAACTCTTTCCTGAATATTAGGTTTCCAACTTAATTTTTTGTCCAATATCAGGCCAAGATATTTGGCCTCATTGGTAAAAATTAGTGGTACACCTTTTATTGAAGGAGGTACAATTACTTGGATCTTGTATTTGTAAAAAGGACGAGGTCTGTTTTTTGAGGATTAATACTAAGTCCGCAGTGATCAGCCCATCTAGTGAGCATATTGAGTGCGTTTTGGAGGAGGTCTCTCAGTGTATTAGGATGTTCTCCTGTGACGGCGATAGCAACATCAACGGCATACGCAATCACTCTATGTCTATAGCCTTCCCTCTCAAGGGATATTAGCAGTTCGTTAACCACTTTGTTCCACAGGAGAGGGGACAGAACACCACCTTGCGGAGTGCCTCTACCGACAGAGGAACTCCGCAAGGTGGTGTTCTGGGAAAAGTCTTACGGAAAATAGTTGGTCCCCTTTGTGAGGAAGGCCAATTTTGGAGGATGTATAACAATGGGTTATACGAAATTTACCATGAAGCTGATATAATAACAAAAAAAGCTTCGTAGACAATGTCTCCGTTCGAAGGAAGAAGTATATCAAGACCCCCGAACCTTGGAGTTTCAAAGTGACGACCGTAAAAGGTGGAAAAGCATGCAGAATGAGTTCTGAAGTGAAGCATGGTTGCAGGAATGACAGATCTATAGGCTTGGCTGACGAAGTACGTAAGAAGTATGACCGAAATATTGGCTTAAAAAACTGTGTCTCATGCAGGAAATGCGTAGTTCAAGCCAGTCAATAGTCAATAGAACGTCAAGTAGTGGTTTCAAAATGATTAATCGTTGCAGGTTTATCAGCAAAGACTATAATATTAGAGAAACAGCCAAAAGAAGTCCAAAGGTATCAAATCAAATAAATAAAGTGGCAGACAAATCCATTTGTTGAGATGATTTGGTCAGCAAAAACGTTAACCTTAACGAAATAATTGTTGGACTCGTCGTATAGCATATTGCGCTTACTTCTTAGAACCATTTCCAATTGAAATGCTTTGGAATGAGTGTTAAAAAATTGAACATGGAAATACGGAGTAAGCCACACAGAAAAAGAAACGTAAATTCTGCTTCTTTACATTTACCATGTTTTCTTCGTGCACATTTATATAGGTTTTATAATTTCGTTACAAAAGATTAAAATTTTGAGTTAAGACCCCATGTTTTGGGAAAGTAAAATTTTATAATTTGTAAACTTTTTTCGTTTGTGATTCATTAACCTTATCATGAATCAAAATTTGTTTTCAGTGAATGTTTTGATATTGACAATTTAGTCATTGATTTAAGGGTCACTAAGAAAAATTAAAATGATCAAGTGAGAATTGCCAAAATTCGTTGAAAATTTAATAGTGATTGAGTCTTCTATTTGACTTGTGTAGGTTTTGTCTGTAAATTCTTTAACCACCATTAGATTCTACTCTAAGTTCAAAAAGCGTATCCTTCAACTTTTTCCCATGGGTATATCATTCTATACTACTTTCTTACCAATACTTTAAAAAGACTGTACAAATAAATGGAACGGGTCTGGAGTCAGAAGAATTGACACACACTTGATGTTAATTAATTTTATGCCAGCAAAACAAAAAGAAGTAAAATCTCATTAACTTCACTCCACGTGTTCTTCAACAATACAAACAAAAAATAATAAAACAATTAATTAAATCAACGTAATAAAACCTAAGAATTTCAAAAATTTCTATAATATGTATAAAAGTACCAACATTATTTTCAAGAAAACCAAAAACTCACAAATTATTCTAATTAATTATTCTCGAAAATCAATTAATAATTTTAACCAACAAAAAAAAAATAGCTCCTATTCATTCCTTTCTAAAAGTTGATATATTTTTATTTTTGTCAACAAAGGCGAAAAACAAAATCAAAATTTTCCCAAAAAAAAAGACTTTGACGATAAAGTTCTGCCGCATATTTTCATTAAAATCATTCAAGCCTAATGCTCTTTGGCTTTGCTTTGAGAACAAAAAAAAAATAAAAAACATGACACTGTCATCTACAAGCAATTAATCACTTTATAGCTTGCTATAAGCTTATGTTGTTTAGTAGAAGTTATAAACCTAAAGTTTAAATTTCTTCAATTTTTTGTTTCCTTATTTTATGCGTAAAACAGCAAAATTCCATTCGAAACTTTGGCCACCATCAGCACCATATTATCATCATATCGAATTAAGCTCAAATTTATGTATACGACTTTAACAACTTGCAACAGTTAACAATGTTCTTAATCTCCTTCCGCAACTTCTGTAATCATCAGAAAATCAAAAACTTCACTTCTCTCCCTCTCACCCTCACTATTTTCATTCTCAGTCTCGCTTCATCTCACTTTTCACACACCCCAACCCAACATAATTAATATTATCAGATTCATCGAATATAAAAGCTATGAATACCTTACCTAACGTAGGTATAGCTTTAGATTTTCGAAAAACAAAACAACAAAATTTACGTTTATCTCCTTTCGAAACTTGAATGCCAGACTGCGCTGCTTTGCAGGATCTTGAAAATTTTCATAATTTTTCATTTTACTTTTGTATTTCTTTGCTTGCTGGTTTCTGTTTTCTGCAACTTGACTTTTCCAAGTCAATAAATTTCCACAAGACCGAATGGAAAATGTTTCAAATTCAATATTAAATATATAATATATTTTCCAAAGTGCTGCTGGTTGTATGATTTACCTCTTTTCCTTCTCTGTTTGTCTGCATCTTCCTTTGCCTTTGCCTCTTCCTTTCTCTTTTATTTTTCGTACAATTTATAATTGAAAAAGCAGGAAACTGAGCATGAAGATATTGAGATACACGATACCATGCAAACACCCTCGTTTGGCTCTGAAAATCCTGGTTCTTATGGATATGCCCTTCAACAAGCACAAATTGGGCCTCAAGGATGTTGTTGTTGTTGTTGTTGTTGTTGTTGTTTCCTTTTTACGTTTTGTCAGAGAAAAAGTAAGAAAATTTCTAAAGGTATCGTTTTTCATATTTATTGCGAAAAATAACTCTTGAAATGCAAACTTTTCATCAGAATCACAACGAAAAAACAGAAAAAGAGAGGGGGCGTGAGTGGGGGTGTGTGTGTGGAAAAGAGAGAGAAAGCGCAAAGAGACATTCTGACAATCGACGATGAATTATTAGATGAAATAAAAAGATACAAGATACGTACAACTCTTAAAGAAGAAAATAAATACCATGAATAACGCATACGATATAAATTTATCTTGCGTATCATATCTTTAAGATATGTAGATACTTATCTGCGATGTACATAGTAAGTATAGAAATGTATCTTTTGTACACAAAAACGACTTCAACATCTGTTTGATATGGTGATGTGAGTTTAACTTTTTGATTTTCCTCCCAAATGTTCGAAATAACGTAGGGAAAGGTAGCAGATGAAGTGCTCCCATCGTCATCGTCGTCGTCTTCGTCGCAGGTGAAAATCTTCGACCTTACCCTAGGTGCGTGTAATTTGTGTACCTGCCTTTTTGATTGATTTTCCTTTATCTATAATTAGGTATTAAGACGAACACCTGTATCTAAGTATCTTTTCTATGTTACATGTACGGGAACAACTGTCATGGAAGAAGCGGGAACTAAGGAGTACTGTGACGTGTGTTCAGGTGATGATGATAATGAATATCTCATGTTTACTCAAGGGCATCTGTTAGATACCTACAACTCATGTTAATTTTCTTAATTTCCCTTAAAAAGAAGACCCTTCCCAACCATCAGGGATATGCTATGCAGTCCCTAAGGTAGATTTGAGTAATCAATATTACGTATGGAAATCGAATTTTCAATGTTTGATGACATTTTTTCAATAAGAGAGGTCTATCCCGCCTTCACCGTGCTTCTATATCTTTCCCTTCGCAGATACATTTCCATGTATCATTTGAGATTTCCTGTTTCGTGTGGGTTCATTTTTAATTGCAATCGCAAATTTGTATCTGAAGGATTCATTTCAAGTCCTAGATGTATCTATGTATCTATAAGTTAATGTACGTTATATACATTTAGATATCTATCACACACATGTCTGTGAATTTTAAATGAGGGAAATGAAAATGGCATCCGAAAAGGAATTCCTTGGGGTTTTGTCGTTATAGCAAAGCAAAGCAAAAAAAAAAATAGAAATAGAAATAGAAATAGAAATAAGAAAAATAAGATACAAAATAAATTTCAATTTCCTATTTAAATGATGTTGATGTTAACAACCAACAACAACAACAACCATGACCATCATATATGTAGGTACTTATTCTATAGATAGAGGTTAAGATATGGTGTGTTAACATGGTTGTCACTTAGATACATATTTTCACTTGAAGATACGTGATTACAAATTTTCTCTTTTATCTAAAGTTAATGTTAGGTATAAGTACGAAATATATATGCATCAGCTCCAGCATATGTGACTTTATATGTATGTAAATGTTTGGTTGAAAAGATGGATACTTTAGCTTGAAAATTGGATACCTTGAATAGTTTTGAAGCCAGTCAGGTGTGGCAGTCATCATCAACATCAGTATCATCATCAGTAGCATCATCATCATCATCATCATCAGTGTCTATATGATGGCCATGGGAATGCTCAAGTAATTGGATATAAGGTAGGTGATATAGGTAAAACTGATGTTGATGTTAGCCATCATCACATATCACCACATTTTGTGGGGGAGTGTGTCTATTTTTCTAACTATGAGCAAAGCCAGAGGTAGACTTGAATGAAGAAGTAGAAAATACGACGATACCGGGCGGCGCGGCGGCGGTGTGGTAGAACATTTTTGTTGATGCAAATAAGGCTTCAGTTTGGAATTTGGGGAAAATAAACTGATAGAGGATGCCTCGAAAGAGGATTTTTTTGTTCATATTAATTTATCAATGGAATTGATACTTTTTTTTATTGCATGAGACTTTGTGAGTTTTGAGTATAGATCTTTTTGGTATGTGTGTTTTGGTCAAGAGTTAGTAGGAAAGAACAAACGTTTGGTTAAGCTGGTTGGTTGGATTTTGAAGTTTTTCTGTAGCCGTATTTAAATTCAACTGGCATACATTTCACTTCTGATAATGTTTGACAGAGGGAAACAATTGATTATTGTTACAGTGAAATTTTGAGGAAGTATTACGTTAGGTGTATAATTTTCTGATAGAATATAACTGTAAACCTTTCGAAAGACTTTGTAACTCTTAAATTGAGTGTTCAGAGGGAATTGCAATACAAATTGCAGACATTTATGAACTATAGCCGGAAGGTTGACAGCACAGATTTGTTTAAATCCTATAATCAATTATTTCATCTGAATGGTACTGATGCACGGTAATATTTATTAATTCAAAAAATAATGAAGCTATTAAGGAAGTATAGGTTAGAAAAAGATCTATTTGAAGAGAATGTGTCCTCTTGATATTGGAATAGGCACAAATTTACTTAAATTAAATTAAATCAAATAAATAAAATCAAATTTTTAACTTCCCACAGGAAGTTATTGTAATGGGTCCGATTTGTCAAATTGAAAATTTTGACATTTTTCTCGCCGTTTCAAGGTCGCTATAGCCGAAATAAAAGATTTTTAGAGAGATGTCTGTGCGTGCGTGTGTTCGTACATTCGTACGTCCGTACGCGACATTTTTTCGTCGTCCATAGCTCAAGAACCAGAAGAGATATCGACTTCAAATAAATGTTGTTATACAGATAATAAGTCAGAAAGATGCAGAAAGGGCTCTCAAGAAAATTGCGCGGGTGGTTTTTTTATCATAGCAGTTTAAAAAAAAAGCTGAAAATGTTCGTTAACCCTAAATATAGAGACTTGAATTAAATTATATATTATACATTGTAACGAGATACAAAACAATTATTTTTTTGGAAAAAAATCCAATTAACGGTTTTTTTTATAAATAAAAAAAAACTGACAAAAAATTTTTCACCTCGAAAATTTTACGACTAAAATATGATTTCATCTCCAATACAATTTTGTTCAACGAAGAATAATGTTTTTGACATCTGATAAAATTTTTAAAAAAATATGATCGACAGTTTTTTTTACAAAAAATAAAAACCTAAAAAAAAATTAATGAAAGTTGGTAAAAATTGATTTTCGACTCAAATATCTTTTCCAAGATTTAAGATGTTGGCTTTTAACTACTTTTATCTTTCAAAAAATATTGTTGTCAACATTCAGTAAAATTTAAAAAAAAAATCGGATTGACAGTTTTCTTACAAAAATAAAAACCTAAAAAAATATTTATAAAAGTTGGTAAAAATTGATTTTCGACTCAAATATCGTTTCAAAACTTTGAGATATTGGCTTTAAACTGGTTTCGTCTTTCAAAAATGTTGTTGTTAACATCCAGTAAAATTTTGAAAAAAATCAAATTGACAGTTTTTACAAAAAATTAAAAACCGAAAAAAAATTTAACAACAGTTGTTAAAAATTGATTTTTGACTCAAATATCTTTTCAAAAATTTGAGATAATGGCTTCTTACTACTTTTAACTTATAAGATATATTGTTTTCAACATTAGGAAAAATTTTAAGAAAAATCGAATTGACAGTTTTTTTTACAAAAAATAAAAACAAATTTAAAAAAAATAAAAATTTACTTTCGACTCAAACAGCTTTTCAAAATATTGTTTTCGATATTTAGTAATTTTTTTTTAAAATCCAACAGTCCAGTTTTTCATAAAAAAATAAAATCTATACAAAAATAGTACGCAAATTTGGTCAAAATTGATACATATAGACAAACTTTTAAGCAAGACTAATCGAAAGACGGGATGTGAAGTTATCTGTATGGGTCGCATAGCCTGTTTTTTTTATTGAGCGCACACTGAAAGGGTTATCATCTATGAATACCCTTATAATGATTAAACACAGTGCGAACAATTAGCAAGGGAGGACAGGATAAGAAAGGAGATGCCGATGCACATTAGTTTTGAATGTCTGCACCTTGTAATAAGTGGGAAATATTGAGCCTGTTAAAGCGTTCTACATTCGTGTAGTGCGGCTTAAGAAAAAATCCCTATACTTAAAAGTAGGTACGTCTGAAGTTGTGCTCAAGGGTAAACTGTTGAGCATTCCCAGTAGAACGGGTATATTAAGGTTCAATACGGGGAGAAATACAGCTGGTTATTTCACTAGCGTATTGTTGTTGAAAATATCGATAAAACAATGATAGACCTTGCGGCGGTGTTCAAGAAAAGCAAATGTCTCGGTAAGAGAACTATCTCCAATAATTTTTAGAGCTCTCTTTTCAATTCTATGCAAAAGACTCAAATACGTTATTGGGACACCAGCCCAAATATGAGAATAATACTCTAGTTTTGGACGAATAAAAGCTTTGTAGATTATACCCAGATCAGAAGGGGTAGAAAACTTCTTGCATCGTCGGAGGAAACCTAAACACTTTGCCGTATTTTTGGCGATGTCGAATAGTTGATCGATCCACAACAAGTGGCTTGTGATGCACGCACATACCTTGAGCTGAAAGTTGTTCAGTCTCCTCGATGCAAGTACCACCCATGGATAGTGACATTGGAAGAGGGTTACGCTTTTGAGGCGGTAGATACCATCGAGTTCGTGAAGCATTAAATTCTACACGGTTTTGATTCCCTATTGCACAATGCACAATGTTGTCAAGAACCGAATTTAATGAGCTTATCATACGCTGCCGTTGGTAGTCCACATCTTAAAAACAAGGATGAAAATATAAAAACGAATATGTAAAGCTAAGAGTACTGTCATCAGCGAAACAATTTAGTGGGTTCGAAGTTTCAGTCAAAAGATCATTTATAAAAATAAGGAAGAGTATCGAAGATATTTATTTTGTCGGTATCAGATTTGAACCCGTTCAATATTACTTGAATTGAACGGTCTGATTGATAATTACTAACCCAAAGAAGAAGAAATTCATCAATACCAAATGCACGCATTTTCGATAAGAGAGCTTGATGCCAAACTTTATTAAATGCCTTTGAAATATCGAGTGCAATAATCTTACTTTCTCCGAAACGATGTTAAGATTTGTTCCAATGTTCGGTGAGATAAACCATGAGATCACCAATGGACCTATTGCTACAAAAACCGTACTGCCGCTCAATAAGAAGCTTTCGTTCTTCAAGATATTTCTTTAGCTGAAAATTGATCAGCGTTTCCTTGATCTTGGAATGAAGGGACGTAAGTGCAATTGGATGATAGTTAAAGGCTGAGGAGTTATTGGGGTCAATTAAAATTTGAATGTTTTGTTTTAAGTTGCCGCACCTGTTAAAAAAAGTTGTTTTTCCACGCTTTGATGTTGTAATCCGTGAAAAATATGTACATATGTAAAGTTGACTACCTCTTTTCGCTCTTAAAATATGGTAAGCGAAAAAAGGAAAACCTAACGTTCCTTCTAATGTATGAACATCCGTTTAGATTTAGTTTCTAGAAGCCTTAATTCTATTCACAATAATTTCTCTATAAGTTCTCTCAATATCTCAATATGTCAATTCTTTAATAAAAATAAAACTTCTTAAAATATCGCCTGAAACCGGATCATGTTTCGGCAAAATTCCAATGGACATTTTATTTTCATAAGGCTCCAACAGTTTTGGAATCAAACAAGAAATATTGTTTTTGAAATACAATATCAAAATAATATCATGTGGAATATGATTTTAAAGTGTTAAAACACATCAGAAGTATTATAGACAAATGTGCATTAGTTCAATCATTAAGGCTATATTCAAAATGAAAATGACATTTGCATTTCAAAATCATTTTTGGAAATGGTATTAAAACAGTCATTATTGTCATGAAAAGTGCTTTCTCAAATTAGCCGTTCGGATTCGGCTTAAAACTGTAGGTCCCCTCTTTCCCTGACAACATTACTCGCACACAGGAATAGCTGAGAGTTGTAAGTCACTAGGCCTTAGTTCTCCACGGACTGTTGCGCCACCCAATTTATTTTTTTTTTATTAAAACAGTACATAAACTGTCGAAGTAAAATATATTAAAAGATGAAAATTTGTATTATTTGACACTTTAATTTAAGTCTGATTCCACATAACAGAAGTATCACCTCCTACAAGGCAGATTTCATCAATTAGTCTTTGGTATATTCATTCTACATAAGTGTCATTTTCTTGTTTTCATCTAACTCTGACTTGAATGTCAATATAAAAAACTGAGTATCAAGTATGGGTGGCATACGAAACATGCCTTAAATACCTCTTATTACCATCTTTGTTCAAATATGTCATACTAGAGTTCTTAGCATTTATATGAATTCCGAAAAAAAAAAACGGTTTAGTCTTTAATTTGTTTAAAATTATTCCAGATAAATTTAACGTTTAAAACAAAATGTATCCTAGAGTTTATTTCATCTACCTACACAAATGCAACGAAGTGCATAATTTCATTTGCTTATTACTCAAGTTGATGGTTGTTATCTGCCTCAACACCTTATAACCACAATTCCATCTTATAAAGAAGGTTGTTCCCACCCACCGCCTCACTGTACCATCATCAAAATCATCGTCACAAACGTCACCTTGTGTTGTAGGTACCTACTTCATCTTTAAATATATGTATATCTATAAAATAGTAGTAATTTTATATAGCACCGTTGATGTCTTCTTCTCCTTTCGGAAACATTGAGGTGTCATCTCATTACGAACTTCTTAATCCAATTCAGGTTGTGTTTTTCCCTGGAATTACAATTTGGCATCATTTTATTTGTGCAATAATACTCGTCAAGTCTTCCTATTTCTCTGTCATCACAACTTGTCTTGTGTAGCCCCTAAACAACATCGTCTTTTTCAAAATAGAAGAATTGAGATCTTGCACTGTGATGCTACATTATATACTCGAGAGGTATAGCTAAACAATCGTCTCGCAATAAGTTTTCTCACAAACTCAAACGCTGTAATTTGTCTTAGGCTCCTTCAGTCCTCGTCGTCGTCGTCGTCCTATACCTTACCTTCTAACCTTATATCTTACCTTACCTAAGTAAAAGTGGAACTATGCAGAGTGAGATCAACGGTCTTCTGGTGAAAATACTGATGCTAGAAGGTGGTGACTGGTGACACAGGCGACGCAACGCAATTCCAAAGCTGACAGAAAAAAGAAGAAGAAGCAGAAGCAGGAGTTCCGCACAACTTCACCATCAAGACGGAATGGAATTTCCCTTCGAGATTTATTTACCTCTCTTAGTGTGAGGGTGGGGTGGCGTGCGGGAGTGCATCCCTCTGAAAGAAGCGGATTGGGACTGAGAATTTGTAAGGATTGCTCGCTGACTGTAGGTATAGTTACTTTTTCCCTGAATCCTCTTAGGAAACAATGACATCTCGAGTGGCAGTACTTGTGCTATGCTGCTCCTGCTACTTCTTCTTCTACTTCTACTTCTGCTAGTGACATTGGCCTCACAGTGTCGCGTGTGTTTTACCACAGCAGCTGTATCTGGCGCACCCTTTGCAGGCTTTTCACCTGTACGAGCTCAAAGTCTTTATTATAACTAGGTAAGGGTAAGAGTAGGGTAGGTAAAGTGGGTAAGGTAGGTACTCCGACGACCATGGATTATAGCCATGTAAAATGGTCTGACATTTAATATAATTTCTCCAGGGGAAAAAGAAAGCAAAACAACATAAGATGGAAAATAAAAAGAAAAACACACAATTTAAAAGGATTCTCATCTCTTGGAGAAAAGAAAACCAAGAAATTAAGGACAGGGGCTGCTAAGTTCAGTTCAGTTTTTGAAAAAGCAGAAAGAAAGAACTGTGCTAATATTTATCCTGCTGATGATGATGATAATGACGATGATGGCACACGAAAACCCATTGAAGAAGGAAAAACGGTCAAAAGGATTCTCATCTGAGCGTACGACTCCAACGAATGAAAGTGGAAATAGAAGGAGCAGCAAAATATTGTGTGACAGAAAGAGTGTATGTATAGGCTGAAGGTTGATGATGGGGGCTTTGGGGGTGGGTTGGATATTTGTTGGGTTCAACTTCAACTTCAACCGTCATTTTGGATTTTTCCTTAATTTCTTTTTCGCTGTTGTTGTTGTTGAAGCTCTTCTTCTTTTTTGTGCTCGGTTGTCCTCCATTTTTTTATAATTTTAATTCTTTTTTGGTTGTGTAATCCCTTTCTGCTGTTGTGTTTTGCTGACTGTGTGTGTATATAGCCTGATTTTTTAGTCCGTGTTCGGCAAGGATTCGTAGTCGTCCTGAAAGTTTTTAATGAGAGATTTTCATGTACCTATGTACGTTTTGGTATGTTTCCTTTTTTGTTTTTCTATGTTTCGCGAGATTTTTCTTCTGTTTTTGAACTTTTGTTCAGCAGCTATTCACGTTACTCCTTTTTTTCAGCTTTTTTTACTAAACTTAAACCGTCATCTTGTCCTTTTGTTTTTGTTGTATTTTGTGTCGTTTTTTGTCAAACATTTTTTGACATCCAATTAACAATTACATTTTTCAGAATTATACGAAGAGGTATACCAAAACAGAGGAGGTGAGGATAGTGTACATAGTTCAAATCCTCACGAGATGTTTTTTTATAATGGTAAAAAATATTAAAACGAATTTCATGAGATTATTTCTTGTAAGTTTGTTTAATAATACTTTTGCAAAATTAGTTGTACATGATTTAAAAAAAAAAAAAAAAAAATTAAACAAAGGACCTTAAAATTTTTTGAATGGGATATGAATGTGGGTTATGCCATATCATAGAATGTTGGGATAGAAATGGGACAAAAATGTTTCAAATATTTTATGATTCTATTTAATAATACATTTTTGAAGAGGGTAAATATTTGCAAAAAGAAAAGAAATAAGCGAGTAAATACAAATAAACTGAGTTATGGGGATGAAGATTTTTGTTTTTTGACTGTGTGTGCTAATTAGAATGTTTGTGCTTCATTATGTCATAACAACAACAAAAACAAAATTGGAGGGGGGTTATCTATGTACAATGTACATACATATGAACGTATATTTCATTTTGTTTCATTAAAAATTTATGCCAGAAGTGTTCAAATAATAAATAAAGGATTAAGGGTGGAAGAAAGTTTTATGCAAATAATAATTCATATAGAAATTGCAATAAAGTCATATTAGGTGGAGGGTGGATTTCAAGTACCATTATTTTATGACTTTTCAGTAATTATTAATTTTGAGAGCCTTAAGGATTATTTCTTCTTTGCTCATTCGGAAAAACCTTGGATTTTTTTATTTTTTAAGAAATTTGAAAATTTGTAGCCATAAATAGATTTTCTGAAATATGTAAAGAGATAAGTTTTTAAAGGCCAATAACTACCAGAAAACGATTATGACCGTAGTATTTATTATTTACTGCTTTAATTATGACGCATTAAGTATTGATGTTGTGGTTGTTATGAAAGTGCAGTCAGCTTGTAAAAAGTTATAAGACTTCTTGTTGTTGTTGTTCTATAGAACTTTTAGCTTTTATTTTTATAATGGTGGCTTTTGAACGTCTAATACGATTTTGATCAATATTTTCAATTAAACATTTCAAAAAAAAAAACATGGTACTACCTTCAGTATAATTTTATGCAGCGAAATAAGAGTTTTTAAAATCTGCCGTAATTTTATTCAAACATCAAACGGACATATTTTATAAAAAAAATATATCCAGAAATTGTTGAAAATTGCTTTCGGACTTAAATAGATTCACAATAGAAAACACATATTGACTTAAGACTTATTTTTTCATAAGCAAAATATTGTTGTTAAGATTTTGTAGAATTTAATTGGTATTAATTGTAAAGCTATAAAAACTTAAACAAAAGTACTACTAAAGGAGAAGAGAGAAGTCTTGGAAATCTCGGAAGGATATAGCTTTTTTGATGAAGTCTTACAAATTTACAAAAATTTGGCAATTTTGATTTTTATAAACAAAAAATCAAATAGTTATAACTTCTTAAAGCGATCAATGGAAAGTTATCGTCATAAAGTCAGAAAGTCAAGATATTGCTCTTTTTTGTTTCTGAATTATTTAATTTTTTAATAATTAACAGGCACTCAAGGGATTATAAATACCCTTTATATGTTTATATTTAAGCACAGTACGAGCGTTAGGAAAATAGGGAAGGATTTAAGAGGAGATACTGGTGCACATTGTTCTAAAAGTATTGAAAATGAAAATAGGAGAGAAAAACAGAGTTTGCCACAGCGTTCCACATTCTTGATGTGCGGTTTAATAAAGAATCTCTTTACTAGACACTAGGCCCGAAATTGACTCAAGGGTAAACTAATAAGCATTCATGGAAGTGCGAGTAGGTATTACGGCTGAATTGTTTAAGAGATTCATTGCAAATAGCTTATTCTAATTACTAAAGCATCTTGCATATGAGCTACGAACTGCGAACTGCGAACTGTGGATTTTCGCATATTTTGACTTTTCTTTCACATGAGCTTTATTGTTATTCGCAGACAGCGACGAATTGAATTACCCTTTTCTCCATATTTTCCTCAGCCATGACCTTTCACACAAAAAACAAAACAAGAGTGTTATAATTTTGAGGTTAAGTTGCGCGCGAACAATTTATTCTTTGCAGTATGGATGTTATGTGGAACGCGAATAGAGTTTGACAGTTCGTAGCAACCACACTGCGATTCGTTACTACCAAATTGTTTTTACAAAATTCTCTTGTTTTAGAGAACAAAATTTACTATCCTAACATTAGTGTCAATTGGTTTCTTATAATTAAAATGTGTTTTTGTTTGAAATTGACTTTTTTAAATGTGTAAAATCACGTTTGTTTGTTCATTCGTTGTTCGCTCTCATGTGCAAGGCCCTTAATAGTTCTAATAGCGATAAAACAACAACATTTCGGCGGTGCTCGAGGGATGTAAATGTTCCGGTTAATATTCTACCGCCTATAAGGGGACATGCCCAGATATGCGAGTTATGTTCAAGATTTGGAAGAATGATGGATTTGTAAATCACAGCCAGACCCAAATAAAATGTTTTCTTATATGAAGTTGTGCCAACAAAAATTTAATACTACATAATTTGTGTAACGCAATGTTTGAAACCTTGACTAAAACTTTACACATACAAATAGTCTGCTACATCCCCCCCCCTTTAAAAAATTCTGCAGTAATACACACACTTCCAGGATTGTCCATCAGTTAAACCTTGGGGATACTTTTTTCCAGCCGTACTTCAAGAATGTACAACTTTGTTTTCCCTTCCCATTTTAATCTTCAAAACTTTGAAACCAGTGTGCACTACTATCCTTCCTTTTTTCCTAACGCTCGCAAGTTGTTTCAACTTTAAAATTTGTAAGGGTAGTTAAAACCCTTTTTGACAAACATGAAAAATAATAATACAAAGTTGTTTTTTAGGGTTTCCAACACAAATTTAAACATTTCTCCAATTTTAAGACATCCTGTAGAATACATTTAATTCATTCTAAGAATTGTTGTATTTGTTCCTTTGGATTTCTCACCTCCTCTTTAAAAACATTTAATTTGATTCTTAGTTTGCACACCCCTGCAAACATTTCTAGAGACGCCTCTGCTTTTATTCTTGTTTGTTAATAAATTGCAACAAATTTAAACAATATCACGAATGAAACAATAAATTTAATATGATATAAATTTTGTTTTAATTTGAAAATTTCTCTCTCGCAGAAAAAATTAAAATAAAAGCTCAAAACAGTAGCAAATTTATAGCAATTAACTATTTTCCAGTTCATGGTAGATGTGTGCATACCTGCTGCGGCAGTACACAAATGAGTATTTTTTTTTTTTTTTAAACTATTAAAAAGTTTAATGCATTTTTATCATAAACTTACACACAAAATAACATGTGACGGTTGGACCGCCATAAAGCGCCACGGCGCGCAGCATTCTGTGCTGCACGGATTGCGATTAAATGAAAAACAAAACGCAAGTCACTGGGCCGGATATTTTTAGAATTCCACTTCCATGCACACAAATTCTACGACATCCCAGAGCTAAGCCAAAACATTCAACAATCACACGTGCGATAAATACGATACAAACGCAAAACTGACGACTCAACGCTCAACGGATGAAAAATACGCCGAGTTGGTACCGACCATAAAAAAATGGCTGACTATGCGACGGACGCAAAATGTCTCCTCTTTCCTACTTCCACGCTCCACTCCGTCACTGTTGATGCTGATGCTCTCTATAGCTATGCTAGCGCCAACTTTCTGGCCAACGACATATTTTTCGAGTTGATGATGATTCAAAAAATGAAAATTCCCATTAAAATTGCTTGATAAACAGCAACAGGAGTGAAGAGGGGTGATGGGATGTAGAGTGGGCGGCAGGGCGGGTCACACACTCCCAGTATAAAAAAATAATATTAAAAAAGTAAAAGAAATAAAACAAAACTGCCAACGTTGAAGAAAATAGAAAATCATTTTCAGTTCGTTTTCTCCATATCTCCATTTTCCATTTTCACATCACTCTTTGCTCTGCGATGGCCATCATACATGCAATAAGGAGAAAAAGAAGTAGAGTAGTACCATAATCATATAAGAGAATCGAATTAATTAGCATTTTTGTTTTATTATTTCTCCCACGGGGCGCCATTATTGTGTTTTGTATTTTGTGTGCAAAAGGAAAATGTAGAACGCGTGTGAAAAATCGTTCCAATTTTCCCACTGGCTTGGCGGCACTGCTGTTGCATTCTGCTATTCATCTATGTACATTCTACTTTGCAACAGCAGCGCCATAAGTGAGTGATCAAGCGATTTTTGCACGCGATTTTCACTTGTAAAGAGATCTGAGATACATTTTTATGGCTTCAGCTGCAAGAAGAAAGAATGAAAGAGCAAATGGTATGCGGTCTTTTTTCTTGTGTGGATTGAGACTGCTCCTATAACCTATACCTTTTTAGAATGCAAGACTTGGAATGATTTGATTAAGCCTTAAAAAACATTAAAATTATCACAGGAAGTCATTGTCGGACATATAGTTTTTTTTGTTGTTGTTGTTATTTTTGTACGTTTTAATGAATCACCAGACCTGAACTAAAATTGACTTTGGAATTTTTCTTTCTTCCAAGAAACGAGGAGGAAAGGTGTTAGAGAATATAGGGAGAGAGATTCCCATGGATTAATAAGTTGTTTTTCACTGATGGCTTTAAAAATATTAAGTATTTGTACGTCATGGTGGCCGCTATGCATAGGTATTTACAGAGAGAAATGATTAAGAACAAAGGGTCAATGAATTTTGCGTGTGAACTTTACGATTGAGTTAAAGAGGTTATCTCAAGATTTTAAGTTGTTTTGTTTTTTTTTTTATTGTTTTGGTTTGTTTGTTTTTAATTGAAATTGAAAGTTTGCGTGACAATGGAACCACTTAATTTGATTACGAAGGAGACGACACAATTTTTGGACCGACTTTATTTCTTAAGTTTTTGATTGCACAAGAGGAGCCATCAGTGATGGTAATAACAAAAGGTTATTTGAAAAGAAATATACAAAATTAAAGATGACTCGTAAGTTTTTTTTATTACCAGAAAAAGCTCATTAACTTTTTATTCGAAAAATTGAGATTAGTTATCAATTTATTATTATAAATATTATTAAACCGTTATGTTATGACTGTAAAAATCCATTGTTGGAAAGTGTTTCTTTTTAAAGAGGTTAAACTCAATTTTCTTTAAACAACGACAATTGGATGTTTAAATACAACATGAAATGTTTTTAAAGAGTGTTAAAAAATTTGACCAGAATTTAATTTGTCATAACTTTTTTTTTGGATAAATGTTACAAAACTTTAAGATTTTGACAGTTGATATGTTTAAGAATTGGTAAAAATGACTTACCTATAACATAAGATTTGGTTTCATTGTTTAAAACCGTTTAAAACAATGATAAAAATATGTCATTTAAAGAATTGTCAGAATAGTTTGTGAACTTTGAAAAAGAAACTGATGAATTTATGACAACTGTGTCAATGTTGAAACAGTGCACAAGAGCGATGGTCAAAGTTTCGTAATACCATAAAATTTGCTGTCATATAATCCTAAATAATAAATCTTCTATGTTTGTGTGTAAAAATGAGTTTCAGTTAAGATGTCTCCAGCATCGATTACGGCATATCCAAAACGTCATAGACTTAGCTTAAGCGTTAAGCGTTCTGACACATTAGTAATTTCTAGTGACACTAAATCACCTTCTGCGAAAAGAAGTGATTTTGATCTTTCATTTACAAATCGGTAACAGCTTCAGAGAGTTACGAAGATGCTGCTCTTAGTGGAAAAAAGAACGTTTAGCAATTGGTTCAGCCGCTTCAAAGATGGTGATATCGATGTTGATCACCGATCCCGCTTAGAAAGGCCAACAACTTTTGAAGAAGTTTGATATAATGGTATGACTCGATAGGGATCCGTTCCAAATAGAAGAAGAGCTGTCTGTGGTATAAGAAATTAGCTGCTTAGTCATTTCCAAGCGATTTCATTTGTTGGGATTGATTGAAAAATACTGAAACTTTATATGAATTCAAGGCTAGAGACAATGAAGTGGAATTAAATTGGCTCTTTCGAATAATTGACAAATCTTCCAAAAGTAATTATTGTAATAAAAAGTGTTTTATCAAAACTAGCCGTTCGGAGCATTATCGACTTAAGGACTTTAAGAACTGATTTGCTAAGTACTTCGAATAGAAAAACTTCCTGTTAGATCAATAAGCTTTCAAACCTTTAAAAATATAGCTTTATAGTACGGTAAGGAGTAGGACACAATAAGGCCAGTTTATTGGCCCACCGTGATAACACATGAATCTTGAGGCTTTGTTTTGAACTCAATAAAACCAGTTTGAGTCCCTTACGAAACGTGAAAGACTGATTATGTTAATATGATTGAGATCGTTGAAGGAAGATCCTTCTAGGTAAGTCTTGCATTTTTAAGCTAGAATATAGGGCATGTGCACAGGAAGTAAAGAACTATTCCTCCTCTTCCTTAACCATACAGATTCTGCCAAAGTCATCTGAGAATAGGCCTACACAGAACGAAAAAAGTCATCCTATTGACTATTTTGGTAGTCAATATGACTATTTGGTAGTCAATTTTCAGCCGATAACCGCGATAGTCAATAGAACAATTTTCGGTTGTCAATTTTGGGATCCGAAATTTGTTTACAATTTGGTAGTCAATATGACAACTTTAGTAGTCATTATGACAACTTTGGTTGAAGGAAATTGAAACTACGGTTGTCATATTAACTAATGTGGTATTCAATACGACAACTGCGGTAGTCAATATGACAACTTCAGTAGTCAATATGACAACTGCGGTAGTCAATATGACAACTGCGGTAGTCAATATAACAACTTCGGTAGTCAATACGACAACTAGGGTAGTCAATATGACAACTGCGATAGTCAATACGACAACTAGGGTAGTCAATATGACAACTACGGTAGTCAATGTGACAATTTTTGGTGAAAACCGAAATCTAATTTGACTACTGGGTAGTCAATATAACAATCCTCGATAGTCAATTTTGGTAGTCAATATGATAACCAAATTGTCATATTGACTACCGAAGTTGTTCTATTGACTACTTCTGTTGTCATATTGACTACCCAAAATTGACAATCGAAAATTGTTCTATTGACTATCCAGTAGTCAATTTTGTCATATTGACTATTTTCGTAGTCAATGCGACAATTTGGCCAAATTTCAGGTTGACTATCGACGATTGTTAATACTCGTATGAAAACTTTTTTTTTTCTGTGTAGCCGCTTGGAGTACTTTCTTATTAGAAAGTGCTTAGTAATGACCCCGATTATGGAGATTATACGCGATCTGCTTACAGATAGCTAGCACCTTGAGCGCTAGGGCCTATATTTTTCGTGATCTGATACGAGGTGATGTTATTCCACCTGATGTTTGCCTTCTTCATAGCGTCTTGTCATAGTTTACATGTAGCGATTGGTATGGCAGTATTAGCCAGAAGTGATAGAATAGGTTGTATTGTGTACCATTTCTGGTGAGTTCATCTGCCTTACAATTTCCTGGAATGTCTCTATGGCCGTGCACCCAGCAAAAGGTGAATGTTAAACTGTTGTACCATCTCCATTAGAGATTATCGGCAGTTATGGACTGTTATAGAGGTTGTAGAAAAAGAGTCCAAAGATTTGATAGTGGCTTGACTATCTGAGAAAACATGGATATCAGATGTTGATATCACACGCTAAATTAATTGGGAAGGAGGAATGAGAGACTTAATTTCATTCGTTCAGAGTACACGCCTCCACCAAACCCTTAATTAATGAGTTACTCCGAGACACACCCGTCATTACCTCAGCTCAAAGGTTTTCAATCCAGAGAAATACGGTTTGCTTGTTAATAAAACTTTTATCTCACAAAAGTTTCAATCTTTAAAAATATTATTACTGGCCCTAATTTGTTGGGGAATAAATCAACAAAGCAGTTCTTAACTTTGTAACTACTTCTGTACAGATCCTTATTTCGCTAGTTGGTCTTTAATGTAAAATGGTGGATAAAAGGTTTAATGAAAAGCACTCAGAATGTGCTTACGATCAATAGTACTTTGCTTTTATTTTAGATAATGTCATCCAACTACCGTTATGCATTTAAGTTCAGTCTAAAAAGTGATTAGTTTACTATTTTACTTTATCAAAAAGTTTATTCATGGATCTCACTTTTAATGTAAAAATTTTTGTCACAGTTTGAAAAAAAAGTTAAAATAATTTGCAAATTGTTATCTTTATTGAAAAGCCATCTTCTTATGTGGACACAAAATAAAAAAAACATATTAGAAAAATAAATCAATAAAATATTCTAACTGATGACCTCCCAAAATGTTAAAAGCATTTGATTTAAAATTCGATTTGTTTCGAAACGTTTCGTTTAATTTAATCCATCGGCTCAATGATGTTTTACAACATCTAATACACAATTCAAATCCAGCCGACATGGGATTACAAATTTAAAATCACCCCCAACACAACCAAACGAGAATAAAATCAAAAAGAAAAAAACAACATCACATCAGGAGGATGTACATAGTTGTATGTATGTATGTATGTATATCACCCTCTTTGCCTTCATCCAAAGTTAATCCACAAGGATAAAAAAGTATAAAATAAAAACCCCACTGTGAGCTTCTCTGCCAAACGTACTATACAACCTACTCTGTAGCTCATTTAGAAATGTTCAAATATTCAGGGAATTTTGAATCACACCACCCTTGGTCCTTGGGTCTCTCTAGTTTCCTAACCTAAATCATTTTGATTTGATGTGAATTTTTGTGAATCAAAATGAATAAATTGAAAAATAGAAAAAAATAAAATAAAATAAAATAAGAGACAGGACGAACAAAATGTATCTAAAGGACTCTCTCTTAACATTTTGATGATGTAAAAGTAATATAGCACTAAAAGTACTTACCACCCTCAGCATGTGCTCCTCCACCAAATCCATGAATTAACAAAGTAAATCCGATTAAAAATCCTTGTAACAACATTTTGTGATGTTTAAAATGTTTTCCACCGCCTGCTGTCACTGCCACACTTCTTCGTGTAGTAGCTGATATCCTCGTGTATCCCTTTGAAAATGCACCGTGGAGCGGTGAATGATGATGGCTGATGGTTTGGGGGTTGTTGTTGGCTTATATTATATTGGATCTTCGTTTTTGAGGGAGTGGTGGTTATAGGTATAGATATATATAAATATGTATGATGTGTTTGTGTGTGGTGTGTGTAAAAGTGTATGTGGTGTGTTATAACGCGTGGAATAATGCGTAGTGCAACCTTAAGTGCTATAATTCACCGTGTGAATTCTGTAAACTCTTCCATATGTTACTTAAACACATTAACACTTTACCGTAGTCGCGTCGTAGTCGTCGTCGTTGTAGCGCGTCGCGGCCGACTGTTGTTGGTTGTTCGCTAGATACTATTGCACTCTAGACACTTTTATTTATTTCTTTTCAACCATCAACCAACACAGGATTTATTTTATTTTTCCTATTTTTAACTTTTTTATATTTATCTTTGAAATTTATTTCTCTAAAATGATATTACCTGCTACTAATGCTTTGCATTACTAACACCGCACTCTATTGCACTCTTTTTATTTTATTTTTATTTTTATTTTCTCTTATATTTTTTAATTACACTTTTTTCTATATGGCAAATGGCACTTCAACACACTATCATGGAAAAAGGACAAAAAAGGATACTGCTGCTGCTACAGATGATGTTGATGGTACACAACTATGGCTGCTGCTACTTCTGTTGCTGTTGCTGTGGTAGGGGATCCTTGTGAATTTATTCCACTGCATGGAGTTAATTTTTCTTTTTCGTTTTTCGTTTTTTGTTTGTTGGTGTAGGGAAGGATATTTTTTTTATTATAGTATCTTTTTTAGCAGCAATGGCAATGGAAGAGTATAAGGGTCCTTGTTGGGGTGGTGAGAGTAGGAGAAGAAGTAGGAGGAGAGTATGTTGCACTAGAATAACCTGATATTATTGAGAGAGATTGCTTTGCTGCGCACCTCATAAATATTAATAGTCACGATCTTAAACAACCGATATCCTTATTTCTCTATAAATTGTGTTCCTTCTTCTGATGTGGTAGAGTCCTTCAATTTTTAGTCGTAGTCGTTCTTCTTCTTTAGATGAGAAATAGTATGTTTGTATATATGTACGTATTTCCAAAGGAGGAGTGGGTTGAGAATTCCAAAGCTCGCCCGTGTATATCCTTATGGAAAATTGAGAAGACCACAAACAAACGTTAAACTGTGCAGGAAGGATAAAACCAATAGAAAAATATTTTACCCCGATTGACAAAGAAGAAGAAAAAACTGTACTATGAGAAGAGAGGTAAATCGAAGAAAAACGAAGAAAAATTGTACTTTCCTAATCGGATTCGGGATTTTTACTCTTTCTCTTTCTTTCTTTTTTCTCCTCAAATATATCCTGAATCTTGATTATCGTTTCCGTTTTTTTTTCTTCTTTTTTTTTTTAGATTCTAGTCCTTTGCTTTTAGTGCTGAAGGAGTATGATGTTAGGTAGGAAGGTTATTTATTTTTTAGAAAGCGTTTTTCTTCTTCTTTTTGTTGCCGGTGTTGATGATGGTCGGCCTCGGCAGTGATGTAGTTGTTGTTGTAGTTGATAGTAGTTGTCGTAATGCGTTGCTGTGCTGCTGTTGGTCTTGTGTAAGCTCTTGTTAATCCCTAGCCTACTATATATCATTAGGATACCCTTCTTTCAAATCCTGTTTCGTTTTATGTTTTTTTTTTTTTTTTGATGTAATTTAACTTTCTTCTTTTTTCGTCCTTGTTGTAGTTGTTGTTCTCTAGCTGTGGTTTATTTTCGCATTTGGCTCTTTAGTGAATGTCCTTATTGCCTTGCGGGTGAGAGCAGCCTTGTTGTCGTATATAATGTCGTATAAATTTCTTTCTTTTTTCTTTTTTCTTTGCTTTGCTTTACGTTGGTTGTGTATGGTTCAACTACGTTACGGTCATTCAGTTGCGGTCATCTGGAAAGAAAATGAAATTATTAGTTTGTGGTTTGTCAGTGGTAGTCGGTGTTGAAGTTTATAAGGATAAGTTTCAAAGGACCATAAGATATAGGCTTTTTTATAGGTTCATTTTTTTAGGTATGAAATTTTTATATACTATAGATACAGACATAAGATGGTATGAAAAATGGTATTGAGGGAGTAAATTTTGATTTAAAATAAATGGTCTTCGGGTCATTATGTGAGAATATAAATCGAAATCAAATTTTTTTTGACAATTTTTCAATCATGATTTTTTGTTTCTTACTTTTATTTACAAGAAAAAGAAATGCCTATGTTTTAGTGATAAATGGGTCAGCAGGATGTAGGATGTATTTATATATTTTTGTTTGTATGATGAATTTAGGAAAGTTTTCATGACTAAAAGAAATGTTTTTTTATAAAATCTATAGAAGTTTTGAAGTTTTTTTCGGTCAACATTAGTTACAATTATGTTTATAAATAATTGAACATACATATTTTATCATGCATGATTTAATTTCGTGACTCGAAAATTAATATGAATAGAAAACCATTCAACAAGTACAAGCATTGTGAAGTTACTGTCAACATTCTTTTGGACACATTTATGAAAACTTGGGTCAATGAAATCTGATCAATTTCGAGTAAATCACTGTGTTTTTTAAGGAGTTATATTGGCTCATTACTGTTTTCTTATTTGCTATATAAAATTAAACTCGAAAGAAATTATTTAATAGAGTTGCTGCCTATTTTATTTCAAATGAATATTATGGCGTATGTGGAACATTTTTTTCTAGAATATTTTGTTTTCCATTTTCTAAATGTAACGACATTTTTAGAGTTTTACATCACCACAAAAATTAAGTAAACTCAATTTTTTTTGAATTTTTATTGATTTTTTAAAACTCTATGCCTTAAATAAAGTTTAACGAAAAATTGAAGATCAATGTTTCTAATTTTGAGATATGTAATTATGTAGCTTTTTTTCCAAAATTAGTTTCCGAGATATCGAAACTTATATCAAAAAGGATTTTTGCTTTGATAAACGATATCTTAGCAAGCAATCAGAATTTCTGAGGGCAGTTTTAAAAACTGTTACAATTATTTTTTAAGAATCTGATTTTTTGAATTACTGAGCCTGATACCTTAGAATTCCACATTACTGAAGAATTATTTTCTCAAGCTACTTCTTAAAATTGCGTAGAACGTGTCGTTTTGAAATAAGTTGCTATAAAGATCTGGAAACTAGAAGATCGGAACTTCAATATTTTTTACTTCGATATGAACACATATTTCATATTTTGTGTTTCTATATTTTTTTTAGGTAATTTACTTTTTTAGAAAGTTTCAATTTTCTCAAAATTGCTGGCACATATTGTCTGAAACAAACATTTTGAAAACTTACGGTATTACGTTTTCCTTCAAAATGTAACACAAAATATAAGATATAAGATATAAGATATAAGATATAAGATATAAGATATAAGATATAAGATATAAGATATAAGATATAAGATATAAGATATAAGATATAAGATATAAGATATAAGATATAAGATATAAGATATAAGATATAAGATATAAGATATAAGATATAAGATATAAGATATAAGATATAAGATATAAGATATAAGATATAAGATATAAGATATAAGATATAAGATATAAGATATAAGATATAAGATATAAGATATAAGATATAAGATATAAGATATAAGATATAAGATATAAGATATAAGATATAAGATATAAGATATAAGATATAAGATATAAGATATAAGATATAAGATATAAGATATAAGATATAAGATATAAGATATAAGATATAAGATATAAGATATAAGATATAAGATATAAGATATAAGATATAAGATATAAGATATAAGATATAAGATATAAGATATAAGATATAAGATATAAGATATAAGATATAAGATATAAGATATAAGATATAAGATATAAGATATAAGATATAAGATATAAGATATAAGATATAAGATATAAGATATAAGATATAAGATATAAGATATAAGATATAAGATATAAGATATAAGATATAAGATATAAGATATAAGATATAAGATATAAGATATAAGATATAAGATATAAGATATAAGATATAAGATATAAGATATAAGATATAAGATATAAGATATAAGATATAAGATATAAGATATAAGATATAAGATATAAGATATAAGATATAAGATATAAGATATAAGATATAAGATATAAGATATAAGATATAAGATATAAGATATAAGATATAAGATATAAGATATAAGATATAAGATATAAGATATAAGATAAAAGATATAAGATATAAGATATAAGATATAAGATATAAGATATAAGATATAAGATATAAGATATAAGATATAAGATATAAGATATAAGATATAAGATATAAGATATAAGATATAAGATATAAGATATAAGATATAAGATATAAGATATAAGATATAAGATATAAGATATAAGATATAAGATATAAGATATAAGATATAAGATATAAGATTAATAAATAAGAAATAAGAATCTGAGATGAAAAACACTTTAATATATATAATAAATACATATGTAGTTCAAAGTTTATTAAAAGTTTGTAGATATTTGTTTGGTTTGTTAATTAAAATAGAAAAAACACCCTTTTCTAGGTCAGATATTCACAACTTTTTGACAAAACAAACAAAAGTAAATTTTTTTGTAAAAGAAGAAAGTATTCACTTTGAAAGTGTTGTTTTCGACTCACTTCGGCAAGAAAATGAAGAAAAATTATTACATTTTGTCAAACGAAACACAAATAATAAGAAAAGCATTAATTATTACCAACACTAGTTCGCAATTATGCCGCAAAACAATTAGCTAAACTAACAACATAGAAGGTACATATATTATTCGCTCTTCGGCTTCGAAAGAAAACCCTGCTTCGGTTTGGTGCTATGGTTGAATATCTTTAGATTCAATGAAACCAAAATGAACTGACTTGGCGCTGTGGGTGGAGGTGAAGTCGAAGTCGAAGGGGCAGCAATAAACAAAAGCTTAGGTCTAGGGAATATTCCCACAGGCGGCTAACCAACTGGGAACGTCGTCGTATACCTCAACTCTTCGTCGACGTACCTAAATACATTTATATTATATTTAGCTCCCAAAGCCAATTGGGTTCCCATGTCGTATGAAGTGCGGTGGAGGTGCGGGTGGGGGTGTGGTGGTGTTGGAGCTAGAATTGGAAATGGTTGGTTAGTTGGTTGGTATGTAAGTTGGTCTATTGTGTTGGCCTAAGACCCAGTAACCGCCACGAAAGAAGAAGAAACTTTCTGATACCTTGAGCCGGGAGCGTGTAACAAGAAATCTGATGAGAAACAAAACGAATAAAAACTTCTGATGTGATGCGGTACGGCGCGGTGCGGTGGCGTTGTGTGGTAAGGAAGTCATGTCGTCAGCAAGCAGTAGGAACAGTAGTAGCATCGCCAAGGGATGTGGGAAGTACAGAGGGACCACCCCGTTTCCTTAGCCGCCATCATAGTCCTGTTCGTGTTCGTCGAGGGAAGCTACAAAATCCCTATACCTATATTCACTCTGGAATTTCGCGGAACTTCTTTAATTTTCCCTTTTTCCTTATGGGGCTTCAAGCTAAAATCTATGCAACGTTTATTATGTGTACGAGCGTACGTAGAAAAGTATTTCTATGTATATGTGAGTTGAACATGTGAAGAAAATGATGATGGGAAAGTTTTACATTGCTTTGGCTTAAACAAAAGTTGTTCGCAATTGTTTGCCCAAGTGTTGTATGTTGGTTATACTTTTTTTCGTCTTATTCTTTGTGTTCTTTTTTTCTTCACTCTGTTTTGTTGTTTTGTATTTTTACTTTAACTTTATTGTCTTAAGATCCTGGTACTGTTATACATGCTACGCTACTATACTCACTGTTGCTGCTATTTTTGTGTTGTTTTATATTATTTTTTCATGTATGTGTTTGTCTGTTTGTTTGTATGTGGTATGTTCTTTTTATTTTGTTTGACTAATAAGTTTTCATTCATCCTCTTAACAAATACGGTCTTGATGAGGATAGATGTAAGTAAGGGAAGAAGAGAGACTACGACCAACACCACCACCACCATCATCATCACCAAGCTGAAAACAATTGGAAAACATTTACGTCGCCCAGGGGTGTGAATTTTATAAGAACGTGATTATTGGGAAATTTTCATTCATTTATTAAACTTCTTTAAGAAGTTGGCGTTGGAGAGAAGACTTTAAAACTGTTTCGTGTCTTATAATTGAAATTACGTAAAGTATTTCGTTTAAAACTTTAAACATTGGAATTAAATTCTGTTGGAATTTGAACACCTACAATTTATCCACACATATTTAAGTTTTTTAAGTTTCGTAATAGATTCTAACAGTTTTAAGCTGTAAATTAACAATTGACATCATTTCTTTGTCGTTTAAATTCTTTAGAAAAGTTTTAAGTTTGAAAAAAATTCCCGATATTTAAGTGACATTAACAAAAAAAAAACATAAAATGACATTTGAAAACTTTGATATAAAGCTAAGAAAACCTTCGAAACAATAAAAGAGTTCATCAAAAAAGATGATATTGGTTTCTCATTTTTGTTGGATTCAGTTTATTCTTTAATTCAAATTTAAAATTTAGAAATACAAATTGAATGGTGGGCATATTTTTTTTTTTTTAATGACGTATTTGTATGGTAAGGCACATTAAGACATAATAAAGCCTATAAATATGAAATAAGAATTTCCAAAAAAAGCTCAACAAAAAAATTACATTACCATACAAAAGCTTATGTGGAGGAACAATACTGACCATTAATTTACAAAACTGCGCATTCAAATTATGTATTTAGTGTTACCTTAATATCTTTTGAAAGAATAGTGTAGATCTAAAAACACTAATAAAAATACCATTTTTCTGTCTCTGGAAATATTATTAACACAAAAAGGTGAAAATATGTTGATTAAGCCATTGAAATCACTGAAACACTGGTCTGACGAGTACTTTGCGTTTGTGGGAATTTTCTTTTTTTTACAATACTATTCTTTCGATTTGAAAAAGACTGTTAAAAGTCAAATGGTTTTTTCTCTGAATACTGTTTATTTTTAATAAAATGATTTTAAATCATGAAAATCATGAAAATAAAATAAATATAATCCAGCAAGTGTGCATATATGCGTTTCGCCCCGGTGCAATGGTTGGGCTCATCAGAAGATGACCATTACACCTTGTCTTGACGCATATTTTCCCGAATCAATCGAGCTACTTAGAGCAACTGCGAATTATATGGTTGCTTCAAGTCTTCCGAGAAGATAAATTGTAGCTATAATTTATTGCCTGCTAGGCTTTTATTTGAAAAAGACTGTTAAAAGTCAAATGGTTTTTTCATATTCTTTCGCTCTGCAATTGTTTGAACTTTCGAAAATTGTATTTCTTTTAACGATATTTGATTTTTATGAAGAGCAAACATTTGTGTGGGTATATTAAAATTTTCAATACACCTAGCTCAAAATCTGCTTGTTATTGACCTTTAATACCAACTCTTGATAGTTTTTGTAAAAAGCTCAAATTTTCATTTAAACAACTTTAAAAAAATATGCAAAAAATTGTTGAAGTTTAAGCGGTTTTCAAAATTTGCGAAACGTCGAACAATTTCGTATCATTTAACATAAAACCAATACAATGTCTCCATTAAAAAGTTAAAAATTTTGTTAATTATTTAAATTTGTTGTATAAAATTTCACATTTTAGTAAAAATAGGAATAATTTTGAAATTTCTCGACGTTTCATGGTCCCTAGAATCGAAATAAAAGATTTTTAGAGAGATGTCTGTACTTCCGTGTGTACGTTCGTTCGTATGTCTGGTCCATGGGTCCTAACGTTCGGGAAAGTTTTTTCGTCTTCGACTTCGAATATATTTCGTTATACATATAATAACGCAGAACGATGCAGAAAAGGCTCTCAAGACAATTTTTTGAATGTTTTTTTACATAGCAATTTAAAAAAAAAAAGTGAAAATTTGGGTTAACCCAAAATATCTCACCAACCAATAACGTTACCGTCTTGAATTAAATTTTATATATTGTGACGGGATCCCAAATTAATACAATTTTGAAAAAATTCAAAACCTTTTTGTTTATTGTTAGATATATTCAATTAAATATAATTGCTGGCAACACCATGGTATAACAATTTACTTAAGGTAAAACTTATATAACAACTAGAATAAATAGGGGCTCTCTCTGTCCGGCATCCAACAGGTTAACATCTTATAAATTATAAGGTATAGGTATTTAAAATAAGTACATTTGTAAAAGTTAAACAAATAAAACTAATAAACTTGAAATATAAAACATTTATAAATCTAAAAAACTGAACAAAAATAATTTTCACCTCGAAAATTTTACGAGAAAAAAATTTGGAGATAACCAAAATAATTGTATGCAACGAAGAATAAAGTTTATGACATCTCTTTTTGTTTCTGTAATCAAAACTATCAATTTTTATTTTACCATAACCCAAAACCTCATTTCTTATCTTATATTTCTTATTACATTCCTAAAAAATTTGAACTCATAACATAACTATTGTAGAGAAGTCGAAAAAAGGGGGTACCCCGATTCAGTCCGTTTGTCTGCCTGTCTGTCCTCGGTCCTAAAGCCCAAACCATTAAATCGATTGACTTGAAATTTGGAAATTAATGTTTTGAGCCTTAGGTTTAGGGCTTTAAGGTTTAGACTAAAAATATCAAGAACGAACAAAAAATTATATTTATTTTAAAAATCAAAAATCGGTTTATTAGTTCTTGAGAAAACTTAAAAACAAAATAACAGTTCAATAGGGTACCCTTCTGGAGCAATAAAAAATTATATTATAAATTAAGTTCGTTTTTGAGAAATTTAGAATTTTCGATTTTTGACCAAAAAATGTATAGGGTTAAAAATTGAAAACAAAACGGATATTTTTGACTTTTTTCAAGTAAAAGCTGTTTTTACTAAACAGAATTGAAACCCTCTTTTATAAAATTAAAATAGTTTTTTTTTAACACATATGTTTTCATTTTTATTGGACATTTTCTCGGGATATTTTCGTTCAGTGTCAAGAAAATTTTGAAAGAATCTTAACTTTGTATTCCAACAAAAAATAATATTTTACGAACGAGAAATTACATGAGATTTTATATCATGAAAATTGACGTTTATAATGTTTGGTAAAATTTCACTTTTTCTTTTACAAAAAATAAAAACTACTGAAAATTGGTAAAAATTGCTTTCGGATTAAAATATCTTAAAAAAAAAGATTTTTTTTATAATTAACGGTCACTAAATTGGATATTAATAGCCTTAACATATTTAAAGTTTCAACACAGTGCGAGCTTTACGAAAATAGGAAAGGATTAAAGAGGAGATACCGATGCACATTGGTCTTAAAGTATTGAATATCAAAATGATAGGGAAAAACAGAGTTTGGTAAAGCATTCCACATTCTCGATGTGCTGTTAAAAAAAGAATCTCTATATTTGACAGTACGTCTGAAATTGAATTCCTAGAAGTATGAATATTACGGCTGAATTGTGTAAGGGGGGGGGGGGGGGAATGCAACTGACTAATTCGACAGAACACTGTTTATAAAAATATTGGTAGAACAACGAAAGGCATAAAACATTGCGGCGGTGTTTGTAACGTTATTGTTTCGGTTATAGTTCTATCGCCTATCATTTTCAAAGCTCTTTTTTGGATCCTGTCCAAAATACTTAATCTTGTTTTAAAGGCACCTGCCCAAATATGCGAGGTATATTCAAGTTTTGGAGGAATGCAGGTTTTGTAAATTACAGCTAGATCACAAGGGATGAAAAATTGCACCGTCGGAGAAGTCCTAAGCACCTAGCAGAATTTTTGGCAGTATCGAATATGTGATTATTCCATAAGAAGTGATCTGTGATACACATATCGAGTACTGACAGTTGATTAGTTTTCTGGATGCAAGTGCCACTCATGGATTGCGGCATGGGGGTGGATTACGCTTTAACGACAGAAGACAGCATTGAGTTTTTGAAGCATTAAATTCTACACTGCTCTTAATTCCCCATTGTAATGGGTGATTTTTTTGAGGTTAGGATTTTCATGCATTAGTATTTGACAGATCACGCGGGATTTCAGACATGGTGTCAAAGAGAAAGATGCTCAGTATGCTTTGACATTTCATCATGAATAGACTTACTAACGAGCAACGCTTGAAAATCATTGAATTTTATTACCAAAATCAGTGTTCGGTTCGAAATGTGTTTCGCGCTTTACGTCCGATGAGCGATGAGGCTCATTTCTGGTTGAATGGCTACGTAAATAAGCAAAATTGCCGCATTTGGAGTGAAGAGCAACCAGAAGCCGTTCAAGAACTGCCCATGCATCCCGAAAAATGCACTGTTTGGTGTGGTTTGTACGCTGGTGGAATCATTGGACCGTATTTTTTCAAAGATGCTGTTGGACGCAACGTTACGGTGAATGGCGATCGCTATCGTTCAATGCTAACAAACTTTTTGTTGCCAAAAATGGAAGAACTGAACTTGGTTGACATGTGGTTTCAATAAGATGGCGCTACATGCCACACAGCTCGCGATTCTATGGCCATTTTGAGGGAAAACTTCGGAGAACAATTCATCTCAAGGAATGGACCGGTAAGTTGGCCACCAAGATCATGCGATTTGACGCCTTTAGACTATTTTTTGTGGGACTACGTCAAGTCTAAAGTCTACACAAATAAGCCAGCAACTATTCCAGCTTTGGAAGACAACATTTCCGAAGTAATTCGGGCTATTCCGGCCGAAATGCTCGAAAAAGTTACCCAAAATTGGACTTTCCGAATGGACCACCTAAGACGCAGCCGCGGTCAACATTTAAATGAAATTATCTTTAAAAAGTAAATGTCATGGACCAATCTAACGTTTCAAATAAAGAATCGATGAGATTTTGCAAATTTTATGCGTTTTTTTTTTTTTAAAGTTCTCAAGCTCTTAAAAAATCACCCGATACAATGCTGTCGAGATCATAATTTAATGAGATTATCATACGCTGCCGTTGAAGTTCCACATCCAAAGGACAACGATGTGAATCTAGAAAAGAATATGAAAAGCTGAGGGTGAGCTGTTGTCAGCGAAACAGTTTAATGGATTAGAAGTGGCAGACAAGAGATCGTTTATGAATATGAGGAAGAGAGTCGGAGACAAAACGGAGCCCTGGGGACACCAGTACTTATTTTATGAATTTCAGACTTGAAACCATCCAATATAACTTGTATTGAACGGTTAAAAAGTAATTTCTAAGCCAACAAAGAAGGGATTCATCAATACCAAAAGCACGCGTTTTCGATCAATGAGCTTGGTGCCGAACTCTGTCAAATGTCTTTGAAATATCAAATGCAATTATCTTACTTTCTCTAAAACAAGGTTAAGATTTTTTTCACTGTTCGGTGAGATAAACTATGAGATCACCAATGGACCTATTGCTAGAAAACCATACTGCTGGTCATTAAGAAGCTTCCGTTCTTCGAGATATTTCTGAAGCTGATAATTCATCAGGCAACGTTTCCATGATCTTGGAAAGAAGGGATGTGAATGCTTTTGGACGATAGTTAGAGGGAAAGGAGGATTCGCCTTTTTAGGGCCAGGGTATACAAATGCTGTTTTCCATCCGCTCGGATGGAACCACGCAGTGGTTTTGCCAGCGTTGAATAATACCTCTTCAGAACAATTATAGCGGGGATACTATCCTTTCTTTCAATACTCTTGCAACTGTACGAGTGCGAAAGAACATTTGTCCTATAAAATCGTTTACGCTTTCAAGAACAGGAGGACTCATGACACTCTCTGGTAGCGTCGAATTAACAGCAAACTGTAATGCAAGCAAATTGGTTTCATCAATCGAGTTTACATAGGGAATGTAATTATGTCTCAAACTTACTACATAAATTTCATACAAAACGTTGTTGATAATATTTTGTAAAATTTTGATAAAAATCCAAGTGATGATTTTTGTACAAAATTATAAACTTACACAATGCAAATTTAAATTTTTGGTCACATGCTTTTTTAAGTTCTTTAAATGACAATTTAGACTTTAAAAAAATATTGTTCTCTTAACAGTAGCAATGGGATCTGCTAGCCTTTTTTTTTAATATATTTCTGTTCCACCTGAAGATGTCAAGATACCATGAAAATTGTAAAAAATCCCTTTCTAAACATTGAATGGTACATTATTCATTACCTATAAAATAAAAAATAAGGCTCAAGGCCTTAATTTTATGTTTCAACGTTTTGTTATATTTTATATGGATAATAACACATTCCATATTCAAATCTTCAATCTCAGTATAAAATTCAGCGCATATAATGGTATGTAGGTAAAAGGCATCCTATTTAATCTTAATCAGGCCATTTGAATAGCAATTTGCTTCTATAAAGCGTCATTTTCTTGCTCATCATTCTTAAAGGACCTTATATATCCTTATACCAAACAAACACACAAACCAAGGTCATTAAATTACCCTCACATAATAATTCTTTCGCCATTCATATATGTTAAAGAGAATTATCTTCAAAATGTGTTTTTTATGCCTTTCAACAATCTAAATTGTAAAAAGAAGAAACAAGTCAACCAACACCCATTATTATCTGTTGGTCACAGAGCCGAATAAAATGCTTCACCACAATAACTCAACGACATAGACCAGACACAGACACAGACACACAAGTTAAAAAATAAAAAATAACCATAATGCCATTCACCGAAAAAGTCTATATTTTGATCCTTTCACAACTGAGTCTCTTTTTTTTCCAAAGCCCCTCTCCGGTTTGATCTGGGCCCCAGGGGACAATGAAGGAATAACGCACGCTGATAAGAAGCCATTCATAAAATGAAAAAAAAAGCTATAACGGGCATTTTGAACAAGCTCTCCGCTCTCACCCATTTATGTCCTTTCTCGCACCAAAACCAAACGACACGAACAACAACAGCAATAGCTATATGGAATCCTACCAAAAAGGACCTGCACACAGCACATACAAACTCTACACAACACATCCAACATCCTTCAAATTGAATTGATTTATATGCGTTAGATTTATGTCCTTCTAGATGTACACTCTTTTTATGACTCAAACGTGGTTAAGCAAATAAGATGTATAGTATATTGTATATGCGAATACGAGCGAGTATAGAATGCGAGTACGTTATACTTGTAGGTATGTATTTTTATGCTTCCTATCTCATTATTTTAAGGTTGTGACAGGAATTGGATCCTTCTTCTCTATATTCGTTTATATACACTAAATAAAGGATAAGGCAATGAAAAAAGCCTTCGACAATGAGACACACGTTACACATTCTTCTATGGCGATATGGCTTAAAGTACATATATATGGATAGATGGATGGATGGATGGAAGTGGAGGTACCTATGTGATGTATAGGAAAGGACAAAAGGCTTTCCTATATACGAACATTCTATATTTATTTCGTTGGGAAAGTTATCATCGTAAAATTGAGACGATACCATTTTTATAGCCAATTGCATTGAATGGATTAAATGAAATCGTCTCTCTTTCAAAAAGCAGATATACCATACACAAACGTAGGTTCATATATATATTTTTGGTCTTTCTGGTTCTTTATGATATGGGGATACAAAAATATGGGGACAAAATTGGAGGCAACATATTTTTCTGACTTTTGCTTAAACTTCTTATAGTGATTTTGTTCTTATTGTTGTTGTTTTATTGTTTAACAGCAGAAATAAACATAAAAACAACCAATGAAACTATGTTATATATTTCTATCTTAAGTACCTTTTTGAGCTATTACCTTGTCGAAAACAAAGGCCAGAAAAGGACACTCTCTGTTGTATGGGATTTAATTTAATTTTCTTTATTTCCAAATATGAATGTTTTATTTCTTATTCATATGTTTTCATAAATGTTGGGTCCTACAAGGTTTAAGAGGGTGTTCAAGGTGTCAATAAGAAGACGATAAACCTTGTAGTAACATTTAAATATTCATAAAAGTTTACATACTTTTTTAACAACCATCAAGTCCTTGCTATTTTATGTTTCTGAAACTCCATCTTTTAAAAAAATCTATTCTGCCTTAGGTTTTGATGAAATTTGGTCAAAAGTATGTAATAAAAACAGGATGTGTTGCAAAAAAAATGGAGAGCAGTGAAAAATACAAATTTTGATCCAGGGCAAATCTTTGTTAGATTTAAGTCCTTTTCTATATTTTTTTTTAACTTACTTACTTAAGGTGGCGCTACAGTCCTATGTGAACTAGGGCCTCAGCCAGCAAAATTCTCTATCTAAATCGGCTCTTGCTAGATGTCTCCAGCTGCGCAGTCCAATTTGGGTGAGGTCACTTTCCACTTGTGCGCGCCACCTGATCGAGGATTTTCCTCTACTGCGCTGTCCAGTGGACTTGGATTCGAAGGCTTTCTGGGCCGGAGCATTGGTTTCTATGCGCTCAATGTGACCTAGCCATTTCATTCATTGGACTTTTATCTTCTGACTAAGTGTACGTCGTTGTACAGCCCGTACAGCTTGTCGTTCCATCTTCTCCTTCACTCACCTTCTATGCATAGGAGACCGTAAATCAAGCGAAAAACAATTTCTCCACTTTTGTCAAAGAAGGACGGGAGTGAATATGTCGTTTTATATAGCAACACATTGGTCAATCGAAAGAGGCTTTAATATTGAATTGCTTCTTAGCTCAAAGAAACAGCGGTTAGCAAGAGTAATTCGTTTGATCTCAGCGCTCGTGTTGTTTTCTGCGTTCATAGAGGAGCCTACGTAGACAAAGTCCTGCTTAACTATCTCAAAGTTACGTCTGTCGATGGTAAAATTTTGATCGCGACATCGGTGTTGTAGGCCCTTTCTTGACACAAGCATATAATATGGTCTACCATCTAACGTTTTTTTTCTTCAACTAGTGCTTATTTCGGGAATTTTAAAACTTAGCTCATGTCTGATTTGACAGTTAATTAGTTTTATCCTTCCGCTGAACGAATATGGTTGTGTATACGCTTGAACAACGCTGGCGCTGGGAACAACGCTTAAAGAAGATTCTGATTTTGCCAAAAGAATCATCTTTACAGATGAAGCTCATTTTGATCTTGACGGGTATGTGAACAAGCAAAATTATCGCATTCGGGGCACAGAAAACCAGCACGCGTACATTGAAAAGCCGATACACACAAAACGAGTCACTGTTTGGTGCGGATTTTGGTCCAGGGGCATAATTGGGCCATTTTTATTCGAAAATGAGCAAGGAGTGTCCGTTACAGGCAATGGCGATCGTAATCGGCCTTATTGAACGAATTTTTGTTCACAAAAATTGAAGAGGAGGATATTGGCAACATTTGGTTCCAACAGGACGGCGGCGCGGCGAAGCTACACTCGATGTTTTTATAGCATTTTCAAAAAAAAAGAAGTTATTTGGCAGACCCTATACTTTTTGTCCTCATTGACTGCTTAAACTATTTTTGCCGCCTCTCTCAATACTCACAAAATCCCCATTGATAACACGCTGAGTTCTTCCAATAATGCCAATGTCCTCAGCATATGCTAGTAATTGGACTGACTTTTGAAAAATAGTATCTCTAGTGTTGCCGTGGGAGCTCCGCACTATTTTTTCAAGGATGCTATTAAGGAAATCGCATCAACTTGTCTTAAGCCTTTTTTGACATCGAAAGGTTCTTTTAAGTTGTTTCCAACCTTTATGAAGGAGTGCGAATTCTCCATCGTCATCCTGCACAAACGGACGAGTTTGGCAGGGATGCCAAAACTAGACATGGCTCTATACAGCTCGTCCCTGTAGATTCTGTCATTTGCGGCCCTGAAATCGATGACGAGATGGTGGGTGTCAATTTGATGTTCTTGGGTTTTTTTTCAGGATCTGCCGTAATGTGAATATTTGATCGACTATGGACTTTCCTAGCCCAAAACCACACTGATAAGGACCTAATAAGTTGTTGACGATATGGGCGTTAGACGTTTTATATTAAGGCAGAGAAGATTTTGTAGGCGGTGTTAAGTAGACTGATGCCTTTATAGTTGGTTCAGTTTACAGGGTTTCCTTTTTTCAGTAAACGTTGTGTTAAATAATGTTCAAACTTTTTCCCACATAACTTTGACACATATTTTTGAAAATCTGACGTTTATTTTATTTGAGAACATAAATTCACATACAAAATAAAGTTAAATCCACTTGAAGCATTATTTCAGAAAATCCTTCCAGAACACCCAATCCTCTCTATAGCTCTATATAATGCAACAAAGTAAGCACTTCTTGTTGTCTTTCTTCTTTCACTACAAATCAATTTGATTGCTCCAAATAGCTTTGAGAATGTTTTGTTTTTAAGTTCGTTTGTTTTTTCATTGAAAATAAATATATCCATCAGCCTACTTAAAGAGAGGTTTACCTTTTAACCTCATTTTTATGTTTGCCTTCAAAATGTATTTTCTAAACGTTTACATTTAGCATTATATCTTTCACCTGATCACCTAATAGCTTAGACCTCTGGTTCTGGCTATAGCTTTGGCTCTGTTGTTCTACTATAGCCATATAGCCTTTATTTTTAATGGCTTCTTTGTAAAAAACTCCCCTATAAATATATATATATTGGTTTACCGCACAGTGTTATTTCATGCAACAAATTAATTGTTAAATCAAAACAAAATGCTTCTTTAGCAAATAAAATACAAAATGGAAATGAAAAAGAAAAAGAAGAAGAAACCTTCAATGTGCTAAATCACCATTGAATGAAAAAAGTTTTTGAACTTACTAAACAAGAGGAAAATTAGAAGAATTTGTTGGGAATTATTTACAGTTACAAACAATTAGTCATATTTAAATATATTTCGATTGTTAAAGTAGAAATAAGTCGGATTGAAAATAAGGAAATTACGAGAAAAGAACTCAATAATAGGAGAGAAATAAACTTTTGTAGTTTTCAATTGTTTTGATTTTAACAAATTGACAAAGCAACGCAGGAACGAGTACGCTTGTTGAAAATTATGATTGCAGTTATTATCAGGTGAAACTTTTAGGATTAAAAGAAAAAAATAAAGAATTTTCACATTTCTGTTATTTGATGCTTACATCTGGTCTGCTCAAACCTTTTTACCAAGAAAAGGTGATACAAATTTGGTTTGAATTAAAAAGAGCTTTCCAGAAGAGGTCTTATTTTAAATAGTGCATAATTTAAGCAGGTGTCATTTCCTAATTACTTAAAACTAAACGATTTTCAAAATTCAAAAAAAATTCACTACAAAAATAATGAAAATTTTGCAGTCGCAGTTTTCTTTTGCACACAAGTTTTCTTGACCTTATTCTATCTAAAAGATTTCATCAAAACTGGCCAACAAGATCTTGTGATTTAACTTATTTCGACTTTTTTCTTTGAGGCCACGTGAAATATAAGATCCATGCTAATGATCTTTAATTGATTCAAGATATTGAAGGTAGAATTCATTAATTTCGTGAAGGCAGGGATTGAACTCAAGACTTCTAGCATGACACTTCTACGCACTAACCATTAGGTACGCCACGGGTACTACGTGAGTAATTATTTTCAATCCAACATAATTTTACTAAGTAAGTATACGCCATGGTGTACTATTTTGTAACTGTCGGTTTTAAAGCCAAATAAAGCTAAGCTTTTCTTAAAATTTGTCTTAATATTGAAGGAGATTTTAAAACTAATGTTTTTGAAAGAAATTATTAACCATTTTCACCTAAAAGAACTGAATTTTTCAGTTAACTTGTATTGAAATTACAAAAACTCAATCGTTTTAAAACATTATAATAATACTATGTGTGGGTCAAAAAAAAGATGGTACACTAAATGGATCTTGCTACACACCATTTTATAGAAGAGTTTAAGAAACTTGAGTCATTAGGTCAAGTTATGAGTAAGACATATTTTGAAAGCCTTTTGACTTCCAGAATAAATAATATTTTAATAACTAAAAATCATAAGTCATTTTTAAAGTCCTCATTTGAAATCAAGTAAAAAAGTCAATAAATTAATTTTTAATTAATTCAACTGTAGTCTAGTTTACTTCTTGAAGCATTTAAAATCCTTTAATTATAGTGTTATACAAGATTCTAGTGCATTTCTAGTGCAAAATTAAACCTTATTATTTGTGAAGGCTGTATAAAATATTTAAGAGCGTTCGAGAATTTTAAATTTAGTAGATACTAAAAATACAGTTTTAAAATTATAGTTTACAATATTAAATTATTATTTTTTTTGCTGTTGTTTTTTTTTTTATTATTTTTTTTATTAATTATAACCCTAAGCATCATTGGTCAGATGCGTTAGAAGACGATATATGAATGCGTTTGTGTTAATTATTCTTCTAATTGTAATAGGTAGTGAGTTCCAAAATTGAGTGGCATGGACAAAAAAAGTACGTTCAGATTGCAGGCAAGCAAATCTTGGTTGGATCAGTACAACAGTTCTTAGCAAATTTGAAAAAAATTAATCGGTTGTGCAAATAATCAGGTTGACGAGACTGCATAATACTGTGCAGCTGAATGAGAGTTATAAATTTTATAAGGTTATCAAAAGTCAAAAACGTTATTTGTTTAGAATAACATGAAACATGGTCGTAATATCTTATATTGAAGATGTATTTGGCAAAGTTGTTGTATATAACATTAAATTTTCGCCTTGTATTTGAGTCAACGCAACAGCACACTTCACATCCATACAGGAGAATAGATAATAGAAGAGATCTTACAAGCAACATCTTACTACTGACAGGAACAAACCTTTGGGATGTCCACAGTAGACGCAAGACTATATAACTTGCCAATTGTAGTAGCTGCATAGTGATTCCATGTTAAAGTCTCGTTAAAAATAATCCTAGCAGACGTTACAAATTCAATAACTGAGCCACCCAGCAGAACCGGTGGTGGAAAGCTTGACTTATCAAGGGCGCGTTCGTAAATACACAAAGTTTTAGATTTTCTTGGATTGAGGGTGAGGTTATGCTTGAGAGCCCACTGTTGTATAACTACTAGATCTTCACTAACATAGTTAATAGCATTTCTTATGCTATCTACAGGAGTGTCCAAGTATAATTGGACGTCATCAGCAAACATATAACCTTTACAAGATTTAACCAGTCGAGGAAGCTCATTAACGTAAAGTGAAAATAATAGAGGTCCAAGAATAGAACCCTGAGGTACCCCTGCTGGGACTGTCAGAAATGAAGATGTCTGATTTCCTACATCAACGCATTGTTGTCGATTAGATAATTATGAGTGCAGAAGTTTCAACGCAAAACGAGAGAATTTGAAATCATACTTAAGTTTTTGGCACACCACGAAGTGATCGACTGCATTTTTATAGTCTTTAAGCCATTCCATTTCAACCTTTTTCAAAAAGTCACATGTTTTTTTTTTTTGGTTTTAATTCTGTTTTACCTACAAATATTCTTATAGCTCAAGTTTTTTCTTGTCAAAGAAAATTACTTAAGTCACTCAAAGTTAATATTGACTTTAAAAATACCTTAAGAATTTTTAAAATGAGAGAGCCTAAAGTTGAGTTTACTTTGAGTTCTTCAGTTAACTTCGAGAGAAAACTTTGAAATGACTTCCAAAAAAAAAGAAGTTGAAATTTAACCTTCAATCCTAACTTTCAGTGTAAAATTTAAGTTAATTGAGCGTGACTTTATTAAATATAGTCACCAATTATTTAAAGTCCTTGTGAATCTGCTAAATGTCCAAATAACTGAAAAAATTACCAAACTAGGGACTTCTTTTGGAGGTTCTGAAATCTGATGACCAAGTTTTTGTTTGTCAATGTAAAATGTGTCATTTAGTGTACATGTTTTCATTCTCCTCTCATAGTACCCGTGGCGTGATGGTTAGTGCGTTGGACTGTCATGCCAGAGGTCTTGGGTTCAAACCCTGCCTGTGCCATCTTAAGTTTTTGTTCACGGGTACTGCCTCTTGCGGGGAATTGACAATCCTCCAAGAGTAATTCTTGTCATGAAAAGTGCTTTCTCAAAATAGTCGTTCTGATTCGGCTTAAAACTGTAGGTCCCCTACATCTCTGACAACAGTACTCGTACACAGGAATGGTTGAAAGTTGTAAGTCACTAAGCCCTAGTTCTCAACGAACTGTTGTGCCACCTAATTTATTTATCATATAAAATATCTTTTTAAAAGAAGTTGACCCGCAGTCTTCGCTGAGAATATGGAAAAATCACTTCTCCAAACTACATATAAGGTTGATGATGGATCGAATTCCGCTGCAAGGCAGATAGTAACATTCAATTTAAGCGCTGCAGAACAACAATTCTGCCTTTTCGACCGAACGAAGTGAATAAAGCTATATCGAATCTGAGTTCAACAAAGCTGTTAGAGCTGACTGCATCGCTGGCGAACTATTCAAAGCAGCAGGCGAGGAGTCATCTGTTTAATTTTAGAATAGTTAGCCCAATACTCAAAAAAGGAGATCTGCTTGAACTACAGAGCTTCTATAGGGAGGAGCTCTACATAGCGATGTCTAGTTTTGGCATCCCTGTCAAACTTTTACGTTTGTGCAAAATGACGATGAAGCATGCTCCTCTTTCAAAGTTGAAAAAATCTTCCTTATGATTTTGGTTCAAAAAAATGTTTTACAGAAGGCGATGCTCTGCAATGTGACTTCTTCAACATTGTTCTGGAAAAAATTGTTTAAAAACTCAATCGTCAACACTAAAGGCACAATCTTCCAAAAATCCATCCAACTATATACTCGAATATGCCAATGATACTGACGTAATTAGAAGAAGAAAGTGTTTTATCAGTAGAGTTAATCAATGAGGGCAAGACCAAGTATATGCTGTCATTAAGAACAGAAAAAACATCATCAAAGACAGCTGTAACTTTTAGTTACTTTCCTCAAATAACTAAAAGTTATAACATTGTTTACCTAATGGCACTAGCGCTGAAATCAAGCGGAGAATAACTCTTGCAAATAGTTGGTTATTTGGACTTTGAAATCAATTGAGTAGTTAAGCCCTCTTTCAAGCAACTTAAGTCACCCTACATATAAGACACTCATCATCCTGGTTCTCATATATATTATGTTGCTAAGTCTTGGACCTTTTCAATGCAAGATGAAAGCGTCCTAAGACGTTTCGAGAGACATAACGACGTAATGTAGGGTCTAAACCAATCTAGCCCCACCTTAAGTAAGTAAGCGAGTTTTAAAAGAATTCCCAACCATTTTATAAAAGGATTATGTTAAAATGTAAAATTTGGAAACTTGTAGCTTGTTGCTGAGACGAAAAGAACGTTGTAAAATAAAACAAATGCTTCTAAAAATAATATTTTATTAACGTTCATGAGATGCTTAGTGAATTAAAAAAGTTAAATGTAACTAATAGTTTCAAAAAATGATTTATTCTAGAAGTTTTAATAAGAGTTTTTCTTCTATCTCTCAACTAAAAAATATTCAATTTCTAAGCTGATTGCAGTGTGGTATTGAAAATTTAAAAATTCTTTTAAATAGGTGTTAAAATATTTTCTTTTTTCTTCGTTAAAACAAATAAGAAAATATAAAAAAAAGAAAACAAATCAACAAATAAACAAACAAGTAAGAACCTAATAGCAATTTTCCCATCGATAAACCTATAATGAGAGATCCAGCCAAAAACCAAGCTACTTGAGTTTAGTTTTTCTTTTTTCTCGCTTTTTTAATGAATAAAGAAAAAGGTGTTTTATCTGCAAGATGGTGGAAAAATTTTCAATTTAGCATCATAGCTCTGGGGAAAAGTTTTGTTTTGCTCTGTTTTTTTTTTTTTTTGTTTTCTTTCACCGCTGCTCGTCTTTCAGTTCTAATTTTCTTTCTCACACTTTTCTTTTAGATTGTTTAAAAATTTTCTTCGTTCTTTTCTTCTTCTTATTTTCTTTTTCCTGTAAGAGTTTTCCTCGAAGCTCTATATGCAATGCACATCAAATATACAGAGCACACAGGGTGATTATAATTTTTTGTTGTTGTTGTTGCTGTTGTTATTGTTATTTCCTGTATTTTGTTCGTGTGCTAAATATTTCAAAGAAACATTTCCCAGCTTTTCTATACAGTTTACACAGAAATATTGTAGATAGAGATATAGCTTAAAATGATGGTGAAAAATAAAGAACAACACAAACACAAGTAAAATAAATCAACTAAAACAAAAAAGGAAATTAACAATAAATAGAAAAATGTAAGAATTGAAAAGGTTAACAAAAAGAGGAGGGTTGATGGGGTGGCTGCTGGTGCTGGGGTTTGGTTCAAAGATGCAATACAGGGTTTTCCTTCGATATATGTTTGTATGTAGTTAACGTGTTATACCTACATACATACATCAGCAATGGTATTTCTTTTTTTTTTCGCGCACCTAATCGCTCTGGGCGAGGGTATTTGATTTTTCTTTCGTCCATTTTCGCTCTGTCAATTAAGTTTTTCATTTAGGTATATTTTTTTGATACTTTCTAATGAGAAATATGTTTCATGTCTGTTTTCTTGAAAAAGTCTGTTAATCGTAAAACATTTTAGAAACATGGAAACATTGTGCTAAGTGTGTAATTATTTCATGTATTTTATGACGTTAGCATTACATAGCGTCTGAGGTAAGATACCAAATACTACATAAATATATTACATTGTGTGGAATTTCTTATTTCTGACGCATTTTTTGGATTAGGATTGCTATCTTCTTGAACTTTTTTCGAATGCTAATCAAATTTTGAAATTAATATTTTTTATCGAAATACGTGTGTTTAAAGAAAATGCTGAGAAATATTTCTTACACTTCAGAATTTTCCAGAAAGTAGTAAGCTTATAGCAAGCTTCACACTGCGATTTAATACAATAGTTAACAAAATAAGCCTGCAGAATAGAATCAAAATTTAGAATGTTTTTACTTTATTACTGTACTGAAAATCTTTCTAAATATATTGATAGAAGTGTTTCTAGGATTTTTTATATTTTACCAATTTGTTCAAAAGAAATAGACTGGGATGCGACCCACACTGAAAACTTCCCATCTCGTATATTGATTTGTCTTGCTTAAAAGTTTTGAATTGTTCTTAACAATTTAAAAATTACCAACAATATTTTGCATTTGATGAAATAGTTTGATTTCGAAATATATTTTTTTTTAGATTATAATTTTTTTATGAAAAAACAGACTGTTGCATTTTTATAAAAAAATTACTGAATATCGAAAACAGTATTTTCTGTGCGATAAAATTAGTTTTAAGCCACTATTTTTAAATTTTGAAAAGATATTTGAGTCGAAAGTAAATTTTTACTAAGTTTTAGTATTGTTTTTTTTTTAGCTTTTCTATTTTTTATAAAAAAAACTGTCAATTCGATTTTTCTTAAAATTTTACGGGATATTGAAAACAGTATTTCTTATTTGAAAAGATATTTGAGTAGAATATCAAGTTTTACCAACTTTCATTCATTTTTTTAGGTTATTATTTTTTCTAAAAAAATTGTTAATTCAATTTTTCTCAAAATTTTACTGAATATTGACAATAATATTTTTTAAAAGAAAAAATTAATTTGGAGCCAATATCTTAAAGTCTTGAAAAGATATTTGAGTCGAAAATCATTTTTTACCAAACTTTAGTACCTAATGTTGTTGAAGTTCTTATTGTTTGTAAAAAAAAATCAGTTTCATATTTCTCAAAATTTAATTGAATGTTGAAAACAATATTTTTTATAAGATAAAATTAATCTTAAGCCAATATTTAAAATTTTTGAAAAGGTATTTGAGTCGAAAATCAATTTTTATCAACTTTTATAAAAAAAATAAATTAGGTGGCGCAACAGTCCGTAGAGAACCAGGGCCTAGTGATTTACAACAGGAATTTGTCAATTCCTCGCAAGAGGCAGTACCCGTTTTTTTTTTTTTTTTTTAAATTAAGGTGGCACAGGCAGGGATCGAACCCAAGACCTCTCGCATGACAGTCCAACGCACTAACCATCATGCCACGGGTACTACACCTTTTAGTAATGTTTTTTTTAGGTTTATATTAAAAAAAACTGTCAATTTGATTTTTCTTAAAATTTTACCAGATGTTAAAAACGTTAGTCTTTATTGCACAAAATTATTTTGGAGATAAAATCATTTTTTGTTCGTAAAATTTTCGAGGTGACAAATATTTTTGTTTAGTTTTTTTGATTTATAAAATAAAACAGATTATTAAAAATATGTGTTTGGTATCACGGTACAATATATGATACAATATTTAATTCAAGTCTCTAGCGTTAGGGTTAACAAAAACTTTTACGTTTTTTTTAGAATTGCTATCGTAAAAAAACCACCCACACAATTTTTTGAGAGTCATTTCTGCATCTTTCTGCATTATTATCTGTATAACAAAATTTATTTGAAGTCGATATCTCTATTGGTTCTTGAGCTATAATCGACGAAAAAAACTTCGCGAACGTACGAACGTACGTACACACGGACACACAGACATCTCGCTAAAAAACTTTTATTTTGACTCTAGGGACATCGAGAAATGTCAAAATTTTCAATTCGACAAATCGGACCGATTGCAATGACTTCCTATGAGAAGCTAATAATCTATTGATAATACAAAACCTCTGCAAGCAGTTTGAAAATTCATATTTTTTTGGAATATTTTTGGTGTATCAACCTCGATAGTAGGTTTGAGAGAAGTGTTTTTAACGGAAAAGTATTTTTGATTTGAATTTTAGCGTTAACAGCTGACCTATTTCAGGAATTAAACCATTTAATGAACAAGGTTCTGTAACAGACATTAAAATTGTAAAAACTTTCCCGAAGAGTTTTGTTTACCTAAGACCAAATCTGGCTTCAAAATTACTTTATCAAGTAAGGTGACCATCATAATACCATCATAACTACATTTTTAGTGATGTTCCTAAAAGAATATCTCTTTTATTCAATTTAAATATTATCAGTATTTCATTACATTTTTTGAACTCCTGAAAGAAAAATGGAAGCATTTGGGCATAAACGTTCTTGACAAGGAAGCCTAAAACGGTTTAAACATAATTTTTTCGTCTGAAAACGTATCAGTTTCCCAAACAAGGCTATATCTCATCAAATGATTGTAATATATTGGAAGAATATAAAACAGCTCCAAAACCATGAATGAATAAGTTTGAAAGTTTTTCAAAATCTTATATTAGAAGAAATGAATACTCTTGTTTAATGAGTATTTCCATAAACTAATTTAGAAGATAAACAATTGTACTTTGCCAAATTACCTTAACATTTGTTGTAAGGAATTTTGACTTTTTCTACTTAAGCCTTAAAATATCGTTTAATGGACTTTTTTAAATATTAAAAAGATATGAAGACTGAAATACTGGACTTAAAATGGATGAATAAAAGGTTATATTCGAAATTGAGAAAATAAGAACCGTTGTATCAGACAACAATTTCTTGACCTTTTATAAAAATAATTTTGAGCTATAAATTTTAAAACCTATATCAAAAAATTAAATCAAATCTTTAAAGAACTTTACAAGTAATTTACAATTTTAATTTTCATATAAATGCAACCAAATCAAATTTTTAAAAATGTATAATTTCAAAATTTTTGTTTTAAAAATCCTCTTTCTTGTATTTACTTTTCTTTAGCCCCATACTTTGATGGACACCCAGAAGTGGAATCGAATAATAAAACCGTCATGGATTTCAAAACTAAATTCTCTTTTGTTGCATGAAAGGAGTTTTTTAACAGAAAAGATTTAGAAAATCGTAATAAAAGTGTAATATAAGTGTTTGAAATGCAACCCACTATGAAAAACTTTCCATTCGTGCCCTTAAAAACAACAAAACCTATTAACTTTAGTTTTTTGTTGTTTTATTTTTTGAAAAGATCTGTTAATTGAATTTTCTTAAAAACGTTAATAGATTTTTATATTTAATATAATATTTTGTAAAATTTAATTCTTTAGACATCATGGATATCATGTTTTGAAGCAAACCTTTTTTAACCAGATAAAAAATTAATATTTTAAATACAATTGAATAAGACTTAAGTAAATATTGGAATGAAAAATTAGTTTCTAACAAATTTTTATTATGGTAATTTTTTTATAAATTTGTATTTGTTGTTAAAAAACGTTCCATTGACTTTTGTTTTTAAATTTCAGCAAATGTCAAAAAAATCTTATTCATATTGAGAAGTAAAGAAATATTCAGTAGTTATCATATTTGATCTTAAGATATTCGAGCTATAACACAATTACGTATAACTTGCAGTTTGTTTACTTACAAAAAAAACGTTTCTACTAAAAACTGTGTCCCAAAAGTAAGTTCGCACTCACACATATCATTTAAAAAACGATGGATTAAGGCAGAAGGGACCAAGTTTACACCTTAAAAATCGCAAGTGTAAGAAATTTATGTTTAATTATGGTTTTGCCAAAATTCAATATTTTGAACTATTGTTTCCAAAACATTATGATTGCAAACTCAAAAAAACGTAGAAGTCTTCTTAAAAAATTGCTAAATTGAGAACTGTAACTGTCAAAAAAAAGTTTTGAATTTTTAGAAAAGTATATATTTTTTAATTTTGTATTTTGTATTGTTCTGTGGATTTGTTTTCAAGTTTAAAGTGTGCACTTCTAGCCTTTTTGCTTACATTGAGCTAAACAAAACAGAATACACCCAGCAAAATAAACAAACCTTCAACTCTAACCCTAACTACAAATATTTGGAACCTTTTACAAAAATTTAATCAAAATCAATAAACAACAATTTTATGAATGTTTGTTTGTTTTTTTTTTTTTGAGCTCAACAACTATGCCCTTACCATCAGGATCAGGTTCGCTAAAAACCACTCTAACACAATCCAATTAATCACTTGCTTAAAAACAGTGGGATGACACTTATAGCTGTATATTCTGACACCAGATGAAAACTGTTAAACTAACAGTATACCAACATACTATATTATATGTGGGTTTACCACCCGCCCGCCACCAACAACCACTATATATCCAATATCTACTCCTGTCTGTCTAAAACAAACTTTATGGCAAAAATAACGAAAAATTATACAAATAAAAACAACAACAAAAAAAGAATATGAAATATTATAAAACAATATAGAAACAAAAAAATTGAAATAACATCATAAAATATTGCATGCATCAGACTATGTCCCCGATGACAAATAAATCTAACAACTTGCACCTAACCACACAAAGGATATAGAATAAGGCTGATGGGGCAGAGTAACTACCGTACCGACCGACAGTTGACAACTCCGAAGCCCAGTGCTTCACACCGCACCATAAATAAATATATTTAAAAAAACAAGCAACAAAAGTTCAATAGCAGAGGATTTTTTTATATTTTTTATTTATTCAGACGATTGGCGGCGGGAAACAAATTATTGTATAGTCTAGCTTTATGACACCACATCCTACACACATTTTTATAATGAAACAAGTCCCATCAGGACGTATGAAAACCGAGAACTATTTTTTTTTTTTTTTAGAACGGGTGGACTAATAAAATATCCTATCCATCCCATACCTTCTCTCTGCAACCCTATTTCACCGAGGAAAACTAGACATGCCCATAAAAATGTCACATTCATCATAGATTGTTCGCTCTTGGCCAAAAGGGATAAGCCCCAGAGGAATAACTCGAAGGATATACGAGAACAAGTACAACCGAATAATGATACACATAATGTTCTTTCCGCGAGACTAACAAACCCCATCACTCCGCACCAATTTCTGTATTCTTTCGCCTTAAAACAAAGAACAAAAGAATATATTTGAAATAATTTAAACTATCACAAAAAAGGATAACCATAACACTAACACCAAAACTCCAACAATATGCCTTACCATTACCAACCGCCGCCGCAAGAGTGAAAAAGGACATCAAGTTGGAGAGCAGCAACAGCAACAGAACAGAACAGAACTCTTGTATGACAGTGAAAATATGGTTATCGTGCAGCAATGAAAAATAAAATTAAAAAATGAAAAACAGTTATTTTATTTTGTTTTTATAAATAAATTGCATTTGACCAACAATATTTTCCTTCGGGCCAAATATAGGATATGTGTGTAGTGTATTGTGTGTGGAAATGGATGTTGGTTGGTTACGCTATTTTCCTATTTATCCTTTATTTTGTTAGGATTTTTATTATTTTGTTGCATATACTCGTATGAGAATATGCCTTGCAGTGCTGTGCTGTGAGTGTAGGTTTTTGCTGCGATGCATTGCGACGACAATAAATTTAATCCTACAATGTGATAACGAAATTTTCACTTATGACATCACTTGCTGTGTGTTATAGTCCTGGAGCAATACAATAACAACATCTATAACAACAACAAACATACATAACAACTAAAAAAAATATAGCACAGTGAGCGAGCACAAAAATGAATGAATAAACAGAAAAATGGAACATCCGCAGGACAAAGTGGCCATTGGCAACTATGTGGTTTTTTGCGGCATCATCTGGGAGAAACCAAAAGCAAAACGGCCCAACAAACCGAAATGAAGTCGTGAAAAGGGAAGGGAGGGGCGGGGGGTGTGTAGATGAGATTGCAAGGATATATGTACGTTGTCATGCCACAGTGACCATTTAGGACATGGTGCAATTTAGAAGAGGCATCGAACTAAAAACTCATCTAATTCAATTAAGGACTAAATGGAGTCCTTGTTCAATTTAGTCTTGTGCTCCATTTTTTTTTTGTATTTGCGCCCAAATCATCATCATCCAACCAAACAAAAATAAAAGAACAATATCAGGATTCAGGATATAGCCACTTGGTAATTGACTTTTTTGCAATTGACAAATTGATATCGATAGAGAGTTAGAGTGAGTGAGGAATGAACACACACAAAAGAAAATAATTTTACAAACCGTAATTGGCTACGATGGGATATCCTGTTTCTCATATATCCGTTTGATTCACTGACAAAAAATTTAATATCTATTTTTTCGTTTGGTATTCTTTAAACTGTTTAACCAATTTTCCCGCTTGAATGAACTTTAAGCAACCTTACGGCGCGCGCGGCAGGCGCACCAAAAGCAACAGAAAGAAAAAAAGCTAAAGGCCACCGTTTGAACACTCTTCCTTTCTTTCACCAACACTTTTATCTGCAAGGATATTCGCAACTGCCTTTTCCTTGTTGTTATATTTTTTTTTCTTTCGTATTTCACTGTTTTAAAAATTGAATTTTTGTATTTGCCCGAATAATTCAGGTTAAAGGCCAAGTTGCAAAAAAAACAACAAAAATACACAATCACTCATCCGTGTGTCCCGGGAACCGTAATTCTATTTTATATATTTTGTTTTATTACTTTATTCGAATTATTCCCATCATCATCATTCGACGAAGCGTATTTTTATGTTACCCATTTTATATAAATTCAACCAAAACTAAAGTCACTCATGTAACGGGTTCTGTTCTATAACGTACGACGGTTGGTTTCAAACTGACAAGTGGCCAAGTGTGGTGGGTAGTCGCAGACTTGTTTCGCAGGTTGTTTCGTCATCCCCTAAAGGAATTTTGTTCTTCTTCTTTTTCTGATGAGTGTGTTGTGTGCTGGCTGAGTGGTATGTGTGGGGATACCGTGACAGAGGGTATAAAGGGGATGAATGTTATTCTCTCTAGGATTGTGTGTATGGTTTTAAAGGGAAGAGAATTCTGCTGGGCAACTCGAAGTCGAAGAATGTGCGCTTACTCCCCCACAACAGACGACGGAACGAAGTACGAACAAGACCACGAGACAAGTTAGCAGCAGGTGAATTTTATTCACAAAAAAAGAAAGAGAAACATCGTCATTGAAGAGAGTATTTTAATGTTTTCATTTTTACTACCAATTGAGACGCACAGAGAAATAAAAAGAGTAGTGAAAAAGTGTTGCTGTGGTGCTTTTTCTTCTATAACATGCGTGTTTTTTGACTTAAAGACATTTTTGTTTTATTTTAGGAAATATTTGATCATTTTTCATTTTTTTTTTTGTAAACTTTTGTGTATTTTATTATATTTTGTTGATATGAGACTAGCGGATGTTTCTGTGTGTATTCTATTTATTTGTTGTTGTCTTTTATTTTGCATTTAGGTTTGAATTTTATTTATTTTATATTTTGTTGAGAAGGAAAAAGATGACACTGAAATTTTGTGTATATAATAAACGATGATGTTAAAAATAAATTAGGCGTTGCCATAGTTCTTGAAATAAATATTGCGAAATGTTTAAAAATGATGGAATTGAATGTAAAGGTCAGTTTGTATTTTGTAATGATGTAATGTTATTATATAGAGGAGGGTATTTGGAAAATGTGTTGATGAAATTCAAAAATATACATAGGTGACAAATTTTATGTTTTCTGTTTTGTAGATTTTATAAACAAAATATGAACTAATATATTAGAAAAACGGAAAAATAGAGTAGATATGTGTTTTGTACAGGAAATTTACTCTGAAAATTTTGTTTTAAATACAAAAAATGAGACTGACTTTTTTTAAATAAAAAAAAGGTTGTGAGTGTGACCCAGTGGTGGTCTTGAAAACTAGACACTTTTTTGATTTTATAAGCAAATCATTGATGGTCACTATTTAGGTTGAGGAAAAATATTTTTGTATCAATTCTATGAATTTTTTGTATTCAACACTTGTTTACAACGTCATTGTTTATAAAATTAAATTCTTACAAATTCAATATTATGAATCGCTCCGAGGTATTTAAGTCAAAAAAGTGCTTGCAATTTTTAGGAGCATTTCATGTAGTTTTGTTTTTAATCTTTGCTTTACCATTTTTCAAAACGTGATTTTTGGCAGTGTGAAATTATATTTGAAACAGTTAAATTTTTTGATCTTGACAGATTTGTATGATGAAATTTTTCATATTATTGCGGTATAAACTCACTTAAGTATTTTAAGTGTTGTTATGCTCTATTGTCATAACACTTAAATAAAATATTTTTTAAACATTTAAAATATATTTCTAGATATCGCAAAATAGTTTTTAAACTTTTCAAACAATAAACAGAAATTGAAAGAAGAAATTGTTATTTTTTGTGAGCCGAATTTTTAATAGGACTTCAATTTATACAAAAAAGAATGTCAATTATATTTCTTAAGATATTTTACCAAATGCTAAAAACAATTCATATTTTGTTTTTATATGAAAAGTCTTGGTTGTGAAGACATTCAAGTCGAAAATCGATTTATACCAATTTATAGGGTTTCATTTTTAGTAAAAGAAGACTGACCTTGCCACATACCAAAAACGCCATTCTTCGTAGTAAAAAACTATTGTTAATGTTATAAATTAAATACTTTTAGTTTTTTGATGATCTTTTAATGTTAGAAACAAATATTTAAAAATTATATCTCTGCTAGTTCTTGAGATATTATGGCCGATTAAAGAATTCATCCCTAAAATACGGATGTGTGGATGCGGAAATCTAAAACGTCGAAAAGTGCCAAAATTTTCAATTTAAAAAATCGCATACATAACAATAGCATCCGCTAGGAAGTTAATAAAATTTGTTGACCTGTGGTCTACAAAAAACGAAAAGTGTACCAATTTTTATAATTTTTAAGATATCAAATTTTCTGATTATTTTTAAATCGAAATAGAGTGTTTTCTTGAATATTCTTATTTCCAAACAAATTTATGTTACGGAAGTCTTGAGAAAAATATCTCAAACACAAAAAACTATACGAAACACGGTAAAATAATATTTTCGAAATTTAAACTAGGTCTATAGGTGTGTTTTGCAAGGTCTGTTTTTTTTAGTTTTTTATCCAGTTACATATTCTTAATTCCCTTTCTATAATATTTCAAAAAAAGGCTGGGATGCGACCCACACTGATAACTTCCCATCCCGTCTGTCGATTTGTCTTGCTTAAAAGTTTGTCTATATATATCAATTTTTACCGAATTTGATTACTATTTTTTGTAGATTTTATTTTTTTATGAAAAAACGGATTGTTGAATTTTTATAAAAAAATTACTGAATATCGAAAATAATATTTTCTGTGAAATAAAATAAGTTTGGAGCCAATATTTTTAATTTTTGAAAAGCTATTTGAGTCGAAAGTATATTTTTACCAAGTTTTAGTATTGTTTTTTTTTAGGTTTATATTTTTTGTAAAAAAAACTGTTAATTAGATTTTTCTCAAAATTTTATAGAATGTTGGAAAAAATATTTCTTATATGTTAAAATTAGTTGAAAGCCAATTTCTCGAATTTTTGAAAAGATATTTGAGTCGAAAATCAATTTTTACCAACTTTTGTTAAATTTTTTTTTAGATTTTAATTTTTTGTAAAAAACTGTCAATTCGATTTTTTTTTAAACTTTACTGATTGTTGACATCAATATTTTTGTAAAGAAAAAAGTAGTTTAAAGCCAATATCTCAAAGTTTTAAAAAGATATTTGAGTCGAAAATCAATTTTACCAACTTTTATTAATTTTTTTTTAGGTTTTTATTTTTTGTAAAAAAACTGTCAATTCGAATTTTCTCAAAATTTTTTCTAAACAATATTTTTTATAGGATAAAATAAGTTTGAAGCCATAATCTCAAGTTTTTGAAATGATATTTGAGTCGAAATTCAATTTTTATCAACTTTGAGTAATGTTTTTTTTAGGTTATTAATTTTTATAAAAAAAACTGTCTCTTAGATTTTTCTCAAAATTTTATCAGACGTCAAAAACATTATTCTTCGTTGCACAAAATTATTTTGGAGATGAAATCATATTTTAGTCATAAAATTTTCTAGGAGACACATTTTTTTCAGGTTTTTCGATTTATAGAAAAAACCGTTAATTGGATTTTTTTCCAAAAATATACTTGTTTGTCATCACGTTACAATATATAATGCAATTTTTAATTTAAGTCTCTAGCGTCATTGGTTCATGAGATATTTAGGGTTAACCAAAATTTTTACCTTTTTTATAAACTGATATGGTAAAAAAACCACTCACGCAATTTTCTTGAGAGTCCTTTCTGCATTTTTCTGCCTTATTATCTGTATAACAAAATTTATTTGAAGTCGATATCTCTACTGATTCTTGAACTATGGACGACGAAAAAAAACGTCGCGAACGTATGTACACACGCATGCACAGACATCTTTCTAAAAATCTTTTATTTCGACTCTAGGGACCTTGAAACGTCGAGAAATGTCAAAATTTTTAATTTGACAAATCGGACCCATTACAATAACTTCCTATGGGAAGTTAATAATGTTTCGGAATAATATTTGAGTAAAATATTATGACAAAATAACAAATATTTTAAAGTTAAAATTGGATTTTTGACATTTAGAGTAGGGGTGCGTTGGGGTGCTGTTTAAAGATATGTTTTCTTTAATTAGAACACTCTTAAGGTTTTTACTTCACTTAACTTCTTTGAACTTAACGCTAGCGTTATGAAAATACTGAAGAATTTAAGAGGAGATACTGGTTAAAAATGTGCGTAAGGTTTTGAATATCATAATGGAATAGAAAAACATAGTTTGGTAAAACTTTCTACATTCTTGATGTGCGGTTAAAAAAAGAATGCCTTTACTTGGCAAGAAAGTCCGAAATTGAACTCAAGATCCAATAGATTTCCATTCCTTAAAGTGCAAGTATTACAAGTCAATTGTTTGTGGGGGAGGGGGGAAAACCAACCGACTATTTCGTTATTCAGCTTCTACAGTTTTACTTGTTAAACTACACATTTTTAAATTGCATTTAAAAATTTATTAATATTAAAGTGGTTATTGCAAACTTAAATGAAAAGGAAATAGGGTTTCATGATTAGGCTTCTTGGACCTCTTTTCATAATCCTGTTTAAAAATTAGAGATTTATTTCACTATTATTATCACTATTATTATATGATTTAGCACCATTTTAGAGACAAACGTGTTCTTATTTTTTGTTTACAAAACAAATACTTAATTTTTGAGGCAATTGAGTATAAATTTCAAATTGTGGGAGGGTCTAAATCCAATGCCGATGCAATTAGTTTTGTACAAATGACTTGACTTGGGTCATTTTTACCACGCCTTTAAACGCGTCTAGGGCCTAGTGACTTAAAACCCTTAACTATTCCAGCGTTTTGTTGTCAGGGATGAAGGGGACCTACAATGTTTAGCCGAATCCCAATGGCTTATTTGAAAAAGCACTTTTCATGACAAGAATTATCCTTGGAGGATTTGTCAATTCCTCCTAAGAGGCAGTACCTACCCGTGAAAAAAAAACTTTAGATGGTACAGGTAGGGATTGAACCCAAGACCTCTGGCATGACAGTCCTACCAACCTACCATCATGAAAAATTATATACTTTTGCGAGGGGCTAAGGTCAGCTTAAGTCGATTTTTTATCATAGTAGGAACGAGTACGGGTGGCAAAATTTGTGGCCTATACCTATGATATGGATAATGGATATGACTAAGAAAATGTTGGTATGAATTGACTTTTTGTCACTGGTTTTCAGTGGAAAGTTTCTTAAAAAAAAGAAAAAAAAAAAACAATTTTGAAAACCGAAAACTGGATTCCATTGAATATACAGATTTCTTTACAATTCTATTCTCTTTTGTATGGCTTACCAATTTTAAACATTAATTCACTAAGTGTAACATCACACAAAAGATCACCAAAACCTTCGATTACAAAGTTTGACAAAAATCGTTTGAACACCATGAGCTGTTAAAACTCGAATCAAAATTTGTATCTTTGTCCAGGTTTCAAGTAAAAGTGAATACGTAAAAAAATACTAAGAATAGGGTTGACCCCAAAAATTAAATTTAACTTTTTAGGTGTTAAGTTTTTCAATCATAACCTTTGTGTAAGCCTATGCCTATACCATTTTCATCGTTGTTAATTTATCTTGTTTTTCTAATTTCTAATTAAAATCATTTGACTTTCAAAATCGTTCTTGGTTAAATTTTCACTTGGCTCAGTATTTTAATTTCTTGCTGGCAACTCTTTAAGAGCCTGTTTCAAATCAATAACCGTCACTTTTTTCCCAACCGCAATACTATTTTATTCTCTTTTGTTTTAAGTACCACCAAAGGTCTCCAAAATAAAAATAAAATGCAGAAAAAACTCTCCACCACAAATAATCAGACGAAAACAGACCATCGTGTGAAGAAGAAGATACAGCAACAAGCTTGCCCGCATCTACTACGTTACGTGTGTTCTTCATTATACGCATTCGAAAGATACTTTTGTTTGGCTCTTCCTTTTTGTCTCTTAGCCATTGTTACCAATTTCAGAATTTCCCTTTTTTTTAGTATTGTCTTGTCTATTCTGTGTCTGTCTGGAATTGTTTTTGTTTCTCTTATGTACCTATACACTCGTTCACACATTTAATTTATAACTTCCATCCCCTTCCCCCTCATCCCAGCCCCTCCCCCCTCTTAGCAACACCACCCTAAATTGAAAGTCAGTGCTAAACCACAGTAGTCCTATCCTAGAGTAAAAAAAGATAAAACAATTTTAATAGAGAACCGGCTGTGGGTCTTTGAATTCGGAAATTGGGGTTCAGGTTGGAATTGGAGTTCGAGTTCGAGTTCGGACCGTAGCGATGAATACAACAACAATAACAACAACATGGACGACGACGACGACGACGGAAGTGAGGGAAGTTTATTTTGTTCACATTATCATAGAAGCCAGTGACTTGTCACGCTTTGGTGAGTTTTGTGTCTCGAAAGTCGTTTTTGCATTTTCTTATTGAGTTGCGAGAGCCAAAAAGAGATGTAGATAATAATACTCGTATAGTACGGTGATGGTGGCTTTTTGTGTCTTTGACATTGTATAGCTCTGCCACCCTTTTCCGGTTTGTCAACCCCCCCCTTGAACAAAATAAAGAAAATAAAAAACATTGAGCACGTTCACAGATGATGCTAATTTTATGACGTTACACTCCTTGAAGGGGGGATGATGTTTTTTTTTTCTGGAGTTCGTTTTGTGCTCTAGGTGTTGTGCATCTAATTTAAGATGAAATAGTTTATGAAGCCACCTGATAGTCGAAACATTAAGAAATTCAAATTCCATGTTAGTCAACATTAAAAATATAGGGCGACGACGAGGGGTAAATTGAAAACGACAAAAGCATTAACATAACCTTTATCTATTTGTATAGATTATAATATTTTGTAAAATATGGGAAGGTTTAAGGACCTGACTTCAAGACATTCAGTGTGACAACATGAGATGATGGAAACCTCCTTGGTGGAGGGATATTTATTCACAGCAGACACCGACACTCTGACACCTTCATCTTCAGCGTCAAACCACCCACGACGATGACGAGTACGACGACGACGACGTCGACACAGGTGGTAAGGTGATGGTATAGTTCAGCTTCAATTAGGGAGGGAGGAAGGAAAAGATAGGTTTTTGTTGTTAATCGCTAATTCCAAAATTATATTTTTGGCGGATGTTGGGGTGTGTATAATTATGATTGTATATGTTTTGGCAGATACCTAGTTCCTATGTGTGCGGTGTATTACACATCATCATATAGAACAGGGTTGACATACAAAAATGTTTTATGGGAATTAATAAATTATGTTAAGGGCGTATGAAAAAGCTCGCGGCGCGGCGGTGGCGTTGCCGACGACGTTATTTGTTTGCACGTTTATAATATAGGTAGAATATATAGGTAGGTGACAGTCAAGGAATGATTTATGATACACTTTGTGTGACCTTGATGATTGATCGCCTTTTATGTTTTTGTGATGAAATTTAAACATTTTACATAATTTTTTGGAAAGAAAAAGAACAAATAATGTTACTCTTTTAATATTAATGGGATACCTATATGTATTTAGTATATATATACGTCTGTGGGTTAATTTTGTTTTGACTGAAAAGCACTTTTCTTATACAAAAGAGAAATCACTGTCTTTATCATCATAATCAGAGCGAGTGAATGAAGGTTATTCAATAAAATTTCAAGAAGTTCATGGATCTATGAACATATATAAGTTGAGTATATGTATATAGCATTATTCTCATCCTAAAGTATAGAATTTATAATGAATTCCACGAATAATGTCGTTTATATGGTAAACTTGATACATTTTGAAGGATGCATCCTTCAAAAACTTAAATTTCCTTGAAATCTTAAGAAACCTAACGAAGCAATTTAATACTTTTTAAGAAAACACAATCATCCGTAAAACAGTTTTTACTGAAATGATTTATATTCACAGATTACATAAAAGACTTTTGAAAAAAAAAACAAAACAAGATTTTCGTCTATTTATTTATTTATTTATTTATTAAAATATCAATATACAATTGAAAAAAATTGCTATTAATATATAGGCTAAGAGCAAACAGCAGCAAAGGCTTTCGGCTCTAATTTTCGTCTAAAATTATTAAGATTGTCTATGAGACGAGACGACAAAGGTCTCCGTCTAGTCTCGTAAGATCGAAATGGAAAGAGACGATATTTTCAATAAATACGAGTATATTATTTTATTTTGAATTTTGGGTTAAAATTGCTCATTTAATTCCTGCAAAATTTAAATTTTAAGAATAATGTTCCGTAAGTTATGGATTTTGAATAATTACATGTTCTTAATGGAATAAAAATCGTCTGAAAGGCAAAAATTTTCAAGATTTCAGTTTTTACTTTGGAAATCAGAATATTTACAGTGATATATTAATTTTTTTAGCGGATTCTAACAGAAACTAGTTTTTAAATGGCAGTTGTAAAACAAATATTTAGCGTGTATGTAGGTTAAAAAACATGGGAAAAACTTAACCAAAACAAATTTCAAAATACATTTTTAAACTTTGTATTGTGGACTGACCTAAACAACCATCTATATTTTTTCTTTGAAAAATTGACATGACGGTTGTAATTAGGAACACATTGTGATTCAAAATAATTCGAAAAACTTAAAAAGGTTTTATTTTCGAAGAAAATAATTCTGTATTTGCTTTAACTATAATTGAAAAAAAAATCAGCATCAAAATATTCACAGCCTTTCAAATTGTTCTCAAAGGTTTAAGCCTTTTCTCTTTTTTTCGAGGTAAAACCTATAAATGAAAAAAGTTTAGACAATAATACATGTTTTATTTTAAAGGGTTCCATTAGAAGAAGTCTCTAGGCTTATACATATATGAAAAGATTGAATGACTAAGATTAAAAGATTAAATCCTGTAAGTAGAATAATTTTTAACTCCCCATAGGAAGTTTCAAGGTCCCTAAAGTCGAAATAAAAGATTTTTAGAAAGATGTCTGTGCGTGCGTGTGTACGTACGTTCGTACGTCCGTACGTCCGTACGTCCGTACGTCCGTATGTCCGTACGTTAGCGACGTTTTTTTCGTCGTCCATAGCTCAAGAACCAGAAGAGATATCGACTTCAAATAAATTTTGTTATACAGATAATAAGGCAAAAAGATGCAGAAAGGACTCTCAAAAAAATTCCGTCGGTGGTTTTTTTACCATAGCAGTTTAAAAAAAGGTGAACATTTTGGTTAACCCTAAATATCTCATGAACCAATAAAGCTAGAGACTTAAATTGCATTTTATATTATATATTTTAACGTGATACAAAACAATTACATTTTTGGAAAAAAATCCAATTAACGGTTTTTTTATAAATCAAAAAAACTTAAAAAAAATTTGTCACCTCGAAAATTTTTCGACTAAAATATGATTTCATCCCCAAAACAATTTTGTGCAACGAAGAATAATATTTTTGACATCTGATAAAATTTTGAGAAAAATCTTATTGACAGTTTTTTTTATAAAAAATAAAATCCTAAAAAAAGCATTACTCACAGTTGGTAAAAATTGAATTTCGACTCAAATATCTTTTCAAAAACTTGATATTATGGCTTCAAACTTATTTTATCTTATAAGAAATATTGTTTTTAACATTCTGAAAAATTTTAAGAAAAATCGAGTTGACAGTTTTTTTTACAAAAAATTAAAAACCTAAAAAAAAATTAACAAAAGTTGGTAAAAATTGAATGAAAACACCTTGGGTCGTTTCGAGGGAAAGGTTCTTCGTGTGATCTACGGTCCCGTATGCATTGAAGGGGAGTGGAGGAGAAGATGGAACGACGAGCTGTACGGGCTGTACAACGACGTAGACTTAGCCAGAAGGGTAAAAGTCCAACGACTAAGATGGCTGGGTCACGTAGAGCGCTTGGAAACCAATGCTCCGGCCCGAAAAGTCTTCGAATCCACACCCACAGGACAGCGCAGTAGAGGAAGACCGCGAATCAGGTGGCGCGCACAAGTAGAAGGTGACCTCACCCAACTCGGAGCGCGAAACTGGAGAAATCTAGCTAGGGACCGAGCTAGATGGAGAAGTTTGTTGGGTGAGGCCCTAGTTCACACAGGACTGTAGCGCCACCTTAAGTAAGTAAGTAAGTAAAAATTGATTTTCGGCACAAATATATTTTCAAAACTTTGAGATATTGGCTTTAAACTACTTTTATCTTTCAAAAAATATTGTTGTCGACATTCAGTAAAATTTTTGAAAAAAAAACCGAATTGACAGTTTTTTTACAAAAAATTAAAAACCTAAAAAAAAAACAATGCTAAAAATTTACTTTCGACTCAAATAGCTTTTCAAAAATTAAAAATATTGGCTTCAAACTTATTTTATTTCACAGAAAATATTGTTTTCAATATTCATATAATATATGAATGATATTATCATTTCATATAAAAATACAACAGTCGTTTTTTCATAAAAAAAAATAAAATCTACAAAAAATAGTACGCAAATTTGGTGAAAATTGATACATATAGAAAAACTTTTAAGCAAGACAAATCGACAGACGGGATGGGAAGTTATCAGGGCGGGTCGCCTCCTAGCCTCTTTTTTATTTTGGAACTAGAAAGGGAAACTTTGAATTAAAGTGCATAATAAGGATGTTGACAACCTTTCGAAATGGCAGCAACGTTTTGGCGAAAATAAATTGAATAGGTACAAAGGCTAAAATAAGTGTTAAACAATTTCCTACACATTTCTTACTTACATCGAAGCAACCAACTGCTAGAGGTTTGTGGGCCAATGAAAGTCACTTCAGCTGGGAGAGCTTGATTAATTTCTGACTTCTATAGATGATAAACCAAGTAATACTTTTGTCTATTTTATGAAATTTAAGGATGAGGTTTTCGGATTCTTCAAACAATTTAGGGCGATGTCAGAATTTCAGACCGGTTGTTGTTAGATAATATGCTTTGAAGCTATAAAGGTACAGAATTTTTAAGCAATGCGTTCAGCGATTTTTCAAAAGCGTATGGCATTCAGAGTTTCGAACTCATATAAAAGCATGTACAGTTAAGCCCGCATAAGTGCCTCGCTTTGAATGTCCCTTTTTAATAGGGACTTATGCATGTAAGGCAGTTATAAGTTCCATGTTAAGTGTATACATTAACATATTGTCACATATTTAAATGCCTTTACCTTTCAAGTAAATAGGTCGTTTTCACCACACTTCTTGCTGTCTGTAAAGCAAACAGGAAGAGTGTTTCAGGAACAATTGTTTAATCTCTTTCCAATATAATCTTTTAAAAAAGATAATACTGGAAAGCTCAATTAATATCGTAAGCATAGATCGTAAAGTGTTGTATGCAAATGTGTTCTTAAGATTATTTAAGTAATTCAACTTTGTGTGTTCTCTAAGTTAAGTTATTATAATCCACCTTATATTTATAAAGTTAAATAAAAATTTCAAAACTCAAATGTGAGTTTCATTTAAATAATATAAATTGAAACCACATCACTATATATTTATATTAAAAAAAAAAACAAAGAAGCATTTAGTAAATTTCATAAAAGAAATTCAATACCATTGTTACTAAATACGATTAAAGGCATGATAGACAACAAATTGCTCAAATAAAAAAATATTTCCTGTGTTTGAAGAAAATTTTTATTTGAAAACCATTAGAGCGTTTTTATTTTAATAAATTTTGTACATATAAAATTATTCAATTTAAATTTAAAATAATTTTAAGAATTTCGTAAAAAAAATTATGACCCATTTCCGAGATATGTATTTAAGTTTAAAAAAAAAAATGGCAATATTTTTTTTAAAAACCAAAAATAAAAAAAGTCATTTTTTTTATCATCAAATGTTCTTAAGAGCTTGCGTAATGCGCAGAGAACAAATTATTAAAATCGATTAATTAGTTCCGGAGAAAACTTAAAAACAAAATAGTGTTCCAAGGGGTTTACCCTTTTAAAGCAATATTGAAATATATTTTTTCTGTTAAAGTTATAAACAAAAATTAAAGAGAAAATTTGGTACAAATCTATGGATTTGTTTTTGAGAAAATTTGAATTTTCAATTTTTGGCCAACGAATTTGTATGGGGATGACTGTTATTCTATGTCTTAAAAAAAAAAAAAACGCCTAACTTGAATCTGCTTAAAAACTTAATTTCCAAGTTTAAACCCAATCGACAAAATGGTTTGGGCTGTAGGAGCGACAACAAACAGACAGATAGACGGACAGAATCGGGGGACCCACTTTTTTCGACTTCTCTAAAATCGTAATGTCATGGTTTATTAAAATCCAGAGTTCAAAATTTTGTACAAATGCAATACTTGCCATATTCATTTAGTTCATATATTTTAGTAAAAATCTTTACAATTTTGATTCATACAAATAAAAGAAAGGTGCTTATACGAGTAATAGTCCAGTCAATGAACGAAAAAAATTGCCTTCACCTCAAAAAAAATCCAACAGTTTTGAAACTTTCCACACTTACTTAGGGATGTCTGGTGATGACCCAAAAAAAGTTCCCAAGAATCCGACGTGAGCTCTAGCGGTAGTTAAGAGAAACATGGAGTTTGTTTCAGTTTTTAACGTTTATCTCGAAAACTATTTGTCGGATCGAAAAATGTTGTTCGACAAAATTAAAGCTCATTAAATTTTATAAAAAAAACCTTAAATGAATTTTTTCGCATCTTTTATAGTTTATAAAACAACTCTAGCGGCAGTGAAGAGAAACATACGGTTTTTTCGGTTTTTCGGGTTTATCTTGAAAACTATTTGTCGTATCAAAAAATAATCTTCTACAAAATTAAAGCTTATTAAATTTCCTAAAGAAATATTTTATTAAGACCAGTCCAGTGAAAACCTTTATTTACTGGACTATAAGGCACTTAGAAGAGATGCACTTAAAGGGATCCAAATTAAATGGAAGGTAATAATTGAATTTTAATGACTTAAACGAAATACTGTAACAAATCACTGTAAGCCTTAAGAAATAGATATTCTTTTGAATTTAAACATATTTAATATCCGTGTTTTGTTGGAAAATGTATCAGTAGTATAGTAGGATTTTACACGAATAACAAAAACAATATCCGTAGTATGAATACTACCGACAAAAGTTAAAGTAGAAACTTACTTAGGATGGGTTTTTGACATTTATACGAGTCTCGAATGGATCTTATGTTCTCAAATGTTGGTACGATTGATATTGCATTTGTATCTCGATGGTTGTGTTCGTTGAGTAGTTGTGCATTTGGAATCATGTGTTTTCCATCGAGGAAAAAAATCAATGTATTACTGTTGATATTATTTAGTTTTGTTAGTGAAAATGGACTAACTGGGCTTATTTTGCAAGAGAAAACAATAGAAAAGATATTTATGTTTTGCTATGTTTCCACCAAAGGTTTATCTGAGTCTAGAATAAATAAATCTTTTTGGCATTTGCACCGCACAAGAAGATTTAAAAATGATTAAGTTTGACAGCACTTTCTAAAATGCAAATGGTGTTTCGATGTTTCTTATTAAGTGCAAGTGAGATATTTTGATTCGTGTTAAACAATGGAAAACTTAATAGTTTAGAACCATATAAGAATATGCTACCTACCCCATGTGCAATTTTTTTTTTAATTTGATTAAAAGAAAACTATATTTTTTGTACACAAACATGCAAATAAACAGACCATAACGCATTATCTGTAAAACAAACTCCTCCACACAGGTTTTTCTTCACAAATTTTGACTCGACTCCGATCCCCGACCGGAATCGAGGCGAATCAAGCTCATTTCAACTCGATTCAGGTATATAAAGAATTTAGGCTCACCACATGTTAATGTAGTAGTCTACGAACAAACCCCCTTCTTGAAGTTTTTATTTTATGTCAAATTGTTTGGTTAAAACTTTGAAATCGACTATCACGTTACACAGACGTATTTTCTTGATTTCGATAGTCAACTATCAAAAATCAGCTTACACGATTTCACCCCTGGTCTGAATTTCACTATTTTTTTTTTTTATTTTTTGATAAATTATTCTGGAAAATATTCAATTGTATCAACTTTTAAATATAAAAACCGGACTACTGCGGATCGTTTTTCTTGGCAATTTCTCACTGTACTATATATGGAATACCAAAAAAAAAACGGCTAATGTCAACTTAAGGTATTTATTTTTCTTTCTATTGGAAATAGACAAAAATGAAATACCCTCCAAATCCAATTAAATTCATAAAATTAAGAAGTATTTCCAGTAAGAGGTTTTATTTTGAATATTACGGTATTTGGTCGACTTCATGATCTTTTAAAAAGTAAAAACTCCGCTATTACTAAAAATGGAAGGATAGGTACTAGCTTCGATAATGCAATTAAATTGTTAAAATTTACTAAATAAAATCCACTAAAACAATCCAAATTTTACAAAAAAGTTATCTGACAATGTTGTTGCTAGAACAGGTTGTTGTACAAATTACCATCGTGCATCGTGACCTAATGATTTAACATCTTTTGACATTTTTTTTTAAATCGAATTCGTGAAGTAATTGACGAATTGGTCTTGGCACATTTCATGAAAAGCATACTATGCTTTTTCCGTGGCAGCCTATTATCTAATTGTAGTACATACATTTTTCTTAAAAAACACTTATTTTCTGAAAATCTAAATAAAACCTCTTTTTTCGCTTTGAAATTTAGATATTATTGGGTTTTGGATTGGGCATATAGCTAGAAAGTTATCAAAAACTCAAAGAGCCCTTAAAAGTAGTAAGAAATGTTTAATTTTTGTTGAAGCCAGCTAAAACTGTGTAGTGTTAAATATTGCACTAGGAAAAACTAAATGAAAGTTAAAAAAACTTAAAGATTGACCATTTAAAAATAAAAAAAATAACAACTTCTTAAAACTTTTTTAGTTTTCAAATCTTCCTTTTTTAGGGTTCGAAATTTTATTTCCTTTTATGTAATGTTGTTAATACATGTCTTAAGCTTATCGAAAGGGTTTCTCCCCTAAAAACTTCCTTGACGACTGAATATGATTAAATTTTCGAAAATTAAAAGCCTTTTTAACCCCACATACGTCTTTTTTGATAAATATGTAGATTTATCATTATATATCATCTGCTAAAGAAACTACAAAATCCAATAATAAAACAATAAATTATAAACTTTTATACCTATATTATACCTACTTACATTGAATAAAGTAGACGCTGCACAAAAAGACGTCTCACTAACAGATGGACCATAAGGATATGCCTATTCCTATACTCTTTTGAAGTCTTTAAGAGATTAGAATTAGAAGACACACAAAAAAAACATCTTGCCGCTGTCAACAAAAGCAATTAAGAAACCAAACTCGAAAAAGAGAGAAATGCTTTTGGTCTAAATTTATTATTAACATCTTCAGCTGTTTTCTTTTTTTCTAGTTTTCCTGGTGTTTAAGGACCTTAAGTATCACTCATATATAATGATACACAGATGAAAAAAAAAATATAAAGGAAATCCTTTTCTTTAAGTTAGAAGTAAATAAGTATCAAAGAAAAGAAAAAAACAACAACAATAACGACAGAGACAGAATCCTGTGAAAAGGGTCGAATTGACCCAAATGTCAACTTCCATTGATTTATTGTTTCTTAAGGAACCAAAACCAGCACCAGAATTAGAACTTTTCCAGAAAAAAAGCTAAGTTAGCAAAGACGACGACGAAGATGAAGAAAAAAAAACATGACATAAAAGTCGTTTTTCATTCACCAGTTGGCCAATATAATTAACACATTTCCCTCACTCTCAGCCCAACTCAGCCCAAATGTGATTTTCTTTTTTCATTTCCAGTTAGTATAAGATTTCCATCGAAACAAAGTCTCATTTACAGAAATTTCCCTTGGCAAGAATCTCGAAACAAGAAAATTGAGTCCAAGCCTCCTACCTTCAAAGTCCTGATCCATACATGATGCTAACGAGTGTAGGTTGGTTGGTACCATATCAACTCAACCATATCGTATACTAACAATGTCTTGCCATTCAAAATTCATCCCAAATACACCTTATTCCTTATCCTAAGGCCCATTAGGGGAGACTATGTTATGTGTATCATCACCCAAGGATCTGCATTTATGGTACAGTTAAGTTACATCCAGGATGCCAGGATTAGATTTTCGCCTAGTATCCATAAAAACACTGAGAATATGTACCTACAATATGCAATTTACACCAATATCAGAGCCATGCATCTAGTTTTCGAGTTGGCGCCTCTATTATGCAACTTCATCGTCAACATCGACGACAATGACGACTACCTACCTAACTTACCTAATACCTATGCTATAAATGTATCTGCATGGATCTTATGTCATTTGAAATAGTCTGGTGCTATAGAGTCCTGATGGTATGGTGGTTATTCACTTGCCTCAATCATGATAGGAACAAGTGGCACATCATAACTACTATCATGCTACAAAAATACACACCTTTATGGCATAGTCAGACTTGAATGCAGGTTACCTTGTTGCACATCACCCTTGTCCTATCCAAGCCAAGCCTAAGCAACCAACCGTTGCGTTCGTCGTCGTTGGTATCATCCGTGTACGCTTGAATGAACACCGCACTGAGAAAGTACAACCAGGATAACAGGTGTATACACCTGTACATATGTATTGTGCTCCATCTCCATCATCATGTAGACAGAGGACGAGCGACGAGGACGAGTACGAGAAGCCTGGTTGGAAGGATGGTACCTTAACTATAGGTCTACATATCTCTTTCAAAAGGAGGCCTATAGCATGTTTTTATGCATACTGTATGCAGTGTGCACCTGGGGTAATGCTTCACCGCCAGCCATCCAGACTGAAATGCTATTTTGGAACCGAGCCTACGACTATGTGTGGCACGTGTGAGTGCAGCAGAAGCCGAGTCGAGTCGAGCTAGGAGCACCGCATGCATCTTTAAGTTGTTGGCGGGAGGAATCTATCTCCTCTATATAAAGACAAGAGCACATTGTTTTTGCATCAGATGTTAAAGAACTGGTTATGCAAGAGGAGGGCGTCCTTAGAGGTAATTCCCAGGTATGTACGGCGGCGGTACCGGAGCGGTGTGGCAGTAGGTTGTCTTCATCTCCCTTCTCATCCTCTCCACACAGGTGGTTATAAGGTAAAAGGTACATCGTTATGTGCGTCTTCGTCGTCATCGTCATCGTCGGTCGTTGTCTTTTTGAAATTTGGAATCTCCTTCTCCGTCTTATGACTATACCTGGAGTGTGTACTCAAATGAATGTAGGGTATAGGTACCTTTGTGTGCTGTCATTGGAATTAATTGTTCTGTGTTAAACCGCAGAAGCAGTTTTGGTAACCGGAAAAAGGCGGTTAAGGCAATATTTTTGGAATTTCCGTTTAACAATTACTCTCGAGAAATATGTGTGTATGATGGTTTTTTGGCAAAAGAAAATAGTTTTGCTAGACTATTCAAAGAATGATATTTCAAACTTGGGATATATGTAGTGTATCTACAAACGTAGTATAAGTAAGCTACTCGTAGGTGTGTGTATATAGCTTAGCTGGAAAAAGTTTTTTAAAGTAAATTTTGCCTCAGGAATATTATACCTACATATTTTTTGAAACTTCAAACTTTTCACATTGGAATGCAGTTCAAAAATGTATTTTAAGTTAAATAGAGGAATAAAATGTGTGTGTTTTGAAATTTAAGAAAGTTCAAACCCACGTAGGTCTAAGAGGAGAAAAATTCTTACAAATTAGCGCGTAATTGCATATATTGACGCAAAGTTTGAGATAACACTTAAACGGTGCGATGGTGTCTTCTTTGGCTTACTTGAAAGTGCATACAGTTTTGAAGTTAAGCATAGGAAATAAAATTTGGCTGGAAAGAAACCTAAAGAAAAGATGGGTTTGGAAAAAAAAATATCAAAAAGCCCCAAGGCCTTAATTATTTTTATGATTTTTTAAGGGAATTTTCGAAATTAATTGGAATTTAATTTAAAGTACATACGAGAATATTTCGCACGTACAAGTTTGAAATTACTTTGCTCCTCATTTTGTTTTTCTAAGAAAAATTTATTTTTTAAGCAAAAAATCTAAAATTGTTTATTTTTTTAAGAAAAAAATATGTATTAATTTTGAAACAAAATCAATTTAAAATTTTCAATCAATAATTTTACATTGAAAATTATCTTCAGAATGAACCGAGGTATCGAGCTCAAACTATTTCTTTTAATAGATAAAAATATCAGAAAAAGTGACTTTCCAATGATTAAATGGGTGGCGAAGTTTTGTATTTTTAATATCCTTCTAGTTGTCATCATTTGACATTAGAAAAGTAAAAATTACTATATTACGAAAAGCGGAGCGACGATACACGTTTTTACAACGTTTTGAAATTCTCTACAAAAATTAAGAACATTTTGCAGACGCGTGGTTAGTAAAACTATCGCAATTTTCGGTGGTCGTTAAGCTCCTTTAAATCCGGCTATAGTGAAATTGGGACAGTTTAGAGATGTGAAGAAGAGAAACCAAGCCGTGTGCATTGCTCAAAAACAACTTAGAATACAGCTGTTGTAGTCCGATAAATTGACGAAAACTCATGTTTGTCAAATTTTAGTTAATTTGTACACTAAAGTCATTCCAGAAACGACAAAAACTCTAATTTTGAATCAAAGCTTAGATCTTAAGACTTGAAAATATCAATATACACAGGAAAGAAAGCCTGAAGATTGCTGATCCTTAGGTCTTTTAAATGTATCCAAATGATCGGGACTTTTATTATTGAAAAACCATCGTCATTGATGAGGCCTATTTTCAGGGCCGGATTTAGGGGAGGGCAACCGGGGCGGAAGCCCGTTGCCTCCACAAACGGGGGGCCCCCACAATAAAGACTTCGGAAAATTTTAGTTTTAAATTCCAACTAGTAAACACTAGTAAACAACTTTTCCTTTGATATGTATTTTTTTGCTCTTTTACCTTTACCTACAGCTTACAGTACTTTGTAAATACATGATTATTTAATTATATTAATCTTAAATAACAGAAATCATTGATCTATATTTGTTCACTCCAATCATTCAATCAGTAAAATATCAAAATCTCAAATGGCCCTGATAAGAAGCACTTCCAATTCACTACCCATCTTGAGGGAGTACCCCAATCGCTTAATGGCTGAGTAGGGTGGTACTTGCCCGCTACCTCGTAGGTTGGGTATTCGATTCCGTGTCTCGACAATTTTTCTTTTCTTATATATATATGTATGTACATATGAATTAATTGCTGTATATGAAGAATCGGTGTTCTTCAATTCTTGGAAAAATCAATTATTATTGACTAATTGGTAATTTGTTTCATATTTCTTTATGCAGTCAGATATGCAGTTTGATAAGCAAATACTTATTATTGTAACACAATTAAATGCCATCAATTATTCACGAACTTTACTGCATGCAAGAAATTGAAAAAATCATAGTCGGTCAATAGTAATTTATTTGTATGTATAATGATTGAAGAATATCGATTTCGATTGTCATACAAAATTCACCTCATGGTGACAAACTCGAAAATCAGAATTTCAGAGCTACATTCCCAAACCTTGAAATTGCATTGAGAATGTATTTGGTTTTGATGGTAACAAATTGCACTGGAGAGCGCTCATTTTCAAAAATGAAAATTATAAAAAATAGGCTTCGAACCACGATGGGACAAAACCGTCTATCGAAGCTTTCTCTCCTGAGCATTGAAAGCGATTTACTCCGAGCACTGGATTTCAACGAAATCATCTACGATTTTTCGGCGAAAAAAGATCGAAAGGTTCCGTTCGTTAACCCTAAAATTTAATTTCAGATAATTCTTTTTTCCGTTTATATTTATATGTATGTTTTTTCAATACTTAAGGAATCTACTTGGTTTCACATATTTATTGAAAAACTCGAGTGAAAAAAAATGGTTTACTTTGTGTATTTTGAAAATAATTTGGGGTGAGGGGGCCTCCACTCCTTTATTGCCCGAGGCCTCTGGTCCTCTAAATCATGGCAACATTGATAAGTTAAATTAACTTATTTGTGTAAAATCCCAAAATAATTGTTGAAAAGCCTCCCAGGTGTCACTGTTTATTGTAGTTTTTGGGTTTGTTGAGTGATCGGACTTTACTTATTCGAAATTAGAGCTTATGCAAGTGTTTCAGTGAAAGGATGTTGGAATCGGGATGAGATGAGAGTCATTCTAGCCGGTCTTTTCGAAGAAAATAAAATCCAATCTTACATTACACCAAATTAGACTTATACAAACTTGCAGAAGCTTTAAGAAAAATTCTGTTCTATGTATTTAAACAACAACGTTTTATTTTAAGATCGGAAAATCAATAAAAAAACGTTATTAAAAATTACGTTTCATTGAAGAAAGTTCAAAAATACGCAACAATTGAAAAGTAAATAGTTTATAAAAAAGCCTGTGCTAAGGTGGAGGATCTATAAAAGCAAAAAGAAAAATTTTAAAATACTATGGATCCATCTATAAACTCAAAAACCTTATCGAAAAAAAAAAGTTTTATTTTTTTAGATGGCTGTTTAAAAAACAATCTAGGAAAAAATAGCAAACGCCTTTTTAAAAACATAGGGAAAGTATAGCGACATTACATTAATTTCCAGACAACGTTATTAGAAATAATTTGACTTTTAACTTAAATGACCTCGCTCTTCAAGAAAACCTTTTCAAACAACTTTCAGATCATATCTCGAGAACACCAGAAGATAACAATATCACATATGGTATGGTAAAATCAGTTGCAGATAGTCTTAAGAAAAAAATTTAGCTGCTGTACAAAAACAGCCTTCGGACTGGTATCTTTCCTCATGATTGGAAGAAAGCTATACTGAAGCCGAATCCTAAGAGCTCTAGTTACTATCACTAACTAGATAAATATCGTCTGATATCTCTTCTACTTAGTCTCTCAAAAAAATTTTTAAAAATTATTGGACGAACAACAGGAAGGCTAATGGAAAATATAATTAATAAAAAAAACATGCCTTAAGACCGAACAGAGGAGTTCAATCTTTAATTCAATAAATGGAACATAAACTAGAAGATAATCTTCCATTTTGTAGACACAGCGTAGGGATGCCATCTGACTTTGAAAAGGCTTTAGACCGTGTCAAAACTTTTCCTCTAATATAACAGTGGAATAAATGGGAAGTTCGTGAGTGAATTTTAAAAGTTTTAATATCGTTTTTAACGGGAGACGGACATAATCCCGAAAATCAAAATCCCGAAAACCCACAATCCCGAAAACCCAAAATCCCAAAAACCCACAATCCCGAAAACCCAAAATCCAGAAAACCCAAAATCCCGAATGGCCAAAATCCAGAAATTTTTAGGTTGTCTTTGCAATTCTCGATTGTGGGTTTTCGGGATTTTGGGTTTTCGGGATCTTGACCCCAACCCGTTTTTAACAGGAAGAACTTTTTGTGTTAATGTAAACGGCTTTACCTCAAAAAAAAATTAAAACTTGAAAATGTGACACCACAAGATTCTCCCTTATCTGTATACCTTTTTAATGTACACATAAATTTACTCATGGTAAAGCTCGCATGATGATCCATTCAATATAGACGACGAAAGCCAACAATCCTGTCTTCCCGACTTAGACGAAGTAAAGATTGCCATATCTAAGCTGAAGTCTAACAAAGCCGCCGAAGCAGATGGCTTGAATGCCGAGCTCTTCAAAGCAGCTGGATATAATTTGGTAAGGAGCATCCACCAACTTATCTGTAACATATGGTCGGAAGAAAGTATGCCCGATGAATGTACCCCCAGTATTGTTTGCCCGGAAAAAGGAGGCCATCTAAACTGCATCAACTATAGAGAAATTAGTCTACTTAACATCCTTTACAAAATCTTCTCTGACGTAATATGTTAACTTCAAAAGCTCATCATCAATAAAATGGTAGTCCTTATCAGTGTGGTTTTAGATCAGGAAAGTCTACAGTCGATCAAATATTTACATTAAAGCTGATTCTGGAAAAACCCAAGAACATTAAATCGACACCCACCATTTTTTTATCGATTTCAAGGCCGCATATGACAGCATCTACAGGGATGAGCTATATAGAGCCATGTCTAGTTTTGGCATCAATGCCAAACTCGTTCGTTTCTAAACTTAACTTAACAGAACCCTTCGATTTCAAAAAAAAGTTTTAGACAAGGTGAAGCGCTGTCATGCGATTTTTTAAACATCGTACTTGAAAGAATAGTGCAGAGCTCACACGTCAACACTAGAGGCACTTTCTTTCAAAAGTCTGTCCAATTACTAGCATATGTTAATGACATTGACATAATCGGAAGAATTCAGTGTGATGTTAATGGGGCTTTTGTAAGTATTGAGGCAGAGGCGGAAAAAATGGGCTTAGCGGTCAATTAGGGCCAAACAAAGTACATGCTGTCGTCAAGAAAGGACTTACAACACCGATGTCTCTGTCCAAACGTCACCATCGACAGACGTAACTTTGAGGTAGTTAAGGAGCTCGTCTATCTAGGCTTCGCTTTGAATGCAGAAAACAACACCAGCGCTGAGATCAAACGAAGAATAACTCTTGCTAACCGCTGTTTCTTTGGGCTAAGAAAACAATTGAGTAGCAAAGCCCTCTCAAGAGGGACCAAAGTGTCGCTATATAAGACCCTTATCATCCCCGTCCTGCTATACGGTTCAGAAGCATGGACTATGACAAAAGCGGATGAAAGCACCTTGGGTGGTTTCGAGAGAAAAGTTCTTTGCATGATCTACGGTCCCGTATGCATAGTAGATGAGTGGAGAAGAAGATGGAACAACGAGCTGTACGCGCTGTACAGCGACGTAGACTTAGCCAGAAGAATAAAAGTCCAATGACTGATGTGGCTGAGTCACGTAGAGCTTATGCAAACCAGTGCTCCGGCCCGAAAAGTCTTCGAATCCACGTCCATAAATAGCACGTTTTTTCAAAAAATGTGGCATTTTTTTGGCGGCAACGCTGCACAGGTTAGCGCAGTTCAGGAAGACCGCGGATCAAATGAAGTGCGCAACTGGCGACATCTAGTTAGGGACCGAGCTAAATGGAGAAGTTTGTTAGGTGCCGACCTAATTCACACACGACTGTAGGCGCCACCTTAAGTAATTAATTGCTCGCACAACCGAAATTCAGATTTGATTTTGTAAGCGTATAATGTAGACAATATTTTCATGGTAGCTTCAGCAGATCCATTAAATGTTAACACAATTTTTAAATCAGCAGATTCTGAAATCAATATAGTTGGACCCAATAAACAGGAGCGGTCGTTGCACCATCAAAAATTGAGGTTCACCTTTGGCGAAAAAAGAAGTGCTCTTCTACTCTACTTACAATTTGCAACTCAACAATCAGTCCGAACTTAGAGTGCTTGGAGTACGCTTCAGTTATACACAACAAAAAAGGCTCAAGAATAGCAAATTGGCAAAAAACTTCTGACAAGCTTAATTTTTGTTGAGATGTTCATTTATACATCATTGAAAGTCTATAAAAACTCGTCTTTGTTTTGACCAGAGCTAAAAATGTTAGAGGATGGTGTAAGTCGCTCAAGTAAAATTTGTTCCAAATTACTCGAAAACTTAAGTTTTTTTTTTTGAAAAAGTTGTGGTAATTCTAGTAATTCCATACAATTAATATCACCAAAGCAAGTCCCAGAGCTTTCTACTTTATTAAACTCCTCATTTTAAAGGTTGTCAGTGCAGTAAAAAAAAGTTTTGAGTTATATCCAAAAGAAAATTTGCCATAAATATTATTTGATTTTCCTGGAATACGTGTGGAATTTTTAAGGACACCAATAAGAAGTTTTTGCGTCCTTTGACTTTTTTTTTTCATTTTATTTAAATCCAAGAGTCTTTAAAGGAAAAATTGAAATCATCGACTTTTAGTCCATTATTTTTCCGAACCAACATTTAAAATTGAAATAGCTGATCTTTAAAAACACAAATTAATGCAATTTAAAGTGTGTTAATTTTTAAAACATTCCTAATACCATTTAAAATGTCCTTGAAATGATTTCTTCTAATTGATTTCGACTATAAATTCATTTACGATACTGAAACCCACTACTGCAGTTGATGATGATGATAATGATTAAAACTTTCATTTATCTTAAACTAATTAAATTAATTTCAATTAACTCAGATAAATTCAAATGCTTAATCATTGAATACCTCAGATACTATATTCTTGTTTAAAGATAGATTTAAATAAATCTATAGTTAAATATTTGATTGTTAAAGTAGGTAAATTTACAAGTACATATACCTAAATACCTACCTATTCACCTAAAGCTAGAGCATATTTTAAACATTAGTAAAAGAAATTAAATTGATTTGCTCAATTCTTTTAATGAAACTCTGTTGTCTTATCCAATTTCTTTAAAAAATAAATCCACTTTAATTTGCTTTTCAAGGATCTTCTACTTTTCTCCATGGTTTCAATTTATATTTGATGAAAATTCGCCTTTTACCTACATTTTAAACCAAACAAGATTCATGGTTATACAAAAAAAAGTATGTAAAGAAAGGTTGGTATAGATGGGGAAGGTTTTGAAAATTACCTTACTCTCCCATGCCACACCACCGCACCTGAGGAACGTTGAGGATTGTAAGAGCAACCCATAAAACATTACTCAATCCTGTTAGATAGATTTTCTATACTTCGTCTAATTAGACATTTCTTTACTTTCATTTTCTTTTTTTAATTTCTTTTCTTCCTTTTTACCCCTCCTCCACTTACTCTCTCTCTCTTTGTCTCTTGGGGTTATTTTCATCGAAAACATGTTGAAAAATCATTAAAATGGAATTTCGCTTCAAGTCCTTTTATTACTCGTGTACCGTGTAGTTGATGCATTTAGGTACATTTATGTAAGGACTTGTGCCATAGTACCTATACGAGTATAGTCCCAGGCCAGGAATCCATTCGGTTTCTATTCTGAGAGATTATTCTTTTATTTAATTTTTGTTTTTGTAAAAGAAATGGGAATAGAATAAACAATCGACATTGTTGTGCTATATGGCACATTCTATACCATACTCCTTGTAAATGTTGGTACACCTAGTATAACGTAACTATAGTCCGATTCTATACTACGCTACGAGTAGATGATATAGAGAGGTCCCTATATGCTACCTATACAATTTAAGAATAGATGATATCCTCAGGCAATAGTATAGTAGCAGAAGCTGCAACAGCAGCAGCAGCAAGACCAAGTCCTTGGATAAATTGAGTCATGTTTTCATCTATAGGTATGGGTATAGGTACTCTAGGGATAGATAGACTCCCGCTGTAGTTGATTTGAAAAATGTGGGACATAGATACATTGTGATGGATGGACAGGACATGGACAGGAAGCAAAAGAATCAAGGGAGTATAAAAATATGAAGAAAAACCAATAAACGACAGGAAAAAAAAAGTAAGAACAAGAAAACCCCTAATGAGAAATCTTTGTGGGCGATGAGATGATGTTGGTGTATTGCCGTGTTACGTGTACCTTTGTATACACAATATATATATTCAAATAGATCCTTTAGGGATATGTTATGTAGATCATTAAAGGTGAAATTCAAACGTGAATCGAAGTCAATGAAAGAATTACTTTGAATATACATTTTTTTTTTATAAATCGCCACAAAGTGAACTAACGAACCAAATTGAGTTCTTAGAATCGTGAGATTTTTTTAAAAAGAGACTTTTACTAAGGGAAATAAAATAAAACAAATGTTATATTTTAAGACCGAAATATATAACATTTTATAGTTTTTTTCAAGGAAATTTTGAAAAAATGAACATACGTAAATGCAGAACTTTAAAGGTCACTTAAATATAGATTCAGTCTTTTTTTGAAATTTCTGTACGTGAAATCCTTTTTTTTTCATCAACCATATCTCAAGAACAAACTGAAATATTAAATTCCAAAAAATATTGATTATACAGGGTTTTTCAACAGGGACGCTACAATAGTAGAGCGACAGGGATAGCAAACGACGCCATATTTCTTGCCGCTCTTTTAAATTTTCTCTTCAGTAAGATTTTCAATTTCATAATGGAAAGATATACGAGCCAACAACGAGTCGAAATTAATAAAATTTACTACCGAAATTCGGATTCAGTGGCCTCAATTCAACGTTTAGAGCGCTACGTCCAATTTATGGTCGTCATTATCGTCCTAGCAGATCAACAATTGAGCGTCTAGTGGAAAAATTTGAATCCACAGGCACAGTACAAAATGGTCCCGTTTCAGTGAGACAAAGAAGTGCCCGTAGTGTTGAAAATATTGCTGCCGCTGAGGCTTCAGTTGCAGAAAGCCCAAATGTGTCTGAGACGTCGTTGTGGCGAATTTTGCGAAAACATCTTGGACTACATCCTAACAAGATTAAATTGACGCAAGAACTGAAGCCGCTTGACCACCAGAAGCGTCGTATGTTCGTGAATTGGTCTCAGCAACAACTTGAAAATGATTCGGATTTTCATCAAAAAATCATCTTCAGCGATGAGGCTCATTTCTGGCTGAATAGCTTCGTCAATAAACAAAATATGCGGTATTGGTCAGGCATCAATCCACACGTACTATGAGTCATCATTGCATCCCGACAAAATTACGGTTTGGTGTGGTTTATGGGCCGGCGGCGGCGGCGTCATTGGGCCGTACTTCTTCCATGATGATCAAGACCGGCACGTTACTGTGAATGGTGCTCGCTACCGTTCAATGATAACCGAATATTTTTGGCCCAAATTGAATGATATGGACTTGGAGGACATGTGGTTCCAACAGTATGGCGCCACAAGCCACACAGCGAATGTCACAATCAATTTATTGGAAACCAAGTTTGGAGAACGTGTTATCTCACGGAATGGTCCATTCGCTTGGCCGCCTCGGTCGTCCGATTTGACACCGTTAGACTATTTTCTGTGAGGCTACGTCAAGTCTATGGTCTATGCCAACAAGCCAGCGACGATTGATAAACTTCGTACAGATATCGAACTTGAAATTGCAGCAGTATCGGCCGATTTATTCTGGAAAACCGTCGAAAATTGGGTTGATTGTCTGGACTTCTGCAAGCGTGCATGTGGTGGCCACGCAAAACAAATCGAGTTTCATACATAATAGCATCAAACGTACTTTCACAGGAATAAAGAATTTCATTGATATCCCAAACCGTTGTTGTTTTATTAAAAAAAAACTTTTAAAATTTTATTTTTATGACTTCACAGACTCATTAATTTTTTGGTTTCGAAAGCAGAGCTAAGAAAGAGGCTGGGATGCTACCCACACTGATAACTACCCATCCCGTCTGTCGATTTGTCATGCTTAAAACTTTAACAAAATATTCATAAAAATATTTTGTGTGAGATAAATTTGAAGTCAATATTTTTCTTTGTTCTCTTAACACTAAAGTTGAAAACCATTTCTTATCAGTTTTTTATTGTTTTTGTAGGTTTTCGTGTTTTCTTTAAAGTTGCCACTTGATTTTTTCTAAAAGATTAACTTAAAATTATTAAAATGATGCAATAGTTTGATTTCAAAATCTGTTTTTGCTAACGAGATTTTTAGTCGAAAACCGATTTTTACCAATTTTAGTAGCATTTCTAGAAAGTTGTTATATCTTCTATAAACAAATACATATTGTTTTTTCTAAGAAAATGTATTATAGACATTTAGACATTGTAGTGTTTTCCAATATAAAAGGTTTTCCAGTAGGAACTTAAGAGTTTGTAAGCGTATATGGTATGCGCAAGAGTATATGAATATCCTTATAATAAAAAAAGAGGATATAGTATTAGAAAGGATATACCTTTGTACATTGGTTTTGAATTCCTGCACATTGTAATGAGTAGGAAGCATTGAGCCTATATTGAAGCATTCCACATTCGTGAAGTGCGATTGTAAAAAGGTTAACTGTGCTTAACAGAACGTCTTAAATTGGGCGTATTGGTAAACTGATGAGCATTCCTAGAAGCACGGGTATTACAGTTGAATTGTTTGAGGGGAGGAATGCAACTGATTATTCTTGGAGTACAGCAAATGTCTCCAGTAAGTGAGTAAGAGAACGATGACCTATTAGTTTTAGAGCTCTCTTTTCAATTCTGTCCAGCTGGAATATAAAAATTATACTATTATAATGTCGGACGAAAATTATAGGCAGATCAAACTCAAAAGGATTAAAAACTTTTTGCATCTTCGCAGAAAACCAAGATACTTAGCAGAGTTTTTGGTGATGTCAAATATGTGACTACTATACACATTAGATGATTTATGATGCACAATGCACATACCTAAAACTGAAAGCTGTGTACCACCCATTTTTAGTGGCATTGAGGGAGGGTTACTCTTTTGCGACAGTAAACAGCAATTGGGATTTGGATGCATTAAATTTTACACGGTTGTTGATATTCCCCATTGGACAATGCTGCCCGTTAGAAACCCATATCCGTCCCTTCAAATAGCTTCAATTCTTGAGTCCAGCTTAAGCATTTATGGGTGTAAAACAAGATCCTTAGGCAATGAACGATGCAAAATTCCTAAAAACCACTTGTCTCTCTTACACGGCAACATCACAATTGTAGACTCAATTTTTTCGTCAAACTTGTTATTGCCTTTCTACTAGGGCCAGAGTTAAACCCAAAAACTGGAGCTAACGCTTTTAAAGTTGGGGTCACAGACTTTAAATCTCCCCTGAGTACATGCTCCATTAGCTTCAAATCAGTAGCTTTGTTTCCTAAATTCTATGTACGAGTACATTTCAAAAGTTAAAAATGCTCAATTTGCATGATCTTTTAATCTGAGTTCATTAAAAGAGATGTTGCGAGTAAGCTATCGTTTTTCCTGCTTATCCAAATCAATGAGACATTTTAAATATAATTTCTTTGTTGCAAGCATAAATGCTCCCGACTTCATTAAGAAATAATAAACAACTTAACTTTCAAGGGTGAACAATGAAAAACAAAGACTGATGCGTGCTTAAATTTTCTGTAAACATTACAAAATTGAAGAGAACTTAATTATTCATTGTTGAATTTGCCTTCAATTTCATACCTCATTGGCTCCCTATGTACATTTGTTTAAATATACCAATCGTGTGCCAAATTCAATATCTAACACTCAATGACTTCCCTTTGAATCCAATAAAAATTGCTCCTCATACTACGTCTAATTAGTGTACCTATATATTTAAGATCAAATAAATGATAAATAAGTTAAGAAATGCGGATGTAGACACACTAAATACCTTCGTTAGTACACTCGCACTTTATAAAGGAATGAATATTGCTCTAAGCTTAAATAAACATTTCTCTTTTGATAATATTCCATTGTCTCCCTTTGTTCTCTATATAGACATCCAAGTCAGTAGACACGCGTCAAAATCAAACAAAAGGACACACGCAAAAAATTATTTAACTAACTTAAGGACCAAAACGCTCACTCACTAAATTATAATATTACTGACGACGAAGAAAATTAATGGTAATTTGTTATTCATTTGAATGAAACACGATGATGATGATGATGATGGTGATGATAATAATGATGATTGTGAAAACACTGTGAAGGCTTTAAGGACCTTCGAGCTTTGACAAACAAACTATGTGTCCTTGCCATAGAATATTCCTTTTGCTGTCGATAATAATGACAGAATGTTTGAAACCTTTTGTGTCAACTTTAAGTTACATATACTCGTACAATACATACAACTTAGATGTCCTTTGCTTTTAGAAGTACATTTAAACCACCCTCGGGTCTTCACAGTCCCTAATCTATCTATAAGAGCATAAAGACACTCTCTATATATAGGTACTTCTTATATCTATATCCGTACTTACTAAATGACCAAATAAACAAAAGAAAAGGCAACACACAAATTGATGAATTTGCCTGAATCATTAATCACCCATTTGTTCGTTCGTCCTTTAAGAGTCCGCCTTCTTTTGGTGCGCGCGGTATTTTTTTTTCTTTTTTTTATTTTGTTTTGTTCGTCTTCCTTACAAAACAGAGCAAATTAAGGACCTCTTAAGAATATATTTTTATATGCTTACACTCAATTGTGTGTGTTTGAGCTGCTGGTGTTGTGCATAGAGTTTTGTATTGAGAAAGCAAGAAACTATATGAACATAAAACCCAGATAGACCTAAATAGGAAATAAAAAGTAAATTTAAGGATGAGCTGTTGGAGGGATGGAGTAAGAGCGGGAGGGGGGGAAGCAGTATGAAGTTAAGCAAACGTAGACCGACAAACTAAAGTGTACACTGGGTGCTGGACGCTGGCGCTGTGCGTGTTTTGTTGCGTTTTATTTAATGAATGCTAAATGCCGTTTTATTTGATTTATGAGTTTGTTTATGGCAGTGATAGCCAACCCAACAAAAATACAAAAGGGTGTTTTTCATTAACACTGCATCCCTTAGAAGGATATTTGTCTGTTTTTGGTATTTCAGTATAGAAATCGAACAAAAGAAAACACTTAACAACGCCGAACCTCCGGTCAATTTTGTCAAAGAATATCTTTCAAACACTACCCAAACACATTAAGTGAATATCAACTATCAATTGGTAATTGATAACTTTCAAAGTGTTACATTCATACATAAAGTTAAAATCATTGAAAAGGTTCTAGATTGTTGTGATTAACTAGAAAATATTCAATTACTTTCTTAATCGCCTACTTTCTTAACAAATTCATTTTGAAAAGACAGAATTGATTGATAGTTATCAATTGATAAATGTCTATCGCTAACAGGGTGAACTTCTTCTATCTTTGAGATCATGTTTCCGACTTGAAATAAATCCTGGTAATTTTTAATTTAAGTCAAGGTCTGAATATCGGATAAGGATGTCGCTTTTTATGACTATGTTACATTGTTATACAAAAATCAGATACAAACACCTAATTTATGGGCTCTTAAGTCCAGTTTGTCACTTTCTTAGTTTAGAGGTAACCCACCAGACAACAAGGACAATCAAAAACATCTGATTATAATTTTTTAACTTGATAAATAATTTTTGAGTTTGATTTGTATGCTAAACAAGTATTTCAAATTTCGAACTTTAAATACTTTTTAAAAACAAAAGGTTGGCCACCCCTAGACACGTTATTTTTTTGCAGGGGGTGTATAGCTTTACTCATCATACCAAAGTTTATTTCTTGGTAATGAATGATATAATAAAGACAGATTTTTTCGTCTTTCCTGTTTTTCTTTGAACTTTTTTTTATTTTTATTTTTTTGACCACAAACAAGAAAATATAATCAAGGATATTAGAGAGAAGATGAAGAAGTACTTTTTCATTATTTTCAGGAGCTACATCATTAGATAGAAACTGGCAGATTTGTGGTTTTGTTATATGAAAAAGAAAGTCTGCAAATCACAGTAAGTTGTTAGTTTGCATTTATATTTATTGTTGAATTAAAACACATACACATACTTAATAAGTATCCTAACAGAGATGTCCTTAAGTGAAAAATCAAATTAATTACTTTCTAGGATAAATTTTAAACTTGGTCAGAGAAATGTCATCTTTATTTTACAATAAAGCATCGTTTATCATATTTTTTCGTGAGCAAAGTTAAAAACCCGAAAGGATGAACAATTTAGTATTTTGAACGTTTTACCTTTCAAAACATTATTCATTCGAAAAAAAATATACTCAGTATCTTGCTAATTAAAGGGTGATTTTTTAAAAACTATAGGAAAGTTTTCCAAAAAAAAGATACTATCGTTATTGGTTTTTAAGATATTGTGGGTAAAAAAACCACCCAGTTAATTTTTTTCAAAGTTCTTTCTGCATTATTATTTGTATAAAAAAATATATTTAAATTCGATATCCCCACTAGTTCTTGAGATGTTGACGACGAAACAAGCTTCCCAAACGTACGTACACACTCACACACAGACATCTCTCTAAAAATCTTTTGTTTAGATTCTAATGACCTTGAAACGTCTATATATGTCAAAATTTCCAATTCGACAAATTGGACCGATTACAATAACTTCCTATGGGAAGTTAAAATACCATATTTTTAGAACGAAAATGATGAAAAAAAACTAGTTTTGAGATGATTTCAAGTTTTTAGTTTTTCAGAAATTTAATTTAAACGTAAATTAAATTATTATAAGTATATTTAAAAAAAAAATTGATTTGATAAATAAAAAAATTTAAAACTCTATATCCCTTGAAATCTAATTTTGACGTAAGCCTATAAGTTTTTAGTAAACTAAATGCCATGCCTGTTAGCATTTGACAAATATTTAAGGAAAAGGGATGTATCGTTTGAATTGAGAAAAAATGTTATGAATTGGTTTAACTTACTTTCGGAAGTTCTTTCAATTAAAATTTGGACCATTTCAAAAAAAAAACCATAGATTCAAGTTTTATTCGAGTGCACCAATGGGAATTTATTAATGTTTTAAGTAATCCCTACCCAGCCCTGTCGAGAGGGGGGGGGAGGGAGGGGGGTAAACCCCTCTGGCCCGGGATTATCTAGGGGCCCGTGAAATTGAAAGCAATGAGAATATACTCTATATTTATCATCAACATACCTATTTCCACTTATTTTTAGAGGCCCGAAAATTTAAAATCATTCATGCTTTCGCAATCGGGCCCCTGTTTGCATGTTATCTGCCAATCTATCAGTCACAAGCTTGCCGATCTGGGCCCCTGATTAATATTGGCGTACATTTTTGTTAATATTTAATGGAAAATTGGGAAAGTTATAATAAATTGTTTCGCTTTTCTTAGTTAATTTAACGTAAATTTCAAATTTATTTTATTTTGAAAATTGTTAAAGTCAAAATAAGGGGCCCGGCAAATTAAAACAAAACACAAATATTCATTTCGGTTTCTGTTTTTATAAAGTTTCTTTTCTTCTATTTTTGTTTCTGCTGTAAACGAAATTTTTGATTTGGTTTCGGGGGACCGGAAAATCCCACCAGGTTACTAGGAATACGAGGCGATGGCAATCTTATTAGAGAGCCAAATAATGGTAATTTTTTGGACATTTTGGAATTAATTAGTCATTATGACATCTTACTTCAGGAGCACTTGGAAAAAGTAAGAATTTCACAACAAGAGCACAAACGTTTGCAAGTCCACTACCTTTCCGTTGAGATTCAAAATGAGTTCATCAAAATTTGTGCCCAACATTTGAATTCAACTATTTTGAAGGAGATTGAAAACGCCAAATACTTCGCTATAATTGTCGATGCAACACCCGATTCAAGTCATGTGGAACAAAACACATTTATTTTGCGATATCTGCGCTTGGAAGAAAATGTGTTCACCACCCAAGAACGGTTTTTGGAATTTGTCGATTGCAACAAAAAAACTGGCACCGCAATAGCTGATTTGATCTGCGAAACATTGGCAAAGAACGAAATCCCTTTAGAAGACTGTTGTGCACAAGGCTATGAAAATGGAAGCAATATGAAAGAACAGTATAATGGTGCACAAAGACATATATTAAACAAAAATCCGAATGCCGTGTATTCACCATGTGCAGCTCATAGCCTTTACTTGCGTGGAGTCGATTCAGCGAAATGTTGTACTGCCGCAATAACATTTTTTGGATTTGTTCAAAAGTGTTTCAAATTGTTTAGCAGCAGTGCCCAACGTTGGGAAATTCTTAAGAAAAATGTGCCCGGATCCCTTCACAAACTTTCCGATACAAGATGGTCAGCTAGAATTGAGGCAGTGAAACCATCTGTAAAACCTTAGAAGCCTTAAGTGATATTAATTTAACTGAAACGGAAACTCGAAGAGATGTAAATGGCGTTTTAAAATATATGCACAAATATGAATGCGTCCTGATGTCTTCGATTTGGTGCAAGGTTCGAAGCACCTTTGGCAATGAAATTGAATTTCGATGTAATTAGAAGTTGTTTTGCTGCTCAGAAAGCTAGGAGAGCTCGTTTGCAAAAAGAAATATTTCATTGAATGCAAACTAATTCTAATGAAAACATTGTGATAATATTTTAATATAAAGAAAAACAATAAAGAGTATTTAATGTAAACCTTTTAAATACATACAAAAAGACAAATTTGAAATACTTTTACTTCGCTCTATTTTATTTTCATAATAGGTAATAGATCTTCATGCTAATTTTTTTTTTTTAATAGTTAATCGGCCAACCAACATGTCGTTGGCAATATCGAATTGAATGTATGATTCTGTTCGGAATCTGATCTACTCGCATGTATAATAATTTTCTATCCATCCTCCATTTCAACTAAACTGGACTATACCCGTGAGATTGATTTGATGATTAACACTTTTTTCGGTTCACTTTGCAAACAAAAAATTATTATTTCCGTTAATTCCAACCATTATTCCAACCACTATTCGTAGTTGAAATTAGAACGTACCATATTAGATGGCATGAACTTTGAAAAAAAATGGTAAATATGGGGGGCCCGAGATTTTTCCGTCCCGGGCCCGGAATTCCTCTCGACGGCCCTGTCCCTACCTTTAACTAATTTTAATTGTATTAAATAAGTATTGTTCTATGAGCTCCTCATTTTTCAAAACAGCACCACTGTTCAATATGACAACCAATTTATCAGCTGTCAGATGAACGGTGATCAAAACATGCATTTTGATATTTTTGTATTGTCTTTGAATTCAGGTGACTTTCATCATTTTACAGTACATTCACTTAGAACTGTTTGCTTTACTTTTGTTCAACCTGTCCTAAACTTTGCAGTTAATTAACTCTTAAGTTGATATTAAACTTAAAGTTGAAAGAAAAGTTGAAGATTATTTGCCTTCACTTTCAAAGGGTTTGATTTAGAGATCAGAGTGGAAGCCGATTTACGGGGGAATTTGGTGATCTAATAAATTAATTGTGACTGAAACGTTACTCTCAGCCTCAATTTTGGAAGAGAAATGATCAAATTGTAAGTCCATTACTTTAATGGCTGAATCACAAACACGCTTCAGCTTCGGCTTCGCCTGACGTTTACGTGTTCAGCCATAGGAATTCAATTCATGCTATCACAATGGACCTTCGACCTCACGTTTCGTTTGACAATCGTAAGGAAAAGAACGTAATGTAACGTAATGTGACTCCAAACGGAAGCTCTATTTCAATTATCTGAACATTTGCTTTGTCTGACAGCTCAAGAGCTGTAAACAAATTTCAACAAACAAAATATTTGCTCTTTGGAGGGATGAAATAATAGAAATGTCATTCAAAGCAAACTCGAAGCTGGCCCACCGTAACGCAGACGAAGCCGAAGCTGAAGCGTGTTTGTGATTCAGCCATAAAGCATTTTCACTTTTTTAAGGTTCGTCTTCACTTTGTGATGATGATTTAAAATTCTCCCAACAAAATACAGAAAATTTATTGTTATGTGTATAATTTGACTAAACTTGAAAACAAAAACAAACATTGCAAATTTTAGCATTGATATTTGTACATTTCCAATTAGGCTAGAAGTCTTACTGATTTTTCAGTCGAATGCTTCCATACTACTTGGTTAGGTACTTGAATAAATTTTAAAATTATGAAAATGTTATTGAAGACTATACTTTACTTACAGAAAAATAAGTAAATTAATTATTCCCCAACAGCCATCAGTAGTGGTCATAAAAGATCAAATGCAATTTATTTGAATAAGCGGGATTGTAAAGAATTTGTATTCAATTTTAAAGTTTCATTCTTCTTCCTTTAAACTGTATTTGGCACACACCGTGCAAAAATTTCAAAATGTGCGAGTGCCATATATTAATTCTGGAATTTCAAGAGCTTTAACTGGTTGCTCCTTTTTCGGCATAACTTGCCGTTGTCAGTCCTACCCCAATTCTACGTATATGGAATATCTTCAACAATAACTTTATTATAATTCCATCCACATAAATGTAGAAGATCCCTTACCCTATCCCAAAGTAGCTCAACCTGCCTCTATGTAATATATACACAAGGATGTAGGCTTTAGGGGGTTTTAAGGTATGTAGGCACGTAAATGATTGTAAATTATGCAGGATGTAGTCATGGATGAGTGCATCCAATGCCAAAGAATACAATGCTCTCTCTTGTATATTCCACCATCATCATCATCATCGTCATCATGGGGTTTCCACATCATGTGCAAAAAGCCTTATACCTATGATACCCAACGGTTTCTCAGTCCATATTCTTTAACTGACTATGACGAGGACGGACCATGAGATGATGACAACAAACAACAACAACAACAACAACAAATAGTACAACGATGTTGAATATGATGAAGACGATGATGATGGTGGTGGAGAAATGGCCAAATTGTTGGTAAATTGGAATTCTTTTCTTTTACAATCGAAGGGATAATGATAGCAGCAGAGCCATTGTAGTAACTCTTGGTTTTTCGGTCTTTTTGTAAGGATCATGATGCGTTGAGGGAATCATTTAGGAACGAAGAAGGGTTCAAAATATAATATACTCGAATTTATGCCAAAGTAACCCCATATGTATGGTATTCCGACGTTACCTCTATACCTTACGACTCACATGACTCCACAAAACACGAACAACAAATAGAAAATGTCAGTTACAATGTTTGCCAAAGAGCTAGAGACGCCACAGGCTGCGGCAACGGTGGTGCGGCGGTGGTGTGGCAGTGAGGAGATTTATACAATGTTTGAGGGTTTCCCTTGAATTCTTCCCTTTGGTCATCATTTTGTGATTAAGTCAAGTGAAACCGAAGGAAACCATCCTCGTTTCACTTACATATACTGTGCTCCTCATGTCATTCTATACAAATATACTGACTTAACTTCTGACTGAGGGATTTGAGAGTTTTTGAGAAATACAAAAACAAAACAAAAAATAAACTGACAGACTGACTGATTTACCAAAATGATATGCAATTAACATTGAATTTTCAGTAAATCGCAGGACCATGAAGGAATCGCCAACGCAACAAGAGAATTGTATGATTAAAAAAAGGGTCGTTTTTGCTATGTTGTTTTTGTTTTTCAGTATTGTATGATTTTAGATCTTAATGACTTTTTATACGTCTAGATTTAACCCCGTGGCTATATTCCTTTTCATTTGGGTTACGGAAAATTAAACATTTTATTAGACAATTTCATTTCCGGTATCAGTTTTTAACATTGTTTTATTATGTTTTATTGTTTTGTGTTATATGGTAGGTATAACCTTTTTATTAGATTTATGTTTTCACATTTTAAATTTGTGTAGTATTTTTAAAGCAATCATTCATTGAAAACAGGAAGGAACAGTTTATAAACCATATTTTTATGTAATAAATTATATCACAGAGATATTAAGGGAAAAGTCAAGTCTTCAGTGTAAAAGAATGAGTATTATTTGTTTAAAAAAATCGTTTTTGAGGAATTTAATAACATAATCAAATGCTTTTAAAATAAACTAAAATTAAGGCAAATTCTTCAAGACCGGTTCATAAATTCGAAATCTTTAAATATAAATTATATGAAAGATTGTCTTATTGATTGTGTTATTTTAATCTTTAGAGCTTTTGACAAGTGACAGACCAAGTGAATGATATGGGAATTTAGCTACTACTACTACTTTGATTTTGAACCTTTTTTTTAATATTTAAAAATACCTAATCAGTTTACCTTCAAAAATTGAAATGCCATTTCTCAAAAAATAACTTAATCAATTATTATTTTTATTGAAAATCGTTAGAGCGGTTTTGTTTTAAACAAATTTACACTTTACAATTTATGGTTTAGGTTGTAAGATGGAGGACAACGGATAGACGTATGGAATCGCAGGACAAACTTTTTAAGACTCCTCTGACATCGTATAACACCATGAATACTTGTCATATAGTTTATGTACAATTGTACATGTATGTTTATGTCGCTAGTAGCATAGCTCTGTATTGACACTGTTGATCGAAGCGTTGTTTCTAATCAAGGTAGAAATGCATCTCTTTAGAAAAGAATATTTATCACCAAAAATCGTTTTCCAATTCAAGCTGCTCTAAAGCCTAAGCTTCGAAGCGATGACGATATAGTTCGTAGTGCATCCTTAAACTAATGGGTGATTTTTTAAGAGCTTGAGAACTTTTTTTTTTAAAAAACGCATAAAATTTGCAAAATCTCATCGATTCTTTATTTGAAACGTTAGATTGGTCCATGACATTTACTTTTTGAAGATAATTTCATTTAAATATTGACCGCGGCTGCGTCTTAGGTGGTCCATTCGGAAAGTCCAATTTTGGGTAATTTTTTCGAGCATTTCGGCCGGAATAGCCCGAATTTCTTCGGAAATGTTGTCTTCCAAAGCTGGAATAGTTGCTGGCTTATTTGTGTAGACTTAAGACTTGACGTAGCCCCACAAAAAATAGTCTAAAGGCGTCAAATCGCATGATCTTGGTGGCCAACTTACCGGTCCATTCCTTGAGATGAATTGTTCTCCGAAGTTTTCCCTCAAAATGGCCATAGAATCGCGAGCTGTGTGGCATGTAGCGCCATCTTGTTGAAACCACATGTCAACCAAGTTCAGTTCTTCCATTTTTGGCACCAAAAAGTTTGTTAGCATTGAACGATAGCGATCGCCATTCACCGTAACGTTGCGTCCAACAGCATCTTTGAAAAAATACGGTCCAATGATTCCACCAGCGTACAAACCACACCAAACAGTGCATTTTTCGGGATGCATGGGCAGTTCTTGAACGGCTTCTGGTTGCTCTTCACTCCAAATGCGGCAATTTTGCTTATTTACGTAGCCATTCAACCAGAAATGAGCCTCATCGCTGAACAAAATTTGTCGATAAAAAAGCGCGAAACACATTTCGAACCGAACACTGATTTTGGTAATAAAATTCAATGATTTGCAAGCGTTGCTCGTTAGTAAGTCTATTTATGATGAAATGTCAAAGCATACTGAGCATCTTTCTCTTTGACACCATGTCTGAAATCCCGCGTGATCTGTCAAATACTAATGCATGAAAATCCTAACCTCAAAAAAATCACCCATTATAAGCGAATAATCCGAAATTTTTTTGAATTCTCATTATTCTAGTGTATAACATGTGAATCTGTTGAGATCCATAGTGAACGTTGTCCACTTATAAACCAGTTTCATAAACTTTTTTCAAAAACTGGAAAAAAGCAAGAACGGTTGGTTTTAAAATTCTCTTCAAAATACACACTTTTTGAACTGAACGCCATTAACTTTTTAAGTTCAAGCGCAAATTTACTATTTTTCTTCTGCGAAAGTGCAGGATTATACATTTTGCAGTTTCAAAAGTAAACGTAAATAAAACACATATTAAATACTTTTGTTCATGATATTTTTTTTTATTATAAAGTTTGAACTTTGACATTATGTGGAAACACTACATCATTTGAATGACCACCACGCGAACTGTTGCAAGCACCGATTCGTTTGAGGTAATTTTCTACCACTTTTTGACACATATTGGGCGGTATCTGAGCCATAGCTCGACGACTGTTGGTTTTTAAGTACTCAAGCCCCACAAAAAAAAGAGTCCAGCGGTGTCACATCCCATGTTCTTGGTGGCCAGTTGATATCAGCACTACGAGAAAATATGCGTAGAAATAATAGGTCCGTTCGCGTACCCTCCTAAAACAGTCAAATTTTACTAAAAAATACGAAATTTAACCAAATCCTGTTCGCGTACTCAAAAATTTCGTAGTTTTTCGTAAAAGAGAGCGCTCACGAGAGAGTAAAATATTTCCCCAACCTAAGAATTTTAGCCCAAGAAATGTCTTTGGGCTGATTTGTGAAAATATAAAATTTAAAAACAAATTTTCAAAGAACAGCAACAAGACAGTAATACTGTGTGAAAAATTTGTTGTTTTCCCGTTCGCTTACTTTTTTGGTGAGAGAATTTTACCCCCACTCTTTAAAATATTTCTTTTTACGAATTTTAGTGCAGAAAGTACGCGAACGGACCTAATAAGAAGAAAAGAAAAAACGAAAAATAGAATTGGATACAGAATTTTTTTCGGCCCAAAGATTTGAATGAAATTTTTGTTCTTAACCTGTTTTTTTTGTCAACATAAACAATATATTTTTCTATTGCATTGTTTCACAAGGATATCCTGTATAGAACCGTAATTTTGGTTTAATTTTTTCGAGGGAATAAATTAAATGATTAACGTATCAAAAATATAAAACATTTTTTTTTGGATTGTAGAAATAAATAAAAAAATTTTTTTTTATTCCATAACTCAAAAATGGTTCAATTTTTTTAACAAATTAAAATGTTAAATGTACAAAAATCTAAAAGTTTTATAAATGCAAGGTGTTTTTGAGAAATAAAATGCCACTTTCATTTTTAAAGATAAACTTATTTTGCATGTATATTTTTAAATCTTAAGACAATTTTTTATGATTTTTAGTATTTTATATTTACTTTTGTTTCAAATATCTTAAAAAACAAACATAATTTAATTGAATATCTTGATCAAAAGTTGGCACAGTGATCTTAGAATTACCATTGGATTTTTAGATAATGAGCTATATGCATAAAATATAGTAAATACTTTTACTGGTACATTTTCATATTACTTACTAAATGCCATATGCATAAAATGAAAGCAAATATTAGAACACTAGTACTTACTATAAGAAACAGTATTTTACTAACATCGGATGAATTTTTCCAGCAAATACTTAAAATGGTATGCATACAATTTTTACTGCGAATTTTTTAAGTAAATAAAAACCAACCATTATATTTTAAATTAAATACTTTTGTGTGTTGAAAAGCAACATATCGCATTCGTTGGTCTGATTTTAAAGAAATCGGTCCATATTATTTATTTTGAATGTCAGCATTATTACTTATTAGCTCGAAAAAGTTTATAAGGAGCGAAGACTGGACGAAAGTAACAATTGCAAAATGCTTTACCGTTGTGAAAAAGAAAACGTTAAGTAGTCAAGCAAGTATTTAATTGGTAAGAAATTAAATTTTAAAATTATTACAAACAATATTTATCAGTACTGTACTGACTATAAAAAAGGAGAAGAAACTTGCCTTGAAGAAAATATGGGAATATTTTTGAGATATGATGGAGATACAGGATTTAAAGTTGACGAAGACACAGGGCTTTATCAAAGTGCTGTGCATAGAACTGTGCACTATGTATAGCAAAACTCATAGTCCAAAAATCTTCCCTCTGGATAAAGTTTCCTCAGAATTATAAAGAACTTTAGTATTACTGGCGATTTTGGGTGAATTTGTAGTATTTACTCGAATGATTTCAGTATTTACTACTAGTATAAAGTTACCAGTATAAACATTTTTGTATTCATAACAAATGAATTAAATACTGTTGCCCTTTACTACTAGTACTAGTATTTACTTTTACTTTCTAGTTCAGTTTTATGCATACAACATATTATGTTTAACTTTTTTTCGAGGTCCCTTCTTAGCCATTTTCAGACAAAGTATTGCAAAGTTTTACATCTTTAAATTTTTTTTGCAAGGTTCAGTAATTTTCTGAAAGTAAACAAAACTTTCTCCTATTCTCATGTAACAGAGCTCATTTTAAGGATTAGATAATCTCTCTGTTCACAAATTACTAAAAAACGTAATCTTTGTGGAATTTCGATAAAACAGCACTTCACAGCCTTCTGCTAATTAAGAATTGATGTATAAATGTATAAATACATTTTCCTGATAAAATTCAGTTCTACCGTAATTTTTACTTGCGACATATAGGAACTATATGGCAAGTTTTGCATTCCTGCAAAATTTTGTCTGTCTGTCCACGCTCCTAAGCCTAAACCATTGGGTCGATTGAGTTCAAACTTGGAAGTTAAGGTTTTGAGCAGATTCGCGTTAGGCGTTTTTTTCATTTTTTTTTAAAGATCAAAACTAACAGTGGCCCCATACAATTTGTTTGGTCAAAAAACGATAATTCGAATTTTCTCAAAAACAAACCGATAGATTTTTTTTTAATTTTCTCTAAAATTTTATTTTTAAACTTGGCTTCTTTTAATAAGAAAAACATATTTTTGTTTTGCTCAGGAAAGGTACCGCTCATAGAACCGTTATTTTGTTTTTTAATTTTCTCAGCAACTTATGTACTGATTTCAATAATTTTTTTTGTGAATAAGCTCTTATATTGCTTTAACAATATTTGATTATCAAAAGTGCAAGTTTTGTTTGTTTGGATTTTTAAAAAAATATTGAATTTTTTTTTTTCAAAATTCTATATCTCAAAAACGGGTTAATATTTTTTTACGAAATTCAAATGTAGAGCGTATATTTACAAACACTGAACAACTGCATACCAAAAATATTTTTAGAACAAAATTGAAAAATTTTATATATAAAAAATTAGTTTAAAAAAAAAGCGCTATAACGATTTTCGAAAAAAAAATTTGGAAAATCAAGGGCTTTTTTATTTATAAAATGGCATTTAAATTTTTGAAGACAAACTTATTTTTCAGGTAAAATTTTGAATCTTAAATAAGTTTTTTTTTTAATTATTTTAACTGTATTGAATGTAACCCCCTCCCAAAAAATTTAAAAATGGAGGTTTTTTCGACAAATCAAATGGCATTTATATTTCTTGAAGACAAACTTATTTTACAGATATATTTTTAAATCTTATATACATAGATACTTTTTTAAACAGACTCTTTGAATACAGGAGCAAGTTCGTGCGACCCAGTCGTGCATTTTATTTTGAATTGAATATTAAGTTTTTTTAACTACCTACTCGTAAGTCTTGTAAAACATTTTAATCTGTAGTTGTGGAATAATTTTGTGTGTGTATTAACCACATGTTTCATGAGCAAATTCCAAAGTACACAAGTGAATAATATTAATATTCGACATATGGATGAAAAATAAACATTTTAATAAAATATTCAACATTCTTTGTTGAATTCTGCAGAACAAAATAGTTTTGTTTTATTGCTTTATTTGATTTTAGGTAATTCATTTAAATAGGATGTATTTCCATAGAAAAGGCAAATGAACATACAATCAAATACATTTTCTACCAACAAAACATACAACAGCACCAAAGAAATTAAGCTTTATTCCTAGAATCATTATGATCAATGAGACGTTGGAGTTGTCAAAGGTCGCAAAACAATTTTTCCCGCGACTATTTAAATTTTAAATTTTTGTATAAAATAAAGTAAACGAACAATTCAGAAATCTCATTTAACAAATGAATTAAAATAAGCTCTCTCGTTTAGCTAAAATAATAAATACAAAATTCTTCAAATTAAAGTTTTAACACCAAAATCGCAAAAGTGCTAATGTCGAGCTCTAACAAGAGACCTCCTTTGGAAATGTGACTGGAGCAATTAAACGCTAATAAAAAAAACAAATTGTGATACCATGTCGGTGGCTGAATTGTCTGTGCCTGCGCTAGAAAAATTACTCGTTACCCTGCTTGAAAAAAACTATCCGATCTTCTAAAAAAGAAGGACTTTGATTGTATGTTTCAGCAGATACAAAGTCTACAAACTTAAAATGAACTTCTTTCTAATGAAGTGTTGGCTGTCAGAGAAAAAACATAATTTTGGAAAGGAAAATGGACTACATGGAAAAGACAAACCCAATCACATAATTTTTTCTATACCAAACAATTTGAAGGAGAACGCATCTGAAACAATTAATCGATGCTCGAGTCAAATTTTAGACCGCCAAGACATAACCTTCGAAGACGTCACAGAGCTTCCTTCAAGAGAAAGTCAAACTCGGTTGCTTGTGAGAACTGGAAACAACAAATTAACCTCACAAATCTTCAAACATTCCGGCAGGCTGAAGGGATCTGGTATTTACATACATAAATCCTGACTACACACGAGATGAGCAGAGAAAATGTCAAATCTTGTTGCAAATAAAACACGCTATCAAGAAAAAACATCCATCGGCTAATCCCCTGGTCCGTGGTCTCAAACTGCAAATAAGCAATAAAACCATAAACACCGCACATGATGGAAAACTTTATTGTGATAATCAAGATGGGATGGAGCATGGAGGTACTGAGGGAGATGTTTGGAGAACTACAACTTGATGAGTATAAAAAACAAACAAATAAATCAAATCTTTTGGATACTCAAGTCAACTTGTCAAAAGAAATTCCACGATCAACAAACTTCATGTCAACGTCAACAGCAGCTGTCACTGTCATTCCAGGGATGTCACCAACTATGCCACCTGGCAGCCACCATGAAAAACAATGAAAAAGTGTTGCCGTCTGTCAAAAAGCAAGTAGTACAAAAAAAAATAGTATCTATCGTAAATAGTAGCGAAAAAAATGAAATTATAAATATTAACACTTATTAGCTTATACTGTTGCTGGGCTTAGTAACAAATTATTATTATTTGTAGATTTTTTCAATTTTGTAAAAACACATGATATACATACATATATTTTCTGCTCAAAACATTTATAACAAGCGAAAAATTTGAACATAACTCTAAATATTTCTCTGGATATGAATTGCGTTGGGTATCAGCAGTAGAATTAACTAAATTTGGAAGAGCTAGTGGTGGACTTTTATGCGGTTTTAAAAAAGACAAAATTAACGCTATTTTTGTAGATGTCAACAACATACCTTGTGTTAAAATAATACGCACAAACTTAACTTTTTATGTAACATCTACGTACCTTAATTGTAATAATTGGGAAAATGACTTTGTTGCGTTAGAAGATGTTTTAAACTTTTCGCTTGTCCAAAATGTTTTTCTTATAGGAGACGTTAACGTCAGAGTTGGTACAAACCAAATTATTCCAGCAAACATCCACCCGAATTCAATACCCCCCGAGATTCGTGAAACTCGATCCTCTAAAGATAAAACAATTAACAAAAATGGACGTGTGTTTTACGATTTATGCTAAAATCATGATCTGTTCATCCTTAACGGTTGCTACAATAATGATAGAAATGGGGAGTTTACTTTTATAGGGGGAGCAGGAAAATCAGTGATTGACTTTTGTGCTGCAGCGGTGGAATGGAGGAATCATATTTTGTCTTTTAAAGTTGACTCGCAGATTTTTTCTGATCACATGCCCTTGGTTGTACAATTTACACTAAGCTAAATAATATCAAAGAATTGAAAGGATCTAAGCTTATTTGCGGATCAAACTTGAAAGCAAGTGTTTTAGCCAATTATTTCAAAAATTTACTCAATCCTGATCCAATCTCCAATCATTTTTCTTTTGCGGAACCTTTTATTTTAGACCAAACTCTCGATTGTCAAATTTCAATAATAGAAATCCAAACTGCATTGCATTACACAGCGAATAACAAAGCGCTCAGAAAGAATAAGCAATGAGTTTTACAAAAACGCGTCTGTTGATTTTTTGTATGAAATCCTTCACCTTTTTAATAATATTTTCAATACCGGAAAGATTCCACAAGCTTTTCAAGATTCTCTGGTCTATCCAATTTTTAAAAAAGGCGATGTTAACCTAGCAAATAATTATAGAGGGATATCGTTTATGAATTCTATTGCGAAGATATTTGCATTTGTACTCCTTAGCCGCATCAACATTTGGCCATCAAATAATGAAGTGCTTAGTGAATACCAATCTGGTTTCCGTAAAGGCTACTCCACAGTTGATAACATTTTCACCTTAAACTCAATTTCACATGATCTCGTAAATAACTATTTTAGTGATGAATACAGTACAAGAGAAATTTAGTTAATCTGCAAAGCAAGAAGTGAGCAACTTAATTTAAACGGCTCACCTTATAAGGGTGCATCCACTACACATTGCACCCTTTGCAATTTGAATTCAAAAGAAGATACTTTTCATTTTTTATCAATATGCCTAGTTTATAATGAACTTACGGTCCTCTACTTTGGAAAACCTAATCTAACTATGGAGCAAACTTTGATAATTTTAAATGGCGAAAATTGGAAAAATCTATCCAATTATCTTGAAAAATCAATCTGTTACAGAGAAATGATTATAACAGAATTTTCTTAATACTTAAATTAAAAATAGTACAATCATATATCATGTTTTTTCTAATAACTGTTATATATTATTGTTGTATATTATTTATTATTTTAAATAACTGAAACTTTGTTTTAATTAAACTAAAAGTCTTTACATAAGCTTAATTTTTAATGAGTTCAAATACCCTTTATTTTTTCTTTTAGTCAAACTAAAAGCTCTCCATTTTTTTAATCTTGAATCCAAGTTTTACTTAACTCTAATTTTGTTTTTGCCAAACTAAAAGCTGTTAATTCTTTTACCTAAAAATTATGTATTAAATATTAAGTAATTTATTTTTGTTTTAGCTAAACTGAAAGCCCTATTTGCATCTTTATATAATTTTTGCAATTGTTCATTTACATTTTGTTAAATAGTGAACATTTTCTTAGAACATAATTTGAAAATACATAGTCAATCTGGCAGACGGCATTGCCACCGCCAAAACACTTTCATTACCAAATTTATATTCCAATCAAATGTAACCGAAACTATTGTATTTAACAATTTTAAGTAATAAAAATCTTTATATCCGATCAATGAAACAAACATTAATTGTTGTAAGTAAACTTAAATGCAACAAAAATGTCTAAATTTGTATTTGTCGAAAGTTCTCTTGGTTAAAAACAGGCACTCTTGGTCATTTGCATTTTGTATTAAGTAAGTTAATTCTTAATTTCTTTAAGTCCTAACTTCCTAGTTAAAAAACCAAACCTAGTTCTGTTTTTTTTTTGAAATTTTGAGTTTGAAGAAAAAAACAAGACTATCTTGATATGGAACCCCTTCAAGCAAACAACAAGATCTTGAAATAGATACACTCGTATATTATGACTCCAGGTCAAAAATAACTAGGTGATACAACAGAAATAATTTGTTGTGGTTTCATAATTAACTATCTTCTCTTCCTACACCTACACGTCCCTTCTTATATAGGTTCATACATCTTGATAAAAGAAGATAATGAAGGTCTATTTTCAGAGTTATATTTTGATACATATATGTATGTGTATTTATTCAAGTGGGTATATAACCGAATTCTAATTTTTGTTAATTAACTTCAAGACATGTTTTTGTTTTTATCTTAATATATATGTGAATATACACACAACACTTTGGTACATATTTTATCCTTAAATACCTATACCAAACATTTATATATCGATAAACATACATATAAGTATGTATGCATAACCTAGTTATATACTTTGAGCTTAAATGAAGGTCCGAATCCCATCACAATTTCTCTTTCAATTTGCACATCCTATCTTAATTAACTACTAATCCCTAATAAATAGCTGAATATCCTTTTTTTCGTCTTAACATATGCTTCAACCGCAAATCCTTGGAGGACGACGACTACGAAGAAAAAGAAAAAAAAAATTACTCACACGCATCGCATACACAACACATATGTACATTGTACATATCTATCTATACAACTTAACCAGTCCTAATCTCTTATTTGATATAATTGCCATGATATATACCTACATGCGAGAGTATGTCTATAAGGATATACCATGCTAATGGCATATAGCTAGTTAGGAAAAAAGCACGACTTACTTCGAATCATGTACTCAATCATCTTAGCCTATTATAGAGAATCCATATGCTGGCTGTGTGATGGTGGTGGCGGCGGCGGCGGTAGAAGATAAACCTAGTGTCTCAAGAACATGAACCATATACAAACCAGAGCTACCAGCCAGCGCCAGCGAGAAAAAGAAAAGAATAAGGACGAACAAATCCTTAGACATTTAAATCCCTTGTCAGTGTGCCGAGGAAACATCTAAGAATGTCATTATTTCCAGATTGATTCGTAATTCATTGTAAAAGGCTTTGTTGCTAACCATTTTATTCGAAGCTTTTCGAAGCTAAGATGAAGAAGAAGACGCAGATGAAGATGAAGACTAAGAAGAAGATTTGAATATGTATGTATGTATTGGAATAAGGATCTGTGTCCCTAGGACACGTTAGATATGAATGAGTGTGTATGAAATGCAAAAGATGCAAAAATGAGCATTATGCCAAACCACGAAGAAAATCAAAAAACAAAATGAACCAAAACAAAGTAAAATAAGACGACGAACAAGAAGATGAACAAAATAGAAAATAATCAATTTCCCAGGATACGTTATAAATATTAAAAGACGATTGTAAGGCAACTGAGAGAGGAGTAAAGGAAAAAGGAAGAGGTGTAGGCGATGCTTTCTCTTCTTTTTCTGATATTCTTCTTTTGCGTTTGTTTCTTTTTTTCCACTTTTGCATCTTCTTTCATTTTACAGTTGAAAGGATCTCTGCTTTGGACGACGACGACTCAGCGAGCTTTGCTCCACTTAGGTTCGTTCGCTTGCTCGTCTGTCTGTCTGTCTGTCTATCTGTATGTTGCTTATGCTTACTCAAGCTGCTCCTGATATTCCTCTTCATGATGTTTCTTGATATCTGGATGATGTTGATTTTCTCAGGAGACATAAGCACACAGAAGGTTCGAGCTTCCTTTCTTTCAATTTGCGCTTGGTTAGACTTAATTTTGTAATATCTTACTTTCATCTCCACCACCCACCATTCTGCGCCATCCCTTGCCTTCCTATCACACAACCCATCACCCATCACGATACAACACGATGAAGATGAAAATGAAGATGAAGACGATGACGACGACAAGGAAGAATGAATATCTGGGATATTTGTGGGGATATTTTACTCGTGGAGGACTAATCTCAGATTGGTTAATATTTAATGTCAGACAATAATTTGTTGAATGGCTTAGGTAGGTATGTGTTTATTTATTATATATATTTTGTGTTTCTTCGAATTTAATTCATTCATTCGCATATATCCTTTAGGGGGATAAACCGTTAACGTATATATTTGTAGGTACAAAAGAAAACAAAAATTATACACAAAGTTGTTCTTATAATGAGGTTCAAGGATAATAAAGATTTTTTCCCTTGTTGTTGTTCTAACTGCCTTTATTATTGCATGACTTCAGATATACGCATATGTGTGTAAGTCAAAGGTGCGTAATAAGAATAAGTAATAACTTACATAAAACAGCATTTCAAGGAAAACAATAAAATGTAATACTTACAAAATTTAACAAAATATATGGGAACACAAAATGTACCTGGAATTAAAAGAAAGAAAGAAAGTAATATTAATTTGTTGTAGAAATAATAATACGAGTATATGAATTTATATTTGTATTATATTAAAAATTCGGAATAATCCTAAAATGTTTCCTTTATAGGGTTTGATCATATCCCTTGTAAATCCCAGGGAAACGTTAAATTTCAACTGGAAAACTCAGATACAAATATTCGTGTATCTATTCTATTATTAAAATTCACAGTACAGTTTTATCTTAAAAAGATGTATTCTCTTTAAACTATAATGTAAAAATTGTACACTGAGGCGTATACTTACCTTTTTATTCTTTTTTTTCATTCTATACATTGTGCAAGAAACTATATTGAACTTAGTTATTAAAGACTGTTGAGCTATATTTTTGTTTCTTTTTCAAGGCAAAGGAAGTTTTAAAAAAGCGCTAGAAGGTACTCCGACCCTTTAGGCGTATTCGAGAGGAACTTTTGTAGTACATTTTTTGGTATGCGACGGCCCGCGTGGCATACCATATGCTTGCGTAGATCAGGCCCGAAGCTTTGAGGTGAGGAACTTCATTGCGTCGTTCGGTTCGCTATCGGGAAAAATGGAACGACTGAATGAAGCCAGGACCGGATCCCTGTTTCGAGCCAGTGATGATAATTATTTCTATTGACTTGGGTATAGTTTTAAAAGTGTTCGAATAATAAGACCTTCTTAACTTTCAAAATGAAAAAGGAGACCATCCAGCCTCTCAGATGTCAGAAGTCTGAGATACAGAACCAATAAAATAGATTTTTATCAATCATAACTCTTAAACTTAAAAAATCGGATCTATGGTCCCAACAAAATAGCGTTATTTATGTACATTGCACAAACAATCAATAACTCTCAAAGCTATGAAGAAGAAGTGAAAGTGCGACATGGTGAGTGTTTATCTAATCTATGCCAAAAAGCCAACGAATTTAAGGAAACTTTAAGCCTGCATTTGACACGGTATTACTTAATCAAGCCCTTGCAGGTCAACGAAATATCGCCTACTGTTGAAGTCTCAATTTAATTTGAAGTAGCAATCCTGTAGAAACTATAGTAAACTTCATAGCCATCTAGTGATTTTTGTTTAAATCATAGGTTGCTTTGAAACTGAAAATTTTTTTGCGTTCAAAATATTGACAGAAAATCAATATTTTACCTTCAGTGAAAAAAGAGTCATTTTAGGCTTGAAAAACGTTACGAAATATTGAAAACTAATGATTTTTAAAGTGTGTACTGTGCAGCTCAAGTAGATCGTTTTTGAAAGAGAATGTATTGGTCAAAATGAAGTAAACCCACTATACGTTAGTGTTTACCAAAAATGTTGTGATATTAGTATTTTAGTGGACAAGACTTAGAATCCCCATCATTGTAATGTGTACACAGACTAGAACGTGGGTGCTTTAGCTGCGAGTGTGATATTAAATTCACATACTCATCTCAACAGCTCAACACTTTACGCACTAATCTTCGGAGAACCTAGATGCGCCAAATAAGTTTCTGAATAAGTATGCAAAACCTCTCTTGAAAAATAATTTAGATGCACCAATTTTAAAGAAAGAAGTTTTTATATCGATAAACAACCAAAAGGATGGAAAAGCTGCTTTGGTTTTTAACAGGCACTATTGGTCTTTTGCATTTTGTTTTAAATAAGTTAAGTCTTAGTTTCTTTAAGTACTAACATCCTAATGAAAAATCAAACATGGTTCTGATTTAAAAAAAAAAATTGAGTTGAAGAAAAAAACAAGACTACCTTGATTTTGAACCTTTTTAAGCAAACAAAAAAGTTTTGAAATAGATACACTCATATATTATGACTTCAGGTCAAAATTAACTAGGTGATACAACAGAAATAATTTGTTGTGGTTTCATAATTAACTATCTTCTTCCTACACCTCACCTATACCTACAATCTTACAACCAGAAGGATGGAAAAGCTGTGGGCTCAGGTGGTATACCCGCTACAGATATGGTACAGATACTCTTGTTGTAACTCATAACTAAATCAGATCTTTGAGAAAGCTCATTTTTGAACTCGTCTTATAAAATATTTAAATCGATCCTGGTAAGGCGTTCAAGCTTAGTGATTTCAAGCTGGCGATTGCTGACCCGTAACTATCGAGAAATAAGAAACAATTTGCATTTTTCGTTGATTTTAAAGCTGTTTTCGACACCGTAGATCGAAATGCCCTGTTTTATACAAGACTACCAAAGCAGCAGTCCAAGTTTGTTTGTAGCCTTCATCTACACAAATATTATAAAGAGGAAATATTTGTATTTCTGTATGTAACGAATAAAATCAAAAAGTACTGGACCGATTTTAATAATTCTTTTTTAATTAGAAAGCTACATTATCACTGAGTAACATAGCTTATATTTAGTACTAGATTACAATAGAAATCTTTAAAAATTCCTATTAAACTGAAGGTGTACAAAATTAGCCATAAAATGTCTCTGCGAAGAGTATTAATGATAGGACAAAAAAAATGTTTTCTTATTTAGTGATTAATGGTATTTTTAATTACCATGCTTATAATCGCAATCGGTTATAATTTATGCGGCGAAAGCGTGGGGGTCGGAAATATGAACAAGTGGAAAAACTGCTCAGATTTTACACAAAACGGATTTTCCACCTTCCTTCGAGTAGGCCAAAGTACATGATCAGACTAGATAAGAATAAGAATCTCCAAGAGAGAAACTACTTCTTAACTACATTTCTCACCGCGAAGACTTACCGATTCTATGCAACCTGTGCAACTTGAAAGAGCGTGAGGATGTTTTTCATTTTGTTGGACGATCTGCGAGATTGAGAGAAATAAGAAGACGTACGCTAGGCAGTGACTTTCTTTCAAATAATGAAATTATAAGCCTTCTAAAGGAAATGGATGCCACAAAGTTATATGCATATTGCAAAAGAGCACTTAAATATAGACATCAAATTTTAAATGAAACGTTTCCATCTTAAACTGCACTTTTTTCTCTTTTTAAATTTATATAAAGCTTTAATTTTAGTTGTCAATTAGGCAGACAACTAAATGCCATACATTATATTGATTATTATTGATTATTATGTATTAACCAAATTATTGTTGAAATGTATGTTTAAATAAAATGAACCTTATCTAATCTAATCACTAACCTTTATAGAGTTCTGAACAAAGATTTGGGAATATTCGCTACAGGGTCCCCTTGTCTTAGCAAGACACATGATTACTTCGCAGTTTTGGCCTTTAGTTTCAGCTTGAACTGGACAACAGTTCTTAGTAAATTTTTTGAAGTTATCTTTACTTCTCACTTTAATGTCAAGGAGCCAAAGTATCCATTGAGAATAAACGTTTTGTGCCTTTTTTATGTCAAAATGAGGCTGGAAACAAGGTTTTAGTTAACAGTGGTTGTTTTGGAGTCATAAAATTGATTTGACCCTAATTTCATTAACATTACTATCCCAAAATTATTTAACTACCTAAAACTAATACTAACCAAAGGAGTCTAAAAAGACGAGGAATAATACTGGCCAAAGCAGTCTGAAACGAGGTCTTAGAGAATTGGAGTGACAAAATGCAGTATTGCGAAGTTCCATAATTAATGGGACTATCATTTTTCTTTAAATAACTTATACAACTGATCCGTTTGGTTTTATTAATTCAAGACTTATCAATATTGTAGATGTCCTTTTTTGTGATTAGTGGAATTATAGTTTTTCGTCGGCTTTTTTGGTCACTATAATTTTAGCAATGAAACAATTACGTTACATTAACTTTCCCAACGTTTCGGCAGGGGTTGCTGCCTTCTTCAGGGGAACTTTATTAACACATTGTTGAACTTTATTAAATCATTGTACCAGCTGATAAAGGTAACGTCACAGTCGCTATGAAACGTAAAGATTATGAAGATAAGATGGTTGAATTATTGGCTGACCGCAACACCTACAGAACAATAAGGAATAATCCAACAACAACACTTCAAACGCGAAACAATGACATAGTCAAATGGCTGAAAAAAAAACAAATGTATTGACGATAGAGAGAAAGCAAAGATGACCACTTACACCACAGAGCTCCCATCCATTTATGGATTGCCAAAAATTCATAAAACAGACATGCCACTGCGACCGATTACGTCATCCATGAATGTACCATGCTACGAGCTATCTAAGTATGTTGGAAAAATTTTACAGTGCGTGACAACAAATTCAAGCTTCTCTATAAAAAATTCGTTTGAATTTGTTGAAAAAGCAAAGAATGTAAAACTAAGTCAAAATGATGTTTTAGTCTCGTTAGTTTCATTGTTTACTTATATCCCTGTTCAACTGGCTATCACCATTGCCAAGAAGAAATGGGATATAATAAATAAAAGCACAAAGGTCGCACAAAACAAATTTATTGAGATTCTAGACTTTTGTCCTAAAGAAAACAATTTTTTTCAATACAAAGACACTATCTACAAACAAATTTTTGGGATGCCAATGGGCAACCCACTATCTCCGACTATTGCAGATCTGGTTTTGGACCACGTTTTAGACGAATGTTTAAATAACATTGAAGAAAAACCTGTGTTCATAGCAAAATAATGTTGACGTCATATTTGCAATAATAGACAAAGTACTAAAAATTCTAAACGGATTCCACCCAAAAATTTAATTCACAATTCAAAATGAATTCAACAAAACAATATCGTTCTTAGATGTAAAAATCTACCGTGAAGAAAATCGTTTGCTTTTCGACTGGTATCAAAAACCAACAGCATCTGGAAGACGAGAGAAAACGAGAAAAAAGTCATCAAAATTTTAAGTGATAATGGTTATCCTTCTACCATAATTCGAAGCCTCCTTTTAAAACACAAAATGCAAATTCCACGAGAAAATATTGATGAACCCCTTAGAACGCATCACAAAACCATGGTTTACGTCCCAACTTTATCCGACAACTTCAAAAAATCTATTTCCAAAAAATTGACAGAGGTTCGCCTTGCTTTTAAATCAAACAAAACACTTGACCAATGTTTTACTAAACTCAAGATGAAACCTGATAAGGACAAACAAACAGATGTGATCTACAAAATTAACTGCAATGGTAAATCAAATGAACCGTGCAACCTGTGTTATATTGGGACCACAAAACAACTTCTTAGACAACGCATCTCGAATCATAAGTCCGACATAAAACTAAAAAATTCTGAGAAGACAGCCCTGGCCAGTCACTGCATTGTAAGCGGTCATTCTCCAAACTTTGAAGGCGTGGAAGTTCTACAGACGGAGAAACATGTTTCGAAACGATACACGTTAGAAACATTACATATTCTCAATAACAAAAACAACATGAACCGAAAACAAGACACACAAGAAACAAAACATTTCTGCTGTATATTGCTCTCTTCTTTGTTCTTAAATGTAAATTGTGCTTTATTCAATTTAGACTTAACTTCATTCTTCGAAGTTCTAATTATATTTATAGTTTTATTTTTTATTTATATTAATTAATATAATTAATATTAAATTTTGTTTTACATATCTTTCTTGAGTGAGTAAACTTTAATGTATTTGTATCCCATTGATCTAACTAAGATTATTTGTATATTTTTTGTGTTAATAAAGTTCCCCTGAAGAAGGCAGCAACCCCTGCCGAAACGTTGGGAAAGTTAATGTAACGTAATTGTTTCATTGCTAAAATTATAGTGACCAAAAAAGCCAACGGAAAACTATAATTCCATTAATCACAAGAAGTACACAAATTGGTCAATAAATTAACTCAATATTGTAGATAACTTATAAAAAAAAGTCTTACAGAGTTTTAAAACTTCCTAACATAAATTACCAAAAACTATTTTAAAGGAAAATAAACCTTCAATGTATTAGATAATTTTATACTGACTGATTTTATATGGACTTGTGTTGGCAATTAATGAAATATTTAAATAAAGAACAAAATGTGATGAAAAACATGGTAAAGTAAGTTAACACCTAATTGCAGATAATTTTAGACCAATTTTCTACTTGCCATTTAAAGTCTTTTTTATTTAATTGATGTCTGAAACAAAAAAAAAAACAACAACATTTTGGTCTAACTTGAAAATAAGCATTGCCTCATCATCTAAATATATGTATATGCTTTACATGTTTAAAAGTTTTCTGTACTCAAAAATAAGTCTATTTTTTTTTTTGTTCAGCTTAAAGTCAAAATTAACCCTTGAGTTCTTTTTGAAACTTTATGTGTTTGAGTATACTCATAGGCAGTAATATAACTTTTTTTTGTATCTTATACATTCTATACGTATATTTTATGAAAACATAATTTCCCTTAACTCCAAACTCCTTCTTAGAAAATGTTTATTTCCTGCTTGAAAATCATATGTATGGAACATACTAAACACACTTATACATACATACTTTAAATTCCTTAAGCCGTATTTTTTTATACTTCTTCATATTATAAAACGAAAATATATCGCTGATGGTGGTAGACTCTATAATAGCTTTTCCAGGAAGCTACTTAGCGTCAACTTATCCAGACGGGTTAAAAATCCCCCGAAAATGGTTTTAGAGCCTTTGGTAGAAGAAACATATATATATGTATGTATGTATGTATGTAGGTATTTTTTTTTTTCATTTCCCTCAACCCCATGAAAATGGTCGCGGGATGTGTTTTTTCTTTTTCTTCCTTTTTTCCTCTTCCACATAAATTTTGTTAGTTCAAAATTGTTAATATGAAAAGGTATGGTTTCCTTATCCTTATGGGGAAGTATGTTTTTGAGGTATATCCTTATCCATCCATACGTTATAAAATTCCCAAAGGTTAAATTGTGTGGGTTTGATGTATGAATGTGTGTGTGTGTCTTTGCTCATATGGATGAACACACATAACAGTATGCATGCTTAGATCCGGAAACCGTCAGTTATTTCTTGCTGTTTTGCTGTTATTCTAGCTGCAAACCAGAAGGCAAAATATACATATATTTTTGATCCTTGAAGCTTGAAGCTTGGGGTGGTTGGTTAAGGCAACAGGTTTAAGTTTAGGGATTGTATTTTTTCTCATATGCAAGTAAGAAAAACAATTTTCTCCGTTTTTGATTTGAGGTTTGATTGTTACTTTTTCAGTTTTTTTTTTTTTCTAAACAAAACCCACGAAATCCTGTTTTATATTTAAATTTAAGGATATTTCATGGCCATAGTCAAAGTGATAGTCCTTATACTTTATGGCTTAAGAATGAAGTGAACATAGAATACAATTTTCCATATTATATTTATGAATCCTTATGCATTTTTTCCTTAGCGAACGCGTTCTGATACAAAGACCTTCAGAATCAAGGATATTCACATTATTCCATCCTGTCTGCGCTATATGTCCATATAGGTATACACATTCTGACTAGAAACTAAACTAAGCTTGTTGGGAAAAAGGAAAGGATATGAGCGGAATCGAACAACAAATTGAAGCAAATGTCTGCAATTGAAAGTTTCCATGTGTGACCATAACGACTTGGTTAGCTTTGTTTTTTTTTTTTATTTTTTCAGAAGTCCTCTGTTCTATCTTTGCCATGATGATGCAGAAATCAAAAAACCTCGTTGCCTTGATCACTTGGAGGATTTTTTTCCAAAGTTGGTATTTTCCCTTGTCCTTGGCAGGGCAAAGAAAAAAAATCAGAAAAAGAACAAAATAAAATGTTATTCATGTCCTGTGCGGGTTGGGTTCTTCGAAGCCGTTTTTTTAGTGTGCTCCTATACTAAACTCAAACCAACCAACGACGACGTGGCTATGTCATATCCTCTACACTATTTCCTGTTTGAACTTTTCTGTATACCTATGTGTAGGTTTATGGATGTAAAAAAAAATGCATCATTCTGTATCCTTTCGTATCCTGATGGCCTTAGCTTTACTATGGCAATGGCTTAACCGATGTGGAGAGCGAGGTATGAGATGCATGCTAACCGGGAGAATATTGTTGACATAGAGGCAAGCTTACTTGCCTTGCCGTCAGGAGGCTTGGTTGGTTATGGAAGCAGGCTAGAAAATAAAAACGAGGCATGAATGTAAAATTGCGGTGTATATGTTTTTATTTCGCTCTGATGCAGGAGTGTATCGCAATGCATAAATATATGAACTGGAAATTGAAGTTGTATAGTTAAAATTCATATGGGTATGGACTTTTTTATGGACTTTGAATTGAAAAATAACAAAAACAACAACCACACCACACAAACAAAAATGTAAAAAAAATATCTACACAGACGTCTGTCATATTTGGCGCGACATGGCTTCAGAAAATATCCTTTTTTAGTGACTTGTAATGTGTGGTTATGGCGGTCGTTAGGTGTAAGTATAGTATAAATGCGAAATAGAAGTGAAATAATATTCTTGCGAATCAGATTTTTAAATAAGAATGAATCATCTGTTAATACAAAATTTAAGTATACAAATAAATATAAAATAAGAATTTAAGAACATCAGTTAAAGGTAGATGATTTTAAGTTCAACGAAAATAATAATTTGTGTGAATTTACTTATTATTATGAAGTGCATCCACGAGAGTTCTATAGTTCCTGAAATATTAATGTTTGATTTTAGGCGAAAATCCAATTTGACAAAACGATAAGCTGTATGTACTTCGCGTAGCATAAACATTTTCGAAATAGGAAATTAAAATATTTTTAAAAGTTATCAACCGTATTTCCTAAAAAAATCAAATACTTAAGAAAATTGTTGTTTTGAGTAAACAAACTGAAAAGAATAATGGGAAACATTGCCTCAAATAATAATATGAAATAAGTCAGACCAAAATTTCTTTTGGTGACATTGACCATGGTGTATGTGATGGTTACATAAGAAGTTGTTGGCGATGCACAATGAACATACCGGGAATATTGAGAGGTACATGTTTGATGCAATTGACCCTCATGGATAAAAGAAAGGGTAAATCTCGCTCCAACGATGCAAGACAATGTTTTCGAAGAATTATATTCCGCGATTTTTTAATAACTATTGTTCCGATCATGCATTGCCGTTGAAGATCCACATTTCGAATTAAAAAACAAATATAAAAAGCTGAAATTGATCAGAAATGTCAGTAAGCAGGCAATAATAACAATGAGAAAGAGTGTGGGAAACAAAACAGAGCCCTGGGGCACACCAGCTTTTATTTTTGGTTTTTATAGATTTCAACCGATCCAATACTATTTTTAGTGAACGTGTAATACATTCGGCGTGCGTACTTTTTTGACTTTTCGTAGTTTGTTCACAAGTTATCACCGGTATGAAAAAGTCAAACAACATGTTTCTGATCAGCTAGTTTTATAAAGACCAAATCCTTCTGTTTTTTTAGCGACAATTTGTGTTTGCCGGTCATATGGTTTAAACTTGACATCAATGTTAAAAAAAAGAGGCTTTGATGCGGCCCACACTGATAACTTCCCATTCCGTCTGTGGGTTTGTCTTGCTTAAAAGTTTGTCTACATGTTTCAATTTTTACCAAATTTGCGTACTATTTTTTGTAGATTTTATTTTTTTTATGAAAAAACGGACTGTTGGATTTTTATAAAAAATTATACTGAATATCGAAAACAATATTTTCTGTGAAATGAAATAAGTTTGAAGCCAATGTTTGTAATTTTTGAAAAGCTATTTGAGTCGAAAGTAAATTTTTACCAAGTTTTATTATTGTTTTTATTTTGTAAAAAAAAACAGTCAACAATATTTCTAATATTTTTGATATTTCGTCGAGAAATGTCAAAATTTTCAATTTGACAAATCGGACCCATTACAATAACTTCCTATGGGAAGTTAAAAAAAACATTTCATTAAATATGTAAGCCCTACATTTTAAGATTCAGTACTCACCCACGGCACCAATGGCCGTGGGTGGCCCAAGAAAATGGGTAGTAGGGATTACGTACCGCCTCCCTGGAAAGATTTTTAGCTTCCCAATTGAAAATTTTGACATTTCTCGACGTTTCAAGGTCTCTAGAGTCGAAATAAAAGATTTTTAGAAAGATGTCTGTGCGTGCGTGTGTATGTACGTTCGTACGTCCGTACGTCTTTATGTCCGTACGTTCGCGACGTACGAACCAGAAGAGATATTGACTTCGAATTAATTTTGTTATACAGAATACAGTGCAGAAAGATGCAGTACAGGTTCTTAAGAAAATTGCGTTGGTGGTTTTGTTACCATAGCAGTTTAAAAAAAGGTGAAATTTTGGTTAACCCTAAATATCTCATAAACCAATGACGCTAGAGACTTGAATTAAATTTTATGTTAGATATTGTAACGTGATACAAAACAAATATATTTTTGGAAAAAATCGAATTAACGATTTTTTTTATGAATCAAAAAAACTGAAAAAAAAAATGTTGTCACCTTGAAAATTTTCAAAATAAAAATGGTTTAATCTCCAAAACAATTTTGTGCAACGAAAAATAACGTTTTTTGATATCAGGTAAAATTTTGAGCAAAATCGAAATGGCAATTTTTTTTATAAAAAATAAAAACCTAAAAAAAACATTACTCAAAGTTAGTAAAAATTATTGATTTTCGACTGAAATATCTTTTCAAAAATTTGAGATTATGGCTTTGTTGGGTGAGGCCCTAGTTCACACAGGACTGTAGTGTAGCACCACCTTAAGTAAGTAAGTAAGGCTTCCAACTAATTTTATCTTATAAGAAATATTGTTCTGAACATTCGATATAATTTTGAGAAAAATCGAATTGACGGTTTTTTTATAAAAAAAAAATTAATAAAAGTTAGTAAAAATTGATTTTCGACTCAAATAACTTTTCAAAACTTTAAGAAATTGGCTTTAAACTCATTTAATTTTTTTTAAATATGGTTGTCAACATTCAGTAACATTTTGAGAAAAATCGAATTTATATTTGTTTTACAAAAATTAAAAACATAAAAAAAAATATATAAAAGTTGGTAAAAATTGATTTCGACTTAAATATCTTTTGAAAACTTTGAGATATTAGCTTTAAAATAATTTTGTCTTATGAGAAATATTGTTTTCAACTTTCAGTAGAATTTTGGGAAAAATCGAATTGACAGCTTTTTTTACAAAAAAAAAACCTAAAAAAAAATTAATAAAAGTGGTTAAAAAAAGATTTTCGACTCAAATATCTTTTCAAAAATTTAAGATATAGGCTTCAAATTAATTTTATTGTATAAAAAATAATGTTTTACATTCAGTTATTTTTTTTACAAAAATCTAACAGTCAGTTTTTTTTTTTATAAAAAATTAAAATCTAGAAAAAATAGTACGCAAAATTGGTAAAAATTGATGTTCGGTTCGCAATATCTCGTGAATAATAGAATATATTGACTGCAAATTAATTTCATTCATCCAATTTGTATTTGTTTATATTAGAAATAAAATCTTTTAATAAATGCTAAAAATTGTATTTCGATCAAAAATCTCGTTAACCAAAATAGATTTTGAAATCTAACTATTTCATCATATGCAAAATATTGTTGGTAATTTTTAATTTTTTTAGAATAATTTAACTGATAACTTTTTTAACAAAACACTAAAACCTACAAACCTTTTAAGCAAGACAAATCGACAGACGGGATGAGAAATTATCAGTGTGGGTCGCATCCCAGCCTCTTTTTTTTTTAATTTTCGTAAGAAATCCTTTGATTTCAAAACTAATCGAATTGCGTTAATGGATATGTTTATTTTTTATATATACAAACCAAATTTGTATTTTATTGTTTTCCACTTTGTTGCAAAAGGTACTAATTTTATCTGAGGACTGCACCAAAAACACAGTATGAATCCAGATCTATTCCAATCGCACTGCACAAATTCATCAATTTTTAACCAGTCGAAGATCCAGGCCGTTTCAAATAAACCATAAAGCTCATACAGTTTAGTTTTTTAAGCAAAGATTTCATCTTCAGATTTGTTAGAAATTTAATGATATTGACCAAAAAGAGGTTTGGCTGTCAAAAACAACTAATATCTTTGTAATAATCTTAAAGGTTTTCACTGAATTTAAAATTTGGAAAACTTTAGTAATGTTTTAATTTATTTTTATAAGATCTTTTCTGAGAGAAAAAGATTCTTCAGAAAGTACCTTGAATAAAATACCGCCAAAATTTATATTAAAATAATTTTAAATTCCTGAAACTCGCCGTTACTTAATTTGACGCACATTAATAGTGTAAGGCTTTCCTAAAGTTTGTTTTTCTTTCAAAATTGGTTATCTATTTAACAGCTTTAAGATATTTATTAAATGAAGAAATCAACTTTTTGAGGTGAATTTGCTTTGGATGTTCTATAGAATTGAGATTTAAACATGAATTTAAAAAAAAATATTAATGTCCCAAAAGCACCCAAAGTGCCACTTTCATTAAACTAATAGCAAATTGAAATAACAATAAACGTTTCATATCTATTGAATTAAAATAAAAGCTTTGAATCTATCGAGAGTTAAAGTGAGAATGAGAACTGATTCCGTAACGTGTAATTCGTGAGTGTCACACAATAGTTCCCTTCCAACTTACATATTTGCCTACCACAATTTTTATTTTTTATTTTATTAAATTGACGCTCATGGCTCTGCATATGATGTTTTGAGTAATGAAATTGACGACAAAGTTTTAACTTCACTGGTTTCACAGATGAAGATATCGTCGAGGCAATGCTGTCCATTAAATCAGGCGCGGTAGACATAGATGGGATCAATCCGAAGTTCTTGAAAATTGTACTTTTCAAAATAGCTTGCAGCCTTTAGTCCTTGAAAAAATTTTTGGCGTTTCGTCCGGGTGGAACTCACATGGACTCATCAGTTGACTGAGTGAGGCACCTTGTCAAGACGCAATTTTTCCAAAATTTCAGTTCATCTAACATAAGTTTTTATGCAAAAACTTACTACGAACTATATTCAACCAAGTTAAAATTTCTTTACATTTGAAGTTGAAAATTAAAATCTAATAAAAAATTTAAAATCTAATAAGAGATTATAGCTCAGGGCTTAGTTTATAGAGTTTTACATAACTCATTTATTTAATTCTATATTAACCAGTTCTGAGTATCCGAGAATATGGAAATATGCTAAGATACTTCCTATTACTATGACTTTAAACTGTGCTAACCCAGAATATAGGCCTATTGCTATCCTGCCATTCCTATCTAAAGTCTTCTAAAAACTACTTTTAAAACAGAAACAAGGGCACCTAACATACAATAGTTTGCTAGATACAAACCAATCCGGGTTTCGTGCAAAAAGAAACTGTAAAACGGAGCTTTTAATTGTTGTTGATGATATACGCAGAGCGATGGACATGAATAGTGCTACATTCTTAACGTTGCTAGATTTTTCAAAAACTTAAGTATGATTTCAAATTCTCTCGTTTTGCTGTGAAACTTCTGCACTCATACTTATCTAATCGACAACAATGCGTTGCTGTAGGAAATCAGACATCTTCATTTCTGACAGTCCCAGCAGGGGTCCCTCAGGGTTCTATTCTTGGACCTCTATTATTTTGACTATACGTTAACGAGCTTCCTCGACTGGTTAAATCTTGTAAAGTTTATATGTTTACTGATGACGTCCAATTATACTTGGACACTCCTGTAGATAGCATAAGAAATGCTATTAACTATGTTAATGAGGATCTAGTAGTTATACAACAGTGGAGCAAGAATAACCTCACCCTCAATCCAAGAAAATCTAAAACTTTGTGTATTTACAAACGCACCCTTGATAAGTCAAGCTTTCCACCAGTTCTGCTGGGTGGCTCAGTTATTGAATTTGTAACGTCTGCTAGAATTATTTTTAAAGAGCCTTTAACATGAAATCACCATGTAGCTTCTACAATTGGCAAGTTCTATAGTGCTTTGCGTCTACTGTGGACATCCCAAAGGTTTGTTCCTGTCAGTAGTAAGATATTGCTTGTAAGATCTCTTCTATTACCTATTTTGCTGTATGGGTGTGAAGTGTGCTGTTGCGTTGACTCAAATAAAAGGTGAAAACTTAATGTTATATACAACAACTTTGCCAGATACATCTTCAATATAAGATTTTAGGACCATGTTTCATATTATTCTAAACAAATAACGGTTTTGACTTTTGATTACCTTATAAAATTTAGAACTCTCATTCAGCTGCACAGTATTATACAGTCTCGTCAACCTGATTATTTGCACAACCGATTAATTTTTTTCAAATTTGCTAAGAACTGTTGTACTGATATAACCAAGATTTGCTTGCCTGCAGTCTGAACGTACATTTTTTGTCCATGCCACTCAATTATGGAACTCACTACTTATTACAATTAGAAGAATAATTAACACAAACGCATTCAAATATCATCTTTTAACGCATCTGCCCAATGATGCTTAGGGTTATAATTTATAAAAAAATTAAAAAAAAACAACAGCAAAAAAATAATAATTAAATATTGTTAACTATAATTTTAAAATTGTATTTTTAGTATCTACTAAATTTGAAATTCTCGAACGCTCTAACATATTTTATAAAGCCTTCACTTTAAATAGTAAGACCATGCCTTTCTGGACAATAGTGATCTAAAAGAATAATCTAATAGGAAAAACTGTCACCCTTGAAATAGTAAATACAAAGTTCAGATGCATTCACATTATGTTGCAACTTTGCCAGCCTCCCTTACATAACATTAAAGAACATTTTTCGCCGTGCTCAAAAACTTTGTATTGTTAAGTGTGTGACCCCCTGATTAAAATTCTGGACGCCCTTTTAAGTTTTCTTAATCAAAATACACGAAAACTTTAACCATTTTTTTTAAATGTCTACACTTTAGTGGCCTTTAATAGCACTACCTCACTAGTATAGAGTTTAATTCAGAATTGTCTTTAGAATCCTTTTCTACTTATATCTCGAAAACGATAGGACCTAAAGAAAACAAAACAGTTATAATTTTTCAGGTAATTCAAGTTTCTACTAAAAAAACTTTAGGACCATACTGCTAAGATTTTTTGTTTTTGAGATTGTTATTCGTGTATCTTGAAACAATTAACATTAATATAATTTTATTTAAAATATCCAAACTTTCGAATGCATTCTAATTTTTGTTTGTTTACTTGTTAAATTTAAAAATTAAAAAAAAGAAAATTAAAATGTTCAACATTCCTTAGGTAACCAACCTTTGAACTCGTTGAACAAATATCATACAAATCAAAAGACCCATAAAAACATAATATAAGAGGCGATTCTTCAATAATTTTTTTTTTCAAGACTTTAAAGACTTACTCTGTATGAATGTACCTATCTTCTTTTTCCTATCTTAACAACATAATCAAAAAATAAAAATAAAAAACTATTTAATATCCTCTTACTGTCAATCGGATAGGTCTTAATTTATTATAAAATATAGGTCGACCTATTCTTGAGGCAAAAACATTTACTTCGTATATTTAATATAATAACAACTTCGACAGCAACAACAACAACAAAAACGACACAAAAAATTACTTGAATAAAAACATTATGAAATTGGTATACCTATTATATAAATAGGTATCTGTATACCTTTTAGACCTTATACTACCTTCCCTACCTTTAGCATCACTTCCATTTGAATCTTATTATCCTTTTCAGAAATATATTTATTCCTGAATAGAAAAAGATGTTTTCCTTTTTCCGGTATTCTTCAATGAGAGAAGTTTTTATAAAGAAGTAGAAAAAGAAACATAAAATACATGAACAACAACAACAAAAACACAAGTATAGTAAAAGTTCAGAGTCTATTTTATGATAAAAGAAAAAAAAAAAGAAATATAAAAGAAGATAAAAGGTATAAGGAACTTATAAGAACTAAGAAGGTAGCTTTGGTATCGACATCAGAGAAGAAATAAAATTTAGTAATTTTTATTTTTCTTAATAATAATTTTGAAAATGGATAGAAGATGTGTTTTTAATAAATTTGATGTGTTCTTATGAAAAAGAAAATTACTATTAGTAAGGTTTTAGCACAAATTTTATTATAATGAATTTATGGTCATTTCCTGTCCAACATATACATCAGCATTTCAAAAAGAACTTTAAAGAGAAAAATTGAATTTAATTTAATATTTATGAAATCCGTTTTATAAAAGAAATGTATTTTAACAAGAATTAATTTTAATTATTTTATTATCTAACAAAGACTTTAACATTTAACAACTGAGTTAGGTTTTTAAAACAAAATGATTCTTAGTTCCTTAATTATATTGTATTTAGGTATATTAAAACAACACTAACTTTAAAAACTAGAAAGGATATTTTTCCTTTATTAAGAGAAAAATGTTGATTGCCATAATCCAATTTCTGCCAAAAAGTAGGTAAGTAGAGTCGCCAGTGGCCGGCCCCTTAAGGATTTTTCCTCATTTAACATAGCACAGTAGCAACAAATATTAACATTTTCGAATAATTCTTGAAATAAATTATTCTTTATAGATTTCTGCATCGATAATATAAAAAAAAATATAAATTTTCTTGCCGAAAAATGTTTTATTTAATTTTTTGTAAAAAGAAGTAATTTTTCCAGTGGCCGGCCCCTTGTTTCCTATTTCCGACCAGCTGGTGTCCCATTTTCGGCCACCTACTAAACAAAAGTCTCGAAATGTTTTATATTTTTTATTAAAACATTTTAATAAAGAAAAGTTAAAAAAAAAGTAATTTATATTTATTTAATTTAGAACAAAAGTAAAAAAATAAGTTAAATTAATTAAATCCATTTTTGAGGCTTAAAATTAAAATAAAAAATCCTTAAATTTAATTCAATTAGGAACATGTTTTTAAAGCTAATTATGAATTATCAACAAATTATAGGTACATATGTAAATATTATTTTTTCAATACACTTAAGAATGTATAAATTGCTTAAAAGTAACAATTTATTAAAATTTTTTATCACATTTTAAACAGGTAAAGTCTTGTAGCTCAGCATCTGCAAATGGCATGGTTGAGAGATTTGTGCTTTGTAGATGAAACCAATTTTCACAGCTATCACAGCCTATATTCAGTCCTTCTTCTTCCACGTCCGTAAGGACATCTTCATTACATGAAGGACATTTTGGAACAGTCTTTTTTCGCTTATTTGTTTTTTTCTTCCCTTCTCTTTTCATTTGTCGCTCAAGCTTCCTTTTTTCGACTTCGGCAGCTTGACTATTGATATTTTTGCTTTCAAGACCATCTTTTAGGTGCAATATCACTCTTTCAGCTTCTAAGAAACTTGTATTTGAGATATCTTTATCAGCACCACCAACGTTCACAATGCGGCCTATATCGCAATCAAAGTTGACCACGAATTCCTCGTTATCACCGTTACCAAGATCACCACATACATCAAGATCCATAATACTAATACCAGCATTAATATCAGAACCGCGAAAAGATATACCACCAGGATCTGCATCAAGATTGCCCTTAGAATCCCCATCGCCACCAGAATGAACGCCAGAACAGTCTCCAGGTACACCAGCAGGAGCTTCAACATTTGAACCGGGAACATCACCACCAAGATCGGAAAATGTAGCATTTAAAGCTTCTAAGGCATTTTGTATACATTTCGAGTAGTCTACGGCATTAGGGTCGAATGGAAATAGTCCACATTTTTTGAAGGCATTTTGTATGATGGATATCGGCCGGTTGAAGGATATGAGTAGTGTTTGGAGGAAGTGCATATAAAATGATGTTGTTGCTGCTGCAAAAATTACTCAAATCAAGGGACATGTGAGAAGCGTGTCCATCGACAAAAAAAAAGAACAGGACATTTAACATCATTCTTGGATATCCAAACGTTAAGACCATCTTTCACATATTGAAGAAAAGTTTCTCCCCGCATCCATCCACTCTCAGTCTTGCCAAAAACCCAGTCAGGCTTCTTATTTTGGACTGATTTTAACCAGTTGGGCGATCTTTTGTAAGGCAAAACAACCATAGGAGGAAGTGTTCTTCCATCTGCTGAAAACGTCATCAGAACAGTTATGTTCTCTTTTTCATTCGATGCCTTGATTTCGTAAAGATTTTTTATTCCTTTTGGGGCAATGACATTTCCCGTTTTTGGAGCCATACTAAATCCCGTCTCATCGACGTTAAAAATTCTAGAAGATTCCTCAAGAATATCTAAGGCATTCTCTTCTGTCAAATATTCCTTCAGCTCTCTAAACCATTTTCGTATACCTTCTCCTGTAATTTGAGCACGGCTTTTGGAAACAGATTCAGCAGTTCGTAGGCTTAGATCGGGATGGCGTCGCATAAAGCCATAGTACCATTTCTTACCGCGTTTGTTGTCTTTGAAAGGAGTTTTGCGGCCGTCTTCTTGCAGAATGTCTTGGACGGTTTTCAAAAGGTTTTCACAAGTTTGTGGAAAGCCACATTTTGCTAAATTTACAAGCCAGTTTTTAAGCTTATTTTCTTCTTCTGCCGACAGCACAGGACAAGGACCAAATTTCCCTAGGTTATCTGATGTTCTATTGTGAATACGGTCCTGAAGAGTCGTCCTTGGAACATTAAATCTTCTTGCTGCTGCCCTGATTGGTAGTTTATTTTGACGTATTTCAAATAATGCTTGCTCTAAATCTGTGCCTTTATATGAAATGACGCGCTTTTTCTTGTCTTTTGCATGCTTCTCATTTACCCGGGTCATAGCTAAGTCGCTTAAAACCAGAATTTAAATATTTGAACATCAAAATGTAAGTGGGAACCTTAAAAACATTTGCTTTAACCTTAAGATAAAAGAAAGGGCCGGAGTTAGGAGACTTGTGTCCTATATCCGGCCACGAAGACTTCTTGTTGAAAAGGGGGGGGGCCGAACATTGGAAAACTTTGAATTATAACGATTTTTGTTGCTACACAATGATCAGAGTAGGTTTATTTATTATTTTGCGTACACAGTTAAGAAAAAAAAATAAAAATTGAGTTGCCTATCTCCGGCCGGGGCGGCCGATAATAGGCAACCAGGTTTATTTGTGTCCTATATCCGGCCCCCTTAAAATCAACGATAAATTACAAAATTTTTCACATTTAAAAGTTAATTTTAATGAAGAATAATATATTTTATAAGAAAAACAACCTTTGAAAACACTTACCAACAAAATGAACACTCAAAACACTAATTCCGACAGCAATTTCACTAACGATTTTGACAATAAATTAACACAAAAACCTTCCCCGGCTACAGGACGACGCAAACCGATTTATTTTTTCAAAGCAACTGAGCAAACGCAAGTAGATTTTTGACAGTTGAGAGAAAAGTTTAAGAGAACAATTTAAGACCTAAAATTTGGAAGAGAACTAAACGAATTCACTAGTTACAACGACATTTCTGAGAGGTGGCCGGCCACTGGGGGGGGCCGCCATTAGGCTACTCTACCTATTGTCCTTCGTAATTGTGAATGAACAAATTTCTGTATGAAACTGTTCGGGAATATTTCTGTTACACCTAAATTCTGCATTATAAAATTCTGCATCTTAAATGCTACATGAACATTGAACAAGACATTTTAAGTCAAAAAGTAAACAGTTTTCAACATTTTTAATGCAATTCTAACGAAACAATGGCTCTTTTGCGTGACAGATTCAATGGCCGCGCTATCTCACGTGGTGGTGATGTCAATTGGCCACCAAGATAATAAAATTGTAAATGAAAACGTTTCGGGGACCAATTATGACTACTTCTTCCATAAATAACATAAACAGGATAGTTGTTTTATTGTATCGCCTTCCCAAAAACGGAACCAAACAATGGCACGTAGAGGTTGGAGACGGATTATCGTCTAAAAAAATGATAATTAAGCTATGAAAATCCGGATAATTTTGTATTTTAAGGAACTTATCAGCTAAGACTATCTAAAGTTCTTCGTTACTGAACTTGAGAAGCCTTTGTACCGAATTTCGTTTGAATAATGCATAGATATAGAGATCGACAAGGAAAAGTTTGTCTATTCTGTCAGGGAATTTCATCAAAGGGCTACAGCAGCAATATTTTCAGTTTTACCATGAACGATTCATTTGGTATATATTTTTCACATCACTATTCTGAATTTTAATTTTCAGTGTAGACGCAATTTTAACTTGTCATTTATCGAAAAAAGTTGAATGCTTGAAAATACATAGTTGTCCAAATAACAGGCTATCCAAAATGAACATCTTATTCGAAAACATTTAATGATTTTGTAACAAATATAAAAATTGAAAAATATATTAAAAACTTAAACTTTTTCAAAAAACCTAATTAATATTTTTTTTTCAAAAATCGTTAAGGATGTTTTTATTTTTAAAATTAGTTTTGTACATCTTAAATGTCTTAATTTTTTTTAGAAATATTTTTGGCATGCAGTTAATAAGTGCGTTTAAATATATATTTACTTTTGAATTTTGTCAAAAATTTAGAATCGTTTTGAAATAAAGAATTAAAAAAAAAATATTTTTGAAAAACACAATTTTAGGTCAATAAATTTTATTTTTAAGAATATATTTGAATTAGTTGAATTATTCTTAAAAATATAAAAATTATCAACAATATTTTACATATAATGAAATAGTTTGATTTCGAAATCTGTTTTTGTTAACGAGATTTTTAGTCGAAAACCTATTTTTGCCAATGTTTTATTTCTTATATAAAAAAATACAAATTTAATGAATGAAATTAATTTGAAGTCAATGTCTTCGATTATTCACAAGGTATCGAAAACCGAACATCAATTTTTACCAAATTTGCGTAGATTTTATTTTTTTGTGAAAAAAAACTGGATTTTTATAAAATATTTACTAAATGTCGAAAACAATATTTTCTGTGAGATAAAATAAGTTTGAAGATAATATTTTTAATTTTTGAAAAGCTATTTGAGTGGAAAGTAAATTTTTACCAAGTTTATGTATTGTTTTTTGTTTAGGTTTTTATTTTTTGTAAAAAAAACTGTCAATTCGATTTTTCTCAAAATTTTATCGAATGTTAAAAACAATATTTCTTATAAGATAAAATTAAATTGAAACCAATGTCTCAAAGTTTTGAAAAGATATTAACGTCGAAAAATAATTTTTAACAACTTTTTTAGGTTATTAATTTTCTGTACATAAACTGTCAATTCGATTTTTTTCAAAATTTTGCTAATGTTGAAAACAATATTTTTTATAATATAAAATAAGTTTGAATCCTTAATCTCAAGTTTTCGAAAAGATATTTGAGTCGAAATTCAATTTTTACCAACTTTGAGTAATGTTTTTTTAGGTTTTTACTGTCAATTAGATTTTTCTCAAAATTGTATCAGATGTCAAAAACATTATTCTTCGTTGCACAAAATTGTTCTGGAGATGAAATCATATTTTAGTCATAAAATTTTCGAGGTGACAAATTTTTTTTTTCAGTTTTTTTGTATTTATAAAAAAAACCGTTAATTGTTTTTTTTTGGAAAGTATATTTGTTTTGTATCACGTTACAATATATAATATAAAATTTAATTCAAGTCTCTAGCTTCATTGGGGTTAACCAAAATTTTTACCTTTTTTTAAACTGCTATGGTAAAAAAACCACCCTCGCAATTTTCTTGAGAGGCCTTTCTGCATCTTTCTGCATTATTTTCTGTATAACAAAATTTATTTGAAGTCGATATCTCTTCTGGTTCTTTAGCTATGGACGACGAAAAAAACGCCGCGAACGTAAGAAAGTACGGATGTACGAACGTACGTACAAACGCACGCACAGACATCTTTCTAAAAATCTTTTATTTCGACTCTAGGGACCTTGAAACGTCGAGAAATGTCAAAATTTTCAATTTGACAAATCAGACCCATTACAATAACTTCCTATAATGGGAAGTTAAAAATTATAAAATTAGTTTGAAGCCTATTTCTAAAATTTTTGAAAAGATTTTAAAATCAATTTTTACCAAGTTTTAGGAATGTTATTTTTAGGTTTTTATTTTTTATAAAAATACTGTCAATTCGATTTTTCTCAAAATTTCAACCAAATTTTAAAAACCTTATTGCTCTTTGCATAAAATTATTTTGGAAATAAAATCAGTTTTTGTTCGAAAAACATTCGTTGTCAATTATTTTTTTTAGTTTTTTGATTTATAATAAAACCGTCAGTTTGATTTTTTTCAAAAATATACATGTTTGATATCACGGTTTAATATATAATATAAAATTGAGATATTTAGGGTTAACCAAAATGATCACCTTTTTTTTAAATTGCTATGGTTAAAAAAACCGCCCACTCAGTTATTTTGAGAGTCCTTTCGTCATCTTTTTGCATTATTATCTTTATAAAAAAATGTATTTGAAGTCAATATCTCTACTGGTCCTAATTTCCAACTTTGTGCTCAGTTAAGTCAATAGTTTATATTGTATAAACGAGAGGATAGACAGACCGAAAAAGGACCCTCCTTCATGGACACAACACTCTGACCACGATTTAAAAAAAGTCTCATCTATTTAATTCAAATAAGTTCCTTCAATACAAAGCTTCAACTTTAAATCCTAAGTATGTTCAAAATTATCACAACAAATAAATTTTCAACCTTTTCTCTTATCTCGAAAATAACAAAAACAATAACAGATTATCAAAAGAAATTATTGTTTCAAGACAATGGTTATAGTGGATCTTATTGCTCTCAGCTCTAATTTTCTTACTTCATTATCCTTTTCTTGTGAAAATTATTGTATATATTCTGTGCATATTGTTTTTTGTTTTGTAGAACTGTACAATGTACAGGTGAATTTACCTGATGGGTGTGAAATAAGGTTTGACATTTATCATCTGACTCAATACTTGAAAAATCATAAGATGATACTTCTTGTGTTCTCAAAGGATTATGCTGTTTTGATGGTGGAGAACAACAGAGACATTGTCGAGAGAAAGACAATGAATCGCAACTTTGATGCGTCTTATATTAAATTAAATCAGAAAGGTGAACCATCTGTGATGATAATAATATACAGTCTCTGTTTTGATAGCTGATGATTGTTGAATTAAGTCCAACTTAATCAGAGTTTATTTTTTTATTTAATTTATCTGAGAAAACAGAGATATAAATCACTTCTCTTAGTGAGATCCGAATTAACTCGAGTATAAGATATTTATTTGGAAAACATTTTGAGATTGCAAGAGCGGAAAGGGTGTTCAAGTTTGAGTTCGAGTTCGAGTTCAAAATCAAATAATGAGGATTATCCTTGAAAGGTGCTACAGATTTGTTATTTTTCTTTTCTTTTTTTTTCATTCAATATGACATTTACCACCTGTCGTCCTGTTTATATGGCAGGGAAAATGAGATACTCGATTTAGGTGTGTAGGTTTTTGTTGGATATCCTAAATACAAAAATGGGAAAGGATGCGAAGGAGGCTTATTTGAAATTTATAGATACACTCGTATTTACAAAAGGCGTCAGATGTTGGTGTTGTTGCGAACAGGTGGTCCTGCTAGTGATTGTATCATTTCGATTATGTTGTTCGAAGAGCTTAGGGTAATATCTATACCCTATACCCACCCTCCCTGCTCCCTGCACATACCAGACGAGGAGGGAGAGTTTCTGTCGGGATGGATAAATCGAAGAATTCATCCAGGCTGTAGGTACACAGGTTAGAGAAGTGAAAACAGAACGATGACATTGTTATTCAAATGGAAAATAAGAGGAATTACGTTTCCGATTTTCCACCGAGGTAAAAGTTTATTTTCGCAGTTCGAGGATGATGATGACGAGGTCGAGGAAAAGGATGATTTGAAAAGGGAACTTTGTTTAGTATCTTTCTCCTATGCTTTCGTATCTATATAAATTGAAGTATTGTGCGAATTTTCATTGAATTAAAAGAGGGTGATCGGAGCGGTTTTTGGTTGCAGAAAAACCATCATCATCGCACGAGGTGTGATTTGAAAATTATGTTTGTTGTCTAAAAGGTGAATAGAAGGTCATGAGACACTAATTTGCTTTGATGTTTCTTCTCTTTTATATGTATGGACTTTTGTTCAAAATTGAATAGGATTTTGTTTTTGTAAGAGTTCCCGGTTTTCACATCATCACAAAAGTTACAAAAACGAATGAAGAAACTCCAAAAGTGAAAAGTGTAGGGGGTGAGGATAAACATTGTATTAAAACACTCACCGCGCGGTGATGATGGTGGCGGCGATATTGATGGTGGGTGTTTTTGTTGCTGGTGCTTAAAAGGAATCAGTCCGAAAAATTTAATAACGCTGAAAATACATTTTGAAGGTTTTGAAAGAAAGAACTTAATAACACCTCACAGGAGATCTGGATTTAGAAACAGAAAAGTTTTTTTCTTTTTTTTTTTGTTGCAAGCGCCAAGAGGGAACAATTTTATGGAATTGGAAAATTATATTCACTCGAAGCTGTTGCAGGTGTTAAATTTTATAAGTACCTTTGTTTAAAATTTATTTTTGTAGGTAGGTAGGTGAACCTATAAATGGGAAATGATTCTTATAGAAGCAATAAAAATGCTGAGAGTAAATTTTGATGGGGTAGTTAAATTATATTTTTTCATTTTTATTTTCTGATCTTTATTGGAAATAATTAAAAATATAATAAGAGCAGCTGAAAGAATAAAGATATCTCGAAGGATTTAAAATTCTTTGGAATACCAAAATATTTCATTTAATATAAAACGGATATATTCGTTTTTAAAATCATTTTTTAATTTTTATTTATAGACATTTTGAATTAAATTTCCAATTAGAGGTTTCATTTTCTTATTTAAAAAAAAAAACGTGTTTTTTAAGAAATGAAATTGAGTGTATATTTAATTCTATAGAAAATGATGCGTTTTTAACAAAAAACAACGACATAAGCCAAATGAACCTCATGGCTACAGTTGCAGTACTATATCCTTTTCATGAAATTTTCAAAGACCATTCTCGACAACATCACTATTTTTTTTTAAGTTTTTTGTATTGAACATATAATTTTTATCTTTATGCAGAGTGGAATTTTTTGGGCTTGATGTTCATAGAAAAATTAATGCAATCAAATAAAAAGTTAATCCATTCTTTTCCCAACGTTTCTCCGGTTGTTTTCCGGCATCATCAGGGGTTTTTGAATTTTATTAAACTTTTTAACAGTTTTACATAACACAATTCAATAAATAACACTTAAATAAATAACACTTATTTGACAAAAAGAACTAGCAAAATAAAAATAAAAACTAATATCACATACTACTTATTTCTTATGGCAACACTATATATTGCACTTATATTATCTTATATTGCACTTATATTAAAAATTGATAATTTTCCATTAATGCCCTTAAAAATTATATTTTTTGTAAACCAAATTTTTAGTAGGACTTAAATTTATACAAAAAAAAACTGTCAATAGAATCTCAAAAGCAATAATTGAATCATTAATATTTTGAATGAAATAAAATAAATTTGAAGCCATATCAGTTATTTTTCTGAAGATATTTGAGTCAAAATCACTTTTACCAATTTGTATGTTTTTGTATAAAAACTGTCAGTTAGATTTTTTTTAAACTTTCGCCAAATTTGAGCAAACATTTTGGTGTATGATTTATAAAGGTTAGAATCAATATCTTTCCTTGTTTCGCAAGATATTTGAGGGCAATATAAGACTTCTGTCTATGTCTCAATATGCCTAATGTAAAGAAAAATCTACTGTAAAAGAAAAAGGAAAGTACGCCCCATCGAGTACTCCCTCCATCATAGAGAGTTCACTATGATTGCTTTCCTTGACATCGGAGGCGCTTTTAACAACGGGGACACATCTGCAATCACTTCTTCACTAATATTTTTGAACGTAGAGGGTTCGCTTGGGGTTGGGTTCGTTTAATGCTGTCTAGCAAAATAATTAACTCATAACTGGGCAACTCTTCTGCTAGAAGATTCTTTAGTAGAGAGACACCGCAACGTGGTGTTCTATCCCCTCTCGTCTGGAACCTTGTGGTGAATGAAATCCTAACTAGTCTGGGTGCGGAGGATTTCAGAGTGATTTCCTATGTGGATGACGTTGCTATAGCGGTTTCAGGAAAGCATCTTAACACCCTAAAACTCTTACAAAATGCCTCAGACAAACTAATGCTTTGGACTGTTCGGTGTGGACACACAAAACCGAATTGGTACTATTTTCGGAGAAATACAAAATTCCTTATGTTAACCTTCCCTATAATAAAGGAATCCAATTAGCAATTAAAGTTCCCAGACGAGGCTAAGTAGGTACCTGGCTCTTATTTTAGACAAAAACTTAATTGGAAACGCAATATACAAAGAGTCAAAAAATCTACTGTAGCTCTCTTTTCTTACAAAAAAGCCATTGGGGCTTAAACACCCAAATTAAGTTAGTTATACACATCGGTAATCAGACCGATTTTAATGTACGGTGTGGCAGTATAGTGGATTGCTTTAGAAAAAGCTATATAAACTTTGACAAGCTAAATAAAGTCCAACGCTCAGCGGATAAGACAAGACGAGTCAGTCCACTTTTACACAGATGGATCAAAAACAGGAAGTCTTGTCCTAGCTTAAATAAAAAGTGATAGCAACATCTGATATCCGTATTTTTTCAGATAGACAGGCCGCTTTCGAATCTCTGGACTCTGTCTTCACAAACTCCATAACAGTCCATATTTGTCGATCATCTTTAATGGAGATGGCAAAACAGTTTAATATTCACCTTTGCTGGGTTCTGGGCCATAGAGACATTCCAGGAAATTTTAAGGCAGATGAACTCGCCAGAAATGGTACAGTACAACCCACGTTTTGCTAATGCTGGCCAGTCGCTACATGAAAACTATTGCTAATGCGAGAAGCTATGAAGAAGCCAAACTTCAGGTGGAACAACATAAATAAGTGTTAAGTCACAAAAAACATCTGTCCCACAATAGCTCTCAAGATGCTTTCTATCTCTTAGCAGATCTTAATTGAGCTCGATAATCGGTGCCACAACCGGGCACTGACTAATGGGAAGCACGCCTAATAGCGTTAGGAGTATTCTCAAATGACTTTTTCAAAAGCTGAATAGATGAGGAAGAGGAGGAAATAGTTCTTCACCTCCTCTGTACATGCCCTGTTCTAACTCAAAAACGCTAAAATTACTTAAGAGAATTCTTCTATAACGATTTGAAAGACCTCAATCATATTAACATAATTAGTCTTTCACGATCCTTAAGGGACTCAAACTGGTTTCTTGGAGCTTAGAAGAAAGCCTCAAGATTCATGTGGTATCACAAAAGGCCATTAAACTATCCTAAGTGTGCCCTACTCCATCACGGACAGCCTCTTTAAACTAACCTAACCTAACCCTGTAAAAACTTCAAAATTTTTAAAAAACCACATAAATTATATGAAGAAAAAAAATACAAGAAATGCAAAGACTTATTCCAACCAAATAGTTGGAAAAATAATAATTGCAATCTTCTCATGGTCAAACGGTCCCAATCTCTCGATGAATTCAATTAATTCAATCCTAACAATATATTGATGTCATAAAAGATTACAATTATAAAAGATTGCATTCATTTACATGAGTGGCACTTTACACTGACATATCTGTAATGACTTCTATTAACATTCTAGGGACCTTGAAACGTCCTTAAAATTATCAATAAGAAAAATCTGACTGACTATTATAACTTCATATGGAAAGTAAATCAGAATTTTTGAATTGTGAAAGTACTAAAAATCCATTTCTTTGAGAATGAATTGAAAATTTTCCAGGTCTACGAAAGTTTTTAAGAACAGTGAAATAATTTATACAATCAAAGCTGCAATTTTGGTCAATTTCATAATACATTTTCACAGTAGCACAACGTTATTCAAAACAAATATCAATAATCTTGAAGGTATTTAAAAACAAATATTTTTAAGTAACAGTCAAACTACCTTTAGTAAACCTGTTTTTAACTTCCAATTGGAAGTTATTGTAATCGGTCTGATTTGTCAAATTGAAAATGTTAACATTTCTCGACTTCAAATAATTTTTTATACAGATAATAATAAATTTTTTACATAGCAATTTAAAAAAAAATGTTACAAATTTGGTTAACCCTAAATATCTCACAAACCAATAACGCTAGAGACTTGAATTAAATTTTATATTATATATTGTAACCTGAAACCAAACAAAAATATTTTTAGGAAAAATTCCAATAACGGTTTTTTTTATAAATAAAAAAACTGACACAAAATATTTGTCACCCCGAAAATTTTACGAACAAACAATGATTTTATCTTCAAAACAATTTTGCGCAACGAAGAATAACGTTTTTAACATCTGGTAAAGTTTAAAGAAAAATCGAATTGACAATTTTGTTTAATAAAAAAAATAAAAACCTAAAAAAAACATTACTCAAAGTTGGTAAAAACTGAATTTCGACTCAAATATCTTTTCAACAACTTGGGATTAAGGCTTCAACCTTATTTTATCTTATAAGAAATAGTGTTTTCAACATTCTGAAAAATGTTGAGAAAAATCGAATTGACAGTTTTTTTACAAAAAAAATTAAAAACCGAAAAAAAAAAATTAACAAAAATTGTTAAAAATTGATTTTCGACTCAAATATCTTCTCAAAACTTTGAGAAATTGGCTTTAAACTAATTTTATCTTTCAAAAAATATTGTTGTCAACATTCTGAAAAATTTTGAGCAAAATGGAAGTGACAGTTTTTTTACAAAAAATACAAACATAAATATCTTTTCAAAAATTAAAAATATTATATTCAAACTTTTTTTATCTCACAGAAAATATTGTTTTCGAAATTTAGTAAATTTTTTTTATAAAAATCCAACATTCAGTTTCTTCATAAATAAATTAATTCTACAAAAAATAGTACTCAAATTTGGTAAAAATTGATGTTCGGTTTTCGATATCTCGTGAATAATAGAAGACATGATTGACTTCAAATTAATTTCATTCATCCAATTTTCATTTGTTTATAGAAGAAATACAAATGTTTGAGTACTACTACTAAAATTGGTAAAAGTTGGTTTTCGACTAAAAATCTCGTTAACAAAAATATCTCGATTTCGAAATCAAATTATTTCATTACATGCAAAATATTGTTGGTAATTTAAAAATTTTTAAGAATAATTCAACTGACAACTTTTTTAACAAAACACGGAAACCTACAAAGCAATACAAATCGAAAGACGGGATGGGAAGTTATCAGTGTGGGTCGCATCCCAGCCTCTTTTTTTTTAAATTATCTATTCAAAAAGTGCTTTCATCTGTTCTTGTGATACATTTTGCCGTTAAAATTATATTATTTATAAAAAAAATTCTCACCGAGAATACAAACTCTCATAACGATCAAATTCCTTATTTGATTATTTTAATAGTTCATAATTTAATTTCGTAAAAGTATTTGCACATTATTTAACATTATAACTGCAGAAGATTGTTATTAAATGTCGAGTTTTCCTCATTTGAACCAATTATATTTAATTTTCTTTTTTATTTAAACGGGTTCGACTGTTCTTAGCCGAATACTTAAAAGCATATTCGTTTTCTGAAGTTTTATGACTTTATTAAGTTATTTCTAAAAATATCTTTGATTTATGTTCTGTTCCACTTAAAGAGAATTTCATCGAAATTTCATAAATAAATAAAATTTCACAAAAAAAAAGAGAAAATATATAATATCTATATTACTATAATATTAATTAACTTTCAAAAGCATAGAAAATGTGTTCCTGTCAATCCTTTTTTGACACTGCCAAATGATTTTCAGTCATTTGCACTCGAACTCGAATATCCATTAATCATTGTCAAACTCAATAGATATCCTTTTTGAACTTAATGTTTTTCTGTATAGCTACAAAAAAATATAAAAATAAAAATCCTTTTATTCCATTAACTTTAAGGATGTCCAATTTTTTTTATTTCTAAAATCAAATAGGTATGGATTTAAGTAGATACAATAAATTTAGTATATGAACAATTTATAAACGCGTAACAGGTACGTAAATATAATTTTTTGGAATCAGAGTTTAAAAATCGTTACCTGTTAACTGTCGGCTTTCATGTCAATTAGAGAGTCATTTTTTTTCCTGTTGTATGTTCATTTGTGATGAAAGCATGGAAAGGGTTAAGTTAGAGTAATTTAAAAAGCTATCGAAAGCAATTCTGTAATTAAAATCGATTCAAAATTCAATTTTGTATACCATAACAGAAAAAAGTAACCTTGTCCATCAACAATAAAGAATCATGAATGACAGCAGTAAACAATTCACTTTGAATAAATCAATTTTATTGTGGAAAAAAATGTTTCCTAGTATGAATTTGAACTTGATTTTCAGACAAACCATGATTTATACATCTTTTTTAATCTTCCTTAAATGACATCCATCATGAAAAATAAAAGGAAGTACAAATATTTTATACGGTTATATTTTAAGCACTTATTTCCTTTTTTATCCTCTTGTAACGAAATAGCTACGTACAAAAGTAACGAAATCCTATTGCGAAATTTAATCTCAATTCAATATTTCTTACCACTCAAAGGATTTATTCTTTTATAGAAATAGGTTTTTACCAAGAAACACATATATTTTATATAGACAAAACGGCACCATAACATGATAGAATTTTAAAAACCACTAAAAGAAAAATGGAAGATGATTCTGGTACCTATAGTAGATTATAATGATAAAAGTGGTTAAGGAAGTTCTAGTTCATCCAATTCTTAGAACTATGTAATTCCATTACCTGGCAATAAGAAATAAATTCGTTCGGATTTAGAATGAAATCGATTTTCAAAAATTATGTGCATAAAATGAAAAATAATTTAATATGGAACACGTGTAACCAAGTTCATGAGAATTCCTAGAATTAGAATTTTGTATGGTTTTATAGTTTTAATGGATTATTCGGAAGAGCTTTTTTTAGAGAGTTTACAATTTCGAGAACAATAACATAAAATATTCAAAAACTAACTTGTATCGTGAATTTGCACTTTTACAGAATGCATCCGAAATAAAAATTTTATATTATACTGAGAAATTCTTTGAAGTCGCATCATAAGCAAAATCTAATATAATCTTTTCTTTATCTCTATCAAAACGAATTAAAGTGCATATTATTGTTTTAAAAGGTTGACAAGACTGATGACTTTTTTCACAGTTTGATTTGATTAAAAAATGATATGAATTTATAACCACTTTTGTCCTTCGAAAAATCAAGACAACTTTTTAAATAAAACATTAAAATTACGTCCTAATGATTTTTAACTGAATGGGAAAGGGATTGCGTAAAAAAGTGTAAATATATTAAAAACGAAAATATTTTAACACTCAATAAAAAATAGGATGTCCGAACATTCAGAGGGGCCAACATTGACTCGGACCACTACCTCGTTGTAGCCAAGGTACTGCTGCGGATGTCCCGATCCAAGCCAAAACAAGGAAGTACTGTGAGAAGTTTCGACGTAAGACGGCTACAATCGCAAGAGACTGCTATGTCCTTTTCCGATCGAGTCTCTAATAACCTCTTAAGAAGTCCTATGCCGCCTGCATTAAGCATTGAAAACCAGTGGCAACATTATCTTGCAGCCATTAGAGATGCCGCGTCTGAAGTGCTAGATTTCACACGGCCACCACAACGAAACCCCTGGTTTGACGATGAATGCCGGCAGGTAAAAAAAGCTGCCAAGGATACCAGCCACGAACCGAAGCCTGTAGGGACGATCAGGAGAACATCATAGTAAAACCGCAGTCTATGTTGAGAATATGGAAAGACCACTTCTCCAAATTATATAACGGCGATGACGAACCGAATTCCGCTGTAAGGGAGATAGAACCACTCAACCTAGGCGACGCAGATCAACGATTCCGCCTACCCGACCTCAACGAAGTGAAGATATCTAATACTGAAGTCAACCAAAGCTGCTGGAGCTGACGGCATCGCTGCCGAATTATTCAAAGCAGCAGGCGATGACTTGGTAGGGAGCATGCACCAACTCATCTGCAAAATAAGGTGGGAAGAGAGCATGCTCGATGAGTAGAATCTCAGCATAGTTTGCCCAATCCACAAGAAAGGAGACCCTCTTAATTTCGCCATCTACAGAGGCATCAATGAACATTACATATAAGATCCTCTCTACCGTATTATGTGAACGCCTGAAGCCGTTCGTCAACATTCTGTTAGGTCCTTATCAGTATGGCTTCAGACCAGGAAAGTCCACCATTGACCAAATATTCACATTACGGCATATCTTGAAAAAAAACCCGGGAACTTCAAATCGATACCCTTCATCTATAGGGAAGAATTTAACAGAGCAATGTCTAGTTTTTGCATCCCTGTCAAACTTATCCGTTTGTGCAGAATGACGATGGAGAATGCACGCTGCTCTATCAAGGTCGGAAAAGATCACACCGATGGGTTTGGTGTCAAAAAAGGTTTTAGACAAGGCGATGCACTTTTATGCGACTTCTTTAACATCGTTCTGGAAAGAATTGTTCAAAACTCAACCGTCAACACTAGAGGCACAATCTTCCAAAGGTCCATCCAATTACTCGGGTACGCAGATGATATTGACATAGTTGGAAGATCAAAGCGTGATGTCAGTGGAGCGTTTTTGAGCATAGCGACTGATCAGCAATACCAAATTTTCAAAACTTCAGAACTCAATTACAACTTTATTTTTTATTTTTGTGCATTGACCAAGACAAAATGCGGACTATGAAAAATTGATGTGATCTCGATGGTGGTTGCTTGCAGAAGAGATCGAATTTATGCAAATGTACATTGAAATCTTCTGCAGCAATGGAGGTACAATATAAAGCAATTGCATAGATTAACTTATCACAAAAGTTTAAACAAATAAAAGGATTAAGATCATTATTACTGATTACAACACAACCATGGGGTATTATTGGAAATGTTTGGCAAATGGAACAAAAAATTTACAAATGAAAAATTAAAAAAAATAAATGAATACAAAATAAAATGATTACAAAATAAAGTGTTGACATAATAAATTATAACAATAATAAATCTATTCCAGAACAACGACGAAAGCGAAGAAGATGGCTTTAGTGGTCAATGAGGGCAAGACCAAGTATATATGCTTTCATCAAAAAAGGAAATTGACCAACGACGACGTCTTGGACAAAACGTCACCATGGACCGCTAGTGTCGGCACATTTTGATACAAAGCATACCTCGTATATTCTTGTTTTAGTTTCGTCTCGGATGAGTTTTAGTGTCAGTTTAAATTATGTATTGTCTCGGATAAATTTTCATTAGAATAATCTCTTCTCAGATTAACATACATATTTAACAAAATTTTAAATATATCAAATCAATGATGACTCATGGAGTACGTGTGGATTGCTGCCTGACCAATGCCGCATATTTTGTTTATTGACGAAGCCCTTCAGCCAGAAATGAGCCTCATCGCTGTAGATGATTTTTCGATGAAAATCCGAATCATTTTCAACTTGTTGCTGAGACCAATTCACGAACATACGTCGCTTCTGGTTGTCAAGGGGCTTCAGTTCTTGCGTCAATTCAGTCTTGTAAGGATGTTGGCCAAGATCTTTTCGCAAAATTCGCCACAACGACGTCACAGAGATGCCCAACACTTGAGAACGACGTGTGAGAGACATATTGGGCCTTCTGCAACTGAAGCCTCAGCGGCAGCAATATTCTCGACATTACGGGCACTTCTTTGTTTCACTGGCTCTGTGACTGTGACTCTGGATTCAAATTTTTCCACTAGACGCTCAATTGTTGACCTGCTAGGACGATTATGACGACCATAAATTGGACGTAGCGCTCTTAACGTTGAGGCCACTGACTATCCGAATTTCGGTAGTATTCGAATCGTTGTTGGCTCGTTTATCTTTCCATCATGAAATGGCAAATCATACTGAAGAGAAATGTCAAAAGAGCGGCAAGAAATACTACGGCGTTTGCTGTCCCTATCACTCTTCTTGTTGAAAAACCCTTATAAGAAATAAAAACTGTTAAGAAATGCTACTAAAATTGGTAAAAACTGGTTTTCGACTAAAAACCTCGTTAACTAAAAAAGATTTCGAGATCAAACTATTTCAGCATTTATATATGCAAAATATTGTTTGGTAATTGAATTTTTTTTTGTTTTAAATAATTCAACGGACACCTTTTTAACAAAACACGTTAACCTACAAACCTTTTAAGTAAGACACATCGACAGACGGGATAAGAAGTTATCAATGTGGGTCGCATCCCAGCCTCTTTTTTTTGTTCAAAACTCGATACCTTGAAAATGCTTTATCATTTTTTTCCGAATATCAAATTTAAAACCTATATTAATAAGTTCTAAATAACAACATACTAAAAATATTTTTAAACTAAAATTGAAAAATTTTATATATACCAAATTAATTTAAAAAAAAAAGCTCTTACGATTTTCGAAGAAAGAGAAAATGTAATAAATCAAGGTTTTTTTGGGTAATCAAATAGCATTTAAATTTTTAAAAACGAACTTATTTTATAAGTACATTTTTAAATTTGGGTACAAAAGCAATTTCGTGCGACCAAGTCGTACATTTTATTTTTTGTGCATACGTTAGATCTATCTTCAACATATTGGTGTCTGGTTTAAAACCCATACTACAAAATTAATTGCATGAGTTTAGCAAGGTAACCAAACCAAATGCACTAGATTCATCATTTATGTTAACTCGGATGGAATATTGAAATGTCTTCATTTACAATACGAAATGTCAACTTATCGATTTGGAGTCATATGAGAACCGATGTAAAATCTTGTCTGTTGTATTTAATGACGATATCATATTAACCACTTCTGTCTTTTATCTTTAATTGATATCTTCTTGCCAGCTAAGATCTTATCTCTAATTTTAAACTTTCATTATATAGGATCTTGAAAAAAACCTTGTATTCCATTTCTTAAATAATTGATTGGATTCTTGAATTAAACTGAACTAATATAAACCAATGTAATTTTTCAGATATTCCCAAATACTATTAGATCAAAATGCAGCCTTTCAAAATTCTATTAATATTATTTAGGTATAAAGTTTTGATATTGATACAAAGGCTTGACTTTTCTTTTTATAGCATTTGAAAAAAACAGATTTTTGATTTTTTGATAAAAAATCTTCAATTACCATATACTTTATTGCAACAATATAGTTATTTTAAGAAATATTTCTTAATACTTCCTGTATCGTGTTTAAAAGTTCTTATTTTTATCTAACTTTGAATAAAAGACTTCTTCACATGAACAAACCATCAAACAAAAATTCACCTAACAAACTCATATAAAAGTTATAACTCAATTTAATTCCATTCTTTCGCACGGAAACTTGATTAAATTATACAAAATTAAAAAAACAGAATTCCCACAACAGCAGCATTTTATCTTTACAAATAAAAGACGCATTTAAAACATTTTTACAACAACACGAGACATTTCTTTTACATCTTAGTTACACCTGCACCCATACAGAGGAAAATAATACCATGTCATTCATCTACAAAGTTGGTTGTTAAAAAGCTCCTCACATTATAAGCAATTTTATTTTAATTTTTGCATGGAAGGAAAGAATGAAATAAAGAAAGAAAGAAAAGAAGAATTTGAAAATCTTAGCATTTTTAATTGTCATCTAAATGTTAACATGTAAATTCGCCATCACACATTTTATCACTTACTGGATGGATGACGTATAGTGGATGGCGTGGCGTGGCGTGGCGCGTATAGTTGTTATATGCCATTAAATGACATAATTTTCCAACAACACACGATTAGGACGACAATGTACAGGAGTAACATTCATATTCGTCCTAGCGTCACGGTGAACACTCTACCGGAATTTCGCTAGGCGTACACATTATACGTTGCCGTTCATCGTCGTCGTAGCCGCCGTCATCGTGAGAGCGTTGTAAGTTGTAACGTATATATGAATTATGCGACATTTATATGAAGTCATATGGGAACAACTTTTTCGCTGAGTAATCACCACACAAATAACAAAAAAGAGAAAAACGTTAAGGGTTGTCCTGATGGATGAAAATCCAGAACTTTATAGAGTGCTCCTGTACGTCTTTCTATACATTTTAAAGGGTTTTGGACGAGCGACGAGGACGACGACGACGATGATGGTGACGGAGGAGCCTCGCCATATATCCGAGCTGTGCTGGAGGACCTTTACCAACCACTACCGAGGGAAAACATATACGAGAGTTAAGAAAAAAAAAGTGAATGTAAATTTATGCTAATTTGAACGAAGGTGGGAGAACATAAACAGACCTAAGGGAAAGAGCACCTCTCGCATTTAATATGTATGTTATAGAGGGATAGACGACTGGTTGTAAATTGTATGTATGGGGTAGCAGTGGCGGCAAAGTACCTGACGTTCTGACGCTCTTATACAATACGTCGTTGTTGAATGGGTGATCCTTCAACAGTGCGGCAGCAACAGCAATGGCTAGTCGAGAGCTAAATTGAATGTGATGTGTGGATTGTGGAAAGACATACGTAAATTAAAAACAAAGTGATGCCAAGTTACAATTTTTAAATTGATGTACAAAAGTTTTATATGCAAGATACAAAAGTGAGTTCGTAAGAGACCTCCAAAACTGTATCTCTTAATTTTTATATCAAAAGAAGTTACAAAATTGAAATGTGCTTCAGGGGTAAAAATCCTTTTTTTGAGGATTGTATTTATGAACAGTTTCGTTTAATTACAAATGTTTGATATCTTAAACCTTAGTTTCATCAAAATACAATGAAAACATTTAAACACGAATTTGTAAGAAAGGCTCTAAGACTTAACGTGTAGAATAGCACATTTTAAATATCATAAAGAAAATCTGTATTTTCTCATTTTTTCCACATAAAGGCAACTATCTAAATCATTTCAGAGACTTCAGAAAATCTTATTTAAACCTTTAAAAAATTGTAAAAATTTAAAAAGTCGTATACCATCACTGGCAAAAATACACCATTTTCAATAAAGCGGCAACCCTGCCATCCAATAGAGAGGTTATTCACATTTTCAATGTTTGTTTTTAATTTTTAATTTTCTATTTTATAATATGTATGGTATATGTAGTACGTATAAGTGACTAGGGGGGCGATTCAAGGGGTTAGGAAAATGCGGAAAGACTGAATGAGTATAAGCAGGGATGTTACGTATAGAAGAGGACAAAGTGCTTCCCATCAATTTCTAAAGGATTATTTTATATTTTTTTTTTTTTGAATAGTGAGGAAGCTTTATACGCTTATATTTACAATTTTCTCATAAAAGAGCCACCGTATAATATTGATGCAAATGTGTTGCATATGGCAGAAGCTATGTAGGTACTTGTACGTACATATATGTATGTATGTTGAACGGTTTAATAGGAATATAAAGTCTTTATATATTTTATCATAGTATTCAAAGCCTTTAGACAAGTTCAAGGGTAATTCAGTATATTTGAAAGCACTTCATTCGAGCATTGAGCTTCTCGTCTATTTCTTGTTTTTATTCTTTATTTTGCTGTTGTGTATTTTATAATTAAAAACATTTTCCTTGACAGTGATTTCTTTTTTATATTCGTTTTTTTGTGTAGAGCTTAATAAGGACTTTTTTTACTTCCATTAATTACTGCGTTTAATTGAATTTGGCTTTGGAAGAGAAGTTGAAAAACGTGAGCATCTGATGCGTGTTAAGCTACATCTAGACTGTGGATATATTTTTTAAATTGAATGATGCTTTGAGTGGCATTTAAGACTGTATCTTCTCTATTCGGAATTTAATTAAAATAAATTAAATAACTCAACCCAATCGTACCACCACCATCCTGTTGCTTTGGAGATTAAAAGCAAACGCAGCAAACACAAAGTCGTTTAAAGTACATCGAGCCCGACAACGTTCACTGACTTCCGCTGATGCATTTGTGACAATTATAAAAGTTTTGAGCTTCGGGAAATTGTGTCGAACATTTCTGAAAAATAATCCTTAAATTTTTTTAACACAACAAAGATTTATAAATGGTTGGAAAATGCTTTCAAATATGGAGCAAACAAAAATGGCAGTGTCTGTCACACTTTCAAATTTGCAAGTCCATTAAAAATGTTTGACCCAGATTAAAAATTAAAAAAAAAAACTCTCAAGGAACACGACACGGGATGAGCTTTCTGCATCAAAATAAAACAAAAACAAAAACCTTTCTTTCAATCCCAAAACAAGGATAATAAAAGATGTCCTGTGTATTATAGTAGAAAGTTGAAAGTTAAAAAAACGCCATTAGAGGGATAAGCCGCATCTTGAGAAGAATACAACTTTCTAAAAAATATAACAGATACACTCTACAAAACCATTAACACTGAGCCTTTGTAATGAAAAATTCCAAAAACAAAAAAGAACTTAAGTTCACTATGCAACCGCAGTGTCAGTCCCTCGTCAACCTGACAAAGTCCACTTCCTTTCAGAAGGTTTCTATATTAAGAAAGAAGAAAAAAACATACACAACCCAACCCAACCCAACCCAACCCAACCCATTATCATCCTCATCACCATCATCCTATCACCAGCGACCACATACAAGGAACTACCTATACTGCCCCCCTAGAAAACCACCCCATATCTCATTGGCGATTAGAAGTGACACCTTATGTTGCTGCGGTATAGAAGAAGCATGCAGTTTATATTATATGGAGACTCGTTTTATGCCATCTGCAGGAAAAACACTCCAGGGTCACATTGTTTCAATGCATCTCAACTTAACTCAATTCAACTTAACGAACGATGGAAGGATATCTCGAGAAGTTGTTGCACATCCTTTTGGGTTTTCATTCATTTTATATAGGAAAAATATTTTTTTACACTTTTAACTGAGCACATCAGGCAGAAGAACGGACGACGACCGACGAACTATACAAACTATGTGCAAGGACTATTTTTGTATTTTTTTTTTTTTTTGGGTTGAAAATTTATTTCCTGAGTGCAAAAAGGTTATACCTACATTTACCTGAGCTTAATGCAACTGCCAGACCCAAAGATACACTCTTACAAGTTGCAAAAGGACCCAGAACCCCAATGGCGCACATTATCCTTTCATCGGAATCGTCTCGAATTCACTTTTCTCTTTTCAAAAAAACAACAACAAAACACCAAAATAAAACAAGAAAAGTGTTGAAAATAAAACCTTCATACTCTTGTAAAACCAACTTTTACTGTACCTACGACCGACGACGACGTTTGTAAATATGTATGTATGTTTTAGAATAGCAGCATCATCAGGTGTGTTGAAAAATGAGACTTGCACATAGAGAGAGAGACATCCTGGCATCATCATCCTTGACTCTAGGAGTTGTTGTTCTCCTGCCGGACTAAGTGTCCTGTAGTTCTATGTATAGATATTATAGTCAAGTCATATAAAGTGCATACTGCAAGTAAATCTTATACATTCGAAAAGTATATTCCTGCACTTGATGTGGTTTGATATGAGTTAAGCATGGTTTGAAAGAAAGGGACGACAAGGGGGTTTTTGGTCTCTTTGAGTCATTCGCATTCATTTATTATAAATCACCTGCATTTTAGATATTCATATGCATAGGGTGAGTGTCCTGGGGCTAGTTTTTTCTTTGATATGAGATGGGCATGGGATAGAGATGTTTCTTTAGTCAGAATCACTAAAATAAAATAAACAAGTGTGGTGCTTCTGTGGTGCACTTGGAACATTTGTGGAACCAACAAACGTACCTACATAAGTTCTTAAGCAAGGACTCTTGGGATCTCTTTTGGATTATTACGTATTGAGAATTTTTTTGTGGAAATAATGAATTCAAAAAGTTTTATTTACGTGTAAATGTTTAAAATAAAATGAAGTACTTTTGATTTTTAAGAACAACGACTTGGATTTAAGGATTTAGAAGCAACACTTTTCACTTTATGTACGAGTATGTTACTATCTGAAGTTTATAGAATTCTGAGATTATCTTAGAGTTTAATGAAAAATTTTCAAATTGAAGTGCTTTTTGTTTTTTTAAGGATCTTTTCGAAGTATGCTTATTTTAATATGTCTTATGTTTTACCACTTTATTATTTTAAAATTTGTATAATTATACTGTTTGTTACCGTTTAAGAGGTACTCTCTGGAAGAATATTCAATGGGAATCCCATCACATACTTTGCAAAAAGTACATAAAATTACCAATTTTTTGAAAATATAATAACCAATGTTTTTTTTAAATTTAATTATGTATTTTATCTGTTCTTTTAAGATTCTCTAAAAAACTCATATATCTTTAATTTAATATGTAATTCATTTTTTTCGAACACTAATGAACGTTATTATTGATTTTTTTCAAAACTATTTTTATTGCTCAACACTGATAACTTCCCATCCCATCTGTCGATTTGTCTTGCTTAAAAGTTTGTAGGTTTTGTTGGGTTAAATTGTTGTCAGTTGAATTATTCTCAAAAATTACAAAATTACCAACAATATTTTTCATATAAAGAAATAGTTTAATTTCAAAATCTAGTATTGTTAACGAGATTTTTAGTCGAAAACCAATTTTTACTAATTTCAGTAGCATTTCTTAAAAGTTTTAAACAAATACAATTTAAAAACAAATAGAAATTGGATGAATGAAATTAATTTGAGAGATATCGAGAACCGAACATCAATTTTTACCAAATTTTCGTACTATTTTTTGTAGATTTTATTTTTTATGAAAAAACGGAATGTTGGATGTTTATAAAAAAATTAATGAATATCGAAAACAATACTTTCTGTGAAATAAAATATGTTTGAAGCCAATATTTTTAATTTTTGAAAAGATTTCGAAAATCAATGTTTACCAACTTTGTAATATTTTTTTTAGGTTTTTGTTTTTTATAAAAAAAACTGTCAATGCGATTTTTCTCAAAATTTAACTGAATGTTGACAACAATATGTTTTATAAAATAAAAATTAATTTTAAGCCCACATCTCAAAGTTTTGAAAAGATATTAGAGTCGAAAATCAATTTTTACCAAATTTAAGTAATGTTTTTTTTAGGTATTTATTTTTATAAAAAAAAACTGTCAATTCGATTTTTCTCAAAATGTGAATGTTGACAACAATATTTTTTATAAGATAAAATATATTAGAGCCAATATCTCAAATTTTTGAAAAGATATTAAAATCGAAAATCAATTTTTACCAAGTTTTAGTATTGTTTTTTTTTTAGGTTTTTATTTTTTGTAAAAAAAACTGTCAATTCGATTTTTTTCAAAGTTTTACTGAATGTAACAATATTTTTTAAAATATAAAAGTAGTTTAAATCCAATATTTCAAAGTTTTGAAAAGATATTTGAGTCGAAAATCAATTTATACCAACTTTTATACATTTTTTTTTTGACGTGACAACGTCTTAAATTAGGTTGCGGCTGGGAGTCACTTATGAAAAAGTGTAACGCCCGGTAACGTTACGATGAGTCACCGAACGAGAGAGAGGCCCGCCGAATGCCTTGCGTCTCTCTCCCACTCAACTATGATCGGTCTGCCGCGCGCGCAGCACTAGAGAATTAGGCGCATTGAATCGGCGCATGCATGGAAAAACAAGAAAGCGTTATAATACAAGTTCACACGTTTGGTTAAAGTATCGTCAGCTGTGTCTGTAGTGAAAATGTGGAGTGCTTAGATTCGTCATTTACAACAACTACAACAATAAAGGTAAATAATTGTACACTGATATTTCATTATCGTAAACTATGATTGATTGATTAATTGTTAGATTGACACAAAAGTTGAGAAACTGAGTTTATAGGTTATGTCATACTATTGATAAATGTTGATAGTGTTAAGTAAATTATTAGTTTAAAATTAATTAATTAATTAATTATTATTTTACAAATTTTCATTAATTTCAAATTTATTTAGCAAAAATTTTTTAGTAAACAAAATATATTTCTATAGTTAAAATTTGTGCAATTCTTATTTTCAATTAATTCCTTGTTCCTATTGTGCAATTTAATTATATTCATATCAATAAATATTCTACCGAGAAAAAGACGTTGTCACGTAAAATCTTCGGCCGTAAAACCGACTTTACAGGCAACCATTTTTTTTTAGGTTTTTATTTTCGTAAAAAAACTGTCAAATCGATTTTTCTCAAAATTTTATCGAATAGCCATAATCTCAAGTTTTTGAAAAGATTTTTGAATCGAAATTGAATTTTTACCAACTTTGAGTAATGTTTTTTTTTAGGTTTTTATTTTTAATAAAAAAAAACTGTCAATTAGATTTTTCTCAAAATTTTATCAGATGTCAAAAACATTATTCTTCGTTGCGCAAAATTGTTTTGGAGATGAAATCATATTTTAGTCGTAAAATTTTCGATGTGACAAATTTTTTTTTCAGTTTTTTGATTTATAAAAAAAACCGTTAATTCGATTTTTTTCCAAAAATATATTTGTTTTGTATCACGTTACAATATATAATGTAAAATTTAATTCAAGTCTCTAGTTTCATTGGTTCATGATATATTTAGGGTTAACCAAAATTTTCAACTTTTTAAAAATCTTTTATTTCGACTCTAGGGACCTTGAAACGTCAAGAAATGTCGAAATTTTCAATTTGACAAATTGGACCCATTACAATAACTTCCTATAGGGAGTAAACAAGTATTGTAACGATTCGTTACACTTCCTCTTCACCGGCCAGAAACCGAAGCTATAGGCATAAGCCGAAGGGAAAAAAAAAACACAAAGAGAGGTGTAATACCATTAGCAACAATTGGTCTTATGATTCTTCTTAGTTTAGGAACCAATCTGGTGTACCAAAAATTATAGAATACCCGAGTACAGCTAGTAACTTCAGTACAGAACCGTCTATGGTAACGTTTAAGTCCCAAAATATATTTTTCTTCAACCCGTTTATTCCGCCATAGACTTCTTCTATTTGTTCAATGGATAAGTTTCAGGCTGACGGATTATTCCCTAGTTTGCTGTTAGGGATAGTTAACGTAATCTCAACCGAATAATCCTGCTATTACTGTTTAAGGGTAACTCGGACAAGCCTAGTGTCATGACTCGAGGCTAGTGCTCAGCTTAAGTTTCTCTTAACTTAGTTCCATTCCTCAGGTCCCTTTATCCGTACCATTACCAGATATATGAAATACCGTGTAATCTTATTTCAAACAATAGCTAATAAAGTATATGCAAATACTTGTTAATTAAAGCCTTAAAAATAATCAGTATATGAAATACCATGTTATAGCCGTTCTAAGCATTTAATGATAGCGAGTTAAAAGATTTAAAATTGGTTCGAAATCGAAGTTCGAAATCTCTAAACCCAAGTTTTTTGCTTTATTTGGGAAGATCCCTGGACCTCGACGAGGGTACCTCAGCCAGCTTCGTATAAAAAAGACATCCCAGTACAAACAAGAACATAACATCAAATTGACTAAGAATAATTTAAAACACGGGTATTTTAAAACTAAGAAAAAAATAATACTGAGCACTCTATACAGAGTAAAATATGACATTAATACTGCAAATTTCTGAAAACTAGGTAATATTAAAAAATCTTTATTATATCTAGGCATTTTTTTCAAAAACCCGACACAACAACGCTGTATTTTTTTTTTTTTTTTTTATAACATTGTTAAAAAGAGAACACAATTCTCAGTAAAAGTATTGATAGATTTTGACATCATAAGAAACCTTTATTGATTTTATTTTTATTTTTATTTTCAAAATATACAATAAAAATAACCTTAATTTAACTGTTTGTAATTCAAAACTCAATTTCATAAAAGGGAGGTATTTTTGTGTGTTTTGTTGTTATAATTATTTTAATTCAATTAATTTTTGTGTGTTTGATATATCTTTTTGAAATATATTTTTTTGCAGTTTAATTTTATTCAATCATCAGCACAATGCACCATTCATGGGTTCTAAATTATATCTTAACCATTTTTATGATGCTGCTCTTAAAATTGGATCATTAGACAATCAGATTTAATTGAAGCAAATTGTATGTTTGACAATTTTGATAAAATTATATGTTAATCACAAAAAAGCGGCTTTCCCGACCTTTTCCAGTTCGTGAAATAGACAATAGGTTTTATAAAGCTTTTAACACATATGTTTAAATCTTCAAGAGGCAGGTATGAGCAAATTTCTTGCTTACTTATGTTATTCCGAGGAGAAAACCTTATTTCAATTTCCTAATTGAAAAATTTGTAAACAGAACATTTCATGTTAAATAAATAAATCCTTCGAAATGCAAGTGATAACTTAGAAAAAAATTCGTGGCTGAACCAACCAACCAAGCAGTGTTATTACATAATTTTCCAAATCCAAAAACGAATTACTAAAATAATATAAAATATTATGTCCGTCTAGACAATTTTATAACCCCTTATACTGCATTAAGTTTAGTATTACCTTATCTACTTAATAAAAACACATTTCCAATAACTCCAAGGTTATGGTAATAAGAAACCCCTTTTTCTTGACATCACTGTTAAATTAAGTGTCAATGAAAATATTAATATGAAGTGTAACCCTCTCATGTCTCATTGAATCACCATTTTGAGTTTTCACATAAAATATATAAATTAAACTACCCAAAACACCACACAACACATTAGAACTTTTTTTGATTCACATTTTCTTTGATTTATTTAGGTTAATCACGCGAAATGTAACCTTAACCTGCAAACTTGTGATATTTTGCAAATACTCAACCTACCTTAAAACCATAGTACATATATTATCAAAACACCTTTCGTATAGTTTATCTATCATCTAACACCCATTATAGACTTATATAGTTTCATTTCAACAATAAAGTCAACTTTACACTCTTCAACTTAATACCAATACCAAACGAACTCAAACTCGCATTCACTCTAATTAAATTGTATATATACTATTTGTTAATTCAAACCTGAAAACCCCAGCAATAAAGCTCAGCTACCGCTCGCCGCCGCCGCGCCCGGCCGTTCGCCGTCACCGATGTCAGTGTAAGCTCGTAAAATCCAAAGAAAACAAGGTCCAAAATGAAAATGATTTCATTTCCATTTATCCATCATGTAATTTTCTTCATCGGTCTTAAGGTGCCTAAGACCTATTCCTATATTTTACAGGTCTCCCCAAAAATGTGTTCAGGTAAATTACCAAATCAACTTGATTTTTCCTTCATTCATTCCGTTCAGACGATATAACAAGACACAAACATAAGTCTTAGTTTTTGGGGCCTTTTTATAGGCCGAGGGTTAGTTATGGGCTATGTGAAAAATTCGTAAGAGTCTTACGATATAGATGTGCGGGTTTGAATACCGAAGGCCCCATACTACGCTCCTCACTCTCCGTCTTCATCCTAAAACTAACCTATCAAAATGTTAGGATATATTGGAAGAAATCACGAACTTAAACAAATCGCCCATAAATTTTGGTATGGGTATCCTTATGCTATCCGGAACCGAAGTATAAACATTCAGTGATGTAGTGTATCCGACAAAGGTCCTTCACAGAGGAAAATGGTCAACATTGGAACTGTTCTCCTTCTTCTTCTCATCCTGACAACAACAACACTCGTTAGAAGAATAACAAAAAGAATTCTGAGATTGGTAATAATAATCGTAAGTAATGTCCTTTGACCGCACCGTAAACGTTGGTTATGATCATAAATAATATTTTTTTTTTTTTTGTATTATTTATTTTTTTGAGGGTCCTTAGATTCGAATATATGAGGGATAGCGAAGAAGCCAACCAAACCACAGGCTTTATAAGGTGGGCTTTCCTGATGTTTATTTTTATTTCCAAGGAGATTTTGGTCTTGTTGTTGTTTTGAGTGACTAGGTTGGTTGACAGGAATTGAACTTAGGACTTTTTTTTATATTTGTATATGTGTAATAAAGGACATTTTATTTGAGTGTATATAGGTGCGTAGGTCTAGGTGCGTGTAGGTACTTATTTATTTGGTTCAAATTAAGTGGTATTATAGGAAACGGTTTTCTTTTTCTTTTATTATTATAATATGGAAATTATGTTCGAGGGACATTGAGTTCCTTTTTTATTTTGCAAAGAGCTTATAATAGTGAATTTCTATGGGGTGAAAAAGGAATTGAGATATATTTTACATACATATTAATAAAAAACCAAGAATGGAATAGCTTTTTTTATGTTTCCTGAAACTAATGCTTAAAATCACTTTAGGTGTAAACATTTTTGCTTGAAACAAGAAAAGAATAGCAGAACATTTACACAATAGAATTTTGTCATTCATGGAGATGTTTTTTAGCAGCACATCACGAATGTGGATTTCTTTACTCAACTTTGTTTTTCAATGCCAGTTTGATATCCAAAGCTTCAAAGTCAACGTTAACTGGTATCCCGTTTTAAACTTTACTGTATTTGAAATTTAAACAATTTGAGAGAAGTTAATAACTTTAGCCCTTAAGTGTGCAACAAAAAATAAATATTTTGTATTTAATAAGTTTTGATGGGGCTTTAGCTTTGATTAATAAACAATTAGGATTTTTGCAGAAAATTTATACTATCTTTGACTGTCTAAATGGGAATTTAAACAAGGTCAGATGCAAAATTTATAAAAGAGGCTGGGATGCGACCCACACTGATAACTTCCCATCCCGTCAGTCGATTTGTCTTGCTTAAAAGTCTGTCTATATGTACTAATTTTTACCAAATTTGCGTTCTATTTTTGTAGATTTTATTTTTTTATGAAAAAACGGACTGCTGGATTTTTATAAAAAATTACTGAAGTAAGTTTGAAGCCAATATTTGTAATTTTTGAAAAGCTATTTGAGTCGAAAGTAAATTTTTACAAAGTTTTAGTATTGTTCTTTAGGTTTTTATTTTTTGTAAAAAAAAAAAACTGTCAATTCGATTTTTCTCAAAATTTTATCGAATATCGAAAACAATACTTCTTGTAAGTTAAAATTAAAAAAAATCGAATTTTGTTAAATTTTTTTTAGGTTTTTAATTTTTTGTACAAAACCTGTCAATTCGATTTTTTTCAAAATTTTACTGAATGTTGACAACAATATTTTTTGAAAGATAAAAGTAGTTTAAAGCCAATATCGCAAAGTTTTGAAAAGATATTTGAGTCGAAAATCAATTTTTACCAACTTTTGTTAATTTTTTTTTCGGTTTTTAATTTTTTGTAAGAAAACTGTCAGTTCGATTTTTTTCAAAATTTTACTGAATGTTGACAACAATATTTTTTGAAAGATAAAAGTAGTTTAAAGCCAATATCTCAAAGTTTTGAAAAAATATTTGAGTCGTAAATCAATTTTTACCAACTTTGATTAGTTTTTTTTTTAGGTTTTTATTTTTTATCAAAAAACTGTCAATTCGATTTTTCTCAAAATTTTATCAGATGTCAAAAACATTATTCTTCGTTGCACAAAATTGTTTTGGAGATAAAATCATATTTTAGTCGTAAAATTTTCGAGTGACAAATTTTTTTTTTCAGTTTTTTTGATTTATAAAAAAACCGTTAATTGGATTTTTTTCCAAAAATATAATTGTTTTGTATCACGTTACAATACATAATATAAAATTTAATTCAAGTCTCTAGCATTATTGGTTCATGAGATATTTGGGGTTAACCAAAATGTTCACCTTTTTTTTAAACTGCTATGGTAAAAAAACCACCCACGCAATTTTCTTGAGAGCCCTTTCTGCATCTTTCTGCCTTATTATCTGTATAACAAAATTTGTTTGAAGTCGATATCTCTTCTGGTTCTTGAGCTATGGACGACGAAAAAAACGTCGCGAACGTACGGACGTACGGACATACGGACGTACGGACGTACGGACGTACGAACGTACGTACACACGCACGCACAGACATCTTTCTAAAAATCTTTTATTTTGACTCTAGGGACCTTGAAACGTCGAGAAATGTCAAAATTTTCAATTTGACAAATCGGACCCATTACAATAACTTCCTATGGGAAGTTAAAAATGGTTTGGATGCGATGCACACTGATATTTTCCTACTGGTTCCCTTTAAAAATATACTTTTATATACAAAGGTTAATTGTATTTTAAGAAACTTGGAAAAAATCAATGGTTGCTTACTACATTACAAAGAAGGAGCCATACCATGAAAATGAGGTACAGTATCAGTCAAATAAACGCCACAGCTACGTTTACAGAACTTTTTCATGAAATTCAAACATTTTATTTTTAAGGTTTGGAATCGATTGTGTAGCATTGCCATTCACATTATCTTTCACGTGGCTTCAAAAAAAAATTCTTAGTCTTATATCACAAGATCTTTGCAGCAAATTGTGATCACCTCTTTCAGAAATTACACGGTTGCTCAAATACCTTTAATATGGCTGAGATATAGTGTAAGCATTAGGAAAAGACGAATGCATGCATTGGAAAGAAGATGTCGGTTCAAATGAATTGAATTTGAATTCTGGAACATTTCAATGGCAGGGAAAGACAAAGTGTGTTAAGGCATTCCACATTCGCGAAGTACGGCTAAAGAAGTAATATCTCTACTTCACAGTACGACCAAAGTTGGACTCAAGGGTCCAATTGAATTTGAATTCTTTAATATTTAAATGAGAGGGAAAGACAGAGTGTGCTAAGGAATTATACATTCACATAGTACGGCTAAAGAACAAATATCTGTACTTCACAGTACGGCCAAAGCTGGTCTCAAGGGTCCAATTGAATTTGAATTCTTTAACATTTCAATGACAGGGAAAGACAGAGTGTGCTAAGGAATTCCACATTCACATATTACGGCAAAAAAACTAATATCTGTAGTTCACAGAACGACCAAATTTGGACTCAAGGGTCCAATTGAATTTGAATTCTTTAACATTTCAATGACAGGGAAAGACAGAATGTGCTAAGGAATTCCACATTCACATAGTACGTCAAAGAACTTATATCTGTACTTCACAGTGCGACCAAAGTTGGACTCAAGGGTCCAATTAAATTTGAATTCTTTAAAATTTCAATGACAGGGAAAGAAAGAGTGTGCTAAGGAATTTCACATTCACATAGTACGGCTAAAGAACAAATATCTGTACTTAACAGTACAACCAAAGTTGAACTCAAGGGTAAACTAATGGGCATTGCCAGAAGTGTTACAGTTGAACTTTTTAAGGAGAAGGATGCAAATGGCTATTTCTTAACAGCATAGTCCGTTTAATTTTCACTTATCATTTCAACATATCTTCTTTGAATATTGTCCAAGGGGCTTAAGTAAGATTTGAGATATACTGAAGCCTTGGACGTGTATGGTTTTACAGATTGTAGTCAGATTTTTCTTGCAAAATTGTGATTCATTTATTGCTTATCTGGAACATAGCGTATACAAAGGTGGAGAAGCTATGAAACAATCACTCTTGGGTTTTCGGAGATCCAAATGCGACATTTTTTCCCTTGAACGTTAGCCTCCGAGGTTAAAAAAGATCTCATCTTTGAAGATTATTTTTCTATGAAAACCGGATCATTTTAATATATTTCAAGATCCCAATCAGCATAAAAAACGACGTTTCTGGGGATCTTCCACCTTACGTTCTTGTGTTTACTTATCTTTTAAAGCCTTAAGACCGAAGTTTTAATGCAAAAGATTGTGAATATTGTTTGTGGAATATCTAAGATCGACAAGGTATCAAAAAAACATTTGTCTACACTCTACGGGCTACAAGCAGCCATATTTTCAGTTTATTATTGCGGTTTCGACTTTTCACATCACTTACCTAGTTGTCGATGACTTTGTGAGCTGTCGTGAAGTACAGCTCACAAAGTTTTAATTTTGTGAACTTTTTAAATTTTCGTAGTTAATTTCGACAATTTCAATGGATTATTGAAGCATGTACTGTACCATAATTTCTAGAAATGAAATAATTTTTGTTTGTCAAAAATGTCAAAAGGTAGTGGGGTCAAAATTGACAGCTGTCCAATTAGCGTACTTTGAAATCTCTTTTTGAAAAACCTCGAAACGTTTCAATTGCAAAATCGGATCAATTACAATAAGAAACTTATATAAATACATGACTATCTACATTATACGACATTCACCGATATTTTAATGTAAATTGTTATTTTTTGTTTTATTTCCCAAAATTATTTGTATTTGATCGATCAAGAAAAATATTTCAGCTATGTATTAATCTTTTAAGTGCAAAAGTACATTTATAATTGGTTTCGTGCACTGGGGCGTATACGCACTTATTTCAAGTATTTTGAGCTTGTTAATTTTTGTTCAATATCATAGTGAAAGAAAAAGGAGAACAGCGTTAACTAGGTCAGCTAGTATTTAATAATATTATTTTGTATCTTACTTATATGTATCGAGTATGTTTCTAATTCATCAAGAAAGATTGGACCAAAACTTTATTCCCACATCATCATCATCATCAGCATCAATCAAACAGAAAAAAAAAATATATAACCAATAGCAAATTATTCCATTAAAACTTCACCACAAATTAGCAAAATCGAATCGATATACTCGTCTGCTTAAATTAAAGTTTGCTATTCCTATTTTATTTGTATATATCTATACCTGGCTTGGCTACATTCATAATATGTACAAAGTTAGATACCTGCCAACATTTATTCTAGACCTGTCTCTTCCACATGTTCAAATTAATTAACATGACTGCTTGAGTAAACATTACATAAGTACATTTTTATACAACAGTTACATTGAATATACATATGTACAGTACAGTAAATACACATATAAGGTACATGTATATGTAACTATTACTCTAATGAAATGGGTAATGTTGTATTATGTATAGTACTATGTGTGGCCTGCGTTATTATGCTTTAATTAGACAAAAAATAAAATACTCAGCAATTCTTATTTCACACCCAACTCACCCCCACCCACCCCCACTCGTTAGGTACATTTTATGTAATGACTACAGCTAGCGTTATAACTCTCAACGTATGAATGTGTATACCTTACTTCCTGCTCTGACCCCTTTTGGTTCATTTGGCCATTAGCTTTTTTCACATAATGGCAAACATTTTTTTTTCTTCTCGTCCTGTCGTCCTGGCAAATGTGAAATTATAACACACTCACAAATAATTTTAACACACACAAAGTGGACGTGAACGTGGACGTGGCGATAGAGGCGAGGTTCAAGGATCACACAGAAAATTTACACCAAGGACATAATAATTATTATGATGACGATGATAATGGTATATGGCTACGGCTAGGCTACATTCCCACTTTTGCATAGATATATACAACAGTTATTATAGTAGTTTGTCCTAGTGCCAGTCTGGCTGTTTAAATTGGCACACTTTGTCCTCACTATAAAAAGCTCAATCTGCATAATTGGAGTATTTCTTTTTTTTTCTTTTTCGGTTGTTTAATTTGAGTGGGGTTATACAAATGAAAAGGCTAAACACTATGGAAACATAGAGTAATATTCATAGCTATGTCCTTTTTTATATCGTTGGTCAAATCGATATAGTTTTGGCAGTTTGTAAAAAATGATGTAAGAGTCTGTGTGTGGTTGGCAGAATTATGGCAAACTCTATTTTATTTGTTATCCTGATTATCCTTTTGTAGTTATGCGTCGTTGGAAAGTTGATTTGGGATATATGAACGAGGATTTGTCATCGGTTTTATTGCCTTAAATACTTGCTTACTTCAGGTTGAACATAATCCAATTTAATTTCCACATACAAAATCCTTGCACATCCTTGTTCATATAAATAAGAATTGAATTTTTTGAATATCTAGTTCATTTGAATCAAAAATCCTTTAATCTAGAAATTAACTTATAAATTTATTTTTACATTTATTTAATTTAATAACAAAAAGATCCTTAAATTTACTCTCATATCTTTCACCACGGCCCGGGCCCGGCCCGGCCCGTATCCCTTAATATTCTCATGTATATTTTATATTTTGTTTGTATTTCCATTTCAATCAGAAACAAAAAGAAGAATTTTCCAACGTTTTTCGCCCATCATTCAGCATCACCTCTCGCATTATGGTCCTTTTCTTCCCTTTCATCACTTCTACTTCCCATTTCGACTACCACTCCCATCCACTGCATGAAATAACCATCACCATCGAGTTAAACAAAGAAAGAATAATTGCGGAAGTAAACAGAAAATTAAAATCAATTATGGATGTAAATTGAATTTCATTTTTAATATGCAAGTTGTTTGAATTAAAATTCGTGGACTTTTGCAAAAGAACTCACATAAACCCACCTACATACATAACACATATACCAACTTATATAATACTTATATGAATTAATTTCAGCTTATACAGTTTTATGGTGACTTTTAAAGAGTTGATTTACTTAGGGGTTTAATAGAAGAATAAAATACGTTTAAAATTTGTTCGTAAGCACGCAATGCAATTTCCTTCGAGTTCTTGTGTTGTCGCTGAAAATTAAAACAACAATTTAAAGTTTTATCACGTATGTGTTGGAGCCAGTAAAATATTTTAAGGTTTGTCTTACATATTTTTGAAATTCAAACAAATTTTAAAGAAGTTAAAAAACTGATCCAATTCTGTAAGGATTATATAAACTTAAACTTAATGTGAACAATTTAAGAGATCTCCCCTAAATTTGAAGAAAATACGAAAAACATAGGATATAGTTCCCAGTTTTATAAAATAATTATTGGGCATATAGCAATTACTTAATCAATTCATGAAAAATCCATTATCATCTTTGTCTTTGAAAAGTTTTTAAAATAAATTTTTCTGAATAACATCTTAAAAAATTATATGTCAACTCGGTTCGTCACATACATTTTTTAATGAATTTTACTCAAAATTAAAAGTGAAAATAGATAATAAACTTTTTATAGTTTAAAATCCATTGAAAATTAGTTATTTATATTATTTATATCCAGTAAATATCTGAAAGCACTTTCTTAAGCTACTATTAGACGGTCAATGTGTTGACTCCATAAAATATAAAAATGACGTCACAATCTGTCCTAAGGGTGTCACATTGTGTGATCGTCAACGAAAAATGCTGTCAACGCTTTGACTAGCACATTGAATCCCACCTTGACACACATTTTTGAGTCCACTTTGACACACATTTTTGAGTCCACTCGTTGGCCCTATTTTTTGAATGTGTAAAGTATTTCTATAGCAACGTACAATACGGAAATTAAGTTGAAAGACTGTTTTGTTTTTTAATTACTAAATACAGATTGACCCTAAATTTTTCAAGTTGAATCACACTCGCATACACATTAGTTTTTTGAAATCATGTGACCGTCAATTTTTTCAACGGATTATATATGCTTATTAAAATCATATTTTAACACGATCATACCTACAAATATAATTAACCTATAATACTTAAAATCCCATAAAAAGTCATTGCAATCGATACTTTCTGTTGAAATTAAAATTTTTATATTTCTCAGTTTTTTAAAAGTACTTCCTTACGTCCGTAAGTCCGGAATAGGGACGGAAAAATCACGGGCCCCCCCATATTTACCGTTTTTTTTTAAAGTTCATGTCTACTGATATGGTACGTTCTAATTTCAATTACGAATAGCATAAAATTGGTTGGAATTAACGGAAATAAACATTTTTTGTTTGAAAAATGAACCGAAAAAAGTGTGAAAAAATTCTACATGCGATTAGATCAGAATCCCAACAGATCATACATTCAATTCGATATTGCCAACGACATGTTAATAATTATAAAAAAAAATAAAAATAGAGCGAAGTAAAAGTAGTTGAAATTTGTCTATAAAATAAAACTAAGTATCTTAAAAGTTTTACATTAAATACTCTTTATTGTTTTTCTTTATATTAAAATATTATTACAATGTTTTATTAGAGTGAGTTTGCATTCAATGAAATATTTTCTTTTGGCAAACGAGCTTTCCTAGCTTTCTGAGCAGCAAAACAACTTATAATTGCGTCGAAATTCAGTTCCCTTGCCAAAGGTGCTTCGATGCATAGTGTAGCAAGTCCAGAAACACGATCTTGTGATGAGCACGAATGATGAAATTTCTTTGTTCTGGCAAGGACTCTAAATGAACGTTCGGCACTAGCTACGGTTGCAGGTATGGTGGAAAACACACGGAGAGCAACACAAATATTGGGGAAAATCGTCTCCAAGTTCTGGGAATAAATAGCATTGAGCAAACTCATTAGCGGAAGTTCTGCTTCAAAATTGGCTTCATAAATGTGTGATGAATTATTTCTTTTTTCAACTCTTGAGACACATGCGAGTTATACTTTTGTATGAACCTTGTAGCGGAGTTTTTAATCTCAAGTTCTGGAACATCCCCCAATCCAGTAGCAACTGCTTTGCATTCAGATAAAAATTGATCTCATCCGTTTCGAATAATGTTCAAATCGGAGATCAAGTTGTATATAATTATGTTGGTCATACTTTTATAAGTAATCTATTGAATTTGTGTATATCTGGTTTAATATACACAGTACACACTTTGTAGTGATTTTATATCCTTCAAATCTTCAGTAAACAACTTATTCAAAATATTAATTAATTAATATCTACTACGGAAACCACAATTAAAAAAACGTTTGCGTGGGATTTTCCGGTCCCCCGAAACGGAATCAAAAATTTCGTTTCCGGCAGAAACAAAAATATAGAAGAAAAGAAACTTTATAAAAACAGTAACCGAAATAAATATTTGTGTTTTGTTTTAAGTTGCCGGGCCCTTTATTTTGATTTTAAAAAATTTTCAAAATAAAATAAATTTGAAATTTACGTTAAATTAAGTAAGAAAAGCGAAACAATTTATTATAACTTTCTTTCAATAGTTCAGAGTTGCCCAATTTTTCATTAAATATGAACAAAAATGTATACGCCAATAATAATCAAATGCCCAGATCGGCAAGCTTGTGACTGAAAGATTGGTTGATAACATGCAAACAGGGCCCGATTGCGAAAGCATGAATGATTTTAAATTTTTGGGCCCCTAAAAATAAGTGGGAATAGGTATGTTGATGATGAATTTAGACTACCTATATTGAAAAAAAAAAAACACTCTCTTCATTGTTTTCAATTTTACGGGCCCCTAGAAAATCCCGGGCCCGGGGAGATAAAAAAGAAAAGGAAAAAGATGCAAACAGGACTTACAGAAATATTTAGTGGGTAGTTTTTTACTATAGCAATTTAAAAACAGGGACAATATTAGTTCATCCCAAATACCTCCCCAACCAATAATGCTAGCGACTTCATAACTAAAATTTGTTTGTCACTTAATACCAAGTTGATATTAATCTGAACAAAATTCAACTAACGGTCACGTCGAATATTTTGCGGAAAGAAAAATGATAATACCTCCAAAATAATGCATCAAAAAATAACGTTTTTGACTGCCGGCCGGTACAATTTTTAGAATAACTTAATGGATAGTATTTAAAAAAAAAAATGGTAAAAAACCTAAAAAATTGATTTTCCACTTAAACATCCTTGCAACAATTAATAAGCTTCAATTTTATTTTATCTTATAATACCATTATTTCTTACGTTTGATAATCTTGTTTTCTCTATACAAAATAATGAAATGTAATTTTCTTAAAATCGGTATTTTTTTTTTTAATTAAAAATAAAAACTTTTTTAAAATGCTACTAAAAATTTTCAAAAAATGGTTTTAGCCTGTAAAGTCTCGAGAACAAAAAAAGATGTCGAATTCAAATATTGTGTTTTTTTAACTTTAAGTTAATTTTTTATAGAAAATTCCAATTCACACCTTTTTTAACACAAAACTAAAACTTTAAAAAATAACCTAAAACTAATTAAAATGGTTTTCAACTTAAATATCATAAGAACAAATAATGATATTAAAAATGTTGTTATTATAGTTTGTAAAACTATTAGAAAAATAAACAAATTGATAAGAATTATTAAATTATTTATTAAATTAATTAATAATAACTTGTGTAACTTAAAAACGCATGAACTTGCTCCTTTATCCAAAGTGTCTGTTTAAAAATATAGTTTACTAATCTAATATATATAAATTATGTGTCACGTTGTTTGTTCGCGATGGACTCTTCCGATTTTAATCAAATTTGTGCACCGTATGCAGTTTGACGGCCCTCGATTGTCGATCGTCTCTTATGGAGATGGCGCAGCAATTTAACATTCACCTATGCTGGGTGCCGGGCCACAGAGACATCGCAGGAAATTGTAGAGCCGATGAACTCGCTAAAAACGGAACCGTCATACCTATTTCACCTGAAAGGGAGAAGATAGGTATACCGATAGCTACATGTAAACTTCGGCTAAAAGAAAAAGCTTTCGAGATAGCAAACTCTAGGTGGTACAATTTACCAACATGCGCAGCCACAAAACTAATATGGCCTTCACTGGACCTAAAGCGCTCTAAAGACTTGTTATCCCAAAGCAGACTTCATATTAGCTCCCTAATAGGTGTCCTTACGGGTCACTGTCTTATAGGCAGACACGCAATACGACTTGGTGTAGCCTCAAATGACTTCTGCAGGAGCTGTATGGACGAGGAAGAAGAAGAAACAATCTCTCACCTCCTCTGCACCTGCCCTGCTCTTTCACGAAGACGCAAACTTCATCTGGGAGAATACTCTTTTGATGATCCCAGTGAACTAGCTAAAAAGGATATCAAATATCTCCTTCGCTTTATAAAAAGCTCAAAATGGTTCGACTAGTGGGATGTAACTCTCTAGATTCATGTGGTATCACAATGGGCCTTTTCTTCTGGCCTAAGTGTGTGGATTTTGTATCCGCAGCCACATTAACCTAACCTAACCTAACCATGCAGTTTGATTCAACTTGAAAGATAGGATAGCTTACATCTCAAGTTATGATCGCAATTTTATTTTATTGCAAATAATTATTTGTCTATTATTTGACAGTCACAATTATTTGCTAGCTTCAAACGATAGATGGAGACATCTGTTGACTAGTTTGAGTAAATATTCAATAGATGGCGCTATGTCAAACTTCCAAACCTTTTATATAAGCTACAATTACAATTAATTGCATAACCAATATACATCCATCCATCAGATCTATGCACGATTTATACAGCATGCAATGTTAAACTTTTTGGTGGTGCTCTCTTACTTTTGTCTGGTGATTTCCACCAGACCTTAATAGTTATACCTCGATCTATTTCCCGGATGAAATCAATGCATGTTTAAAGCAATCATTCTTATAACAAACTGTTGAAATACTTCAAAAAAATCACCGGAAATATTCTTGAACCAACCATTTTAACTGGAAAATTTAAAGAAAAAGTGGTAATGTTGCCACGTATTTCAATGATGTCGTCAGATTCTACCATATCCTGCCGAAGGCTACAGTGTCCAATTCGTTTAACTTTTGCCATGTCTATAAATAAGTCTCAAGGCCAAACAATGTTTATTTGTGGTTTAGATTTGAAAAATCCATGTTTTTCTCATGGGCAGCTATATTTTGCATGTTCACGTGTAGGAAAACCGTCGAACTTATTTGTGTTAGCAAAAGAAAAACAAAAATGTGCAGCGATACCTATGTAAGTGCTGAATTAAATTAAAATTAAAAGTATTTATAAATTAAAATAATAAATATTATTTCCAGAAGATTTTAAAGTACTATTTGCCTACCATATGCTTATAAGTTTCACTGTCATATGATGTTATTTATTTTTATATTAATTTTCAAAATGATTTGTTGCTTTCCAACCCATTTTAAAGACTTTCATAAAATGGGAGAGGTGTTTAAATAAAAATACCTTGGAAACAAAAAAACATCGTTAAATGTTTAAACAATTTGAAATCCAGCTTTGAGATTTTGAATGCTGTTTTTAATTTTTGTTTATTTAAATGTTCTACTTTACTAATTCCAGTGGTAGGTACACAATTTATGTCCCTATCGTCCTTCATAGGAACATTTCGAAATTGAAAAAAAAAAATCTTCCTACATCAAAACATGTTTGCGTTTCCAGCCTACCTTCTCATTTAATTTTAAAAAAAGAGACAAAAAACCATCCTTTATATTTATTTCTTATACCAACCCACTCAATGATTTATTATATCAAGGTCTTCTTAATATCCTTGACTATAGGAAAATTTGTCATGAAATATTATTTATTTATTTTCCAAAACAATACCTCATATTTATATTTTTCTGTCTTTTATAACGAATGATAGACCGCAGACATCTTTGTTATTTACCTACCAATAAAAAAGAATACATAACTGGATATGAAATATAAACTCAAGGACATCGAAACTTGCCAAAATCCTACCTACTCTTCATTTTTCAAAAAAAAGAAAAAAAAATAAATACATGAGTAAGAATTCATTGAAAACCTCTCAAATTATTTATAGGAGGCTTTTTGTTTAGGTATAAAGGTCTGTGACAGAAACCATAAATGGAACTTTTTGTCAATTTTTGTTTTCTAGGAATTATAAGACTCGAAAAACAAATACGGGAAATAAACCATAAAACAGAGACAAATATTATTTAAACTTAAACAATTTTTGTAAAATTCCCCATTCATCGATGTTGGAAGTGGTGGGGGCCGGTAGTGGTGAGAGTATTTTGTACTAAAAAGAAGAATGGCATTGCAATGCGTCCAAAATCTCATATTACGTTATATGTATTTTCAATTTTCTAGACCAATTCCTATCCTAGTCCTTTTCCTGATCAAATCCTAACTCGCCGCGTAGAGTGCAGATGTTTTTCCACATCCGGATGTTGTACATATTTTGAATTGCGTGCTGAGCATATCGTATTTAATTTCCCTTCTCCTCGCGTGCTTTGTGCTCTTGAGTTTTACATCATCAGCATCAGCTTTCAGTTTTTAGCTCCCTGCTTCCAGCTTCAGCATCGTCATCGTAACAATCCTTCACCGTTACAGTTGTTGTACTTGTATATGATGCCAAAGCGAGGACAAAACATTAGCATGCATTGCTGAAAATGGTGAGTAGCCGGGCGAAGGAGGATCTGTCTATATGGAGACTGTATAGAGTCGACGACGACAGCAGAAGCCGCGGCGGCGGGCGGTAATGGTGGCGGCAACAACGGTACCTACTACATATCAATGAATGGAATCCGAATGTGAATGCAGTTGAGTGCGCATCTCATTTATCGTTTTGCAAAAAAATATACACAAATAAAAACAAACAGGATGTATATGTATTTAGAGAAAAGGATTTTTCATGCTTTTTCATTAAACTTTGCCAGGAAACAGAGATGCCATTGCCATTCTATAAACAGCATACACAAATATGTATCAAGGAAGGTTTGCTGTTGTAGTTGTTGCTGTTGTTGTTTTAGTTGCTATTTCTGGATGCAAGCTGCATCAACAAAAACATCAACAAGAAGCAAAACAACAGACACTCTCTTGTTACTCCGATGATATAGCAGCTCAGCTCAGCTCAGCTATAGCAAGGATAATGCTCTATGTTTTGCTTTAAGCCCAACTATAGCCATAGCCATCATCATCAGCCACCCAAACGAACACACAATTCATACAAATAAATGTAAACTTCCACATCTGTCTATGTATAAGTATAAAGTGTATAATGTACTTCTTTACTGATGATGATGATAATGTTGATGATGATGATGATGCGCTGATGGGTGGAAAAAAGGATACGATGATTCTAAAGCTGTTTGCTATTTGTTAGCGTTGAATACAATTAATGAGGCGTATGTCCCCGCAAGGGCTAGAAACTACAGCAGCATATCCTGCCTTGCTGATGCCAGAAATAGAAATGAAGTATTAGAAAAGAAAGAAAACAAAAAAAGCTTACAGAAACGAGTCAGAGAATATAAATATAAATACCATCAGAGATGTTTATCACAGAAAAAAAAGGGTTCCGAAGACAAGCTATACGTACGTCGTTGTATACAATATACCTTCTGCGAGAGGGGTTAGTAGCCTTAGGATGTGCTGACGCTGAGACTGTAAACGCTTTGTTAATGTTTCCTCAATTTTTTGTGTTACGCTCATTCGAATGAAAAATATTTCTTCTTCTTTGATTATAACAAATAAAGCTATCCTGTTCTTCTTATTTTGAAAAATAAGGACTAAGTATTAAATGGGGGGAGATCATAACGCAACAATGATAAATATAAAATATGGACATAAGCAAATAGATGGGTGGGCGTTTTCAATATGTTTTACTCAATAAGTCACATGACAAAAGTCTTTCCGATCAGTGGTTTTACTATGGGGGAATTGAATGATCACCCCAGAAGACTGACAGTTCTTGTTTTTCTTAAAAAGGGTACAATCTAAAATTCATTTAAGAATCGTAAAAGAAGGCTTCTGGTAGAGTAATTCGCTACTGACAATAGACGATAGACGATAGACGATAGACGATAGACGATAGACGATAGACGATAGACGATAGACAATAGACAATAGACAATAGACAATAGACAATAGACAATAGACAATAGACGATAGACGATAGACGATAGACGATAGACGATAGACGATAGACGATAGACGATAGACGATAGACGATAGACGATAGACGATAGACGATAGACGATAGACGATAGATGATAGACGATAGACGATAGACGATAGACGATAGACGATAGACGATAGACGATAGACGATAGACGATAGACGATAGACGATAGACGATAGACGATAGACGATAGACGATAGACGATAGACGATAGACGATAGACGATAGACGATAGACGATAGACGATAGACGATAGACGATAGACGATAGACAATAGACGATAGACGATAGACGATAGACGATAGACGATAGACGATAGACGATAGACGATAGACGATAGACGATAGACGATAGACGATAGACGATAGACGATAGACGATAGACGATAGACGATTGATGATAGACGATAGACGATAGACGATAGACGATAGACGATAGACGATAGACGATAGACGATAGACGATAGACGATAGACGATAGACGATAGACGATAGACGATAGACGATAGACGATAGACGATAGACGATAGACGATAGACGATAGACGATAGACGATAGACGATAGACGATAGACGATAGACGATAGACGATAGACGATAGACGATAGACGATAGACGATAGACGATAGACGATAGACGATAGACGATAGACGATAGACGATAGACGATAGACGATAGACGATAGACGATAGACGATAGACGATAGACGATAGACGATAGACGATAGACGATAGACGATAGACGATAGACGATAGACGATAGACGATAGACGATAGACGATAGACGATAGACGATAGACGATAGACGATAGACGATAGACGATAGACGATAGACGATAGACGATAGACGATAGACGATAGACGATAGACGATAGACGATAGACGATAGACGATAGACGATAGACGATAGACGATAGACGATAGACGATAGACGATAGACGATAGACGATAGACGATAGACGATAGACGATAGACGATAGACGATAGACGATAGACGATAGACGATAGACGATAGACGATAGATGATAGAGTAAGGCCTCTTTCACACATGACGATTTTCTTCGTACGGAAAAAAACCGTACACGGCCGAAGTATATCTCAGTCATTGAGACGGCTGTTTTAAATCGACCGAACGAAAAAAAACCGTCTCTGTCCAGTGTGAAAGCTTTAGTTAATTTTATTAGTTTACTATCCATGGCTCACGGATAAAAATCGTACGAATTTAAATCGTACGGACGAAACCGTCTCGTGTGAAAGAGGCCTAAGAAGGTGTAATATAAAATATTGAAGAAGGGGTAAAAACGAAAAAGAAGACCCATGAATTTTTTGGGGATATTATCGTGAGCAATACACGAACATTTTATGAACGTCAACAGGAAAGCAAAGGGTCTTTATATACCGAAAATATGTGATTTTCTGTAAATTTTTAATAGAATGTTCTACCAAATTGATTATTAACTTCCCATAGGAAGTTATTGTAATGGGTCCGATTTGTCAAATTGAAAATTTTGACATTTCTCGACGTTTCAAGGTCCCTAGAGTCGAAATAAAAGATTTTTAGAAAGATATCTGTGCGTGCGTGTGTACGTACTTTCGTACGTTCGTACGTTCGCGACGTTTTTTTCGTCGTCCATAGCTCAAGAACCAGCAGAGATACCTTGAGACTAAGGCTTCAATTTTATTTAATCTTATAAGAAATATTATTTTCAACATTCAGTAAAATTTTGAAAAAATGGAATTGATAGTTTTCTTACAAAAAATTAGAAACCAAACAAAAAATTTACAAAAGTTGGTAAAAAATTGATTTTCGACTCAAATTTCAAATTTATCAGTGTGGGTTGCATCCCATCCTCTTTTTTTGTTTATAAAATTGACAACATTTTGGACTTAACGTTACAGAAAATCACAGAAATTAAAACTCTCCTCCTCTTAAACAATTAGAATGTCATAATACCTCTTCCATTAATGCTCAACATCAGTATTTCTCGAACTGTCAAGCACAAAGATAATAATTTGTTTGGCATACAAAGAGAATGCAATGCGAAACTCTTTCCTGTCATATTTCAGGAATTCAAAACCGAAACTTCCTTTCAGGCCTTCTCTTCCTGTACGTATATATGCTTTTTCTTTAGCATAAAAAGGGTAGTGAAAACATTTTAACCACGAAATCTATATTAATAATATAATTTTGTATCAAATTTTTATCGCTAACTGAATTTTAAAATTTTGTTAAAATTTTAGGAATTAAAAGGAAAAAGTAAAAAAGTCATGTTTTGATCAGAATTTATGAAGAACTATCTATCAGAAGTTTTCTGACTGCTGCCTGTTGCCATTATAAAGTGTATAAAGAATAAAAGTAAATGTCAATGATGACTTTTAATATAAAGGTATACTTTCACATTAAGTGAAAAATCCAGGCACTTAAGGGTAGATAAAACGTATTTCGTGTAAAATGCATCCAAACTTGATTGGCAATTAATATTGATTAAAATTTTAATAATTATATTATTTTTACACAAAAATACCCAATATATTGCGTGTCCTTCAAAAATATAATAAAACAAAAGAAATTTATAATAAATTGCGCGTTTACAGGACTCGTAAAATATGTATATTTTAAACAACTCGGTATAACAGATTTATTGTTTCGATGAAGTGTTGGGTCCTTAAGTGGTTGCTCTTAAACTCAATCGCATAAGGTAAGTCCTGCAGAAGGATACCCGATGCTGATGGGTTTCATTTAATTCACAAAATTAAAAGAGAAAACAAAAATCACCATCAACGACAGGACGACAAGGACGACGAGGTGCAGGGATGACGGGAAGATACCTACATTACGTTCCAGCTTGGACTCTTGGAGCACCTGGTTTGTTATTTTTAATCTATATCCATCTTTTTTTGGGTTATTTTTTAATTATTTATCTGGAAGTTTTCATTCACCCGTTTTTAATGTCTAATGGAGATCCCATATCAGTTTGTTTTTGAGAGCATAAAATGAATCGGACTGGACACATACTTTTGTGAATTTATATTTTTTGACCTTTGGATGAAATTTCATTTATTTTTGTTGGTTGAATTTTATTGCTTCAGTATTTTATTTTTTGAAATTTCATTTTAGCCTCTGCTAAAATGTTAGCAGTAAAATTTAACCACTCAACCGGAAAAGGTAAGCAAAATCGATGAACAACACTTATACCTACCTCTATCTTGATGTTGACATGGGGTTGGAAGTAAGGCTTGGCATAAGGACTGGACGGAGGACGTTATGGGATGGGTCCAGTTTATTATGCCTTGATAGCCAATTAAAATTTAATTCCGTGCAGTTATTGCTACTTTACAGACGTTGTTTTGTGGTTTTTGATATATTTATACTTTTATAAAAAAAAAAAGCTGAGAACAATTCAAAGGACTTTTGCATTATTGGGGTTATTAAAATTTTGAGTTGGCTTTTCATTGCGTTTGCACGCGCAGAAATATTGTTTTTCGAAAGTTAAAAAACTTTTTATTGCTATTTTTTTTTTCAAGTTGATCGAAATATTTTGTGGTTTTATCCTTTTTGATGGATTTAATTCTATCGATGACTTAACTTTGATTGTCATCAAAATAAAAGCTAGGGTTTGAGATTTATGTGGGTGGTGATTCAAGTAAAAAAGAGCCCTTTTGTGATTATTTGCAATTTAATTGCTGTACAAAATCTTTTTCTCTCAGAAATAAATAAAGATATTTAACAGATTTAAAAGCATAACAAAAGCACACAAAAATCCATATCTAATAAATAAATTAAATTATTATTTCTTCATAAACCAAAACGCTATATAGCCAATTAAATCAGTTAAACAAGCACACAAAATGCAAATCACATTTCTCTAATTTTCATTTTATTAAGGTTAATTTTCCTCCCTTATAAAGAGGTCCTTTCAAAATAAAAAAAAAACTGTATAAACACACCGATTTAAAATTCCCTCTTTTTGTATAATTTTCCTTATATACATAACTAAACTATATAAAGCTTTTAACATTAAGGTCAAAGTAAATTAACCATAAACATCTTTAAAAACCAAACTAATGTTACACAAGTTCTGATAACGGAATATGTACGAACCGAAGAGAGGGAAAAAAATATTAAATAAGCTCAAATAAAAAATTGTGTTTTTTATCCTTCTGAGACAGAAGCGTTGCATCCCACATCCACAATCCACATCCTTAGCAAAGTCAGAGTCAATGTTAATTATTTCTCATTAAACCTTGAAAGTCATCTTAGTTGCCTTTCGTTTCGCCTTTTGAACCAAAGACTGAAGAAAAAAAAAGTTAAAAAAACTAAGAAAAAATAATATCCCTTTGCTCCATTTAGGTGAGCTCTTTTCAAGCTTAAGTATAAGCAAACTATAAAGTACAGGGTGGCGTATTTTTTTTCCCCCTGTGACTTGTCAAAAGGACTTTTATATATCATGCCATTTTTTGTATTCTTTTTATAAAATTATTTATACATAATTCCAGGTTTTTGTAAATTTTAAATGAGGATAAAAATGTGTGTGGATTTAACGTAAGTTTATTGCATAAAATCCTTAACTTCATTAGATTATCTTGTTTTTGAACTAACCTTTAATTTTCTATATTTTGACTGTGGAATAAGCAGAAAGTTAAAAATTGTACGCAGTTTTGTATGAAATGTTCTTACTTCTGTCAGTTTTAGGTTAAGAACTTCGGATAGGGATACCAGTGAAGCTAGATGTCAAATTGATCGCTTTTTTGTCAGCATGTTTTCACAATTCACCATGCGAGGACTTTCTACTGATCAACGTTTAAAAGTCGTGGAAAATCAGTTTCAAAATTTGGGCTATGTTCACCAAACTTATAAAACAACTTATAATACAATCTTCAAAACAAGCTGAATTGACGTTTTTGGAGGTTATGTAATTTTTTGAGACTTTGGAGCCTCTTTATAGAAATAAAATTTGAAGTGGGTGCCAACATTGCTGTTGAGAGCGAACGATTAAGGTAACTTTTCGTTTTGTTTGTTTGTCTTTTATGTCATTAGAAATCATTTGGAAACAAATAGTTCCTACAAGACAGGTTAATGTGCCATAAATCGTTAACAACTTTGATTTCTTGAGGCAAAATTTTACTGACCAAACATTTGAATAACTTTTTTTGAGTTGACCACCAAGCGAATTGTTGCAAGCGGCCAGGAAATGAGTCTTGCAATTAAGCCATATTTGCTCGAGTTGTTTTGCATGTGGCACCGTCTCTTTGAAACCACATATTTTCCAAGTCGTATTCTTCAATAGCATGCAAAAAAAGTCGGTTATCATATAACCATAATGCTCCGAATTGACGGTGACAGTCGTTCCATCGTCGTTTTCGAAGAAGTAAGGTCCAATCACACCTTCGGACCAAAGAGTGCACCTAACATTGACTTTTTGTGGATGTTATGGCCTCTTTTCAATTACTTGAGGATTCTCAAAACCTTAAACACGACAATTTTGTTAATTAACATACCCATCGAGTGAGAAATGTGCTTCGTCGGCGAAGAAAATTTTGTTCGAAAAATCGCTGACCACCGCCCGCCTGTTGTTCAAGCGATAGCACGCTTAGCTTTTCATATTCGTTCCCAGACTCACAACCTTCCTCTTCGGATGTGGAACTACAACGACAATATATGATAAGCTCATTAGATTCCGACCTGCATAGCATTGTACAATGGGGAATAAAAAATCGTGTGGAATTTAATGCTTCGAAAACGCAATGCTGTCTTGCATCGTTAAAGCGAGATAAACCCTCTTTGCCACTATCTATAAGTGGCACTTGCATCAACAAAACGGAAAATCTCGACATCCTCGGAATGTGCATCAGCAACCACCTTTTGTGGAGCGATCACCATACGCGATTTCGCCAAAAATGCCGCAAGATATCCAGGTTTTTTGAGACGTTGAAAGAAATTTGTCTCTCCGTCTGATCCGGCTACAATCTACAGAACCTATATATGTCCAAAACTTGAATATAACTCTCATCTCTGGGATGGTTCTCCAATAACTTATTTAAGCCTCTTGGACAGTATACAAAGAAGAGCTTTTAAAATGATTGGTGACATTAACATCATCAACTCGATTACGTCATTCAAACATCGACGCAAGGTTTCTTGTCTCACCCTTTTTTACCGTTATTTTAACGGACTATGCTCTAGTGAAATAGCCAGTTGGATTCCTCCCCTTAAACAATTTAACCGTAATACCCGCGCTTCTAGGAATGCTCATCAGTATACTCTTGAGCCCAACTTCGGCAGTACTATGAAGTACAGAGATTCATTTTTTAGCCGTACTACGCGAATGTGGAACGCCTTGCCACGCTCTATCTTTCCCTGTCAATGTAATGTTTAGGAATTCAGTTGTTGTATGAGGTGGACTTTATATGGATGTGGGTAAGATTCAAGTGCAAAATACGCCACAATGCCGTAAGACAGTCCTAATACCTGAAAACGACGAGGAATCGACACATTCTGGTCTTCGGCAACACTTTCACTTACAGTATCGATATTCCCAGTGGTAATATTATGTAAACCATAATCTCCTCTTAAAGCACTATATGTGGCTATGGCAGAATCACCATTTTTGTAGTGGGTTTTAACAATTTGTATGCGTTGTGCGATAGTTAAGCGATCTATATTCGTAAATGTCAAACTTTCGACTGAAAATCCAATTTGATTTAACAACTTAGTTTGACAGACGTCGAATTCTAACCCTATACTTTAAAAACTGCAAAATGGATAACCCGTTACATTGAATCCAAACAAAAAGCACAGGTAATAAACGTCTTTGCATTCTTTTAAAATCTTTACAAGACAATGAAAAACTTTAAAAATACAAAGACTTCATGTAAATTCATAAAGTCTTGAATGATTGCAATCAAATGATTGGGTTAAAAATGATTGGAATCTTTCAAAGGACAAATGATCGATCGGGGACTGCACAATTAATTTAAAATCTCATTTTTAAGATGAATTCAATGAAAGCTATTTTCAAATTGAATAAACCTTAACTGTGTATACTCGTAAAAAGGTGCAAAATTTTATCGAAAGGATTTCGTTCATAAAGCGAACTCATCGCTGCCATGTTTCAAAAAATTCATCATTAATAGTCATAATATTTGTGATTTTATTAGGCCAACATTTTGGCTATGCCACAATCTTATTATTTTCACATAAAAAGAATACTACTTTTAAATATTAAATTACACGCTTTCTCAAACTGAAACAATCCACCATCACCCTGTAAAATAGTTTTAAAAACTAAGTGTCATACTCAATGGCTCCCTTCTATATCTAAAGAAGTGTATATTTTATAGTAGCACAATTTTACCACCATCTACAGGACGAAAGATGATGGCTTTTACATGTAATGACGATGCAACACGATCTCGCGACTCAAAGGCATTATCATAAAAATAATTTGTAGTTTCAACAAACTCTCAACAAAATCATCATCATCATCTTCAAAGTCCTGGATCGTTGTCGTCGTCGGTCGTCGGTCGTCCTTTGATACTAGACCAACAAAAAAAAAAAAAACAAGAAACCAGATGCGAAACCTGCAACATCTTAAACATAGTGTAATGCATTTTAATAGCATTAAAGTCAAAGGCAATAGATGATACCTGGTATCTTTATGAATGAAAAACCAACAAACAAAAAATAACACTGATGGTAATAAATAATGCAATTTGCTGGGTTGTTAAAAAATAATAAATTAATTTATTACATATTTTTTTTTCTTTAAAGGCGACAACAACATCAAAGATATGAAAAGAGCTCTACAACGGATTAGCTAAATGGTTTTTTTGGTTTAGTTTTTCTTGATGACGGTGACGGGGTTAAAAAGCTCTTAAAAGTTCTTGGACCTTTTACTTGGGAAAAGGATATTTTCAGGCAATAATACATTAATTTGTTAAAAATTTTGTTTGAAAAATTCAATTCCTTATTTTTAAGAAGAGGGTTGAGATAAGAAGTTAGAATGTAGCAATTTAAGATACAAATAAAAAGGAAGAACCTCTAAGTACCCTCTTGTTATAAATGACAAAGATCAAATTACGATTTTCTAAAAAATAAATACAAGAAACTTTACATCCTCGATCTCTGAGGAAGTGATAACTCATTTAAAACCTCATTTCTGTGACCCCAATCAATAACCGTTTAAGTCGACTTGAGTGAAAAGTGAGTTTGTCTTGCATCGTTATCTTTCTATGTTCTTACATTTTAGTATAAAACCCTGGCTTTCTTCATTGCAATAAATGGAAAAGAAAAAATCGCTTAAGTGTTTATCATTACATACACCATTCGCAGTAACAGCAAATCTCAGCAGAGTTTTCAAACTTTATAATTTCATTACCAAAAACGGTTAAAGTTGACACAAGCCATTCATCAAAATTTAAAGGTTTTTCTAAAATCCAACTCGCGTACATTAATGAAAACCACTTAAAATGACATCAGTCATATTCTCGAAAAACGGCATATTCGGCTTAACCGTTTATGGAAAATTATTAAATTTCGATCCTAGAATCCAAAAACACATTAGCGTTTTTAAATGGGTATTGGGTAATCCCAGGATTGCATATCTTCCGTTGATTAAGTTCGTTATTTCGAAATCAAGTTGAAACATCAATGGAATTAAGCGTGCAGTGAAGTGAGGTGATTTAAGATTTGTTTTATATGAATAATAGTGTTGAAACGTAAGCACTTTAAAATAACAAGTTAAAATTACAAAATATTGTGCATGTGATTCTGGTTGAAGCCTTTTACTGGAATTTATAAAACATTTGTTGTTTTAATGCATCAGCTTTTTGCAGATTCAAAAATCTATTTCAAGCGACCACAGTTTTGGACTTAAGTGGTTTTTGGTTGTGGCCACAAATTAATATAAGGTTTTAATTACGACATAGAAACTACATTGCGGTATTTTGAACTCGAGATTTTAATAAAATATGATACTATGATAGCAAAGAAGTCAAAAAAAGTGCCACTATAGACTAAATCATTATGTCGATTGAGGTCAAACTTGGAAATTGAGGTTTTAAGCAGTTCCGCGTTAAGCTTTCTTTCATATATTCATAACCTTAAATTCGAATTTTCTGCCTTCTTTCAATATAAAATATGTATTTTTGCATTACTCCATAATTGTACTCCTGGCCCGGCAGAGAACACTTATTTAATTTTTAAAAATAAACCGACTAAAATAATTTTGTCTTAATAATTTTTGATGATTTTTAATATCCCATATGAAGTTATTGTACGACGTTTTTTTCGTCCTCCATAGCTCAAGAACCAGAAGAGATATCGACTTCAAATAAATTTTGTTATACAGATAATAAGGCAGAAAGATGCAGAAAGGGCTCTCAAGAAAATTGCGTGGGTGGTTTTTTTACCATAGCAGTTTAAAAAAAGGTGATAATTTTGATTAACCCTAAATATCTCATGAACCAATGACGCTAGAGACTTGAATTAAATGTTATATTATATATTGTAACGTGATACCAAACAAGTATATTTTTTATAAATCAAAAAAACTGAAAAAAAAAAATTTGTCACCTTGAAAATTTTACGATTACAATTTGATTTCATCTCGAAAACAATTTTGTGCAACGAAGAATAATGTTTTTGACATCTGATAAAATTTTGAAAAAAATCTAATTGACAATTTTTTTTATAAAAAATAAAAACCTAAAAAAAACATTACTCAAAGTTGGTAAAAACTAAATTTCGACTAAAATATCTTTTCAATTATTCAATTCCTTGAGATTAAGGCTTCAAACTAATTTTATCTTATAGGAAATATTGTTTTCAACATTCTGAAAAATGTTGAGAAAAATCGAATTGAAGGATTTTTTTTACAAAAAATAAAAACCTAAAAAAAATTAATGAAAGTTGCTAAAAATTGAATTTCGACTCATATATCTTTTCAAAACTTTGAGATATTGGCTTTAAACTATCTTTTTCTTTCAAAAAATATTATTGTCAACATTCAGTAAAATTTTGAGAAAAATCGAATTTACAGTTTTTTTTACAAAAATTAAAAACTTTAAAGAAAATTTAACAAAAGTTGGTAAAAATTGAATTTCGACTCAAATATCTTTTCTAAAATGTGAGATTATGGCTTGCAACTAATTTTTACTTATAAGAAATATTGTTTTCAACATTCTAAAAAAATTTGAGAAAAATCGAACTGACAGTTTTTTTTACAAACAATAAAAACCTTAAAAAAAATTAATAAGTTGGTAAAAATTTATTTTTGACTCAAATATCTTTTCAAAATTTTGAGATATTGGCTTTAAGCTAGTTTTTTCTTTTAACAAATATTGTTGTCAACATTTAGTAAAATTTTGAGAAAAAACTAATGGACAGTTTTTTTACAAAAAATAAAAACCTCAAAAAAAAAAACAATACTAAAATTTGGTAAAAATTTACTTTTGAATCAAATAGCTTTTCAAAAATTAAAAATATTGTCTTCAAACTTTTTTTATTTCATAGAAAATATTGTTTTCAATATTCAGTAGTTTTTTTTATAAAAATCCAACAGTCCGTTTTTTTATAAAAAAAAATAAAATCTACAAGAAATAGTACGCAAATTTGATAAAAATTGATGATCGGTTCTTGATATCTCTCAAATTAATTTCATTCATCCAATTTGTAAAAATTTAGGAAATTCTACTAAAATTGGTAAAAATTTGTTTTCGACTAAAAATCTATTTAATAAAACTGGATTTTCAAACTAAACTATTTCTTTATATGAAAAATATTGTTGGTAATTTTAAAATTTTTAAGAATAATTCAACTAACAACTTTTTTAACCCAACATGAAAACCTATAAACTTTTAAGCAAGACAAATCGACAGACGGGATGGGAAGTTATCATGTGTGGGTCGCATCCCAGCCTCTTTTTTGTTTCAAAGTTCGATATTTGAAAAACGGGTCAACACTGCTCAACGATTGTGAAATAAAAAACGTATTTTAATAAACAATAAATAACTGCCTACAAAAAATATTTCTACAAATTTGATATGTAAAAAATGTATTTAATTAAAACGCTCGGATTTTTGATGAAAAAAAGAATATAGCTACTAAGTTTTTTTTTTTTGCAAAATTAAATGGCATTTAAGTTTTTTTTAGAAATTATTTTGTTTTCAGGTATAATTTAAAATCTTAAAATAAAGGTACTATTTTTAAAACTCTCTGAATACAGGAGCGAGTTGGTGCTACCCCGTAGTTTTGACAAACTGATAGCACTGATAACACACAACAAGGTTATGTAGGCGGCAATCAAATTATACCTTTTCTAAGGTTTTTGAATTAGTTCGAATCCGATTTAAAAATATAATATAACCTTTCATAATTTGGGTAAAAACCTTAAAAAAGGCGTTTTGAGAATATGTAAATTCATTAAGAAGTTTGTTTGTCACTAAAATATGTAATTACTTCGATATTATGTTCAAAAACCTTAATTATATTATTTATTTTTCAAAAAATCCACACACATTATTCTTAAAAACGGTTCTTAAACAGAAAAATGCAAAACTGTATAAAAGCAATTTCTATCTTATTCGTATTCTAATGGTTATAACATCAAGTTTTTGGAATATATTGAAAAAAATATTAAAATACTGTTAAAAACGGGTATTTCTGAATTTAGTGCTCAAATATAAGAGTACAGCTTAAATCAGAGTTTGGATTTGGTATCAGCACTTAAAATTATTTCCAAAACGAATTCTTCAAAACTATAAAGGAATTACATTAAAAGTTTCTCAAAACCTCAGAAAGTCAAATGAAGACCTATAAGTCATCCTATAACTAAGAGATATGATGTGTCTTAACTTAGCCTTACAAGACCCGTTTTGGGTTGTCTTTAGCATTTTAAGAATGGCATATTTTATAAACCTAATGTGGTAGAAAAACTTGAAGGCGAGAATAGAATTTACGGACATCTTAATATTGTATTGTTTTGTTGGTGCACCCAGGAATAAAAACTGTCACTACTGTTTTTTGAACTCGCCCCTCCCCCTTCTAAACAAAATTCACTGCGACGAAGTCCAGATTTGTTGAAAAATAATGGCTTGAAATATATTTCTGGTGAAGTTATTACTCATTTAGGATCTTATTCATTTGGGTTTTTGGAGTCGCAGTTTTTAGGTTAAAAATTCAAACAATAACTAGTTCAAGGATGTTGTAATAATTACTATTTAAAACCCAATTCTCTTTAAATAATTAATTCTAAAAGCTAACATTCTGCATCTGCAATCCACTTTGAACATACTCCGCTCTTATACTACCCGCTGATGCAACGTGTTCTAAATTTCTAATCCCAATTCTACTTGATTTATCTTTTTTTTAATTAATCCTTCCCAAAATAAATAAAATATATGTAGACATGATAACAGAAACGAGGAAAAAAATCCCATTTGTTCATTTAAGGACCCTAATTACTATCGCAATAAGTAATATACGTTGATTTTCAGTTAGAAGAGTATTTGTGTAAACACAAATTTTCATTTTCTCCAATTTTTCTATTTTTATTTTATCCCTTAGGAATACTAATTAAACAAAAATAAAATATATACACAACAACAAAAAAACCTTTTCTCGTTTTTTTTATTTGTAGTTTACCATTTTTCAGGCTAAAAGGATGAAGGATTTTCGTTTTGACTCTTTCTACATAAACGCTGTTGGTACGAATGAGTATAATGTCAGAAATCCAGGATAAAATTAAAAAAATACATATATTCACAATACAGATACACAGATGGTAGGTACTCTGGAATTGTAATGAGAATCATAAATTTTTACTTTAAAATAAAATGATATATAAATGAAAATATGCTGTGTGGGTGTATAGGTGTGTGTGTGTGTGGACTGAAGAAGGAAAATGCCAAAAAAATACATGCATGCATACATATAAAAATCATCATGACAGAAAAGATGATGAAATATAATGATCCTTGAGAACAGAAGGTACACAAAATAAAAATATATTTATATTGATACAAAAAAAAAAAAAAACAAAGATATATAAATTTTATAGTGTAGTGTAATTTTTCTTAATTCAAATAAAAAATGCAGAAAATTAATTTCTCGTGAGTGATGTTCATTAAAGAAAATAATAAGAATAAATTTTGGAGTGCAAATGTTGATGTAAATGTTGCAATTTATCCAATTATTATGAATAATTTTCAATTTTCCTTCGTAAAGGTAGATCTGATTAATTGAAATAAGGACTTGTGCTTCTGCAAGAATTTAATTGATGACTAAGAATAAGGACTTAAGAATCTTATTTATATGATTATTGTTTTAAGCAAAAGGTTTATATTATTGCATTTTTGATGTAAAGTACGTTTTTGATTTAACTTTAAATGTTAAACAACGACTTTTCAGAAAATATTTTTTTTATTGTTTTATTGTTCAATAAAATAATGCCAACATATTAATGGTTAATCGTCCAAAAACTTTTTTTATAAGAAAATGATACAAAGCCCAATGTCAATGTCATATTGCCCAAATCAATTTTAAAATGCCATAATGCCCAAAGTACTTATATTGATATATCCCCCAAAAGATTTTTTATATTTTAAGCGCACTCAAGGGGATATGAATACCCTTATAATGATTATACACAGTGCGAGCAATAGGAAGGGGGGATAGGATTTGAAAGGAGATACCATGCACATTGGTTTTGAATGCCCGCACATTATAATGAGTGGGAAATATTAAGTCAGGTAAAGCATTCCACATTCGCGTAGTGCGACTAAAAAAAGAATCTCTGTACTTTACAGTTCGACCGAAATTGGGCTCAAGGGTAAACTGATGGGTATTCCTAAAAGAACGAGTATTACGGTTGAATTGTTTGAGAGGAGGAATGCAACTGGCTATTTCATTACAGCATTGCTTATGGAAGTAGTGATAAAATAATGAGAGACATGAAACCTTATACGACGATGCTCGAGAGATGCAAAAGTTTCAGTTAGACAACGGTCACCTATCATTTTTAGAGCTCTCTTTTGAATTCTGTCCATGATACTCAAATGGGTTATAGGAGCACCTGCCCAAATAATGGGAATTTTACTCGAGTTTTGGACAAAAGGCTTTATAAATTATAGCCACATCAGATGGGGTAAAAAAATTCTTGCATCGTCGGAGACACTTAGCAGCATTTTTGGCGATGTCAAATATGTGATCACTACACAAAAGGTGGTTTGTAATGCACATACATATTTACATTGCATGTAATTCAACAATTGGGCATTCTGACAAAATTTGTGTTAATTTTTGCACTATGACATTTTGAGTTTTAAATTTTATCGCTCAAACGCAAACATGAAACGAAAAAAATCTCAGATCGCCCAAAATCTCGGATCGAACATCAAGAAATCGTAACAAATATGTTTGGCTTTATTTCACTTTAAGAAATTAAAATAAGGCACATTTTCAAATTGAACTAAAACGAAATGGTTTGCTTGCTCACAGTGCGTATTGACAGTGAAATATGTATAGGGGTCATGATGCCCCCTGCAACGCCCCTGTTTGGGCGTTCGCAAAATCTTTGCTAAATAAAATACTTTGGACGTTATGACATGGGCATGGGCTTTGTGACTTTTTCTTGGTAATAATTTGAACAACATCTCGCTTTTTAAGCTGTATATCATTTTATGATTTGGGTGATAAAACATAAACGATCGAAATCATTATTGTCAAAATGCCCAAAATAAATGTAACAAATCCCAACAATTTATTCGGGTGTTTCGACATTTCCTTTGGTTTTTTTTTGGGAATTCTTTCTTTAACTTTTTTAGGATCTGTGACCAATTTTGAGCTTTATGACATTTTAGGATTTGGGCGCGACTTAACGCCACTAAATTATTCTTAAAATTTTGTTTAAGAAATTAACAGTCTTATTTAATAGAATTCGCTTAACAGATGAATAGTTATACAGTGCATAAGGATTTATGTAGGCTCTATGTAACGTTGCGAAAATTCCCATTTATAAAAAATTCTGCTATAAATTTTAGTTATACAATGCTTATGTCAAAAAAAAGTACCAAAATGGAACAATCTATTCCATTTATCTGTCTATCAAATCAGCTGTTTGTCATAACAAATAAAATGTACAAATTTGTGTTGTGGGTGGAAGAACATCCTGGAAATCAATTGCCAAGTTATGAAGATATGCTAAGGCTATAATAATTGTTTTGATATTTTCTAAGGAGCACCTCATACCTGGTAACAAAATGTGGAATCTTTGCTTCCAGACGCCAAAGCATCTTTCCACCGTGTTACGAAAAGCTATACCTATGAGATATATTGTATCTTATTTCAGTATCCGTTCGAGAATTCAAAACGGGGTTAAGGAGGATATTAGTACAAGGGTACCCACCATCCCCAAGCAGACGACCATTGAACTCCCCATCATCAAATCTTTGTTTAATTCTGCTTTCGCTAACATTTCGTGAGTCATGAGTGCTGCCTCTCCAGCGGCAAACAATGTCATTAATATTTAGGGGTGCGTCGTATACTACTTGGGTATTCAGTGAGTAGTACCCTTTTCTGTTAAAATAGTACTGCCCTGATGGGCCATCTACTTTTGGGATCCTTATGTGGGATCCACCTTCGGAAACTCCCGTATTTGAGAGAACTTGTTCATAGTTCTTAGCTGGTCCAAAAAAGAAGTTGGCATTTTAAAGAACAAAGGTCTTTTGGTAGCTAATGCTCTTGCCACTCGCTTACAAATTTGGCAAAGCGTAGGTTCGCTAAATCCGAATACGGATATCGAATTGGTTCGAACATTTAGTACAATCTTACCTAGTTCCTTCCCCAATATCTTATTGCAGCCATTACTTGGATATCTATGGGGATGTGGCCTCCTCTATTTTCGTTTTTTTATTATTTTTATGATATTCTCTTTCGAAAATCTATATTTTATTTTTAAATTCTTCGTTTCTTAGACTCATTGGGTTGAACCTATTTTAAAAACTTTCCGCCATCTCGGAGGTGGTAAAACGTGATTTAAATTATTAAAATCATTAATAAACGAGCTAAAGGCATTATTGTTTTCTTTTTAATTTCAATAATGGAGAGAAATCAAAATGACATTTACGAAATAATAATAACAATAATTTCCTTATGTAGGCTCTATTCAACCTCAAAACGCGTTTAGCTTATTATGGGACTATGCGCAACAGTTTTATAAATAGCATTTTTGCTTTTAGAGGCATTATAGAGATTACATAAATTTATGTAGGCTCTATACAGCGTTTTTAAATAAGACTGTAAGAGTTTTTAGATATTGTACAAAATTATTTATAAAATTTTTTTTATATTTTTGAAATACGCAATGCAACTTCTTTTTATATTATTACTATTATTTTACTATTGTTTTAACATTAAAAGGATCCTCATAGGTTATTTAGTTATCGCGTCGTGCTCAATAGTTGCACGCACCTCTCACATTCGTTGTTGATGAACATTATGCGTGAAGAATTGCATTTACACGCTAACAAGGCGCAATTGACTAAAGAATGGTCAGTATTGTGGCAAGGAATAGCAACAGTGGATGATCAATTTTCGAATAAAATCATCTTTAGTGATGAGGCACATTTCCACCTCAGTGGATTCGTCAATAAGCAGAATTGCAGCATTTTGGCGAATGATAATGCAAGAGTGATTGTCGAGAAACCAAACAGTCACAGGAGACTCAGTGGACCATCGGATGGAGGTGTGTCGCCGAGCTCGTAGCAGCCATTTAGGCAATATTTTATTTCATACATAATTGAACCAAACCAAGAAATAAAAATAAAAAGATTTGAACACATTTTTTATTAATAATTTATGTTTTATTCAAAATCAACATCGGCCCTTAAAATTTAACCACTCCTTGATACCAAATTATTTTAATGTCATGAACATCTGAACAGATAACAGCTTGAACTCAATTTTTGATTGCATATCTTTTAAGTTCTTAAAAGGGTCTTAACAAAATTTCATTGAAATTTTATAAAGGCACCAAAATGGGAAATAAGTGCTAGCTTCCTACTTCTACTTTAAAAAATTCATAGAATTTTGAGAACATTTCATATGTTTTTGAAAGTACAAACCTGACTATTTAAAATTTAAAAGCCTAGTGGAATTTTAGTTTATTATTTTTATGTAAAAATTGTATTATTTTTATGATGTACTTTAAACTTCTGGAACGGAACATTTCAATTTGCATTTTTATTTTTGTTCTTATGTGTGAAAAATAAGTCCTTTTCATGGTCTTTAGATAGGATTATACTCCAGAAAAAGCCTTTAAAATAATGCAATCTTAATGACTTAAATTTAAAGGTAAAATGATTGGTAATTGCAAAATTTTCAAACTAATAAACTCAATGAATGCAATTCTGTAATTTAAATTCCTTACTGCCATTCTTTTACAAGCCTACTCTTTTAGGCTAAAGCTGATTTGTATTTTAAAATGCAGCTAAATGCTTTGTCTATATAGTTTATATTTTTCAGGAAAGAATCTAAATATTAATTTTAAAACAAAAACTAAGATGGACCGTTAAGAAATTCATTGTTGTTCCTTTTAATTTTATTTAAGTCGTAAAAGTAACAATCTCTTAGATTATCCTTACAAAAATTAATTAAAATGTTGTGAAAAAAGTCAGAGGGAACCTTAATAGTTGCAATTTGATAATGTCATATCAACCGAAAGTATAAATGAAATTTTATTTAATAGTCAAATTTTAATCAAGTCTCAATTTTGTGCCCAAAATCACTTCTATCACTTCATCAATGCTGTACGCAAAAATATTATCTTCTCAAATAAAGATTTACTCTTAATGAGAAAATCAACAGCTTAACACCTACGCTATGCAAATTCTGTTAATTTCCTATTACAATTCGTATCTCTTCACTTTGTGCAAATCCTTCAGCTTTGATCTCAAATCACCTTCCATATACAGACGCAGGAATCGCTCTATATAAACCTTCTGGTTCTTCAATTGTCATCAATCTAATTCAATTACTGACTTAATTGAAGTAAAATCCTTATCACAATCATTATTACAGATCCCTTACCTTACTATCTCTCCCAATCCTTAGGCTCATTAGTTCACGTATCAAAATCTATAGTCATAGTCACACACACATACACAAAAGATACAAGGATACCCAACTAAAATCCAGTTAAATCCTTCTATCTGATTCTATATATGTATGTATAAAAGTAAGTGTAGTATATCCTGTCGAAAAAAGGAACAAAAACTCCACTACTTTATATCTAACATCCAAACAGGTATATAAAGTAGGTTGTATTCCATCAGGACTCATTTCATTTCGAACTAAATTGAAAATCACTCAATTGACCTTTTTTAGTAAAGTTTTTGTTGTTTCATTCTTTGGTTTTTTCTTCATTCTTCAGAGTTCAGCTTCAGTCAGACTACTTTGGAGGTATGTTTTTGCTTTTGTCTAATGCTCAAACAAATTAAAGTCACATCCCATTTAATGACGTACTAAGTCGCTATAAAATCAGAGCCTTTGGGAGCTCTCCTGATGCATATCCTTGTGACTTACACTCTCTCTTTTACTCCTCCTACAACATAAGATCCTTATAGTAAGTTGTGCGATGATAATGATGATGATGATGATGATCAACAGGATTTCTAATTACATGGCAATAAATCGAAGCTTTTCGAATTCGAACCACGTGATGGCATGTTGCCATTGCCATTGCAAGCTTATACATAGCTTCCTTGATGTCCTGGCTTAAATCCTTTTTACATCACCAACCACAATCTGGCAGTGAAAAAAAAATTAATAGTTTTCTCTTATGAGGTCGGCGTGGTGTGGTGCGGTATGGAAGGAGTTCAGGGGGTGTGGGTGTGTGATGAATTTTCACTTCGAATTGTTGTTTATAGGGAAGAAGGACGGGGAGGTTTTGGTTTTGGTATTTTGATGGTGATGGGGTTGAATGCGTTTGGAATCAAGGTATAACAGAAGAGAATGGAAGGTAGTTACATGATGTTTATTCATACCACGTTCTTTATCTTCCCAACGAGCAACTGTATAGAAGGTAGAAGTAGGTAGGTAAAGCTATGAAGGTACGCACAGACATGAGAAGTTGATTTTGGAGTTTTCCTAGGCAAAGACTAAGTTCACACCGCATTGAATGAAAATTGTGTTTCCTTCCCAAAGGCAACGTATCGCTATGCGAAATTGCGTTCGAGTACGTGCTCACTTCATTACCATGTACAAATTGGGAAGATTTTCAACTTCTATACCTTCTATAACCGTCTATACGTCCATGCATATATAGGAGCTCGCTCTACCGCCACACCATCACCACCACCGACCGTGCGTCGTCGCTCGTCGCGTCAAATCGGCTAACATTGGATATGGTTCTGGTTTTGAATTCATGGATTCATTCTAAAGGTTCTGAAGAACTCTGCAAAGATTGAACGAAAATAAGCAAAGGTATGTAGCTTAAGGGTGTTTGTGTGGATTTATATAGACACAAAAGGTGAATAGAAAATTGCTACACACTCTCATTCTATATACCCCATAAAGCGTAGTACAATCGAAAATCGGATTTTCGCATGTTTAGCTTAAACCCTTGCGAAATATTTCAACAAATCGCAAAGTAGATTGCATGGGATGCTTTTCACAGAAGTTGTCTTTAACACACACAATACCACCCACCCTACACCCTCTCATTCTTTTACTGATGATAGTTCGTCCTGCGAGGCGAGTGTTATAGTTTCGTGTTTGTTTACCTCAAAAAGGATTCGATTTTCTCTATGGTTGGTTATATAGTGTATATGTATATTAGGAAGTAGATGTGATAGCATCTCATAAGGATCCACATAAATATCGATGTGAGATGCATAAACTAAACAGCAGGTGGTGTATCCTGGTATTCAGCAAGGTCTTCCTTTATACATATATGTAGATTCCTTGAATGGAATATAACGAAATTTTAGTGTAAAAATTGTCGAACATATTTTCAGCAAATTGAAGATTCATCTCCATGTCGAGCTTGAGACTGACAGAAATCAAGTGGTAAGAGAAATATTGCTGTTGTTGTTGTAAAAAGCTTATACCCGTACCATCGCTCAAGATTGGTATTCAATCTGGAGATATTGGATTTGATAAGGATAAGGGTATCCTTACGTATTCATATATATTCATGTAACGTAGGTTAGGAACGTGCCTGAGATTTTTGTCTTTTTCATTGGCAAAGAAAAACTAATAAAAGCGAGTCGGGTAGGTATAGGTGGGATTCATAAGTATCTATGTGTTGTATGTTATTTAAATTAATTTAATCACATCATTGGGATGATATTTATATGTTTCTTATCATCAGTCACAGTACTTGTATCAACTATGTACCGATACAAATTCTTGATTGTAGATTTTCAGCATTGTTGTTTATTGAATTTATAATATGTGATATTATGAAGATTAAGAAAATGAATTTAATTACATTCCGATGTCAAATAGTTTCTCAAATTTTCACCCAGACAAATATTAGGGATGTTAAGTTAGGATGAGTATATGACATGAGGTTTATCACATTTGGGCTTATTAGTTGAATATTTTCTATGTTTATAATCTTGCAAACTTTTTTATATGTAGCAGACAAAAACTCGTTAAATATATAAATCTTGTACATATATGTGTGTAAAGATTCAAAGTTGTTTTTGATAATAATTTAAAAAAAGATTTCCTTAACAACAAAAATAATTTGGTGTGGATAGAAATATTATTATTATTATTTATTAATCTCTACATAAATGTATAGAATAATGCTTTAAGCTGAAAGCAACCAGGGCTTCAAGCAGTGGATAGAAATAAAAACAAGGAGATTAAAAAACATTTTTTTAGAAAATTCTAAATATGGTCAGAAATAATTTTTCATTTTGTAGACTGTTTACGAGCATTTTGGGACAGAATTTTTGTACAGTGTTTCATGTATCACTTAAGAACACTATTCTATTTCAAATTTTCGATGCAACGGAAACTGAAAAGTTCAAATCGCTACCTTTAAGAACCTGCACTAAATTTTATTTTTATGAACCAAATTATATTATTTAAACATTTCAAAAAAAATATACCTTCAATGATATGAAACCCAAGGTGTTTTCTGTTAAACACAGCATCAAGATTTCAACCGTTTCAATTTAATTTTGTTTTGACAAAATTTGTCTGTTAGGTTAGGTTATGTTAAAGTGGCTGTCCGTGAAGTAGGTGACACTTAGGACAGTTAAATGGCTCATTGTGATACCACATGAATCTTGGGGCTTTCTTCTCAGCTCAATGAAACCAGTTTGAGTCCCTTACGAAAGGTGAGAGACTGATTATGTTAATATGATTAAGATCGTTATAGAAGAATTCTAAAAGCTTATTCTTTCGTTTTTGAGCTAGAGCAAGGCATGTACAGAGAAGGTGAAGAACTGTTTCCTTATCCATACAGCTGCTGCAAAAGTCATTTGAGAATACGCCTAGCCACTTGGCATGCTTTCCGATTAGACAGTGCCCGGTTATAACACCGATTATCGAACTTATATGCAATCAGTTTAAAGATATCAAGCACCTTGATCACCATTAAGGGGCCAGTTATAGCTATCATTGAAATCGATCCGGAAAATTTTTTGAATCGATATTTGACGGTGTTTAACTTTGATTAGAAATGAAAATTACATACTGATCGATCGAAAGTCGCACAAAGAATTTTTTTGAGGAAAAAAAGTGTAATTGCACATTTATTTTTCCCTAAAAATGTATTTTTCTATTTTCTGGACGGAAATTTATTTTCCTGAACAGCTGATACTTTTATGTTCAAAAGTGAAACGAATCGTTCCACTGATTTTTGTTACAATTTCAAACAATTCCAATGACATATTTCTGCCAGGAACAAGTTTTCGGTGGATTTCAATCAGGATTTTTTTTTTCAATGACAGAAATATTTAATGAAAGCTATTAACGACCTGCCAACAAAATTCCAATGTTTGTTTTCAATGATGAGAACCAATGAAAGCTATAACTGGCGCCTAAATCAAATGTAGGCCAGATGTTTTTCTGTGTATTCTACCTGATGTAGCGTCTGGTATGCCAGCATTAGCCAAACGTGGTAATATGGGTTGCAATGTATCATTTCTGGTGTGTTCATCTGCCTTACAATTTCCTGGAATGTCTCTATGTCCCGGCACCCAGCAAAGGAATATTAAACTGTTGTGCCATCTTCATTAGAGATGATCGACAGTAGTTATGCATTGTTATAGAGTAGACAGTTTCCAGTGATTTAATAGCTGTTTGACTATCTGAGAAATTACGGATATCAGATGTTGATATCACGTTTTCTTTTAGCCAGGACAAGACTTCTTTTATCACCAAAAGTTCCGCCTGGAACACGCTACAATGATTGGGAAGGCGGAATGAGAGACTTAATTTTAAGCGTTAAGAGTATAAACCTCCACCAACCCCTTCATTTGTTTTTGATCCATTTGTGTAAAAGTGGATTGACTCGTCTTCCAGGAATGTCCTATCCTCCCAGAAAGTTCTAAAAGTTAAAGAAATGTGGAAGTTTCTGTCGAATTGTAGTTAGGGGATGGTATAATCTGTGTGCTTGGAATTAATTCTAAATAGTTAAGAATTACGGAGTGGCCAATTTTGTTACTAACTCACTACGATGAATCTTTGAGACGAATAGCAGAGCTTGTAGCTATTTGTTTGCTAAGTATATCAAGAGGTGTTAGGTAGAGTATGGTGTCTAGTGCCGCAGATGGGGTCATGCGAAGCGATCCACTTATGCATAGGCAAGCTAAACGTTGGACTTTTTTTAGTTTGTCACGGTTTAAAGATTAAGCAATCTACCATACTGCCACACCGTAAATTAAAACCTTGTTTATTGCGTTTCCAATTTAGTTCTTTGTCTTAAATAAGACCCAGGTATTTAGCCTCGTCTGAGAATTTTAATTGGATTCCTTTAATATACACAGAACGAAAAAAGTCATCCTATTGACTATTTTGGTAGTCAATTTTTAGCCTATAACAGCTATAGTCAAGAGCACAATTTTCGGTTGTCAATTTTGGGATCCGAAACAACTTTGGTTGCCAATACGACAACTACAGTTGTCAATATGACAACTGCGGTAGTCAATATAACGACAACGGTACTCAATAGGACAATTGCGGTAGTCAATATAACGACTGCGGTAGTCAATATGACAACTGCTTTTATCAATACGACATCTACGGTAGTCAATACGATAACTGCGGTAGTCAATACGACAACTTTGTTAGTCAATATGACAACTGCGGAAGTCAATATGATAACTGCGGTAGTCAATACAACAACTGCGGTAGTCAGTACAGCAGCTGTGGTTGTCAATATGACATCTACGCTAGTCAATACGACAACTGTGGTAGTCAACATGGCAGCTGCTTTCATCAATATGACATCTACGGTAGTCAATACGATAACTGCGGTAGTCAATACGACAACCTTGTTAATCAATATGACAACCACGGTAGTCAATATGACAACTGCGGTTGACAATAGGACAACTGTGGTAGTCAATATAACAATTATTTTTTTGAAAACCGAAAAAAATAATTTGACTACCGGGTAGTCAATATAACAATCCTTGATAGTCAATTTTGGTAGTCAATATGACAACCAAATTCTCATATTGACCACCGAAGTTGCTCTATTGACTACTTTTGTTGTCATGTTGACTACCCGAAATTGACAATCGAAAATTGTTCTATAGACTATCCAGTAGTCAATTTTTTAAAATAAGGTTGTCATATTGACTATTTTGGTAGTAAATGCGATTTTGGCCAAATTTCAAGTTGAATATCGACGATTGTTAATATGACAACTTCCTATGATTGAGGGAGTATTCAATGGTGCGTACTTATGCGTGTAACTCCGTTTCCACCGATTCGCCTATACAGTAGACATGTTGAGACATATACAAAAGGAATGTATCAATACTTGCCCTTAAATGGATATCAATCAATCTTTCTAATGTCTTAAGAATTAATGATGATATACTTATAGATCGTAGATTAGGGTTGACGAGGGAATATGGACCAGATATAAACATCTGCTAAAAATACCTTAGTCTGTTGAATTAATATAAAATATTTTTTTTTTTTAGATATATTCAACGTTAATTTTGCGATTTTTCCAAAAATTCACCAGATTGCGAACATTTAATTACAAAAAAAAACAGCTTAGGTAAAAGAAAAACTGAAATTTTGTAAGTAAATTAAGACAGTTCTTGTTCAAGACTTTTTTAAATCACAAGAAAACTTAATGATGATTTTTTCAAAATACATAATATAAGTCCAATCCTTAATAAGTGCATATCTCTAAAAAATCCTTATTTTAAGCCAAAATGTACCACCAGGTACCACTCTCCTATAACATTCTGTTTCTCCTTTTATCATACCAAAATTTTCAAAAACTCCAGTTATGAGAGAGTTCACTTTCGGTACAACCTTTAACACTTTAAGCTAATGGTATTCCAAAAATTTCATATTATTTTTATTTTGGCAATCAATTACACAATAATTTTAATAATTCTAAAAATATATAAACCATGAAACAACCCTTATCCGCATAATAAATTTTAATTGAAAAAAAGCAAAACATTCCATTAAAAACCCCCTCCCCCAAAAAAAAAATTAAATTAAATATCAACAAAATATTAAAAGGATTACATCGCACATTGTAGAATTATATTGTGAAAACGTCATGTTTTATAAAGAAGTAATAAGCCCTCTGATACGCTATTTTAATGGCCTACAAAAGCCATCTTGATAACGAAATTCTATTTTTATAATCCCACTCCTATAAGGACACCGAGTCAGTCAAACAAACAAAAGCAATTCACTTCCTTCCAATTCCCATCATTCAATTAAAATACTTTCTTATTTTTGTAGTTCCTTTTCCCAACAGCAACAACAACTAAAACGCAATCATCCCTTAAAACTTAACTAACTTCGCAATTATAACTGGAACTGTGGAGTTCAAAACAAAATACGAAGGGAAAAAAAAGGACCTTCAGAGGTATTCGCTTCACTTTGCGTGATGTACACGGTACATTGTAGGTATGGTAAGTTGAGGTACAACACACTCACTTATTTCATATCTAAGATCAAAAAAAGTCAATGGGACAAACTGGAGGGGAAAGAATTTTCATTAAATTTCAATTACACAACGTGACTAAGTTAATTATTATATGCAAACAAGTCACTTAAACTGTAAATTACTTTTCACCCCCAAAGACCCACCGTTCGTATCGTAGCGTAGTCGTCGTCAATCGCGTTGGTCCCGCTGGAGTTGGCTGCCATCCTCTCCAATATATCACAAGTCGTGTCCTTTTCTTCAACGTTCATGGAATTCCTTTTAAGTTAAGTCCCTGCGTGTTTGTATAATAACTTCGAAACTTCATTCTTCTCTTTGGTGGTCCTTAGTTATAGGTACCTACACCCTGCCTTTTCATATCTATTAAATATCTTTGGCATTCTCGCTTCATAAGTTCTACGAGTGTATTTATAACCTACTGAGAACGAGGCTATATACATACACAGATACAACTAGCCTGTGATCAAAATTTATTAATTAAACAAACTTTGTCGAAATATTATGTAGATTCGATCAATTAAGCTTCAATTAGAATACATGCAGTTCACTTAAATTATTTCACTGGGCTTGTCCTTTTCCCCCTCTCCCTCTTCCCCCCCCCCCCAGTAGTCCATCAGCTCATCGTCATTGTGGCCCTTTTTTTTAGGGATACCTAATTGTTTTTCTTAAATTTTCAAAGTAAGTTTTAAATTTTCATAAATTTCTTATTTAAGTTTTTTCAAGTGGAAATGTAATCACAACACACCGAAAGAAGAACGTTAAAAAAAGGACTCCCTCGAAATCAATGAGAAAAAACAAAAATGGCGTGAAAATGAGGTCAAGGTCAATTTATTTAATTTCCTCTGCGCCCAACCTTGCAGAATTAACGTTTTTATATTGTTGCCTTTTCGTAAAATGCCCATCCTTTTTTATCTTAACAGTTTACACACAAAACAACAATTTTTCCTCATGTAATTTTTGATAAGAACAATGTTATTTACACGAGGACGATAATAAAAAAAAAGGTCCAACACTGCCTCAGTGATGTCGAATCGAAGGACGAACGGACAAGAGTTCCGTGCGGTCGTGCCACAGGGAAAGTAGAGGTCTTTCTACTTTTCTACCTTTCCAAAAAACGAAATAAAATAACAGGCAAAAGTGAAAAAAAACGTTATAAATGAATCGTAATTAATTTAAAACAAAAATTACTCCTCGGATCGGTATAAGAATCCTTGCCTACCTCGTAATTTCTGAACAGAAACAGAGGCAACCCTTTTAACCGGAAATGCCACAACATAAACAAATTATAATTATTAAACGGTAAAAAAATGAAAAAGGGTATTTAATTGAAAATGCAACCGAATGCTTAAAAGCGTAATTGTGTTAACTGTATGCCTGCGCTGTAATTAGAGGGAATATAAGAATTTTCTTCTTTGTGACATTTGAGTTGTTCAGCTTATTCGTTACTCTAACTACTTTAACTTCATACTCGCATACATCATACATATACATACATACATACAAATACATATAACATTAAAGACGATAGAAAAGATTAGGACAAGGCTTTTATAAATGTATATGTATAAACAATTTAAATTAATGAGAGAACATTGCTCTGTGGCGATTAGGGGGAGGTTAATTTGTATTAGTTTAATTTCCTTCACATTTCAATCAAAGTCTGAAAATGTAATTAAAAGAAACGGATGGAGTTTGATTAATTGGTCAATAGGCAAGATGTTTAATATTTACTGGATATACATTTTCCGTACAATTTATGGAAACGGTTAAGAATTTTGTTTTTCAAATACATTTTATTAAATTTTATGAATTCATATTTCACAATTACGTGTTTCATTGGGCCTATGAATTTTGTATTGATTCAATGAAAAAAAAGACAAAAAAATTCAGAGTTCCACGACATCAAAAAAAAATAGTATTTTACCCTAAGATTTTCAAGGTAATAAAACATCTATTAGCAGTGTTTTATGGAAAATTAAATTAAATTAAAGAAAAAAAGTTTAAACGGGTGATCCATTTTGCGGTTTCAAAAGTATAGCGCTGGATAAGATAAAATTAGTTTTAAGTCAATATCTCAATGTTTTGAAAAGATGTTTGAGTCAAAAATCAATTTTTACCAACTTTTAGTAATGTTTTTTTAGGTTTTTATTTTTTATAAAAAATACCTGTCAATTCCATTTTTTCAAAATGTTGAAGATAAAATCATTTTTTGTTCGTAAAATATTCGAGGTGACAAGTATTTTTTTTAGTTCTTTTGATTTATAAAAAAAACTTTAGTTTTTAAGTTTGGTATTACATCATAATAGCAGAATATATAATTTATAAAATAGTTCATGAGATATTTTGGGTAAATCAAAATGTTCACCTTTTTTTTTTGAAATTGCCAAACCACCAAGGCAATTTTCTTGAGAGTCCTTCCTGCATCTTTCTGCGTTATTATCTGTATATTTACTTAATTTAATTTGCACCGACACCTTCTTTCAACTCGTCTCTCCCTTTCCTAGTACTCACAATGTGTCTACATATTAAGGGTAGTATTATCCCCTTGAGTGTGCGCTTATTATAAAAAAAACATAATTTTTTAATGCAAAATCAAATTTTTTTTGCATCAAGAAAAATGTATGAAAAGTTACAAATTTCTTGTATTAAACAAGAACTAACACAAAATTAGAAAATGTTTATATTAATAAAAATTGATTCAAACTTAATTTTTTAAAAATAAAATGCACGATCGAATTTCGAAAAAAAAATTAATGATTTTTTTAAAAATCAAACACGAACACAATGACATTTTTGATCATCAAAAGACAGTAGAAAAGCTCATACAGAAATAAAATTACTATTAAAATTGGTTGATTAGTTCATGAGAAAACTTAAAAACAAAATAACGGTTCTATGGGGGGTATCTACCCTTGAGGAGCAATACGAAAATATTTACTTCGACTGAAAGAAGTTAAATTAAGAAAAAAAATAATGTAAACTGTAAAGATGATGTGGATCTTCTGATTCATGACTTTACAGAAAAAATTAACTCTGCAATAGATGAAAGTGTGCCTAAAAGAGTAAAGAGAAAAACTTTACATAAAAAATTACCATCTAACATACTAGAACTAATTAAATTAAAAAATCTTCATCAAAGGAATTGGCAACGTTATCGGCAACCCTTCTCTAGAAGAATGGTTTCTCATTTTAGTAAGATGATTTCAAATGAGCTTATGAAACATCGCAATCTTGAATGGAATAAAAAGCTTAGTTCTCTAGATAGAAATGATAAACCATTTTGTAATATCATTAAAATCGTTAAAAATAAAAATAGAACTCTTCTATTTCTAAAGGACTCGACGTCAATATACTTCACTGACAATGAAAAGGCTGAAGAACTTGCAAGGACTTTTTAAAAAACCATTTGGTTTCACAAAGCTTAGGTGACAGGGAGACAAATGAATTCGTCAAAGTCCAAATTCAAAATATACAAATGCTCTTAACGTGACAACACCATCAAATGCTTTTGTTAACGAAGAAAACATAACGAGTGTTATTGAAAACCTCGAAACACGGAAAGCCGGAGGCTTAGATGGTATTAAAAATGTTTATTTGAAAAACCTATCGCAGAACGGGATTAGGTACTTAACATTTATAATCAATTCATGTCTTAAACTTCAATATTTCACTAATGTTTGGAAAAAAGCAAAAGTTGTGCCTATTTTGAAAGCTGGTAAACCTCCAGATGTTTCTTCAAGCTACAGACCCATTAGTTTACTAAGCAGCATAAACAAAATATATTGAAAAGTCATAAAAGATCAAATTTCAAAGTTTGTTTCAAATTCAAATCTCCTTCCTGACGAGAAATTTGGTTTTAGAAGTTGTCACAGCACATCCCATCAAATACAAAGAATTTGTAACCATGTTAAAGTTACATGGACAGTCAACAGGAATGATAGTGTTAGATATAGAAAAGGCTTTCGATTCTGTATGGCACGATGGTCTTGTATACAAAATGATTAATTTTAAATTTCCAGTGTACTTGTTTAAGATCGTTCAAAGTTTCCTGTCCGGTAGATGTTTTCAAGTGCATGTCAATAGTGGTATTTCAAATTAACGTTTTTTCTGTTTCGGAGTGCCAGAAGGATCCGTCCTTGGACCATCTCTATACCATATTTATACTTCTGATTTCCCAGTGCTTCCTTTTTGCAAATCAGCATTATTTGCTGATGACAAATCTAAAAAATTCGATTGAAATTTTAGAAATATATTATAACAAATGGAAATTAAACTTAATGCTGGAAAAATGCAAGCCATATTTTTCTCCCGAAAAAGAAAATCTTGTTTCCTTCCCAGCGGCCAAATCCATATTAATGGAAATATAATCGACTGGAATCAGACTGTAAAGTATCTTGGAGTACATCTAGATACCAAACTTATCTATAGGGTGCATATTCACACCACATTAAAGAAAATTAATCTTGCTATCAATATGCTTTATCCATTTATCAACAGAAAATCACCACTATCTAACAAAAATAAAATACTAATTCATAAACTTATTTGCCAATCAATACTGCTATATGGCTGCCCTGTTTGGAAAAATGCAGCAAAATCTCACATTAAAAAACTACAAATCTCACAGAATAAGATTTTGAAGATGGTGTTAAATCTTCCTTGGCATCATTTCACCCTTGATTTGCATAAAAGAGCGAATGTCGAATTGATTTACGAGAGGATTTGCAAGCTAACGAATAACTTTTATAACAGTTGCGAGATTTCGGAAAATCCACTCATACAACAGCTTAATTACCTGTGATAATAAACAATTAACTTATTTCGTTTTGCTCTTTCTATATTATATATTTTTGTACTATATGTGTTACATGTTCAATTGATGCCATTTATTTATTTTTTTGTATCTATTTGTATCATTTATTTATTTGTTTATTTATCAATTAATTTATTTATTTATTTATTTATTTATTTATTTAATTATTAATTTATTTATTGATTTTCATTCACGTTATTTGTTTTCTTTATGCTATTATGTACAGTACATTGTTTATTTGCTGTGTATTTCCTTATTGTATTTATTAATATCTTTAAGTTAATTATTGTTTTTATTTTGTTATTATTTATTTATTATTTATTTACTTGTTATTTATTTAACTAGTATTACGTTATTATTGTTATTATATAATAGTAATATGAACTTTTGAGCTATAAACTTTTTAAATATCATGTATACTAGCGTATACAAGTATGCATATTAGCGTATACATTCATATTATTTAATTGAACATTTTTTTTTTCTAAACTATATGGAGGTTTTTTCAATCGTGTTTTCCTTCTATTAAAAATTTACTTTATTATTTGTTCTTTTTCTTTTGTTAAATAATGTTTCAGTTGTAAGAAAATATATTTCATATCTCTGAATGTAAAACTTGCGGTCATAGGCGTTTGAAAAAATTATCACGAAATAAAAAAAAAAAAATCTATCGGTTCGAATTTTTGATTTTTGGCCAAAAATTTGTATGGAGACTACTGTTTTTTCTTTGTTTAAAAAAATTGAAAAAAACGCCTAATGCGAATCGGGTCATAAAATTGATTTCCAGATTTGAAGTCAATTAACCCAATGGTTTGGGCTGTAGGGGCCAGGCCAGGACAGATAGATGGACGGAATCGGGCGGGGGACCCACTTTTTTCGACTTCTCTACCAACCTAATGTTTTATTAAAAGCTCGACTTACATTTTTTTACAAATGAAAAACTTGCCATATGTCCAATACGTCGGAAGTAAAAACGACCAGTTTTCAAAATATCAAATTTCGAAAAAAAATTTAATATTTTTGATTGATATAATATAAAAGCTTGTGTAGAAAAAAATTTATTAAAATCGATTGAAAAGTTCTTGAGAAAACTTTAAAAAACTTTGAAAACTGAAACAATACACATTTGTTTTTATTTAAAGAAGCCTAAGTTAAGAAAAAACATTTTTTAACTAATTTTAAAAATTTTTTATAAAAATCTATTGGTTCGGTTTTGAGAAAATTCGAATTTTCGATTTTTGGCCACACAATTTGTATGGGGACTACTGTACTTTTTCGATATATAAAAATGCCTAACACGAATCGGCTTAAGACATTAATTTCTAAGCTTAAACTTAATTGAACTAATAATTTGGGCTGTAGATGCGAGGACAGACAGACAGACGGGCGGAATCGAGGGACCCACTTTTTCGACTTCGTTACCATCGTAATTTCATGTTTGATTAAAGTCTCGAGTTTGAAATTTTGTACGAATACAATACATGCCATATAGTTCCTATATGTCGCAAGTTAAAATGATGCTTAGTAAGAATTAAATAGTACCCGTGGCATGATGGTTAGTGCGTTGGACTGTCATGCCAGAGGTCTTGGGTTCGATCCATGCCTATGCCATCTAAAGTTTTATTCACGGGTACTGCCTCTTGCGAGGATTTGAAAAATTCTCCAAGAGTAATTCCTGTCATGAAAAGTGCTTTCTCAAATTAGCCGTTCGGATTCGGCTTAAAACAGTAGGTCCCGTACATCCCTGACAACAGTACTCGTACACAGGAATGGTTGAGAGTTGTAAGTCACTAGGCCCTTGTTCTCAACGGACTGTTGCATCATGCAATTTATTGTTTTTTCACAATTAAATACTAATAAAAGTTGTTAAATTGCTGGAAAATCAAAAATATGTATGTTTCTTCCAAAAAATTTTCCAATTTTTATAATTTTTTGAATAATGCCAAAACGTATTTGTTTAAAAAAATTCAAGCAAAAATTTGTATTTAATATATAATTTCGTTTTTTTCCTTTTAATAGTGCACAGCTATTTTTAAGAAAAGGATTTTTGTTGAAAACAACTACTTTTCCTTAATGCATGACGTTTTTAATTTATATTGATATTTTGTATATTCAAAAAATTTAATTTTACAGTAAAATACTTTTTAATACTAGTAAATTTTATTTTGTTTTCCAGTAGGTTTATCTAAATAGCGACAAGTTTAAGGAAATACATCTCTGTTTATAGCTTTTATTTTAAAAACATATAATAGTATATTCTTCAATTTTTATACCTTCTTAATAAAAGGTTTTAAGTACTTACTATCTCGTTTTCTTTCTATATTCTCTTATGTTATAAAATATTTGTGACAACTTTGTAAAAGTTTGTGTATTTTTTTTATTTTAACCAAAACAAATCTAAAAAATCTAAAAAATGTCAACAATAAAATTGAATTTATGTAAATAATTTAAAATCCTACACGAGTGCCACCTCTTCCGACAACAAATGTTTATTTGTTCAAAACCACAAAACGCTTAACTAATCAAAATCCGAAATAAATTCAAATGCATTTCATTTCCGTTGCAAAACAACTCAACTCAACCTTCAAATCTCATATCGATCGCTTTCGAATAAAAACATATCCCCAAATGGAATATTAAGTTCTGTCCATTAAAAACCCCTCCATATCATCAACAACAACAACAAAAAAAACACAAACTTCAGTTGCTGGCTTGAAAAATATTTGTTATTGTCCTGATGGAATGTCCTTTCCTTGTAATTATTATTAGAAAGCATTTTTGTTGATGTGGTCGAAATTTCAAAAAACAGCAATAATAATCGCAATCGTATACCTATAGTAGAATTTAAATGCTCAAACATGCAATCGATATGGTATCGCATTTTAGAACAATGAAAATAAAATATCCTGTACAGGACAACACGCCCACCGCCCACATATAAAAGTCCATTTCATGGATGAGAGTAATAAAAACTTACAAACAGAACCCACGGGAACTCACCTCATCATCAATTAAATTGCATTTGCTTTTATGTACATAAACGTACATGTACAGTACATTGCGTTTTATATAGATACATATATCTTTATCAGTTCACTCCAAATCCTGATCAGAGCTTATACTGATGGCACCGGTGGATTGTGTTGTGTCCTTCCTGCTGTCTATCTATCTACACGAGTGTGGAGTGTGGAAGGTAATTGATGGAAATTTGATCCATGCTGACAGTTTCACATTCCATTTGACCCTAACCAACTCTACCAACTCTATGCACCCAGCATTCCCCTCAACGATTTCGGTTTAAACTGTGAATTAACCTCAAATCGTTATTAATTAGAATTTTCTTTTCATGTTGCAATCTCTTTCCACCAGGGGGCGGTCGATAGTTGATATCAAATAAAATAACATTGCATTTACAGAATCAACCATGGCATCGGCTTCAGGTTCGCATTCGGTTTTGGCTAGGGCATGGCACATGCAACCTGGTCGCGTTTAGTCAAATCGTGAAACATGCAATTGCAGTTAATGGCCAAGCGGAAACATTTACATGGTTGTTTGGTGAAAAGAAAAAAAAAACAGGATTCAAAGGACATGCCGCCTCCATGCTACTTTTTTTAATATTATTCAAGGGGTTTTTAGCTATCGGGTGGATTTCAGAGGGTGGAGGGGTGGTTAGATAAGCGTAGGAGTATTATAAAGTGTATTTTCTCTAAACTATAAATGCAAACAAACAATTAAATTTAATGCTACACATTTGAACATTCATCCATATTATGCACTTAACTCTGTTTGTTGCTCAACCACGCGGTAGCTCCACAATCCTCCATACCTGATGCCATCATCAATGTTACTCTAAGTGAAGGGTGAAGGGTTGAAGTGCAGTACAAATAATAAAATTAATGCCTCTGGGGCTTCCTCAGATGCTGATTGTTAAATGGTGAGGGGTTGGAGGGGTGGTTAGGATATACTAAAGCAGAGAGATATATGTATTTCATACAATGAAGTGCCCGCTAGAAACAATTTATATTTAAATAAACATTATACCTTCCCCAACTAAATATCGAACGAGTTGAGGGGGGAGAGTTGGAGAGTGAAATTATTATTACGGTATGTAATGTGTAATATACGTTAACGTACCTACATTCAATTGAAGAGGGCGCTGAATGGTGGTTAACAATGGAATCTTACCTTGCAATTTATGAATAATAAATAGTGCGGTGTTTTCATTGTTATTTTTGGCAGTTAAATTTATGGAAAATTCAAAAGGTTTGCTCAAGTTGGGGAGTTGGGGACGGGTGAAGCGATGACGACGATGAACGGTGGCGTTTATAAATGCATAAAACATATAAACTTAAACTGGGCAGGAGCTTCCACATAATACATTGCATATAAATAATAATAATTCACATAATTTTATTCTTGTTTTCCAAAAGAGGGTTTAAAAGAGAGAAGTAGAGAGAGAGGGGGTGTGAAAGACTGGGTTTAACATTCCCTTGTCATGTTGATGTTATTTTAATTGCAATCATTACAACGAGTTTAATTACATCTGGTTTTTAATTGCAAATGCATTGTTTTGAAAAAAGAAGAGTCTCAATAAAGGCTTCGGCAAAATTTTCAAGTGCATAATGATGTTATTGTTAACAAATTGCTACTTTAATTTAAAATAAACGCACTTGTACAAATTTATGCAATAAAATTATAGAGCAAATAGATGGACGAAACATAATATTCATAAATATAGTTATCTTCTGCACAGCAGTAGATAATATTTTTGGGTGTTTTGAAAACTATGAATATGAACAAAAATATGTTTAAATATGTTAATTTAAAGTGGCAATAAATTGCAATGTGATGCATAGTAAAATATTAACTCCAAACTCCTTACAAACAAATTTTTGCGAGAATAATTGAAAAAAACTTTTGATTATGTGATTTTGTAGAGGAGTACGAACTAAATGTTTATAATTTTTCTTTAATTACTTATGGAATGTATGGTTTTGATGTTAATTTATTTATTTGCTGATACTGAATTAAATACTTATTAATTAATCAATAATTCTTTTAATTATATTATTCAATACATTTATTATTTATTTTTATTATTAGCTTATTTATTTAATTGTTTGTTTTGCATATTTTTTTCTTCAATAAACAAAATACTACCATCAAACAAATGTTACACTAAGGCACCAGACGTTTTTGAAATCGAGTAAAAAGTTTATAATAATCCAACTGAGAGTTAACCTTACACAAAATTTATATCTACACAAAAAAAAACTTAAAATTGGTAAAAATAATTGATTTTGACAGGAATTTGTCAAAAATATATTGAAAAATAAAATTCACAATCGGGCAAAGGAAATATAGAATCTATACCTTAAGATTTAAAAATATATGTGCGAAATAACTTTTTCCTCAAAATGATATTACATTTTTCAAAAATTTTTTAATTATTACACCGGTCGAAAACGTTTTCTTACAGCCATTAAAATTGCACTTTTCCAATGGGTTTTTGTGGCCTTTACTCAAATCCGAATTCAAAATTATTGTATCACGTCCGATTTTAGAGATATCACTTTTTAAAATTCGAAAACACGTATATTATAAGGGTTTCTGAAGCTATCTAAATTTTTGAGGTAGTTTTTTTAACTTCAAATAGGAAGATATTGTATTGGGTCCGATTTGTCAAATTGAAAATTTTGACATTTCTCGACGTTTCAAGGCAGAGTCGAAATAAAAGATTTTAAGAAAGATGTCTGTGCGTGCGTGTGAACGTACGTCCGTACGTTCGTAAGTCTGTACGTTCGCAACGTTTTTTTCGACGTCTATAGCTCAAGAACCAGAAGAGGTATCGACTTCAAGAAAATTGCGTGGATCCTTTTTTTACCATAGCAGTTTAAAAAAAAGTTGAAAATTTTGGTTAATTTACTATAAATTGTACCGTGATACCAAATAAGTATATTTTTGGAAAAAAATCTAATTATTGGTTTTTATTATAAATCAAAAAAACTGAAAAAAAAATATTTCTCACCTCGAAAATTTTACTACTAAAAAATGATTTTATCTCCAAAACAATTTTGTGCAACGAAGAATAATGTTTTTGACATCTGATAAAATTTTGAGAAAAATCTAATTGACAGTTTTTTTTTATAAAAAATTGTATCTTATAAGACATATTGTTTTCAACATTCTGTAAAATGTTGAGAAAAATTGAATTAACAGTTTTTTAAAAAAAAAAAAAAAAACAAAAAATAAAAAAAAATAAAAAAAGTTGGTAAAAATTGATTTTCGACTCAAATATCTTTTCGAAACTTTGAGATATTGGCCTTAAAGTACTTTTATCTTCCAAAAAAAAATTTTTGTCAACATTCAGTAAAATTTTGAGAAAAATCTAATGGAGGTTTTTTTTACAAAAAATAAAAAACCTAAAAAAAAATTAATAAAAGTTGGTAAAAATTGATTTTCCACTCAAATATCTTTTCAAAACTTTGAGATTAAGGATTTTAACCAATTTTAACTTATAAGAAATATTGTTTTCAACATTAGGACAAATTTTGAGAAATATCTAATTGACAGTTTTTGTACAAAAAATAAAAACCTAAAAAAAATATATAAAAGTTGGTAAAAATTGATTTTCGACTCAAATATCTTTTCAAAACTTTGAGATATTGGCTTTAAGCTACTTTTATCTTTCAAAAAAAATGATTGTCAACATTCAGTAAAATTTTGAAAAAAATCCAATTTACATTTTTTTTACAAAAAATTAAAAACCGAAAAAAAAATTAATAAAAGGTGGTAAAAATTTATTTTCGACTCAAATATCTTTTCAAAACTTTGAGATAATGGCTTTAAACTGCTTTTATCTTTCAAAACATATTGTTGTCAACATTTAATAAAATTTTGAAAAAAATCGAATGGAGAGTTTTTTTTACCAAAAATTAAAAACCGAAAAAAATATTTAACAAAAGTTGGTAAAACTTGATTTTCGACTCAAATATCTTTTCAAAACTTTGAGATAATGGCTTCTAACTAATTTTAACTTATAAGGAATATTGTTTCCAACATTTGGAAAAAATTTTAGAAAAATCGAATTGACAGTTTTTTTACAAAAAATAAAAATCTAAAAAAAAAACAATGCTAAAACTTGGTAAAAATTTACTTTCGACTTAAATAGCTTTTCAAAAATTAAAAATATTTGCTTCAATTATATTTCACAGAAAATATTGTTTTCGATATTCAATAATTTTTTTATAAAAATCCAACAGTCCGTTTTTTTCATAAAAAAATAAAATCTACAAAAAATAGTACGCAAATTTGTTGAAAATTGATACATATAGACAAACTTTTAAGCAAGGCAAATCGACAGACGGGATGGGAAGTTATCAGTGTGGGTCGCATCCCAGCCTCTTTTTTATTTATTTGTGTTTACTTGTTATTTACTTTATCAATTATTTATTTAAATTGTTTTAATGATTTCAAACATTTCTTAAATTAATTATATTGTATTTTATTACACCTGCTTTATTAATATTCATCACTTGTTAATTTTTTGATTAATTTATTAAAAAATTTGAATTGATTCATTTGTTTATGCAATTCGTACTTTTTTAATGATTTCCAGTATATGTTTATTTATTATTTATTCTTATTTTATTATTTATTACTTATTTATTTTGTATTTATTTATTTAATTAATTTGTTTGTATAAAAGTTATTTGTTTATTATTTATTTTACCATCCGTTTGGTTAATGTTTAATATGTGTTCACTTACTATTTATTTTATGTATTACTTACTTGTTTACTCATTTATTTATTTATCTACTTAGCTATTCATTTATTAATTTATTTGTTTATTTACTTATATATTTATTTATTTATTTATTTATTTATTTATTTATTTATTCATTTATTTATTTGTTTATTTATTTACTTACTCATTCATTTATTTATCATTTGCTTAAACAAATGTTATTTTAATTTTCAGTAGCAAGATTTATATACCATAACTCTGTAAATAGTGCATTATAGGTTAAGATATCAATGTAATTTATTTTCTACTAAAACAAATATATTTAATAACCTAATAAGCGTAATTTCCAAGTTTGAAAGCAATCGGCCCAAAGGTTAAGGTTGTAGGGGAGAGGACAGACAAACGGACTTACTTTTTGACTTTTCGTATTTTGTATGATTCCAAAACTTTTCATATAGTTCCTATATAATATATATATAGTGAGTAAAATGTAAAAGAGTGTTAAAGGGTTAGGCAACCCTTAATAGTTTCCCAAAATCTTAAAAATTGTATGGCCGGAAAAAACCTTTAAGTATTCAGTTTTCAAATGTTTGTATTAAAGGTATTGCAAATCACCCATAATTGTCTGCTATTCAAAACTTTAAACGCGTTTACCTCAAAACTGTTTTTTTATCAGTTTGGCGGACTTATAACTCGGGCAGTTTACAACCGATTGACTTGAAATTTGGAATATGTCTTTGAAAAAACATTAACAGTTAATTTTTATTAATTTTGAAGGCAAATTATGCATCTTTAAATTTAGAAGTGCGCCATTTGGTCATAAATCAATGTGTTGTAAAAATTCTATGTATTTTTCTAGCAGTTCAAAATTTTTAATCAAACAAAATTTATCAGGTTTCCTACGACGATACAACAAATTTCTTACGTCTTCTATTTTGTCTATAATTTACAAAGTCATTACTCTTAATAACGTACTTATGTCTTTTGGATAGAATTAAAAAGAGAGCTCTAAAAATGATAGGAGATCGTTCTCTTACCGAGACATTAATTTGCTTCTCTTGAATACCTTCGCAAAGTCTCATGTCTATCTTTGTTTTATCGTTTTTTTTTATAAACAATGCTCTAGTGAAATAGCCCATTGTATTCCTTCCCTTAAACAATACAACCGTAACATCCTTTCTTTCCTTTCTTCCCCTCCTAATTTTTTGCACTGTGTTTAATCATTAAGGGTATTCATACCCCATTAGTGCGTGCACAATATAAACAAAAATATGTGTGTAGCACTATTTTCATTTTTTGCGATATCTTCCAAACTTTTGTTTGTATTTAATTATTGATCCCTAAGGTAAATGGCAACAAGTCCTTGAAAAACTACTTCAAGGCTTCCAAAGGTCATCAATTCATGTAAATATAGATACATTCATCTTAAACTACATCAATTGAGCAAAGGACACAACATATGAACACACAAATCCCATCAGCATCAACATCTGCCCAATTTTAAACTTACAAACTGAACTTTACTGCATTTTTCGAATTTATAATCCTTATTTCAGTTTCGCAATTTGCATGAAGAAATATACGAGTACCTTATCCCACCATGCTGAGAAAACAGTATGCAAGGCATAAATTAGAAAACAAAATATAAAAACTTTAATAAAACTTCATCGTGAATAACAATTTCCGGATGCAAATCTAAACCAACAACCCCAAACATTGGGGTTAGATTACAATACCAAACCAAAAGCAACAGCAACATCAACAACAACAACAACAAAGTTCTACTTCTGAAGTAGGTAGATACCTATCCTACCAATGTGGATATTGCATATATGGAATAGTTACAGTTACGGGGGTATATAGGTTCGTGCTCATAGTTGGAACAGTGCTAAACTAAAACCCATCCCTAATTATGGATTATTTTACCAGCTTGTTGTTCGCCATGCGGGATATAGAACCCGGAAGGGGCACAGGGATGTGCATCAGCCCCCCCCCCATGTACTTGTATAATGTTCTGCACTATATTCTCCAATTGTTATACAGCCAGGAACAGAAGCTGAAGCTGATGCAGAAGTAGAAGCAGAAGCAGAAACAGAACTACTGCAGAGCACTCCCGCCACCGCGTTGCAGTGTTGTATGCAACGTCATCATTGTTGACATGGGAAAAAGTTTCTATGTTTATTTCAACCAAGCCGTCAGCAACTTGTTGTATAGTCATAGTGTGCTATGTGCTCTGTGCAGTATTGTATCCTTTTAAGAGTTTTTTGTTGTTGCTGTTTCTTTTTCGTCCTGTCAAAATTACAACCATTATGATGATGGTGCTAATTAAAAGTACGTGACTGCAACTGTAAAACTACTGTACTGTAGCTGTAGTTTTAGGGTTGGATATTTGTTCCCATTTTTTTTTCGGATTTTTATGTTTTAAAAAATTCATACAGCATCCCGTTAGACTTTTCAGTATTCTTAATGGAGACAACTTGGTGCAGAAGAAATGTTATTTGGGGTTGGGGTTGGGTTTGGGTTGAGGGTTGGGGGTTGTTGTTGTAATGCCCGGAGCTAGCTCGGAGAAGGATGTTGCACAGTAATGTTGTTTGTGATGTATTAGCCGAACACTGATATCGTTTTCCTCTTCCCTTTCTCTAGGTCCTTTCATAAGGATGACGACGAGGACGACAAGGACGACGAGAGATGGTGAGAACAGTGGGAAGCGATGAATTTATTTTTGTACTTCTGGTGAATTGTTAAAAGTTTTTACCTTCCTCATCTTCCCTCCCTTTTCCCTATATTTATATGATATGGGGAATTGGAAAACAGGATATATGTATTTTGTTGGGTTGATTCACTATTATAGTTTCTATATGTGTTATGTGTCTAGGATATGGTTGGTTATATTGTTGAAAGAAAAGTTGAACATTGCAGAAGTGTTGTTTTCTATTATTACTTCCTAACACTTTTTCGTTTGATTAATGGAGAGAAGTTTTATTTATGTTTTTTTTCAATATAGGTAAAATATCCTAAGGATAACTATGTAGTATGTATGTATATGTATGGGTATATGTGATTTCAGTAATTTATATTGAAAAAATTATAACAATAATATGAGAAGCACATATGGCAATAATAAATAAGAAAGGTATGTAAGAGAGGTAGGTACACGGATGCGTGATTTTGAAGAAAAAGGATATTTGTTTTGTGTTTTTGTTTTCTTTCATTTTGTTGGTCAAATATTTAATCATCCTAGATTATGGTTGCATGAATTGTATATAGGTAGAGTCATGGCAATCTGTTGTAAGTCTAGGACTAAAACAAAAGATTGTTTCTGTATTTTTTTTCTTTTTCTTTTCGTGCAACAGACCACATGACGTGGATTGACTTGAAATTGATTAAGTGTGGGAATTCCTAATGAGTTGGCATCGATAGAAAAGAAAAAAGGTTTTTTTAATTATTATTAGAAAGTTTAAATGACTTTTGCATGAATTATGACGAAATTAATTCAACGCTTCGTTATGTTGTTTTTGTTTGAATGAGCAGTAAACAAAATAATTTAGATTAAATTTTATGAAGTTATGTGTTTTATCTACGGATAGGTTATGATTTCTTTAAAATTAATTTACTTTTATTTAACCTTTCTATACCCGCGTCAAAAAAAAGAGACATTAATTCTAATGACAAAGACACCTTTTTATAAATTAATTTTGTATTTTTGGCATTCTACTTTGAAGTGTTTAAAAATATACACTTGAAAATAGTTTCAAAATGTTGATCCACTTTTAAGACAGGGAATTTAAAAAAAAAAAGAGGCTGGGATGCGACCCACACTGATAACTTCCCATCCCGTCTGTCTTAAAAGTTTGTGTATATGTACATATAAATTTTTACCAAATTTGCGTACTATTTTTTGTAGATTTTATTTAATTGAATATCGAAAACAATATTTTCTGTGAAATAAAATAATTTTGAAGTCAATATTTTTAATTTTTGAAAAGATATTTGAGTCGAAAGTAAATTTTTACCAAATTTTAGTAGTTTTTTAATTTTTTGTAAGAAAACTGTCAATTCGGTTTTTTTCAAAATTTTACTGAATGTTGAAAACAATATATTTTGAAAGATTAAAGTAGTTTAAAGTCAATATCTCGAAGTTTTGAAAAGATATTTGAGTCGAAAATCAATTGTTACCAACTTTTATAATTTTTTTTTAGGTTTTTATTTTTTGTAAAAAAATCCGTCAATTTGATTTTTCTAAAAATGTGTCCTAATGTTGAAAACAATATTTCTTATAAGTTAAAATTAGTTGGAAGGCATAATCTCAAATTTTTGAAAAGATATTTGAGTCGAAAATAAATTTTTACCAACTTTTGATACATTTTTTTTTAGGTTTTTAATTTTTTGTACAAAAAACTGTCAATTCGATTTTTTTCAAAATTTTATAGAATGTTGACAACAATAATTTTTGATAGATAAAAGTAATTTAAAGCCAATATCTCCTTTTTAACCAACCTATGGTCATAAACGAGTTAAGTTCGGATCATTTACCTGTTCTTATAAAATCTTTTGATTCACCATTGGAAAACAAAAATGAAATATTAGACATTAAAAATGCTAATTGGTCTAGATCCAAGTTGACATGTATACATGCACCTTCAATCAATGTTGTCGATCAGCAACAAATAGATTTGGAGTTTCTTGTTTCACGACTGCTGTTGAAGAAAGTATTGACATTTCAGTTCCTAAAAAACAAATATTATGTCATGACAGGGCCAACTTATTACCACCTAACATTTTACATCTAATAAAAACTCGGAACAGCAACCGAAGAAAATGGATAAGAACAAGAGACCCTCATTATACTCGTAATTCAGAAGTTAAGGTACTTAATATCTTAATAAAGGATTCAATTTTAGCTTATAGGAACCAAGCATGGAATCAAAAATTACAGAGATTAGACAAAGGGAGTAAACCTTTTTGGAATTTAGTCAAAATAATCAAAATGAAAAATACATATATTCCAGCTTTCAAAGTTGGGAATAATGTAATGAATTCAAGTGTTGAAAAAGCGAATGCCTTGGCTGAAACCTTTTATGTAAACCATTTGACTCCTACAGGTATCTCTTGTAATACTACAGTTGAGTCAGTGGTCAGTGACTCAATCAATATTATAAACTCAAGTACTACAAATGATATTTATGGGCATGTTTCATTTCAAGACGTCAAAGATGTACTTATGGCACTTAAAACAAGAAAATCTGCGGGTTTTGATGGTATTAAAAATCTGTATTTAAGGAATTTGCCAAAATCGGGAATTAAATTCTTACAACTCCTATTTAACTGTTGTTTAAAGGTGAGTTACTTTCCTAATGTTTGGAAAACAGCCAAAATAATACCCATTTTGAAGCCTGGTAAAAGTGCAAATTTACCAAGCAATTATAGACCAATAAGTTTATTAAGCTCACTAAGCAAATGTTTTGAACAGATTCTAAAAAGTAAACTTGTGTCTCAAGTGACTAGAAATAATATTTTACCGCCTGAGCAATTTGGCTTTAGGGCTCACCACAGCACAGTACATCAAGTTCATCGAATTACCAAACACATTAAAAATAATTTTATAATGGGTAAAAGTACGGGCATGGTACTCCTTGACATTGAAAAAGCATTTGATACTGTTTGGCATAATGCATTATTACACAAACTTTTAAGACTCAATTTCCCAATGTACCTTATAAAGACCTTTCAATCCTTTCTGTCTGAAAGGAAGTTTAAGGTTTCAATAAATAATTGGTTTTCTGAATCTTACAATATTATGGCAGGTGTACCTCAAGGCTCGGTGCTAGGTCCAATCTTATACACTATATTTACCTACGACTTTCCATGTTTAAAAAACTGTGATAAAGCTATATTCGCTGACGATACTTGTATCTTTTCATCAGATTCAGTTGGTTTCATAATTGAAACAAATCTGCAATCTGCACTTAATGCAGTTCAAGATTATTTGTTTGATTGGAAGATAAAAATAAATGCCTCAAAGACTCAGGCTATCTTTTCCTCAAGAAAAAGAAAAGCCTGTTTGTTGCCAAGCAATAATCTTCAAGTTGGTGGAATAAGTACAGAATGGCGTTCAAGTGCTAAGTATCTTGGGGTTCATTTAGATAAAACTTTTACTTTTGGCTTGCATGTACAAGAAGTAATCAAGAAGTTTAATGTAACTATCAAAACTCTTTATCCATTTATAAACCGCAAATCTAAAGTGAGTAATGATAATAAGCTCCTGATATTTAAAGCAGTTTTTCAAGCAATTATGTTTTATGGTTCACCGTGTTGGGGGATATGTGCAAAAAGCCATATTCGAAGACTTCAAATAGCTCAAAATAAAGTTTTAAAAATGATTCTGAAGCTTCCATGGTCGTTTTCAACTGCTGAACTTCACGCTATGTCAAACATAGAACCAGTATTACAAAGAATTGACAAAATCAATGTACGCTATAATTTATCTTGTTTATCTTCAGATAACATATTGATTTCAAACCTAGCTTCTTAGTTATATATAATTATTATTGTAAGTACATTTTCGTTCTTTTTTCTTATTTTCCTTTTTCTAAGACTGACTTTGTGATATTAATTTTATAATTTACTTTTTAATTTATTTATTTATTATTATTTTTCTATTTATTTATTCTTTATCTATTAATTTATTTATTTATTTATTTACTTATTTATTTATTTATTTATTTATTTATTTATTTATTTATTTATTATTTATTTATTTATATATTTAATTATTTATTTATTTATTTATTTGATAGCTAATTAATTAATTGATTTATTTATGCATCAATTATTTGTTTAATTTATTTAATTTATTTGATTTTTTGTTTGTTTTTGAATGGTCTTATATATATTTTGTTATTTATTTATTTAATTGTTTGTTTATATTATTATTTATTTATTTGTTTATTTATTTATTAATTCATTTGTTAACTATTTATCATATAATGAATATATGTAAAACTTTAAGTTGGGTTTGATTTAAATACCTCACCACCCACCCTTCTCCTCTCTAAATCCTCAAAATAATTTAATGAAGGTTTTTATGTAGCTTTTCCTTCAATATACTGTTATTTGCTTTTCATTACTTGTATTAAAAAGTTTATTTTTTGTCAGTAGTAAGGTAGATTTATACCGTAACTCTGTAAATTGTGCAATATAGTTTAAGAAAAAATGTAAGAATATTCTGCTACAATAAATACAATACAATACAAAGCCAATATCTCAAAGTTTTGAAAAGATATTTGTGTCAAAAATCAATTTTTACCAACTTTTATTAATTTTTTTGTAGGGTTTTTATTTTTTATAAAAAAAATGTCAATTCCATTTTTCTCAACATTTTTCACAATGTTGAAAACAATATTTCTTATAAGATAAAATAAGTTTGAAGCCAATGTCTCAAGGTTTTGAAAAGATGTTTGAGTCGAAAGTAAATTTTTACCAACTTTGAGTAATGTTTTTTTTAGGTTTTTATTTTTTATAAAAAAAACTGTCAATTAGATTTTTCTCAAAATTTTATCAGATGTCAAAAACATTATTCTTCGTTGCACTAAATTGTTTTGGAGACGAAATCATATTTTAGTCGTAAAATGTTCGTGGTGACAAATTTTTGTATTCAGTTTTTTTAATTTATAAAAAGAACGGTTGATTGGATTCTTTTCCAAAAATATACTTGGTTTGTATCACGTTACAATATGTAATATACAATTTAATTCAAGTCTCTAGCGTCATTGGTTCATGAGAAACTTAGGGTTAACCAAAATTTTCACCTTTTTCTTAAACTACTATGGTTAAAAAACCACATACTCAATTTTCGTGAGAGCCCTTTCAGCATCTTTCTGCCTTATTATCTGTATAAAAAAATTTATTTGAAGTCGATATCTCTTCTGGTTCTTGAGCTATGGACGACGAAAAAAACGTCGCGAACGTACGGACGTACGGACGTACGGGCATACGGACGTACGGACATCTTTCTAAAAATCTTTTATTTCGACTCTAGGGACCTTGAAACGTCGAGAAATGTCAAAATTTTCAAATTGACAAATCGGACCCATTACAATAAATTCCTATGGGAAGTTAAAAAACACTTTCTGTGTGCGAGTCATGTCAGGCATGGAGGCGATCTACCGTTTTTATGCCGAATCCAAAGGGGTTAATTTGAGAAATCACTTTCCATGACAAGAGTTTCAAACCGATTCCGAGCGGCTGATTTGAGAAAGCACTTTTGATGACCAGAATTGCTCTTGGAGGATTTGTCACTTCCTCTCAAGAGGCAGTACCCGTGAAAAAAACTTTAGATGGTACAGGCAGGGTTTGAACCCAAGACCTCTAGCATGATAGTCCAACACACTTACCATCACTCCACGGGTACTACGAAACAGGCAATAACTCGGGATAAAAACCTTAAGTGGTACAGGTAGGAATTGAACCCAAGACTTCAGGTATGACAGTCCTTAGCACTAACCATTATGCCACAGGTACTGCACTGACCTATTATTACGCCGAATTGAAAAATTGTTTTCAACGATCAAGCTCAAAAACAAGCAAAGCTGCCGTATCTGGAGTGAAGAGCAACCAGAAGCATCCAGAAAGAATCACTGTTTATTGTGGATTATGGGTAGCAGGATTCATAGAGCCGTGTTTCTTGTGCGCTAATGTACGATGATAACAAACTCTTTTTGTTGCAAATTTAAAGTGCATGGCTTGTATGACATGTGGTTTCAATAAGACTGTGCCACATGTCACATTATAAGTATAACCATGGAACAATTGGGAATCGAGTTCGGTAAACAGTTTACAGATCATGCGATTTAACGCCTTTAAACTATTTTTTGTTCGGATTTGTTTCGCCTCATGTCTGTAGCAATAACCCCGCGTTAATTGACGCACTGCAAGCCAACATTGAAGTGTTTATTCAAGAAATATCGACGGAAAGTTTTTAAAGAGTATGCCAACAAATTTACTTAGCGGATGTACCATTTGAGGGATAGCCACAGCCAACATTTGCATGAAATAATCTTCAAACATTAAATTATATCAACTGTATTATGGTTTCAGATAAACATTTCATGCACTTCTCTGAATTTCATTTGTTTTATTTTTATTTCTAATAGCTCTTAAAAATCACTCCGTTAATTAATTAATTCAGTGAAAAATTGAACCATTTTTGTCAGGATTAAGACACCTTATTTGTCTTGTATCTACATTATTCAATGTATTATGTAACTAAAAGCAAAAGCACTTATCAGACTTGTGAAACTCCACACTTAAAATTGAATTGAAAACATGGCAATTTCTTTTTAAAGCTCAATCTATTTGTTTTAATAATCTATGTACATATTTCCGTTTTTTACTTAGTAAATTTAGTAAATTTCACTGATTTTCACTACATTCGAAAAACAAAATTAATCCCTATTTTCCCCCTCCTACCCCCACCCCCTCAACACTCTAGTCAAATCGGTAAAGAACGTTAGAGATTTAACCTACCCTCTTGTTTTGGTCGAACTTTATATTATTCCAATTTCATAGTAAGGATTTGTGAAAATTAATTAATTTTTGATTGGCTTGTGAAATGCAATCAAAGTAAATTGGAATTAACGCGGCAATCATTTAAAATTGGTTTGGTTTGATTTTGGAATGGAATTGTGGGAGGAGGGTTGAATTTATCTGTTTGGTATTCTTTTGGATTGAAATTTCAATGAAATTCGATTCAAAAATAGCATCAGAACAGATGAATTGATACAATCAAGTCCGCTTATTTGAATTACACAGTTTTATGGTCATTATTGGAATACAAAAAAAAATATTTCTAGTGGGATTTTTCTCACGAATTTTGTATTTAATTTTCTTTAATTGTACACAATTTGTAGAAAATATAAACAAGTGAAAAGAAGTTCTCAGAAAATGTTCGCGAATAAGGATACAATGGTTGTATTCTTTTGTTAACAAAAAATAGTACGTATACGCCAGAGAATCCTCTTAAAAGTACAAAGTGTTCTGAACGTAATTTCCCACTTATGATCCTTGCCCATTTAAAGGTCAATGTTTTCTATGGAATTCAATTATTTTTTTTGGAAAAATGATTCAGAAGAAAAAAAACAATTATTCTCGCTGAGAAAATGAAGTTTGATTAAGAAAATAAATATCTATAACTTATAATTTTTAGATTAAACACACTTCTACTTGTTTAAGGTTATCAAATCTTAATGATATTTAAAATAACAACAAGTAGAAATTAATTTTTATGAGTTCAATTTGAAGTTGATTTAATATGAATTTCAGTGGTAAAAAGTTTGTTTACAGTAAGTCATCTATAATTCTTGATTTTTAGAACTTGTGTAGGTATCATCAAATATGCTTTTTTAACAATTTTTGTATAATATGTTAATCATGGACTAAATAAACAATCAACAAGTTTTGTTAAAATACTAACTCCAACAAAATACTCCTAAGTCTATTGTGAACCCTTCAAATAATCAGAAAATCCTTGCAATATTTTACTAACTGAGTACACTAATAAGCTGCTAAATCACTTTAATAACTAAAAAGTGACCTGATTTGACCATAGTTCGGAAAAATATAATTAATACTGCATATTACTTCAATAACCTTGTGTCCTTACTTTCTGTTTTAATCTATGACTTAAAAAATTAGTGACTTAAAACCTACAGCATATACCATAAGAATAATCAGTGTTATTCCTGACTTAAGGAGGAAGAGTGCAAATATAAACAAAACCTTCAAATGATTATATTTCAAGAAATTCATTAAATCGACATTGAATTTGACCTTAAGATTCACACGTGTTCTGTTCAGCTCCATTTAAAGATTGTGAGAGTGGAAAGGAGGTTGCAAAATGATTATACTGAAAATAACACATAATTTAAGGGTAATTTGAAACTCATAAGTTGAATAACATTAAGACTGTTGAAAATCAAATACAAAGTTGAAGCTTTTTTCTGAAGTAATGATATAATTTTCTTATACAAGAAATCAAGTACTATTAGAACCCACTCTTGCAATAATGTAAAGCTTGTTACATTATTGAAATATCAAATAATAGTTAAACAAATATCTACAAAAACTCAAAAAGGGGATTTTGAGGTACTTCGTATTATGTTGTACAAAATGAAACTCCGCGTCGTTTCTTATTATAAAATTTTATAAAATTAAAAACAATAAAGAGTGATCTAAGTACTTCAAATTTAGGCATCATTCTAATGGGGAAAATATTTAATTTAACTTGAAGGAAAATTCTCTGGTACTTGGTAGAAAGAGTGAAATCGAAAAAATATGGAGAAATAATACTATTTCAATTCTGTTTCAAACCTTAAATTAGTATGGATGCAAAGAACCTACCTAAATCCACTTTTGCCTTAAATACGAAAAAAAAACTTTCTGACTTTACCCTTTGGACAAGTTAACCACACATTAGCTGAAAACAAGGATCAACAATTCTTCCTTCCCGTGGGAACTTGGGTTAGCAGAGGATAAGAGTGCTGCTTTTGCTGACACAGCGTCTGGGAAAAACACACGCCATACACTGACATGCTGCAGTATAGGTTTAGAATAAGTTATCTTAAGTTTAGTTTTAAAATTGTTAATTAGTCTAAGTTGAACAATCAATAATATTTTTTAAATCTTTAAAGCGCAGAAAAGGTTAATTTACACAATATTTTCTTAGGTAAAACACTTGAATTTTTCACTTAACCAACTTCTAACTGCGACTAGAGGTTTAATAAGAGACTTTGTCACAGCTGTGATAAAATCAGAATATTACTACTATTATTAGGTCTTTAAAAATAATGGTGTTATCTCATTACATTGTAACATTCTATCATGTAAAAGAGATTTATCGCTTGTAATTTCATATCAAACTATTTGCATTGTACTGAAACCTGGAATACTTCAGAACTTGCGGTGCATTTCTCTGGAGACCTTGGCCAGAAAATAAATTTTGGAGGTATGTCATTTTGGAAAAAAAAAAACTTTGCCTTCGAGCAAACTCACTTGATCAAATTGAGTTGATTACAACTTTGAAGTTGAATTCCAAGTTAAAATGTCTTTTTTTTCACTAAGTTCTTTGTCTTAAAATTTTATTTCAAACGCAAAAACTTGTTTGAAGCCAATCGATCGTTTGAATCAAAGTGAACATTTTGGGAATCACTCATTTTCCGACTCCCACTAATTTAAATATTTATTTTAAAGAGCAAATGCTTGGCAACGGATAAATTAATTTGCTTGAAATTGAAATTAAATTAATTGAACGTAAAATGTTACCTTTTTTTAAATATTACAACTTGGAGTCGAATGTATTTGATACGCTATTCATAATTATAGTAGTACCCGTGGCGGGATGGTTAGTGCATTAGATGGTCATGTCAGAGGTCCTGCGTTTAAACCCTGATTGTGCAATCCAAAGTTTTTTTCACGGGTTTATAATAATTCTCCAAGAGTAAATTATATAAAAAGTGCTTACTCAAGTAAACCGTTCGGATTCTGCTTAAAACTGTAGGTCCCCTCCATCCATACTATTTTTAGATTTTATTTCTTTATAAAAAAAACTGACTGTTGGATTTTTATAAAAAAATTGCTGAATGTCGAAAACAATATTTCTTATAAGATAAAATTATTTTGAAGCCATAATCTAAAATGTTTGAAAGGACATTTGAGTCAAAAATCAATTTTTAGCAACTTTTATAAATTTTTTGTAAGTTTTTATTTTTTGTTGAAAAATTGTCAATTCGATTTTTCTCAACATTTTACTGAATGTTGACAACAATATTTTTCAAAAGATAAAATAAGTTTAAAGCCAATATCTCAAAGTTTTGAAAAAATATTTGAGTCGAAAAATAATTTTTACCAACTTTTATCAATTTTTGTTTTAGGTTTTTATTTTTTGTATAAAAAAAACTGTCCAATCAATTCTTCTCAAAATTTTACTGAACGTTGACAACAATATTTTTTTAAAAGTAAAAATTAGCTTAAAGCCAATATCTCAAAGTTTTGAAAAAAAGTTGAGTCAAAAATCAATTTTTACCAACTTTTATTAATTTTGTTAAGGTTTTTATTTTGTGTAAAAAAAAACTGTCAATTCGATTTTTCTCAAATTTGTTCCGAATGTTGAAAACAATATTTTGTATGAGATGAAATTTGTTGGCAGCCACAATCTCAAACTTTTGAAAAGATATTTGAGTCGAAAATCCATTTTTACCAAGTTTTGTTAATTTTTTTTTTAAGTTTTTAGGTTTTTAGTTTTTTTTGTAAAAAGACTGTCAATTCGATTTTTCTCAAAATATTACCAGATGTAAAAAACGTTATTCTTCGTTGCACAAAATTGTTTTGGAGATAAAATCATTTTTTGTTCGTAAATTTTAGAGGTGACAAATATTTGTTTTGATTTAAAAAAAACCGTTTATTGGATTTTTTTTCCAAAACATCCTTTTTTGGTATAACGTTACAATGCATAATATAAAATTTAATTCAAGTCTCTAGCGTTATTGGTTCGTGAGATATTTTGGGTAAACCAAAATTTTAACCTTTTTTTTAAATTGCCACCACTCAATTTTTTTGAAAGTCCTTCTTGCATATTTCTGCATTATTATCTGTGTAACAAAATTTATTTGAAGTCGATATCTCTACTGGTTCTTGAGCTATGGACGACGAAAAAATGTCGCGAATGTACCTACACACCCCCGCACAGACATCTCTCTAAAAACCATGTATTTCAACTCTAGGGACCTTGAAACGTCGAGAAATGTCAAAATTTTCAATTTGACAAATCGGACCGATTACAATAACTTCCTATGTGATGTTAATAAAGAAGAAGAAATCAATATTTCTACGTCAGTTAACAAATTTGCTGTTCAACTTAAATTTTTGTTGAAATTTGAGGAAAGCTGAAGTTGATTAAACCTAAGGTTTGAAACTGCAAGTTGAAAACGTCAAATTTGAGTGATAAAATAAAATAAAATCACAAGTTGAAAATAAAAATTCTCTAGTTTTATATTTTATTATTTCACCTGACAAAATAAGCAAAAACTTGTTAAAAAGTTAAAGAATATTACCATCTTCGATTGAGACCGATACTATTGTGTTCAATTACAAATAAGAAATGAAATACATGTTGATATTGAGCTAATCCAACACAAGCTGAATTTTAGGAGTACGAAACTATTAAGATTATTCATGGACGCTCTTTATTGAACAGTTTAAGTTTTTAGGTATTATTCAAAACAAATTAGAAAATAAAGCCAATTTATTTAATACGTATCTCTTTTTGTGTATCAATTTGTAAAATAACAGTTAATTGATTTTTTCTAAAAATATTACCAAATGTTATTAGCAATATATGTTTATAAAGAAAAAAGTTTTAAGGCAGTATAATTTTTTCTTCTCAAGATATTCGAGTCGAAGATCATCTTTTTTAGTTTCTAGTTTTTTTTAACATTCAAACAAATTTTTCTTAAACATTAACAGGTGGCAATGTATCGATGACTTTTTCTAAAATTTGTGGCTGTATATCGGCTATACCGTGGTGTATATTGTGCTTTAAGTTGTCAATCTCTTCGGTCTTATTGAAGTAGTCTACTGACTTAGTTGGCATGGTTTTGGAGGTCAATTTGGTTAAATTAAAAAAAAGCACGTTCTCAATATTATTTTTTAAAATATATTTCAAATACTTAATGTAAAAGCCTTGTTTAGACGATAGATTAGTTAAAAAATTAAAAAATCAATTATTAAACCGATTCCATAATAAAACATTTTAGCATAAATAATAGTTCATTGAGGGTAACTTAAATGGGATTCAAACTAAGGCAATCAAAATTGAAAGCTATGTATGTCTATGTTATTTGATTTCTAATTTAAATAAATTATTTCCTTATCAGAGCAAGAAACGTCTTTAGGTTGGTTATCGATGGAATTTGACAACTTTGGACTCTTAACGAACGGTGAACTTATTGTTAAATTATAGTAAAAAGTTAGAAACTTAATACATTGAAAATTTTTTTAAAATTATTTTAAACCATTTTTACATCTAAAATTACCAAATATATATTTTTAAATTTGTTTATATTGCATTTATTTTTATTGTGTTTTGTTTTATTTTTTGAATTTGGTAAAATCTTGTAAGATTCCGTAAGGTGAAACTATGTAACTTAAGTAAATCAATTGTGACTCGAGCTGCCCCCGACCGCCTTGTGGCAACCACAGTTCATGCATATCATGGTTGTTCAATTGATGAACGGAAAATTCAGTACGTATGGCTCTATAGCGGTTACTATTGACTATAACTTTCTGGACAGCATCACTTTTAATTAAGTTTAAGCATAAAGCACTCCAAACTGTTGTTGTTGTTGTTTGGGATGTAATGGTGTCTCAACAAAGACTTGAGGATTACCATCACTCATAATCCGGCAGTTTTGTTGATTGACCAAATGTGCGCTTCATCACTTAATAATTTTGCTTATGTAAAAAAGAACCCTGATTTTTAATACAAATTTGCACAATTTGGAAGCGTGGTTCAGGCATCAGTCTATGCCAATCGCCACACCAAACACAAGCAGTCAAAATAGATTGCCAATTTAAAGTTACTCTTAACAATTCTTCATTTTTAACGATTTTGAATATTTTATTTATACCGTAAAATATCAGCACTTGTGAAAAATTTCTGTCAAAGGATTCTGATCCAATTTATTAACTATAACGAAGTTTACCAATATTTTTAAAATAAATCTCTTTGTTTTGATTTTGATAGTAACATAATTTAAATTAAGGGTTGTGAAAAATAATAAACTAATAAAAAGAAAAGTATTGTGTCAAGAAAAACTAAACTAACATAAATCTTTATCAAACTTCATCACATTTCTGTCATGTCTCATAAATTTCAGTTTGCATTTCCGTATCTTTATTTATTTTTTCTTTGTTTTGTCCTTTTGTTCTCCAAAATGTAGTCCACCAAAATTATGTTAAGTATCATCAACACTATAAACTATGAATTAAAGCCAATACGAAGAAGGATTTAAAAAAAAAAAAAAAAAAACAAAAACTACCCTACTACATTCATCTTCTCAAAACTAAAAGATAATTCAGCATTGCAAAACTTTAGACTCAGAGAAAGAGAGATTCTCTCACTCTGTGTCACTTAACTTGCAACGCGAGTATCCCAAATCTGTGTTGATACTTTAAGTAGTTTCCTTTTATTTTGAAAGAACTATGCCATCATAAAAGCTACATAAATATACACTAAAACCCTACCCCTACCCCCCCCTCTTTCTCACTCTGTTTGTTAGCTGAGTTGTGTATAGTAAAAGTTTATAAAAATAAAACAAATATTAAAAAAGGACTATACCTACTCGTAGAAGAAAAGTTCTTGTCTTGCTATGACCCAAAATGCCACAGTTGTGTCATTTTTAATTCAAATGAATGCCTCTTGTCTGTCTCGTGTCATCTGTCGTCGTTGATATCCTTTTTCTTTTTACTCTTTAGTTGTTTTTTTTTTAGTTTAAGGATCACAGAAAAAAAAAAGAAAACTCCAAAAAGGAAGATGTCACACTATAAAAGACGAACTTTTGTTAACAATTCTTTTTTCGTCCTTTTTTCCATTTCTCGGTACTGTTGTACAACGACAAACGATATGATGATGATGATGATGATGGTGACTCCATCACACTATATGAAACCACAACAACTCTTCAAGTTAACTGTCAGCACCAACCAACTGACAGCAATGATGACACTTCTTTCATTTTTAATATTAACTTGCTTTTTTTGGTCCTTGTGTCTTTTTTTTTTTTTTTTTTCTTGTGCTGTTTTTGTTTCGTCAAGCGACAAAAAGGACCCCTTTAGCTTTGTTGTACCTAACCCCTGCAAATATACAGGATCTATATACCTATACAGGACATTTATAAATAATAATAATTGTCTTTTGCTCAAAGCTTATGGTTAATGCAGCTTTTGGCTTTGTTGTAGGTAGGTACACCGTTACTGTTATCCTTTGTATTTTATTTTGATATTTTTTAACGCATATACATACGATGACGATGAGTGTCCTTGTGTAATTAAAGTCCCATCAAAGGATGCATTTTATCCAGCATATAACAGTTTCCTCGTTGTTTTAGGTTGCATTTTTGTTTTGTTGTAAAAAATACAAGCTCTAGGTATGGATGGCTAAACGAACCGTGTGCGTTTTGAAAAATAAATAGAGCCTGATGTAAGGATACTCTATGAAACATACCCCCCTTCCATCTCTCTTTCTTTTTGTATCCTCCAACACCCTCACTTTTTTATGCACACTTTAATGCAGTATACTATACATGACGTTCATTCGTCCTTTTGCTCTTATGATTATGTGTCATACTCTTGTCTGTCTCGCTGAACGCTGAGTGTCAGTCAGTCAGGCAGGAAGGCAGGCTCCCCAAAACACGAAAGAGAGCGTGATCCTGATGAATATTTTTATTTTGTATGTAAGAATTTTTATTTGCCATTTTTCTCTTTTTTGTTGTTAATTGAAATGAACATGAACTAAATGACAGTTGGAGTGGAAATGGAAGCGAAAAATGTTTAAGCTAACTTCAGAGGACGTATTCGTATATCTAAATAGCGACATTTACTCAACAAGTTAGCGCATACAAAATAACTATTAGCGACTGCTGGTTGAGAGCGAGGGGAGGGGGTGAATGAGGTCTTAACACAATATAATAATGAAGAAATGTGTTATACAACCTCAGCTCAGCAGTTGCCATTTTTATTTTGCTCCTTTCATTAGAACGCCGTTGGGGGGTCGTTTCCGGCCGACCGACGAGAAAAACCCTAAATGCAAATACATCACGCGATTTTTTCGCTACTATACCTTCTCCTAAGCCCCCATCAACGTCGTTTTCAGTGGCGTCGTGTTCGTAGGGACAAGTGACGTTGAGTCGGTTGAGCGTCGTCGTCGACGTCAATAGAGGCTGTTCTCTGGTCGTCCTGAAATACTATACAGGCAGGTACTTAGGAAATTATAATTGCAGGCAATAAATGCCAGAGGCCTTTTCCTATATAAAACATATTCTGGCACAGTTTTATATGGCGAGAGTTCTTCTTCTTTTTCGAATGTATAAAGGAATATAAAAATGTGTACGCTGTTTACTTCACAGGTGTAGCTAAGTGAATTTCTCAAGGATAGTGAGGTTGGAATAGGGACATACATACGTCGTCTTGTTCATAAGGATTTTTCTTGTTTAAGAGAAAAAATGTGAATAGTGTGAATATAGTGGGTGGTTTGGGTGTTTGAGGGTGGTTTTGTAGGAGAGGCGTATTATAGGTAAGGTACAATATGGGTGTTAAGTGCCAAGTGATAAAAACATTTTGATGTGTGAGCCTGTGGCAGTAATTCTGACAGCACGTTGCTTAACGTAGGTTCATTTGGAAGGAGTGGTTCCACCACCACCACCATCACCACCTTCATTTCCTATATTTATTTTCTAGGTAGGTTAGGAATGTTTATGTGCAAGACTGAGACTATGAAGGTATATAAAAGGCATCATAATGGATTAGGTCATTTGAAAAACATTTGTTCAAGCTTTACTTTATTTTTTCTGTTTTTGTTGGTATATTTTTTTAATGGAAGCTTGCGTTTTATTGTTTTAAATGGGCTGGACATTTGCAAGACTCACTCACTATGTGTTTATATGGGTTGAACATTAAAATGAAATGATTTTACAAAGCCTATACTAAGTAATTTGCAGTGAAATGATTATTCGTGGAATTTATACTTTTTTTTCTGATTTGTTTTTCTTTTATTTTTTAAAGCCAAGGTAAAATTAAATAAACATAAAAATTTAAAAAAAGAAGATAAGCAATTGAAAAAGTAAAAGCTATAAAATTGTGTACGTACATGTTTGTGATGCGAGGACTTTCAAAAGTTTATATTTGAACATTTTAACAAATTAAAATTCTCATTGAAGGCACAATTACATTGAATAGGTCAAAAGTTTTTGACAGGTTTTTTTTTTTTTTTGTGAAATGTACGTTTAAAGGAAAGGTTAACAGTTGCTGCGTATATAGATTCTAAGAAAAAGAACTCTTTTTTAAATATTATATTCGACAATACCAACTCAAGTATATATATTAATAAAGACTATGTCAACAATCAGTTTAAATAAAGAATATGAATTCCAAGATTTGGGTTGTTTATATAATAATATGTTTTTAAATACTTTTTTGAACATACTTTTCTCGGTAGGTTGGTTAAAAGAGTTTTCTTTGTTTGTTTTCCAGAATGAACAAAGTTTTATAAAGAGTTACGAGCTTAAAATATTACATACGTTTCGAAGTCATCTGGATTCTTTGGAAGTGAAGTGATACAACGTATCATAAAAATTCAAAGTAGTTAATTCTGTGTATTCTGAGAAAAAAAGAACTGACATTCGGAATGGGAAATATTTTTAAACTTAATGTAGTTACCTTATAAAGTTCTTTTTTAGTTTTTGTATTGTATGTAAGTATTTTGCTTTTGAATAAAATTAAAGCCAAGTTTTATAATTCGTATAAGAAACATATGCGCAAATGTTATAAACTTTTGAATTTAAATAAAGAAGGACAACAGAAACTTCTGTTAAAAATGTTTGCACAAAATCGATGAAGTAATTAACGAGAAAAAATTAAAAAAAGAAAGAGTTTTATTTGATTAAATCTCTGGAATGAGCAGACACTAATTTTAAGGAAATTTAGTCTTACTAAGAACACATTTTGCAAATTATGTTTTTTGTAGTAAGCAAAATTGTTCTTTATAAATAAAATAAATTGGATGGCGCAGTCCGTTGAGAACTAGGGCTTAGTGACTTACAACTCTCAACTATTCCTATGTGCGAGTACTGTTGTCAGGGAATACGAACGGCTGATTTAATAAAGCACTTTTCATGACAAGAATTACTCTTGGAGAATTTGTCAATTCGAAAGAGGCAGTACCTGTGAAAGAAACTTTATATGCCATCTAAATTTTCTTTCACGGGTACGGCAGGGATCGAACCCAAGACCTTTGGCGGACAGTCCAACGCAACGCATTAATCATCATGCCACGGGTAAACAAAAAATTGTTATTTAACACGTTGACTGCCACCATACGAAAAAAAGCATCATCGGTGTGCAAAGTGTATTATTTTGTGTTAATGTATGTTTTATTGTGTGTTTATCATTGTCTAATAGTTTTTTAGTAAAAGTGTATTGTTTTTTTGTGTTTTTGGAGCATGACCACTGGTGGGTCAGGTGGCACCTAGATAATAATAAATAAAAAGAGGTTGGAATGCGCCCCACACTGATAACTTCCCATCCCGTCTGTCGATTTGTCTTGTTTAAAAGTTTTAGTTTTAGTTTTAGTTTTAGTTTTAGTTTTTTTGTAGATTTTATTTTTTAATGAAAAAACGGACTGTTGGATTTTTATAAAAAAATTACTGAATATGGAAGATAATATTTTCTGTGAAATAAAATAAGTTTGAAGACAATATTTTTTATTTTTGAAAAGCTTTTTGAGTCGAAAGTAAATTTTTACCAAGTTTTAGTACAAAACTGTCACTTCCATTTTTCTCAAAATTTTATCGAATTTTGAAAACAATATTTCTTATAAGTTTAAAGTAGTTAGAAGCCATTATCTCTTATTTTTGAAAAGATATTTAAGTTGAAATCAATTTTTACCAACTTTTGTACATTTTTTTTCGGTTTTTAATTTTTTGTAAAAAAACTGTCGATTCGATTTTTTTCAAAATTTTATTGAATGTTGACAACAATATTTTTTGAAAGATAAAAGTAGTTTAAAGCCAATATCTCAAAGTTTTGAAAAGATATTTGAGTCGAAAATCAATTTTTACCAACTTTTTTAAATTTTGTACAAATACTGTCAATTAAATTTTTCTCAAAATGTTTCCTAATGTTGAAAACAATATTTCTTATAAGATGAAATAAGTTTGAAGCCTAAATCTCAAGTTTTTGAAAAGATATTTGAGTTGAAATTCAATTTTGACCAACTTTGAGTAACGTTTTTCTTAAGTTTTAATTTTTTATAAAAAAAACTGTCAATTAGATTTTTCTCAAAATTTTATCAGATGTCAAAAACATTATTTTTCGTTGCACAAAATTGTTTTGGAGATGAAATCATATTTAAGTCGTAAAATTTTCGAGGTGACACATTTTTTTTCAGTTTTTTTGATTTAATTGGATTTTTTTCCAAAAATACACTTGTTTTGTATCACGTTACAATATATAATATAAAATTTAATTCAAGTCTCTAGCGTCATTGGTTCATGAGATGTCTAGGTTTAACCAAAATATTCACCTTTTTTTTAAATTGCTATGTTAAAAAAACCACCCTCGCAGAGAGCCCTTTCTGCATCTTTCTGCTTTATTATTTGCATAACAAAATTTATTTGAAGTCGATATCTCTTCTGGTTCTTGAGCTATGGACGACGAAAAAATCGTCGCGAACACACGCACGCACAGACATCTATCTAAAAATCTTTTATTTCGACTCTAGGGACCTTGAAACGTCGAGAAATGTCAAAATATTCAATTCGACAAATCGGACCCATTACAATAACTTCCTATGGGAAGTTAACTAGAAACTCAGACTATCAAAATTCTTAATTATTTTTAAACTTTTTAAAAATGACTCTCCCTCTCTTTTGTCTCTCTCTGATACTGAAAGACCTTTAAATTTATCTATTTTTCCCAGTTTTGTCACATGATAATTGCTATTATTTCAAACGTAAGCAATATTTTTGTCTTCTAGAATAATTTTTCTTTAAAAAAAAGCCAGAAAATGTTATGACAGAAAGACAGACAGAACTATGAAACTCAATAAATATGTTAAGGCATTCTACATTCGAGAAGTACGGCTAAGGAACGAATCTCTGTACTCTGACAGTACGACAAACGTTAGGTTCGAGATTGTACTGATGAGCTTTTCTAGAGGTGCGAGTATGATGGTTTTATTACTTGAGGTGAGGATTGCAACTGGCTATTTCCCTAAAATAAAATATTGGTAAAAGATGTTTGAGACAAGAATTTTAACGACGGTGCTCAAGCGACGCAAATGATTCGACGATGATATCATCACCAATCAATTTAAATGCTCTAAGTTCAATACTAGTTGTACCCGTGGCATGATGGTTAGTGCGTTGGACTGTCATTCCAGAGGACTTGGGTTCAATCCCTACCTGTGCCACCTAAAGTTTTGTTCACGGGTACTGCCTCTTGCGAGGAATTGACAAATCCTCCAAGAGTAATTCTTGTCATGTGCTTTCTTAGCCATTCGGATTCGGCTTAAAACTGAAGGTCCCCTCCATCCCTGATAACAATACTCGTACACAGGAATGGTTGAGAGTTGTAAGTCACTAGGCCCTAGTGACGGACTGTTACGCCACCTAATTTATTTATTTTGTAAGTACAAAACTGTCCCAGAGACTTAAGTTAGTTGAAGGAGCATCAGCCAAGAGATGGAAATTATACTCAAGTCTTATAAATAACAGTTAAATTAAAGGAGGAGAAAAACTTCTTGTATCGTGTTAAAAACATAAACATCTAGTTGAATATTTGGTGACATCGCTTATGTGATCCTTACACAACTTTTGATTGGAGATACACATATTGAGATTTTCGAGATTTTCCTTAATGCAATTACCATTTCATGCACAGTGGCAAAGGTGAAAAATTATGTTTTAAAGACAGTAGGCAGAATGGAGTCTTCAACACATTAAATTCTACTCGGTATTTGATTCCGCGTTTAAAAATGACCTTATCAGTCATTGCCGTCTAAGATCCACATACGAATATTTACAGCTGTCCAGACAGCGTGCTGCTTAAAATAAAACCTTTCATTGGTTAACGATATATTATTTCCAATTTTTCTTATAACGAAAATTTGTACACAGAAAATATTGGAATTTGCAAATGACGAAAACAAATCTTTTGGGTACCAATTTTTTAGTACCCCCTCACATCACTCATGATACAAACCCATGTTCTTGTTACTTGAAGGATATCTAAGGCCACATGCCTGGCGAAAAATCAAATAAAATAATTTAATACAATTTATGAAGGTTTCAATAGAATTTTCTGATACAAAATTCTAATTAGACAACATTACGAGTTACATACACAAACATTATAATTTGTTTCTGATCGAAAACTTCTTCAATTCCAGATCAAATTCCTATCACATACCGCACCGATTTTTCAATTAATTCCCCTCAGAAAGTCTCCTTTAGGGCGACATCTGACCCTAATTAAACTATTATTTTCCCCAGATTTGAACAAAAATACCGAAAAAAAACAAGAAAACACACAATTTATTTGTCACTGCTATGCGCCATATCCAACGAATGAAAGCTGAAACTTTTCGTTTCAATCTAAAATACTATTATAGGCTTACATATTATTGAATCCTTAACATCTCTATATAGTTTCGCCATATCTAAATGTACGGGACATACCTAAGTTGAGAAATAAAAAAATATTTTTGTGTTCACAAAACAATAGCACTAAGAAACTTATTAGATTTCTTGATTTTCATAGTGCTCAAAGCACCGAACTTAATATCCTTCCGCCCGCATAAAATCTCCCTATTTTGTCTATACACAAATTTTCTTTCTTTAGCGAGAATTACCGTCGTCGTACAAACAGAAAAAAAAAGGAAAAACAACACATTTTGTCAGTAAAACTTTTTGTTTCCTTTTTATGGGAGTGTTTGTTGGTTTATTTCCTTCAGATATATTTTCTTTTCTTATTATCTTTTTTGAAAATTCTCATAGATATGTTTATAAATGGTACGTAATACCTTTTTGGAAAAAAAAACTGGGTGCCCAAGAGGAATAACAATCTTTTGACTCGTATTTCCATTTAGTACTTAGTCAAGGACCAAGGACACATAATATTTATTTCAATGTCAAAGACGTGTTTTTTTTTCTCTTCTTCTTCTTCGTTATACTTTTTTGTTAAAAGGAAAAAAGTTTTCTTTATTTTTTCTAAGTTGGTTGTAATTCCGAAGGCAATTACGTGGGCTTTTTACTTCATTTCTGATGTATTGTCCTCGTTTTGGTGATAAGAATATCTAACTATATTTTTCCCTTTTGAACGGTGCAAAGGACGAACAGACGGCCGACCCGATGCGACGCGACACGACGGACTACCGACGACGGAACACAATCACTACCACCACCAGCAGTATAAATAGGCTTTTGGGTTTATTTTTTTTTTTAACAAATGTCCTTCATCTGTCATTTTGTTGCGATAAGAATTGAGAATTATACAAAGGCAGGTATCTTCACAATTAATTTTCTTGTGGAGCATTGATTACATGCCTGCGGGGTTATTATTTGATATACGAGTAATAAGCAAGGACGAAGAGAAAATCATGTTTTATTTTTCGTAAACCAAAGTCATCACACAGCATTCGACCCTTCTTTATGGCCTCTATCTATAGTGGCTATGGTCTATATAATATTATGATGTTGGAGGGGAGGGCAATTTTGTAATTTTCTCATTTTGAATGTCATTAGTCATTTCCGGTTACCGGCAACGGCATCAGGAACCATATTACCATACCATAACTAACCACTGCTGCGCCGCCGTAAATTTATTCAAATCGATGTAATATAATGTTCGGTTGAATATGAGTTGAGTGTGGGTGCACACTATATGTACACATATATTTACTATAGAAAAAACACTACAGACATATAAATATATAAACATTCGTTTTATATACCGTACAATGTAAAACCAGAATATGTAACGATAATTCCCACAGCACGCACTAATTATAAATTCAATTATTTCATGCGAGATATAGTCCTGTGATGGTAGGATGGTAGGTAGGGGGCTTACCTACTCGCCCTTACTTACTGCTTTTCCGCTTTCCGGTTGCAGGGACGTTTTCATGATTTATTTGCACAAGACTTCACACCGAGCGAGTGAATGCGCATAGGGTGTGCTGTTGCTGTTTATGTTGCTGTTGCTTTTAGCTGCTGCACTGCAATGCAAATGCAGTGTTTACGATTATGGTAGATTTGTTCCCATGAAGTTGGTTTGTTGGGTATACAGTGTGTTTTGAAGGGGGTTCAAAACAAAGTCAAATATTTAAAAAGACCCTTAACTACTTTTTTCCCGAATTTTATTAAATCGAGTTGAAGATAATTTTTTTAGGGACCGATTTAATGAACAAATTTTGCAGTAGGTTAGGCTCAGACATAGTTGTCCCTGTATACAGATGATCTGGATATCCACTTTTTCATTCATTTGTATCTGAATACTTTTCAAAATGTTGTTTGAATCATCCAAATACTCGTTTCCACATCCATAATTTAAAATCCTATACTATTTGGATATTTTCGGATGTTAATTCCCATTCGTTATTGTTCGATTTGTCAAATTCAAAATTTTGACAATTCTAGACGTTTTAAGGTCCCTTGGAATCTTAATATGTGGTATTATTATTATTATTCGGGTACCTTTTTGTCGGCCATATCCTAAAAACTAGCAAAGAACAGAGATATCGACTTCAAATAAATTTTGTTTGACATCAGCTGATAACATAAAGATATGCAGAAAGGACCTTGAAACAAACAAAACTGAACCCAGTTTTCTTATAATTAAAAAAAAACCTAAAAACAAATATGTGTCACAACGAATATTTTACCAATAAGAAATAGTATAACCTCCAGAATTCAAAATATTTAGAAAAATTAATTTGAAAGTTTCTGTAGGTAAAATCGAATTGACAGTTTAGAACCTAGAAAAATTACTTCAAAATAAATTTATAATTTACACTTAATTTATTGCTGTTCAAGTTTGGTTAATTTTGTAAGAAAAATCGAACAAAATTATTTTTACAAAGAACGAAAATCTAACATAAACAGCTAGGTCTAGGTAAAATAGACTTCAGTATCTTGTGAACAAGAAGAAATATTGATCTCAAATCTTTTTCATTTTATAAGAAATGTTGATATTAATATTTTGTAAGACTTTTAGGAAAATGCAAATTTTAAAGAAAAAAAAAATACCTACAAATTTTATTTTATCTATACCGATTTTTCAAAGGCTTTTGATCGCATACAACATAATGTTTTTTTAAACAACTTGAGTTGCTTGGGTTTGACTTTAATCTCCTTAATTGAATTAAAATTAGTGAGTATTATCAAGTGAAATAAAAAAACTTTTCTAGTGTACTACAAGGCAGTCATCTTGGACCACTCCTCTTCATCCTTTTTGTTTGTGTTATTTATTTCCAAATTATGTTTTATTTTTAAAGAGGATTTTATATCCCCATGATATCAAGATAATGTAAGATCTTCATTAGATGTCAGTAAGATTCAGATTGATTTGACTGCTTTGTTAACTGGTGTACTACAATTGAATTATATTTCAACTAGCGGCCCGTCCCGGCTTCGCACGGGTAGACATAAAAAGGTACAAATATTTAAGTTATAAGCATGCTAATTAAAACGACAATGAATCACTTAATTAGAAAACATTTGTTTGTCCTATCATTGATACTCTTCGCAGCGTATGCGATGAAAGACATTTTATGGCTAATTTTTGTACACCTTCGGTTGGTTTTAAAAAGAATTTCTAGAGATTTCTATAGTAATCTAGTACCAAATATAGCCTATGCTACTCATAATAATGTAGCATTCTAATGAAAAAAGAATTATTAAATTCGGTCCATTACTTTTTGAGTTAATTCGTTACATACAAAAATACAAATCTTTCCTCTTTATAATATTAGTGTATGTAACATCTTAAACAATGCGTCTATGTTGATTATTACCATCGAACGTTAACTTTTTGTCATTACGAATCATCATACATTACTGACAATTCAGTCCCATCGACGGCTCTGCTTTTCATTTTACTCACTCTTTTTCTCTGTATCTATCGTTGCAGAAGAAAGGAAAAAAAAAACCTAAAAGAGGCTCCAAAAATTTCATTTTGTTTAAGCAAAACAATAAGTAAAAACAAAAACAACTACAACGATTTCGGTGCAAAGCGAATGTGGATAAATGTGAAACAACTCAAAACAAAAATATAATATGATTGCGGTAACAGGGTTCATTAGTTCATATTTATAGAAAAGCTGTCGGATCCAATGTAAAACATTCCAAAATCAACAACTACTAATAAATTAAAAATTAATTAAAAAAACATTGTCCAGTGGACAAAATTGTGAATCTTAACCATTCTCAGATCCCCTTGAACACACACAAAAAATTTCATCAAAATCGGTCCAGTCGTTTAAGAGAAGTTCAGTGACATACACACTCACAGAAGAATTATATATATTAAGATATTAAAAAACGCAGTATTGTAACATTATCTTAGATACTAGATTCAATTATTGTTAACGTATGTATATAGAATTAAAAATCATTCATTAGAAAGAATTACAAGGCAAAAAGATCTTGGAATTATCTTTCACTCTAAAATGAGCTTTTCCAGAGCTAAGTCGATGTTTTTTTTTTTAGAAATTCGAAGTCTTTTGAAGATTCTTGTTTGAAGATTGTTAGACCTTTGCTTGAATATTGTTGCATTACATGAAATTCTTTTACTCAATCAAGTATCTATAGGTTTAAAAAGGTTTGGAAAAGATTTAAAAAATTTGCTTTACGGAAGGTTTCTAGAAACTCAAATATTTCATCTTAAGAGCTGGTGTACTTTAATTGATTTAAAACCTCTATTATTGAAAAAAAAACTATATTGGGTATTATTTGCTTTTTATGTTTCGAATCCAAACATTGATTGTTCTATTTTACTATTAGAGCCCCCGCAGACTGCAGACTTTTTATCGGCCGATAGTTTGGTCGGCTTCTTAATCAGTATGGAGAGGAATGCATATGCACACACTACAGCGATTCAGTATCGTCCGATAAAAAAGTTTGATGGGCTACCCGATTACATTCAAACTAATCTGTCGGCCAACTATCGGCCGACTGTTTAATCAGTATTGGCGCATGCACGCCTGCGCATACATGACGATTGTTTAGTCGGCCAATAGTTCAGTTCTCTCTGTGATTTGGCGTCGTGTGCGTATATTTTGAATATGGCGTCGCCCAAATCACAATAGAATAGTCGGCTGACTGTTGGATAGTCTGCGCCCTGTTCACCAACCAAACTGTTTAGTTGGCTCGGTGTGCGCACTTTCAGCCCAACCCGACCAAACTATCGGCCGATAAAAAGTCTGCAGTCTGCGGGGGCTCTTAATGTTTAATATTTATGTACTTTTTCGTAGTTTACGACCTAAAAATGGAAATCTTGTATATACATGTTCCTTTTCATTGTACGAATATTATGCCAAACACAATTCAATTACTGATTCTTGTATCGCTCTTAATGAATTTGATTTTTTAATTGATTTTAATAAAAGTAGGTTAGATATAAAGAAAGATTTAATGAAACTTTCGTAAAATTTATCATTCTAAGTAAGTTACGAGTATATATATGTATATACATACGTATTAAAAATCTTGTTATTATTTTGATTTAAATGTAGTCTATATAAAGTAAAACAACTTGAGGGACGAAAGAAAAAAATCAATAATTTGTTTTTTTGGTAAGAATAGTAAAGCACGACTTTACAAGTATTACATATACAAACTCTTTACTGCGTCTTGAAAGTTAATATCGGTACAATTGAAAACTCTTTTATATCTCAATGGCATGTTCTTAGACCATGATAAGCATTTTGTTGTGTAGCATTTAAAACAGTTACAGCTTACGCCTTTGCACATTTTAAGATTTCAGCATTTTTATAAAAACCATGCATTTTGTGTCCCGTTTATGTCATTGAAAGCTGTTTAATCTCTCCTAAGCTAACGCGTTTTTAAAGAGGCAACATTGTCTAATTTAAGTAACCGATGGTTTTATGAGTGTCCGCACACTAACATGTTTTCATTTTTACTTGCGACATATAGGAACTATGTACATTAGAGTGACCGCAATAAATCGATTTTCGAAATTGGGTCGGGGGAACCCCATAAAATGATCAGTCTTTGCAGATTTTTAGATAGCCAAAATTTCAGCTCGATTGGATAACGCTAAATGGTGCCGACACACGCTCAAAGTTTCAAACGATATAACACAGGCATCAGTGATAAAAATGTTAAAAAACACCTAACCAATGATGTTATAACCCAGATTGCAGATGAATTAAAGATAAAACTCAACGAATGTCAGCCTAGAGATGACTACAAAGAATTCCTGCAGTTGGTTTTAGTGTTTGTTGGGGTGCTAGATGGAAACGTAGTTGGATTTAGAACACCAGGTGCTACTCATCATACCAGATGGATGGCTAAAGCTATTTATAGTTTAAAAATATTTATGTTTCGAAGCCAGTTTAGCATGAGTAATGAAGTACGAAATGTTTTGGGGGATATATGCGTTTTCATTGTTAAAATTTACTGCAAAGCTTGGTTTAATGCTCCAAGGGCTTATATGGCTCCTAAACAAGATTTTGATCTTTTGTGTAATTTTATCGAGTACCAGAAAATAGACAAGGACATTTCTGAGAAAGCTCTTGCAAAATTTTCAAACCATTTATGGTAATTGAGTTCAAAGTTGGTAGGTCTGGCGTTTTTTGACCCAACTTTATCCGACAGCTAAAAATCTGAAATGGTCAACATACTTTTGATAAGCAACGAGGCAGAAGATAACAGAGTTCTAAATCCAAGGCTTCCAAAACATCAACTTGAACAATTTGTAACAGCTGGGTTAAAAAACATTGTCAACAAGGAGACATTGAACTTTTTTAACCGCTTAAAAATAAACGTAGATTTTCTGAAAGAACCTCCAAATCTTTGGCCCGAAAACCCCCATTTTAAGGATGGTTTCAAAATAGTTAAATCACTTAAGGTCGTAAATGACATGGCAGAAAGAGGAGTCAAATTAATAACAGATTTTAATGACCTTTTAACAAAAGATGAGAATCAAAAGCAATATGTTCTTCAAGTAGTCAGTGAGTGCCGAAAATTGTATCCAAATGTTTCAAAATCCACTTTATGTAAATCTCTAGATTAAATTATAATCTTTGTTTAGTACTTATTTCATTTATTATGTATCAGTAATGTAAAACACGATATTATACTATTTTTGTGCAAAAAAAACTGTTTTATGTTTCGTTCTCCAAAATAAAACAAAATTCTTTCAAAAATACGATATCTATCAATTTTATCCAAATTTTCTTATTTTTACGTAAATTTATTCATGATATTTGTATTGAGTATTGACAAAAGTACTACCTTTAATTAAGTACATAAACAGTGACAATACGGTCAGCTGTTTGGGAGCTCGATCTAATTTTATTCGTAAAACAGGGAAAAATCGGAGATTTTTGAAACTTTGAGCGCGTGTCGGCAGCATTTAGGGTTATCTAATCGAGCTGAAATTTTGGCTAGCTAAAAATCTGCAAAGGCTTATCATTTTATGGGGTTCCCCCGTAACGAATTCGACAAAAAAAAATTTCTTCGGGAGTTGCGGTCACCCTAATGTACATACATACATATATGGCAAGTTTTGCATTCGTGCAAAATTTTGAACTCGAGATTTTAATCAAACATGATATTACGATGGTAGAGAAGTCGAAAAAAGTGGGTCCCGCGATTCCGTCCTGTCTGTTTTGTCTGTCTGTCCACGCTCCTACAGCCTAAACCATTGGGTCGATTGAGTTCAAACTTGGAAGTTAAGGTTTTGAGCAGATTCGCGTTATGCGTTTTCTTCATTTTTTTTTAAGATTAAAACTAACAGTGGCCCAAATAAATTTTTGTTGGTCAAAAAACGAAAATTCGAATTTTCTCAAAAACAAACCAATAGGTTTTTTTCAAAATTTTCTCTAAAATTTTATTTTTTAACTTGGATTCTTTTAATAAGAAAAACATATTTTTATGTTTTTACCGCTCATAGAACCGTTATTTTGTTTTTTAATTTTCTCAGCAACTTATAAACTGATTTTAATATTTTTTTTTTAAATAAGCTCTTATATTGCCTTAAAAATATTTGATTATCAAAAGTGCATTTTTTTTGTTTGGATTTTTAAAAAAATATTGAATTTTTTTTTTCAAAATTCTATATCTCAAAAACGGGTCAACATTTTTTTACGAAATTCAAATGTAGCGCGTATATTTATAATCACTAAACAACTGCATACCAAAAATATTTTTAGAACAAAATTGAAAAAGTGTATATACAAAATTAATTTTAAAAAAAACGCTCTAACGATTTTCAAAAAAAAAATTTGAAAAATCAAGGGTTTTTTTTATTTATAAAATGGCATTTAAATTTTTGAAGACAAACTTATTTTTTAGGTAAAATTTTGAATCTTAAAATAGTTTTTTTTTAATTATTTGAACTGTGCTGTGCATGAGCCCGAACGAACGCATTATTTTGACAAAATTTTAATTACATTCTATCTTTTATCCAAATTTATGAATTTGGTACATATTTATGTATTTTTATAACTATAACTATTGTAAATACCAACAATAGCCATGTAGCGCCACTGCATCGGATTTACGAATATAATATATTTAATCAACAATCTATTTTAAAGTGTCTATTAAGAAGTAATATCTTGGTACCTTTGTATATATGATTTTAAAATATTATTTTTTACTTGCCTTCGCCTATATAAAAGAATAAATACTTAGTACAAGTTAAAGAAACGGGCCAGAAAGAGTATATGTATTTTCTATTAGAATCACTTTTTCAACGTACACCTATGTATATATTGTATTACGTACACATCCAGCCAAAAGCGTAGTGCTAGTGCTGTAGTTTTTAAGATTAGTTTGTAACATTTATGTTGCGATTAATAAATAATAATAATAATAATAATGTATTACGTACAACCTCTACAACTACTGCTTACGTGTCACTTTATAACTAAAATCCAAAACGAAGAGCCTGGCTGTAAACAACACATGAATTCCATTTTTTAATTGACCTGTTACAAAAAATATCATTTGAACCATTGGAAAGTTATCAGCATGGGCCACATTCTAACCTCTTTTTACTTGCCACATATATGTAGGAACTATATGGCAAGTTTTGCATTCGTGCAAAATTTCGAACTCGAGATTTTAATCAAACACGATATTACGATGGTAGAGAAGTCGAAAAAAGTGGGTCCCGCTATTCCGTCCGGTCTGTTTTGTCTGTCTGTCCACGCTCCTACAGCCTAAACCATTGGGTCGATTGAGTTCAAACTTGGAAGTTAAGGTTTTGAGCAGATTCGCGTTAGGTGTTTTTTTCATTTTTTTTTAAGATCAAAACTAACAGTGGCCCCCATACAATTTTTTTTGGTCAAAAAACGAAAATTCGAATTTTCTCAAAAACAAACCGATAGATTTTTTTTTATTTTCTCTAAAATTTTATTTTTTAACATAGCTTCTTTTAATAAGAAAAACATATTTTTGTATTGCTCAGGAAAGGTACCGCTCATAGAACCGTTATTTTGTTTTTTAATTTTCTCAGCAACTTATGAACTGATTTCAATAATTTTTTTTCTGAATAAGCTCTTATATTGCCTTAACAATATTTGATTATCAAAAGTGCAATTTTTTATTGTTTGGATTTTTAAAAAAATATTGAATTCTTTTTTTTTAAATTCTATATCTCAAAAACGGGTCAACAGTTTTTTACGAAATTTAAATGTAGAGCGTATATTTACAATCACTAAACAACTGCATACCAAAAATATTTTTAGAACAAACTTGAAAAATTGTATATCTAAAAAATTAATTTAAAAAAAAACCGCTCTAACGATTTTCAAAAAAAAATTTGAAAAATCAAGGATTTTTTGATTTATAAAATGGCATTAAAGTTTTTAAAGAAAAACTTATTTTTCAGGTAAAATTTTGAATCTCAAAATTTTTTTTTAAATTATTTTAATTATTTATTTTTTTAATAATTTTAAATATTTTTAACTAGTTGAATACATAAACAATTGTTTTCGTTAAGTATGCTTACAAGTATTTTTCATTTTCGGGATGAGTTGTGTCTTGGGATGAATCACAAGTTTTTTGACAAATCAAATGGCATTTATATCTTTGAAGACGAACTTATTTTACAGGTATATTTTTAAATCTTTTAAACAGACTCTTTGCATACAGGAGCAAGTTCGTGCGACCCAGTCGTGCATTTTATTTGAATTAGTTTTCAAGCACTTCGGACTATCTTCAATACTTCCAGATCTATGATCAAAAATGCAATTAAATCAATTCAATTCAATTCCAGAAGTTGTCAGATGTCAACTGTCTTCTTTATCTCTCTAAGAGCAAGATATCAGCCTATATCCGGAGATTCGCAAGTGGATTGTTTGAAGATTCCCATATTGCTTGATTTAAGCAGTTAGTTATGTTAGTCATATTCTCTTGGAATCAACTTTTCATTATGAAGGAGTGTATTTTCTGTGTGACAGACTGTGAATTCCCTTCATTTTGCACTCCAAGTTGGCACAACTCTAATTTCAGTCAACCAAGCATGCAACAATGTTGTCCTGAATTTTATTTGGTTTTTATTGTTGCTTTTCTCGAGTCCACATTTTATATTCCGAAATGCGAGGTGAAAGAGCAAAAAGCAATTCCAAATGTTCCTATATACGATATTAATCTAAAGTTCTCTAAACACAATGTATCGTCCTTCAGTTGTTTTGCTGTTGAATTCCCAAGCGTATAAGCTTATATAGGAGTATTTTTGCTGCATAGTTCTATATCCTTGAATGTGTGATATAAAGTCACTATTTTCGTTGTGTTTTATTTTTCTATTCAAAATTGGTACTTAGAGGGAAAATTCTAAATATACAAATATTATTCACTGATATCGTGTATTTGTTATCGAAATATATATACAACATACAAATGTATGTATGTATAGATACAGAAATAGCATGCCAAAGTCCAATTGCATATTATAAGACACATTAATTTATTTTCATTTAAGCTTTAATTTCCCCATAGAAGCATTAACCCTAAAAAAGTTAAAATGTTATTCAGTCCTGCAAATTGGGGTAAGTATGTATTGTATGTGTATGCGAGTTTTCGTGCACTATTATAATTGAACATAGATATCATAAATTATTTCCTGACATAATGAACCGACTGCGAATCCTGCCTGATCCTGGAATAAAGTTGTTTATTTAAACTAATATTCCAGTAAGTAGTGTAATTTTCACAAAATCACAAAAATACAGACAAGGTTTGTTCAAAAAGATGACAACCAAATTCACAACTAAATTGCTATATCATTTCGCATTATATGGACAAATAATGATAACAAAGATTTATATAGGTATGAATTTTAACATAACATCAAATGATGGTATTTTAGAAATTTATAAATGAAAACAGGAAGTTTGTTTTGTGTTGACAAGAAAAATGACAGACTAATGAGAAACTTTTGAGACCTCTTCGACAGGGAAGATTTTTATTACATTCCTGATGATTCCTTCAAAGGGAAACATAAGTTTTATGATTTTCTTAAGAAATGAAAATATGTAAAGAATTTTTGGCATTTTCAGAAACTATTTAGCATCGAGCGGAGGAAATATAAACATAAAAGAAAATTCTTTGGAAATTATTTTGTATGATAAGAGATGAAAAGTTCTTTTATTAGTTTTATTCATAAAATAAAAATGTATCAATTTTCTTAGAAATATACCTTTATTATAATTTTTGCCATCAAACATTTATATCTGGTATCAAAACTCAAACAAAAATCAGGAAGGTATATGGAAACTTACCTATTTAGAGCTTATCCATTTACTGCTTTTGTAATAATTCTGTAAAGAGAAAAGAAAAGAATTCAATAAGAGGTCGTGTTTTCACCCTAATTATATATTTTAGGGTTTTAAGTTTTTGATATGTGTGGATAAGAATGATTATAAGGGTCTAATAGAAATATCAAACAATAAATCTTAAAAAATTAAATAAAATATAAATGCTTCTATTCATTTTTGTGTGAAAAAAACACAAAAATTACTTAACAAAAATGTAAATCTATAATAAAGATTAAAACAAACAACATTTTTGGAGGACCAATTTTGTGTTTCAAAACTATGGATGTTGTTTATTTTTGTCTTAATTTTTAGCCTATTTATAGAGCATTTGAATTACAAACCTTTTAAAGTACAATATTTTTGAGAATATAAGGTTTCATTACAATTTTTCAGCACAATTTTTCAAAAGCACTTTTTTTAAGACAATAAAATGCACAAAAATATTCTTTTTATAAACATACATTTGTTGTGTTAATGAGTTACAACCTCTTTATGTCTTAAGATAAATTTTTCAAATGCACTTGATGTCGTATGGTATTTATATATCATACTAACAACAACTTTTGTTAAGATGTATCAAAAATCAAATATCATCTTGTTATCTACAGATATTTAGACAACAGAACAATCAAAAACAAATTTTTTAAGGATACAGTAAGTAAGTATTATGACATACAATGTTCTGTCCAAACAGTATTCCAAATTAACTGTGAAATACAAAATTTACGACACGCATCATTATGACCAAAATGTACAGTATCATAGCGAATTTTGATCATACAAAATTGTTAAATACAGTATTTCGACCGGCTCCAAGTAAGTGCTACTAAGGCATATTATAAATAAAGTGCACGACTGGGTCGCACGATCTTGCTCCTGTATGCAAAGAGTCTGTTTAAAAAAGTATCTATATAATATTTAAAAATATACCTGTAAAATAAGTTTGTCTTCAAAGATATATATGCCATTTGATTTGTCGAAAAAACCTCCATTTTTCAATTTTTTGGGAGGGGGTTACATTTAATACAGTTGAAATAATTAAAAAAAAACTAATTTAAGATTCAAAATTTTACCTGAAAAATAAGTTTATCTTCAAAAATTTAAATGCCATTTTATAAATCAAAAAACCCTTGATTTTTCAATTTTTTTTTTTTGAAAATCGTTAGAGCGGTTTTTTTTTAAATTAATTTTTTATATATAAAATTTTTCAATTTTGTTCTAAAAATATTTTTGGTATGCAGTTATTTAGTGATTGTAAATATACGCTCTACATTTCAATTTCGTAAAAAATTGTTCACCCGTTTTTGAGATATAGAGTTTTGAAAAAAAAAATTTCAATATTTTTTTAAAAATCCAAACAATAAAAAATTGCACTTTTGATAATCAAATATTGTTAAGGCAATATAAGAGCTCGTTCAGAAAAAAAATTATTGAAATCGGTTCAAAAGTTGCTGAGAAAATTAAAAAACAAAAAAACGGTTCTATGAGCGGTACCTTTCCTGAGCAATACAAAAATATGTTTTTCTTATTAAAAGAAGCCAAGTTAAAAAATAAAATTTTAGAGAAAATTAAAAAAAAATCTATCGGTTTGTTTTTGAGAAAATTCGAATTTTCGTTTTTTGACCAAAAAAATTGTATGGGGGCCACTGTTAGTTTTGATCTTAAAAAAAAAATGAAAAAAACGCCTAACGCAAATCTGCTCAAAACCTTAACTTCCAAGTTTGAACTCAATCGACCCAATGGTTTAGGCTGTAGGAGCGTGGACAGACAGACAAAATTGACCGGACGGAATCGCGGGACCCACTTTTTTCGACTTCTCTACCATCGTAATATCATGTTTGATTAAAATCTCGAGTTCGAAATTTTGCACGAATGCAAAACTTGCCTTGGTCTTATTTGTTCAATTGAAAATGTTGACATTTCTCGACGTTTCAAAGCTCCTAGAATCTAGATAAATTTTTAAAAGAAATGTTTCTGTTTGTGCATTATGTAGTACGTACTTTCGGGATACGTTTTTTTGTTGGCCAAATTAAGAATATTGACTACAAAGTTAATACAAAGCGAGAAATGCGGTTGATCTCAAATATCTTGAAAAATATTGATAACTTTTCGTAATTGATTTCAGTTTTCATTTCAATTACAAGTATTGAGCAATTGACCGTTTTACTTGCGACATATAAAGGGTGCTTTTTTAGCTATTATCTTTTTGGCAAAACTGGTTTCAACAGCTGACTCACGTTTTGTGTTTTGTTTCACTGTCTTAAAAACGAACAACGCTTGCAAATTATTGAATTTTATTATCAAAATGCATGCTCTGTTAAGAAAGTCCGCTTCAATTGACGAATTGGAAGACAACATTGAAGCATTTATTCGTGAGATACCGGCCGAAATGTTGGAAAGAGTATGCCAAAATTAGACTAAGTGGATGGACCATTTAAGGCGCAGTCAAGGTCAACAATTGCATCAAATAATCTTCAAACGTACTATCGATTCAAATAAATATTTCATGAATTTTTTGAATTGTATGTGATTTTTTTGAAAAAAATTCCCATAGCTTTTAAAAAATATCCCTGTAGAAACTATATGGCAAGTTTTGCATTCGTTACAAATTTGTAACTTGAGATTTTAATAAAACATGACATTACGATGTTAGAGAAGTCGAAAAAAGTGGGTCCTCCGATTCCGCCCGTCTGTCTGTTCAAGCCTCTACAGCCAAAACCATTGGGTCAATTGAGTACAAATTTTGAATTTGGGATTTTTTTCCTTTTTTGGTCAAAAATCAAAAATTCTAATTTTCTCAAAAACGAACGTATAGATTTTTATTAAATTTTTGACTGTGACCGGTCGTTTTGAAAAAAGTACGGACCAATTACGCCACGCGCTGACCCAAAATCCATACCTAACGGTAATTTTTTGAAGATGCATTATCACCTAGTGAACTTCGCTTGGTTTGGTGTCGTCCCATAAACAGCAATGTTACTTGATAACACAGCCATTCAATTAAAAATGCGCCTCGTCACTAAAAATGATTTTTCGGCCAAAATTGTCGACGATTTGAAGCCCAGTCAGCGAACAAACGGCGTTGTCTATGGTCATGGACTTTGAGTTGGATCTTGGCCGCCACGGGGCCAAAATCTACCGGCGCCAATTTAAAACCCTCCATATTACTAGCTGACCCGGCCACGCCCTGCTGTGGCTAACGTTTTTTGTCACATAACATTGTTGTAAACTATTTAAGGGGAACGGTTGTAGAACATCAGACATGGGCACCATCATGTTTTTTTTTTTTACATAATATGCCATTTGTAAAAAAAACATGGAGGCCTTCATGACTGATTTTCCACTACCGTTATTTTTATTACAATGAAATTATTAGTATCAAAATGTACGTACAGTAGATGTAAAGAAAAAATCAATACAAAAGAATTAAATTTAAAATTTATTATTATTTTTATTCAAGTTTATAACAAATTTATATATTACAATGTTTTTAGTAAATAACATGACGTGACAGTTGAACTTATAAAAGAGAAAGGTATTGCGGATAGTTTAAAATCTTCTTACAATAATATTTATTATTTTGAATTATAGCTACTATTAATTTCAATTGAATTTAGCACTAATCGATGCACAGTATTTTTGGTTAACGTCCTGTCTTCCACGCAAACGCAAATAGGTTCTACGGTTTTCCTACACGTTAACATACAACATTATATGTTTGTCATAGCGCCATCTATTGAATACTGACTCAATGCAGTCAGTAGATGTCGCCATCTGTTAGAATCTTTTGGAGCTATGTGTGACTATCGAATAATAGACAATTTGCAATAAAATAATATTGCGATCAAAAATTGAGATTTAAGCTATCCTATTTTCAAGTTAGTTCAAACTGCACACGGTGTACAAATTTTATTACAATCGGTAAAGTAGTTTAGGAGTACATCACGGAAAAACAACGTGACAAGTTATTTATATACATATATTAAGGCATACAAATATTTATTGTTATATAAGTTTAACTTTATTATTAATATTATTTAACCTAATATTATTTGAGATCGAAATGGGGGAAGAATAGAATATTTAACTTTCATAAAAAAGTAATATATAAACCATCGTCCAATGCTATTCCAACATCATATATTTGAAATAAAAATTCTTATCAAACTATAAATAAAACTATTCTTTTCTGAAATAAAAAAGAATAAACAACAACTCCAAATGTGTTAAAAACTTCAATTCAAACTTTTCTTTTAAAAATGAAAAATACAACCAAAAAAAAGAAGAAGAAAATGAGTGGCTCTATTGAAGCGTAAATAGCCTTCAAGTTATTTTCTAAAATTATTCGAAACTAAAGTGGAATGTACTTTTCGACAAAAGAAAAATATCGTCATCGTGTCAGTTGGTCGTTTCGTATACGAGTACCGCAAACTGATGCATATTTTCGCTATGTTTTATTTTATTTATGTGCGTTTGTTTGTTTGTTTTTTTTTTTTTAACAGGGATCCATTCTTTGGATAATTGAGAATCCTTCTTTTCTTTTATACGAAATGCTTTTATCTCTCCAGCCATCAGTAGCAGCAGCAGCAGCAGCGGCAGCATATCTCGTATTGTGATGAAATAAAAAGATAAATTTAAATTTTGAAATAATTCTCCACAGTAGTGGATTGCTATACGCTCGCCGCGCCAACCGCGTATAAATTCCAAACCCCAGGAGATAAAAGAGTTTTCCACTTTTGCAATAAGGGAAAAGTCAACGAAAAAAGAAAAACAAGAACATTACAAGGAAAGAATTAAAAAAAAAAGAGAAAATACGTCGAGTACGAAAATCGGGAAAAAGAATTTCTTCCACAACGATGCTGCTTCAGGCGACAACGGAATCTAATTTTATCTTCTCGTGGTCTGCTGAATAAGCCACAGATAAATAGACGACCAGACGACAAAAATACCTAAACTACATATCGTTGAAACGACCGACCGACCGACCGACTGACGCGACTAGTATAGATACATTTGGAATGTATCTTTTTATGTTTGTTGTTGTTTTCAGTTGGATGTTTGATGTTGGATTGGGATCCATTTGAATTGGTGGTGTACGGTTGCTTTGTTTTTCCTGATGTGGTTTTTCCCCATTTTTTTTTGGGGTATAGTGTTTTGGGATACCATGGGAAGGATGTACGTTACAAAATTCGATTCGATTCTATTCCTTGTTCAATATACGAAATCGTCCTTAACTCAACTTTCCACTCGAAAAAATACTCAAATCATTATCATCGTCATCAATGAATGACATCCGATCTTGGGAAAGGAAAACAAACATCGTCCTTCCCATATAAGCTTATGTAGGTTATATAGGTATATCCTGTTCATATAGTATGTGACAGCATATCTTGAAAAGATTATTAGATTCCACTTCTCCTTCCCTGCCCTCTCCTCCCCTTATCGTCATCGCAAAAAATATATCTAAGCCATAAATTAGTTTATTGGCTGTATGTGTCTTAGTCTTTTCGTTGAAATTTGTTCGTCCTTAATTTTGTTCGTTTTTGTTTTTCATTCTTTTGTTTTAAATGTGAGAAAAATAAAAAGAAAAAAGTCAAAAAGTCAAATACTTTATACGAACAAACGAATATCGGGACCGACAAACGACATTGATAATGAATGAGGTCGGATACCATTTGGCAGATTACATCTTGGCATCATAAGAGAACAAGAAAAAACAGAAAGTATAGAAAGCAAAGGACGAACAAAAAAAATTGGTAAATATATTCGTAAAGGAAGAAGACATTTTCGAAGGAAGTGAAAAGGACAAAAAAAAACGTATAAAAACGTTAAAGAGAAGATAATGGGAAATGTCAACTGATGGAAATTTAAAAATTGTCTACTTTTTGGTTAATGCCATTCCCATCGTCCCTCCATCCATCGTACTGTATTCGTCCTGCCACATCTCTAGCTCGTATAGCTTGTTGTCGTTTTCGGTCTTTTGGATGTTTTATAAACGTGAAATGGACTTTTATGGCAACAATCTTGTCTGTGTCTATGAGGCTAAGAAAAATTCTTTCCAAACCAGAAGCAAGCTAAAATATGTTAATCAATATTCATTCGAACAGGTTATATTTACAGGATGTGGCATTGTGGAAGCGAGCTTGATGCTTTTCTCAAAAAGAAATTATGAAAAACGGTTTATTCATATACAAGACCGACGACGACCATCATCACCGTTTATGAAAGCTTCGTTAAGTCCTTAAGTGTCATTTATTTTGATTTAAATTTCAATATTTAAATTAAGTTGAAGCCAAATTAAGGAAAATGCGGTGGATTTGAGAAATTTCACAAAACATATTTAAGAATTAAGCTCATATTCATAAAAAGAAGCATCGGGTCTCTTAAATGAATTTGGTCATTTGCCATTTGAGGAACAATTGAGGGGAAATTTCGGAGTGTACGAATCATTTTTCTTAAAATTTTTACCTTTTTTTTGCAAATTCAACTTTTTCCCTTTAAGACGAAAAAAGGTTCGGTCTTGTCTCGTTTTCGTTTCTTTAAACAAGGCGATGTCTGCTGCAACTCAAGCCTATCCCTTAATGGTGGGACAACTTTAAATTCTAATTCTAGGTATGTGCATCACAGACCATCATTTGTGACTTGATCACAGGAGCCGTGAAATAAGGCCAAGTGAAATAAGACCAACTTTCAAGAATTGACCTTATTGCATATTACAAAAGAGAAATGAGACCAATTTTCAACAGTTGGTCATAATGTTATTTGACAAAGTGAAATAAGGCAAAATTCTTTTCAGAAATAAGACCAACTTAATTTTATTGTGGGGTATGTAAGTAGGAATGCTGCCCCCTGGCAACACTCGTACTTAAGCAACATATAGAATTTGGGGTAGGTGCGGGGTTGAGTGTATGCAAACCATGGGGGGAAGTGGTCACCCTTCGTACAGCTTTTACTTTTTATTTTTTAGTTATTTATTTACTCACTGCAGCTTCGAGTTAATGAACTGTATCTATAATATATATATTATTACACTTTAAAACAATTTACACTGCTAAGTCAAAGGCTTATATAGTTATAGCCATTTTAATGGGATAAGATTTTTGTACGAATCCTCCCCACTAGTGGGGTACATTCGTACAGCACATGGGGCACATTCGTACGACATGGGGAGGATTCATACAGGATATTTAGAAAGTTTATTTGACTTCCTTTTGATTTGTCAAATACCAAATACCGTGTTTAAAACATTTTTTCTTGCTTATTAATGATTCAATTTGACCCATTGTTACCTCTAATTCTGCTTAAAAATATTTAAGAATTGAAAAATATTTAACTCAAAGTTTGTTTATATTAGGAAAGCATGAGATCTTTATTTTTTAAATATAGGTAATTCATTTTAACTTATTCAAATTTGAAATGACTAAGGTCGGTTGAAAAAGTAAAAAAAATTGATGTCCTTGCTGTGCAATGTGGCCTTGGTTCAGGATCAGGCAGGATCATTGCGACGTCAATAATAAGGAGAGTATGAATGTCTTCTACTTCGGGAAAGACGAAAGACATTGATGATCCTGGTATCTTTCGTTGATACGAAACCTTGAGTTCTGTTGGTGAATAATGATTCAGAACTTTTCCGACGTAATAGACAACATTCAAAGGCTGCAGGCGATGGTTTGTGTGTGGAGTAAAAGACAAAAAAGTCATACTATTATTTCGAGCCAACATAATGGCTTGTAGGCTGATTTCATGATTATCGCATAGCAATAGGATAGGATGTTCTTTCGAGCTAAGAATGTGCTTTTGAATATGTTTTTGCACACTAACAAATATATCTAAATTAATCCATCCACTCCTGTTCGAAGCCCCGATGCTTCCTTCGGGTGAGCCGTCGAGGAAATGATCCTTGTAATGCACACGTGGGAATACGAATACTGGGGGGATTGTGTTTCCGCTTGCAAAAATAATCGCGCCAAAAGTTACGAGTTCACCCCTCTCAGCGGAGACAATCTGCCCTACTTGCCTTTGTGTTTTTGATGCAAGAACTTTGGGTGATTCCAGGACAGTTGACACCCCTGTCTCGTCAAAGTTGAAAATTCTGTCCGAGGGAAAATTATGTCGTGCAAGAACGTCAGCCAAATTCTTATTAAACTCTGCTACAGCCGTTTTGTTAAATGCGAATGAACGCGCAATACTTGTGTTCTCAGGCTTTCGCAAGCTAAGATTAGGATTCCGTTCTCTATATTTGCGTAACCAATCTAGACCAGCCATTTGGTTGTCATTCCATTTCGTTGGGTATTCAAATTTAAGGCTTTTGCATATTCAAATGCGAGTTTCCGAATTTATTGCGTTGCGACTCCGTAATGCATTTCGCAGCAATTAATAATATATTCATTTAAATGCTCTTCTTCTTGCAATGAAAATACTTGTAAGCTTGTAAACTTGGAGTGAAAATTTCGTGAAGGTTTATCATCATAAAGTGCTTTTCTATATTTCTGCACTCTGCTTTGCAATATTGATTTTTTAATGTTGTATTTTAATGCCGCTTTTCTAAAAGATAAAGTCCTTTCCACTACTTCGTCAACTGGTAATTTAACGGATGCCTCGTCAACTCCTTCGTTTCGTGCACCTTTTTTCTTATATGTTAGCACCATGATTCTGAAAGAAATTATTATTTATATAAAATACCAACGTCAATTTACTATAGAATTCGAAAAACTAATTTTAAAGGATTAAATTTCATTAAAATAAAACTGTAGCTTCGTGTTTAGATTGTAAGCTGCTCAAGAAAATTTAATGGGGGAGCATTCGTACTCGTACGAATGTGCCCTATGTTTGACTGTACGAATGCTCCCCAAGCTGTACACATACGCAATACACAAAAACCGATTTCTCAAAAACGATAATGAGATTGTGCAATATTTATAATTAAAACACAAATTTAACACTTTTATCAACAATGCTTCATCACTATTTAGCCAAAAAACATACAAAGCTTACTCACAATATTACATCAAACGTACACAAAAAAATTACTCAGAGCACTAAAAAACACTAAACGTCTTGTCGCGACCGCATCTGTTGCACTTATGATTTAAAATTTATTGAACAGCTCGGCGCCTACTATGTCTATGCACATTAGTAAGTACGTGTTTAAATACCGTTTAGTTTTTGTTTTATGCTCACTGTACGAAGGGTGACCGTGTACGAAGGGTGACCACTTCCACTAAACAAAATCTTGACAAGACTTAAAGATTTTAAATGCCTCTTCTCGTGGCCATCAGTCTTATTTTTGCTTTGATTACTTTTTTTAGTTTCAAACCTCTCCTACCTTGAACACGAAAACCATTTTAATGGTTGCAAAATGTTTAACCCAATTTTCGATAATAAAGGCACGCTCACATACATACATTTTTTCGGTAAAGTTCAATAAGTCTTGTTCTAAGTCTAAGCTCTTTCATACCAAATCAACGGCTTATTTGTAAACCAATGATTCCAAGAAGATTCACACAAAAAACTTAAGAGTTTTTAAGGCACATTCCTGCCAGCCAAACATACATTTTCTTGATACGTAATTACGCTCATAAGATTGAGTAAAAATAGTCAAATGATATTATTGTTGTATTACCTGGGGCTCAACCATATTGAAATCGCATGCCACTTATGTCATTCAATTAACCGAGAAAACAACGTTGAAAGGTCTCTGTAGCGTGACATTTACTACTATCAGTGGAAACAATAACGTCCCGATGATACAACCTGCATAAAGCCCATACCAATAAATTATTTAACGCGTGTTCATGTTCTGACAACTTCGTTAAAGCGAAAATACCGGACGATATCAAAATTGATCTTAAAGTTACAATTTTAATTAATAGAAATACACTTCAATGAAAATACTGTTTTTACTGAATTTGACATTGACAGTCTTGTCATCAACAATATAATAATTGTTTATACATTAAACTATTTTCAGCGGACTTATTTTGAAGTCTTATATTTTAGTTTACTTCTATTCGACTGATAGATAGAAAGAGACATTAAATTGATGAAGACATTTTTTTAATGAATGGCGGCGAACTTAAAAATAGGGAAATGTCAAAATAATTCCATTTAAAAGGGTTCAAGTTATGTTCACAATCAATGTCAAAATTGTGAAGTTACAAGCAATAGAAAATAAAGTGAATTTTGTCTACTCTCACTAATTCAGAATAAATACTTCGTTACCTAAGTAAACATCTATAAATACATTTTAATTTTAATATTCTGCAAAATTAAACATCAATAAGTAATTAATTTCATACCATCTCTTCCTTCTCATACTCATTTTAGTCTGCAAAAATGTATACAGCCTAGCTTCGCAATATTGCTCTATCAATACTGTCACAGTGTTTTATAAAAATAAAATAAAAATAAATTATCACAACCCTGTCTATATTTACTCAATAATTCATCTGCTTTGTCACGCTATAAATAAAAATGTACTCGACTAAATTAAACTCCCATTAAACTGTCAACCCCTGTAAAGCGTATCATCATATAAGTACGTATAGGTATGTCGTAATAATAGGTATATGTAAGTATAAAATAAAACTACGGAAGCTCGACACTTTGTTGTTGTTTTTTGTTTTTTTTTCACAATACCCGTATATAAAACATTTATACCGTAATATGTCCCCGATAGTAAAATTAGCTCCTAAAAATATTATAATATTATAAACTCCTGTTATTCAAAATCATTTAACCCCATCATCATCACAGCACCAACAAAAAAAAAACACCCACTTCAGCTATACCATACCATATTTAAACAGTTAGCTTTTATCATAGTATACGAGTATGTGTACTGTATAGTGCAGTGTAGAATAAATATTTAAGGATATGGTGGTGAAAAAAAAAAATTATTTATAATACTCCCACAAAACATGTAATCAGCTGCAAAACAGTTAACAATTGACTTGTCAACCCACCCAACTCCTCAATTTTGTAGGGTGGGTAATAAAGTGTGTTTCACACATTGCCATCATCGTTGCGTCGCGTTGTCGTCATCGTCGTCGTCGTCCTTGTCCCTGTCCTCATCATCAGTTGTTGGTGGCAGTGTCACTTCTGCTCATCATCAACGGTAATCTATATAGGACTTGCAGCTCTCTTCCGGTTGAATAAATAAAAACACTAAAAACACCACCTGTCCACCAGTCCACCAGTCCACCATCACCACTTACACACCCATCGCGAAATTGTATCCACTTAAGGGAATAACAAAGTTTCAATTTTTTACTTTTAAACTAAATCCCTGCAAAGACAGTTGGAGAGAGTGTGATGGGGGAGGAGTACTTATTAATTGAACGCAAAATAAAATCCGCACCCCTATTTTATAGGACTTATAAAAGGTCTTTATCGTCTGGCCTTAAAACTCTAAAGAACAGGAGTAAACTTATGTCATTCATCTAAGGCCACGTTAGTTAAGCCCTATAGTAAAAGCTTTAGTGTTTTGAGTATTGAAATTATAAGAAGCCTTATTATTCAACATAATTTAGAAAAAGGGTATTTAATTTGAGAAAATGGCTAAAGTACTTCACGAATATAAGAAAAAACCCGCTTATTATAAACAAAATCAAAAAATCATATTTCTTTTATATTGTCACAGAATCAGATATGTGAAATATATTCCTTGGATTTTCAGACTCTCTCATATTTGTGGTGCGCATATGCCCCCTTTAAATTAGCGTATAATTATATTTTAAATTTGAAACCCTTCACCCCTTTAAGGTTCACAGAAAAATATAAATAATAATTCTCTAGATCTAATATTCTCATTGACAAGACTGTTTAAGTTTTAAAACTAGCACCCCCCGCCCCTCCACCGACCGACGGTTCAAAAGCAATAAAGGTGCCTTTGATTTAAATATTGTAAGGAAAATTTACCCAAAGTCATTTTTGAATGTTTACCCTCTACAAAATCCTCATCCCATTCTCAAAACTTAAACAAAAAGTGTTGGTTAGTTCTTTTAGTTAGTTAAAATAAAATTTGAACAATTTTAATAAATACCCACTTAAAATTAGGTGGTGCAACGGTCCCTCACCCAATCCTGTGTGCGAGTTAAGTTGTCAGGGATGGAGGGGACCTACAGTTTTAAGGCTAATCCGAGCACTTTTCATGACAAGAATTACTCTTGGAGGTTTGTGAATTCCTCGCAACAGGCAGTACCCGTGAAACCTTTTGTTTGTGTTTTTTTATTTAGGTGGCACAGGCAGGGATTGAACCCAAAACCTCTGGCGTGACAGCCCTACACACTAACCACCACGCCACGGATACTACACTACACTTCTATTTAAATACCCATTTACCTTTATTAATAATGAACGTGCACACAAGGGGTTTTAAGTACCCTTTTTATGACAAAGACACATTGAATTCTTCAATATTTCAGAAAGTGGTAAGACATTTCACGGTCGCGTAGTACGGCTAACGAACGAATCTCTGTTCTTATCACAGTACGACCAAATTGGAGCTCAAGGGTAAGCTGATCGGCATTTCTATAACCTCCATTAGTTAGTTGCAAATGTTTAAGGCAAAGAATGCAGATACCCGTTTTACTAGAGCATAGTCCGTTGAAATAAATTGAAAATGTGGTGTAGTAAAAACCTTCAAAACCTTCAGGTGAACTTGAAAATAATTAAATTTGGAAGAACTACAGCTTTTGAAGAACCAGGGTCTAGTGACATACAACCTTTAAGTATTCCTGTGTGCGAGTAACGTCTGGAACGTATCTACAATTTTTCAACCAAACCCCAACCACTTATTTGGAAAAGCACTCTACATGACAATAATTGTGTACTCTTGGAAGATTTTTTAATACCTCGGAAGAGGCATGAGTACCCTTAATGGGTCAGGTAGGGATCCAAACCATCATATACGAGTTTTATTTTCAAATATTATTTCAATAAAATTTAAATTTTTATCAACCCTTCGGTCCAAGATGGCTTAAAAGTAAACAAACAAATAATAAACCTTATAAATCTTATGTTCTTATTTAGAAGACTGTTTTAGTTTTAAAACCATACTCCCTCTATCCTTAAAAAACTCTTGATCTCAGTTTCATTAAATTAAATCAGAAAAATGTACTCCTATAGTCATTTCTGCAGATAAATGTTAGGTCCCCCTTGAAATATTGACTCAGTTTGACAGTTTGTTTATTCAATTTACGTCTTCCTTCGCTTACCCCTCCCCCTTCCAATTAATTAAAAAAAGTTGGAGATCCGTTTTCCCAGTTACTATGGATCAAGATTGCAAAAATACCCTTAAATAATTTTCTTCCTTTGTTTCCTCCATGATGATTATCGTTTAAGACCCTTTTTAGTTAATCCCCATTAATTATAAAACTCCCATTAAAAAAGGGAAATCCACAAAATTGTTAAAAATTTCCCATTTCAATTTACGTTCAATGAGTAGAACATAATTATTTGAGGCTAAGGTGCCAGTTATAGCTATCATTGGTTTTCATCATTGAAAGCAAACATTGGAATTTTGTTGACAGGTCGTTTATAGCTATCATCAAAAATGTCTGTCATTGAAAAAAATTTCCTCATTGAAATCCACCGAAAAACTTTTACTGACAGAAATCTGTCATTGGAATTGTATGAAATTGGAATACAAATCAGTGGAACGATTCGTTTCACTTTTGAACATAAAAGTATCAGCTGTTCAGGAAAATGAATTTCTGTCCGGAAAATAGAAAAATACATTTTTAGAGAAAAATAAATCCGTAATTACACTTTTTTTTCTCAAAAAAAATTCTTTGTGTGATTTCCGATCGATCAGTATATAATTTTCATTTCTAATCCAAGGGAAACACCGTCAAATATCGATTTAAAAATTTTTGCGGATCGATTTCAATGATAGCTATAACTGTCGCCTAAGTGACAGAAATAATTACGTTTTGCCAATAACCTTCATCGGACATGGGTCCCCTTAAGTTTCTTTTCTTAAGTCGATACGTCCCTGACCATATATGTACATAGGTGATCTGACTTCGTCTCGTGGGCATAACCACCCATCTTTAACCCTCTATCACCTCTGTGGGATTCTTCGTGTGTCTGAATGTACGAGTATATGACCTGAGCTGAGCTGAGCTGAGCAGCATGTCTTCCGTCTTCTGTGTAATTTAATTGAAAAACTTATTCGAACAACCACGACCCACGACTCACGACGACTATACGATGACGACAAAACGGACGAACGGGGACAAGGACGACTGAACAGCAGAAAAATTATATTCTTTCCCTTTCGACTCACCCAAGGGGTGTAATTTTTTCGCCATTAGTTGCTTTGGCCTTAAGTAATAGCTTCGAGCAAAAGTTTTTGTTGTTGGCTTATGGTAAGGGGGGTGAAAACGGGTGTCAGTGGCGATGGCGTTACGGGCGGTGGCAGTTTGGGGTAGTATGGTGTTGGTTGGCTGAATTCGTTGTAAGTTTTTCGATTGAGGGCGCAAATAAGCGAAGACAAAGCTTTCATTGCGATTTCACATATGGCTGACGCTGAGCGTTCGCGTTAAAAAGTGATTACTGTGTGTGTTAGGGGAGCGCTAAATAGTTGGTGGTGCTCGCTACCCTCCGCTCTGATGTGATGTGTGTTGAGAAAAAAAAAAAACAGAAGGGGGAATCTGGAATACTACGTATAGTTCAGAAGGAAAACGACTAACTGACTGACTGACTGTAGACGAAAAAAAAAATATAAGGGTTATGTGCGGGTTCTGGGGTTTAAGGGATTAGCTTTGGCCCGTTGGGTGAGTTCATTACTTAACGAATAACGTAGGGGTAGTGGTTGGTATAATGGAATTATTGAAGTGATTTTATTTTGTTTTCTTTCTCCTTTTTAAGCTGGAATTTTTATATAACTGGTCTCTGGCTGATGTCGAAGTTGGCATTATTTGTGTGATATGTGAAGAAAAAAGAAAGAATTAAGTGCTCACACAAAATAAAACTAAAAATACTAAGGAACAAAAAACTTAATTATCAAGGATTAATCATAATATGTGTCTAAGGATGGCATTAAAAACTTTATACCCTTTGTGGGTACCTATGTATGTACGTAACATAGGTGAAAGTTTGTGTATATGATGTGCAATTAGGAAAAACCATGGGGACGTCATTATTTTAAATACTTATTCTTTTTTTTATTTAGGAAGAAGGGGGGATGGGGGGTGTTGTGATATGAATGGCGGTCTCTTCGTGTACCAAAGTAATTAGAAAGAGAATTATAATGTCGTTTTATTTTTTTTGGTTTAGAAATTAATTAAGTTGTTCTTGTTGTTGAACAAAATTAATAAAGTCCAGTCAATGTAAGTTTTTTTTATGAAAATATGACATGAATGTACTTATATTTAAAAACATGTAATTGAATTGTATATTTTTTTTTTATCGTGGTTGATATTTATGGTAAATTTAATTTAGAAAAATAATAATTTAAATGACAGGTACTGTTCCTTTTCTGGGTTTTTATAGTTAATGGGAAATTGCATAAAATTGTCTGTCTGTAATTGAAGTGCACTGTTTTCACATTTTTATACAAAAAATGAACAATATATAAATTGAAGTGCAAATTAAAATTTCTTGCATGTTAGATTGATAATTTCATAATTGAATTGATCAACTTTTTTGACTGATTTTTTGTACATCTATTGTTTATATTTTTCTCATTACTTTTTTTGATAATGAAAACAAAGAAAGAGTGGCAGAGGCTACCCTATACATATGAATGACGTGAACGACACTCTAATATTAGTTGGTTTTTGGGTTAGCAAATGTTGCATTAATTTTAAAAAATAATACTTGAAAACTTGTTTTTCGAAAAAATAATATATCTATAGGAAGAAAAATAAGCTCAAAAATCCAAACAATAGTTTTGATGGTATATCATTATTCTTATAGAAACAAATTGTAGAGACCTTGAATATTTATTACTCGCTGCTGACGGAGTGAGTGAAGCCCATTAGTGATCGAATGAATAAGTGACCACTTCAGAATGATGACGATGTTACTTATTGTCTCGGTTTTTAAAGTTTAAGTATTTATATTCTACTATATCGAGTCTCTACTGATTTTTATCGAGACCTTATTTGTTGAAATATGATATTTTTGGTATTTGTTTTTACCGAGCGATTCAGAAGGTAAAAATATCAACAATTATGTTTATTTATATTTAGCCTTAATAAACAATTATCAGAAAGTGAGATGGACCAAGGTGTTTAGCGAAGACTCTTTAGGGACAAAAGCAATTCTTTACCAATACCAAAGAATTACTTTCGTCCCTTAAGTATGCACAAAAATTACCATGTATGACAAGGGATGGTTATCACACACTTAACAAAAGAGTTTTTGAGCACCACTTAAAAATGTTCCTTAATGTTCTGTAAAGGAGGCTGATAAAATTACAATAACGTAATGTGAACACACTTCTACTTGAACGTCAAACTTGTCGAGTTGTAGAAGCTAAGTAAGGTCGATGAAGCCTGTTGCCGTATCTCCTGCGGCCAACACAGAGAAGGGGACAGTTGGAATCTGCTGTTGGTAGCAACGAGAGTAGGAAGGTAGCTATACATAATTTCAGTAGTGGCAGGGTTGTGAAGAATGGCCTTACCACTACTACTGAAAAAGGAAAGGAGAAACTATCGAAAAGCCTTTATAAACAAAAGCGGCAAGCTGCAAGAATCTTGAAGGCCTCTGTTGAATCTTTGGAGGCTGGAAGGACACCGCAGAAAACCGCTCACGTTGAACGGACAAAGAGTGTTCTTTCTGCAGCAAGGACCGGAAAAGACTCCACGTCACCAGAACTCCCCTCTATCCCGTCAAAAAACCAGCCAGTTGCAGTGAAGTCACGAGGGGCAAAGTCGTGTTTGCGGTCATTGAGAGGAGCGATGATGATGGCACAATTTCGGCTGATCGTTGGCAGCTGGTCAAGGTAAAGCTCTCGGGTGGCTTTTTAATCATTTTGATAGAGCTTCCAAGACCACTTCCTTCCATAAACGATGGGGGTTGGCATCAAGGTCATGTAAAACTCATGGTTTGTAGCGATCAGAGGTCTCATGACATGTACAAGCTTGCTGTCATCCGGTTAGGCGAAGTTCTCTTTTTGATTATATTCTTGGTACTAGCATCTTAGTAAGTAATGTTGGAAATGAACCAACCTTTATTATTACTAAAACTCGACAAGAAGTCCTAGACATAACTCTTGTCTCCGATACTATTCACCATATGACTGGAAAGTATCCAAAGAACACTCATTCTCTGATCATAGATATATCCAGTTCAATATCAACGAAAATGAAAACCCTAGTTCATTGACTTTTCGAAATTATCGGAAAACTTACTGGCCTACATAAAGGAACTTATGACAAAGTTTACTAAAACCTAAACTATCTAGTCCTTCCTCTAACGCTAGCGAACTTGACAACAAAGTCAATGACCTCACCTCAGCTATGAATAGATCGCTAGAAATTGCTTGTTTAATTATACTCATAAGAGGAAAGAGGAAATGGTGGGCCTCAGAGCTTGACTCGCTCAGAAAAGAATGTAGGAAACTCTTCAACGGAGCCAAAGCTGCAACACTAACCTTACAAAGAATCCGTAAGAATTTACAAGAAAGCATTAAGGAAATCTAAGCGATCTTCCTGGCGATCCTTATGTGGCACGATAGAAGAAACTTCTGAAGCCTCCAGGCTGCTTAAAAAATGCAGACGGCTCCTGGACAAATGAAAGTAATGAATCGCTGAACTTACTATACTGGACACTCACTTTTCTGGTAATTCTCTAACCGAAACTTACAACAATCATATTCGTTCAAGTTCCAATACAACATATCCACAAGGTCTGATCACAAGGGACAAGCTACAATGGGCTCTCAACAGCTTCAAACCATTTAAATCTGCAGGACCAGATGGAATAATACCAGCCATACTACACAAAACTTCAGACATAATTGCACCAATCCTTGAGGCAATTTTTACCAGCTGTTATATAATATGGTCCACATTCCCTCGGCATGGAGAGAAGTTAAAGTTGTTTTTATACGCAAAGCAGGTAAATGCTCGCAAGTCAATCTTAAAGATTAACGACCTATAGGTCTATCATCATTCCTTCTTAAGACCTTGGAAAGATTGATTGATATCCATTTAAGGGCAAGTATTGATACAAGACTTCTTCTGTCTTCGTCTCAACATGCCTACTGTAAAGGTAAATCGGTGGAAACGGCCGGAGTTACACACCTTAGTACGCACCGTCGAATATTCCCTCCATCATTAAGAGTTCACTATGGTTGCTTTCCTTGACATCGAGGTACTTTTAACAACGTGGAAACATCTGCAATCACATCTGCACTAACATCTCTAAACATTTATCAACAGAAAACTGTTCGATCTTTAATCGTTGAAATTTAGCCTAAACAAGGAAATATAAACTTTAAGGGCACAAATGGAAAGTATTATCCCCACTTCTTATCATTTGAAATTAAAATTGGAAGAGTACTTTAGTTTAACAAAATTCATGTCATTATTTTTCAACGAAACCTAAGTTTGCAATTTTCTTTCTGATGAAGTTTTTAAAGTTAGAAGAAAATCAGTTTAGTTTCATAGGCTGACAAATTAAAAATTTCTTGCCTTTTCGTAACTTGTTATCACAAAACTTACCTCAGAGTCTCTACCCACTTATTGCAAAAAAATGTACCTTTTTAAAATAAAGAACATAAATAACTTAGGGCAGTTTTATCTTCTCTAGGTCTCCATTAATCTTCTTAGAAATTTGTTAAAACCAATCCAGATATATTTTTTTTTTACGTTTCATTTTCTAAATGTGTCATTTCCTGTGTCAAATTTCCAAAATTTTAACCTTGACCTTCATATTTGAAGTCAAAATCAGTCTCAATTCACTTAAATACTGAATTTATATAATACATAAATCCCATTTTTTATAACTTTACACAATCTCCGATGTCCGGAAAAAAATTGTTTGTTCGTGACAGTAATATTTGTTGTTGTTTTTAAATCATTTTATATCCAAAGTCTGGATGTATAATTTCAATAAATTTCCGTTAATAAAAATATAGGAGAAAAAAACGAATTTAATAATACTATTGACTTTTAGTCGCCACTAGCTGTTTATATCTATAGAATCTTCCTCAAACAATTTGTATCCTTCTCTTTCTCTCTCTAAATATTGTTTGTTTTCTTCTTTTGACGAGACCCTGGACTAACACAAATCAATATCCCTTGAGACAAAAGCTTCGATATTTTAATATTCTTAACACAAAGTGAAAACATTTTGTAGAACTCATCCTCCTTAAATCTGTTTAAAGGTGAACCAAGGGCTGAAATAAATATTGAATGGGCCCAGAACATGTTTTCCTTATTTCTGTTTCTTTTTCCTTCACTTAAAATTTGTGCAGGGAAATAAGGAACCATTTAGGAGGATAAATTGTGACACATTGGTCTTAATTTTTTTGAATATGAAAATAAAAGCGAAGAATAAATTCCAATAAGCCATTGCACATTCTTGTTGTGCTGCCGAAAAATAAATATCTTGGTATTGGTTATTGACTTCTGCAAACTTCTGTATTTTTTCGTCAGTAGTGAAAAAAAAAGTTAGTTGACTTCTTTTATTCTACCATAAGCCATTTTCAAATAATTGTAGTAATATTGAAAAGAGAGAAATATTTTCAAAAAATTATTAATTTTACAAAATTATTGAATTGTTGAAACTAAGAGCTTCTGACTTCTTCCAACCCTGATTGCATGACTATATGCATCTATATAAAAAAGTAAAGAAGGATATCCCGAAATATCTCACAAGTCACAACCGTCCCGATTCAAAACACAAATTCTTCCAAAAATCGAAAAAAATGTGTGTACAAAAACAAGAGGCAAAATGATACTAAAAGTCAGCAGCTCTCAAAATATTATTTAGCCCAGAGTTCTTAAGCACAAAATGATATCAAAAGTGTGGGAGTTTGGTGTTTTCTTAGTTTATTGTTGTCGTTTCTTTTCCTTTTGACAAAGTGTATCCTTATAAAACATATCGATCTGAGATTATCATAATGATGGTGTGCTTATATCGTAATCGTGGCTTTGGCTGGCTCCTTTTTGTTTCCTTGATTTTGTTTTTTTCTTTTGCTGCTCCCGAATTTGTTTTGATCGTCGTCTTCGTCGTTGTCGTTCGTCGTCATTGTATTCTGCTGAATCCTGAATGTCCATATAGCATCAAGGAGCGCCTCGTCTTATTTCATTTAAGGATATGGATAAATGGAGGCAAATTCGAAATTCACTATGCGTGTCATGTAAAATTCGAAGAAGATTATTCTGACAACGACACTGACAGTTTGTTTTCATCGTCGCCGTCCTTATCCTCATCCTCGTCCTCGTAGTGGCGTTTGTAGTCCGCGTGTCGTTCTCCTGTTGTTGTTGTTATTGTTGTTGTTTTGTTTGATGCTGTGTTTTCTTCTTCGTCATCGTCAGGAAGGACTATTTGCCTATACACTTCTTATTCAGGTCATATGAAGTATGTGAACACTGAACAGAGCATGTACGACCGACGAGCGACGACGCACGGTAGGAATACCCCTATGGCATATATAGATGTCCTTAAAGGAGTACGTTTTGAATGTTTCCATGTTAAAAAGGAGAATCCCAAACACTTGTATCTACCAATATTGTTACTGTGTGCTGCTTTAAAAAAAAGAAGAATAACAAAACAAGGATACGAATTTGGATTTTTCCGTTTTTACTAGATTTTTTTTTTGTATAGGTATTTTATTTTTTATTTGAGCTAAGTGCGGGAATTTTATTTGTTTAGAGGTTGTAATGTGGGTGAGAGCTGATGTTAGAGGGTAGCTGATCCTATATTCCTTGCACATGAGTCTCATTCTCATTTTATATATACATATGTAATGTGCATATATTTTGGTATAGGTGAAGGTAGGTATCCTGAATCGACAAACGATAAACGAGAAAAAAATTTTAAGTGCAGAGAACATATTTGGCTTTATACTCTCACTCGTAAAGGATTCAAACTTGAGAAGGTTTGTAAATATTTTGTTTTTACTTTATTTTACTTTTTTGTTAAAAAAAATTGTACATTCTCGTACAGAAAGAAAAAAAAAAGGACGAAGAGATACACCTCAGCAGGTTCCTTTCATTCGAATTGACTTTTTATTGAATTTCACAAAGTGATTGAGGGCAATTCAGTGGCTCGGAACAGATGCAGAGATTTTCTTTTATTTACCTCGTTTCTGTATTTTTCTCTTTTTTGGTAGAATAAATGAAGTGGGTACATTGCGATGTACATATATGGTACTGTAGAGGAATAAGCAATTTATAAGCTTTCGACATAAAAATAAAATGGCTTGAAATAAACATATGTTGAAAATTAAAATTATTTTTAAAAAGGTAGAAGAGTTTGAGAGGAGAGAGGTTTTTTGAAGTCAGGAATATGTAGGTTAGGGTTTGAGAGGGTGTTTACAATGTTTGCTTTTTAATGGGGTTATTGAACTAATATTTGCACGATAAGAACCTGACTTGATAATATTTTGTGTTTGTTGTGTGCACATTTTTATCAAAAATACATTTCAATACGTTGTATAAGGAAAATGGTATTTATAATATTTTCATATTTAGACTATGTTCAATTTTATAGCCATGGAACTTAAATAACAAATTTTCATTCAAATAGTTCTTCACAGTGAAAATTTCAGCTTTAAGTCACACATATTTTTATGTAAAATTTGTCCTAATGTTTAAAAACCCAACTTAATGACTTATTCGTGTTCTTGTTCGAAAATTCGTTGGCTACGCGTTTTTCTTTTTAACTTCCCATAGGAAATTATTGTAATGGGTCCGATTTGTCGAATTGAAAATTTTGACATTTCTCGACGTTTCAAGGTCCCTAGAGTCGAAATAAAAGATTTTTAGAAAGATGTCTGTGCGTGCGTGTGTACGTACGTTCGTACGTCCGTACGTTCGTTGTCCATAGCTCAAGAACCAGAAGAGATATCGACTTCAAATAAATTTTGTTATACAGATAATAATGCAGAAAAATGCAGAAAGTTCTCTCAAGAAAATTGCGTGGGTGGTTTTTTTTACTATAAAAAATAAACCTAATATCTCATGAACCAATGACGCTAAAGACTTGAATTAAATTTTATATTATATATTGTAACGTGATACAAAACAATTATAATTTTGGAAAAAAATCCAATTAACGGTTTTTTTTTATAAATCAAAAAAACTGAAAAAAAAAATTGTCACCTCGAAAATTTTACGACTAAAATATGATTTCATCTCCAAAACAATTTTGTGCAACGAAAAATAATGTTTTTGACATCTGATAAAATTTTTAAAATAAATCTAATTGACAATTTTTTTATAAAAAATAAAAACCTAAAAAAACCATTACTCAAAGTTGGTAAAAATTGAATTTGGACTCAAATATCTTTTCAAAAACTTGAGATTAAGGCTCCAAACTTTTATTATCATATAAGAAATATTGTTTTCAGCATTCTGAAAAATGTTGAGAAAAATCGAATTGTTAGTTTTTTTTACAAAAAATAAAAACCTAAAAAAATATTAATAAAAGTTGGTAAAAATTTATTTTCGACTCAAATATCTTTTCAAAAATTTGAGATAATAAAATAAACTAATTTTATATTTAAAAAAAATATTGTTGTTAACATTCAGTAAAGTTTTGAGAAAAATCGAATTGACAATTTTTATCCAAAAATAAAAACCTAAAAAACATTACTAAAAGTTGGTAAAAATTGACTTTCAACTCAAATATCTTTTCAAGACTTTAAGATATATGCTTTAAACTAGTTTTATCTTTTAAAAAATATCGCTGTCGAAAGCAAATTTTGAAAAAAATCGAATTGAAAGTTTTTTTACAAAAAAAAAAATAAAAACTAAACAAAAATTAATAAAAGTTGGCAAAAATTGATTTTGGACTCAAATATCTTTTCAAAAATTATAATATTGGCTTTAATATTATTTTATCTCACAGAAAATATTGTTTTCGAAGTTCAGTACATTTTTTTATACAAATCCAACAGTCAGTTTTTTCATAAAAAATTTAAATCTACAAAAAATAGTACGCAAAATTGGTAAAAATTGATGTTCGGTTTTCGATATCTCGTGAACAATAGAAGATATTGACTTAAAATTAATTTCATTCATTCAATTTGTATTTGTTTATATAAGAAATAATTTTGTTTTAAGAAATACTACTAAAATTGGTAAAAATTGGTTTTCGACTAAAAATCTCGTAAACAAAAATAGATTTTGAAATCAAACTCTTTCATTATATACAAAATATTATTGGTAGTTTTTAAATTTTTAAGAATAATTCAACCGAGAACTTTTTTAACAAAACACGAAAACCTACAAACTTTTAAGCAAGGCAAATTGACAGACGGGACGGGAAGATATCAGTATGGGTCGCATCCCAGCCTCTTTTTTTATTTTTATGATTTGAATAAGTTGATTCACCGCGTCTAAGTTTCACAAGACGAGACCGATATCAATATGCCAAACAAGAAACGTTATTACGAGTACTTTCAAATAATTTCATACTACAAGAAATATTATTTTTACATCTGGAGAAATGAATTCAGAAATTTTTTACAAAAAATAAAAATATGACTAAAAATTGGTAGAAAAACTCTTCGGTAAAATTTTTAGAAATATTTGATTTACAGTTTTTTTTACAAATATACAAACCTAAGAAAAATTATAAATGCATGCATTGGCAAATGTTAATATTTAACTGAAATATCTTGAGAACAAATAACAATATTGTTTTAAAATTGAATTTAGAATATATGTTAAAAATTAAGTCAAGCTTAAGGGATTCATTGGACCCTACCAATAATCAAACTTAGAATGGACGTTTAAATTTGAGAAAAATTACAATATATTGTATGGATCACAAATAATAAAACATAAGTGTTGAGTCCAATATTTTTGATGTCTAACCATAAATGGTTTATTGTTAAGAATCGACTTTAATATTTAAGTCATAGCATATATCGTTAGTTAATAAGAGTCCATAGACTATAAGTCAATATCACCCAAATTTTAAATCCAACATTAAATTTGATTATTAGTAAGGGCCATTGCACTCGTATACTTTTAAAAATTCCCTTATTGTAAAAAACATAATTTAAATGTCACCCATGAAATTTATCAGTGTGGGTCGCAGCCCTGTCCCTTTTTTATGTAAAGATTGTGTCTGAATTTTTGAAAGACAAAATAAATCATGAAATCATTTTTGAAAGACAAAATAAATCATGAAGTCACGGTAATAACAAAGTTCTTAATTTTGTCAACAAATAAAATATAAAATAATTCAATTTTGGGACATAATCTCATTCTCCTATTTTATTTTTCATATTATATGAATCAAACCGTTCTAAACTGCATGAATCCAAACAAAAACAAACATACTATATAATAAAACTATTTTAATATCAGTTATTCATGTGTCATCTCAAAAATTCACAATATTTTTCGAAAAAAGACATAATTTCCAAATTTCATCACATCGCATACAACATATCGTCTGACGCCAAATCAATTAGTCAGCGCTCATTCACAAATTGAATATCTGACATAATTTCGAATACAATTTTGCCAATGCGTAATTCGAATCGTCGACGTACAAAAACCAAAAAACAACTTTATTTGCAATTGCAATTTATTTTAAGATACTCGTACCCGTACTCTCGATCTGATCACATCGATGCGGTCGTCGCGTCGTCGGCGGCTATGAGGTATAAAAGATACAAGATGTGCCTATGAGATCATTCCGCCACCACAATCCAAAAATATCTCATCACATTGTTTGTTTTGATTTCAAGAAAACTCAGAAAAAGAGGATTTTTCAAAGCAAAAGTAGCTTCAATTACACAAAAACAAATCTAATGCCTCACGCCAATGGTATTCAACATCAGACAGGGTGGCCCCCCTGAACATATTATTATTGACCTCATCACCTGTTCATCGGTCTATAAAATACTTGACAACAATTCGAAATGATTTAAATAATAGACCAGCATCCATCTACCAACCCCTCCTCACATAGCCAGGTCGGCAGTTTTTCAAGCGCCCGTCTGTAAAAGTGACATCATTGGAAGTGAACCTACCTACAATACTGCACTATACTTATAGATTTAACATGTGCTGGCGTCGAAATGTCCTAAATTTGACTTAAACAATATCTGTGCCAAGTTTTTATGTTTTTTTTTTTTTTTTAATTTTTGTGACTTTTTTTTGAGTGAAAAGTTTATGTGTGTTAAATGGGTGACAGTGAGTGGGATGAAGGGAAACTTATTATGTATCTCAAATAGACACACACAATTCTGAAGGTTGATAAATGGCCAGACAGGAGCAGGTCGACTTGAAGACGAATAGAGCAGAGCCCTGAGGCCTAAGATGGTGCTGCAAGAAGAAAAACGTAAACGTAATAAACAAAAATTGTTTAATTTTGAATCCGTCAATATATACGAGTTGTGAAGTTTGGAGTGAAAAATTTGAAGCATATGTAAAGAGTACACTGAGAGAAAAATACATGAACTAGTACAGAGACTACCATGTAAAATGGTTTTCATGAATTTTCGATGTGATTGTCATATGAAGTTCAGAAGAATAGAAGTAATGGTATTGAGTTGTTTGATGAATACAAAGGAAGTGTTTTAGTCAATAATATAATATGTAATTTTATTTAAAATATGGTAAACATTTCAAGTCCACTGTAACGTTTTATGCGATGTATTCAAGCAGCGCACGTTATTAAGTTTATATATTACATGTCCAATTGTCGCATTCTTATAATAAAAATTATTACAAACTTTTAATTTTTCGGAGTCAATGGTGAGACAGCTATGTTATGTTATGTTGTTAACATAACAATAACCCAAAAGAAAGAAGTCCAACGGTATCAGATCACATGATCTTGCAGGCCAATTCACATCGCTACTACATGGGATAACACGGCCATTGAATTTGTCGCGCAAAAGAGCCATTGTTTCGTAAGCTGTGTGGCAAGTGGCACCGTCCTGTTAAAACCATATTTCGTCCACAATTATATTTTTTTCAATTCGGGCCATACAAAATTCGTTATCATCTTATAATAGCGAACAACATTGACAGTAATTCGGTCCGATGATACCACCAGCCCATAAACCGCACCAGATAGTCACTCTTTGTCTGTGCATTGTTTTTTTCGAAAATCACTAAATGCGGTAATTCAGCTTATTGACGAATTCACTGAAGTGAAAACTTGAAAGTGGAAAATTGATCATCTAATTTTTCTATTTCTTGTAGGCATTCGTACCATTGCCGACGCTTAAAATGATCAAGAGGTTTTAGTTCTTGAGTCAATTGTTAGCGTCAACAACCATAACCATCAACGACAAGCGTAAGCGTGACTCTTAAAGTGTACCTAAACTTTACATATCATATATAAAAAAATATATAATGCGTATTGTAATGAATACATAGTACATACATTCATACATAGATATATATATGTAATCAGTGCATACATATCTTATTACAATATTTATTTACTCAGGAAACAGATTTATGTGATGAGTAAATACATTTATGTAAAGAGTACATATATGTATACATGTAATGTCAATACAAAAGTTCTTAATGAATGAATACAAATTTTGATCACTACATCATCCTTTACCTTTTCAAGATAAGTTGAGTTAATTTTATAAATTATGTTATAAGTTTAGTCCACACATTATTTCAAAATAAGCATAAAAACTAACTCAAAAAATAAACAATAAACTACAAAATGTTTCCTCTAATAACTCCGCTGAAAATTTAGAAAATGTTTCCTCTAATAACTCCGCTGAAAATTATATTTGTATAACGAGTGAATAAAATGATGTATGCAAACTTTACGCCTCACGTATTTATATTAGAATGAGCTACTTTTCTATGTAATAAGTTCACACATTCTTTATTTTCATCTTATATTCCTGTAGTTAGTAAAATTTGTATTTGTTATCAATACAAATGTCATGTAATGGGTACATACATTATTTTTTTCTTAGTCCATGCATTTTTCCGCCACTAGGAAATGTGAATTGTTAAGTGAATTGTTAGAATTTTAAAGCGGAAAGTGAAGGTACAAAGGCGAAGCTTTTCACACGTTATTCGCCCTTTTAACTAATTTCTATATATACCAAATTGCAGAAAGACTCTCAGCTGGCACTAGCCGGCCGCGTCAGTTCTCAATTATATTTCCATAATTTTTGAAAAATACGAACAAGTAATTGATGATAAGACAATTCTGGACGAATTTTCCAATAAACTAAAAAAGAAAATTTTCTCCATTTTATATAAATACAATGGCCATTACCTCATTGACAATTTGTTTATATGACAAAAAAAAGATGTATAACTGTCCTATTTATTTGTATTAATGTGTTGGTTGTTTCTATTTAATAATTATATGCGCAAATAGACTACTGTGTATGTGTTTTTATATTTTATTTTATGTTTTTTTTAACTTTGTGAAAATTCATCTCAATTTTATTTTTGTTGAGAAAAGTTTTCATTTCTTTTTTTTTTTTTCTTTTTGTGGTGGTATAAACATTTTCTGCTTTATTTCTTTGTGTGTGTGTTTTTTTAAACAGTGTTCACGCTTTGTAGACTATGAGATGATGTCAAGTTTAATGTTGATTTTATTGTATCATTTGGCTCTAATTTTTATGATTGATATTAATAGTTTCTAACGTTGTCATCCTATTCGGAAGGAAAACTTTTTCTTTGAATTGGTCTCAGCTATATCATAATTGATAATAGAAAACCGTTTAGATGAGATTGTTAGGGACAAATATTTAGATAGGAAAATTTAAACTTTTAATGGAATTTTATTAAAAATTAAGATGTTTTTATTCCTAGTGAAACTTATGACTATAGGACGGAAGTTTTCATCGCCGCACTTTTAAAACTATTAACAGTATTAGAATGTGCATGACAGAGACAAAGGCTATGAATATTTTATTGAGCTGCTGGTGTGATGCTACTTTGTTCTTTTTCATTTAAAAAAATTTTATCTCGCTTAAAGAATAAGTAATTTGACAGATTTCTTTATATGATTCCAAAAAGTGTTTAAAAGTTTGGGATAAAAAAAGTTTCATTAATGTTGACTAATTTGTACACATTTCCGTAAACTTTGGAAGATATCATATGAACTAGGCTTATAAAGTCTATTAGGTTTTTTCTACAAGACCAAGTCCATCCAAAATCTTGCAAATCTTACTATTTATTTATGGAGAAACTCATATGAAACCTATAATTATCATATATGAAATCGACTATAGAATTAATTTAAAAACAGAGACTGGGATGGAACCCTCACTGATAACTTACAATCCCGTCTGTCAATTTGTCTTGCTTAAAAGTTTGTCTATATGTATCAATTTATAACAAATTTGCGTACTATTTTTTGTAGATTTTATTTTTTTATAAAAAAAACGGACTGTTGGATTTTTATAAAAAAATTACTGAATATCGAAAACAATATTTTCTGTATAATAAAATAAGTTTGAAGCCAATATTTGTAATTTTTGAAAAGCTACTTGAGTCGAAAGTAAATATTTACGAAGTTTTGGTATTGTTTTTTTTTTTAGGTTTTTATTTTTTGTAAAACAAAAACTGTCATTTCGATTTTTCTCAAAATTTTACCGAATGTTGAAAACAATATTTCTTATAAGATAAAATTAGTTAGAAGCCATTATTTCAAATTTTTGAAAAGATATTTGAATCGAAAATCAATTTTTACCAATTTTTTTTTAATTTTTTTTCGGTTTTTAATTTTTTGTAAAAAAAACTGTCAATTAGATTTTTTTCAAAATTTTACAGAATGTTAACATCAATAGTTTTTGAAATATAGAAGTAGTTTAAAGCCAATATCTCAAAGTTTTGAAAAGATATTTTAGTCGAAAATCAATTTTTACCAACTTTTATTAATTTTTTTTTTGGGTTTTTATTTTTAGTAAAAAAACTGTCAATTCGATTTTTCTTTACATTTTTCAGAATGTTGAAAACAATATTTCTTAAAAAATAAAATAAGTTTGAAGCCATAATCCACGTTGTTGAAAAGATATTTGAGTCGAAATTCAATTTTTACCAACTTTGAGTAATGTTTTTTTTAGGTTTTTATTTTTTATAAAAAAAACTGTCAATTAGATTTTTCGCAAAATTTTATCAGATATCAAAAACATTATTCTTCGTTGCACAAAATTGTTTTGGAGATGAAATCATATTTCAGTCGTAAAATTTTCGAGGTGACAATTTTTTTTTTCAGTTTTTGTGTTTTATAAAAAAACCGTTAATTGGATTTTTTTCCAAAAATATATTTGTTTGGTATCACGTTACAATATATAATATAAAATTTAATTCAAGTCTCTGGATTCATTGGTTCATGAGATATTTAGGGTTAACCAAAATGTTCACCTTTTTTTAAAACTTCTTGAGAGCCCTTTCTGCATTTTTCTGCCTTATTATCTGTATAACAAAATTTATTTGAAGTCGATATCTCTTCTGGGTCTTGAGCTATGGACGACGAAAAAAACGTCGCGAACGTACAGACGTACGTACACACGCACGCACATACATCTTTCTAAAAATCCTTTATTTCGACTCTAGGGACCTTGAAACGTCGAGAAATGTCAAAATTTTCAATTCGACAAATCGGACCCATTACAATAACTTCCTATTTAAATTTAATAAAAAACTTGGCTAATAAAACTGTACATTTGAAATATTGCAATCCATTTCGTTATAACGAAATATCAAAACTTTAAGAGCATAAGTTTCTACCTTGTGGTACCCTTTGCCGACTTTGTAATTTAATTTTTATTTTAAAAATTTTCGAGTAAGATCTAATGAAACAATTTGGCGTACAAAGTAATTTTTTTTAATTCTAACTAACCATACACAAAAAATAATAATTTTTTAAATCTCATACATTTTAACCAATGTTTGTTTTCAGTTTCCTGTTTGGTGTTTCAAAGGCTTTTTGCAAAATTTCGACAAAACAAAATTTAAGTCGAAATAGCCAAAATCCAAAGTTTTTACCAACATTTGTAACAAATCCGTTGCTTAATATATTTCAGGTTCGTAAAATTGAATATTAAACTCGGTACAAAAGTCTATGTTAATTCACACCGTGACAGTTTAAAACTCAAGACACATGAAGTTGCACTTAACCGGGAAGAGAATTGCATTTTGTTCTTATCTCATAGTGGCCACATTTCCACAAAATAATATTCTTCATAGTGTTAAAAATTGTGTCACAACAAAACTGAGGAAACTATATCATTAATCCTGAAACTTGCATTATTTGCTAAAGAGCTTTTAATTTACTCCTCTCAGGTGGGATATACATTATACGAAATAATGTCAGGGGCAACCACAAGTGCATAATTATTTTTTCGGGAAATGTAGGTACTTTTCAAAAATAGGAAAATAAAACTCACTTAAGAAACTTCTCCTTCACACATAGCAGACACAAACAAAAAAAAAAGGATACGCCAGTGTGTCGTCCTTGGAAGCTATTTTTCCAGTCCAATGCTATTTACACACAGCTCTACTGTACTTTTAATTTGCTTCCCTTCTCCTTTCTCTTTCCCGTTTTTTGGCAAATGAATATTCAGAACACTATACCAACATCATAACAAGCGACGACGATGGAAAAAAAAAAGAAAGCTTGTACGTCAGAGAAAAGGACGATAAATGAAGTAATTAAAGGCAATCGCTTAAAATTGCAACAGGATCCTTTTTTAAAGGGTTTTCTTTTGCTCTTCTCTTCTTCTATCTTTATCTCTTTGCATAAGAAAAGTCAACCCCTCACAAAGTATAAACATAAATTGATGGCCAAGACATGAAAATTATCGTTTGAAAGTAATATTTCCCTTATATACATTCTTTTGAACACAAAACGACAAAACAAAAATGGGAAAGAAAACGAAGTGTTAGTCAAGAAGGAAATTTAATTAAGTGGAAAATTTTTAAGTTCCTTGAGCCTGTAATTAAAAAAGCACAAAACGAAAAAATCCAAAAAGTATAGAGGAAGTTAAGCATGGTCTAGTGACCATCAAGGAAGAAAATACAGCAAATTTATCATTCAAAATTTAGGTCGAGGCAGATTTAACCTTAATCGGGATTATGTACATAATTTTAAAAGAAAATACATTCTTCTTCTTTTCCTTTTTTGGATGTTGTATATTTTTGTTGTTGTTGTTGCTTTGTTTTAATTTTGTACTGGATAATTATTATTCCAGGAATTAGGAGTGAAAAAAGGAAGAAATATAAGGATACTTATTTAATTCTTTTTTTTTTTTTGAGAGAAGAAAGGAAGGTGAGGTAATTATTTGTTTCCTTATTTTTCAAATTCTCACTTTGGGAATTAATGTAGAATTTTTTTTTATCGGTCTAATTAAAAAAAAAGATGCAAGGGATGAATGTTTGTTATTAAATATTTAATATTGTTTGCCTTAGTGAATTTCACACTTAAGTACCAAAAAGAGGGATGAGAAGGCTTCATGCATAATAAAACTCTGACTTAAGTACATGTTTGTATCTTATTTTTTTTCCAACGAGGGTTTGACAGGATTTTTCATTTTAGAATATTCAAAATTAGGCTTCAGTGAAATCTTATATTGTGATTGTAGAAAAAATGAATACATTGGGTACCGATAATCTGTCTATTTATTTGTCAAACTCATCTCTTCATGATGTTTCACACTATTATTTCTGATTTTTCGATAGAATTTGTATCCAAGGCGTCATAATTAAATAGAATTTGAACATTCATAACCTGAATTTTTTAACAAACGAGAAGACGAGTGACTAGGTCAATGATCCCATCGATACCAAAAAGACAAACGAGAATATCCAGACTAACAAAACAATCGAAACTAACAAAAACAACGATACCAACGATACCAACGATACCAACGATACCAACGAAACCAACGAAACCAACGAAACCAACGATACCAACGATACCAACGATACCAATGATACCAACAATACCAATGATACCAAAGATACCAAAGATACCAACGATGCCAACGATACCAACGAAACAAACGATACCAATGATACCAACGATACCTAAGATACCAAAGACACCAACGACAGGAATGAAACCAACGATACTAATGATACCAACGGTACCAACGATACCAACGATATCAACGATACCAACGATACCAACGATACCAACGATACCAACGATACCAACGATACCAACGATACCAACGATACCAACGATACCAACGATACCAACGATACCAACGATACCAACGATACCAACGATACCAACGATACCAACGATACCAACGATACCAACGATACCAACGATACCAACGCTACCAACGATACCAACGAGACCAACTAGACCAACGAGAACAACGTCAACGAGACCAACGAGACTAACGATACCAACGATATCAACGAAACCAATGATACCAGCGATAACAACGAACCATCTACACTGGGGAAAACAAAATGGCCAACAAGAACAATCAAACTAACAAAAACAACCTGAAGAACGAGACTAACAAGTCCAAAATTAGATCAACAAGATCAGAAACACTAATGAAAACGACGAGGCCAACGAAACCAGAATGACGAGGACGACAAGAAGAACAACTAGGCCAACCAGAATAACGAGAACATTAAGAATGACGAGAATATTGAAGATAGCAAGAAAAATGCAAACAACTAAAATATCGAGAATAACGATAACTTTAAGGATAACGATCATATCGAGAATAACGAGACACAGAGGTTAACGAGTATAACGAGAATATGGAAAAAGACGACAATATCGAAAATAACGAACATAATGAGAACAACGAGAATAATGACAATAACGTGAATAAAAGAATATCGAAATCAATGAGAATAACGAGAGAAACCAGAATAGAGAGAATATTAAGAATAACGAATATAGAATATTACCGACGATAACAAAAATAAGACCTGGACCCTATCGATGTTTCTTTTATCTCGTGTGCCTAAGTAAAAGAAAAGCAGAGAAGGTAATTAACAAAAAAAAAACAGTGGAACTAATCAAATGTTTTTATGGATTACATTGTTGTCTTAAAAAAAATTAAAGAAAACAAATTTTATAAGGTTCCATTGCAAGTCCATTCCATAGTGTGCAAATTTTTAGTAAAAAGTTTTTCTGTGTTAAACTTTCTTAAGTCAATATTGGAACGCTTTTTCCTTGGCCTCAAACTTCATCTTAATCCTGGGCATTTGAAACTTTAACAAGCTGTCACTTAAACATTTATGCTGTGGCAGCAAAATTGAAATTTTTCAAAAGTTCAAATGTAGTAAAGTGATGGTGCGATTTAGGGTGATGGTTTTTGGTGCGATTTTAAATTTCACTTTATTTAAAAAAAAAAAATATTTTTATGGAAGGAAACTAACCAGTTTACTAGTAGATACCTAAATACAAATTAACGGTAAAAACACCAAATGGCATGAGCTACATGGAACAACAATTTAACTTAGGGGATTTTGCTGAATAGTTCCTATTTTATTTTTTCCATTTTCAAGAATTCACTGCAAACTCTTCTCGTTCGTTAAAAAGCACAAAAATCAAAACAAAAAAAATAACTGTGAGTGCATACATACCATAACGATAAATGAAAAAAGGAAGAAGGAATTTAAAAAAGGATACCAGTCCTCTTGTTTGTAGCATAGCGGTGACGTTCAAGTTGTGCTTGATGCCTGTCCAGATTACTGAATGGAAAAATATCCAATTTAGTTGTGCTGCCTTTGAATATGGCGAAAACGTTTTTTTCGTTTTTTATTTTTCAATTTTTTAGTACTATTATTATTATTTTTCTTCTTTATGGTATTTTTATCCTTTTTTGTCTGTGCATAAGTTTTCTAGGTTCACTATTTTTTGGAAATGCAATTTCTGTTTAAAAAATATGATTTAATGAAACACTTTGATAAACCCACCAAAATGAGAAGAAAAAGTAATACAAAAAAGAGGTTAAAAAGAAGCTAACCATGCACTACCTTGAAACCTGGTAGCTTCAAGTTCATAGAAATGAACAATATTTAAGGTGATTTTTGATTTTCTCTTCTTTCACGTTATAGAAATCCGCTTACAAAAATTCTTTCGATTTTGAAAGTTTTTTTTCGGTCCTTCTGTTGTTTTGTTCATCTCTCTTGGTATTTTGTATTTTATTATGCAAAGTTTAACAATGAAAGTTGGTTTCCGAAAGTATAAAATGGTATTAGTGAATTGTAATTGGTTTTCGTATAAAATAAAAGTTTTATCCCTTATTGTGCCTTATATCCTATTCATTCCTCTTTTTATAATATACCTACCTACATATGTATTGTATATACCAGGCCAGAAGCAAGGACCAAAAATGAAGTTGTTTTTATTTGAATTTCTAATAAGGACTTATAACTTACGGTGTGTTCTGAAAATTATTTTATTTTAAAAACACAAAACGAAAAAAAAAATAATTTTAAAATTGAAATACAACGTGATACTTAGGATTTATACGAGTTTACTTTGGATTGCAATAAAAATGTTAAAAAAAACTCAAATAAAATGGTTTTAACTTCGAATGACTTAAGGAACTTTTTGCTTAAGGACTTCAAAAAAATATGACTTGGATGACGTAGAATTGAGTTGAACATATAAATGTAGCTGTATAACCTATAGCAGATAATGTACTTGGGGTATAATAAACGATTATTCAAAAAAGAACAAAAAGTTTTGAAAAGAAATATACGAAAATTATGGTATGAAATTCCTGAACTTTTGTCAAATCAAAACTTTTTATATTTAAAAAAAAATTGTAAACCATGAATTCTTGTGAAAAAATGCATTTCGGAATTTTTTCAGTTGAGCTCAGCTTAAATGGGGTTTGAGAGAGTGTGGTTTATATATGTTTGTATGGAGAGTAGAAGTGGCTTAGCCTTAAAATAGAATCAAAACTACAATTTATTTAAAAGAAAAATCATGTACTTGTTTAAAAAAAGTCGTATTTAGTTGAGCAATTTTTGAAAATAGTGAATTATAGAGAAACCACATAAACAAAATTCCGATTATCTTAGACCAGCTGTAGGTTGTCGATATTTTTGCAGAAAATCTTGAATAAACAAAATTTTAATTTTCTATCCAATATTCCAACTATTGATACTCTGTTCGGTATTTAAGATTATTTTAAAGGCTTTTAAAATTTTCAAAAAAAGGAACAGACACTGATAACTTCCCATCCGTGTCCAACTGTTAAATTTTCTTAAACTTTCACGAAATATTGATAACAATAATTGAAGTCAATACCTTTCTTTGTTTTCATAACAAAAACGTTTTCTTATCAGTTTTTTTGTATGTTCTTTCTGTAGGTTTTCGTGATTTATAAAAACATTGTAAATTGCACTTTTCCAAAAACATTAAAACAAAATAAGATACAGCATATTTTCTATATGATAAAATAAGTTTGATATCAATATCTGTTTTCGTTCACGAAATTTTGAGTCTAAAACTATATTAGCAGTATTTTTTGAAAAACTTTATTTCGCAAACAAAAAATAGTGATTGGATTTTTCATAGAACTTTATCTTATGTTAACAATAGAATTTAGCACAGACTGAACATATTTTGAAATCAATAGCTCAATCTATTCTCAAAATATTCGCATCGAACTTCAGTTCTTACCAGCTCAATGGTGTTAAAAATGAAAATAGAAGAATATTGGATCTTGTCTACGTCTCTGGTGTTATGAATACTGATGCTGCTTGTTTCCCAAGAGATTTAAAGCTCAAACATGAAGGTTGTCCGTATCCCGCCATTATAATCTACAATTATTTATTTATTACCATTCTCTACTTTTTTTTTGGATGCAGTCGAAAAGCGCTGTTAAGTCGATTTTAGCAGACTTCGCCACTGCATTTGACAAACTTAGTCATGAAATTCTTCTTAATAAATTAAGTAATATTAGACTTAACGACCGTTTTGTATCGTTTTTATTTCTGAAAGATAGATATGATAGCGTCATGTTCAGGAGTAACCCTTCAATTCAAAGTCAATTCTGGTGTACCTCAAGGGAGTCACCTTAGTCCTTTACTGTTTATTTTGTTTATTAGTGATTTTCCTTCTGTTTTAAATAATGATGATGTTAAAATTTTTCGAACTATAAACACCATCAAGGATTGAAAAGAGCTATAAGAAGATCTAAATCAATTTTGGAAATGTAAATATTGAGAAATGTAATGTAAATGTAATAATAATAAATTATGACTATACGATCAATTCGTCAATTTTAAATAGATAATCCAGTTTTTCAGATATTAGTGTTGTACTAGACTCAAAATAAAGGTATACTGATCACTATAATTTATTATAAAAAGAAGCTACAATGCGACCCACGCTGATAACTTACATTTCGTCTGTCTATTTGTCTTGTTTAAAACTTTAACAAAATATTCATAACAATATTTTGTGTGAGATAAATAATTTTAAGGCAATATCTTTCTGTGTTCTCCTAATACTTGAGTCGGAAATTGTTTCTTATCAGTTTTTTGTTGCTTTTTAAGGTTTTCTTGTTTTGTTCAAAAAGTTGTCAGTTGAATTTTTCTAAGAAATCAACTAAAGTAAGCAAATCTGTTGGCCGAATAATTATTATATTTAAAGTCTTCAGAAGAATAATACGCACAACTTATTCGTTTCGAGTTCGTTTTCAGACTAACTCATCTTTATTCTTTCTTCTTACAAGCTAGGGGAATTTGTACAAGAGGGAAATTTAGCTAGGGAATATATACTTATGTACTAGTAACAACGGTTTACATATGTTGATGTGTGAGTATAACTATTATATATTATTATATTATTGCACTGATACAGTGTTGCCACTGGGCCTGATTACTACAATTCGGCCATTCTGACCACTTAAGATCACCTGATCTTTACAATTTATTGAACGTTTTTATGTTTGGCACCTCGATTTCCGAACCATGGTCTCATATTACTAACTGCCCATACACCCTTATATGGTAACCGCGTTTGTTGAAAATTGTCCACATCTTTGATTACATATCTATCGTTTCTTAACACTTTTATTATTTGGTATGGTCCCTTAAATTTTGGTAACAACTTTTTCGACGCTCCCGGATGTGAATCAAAATTTTTTATTAACACATAATCTCCTGACTCATACTTATTTGGTCGTTGTCGTTTTTTATCTACATACTTTTTATTATAAGCCTGTGCTTGTTCCTGTTTTACTATTGCCTCTTGTCTTATCTGTTTGTGATCCTTTTGAACTATCTTTTGTTGAACTTCTACTAAATTGTCTTTAAAGTCGTCTATAATTTGTCCCCTTTGATCTACTCCAAACAGCATAACGCTTGGATGCTTTCCTATCATTCGATTGACGGTATTGTTTAATGTGAACTCGACTTTTTCTACAACGTGGTCCCAGTAGACTCCTTCTTCTGGTTTAACTAACTTGGCTAACATCGGACCTATATTTCTGTTGACTCTTTCAACCTGACCATTTGCCTGTGGTGAACCTGTCGCAATTTGAATATGTTTTACGTTGTTTTCTAACAAAAATTCTTTGAATTCTCCAGACGTAAACGCGCTTCCTCTATCTGATATTATACACTTTGGTCTGCTGTATGATCGAAAATAGTCAGACAACGCTTTAACTACCTCTTTTGTATTCGTTGTTTTCGTGGAGTACAATCTAACAAACTTCGTAAACGCATCGATGACCACCAAAATATGTTTCTTAACGTTACGGGAATTGTCGACCGGCCCGTAATGGTCTATGTGCACCACTTCGAATGGAACATCGCCTTTGGGAATATTGTTCAAAAATCCCTCTTCTTTTCCATGTTTAGAGGAATAAACTATGCACTTGAAACAATTTTGTATATGCGTACTAACTTTGTCCCTCATCTTAGGAAACCAATAACTCTTCTTTATAAGTTCAATCATTTTGTCAGTACCTATGTGTCCCATCTCGTCGTGGTATTTATACATAACATGCTTTTCCATACTTTCAGGAACGCAGAATAAAATTGTCCCATCGTTTTGTTTTTTATATATAACACCATTTCGCATCTCATATAATTGATGTTCTGACTTCAGCAACAAATCTCTAAGTTTTACTAAAACGTTGTCTTTACCTTGTGATATAACTAAGTTTTCCTCAAAACTATTAGTTTCCAACATTAAAATGTTCGTTGAACGGCTCAAGGCATCTACGTGTTGCATACGTGTACCAGCTCTATGTTCTAGTTCGTAATCGTAGTTTTGGAGTTCTAACGCCCACCTTGCTATTCGTGGATTTAGTTCTTTTTTGTTTAGTGTCATTGTAAGGGAATTGCAATCCGTCACTATCTTAAAATGTTTGCCTTGTAAATATACTCTAAATCTCTTAAGTGCGGTAACTATAGCTAAAGTTTCTAACTCAAAACTATGATATTTCGCTTCGTCGTCTGTAGTTCTTCTGGAAAAATAGAAAATAGGATGTAACTTTCCGTCGTCTTTTCTTTGTAGCAATATTGCCCCTAAACCTATTGCACTTGCGTCACAGTGTAATTCTGTATAGTCTTTGGGGTTATATAGTGCTAAAATTGGAGATTCTATCAATTTTTGTTTAAGTACTTCAAATGACTTTAATTCCTCTGCACCGAATTGAAACACTTTGTTTTTTCTTGTAAGATCGTAAAGTGGCTTAGCTATAATTGAAAAGTTTTTTACAAACCTGCGGAAATACGAACACAGACCCAGAAAACTTTGAACCGAATGTACGTTTTGTGGCAGTGGAAATTTTTGTATCGACTCTAAACCTTTATCATCGGCTTGTATACCTTCTCCAGTAACAGTATAACCCAAATACTTGATCTTTGACTGAAGGAACTCACACTTATCCAACCTTAATTCTAACTTGTTTACAACAAGTCTCCTAAAAACTTCCTTTAAAATCATCAAATGTTTGTCAATATCCTTTGTTGCTATCATTATGTCGTCGAGATATATTATAACCTCATCTTTTTTTATCATATCCGCAAAAATTTTACTAACGTGTCTTTGAAAAACGGATGGGGCATTTCTTAAACCAAACGGCATTCTCAAAAATTCATATTGCCCTAAAGGTGTAACGAATGACGTATACTTGACTGAATCTTCATGCACATATACATGGAAGAATCCGTTTTTCAAATCTAATTTGGTAAACACCAGTTTGTCTGCCATACGATCTAACAAATCATCTATTAGCGGTATAGGAAAACTATCTTTTGTAGTTACTTTATTTAAAACTCTATAGTCTATGCACATTCTAAGGTCACCAGTTTTTTTCTTTACTAGGACTATAGGAGAAACAAATTCTGACTCACTTGGCCTAATGTAACGTTTTTCTAAATACTCATCTAGCAATTTGTTTAACTCTGACTTTTCTGTGTATGACAACCTACGAGGCGGCCCATAAAAAGGTTTATCTGAGCTTAGATTTAACTTCATCTCTGTTTTTACTAATGGTTCTACCGGACGTCGAGGCACCAAATAACAATTTTTATAAATTTCTTGCAAACATTTTTGAGTTGCATAACTTACATCATTTCCAATTTTTAAAGTTTTCTCTTCACATACATCATAATTACAATCTATCATCATTAAAGTTTTTTCAAAATCTTCATTCTCTTTGTTAATATTTACGTTATTTTCGATTAAACTGTTTTTATTTGCTCTAAATTCGTTAACATTGTGGTTATAAATTGGTTCAACTACATTTTCTATATTTCTTTCGTTGTTTTGTTTACCTTTAGACTCATCGTTGTTTTTATTTTCATTAAATTTAATGTTGTTTAAACTAATCATTGACTCATCGTTAAATTTTATACAATTTTTATTATCATTTTGTTCTTTTTCATAATCTTTATAATTTTGACTATCAATTGTTTTATTAATTTTCTCGTTTAGTTTTCCATAAGTTTGTCTATTCACATATTCATTGTTTTCATAATTTGAAATTAATTTAAAATTTCCAACCTTCAAAAAATTTCTTCCCAGAACAACCTCATAACCAGTTGACTTATCGTCAACCACAAACAGTTCTACCGAAATCAAAAGATTTTCCCATTCAACGAGACAACACAATTTTCCGAAAATTATGAGTTTACTTTTATTAATACCATAATAAGTTACATCGTTAGTTTTTAAATTTAAATTTACTCCTTCGGGAAGGCACGAACGTTTCACAAAACTGATGGGACTACCGGTGTCTACAAGGCATTCTAGAAAGAAATTTTCTGTTTTCTCACCTATTTTAATTTTTAAATATAAATAACTTACGAAGTCGTCGTTGTTTTTCTCCACCAACTGGACGGTGTACTTCTTCTTTGGGCACGTCGTCAACCGATGCTCTATCGAGCCGCACCCATAGCATGCTCCAAACTCTCGCTTGTTTTTTCTGCACTCGGTGGCTATATGTCCTATGCAATTGCAATTGTAGCATCTCGGTCAGTGTTGTGCCATGTAGACTATAAATGTAGACTACATGATTGTCTACATGTAGACAATTCAATGTAGACAATTCACAATTGTCGACATAAATTTGTCGACAATGTAGACAATGTAGACAATTCGCAAAAACCATCATAATTTATAATTTATCCTACTAAAATGTACCTACCTATCGAACCAAAAACAAAAAAGTTAAAAAAAAATACAAAAAGAAAAAGATGTGTGTAACAACAAGATCGTTTGAAAAAAATATTTGTTCTAAATCTAAACGCGTACCTACCTAGTTCTTTGTTTAAAAAGATATCGAAAAAGTTTTGAATTATGTTAGATATTTGTAATGATAACCAAAAACCAAACCTTTTTACTTCACTGGTTTACTTGTCAGGTTTTAAAAAGGTCGTCATCCAACGTCAAAGTACCTTAGTAGGTACCACTCGCCCTGAATGGAAAATTTCCAGTTTTCATTACGTGCCTTTATACTACATATGTATGTATCGGGTGATTTTTGAAGAGCTTGAGAACAAAGTTTCCTAATATTAAATTTTAGTGGAAAATGTCATCTCTGTAGGAAGACGAATCTGTTAAGTCCAAGAAATCCATTTAGCTAACAGAAATAGCTTGAAGTGGTTTTAAAAAGAATTAGTTGGAATAGGGAAATAATTCCCGGTTTTATTTTCTTTTTCCAACTTATGCTTTTTAAAATCACCTACATTTCTGTTTTCAAAGTGGCTTCTCTTTCTTTCGTAGATTTAACAGATGCAGTTACGTAAGTATAAAATTTGATATATTTCTTTATTAATTTTATCTATTTTTTATAGCATAAGCTTTATATTAGAAAAAATAAAAACTTTTTGCAGTCAACTTTATTTTCAGGCCTATTCTGCTATACGATTCGTTCGAATCTTTCGCTTCACGTGAATGATTCGTTACATTTACTTCAAAATATTTCTTGAAATCTTGCATCCTTTGAATGCAAAACTTTAACAATATTTATTATTGGAATTCTAAAGGCAATCTAATTGTTCAAATTTTATTTCGCTTTCAATTTATAAGCAATTTCAAGCAATTTCTTCTATCCTGGCGGATAGCAGAATACAAACATTCACGTGAACGTTTAGCAGAATAGGGCTATTTGTAATTTAAATTTTTATTTTGAAGGAGAAAAATCCAAATGAAACATGGTACATCAAGCTACTACGAACCTATAGAAATAACAAAATTATCTCATGCAACTCAAAACATCGACAGCTTTATTTTATTCATGTCAAAAATCTGAGAGGAGTCAAATATAGAAGTTATTCAGTTTTTTGTGTATTCCTAAAAGTAAGGTCAGATGGTTAAATTCATTTCTTCCAACTTACTGGTGAATTGATAACGATGCCACGCAACAACATTTGAGTTTGTACCTTTCTATTCACTTTAAGATTTACAGCTCTGCCAAATTTGAATATTCTGTAGCAATCTGAATAGCTTCACATAATTTTAATTCATAAATCATAATTCTATGAAAGTTTTCACCACAAGACGTACCGTTGTAAGAAATTATATGTTTTGAAAGTATCAGAAAGTGGTCCATAAATTTGATAATGGCCGAATTCATAAATGTGAAAGTTTGGCAACACCACAAAGTTTACTTTTCATTTCTGAAGACAATTAATAATTTATTGTCCGTTAAATAATTGTTCTTTTTTTTAATTTCTTTTTTGCTATTAAATTTTAACTATGGGATCAATTTTTTACAAAAATAAACATAAATAGTACCATTTTTTTTTAAATTTATACCGTACTAGCTGACCCGACAAACTTTGCTTCGTCATATAAATAATTTCTAGAGAATATTTTGCTAGAAACAAATAACTTATTGTAAGTGTGTAAGGATGTGGTATATAAGTGGGAGAGGTATAGAGCACTGTAAACGGTGACAAAATATTTAAATAACAAATCACCAAACAAATTTGTTTACTTTGTTAAAATGAATTCTTTAAAATTATATACTAATCGCTAATTATGACAATACTTCAAAAAAAAAACAATATCAATCCCTTAATGCAAAAGAGTGTATCTACAATATTTTTTGTGATCCCATCTTTCACCAATACAAACAAACTGGATGGTTTGCGCACTCGAGAGCATGCCACGTATAATTATCCGTGTGAAATACATGAAGTGCTCAAATCTAAGCCGCTCACAGACATCGTTTGGCCTTCAGACTTGTTGATAGATAGTCATTGCAAATGCCAATCTAATTGGAAATTGAAGGCGTTTGAATTGAATTGGCACATCTGTGGGTAATATAGGGATTCGCCGTAAAAATATATTTTCATCTCAGAATTTTCCATTTAGAAATATGATTTCGATAACATTTTTCATCAATTTTTAATTACTAATCGCGTGCCGTTGCACAACCGTGGTGGGTTCAAATTATGAAACAAAATTACCGGAGGTCCAATTGTAAATTATGCGGTGGCATACCTTGTTAATCTAATGAGTTCAAAAACTCAGTTGGATAATTTACAGCTTCGGTAGCATCAAAAACTGTATCAATAGATTTGTATAACACCAAGTCTCCTGGTAACAAATGTTGTATCTTGAGATTTAATTTGTTGACATCCACATTTTTTGCTGGTAAAATTGCTCTTTCTGCCAGCCACTCGTGATTTGTATATTGTCTGTGCACATCGGGAAATATCTGGTCAATGAGAGAATCTTGTGAACCAATAAACGTGCAGAAATCGACCGGTAATTTTATGCATCCAGTTTCATCTGAAGTGGATGGATCTTGAAGCATTTGAACACGCACATTTACTTTCAGTTGTACTCTTTCAACATTACGCCGCAGTGGCGATGATTTTAAGCACTCGTTGATCTCATCAGCGTACGTGGAACGCGGATTAACGGGAAGTGTTTGTCTGAAATCACCTGAAAGGAGTAATCGAGTGCCGGCAAATAGTGTGTCGCTGTTTTTTATATCTTTTTTAATGTCCTCTTCAATGCCTCAAGCGAATGTTTGTGTGCCGTAGTGCATTCATCTACCTCCATCCAATAAATTTGCCGCAACAGCCAATGCGATACCATTATTTGATCGTATTTTAGCAAGAATTAGCGAAATAAGGAATGTTTTGCCAGTTCCACCTGGTGCATCCACCTTGTCCTGCGGAAACTGCGAGCATGATGTGGTCAAAAATGGTTCTTTGTTCATCATTTATTAGTGGGACATTGCGAGCAACAATCGCTGCCATTTCTACAGTTTTGTATTGTAGTTCACGATTCAATTCAGTGTCTATTAAATCAGATGCATTTCGGTGAATGCATACCGAATTGACTGAGTGGTAAGTTGGCACTGATAATGCAAAGATCCTCAATAGCAATCAATTGTACATAGCGTCACTGAATACTATCGTAAGATCGTTGCACCGTATACGATGTTGATGCAATTAAACCATAACACTTAGGAATATAAAAAATAGATAAAAACCTATTCTCAGACCTACCGAATGTATATGCAAAATTTCATTGAAATGGGTTAAGCCGTTTCGGAGGAATATGGCCACTAACACTGTGACAGGAATATTTTATATATATAGATTTATACACTATTTTTACATTTATGAAATCAGAATATCTGCCAGTGAGTGGGTGAATCAGTCATTTAGGGTTCCCTTATTTTCTAACTCCTGGGTCCAAATTTTCCTGAGTGGGTGGTTTCCTGTAAAAAGTTTGTGGCACCAGAATTTGACTAAACACTATAACGTGTCCATTGATTAAATTCCTATTTAAAAACACATTTAAGTGATTGTCTACATTGTCGACACATTGTCGACACATTGTCTACATTATCGACATTGTCGACCGATTGTCTACGTTAAAATGTAGACAATTAAAGTCGACATGTAGAGGAACAACACTGATCTCGGTCCTTCTTTTCTTTGTTGCTGCATCGTTGTCGCTGCCGTCGTAGTTGTTGCCGTTGCTGCCGTTGCTGCCATCGCTGCCGTTGACGTTGACTGGAAGTTGTTGGGTCTTGACTGCTCGACCTTACCCAATGTCCGGAGTAGATGCGACTTGTTTTTAAAATTGCTGACATGAGCATAAAGTCGCAGGTTTTCATCGCTTATGCCTTCTACGACGTATTCGATGAATTCATCCTCCTCGATGCCCATCCCATTGGACAGCACCACTTTGTCATTGTAGTACTCTGGAAACGTTTCGTTGTAGCGCCACTTCCTGGCTTCAAATTTTCTCCTCATCGAGATTTTATTCTCCTTACCACCGAACATTTCAGTCATCTCTCGAATCAGATCGTTGATGTCCTGTTCAGCAAAATTTGGCTTAGAAAACAACCACTGTTGAGCTTTGCCTCTCAACTTGTTTACGAAAAGCTTGCGCAACAATGTCTTCTCAACATTGTATGCTTTCTCCGTACTCCTCAATTGCGCCAGCCAGACATCAAAATTAATACCACCATCGTATTCCGGCAACATGTCTTTGTACGTATTATATCTTCTCTCTTCTTTGTCGTCTATTTCTTCGTCTCGTCGTTTATTTTTATTTTTGTTCGCTTCAGTTGTTCGTTGTTGCTTTTTAAATTCAATTTGTTGTCTTCTCAAGAGTTCATTTTCCTTTGTCAATAAATCTCGTTCTCTTTTGATCAGTTTTAATTCTCTTACGAGAAGTTCATTTTTCTTCTTCAGTAGCGATTGTGTGTTGTCACCAACACTGTGATGACACTCTCTTTCCTCATCGTTATTGCTGCTTTCGTTGTCGTTGTTATCCTCGTTACCATCATTGCCGCCATCGTCACCGCCGTTGTCGTCTTCGCCATCGCCGTTGTCATTCTCACCATTGTTGCTCTTGCTATCGTTGTCACCCTCGTTGTTCGCTTCGTTGTCGCCGTCCGCGCCGTCGTCGTTGCTGTTCTCATCTTTGTCATTTGTTTTCTTATCCGTTGGCTTCTCTCCTCTTACTTCTACGGGTACACCATTGAGACGTAGTAGTAGCGTTGATTTTGTACCGCTGCTTGGCATCTTCAAACGTTGCAGCCATTCTCGCAGCTGCACCACAGAATACTCACTCAGCTCCATTGAATCACTCATGTTGTATCGAATATTTGTTTTTAGGGGGAAAATGGAAGAAGGAGAGAAAAGAAAAAAAAAATCAAAACGGAACACTGCGGCAGTTGAATTCAAACAACAACTAAAAAAAAATGAGAATATGAATGTCGGGGACGCGCACACGTTTGTTCGCGAACGAATACAGCTTATTATTTCAATTTAATTGTTTATACTAATTGCCAGGTAGCTATTAGGGCTGTATCCCACTTCTGAGGTTAAAGTAAGCAAATCTGTTGGCCGAATAATTATTATATTTAAAGTCTTCAGAAGAATAATACGCACAACTTATTCGTTTCGAGTTCGTTTTCAGACTAACTCATCTTTATTCTTTCTTCTTACAAGCTAGGGGAATTTGTACAAGAGGGAAATTTAGCTAGGGAATATATACTTATGTACTAGTAACAACGGTTTACATATGTTGATGTGTGAGTATAACTATTATATATTATTATATTATTGCACTGATACAGTGTTGCCACTGGGCCTGATTACTACACAACTAAGAATTACCAACAATATTTTGTATATGATGAAACAGTCTCATTCAAAATCAATTTTTATTAACAAGATTTTTAGTCGAAAACCATTTTCTACTATTTTAGTAGCATTTCTTAAAAGTTTTTATTTCTTATGTTATCAAATACAGAAGGTATTTTTCTAAAAAAAATTAAACATATAATAAAATGATTTTGAAGTCAATACCTTCATTTTTAACGAGATATCGAGAATCAAACATCAATTTTTACCAATTCTGCGTACTATTTTTTGTAGATCTTAATTTTTCTGAAAAAAATCTAACGGTCGGATTTGTATATAAATTTAAATGAAAGTCGAATACAATATTTTCTATAAGATGAAATTAGTTTAAAACTAACGTCTTACATAAAAAGATACTTAAGTCGAAAATCTATTTTTACCAACTTTTTTTTTGCAAAATCTTAGCAGATTTCCAAAACGTTACATATCGCTTATCGCCACTAAGCTTATCGCGTCGTCCGGCTGCCGTATACTGTAGTGGCAGTAGATGGTTGCTACACGGCCGGTGCGGCGCGGGCATTTTGCAGTGACCGTATAATATGAAAGCGTACATATATGCTCTTCTTCGCGCCTCTAACAAAATAACGCCGTCCTATTTTTTGCCGTACGGTCAAAACCGTGTAGTGTGAAACGAGCCTTAGAATTATTTTTAGCAGATCGAAGTATCGCACTTATAGTCCTCTTAATCAATTAATCAGTAAATATAACAAATTCTCCATTCCCATTGGCTTTACAGATGACAATCTTGAATCTGAAAGCTTTAAATTTAATTTTGTTGCTTTAAGAAGTTGAAATTATGATAGTTTTGTGTTTTCATTTAAGTAAAAATTGTAAACTTTCACTTTAACTTTTAAACATAAGCATTTAAAGTGTATAATCAATTTTGCGTAATTTTTTGTAGATTGCTATTTTTCATAAAGAAAACTGTCAGTTTTTTTAAGATAAAATACATAATATGTTTGAAGGCAATATCTTAAATTTTTATAAAGATATTCAAGTCAAAAACCAAATTTTACCAAATTTTAGTAGTGTTTTTTATTTGTATTTAAGAAAAACTATTAGTTCGATTTTTCTAAACATTTTACGAGATGCCAAAAACGTTATATTTTATTAAATACAATTATTTTTGGAAGTAATATCATTTCTTGTTCAATTTTACAAAATGTATTTCAAAATAATTATGAATATTACATTAGCCACAATATCTAACTTTTTTCGAAGCTGTTTCACATTATGTTTTATATGTATGTACAATGTACATATGTATATGTTTTTTATAAATCACATCTCTCATGAAATATGATTGATGTTTACTTTTTATTTATTTTGTATTTATTAATTTTGTTCTAAAATAAATCCATAAATATTATTTATTTAGCAATCACGTATGCATTCACTTTCACTATTATAGATTTGTATATTATTTTTGTTTGTTATTCTAATAAATCAAATGACTTAAGGGCATTTTAGGCACTAACGAATAAAAGTGTGAATTATTCAAACAAAAACCAGAATATGTTACAGTTTTCTATAAAATTCTAAAATCATTTTTATTTAATTCCCCTTCTACCATACTTCATATGTATTGCCATCGCACATGGTGGAAATGTTTAAAATTTTATTTTATTTTCTCATTTTATGCTAAAACAATATGATTAAAATTCAAGTTGAATTTAAATTTAACATTTTATTTCTTTAACAACATAACCTTCCCTCCCGTTTCTATTTTTGGGATCCAATTGATTTTTAATAACGAAAAATTATTTAAAATTCAATATTGAAAGGGATGGAATTTTTGTTATTGGCCCCTCCAGGGAAATAATATTAATCAATCTTTAATCTATTATAATTGTTTTAATTTCGCATTATATATAAATTCTAGTTAAAGGATTTTTTTTATTTTGTAATTTAAAATAAATTAAAATATTATCTTAAATCAATTTAAAACAAAGCCTAAAATAATCACTTCTTGTGAAATAAAAAAATTAACAACTCAAAATTTATGTGAATAATCATTTTTAAAAAAATACTGACATGTGATTTTTGAATGATAATAGTATTGTATGTTTGTATATCTGCAGAAAAAAATAGGCTTCAAGGAATTTTCTGAGATTTCAAAATCCAAAGAACTCATAGCAGCATTCTAAAAACGATTTTATGGAAAGAGAGAGGAGCAATAATTCATTCTACATAAATGTCATCAATTTTTTAGAGGAAACATTCAATTTTTCATAGAATTTTTACTTTATTTAGATCGGAGCTATAAGTGTCATTTTCAAGTTATGATTTTTTTTTTTTTTTTTGAAATACCTTTCAATCCACTCCACTGCACTTCAGTTTAATGTGTAAATGAATATCTATTTTAGAGAAAAACCACTCATGAAGAAGTCCTAGTTTAGATTCCCATGAATTTGATGGTCTGTCTGATCAAAATAATTGTTTCTTCATTTCCTCGCACTGAAATTGTTATTACAAGTGATTTCAATGTACACAATTCTTCTTGGTTTCTACATTCGGCTCAGACAACACCCGAAGGAGTGTGTGCTTACTCAGCTAGTAAGCGAGCCGATTCGAAAATCCGACGGTAATTGTCCATCAGAAAACAATTCTGACTTCTTCCTTACTTCTGACCTTTAAAAGTACACAATCAGTGTTCTATCTCCTCTTGTCACATCTGAAAACTATGTTTTATCAGCCGATTACTCGGGCTAAAACCCTACAGTTAAAGAAAGAGCTCCTTGGAGAACTGTTTTGGCAACTTGAATGGCCTCAACAATCATTTCAGGATTTTAACTACCTCAATGGTGATGTTGACCTTAGTGCAGATATGATCACAAGTTTAATGTTTTTGGGAATAAGAACTTTCATACCAAATATTGTTAAAAGTATCAGCCCAAAGAAAGGGCATGGTTTGATTTGATCTGAAAATATGGTATTATGGTTAAAGAAGTAATTGTCCATGGTGTTATAAGCAAAATCAAAAAGAAATACCGAAAAAGTTCCAGCTATCCTTGAAGGCCTGCAACTTCCATATTCGACGGACGAAATTTATTAATGACCAACAATTAAGGCAACAAAAACTGCTTTATCCAGACAAGTAAACATTTTTAAGAAACATGAGGTTTTCCTCAGTTCCAAGGCTCGTTGTCAATGGCAGTCCATTAGAACCACTGCTAAAGCTCTTTCAGGTCTCGTTCAGAGTAGATAAAAAAACAGACCACACTACGTCCCATTTTTCCACAGTCATGGAAATGCTGATAAATGAACAACTCAAGAAACTATTTAAAAGGCCGAAGGCTTCTTAATGACCGGCAGTATTGCTTTCGCAACCACTTTCCCAAATTATGGGTATGTGTACTAGGGCGGAGTGATTTTTTTATTTTTGAAAATTCAAAAACATACCCGCAAAAGTTGCGTAATTTTAAGAATTTTTTTTATTTCTTTAAATTCACCGCTAGGGGTCGCGCAGTGCCAGAGACATTTTTTTTTTGTTTAGTGTATCTGTCGCTCTATAACTTAGGTATGTATCAATACGAACAAATTGAAGAAGGTTCTATTCATTGTTTAAAACCTCTTCGTCTTTTTATCGTTCGGTGTCAAGTTTTCAACGTTGAAAAACTCATCGATGAAGCGAATATCGCTCGCAGCTACAAAGGTCATGCAAATATACGTGATTTCTTCAATTCCAACAGTTTATAAGTTCAGTGTTGAAAAAATGATTTATAAACTCAACGATAAAAGAAGTGCTCTCATAAAAACACCGAAAGCCAGAAGAACCAGCAATACATTTCAACAACAGTTAAAGGAATTCAAATGCGATGCCAATAGACTATTTGACATTAGTGCTTGCAAGTGCTTTAATTTTAAATGTGGTTCCTGTCCAAAAGACAAAAAAATATCCGGTAAAAGAACGCTCTTTCCTGGAAGATCAAAGATCTCAAAGAAAAATGGTTATTGGGACAGTTGATGTTCCTGGAACCATTAAGCACACCGAAGACGATAGAACCCAAATCAGTTCCGACATCGAATCTGTGATCTCAATGTCACCCTCACCAGAAAAAAAACCACGTTTAGAAAATGAAGCGGTTTGTAATTTAAATCGTAAATCTCTCCCGAAAGTTGCGAAGGTCGCAGACAGATTTAAGATATCTGATAGGGCAACAGCAACTATTGTTTCAGCCGTCTTAACGGATTATGGAGTTATTAATGATATAGATCGGTTAAATATTGTTGATAGAAGCAAAATAAGGAGGGAGAGATCCAAACAAAGAATGGAAGTGGATCAGAGTTCTAACCGGCATCCCGTGGGCATTTACTTTGACGGTCGCAAGGACATCACAAAAACAGCCAAAGGCAATGTGGTTGAAGAGCATATTGTGTTGTTTGGAGAACCTGATAGCCAGTACCTAGGTCATATCACACCACACAACGGGAAAGCAGAGACAAGTACCAATGAGATACTAAACTTCTTGCAAAATTCGTGTATATCAGTTAATAGTCTCAAACTTATTGGATGCAACGGTAACAATGTTAATACCGGAGTAAGAGGTGGAATCATTCGGCAAATTGAGACGAAAATTCACCGACCTTTGCATTGGTCTATTTGTTTTCTTCATGCCAACGAATTACCTTTAAGACACTTGTTTGAGAAACTGTATGGTAAAACAACTGGGCCAAGCGCATACTCCGGAGAAATTGGAAAGGACTTAAAGAACTGTCAAATTTACTGGAAATACCATTGGCTTGTCTGAGCTCGGACCAAAAGTATTTTTACGAAATATGCAAAGCCATAAACGATGGTGTCAGGGAAGGCTCAATTTTCAAGAAAAACCCTGAAACAATGGTACATTCGAGATGGCTTACGACTGCTAACCGCATTCTTCGAGTGTATGTTGCAAAACAATCCCCGGACAAGATTGGATATTTTGGACACTGCGAAAACATTTTAGTAGCTATGTTGTTCGATGACTGCAAAAATATTCGAAAGCTAGGTACAAAAAGAAACTACCAAATCTAACTTTAAAAAACAGTTTCCCTGTCACAGCCAAGCAGTTGAAAGAGCGGTTAAGCTGGTGACTGAAGCTTCCCAAACTGTTTGGGGATTTAAGAACAGGGATGGAGTTATTAAAAATACTTTAATTTAACGAAAAGAACTCCCAAATGTAGAAACAAACTATATTAAATAAAACTTTAAAAAAAAAAATTAAAAATACAACAATTGTACTTGGTTTTCTTATTTATTATTGTTAAAACAAATCTAGAATTTTAAAAAAATACTTATTTTTTCTTTCATTGAAGTGCGTGCCACCTAGTGGACATTTAAAAAAGTAAAAAGTGCTCTTAAAAACGATTAAATGACCCAAAGGAAGTTATAAAGAAGTATATAATATATTTAATTTTTGTTTGTTTTTTTTTAAATTGCTATGCGCGACCCCTAGCGGCCATTTTAAAAATTTAAGAAAAATCTTAAAAATATTAAAAAGACTTGACACAACTTTTGCGGGGGGTATGTTTTTGATATTCCAATTTAATTTTTTCCCCATATACATCAGCGCTCCGGCCTAATGTGTACTTCGAATCACGTCTTGTGAAAGGACCACATAAATGATGTCTAAGTTTTCTAAGCCGATCCCAGATGTGATCTGTTAGTATCTATAAGACTTATATGAGCTCAAAGCTTCAATATAATATCAATTTCTGATGTGGTGCTCCTGCAACTTACTTAAGTAGTTTGGTTAGAGAGCAGAGCATTCAAATTGATTGTTGTAGATATCACTTTTGAACTATTTACGTCGCGCTAGAATACGATGGTTAAGTAGTTTCTTGTATCACCCCTTATTAACGTTTTTTAAGAGATTATGCTCGAGAGAAATGAAAAGTTGCATTTCACCCCTCAAGTAAATCAACGATAATACTCACTCCCCCTGAACTGATCATCAGTATCTCCTTGAGCCCAACTTCGGTTGTACTGTGAAGAACAGAGATTCGTTCTTTAACCGTACTACTTGAATGTGGAATGCTTTGTCATACTCTGTATTTCCCATTCATTGCAATTTACGGAATTTAAAACCAATGTGTACCGACACCTCATTTCAAACCATCTCTTTCTTTTCTAGTGCTTATACTGTATCTTGGCATAATAAGGGTATCAAAAATCCCTTTGAATGTGCGCTTATAAGAACAACAATGATGTCACAAAAGTAGACAAATAATGAAACATTTTCTTAACAGTTGGACTTTTTGCAAACTCATGAATTATTTGACGGAAAATATCATAACATATATGAATTAAGATAAATGTTCTGTAAAAAGTTATACCGTCGTTTGCTTCCTTCATCTAATATGAAAATTCACTGAGGTGTATACGCACTTTTTTTAAAAGAAAATTAATATTAAACAAAAATTACCTTCCAAATCACAAATAATCAAGATACCTGAGGGTACCTTAGCCGTTATATTATTTACAATATTTACTGACTTAATTTCAATACACAAACATTCCAAAATCAAAACAAACCAATATAAATCTGAGTAGATAAACCTTCCTTCACGACGACGCACCATATGGTGATCTTGTTATTCCTTAAATGGGATCCCATATTCATTGTCAGTGCACCACCATCACCAATCATACGACACGACGCGTCAGTCTTTTCCCTTAACAAATTTATCAAATAATTTTTGAAAATTTCCACAAAACAAATCAACTCCTAGCTTTACATTTATCATCTGTCATCACCGCGCTTTGCTTTGTATATTTTGAAAAAAAAAAAAAACTCCCAAAAGACTTTCAATCAAAGATTTGACAAAAACAGCACCAACACAAAAAAAGCTTAGAAACAAAAACCATCATCACTAGCACCAGCAACACTCACATCCCTCCCTTGCCCTTCGTGTTCACAGCACAAAAGTTGAGCAACAAATATAAATTTCGACAACAACTCAAAAAGAACTTTGGACGTTTTTATACGAAAAAATCGCTGAATACCGCTATTCAGTGCTTTGATGCCATTGTTAAAAATGAATTTCTGGCAACGATGACAAAATAAAAATACGCCAAAAGTACCACCAACAACAACAACAACTACGACAACTAATCAAAAAAATAAATAAAAAGCAAAAAGATACAAATTCGTCGTCGTAGATCTAGATACATTGATTTGAAATTTTGTAACGAAAATACTTTCGACACGAAAAAAAATTACTTTGTCAGTCATCAGCATAGGGCCAAGAGTACACAAAACGATTCTGAGGTGGTGGGCTGGAAATAAAAGTATCTACGAAAAAACCGTAACAACCCCTATACTATACAATCGAGAACCGAAAACCGTTGATGGTTGTTTTTTTTTTTGTATAACCTACCCTTATAGTAAAATATGTAGCACACTCTCGCTGACTCACTGGAATGTGAGTTTTCTCTTGTGCTGCCATTTTCTTCTTGAACACATTTTTCAGTTGAGGTGTTTTTTTTTTTTTTGTTGGAGCCCTATACTTGGGGGTAGTATAGGGAATGGAAGTTGGAGGAAGGAATGAGTTGAGGTAAAATGGAATTTCTATACCATCATCCGTCAAATTTTGCCATACTCCAATTTGTCTAGTGAACAGCAATCCCCTGAGGGTATGAATGGGTTGCACATCGTCATACTCGTCGTCATCGTCGTCGTCGTCAGTGTTTGTCGACGCTGACGTAGCCCGTCGTCATCGTCCTACAAAACCCAACATCTGTTGGAAATTTTGTCAGAGAACTCGTTGAATATACAAGTCCAAAAAAAAGACAAAAATGAAAAACCTATACATATTTCTATTTTTTAAAATAAATTTGTGTTTTTTTTTCTTGTTTTTTGATGGTTGGGGTTTTCAGTGGATTTTGTTTTGAATGGAAATTTATTCGATGTAATTTAAAAAAATAGTTCCAACGTAAAAGGTAGGTACACAAGGAATTTATTACATACCTTAACCTATACACATATATATATTCATATCATATATGTATGTATAGAGTAAAGTGTAGAAATGGTGTACCTCTTGTGTGAAAAGTTAACTTGAATATATGTTTACAAATTTATTACACAGCATGTTTTATCCAGGTGAAGAGATTTGTTTGTTTTAAATCTTGAAAAATCTATCAAAACTACATATCCTTGAAGGCAACTCATGTTTGATTATATAAAACAAAAACAACGTACACTCGACTTTTCATACAAGTGTCAAACATATTGTAAGGGTGATTTTTTTCTTCATTCTACAATAATTTACTGAGATATTAAATTTACTGTTGTTGAAAATTCTTATAAAGAAAATTTGTATAAGTTCAAACTCTTAATAACGATTCTAAAAAAAAAACAAAAACCCTCAAAATTTTAAAAACAAAGACAGATTTGGCGAATATGGTCAATTTTATTAATTTTGTGGTTTCAAGTTGTTGCCGCTGGATTTCGACACCTGTCAAACTCAAATATCATTCAAAGTTGCAAAATATTAGTTTCAGGTTTGCGATTTAAGATATTGAATAAGTAATCCAGCAATCGAACAACACCTTAAAATTATAAGAATAAACAAAAACTCTTTTCGAGCAATACGCAATGATTTTGGTGGTCATAATCGACTGAAAACGCTTGAAATGGATGTCTGTAATTGTGAAGAAATCAGAAGCTGTCATAAGGCCTATGCATTATCAGAAAGCAAAATCAATCTTACATAAGAAGTGTTAGGAGCTAATGACCTAAATTAATCGGTTTCTCTACCTTCGCAATGATTAAAGTTGCGATGAGGCAACAAGCCAAACCACCGAGATCATGGGATTTGTTACGCTTTGTTAACTTCCCATAGGAAGTTATTGTAATCGTTCCGATTTGTAGAATTGAAAATTTTGACATTTCTCGACGTTCCAAGGTCCCTAGAGTCGAAATAAAAGATTTTTGAAGAGATATCTGTGCGTCCGTGTGTACGTACGTTGGGAAGTTTTTTTTTCCTCGTCCATAGCTCAAGAACCAGTAGAGCTATCGACTTCAAATAAATTTTGTTATACAGATAAAAATGCAAAAAGATAAAGAAAGGACTCTTAAACAAATTGAGTATGTGGTTTTTTTACCATAGCAATTTAAAAAACAGGTGAAAATGTTGGTTAACCCAAAATATCTCACGAACCAATAACGCTAGAGACTTGAATTAAATTTTAAATTATATATTTTAACGTGATACCAAACTAATATATTTTTGGGAAAAATTTCAATTAACGGTTTTTTTTATAAGTCAAAAAAAAACTAAAAAAAAATATTTGTCACCTAGAAAAATTTACGAACAAAAAATGATTTCATCTCTCGTAAAATCTTGATAAAAATCGAATTGACAGTTTAACAAAAAATAAAAACCTAAAATAAAACATTACTCAAAGTTGGTAAAAATTGATTTCCGACTCAAATATCTTTTGTGGCTTCAAACTAATTTTATCTTATAAAAAATTTTGCTTTCAATATTCGATAAAATTTTGAGAAAGACCGAATTGACAGTTTTCTTACAAAAAAACAACCTTAAGCTTCAAACTCTTTTATCTCACAGAAAATATTATTTTCGACATTCAGTAAATTATTTATAAAAATCCAAAAGATTGGTAAACAAATTATTTGAATCTTTTTAATATCAAATCACAATCATTGCAATTATTGAACTCGCAATCGGAAGGTAAATTCAATGAATGCAATCTTGGAGCTGAATTCAATTAATGCTTTATTGCTTTATTATGATTGCATTTACAAAACATTGCATTCTTGCACAAGCCTGCTGTTAGATTACGCAAAAGATCAAATAATCCCTGAACTTAAGACGCATTACAAACCAAATTTACTTAAGGTATGGCCAAAATACCGCCTGAAATGTGCAAAGAAGTAGTTAGAAATTACACCAATTGGAATGATATTTTTTTCCAAAGCTGATAACGAAATTAATTTTTTATTTGACTTTACTTTTAAAACCGAAATAAGAATGACCCTGTACTTATGAGTTTCTTCTTAACAAAATTTAGGTGTGGCCCAAATTGGTATAATAATATTAACTTTCCATTAAAATTGGTCCGGTTCGTCAAATTGAAAATGTTGACATTTCTAAACGTTTTAAAGTCTCATTCTACAGCCATATCTTACGAAGCAGCAGAGATGAAGGCTGTGTTTCGATATTTAAATCAAGATATATAAACAGGGCTTTCAAAAAAAATTCAGTATTTTTTTTAGATTGATACATATTTCCTACGGCTAAAGTGGGTTCCAGATATTAGTCGCTGAAGTAGCACTAAATTCCATTTTTGTTGAAACATACATATTTAAGAATATATCGTAATCTTCTCCTTATACTAATTCCTCGAAAACTATAAATCTTAGAATTATGGCGCTGAAGACCTTTTTGTGGAAAATTGAATTTCCGTCTTCGAGATATTGGCAGAAAAATTAAATATATATTTCGTTGGTGAGAATTTTGGTTCTGAGAAAACATGTCCCTAAGTGAGAGTTTCAAGAATTTTAGGAAAAAATCTAAATTTAAATTTACCTATTTTATGAGGGAAAACTTAAAGTATTATGGGCGAGTCTTAAATATTGATATTAAGGGCTTAAGCTTTCATTGAATTGTTTTTTTTTTGTTGATATTTTGAACACATTTTCATCATAGAATAAAAAAACGAACATTCCGGCGATTCCGTCCGTTTGTTTGTCTGTCCAGCTGTCCATATGTCTCACAGTCTAACATCTAGGTTCTACATTTCACACTTTCACTCGTAATGAAATTAAAATCGATACGAAATATGAGTTCTGAAATTCACTTTTATCGATATCGATTTCATTTTCTTCGAACTCAAAACAAAGTGAATTTTCGTGTTCTACATTTCAATATTTGCGATTTTTAAGTGATTGGAATTCGAGCAGGGTAAGTTGGATTTATTTGGATTTGACAAAAGGAAATTGTTCAAAACCAGTAGTATTTTTACTTAAAGGAAATAAACCTTAACTTCTTTATGTAATGCACTTGGTTAGTGAAAAATTACAGCTTCTACATTGTAGATGAGGAAACAATCAAAGCATTTAAAATACGTTTTCAACACACCAAATGTATTTTAATTAATATTTTAGGTAAAACAATGGTTAGGTTCAGGAACATGAGGGGCTTGAAGTTAAGGCTCGTTTCTAGTATCTGATTGGCCAGCTGCCAAAAAATTGGCTTCCAACTAAGGTTACTTTATTTGTAAGTTGACTGAAAAGTTATTCAAGAAAAATCTCTCAAACAATCAAGTCAACTTATGTCAAAATGACAGCTGATCATGCTTTTTCATTTAACTGAAAGTTGAACTTTATCACTGTGTAATTTATTCATTTTCTGCACAATTCCATTTATTGTTTTGTGTAAAAAGGTTCCTTGTCAAATTTGAGAAGGAATATGGAAGTAATATTTCTTTACAATACAAAATACAAGTCGTGATGGACTTGAAAGCTTGTTTACGGCGTGTTTTATAGAAACTAATGTTTTTGGTAGTTTTTGCACGATCAACAAAAGGTAGAGGTTTGTGAAGTAAAGTTCTGAATTTATGACATTTCAAAAATTAACTAGTTGACTTGGTCAAAATATAGATACGTTTAAAGAATGCAGTTGACTGCAGATGAAGTTCCTTATGTTGCTTGAACCTGCCCAATGTTCTTTTAAAAACTAGCACATTCAAAAACTAAGCTTCGATAACACAGTTTATCCCAAACTATAATATCGGAAACTTCTTATCGCAAAGAAATTGCAAACCTACCGCTGTGTAGCAACATTTACTGTATTGAAAAGCACAGAACATACACAAACATGAAAATTTATACAAATTATGACAATCAACTGAATTATTTATTGACTGATGTGATATGTGTCAACTGCTTTAATTTCACTTGAAGTGATTTCGAAAAGTATTCGAAGTTATGAAATCGATGGAATGGTAGAACCCTGAAAACAATTTCACTCGATTTTCAATTTAGATTTAGATTTCATTTCACTCGATTTTGGGAACCTTGCTGAAAGTCAGTATATCCATTTAATTCAAACATGGAAATTTAGGTTATAGGTAGATTTGCGTAAGGCATTTTTTAATTTTATTCTAAACAAAAATAATTTTTTAGTCAAAAATCGATATATAGAATTTTCTTAAAAACCAGCCAATAGATTCTTATGAAATTTTGTTTAAAATTTTGTCTCTTCTCGTTGGTAATTTTTGTATTAATTACCTCATTAACTAACGCACCGATTAAAATATTTTTTTATAAACAAGCGCTTATATTGTCGAAATAATATTTTATGATCAAAAATGTTTAATTTTTATTTGGAATTTAAACAATTTTTTATTTTTTCAACACTCTGTATCTTAAAAGCTGTGCAAAACATTTTTTTTTAAGAAATAAATAATTGCATTCTGAAAATGTTTCTAAACTTAAATTCAAATTCAAAAATGCCACACTTCCCGAATACCTTGACAAAAAATCTAAGAATTAAAACGAATGATTGATAACATAACTTTTGGAAATTTTTTGAAAGAAAACTCGGCTCATTTAAGAAAATAATCATTTAGGTTAACAATGACAAGAGTTATTACTGTGTTTTTTTTTAATTAAATCATAAATTATAAAAAAATTTAAATCACAAGTTGTCTATCCTGATCACAGGAAGAAATTGAAGCATACAAATGACCTTTCTTTAATCTTTGGATACTCTTTACACTTTTATTTTATGTAACTATTTCATTTTCAATGCTAAAGTCCTTTAACATAGAAAATATTTCGACTATGAGTTTCTTCCATATACAAAACTACATATTAATGGCACATTAAAAATTATGTACGTACATATTTATCCAACATAAAAGGACCACTTAATCGTTATTTAATGTTAGGTTCATTAATTTGTTGGTTGACCATACATTCTGGTGATTAGTTTTTAAAGGGTTTTAAAAGGTCACAAAATTCTCATAAAAGTCATTTGGTCTTAGTTGGTATCTTATTGATGATTCTCTTTAATTAATATTTGATGTTTTTTTTAATAAAAGTTTTTCAGAGAACTAGTTTAAGCACTTTTTAAATAAATAATTAAAAAAAATAGTTATTGACAAATTATTTAACCAATAATTATACAGACATATATTATTTTATAATGAATGTATGAAGTTTTTTCATTCTAAATATTAAAAATTGTTTTTAATTCCTTAAAGGTTGACCTTTTAAAAGTTTATATTTCTTTTTTTGAATATTTAATGAAATGGAGAAACTTATACATAAATGACTTCCCTATATTGATAGTTTAAGTAAAAGCAATACCTATCATTTTTAGCAGACCTTAAAGATGACAAATCTTTTACAGTTTTCAAAGGTCCAGAAATGTCATTTAAATTGGAATACAACTATCCAATTTGATTTCTTTGGCGTTGCAGTTGTTAATTCTTCGTGATATATGTCACTTTAATTGCAACCAATCAGCAGGGTTATTATATTATAATCATAATAAAGTTTTGCAAAATTGTTTTTATTTTGTTCTTGTTGCAAAATTCAATAACAACAAATTAAGTCTGCCTCAACAAAAAAAAAATCAATTTATGATACATTTTCTAGCATGTGGACGTAAAAAATCAAATAATTGCATCCTGAAAGCTTTATACAGCATAACACGCTAACTCCTACTTATTTACATTCTGGGGCTAACTGCAAAAGTAAATAAAACATTTAATTTACATGAAACCACAAACCCTTGTTGAAATCGTACATTTCTGCTTTAAAAATTTGTCTATGCGAAAGAATCAAGCATTTTTATGGAAAACATATTTAATAAATATATTAAGAAGACAGGTAGATATTCTCAAAAAAACTAAAAGTTAAGCTAACTTACTAACATACTTAGGTCCTCAGACCTGTTAAGACCGTTGGATAGCCCTTAAGGGCCATAGGGCCTCTACTATGCCTATACGTGCCATCGTGTGCGGTTTCCGGAGATATGTTTCAGCTCCCTCTAACTCTTGCCTAGTGACGCTGATTCCACCTCGACTGTCCTGCGCCATGTGTTTCTTGGTCGTCAAAGCTCTTCTTCCTTCTTGTGTGAGCGGATTCCACAGCATTGCTTGGCCTGCAACGCAATACAATCTATTGCCACTTACACCTTCTTATAATAAAGTCTATAGGTTCCTGACCTGTCCTTCTATGAAGGTACTTATGGGATATTCGGTTTGACCAGAAAATTCTTAGGATGTTGCAGCTTCCTTGTAGTGGCTGAAGTAACCTTTCAGGTGCTGCACCCATAAAGAAGTACAGATTTGACATTTGTGCGAAACAGTCGTAGCTTTGTTCTTAAGCTGATAGAGTTATTCCTCCAAATTTTCGACAGCATACCAAACGCCGCTTTTGCTTTTCCTAGCGGCAAATGACGCCACCTTCCATGGCGACGATGCTTCCATTGACAGCTCTCCATTTTTTCCACCGGTTTTGAGGAAATATTTATTAAAGAGGTTCATTAATATTCAACATATTTAATTTAGTAAGAAATTTAGCGTCAAGAAAAAATTATATGCAAAACTGTAATTGTTTCCAAAGATTTCCGACAAAGTTGAATTCTGGCGAGGAGCTTGTATTGTGGTCACAACATTTTGGTTAGTGCTCAACAAATTAAGTTGCGAGTGTTATCTAAAAAAAGAAGAGTCGAAGTTTACTACCCGCATCTTTAATTAACTTTGAAGCGCTTTAACTTTGGAACTAAGTGACCTACATAAGCTATTAACATATCATTTTTAAGATTGTCTGCATGTTGGTGTCACAGATAAAAATAAACTTTTCAAAATGGGTGCGTTTTTCTAGCGTCAACATTATGGAACTTGGTTTTCTAGTATTTTTCCATATATTTCCAAACAAAACCCAATACAAAAATATAAATCTGTGACCTAACTTACAACTTTCCAATATTTTCGAATGTGTTTTTCCAAATCTCCAAAAAAAAAGTTAAAATTTTCGAGTCATTTGTAAGATAGTGTACGTAGTACGTTCCCCCTTCTTTTGCTCCGACCACAAATTCAATAGAAATAAACCCGTTTAAATAAAGCTCTTTAGATTTGTCGGAATTTTTTCAAAATCAATGTTTAATTTTCATAGACTATATTAACTTGTGCAATCAAAGCTTTTATTATCTGCGACTCTTAATTGAAGTCGAAGTTACCTACTTCTTTACGCAGGCCTTCGGGCTTATAAAGTTCTTATGTGTTACCTAGTGGGACAAAGGGCCTCAACTAATCCTCGTCATGCATCCGGCATCATGTTTCCGGTGATTTTCCGATACGGCTAACGATATATTGTTCGGTTCCGCCTACAGTAGAGACAATGCTTCCAAAAGGTACTGGAATCTCTCTTCTACTGGTTATTGAGCAAGATTCCTGCTTTTCTTTTCTAACATGTTATCATTATCTTATGAAAAAGCAAATATACGTTTTCTGTGTAGCCTGAATGTTTCAGGTATGTTGTCAGAGTTTATTCCTCCGTTTTCTGTTGAGGTTGCCTGCAGTACACCAATTAATACAGAATTGGAAACAGCATTATGTAGTCCTGTCTGGTATCACTTTGGACTTCAAAATTTTCTGATAACATACAACCGTCCAAGATGTGAAATCTGAACTGACCATAAGTCGCCTTTATAATTTTTCGAACAAAATTTCCGTTATGATCCCTAAGGTATTGGTGTGATTAATGAAACAGGATCCAGGGAGGAATTCTGCTTGTTCAACGTGAATATTATTTCGAGGTGTTCTCTTATGCGTTTTAAAACAATCTTTGCTACTATTTTGGAAGCTTGAAGATCATTCACTACTTCCACCCTTCGGAGGCAAGTTAACAGACCCATGCTGCTTCTATGAGCGGTTTCAGCAATTCGTTCCATGAACTTGGTGCTGCTGGTAACAATTCTGGGGGAATGCTGTCTTGTCGCTTTGTTGTTCTTCAGTATTTTAGTCGTGGTACATATCCTTTCGTCACTTTCACAAATCCTAAGTCAACTTGTATATTTCTTCTGAAGTTTTGCAATATTAGTAGGTATTTGTTTTATTTATCTAACTCTAAAATGGTTCTTCTATTTGCTTGAAATTAACCTCATCTTGAACTTTTTTGAACTATGGAAAATAGTTTTCCAAAAATACATCATCATATTGGCCATTTTTAAATTCCTTAAGTACCACTTGAGGCCATCAAGTGTCATGTTTAAGGTAAGTTGGTAATATCAAATGCCGATATATTGACCTTAGACATAAGAGGTTTTATTGGTTGCTTCTTATTCCACATTTTAAATCTTTTTACAATAATTTGGCGAAAAATGCTTACGAAATTTTTCCCTTTTTTAACCTAAGAGAATTTCATTTCTTCTAAATACAAAAGTATTTACTTATTATTTCCATTCGAGTGAAGACTCAAAATTTTCACAAATACCATACAACTACCCCTTATAAGTGTAATATAATAATATTAGCGTGGTGCCTCCATTTTTCAAGTAACGCCTTTAGTAAAACATCAAACCAAACGAGCCGTATCGTAATGTTTTCAGTTCTTTCCTATTTCTTTTTTTTTTGAAGTTAGCCTAAGTACCTTTGGTATGTACATTTATTTCAAGAAGTGAAGCTTTATATTTGTTGTAGATGTTGTTGTTGTTGCTTTTCTCTGTTAACCGTTACTTATCTTGATTGAAACCAAATTGAATGTTTGTGATCCGCAAGGGTTACCAAAACCATTAACACAAAGAATTCAACTGGAAAAGGAACCCTATTTTTTCTTTGGCTTGGCATTTCTTAGGCAGAGACGAGGCATATTTTTCATTTGAAATTCTTTGAACGTAGTTAGAGAGATGGGTTTTTCAACAACCCTAAAGAAGACCCATCATAACGGCTCAGTGCGTATAACTCCTCTATCAGACAAACCAACAAAAAACACATATTAAGGAAGCGAATGAAAGAAATTCGAAAGAAAAAAAGGATCTGTCTGAGCCTTTTTCCTCGCTTGGGGCTCAATACTCTGAGTTGCACAATCTGATATAACGAAGAGTCTACGTTTCATTGTCCACCACCAACTTAAAATGAAACAACCTTCTCACCTATTAATGGTACCTGTCAAATAAGTAAGCTTCCAAAAAGGTTGTTTTCGTTCTTTTTCGTCGTGTCTTATTATTTTGTCGGGAATAAATTGAATCAATTTTTTTTTGCTAATATTATTTTTCGATATTGCTTCTGTTTTTGAGTAGAGGTGGTGGGTTTTCTGCTTCTTATTATTACCTAGGTACTTTTTTTCTTTCTTTCTTTCTTTTCCTTAAGGTTAACTCTATTTTTGAGGCCTACTTACATATTTTATTATGCGTAATATTCTTGTAAACACTTTGAATAGAAGAAAGTCCACCTTTTGATAAGGGTCGGTCTTTTTCGTATGTTGGGGGAGCCAATTTGTGTCTGATGCGATGTTTTTTTTTTCGTCCTCTGCTTGTAAACAGGAGTCATCGTCCTTATTTTGGTATTGAATTTGAAATTTATATAAAAATTGTTATGATTTTTGGTAAGTAATTTATGCTGAACAGACAGTGATAGAGGATTTTTTGATTTTAGGTTTTTTTTTGATATTGTGCAGTGTATGTTGGTGTATTTTGTCATGTCATGTCACAAGTTATTAGGTCTGAGGATTCTGGTTGTGAAACATAACCTAAATGGGGTTTATATTTTTAAATAATAAATTTTGTTGTTTGTAAAAAGTTGACCGTAAGTTATTTTGATGCATTTGATTGGTTATGACACCTTGTTAATTAAAATTGAATCTGAGCTTTAAGGAAATTTGCAAAAATAAAATAACTTCATTTTGCACGGGTTGTTTAAAACACTTTTTGTCATTTGGCGGAACCCCTTAGCGCCAAGTAAAAAGGCCAAATATTGACTTTGTTAACTTCCCAAAGGAAGTTATTGTAATGGGTCAGATTTGTCGAATTGAAAATTTTGACATTTCTCGACACTTCAAGGTCCCTAGAGTTGAAATAAAAGATTTTTAGAAAGATGTCTGTGCGTACGTGTGTACGTACGTTCGTACGTCCGTACGTTCGCGACGTTTTTTTCGTCATCCATAGCTCAAGAACCAAAAGAAATATCGACTTCAAATAAATTTTGTTATACAGAAAATAAGGCAGAAAGATGCAGAAAGGGCTCTCAAGAAAATTTCGTATGTGGTTTTTTTACCATAGCAGTTAAAAAAAAAAGGTGAACATTTTGGTTTACCCTAAATATCTCATGAGCCAATAACGCCTAGAGACTTGAATTAAGTTTTATATTATATATTGTAACGTAATACAAGACAAGTATATTTTTGGAAAAAAATCCAATTATAAGGGTTTTTTTTTATAAATCAACAAAACTGAAAAAAAAAAATTTGTCACCTCGAAAATTTTACGACTTAACTATGATTTCATCTCCAAAACAATTTTGAGCAACGAAGAATAATGTTTTTAACATCTGATCAAATTTTGAGAAAAATCTAATTGACAGGTTTTTTTTATAAAAAATAAAAACCTAAAAAAAAAATTACTCAAAGTTGGTAAAAATTGAATTGACTCAAATATCTTTTGAAGAACTTGAGATTAAGGCTTCAAACTTATTTTATCTGATAAGAAATATTGTTTTCAACATTAGGTAAAATGTTGAGAAAAATCGAATTGACAGTTTTTTTACAAAAAATAAAAACCTAAAAAAAAATTAATAAAAGTTGGTAAAAATTGATTTTCGACTCAAATATCTTTTCAAAACTTTGAGATATTAGCTTTAAACTACTTTAATCTTTCAAAAAATATTGTTGCCAACATTCAGTAAAATTTTGAAAAAAATCGAATTCGTAGTTTTTGTACAAAAAATTTAAAACCTAAAAAAAATTTAACAAAAGTTGGTAAAAATTGATTTTCAACTCAAATATCTTTTCAAAAATTTGAGAAAATGGCTTTAAATAAATTTTAGCTTATGAAAAATATTGTTTTCAACATTCGGAACAATTTTGAGAAAAGTCTAATTTACAGTTTTCTTACAAAAAATAAAAACCTTAAAAAAACAATATTAAAACTTGGTAAAAATTTACCTTCGACTCAAATAGCTTTTCAAAAATTACAAATATTGTATTCAAACTTATTTTATTTTACAGAAAATATTTTTTTTGATATTCAGTTATTTTTTTATAAAAATCCAACAGTCCGTTTTTTCATAAAAAAAATTAAATCTACAAAAAATTGTACGCAAATTTGGTAAAAATTGATACATATAGACAAACTTTTAAGCAAGACAAATCGACAGACGGGATGGGAAGTTATCAGTGTGGGTCGCACCCCATCCTCTTTTAACTAACCTTATATTCAAAGTGGCTTCAAAAAAGTCTAAGTCAACTGCTAGAGTTCTGCATAATATGCAGTTGACTTAGACTTAAAAGGACCCGATAACTCAAAACTATTTTCAGCGGTGTTGGTGATGGAAAAGCTTGAGTTTATCTATTAAATGATCTTGAAAAGCCTTAAGACCTTAATATCTATACGGTGTAAGTTTGCGGAATGTCACCTTCAAGGTTCGTCGTCAACAAACATGGGTTTTTGACAATACGACAAAACTCAAAGTCATACTTTAGCTAAGGTCAAGGCTTTTAATCTTCACATCACAAAAGTTCGAACGAATTAATATTGCTTTAGATGTGTAGTACCCGTGGCATGATGGTTAGTGCGTTGGACTGTCATGCAAGAGGTCTTGGGTTCGATCCCTGCCTATGCCATCTAAAGTTTTTTTCACGGGTACTGCCTCTTGCGAGGAATTGACAAATTCTCCAAGAGTAATTCTTGTCATGAAAAGTGCTTTCTCAAATTGGCCGTTCGGATTCGGCTTAAAACTGTAGGTCCCCTCCATCCCTGACAACAGTACTCGCACACAGGAATGGTTGAGAGTTGTAAGTCACTAGGCCCTAGTTCTCAACGGACTGTTGCGCCACCCGATTTATTTATTTATTTTAGATGTGCAAAATGTGAAGACAATATTATGTTCAATCGTTTATTGTTCGATTTATAGTAATTGCGTAGTTTTTGCTTGTCAAACGTCGCAAGATGAAAGCTTCAAAAGTGGATTCATTCTTAAAAGCGGGCTATTCAAAATGAAACAACATTTAGGAAAACCTTTTAGGTAACTTCAAAAATTGTATTAAATCCAAATCTTATGCTTAATTTTTTGACGACACTCCTTTCACCATTTTGAAAACAAATACTTTTCTCATTGAATTCAATACTTGACTAAAATTTGAAAAATCCTCTGGGGAACCACAATAATTGTCTTACTCATACATTTATCATTTCAACTTTCAAAATTCATTAGACACAATATATAATTTAAAGACATTTGTTACAAAACCAAAAATATCTGTCTTTGTGTCGAATTGTGTTCATTTCTAACACATATTTTTGGGTTCACCACAAGTAAGAAAAATTACTTTAATTCAATTAATTTTCTTGTATTTCTATAAGCATACCTTCTTTCCTTTATGTCTTGACTATATAATCTTACCTTAAACCTATGAGTAAATGAATTTTAGGTATGGTCCTTTATTTCAAAACTAGCTATATGAATGTAAAATTACTCCAAACTCATTTTAATTTTCATCTTTAAAATATAATTAATTTATTGTTAGCTAAAGGCAGAATAAAAATATGTTATTTTATTAAATGCAGAACTTTTAATTCCTTCATATGTTCGTTATGGTATATCAACTCCTAAACTTTGACATAATGAGTTTTTTGCTTCATGAATTTGAGTTACAATCAACCTTGAAAGCTTATCTAATCCTGTTGTCACTAGGATAGGAACCTTTGTATATTTTACCTACACAATAATAAGTCACTATATCCCTAAAATAAAATTAAAGTTCAAATATTGCCTGTAAAAACCAATTTAAGAGTTAATTTCCAGTTCCTTAACTCTAAAAATATTATCCTTTGGCAAAAGGTCGTTTTCAAAACCGAAATTATTTACCGCTATAAACTATATACATAAAGGATAAAAGTTCTGTCCCAACATAAAAATAAAAGTCAACTGCTAGAGTTCTGCATAATATGCAGTTGACTTAGACTTAAAAGGACCCGATAACTCAAAACTATTTTCAGCGGTGTTGGTGATGGAAAAGCTTGAGTTTATCTATTAAATGATCTTGAAAAGCCTTAAGACCTTAATATCTATACGGTGTAAGTTTGCGGAATGTCACCTTCAAGGTTCGTCGTCAACAAACATGGGTTTTTGACAATACGACAAAACTCAAAGTCATACTTTAGCTAAGGTCAAGGCTTTTAATCTTCACATCACAAAAGTTCGAACGAATTAATATTGCTTTAGATGTGTAGTACCCGTGGCATGATGGTTAGTGCGTTGGACTGTCATGCAAGAGGTCTTGGGTTCGATCCCTGCCTATGCCATCTAAAGTTTTTTTCACGGGTACTGCCTCTTGCGAGGAATTGACAAATTCTCCAAGAGTAATTCTTGTCATGAAAAGTGCTTTCTCAAATTGGCCGTTCGGATTCGGCTTAAAACTGTAGGTCCCCTCCATCCCTGACAACAGTACTCGCACACAGGAATGGTTGAGAGTTGTAAGTCACTAGGCCCTAGTTCTCAACGGACTGTTGCGCCACCCGATTTATTTATTTATTTTAGATGTGCAAAATGTGAAGACAATATTATGTTCAATCGTTTATTGTTCGATTTATAGTAATTGCGTAGTTTTTGCTTGTCAAACGTCGCAAGATGAAAGCTTCAAAAGTGGATTCATTCTTAAAAGCGGGCTATTCAAAATGAAACAACATTTAGGAAAACCTTTTAGGTAACTTCAAAAATTGTATTAAATCCAAATCTTATGCTTAATTTTTTGACGACACTCCTTTCACCATTTTGAAAACAAATACTTTTCTCATTGAATTCAATACTTGACTAAAATTTGAAAAATCCTCTGGGGAACCACAATAATTGTCTTACTCATACATTTATCATTTCAACTTTCAAAATTCATTAGACACAATATATAATTTAAAGACATTTGTTACAAAACCAAAAATATCTGTCTTTGTGTCGAATTGTGTTCATTTCTAACACATATTTTTGGGTTCACCACAAGTAAGAAAAATTACTTTAATTCAATTAATTTTCTTGTATTTCTATAAGCATACCTTCTTTCCTTTATGTCTTGACTATATAATCTTACCTTAAACCTATGAGTAAATGAATTTTAGGTATGGTCCTTTATTTCAAAACTAGCTATATGAATGTAAAATTACTCCAAACTCATTTTAATTTTCATCTTTAAAATATAATTAATTTATTGTTAGCTAAAGGCAGAATAAAAATATGTTATTTTATTAAATGCAGAACTTTTAATTCCTTCATATGTTCGTTATGGTATATCAACTCCTAAACTTTGACATAATGAGTTTTTTGCTTCATGAATTTGAGTTACAATCAACCTTGAAAGCTTATCTAATCCTGTTGTCACTAGGATAGGAACCTTTGTATATTTTACCTACACAATAATAAGTCACTATATCCCTAAAATAAAATTAAAGTTCAAATATTGCCTGTAAAAACCAATTTAAGAGTTAATTTCCAGTTCCTTAACTCTAAAAATATTATCCTTTGGCAAAAGGTCGTTTTCAAAACCGAAATTATTTACCGCTATAAACTATATACATAAAGGATAAAAGTTCTGTCCCAACATAAAAATAAAACTAAAAAAAAAAGACCAAATGAAACAACAACCTCAAAGTATAGCAAGAATAAAAAAAAGGACATCCTCCTTTGTACACACATACATTGTATGGACGAGAGTATAGCTACCTTTATTATAGTCGACAGAACTATTTTCATCCTTGACACATTTTGTAGACCCAAACAAAAACAACAACAAAGACTACACAACAAAAAGAAAATAACAAAACTATGCAAATGAGTTCAATATTAAATAAAAGTTCGACTCTGTGTCGTCTCACAGAAGTGAGAACTTGAAGGACAAGGTAAGGATTTTTGCATGTTATTGCTTAACTTAAGTTCGATGATAAATAAAATTGTCAAAACATGTGACTAGAAAGTTGATTTTAATTTTGTTTTTATTTTGTATTTTGTATTTTTATTGAACAAAAAGAAAAATCACATTTCCATTGGTTGTTTGGTTGGTTTAATTTCTTGGAAAAAAAAAGAAAGAATGAACAAAAATATTCCACATACGCCCCAGTGAACATGTTTACCTTTTTTTATTATATTATTCTTGTTCCATCACACAGATGAAAGATATTATTTTATAGAGGTACAATAGCATACAAATATATATATGCATGTATGTATATTGTATATAACTTTGGTAAGAAGACATTTAAAGTTTCCCTTTTTCATCGACTTAAATCATAATTTACAATTCAGATACATATTCTATAGAATAATTTAATTTTATCCCACATATATACAAACGAGTATGTTTATGTATATTTTATATATTTAGGTTATGTAGTCGAGAGAACATTTTGACTTTTGTGTGTCAATTTGTTAAGGCAGTTTTGGGTGAATTAAATTTTACACCACATGTTGGAATTTTAAATTAGTTCAAAATGAGATGCAATTATATAAGAAAATAGGTAGATACGTACGTCGTACATACGTATGTTGTAGATTTGTATATGGCCAAGAGGGACTTTTTGGTTATTAGATAGAAATGAATAAGTTATAACACAAATAGGTTTTCCTTTTTGTTTTTGAACATGATTTGAATTCAAGTGATTGTGATATTTTAATGTAATAAAAGGAACAAAGAAGACGAAAATGGAGAGTTTTTTATACATACTGAAAAAATTATACACAATTTTATTGTCTCATATAACAATAAAGTTTAAATTGAATTTAAGAATAATTATATTGTTAGATAGAAAATGTACATTTATTTATGTATATGCAAATGAGGGTTTAAATGTTAAATTTCAAAGAATTTGTAAAACAGTTTAAGGTAGAAGCCTATGTTTAAGGTAAAGTTAGCTATTAATGAATGAAATAGTACCGTCCTCTTGTATAAGAAAGTCATTAAGTCACGTCTTCCATCTCAGTCTGCGATTACAATATAAATTAAAAAGCGTTTTCTATATTATACTCTTATTTAATATCATTTTCTTACAATATTTAATGAAATATAGATATGCCTTCTCAATCTTTCCTTTTGTAATTTAGTTTTTAGTAAATTGTTATTAAATGGCATCTACTATCTATGAAAATTAAAAAAAATGATCTGATCCTGTCCATATGGTGTCATTAAGTGACGCCTTTTTACTAAAGTTTTGATCATATGAATTATTTTATCACAGACTGTGGTTAAATGGTATTTAAATAAAGAAAAAAAAGAGGCTGGGATGCGACCCACACTGATAATTTCCCATTCCGTCTGTCGATTTGTGTTGCTTAAAAGGTTTATAGGTTTCCGTGTTTTGTTAAAAAAGTTCTTAATTGAATTATTCTAAGAATATAAAAATTACCAACAATATTTTGCATATATGTATGTAGCTTGATTTCAAAATCAATTTTTGTTAAAGAGATTTTTAGTCGAAAACCAATTTTTACCAATTTTAATTGCATTTGCGTACTATTTTTTGTAGATTTTAATTTTTCATGAAAAAACTGTCAATTCGATTTTACTTAAAACTTTAACAGAATGTTGACAACAATATTTTTTGAAAGATAAAATTAGTTTAAAGCCAATATCTCAAAGTTTTGAAAAGATATTAAAGTCCAAACCCAATTTTTTCCAACTGCAATTATTTTTTTTTTTAGGTTATTATTTTTTATAAAAATAACTGTCAATTTGATTTTCCAAAAATTTTACTGAATGTTGAAAACAATTTTTTTAAATTTTTAACTTCCCATAGGAAGTTATTGTATTGGTCCGATTTGTCAAATTAAAAATTTTGACATTTCTCGACGTTTCAAGGTCCCTAGAGTCGAAATAAAAGATTTTTAAAAAGATGTCTGTGCGTGCGTGTGTATACGTACGTAAATTTTGTTATACAGATAATAAAGCAGAAAGATGCAGGAAGGGCTTTCAAGAAAATTGCGTGCGTGGTTTTTTACCATAGCACTTTAAAAAAAAGATGAAAATTTTGGTTAACCCTAAATATCTTACGAACCAAAAACGCTAGAGACTTGAATTAAATTTTATATAATATATTGTAACGCGATACCAAACAAAATATTTTTGAAAAAAAATCCAATTAACGGTTTTTTTTATAGAGCAAAAAAACTGAAAAAAAAATTTGTCACCTCGAAAATTTTACGACTAAAATATGATTTCATCTCCAAAACAATTTTTTGCAACGAAGAATAATATTTTTGACATCTGATAAAATTTTTAAAATGAATCTACTTGACAGTTTTTTTTATAAAAAATAAAAACCTAAAAAAACCATTACTCAAAGTTGGTAAAAATTGAATTTCGACTCAAATATCTTTTCAAAACTTTGAGATATTGGCTTTAAACTACTTTTATTTTTTTAAAAATGTTGTTTTCAACATTCAGTAAAATTTTGAGAAAAATCGAATGGACAATGTTTTTACAAAAAATAAAAACTTAAAAGAAAATTTAACAAAAGTTGGTAAAAATTTATTTTCGACTCAAATATCTTTTCAAAACTTTGAAATATTGGCTTTAAACTACTTTTATTTTTTTGAAAATATTGTTTTCAACATTCAGTAAAATTTTGAGAAAAATCGAATTGACAGTTTTTTTCTACAAAAAATAAAAACCTGAAAAAAAACAATCTAAAACTTGGTAAAAATTTACTTTCGACTCAAATACCTTTTCAAAAAATTATTCATCCAACTTGTAAAAATTTAAGAAATGCTACTTAAATTGGTAAAAATTTGTTTTTGACTAAAAATCAATTTATCAAAACTATATTCTCAAACCAAACTATTTCTTTATATGAAAAATATTGTTGGTAATTTTAAAATTTTTAAGAATAATTCAACTGACAACTTTTTTAACACTAAAAGAAAACCAACAAACTTTGAAGCAAGACAAATCGACAGACGGGATGGGAAGTTATCAGTGTGGGTCGCCTGCCAGCCTCTTTCTGTTTTTCAAACTTAAACCTATCCAATATTACTTTTATTGAACTGTCCAAAAGGTAATTTCTAATCCAACAAAGGAGGGATCTATTAAAACTGAGGGCTAGAATTTTAAATAAGAGAATCTAATGCCAAACTCTATTAAATGTTTTTTTAAAATATCAAGCTCAATAATCTTACTTTTTTCAAAATCCTACTTTTTTTACAATGCTACGAAAGCAGTACTTCAGGTCATTAAGAAGCCTTCGGACTTCAAGATATTTCTTGAGTTGAAAGTAACTCAGGGTTTCCATAACTTTGGAAAGAAGACACCTAGGTGCGTTCAGGTTTTCCTTCCATTTGGAACGAGATCTGAGAGTAGGGTATATGAAAAACCTTACACAGTGGTTTTGCCAGAGTTGAAGAACATTTCTTCTGAACAATAGCCAGGATGCCATTGCCACAATTGTTGGTCATTTATAAATTTAGTTCGTCGAATATTGGTGTTTTAGGCCTTCGCGGCTTGCTTGAACTTTTTAAGGTATTATTTATTTGGATTATCCTTATGAAACCAGGCATTTACTTCTTTAACTATAATAGCCTCTTTGCAGCTCAAATCAAACCTTGCTTTTCTTTTGGACTTATGCTTTTAACCCTATTTGCTACGAAAGTTCTTATTCTCAAAATTATCAAAATTTTGATCATATCTGCACTGAAGTCAACGTCACTATCCAGGAAACATAGTGACCAGTATAAAATACTGAAATAATTGTTGAGGCCGTCTTCTAAGAGAACCTTTTGGGAACTAAATAGGTTCTCTTAGGAGCTCTTTCTTTAACTGGGGGGTTTTGGCACGAGTAATAGGTAGATAAAACACAAGTTTTTCAGATGTGCCTAGAGGAGATAGAACACTGATTGTGTACTTATAATGTAAGTGTCAGTCATAAGTGTTTTTCGCTCCACCATTAACGTCGGATATTTAAATGGGCTCATCAATTAGCTGAGTAATCACTCACTCTTCGGGATGTTGTCTGAAATGTATGTAGAAGCAAAGAAGAATTTTGTAAAATTGTTTGTTTTATTTTAAATGCTTTTGCATGCAAAATTGCATTAATTCTTATTTAAGGGTTGACCAATGAAATGAACAAAAGTGCATCAAAGAATTTTGTATTTTAAATTTCTTAGAAATACAAGAAAAAAATTATGTGGCGCAACAGTCCGTTAAGAACTAGGGCCTAGTGACTTACAACTCTCAACCATTCCTGTGTGCGAGTAATGTTGTCATTGATGGAAAGGACCTACTTTTTAAAGTCGAATCCGAACGGCTAATTTGAGAAAGCACTTTTCTTGACAAGAATTATTCTTGGAAGAATTGTCAATTGTACCCGTGAAAAAAAATTCTTAAAAATGGTTGCAACTAAATGTAACGAAGCAGTAAAATAATTAAAGAATTCACAACTTGATTAAGCCAAGTTTTTAAACCCTAGTTTAATTTTGTTCAAAGCAACCATATCTTATTCTCCATAGGTTTTTTTGTTAACCACTTAAAAATGATGTAACTTATTATCTTCCACAAGAAGTACTTTCGGCGTAAGTTTCCCAAAAAAGAAAAAAGAATTATAATTCATCGCATAAGATACTCGTATGTGTGTACTCCGCTATATAGAACACAACATTCTCAAAAGTTTGTTGCACAAAGGAATGCTGTTTAAACAGGAAAAAAAAAACCAACAAGGACTACAACAGGGAGTAAATAAAAATTGTTCAAATCCTTTTGTGTATTTATGTATGTTAGCCTACCTTCATATACCTTCTACCTATACCTACCTTCTGATACTCCTTTGCAGCAAGTGGAGGAGATTAGGCCTGAAGTAGACAATAACAACAACAAAGCCAACAGAAGTACTGAATAACACTTTAAAGCTATTATCCTTTTGCAATTGCAATGGGAAATGCTTGTTTTCCGCAAAAATTGCTTCACTACTGCACCTTGTTTTTTTATATACCTACCTACCTTCAAAAAGTCTAACTAACGATAACCCGCCTTTTTCCAATTTTCTTTTCTCCGTCAAAATGTTTTATTTTTATTCGTTTTTTTGTTGTACAAAGTGCACCGTTCTTCATTCTTGAATTATCGAAGGACAAGCTCATTTAAGGATAAACCTACAACTTACATAAATACAACACAACAAGATAAAGCAATGTCCTTAAGCACATAATATAATGGAGTTTTTTTTTTGTGTGTATTCCTTCGTTATTTCTATTTTTGTATTGTATTTTCTCTCTTAGAGTCCTTATACCTATACTACTTGTACTTTGGTCTTGGTTGCATCCCCAAAAATAAGTGTTACAAGTCCATATTCGATTTATAAACTAGGATTAACTATTTTATTATAGTTGGCTATGTCCTGGTGTGGGTGTGGGATTGCGGGACTGACTTTATATCGAAAAATAAACAAGATACAAAAATATGAAAACTTTGTGTTGAAATGAAACCGCATATGCTATGCTATGCTATGTTTGTTGTATCCTTATAGGTTAGAAAGAAAAATACACAAAACGTTTATAATGGGACAATTTGTTTTGGAAAGGAGTTTAATGTCGGACAATTTGTCAACAAGCTGATAGTGATTTTTCACACTTTTCTTTTGTTTTTTTGTTTGTCTTTTTGGATTCCTTAATTGGAATGTCCTTCGTTTTGTGTGGTGGAGCTTTGTTTATTTTTGTTTTTCGGTTTTGTTATTTTGGTCTTGTGATTATTGCAATGGGAGGTTTTATGTTTATGTTGTGTTTTTTCATATACTTTGGTGGAACGGGATATGGCGAATCACTTAAGACAATGAATTTTTGTAAGTTTTTGAATTTGTTTTGTTTTGTTCTTTGAAACAGATGTTCAAATTGTTTCTGGTAAGAGCCAATGATTAAAAAACTCAAGAATATAACATTAATCTATGGCAAAGGCATTTAAAATCTCTTAGAAGTGGAGAATCCACTCTGGAAATAAAATTTTCTACTGTGAAAGAAAATTCAAGGTTTTGATGAAAAAGGACACAACTATGAAATAGAAAGTCTGAAAAGAAAAAGTAGATTTTTGGCTGAAATGTTAACTATTTAGGTATTTGTATACTTTCATATTAGATGTTCATAAAAATTAATTCAAAGTTATTTATCTGTCTGAAGCTCACTGCAGATCTCTTAAGCTTTTCATGTTTATAAATCATGTACGCTTTTTATAAATTTAACATCACTCACATGAGTTTAAGTATGTATGTTTTAAGTATGTAAAAATGTAGAGTTTTCTGCTGTTTTTAGGTTGTGAAAATATAAAAATCTCTGCTAGTGACTTACAACTCTCAAAGTCTCAACCATTGCTGTGTGCGAGTTATGTTGTCAGGGATGGAGGGGACCTACAGATTGAAGCTGAATCCGAACGGCACTTTTCATGACAAGAATTACTCTTGGAGAGTTTGTCAATTAATTTTTTTGTTTTTTAGGTGGCACATGCAAGGATTGAACCCAAGACCTCTGGCGCAAGAGCCCTACGAATTAACCATCACGCCAAGGAAAAATAAAAACCTGAGTACTATAACGGACAAATATTTTTGGGGAAAATACATTTATGCCGGCATTCCACAAGCTTTGCGGAAATTTAAAGAGAGAGGAGAGTATTATTTTGATGCCCCTAAGCATCTAATGGAGTAAAGGAGCTAATTAATTCTCCCCAAAGACAACATATCTTTCGATGTTCCTCCCATGTCTTAGAAAATTCTAAGACTGACCAAAACGTAGGCTGGAAGCTGGAACTCATCCCAAGCAATACAAAATAATGGGAAACTAGAGAGAGAAAGCGTCAAACTTTTTGTCTTTGTATTGAGCCAAACGGTCAAATTAGTGATAATTATTGTAAGTTCTAATTTTTGTTTTTTAAAAAGTGTCTGTTTATGTTTCTAAAAACATTATTTTGTATAAGATGAAATAAGATTTAAGTACAAATTTTGTTGATCTCAAGATATTTAAGACGAAACTCAATTCTAAAAGATTTTAAGCTATTTTGATTTTTATTTTAGGTTAAAAACGTTACCGGAATTTTTCTTAAAATTTTATCAAAATTTTAACTAAACATTTTGATTTCGTTTGAGGTTAAATAAGTTTAAAATATTTAACGATAAAACTATTTTTAACTTCCCATAGAAAGTCATTGTAATGTGTCCGATTTGTCGAATTGAAAATTTTGACATTTCTCGACGGTTAAAGGTTCCTAGAGTCGAAATAAAATATTTTTAGGAATATGTCTGTGCGTGCGTGTGCACGTACGTTCGTACGTCCCGTACGTTCGCGACGTTTTTTTCGTCTTCCATAGCTCAAGAACCAGAAAAGATATCGACTTCAAATAAATTTTGTTCTACAGATAATAATGCAGAAAGGGCTCTTAAGAAAATTGCATGGGTGTTTTTTTTACCATAGCAGTTTAAAAAAAAGGTGAAAATTTTGGTTAACCCTTAATATCTCATTAACCAATAACGCTAGAGACTTGAATTAAATTTTATATTATATATTGTAACGTGATACCAAACAAGTATATTTTTGGAAAAAATCCAATTAACGTTTTTTTTTGTAAATCAAAAAAACTGAAAAAAAAAAATTGTCACCTCGAAAATTTTACGACTAAAATAGGATTTCATCTCCAAAACAATTTTGTGCAACAAACAATAATGTTTTTGACATCTGATAAAGATTTTTAAAAAAATCTAATTGACAGTTTTTTTTACAAAAAACAAAAACCTAAAAAAAAAACAATACTAAAACTTGGTAAAAATTTACTTTCGAATTAAAAAGGTTTTCAAAAATTAAAAATATTGTCTTCAAACTTTTTTATTTCATAGAAAATATTGTTTTCAATATTCAGTATTCTTGATATCTCTCAAATTAATTTCATTCACCCAATTTGTAAAAATTTAAGAAATGCTACTTAAATTGGTAAACATTTGTTTTCGACTAAAAATCTATTTAACAAAACTAGATTTTCAAACTAAACTATTTCTTTATATGAAAAATATTGTTGGTAGGTAATTTTAAAATTTTTAAGAATAACTCAACTGACAACTTTCTTAACCCAACACCAAAACCTACAAACTTTTAAGCAAGACAAATCGACAGACGGGATGGGAAGTTATCAGTGTGGGTCGCATCCCAACCTCTTTTTTTTTGTACCAATTTTTAGTAGTATTTTCGTAGGTTTTTTGTTTTTTGTAAGAAAAATGTCAAAAAATTCTACCACATCAAAAACGTCGTTCTTCATACTATAAAGTTATTATTTTTGTTCGCTCAACATTCGAGCTGGCAAATATTTTTTTTTTATTTTTAAATTGTTTTCATATAAAAAAAAACCATAAGTTGCATATATTGAAACCATTGTTGGTTTGTGAAATATTAAAGATCAAAAACACATAAACATACATTTTTAAAAAAAATTTCAGCACATCTTGACGTTCTTATGTGTAAAAAAATGTTCTTGAATTCAATATCTATGCTAGTTCTTGAAATAATTATAAAAGTATGTTCACACGAACTCACAGATCTCTTTAAGAACCATGGATTTAGGTTCTAGGAACCTTAAAACGTCAAAAACTGTCAACAATTTTAGTTGACAAATAACACCAATTACAATAACTTTATACGTGAAGTTTAAAATCAAGTCTTTTTTCTACAGAATTTAAAAAAAGGATAATTTCAAATATACTTCAGTTTTTTTTTTTTGAAAATTATGTTTTTCTTAAAATAAATACGATACGATTAAAATTAATTGTGATTCAAATTTAAAAGAATCCAAGTATATACAAAAAAGTGTACTATGTGCCACTCACAAAATTGATGAAAGCGGCCTTAAAATTTAATAAAACTAAATCCTAATAGCTCACTCCTAATTTTGAAGGTAATCACCTTTTTTAACTTGCGAAATAAACGAACTATATAGCAAAGTATTATATTCCTAAAAAAATCGAACTCTAGATTTTATTGAAACATGCCATCCATCTATGCGCCTCTACATCTTAAAATATTGGAAATTAAGGTTTTAATCACATTCGCGTTAGTTTTTTTTTTTTTTTTTTGATCAGAAATCGAAAAAATCAATTTTATCAAGAACAGCTCTATAAATTTTTATGAAATTGTATCTAAAAATTGTGTTCCTAACTTGGCTTCTTTCAATATAAAAATATATTTTTAAACTGCTCTTGAAGAGGAGATCCGTTATTCTGTTTTAAAATGTTTCTTAAACAAAATTTAAATTTTTACTTGCGACACATAGGAACTTTATTGCAAATTTGAATTCGTAAAAAACTTCGAACTTGAGATTTAAATCAAACATGACAGTACGATGGTAGAGCCATCAAAAAATTGGGTCCCAGATTACATCCGTCTGTCTGTCTATCCTCGCCCCTACAGCCAAGGTTTAAAGCAGATTCGCGTTAGGCGATTTTTAAATTTTGTGTTGAGGTCAAAAATAACAGTAGTCCCCAAAATTATCTTCTCTAAAAACACATGAACCAATTTTAATAACTTTTATGCACGGGCTTTCAAACTGTCTTTATAATATTTGATGATCAAAAATGCCAACATTTTTAAAATAATATTAATTTTTGTATTCAAAATTCGATATCTCAGAAAGGGGTCAACATTTATTAACGAAAATCAAATGTTAAATGTATGTAAATAAGCACTAAATAACTGCGTACCAAATATATTTTTAAGAAAAAAATTTTAAATTATATGTACAGATATAAAAATTAATTAAAAAAAAAACAGCTCTAACTATTTTCAAAAAAAAACTTAATAAATCAAATTTGTTTTGTTTAAATAATTGGCATTAAAATTTTTAAAGAAAAATTCATTTTGTAGTTACATTTTTAAATCTTAAAATACAGGAATTAATTTTAAACAAATTCTTTGGATACATGAGTAAATTCAATTTTTATTTTAATATTTCAAAAACGGTTTAACTCTTTTTAACGAAATTAAAATTTAAAACTAATATTTGTATTTAACTAACTGCATACAAAAAATATTTCTACAACTTAAAAAAAACACATATAGTTTTAAAATGAATCAAAGAAAAACCAATGATTTAAAAAAAAATATTGTAAATAAAAGTTTTCTTAAGAAATATAATAAAAAAATCTATCCATAGTATAGTAGGATTTTACACGAATAACAAAACAATATCCATAGTATGAATAGCACCGATAAAAGTTAGAGTAGAATCTTACTATGGATGGGTTTTTGACATTTATACGAGTCTCGAATCATGGATCTTATGTGATTTCGTTCTCAAATTTTGGTACGATTGATATTGCATTTGTATCTCGATGGCTGTGTTCGTTGAGTAGTTGTGCATGTGGAATCATGTGTGTTTTCTATTGGGGGAAAAAAATCAATCTATTACTGTTCATATTATTTAGTTTTGTTAGTGAAAATGGACTAACTAGGCTTATTTTGCAAGAGAAAACAATAGAAAAGATATTTTTGTTTTGCTGTGTTTCCGCCAAAGGTTTATCTCAGTTTAGATTTAAAAATTATTAAGTATGACAGCACATTCTAAAATGCAAATGGTGTTTCGATGTTTTCGATGTGTGAAGTGCATGTGAGATAGTTTGATTCGTGTTAAGCAATGAAGAACTGATTAGTTAAGCACCATATAAGAATATGCTAGCTACTCCATGTCCATTTTTTTGTTTGTAATTTTATTAAATCAAAACTATATTTTTTGTACACAAACATGCAAATAAACAGACCATAATGCATTATCTGTTAAACCAACTCCTCCACACAGGTTTTTCTTCTTAAATTTTGACTCGACTTCGATCTCCGATGGGAATCGAGTCAAATCAAGCTCACTTCAACTTGGTTTAGGTATATCAATAATTAAGGCGATCTTCAAGCTCGATTCAACACCACATGTTAATGTAGTAGTCTACGAACAAACCCCCTCCTTGAAGCAATTGTTAAATTAACTTTTTTTATAGAATCCCAATTTTCAGATATTTTCTTACCATTTCTTATTGAAAATTGTCCATTTTATTAGTTTTAGTTAGTTTTTTTGCTAAGTTAATTTTAACATTTGATTTTCACAAAACTTTTTTCTATTTGTGTGTTTTTTTTTATTATTATTCTGACAGATCTTCTTTCAGTTGTACCAATTTTTAAATACAAAAATCTGGCTACTGCGGATCGTTTTGTTGGCAATTTCTCACTGTACTATATATGGAATACCAAAAAACGCACTAAATTGCATTTAAATTTTTGAAGATAAACTTATCTTAAAGGTATATTTTTGAATCTTAAAATGTTGGAACTATTTTTAAACAAACTCTTTTGATAGAGGAGCAAGTTCATCTGTGCAACAAATTTCAAAACTGCTCAGAAAATAAAGAATCGTTGAAACGAAAAATTAAACAAACTAATTTTTATTCTGAGTACCTTGAGATTTTGGAATTTTACGAAAATTTTAAAAAATACTGAAATGAAATATACCACCACAATTATAGCTTTAAGCTGCACTTTGTCATTTCAAAGGAAAATCTTCACTTCAGTTCTGGGTAATATAAATTGTATGTTTAGAAACAGTGAATTTAGGATATTCCAAACTTGAAAATGGCAAAGCGAAACTTTTTTGTGATTAACGATCCCCTGCGCATTATCCGTCGATAAATATACTATTCTAAAAAAAAAAGTTTTGATAGATTAAAAACAAAACAAAAGTATTCCGTCTTTTTTGACTTCAGATTTTTCTTAGAACCGCAGAATAAAGGTATCCTAGGAAATGTATTTTAAAAGACTTACTACCGAGATAAAAGCAAATATAAAGCGTTTTTCAAAAATAATAATAAACTTCGACTTAAAGATTTTTTTTTATTTTTAGGTTTCCTTTAATATAAGCGCCATTTCAATAAATTTTAATATTAAAAACTTAGAAAACTCTTAAAATAATTAAAAATTAAGACAACAGATTTCGTAGTGATTATAATTGTTAGGATACCTTAAAAACAATCCAAATGAATCCGTTTGTGTTGATATCTGAAAATAAACAATAGAAAAAATTTAATTAATATTTTTCCAACAAAAACAATCTCTTTTAAAGTTAAAATATAATACAAATATAAAAAAAGTTGTTGTTGTTTCATTCTAAATTTTCAATTATAAAAATTATTTTCAAATAAAAAACATCTTTCAACTCGACGACCTTTTCGATTCAAATCAAAATTATTACCCTCTCAATTGTTACAGAAACAACTTCAATTCCACCACAAAGACCAAACCACCACCGACCGCATTCACTGTGAAAATCCTTCGTAAATCCTTTTCTGGTTTTACTTAAGTTCCTTTTATATTTATTTACGATTTATAAACATTTTGTGAAAATTCCCTAATTAAATGCAATCCTAAGAAATTTTGTTGTAACTCTTATAGTTGGCTCCTGGAAGAAAGTCTATATATACTCGGAGATAGTATCAAGCTTTCCTCGCGCGAGAACCAAGCAAGAGGATAACCATAACCAAACCAGGAACCTCTTCTTTAAACCGTGATGCGCGGTATAAGGTTGTTATCTGAGTGATTAAACTTAAAAGTTGATGAGCATCCTGATTCTATCATCTCGCTGAATAACAGAGATTTCCTACAACAAGCTCCAACAACCAGTCAAGAGTCTGGGATTCTCTATCGTTGTCGTTGTCGTTGTCCTCATCGTCCTCATCATCGTCGTCCTCATTGTCCTTGTTGCTATTTCGCCCCCCTGTTGATGTTGATGGAGATGTTAGATGGATACAAGGGGCGCGGTTTTGCACTGTAAAATTGAGAAATTATTGTTGCAGTTGCTTGGTTGTTTATCCAAGAGAAAAATCGCTAGAGTGGGTCCTGATGGTGGTTCTGGATTCTGGGTGGGTTGGTAGATGGTTGTTGGCGACTGCCTGACAGGAGTCAGTTGGTCGGGAACCTGCTGCAGTATTCTAACATTGATGTCATCTTTTATGCTGAACTAAGCACACACAAGAGGGGAGAGGATGGGTGGATGGATTTAACAGCACACCAACCCGTTTGGTGCAATTAAAAGTTCATCCATCATCCATCATATTGGGATAGGTTTTTCCAACGACATCTCTAACAACTCACAACTGCCACTAAGAGGATTTCAAGGAGGAAAGTGTGTAGCAACTTTGTCCCTCACTGTCTATTTCAAAGCCTCTATAAGCTAACCAGGGGGATGGATGTCTACGTATCCTCAGCCTCAGTGATATGTACAACAAAACTTAATCTTCAAGTAATTTATGAATGTTACACAAAAATATTGCAGGGTGTTTCATTTACTTTTTCTGAAAGTCAGCGCCCTCTATAACTGATATATCTTTTTTTCTTTGATTATTTTACTAAGTTTTAAAGGTTGGTCAAAATTCAAGACTTTATATGTTAGCTTTTTTGTTAAAAATTGTATGTAATTTATTTGTTTGAGACAAAATGTGTTAATTAACTAATGAACACCCTTTTTTTTAATAAAACACAACAACTACTCTCAAAAGTTGTTTCTGGCTCTTTTACAAAAGTTTTAGACATTGGACCAGGTGGGAATGTAGTTATTGTGTGTTGCTGTTTCTGGATGTTGTGGGGCTTGACTATGGTTGGATGAGAGATCCATCTTGAGACAAGAACAATCTTCAAAGTTAGTCCCTCTCTGTGTGACATTTTCTTTTGTTTTATTCAACTTTACACTGGCACTGATGTTATATGATGCGGTAGAGAAAGCAATTACTTACATTGAACGCTTTTGAGTCGGATGCAGCTGAATATACTTTATACTCGTCGTCCTTAAGGTAGCTCTTAAAACGCTTCTCTCAATGGGAAAGGACATTTTCTATCTACCCACATATATCTATATATACTTATACAAGTATAATTCGGTATATTTTCAATGTCTGATGTTTGTGTGTATAGAAGAAAACTAAAGAACAGAAAAACAAGAGACAAAAACGACAGAGAAAATCCTTCAACTTCTTGTCGATTTAATGGATTCTAAGAAAATTTGCCACTAAAGTTACTGCACAGAAGAAATACACAAACATATTCACACATACTCGTATATATATAAGAAAACAGCAGCAGAAGCAAGAGTACTCTTGTATAATGTGTTTTGCTTTGCGTATAAAGTAAAAAAGGATATTTTGGTTAAGGACATCTTCCAGAAAGGAGAGAAATTAGTTTGAAAACGCTCAAGAAAAGTGCTGTAAATAGACGTTATCTCATATACAATATACATAGGCGTAATGGAAGTTATTTTTCATTAGACAACTTAAGAATTGTTGTGGTTTTTCAACAAAATATTCAAAAACTTAGGCTTAAAAATTTAACTTTTTACTATACAAAACATTTAATAGTATATTTAATGAATCTTAAGGAAAATTTTGAGGAAATCCTTAATTGACTGCAGAAAATTGGACACACAAACTTTTTATCAACAGAGAGAAAACTTTGAAGAAATGTGAGGTTAAGGTTTTCAGGTTTTAAATGTTTGTTTAAATAAGTCAAATGGTCCTTTTTTTAAAGTGAAGCTCTTTTAATTAAAGGAATTTCATGAGGAATTTTTTACTTTGTTTTATGTTAATTTTTTTAACTTAATAATATTAAATTGATACGTTTTTGAAAATCTAACTCTTGCCACATCTTGCCTTTCTTTACACTGATATTACCTATTCAATTTAAATGATTGTAAATGGCTACTAAACCAAAATCATAGAATGATCAAATCCAAAAATTGAAAGATCCACAATAATTGCTTCATTCAATTTGCTACCTTCAAAAAGTTAGAGTAATGAACCGATTTTTCGTGCATAAACCCTTTTCATCGAAATATAATAAGCGAAATTTTTGGATATAATTTATTTTTCGTAAGACTTGAAGCAATTCAATACTGACTTTTGACACAAGTGTTAACCACTATTAAACTTTTTTTTGGCCCTTCGGAGCCCTGAAATCAAACGAAGTACTGCATTGCTAACCGAGGATATATAGGCTGGTTAAATTTAAGGCACGTGTTATCTCACGTGGTGGTGATATCAATAAGCCCTTAAGATCATGAGATTTGAAACTGTTTGACTTCTTTTTTTGTTGTTATTTGAAAGAAAAGGTTAACGTTGATAAGCCAGCAAGATTTAAAGAAAAGAAAATTTTGCACATTAACGGCATAGAACCTCAATTATGCATCATCATCATCGAAAATTTGGACCATCAGATGGAGGTGTGCCGCCGAGGGTGCCGTGACACTTTGGAAAAAATTTAGTTCCATATTTAATTGAACCATACCAAAATTATCATAATAAAAAGAAATGACAAATTTTCCTGAATAGTTTGTGTTTAATAAAATCAACATAGCCCCTTAAATTTTACCATCCTTTAGATCCAACACCTTAGGCAGCTGAGTCATGGGATAAAAACCAACTCTCCCGTTAGGAAATTTTTCGCATCAACTCCCACCGGACAACGCAGTAGTGGAACGCCAGGGCAATAATTATCAGAAACAGGTGGAAAGTGACCTTAGCCAAATAAAATAGTACCACGTTAGTGGAGACATCTAGGGAGAAATTTGTTGGAATTGGATATATGTATATAGTGCACCCAAGAATGTAACACCACCTAATGTTAGTATTAACTACCTCAGATCGAGAACCTATAGAAAACCGTAGTTCAAAAGTTTCGAAAACCCAAAACCTATTTATCGCGTAATTAAATCGAAATGTTTAAAATACAATTTTGATTAAAAGCGTATACGAAACTTACGCTATTTGTTTCACATTGAATTTGTTAGAGTTTTTAATTTTCGAAAATTAAGAATTATTTTGATTTTGGTTCTTCGAGTTTATTGGTTTTCAGGATTTTGGAATTCTTGGGCTTTGGATTTCAAAATTCTATACGACTTTTTAATGATTTTGATATTTCAACGGTAGGCGGCTAGTACTAACCATGGTGATTTTATATTATTGGCAGAGCTGGCATTTTACACGTGTCAATCTCCACTGTCATTTGAAATGTCATAATATTAGATGAATGTTTAATATTCACAATAATTGTGCTCTAAACAATTAAATAACGCGTGAAATGAATCAAACTTAGCCACTTTTTGAGCAAAACGTGATACTTATGGTCGACTGTCTATTGATGTAGTAAGGCCTTGAAATCATCGTGATTCAAGTTTTGTGGAAAATATTGCTGCTATAAGTGCAAGTGTTGCTGATGATCTCAGTTTGTCTATTTCTCAGCATTTCCTGCAGCTGAAAACCTAAAACCATAAACTTACTTTTTGGACCGCTACTGAAGACCATGACATGAACGATATGTGAATTGAAATTCATTTGTTCACAGATTGTTATTATTCAATACGAATCAAAAGCTAAGGATCAATTTAACCAGAACTTGTTAAAATCATGGTGCAAAATAAACCAATTGAAATATTTCTGCGTGTTTAAGATCTTTCCAGTAATAGGTTTGATTTTGGATAGATCAATAATTCGGTAGTTTTTAGCTTTAAAGCTCTCGTCTTTCAACATTTGGCAAGTTAGAACTACACTATTTCTAAAAATGCAGTGTTTAATACTTCAACTACCAATTGAAATTTTTAGAATTCACTAAACAACCAGCGAAATAATCACAAATTTCCACAAAAATAAAGTTTTCTAACAGTGTGGATCTTGTGCTTAACCACTTTTAGATATACTAATACACCAATGCTCTATAAACGATTTACGAACTTCAAGACGGAATTGGTGAATTTTTCGGGAAAATGTGCGATTTGGTAGTGGAAAGTTCTATTAAAACGATAAGGCACTGCAACTACAGCAGTAGCGGACATTTGGTTGATAAAGTTTTAGGTTTTAGTTGTACATTTATTTCTCTTAGAAAATTTATAATTCTTTGAATATCAATATGAATCCTCTTATTGGAAAGTCATATTTAATCCGTAATCAAAAGCTGGAAATAATGAAATGGACATTAATAGCTGAAAATAAATTGTGATATCTGTTGACGAAAATCCATTAAAAATTTAAAAATAAACATCATCAGTAGACTAATGGCCTTATAAGAAAAATCACCATCAGCTTGTTAACAACTTTCAACATCATTACATTCGAAGGAATTATTATTTATTTTTGTCTTATTTTTTTTCTTCATTTAATGTCTCGTTTCTTTATATTTACTTTAAATCAATCTACTGACATGTTTGCGAATCATATCCATCACATACTTATCATCCTTTCTCCATTTGCTAAAGTGTCAAACATGAAACAAAAAATTACACCATATCGGCATCAGGTCGTCAATCTTATTTCACATCATCTACCTTACCATAGCTCCTGGTCTTGCTCTTGGCCCCCAAACCAATATTTGTAATAATATCAACAACAGCACACAAACAAAACTCCATCAGATATAAATTTTCAAACCTACGAATACCAAGGAAATAAAATTATTTCAAAGAAATCAGCTGAGCACACGAAAAAATAAAGTAATGGTTAAAGAAAGCCTTATTTTGCGCCCCCAAGTAGCAACGCACAAAGTGACAAAATTGCCATGATATGTAATTGACATCAAGGCACAAAAAATGGAAGAGTCCTGGAAAAAAGCACATAAATATCCTGAACACATCGCCTTGGCACATATCACGATAACATGACACCATCAATGATGACAACAACAACAAAATGCGCCAAAGGAAGCGAAGCTGCAAAAAAACAGCAACAACAACAAAAAAGGAGCAAAATAATCAAAAAACAATAAATTCTTCCGCCGCCACTTTGCCACCAAGCAGCGCCACTCAGGTCCTGGGGATTGAGTTTGCCATTTTGTTCTAATTTTTTCTTTTAGCTGTCGTTTTGTTCGTTATTTTCAGCCGCTGCTACTGCCGCCACCATTTATGTTTTCTTGCCGCTTCTCTGTTTTGTTTTAATTTTTTCTATTCCTCTGTTCTCCATCTTGAAGGTGTGTACGAAAAGCGACGTAAAGGACATACAAAGAAATCCTTGTTTACTTTAAGCTAACATAACATCGCACAAAATGACAAAGTATCAAATGATGCCATTGACATATCCCACTTCTGAATGTGTAGGAAGGTTGGGTGACTTTGTATGTGAGTTCCAGGAAGAGCAATTTCGACAAATCCCGCTAGCTTAAAGCCATATACTACCTATAATATTATTTGGCGTAGGTATAGAGTTACAAAAAATACAGGTGGAGTGAAATAATCAACAAATAACAGTTATTTTTTTTTTCATTTTTGGTCGTTTGTGATCTTTGACTGCGCTGTATACCGCTGGGTTAAGGATTTAGAATTTTGTTTATGTTACTTTGTGCTGTTGTATAAGTAAGGTACCTAGGTATTATACCGCACCCTTAAATTTATGTATATTGACATCAGCGAAATGAAAAGATTTTTCGGTTGGTTGTTGTGGTTTCATTTCACTTAATGGATTCACTCAGTTACTATACGCACCGCACTGGAAAATTGTATTTTTTATTTTGTTTTGTTTTTATTTGGAGATATTTTTTCTACGATAAGTAAAATATTTTTATATAATAAGGGTTATTTTTTTTTTTTACTTTGAAGTAACCAACACAATTTTGAAGGAGTAAATTGAAGAAAAACAATAATTTTGGGTTTAAGTTTACACAGCTCGAAGAAAATCGAGGAATATATTGTTGAAGAAATAACAACGTAACAAAACAGTAGACGTTAATATGGACATGAAATAATCCTACAAGGCATAACATATTTTAAGATTAGCAAAAATCGGCTTAAGAGCATCTTTTTAACCAATTTCTTATAAAACAATTTACTTTATAGAAATTTGTTTAGGTCAGGAACTCAGATAATTGAAACAAAGTTTTTGTCATACAATTTGTTCAAATAACTCTTTTTAAGTGCAATGAATACCTACGCTTTTGGTCAAATTTTATATTTTTCTATGAAAAGTGAAATCGACTTAATTATTCAATATTTCTAGCAACTGAATATAATTCTTAAATTTTCTTTAATTAATTTTTCCTGTTTTTACAGGACTTCAATAATTAGAATTTTTTACATCTATACAAAATTCAACGAAAAATTGAAACAATTCTTTTGTTTTACTTTATTAATGATTTAAACGTTTTGAGAAAAGGAGTTTTAATGATTTTAACTTATTCGTGAAAAGTATGAAAAAAAAAATGAAAGATAAAGGCTTTTTCAATCAAAGCTTTTATTTTAAACTTGACCATTAACGAAAATCTTTGTAATTCAATGCAAATTACTTAAAAACTTGGCAGTCACAGTTCAAACAACTAAAGCAGTTTCAATTAGTCATGAAAATTATTTTCGAATAGTGAAACTAGTGAGCTTTTCGGACAAGTAAGTGTTTTGAAGAATTGGAAATTTTTGCTGTAGCCCGTTATGCTACCAAACTCACGTTTCTCAATCACTCGTTGATTCTTGGAACTAGGCATTCAGCAAACGTAATTTTTAAAAGCTCTGGTCACTCAAAAACTCAAGTAGTTTGATCACCAAAAGCATCGTTTCTTCCCTGATTGCGTTTTAAAAAGTTCATACAAATTATGTCCCTTTTTCGTTCGGAGACTTCGTTAATCGGCTTGGCAGCCGTTTGGTGCACTCTTTCGGTGAATGGATTGCTCCATCGAGCTATTGTTATTGTTTGGTCGGGACTGGAAGTTATTGTTGTGGACACCCTCAGACTTGTATTCTTTAGAGCCACGTGGTATACAAAGTCTATCCTAATGCTCCACTATTGGTTCAAGATACTTAAAGTTACTAGTCATGAACAACTCAATGAAAAGGATATGGCGCTGCAGAGGCTATTAGATGATATCGTTCTTCGTCGTTAACGGCATACATTCCGCTTTGTAATGAAATTAACATTAAATTAATTTTAAAATCTGCTAGTTTATTTTAATTTTAAAATAAAACTTCTTATTATAAAAATCTTGCCTAACTTAGTATAAAATACGGGAAACTTTTCAATCAAGCTACAGCTATACAGGAACAAAGAAAATCTAAACTGTCTTCCTGGCAATTTTTTGTCGTACAATAGTAGAAACGTCCGAAGCTTCTAGGCTTCTTTCAACTAGTCCAGTGATATCCAGCTTTCTGAAAAAATGCTGATGGCTCCTGGACAAGAATTGATTAACTTGCCATTGGATACTTACTTTTTTTGATAACTCCCAAATTATAACTAGTTTCAATCACGTTCTAATATCGTATCATACCACAAGGTCTAGTTACAAAAAACAAGATACGATGGGTTCTCAACAACTTCAAACCATATAAGTCTTGAGGACCAGACGAACTTGAGAAAGCTTAAGCTATAATAACACCTATTTTTCAGATATTTTTCACTAACTGCCTTAATCAGCAGAAAATGCTGACTAGCAGAATAATTAACTCCAAACTAGGGGCCTCTTCTGTCAGAAGTGTTTTCAGCATACCAACACCTCAAAGCGGTTAGATGTCTCCTCTCATTAATATATGGGTCTCATTTATGACGAAAAACTTAATTTTTTGAAACTTATTATACAAGAAAGAGCCAAAAAAGTTACTGTAGCTTTCTTTTTGTGCAAAAAGCCCTTCGTAATAAATCGGGCTTTATAGCATTAGACAAAGGTGTAAGCTTGTACAAACTATATGTTACAAATTATAAGCAAAGTCCAACGTTAAACAAAAATTGAGTCTCTTATCCCGTCTTCTCAATCACTTTAACGTGTTCTAGGCAGAACTTCTGGCGATAAAAGAAATCTTGTCCTGTCTTAAAGATAACGTAATATCAACATCTGATATCTGCTTCTTAGCTTTTTCTAAGAAAGTATAAAGAAAACCAACACAAGGTAAAATAACATCAAACACAATAACAAGGTAACGAAAAATATCAGGTCTAGCCTAGATTTAAAGCGCTTTAAGTGCTTGATATTTCTGAGCAGATTGAAGTCGATAATTGCTGTCACAATCTTAGAATACCCTTAATAATTCAGCATAGTTTGCGCAATAAGGAATAAGAGATAGACTTTGAAAGTGAGATAGAATTTGTGGACATTACAATGAGTAGCAAATATTAAGCCGGGTAAAGCATGCCACATTCGTGAAGTGCGGTACTTGACAGTTCTTCAGAAATTCGGCTAAAGGAAATGATAATAAGCGATTGTAAAGAACAGGTATTAATGTTGAATTGTTCTTCAAAAATTTGTATTTTTTTTTAATAAAACTTAAAATTTTGTTTTATTATACTAAAATAAATCATCCAACTGTCTCACCCATGTACTTAAGTAGACGTCATTAAAAAATGTTTTGCCATTAAGAAAACAATAAAGAAAAAAAAAACCCTCCTACCACTTCAAGATGAAATTTATTTTATTTTCCAAAGAAAGAAAAGAACATTCAAAACTTCAAAAACCTTCCCCATGGAAATGCTTCGCTCTTTTCCTTAATTTATCGCATCACGCACGTTTATATACAAAGATATAATACACCTTCCTCTCCTTTTATAAGCGCGATATTGTGCACATTTCATTTGCTAATTTTTATTTCAAAAGAAATAAAAGTATAACAAAAATACGCACCAAAAGGACGTGTTAATGTGTGTTTGACGTTTTGGCCACCCGAACAAAATATCAACAACAACAACAAAAAGTCCAATGACAAAAAGTACATAAATAAATCCCCTGTTACCGAGACCATTTTTTTATTGCCTTTTTGTCCTCGCAAGCCTCCATTCCCTTCCCCGTCAGAAACATAAAAATTCTCCAACGATAAAGGACTCTAAATTGTAATTTTCTTAATTGCACTTCTATATAAAAACTTTATATAACCGCACATAGTGAGAACAACAAAACACAAAATAAAAAAGGACTCTTAAAAAAATCCTTTTAATTTGCAACTATACCAAAAACAAAAAAACACACACAGAAACTCTGCCTTTGAAGTGGAAAATGCTTTTGAATATCAAAATAAAATTAGAAAATAACAACAATATAAAACGGAAAAAAAAAATCAATCCGCACAAAAGCGACAATTGAATACGAAATTGGCTAAAATCCTGTGTCACCACTGTGCTCCTAGAAAATCCTCTTGCTAAACGAATTGCAAATTGAATCAACCAATCTTATTCTATATTAAAAACAAAATAAAATTAAAACGACAAATATAAAAATAAAAACAGGACTTTGGACTATTTCGCCACTCGACCCTCTCATCTCTCATCTATTGTCTGTAAAAAGGACATAAAAATCAACAGCAACAACATCAAATAAATCCGAATTAAAATTTAAAACAAAAAGTCCTGCTTTTGTTGTCGAATCGAAACTGCTGCTGATGGTGTTGCTGCTACAAAAGCCAGAGAGAGTCCCTTTTGCTTGCGAAATACGAAACCGAGCTGGGGCTATTGGAAATCCAATACAAACTAATTTGAGTTTTCAATTTCATTATCCTATGTCTGTGCATTATCCTGCTTGCATTGTTTTGTTGTTTGTGCGAGTTTTCATTTCGCATTCGCACAAAAGTATCAACAAATTACCAAATTTCACTGCGATTTCCTTCAGGACTTAATTCTACCCCAACATCATCATCAGACACCCTTCGGACTTCGGACTTCCAGGATCCAGAGCACAAACAAAAGCCAAGGGCCAAGGATTTTCTGCCAAAAATTTACCTAACGTGAGTGAAAATTTTCACCAAATGATTTTCTAATGTCGCGGTCACAAATATGTGTGAGCAAAATACAATTTTTCGTTGGTTTTTGGTTTTAGTGTTTTGCCAGTTTTATTTGCAAATGAGCGAGGTTGGTTGGGTTGATGGGTTAAGAGTTGGGTATACAAAAGTCCTGAGTGCAAGGACCAACAACCGGAAAAAAAACAACAAACAACATAAATGCCAACGTGCCCCAGAATCATTTAGGCAGTTTATTTAGTTTTGATTTTTTTTGGTGTTAAAGTTGTTTGTATTTATTTTTTAAGTCAAAAAGGACTCTCCACTCTTCCGACACTCAGAAGAGAATATTTTTGCGGTGGGGTTGGGGGTAGCTGTTCTAGTTTTTGATTTTATCATATTGTTTTGTTTCTTTGGAAAAAAAAAAAAACAAACCAAACCAACAGCAAGCAGTCTTCTTCCTTCTCGTTGTCCGCCCAGGCCCGCAACTGCCACGAAAGCTGACCGCATGCAATTTTCATCTCCGCATTTGAATTGAGTTTTCATGACGGTAACTATGGTCGCTTTAGCTTCCGGAGATGAGAATATTTTCGAATACAGTTCGTGGTTCACGCCATATACTATACATAGATGGTATATTCTGAAAGTGATGCTATTTAGAAAACGAACGGTTTTTGTGGCGATAGCATTTTAATATGCCAGTTCAAATCATAGCCCCTATAGCTTTGCCTTATATTATGTTTGTAAATAGACAGAGAGAGAGAGAGAGGAAGGAAGATTTATAAAATGCATTGCATACATACATAGGTATCCATCCCATCGAAAAAGGAGTTTTTTGATGGTTTATATTTCCACCAAAAATATTTTTCTAAAAATATGCCCGAAAGCGGATTTGGTTCGGTTAAAACCCAGATTGGCTAAAATAAATAAGTTTTTGTTTTGTGCAAATCGAGTGAGTGACGTTTGGATCAAAGGCTTTATTGTGATATTCAGGATTTTTCGATAGCTTATACTTTTTACGAGTATCTGTGTTTAAAAGTATTGGCCTTGAACTTTTAACCTAGTTAAATTTTAAAGAATGAAACAAGCTGTTATTTAAAACTCGGAATAGAGCTGCGCTTAAGAATTAAGTCTTGGGTTAATTATTGTTTTGAAAACTCATCTTTGTCTGTTCACTATTTTCATAAATGAATAAAAGATGACACGTTTCAAATACCACATAGCTTAACAATTTTTGAGCATATCATTCATTGTATACTGTGAATGACATTTAAAATCCTATTTATATTTTACCTAAGATTAAGCAATACAAAAAGGACAACGACAGAGATCTCATTGAGATTTTTCAAAAATGAATAAAATTGACCAATTTTGCCATGGATGTCAAAATGGTAACAAAAACAACAATTTCTGATATCAAGAATGAACAATCAAACATCTATGAAATGGTAAACCATTCACTATAAGTCAATTGTTAGGTTTTGCCAACCCATGAAATGTGACAGTTAAGGTTAAGGTATATATACTTCGGACCTTGATAGTGCCTGCATACATTAATGGACTTGAATCTTGAATAAAAATATACAGCGCTACATTTCAAACAAATTTTTTTTAAGGACTTAATAATTTAATAGTTATCAATTTACTAAGGGAGTCTAAAATTTTAAACCTTTCTTTTTGTTTTGCTAGTAAATTGCGAACTACTTTTTATTAATAAACGAGCATTTAAACATGTCTAAACAGTGACAGTTCGTAAAAACAAACAAAGCAAATACGTTTAAAAGGACCTATTAAATAAAGTTCCCAACTGTTGACTGGACCATTCCATCCACTGCTCTTATAAGAATAATTGTACAGATGTCGTATGAATTTAGCAAATTAGTTAAAGTCAAAATGGCCACTTTGACATAATTTAAGCTTTAACAAAAGATAGTAAGATGTTAAAATCGTTTAAAATTACGGACATCATTTTTTAAGCTTAATATATTGCTAAAAATGGTTAAATGATTTTTAATAATACCTACTAGTTACCTACAAAATCAAAAATCTGCACGAATCTCATTACTTATTCAAAATCTCTTGAATAGTTTAATTTTTGGCAGACCATATTTTATTTTTATTATGGTGTTTTTCTAATTTTGTTAACATTCAATTTCTTTAAGTTCCGATTGTTGTTTAAAGGAATACAAATTTAGAAACTGACCAGTTGATTATTGATTTCAAATTTCGGAAAATAGTCGTTTCATTGAAAGCTTTTAATTTCTACTCCCACCAGTCAGTTTTATTTCCAATAATCAACTCTAACCTAAAATACTTGATTCTAATCAAAAAAACGCTTGGTTCCAATCAAGAAATATTTATCCAATGACAGAAATTTTCAATGAAAGCTTTGACCAACCTGTCAAAGTTCTAATGAATGATCTCAATGATGAAAATCAATGATAACTTTAAATAGCACCTTTATGAACTGGACCGAAAGAGATTATATTTTGTTTCAATTTCTCTTCGTTCCCCTGCTGTCAATTTTCATTCATGAGAAAGAAATTTTAATTTTAAATTCAGCCACATTGTTTCAACTTTTCACCGATCAGACACAATCTCATGATTTTGAAAAATTGTTTCCAATGTAAGCAAAGTGATATTGTGTGTATACAATTTTCTATTTTTAGTGGGCCTCAACTTTTAGCTGTCAAATAATTTTGTTTCTAAAACTTTTACAAAAATGGTCATAATTCTACATGTTCCAAATAGCATAGAGATTTTTAGTAAGAGAACTCGTTTTAACTAGCCCATTATTGGTGCCGCTGTCACTGATGAATTTGTCATATTTTGACATCTGACAGAAAAAAAAAATGTTAACTAATGGGTTTGGGAGGGTGATACGTACAAAGAATGTATATCTTTATATAGAATGATTTTGTTCACAACTCTCAGTCCCTTTTCAAAGCTTGTTGATCCCGCTATGAACACTCAAAAGATGCAGAATGCAGAATTCAGAAATGTAGAAATAAGCAGGTACATATTATATGTATGGTGAAACTCGAAATTGGGTTAGAATACATCAGTGGTAACTCTTTTTTACTTCTTATAAAATAATTGAACTTTTTGATTGTACAATACTGCAACCCTTAACGAGAGTGTAACAAAATAATTTAAAAAACCTAGCAAATATTTATATGATGCTATAATAAAGATAAGCATGCTCGTCTGCACTATATTTTTGACTTCTTCTGAATTTCTTGAATATTCTTTAGTGCAGAAATGAATATCTTCTGCATTTTGATCTTTTCTCTTTATCTGTCAAACATTCATTTTATATGTAGCATCTCTTTCTTTTGCAGAAATCAAGTGCAGATACATGTAAATCAACCATAATAGAACTCTAAAGCTCTGAACACACTGAATAGAAAATGAAACACAATTTTGTGCTTGACAATTCAGGTGTTGTCCAAACACAAGAAAGGAGAACGCTCAAAGTATGTTGTTTCTTTAGTAACTTCACCTTTTTTTCTGAGAGATAAAGTCAGTGTTATGACTCCATAAACGATTCAAGATCTTTAATATGGAATTCGTATAAGAAAACGTTCTGCCTAAAAAGTTATCATCGAAATTTTCTTTCATCTTTACAATGAACTAAATGTCCATTGATTTATCTAAAAAAAATAATGTTTTTTATTCTGAAATAAATCTTACAACATAAAATTTGTAAATGTTCTCGAGTTGTTTAAGGCTTTTTGTTGTAGATTTACTCAAACAGACTTTTTCGAACGCTATGTTTTAAATTCCATTATTATGCAGAAAACCTAGTTATTTTTTTACAACGAGGAACTCCTAACAGCTCCAGTTTTGACATCCGATTTTTATATTTGTTTTGTTTGATTGAATGTCCTAAAAGTTACTTGCTATTAAGTTACATTCATTCGTATTCCATTTTTATAATAATCAAAAAAGGTAGTCAATTTAGAAAATGATTGGTATCATTGGAAATGGAAATAATTTGACAGTTAATTGTCAAACGCTCCATTATTATTCACCTCACCTACTTAACCAACAACCGGTATCTACATAAAGAAACAGGAGAATAAGAATGAGTGCGTTGAACTATAAAAAGCAAAACAAAATGGTGTTTGAGTATGTTCATATGTCATAGGATTCTAAAGCGGCCCCTACACACAACACTTCTTTCGATGTTCTCAAATGTGTCATGTGTGCATCGTATCCGATACGATTTTAGTAAAGTCAAAAGATTTTAATTTTGTGTGTTTATGTGTTATGTGTATGCACATTCATATAAAATATCAGTTCTAACCGAAACGTAGAATCGAAAGCATGATCGCGAAAAAATGGCAATTCATGATTGTAGAGGGACTTACTTAAACTCTGGCAGGTAAAATCTAAAGATTATAAAAACAGGGGTAAAAAATACAAGGCATGGTAATCTTTTAAAAAAAAATGTATCAGGAGAACGAAAGCGATGTAACAATTGCTGTAGCAAAAATAAAAATAGTCTATATGTTTTCTTAATACCTTCGTGAATATCAAAAAAATTTACAAAAGTGAGCGTTGGGGGTCAGATGTCAACTTTGTATATGAAATCTTTAGTACGGTGTCATGACACCGATGCACATACTTGTGTAGTTTGTATGGGCCGCTTAAGACTCAGATTATGAGTCCGCGTTGCACTGACTCATACATCAATACGCCTTAACAATACTGTAGTAACATATTTTAATGCATCTCAATTTAAAAAAAAAAATTAAAGTTATAAAGGTATAACATTTGTCCTTACATTCATCCTTTGTCCTCGGATATCCTTTATTTCAATTTTTTCTCAAAGGCAGGTACGCTTCTATTACTTTCTATTATACTAAGTTTCTTTGAGGTTAAACAGTTTTTATTTTTAGTAAAACATTACTTAACAATTAACAATAAAGACAAGAAGTCAAAGGGTTTCAGTTCTACATTCATTTTAAGCAAGAAAGCACACGTAGGTTATTTGAAGATGAATCGACTTTCACTCGCATGCAAATTGCTGTTTGCCTAGATTCAGTGAGCTTAAACACATCATTTCATCCAGATAAATAGAAGAACTGCATCTTATATTGTCTAAGATATGATTTTGTATACACAACAGACATAAAAGAGTAGAATTCATATCCTGCGGAAGTGTTTTCTTGATTGAGATGAAATTTTCAAACATAAAAGGATCTTAATATTCGAGCGTGTTCTTTAGGAAAATAGAAGAGGGTTATAAACATTGTCTTTACTCTTAGGTACCTACTTCTTTCTTTCATATCACACTGTTACTGATGTCAATTTTAACTCTGCATATTATAGGATCCTTCATACGAATACAGATATGAATTCATCCTACTTATTTAATCATATTTTCCATTTTTTTTTAATTTTTTCTTATTTGCAATGAAACACGAGTTTGCACCAGTTGATATGAACTCGAACATACATAAAGGATATCTTTATTACACACGACTTGACACGGGATGTACGTATCTTCCTAGTTCCCTAGACCGAAGACCCAACGTATGTACAGTACATAGCTTCAAAATTGTCGTCCTTGTAATAGGAAAATGATGAACGATGAAAGATATACGATTCCTTTATAATTTTTTTCTTCTTCATGCTTTTCCAAGAAGAATAATAGAAGCATTTATAACTTCAAGGATATTTTCTTCGTTTGTATTTTTGTAGGTACCTAGGTACTTACTTCTGCTCAAAGTAAAACATCTTAGATCTCTGACTACCAAGACCAACAGAGAGATATAATATTACATCTCACTCAATAATATGATGAATAAATCGTCTATAAGTAAAGTGCAACATTACCCTTTTTTTACGCATCTTTATAAATTCAAAGGACTTTCTTTCTGTGTTTTAAAATCCCATAAAAGGATCGCACATCATTGAAGTTGAAAGAATAGAAGAAGTATCTATTTATATTGGTTATTTTTGCTGAACACCATCTTCGTGTCTTGTATTATATACTTTTAGAATGGATGGAGCTTATGTGATTGGAAAATAAGACGATGATGGAAAAAAATAAAGGAATAAGAAAGAAAAAGAAGAATTACCTATGCTTTCCAAAGAAGGAAAATAATCTGGTTGTGTTGAATTTTTTGTTCTAGGTATATCAGCTGTGCTACTGGGGGGAAAGTAGGGTTATAGAAAGGAAATTGCAAGGCTATTTCATAGAATTTGTGCAGAAGTAGAAAGAAGCTTATTGCAGTTTAAGACAGGTAATCCAAAAAATGTAAGAAAAAGACTTGAACTTGTGCGCACAAATTGTTTATATTTCTTTGAAACAGAGCAATGGCAGAAACGCCTGGTTTGAGTTTAAGAACAATGTGATTGTAGTAAGCCTTGTCATTTGATGACTAATAAGGTAAAGTGGTTTAGAACATACCTAGTTGGTATTACTTTACAATTAAAAGCTTATGTTATTTTTCTTAAACGTTAACGTAATTGAGCCTTATGTGGATTACAAGAAGACAATTAGGAAACAATTATTTGTATGTTTTCTTTTATGGGATTTTAAAGCCTTGTTCAAGTGATTAGACAATTAGCAAGAATTCAACTAAAGTTGTTTATACAAGCGGGTCACTTTGGAGGAATTTGTATTTATTATATTTTTCAAGACATTAATTTGGACTTATTTGACAGTAAAGTACCAGACCTTACCATTAGGCAAGAAAAGCATCGGTCTCCTGAAATAAAGATGATACGAAAATTAATTCATTCTTTTCGTGTTATAGTCTTCGCACAAAAATAGCTTTTATTTTTAATTTAGTGTTGAAATTGTTTATTTAATTATTTTTGAAAATATTGAAAAATTATTTTCATGAAATCCCAACATATTTCAGATGTAAATAATTCTCCGGAAGAGACATAAGGCTTCTAAATGACAGATGAGAGTTTTCCAATAGAAGGTTTCATTTCAATATTTAATAAAAATGAGTATTTTTAGGATAAAACTTAATTGATATTTATTTTATTGTAAAGAAAAAAGTATGCCATTAACAAATCAATAATAGAAAATGATATCAATCAAACTACCGCTAGAGCTACGATTGCAGCAACATATTCTTTCCATTATCAATTTTCATATTTGCTGGTGTTTGTGCCCCATAACTTCACGAATACCATCTTTAAGGTCCGGAACTGATGTAGAGTATTGAAATTGGTCTTATCTTTCACTTCAAAAAAATATAAAGGTGTTAAATCGAAAGATTTGTATGGATAATTGTGATCAAATTTTCTAGAAATTACACGTTGAGGGGAATTTTTTTAAACAGTGGCACGTTGACGATAAAGAATCTTTTTTACAAAATTGTTTTTATTTTACGTGCCTCGAATATGTTGAAAACATGTACTTTATCACTGAAAATGATGATATAGCGATTATACGAAGTTGCTTCTTTTTTTCATGGATTTACTTAAGCTCTTGGGTAAGGTAAGTTTTCATACATACATATTATTGTTTAATGTCAATTTTGGAATGTTTTATTCAAAAATTGGAATCGAATTCGATAGAACTAAGTTTTAAGCAGTACTATAAACTACAGTAATAATATTGTGAGTTGTTTCACGGCTTAATTTCTTGACATCACTCAATTTTACGTATAGCTCAAATGTTTCCAACAGTTTAACTATTGCCGACAAAGAAGGTGGTCCACGATGACACTCTATTAAACTGTTATTTGAATGGGCTCTAGCGTTTAACCGTAATACTCGTATTTCTAAAAATGCCAATTAGTTTATCCTTAACCCTTACTTCGGTAGAACTTGAAGTACAGATATCCGTTTTTAGCCGTACTACACGAATGTCGAACTACCAATCAAAATCTGTCTTTCCCATTCATATTAAAGTTCCATTGAGTGTGTCTTAATTATATATGAAACAATTGGATTAACAGTATTTCAAAAATCCAAATTCATAAAAGTTTTGTCCTTAAAATGTATGTTTTTATTGTTTTTAAATAGATTTTGTGTGCTTTTTAGTTATTGTGAGAGCGAAAACGCAATTGTTAGACTTACAATTATGTTGTGTCCTTAAGAATAAATTTATTTTCTTTCTAGAAAATCACCTTAAAACCCGAAGCTCAAGATTTATTAAAATCTCTTCAGTGGTTTTTGTCGAGACAAACGAAATTGTAGGATTCAATTTTTACCTTCTCTATCATCTTTTTCTTACGACTGATTAAAATCTCGAGTTCAATTTTTAATGAATCCCCAAAGTACTTTCTTTTTCCACTAACATTTTCTTTTTAAATATTAAAAAAACTTTGGTTAGCTTAAAACAACGAATCTTCGAACATATAGCACTCCAGCACAACTTTCTCTTCTATTCTTCTTCTAGGTTTTTGTTAATTTTCCTTTTCTTTTGTCTTTTTTAAATTCATTGTTTTAATTCATTGAACTTATATTATATAGGATTATCATAATTTCTATGATAACAAAAAAGAAAAACTTTATACAAAAAAAGATACTATAAGAATACGTAAAGAAGATTCATAATTCTTAAGTTCATAAACCTTAACCCAACACACCATCATGTTCACTAGACAAAGACGGTTATAAAGGATAAAGGATATACCTTCATTGAAGTACTTTTCACCCACTTAAACGCAAAAAATTTCAAACCCACCATCAATGTGTCTCTATTCAATAATGATCCTTGTTTTCATTTCTTTTCACTTTTTTCTTTCTTCTTTATTTTAAGGTGTTGAATATAAGAACAAAACAAAAATAAATATTTTCCTCAAAATAAAAAGAAATAAAAAAAATCGTAATGAAAAATGCAAGGATAACAATCAAGTGAGCCCCTTCCCTTCTAAAGTACAACAATTGGTCCTTGAGCGTCTCAAACTCCTGTATAAACAAAAACCTCACTTTAGGAGCTAATTCCTCTCTCTCTTCTTCATCTTGATTTCTTTTTTTAGGATTATTCTTCTTTTATTTTGTTTCCTAAGAACAAACAATTCACTTGCTCAATAAAGAAAATTATTAAAAGATTTCCGTTTACTCATTTTTCCAACATGGCTTACAAGATGAAGAGACGAACAAAAATACAACAAAAAAGCAAAAGCTAAAACAGCAGCAGTTAGATCTCGAATCAACGTCGAAGACTTGAAGAAATAACGCCCATACTTCTACATAAAACTGATTCGCAATAATCAAAGGTAAAGGACACTCTTTGCACATTCATAAAGGTCAAGTAAGTTTTCGTACAAATAAAACTGATATTAAAAATCTAGAAACTAAAATATTAAATTTATTGAGCTTGAAAGGTATCAGTTGCATTTTTCTAGTCTAAAGCCAAAATATTGGTGGTTTATTTCCAACATAAGAAAAGTGTTTGTTTTGAGAATTACCTTGATTTACTTACATAATTTATTTCCTTGAATTTATTTTTAAATTTGATGTACTGAAATAGGGTTTGTTCCTTCTAAATCTAAGAACCATTTATCCAGTTCAACAGGAACTTACAACCCCCTTGGATCATTAAATGTTTCCTCTTTTTAATTTCTTACAAGACGGACAATAAAAAGGATAAGAGAGAAAAAGGATAATGGAAGGACGATTTTAATTGTTCTTTACTTTAACCTGTAAAGCCAAAAGTTATGGCTGCAAAACTGGGGTAGTTTAAATTACACTACTTCACTTCATCATCGTCATCATCAGCTTTATCATTTTCAAGATAAATTTTAAAGAGGAAAAGGAAGGTAATAAACAGCAGAAGCTTTCTTGACCTTTTTTATCGAAATTAATTTTCATTCGATAGGTTTTGTTTTTTGTTTATATTATTGTTATCCTTTTTATATATATGACAAAAAAGAGTTAAAAAGCAATTAAGTACACGACTGATGAGTGGCATGTTTTTGTACTTACTTTTTTGCTTATGGCAGGAAGTTATGAAAATAAAATCTTTCATTACAAACAAAGACCTTGCTTGAGAAAGTTAATTGGGTGAAAACTATCAAACCTATAAAATGCTTTAAAAAACAAAGAAAGCATTAATTTTCTATGCTCTAAAATGCGTTTATTGAATAAATCTGTTTTTTGAAAAATTATTTTGCCATTGACAGCTGTCTTTCAGTTTTCGATATCTTGACAGAAAGTCAGTATCATACCACCACGGATCAAAATAAGTCACTTTATGTTTGAATAATGTTGGAAAATATTGAACACTAATTTGAAACGTGAGTAGACCAAACAAGGTTTAAAAAGAGGTTATGGCCGATATGATTCTTCCACTACAACTTCATGTTCATGAAACTTGTATGATAAACAGTCATAGTCCTCGAGAATGTGACTACTGTAGCCGAGAGTGTGAGGCTCAGTTTTTACTACAGTTTTAGGAGAATTCTACACAATGATAACGGATTATACACTTACAAGCAGCAATTAGCTCAGCAAATTGAAGGTATGACCATTAGCTGAGTTATCACTTTTCAGCTGGAATTGGATCATACATTTTGGACGAACAAGCATATTTTTTGACGAGATGTATTTTCATATCAATAAACAAAATTTGTAAAATTTAGAACTAGAAAAACCTAAACTATATTTTCCAAAAAGTTCTGTGCTGAGTTGTGGCATCATTAGACCAGTTTTTTCAAAGTTTCGTTCAACGATTTCAACGAAAGTTGCAGAGCCATGTTTTTTACTAAAATAGAAGACATCCATTTTGGTTACTTGTGGTTTATGCAAAAGTGTCCAAATTCTCAAAACGTATTATCAACCGTCTTGAAGTAATTTAGTCTCAGCCACTTAAGCAACGTTGTATCCAATAATTAATTAGAATGTGTGCCATAATACAGGTTCATACATTTCAGGGTTTGAAATTGGTAGCGATGGTATTTGACACCTTTCAAACTCACTTGAAGTATCTTAGCACTACTTAAACGTTTGCCAAATAATATAGTTGATTGTTGTAACCTCACGCAAGCAATCGATAAAATTGTGAAGAATTTTGAATAAAGTGGAATCGTTACTGATGTCGCAATGTATGAATGTATCAATTTCATGACATTCATAGCTATTGAATGCCATAGAGCCCAAAACAGTCTTATTGACATTTTGTTATTGTATACGATTAAGCCAATATCACCGAAACATTGATTGTTGAAACTTTTTTGGGTTTTATGACACTCCAAATATCTTGCTTAAAAGTTTGTCTATATGTATCAATTTTTACCAAATTTACGTACTATTTTTTGTAGATTTAATTTTTTGTTTTTTTGAAAAGCTACTTAAGTCGAAAGTAAATTTTTACGAAGTTTTGGTATTGTTTTTTTTTTAGGTTTTTATTTTTTGTAAAACAAAAACTGTCGATTCGATTTTTCTCAAAATTTTACCGAATGTTGGAAACAATGTTTCTTATAAGCTAAAATTAGTTAGAAGCCATTATCTCAAATTGTTGAAAAAAAATTTGAGTCGAAAATCAATTTTTACCAACTTTTGTTAAATTTTTTTTCGCTTTTTAATTTTTTGTAAAAAAAACTGCCAATTCAATTTTTTTCAAAATTTTACTGAATGTTGCAACGATATTTTTTGAAAGATAAAAGTAGTTTAAAGCTAATACCTCAAAGTTTTGAAAAGATATTTGAGTCGAAAGTCAATTTTTACCAAGTTTTATTAAGTTTATTTTAGGTTTTTATTCTTTGTACTAAAAACACTGTCAATTCGATTTTTTTCAAAATTTTATCAGATGACAAAAACATTATTCTTCGTTGCACAAAATTGTTTTGGAGATGAAATCATATTTTAGTCGTAAAATTTTTGAGGTGACAATTTTTTTTTTCAGTTTTTTTGATTTATTAAAAAAACCGTTAATTGGATTTTTCCAAAAATATACCTGTTTTGTATCACGTTACAATATATAATATAAAATTTAATTCAAATCTCTAGTCATTGGTTCATGAGATATTTAGGGTTAAACAAAATTTTCACCATTTTTTTTAAACTGTTATGGTAAAAAAACCACCCACGCAATATTTTTGAGAGCCCTTTCTGCATCTTTCTGCATTATTATCTGTATAACAACATTTATTTGAAGTCGATATCTCTTCTGGTTCTTGAGCTATGGACGACGAAAAAAACGTCGCGAACGGACGTACGAACGTACGTACACACGCACAGACATCTTTCTAAAAATCTTTTATTTCGACTCTAGGGACCTTGAAACGTCGAGAAATGTCAAAAATTTCAATTCGACAATTCGGACCCATTACAATAATTTCTTATGGGAAGTTAATAAAAAAATGCAATCGGTCTTACTGATGACACCAAAATATTAGAAATGTCATATCGCCCAAAAAGCCCAAAACCAATGTCATATTTCCCAAATCAATTTTAAAATATCGTAATTCCCAAATAACTATTTAGCATATCACCCAAAAGATGTCATGTGTTTTAACATTATTTGGGCATTCTGGCAAAATGTTTGTTTATTTTGGGCATTACGACATTTTGAGTTTTAAATTTTATCTCCCCGAATGCAAACATTAAAGGAACGCAATTTCAGATCGCCCAAAAACTCGGAACGTCACTTTAAGGAAGTGAAATAAGGCCAATTTTCAAAATGAAAGAAAAAAATGGTTTGCTTCCCAACAGTGCGTATAAATATTAAAATACGTGTAGGGGCATGTTGCCCCCCTGCTTGGGCTTACTATAAGATTTGGGGTAACAAAAATTTAAATATAACATTTAGAAATTCGGGAGTTAGGACATTAAAAGTTGGTTTGGGTAATATGACATTTTATTTGGGCTTTGTGATGTTTTCTAAGTGATATTTCTTAGGACGTTTCTCTTGTTGGGCTTTATGTCAATTTATGAATTAGGTTATATGTCGTTGGATGATAAGAAATAAAAACCGATAGTAATCATAATCATCGCAATACCCAAAATAAATGTTACCAAGCCCAACCCCTATGTCCTTAAAACCAAATTCAAAATAAGAAATGTTGTTGGGCCAAATGGCAACTTACAATTTGTGAGTTCTTGTATGTTGGGCGTTATGTTTTGGGCGAAAAAAGCTAACGCCGCAGTCGTATATCTCCTATTTGGAAGCATTTTAAGATCATGACTTGGACGAAATGTGGTTCCAACTAGACGGGGCAACAAGTAACCCAACAAGATCAATCAGCTTATTATTTCATTAGGAAGTCTCACTTTTCGGCTATCACACAAAACCAATTTTTACAAATCTGGCGTCAAAAGCAATAGATAAATAATTTTATTCAATATAAATTTATAATTTCTTAAAAAAACATTTTCTTATAATAAAAATATGAAATACTGGGAAAACAATATATCAAAAGAACAGGTTTGTGTATTTGAACAAACTTATCGAATGTACAAACCATTAATTGCATTAGTTAGTTTCCTGCTATTTCATATTTTTTGGAATGAGTTCTTTTTTTTTCGTTATGAGTGCTTTTAGGATGAGCTAAGCCATCTCATTTTCTCATAATTATTTTCTGTTAGGTTACGTAAAAGTTTTAAAAATTAACAAAACTCAAAAAAGGAACAAGACTTGCAGGCTACTCATGAGGTAGCCATTTGAATGATATTATTTTCCTTACTTAATGAAATAGTTTAAACTCTATTTTAAAATTAAATTTTCATCAAAAATTTATCGCCTTCTGTGCTTTAGCCAAAACCAAAAACTGCATATCATTTTATTCTTTCCGTATAACGCAAATCTATTATCAAAAATTAAAATCAACGCCTACCCCCATATACTGCCAAATTTGTAGCCTCTTTGATCAAAGACTATTTTCTACATTATTTTGACGAATAATGAACTTTTTTAATATTGCAAATCTATTAAACAAACATTTCAAGCATAAAAGTAGAAACTTTATAGAATTTTAATTTCAAATAAAACTTTTTCCCCTAAAAAAAAAAAAAACATCTCACGAACTATAGGTAGACCCCACTTAAAAATATAAAGTCTTTAACCCCTAACTGCTGCTAAATAGCTTATTTCACTCTAACCCCACCTTCTTAAGAAATGATTCCCCATTACAGTTGATCTTAAATAAGCTTTTTCTATAGGTATAGCCTCTTCTTGCCCGATTCTATATTTCCTATATAAAGTATAAAATTATATCAATTATCTTCTCTTTTTCGGGGGTCGGGTAGTAGCAATTTGTGTGCTATTTCCTCAGCCCGTGAGACTCTTTCCCTGTCCGTTTCGCAAAAACAAAAAGAAATCACAATTCAAATATTCTATGTAAAGTAGAGCCGCATATCGTGTCTGTAATTCACTTTGAAACTACTTAACATCACGAAGTGGCAGCCATCAAAAAACAATTCAATGAGGGCAGTAGTTATGTTGGGAAAGTAAATTTAATGCGAAAATATGAAAATCCATAAGAGGGAGTTTTCTTTGAAGTGAAAATAGTCAAAAAAAAATAAATAAGGATTAAGTGAAAACTATGTGAAGGGATGATGATGATTTTTGCAGAAGACTGTTTCATATTTTTTATTTCGCCGCACCCTAATAACCTTAACAAAATAAGAACGTTAACATTAAGACTATGACCACAAATCCACTCCCTCTATAAGGGAAATTTACACCACACAATATCCTTATACAAAAATCTTCCGAAATCAAAGGAAGAAGATCATGTCATGTACAGAGAGAAAGTAGTAACGATTAAGGACTTCTCTTCTTCTCATAGTCATAGCTATTTTTCTATGTTGCACATCTCCCATACCGACGACGTACGGCGGCGACCGAAACAACGACACTCGATGTAAAACGACCGGCAGTATAAAATGACAGTAATTCCTTGAAGCAAATGGTGGCAAAGTCTTTCCGCCTTTCAATCTTAACTTTGGCGGAGCTCAGTACTTACTTTACTACCAACACTTACTACCTTCTCGTGCCGACCAACACCATACCGCACTGCTAAAACATCATAGTGGCTACAACCATCAGGACATGACACAATGATATTATGATAAGGACATGGGCCGTACTATGTGCCTATGCCATTTAAGTGTAAGTACAAAGTCTTTTCGAATAGGAAATGAACTTTTCTAGAACTTATACTTTTTTTTTGTTCGTCTTCTTCCGCCATCGAGCTTTACACCTTCTCTTACACTGTGAAAAATAATCTCTTAACTAAAAATATGAGCACTCAGCAAACACCGTACTGAAATCTGAGGTGAATTATTGAGCACATTGTCATCCAAATGTCAAAAAATTAAAATGGCTTTGCGTATAAAAAAGTGACAATTAAAATTTGACATTTGAAATACTGTGAAAGTTAAATGTCGTTGACGCATAACGTGTTTTCTTTAAAAAGTTCTCAATAAGCCTAATCATAACTAAACGCGATCGATCGCCGGAATCTGAGGGCAAGAATTTGTCCTTGGATAAAAAACTTCGTACTGCAATGGCAGGTACAAGTCGCCTCTCTAACAATTCTTTTTTTCCTCTTCAATGTCTCCCGGACACTGACAATACTGAAGAAATGGACGAATCTTCTGCAATTGTTGAAAATAAAAAAGTGTTTGTGCCCCCTATTAAATTGTTGCAAAAAAACCCTGCATTTGTTCATGGATTCATGAAACAACTTAATATTATCGATTATTCCATTAAAAAACTATCCATCGGAATTAAAATTATCTGTGCATCACTTGAATCCTTTAATGCTGTTCTTAAACATTTAAATGATCAAAACTGTCAATTCTTCTCACATGATTTGAGAAGTGTTAAAGCATTTAAAGTTGTTCTTTATGGTTTGGATAATATAGAATCACATGATCTAAAATCTGAACTTATTCGTCGTGATCTTAAGTGCGTCGAAGTTAAAAAAATTGTTAAGAACTATGCACACTATAGCGACAATTTGTATGTAATTTCTTTTGAAAACGGTTCTGTGAAATTAAATGACTTAAAAAAGAACATTAAATCTTTGTTTTACACCCAAGTCACTTGGAGTTATCAAAGAAAACTCAAAGGCAAATTGACCCAATGTCACAATTGCCAAATGTTTGGTCATGGGGAGCGCAATTGCCACATTAAAACCTACTGCGCGATCTGTGCTGGTTCACATAAAACATCCGACTGTGACAACATCTCGGCACACAAATGTGCAAACTGTAATGGCAATCATAAAGCCACCGATATAACTTGTGCAAGCAGAGCCACATACTTGCAAATCAAAGAGAAAAAATCTCTCCGTTTGAACAATCAACAAAGAATTTCTTTCTCCGCACCTACAACCACGCAAGTTCCTTCACAAGAACCGGTTTTACTTGATTCAATGAGCAATTTTCCATTGCTTCCCACTCCAAGAAAGAGAGCAATTACTGAGAGCCAGCAACCTGGAGTAATCAGATCTCAGCACTCAACAAGACCATTGGAAAAAAGCTCTGCGCCTACCTGCAGTCCAATTTCACCAATTACACCAACCCTTGTCAACACAAGTGCAAGTACATCTAACAACAACAACACAACTTTATTTTCGATGGAAGAACTCAACAGCCTTTGTATGGAAATGATCACTAGCTTATCTGTTTGTAAAAACAAAATTGAACAATTCAATGTAATCGCACATTTAGCTTGTAAATTTCTATATCCCAATGGCAAGTAACATTTTGAATAATTTAAATATTATAACTTGGAATTCTAAGTCAATAAGGAACAAATATTTTGAATTTTTGAATTTTTTAAATAGCCAAAAAGTAGACGTTGCTTTAGTAACTGAAACATGGCTAACAAATGTAGATACACTTCCTTCTTCTGATTTTCAGTGTTATCGAGTAGATAGGTCTGAGCAAAGGGGTGGTGGAGTAGCAATTTTCGTGAAGAGATCAATTCAACATTCACTCTTACCTGTGATAAGAACACGCTTGATAGAGAATGTAGGGATATCGGTTAAGCTTTTGAACGGAAATGAGGTTAAGATTTATTGTATCTACTTTCCTGGTGGAACTTCATCGGATCTAAAAAAAGATTTCTTTAAGCGTGACTTAAGGCAGCTTTTCTCTACTAGTGGTGAATTCTTGCTAGGTGGCGACCTTAATTGTCGACACAAAGATTGGGGATGTATAAGGGCAAATTGTTGGGGGAATCTACTAACTCAATTTCCACATTTCTTTCCTATTAATATCCTTTTCCCTCCTAGTCCCACGTTTTTTCCCGCTGGTTCCCATGGATCTCCATCCGTCCTTGATTTGTTTTTTACTAACATGTCTTGTCAATTAGTTAACCCAATTTCTATAGATGCGTTGAGTTCCGATCACAACCCTGTTCTTTGTCGTCTCCCTTGGTCGGGTGAAAAAAAAGTGCAATATATCCAACAATTTCACAAAGCAAATTGGAAATTATTTCAAACAACCATGAATGCAGAACTTCAAAATGTGTCTATGGATTTGAACAACATATCTTCTTTTGATGATGTAGATTGCGCTGTACAAATCTTTACTCAAGGTATTTTATCGTCCGTGGAAAAATGCGTTCCCAAAAAACTTAAAGAAGATTCTTTTCTAAACAAAACACTTCCTTCTCATGTTTTGGAAATGATAAAACTGAGAAATATTCATAGAAGGAATTGGCAAAGATACCGCCAGCCTTCTTCGAAAAATATGGTTTCTCATTTCAATCAATTAATTTCGAGAGAAATTTTACATCTTCGAAACAAGGAATGGAACAACAAATTGAGTACGCTTGATAAGAATGGAAAGCCCTTCTGGAATATTGTTAAAATTACAAAAAATAAAAATAGGAAAATTCCATTCCTCAGGGAAAATAATGAGATTGTATGTTCTAACGAGGATAAAGCTAATGTGTTCGCTGAGCGCTTTTTAAAAAATCATAGAGTCTCAGAACATTTAGGTGATAGTGAAACAAACGCATTAGTTGATTCAAAAATCGACAATTTCAATAATTTAAATTTATTAACACCTTCAAATGCATTTGTTTCAACTAAAGATATCAACATCATTATCAAAGATTTAAAACTTAAAAAAACAGGTGGGCTAGACAATATCAAAAACACCTATATTAAACATCTCTCGAAAGAAGGCATTCAGTTTCTTACGTTCATAATAAATGCATGTTTAAAAATGCAATATTTTCCAATTAAATGGAAAATTGCAAAAATCATTCCAATTTGTAAGGCGGGAAAACCTCCCGATTTAGCTAGCGGATATAGACCCATTAGCCTGCTAAGTAGTTTAAGCAAAATTTATGAGAAGATTCTTAAAGAAAAGATGCTAAAATATATTTCCGATGAAAAAATATTCCCCGATCAACAATTTGGTTTTCGCAGATTTCACTCTACGTCTCATCAGGTGAAAAGAATCTGTCAACATGTCAAAAGTAAACGAATCCAAGGTAAATCGACGGGTATGATACTTTTAGATATTGAGAAGGCTTTTGACTCAGTATGGCATAAAGGAATAATTTATAAAATGATTAAATTTAAAGTTCCGTTATATCTTTGTAAAATTGTTCAAAGTTTTCTTTCCGATCGATGTTTTAGTGTTCATGTCAACAGTGGTATTTCGTCTTTATTTACGTTCAATTTTGGTGTCCCCCAAGGCTCTGTTTTGGGCCCTCTTTTGTATAATTTATATACTTCAGATATCCCAACCATTCCGCTCTGTGAAATTGCCATTTTTGCAGACGACACAGCAATATATTCTTCAGATAAACTTGCTCTCAACATTGAGAGTAATTTAGTTCAAGCTGTTGAAATATTAAGCAATTTTTACAACAAATGGAAAATCAAGTTAAATGCTGATAAATTTCAAGCTATCTTTTTTTCAAGGAAAAGAAAGTCTTGTTATCTCCCCAGCAACCAATTTATTCAGATAAATGGAATAGACATAGCTTGGGAAAATTCTGTAAAATATCTAGGTATACATCTTGACACCAAACTAACATTCAACCACCATATTAATTGTACTATAAAGAAAGTAAATATAGCTATCAAATTGCTTTACCCTTTTATAAATCGAAGATCTGCTCTAACTATTGAAAATAAAGTGATCATAATGAAAGTGATATTTCAGGCAATTTTGTTATATGGAAGTCCTGTTTGGGGAAGGGCTGCACTATGTCACATTAAAAAACTCCAAGTTTCACAAAATAAATTATTAAAAATGATGCTTAATCTACCATTCCGTTATTCCACTTGTGACCTTCATCAAGAAACGAATGTTGAATTGATCTCCGAACGAATTAAAAAGCTAGAAACAAACTTTGCGCTTAGATGTAATTCATCTGATAACCCTCTTATAAACCAAATCAATCTGTGATAAATATTTGTTCAGTTACCTATCTATTTACGTTTTTATTTATTTTTTTTTTTTTATTTTTTTTTTCACTATATCTACATATAAATTGTTATTTATTGATCTCTTCTTTTGCTTCTTTTTTTTTCGTAATAATTTATCCATTTGTTTATTTATTCGTTCATTTATGTACTTATTCATTTATTTATTTATATTTACTTACTTTTTTTATTTATAATTTATTTATTTATTACTTATTTATTATTTATTTATTTTATTTATTTATTTATTTTTTTATTTATTTATTTATTTACTTATTTATTTATTTTCTTTTTATTTATTAAATCATTAATTGTTTTTATTTATTTATATATTTGTATATTCACATTTGTGTTAATTATATTGATTTGTTAATTTATTTATTATTTATATTATACTCCATTATCCAAGAATTCAATTCTATTTAAAAATGTTTGTTAAACACAACTGAATCAAATTCTAGTCATTTTTTTTTTTTTTTTTAATAATTTAAATTGAAGGATTTTCTTTGCTTTTCCTTCAAGTATTTCGTTGCCCTAATATTTTTTGTTTAAACTATAAAATAATATTTCAGATGTAAGACATATTTATCAAATCACTGTATTGTAAAATGTGCGGTTACAACACCTATTATACTGATTTATGCAAAATAAAAATACTACTACATAAATGTCGGAAATAAAAATTTCCGTTCGAATGCCTACGTGTCTAAATAATAAGGTACGTGTGGTAGGCTAAATATGAACCTTTTTTTTTCAAAACTTTATCAAAGTGTAAGAATTTAAAAATGGCTTACCAGTGTCGCAATACTATGGAAGAATTACATGAACTTAAAGTGACGCTTAAAATCTGACAAGTGAAATACTAAACAATTTTTTAGAATTCTAATTAATTGTGAAGTCCTAAAAATGGCTGTTATACTTATTCCATTTCTAAATACATTGCATGCAAGAAAATATGTACTGAGCTATTGGTTAAAGTGACAGTAAATAAAATAAAAGCAAAGTGTCAGAAATTAAAAATGTCTGAAAAAAACCTCAACACTGTGGATGCATTAGACTTAAAAGTTACAAATAAAAATTGACAGTATACTAAGCAGTTTTTCAAATTTAAAAATGGCTGTTCGAGAGACCTGATTAATTAATACCTTATATCTATGCGTTACAAAGAAAAGTGACAACTGACATTCAACCAGGTGGAGTACTAAAGCGTTTTTAAAAATTTTAATCAAATGTCAAATCTTAAAAATAGTTGTTTGAAAGACTTCATTTTCTTACACTGCACGCATTTGAAGAAAGAGTAAAATCTGACTTATGTTAATTTTAAAATAAAAAAAAAGTTAAAATTTTACACTTGGAATATGAAGTGAAATAAGAGCAAATATGAAATATGAAACTTATCGCAATACTTCGTAACTGTCACAATAAAAAGTGACAGTTAGAATTTGAAAGATGAAGTACAGCTTAGATTGTCAAAATATAAATAATAAAAGATGTCTGCTTGAACCACTCGTAGCCTAAATAATTCGCATGAATCATTTAAAAATATGACAGCTGACATTTGATATGGCATGAATTACCTTTTTTCAGAACCAAAGAACAGTTTCACAAAAACTTTGGATGGAATGAACTCAAAAATGCTAGATTGTGAAACGTTCCACCATTTTTTTTTTATTTTCAAAGACTGTCTACTGTAGCTGACTAGGAATTCTGTCCAGAACGAACTTTGTTTTCTTAATTTAAATTCAATTAGCAGGCAACTCTGCGGCTATAGATGTGAACGCTTTCTTCGAACGTTATTTAGTCCTTTTTTTGAAGAATTCTCAGTGGGATGTTCTTTGCTCCAAACGATTCTATTGTCTAGTTAAGGGCATTAGGTAAAAAGCCTCTCCTTTGGGAAATCAAAAGGTTCTAACGATATTTCTTCACAAAAACGTTGTTTACTTTTTAAACTCTTTTAATTTTTTTTTTAGTGTATGTACAACGTGTCACAAGAATGGCGGTGGCTGTGGCGGCTGCGGTTGAGTTCTAGGGCTGTGCAAATAAAAATGAAATTGGTAGACGAAAAATATGGTGGAGAGAAGTAAAGTGTACATATACATACAACTCCGATATCAAAGGATGAAAAACTGTATGTTTGTGCTGTAGGGCACTCGGCACTCCCTTAAGTACATTATTAAGGAAAGTATAGTGGCAGTCATACAGACACTTTGTATTTTGTAAGGCTTACCGCTTAGGGCCTAGAAATTACTTTATGACCAAATGTAACAATTATTGTAAGTTTGCTTGACAAAGCACATCGTCAGGATCAAGCAAACAAAAAATAAAAAGAAAGTTGGAAAAAATAACGAACACACAAAGAGAAAACACCACCAAAAAGAAAAAGGATGTCTTACCAAGACGTAATACGAATGGAAGAGATTTGCTTTTTGAGAATTTATTTGTCGGTTTTATGGAAAGAAGGAAAGATATTAAGGAAGAAAAGAGGAACACCTACCCAACATAGCTAACTGTAACTGTTATACATAAGCCATTACACCCAAGGGTAGTGTTGATGAATTTTTGATTGCAAAACCAGTTAAGTGTCACACCACTCAACGAGTTACGAACATCAGTTGTATAGCGATAGTACCAATATAAGTCCCAAAATGAAGTATTAAGTGGCTAAGGAATGGATGAGTGAAATAATAATAAAAACCAAAGGCGGCCAAAATACTCTAGACTCTACTTTATTTCGATGTAAGAAATCACGAATTTCGAAAGAAATGGAATGAGCAAGCCCATTAAAGGACTACTCTAATATAAGTGATGGAACCAAGATTACGAGCAAAAACTGTTAGTTTTTGTGAGATTTATGTGAGAAGAAGCTTCTAACTTTTTATTTTTTTATTTTATTTAACACTCAACATGGCAGGCCGTAATTTACCCACGAAATAAGATTAAGGAAAATTTGTCTGATTCGAGATTTTGAAAAAATGTATTTTTTCGAGATGAAATTATACTGCTAACACATTTTCAGGGAAATTAGTAGAGTTGGATGGAAATTGAAAGAAGGAAACTAAATTCTTCTTCAACAGTCAATTTGATTATCAGTTTGCATTATGTTGACTTTGTTTTAATTTACGGGTGTAGCACTTTTGCCGAAAAATGGTGTTAAAGTTGATTTATATTCTTAATCTTAGCTTTTTTTAGTGAAAAGAGATTTTGGAATATACTGGATAGTATATAATAAATTGTTTATGTCGTCGCTCATCGGTGTAAATTAAGAACAATTGAATATCAAAAAGTTTTTCCAAAAAGAAGATTCGTTCGAATATCATGCCGTTTGGACATCTTTGACATTCAACAATGTTTAAAAATGGAACGATATAATTTTTAATTCAGATACACAATAATTGTAAAATTTAATTGTAAGCATTTTGCAGCAACATTTCACAAAATAAGCCAGCAATGGTGAAACTGATGGCAGTTGAGACAAGTTAGTGATTTGAAGAGTCGAAATAATGGATGCTGCTCATCAATAACTCAGAATATTGCTGATTTAGCTTGTAGTGTTTTTCGATTTCTCATTGATCTTTAATACACCGTATTTTAAAGTTCATTTAATACAAAAACTCGGTTGTTCAGTAGCAACGTCGTATACTCTTCGACAAGAAGGAGAAGGTTTTGATAAATCGATTGGGACCAAGGAGGCGGAAAAAAGAAGAAAACAAGAGATCCAAAGGCGTTTTCGCGATGAGCTTGGCCTTGATGTGGATAAACCAAAGCAAAATGTTCGGAAACACTAATGACGGAAACACTGCAAGAAGATTTTTTGATCAGTCAGATGCAACCACTCGAATAACTGGAGTCAATGGAGAAGTAATAATGAGGCTCAAAGTAATATTGAAAGTTTTTAATTGCAGAGAAGTAGTGAATGCAGTTAAATTTGGGGATTATACTAAGAAAACGGCAGACCTTTAAAAACAAAAGTATCTTGAAAAACTACTCACACCTACTCTACACAAAATATTGGTTCATAGTCAAAATATCGTTGAATATCAATCACTACCACTTGGAGGTTGGAGAACTGTCAGAAGAAGCCCAGGAATGCAAAAAAAAGACTACAAGAAATATCAATATCAGAATATGTGTAAAGTTTCAAGGATTCCGCCTTAAGGCATGTGAGAAGCCAAAAAGATCTGAAAGAACGATACTCTCCAGAAATGATACTCTCTCTCAAGAAATTTAGTGTTTATAATATTAATTTGTTTTGTCTTTATTTCTTTTTCCACTGTTTGACTTTTGATTAGATTGGTTTTTATTTTGATAACGTTGATTAAAATTTTGTTTTATAAAGTTTACAAACAAAAACAAAAAGCATGGCCTTACTGCAAAAACTAACATAGCTCAATAATATATTTAAAAACTTTCATTTATAATTCTACTTCTACAGAGAAGAGCTAGCCTGCAGATTTGATATAATTTTTTAACTTCTATATTGTTAAGCAAGAGTACAACTTGATTTTGCGTCAGTATTTCGCTACCAAAAGCATTCCTTCTTATTTCTTTAAGAACTGGACATCTTCCAACAAAGTGTAAAACTTTTGATATATCACTAAAGTACATTATATACTCTTGAATACTGGAAAAAACAAAAAAAATACCTTAAAATTAAAAAAAAAATACTTTTTTCCCACTGTTTCATTCGAATTGGTCCTTTTTCTATTTGCTCTACTGTTTCAATTCACTTAGATTACTTAAAAAATTGATTTTGACGATTGCATATTAAAATACCGCTATGTTTATCACCTTCGTTAAAACTTCTAATTTTAACACCAATTTCTGAAATACCCTGTAAACAGTTTTTTTTTTGAAAGTCACACTTTTTATAGCCTTGGAAATTTCCTTCAAGATAAAAAAAAATTAGCAATATCTTTATCCGTTTAGGAGATATGATTATTTTTGCAACCAAAAAAGTCAAAACGGGCCACTGTGCGTCGGTGGTATCTTTTCTGTTATCGTCCTTAAAATGCATCAAAATAGTCGGGATTTTAATTCAAAAACTATTTTCATTATTGGCTGTAACGGTGCATAGATATTAAACTATGATTAATGACTTTTTATGGCTGGAACTGTAAAAGACAAGCAACGAAAAAAATTAACAAAAGAAGAGATTTTGTGCTTTAAGACATAAGCGCATGTTTTACACACGACTATGATTTGGTGTGTAACAGTTTTCGTTTAAGTAAGTAGCCCTTTGATATAGAGGAACGATCGCCGTAGCGTCAAGTAATCTAATAAAAGCAACTGCACTGTACATAGACGGATGTTTCCCTCCACTGGAATTGAATTTTAACTTAATTCGAAGGAAAACTATGGGAAAATATTCATTTAATATATTTTTAGAATTTCGTAAAACTTGAAAACTTCGGTGTAGTGTTCGTAGTTCTTTCTAATATTTTGTATGTTTTTGCATAGTTTGGTTAATGGTTAATTCTGCTCTGAGAAGATCAATTTTGACTTTTTCCAACCCGAAAAGAACAACTTTAAACGATTTCTTGGTTTTGAGATCGTGACTTAAATATTGACATTTTTTGCTTTTCAAAACCGAGCACATTACATTATATATGAGCTTAGGTTACTTTTCATCACAATGGATATTTTTTGGATTGAATAATTTTCAATCTCAAGTTCTTGCAGTAAAAAACAAATTTTGCTGATTATTATTAAAGCAATTTATTTGAAGGCGCAACAGATTTGCGAGTGTTTTCACTCCTGCACATTTTATCATCCACTTCACCATTATCATTTGCACAAAGTACTTGTAAAGGTTGACAGTAATTGCTACTGGATGATAAAACTTTATTGGACATTGTTACATTTTTTTTGATTAATTAAACTGCGTAGGCGTTAGAAAAAGAAAGGCAAAATACGACTTACTCTTTTTAGAGTATACAACGTCAGCTGTCCTCTGGAATAAACGTCGATCGTAAACCTTTGTCTCCTTATCAGTGGTCCACGTGATATCGTCGTATGTCAAACAGGCTTAGAGCCTCTTTTATTAGATTATTATCCATGGTTCAGTCTTTCAAAGCTTTTTCAGTTCAGAAACCTTACCACAACTTCTAAGTTGCTGCTGTATAGGACGATGGTTAAGCCAGTACTCACATGTGGATCCGAGACCCTGGTGCACTCCGACCTCTAAGAAGCGTTCGAAAGGAAGGCCTTGCAGAGAATTATTTGCGCCTTATGTGAGGAAGGAAGATTCCGGAGACGTTTAAATCAAGAACTGTATGCAATCTACCTCAAAGCTGATATTGTGACAAAGATTAAGCTCGGTAGACTCCGGTTAGCTAGACACCTAGCTTGTATATGAGGAAAAGATCTTTGTAGTGCATTTTGTGGTAGACGACAGCGTGGCAAACCATGCCTACGCTGGAGAGATGGCGTAGCCCAACACTCCCAATGCATTGGGGTACGCAGCTGGATGGCGTGTCGGCTCCTGATCGGGATAAATGGAGAGACTTGTTGTATGAGTTCAGGATCTGATCCCGGTTGTCAATCCGGTAATAATGATGATGATCATTTGATCAATGGTTCGTGGTGCGGATTTAAACCACACGGATGAAACTGTCACCGACGCTCGTGACCTTGTGTTAGAGCTATTTCACAACAAAATTTTTCAGATTTTGTACTTATTTTCATCGAAAGCATCCGTTTTGATATATTGCCTAGAAAACATCACTTTATTATGATAAAGGTATGTAATTAATAATATTAACAATATTCAACATTAAATTTTTCAAAATGCAGAATTCACTTCTGAAAATTGTATCAGTGGTGTGTTTGAAAAGTCATAAGCCGAGTACGAAGCTAGCCCTGGCGTCAAGCTTAAAGCATAGGATCATCTTGGGTTAAATCAATGTTTGAGCTACCCAAAATAGTTTGTTACTGGTACTGCTTCTTGCCATTAATTGGCAAATCATCCAAGAGTAAGACTAAATTAGAAAACATTTTTTTGTCCTATCATTAATACTCTTCGTAGCGTGTGAGGTGAAAGACATTTTATGGCTAATTTTTTTTACACCTTCGGTTGGTTTTAATAGGAATTTCTAAACATTTCTATAGTAATCTTGTACTAAATATAGCCTATGTTACTCAGTGATAATGTAGCTTTCTAATGAAAAAAATTAGTAAAATCGGCCCAGTACTTTATGAGTTTATTCCTTACATACAAAAATACAAATCTTTCCTCTTTATAATATTAGTGTAGATTGAATTCGAAGCCGTCTCTATTGTATAAAAGAATATTTTTATTTTTATTGAAATTATAAAAGGCTGTAAAAGTCTTCTAATTTAAGACAACACTTGAGATTCTATTAGGATTGTATTGTTTTTGAACACGCCCCTGAAATGTTTATAAAGAACTAATTTGATTGGTTGGAGGACAAAATACAAAACGTAATGTCAGCCTACGTTTACCATCTTTGTAATTAAGTATTTTTGTTGCCAATCCTTTACAATAGATTTAAGACCTTAGAGATATGGCATTCGTGAAGTTATTTAATAAATGCATTTTTAAATGTGGGAAATGGTCATGGAAATCTTGGATGATAACCTTTTCCATTTTTAATGGTAAAAATTCGTATTTTACAATAGAATTAACGTGCATTGATTTGCTTGTTTTTTTAATTTCTTATGAAATTTAAAACTATATACATAAGCTCAATCTCTTTCGAGTTGCCAATTATTCTTGAAAGTAATGTATCTATAATTTTGAATTTACTGACAAATTTTTCCTTAAAGTTTACATACCTTAAGGTTAAAGGGAAAAAATACATCCTGAAATATTGTTCAAACTAAAGAAATATTTGACCAACAAAATATATCTTCACATTTATCATGATTTAACAACGTCTTACAAACATCTTCCTTAGCAATTACGTGAACATATACGAATTCGAGGTTGTTTGATGGCAAATTTACTAAGGAACTTCCTTTTACCACAACAACTCAACCCTTTTGTTTCTTAATTTTTAATTTAAAAACTCAGAATAGGTTACTTCGTCGGTTGGTTGGTTGGTAAGTTGGTCGATGGTGGTTTATATGTACGATACTCGTATGTGGTTCTTTTAGAAGTTGAATTTTTTCTCAAAGGCTTCTTGTTCTATGTTGTTAAATTAAAGAGAAATTGCTGTTAGAGCAAATGAAAAAAGAAAAGAAAATAATTCAAACAAACTACGAGTAAGGAGCAAGAAAATATTATAGACACACATTTATATAATACTAATACATAGAATGGTTAAAGTCATTTTGTACCATCTCCATCTCCATCATGCTTCATCTTCAGCTACCATCATCCTTCGATGCTACGAGTATATATTCTTAGTTGTTGTCGTTGACGAATACGAAGTCCGGAAGAAGAACTGCAATTGCCTGTGGGATGAGATAAATTCTGAAGGAAATATCGCATCAAGGGAAATCTCTGTCCTTAACCACAACGTCCACAACGACAACTAAACTTAAACATTCTTTCAATGGTCTTCTTTTATATATGTACCTACCACACATTATATACTATACGATGCTATCAGTTAAAAAAAAAAGGACTTGCAGCAAGAGAAGAAGCAGCAGCAGCTGCAGTTAAGAAAAGTGTGTTTTGTGTCTGTCTGTCCGTTCGTCCATCTGGCTGTTATTCTGGTCTCGTCCTTTTAGCACAATAATCCAGCAAATTGGCTGAGAATCAATTTACTCCAGAGAGTCTTTCCAAAGAGGCTATACCCAATACCACTACCACTACCTACCTAAACCAACCATCCAAGATCTAACTTTTCCAAGTTATGTATACCTACACGTTATACGAACGTTACGTATAGTATAGAATGCGTCCGGATCAGGATGTGTATAAGAAAACTTTAAGGATGCATTCTTGAGTCTTATGGTTAGTTATAATGTGAGTACAAGTACAAGTTTATAGCTATAGACCTATTCACTATCTAGTACAACAAACACAGCCCATTCATGTGTCAGGATATCCACATGTATGTCTCTGTGTATGTTAGTCCATCCTGTCACTCATACATATGTATAGAGATATGAAATAGTGTAGTGGTGGTGATGGCCTTCTATCTATGCTACTTTTTTTTACTATTCTTCAAACTATATTTTATTTTTTTGATCAACTTGTTCATCCTTCATACAGCTGGTGTGCTGCTGAAGACATTTCTAGTTTGAAATCTTTAAAAGCTTCACTTCTGCTCTCAGGTGGGATTCTTTGTGGGTGTAATGGAAAATTGATTCAGTTCTTAGCTTTTTTTTCTATTTTACTTTATTTTATTCGTTTTTTTTATTCTTCGTCTGTCTGTCTTTTTGTATTATTTTTGCCTGCGCTGTTTGCCATCATCATCTGGAGGAAGGAAGAAATCTTTTGAAGAGCTTCCCTTCAATAAAGCAGGTTGATTGCAAAAATGCAAATCATTTGGAAACTTACAAAATGATTTATCTTGATTTATTTTTCTTTTTTTGTTATCTTCTTTCTCATTGACGACAACAAAAAAAAATAAGAATTTAGAAAAACCTTGTGGGATGAAGGTTTTTGATTTAATTATGTTGAAAATAGTTCAAAATGGTTGCTAACAGTAAAAAAGCTTAAGCCAAAAGTGGGTTAGACTTAAAAAATAAGATTGAGTGATTGTCGAATAAAACATAAAATAAGCTCAATGACAGATTGCTTAGTATAATATCCCGAATTAGTTGCTGAAAATTAAATTATAAACGACGCCAAAATTGCAAGAGTTTTATAATATTGCTTCTAAAGTCCTTCTATAGTACTTGCTAAAGGAACTTTTATACATGTTTCTGCAAAATTCACCAAGCACACCTTGGACTGTGTTGTGTAGTGTACATGCTGATTATAATAAGTACTGATTTTTTTTGATACACCCAATACGTCATCAAAAAAGTTAAGATATTTTGTTTAAAAAGGATACTGTTTTGACACATACAGTGTTGGCTAAAACATAAGCAACTAAAACTGCCTCTATCTGTATTTCATTTAAAATTTAATAACTTAAATAAATCATGTTAATTTTTTTTTACAAAATTTTATACATTATGTATGTATGTACTTTTAAATAGACCACAAGAGAAAATAGTTTTCATAACGATTCATTAAATATGACATACATAAAATGGACAGTTAACCAAATTGTTTGTTGGTCAAAACAAAAGCAACTTTTTATTGTTATCTCACTTTTTCTTATTCATAGAGAAATCCATAAGTCACTAACCTGCTAATGACTTAATGATTTTTCAATTCACAAACTTGCAACCCTGCTCTGAAATGAATATTTTGGCAGGGCAACGACCCAAAGCACACGTCCAATACGATTAAAACGTGGTTTCAGGAAATCCGGATTGACTTGTAACAATTACCAGCACAGTCCCCAGATCTCAACCTCATAGAAAATCTATGGGAATTCTCAGATCGACAAATTGTAAGGACTAAACGCAAAAATTAAAACGATCTGTTTAATCAAATTAAATTGAATTGGAAAGTATTCCAAAAAGCATAATAAGCAATTTAATTGACTCCATGTGTTGAAGTGATTTAAAACAAGGAGTTTGCTCCTTTGTTTGAGATGTTTAAATGGTAGACATGTGCATTCAAGAGGACACAAGTGTCCACAGGTTTTTCTCAAAATCCACCTCTGTCTATCAACTCCTACTCTCACCCCAACGTGGTGAACATTAGATGCCTAGTACCTCAACTGGTGATTTTTATGCCAAGGTAGGAAGGGAAGACATCTTTGGTGGAATAATCGGAAAAAACAACCTGCACGACAACACTTCCGACAACGGAGTCAGGATCATAAATTTTGCTGCGGGGCAAAACGTCATGGTAGCCAGTACGCAATTTCAACACCTCAACATGCACAAAGGAACTTTGAGGTCCCCGCTCAATCTACCGTCAACCAGATTGACCACATTGCGATCGACGCTAGACACGCTTCCAGCATCATTGACTAACATCGACTAGAACCACTACCTCGTTGTAGCCTACGTAGCACTTCGGGTTTTCAGACCCAAGGCAAAACACGGAGATGCTGGGAGAAGATACAACGTCGAACGGCTACAATTGCAAGCGATCGCCAAATCCTTTTCCGACCGAGTTACATGTAACCTCTCTCGAAGTTATCTGCCGTTTCGAAAACCAGTGGCAACATTGCCAAGATGCAATCAGAGAAGCCGCCTCTGATGTGCTGGGTTTCAAGAAACCACCAACAAGGAACCCCTGGTTCGATGAGGAATGTCGGCAGGCAAATGCAGGCAAACAACAGGCACACAAAGCGGCTGTGCATAGAAGGACGAGAGCTGCTCACGTCACGAGCTCTTTGAGCAGAAGAGGCGAGAGGAACACCGACTTCTCACTTCAGAAGAAGACTTCAGAAGGAAAAAGAGAGAGCGTGCGGTGGAAGATGTTGAGAGGTTCCAAGTTCGAATGTGTTATGAACAATTGAAACAAAATTCACAAGTACATAAACCTCGAACCGAAGGCTGCAAAGTGGAACCGCATAGTCACACAAAATATTGTTATGAATATTTTTTTAAAGTTTTAAGCAGGGCAAATCGACGATGGGATGGGAAATTGTCAATGTAGGTCGCACCTCAGCCTCTTTTTATTTTGAAATTTTTTTAGGAATCGATTAACATAATAATTTTTTCTCAAAACTCGATATCTCAAAAATTTAAATGTAAAACGAATATTGTAAGCACTAATTTATACAAAAAATATTTCTTAAACAAGATTGACACATTCTAAACGTAAAATATGTTTTCAAAAACACAGCTCGAACAATTTTTACAAATAAAATATTATAAATTAAATTTTGTTTGAGAAATTAAATAGCATTCAAGTTTTTGAAGATAAAAGAATGTTGCAGGTTTATTTTTTAAACTTAACATTTTTTTTTTAAATTAGTTTTACTATTTTATATGTATTTGTGTTTGAAATTTTTTGACCATCCATGTCGACTATTTAAGATATTGATGTGCACGGACTTTTATTTAAAACAATTGGCGGTGGTGGCATCGCTACGCCAGACAATAATAGCTACAATAACAATTTATGACAAAATGTTTCCTGACCGTGTCATTTCCTCAAGAAATGAACAACGATGTACTGCGCTTGGGAGCCTTTAGACTTTCTTCAATCGAGTTGTGTTAAAAAATAGATATCTGACAATATGCTCTACAATTGATTCAAGAACTTGAAGTTTTCGAGGACACAAATGTGCGAATGTTTAATGAAAAACTTAATAAAAACGTATTTGGTACTTCAACCATAGTCGTGGAGGTGTTTAAGCAGATGATGTTTTAAATTGTCAATGACACACCTTATTTTTAACAATTAAAATAAACATCAATTGATTGATAACTCATTTTTAAATATCAAAACTAAACCTTTTATTTGGGAGGCCCTATGTTTTAAAAGAGAAGCTGGAACTAATTCTGAAAAAAAAATCATTTTCCCTACATTTATTTTTCAGCCAGAGTCAAAAATACAATTGTGTGCACTGCTGCGTATACGCACTTTTTTGTTGTATGTTAATTTTTGTTAATTTTAGGTCAAGTTAATTTTTGTAGGAATCCAAGCAGTACAGTAAATTAAAAAAGAAGGGATCATTTTTCGATATAGAATATGAAGTATAAATAAATATTTAAATTTCCTAGAAATGAGCACAGACTTTAAATTAGCCTTAAAGTATTTAATATTTCCCATACTTTTAATTCTTTCATAAATAAATTTGAAATGGTATCTTTGTATTTATTAAATATTGCAAAAGTGAATAAATATTGAAATTTAATACCAATTTCATTGCGTTATAATTACACTTTGCAATGGATATTCGCTATCCAATTAAGAATCCACATGCATACACAACAACAACAACAAAACAAGAAATGCCAAACTTGTAAATCAATATCAATACTCCTAGGAAGGGTACATACATAAATACATAACATATAAAGGAATTTTAATTGATTATTATTGGTTAATTAAATATCAAATCTTATGTGCATTCCTATTAGTTTCCGTTATTCGATAATAATTATACGTTTATGTCTAAAACACATACATATGCGAGTTGACCTACATTATATTAGTCACGCATTTTCATTGAGCCATTAAAGCATGCATGAATGTGATTTGAATTAAAACTTATGTATTCAATTCAAATCAAATCTATAACCCCCCCCCGCTCTTTCGTTTGTCCTTTAATCAAATTTATTTTTTTTTATAGCCGAATGACGATTCCCTTGTGGGTCATTTTCGTGTATCCCTTATATACTGCCTTCACTAACTCTCAAAGAAAAAACAATTTAATTTGAAAACAAAGTACTTTTTTCCGATTAAGTTAAGCCTTCGATATACTTAAATGGGATATAAGATACTCTGAGCCATATAAATATTTTAGAACAACCTTTTTTTTAACTCTATTTTATCGATTTAAGTCAAAACAAGGGATTTTATGTGTCGCTATAACATTTTTGTAAGATTCGTTTCAGTTATTTGTTTCGACTATACCTTACCTAACCTCCTGGACATAGACAATCTTGTTTTACTTTATAGAGAGAGGATATAGAAGGACCCTCCCAACCAACATCGACATTAACCTATTTCAAGACAATCCTTCTACCTTTTATATAGAGCAACAAATTATTATATCCCTATTAAGAAACACCTTGGAGAAGATAAATCTTACTTGAATGTCCCGCCTCCAATCAATAAAACATGACACCATAGCATACCGAACCGAAGAAGTTCTCGTTCCCATGCCGATGTCATGTTCAAGTGAACCAACTTAACCAACCAAGAGTCGCCTCCTCACCATCAATACATCTCTCCATCTCTCCAACCCGCCTCATCCGCTGATCTGATCATCCGCTTATCGAAGAGATATATATGTACTACCTAGTTACATATCTTAAATGTGCTCCAAAACCAATTGAACTGTTGAATCGAAACTTTATCTCCTTAGCCAAAGGCAACACAATCATTATTCGACAATCTCTTTTCCACTTATCTTTTATATTTTTACTTAACCCCAATTGCACTTAAACTGCTTTTGGTCTTTGGTGAGAGAATGGCTAAGGTAGGCGGGCGAGCAGTGGTGGTAGAAGCGAAGAAGGTATCCTTTCGCTCTCTAAAAACCTTGCCATTACAGTTTATAGCCACTCTTCTGTATTATATATCCTTGTTCTTCTCGAGGAGCCGAAGATGCTGCTTTAATAACTTAGGAACACCTTCGAGTGCCGAGAATGGCGATGCGATGATTTCAACTAAACACCCGTACCGCATACCACCACCATCCGTCGGTTGTCCGTCGCCATCGTATAGTAGTCGATTTTATTCTCTGCCGCTCCCCAGGTTCCGGATGTGATTTCGGTGTCGAGTGGTTCTTGTGAGTCTATACCAAATATACGTATCTATCTATGTATCTACCAGTGGTCGTTTCCCTTTCCGCAAATGCATCACCCATGAGAATGGGGTGGTTGGGGGTAGTGTGTATAGTAAGGGGCGGGGGAGTGAAATAAATATCTCGTAATCGCTGGGAATTGCTGCGAGGGATCGATTGTGGCGATAATTAGTGGATAAAGGCAAATGAGGACACAAATTACACACAGGGTTGCTTTAGAAATAATGAGACATGTAATGTTTCTCAAGTATATAGGGGCTCTTCGTTTTATCTGATCATGTTATTGGGCCGAGATTTTCTCTCAACTTATGTGTTGTGATGGGTTATTCGCACAAATGTATGTCATCTAAAAGGTCATTGGGATTCGATAATTGATAATATAGTTTTAATTATATGGACAAATAATCTTAATTAGTGATGGTTACAGTTTTTCAAGGCTTTTAGAAGTTCTTAGCTTGTTATTTATGGGATATTCGCACTAAATAAGCTTAATTTAGTAAATAATGCTGTTTTATTTGATATTAAAGTGCTTCTGAGGCCTTATGGATTTTTAGTACCTTATTTGTAGGACATTCCTTTTGAAAAGGTTATAAAACTTCTAGGTTGACGAAAATCCCAATCATCATTTTTTTGAAAATCCCATAAACCGAGATGGCAATCACATTTACGATTTTTGTTTTTTTTTATTATAAATTAATACAAAAATATGTTTGGTTAAAATCATCACATTTTCACACAAATGGAATTTTTTACGAATATCCCACAAATAAAGTGAAAGCTCAATACACTTTTACAATAGCTCCAAGTTTAAAGGCTATTGCTGAAACATATTTGACTTCTTAGTAACCTCTTCTTTGTCATTCTTTATTTTGAATATCCCACCAAAAATTCTGATACACTCAAACAAAGCTTGAAAGTTATTTTGAAAAATATAATTTAATTTGCGTGAATGACTTTTTTTAAACAATTAAACAAGAAATGAATGGCTTTAAATTGCCATTTCCTGAAATTCGTATTTTTCAGCCTATTCAAGATAAAATTTTATTATTTTATAAACAACGAACTGAAATTTAAGCTAAGTTTTTAAATTTGTTCACGAATATCCCAGTTAAAAGATGCCAATAATCTTAAAACAACCTCGAAAATTTGTCTTATGACATTCTTAAGATTGAATCTGGCCATTTTATTAACATTTGACATTGACAATTCTTTTTTTTTTGTGGATTTCCTACGTCATTTAAATTATGGGATATTCAAATTGTTATTTAAGAATTCTCTATAATTTACTAGAAACCTATCTATTTTCGACCAAACTGTTTTATGATATATTTTTTACGAATATCCCACATGTTAGCACCAACCTTTTGAACAACCCTGGAGAAAAACTTTGAATACAATAATAAATAGCTAACAATACCTATCGTCTTATATTTATGGCTATACAATGTGAGATATTTCCAATTACCATATTTTTTTTGAATATCCCAAAGCCAAAAAAACTTTAAACATGGCTTTATATATATCTACGACATATTATGCTGAATTTAATTTGATCCATTGACATTTTTTAGCAGTATGGTATTAAATTTTTGAATGTAATACTTTTTTATGAATATCCCATTTATAAAATGTCCAAATCTCGATTCTGAAGTAATAACCCGTAAATTTTTAGAAGCATTGGTATTTTTGTGCCAATGTTTTGATTTTTTCGATTAAATACTTCTTTTTTGAGAATATCCCACAAATAAAATGTGGGATATTCGCAAAATAAAGAGATCCTAAGATACTTAAGCTGATATCAAGAAAGACTCAACATAATTTCTAACAAGTAATTGTTAATTTCTGCCCTCAAGGCCTTCACTAAGATTGTTACAACCCTGTTTAAAAGTGACATCCCCACAAGAGACAAACTCTCACCTCATTATGACTTTAAAGCCATTCACTGCTTGGCGTACCCTATATATATCTGATTCTGCACCCTGCAACTGAAGCGCTTATCATTCAACAGGATGTGTCCTTGGAAGACATTAACATGACCGCTCGAGAGGTTGTCATCACCCAAGAGGGAGAACAGCAAAGAGTGTTACTACAGCACTGCCATTGTAAAATCCACTGACACTCATCCCGTTCCCGTCTTCATGCAACACCGTTCAACCGAACCGACCTGATATCTATGTGTGATATAATTTAAGTGCATCATATCCAATCGACTCCACCGATGCTGAGGGAGAGAGAGACTTAAGTTTATACACGCACAACAATGTTTTTGCGTATACAACGACGACGAAAGGACATATCCTGGAGTTCCTGCGAGTACATACAGTATACCCTGTTGGGCCTTGGCAAACGGTCCAAAGATATAGCCTTGTGGTATTTCTCAATATTAATTGCAGCAATTTTGACCGTGCCCATGGTCGTATAATACAATATAACGTTGTGTAAATGATGCACTTTAAGCTCCATCAACCTCAAACCTTATACCTTAAGTCAATGAATTTAGGTACCTACATAAATGTGCATATAAACTTGGACAGTGATTTAGCCTTGAGGAGATATTGCCGATGGTGATGATGGTGATAGTAGCGGTGATGGTGATATGGTGATGGCGGTGACGGTGCCGGTGACGGTGACGGAGATAGTGATGCTGGTTATGTGCTGTTTTTCCCATCTGACAGCGATTACTTAAGGTTAATCTGTGGCAGGTGTGTCTGCCTGTGTCATACCACCCTCCGCAGGACATATAGCGAAGATACAGAATTTACGTAGCCGTAGTGATGCTGCATGCAACATACCTAACCTACAATACAGCAAGTAGAATACAGCTTCCGGCTTAATTCTCCAACTGAGAATCTATTGCGGCGACAGATAAATATTTACGGTAATAAAGTGATAATTGAGAGTTTAGTGCGCCTATACTATGTGAGTGTGCGGTGCGTTACCCTTCCGTACCTTCTATGGATACGTAGAAGGTATGCCTCATATGCAATATTCATGATGCAGGTGGAAATGTTGATTAGTAGTTGGGGATTTTCGAATAACCCGCAGTTCACAAAGTGTGTTCAGTGGTGATTATGGTAGCGAGGGGGTTGAAGATGTGATAGTTATAAGAGAATCGTGAATGATATGTTGGATATGGTAGTGTGGTTTTTTAATACAATTGTTATTAATGTTATAGTGGCTTGCGGGAGGGGGTTGTGTTTTTGGTTGTTATAGTTGGTGAGGTAATTGTTCTGAGACTTAAGGACTTGAGGATATATGATAATAGTTAAATTTATAAATTTCCGTATGAAATTTGTGATCGTTGACCATATTTCTGGAATGTTGAAACTCTGGAAAACATGAGATATTTCTTGTAAAACAATTTAATTTGAATTAATACTTCGATAAACACAAACACAAATTAGAATTACTCTTTTCTGAAATATTTCAAACCTTCATGATATAGATGTCTCTATTGAAGCTGTCATTTATTGACATTTAAAAAGTATGAACTTTAGAATTACTATAAATTGAAGAAAAAATGCGTCAAAACTATACCGCAAATTTTAAAGTTCACAACAAATTAAATGCAAGACTGGGTTGAATGAACTTGCTCGTGTATCCTAAGAGTGTGTTTAAAAGGGTGTGTACGACATTTTACTAAAGCAATTTGAAAAAGTGAACATTTTGGTTGACCCCAAATATACCGAATCAATGACGCTAGCGACTTTAATTAAATTGTATATTATACTAGCTGACCCGGCCACGCGTTGCTGTGGCTAACGTTTTTTATCATATTACATTGTTGTAAGCTATTTAAGGCGAACGGTAAGAGAACATCAGACATGGACACAACCATGCTGCCATTTTTAAAAAACATGGCGACCTTCATGACTGGTTTTCTACTAACGTTACCCCTTATTACAATGAAATTATTATTTATACAAACGAAAACGGAAACGTTAAAGCTGGTAAAAATAGCTACTGGTTTTGGATTTGAAGGGGAAGGAGTTTGAACACAGTTGATCAAAATTTGAGTAGAGTTGATGTAAAGCAAAAATCAGTACAAAAGAATTAAAAATTTAAAATGTATTATTATTTTTATTTAAGTTTGTAACAAATGAGTGTATTTCAAAGTGCACAATAGCTTTGGTTCAATTGTATTTCAATAACATAAATAAGTTCGACGATTTTCCTTCACGTGAAAATGCAACATAAAGCTGCTCATGAGAAAAACATGGATTTTCCAAATCTAAACTACAAATGGACATTGTTTGGCCTTGAGACTTATTTACAGACCTGACAAAAGCTAAACGGAAACTGCAATCTTCTGACGGGTATTGTAAAATCTGACGGAATCATTTTAATACGTGGCCACTTTTCCTTTAAACTTTCCACTTAAAATGGTTGTTTCAAGAATATTAACGGTGATCTTTTTAATGGCCAAACGTGTACCGTTGCATAATTGAGGTGGATTAAAATTAGGCAGGAGAATAAGTTCTATTTTATACCGTTCCCAATATCTAATAATTTTTCCGAAAAGTAATTGTGCTAATGTATCGTTTTTAGAGCCTTTAGCGCTCTTTGGAGAACATTTTCTTCAGTGAAGTATACACGTTGATCGTTTTTAAAATGTATTCCAAGATACTGGACAGAAGGGTCTCTTTCGTGAATGGGAAAAATATGTCAATTAGCTTTGTTGCTTCTAATGTACCTACCCATTTGGTATCGTGTTATTTCGTCATTACCATTCTGTACTGAAGATATAGCCGAATTACTGCCTTTATTTTCATAATTACAAATGTACTTAATTCATTTTACAGAAAGCTCAACATTGATATGAGTCTCATAAGTTTTTGAGAGTAATGGTGAGTATGGTACCACCCACTGATTATCAAGTTTAACTTCATCCAGATAACAGATGTTAGAATCGTTTTTGATAATTGTGACTGTCATATAATAGACAAATAATTTAAAATAAAATAATACTACGATCATAAATTGAGATGTAAGCTATCCTATCTTTTAAGTTGGATCAAACTGCACACTATGTACAAATTTTATTAAAATCGGTAAAGTAGTTTAGGAGTACATCGCGGACAAACAACGTGACACGTCATTTGAATATATTCAGAAGAAGAAGAAGATAAGAGCTTTTTGAAGGAAAACAAATATTTAAATCGGTTAATTAATTCCTGAAAATATTAAAAATCAAAATAACGATTCTATGGGTGATATCCCTTATAGGTAATTATTGTAATCGGTCGATTTCTTGGTGTTTCAAGGTCCCTAGAATCTAAGTCAAAGATTTTTCTAGAGATTTCTATGTGTGCGTCTATATATACATATATATGTACGTTCGAACGTATTATATAACCTAAAATAATTGAATACGATTAAGAAAAGCGTTTTTGTCATCTACTAAAATTTTTAGAATACATCGAAGTAACCGTTTTTATATAAAAAGTAAAAACCTAAAAAATACTACTCAGAGTTCGTAAAAATTGATTCTCATTCGATACGAAAAAAAAATTAAAGACATTGCCTTTGAGTTTGAAGTAATTTTATTTAATAAAAAAAATATTAATTTATATTTTTAAAGGTTTTAAAAAAATCCAATAATCAGTTTCTTTATAAAAATAAAAATCTACAAAAACACAACGGAAAATTATTAAAAAGATATGTTCGGTTCGAATATTTCGAGAAAAGATGAGGGTATTGACTCCAAAGTTATTTTGTTCTCTATGCAAAATTTTGTTGTTAACGTAAGATAATGCTCTTAGAAGAATTTAATTGGTATTTTTGTATTATAAATAAAAACTTTCAAAAATGCTCCTAAAATTGGTAAAAAGTGGGTTTCGACTAAAAATATCGAGAAAAAAAGAGGCTGGGATGTGACCCACATTGATAACTTCCCATCCCGTCTGTCGATTTGTCTTGCCTAAAAGTTTGTCTATATGTCTCAATTTTTACCAAATTTGCGTACTATTTTTTGTAGATTTTATTTTTTTATGAAAAAGCTGACTGTTGGATTTTTATATCGAATGATATATGAATATCGAAAACAAAATTTTCTGTGAAATAAAATAAGTTTGAAGCCAATATTTGTTATTTTTGAAAAGCTATTTGTGTCGAAAGTAAATTTTATTGTATATTATATTCAATATTATTTGAAGTCGATATATCTTCTGGTTCTTGAGCTATGGACAACGAAAAAAACATCGCGAACGTACGGACAGACATCTTTCTAAAAATCTTTTATTTCGACTCTAGGGACCTTGAAACGTCGAAAAATGTCAACATTTTCAATTTGACAAATCGGACCCATTACAATAACTTGCTATGGCAAGTTTAAAAAACATGTATTTAAAAATAAAACGTATTTTATCGTATGCAAAATATTGTTGCAAGACCAAGACCTTTATACAGATCCTCATAATAAAATATAAATGATATAAAACAATTCTTATGGAATAAACACTTTAAAAATGTTTCCAATTATTACCTAGAGCATCCTACCGACCATAACCCTTCAAAGTCCAAACAATCGATACAAACAATAAAACAAATATTTTAAAACTGCTATAGGTCTATATCCTTACATAATTATCACTTAATTATCTTAAGACAACAATGATAACTAATTAAATAAATGGAAAACAAATAATTAAAAGAATTTTGTATTTATCTATATGACAATAATGTAACACCTCACTTCTATAAATAATAAACTATCTCTACTCATAAACTATAGGGAGAGGGGGGAATCGATGTGCGAAATGGGGTACGAAAAATGACTCTGCCTATGGCTACATTATTATAATATATGTATATAACAATATCAAATTGCGGCTTTGTGCCACTCCATTTCTTTTGTTGAATTAGGATAATTGAAACCAGGGTGTGGTGGTAAATCTTCATGTCACAATATTAATGAGTGGTGAAGAAACATTTTGCACAAAACCCAAGGCAAAAATTTAAATCAACAACAGAAAAGAGTGATGTCCTACCCTCACCCAACTAACCCCCTTCCAAAACTCTTCCTATAATATAAGATTCACCGTACGAACAAAGCAATAAATCCTTCCCCAACCGCTCGAAGAACAAAAGGAAAAAAAAAAGAAACAACAAAAACGCACAACTCCATCCATACATACACATTTTTCATGCATACACATATGTCAACTCTGCATGTACAGATATAAATGGTAGTTTGGAGAGATGTATTGTAGAGGAATAAGGATTCCTCACGAAATTCCCAAGAAAAGAATCCCTATACCTACCTACAACAGGATGTGAAAAATTTAAGACTTCAGTACATTTAAGAATTTGATGGAACATTTAGAACGAAACAAAACAAAACAAAATAACCACAAAAACACATCACAGAACATAACCCAAACATCCAACAAAGTATCCTTTTTTGCATTGTTCTTAAAAACCTCTAAAACAACATACCCCATAAGCCATAACACCCGGACTTAAGCATGCACCGCACCCCTTACCACACAACCCAAAAACAACCCCTTGAACATGAAATGAAAGAAATACAAAAAAAGCCAAAGGACACTCTCATTTCTGACCAAAGAAATATGTGATTTCTTGTTCTTGGCACTATCCTTTCTATGTTTGTGGATTCGAGTATAAAACGACAAATGCAAATAACAACAAATCCAAAGGACATCTGCATTTGACACACAAATATAGGGGTTGGCAATAATGGCATCTTCTCTCGCTTTACATTTTATTTTAATTTTTTTTTAGTCAACCTTTGTAGATGTGGGAGAATTGGTGCAAGTGTCAGTTCGTACCGGCGAACGCGAAGCACCCGGGCGCCATTCACCCACTTTCTCCCACAGTCCCTCATGCACCATCATCTCATAACAAAACGGAAATAGTATTCAGAGAAAATGTGAAAGATGAGGTGCAAACATTTTGAATTGTGTGTCATTTGCATTTGCACATTTGGTGCATCCAACAATGATGAGGTTGGGGATGACAACGACGACGACGATGATGATTATGAGGCGAAAACGAAAGGAAAAGCAAAAGGATTTCAAATAATTAGAGCAATGGAAGCCCAGGACATCAATTTATTATGGTATTTTCGCTTTTTCTTTCGTTCTTTCGTCCTTTCGTCCTTTCGTCCTTTCGTCCTATCGTCCTTTCTGTCGCCTGTCACTTGTCGCACCTGCGAGAGTCAACTTGGAATTTTGTTTCTTTTTTCCATTTTCATCGCTCATTTGTTTCATTACTTATTTTTATTTGTTGTTTCTTAACTTTTTTTTGTTGCTAATGCACACGCGAGAATTCCTAACTAACTCGCCGCTTTCGCCCCAATTAATGTGAAACGGAAACTGAAACATTTTGTTGTAAAAATATGCATAATGGTGCCTCTGTATCTGTATCTGTTGGCATATTAAGGTGTATAGCTTAGCTATAGTATTTAGGTTGGTACGTATCTAAATTTTGAAGTGATGCAAACTGAGTTGAGTTGAGTAGGTGACCTCATTAGATGAGTCTTTAGGAGTGAAATTGTTTATGTTTGTTTATTTTTTTAATGTGTATACTTTTTAAAGGTTTAGTTTTATGGAGGCCACACATTTCATAAGATCCAAAACAGAATAATATGCAATGAGACGGTTGCGGCGCCCGCCGACAGGAAGATAGTAAGGTGGAGCACCATTGTAGGGTAGGAACATATTTATTTTCTTCAGAGTAGTGGGAGGAAATGAAGATTTGTTCATTTGGGTATAAAATAAGTAGGTCGTGAGTTTATAACTTAAGTTTTGGCATAAGACTGGACGTTTAGTAACTTACCTACCTACCCTTTTCAAATTGACCAGATTTGGCGCCTTGGTGGTTTTAAAGAGAAAAGTAGATCCTTATTCCATTTCAAAGTCATACAAATGTAAGTGTTTTTGGTTTATTTAAACTGCTTTATAAAACGGGTAGCCCTAATAAACAAACGTTTTCTTTGGAATTCTCTTGAAAATGATTATTCCAGAGAACTAAAAATAGAGTGATTTCCTAAATAAATTAATAAATGTTAAGCAGTTATTATATATAATACTACATTTAATTTCAAGTCTGTATTTAACCAATCAAATTGGTTTACCTCCGTTTCATGTGCGTGTGGAATGAAGTTCAAAAATACTACCTTTTTAAATACAAAATGCAAACAGTTTTATCAGATATTAGCCGAAATCTTAAATTTAGTTGTTACGCTTCAAATATGTATCCTAAAGGATTTTCCAACAGGAGGTTTCATTTTCAATATCTAGCTATTTAAGGAACGACTACTTTTGAACTTTTTTTTAACTCAAAAATGTATACTGGTCAATCAGCAGTAGTGTCGAATCTTTGCTAATAGGGTCTTAAAAATCTTAAAAATTATCTGGATTATAACAATAGTCTACAAAATTAGTGTGTTTTTTTGCTGCACAAACAGAAGAATACTTTTTTAGAGGCATAAGATGTCCTTAATTCGAATGTCACCTTTAAATTTTTCTAGTAGTTTCACATTAGGTTTTTAAAATATGGCCCTTTAAAAATGCTAAAAACAACCAAAAACGGGGTTTTAAGCCTAATTTAAAAATTAAAAAAAGAGGCTGGGATGCGACCCACACTGATAACTTCCCATCCCGTCCGTAAATATTTTTCATATAAAGAAATAGTTTAGTTTGAAAATCTAGTTTTATTAAATAAATTTTTAGTCGAAAATAAGTTTTTACCAATTTAAGTAGCATTTCTTAAACTTTTACAAATTGGATGAATGAAATTAATTTGAGAGATATCAAGAACCGAACATCAATTTTTACCAATTTTGCGTACTATTTTTTGTAGATTTTATTTTTTTATGAAAAAACAGACTGTAAAATTTTTGTAAAACAAAACTACTGAATATCGAAAAGAATACTTTCTGTGAAATAAAAAATTGTTTGAAGACAATATTTTTAATTTTTGAAAAGCTATTTGAGTCGTAAGTAAATGTTTACCAAGTTTTAGTATTGTTTTTTTTGTTAGGTTTTTATTTTTTTTTGTAAGAAACCTGTCAATTAGATTTTTCTCTAAATTTTACTGAATGTTGACAACAATATTTTTTTAAATATGAAAGTAGTATAAAGCCAATATCTCAAAGTTTTGAAAAGAGTCGAAAATAAATGTTTACCAACTTTTATTAGTTTTTTTGTTTAGGTTTTTATTTTTTGTAAGAAAACTGTCAATTTTATTTTTGTCAAAATTTTACTGAATGTTGAAAACAATATTTTTTAAAAGACAAAAGTAGTTTAAAGCCAATATCTCAAAGTTTTGAAAAGATATTTCAGTCGAAATTCAATTTTTACCGACTTTCGTTATTTTTTTTGTTAGGGTTTAATTTTTTGTAAAAAATATGTCAGTTCCATATTTGTCAACATTTTTCAGAATGTTGAAAACATAATCTCAAATTTTTGAAAAGATATTTGAGTCGAAATTCAATTTTTACCAACTTTGAGTAATGTTTTTTTTGGGTTTTTATTTTTTATAAAAAAAACTGTGAATTCGATTTTTCTCAAAATTTTATCAGATGTTGAAAACGTTATTTTTCTTTGCACAAAATTGTTTTTGTGATAAAATCATTTTGTATTCGTAAAATTTTCTAGGTGACAAATTTTTTTTCAGTTTTTTTGATTTATAAAAAAAATCGTTAATTGGATTTTTTCCAAAAATATACTTGTTTTGTATTACGTTATTGGTTCATGAGATATTTAGGTTTAACCAAAATGTTAGCCTTTTTTTTAAACTGCTATGGTAAAAAAAAACCACCCACGCAATTTTCTTGAGAGCCCTTTCTGCATCTTTCAGCCTTTATCTGTATAGCAAAATTTATTTGAAGTCGATATCTCTTCTGGTTCTTGAGCTATGGACGACGAAAAAAACGTCGCGAACGTACGGGCGTACGAACGTACGTACACACGCACGCACAGACATCTTTCTAAAAATCATTATTATTTCGACTCTAGGGACCTTGAAACGTCGATAAATGTCAAAATTTTCAATTTGACAAATTGGACCCATTACAATAACTTCCTATGGGAAGTTAATAACTCTTAACAATAAATTGTATATTGATTTTGAAAAGTAGAAATCTTTCTTTTTTAGCTACAATTTAAAGCATTTTCGTATCTTACCTAGTTTTTGGAAATTCTCATTAGTTATGAGTCTTTATTTGAATCTTTATTAAGCTTTGAGAAAAACTTAATTTTGATACTTTAATAGTTTTGGAAAATACGTTTTGAAGTTAATTTTTAGTGCTAATATCGAATCCAAACTCTAATCTTGACTATTTGCTCAAGTTTAAAAGAAAAAAAACAGTTTTCAACATTACCTTATATTTTTTAATATATGTACTTCAAAAACTTGATATAATAGAAATGTTTAGACAACAGATTAGTTAAAAGAACCAAACTTTCCTTCAAACCTTTGTGCCTTATTCTGTTGAAAACTATTTTAACAAATTTTGAATTTTTTTTTCGAATACTGTCGACATTATAATTCTCAATATGTCACTGATTGGTGTAGTTTTTCGGCTTATTCGAAGATAACAACTATTGAGATGAATGGAATGCGCTACTTAGCCATGATTAATAATTTGAACTTAGAACATATAGGAACCATATTGCAAATTTTGTATTCAAACTCTAGATTTTGATCAAATACGATATAAGGATACTAGAGAAATCGGCAAAGGTAGGTCTGGAGATTTTGTCCGTCTCTCTGTCTGTCCTCGCCCTTACTTATTTTTGTCTCAATCTATCTTCTTTCAATAGTGGAAGAAGTAAAATGTTTCTATTCCGACGTAATAACAGGAAGTTTTAAATTTTTAAATTTAATATTTTACTTAAGTTATTATTTTAAAAATACAAAGCTTAACACAGCGACAAAAGTGGTCTGTGGAGTAATTAAATTAAATTTAATGTAATTTAAACAATTTAAGTCTAATTATGATTTCTTGACTGTGTTAGAGTAATGTTGTCAACGATGGAGGGGATGGAGGGGACCTACAATTTTAAGCCGAATCTGAAAGCCTAATTTGAGGAAGCAATTTTCATGATAAGAATTACTCTTGAAGAATTTGTCAATTCTTCGTAAAAGACAGTACCCGTTAAGAAAAATTTAGATGGCACTGGCAAGAATTGAACACATGACACGCCACGAGTACTACATATACTATACAGAAAACTTTATAGTATGTCAAGGTAGCTCTCCCTCGAGAGCTTCTTTCCTCAAGTTACATGCACTACAGCTTCGTTCTGTTCAAACCTATTCCCGTTTGATAATTTTACTGAGTTCTAATCTAACGATCATCTCTAATGGAGATGGCACAACAGTTTAATATTCACCTTTGCTGGGTGCCAGGCCATAGAGACATTCCAGGTAGCTGTAAGGCAGATGAACTCGCCAGGAGTGGTACAGTACATCCCATCCTACCACGTTTGGCACGTATTGGCATACCAATCGCTACTTGTAAACTGTTGCTAATGCAAGACGCTGTGAGGAGGGCAGGCACCAGGTGGAACAACATCACCACGTGTCAAGTCACAAAAAATATCTGGCCAACACTGGATTTAAAACGTTCAAGGTGCTTGCTCTCTCTAAGCAGATCGTATATAAGCTCGATAATAGGTGTCATAACCGGACATTCTCTAATAGGAAAGCACGCCACGCGACTAGGCGTATTCTCAAATGACTTCTGCAGAAGCTTAATGGACGAGGAAGAAGAGGAAACTACTCTCCATCTTCTCTGTGCATGCTCTGCTCTGGCTCGAAAAAAACGCAAGAATTACCTAGGAGAATTCTTCTTTAACGATCTGAACGATCTATAAATCATACATATCAACATAATCAGCCTCTCACGTTTCGTAAGGGACTCAAACTGGTTTCATTGAGCTTAAGAGGAAGCCTTAAGATTCATGTGGTATCACAACGGGCCAATAAACTGGCCTAAGTGTGTCCGTTTCCATCTTGGACAGCCACTATAACCTAACCTAACCTAATCTATCGGTGATGTCTGATGCCTTTCTTATACAGGGTGGTTAAATTGTAAGGTCCAATGTTGATTTTGAATAAAACACATATTATTTAGGAAATAACCGTCATTTCTTTTTATTTTGGTAATATTGGTAGAGTTAAATTATGTGTAGAATAAAATAAAGGACGATGGTCGCCACTTCTTCGGCGGCACACCTCCATCCGATAGTCCAAATTGAGGTTCTATGCTATTAAAGTGCTGAATTATCTCATCCTTTAGCTCTTGAATTGTTACTGGCTTAACGACGTACACCATTTCTTTCAAATAACCCCAAAGAAAGAATTCCAACGGTGTCAAACCACATGATCTTGGCGGCCAATTGACATCGCCACCACGTGAGATAACACAGCCATTGAATTTGTCGTTAAAATGAAGCCATTGTTTCGTTATCCGTGTGGAAAATGGCAACGTCCTGTTGAAACGACACATCGTCCACATTCATATCTTCTAATTCGGGCCATAAAAAGGTCGGTATCGTCTCACAATAGCCCATAAACCACAGCAAACAGTCAGTCTTTGTGGGTGCATTGGTTTTTCGACTATCACTCTTGAATTATGATTCGCCCAAATGCGGCATTTTTGCTTATTGACAAATCCACTCGATGAAAATGTGGCTCATTACTGTTGCCCTTTTTGCCACCATTCTGATCATTGAAAACGCTTAAAATGGTCAAGAGGCTTTTGACCATCAAAAATTATCTAGACAATATAAAAATTGTTCAGAAAAACAAATTATTTAAATCGTCTTATTAGTTGTTGAGAAAACTAAAAACCAAAATAGCAATTTTATGGTTGGTATAACCTCCTGGAGCAATACAAAAATATTTGTTTGTATATTAAAATAAATTTAAGTTATGAAATTAAAATTGAGTCAAATTTTTGAGAAACTTCGAATTTTCGACTTTTGTCCAAAAAAAAACGAAAAATGTCCTGAAACCCCAAAAAAAAACATCTTTCATAATACGAATTTCTAATTTTTCAAAGATAATCCAGCTTACTTTTTCAAATCAAATAACTTCAATTTTGAATTTTATGACTCAATCGATAGAGCAATTATATTAGTATAAAATTGCTTTGTAACCTTTTTTTGTTAGTTTTTTAAATTTTATTCGAAAGGAATAAATGCAAGAAACACTAAATGTGTTATTGATTGAATAATTTATTTCATTGTTAATTGAATCTTTATGATTGCATAACGTGTTTTGTAATTGAATGCTTAAATATAGAACATTTAATTCGTTTTTAATTCTTTGGATCATTTTAATAACTATTTTAATTGATGTCGTATGTCATAACTTAGTCAAATAAAATTGTGGTTTCGAATACTATTACGATAATTTACTTCGAAAAACACATTAATTTTTGTAAAAATAGAAAAAAATTATTGAAATTATTTAAAATAAATTTCTTCCATGATTTCTATTATAGAGAAACGTAATACCTTTTTTTAATTCTTAACTTAATCGCTTTTATTTGATAATGTTAATGAACTATTATGACATTAGTTCTATTAAAAAGATTTACAAAAATATTTTTAATGATTTCATTAAACTTAAATTAATTTTATGTGAATCTTTCCATAAAACATTTTGCTTCCAGTATTAGTTATTTAGTATAGCGCTGATATGTGACTTATACAAAACAATGTTAATTCTTCGAAAAATCTTTTTCATTGGAGTTCTATTTAAAACCATAAACGGTCTTGAAATAAATCTGAGTGATAATATTTTAGTAGGGTGCCTTCAAAAACTTGTTGAAAATGATTACCTTGAAAATCATGTAATACCAACATTGGGAATATTTGTGAATGCAAATGAATCAATCGAAAATACATGGATTTTCAATGATATCATTGATAGATTTCTTGCAAAAACAAATAATGTTAGTCAAGTGGATTTGTCAGGAGTTTCGACATTAAATCATAAAATTCAAAATAATATTCTTTTTGTTGATTCCGCCAAAGCATTTGAGTAAAGTTGACTATTTTTCTAGTTTAATTAGATTTTAAAAATTAATGAAAATTAATTTCAGTCGCCTTGTTGAAAGAATTCGTAGACAATCATGGGATTCTACGGGAGCGTATCAAAAGTACTTTGTGGTGTTATCAAACGTACAATATAATAAATTGACTATTGTCCGGGGAATTCTCCAAATGTGCATGGAAAAATTAATTGCCGCTATAAATGTGATTGTCGAGGATCAGCAACCAATCATAAATGTTTACACCTACTTTCCTTTTACTCCAACTAGTTGCAGAAATAGCAGACCAGTGGTATACAATCGTTTCGTAAATGGTCAACTAGAATGGAAGAAGTCAACTTTTCCAAGAAAGGCTAGAAATTTGTGGAAGTGCACTCTTAAGGCAATAATATGGGATACCTATCCCTTTATAAACATTGGTAAAAATAATATTGAAGGCATAGAAGTATCACTTATTAATGCCTTTGCTGATGCAATGAACTTTACAATAAAATGGGTCATTTCACCAATTAAAAGGGGAGACATTTCTGGAAATGGAACATTAAAAAATGCTTACAAAATGGTATGTTTTAGATTTAGTTAAGAAAGGAAACTAAGTATACAATTTAAAATTTCCAGTTGGGCGAAGGCGAAGGGGATTTTAATTTTGCTGCAAATTTGTGCACCACACGAAGACGCACATTTTTAGCTAGTACAAAGGAGTACTTCATTTCGACGTTGAACATCCTCTTAAAACCTCCAAAGAGCTACAGTTCCTTGGAAATATTACTGATTCCTTTTGACCTATTGACTTGGGTAATCATTGCGATACTAGTTCTTGGAAATTGGATGTGGAAAGCAGTTTTAAAGAGAAATTACATTAAAAATGGCTCAGTCTGCAAGGGATGTGCAGCTAGAATTCAAACAATTGCTTGGCTATTTGGCTTTTTCATCTTGCGTTGTTTGTACGAGGGTTCTGTATTTACATTTTTCCACAAAAAACCCCTGAGGGACTTTCCAGAGAGTTTTGAAGAAATGTTATCACAAGAGTATATTTTTCTAACAAAAGCCGTGTACATACCTTTTGTGGAGGCAGCGTTAAAAGACAACAAAATCATAGCCGAAGACGATTGGAGGGATGTTGTTAATAAATTTGAAACTAATCACAATGAAAAAGTTGCTCTTGTTGCACCAGCTAAATTTCTTCGATTGTCTTCTGGAACGACATTTGAAGCCCTTCATTATAGGTTATGTGAATTTCCTGTTTTTAAATTGGATTTTTGTGGGAATTTACCAATTTTTTCATATCTAACCGGAGAATTTAATAGGCAAATCGAACAATTCATCAATAATGGTCTAATGGAAAAGATTTATAATTTAAATATAGTAAAACGAAAGAGCTACAAAAAAGATCACGTACATTTTTTGACATATAGCCAATTGGATGGAGCATTTCAAATGTTGGCTGGATTTCTTGGTGTAAGCTGTTTTGTGTTTTTGTTGGAGAATTTGGCAAAACGAAACCGGATTTTGAAGAGAATTATGGATTTTTTTCAGTAAACTACACATTTTTTCGCTGAACTTCTCTTTTTCTTATGTTTGATTTAAATAAGCAAATAATATTTTTAAATAAAGACACACAGACAATATTTGTTTTTGAATAGATTTTTAAAACAAATTCTGTTTAATTTTCTTGGTGGAGAAAAAATAACTTTATGCTATACTTCTTTCTCAAAATACCCTACAACTGTCTCATATAATTCAATACCCACATACGTGATACAACGGGGAAATTTGACTTCAATATTATTTAAATTAGTTTTTTTGAATACCCACTTAAGTAAAACCACGAAACGATTTCTTTAAATATATATTAAATTAGTTTTTAACTCGAGTGAACCTAGGGAACTAAAAAATTGGATAATTTAAGAGGGTATCTTCTTAATTTGGAAATGGATTGAGTGATGTGAGCCGAAAAAAATGAAATGAAAAAACCCACAGAAATGGTTAGCAAAACTTATTTAGAAACATAACTTATACGTTTTCCAAAAACAAACATATTATTTCAACATACACTTATTTTTTATATCCTAGTATTAAATGTATGTGGGTCTCAATGAAACTAAACAATTTGTATATTTGTTTAAAAATATTCGGAGATTAATACCTATTATTAGCAAACAAGGTTTGCAATAAGAGGGCTTCTTAATTGCTCCTTACTTTTAACAATTTAATACCCACTTATGTAAAATTGCAACAAAATTATATTACAATATAAATTAATTGGGTTTTTTTAATAGAAGGAAAATTGTATAACCTCAAAACTGATTTTATGAAGGGGTCTCTGTTAACAACTGAACGAGAAATCAACACAGTGAGTCAAGGGAAGCACAAAAATCTTTAAAAATAAAATGTATTAGGAAATGTATAATATAAAAGTAAAAGCATATAATTTTGTCGAAGGAGCCAATTCAATTTTTGTTCATATGAGGGTAAAATATATATCAACGGAATTATTATTCCAATATCTGGGTTTTTCATTTAATTGAGTTTCGATACAGTTGAATGATGGGTGGGTATTTTGTTTTAAAATACTTGGACCTTAGTAATTTTTTTTTAACTAAAAATGGTTTCACCTAAACGGTTTTCTTACTTAAGTGAAAGTGCTTATATGTCTTATAAGCAGATCTTGGATGATTGAAACTGAGTTTAGAAGTAATTTGTTATTATTTACATGTTATAAACTCTCCTTTTTACTAAAAATTTAATACCCACTTAAGTGAAACTGCAGATAAATTTAATAGCAATATCAATTTAGTTGGTTTATCATTTGAGCAAACCTTGGATAACTACAAAATTAGTTTCATCAAGTGATTTTTTGATAACAACTGTAAATACATTCAAAAAGTTGAGTATAGAAAATCTCAAAAATGTTAAAAAAATTTATCAAGAAATGTAAATTAATAAGAAAAAATGTATTGATTTATTTCGATTTCTGAAGTGATGTTATGCTTTTTATTTGCGGGTTTTTCATTTAAGTGGGTATCGATGAAGTTGAATAATTTGTGGGTATTTTTTTGGAGAATACTTGAAGATGAAATTTTTTATTAAAGTGGGTTCTTTCATATAATTGAAGAACTTTTTTAGTATAAGAAATAAGTAGTACTTATTTACCCGCATAACTGTATCTGGAAACAAAATTGTTTACTTTGGAATTTTAAAAATCGTAAAAAATTTACCATAATTCCGTTGATATTAATGTTCTAAATTTTGTTCATTTATGCAGGAATACCATCTAAGTGGGTTTTTATGAAGTTATATAATTTGTCAGACAGTTTGCTCAAAGTAAAATTCAGGGATAAGTCTTTTTTTTTTAACTGGAATTCGCTGTTAAAAAGGTTCCTACTATGCGGGTTTTTAATTACACCTATTGAAAAAGTAAATTAGGTAGTTCCAATTCCAACACAGCAAGGAATGAAAACTCACTTACTTGAAATAATAATAATTGTTTTAATATTCGAATCAAAGGGGACCAACAATATTTTGAGGGTGTATAAAAAATCAATGTTTGTAGTATTTTGCAAATTCCTCACAAAGCTTTCAGCTGATTTTAGGATGGAACACAGACCTCGACAATTGTGGTCCTACTCGCTATGCCATGTCTGCGACGTCACCTTTAAATCCAAGAAAAGTCTTAAAACCGAGAATAATTTTCACAAAAATAAACACACTAATTTAAGAGACACACCGAAATCAGGAAGTTTTGGTCTTTGCAGAAAACCCCTCACATTAAACAAAAGTTTAATTTTATTCCAGCGCGGCACCGCGATGGCGGTATATAAACCCATCCTTTTTATCTAGGCCATTACCATCGAATTTTCAATCATTTATCTTTATCCGCCGCCGCTAAGGGTATCCTTACTTAAAATTCAAATCGATTCGCAGCCTATTTGCTTGGCGTGCGATATTATGGTGCGGGTGTAAATTTATAAAACCTTGTTTGGTTTTGGAATTCCAATGAATAACCTAATAGGCGCGTTTGTTCGTTCGTTCGCGTTTATAGTCTGTGATACCTTTTAACTACGCTTCTATAGAGGTATAGATGGAGATACAACAGCAGTGTAGCGAGTACATTATGTACATATACAATAAAACATTTAGTCATCTAACTTTTATAAAATTTCACGCTAACCATGAATAAGTTGAATTTCACTAAAATTCACCAAACTATGGTGATGTATATCTCACATAAGTTTATATAGTAGGTTTATATAAATGTACGTAGAGAAGGGCTATTAAATGGTATACTTATTTCCTAACTCCCTCCCTTCCTCGTTCACTCTTTTAAACATAGGTACATAAGTACACTTTGTTCAAACGATTGGGAATTTCAAACTCAGGGATATTGAAATTAGTTTTGATGAAATTTGCATTAGCATGCGATTCATGTTAAAAGTTTTTGAATCATTAATTGGTAGAGTTTTATATAGAAAACCACCAACCGTTTTAAATCCTCTTTTGGAAAAGTTGTGACCATCCTTCCTTCTTTACGCTCTCTTTTTATCGTCTAGTCCCATAGTGAGTAGTTTTGGAGGACGAATTTTGGTGGAAGGCTGATTTGAGATCAAACTAAAGATAGATAGTGTACGAAATTCAAAGCTGGATTTTGGTAGAGAACTTTATTTATTCGTTATTAACACTGCCTTAAAATGTCCTCTTACTTTAGACCAAAACCAAAAAATTAAAAGGGCACTGTGAAAGAAGTCGAAGTACAACTTTTTTGCAAATGACTAGATTTAGATTTGTTTTGAAAACAAGTTGAAATGATTTATTGTAGTTCTTGTGTGCTACCGCCAAGAAAACGTTTAATAACTCCAAGGAAGATTAATATTTCACTATTTTATCCGAGAATCTCTGGCAGACAATTCAATTACCTATAAAATGTTAAATAAATTACCAGTTGCACTTTAAATCGTTTTTAAGTTCTAGCGTTACAAAATTAATTTGTTCGTCAAGATGGAGATAGGAAAACTTGGACTTTTTCTGCAATAGATCAGATACCTTCTAGCCTCTTCGTAGTACTCTAAATACCCTGAGCCTTATATTCTGGACAAAGTATAGTTTAATTCAAAAAAAATAGCTGAGTGGAAAGATTGAAATTTGAACACTTGACAATATTTTGTCCGATATTTCCGATATAGCACAAATTTTAAGGGTTTCAAGTTTAAACACGGTCCGAGGATTAAGAATATATCGAAGGATTCAAGAGAAGAGAAAAATGGGTATAAAAAAAGAGTTTTCTTAAGCGTTTCACATTCTTGATGTGCGGTAATAAAGAATCTCTAGTCCTGACAGAACATCCAATGGAACAACATTCCTGATGGAACTGCGAGTATTACGGCTGGATCTCCTACGGGTATCGGTATATTGGTGATTTAACGAAAGACATGAAACATTATGTTGGAACGATTTCAAATTTGCCCTTATAACTTTTAAAACTATTTTTTGGATTCTGTCCAAAGGAATTAAAGTTGTTTTAGTGGCATATGCTCAAATATGTAGGTTGCGTTAAGGTTTCGGACGAAGGCTTTATTGGTTACAGTAAGAAGGGGTGTACAATTTCTAGCATCGTCGGAGAATATTTGATTATTTCATCTGTGTGGTGATCTGTCATACACATACTAGATTCTAGAAGTTGATAAGTTTCCAGGATGCAAATGCAACCCATTTCTAGCAGCATTAGGCTGGGTTACACTTTAACGACAAGATACAGCATGGAGTTTTTGAAACATTAAATTCCAAACGGTTGAAATATCCCCATTGGAAAATGTTGTCGAGATTGGCAATTAATGAGCATATCACGCGCTGGCGTTCAAGATCTACATTCCAAGGACAAGGATGTTAATCTAAAAGCGAATAATTATGAAAAGCTGAAAGTACTGGTGATCAACAAAATAGTTCAACGGATTAGAAGTTGAAGACAAAAGATTATTTATAAAAAATAAGGAATACATTCGGAGACAAAACGGTACCTTGGAGCATACCAGCAAATATATATTTTGGGGGTTTCAGTCTTGAAAGAATCCAATACTACTTGTGTTGAACGGTTTGAAAGAAAATTTGTATTCAAACGAAGAAGTACGAATTTTCGATTTGAGAGCAAGATGCAAGATTTTTTGAAATTGTTTTGAAAAATCAAGCGATATAATCTTGCTTTCTTCAAATTATGTAATAAATTGGCAAAGTCGTACTGTCACTCTTTAAGAATGTTTCATTCCTCAAGATATTTCTGAAGTTGATAGTTGATCAGCATTTTCATGGCCTTGGAGAGAAGAGGCGTTAGTGCAATCGGTCGATCATTTGTGTGAGAAGAAGATATTATCCAATACTCTAAACGAGACTAAAAGATTGGAAGGGTTTGATTGCAAACAACTTTTGACTATAAAATGTGTTTATAGCTTAATCTATAACCAGTTTATCTATATACAATCACAAATTGCAATTTTTGGATGGGTGGAAAGGGGGTGGTTGGGTGTAAGTTGGAAGGAATGGGAAATATTCAGTACCGAAGTGAGGAAAGTAGAGGAATCTATCTAATATGTTGTTTTATTCCGCTAATTCCATGTAGAAGGTTAACATGCCAAAAACTAAGTACATGGCTGTTGATGGGCGAGGGGGAGTTAATTTTACTCTCTACTTTACAACGACTCTATGTAACTGTATATATGAGTATGAAATTTCAAAAGATAGGAAGAGGAAAGGAAACCATGTTGCCAATGTTGTTCGTGCGTCAATGCTCTGATCTGAGAGGATTAGTGTCTGCAATAAAATTCTGATTGAACAGCGGTTAAGGTTTCGATTGATTTTACCATCTCCATCCCTCTCTCTCTCTCTTCTTAGAAATGCGTTTAATTCTGCACATATATTCCTTTCCTACCTTACCAACCTACATACATACTATGTATAGTTCAGTACCTATATAGTGTATGTTTGGTATGTTTGGTTTGTGTATATTAAACATATGCTTGATGTTATCCCACCGCAGTGTAACGTCTATTGCTAACTTTTGTTAACCATAAACTGGTGCGATGATGGGAAGCAGTGGCGTGTTAAATTGAAAGACGATTAACATCCGGAATCTTATGTTGTAGAATGTAGTTTTAGTTGTTTTATATAAGTACAAAGTTAGAAGCTTCACATCAACAACTAGTGGTGCTGGTGCAGTGCATATTATAGAAGCAGCAGAATGTCATGTCAGTTCAATGTTTGCATCTCAGTATAAAGGCATAAATTATGTTAATAAATAATTTTGAACATGGTTAATGGTAACCTACCTATATTTTCCGGGTGATAGTTAAGAAAATATTGGGAAGGCATCTACTTTAACTTGGTATAAATATAGAGACCTTCTGATAAGAGAGAGTTTTTGAAATTGGTTGTTTTGTTGCTTTTTGAATATTTTGTTTGTATGCCTATCGCACTCAATTATAATATTCATCAAAATGTCTGCAATATTTAAGGCTTTTAGGAAGGCTTTTAAAATATAGAGAGAACATGTTTTCATGTTTAGTATTCTATTTACATAAATATTATAATGTTTTAAGGAACTCAACTTTTAATTTAACTTTCAGAAACTTTTAATATTGACAGGTTTTTAATTTTCCTATATATTTTAACTTTTTTATGAATGTGTATAGCGTTTTGAAATATTAATAGATTCTCTCAATTTATGCTGGTATTAAATTTCTGGCATCAAATGAGCTTCCTGTAAGTAAGTTAAAACTTAAGGACTTTCAGCCGAGCCTTTGAAATTGTTTAGAAGCATTAGAAATTGTTGTCGTTGTTACAAAACAATCGAAAGTCTTAGATTTAGTAAATGCAACAAAAGGATTGTATATTCAATTTTAGGAAAATAAAGAAGTTTTGAGAAAACTTAGATAGCAGATTCTCCGAATTTCATCACGAGGAATTTTTTTTTAGAAAAAAAACTTATAGGTTGGAAAAAATGCATTTGCCCCAAAAATCTTACAATTTTTTTTTTAAATACTATTTAAAAAGTTCAAACATTTGTTTCCTCAATTTATTAACAAAGTTGTATCCCAACTCGTAGAAAAAGTGTTTACAAGAATAAAAAGAAAATAATTTCTAGTGTTTAAAGAAATCAATGTATTATTCTAACTTTAAATTTAAAGCATTCAAAAAAATTTGTTTGCAAACTAAAACGTCTCATACAATTTATCACACTTAAAGAAATTCAAAAGCTCTATTTTTAGTCGAATTTTTTTTATTCCTAAATATCCAGAGCCTTAAATTTTCTGAATTTTCTTAATACCTTATTTGTAATTTGAAGAACTTATTTATTTATTTTATGTCATTAATTTAAATTTTTTAATTACATACTTAGATCGAACAAAATAACTAAGTTATTTTATACTAGCGGCCCGTCCCCGGCTTCGCACGGGTAGAATAAATAGGTACAGATAATGTAGGTTTCTAATGAAAAAATAATTATTAAAATCGGTCCAGTACTTTTTGAGTTTATTCGTTACATACAAAAATACAAATCTTTTCTCTTTATAATATTAGTGTAGATGACACTCTACTTTCAACTGAAAAGATTATAACAACATTTTTAGAGAAGTAAAAAACAGTGCAGGACCAAACATTTAACCTTGCGGCACGAGGCACATCTATGAAAGTTTATAGTGACCTTGATAAAACTATTTTATGTATTATCTTTCCATTCAGATGACGTATGCATGCATACGTAATATTTCTTTAGAAAATCAATGCAGTTTTCAACAGTATTTTAATGATCTAAGAATAGGTACATATCTTTCAAAAATAGTTGTAGGTAAAATTATAAAACAACATCAGACACTTTTTGTAGTTTTTTTAGGAACATTATGAATTTTGTTTTTGCATGTGTAATTTTGTAAATGTTTCGAAGGCATGCAGGAAAAGTATTTTTGTACTTTATTTTCAGTTATGGAATGAATGTAGAAGTAAAATTAAAAAAATTGTAATAATCTGCTTATGCATTTTCTATGGAAAAATATGTTTAAAACGACTCGTGTTTTTTTTTGCCACCCCAGAATTTTTGAAAAATCAATTTTTCGTCCCTACAACTTCAAAAATTATTTCCTAAATTTTTAATATTAATATTAAAGGTATTACAAAACTATTCGTGATTTTCTATACTACTCAAAACTTCACACCGTTTTTAAATTTTCTGGACTCATACCTCAGACGATTTTCAACCGATTGGCTTGATATTCAGCCCTATCAAGAATTCCATCGTAATCGGAAATTTTTACGAATCCCGAAAAACTGTATCATGAAATCCGTTCGTAATGCAAAATTGTATGAAATTTTCCACTACGAACGGATTTCATGATACAGTTTTTCGGGATTCGTAAAAATTTGCAATTACTATGGAATTCATAATAGGGCTGATTATCTATGTCTTGGAAAATAAATTCTCGTCGTTGTCAAGATTATTTCCAAAAAACACAATAACCTGGTTTTCAAACTCTGATTTATAGTCAAATTTATTTTCTTTAAATCTTAATAGTTAGTCTTAAGCGGCCCATAGAAAGCACACTTGTGCACACCGGTTAACTAACACCCGGTGTGGCATTCTACCACAGGCAACAGGCAAAATCGTACACACATGAGTTGTGAAAAAGATCTCAAAGAGGAAAGATCAGAATGAATGACTTAGAAACTTGAAGCTTTTACTGAAACTACTTGCCACGCACCGCACTCAACAACGATTCAGATGCAAGTGATTAGTAAATGCGCGCGCTAATCTTCATACACATCACACCGATCAAGACACTGACACACACAAATCAAAAACTTTTGAATTCAATAGCTCCGTGTGTGAAAACCTGCTCCAAACCACACACAGCACACATTTCTGCTCACCGACAGAAGTATAAACACAAATGTGGTGTCTATGGGCCACCTTAGAACTAAGTTAACAATATAATAATCTACACCAATATTATAAAGAGGAAAGATTTGTATTTTTGTATGTAACGAATAAACTCAAAAAGTACTGGACTGATTTTAATAATTCTTTTTTGATTACAAAGCTACATTATCACTGAGTAACATAGGCTATATTTAGTACTAGATTACTATAGAAATCTTTAGAAATTGCTATTAAAACCAACCGAAGGTGTAAAAAAATTAGCCATAAAATGTCTTTCATCGTATACGCTGGGAAGAGTATTTACGATAGGACAAAAAAATGTTTTCTAATTTAGTGATTCATGGTCGTTTTAATTAGCATGCTTATAACTTAAATATCTGTACCTATTTATGTCTACCCGTGCGAAGCCGGGACTTGCCGCTAGTCTTATATTATATAATTCCTATGATGGAACGGATATTGAGACTTGTCCCAAACTCAGTTTAAAAAATGGTAAGCGGAACACTGGCCAAGACGCACGCTTGGCTTGTTCGAGTTACTTTTACACAGTTACCAAGGTTAAGATAGCATTCCCTGTCCCTAGCATCAAACGAGAAAATAAGAATATACGGGTGGCCTAAGACATGTCCTTCATACACTTGGATGAAGTAAGAAGGAATGATCGGAGTGAAGGAAGATTTATTTTGTAAACACTCTGTCTTGTGTGTATAAATACATATTTCTAAAATTTCATTCGAAACCTAAAATTTAATTTTTTTCACGGGTACTGCCTCTTGCGAGGAATTGACAAATACTCCAAGAATATTTCTTGTCATGAAAAGTGCTTTCTCAAATTAGCCGTTCGGATTCGGCATATAAACTGTAGGTCCCTTCCATCTCTGACAACATTACTCGCACACATTAATGGTTGAGAGTTGTAAGTCACTAGGCCCTGGTTCTTCATGGACTGTTGCGCCACCTAATTTATTTATCCATTTTGTGGTTTCAAAAGTATAGGACTGAAATTCGACACCTGTCAAACTTGATAAACCTTTTTTTTCAGTTGAACGTCTGACATTTACGAAAATTAATCGTTTAACTATCGCACAACGCATAGAAATTGTTAAAACCTACTACAAAAATGGTGATTTTGCCACAGCCACATATCGTGGGTACTTGAACAACAGGCGAAGGCGGAGGACGGCGATTTTTCGAACAAAATTGTCTTCAACGACGAAGCACATTTCTCACTTGGTGAGTATGTTAATAAACAAAATTGTGGAATTTGGGGTTGTGAGAACCCTCAAGTTATTGAAGAGAAGCCATTACATTCACAAAGAGTCACTGTTTGGTGCGCTCTTTGATGCAGACACGGAGGTGAGATTGGACCTTACTTCTTCGAAAACGAAGATGGAACGACTGTTAACGTCAATTCAGAGCGTTATGGTCATATGGCAACAGACTTCTTTTTGCCTACTATCGCAGAATACCACTTGGATTATAAGTAGTTTCAACAAGAGGGTGCAAGATGCCACACAATTTGAACGAATATGACTTTATTGGTAGAGACATTTTACTGGCCGCGTTGTTTCTCGTCATGGCTCGATGGTCTTTTTTTTGTGGAGCTACGCTAAAGACCGTATTTATGCAGATAAACCTTTAACTTTACAGCACTTAAAAACCAACACTCGTCAAGTATAATGGCTGAGATACCACTCAATATGTGTCAAAAAGTGCTTGAAAATAACCTCAAAAGAATCGATGCTTGCAACAATTTTCTTGGTAGTCATTTAAATAATGTAGTGTTTTACACATATTGTCAACTTTCAAACTTCATAATTTAAAAGAAATATCACAAAAAAACATATTTTATATGTGTTTTATTTACGTTTACTTTTGAAACCGCAAAATGGATAACCCTGTAATTTCAAACTGTCTTTTAATTCTTTGTTTCTCTTTTTTTTACCTACTTACAAAATTTATACTTGGTTCTACTTTAACGAATAATTCTACCTAAAAAGTATTTATGTCAATTTATAATTGCCACATGGGAATTATAAATAACTTAAAGGAGTATCGAACGCAACACCCCCACTTTTTCTGTTACCCGGTCTTATTAAACTTTCAGCATGCACTCTAAAGTTGATTCTTCTAATAACTCTAAACAAAGAAATAAACAAAAAAGAAGAAAACTAGGTATATCGACCATGCTCCACTAACATAAGCCATGAAGGCTCTACTTTTCCACACACGTTCTAATACTTGCATCTACTTCGTCCTTTTGTTATTTGAATATTAATCTATTCACACTACTTTCGCACCAATATGGATTCTATCAGGACTTTTTGTTGCTTCTTTGCTTAACCACTTAACTCAACACCTGTCAAAGGATTAAAAAATAAAACACCTTAGTACAACAACGACGCAGGTACAGGCATAGGTTTACTATAGTTTCCTACTGTTTCTACATGTCTTTCTACTCTATATGAAAGTTAGCTTAAAAAGAAATCGGATAAGCCCTAACAAACAGAGAAGAACTATGTATTTTTCTAGGGCATCAGCAACACCGAAGACTACGAGCGACGCAAGGACGACACGAACGAATAACGCATACACCCGCCTAGAAGCAATCAAAGTTTTAAAAGAAAGATTTTTGTCTGACGTTTCTTTTTTTAGTTGTTGTCAGAAAATGTTTTAATAATGACGGTAAAGGCTTTAACACGAAATTGAATTGATAACCCTTTTATTGTGAATCCTTTCCCCAACAAAAATCCACCCTCTTCGAGGATAACGACAATGCTTCCAAAGCACACGAACCGAGGACCGACCAAAGAATAGATGGATGCTTCTACAAAGATAAAATACACGGCTTAGAGATTAGCATAAATTTGAAATTAAGACTTTCGCTACTTCTGATGCTTCCAGCTTCCCATATCCACTGCTGCTGTTTGTTCCGGAAAAGTTTTAGTTTTATGTAATGTTAAAAAACACACAAACAACAACAACAACCAAAACATCACCAAATGGGATAACCAACCAAAATACCAAAATAATAAAACAAAGAACATCTCAAAAAAAGACTGAAACTGAAACAGAAACAAACATCAGAATACCAAATTAACACACAATTCAAAGCTTTTAGAGGGCGATGAAAAAGTGTAGCACAAGGATTAAGGCCAACCGAGGATACCAAATAGAGTGAGTGAGAGATTGAGAGGTTACCAACAAAAAGGGTCAATCCAAATCCGCCTAGTGGGGGTGGTGCCGTTACAATGATGGCGAAAGGGTACCTCTACCTATCTATATTTTAACCAAGTTTTTAGATGAAAATACAAATATTTTGTTGTTGTTGTTGTGTTTTTGTTTTTTCATAAAAATAAGAAGGAACTGAAAAAAATATAGAAATTTAAAGATATACAAAAATATAGAAAGCAAGGATTGTATGGTTTTGACCGCAATTCAATTGCAAATCCTTTGAAATCATACGCTTGATTGTACACCATGACAGATTGCGAGATTAAGGTTGGTTTTGCTTTAGCTTTAGCTTTTGATGATATCATCCTCATCACTTTTTCTTATGTACTGTACTTATATAAATATTTCTTATAGGTAGATATATATATGTATGTATAGAAGGTATTGTCTTTGTCTTTGTCCATTGTTGTTTTATTGTTTATCTGAAATTTTGGTTCAGATTCAGACAACCGGAAAATTTTTAATCAATCAAGATGTGGAAAAACGTGCGTGTGGGTAAGTGTTCAAGCTTAATCTCTTAGATACGCTTCTGGCACGAACAAGAAAATATATGTAGTTATGAACAATATGAACATGAACACGAACCAAAATGATGTATAAACATTTGGGATTTTGTTGAATTATTTAAATAAATGAAAATTTATAATTTTGTTGTTTTTTGTTGGTATCGGTATTTTTGTATTAGTTAAAAGCTACATAAATTTATCCTTGAAGGTCCTGTGTAATTTTTTTGAAGATGGAGGTGTTAAAATGTATGAGTTATAGGCGCCATGGATATTTTTAACAAGGGTTGCGAGGATGGACCGAAAAACTTAAAATTTTTACAAGAAACTAAGTATAAAAGCATGTGCAGCCCACACAATAAAGGAGTCCGAAAAGGAAACATGGTTAGGGATAAGACCAACACTGGTGTCCTTTTAAATCATTTTTTTTTTTTTTCAATAAGCCAAATTATTATTTAAGTTTGGTCGCGTTCTTGAGCTCCTTTATAGATGAATCAGAACAGCTGTATGAACAGGTGAAAAACTCTCTGACTAGTTTGAAACCTGATTGTACAAAGTTGTACATTAAGCCTTACTTTCTTTGCATTATTCATAGACAAACTTTTAGACTACCTGCCGGTGGAGCTGATTCCGCAGGTTTGTGCGGATTAAGGCACTGCTGTTAGCAGACGATATAGTCAGGTTTGCGCATTATCCGGAAACTCTGCAGTTCATGATTAACACAGTTTACCAGTATTGCCAGCTATGGAATTTAAAGTAAATATCGATAAATCGAAGGTTATAATTATTAAAAGTGTTGGTGGACGTAATGCATCAAATTAAAAATATATAGTGCTTGACTACAAATACCTTGGTGTTACAAATAATTTAAATATGAAATTTGTTAAGTCGAAAACTACTATTAATATGACATGGAAACAATGCTTCATGAATAAGTGTATAGCGCATAGTTGCAAGTTTAAAGTCTTTGCACCAGTAGCTGGGAGCATACTGTTATATGGATCGCAGGTATAAGGACGTAAAAAGTACAATTCGGTTGAAAAACTTATAACGCACTTTCTAAAAAGAATATTTCATTTGCCGCAATAAAATACGCCAAACTACGTCACCATGCTTTAAATGGTTCTCTCTCCCTTGTTTATAAAAACATTCTTGCTTAATGTTTTCAAAATGAATTATTCACGGGTCGTGAAAAGAGTGGCCATAAAAGTGATACAAGATCAAAATAGTTGGTATACAGAGAGTGGCAAGATCTTGTTGAGGAATGTCAAATTAATTTAAATTTACGCATCGAGAATTTATCAACCGCTAAAAACATCTTGTATGAAATTATCTTAAAGGTTAATGAGAAATGTAGAGCTGAATATATTGCTGAAGCTTCTAATTCCCTGTACAGAACATCTTACAGCAGATTAAATCATAACCTAGCAAAGAACAACTATTTTAAGGATTGATCAGACTATGTAGTAAACTAATAGGTTTAAATTGCATTCCACACAAGCCTGATTCACCCCAAGAGCGTAATATATGCAACCTATCAGAAAGAGCGGATATTGTCCACTTCTTGGGAAAATGACCCATTCTCAGAGAAATAAGAAGGAATATATTCAGAAAATACTTTTTATCATAAGATTAAGTTATGTATAAGTTAATTGAATGAAATGAATGTTGTGAAACTTTACGAATTTTGAAAAATTGCGCTTAGATATAGAACTGCTGTAATGAACGAAGATTTCAATTTCAATCCTTTTAAAATTATTTTTAAATGTTCATGAACTTTAAATTGTTAAAAAATTATAAATCCTTTTTTACATTCATTGTGTTTTATTGTCAATCTTGCAGAAGGCAATCGCCATGCTTAAATGATTTCTGTAAACATTTTTGGAATAAAAGAGGCTGGGATGCGACACACACTGATAACTTCCCATCCCGTCTGTCGATTTTTCTTCCTTAAAAGAATTTTAGGTTTTCGTGTTTTGTTAAAAAAGTTGTCAGTTGAATTATTCTAAAAAAATTAAAAATTACCAACCAATTAGTTTGCTTTCAAAATCCATTTTTGTTTATGAGATTTTTAGTCGAAAACCATTTTTTACCAATTTTAGTCGCATTTCTTAAAAGTTTTTATTTCTTATAAAATAAAATCATTTTTTGTTCGTAAAATATTCGTATATAATCGTATAGTATTGTTTTTTAGGTTTTTATTTTTTGTAAGAAAAAACTGTTAAACCGATTTTTCTCAAAACTGTTACGAATGTTGAAAACAGTATTTCTCATAAGACAAAATTAGTCCAAAGCCATATTGTCAAATTTTTGAAAATATATTTAAATCGAAAATCAATTTTTACCAACTCTTTTTTTTTAGGTTTTTATTTTTTATAAAAAAACTGTCAATTCGATTTTTCTCAAAATTTTACCTGATATCAAAAACGTTATATCTCGTTGCATAATATTATTTTGGAGATATAATAATTTTTTGTTTGTAAAATATTCGAGGCGACAAATTTTTTTTTCAGTTTTTTTGATTTAAAAAAAAAAAACGTTAGTTGTGTAGTAATCAGGCCCAGTGGCAACACTGTATCAGTGCAATAATATAATAATATATAATAGTTATACTCACACATCAACATATGTAAACCGTTGTTACTAGTACATAAGTATATATTCCCTAGTTAAATTTCCCTCTTGTACAAATTCCCCTAGCTTGTAAGAAGAAAGAATAAAGATGGGTCAGTCTGAAAACGAACTCGAAACGAATAAGTTGTGCGTATTATTCTTCTGAAGACTTTAAATATAATAATTATTCGGCCAACAGATTTGCTTACTTCAACCTCAGAAGTGGGATACAGCCCTAATAGCTACCTGGCAATTAGTATAAACAATTAAATTAAAATAGTAAGCTGTATTCGTTCGCGAACAAACGTGTGCGCGTCCCCGACATTCATATTCTCATTTTTTTTTAGTTGTTGTTTGAATTCAACTGCCGCAGAGTTCCGTTTTGATTTTTTTTTTTTCTTTTCTTCCATTTTCCCCCTTAAAACAAATTATTAGTGCAACATGAGTAACTCAAAGGAGCTGAGTGAGTATTCTGTGGTGCAGCTGCGAGAATGGCTGCAACGTTTGAAGATGCCAAACAGCGGTACAAAATCAACGCTAATACTACGTCTAAATGGTGTACCCGTAGAAGTACGAGGAGAGAAGCCAACGGATAAGAAAACAAATGACAAAGATGAGAAAAATAAAAATAACAACAGCAACGACGACGGCGCGGACGGCGACAACGAAGCGAACAACGAGGGTGACAACGATAGCAAGATCAACAATGGTGAGAATGACAACGACGATGGCGAAGGCGACAACGGCGGAGACGATGGCGAAGGCGACAACGGCGGAGACGATGGCGAAGATGACGACGAGGATGACAACGACAACGAAAGCAGCAATAACGATGAGGAAAGAGAGTGTCATCACAGTGATGGTGTCGACACACAATCGTTGCTGAAGAAGAAAAATGAACTTCTCGTAAGAGAATTAAAACTGATCAAAAGAGAACGAGATTTATTGACAAAGGAAAATGAACTCTTGAGAAGACAACAAATTGAATTTAAAAAGCAACAACGAACAACTGAAGCGAACAAAAATAAAAATAAACGACGAGACGAAGAAATAGACGACAAAGAAGAGAGAAGATATAATACGTACAAAGACATGTTGCCGGAATACGATGGTGGTAATAATTTTGATGTCTGGCTGGCGCAATTGAGGAGTACGGAGAAAGCATACAATGTTGAGAAGACATTGTTGCGCAAGCTTTTCGTAAACAAGTTGAGAGGCAAAGCTCAGCAGTGGTTGTTTTCTAAGCCAAATTTTGCTGAACAGGACATCAACGATCTGATTCGAGAGATGACTGAAATGTTCGGTGGTAAGGAGAATAAAATCTCGATGAGGAGAAAATTTGAAGCCAGGAAGTGGCGCTACAACGAAACGTTTCCAGAGTACTACAATGACAAAGTGGTGCTGTCCAATGGGATGGGCATCGAGGAGGATGAATTCATCGAATACGTCGTAGAAGGCATAAGCGATGAAAACCTGCGACTTTATGCTCATGTCAGCAATTTTAAAGACAAGTCGCATCTACTCCGGACATTGGGTAAGGTCGAGCAGCCAAGACCCAACAACTTCCAGTCAACGTCAAGGGCAGCGATGGCAGCAACGGCAGCGACAGCAACAACTACGACGGCAGCGACAACGATGCGGCAACAAAAAAAAGAAGGACCGAGATGCTACAATTGCAATTGCGTAGGACATATAGCCACCGAGTGCAGAAAAAGTAAAAGAGAGTTTGGAGCATGCTATGGGTGCGGCTCGATGGAGCATCGGTTGACGACGTGTCCAAAGAAGAAGTACACCGTCCAGTTGGTGGAGAAAAACAACGAAGACTTCGTAAGTTATTTATATTTAAAAATTAAAATAGGTGAGAAAACAGAAAATTTCTTTCTAGAATGCCTTGTAGACACCGGTAGTCCCATAAGTTTTATGAAACGTTCGCGTCTTCCCGAAGGAGTAAATTTAAATTTAAAGACTAACGATGTAACTTATTATGGTATTAATAAAAGTAAACTCGTAATTTTCGGAAAGTTTTGTTGTCTCGTTGAATGGGAAAATCTTTTGATTTCGGTAGAACTATTTGTGGTTGACGATAAGTCAACAGGTTATGAGGTTGTTCTGGGAAGAAATTTTTTGAAGGCTGGAAATTTTAAATTAATTTCAAATTATGAAAACAATGAATATATGAAAAGACAAACTTATGAAAAATTAAACGAGAAAATTAATAAAACAATTGATAGTCAAAATTATAAAAGTTATGAAAAAGAACAAAATGATAATAAAAATTGTATAAAATTTAACGATGAGTCAATAATTAGTTTAGACAATAAAAAACTTAATGAAAATAAAAACAACGACGAGTCTAAAGGTAAACAAAACAACGAAAGAAATATAGTTGTACCAATTTATAACCACAATGTTAACGAATTTAGAGCAAATAAAAACAGTATAATCGAAAATAATGTAAATATTAACAAAGATAATGAAGATTTTGTAAAAACTTTAATGATGATAGATTGCAATTATGATGTATGTGAAGAGAAAACTTTAAAAATTGGAAATAATGTAAGTTATGCAACTCAAAAGTGTTTACAAGATATTTACAAAAATTGTTATCTGGTGCCTCGACGTCCGGTAGAACCATTAGTAAAAACAGAGATGAAGTTAAATCTAAGCTCAGATAAACCTTTTTATGGGCCGCCTCGTAGGTTGTCATACACAGAAAAGTCAGAGTTAAATAAATTGCTAGATGAGTATTTAGAAAAACGTTACATTAGGCCAAGTGAGTCAGAATTTGTTTCTCCTATAGTCCTAGTAAAGAAAAAAACTGGTGACCTTAGAATGTGCGTAGACTATAGAGTTTTAAATAAAGTAACTACAAAAGATAGTTTTCCTATACCGCTAATAGATGATTTGTTAGATCGTATGGCAGACAAGCTGGTGTTTACCAAATTAGATTTGAAAAACGGATTCTTCCATGTATATATGCACGAAGATTCAGTCAAGTATACGTCATTCGTTACACCTTTAGGGCAATATGAATTTTTGAGAATGCCGTTTGGTTTAAGAAATGCCCCATCCGTTTTTCAAAGACACGTTAATAAAATTTTTGCGGATATGATAAAAAAAGATGAGGTTATAATATATCTCGACGACATAATGATAGCAACAAAGGATATTGGCAAACATTTGACGATTTTAAAGGAAGTTTTTAGGAGACTTGTTGTAAACAAGTTAGAATTAAGGTTGGATAAGTGTGAATTCCTTCAGTCAAAGATCAAGTATTTGGGTTATACTGTTACTGGAGAAGGTATACAAGCCGATGATAAGGGTTTAGAGTCGATACAAAAATTTCCACTGCCACAAAACGTACATTCGGTTCAAAGTTTTCTGGGTCTATGTTCGTATTTCCGCAGGTTTGTAAAAAACTTTTCAATTATAGCTAAGCCACTTTACGATCTTACAAGAAAAAACAAAGTGTTTCAATTCGGTGCAGAGGAATTAAAGTCATTTGAAGTACTTAAACAAAAATTGATAGAATCTCCAATTTTAGCACTATATAACCCCAAAGACTATACAGAATTACACTGTGATGCAAGTGCAATAGGTTTAGGAGCAATATTGCTACAAAGAAAAGACGACGGAAAGTTACATCCTATTTTCTATTTTTCCAGAAGAACTACAGACGACGAAGCGAAATATCATAGTTTTGAGTTAGAAACTTTAGCTATAGTTACCGCACTTAAGAGATTTAGAGTATATTTACAAGGCAAACATTTTAAGATAGTGACGGATTGCAATTCCCTTACAATGACACTTAACAAAAAAGAACTAAATCCACGAATAGCAAGGTGGGCGTAAGAACTCCAAAACTACGATTACGAACTAGAACATAGAGCTGGTACACGTATGCAACACGTAGATGCCTTGAGCCGTTCAACGAACATTTTAATGTTGGAAACTAATAGTTTTGAGGAAAACTTAGTTATATCACAAGGTAAAGACAACGTTTTAGTAAAACTTAGAGATTTGTTGCTGAAGTCAGAACATCAATTATATGAGATGCGAAATGGTGTTATATATAAAAAACAAAACGATGGGACAATTTTATTCTGCGTTCCTGAAAGTATGGAAAAGCATGTTATGTATAAATACCACGACGAAATGGGACACATAGGTACTGACAAAATGATTGAACTTATAAAGAAGAGTTATTGGTTTCCTAAGATGAGGGACAAAGTTAGTACGCATATACAAAATTGTTTCAAGTGCATAGTTTATTCCTCTAAGCATGGAAAAGAAGAGGGATTTTTGAACAATATTCCCAAAGGCGATGTTCCATTCGAAGTGGTGCACATAGACCATTACGGGCCGGTCGACAATTCCCGCAACGTTAAGAAACATATTTTGGTGGTCATCGATGCGTTTACAAAGTTTGTTAGATTGTACTCCACGAAAACAACGAATACAAAAGAGGTAGTTAAAGCGTTGTCTGACTATTTTCGATCATACAGCAGACCAAAGTGTATAATATCAGATAGAGGAAGCGCGTTTACGTCTCGAGAATTCAAAGAATTTTTGTTAGAAAACAACGTAAAACATATTCAAATTGCGACAGGTTCACCACAGGCAAATGGTCAGGTTGAAAGAGTCAACAGAAATATAGGTCCGATGTTAGCCAAGTTAGTTAAACCAGAAGAAGGAGTCTACTGGGACCACGTTGTAGAAAAAGTCGAGTTCACATTAAACAATACCGTCAATCGAATGATAGGAAAGCATCCAAGCGTTATGCTGTTTGGAGTAGATCAAAGGGGACAAATTATAGACGACTTTAAAGACAATTTAGTAGAAGTTCAACAAAAGATAGTTCAAAAGGATCACAAACAGATAAGACAAGAGGCAATAGCAAAACAGGAACAAGCACAGGCTTATAATAAAAAGTATGTAGATAAAAAACGACAACGACCAAATAAGTATGAGTCAGGAGATTATGTGTTAATAAAAAATTTTGATTCACATCCGGGAGCGTCGAAAAAGTTGTTACCAAAATTTAAGGGACCATGCCAAATAGTAAAAGTGTTAAGAAACGATAGATATGTAATCAAAGATGTGGACAATTTTCAACAAACGCGGTTACCATATAAGGGTGTATGGGCAGTTAGTAATATGAGACCATGGTTCGGAAATCGAGGTGCCAAACATAAAAACGTTCAATAAATTGTAAAGATCAGGTGATCTTAAGTGGTCAGAATGGCCGAATTGTAGTAATCAGGCCCAGTGGCAACACTGTATCAGTGCAATAATATAATAATATATAATAGTTATACTCACACATCAACATATGTAAACCGTTGTTACTAGTACATAAGTATATATTCCCTAGTTAAATTTCCCTCTTGTACAAATTCCCCTAGCTTGTAAGAAGAAAGAATAAAGATGGGTCAGTCTGAAAACGAACTCGAAACGAATAAGTTGTGCGTATTATTCTTCTGAAGACTTTAAATATAATAATTATTCGGCCAACAGATTTGCTTACTTCAGTTGGATTTTTTAAAAAAATATAGATGTTTGGTATCACGTTACAATATATAATATAAAATTTAATTGAAGTCCTTAGCATTATTGGTTCGTGAGATATTTTGGATTAACCAAAATTTTCACCTGTGTTCTAAATTGCTATGGTAAAAAAAAACCACACACGCATTTTTTTTGAAAGTCCTTTTGGCATCTTTCTGCATTATTATCTATATAACAAAATTGGACGACGAAAAAACTTCGCTAACGTACGGACGTACAGACGTACGGACGTTTTGTTCTCAAGATATTTGGGTCCAAAACAAATTTTAACTAATGTTTATTAGTATCTATCTTTTTAGATATTTTTTTTTTGATAAAAAAAAATCGATTCGTTTTTTAATAAAAATTATAGGTACCATATGTCAAAAACACTATTCTTCGTTGCACATAATTATTTTGCAGGTCAAGAAATTTTAATTTTTTGTTAGTGAAATATTCGAGATGAAATATTTAATTCGAATTTTTCAAGTTTCGGAATCAAAAACCTGGTTTTTGAGATATGGCTGACGTAAAAAGGTATCCCAAAAGTACAAACGTACGTGTACACATAAGCAGAGCTATCTCTCTAAAAACAATTTATTTAGATTAAAGAGGCATTGATTTTTCGAAAAATTTCAAAATGTTCAATTTGATAAATAGAATCGATTAATAACTTTTAATAGAAAGTTAAAACTGACCAGAAAATAAACGTATAGTGTTACGAAAAATTCTTACATAAAACTTAAAAACTATCACCCTACATATTTTTGCCATAGTCCAAAAAGTCATATCAAAAATTGAAATTTAATCAGTTTTCAACGTTAACCAATTTTGTAAAATTGTTTGTAATTGAATATATGTATGAGTGAATTTAAATTTATTTTTTTAGGGAAATCTGTAAATTGTTTTTTTAATTTTACTAAGATTTCAAAAACGTCTGTCTTCCAAAAACGTCTGTAGTTATTTTGAAGCAAATGTAATTTCTTCCTCTTAAAAAATTATTTATTTGTAAAAAAAACTGTCACTTGATTATTTTTATAGATAAAATCAATATTAAACTAAATTTTATATCAGTTGAAAGCATAGGTTTTTCTCGAGGTGTTTGAGAACAAGCAATATTTTTACTTTTTTTTGAATTGTAAAATGTAAAATGTAATTTCTGAAGTCTGTCTTCAGATATAAATTATAAGGTTCGAATTTTGGTAAATTTTGTTGTCCTAGAATTTTATAATCGAAACATTTTGCCTTCAGGGTTGAAATCACTTATAATCGACGTATTAGTAAATAATTTGTCTGCAAGCTTTCGTATTATTGTATTGTATTAACTAATAGTCCATTCATGTTCCTTAGAGAAGCTAAAATATGCGTTCAAAAACCAGAATATTTTCTGATTGTCTCCATCATAAATCTAAGAGCTACTGCAAAGTATCTTGGTTATTGTCAAATTTACTGACAGAAAATTTTCAAAATGATATTACCATAACTCTCAAAAAGACATTTTTACCTTAGGATTTTGTATTCTGTACTTTGCAACTTATTTCGGGAAAATAGAATCCTCGTTTTTAAAATATCATTAGTTCTTATCATAAGATCGTTATTCACAAACATTTTGTTTATTTTCAACAAAATATTTCATTAATTTTTTTTTAAATTTAACCTTTACATGGTTGCAATTTAATTTAAATCATATAGTATTTTCGACACTAACAACTTGACAGAAAGTACCTTAGGAGGGCTTGAAATGATTTCGCGGCGACTACGTTAGAAAAAAACCACATGTTGGGCTCGAAAAACCCGATCGTCATAATTGTCTACATGTCAGTGCATCCACAAAAAGTTATAGTTTGGTGCCGATTATGGAGTGGTATGGCATCATTTTGGACAACTTTCTTCAAAAATAAAGCTGGAAACAATGTTTCGGTCACCGTTGGGCGTTACAAGACCAAATTAATCGTTTTTACTTGCGACACATAGGAACTACATACATATTTGGCAAGTTAAGCATTCTTAAAAAATTTCGAACTCAAGATTTTAATCAAACACGACAGTTGGTCCCCGGTTCCGATCGTCTGTCTCTCTGTCTGTCCTGGCCCTACAGATCAAAGTTTAGGGTCGATTGACTTTTAATTTGGAAATTAAGGTTTTGAGCCGATTCGCGTTAGGTGTTTTTTTTTCGTTTTTTTAAGACTAAAAATAACATTAGTCCCCATACAAATTGGTCGAAATTCAAAATTCGAATTTTCTAAAAACCAAACCCATAGATTTTGTTTAAACTTTCGCTAGCACTTTTTTCTTTCTTCAGCTTCTTTTAATATCGGGTAAACTTGATAGAACCGTTATTATGTTTTTATGTTTTCTCAAGAACGAAGCAACCGGTTACAATATTTTTTTTATACAAGCTCTTATACTGTCTTAATAAAATTTTATGATCAATGGTTCATTTTTGATTTTTAAATAAATATACTTTTTTAACGAAATTGAAATTTAAGACATATATTAATAGGTTCTATATAACTGCATACCATAAATATTTTTAACTATAGAATTCAAAAAATATATGTATATACATATACAAAATTAATTTAAAAAAAAAAACACTGTAACCATTTTCAAATAACATTTTTGAAAAACTACGGCTTTTATAGAAATATAACGGCATTTAAATTTTTGGAAACACACTTTTTTTTGCAGGAACATTTTTAAATCATAAAATTCAGAAAATATTTTTAAACAGACTCTTTGGATACATGAGCAAGATATTATAGACATTTGATCGGCTTTTGGTTTATACAGGATGACGTTCTATGTCAAAACTAATTCCATAATCTATATTTTGCACATTCCAAAACCGTCATCAGCCGTCTTGGCGATATCAATTTTCCAAATGGGAGAATCGATTTGACACTTTGTTACTTTTTTGTGGGGAACCATAAAGAAACGATGTTATGTCAAAAGTCTAGAAACGAATGTCTTAGAACCAATATCATACAATCAATCCGAAAGCTACACTTCGAAACCATCCACAGACAGAATCCGTTGTTGTAAGCCAGTCTCGAAGCAGAACTACGTTTTGTTCCATAATTAATGGGAATGTCTGATCCTACTTACTTATGTTGTTAAAAATAAAGTTTAGTTGATTTTATAGCTTTTTAAAAATAATGTAAACATGTATTTGACCAACCTTTTAATATATTGAATTTCTTTCAAAACATCTTAGAAATCCTTCGAACAATGGCAAATCTTGTGTCGTATTTTTAATTACACAAATAAAGCACTTTAATAGCTGCTAAAAGGTCGTATTTTTTCAAAGTAACTAAGCGTCAGGTTTTAAATTATGTGTTGAATTATAATACATAAGTCAATGTACAGCTTTCATTAAAAGATGTTTTTCATTTGAACATATGTATAAAAAAAACACCCTAACAAACTTTTATGATATGTTTACTCACAAAATTTTGTAAAACCAACGCACGTTAACCTCATTTTTGAAAATTATGCCTAAAGCAAAACAAATTAAGCCTCGAACACATTTCTACATAGAATAAGCTTCGTTAAAAAACGTTTGCAGACATTTCCGTGTATTTATTTCAGTTCAATAACTTTTTCATTGTTTTCGTCTGATTTTTCCACTTCATTCAATTTAAAAAACATAAAATAAAAATCCACAAATAATGAAAGTTACCTCTATACCTTTCAATACCCACCTCTGTTATCATATTTTTCCAAAATGTTTCCCTTGTTAAGCTGTTCGCTATTATGTATTTATGTATATAATTCAAATTGAACATATAACGTTAGAAAAACCATCATCAACAAATAAAAAAAAATACATCAATTTCACCACCCTCCACCTCACCGCCTTTTGTTCCGTCCTCTCAACCAAATAAAACTCAAACTCAATGATTTCGTTTACATTTCCAATTTCGTTAAACAACACGAAAATCGATTACATCAATGAGCAAAATTTAAATGTAAACTACCCCTTTGGGGCACAAAGATAATACACTACCGCCTTTACCATGATGATGATGGCTCTTCTGCTGCTGCTACCACACCGCCGGCCTCCCATCGTCGCGCCGCTGTTACTGCCCATATACATATATAGGTACAATCATGTACCTATAGCACCACCTCCGTGCCGTCAACAACATCGCTATACACTACATCCACCTGGTTCCCGATCCCGGTGTTCCTTGTATAGTCCTTGTATTCCTTTGGATCTTGTTTTTTTTCGTTTTGTTTTTGAAATTCGAGAGGAGGGGAATGGGAAATTAAATTAACTTCCAAATAATGGGTATATTTTCATGGCCTTTTTGTAAACCTGACGTTTATAATCGAAAGTTGAGAGTTGCGGACCTGTGACCTCCTCCTTCGTCGTCCTTTTACCAAACTACATTACCATCAAAGCTCTTCCTCAATCGAAAAACACAATTAGGTAGGAACATTGTATTTTAGTTCCGTAATTATTCGATTAGCTCTCTGATGGAGTTGAAAAATAGAGGGTCTATAATAGGTATAGGTTTATAAAGTATAGGCCTAAACGACTCTGAACAATTACTGTTAGTCTCTATTACCAAATTGATCACCGCCACCGCCGGCCGCCGCGCCGCTCAGTATAGAACTAGTCAAAGGTACATATGTCCTTTACCAGTAGAGTACATAATGAATGTTGTTTTTCTTTTATATCCTTTACAATCGAAGTATAAAATAAAGCAAAGTTATTTGGATTAAAATCAATATATATTCGTGTAGAAGTACGAAAAAGGGTAAATGGAAAATATAAAAAAAGAAATACCCCTTTTTGTGTTGGACATTATTTAATTATATTGCTTAAGCTTCAAAGTTTAATTGAAAACATTTCCTATGAAAATTGAATAGCACAAAGAAAACGCCACAAGGACATCATCGCGCCATCGCGGTGAAGGCATAGGAAGTGCACAGAAAATATAAAAATGTCCTTTTTTCATTTTAACCACATTTTCACTGACTGAGGCATATACAAAGAAAAACATACCTTATAGTTGTTGTGTTGTATAGGCTTGAGCTTGAGCTTGGGGGTATTTGCGTGTTCACAGTTCATGAGGATTTGTTGTTGTTGCTGTTGTTGTTGTGTCTTCAATAAACTAACAATCAGCATAAAAAGGCAGCCAGTTGGTTAATAATATTAATATTATTATAATAAAAAATAAAGAAAAATACCATCACAACTGGAAGTGAAGCAACCACTCTTCCAATCCAACACCGCAATCAGACCATATCCATCGGAAGAGGTTTACAATAAAGAATGGCGGTTCGTCGGCGTCGGCCGGCAGCGATGATGGTGGCCGGAGGTGGAAGTAGCGATATAGAATGGAAGATCTGATGGCAATGCCTTTATACATAATTATGTATGACTACCATTATGGTAAAATGCAGTGAATAATTTTAATTGAATTCTGAATGAATTGACGAAGTTGGGGTATAGAGTTGGTAGGTGTATATTGTTCAAGTGACGTTCTTTTTTTCTTATTTTGTATTATTTTTTGTATTATTCAACAGTTATATATTGAATATTGAATAAATTGGCATAGGGGCCAATAAAACATTCAAAGGTTATTCTTGGAAATTTGTTTAAAATCAGTTTTTTTAGAAGAACCCTTAGAAAATTTCATGAATTCTCAAAGAAAATGTTAAAGGCTCAGTCAATTTATTAAAAAATATAGGTATAATATATGGAAAATTGAATGGCTCAGTGGAAACTGAAATTGACAAGGGCTAATTTTTTTGCTACTAAGCTTTGTAAATTTTTATTTTGAGCATTCAGAGTTTGTAATTCTTTTTGAAGATTGGACACTTTTTGTATAAAAACCAAAAATTGCTTTGTAAAAGAATCTGGTTGGAGCCTAAAATGCGTTTGGAGTCATATTTTAAAACGGAGAATTTGATGTTATGTATAAAAAAGTGAAAGTTCTATTTTCAACTCATACATATATACATATACTAAAATTGAAATATTTTTCATACAGAAAATTGACTGATAGACATACATTTTTATTAAATTCAAAATTGTTTTTTTTACAACTTATCAGCTTTTAATTTTTAACTTCCCATAGGTTATTGTAATCGATCCGATTTGTCGAATTGAAAATTTTGACATTTATCGACGTTCCAAGGTCCCTAGAGACGAAATAAAAGATTTTTAGAAAGATGTCTGTGCGTACGTGTGTACGTACGTCCCTACGTTCGGGAAGTTCTTTTCGTCGTCCATAGCTCAAGAACCAGTAGAGATATCGACTTCAAATAAATTTTGTTATACAGATAATAATGCAGAAAGGACAAAAAAATTGCGTGGGTGTTTTCTTTTACCATAGCAATTTGAAAAAAAGGTGAAAATTTTGGTTAACCCAAAATATCTCACAATAAGGCTAGAGACTTGAATTAAATTTAATATTATATGTTGTTTTTTGGAAAAAACTAAAATTAACTGTAAAAATCGATTTTTATAAATCAAAAAAAACTGAAAAAAAATGTGTCATCTCGAAAATTTTACGACTAAAATATTATTTCATCTCCAAAACAATTTTGTATATTTCGAATATTTGAGATTATGGCTTCAAACTAATTTTAAATATTGTTTTCAACATTCGATAAAATTTTGAGAAAAATCGAATTTACAGTTTTTTTTACAAAAAATAAAAACCTAAAAAAAACAATACTAAGCATTGTTAAAAATATTGGCTTCAAACGTATTTTATCTCACATAAAATATTGCTTTCCACATTCAATAATTTTTTTATAAAAATCATATATGTATAATCAAATCATTTCATAAAAAAATAAAATCTACAAAAAATAATACGCACATTTGGTAAAAATTGATGTTCGGTTCTCGATATACATATCTCAAATTAATTTCATACATCCAATTTGTATTTGTTTATATATATTCGAAATAAAAACTTTTAAGAGATTCTACTAAAATTGGTAAAAATTGGTTTTCGACTAAAAATATCGTTACCAAAACTAGATTTTGAAATAAAACTATTTCATTATAAGCAAAATGTTGTTGGTAATTTTGAAATTTTTAAGAATAATTAAACTGACAACTTCTTTAACATAACACGAAAACATACCAACTTTTAAGCAAGACAAATTGACAGATGGGATGGGAAGTTATCAGTTTGGGTTGCATCCCAGTCTCTTTTTTGTTTTAAAATCAGCAAAAAAATACCTTACTGTAAACTACGTCGTATGGCTTTCAAAATATACTTCTTTCGTTTAAAAGCAATGTTGTTTTTCAAAATTGTATATGATTAAAATTCATCATACTGTTAGGTTATAACTATGCGTGTTTTTAATTTTGTCTTCTTAAATACACTACTCTATATGAAAAAATCTAGCCCTACACCTCACAGTAATGTATCGCAAAAACAGCCTATTAGATCAACCATCATTTTTAAATACAGAACTTTGACCAGGGATGGCCACGAAACGAAATCCGACAAAATTTGTGGAAGTCTTGTCTCAGTCTCTCTATAATCGAAAAATGTCAGTCTTGACTCTCCTTTAACTGAGTCTCGTCTCTTTCTCGGTCTTGGTATAATGAATTTTTTTCTTCAGCAAATTTTGAATTATTAAGCGTGTAGAATTAAATACGTAAAACTTAATGCTGTAGCCTATTGTTATTGCCTAAATGGTAACATATACGACATTGCCAAAAAATGCTGGTAAGAGATATAGCTGTAATTTAGCCTTCATTCCCATAATACGAGTTTAATATATTATGAGTTTCGTTATTTAACAGATATTTGTACCAGCAATGTTCTGTTACACTTTGACCCTCCCCTTAAACAATTTAGCCGTAATACTCGCACCTCCAGAAATTCTCATCAGTTTATATGTACCTATTTTAGATTGATTTTTGAGGTACTGTAATGTAAAGAGTTTCTTTTCTTAACCGCACATCAAGAATGTGGGATGCTTTAACCAACTCTATTTTTCCCTCAAATTAAGATATTCAATGCTTTGAAACCAATGTGTAAAGGTGTCTCTGAAATATTTTCCTATTTTCCGACTTTTCTTGTCTTGTGTTGTGGCTGGCCCTCTGATGGAACAAATACACAGTTCACAATTTTATTAATAAATTTAAGGATCTTTCAAGAAGAGGTTAAGTTTTGGTATTTAAAAAAGAAACTAGAATTTTTGAAGAAAAAAAAATTAATGGATGTTCATTTCACCGTAAGAAGAATACATGCCATTAAAAATGGAGAACGATATCATCAAAGCATGTTCAAGAAATTTTCCATGATTGTTGTATATCCTCGATAAATTTACGAATTCCATCTTTTGAATCTTGCATCTATTATAAAACATTGATATAGACCTTTCTTGTCCTCATGAAATAAGTGTAAAAGCCAAAAATAACAAGTTTTTGATGGCCAATTATTGTGACCACCTCTTTGAAAAATTTATTGAAATTCGTTAAATAACTAACGTTAAGATTTTAATCGATCTAGTGCGTATTTAATTTGAAGCTAAAGTGAAGTGTTGAAAATATTCACGCTTAATGCTTTACTTTTGAAATAATTACTAAGAACAAAAATTAAAAAGTAATATTCCTTACAAACTAAAATCAATAGGTTAAGAGGGCTATTCTTGACATAGTTTGTTCTACTTAAAATAGGTTGTATAATGAAATTTGTCTCATTATATTTGTTTGGCTGTAAGTTAAGTTTAAGCCACCAAATAAAGATAGTGATATGATTGACCCATTAATAAAACAAAGCAGAATGTCTATGTTTAGAAAGGAATGGAAGATTTATGAGCGTGAGTCTTTGATTGTACTTGAGGAAGTTCGAACCTATTGGACCATGGAAAGAGAAGCGACGACAAAAGCGCATGAATTTTCTTTGTAATTCATTATGAACTGAATAATAAGAGGCACATATTGTGCAACCTTACAAGCTAATATTTAATAACTCTGTATGAACACTGCGAATATTTACACAAGTTATTATGCTGTTTATTATACTGTTTTAGGATGGCTCACCGACTGCGACTCCATAACAACGATGCTTGTGCAATCCACGATGATTCTGGAAGTGAAGATGGTCTTGACTTTGATGACAATAGTTTGGCAGATCCTGATTTTGACCCGGATTTTGGAGAATTTCTTGATGAGTCTTTTGAGGACGAACTTGATATGGACAAATTACTAGATAATTTGGATAATGACATCCGCAATTCTAATCCTGAGGTAGAACCAACACCTTCTAGTTCTGGCATTCAAGATCCTACAGGTCCCCCCGCAAAACGACAAAAGCCTGAAAAGCCAACAATACTGTGGAAAAAGAAGAACCTGGAGCTGAATGCACAGCAGCTGGCATTTACTGGCAACGAATCATTAGTTCACAGTTCTTTATTTACCTTTTCCCACCAGAACTTATAAAGACAATTTTAGAGGAAACAAACCTGTATTTGGTACAAAAAGATCCCAACAACACTTTTCGCGTATCTGAGACTGAAATCCAACAATTTATAGGTCTGGTGTATATAATGTCATTGATTCAGCTGCCCAGTGTTACCAACCATTGGAGTCCCGTCCTTGGTACACCCATTATTCAGCAAACAATGCCGTGCAATAGATTTGAAAAGATAAGACAACACCTTCACTTCAACGATAATACACAATCGCTTCCCAGAAGCAATCTGAACGCTGATAGGATATTCAAAATTCGTCCAGTTTTTGAGGCCTTGAACGAAGCATATGCCAAAGTTCCGTTAGAACCATGGCTTTGTGTACACGAACAAATGTGCTCTACAAAAGCGCGGAATATGCTGAAAAGATACAACCCCACCAAACCTCATAAGTGGGGCTATAAACTATACGTTTTGAGTGGCGTTTCTGGTTTCGGTTACACGACTGAGCAGAAGAGAAAGATCTTGGAGCCTCTTCCAACGTCGTTGTAAGATTGTCACGTATGATTTCACGTCACCAAAACTATAGAATCTACTTTGACAATTATTTCACTTCCTTGCCTCTTCTGGAATATTTAGCCAAAGAAGGTATTCTTGGTTTAGGTACTATTCGAAGAAATAGAATACCTGACAAGGCCGTCATGGCATCAGCAGATTTTCGCCTGGAAGTCGCTGAAAATCTGTGCAAGATGGGTTCAAAAACCAGTTTGACCACACGCCGCCGCTCTTTAAAAAGTGAGATCTTGGCAAAAAAACATAAGGGACCTGCCCAACATGTGCCACCACAAGCAGTCCGCCAAGACCAAGTCGGTCACTGGCCTGAATGGGCCGAGAAAAAAATCCGATGCAAGTTCCCAAAGCGTGCTGGATTTACTCATACGGTGTGCGAGAAGTGTGGCGTAGCGTTATGTTATACCAAAAACAAAAATTGTTTCAGGAATTTCCACCTATCTTAAATGGTTTACAAATTACTAAAAAATTCATCTGACTTCTGATCTTGTACTTTTTCTTTGACGTTGTAATACATTGTTGCCTACAAGCTACACTCCCTCTTTTGTTATTTTACTCATAAACAATAAATAATTTTAAAAAATATATAGTTTTTTTTATTTATAAGCCTATCCGATCCCACAAGAAATATGATATTTGAAGTTCTTGAGTTATAGAGGGTTAAACATTGGTTGAAGTAATGTATAAAGTCATTTCAAGGTTACTCAGGATAACAGTGCTTTCCAATTTAAATTCTGCATTCGTTTGAATGCGCAATCTTTTGGAAATTCATACATTCTTTTTTATTATGTATTTTATTTGTTTTGCGCAGTGGAAAAAGTTGTCAGAAAGTAGCATTTCATGTCTGATGAAAATTATGTGTTTTAATTACAAATCTAAAAATCAATTTTGCATTTTTCACAATTCCATAGTTATTAGAAACTTTTACGAATTCCGCATAAAACCTATCATGAAATCAGTTCGTAATGCAAAATTTTATGAATATTGCCACTACGATCGTATTTGGTGATAGTTATTGTCAAAATTCGTAAATACGATGAAGTTATGAAATCGCTTTTGCTTCTGTGACAACGTTTTTAACTCATTCTTGTACATATGTACATTACAGCCAAAATCAAACCAAGACTATATAAAATTCCTTCAATATTCAGTGTGAGTTTGGTTAGCTATCAGTCTTTATATTGAATTTATACAAACAACAAAATTTTTGTAATTTTTCCTGATTATTAATTCAAAAGGTAACCTTTCCTTTGAATGTTGAATCTTTTAATAACATCGATATAAGTAAACTCTTAACCAAGCATTTTATTTGGACAGTTCATATCAAAATTCAGAAAAAGAAACCAATATCATCATAGTAACGACTACAATATCAACCTTGCCTTATTAATTTCGTCATCATCTATACAGTTATACGATACGATGAAAACTTGTACGTGCTTTTTCTTTGCCATCAAAAATTTTAAAACACATTTTTCGATAAAACCACCCTACTAAAATTTGTATTGTAACCTCTCAACCGAAAAACCCAACCATCATCATCATCATCATAGTATAACAAGCTTCCCATTCTCGATTCCCTATGTCCAAAGTCGACTCCGCCGCCAACGACAACACCAACGTCAACACCAACACCTCCTCCCATCACTACCGCCGCCGCTGCTGCCGCAATATAATCCTTTCAATTTTGCTCATCGCATCACAATGGCCATATAAAATGAAATACGTGTCGATTTGATTATATTGGATTTTACCACAAACTTTGTCATATACCCTGAATACCCTTGCCCAAGCCTTTATAACCCCTCAAAACAGTACAGAGTCTGATGATGTAGTCTAAGCCATCAGAGCCATTGTGTCAGGAGGGAGAGAGAGTTCATAAATGTACTGAACAAATGTACAGAAGAGCTCTATGCAACCCAATGACCAGCGCCCATTGCTTTTTTCTTTAAATATTTGAATAGCTTAGGAAGAGAGAACAAAATCAAAACTTATTTAAACCTAACCCCGACACCCACATCCCCCCTCACATACTTTACTCACCAAAAAAAAAATAGAAAAGGACCAAGAAATGTTCACTCAAATATACGACAAAATAGAAGTATCCATATATAAATAGAATAAGAAGGATATTTTCGCATCAAAGGAGTCTCAAGTTGTTATTTTTTGCGCTTCAACTCCAATCTCCGGTTCCACTTGACTATATTTCGAATCATCTCAAAATATAAACGTTCGGTCGGTCTTCATTTTCTTCATTTTCACCCAAAGTTCAACACTGTCAAATACCATACAAGAAAAAGGAAAGAACGACAAAATATAACGAATAGAAAATCCATGTGGAAGAAAGGCAAACTTTGGCAATCTTTGCGCATAGTTTTTCCTTTAAGTTTTCCAAAAGCCAAAGCCAAACTAGAGAAAGGATTTTATTCCTGTTTTTATTTTTCCAGGTCATCGGTACAAGGACGATAGACTGTAGGAGGTATATAACCTACACATACAACATCATCACCATCAGGGAGATATTACTCTGATTTTGATTGTGATTCTCTCTGACTGCGTGTGATGAATGAATTGTTATAAGAATCCACTTATTTTATTGATACAATGTTATGTCAATTTTTTAACAATTCCAACGAAATATAAGCTCCCTCTGTTGAAGCCCTCATGATGCCAACATCGACATCGAAACAGACATACGAACAGGGATAGAGACAGGGACTTCACAAACCTAACTCAAGGCAATCATTGAACTAGAAAACCCAGAGAGTGAAAAGAAAAGGATTTCTTTCATTAAAACCATTTCCCGAGGGACATAGCTATCTCTAAAAATAGGTAAAAGACTGCACATCACCAAACCGACCGGAATAAAATGAAGATGTTATGTGAGAAGGACTTGTTAAAATGAACACACACATTTTTACTTGTCAAAAAGTATATTTGCACTCTTTTCGAAATTAAAATCAAATTCTGTTATAAAACATTTATTGCGTTCACATCGAGGAAGGACGAGGAGAAAGTTGACTTTTTTGTTCTCCATTTTTGCTTTTCAACCAGAATCTATTTGATTGAAAGATGATGTCTGTAGGTCTGTGTGACTGAGTATCTGTTTGACCTAAAAAGCTTTATTTTTAATTTATTTGTTTCGTTTCGGTCGAAGGGTTTCTTTTGGAAAGTATGTTGAAATGAACTACTCTAGGAGCTAGGACTGTGAAGGTGAAGGTAAACAAACTTTTTTTCCAAGAAATATGAATTCTTACACTTGATGCAGTTTTTAAGGGGGGTTAGAAGATCTACAACTTTTTCTAGGTGAAGAATATATTTTATTAAATTTTCTTGTTCAAATAGACATTTAAGTTGTTTGTTTACTGAGATAAAGTTTTCTAAAGTCAGTTCACAAAGAGCTTTCGACTGCGCATGACGTGTTCATCTCTCTCGCTAGTTCTAATAAGTAACAACCATTCCCAAACGCGATAGATCGCCTGAAACCGGGGACAATCGCTTGTCCTCGGATAAAAAACTGTGCTCCACAATGTATAATACAAGTGGCCCCTATAAAAACCCTTACATAAACAAATTCACTCCTCTTCAATGTCTTCCAGATACTGACAACTCAGATATGGATGACTCAGAGTCTCCCGTATTAAAAAAAGTGTATGTGCCTCCCATAAAAGTGTTGCAAAAATCGGCAGAATATGTGCATAGTTTCATGAAAGCCCTTAAAATTTCCAACTACTCAATCAAAAAACTATCAATAGGAATTAAAATAGTGTGCGAATCAATAGATTCATATAATATGGTTCTTGGTAAACTAAACGAAGAAAATTGCCAATATTTTTCCCATGACCTAAAATGTGCAAAATCTTTCAAAGTTGTTTTATACGGGTTGGAAGATATAGAAGTTAACGCACTTAAAAATGAACTCACTAAACTTGGACTAAAATGCATTGAAATAAAAAAAATTACAAAAAAATATGAACAATACAGTGACACCTTTTATCTTGTCTCTCTCGAAAATGGGTCTATTAAATTAAACGAGTTAAAAAAAAACTTTCGCTCTATCTTGCACACTCAAGTTAATTGGAGCTTTCAAAGAAAAATTAAAGGTAAGCTGACTCAATGTCATAATTGCCAAATGTTTGGACATGGGCAAAGAAACTGCCACATTAAAACTTTTTGTGCTATTTGTGCTGGATCCCACAATACTTCCGATTGCAACAATGCTAATGCACTTAAATGTGCCAACTGTAGTGGCAATCACAAAGCTACTGACGCAATATGCACCAGCAGAGCTAGGTATATTGAAATTAAAGAAAAATCATCTGGTAGAAGATCTCATACCCAGCCAAGGGTCTCGTTTGCTACACCAACAAATATTTCTACTTATCATGCTACCCAAAAACCGGTTTCTCTAGCTTCAATGAGTGATTTCCCTTCGCTCCCACAGTCACAGCGACGACATGTCAACGCACCGATCAAAAGCTTTACAAGTTCAAGTGTGCTTATGCAAAATTCATCACCAACATGCAATGCGTGGGAGAACAACGTATCATCATCAGCACCTGACATCTACAAAAATGCTCCCAACAACAACTCTTCACTTTTTTCTATGGAAGAACTCAATTCTCTCTGCATGGAGATGATTAATAATTTATCAGTTTGTAAAACTAAATTAGATCAATTTAATGTGATCGCACGTTTAGCTACTAAGTTCTTGTATTCAAATCCTAATGATAAGTAAAATGGCAGACACACACCTTAAAATTATTACTTGGAATGCTAGAGGCATACGAAATAAGTTTTTTGAATTTTTAAATTTTTTAAATAGCAACAACGTTGATGTTGCATTGGTAACAGAAACTTGGTTAACGTCTGAAGTCAGACTTCCGTCATCTATAATTTTCAAATGCTATCGTATGGATAGAATTGGCCAAACTGGTGGTGGGGTTGCGATTCTTATAAAGAGATCAATTCAACATTCGCTTTTACCTATTGTGCAAACTCGAATTGTGGAAAATATAGGGATTGAAATTATGTTGAGAAATCAAAAGACAGTGAAGATTTATTCTGTTTATTTTCCTGGTGGTTCTTCATCTGATATGAAAAGAAAATACCTTAAGCAAGATTTAATAAAGCTTTTTACAATAAGGGGCGATTTTTTGTTAGGTGGCGATCTCAACTGCCGTCATAGAGATTGGGGTTGTTTGAGAGCGAATGCTTGGGGAAACATTATGGCAGATCTCCATTTGACATTACCAATAAATATCATGTATCCTCCTTGTCCAACGTATATCCCTGCAGGTTCTCGTGGTAGTCCTTCTGTCCTTGATCTATTGGTGTCCAATGTCCCTAGTCTTATAACACAACCAATTTCTTTGAATGCTCTTAGTTCAGACCATAATCCTGTTTTTTGTGATCTTTTGTGGTCGGGTGATAAAAAGGTGCAATATTTTCAAGATATGAAAAATGCTAATTGGAAATCTTTTAGAACAAAAATAAATAGAAAATTCGAAAATGTATCAACTAACCTTGAAAATATTTCTTGTAAAGATGACGTCGACTCTATAGTTCAAACCTTTTCACAAACCATTCCGTCTTCTATAGATGAATGTGTCCCTAAGCGAGTTAAAAAAGAAGGTACCTATAAACAGCTCCCCCTTCATATTTTGGAACTGATAAAGGTAAGAAATTTACATAGAAGGAATTGGCAAAGATATCGTCAACCTTTCTCGCGAAGTATGGTTTCTCATTTTAACAAACTCATCTCACACCAGTTACTTAACAATCGTAACGAGGAATGGAATAGGAAACTAAGCGTCCTTGAAAAGAATGGTAGACCATTTTGGAATATTGTGAAGATAGTTAAAAGCAAAAACAAGAATATTCCTTTCTTAAAGGGTTCTGGGACAACTTTCTTTACAGATTTTGACAAAGCGAGCGAGCTTTCTAGAAATTTTTCAATGAACCATTTAGTGTCACATAACTTAGGGGACAGACACACAAATGATCAAGTGATAAACACAATACAAAACTTGGATTCCACCGTTGTAGTCACACCATTGAATGCATTTGTTGTGGAAGAAGACATCAAAAAAATTATTGACAGCCTTCAGAATCGAAAAGTAGGAGGTCTGGATCAAATTAAAAATGTGTATTTAAAACATCTTCCACGAGTTGGAATCAAGTTTTTAACATTTCTTATTAATGCATGCCTTAAATTCCAATATTTTCCTAATACCTGGAAAAAAGCGAAGGTTGTGCCTATATTAAAAGCGGGAAAACCACCTGATATGTCTACAAGTTACAGGCCTATAAGTTTGCTCAGCAACGTAAGCAAAATTTATGAAAAAGTTATAAAGGAACAAATTTTGAAATTCGTTGCAAATGAAAACATTTTTCCTGATGAACAATTCGGCTTTAGACGCTTTCATAGCACATCTCATCAGATAAAAAGAATCTGTAACCATGTTAAACAAAATTGAGCTCAGGGTCAGTCAACAGGAATGATTTTAATGGATATAGAGAAAGCTTTTGATTCCGTCTGGCATAATGGATTAGTACATAAAATAATACAATTTAACTTCCCTCTTTATTTGTGTAAAATAGTTCAAAGTTTCTTGTCTGGTAGAAGTTTCCAAGTTCATGTTAATTGTGGTATTTCCAACTTATTATGTTTTGATTTTGGTGTCCCCCAAGGTTCTGTTTTAGGTCCATCGTTGTACAATGTATATACGTCTGATTTACCAACACTTCCATATTGTGAATCAGCTATTTTTGCTGATGACACGGCAATTTTTTCATCGCATGAGTTTGCTCTCAATATTGAGAATAATCTTAAAAATGTAATTGAAATATTGGAAAAGTATTATCACAAATGGAAAATTAAGTTGAATACCGGAAAGTTGCAAGCCATTTTTTTCTCTCGAAAAAGAAAAGCTTGCTATCTTCCCAGTAGTCAGCTTCAAATAAATGGAAATGCAATAGCATGGAAGCAGTCTGTTAAGTATCTAGGAGTTCATCTCGACACGAAGCTAACCTTTAGCCAACATATTAGTTGTACTCTAAAGAAAATCAGTATTGCAATTAAAATGCTTTATCCGTTTATAAACAGAAGATCTTCACTAACAAATGACAATAAGATAATATTACATAAAGTGATTTTTCAAGCAATCTTATTATATGGGTGTCCAGTGTGGGGTAGTGCTGCGAAAACCCATATTAAAAAATTACAAATTTCACAAAATAAAATTTTAAAGATGATGCTGAATCTTCCTTGGCATCATTCCACTTCTGATCTGCACAAAAGAGCGGATGTTGAATTGATTTCGGAAAGGATTCAGAAACTCTCGACGAATTTTAATAATGCCTGTGATATAGCTGAGAATCCCCTCGTAAATCAACTTTATAATCTGCGTTAATTTTATAAACTCTCTCTAACATATTTCGTCTGCTTCTTATTAATTTATTACCATTTTTGTTACTAATATGTTTATTTTTTTTTTTCTATGTTAATTTATTATATTTATTAAATAAAATTATTATATATCATTAATTTGGTTGTATTTACTTATTTTCATATTTACTTATTTATTTTTTTTTTGTTTGTTTGTTTATTTATTAATTAAATTATTTATTTATTTATTTATTTATTTATTTATTTATTTATTTATTTATTTATTTATTTATTTATTTATTTATTTATTTATTTATTTATTAATTTATTTATTTACTTATCTAGTCATGCATTTTTTTATTTATTTATTTACTTATTTGTTTATTACTAACACATGTACTCGTCCATTAACACTTAATAATTTTTTAATTGTTATTTATTTATTTATTGCTTATTTATAATTTATTTATTTGTTTGTTTATTTATTTATTTATTTACCTATTTATTTATTTATTTATTTATTTATTATTTAATATATAATTTACTTATTTTTCTCTTAATTTGATAATTTAAATTCTTAGTTACACTTATATCTTGTTCAAAAGCATTCCATGTTTGTTCTATTAATTTGTAAATTATGTAGGTAACCAAACCTATTACGATACTCAAATTGTTATATTCACAATTATTTTCTTTTATTTTTTTATCTTAATCTTTTTTTTTTTTTTTTTTTCATTCAAATAAAGGTTTTTTTCGTATTTTCCTTTAAACCATTTGTACACTTTAAATCACTTTTAAAAATATAAAATACTATCTCAGAAGTAAGATAATAATATTGTCAAATCTCTGAATTGTAAAACGTGCGGTCATAGGCTTTGTATAGAAAATTATCACGAAATAAATATATCTATCTATCTAAGTTTTCTAAAGTGAGAGTCAATCGTCTTTTGGGTCAGTTTACTTTTTAAACTTTTGAGACAAGGATCTGATGAAAAAGAATTTTTGTTATTAATACAAAATTCTCTGCTGCAGGGTTATGATATGTTTTTAATATCTACAAAGGGTTTACTAAAACGTGATATTTTAAACCTCTTTTACAGTTATTTCGAAAGGAAACCTTGTTTCGTTGTTTTTTTTATGATGAAACATAAAATTACATCTTTTATTTCAATCAAGGCTGGTCACAAAACAAAACTCAAAAAGGGTTCTGCTATGGTAGATACTTTTTCCCGTTTCGATCTCGTAAAAATTAATAATGACGGTTCAATCTTGGTATGGATTCGGTCTTGATCTAGTACCTTTTAATAGTTTAATTTGTAAAATCTTGTTTTGTTGAGTGTAATTTTAGATATTATTTTCAAGGTTTTAAGTTTTGATTTAAGTAACTTCCCATCAAGTCTGTCTATTTGTTTTGCTTAGAAGTTTGTAGGTCTTCGTGTTTTATTAAAAAAGTTCTCAGTTGAATTATTCTTAAAAATTTAAAAACTACCAATAATATTTTGCATAATAAAATAGTTTGATTTCGAAATTATTTTTTTGTTAACGGGATTTTTAGTCGAAAACCAATTTTTACCAATTTTAGTAGCATTTCTTAAAAAAAATGATTTGTCGTATAAACAAATACAAATTGGATGAATGAAATTAATTTGAAGTCTTCTATTGTTCACGAGATATCAAAAACCGAACATCAAATTTTACCAATTTTGCGTATTATTTTTTGTAGATTTTAATTTTTTATGAAAATTGACTGTTGGATTTTTATAAAAATCTACTGAACGTCGAAAAAAAATATTTTAATATTTTCTGTTAGATAAAATAAGTATGAAGCCAATATTTTTAATTTTTGAAAAGATATTTGAGTCGAAAGTAAATTTTTACTAAGTTTTAGTATTGTTTTTTTTAGGTTTTTATTTTTTGTAAAAAAACTGTCAATTCGATTTTTCTCAAAATTGTACAAAATATTGAAAATAATATTGTTTATAACAAAAAATTAGTTTAAAGCCAATACCTTAAAGTTTTGAAAAGATATTTGAGTCGAAAATCAATTTTTACCAACTTTGATTAATGTTTTTTATAGGTTTTTATACAATTTTTCTCAAAATTTTATTTTTCGTTGCACAAAATTGTTTTGGAGATAAAATCGTATTTTGTTCGTAAATTTTTCGAGGTAAATAGTATTTTTTTTCAGTTTTTTTGATTTATAAAAAAAATCCTTAACTGTATTTTTTTCCAAAAATATACTTGTTTGGTATAACGTTACAATATATAATATAAAAATTGATTCAAGTCTCTAGCGTTATTGGTGCTGGAGTGGACGATATTTATGAACCGTCTTTAAGGTATTTTTTAAAGCTATTGATTCTGAAAGATCAGGAAACTAGTAAACCATTCAAATCTTCATTTAAGGTTTTATTTTATTGGAGTAAAATTTATATTTCTAATACCAAGATCGACCACGTCAAAAAACTGATTTTGGAAGAAGATAACCTCATAAGATTGACGTGCAAGCATCTTCAAGAGGAGTGCACATCGTTGAAAGCAAGGATGCGATTGTTCAGGGATGGCCAGGAGATCAATCACTGGCATTTAGTTTCATGGATCTCTCGATAATTAAAAAAATTAAATTTCAAAACCCAAAATGTCTAAATTGCTGCAAGAAAACTCATGTTTGACCACCACATTTTTAAGGCAAGCACATCATCTCCAGAGAAAATACTTCATGTAACACCACGTGAACAATTCTAAACTGTTACATTAAGAGGTCTTTGCAACAATTTTGATCAGTAAAAATATATATGTATTATTAATTTTAAATAAAGATGACTTTTATATCAAGTTTACATTTTTGGCTTTACTAATCGTAAACATTCGTAAACATTGTTTTTGTTTCTATTGAAAGCAGTTTTACTTACAAAGGACTCGCGTAAAATATCAATTTGTACAGTTATTTTGTGTCGTGAATAGCCGGCCTTATATACATATATATGTTAGTTTGATACTTACTTGCCCCAATATATATTTAGTTGACTGAAAAACCAGTAGTTGTTTTTGGATGGTTCTTTTTTAAAATTTTGTTCTCAACAGTAGTAAGCATTAACAGTTGGCACAACAACCAACAAAGTATCGTCAAAAATGTGTGTGCAAGTTCAATTGACGTGGAGTGCACAAAATAAATTTTTAACGAAGTTATAACTAGTCTCATCTGTTATTTAAGAATGACCAATATTTTATCAAAGATATAACATCGAATGCTTAGCCTATCGGTAATGTGCTCAATATCGTAAAAGAAGAGTGCGTTTTCGAGTTCAATTACCATAATCCATTTTTTGAAAAAATTGGACACACAATAAAAGCTTACTTTTATTTTAGCCTTGTGAGAAGGTTGCCTGGTTTTGGTGTCAAAGAAAGGATTTAAGGAACCTAAATTATTTGTATACATCCCAGAATGTGTCGTTTTTGAAAGACACTTAGAAACATTTTCTAAACCACAATTTGGGTAACTTAAATTTATTATAAAAAGTAAATGTCGCTATGGTGTATACGTACGTACCATTTTTATTTAAATTTTATTTTGATATATTTAAACCATATCTACGTACTTAACATAACCTCCTTAAAAAAAATAAATCTTTCAAGCCAGGAATCAAAGGAAGTCGCACAGATTTTTAATGTTATAGGATATTTTTTAAGTAAATTAATTTATGCTTTCAGTCCAGGGAATTTGAAAATTTATTTTCTTCTCCACTTAAACAACAATCCGACAATTTTGCAAATTTTAGAGGATCTCAAAATCTTACTACCTCTTAAAATTTTAACAAGACACAAAATGATCACTTTGCCTTTAAGTAACTTTATAAATTCATATAACTTCTGAGCTTGAAAATTAATTTAAAATTAAGTCAAACAAACCTTAATTTGAAAAACAAGCTTCAGGTTTGTTTATTTTTTTTGTTCACTAAGTGTAGCTGATTAGATGTGTTCAGATGCAACCCTTTTAAAAAAAAGGTTATTAGTATTTAACTAATTTAGTAAATGTTTGAAAAATTTCAAATTAGTAAAAATTCTCTTAATAGTAGAAAATCTAAATATTTCTAAAATAACATTCATGAACACTGATAATTTCGTGCTATACACTTAATCTAACCTAAAACTAAGTAACTTTTACCTTAAGATGTGTCTAGTAAAAGGAACAGTGTTGGAAACTATGTCTTACTCAGAAATGCTTACATTGAAATCAAAACATTTTTTTAATTTAAATTGACATTCCGAAGCATGCGAGTAGTGTGTTCATTTGAGCCATAAAAGGTGTATTGGGTGGTAAGATAAAAGAGTTGATTATTTTTCACATTACGAGTTTTCATGTTAAGGAAGAAGGTTTTATAAGGATTAGGACGGTTAATAGAGCCAGAAAGCAGACCATGGATAGATAGACAAGATATAAAATACAAGTCTTCCTTCTTCCAGAGTCTTGAAATTAATTAATTTAAGGTGATCTGGATAAGGGAGAAGTATCCGGGAATCACACCAAAACCTCGAAAGGCAAATCGAACAAAACGTCTTTGAATTCTATCAGTACTTGAAATATGTATGCCTTTGAAAGGGCACTATATTTGAGAGGAGTATTCAAATAGAAAACGGACTAATTTTTCAGGTACTTCTAGTTTCAGATTAAAGTTTTAATAATTAACAAAATTACCAACTCTATAATAATTCAACGAATTTCTAATAAATCTTAATGTCAAAATTCTTTTGAATTAAGCACACAAATTTCCATTCAATGGTGTCTTCAGAATACCACATTAAAATATCGGTGAATTTTAAACATTAAACAAAATTATTTAATAACGTAACTTGGATTTAATTTTTCAGGACATTATTTTAACTCGAAACTAACAAAACTCAATTTAAAGTGTTCAAAATTTCTAAGAATCAAAAAAAAGATGCTGGGGGGCAACACAATATGAAACTTTACATGTATACCCTTCAAAATAATATTTTAAGCCAAATTGTTTTTTAAGGAACTTCGAAAACTTTTAAAGAAGTTTAAAAAGTTCACTTTTAAAATTATCCTGATTTCAAATAAATCTAGTAGTATTTTTCTTAAATTTGTTCCTAATGTCAGAATTATTCTGAAGTAAGTGTCAATCGAAATTTTTAAAAGATTTGAGCAAATTTCTTAATTTCTTGTATTGATAAAAAAGGAACAGAATTTATAATATTTCTGTTTAATGTTAAAAAGTAAACATCGATATCCGTTCCGTGCTATATGACAAACAAAATAAGTAAAAAATCCTTCAAAAATTCAAGGACTAAGGTTCTAGGGACCTTGGAACCTATTACAATTACACTTTAAGTAAAAACAAATAAGAATATTTGCAGTTCTTCTTGGAAAAGAGTAGTGTATTTTTGTGCCCCGTGGCGGCCATTTTGTTTTGGTGACATCTGTCAAATCTTTTATTTACATATTTCTCTTTTGTTTATTATTAAGTTACACGATTGAACAGCATGTTCAAATGATAAAACTTTATTTTTAAAATGGCTATTAGTTAACGCAAACGGTGAGCGCATTGTTCCCATTTTATAGTCGACTCTTCAGCGTTTTGTGGCAAAATTTGAGACGACCGGTTCAGTTAACAATCAGCCAACACCCGTACGTTCAAGGAACGCAAGATCAGCCCAGAACATCGCCACGGTCCGTGAAAGTGTACAGCAGAACCCGAGGCAGTCTATTCCTTGCCGTGCACAAGAATTCGGCCTTTCGCAGACTTCAACTTGGCGAATTTTGAGTCGGGACTTGTGTTACACTCGTACAAGATCCAACTGACCCAGGAGATTAAAGTTCATGACCGCCGTTTCTTCGCTGACTGGGCTTCGAATACTTTGGAAGAGGAGCCAATTTTGGCCAATTGAACCATATGGCCTAGACGACATGTGGTTCCAGCAGAACGGTGGTGCTACGTGCCACACAGCAAACGCCACGATTGACATTTTGCCCATCTACCCACCCTTATTGAAAAACCCTTTACATACTTTTTTTCTTAGCATACGATTTTTAACAGACAATTAGGTTAAAATGTTTCGAAACCCACAAAAAAGGTTTTACCACTTGTATAACACCACTCGAACAGTAAAATAAATTAATTTAACGAGCGACATCATCCCTCCGGGCAGTTCACTGGTGTTTACATTCAAAACTCATGTAGTTTTAACACGTCAATAAGTTACCTACATATCTATGAACACTAATTTTAACTTTATTCTAATAATTAAATACAAATTAAATAAAATGATAAATCCTTTTTTCTAGTGTAGTTTTCTATAGAAAATAGTTAAATAAGTACAAAATTACATAAAATAAATTAACTAAATCACAACAAAAAATAACACTCTGAGTGTGCTTAATTTAGAAAATAAACATTATTTTAAAATGTTTTAATATTTATATTGTTTGACACCAATTAACATGATTTAATTTAAATACACATTTAGTAATATGCATTCAAAACATTTCTATTAATTAAATATAGTTTTTTTTTTTCTGCGTTCTCCCTCTCCTAATTACTAAACTGATACTCGTATTGATTTATAAATGAGTAGGTATTTTTGATAGGAGAAAAATTCGGAATCTGAATTTAAACAAAAACAAATCATGGATAATAAATTAGTGCCATACCACCCACACATATCACAGCTAATGCAAAAATATAAAATGTTTTGTATTTGAGTTTGAATTTTAGTGCGATGTGATGTGTTAGTTTTTTGTATAATTCTCGAAAATACGAAAAACCTCTAAATTGCACTTTTTTTCAAATGTATTTTATATAATATTTTTAACTTTTAGATTTCTTCGAACAGGGTTTATGATAACACCAATAAACAAATACCTGTGCATCATTAATCTAGATTCCGGAAAAGCATGTTGTTGATGTTAAAGTTTAGCAATTACAAAAAAATACATTCAAATATTGAATTTTAGTTGGAAATGATTTGAATTCATCGCAAAAAAGTTTTATTGTGTTGGAAAGGTTTGATGATATTTATTTTTAGGAAATACCCTTCGAATAAGTAAACATTAATCTCTATATTTCCCACGCTACATTGTATTTCACACGCTTTTGGGTAATTTTGTAATGACAAACATGAAAGAGAAAAAAAGTTACGTATACGCCAGAGTGCTCGTTGGTAAAATAAATAACAATTCTTTACTTTTGATACCCATTGCACAGCGTAAATATTATAGCATTGAATTAGAAATATGACTAATATATGAGCAGTAAAATAATTTGAAAAACCTCAATATTACAGAACTAATCCGTTTCCACTTTCAGAAAATATCTCTTAGAATATTTTATTATTTATTTAGTTCTTCCATATTTTCCTATCGTAAAACTGCAACTGAAATGAACTTTCAACACTCATCTCATCATCGTATTTTATTTATGAACGTTTAGTTAATCTATTAATAAATATTTAAAATTTATTCATTGAAAATCATTTACAACCTGACAGACACCACCAAGTTGCTTGGTGAGATTTCCCCTGAGAAAAATGATGAACGAAAAAAAACACAATTTCCATTGGGCAGGTGTTAATGGCGGATGCGAAAATTTCAGTTAAATTTTGTTTTACATTTTGTTGAAATTCATTTAAAGTTATACCAAAAAAAGTTTCTAGCACTCTCTATTTGAATTTCAAAATATATATGTAGATAGCTTCCTGTCTGCCAGGATAATGTTGATGGGTTCAACTTTAACGCAACATCAATGGAAACTCTTCTGCTGATGTTGCCGTGTAACGTTGGTGAAAAAATTTATTCAATAAAATTAAATTGCCGTTCAATCGCTTGGAAATAAATAGCAGAAGGTACATAGGTAGGAATAAGTATACGAGTAGTACATAAAAGGGAGTTACTTTGTAATTAAGTTTGTCTCATCGAATTGACCATACCACCACCATCATCCCCGTCATGAACATGAACAAGCAATAACCAACAACAAAAAAAAAGAAGAAAATAACTGATAAAACAAAAAAAGAGGAAGATAAACACTTTGGTGCTTGTAAAAGTTTCAGCAATTAACTTGAAGCCTTATACGTCGCGCCGCGCTGCTTCGTATAGCCTATACCCAGAGCCAAACCAACCACAGGTAGTAAGTTATAATAAATAAAATAACGACAAAAGTCGGTCTTGTCCTTGATAGGGAAGGATGTTAACACAACTCGAGCGGCGAAAACTTTTTTTTTCCGTTGTGTCAGGACCTTCCTTCGTTCGATGTCGTTCCATGTTTAATATATAATGAAAGTGATTGTGAATCAATTAAAATGTTTCGTTTAAATTCTGAGAAAATGCAGGGATACATTTAAGTCGGGAAATAAAGATTGAATTCATTGGAAATAAGTTGTTGATTAAAGTTGTAAACTCTTAAAAAAGTAAATTTCAGCTCACGAAATTCAATGGCTTCCTTTTCTACAACTTTTTTGTTTTAACATATGATCCTATCTAGCAATAATTTGTGTATATTAGGTAAAAATATGTGTTTTCAAATATTTAAATTGCAATTTTTAAATAATTATGTCACAGAAGATTTTCAATATAATGTGGTAACAAATATTTTCAAAGTTTAAGTATCAATTAAAACAATAATTATATACTGTTTAATGTCAATCATAAATAATCGTCAATATTTCATATGTACGAAAAACATGTCTATGAAAATATAATGGATGTTTAATTTGACAATCATTTGCTTTAAACATCAAAATATTGGACCAAAGCCAAGGAATACTTTTTTGACATTTAAACAATCTTATGAAATGATCAAAGCAATTTTGCGCCTCTGACTAAGAGTTTTTATAAAAAAAAAAAACACACAAAAATTCAAATGCTAATGAAGTGTGCTCAAAAACAGATTTAATAACTACATAAGTGTAGAATGCAAACAAAACATTGAAACTTATGAATATTTATGTACGTAAGTAAAAAAATGTTTACATTTTAATATCAGATTATAAAAACGATGAACATTCGCTGACCTGATGTTCTTATATTTGATAAAATTCAATAAACTAAAAAAGTACGTATACGCCCAAGTGAATTTTTTATAAATATTATAATAGAAGGGGAACCCCGGATATTTATGACTTTTGAGTACTCACTTCTAAGTTGAAACTCTTTAATGACTTGACTAATACCCTATATGGGTGTAATATTCATACGGATCGTGTAGAATTCCATGTCTACAGGATTTTCCAATAAGGGGCTTAATTTAATACTACGAAGCAAATAATTGTTTTTAAGCGAAACCGATTCATTGTAAAGAAGAGGATCCAACAATCAACATGGACGAAATTTGCAGCTAAAGCGATAACTGGTCAATCTTTAATGTATTGAATCGATTGTAAGGCATTGGCACAGAACACATAGCTTCAAAGTTTAAAGTCTTAAATCAGAAGATTTTGCAATTGTAATTATCTACACTAATATTATAAAGAGGAAAGATTTGTATTTTTGTATGTAACGAATAAACTCAAAAAGTGCTGGACCGATTTCAATAATTCTTTTTCCATTAGAAAGCTACATTATCACTGAGTAACATAGGCTATATTTAGTACTAGATTACTATAGAAATCTTAAGAAATTCCTATTAAAACCAACCGAAGGTGTAAAAAAATAAGCCATAAAATGTCTTTCATCGCATACGCTGCGAAGAGTATTAATGATAGGACAAAAAAATGTTTTCTAATTAAGTGATTCATGGTCATTTTAATTAGCATGCCTATAACTTAAATATCTGTACCTAGCTATTTATGTATGTTTACTCGTGCGAAGCCGGGACAGGCCGCTAGTCTCTTATAAAAATAACACTTTCCTGAAAGTGATTTGTTGGAAAATTGCTGCCATTTCGTTACTTGTGTCGTATGTACCTTTGTCTTGTTTAAAATAAAGGTTCTTCAAATCATTATCTTCCAATTCTTAACAAATAATTTAGGTGGCGCAATAGTCCGTTGAGAACTAGAGCCTAGTGACTTTTAATCAATAACCATTCCTGTGTGCGAGTACTGTTGTCAGGGATTTAGGGGACCTACAGTTTAAGGCCGAGTCCGAACAGCTAAGGAAGCACTTTTCATGACAAGAATTACTCTTGGAGGATTTGTGAATTCCTCGTAAGCGGCAGTACCAGTGACAAAAAAAAATTAGATGACACATCCAGGGATTAAACCCAAGACCTCTGGCATAATAGTCCTATACACTAACCATTACGTCACGAGTACTACATCTTTCAATGCTGGTCATACAAAAATCATGAGTCATAGCTCGTAAGCATAATTAATGTATCATAACAGCTGCATCAGACTCATCATTATCGAATACGTAAGTTCCAATCAAATCGAAAGCATACAAATATTAGGAATAGAAAGACTTTTTAGCACTCCTTCTTTGATTTTCTTAACCCCAAATGCAACAATTCTGCTGATCAATGTAGCTTCTCTGATTTAAAATTAGCCTCATCCAAGAAGGTGATTTTTAGATAATGCCTTCCAAACACCCAATCAGCCAAGATAATACATTGATAATGATCGACGGGATTCATTTTTTGTGTCAACCAGACAGACCGACAGAGTTACTTTCGCATTTATAATATTACCAAATTTCATGCAAATTGCTTCAGTAGTTTAGGCGTGATTCAGTAACAGACATACCGACAGATTTTGTGCATACTTTCCGGGGGGTCAAATTAAAAAGGAAACAATTTCAAAATATAAAGGTGATATTTTAAGATTAATAAAATCAAATCCAAATATTGTCATTTGTGGAGATCTGAACAGCAGACATACTTCATGGGGATGCCAAAGAGAAAATAAATGGGGTAAAACATTATTTGATCTTAAAAATTTCGAAAACTTTGATATTATATATACCAAAGATCCAACATACATTCCTTCGAATAACAGGGGGCTTCCCTCCACCTTAGACATCATATTAACAAATAGGCAAGATTTGTTGTCGGTTCCGTTTGTTGAAAACGACCTTACATCAGATCATTTGCCAGTAATATTTAAAATCAAACATGGTGCAAGCCTCTCTTGTCCTGAGAGAAAATATAATTTTCAAAGGGCAGATTGGGATAAATTTAAAACACATTTAAAACTCAAATATTCTTCTTTTTCTCCAACCTCTATAAATAGTATAGAGTTAATTGATGAAAATATTGAACAATTTGAGTACGATGTTGAAGAAGCCTTAAAGATTTCAGTTCCCGTGAGCTCAAATTCTAAAAGTTTCTATGACCCAGCGCTTACTGAGGATCTAAAAAAACCATCACTTTTAGAAACACAGTCCGACGAAGATTCCAACGTCAGAGAACAGATTTTTTGAAATTCCAGCTTAAAATTCTAAATCAATTAGTTTTAAAGAAACTCCAAATTATAAGAAACAAACACTGGAACACTACCCTATCCCAGATAAAGAAACATGACAAACTAAATTGGAAACTCTCAAAAATATTCAAAAGGCAAAATTCAAGACTCCCTCATCTAAATGTCGATGGAAATAAAATAATTTCAAATGCTCATAAAGCAACAGAGTTGGCTAAGTTTTTTGAAACCAGTCACTCTCTAACACAGAGTTTTAACGACCCAGGTACAGTCAGGGAAGTCGAGTCTAGCCTAATAGAAATCGAGCAACCCCCAAAGTATTCCTCAAATTTCTCACACATTTTTAAAGAACATTATAAAAACCGAGCTTAAACCAAAAAAAACGCCAGGTTGCGATAAGATCTCCAACAAAATAGTCAAAAATTTTCCAAACAAATGTATTTTTTTCTTGAGCACTCTCTTTCTTAAGTGCCTCTTGCTGGGTTATTTTCCCACAAGGTGGAAGTTAGCAAAAATCATCCCAATACCAAAACCAAACAAACCACTATCAGATATAACTTCTTACCGCCCAATTAGTTTACTTAGCTGCCTTGGCAAGCTATTTGAAAAAATTATCTGTCTAAAAATGACAGAAATCATTGAAGACAAAAATTTTCTACCTCCAGAACAGTTTGGGTTCCGAAAAGAACGCTCCTCGACTCACCAAATTGTAAGACTTTTTAAGGATTTAAAAATAGCCCTTAATAACAAAAAATCTGTCGGCATGATATCGTTGGACATCGAAAAAGCCTTCGATTGTGTTTGGCATAATGGTGTCCTTCACAAGCTCCTAAAAATTGGTCTTCCAACTTACATTATTAAAATAATTAAAAGTTTTTTGAGCGATAGGAAGTTTTACGTTGAAATTCGTCAAGAAATGTCACCAACCTATGAAATCAAAGCGGGCGTCCCTCAGGGTTCATCCCTTTCCCCACTCCTATACAATATTTATGTTGCCGATTTTCCTACCCTAAATTATTGCAAGAGGTCCTTTTTTGCAGACGACACATGCATATATTGCGTCTCTGAAAATTGCCAAGAAATAATGTTTAACATCCAAAAAGCATTAGATGAAATATATTTTTATTTCTATCGCTGGAAAATCAAAATAAATCCTTTAAAAACACAAGCTTGTTTTTTTACAAAAAAACGAAAAGAAAGTAATTTGCCGCAATCAAACTTAGTCTTATGCAATGGGAACAAAAAATTAAATATCTGGGAGTAACTCTAGACAAACGTCTTACATTTTCAGCTCATATAAAAGAAAGTATAAATAAAGCTCAATTTTTGATGAAAATCTTATACCCACTTTTAAACAGAAATTCCCACCTGAGTATAGAAAACAAGTTATTAATATACAAAGTCGTTTTTCTACCTGCTCTGTTATATGCATCACCAAGTTGGTTTTTTTGTGCAAACTGTCACTACAAGAAACTTCAGATTTGTCAAAACAAAATTTTGAAAAACATATTAAATCTGCCTTGGCATTTCTCTACAATTGGATTGCATGAAATAGCAAAAATGTTAACTATTAAAGAAAATTTCATTTATAAATGTGTAAATAGTGAAGATGCTATGATTAAGGATATTGCTCTATAAATTGTATATATTTTTTTTTATATATTAGTTTTAAGTTTTATTAAAAAGCTATTGAGTTTTTTTCATATTTTTTCTCAAAACAAAACCCATTAATTAATTAAATCCCTAGTTCAAAATAATCATTTATAGTTGCTAAGAATTTGTATAACATTCTAATCACTATATTTAAGTAGCCATATGTACATTGTACCAAATAAGTTCAAATAAATGAAATGGAATGAAAAATGTAAGTAATTTTTTAAACAAGATGGATTAAAAATTTGACAGAGAATTGACACGCTTTCGATTCCTTCTATCATTACGTTTGTTCAAACAGTTCAAAGTTTCAAATCAGTTTCACATTTTCCGACCAAGAAGGTTCTTTACAACGCTCCAAATTATCTTCTTCTGTATTACTAACTATTACTTCATCGTTTTTGTAAAGAATTTTAACATTTTCGTTCTATTTTTAGAAACTTCGTTATTTTGAATCAAATTTAAAAAAAAAAGCCTAAATAATGAAATTATCGGACTTTTTGAAATTATTACTTCAAAAATAATATGAAATGTTTTATAAAAAAAAACGTCTTCAACTCTTTCCAAAACAATAGTTGTCAAAAATTTAACAATCAAAAATGTGTTCACATACATATGTATTTGGCATATTGTTCATAAATAAGTCTTAAAGTGAGATAGACTTTTGCCTTAGCTAATGTGTTTGAAGTAAAACAAGTGCGATTCTTAATCTTTTTAAAATCCGACACGCTTGTAGTTTTGAAAAGTCACAAACACCCATTTAGAAGCATAGAAAAATACATGTTAGAATTTTCAAAAGTATGAAGTACGAAGTATGAGTATCAAATGATAATTGTTCACCCATTGTGAATACTAATCAATATACGATTGTGAATAGGTTTTGTTTGGTGTTTGACGTTTGTCATTTGTTTTGAGTTCTTGTGTTTTGGTCTATAAATAATTTCGGCGGAATAATGTAAGTTGTTTTCATTAAATAAATGTCTCTTTTTTCTTAATAATATTTTGTTTATATAGGAGTAAAATAGTTAGCAACAGAAAACAAATAGAAAGGCTTGTGGAACTAATGGAGGAAAATCCTGAGGTTGCAAAAGGCATTTGTGCTAAGCCAGTCCTAACCAAAAAATGGGAAGACATCGCTCTGGAATCAACGAAGAATTTGTGGCTGGTAGAAAATTTGATGGATATCATAATTTTTGACAGCCGTAACTCCAAATTTAATTTGCTTATTTTAATTCATGAATTTATAATTTGTCCAGTGGGTTTGAAGCATCTCGTAATACTGTTTATTTTAGCTTGCACGATAAACCTTCGTTCCTTAATACAATTACCTTCAAACAACAATTCTAGTGGAGGCATTTCGTTCTTCAATTTGTATATTCAATAAAAACTACAAAAAAACTTTTATAAATCGTATTTAAATTACAATTCTTTACCATTTACGAATATTTGATACATTTGTCAACGAAGATTTTGTAGCTGATAGAATACTTGATTTGTATCAATATGTTTGATAGCCGTAATAAAGAGTTTATCAATAAAGCTATTCACAATAGATCTTTTAATTCACTATTTATGAAAAATATTGATAATTGATCACCATAATACCAATTCATTAATTTTGTTGATAATTATCAACTATTATCAAATATGGTGTTGATATTTGATAACCATAATAGGGCTATAAGACGTAATTGAAAACAAAACCAGAAAAGTTAAAAGATGTAAGACAAATTTAAGTATAAAAGCAAAGAAGTGAATTATAAAAGTCCGAAATTATAAAAAAAGAATTTCTTAATGCCTACCAATCAATAAATTGAAAAACAAAATGTATTTGGTAGTCAATAGTAAGTTATACCCCAATGTAAAATTATGGCTCTAACAAACCTATAAAATTAATTATCATCCAGAGAACAATAATTATGCCTAACTTCTTAAATAAAAGTACTTTCAAATTTTGTGGATAAAATATTTTTCCCAAATAACCACTTCTATACAGATGGATCAAAAACAAAAGAAGGGGTTGGTGGAGGTGTGTACTCTGAACGACTGCAATTAAGTCTCTCATTCCGCCTTCCCAATCATTGTAGCGTGTTCCAGGCGGAACTTTTGGCGATAAAAGAAGCCTTGTCCTGGCTTAAAGAAAACGTGATATCGACATCTGATATCCGTATTTTCTCAGATAGTCAGGCCACTATTAAATCTCTGGATTCTGTCTCTACAAACTCTATAACAGTCCAGAACTGTCGATCATCTCTAATGGAGATGGCACAACAGTTTAATATTCACCTTTGCTGGGTGCTGGGCCATAGAGACATTCCAGGTAACTGTAAGGCAGATGAACTCGCCAGGAACGGTACAGTACAGCCCATTCTACCACGCTTGGCACGTACTGGCATACCAATCGCTACTTGTAAACTGTTGCTAATGCAAGACGCTGTGAGGAGGGCAGGCACCAGGTGGAACAACATCACCACGTGTCAAGTCACAAAAAACATCTGGCCAACACTGGATTTAAAACGTTCAAGGTGCTTGCTCTCTAAGCAGATCGCATATAAGCTCGTTAATAGGTGTCTTAACCGGACACTGTCTAATAGGAAAGCACGCCACGAGATTAGGCGTATTCTCAAATGACTTCTGTAGAAGCTGTATGGATGAGGAAGAAGAAGAAACAGTTCTTCATCTTCTCTGCACATGCCTTGCTCTGGCTCGAAAACGCAAGAATTACCTAGGAGAATTCTTCTTTAACGATCTAAATCATATCGGTATAAGCAGCCTCTCACGTTTCGTAAGAGACTCAAACTAGTTCCATTGAGCTTAGGAAGAAACCTCAAGATTCATGTGGTATCACAATGGGCCATCAAACTGACCTAAGTGTGTCCGTTTCCATCTTGGACAGCCACTTCAACCTAACCTAACCTAACCTTGTGATGTCCATTATAATGGCTTAGTTCGCCTTAAGATTTTTTTTAACACTTCAAATCTTTTGGTTTTCAACCTTGAACTGCCAAAAAAGTTACTAATAATAACGATAAACATAGAAGTGTGTTTGGTTAAGTTCAAAAACACTAAAAGTCTGAAGTACAATATTCTCTTCAACCTAAGTAACCAACAGCCAAAATATGAGGTTAAATTTAAACCGCATTTATGTCCTCTTTGCTAAAAAAGAAAACTCATTTTATTACAACATAATTAACACCCTTTTGCGGTACTATACATTCATCTTCTTTTATTATTCCTCCATAATTCACCTGGATTTGATATGCCAATCAGTTAAAGAATTTTAACACATATTCAAATTTCAACCACGAAACAATAAAAAGTTTATATTTATATGGCATAATAAACAACAAAATATCAGCTCGACTAAACGACTCTTAAAGGACATTATTATTAATAAATGTATTTAGGGAAGATACGCATTTTATAATATTCATACAAAAGTTTAATTTACTTTTGACTTCTATGTATGTATGTATAAAATATTATGCCACAACATGTGTTTTCAGTTATTTTAGTATAACCACAACATATTATAAATGATGCCAAAAAAGCAACAAAAAGAATTTAAAAAAAAAACATCTAAAAACCCACCGAGACCAAAGAAAATATCCCAAAGGCGCTCATAAACCCCATCATCATAATGACTAACTTTAACCACAAAATATTTATACATCCACCCCAACCCTCAGGATAATATGGTCTCGACTTCTATGTGTGTTAGTAAGTATGCGTATGTGTTTTTAAGCACCCAATCCCCATCCTATTTCGCCATCCCTATAGACACGAGAGTATGTAATTTGCATGCCATTAGGGGTTGTAGGGGATAAAATAAGTATTGACAAAAGACATATAGACACTTGCTATAAATATCCGGAGACAATCTAATCAGTAAAGTCCGATGAAAATTTGTCGTTACGCCCAAACCATCCGTGTCGTCGTCATCGTTACAAACCGGAAATAAAGAAGTACTCCCCGGTGTATTGTATTTATGCAAATTTAAACGAAACTTTAACGAATATCTAAATAGTTTCTTCTTTTCAATTGAACCAAAAAATAAAACTCCCTACAACAGGTTGTTCTTAATCAATAAAAATAAACACATTTCATGATAATTTGGTTGAGGAAAAACTTACCCTTTTATTGACAGCAACAGTTTTTAAAAATATGGCGAAATTTTCTTTTTCTTGTTTTTTTTTTAAGAACTGGACGAAACAAAAGTTCGCCTTAAATCTTTATAAATTTTTTGGCTATGAATTTTTTATTTTTTGTTGTATTATTTTATTTTAATTTAATTCAACCGCACAAATTCACTCTCACAGAAAAGATTTATTTTGCGAATTTTCATTCGATATTTTATGTAGAAGAAAAGCAAACATAAATAAACAAACTTTTGATCTATTTTTAAATTTAATTTTAATTCTCTGCTTTTTTGTAATTTTTTTTTTTAATAATATTTTGTGAGATTTTCCACTTGTTGTTGTTTGGCTTTATTATTTTTTTATTTCTTTTGTGTTTTTTTTTTTATTTTACTTTGGTGAATAAAATATAAAGAGAGAGTGTGAATATAGATGATATACAGTTAGTATACAGAAGTCTTACTCATGCAACTGATTTAAAGAAAAGATAGAAATATTTTGTTCATCTGGTTGGGTTAGAAATAAATAATTTATGAGAAGAAGAAGAAGAAGAAGAATAATAAAATTTAATTATATACAAAATAAATAAAAATCAGGCATACATTTTATTTCGGGGTTAAGGAAAACAAAAACAGAAAAAATAAAAGAAAACATCAAAAATTGGAAAGAGTTTAAAGAATATCTAATTTTGAATTTTTGTGTGTATGTTGATTTTTCTTAACCTTGGCTGCAGGGTTGTATTTTTATTTGCAAATAATTATTACAATGCATACAAAATGTGGTGTGAAATTATTATACCGATTAATTTGCATTTTGTTTTTTTTTTTTTTTCTTTAATTTTTCTTCATTAATTTTTCTCGAACCTATTAACGACTTCCAAGTTCCAAGTTTGTATTTATAGAATTTTAGAGGCTTATGATCATATGAGGAATTTTTAAAATTCTTTTTTGGAGTCCCATCAATCTTTAAAGTGAACACTTGTTTAATGTTAAAACATTTTAAGGAAAGTATCAAATAACCCTTCTAGAAAAAAGTCCTTATTGTATTGAAATTCAATGCTAATAACATTTCAGGAAATTTTGAAATTAATCATGAGAATTTTTGAATACGTTTTCAATAAATTATTGAGAATTCTAAAAGCACTAACAAAAATTTCAATTTTCGAAAAATTTTAATTTAATTTTTTTTAAATGTCTTCTTAGAAAAAGCCGATTAATGTTAAATGTCAAAACAAAACGAAATTTTACGTCCATTTTCATTGAAATTAATTAATAATAATGGTGTAATGTAACAACCATAAATACAACCATTTAACAGAAAAGTTGAAAAGTTTTTGTTCAATCGCCGCAGGAGTTTATTCTCTCATTTATCCAATTTATTTTGAATGTTTTTCCAATGAATAATTTTAATAATTATAAAATGTATTTTATTTCTAAATTTTATGCACCTACGTTGAATATGAAAAGTTTGAATTATATTTAAAAAGCTAAAAATAAATTAATTTATAGGAATAAATCATAATAAAAACAAATAATGTCACAGGACTTAAATACATTTCTGGGTTAAATAAAGTTATTAGTAAATTGTACAAAGGTTTTTCAATGGAAGGAACCAACAATTTTCTACTGGATGTGAAATATTTATATGCTAATACCATATATTTTTTTAAGTATTTTCAACTTGAATAAAAAATGCATTAGTTTATTTGAAAATCATTGTAAATCATGTAGAATCGTTAGCTTTAATCCACTTTTCATTACATCACATAATCATAGAAGAAAACATTTGTTCAATGATGCAGTCTTTTCGAATAGTTTTCAAAATGAGATCCAACGTTCTGATATTTTTAGTTTAGTCTTCTAACAACGATATAATTATTATTTACTCGAACATTCCTTAGAATGTATCGAAATGCAAAGTTTTTCACAATTTTCATTTAATCGCCAATCACTTTAAATATTTTTGAAATACTGATTTTATTGACATCTTAATCAAATTTGGAAAAATTAAAACTCGAAGCCCCTTTAAGACTTGAAACTCCGCAAGATTTGTTTTGAAGAAACTCAATAACATGGTTTTTAGAGGTTTTATAAAGTAAAAACTCATGAGTCGAAAGAATTTCTCTGAAGATCTGCTCACAAAATACACAGCACAATAGTTTTAAAAAATAACCATTGAAAATTTTGCCTGTTTCGAAAAATTAATGAAACAATTCTTTTGCTTGAAAACTTAAACATCAGAATGTAATCAAAAAAAGCATATACTAGAAATTTAGTCATAAAATTTCAAAGCAGCTAGGCAAACTTAACCCTAGTTTTAAGCCGTACAAATGTCAGAAACCATACCCAGAAATATTAATAATAATTCATCGATAAAGTCAAAAAATGTTTTAAAATAAAATTATTACTTTCAGTTACTAGAATGAAAACTTGGACATCAGATTTAAAAATGATTTATTTTATACTAAGCTAAGTAAAATTGACACAATTTATCATAGAAAAGTCCTAAAAATAAGTTTATAAAAAAACATTGATTTCACAGAAAAAGGTTGTAAGAATACAAAAATCAATATGGCTACAGAAAATCAGACATTTTTCGTTTTTGAAAATGCTTTAAAATAAGTGTTTTTATTAATTTAAACATTTATAACATTTTTTCTTTTTTATAAATAAATAATAAATTAGGTGGCGCAACAGTCCATGAAGAACCAGGGCCTAGTGACTAACAACTCTCAACCATTCCTGTGTGCGAGTAATGTTGTCAGAAATGGAAGGGACCTACAGTTTATATGCCGAATCCGAACGGCTAATTTGAGAAAGCAGTTTTCATGACAAAAATTACTCTTGGAGGATTTGTCAATTCCTTGCAAGAGGCAGTACCCGTGAAAAAAAGTTAGGTGGCACAGGCAGGGATTGAACCCAAGACCCCTTGCATGACAGTCCAACGCACTTTTTTTTTTTTTTTTCAAATTCATTTTTATTAATTCCATCTTAAATCTATCTTAAAGCTAGACAAAAATTCATAAAACTAGCCTAATTAATAACTTACAACTAACTTACTGGTCCCATACGGACACTCTAAGTTAAACAATAATACTTAATGCTAATGCCTTTCGGCCCTAAGAGTCCAACGCACTAACCATCACGCTACGGGTACTGGCTTTGCTTTACTAAAAATAGAAAGCCTAAGAGTAGAAAGCTAGGTTCCGTCAGGTAAAATAATAAACTTGAATAAACTTTATAAACTTTATAGTTCAACGATTTGGAATTTAAACAACACAACTTAAATTTTAATGTTTAATTTTAAAGTTACAAATTTCGAAATTTTATTTAACAAAATTACTTTTCACCTAAAAATAAAATAAGTTATTTAAAATCATTTGCGTTTAAAAACGAATAAAATACAAATTTGGTAGTCCTGCAACTCGTAAAGAACCTAGTAACTTAGAACTCTTAACCATTTGTCAAAAATGGAGGGCTCCTACAATTTATATGCCGAATTCAAATGGATAGTTGAAAAAAGCACTTTTCGTGACAAAAAATACTTCTAAAGGATTTGTCAATTCATCGCAAAAGGCAGAACACGTGAAAAACACTTCTTAAGTTGCACAGGCATGGATTGAACCCAGACTAACCATTAGGCTACTGATATTACATTTTTTTAAACAAGGGCCTACAAAAGTTTGAATACTCTTAAAAAGTTTAATTTTGAAGAAATAGTTTCCTTAAGTTTTTTCAAAACACCGAATATTACTAAAATATTGTGCTATGAAATTGAACTAAAAATTTAATTAAGTTTCATAAAAGAGGAGGAGATAGTATTCTGCTGCTAGTGCTCCTATTTACCATTTATTAATAGTATATTTAAAATATGTTATTGATAAGCAAAAATAAATAAATAAGTTTCATAAAACTTAAATTTTGTTTCCAACTAAAATTCAATTGACTAAATTTGAGGTTTATCAAAAATATTTCTACTATTAAAGTGACACAAAATCAATATCAAAATGTGAATCTGTCTTAGTTTTAGAAAAAGCAGTTGATGTGAGTGCATAAGGTCGCTCCTCAAATATGTAAATCTTAAGAAACAATGCAATTGCTTTCATTTTTCTATAAAAATTGTCAAGTTTTGACAATATTGCTTAAAGCTGTTAACTTCATAATTAACTTTGAAACATTTTTAGATAAAAAGAACACACTTCTTTATATTTATGTGCTGAATTATAGCGTACTAAGAATTTGAAATTCAATCAAAAACTTCTCAGAAAATTATTAAACTAGTCACATTTCAATTGAACTTGAAAAAAATATATTTAAGATGAATTCCGAAAACTGTTTTGAAATGTTTTATTTTAGAGAGAAATATTAGAAAAAAATTACGAAATGTGTCAGCAAAGAAGTTAATAAATATCCAGTTCCTGAAGTTTTTTAACAAGCTAAGAGCTTTCTATACTCAGCTGACAGTTTAAAATGTCATATTTTTGAAAATATTATATTTTCTTGATTTAATTTAAAATGTATTTCTTATAAACTTTCATAATGTTTGTATTTAAATAAAAAAATTCGGTTGAACATAAATTCAAACCACATAAAACCTTAATGATGAAACACTGTTTCTTCATTTTTTTTAACTCATGATAGAAAATTCAAATAGGAATTTAATTTATGAAAAAGTTTTTGAAATGTCATTTGTTTAAAGTTTTTTTTTAATGTTCACAAACAAGGATATTTTAAAAATTCACCAGAATTTAATTTTCTGCTCAATTGACCATTTCTGAACAAATTTAATATCGATAAATATGTTAAGTTAATTTTAAAATTACATATTTTAAATTAACTTTATTCGTCTAAGTGGTTTCATTTTCGATGTATTTTTCCCTACACAATTCACTTGTATTTTATACCATGTAAGCATACAAATTTAAGTAAGCCTTTAAAACTTTTCATGTGAAATGGCTATAAGAATGAATATAGGGTACATCGTCTAACTTTTTAGCTCGAATTAATTTTTCTCTTTTCCAAGTTTATTTAACTAATTTAGCTAAAACACTTTGAAATAAGAAACTTGGTCATTCATTTAGTTAAACACACAAATTACTAAAAGATAAAATGAAACCCTACCGCCTACAATCAAATACAATCCTTTATACTTTTTCTTCTTCTTATGGACCATTTTACTATTTTCACTTCCAAATAGAAGTTTCTTGCATAAAACTTTTCATACAAAAATAGTCCAAACTCATGGCATTGCTCTAGATTTCATTGGTATTCTTAAAAAGTCTTACAATATACTCGTATACAAAACGAGAGAGGTTCGAGTAAGTTGAAACTTTTCAACAAAATGACTTTGCAAAAACACCTGGACTTGGTTTTGAAATCACACAATTTCAAACAAGACAACAATAACAAAAAATATCAAAAAAAAAATAAAGGAACGAAAAGTTCCGTGTCGAAGAACTTTGGTAAGCACTTTTTCTATACATGCATGTATATATTTAATCCTTGAAATAAAGCCACATGTGTTTCAAAGTATTTTCAAAGATATTAAAGAAAACCATGTTTGTTTTGCTTATATAAAGTATATTATGTTCGTATGAACATGAAAACCATGCATGAAAAAGATTAAAGTCTTAAGGAAATTTCTTTTGATATTTATTTGAAAATATAAAATTTTAATTTTAAAAAATGCCGACAACAACAACAAAAAGAACATCAAAACCAACCATTCATAAAAAAGTTTTCCAGATTTCAAAAAAAAAATCTCAAGAAAACATATTTATGTGATTTTGTTTTTAAATATTTTCCTATATTTTAGATTTTTGACAGATTTTTTAATTTATCAAGCGTGAACTTAATCATAAATTTACAATTATGATTCCAACACATTCCTTAAAGAAGTCAGACAAATCAATTTATTACTTGATGTGTCAAAAGTTTCCTTAATAAATTCCTTCAAGTTCATAAGTCAACTAAAACCTCACATCACACAAAAAAAAGTGAAACAAAGATTTCACGACCCTCTGCCAAAGCTAAGAATCAACCAACCAAAACTCTGACCAATTTTTCATTCTTTTTATTTTTACATGAAAATTAAAAAGAAAAATATCCTACAAAATAAAATTTTCATTGAATGTTAAGTTTATAAAAAAAATAAATAAGAAGATAAACTAAAAATTGTCGGAAAGAAAATGTATCACAAGCGTGTGTCGGAAAAGCTACAGAAAATTTATATACATACTCGAGTATTTATGAGTATTTTAGTTTAATTTGCAGTTATTCTTTTCTTTTCTTTTTTAGAATTTTTATTTTTATTTCATTGCGTCAATTTTTTAATTTTATTTAATTTCCCCGGCATTAGGTACACAAGGAGACCCGAGCTGTTGTGTGTTAAGTCACTTAAAAGCAAGCACCGAAACACGTTGTCGTCAATCGTTACACATTAATTTTAATATTTTCTTTTTTTTTTTCTTTCTTTCTTTTCTTTTACCCCGAATTTGAAAAGCTATGCGATTTGTCGTGAATTTCCTCCGAAACGACAAACTAGAAAATGAAAATCATATTTTTAACACCGACAAGCGTAAAATGTGTAATTTTCACATATCCTTCGGGAGCGAGCAAACATCAAACAGAGCAATGAAAAATAAAACCAAAAAAAAAAAACACAACAAGGATCAAATTTCCTTCCTGTGTGAAATTTTCTTTTTTATCAGAGAATTTTCTTTTTTTTTCACTTCTTGATTCGGGCTAAATTTTTGTAGGGAAATGAAAAAACTGTAAGTCGATTGATGATGATGGGAAAATTTTCATATTTTTCTTAACCCAAATCCATCTCATAAAGAATTTTGTAAGAAAAGGAAAATATAATTTTCCTTTAGAATTATTTCTTTTTTTTCCTCTGGTAGGTATATTCTTATCTGAGGTACACACCTTTCACGTTCTGACCGCACGATAGAACTGACCTTAGCACCCAAATCGTTCGTTCTAAACTGAAATGGTTTGTTGCGGGTAACACATTTTCTGCACGAAAAGAAAATTCAATGGTTTTCCATTTATGTTGTTTTTTTGTATCAGTTTTTCCGATGTTGTTGGTGTTTTTGGGACAAGTTGAATTTTCGAGTACGAGTACGATAGCGCAGATTTGTGGATTGTTCCTGAGACTGAGAGATATGAACGGTACAACAACAAGATGGGTGGAAGATTTTCTATTTCCATTCATTCCCTTGGGGAAAATTCGTCGTTTCAGAATTCAGATGCGTGTGCTTTTGACTTTTCCATCGATAATTATTGCTCCGCTCTTCTTTTTCGGAGAGAGTTGGAGAGTATTTTGTGCAGAAACGAGAACTTAAAGAGAGTTTTTTTGAGAGAGAATATGACAACACTTGGTTTTTGTCGGTTTTTACCAAGTTTCAATAAATTCTCTGTTGAGTGAGGTTTGTTGGTTGCTGATGAAATCGGGTTAATAGCCGATGTGCATTTGATGTGCATCCTTGAAAGTTTTTTTTAAGGATACAAAGCATTAATCTTGTTTTATAACGTTTTTTAACTTTTATTGCAACCATGGAGTTACTACAATTTATTATGTGTGTGTGTGTGTGTAGGCAGAAAGGAGTGAAAATTCAATGAAAGTTCGTTTTGATTTTGTATTTATCCTTTTTACAATTTGCATATACTTAGGACGTACGAGTGTGTATGTTTTTCTTTTTAGGCTAAATGTACATAGGTAGATATTATTTTGATTTGTTTTTTTTTTGCATTTGAATTCAAACGAAGGACATTGATTTAGATCATTTTGCTTTTTATAAAGGATATAATGTTTGTGTGGAGCATTGCGTTGGTTGGTCTATTTTCTCATGATGAATAGAATAGAGAGAGGAAAAGTTCTAAAGGATAAAATAAATCCTTGTATATATGTTCTGTACATACAAAAGTACATATTTCTGTCATAATATTGTATTAAATACAAAAATATTTAAAAGGTCATAGATAATTTTTGTTTTGGCATGAAAATTGTGAAGGCTATTCAAATAAGTTCTGATATTTTAAGAGAACTAAGTGAATTTCAACGAAAATGATTTATTAAGCAGATACGTATATGTACCTAGAATTTTTCAATACCTAAGTTTTCTATAAATTCAAAAATAGATTTTGTCAGATTCAATAGTATGGGATAACGAGCTTTAATTGAAAATTAACACAGATTTACTTTTTGTTATCATTTTTCATGAAAACTGAAAACTGAAGCAAATGGCAAAAGCGAGGAATCCGTTCGGAGCTGAGAATTTTCCGGTTTTCTTTGATTTGGAAGATTTTTAGTTATAGAGGTATTCTCCCGAACAGCTGTTCTGAATTTATCTTAGGCATATCTTAACGCACCGTGGTAAAATGAAGGTGTATTTTTCGTGAAATTTATTGACAGCTCCAAATTCCTCTGACACACACTCTTCACTTAGTAATTTATTAATTTTAAGAAACTAAATGAAAATATTCTTTTGAGTATATTTTTGTACTTATTGTAGAATTGAATTTGTTTTTAAAGGATTTATCAAATGAAAAAAACAATCACGCAACAGCACAAACGGAAATTTAGCTTTTTTGACGTATTTGTGTAATATTAATCTTTTTGATGCTGGATATGTACCTCGATTGCAACTAGAACCTCTGACTAAGTAAGAGTTGGGTCCAATTTTCGGCTCTGAACCGATATATTTCTAGGACGAATTATATTTTTAAGAAAATTACAGGTTATAAAAATTATTCAAAACTTCCTTCGTTATGAATACACATAAATATTAAAAAATATTTCTTATAATTAAAACAAAATATATTTTATGACTATAACGATTTCTTCGTAATAAAATGATAAATATTTGAAAAATATTTCCAATCCTTAATAGTGAGTTGAAAAATGTAATTTTAGGGTAGTTGTGGTATTTCATTTCACAAAAAAATATAGTTTAAAATATAATAGTTATTATTTAATTTTTTAATTTTCTCGACGTTTCAAGGTCCCTAGAATCTAAATCTATCGTTTTCAGAGATATATCTTTGTGTGCATGTGAACATCGGCCATTTCACAGGGCGGGTAGATGCTAAAATGGAATAAAACAAGCTGTGTGGGAGGTATTAACAAAATTATTATTTTATTTGAAAGGCGCATGTATGCCATTAAGTGTGGAATATGACATCATTTAAATGCCCGCCTTGGCTTCTTATGTTGGCACGGATCCGAGTGGTTCAAATTTGTATGACTCTTCCGCATATATCCGGCTGAATTTGAGCGATGGCCTGTGTTATTTTCACTTTTAGGGTATCGGTTGATTGTGGTTTATTTGCATAGACCTGCGACTTCAAGAAAGCCCACGGGAAAAAGTCTATAGCGGGGTCAAATCGCATGACCTTGGTGGCCAATTCACATCACCCCTGCGAAAAAAAAACCTTTCCTCTAAAATCGTTCATGCAAAATGTCTATAGTGGCGTTTGCTGTGTAGCACGCAGAGCCGTCCTGCTGGAACCACATGTCCATATGGTTCGATTTGGGCCATAAGAAATTAGTTATCATCGTTATGTAGCACTCGCTGATGCAGTGACCGCCTCATTAACGTCGTTTTCTAAAAAGTACGGGCCAATTACGCCGCCCGTGCCGGCTCAAAATCTACACGAAATGGTAACTTTTTGAGGATGCATTATCACCTGTTGAATCTCGCGTGGGTTGGTGTCATCCCATATACGGCAATTTTGCTTGTTAACACAGCCATTCATCCAAAAATGCACCTCGTCACTAAAGATGATTTTGGAATTGAAATTAGGGCCCTCTTCCAAGCGATTCGAAGCCCATTCGAAATCAGCGAACAAACGGCGTTATCTATATTCATGAATTTTGAGCTCGTGCGTCAGTTGGATCTTTAACGGGTGTAAACCTAAGTCCAGACTCAAAATTTGCCAAGTTGAAGTCTGGGAATGGCCGAGTTCTTGTGCAAGGCAAGGAATAGACGGTTGTTGGCTGATTTGAACGTACTGTTCAATCGTGTAACTTACCATGATGATTTGGCATAAACAACTGAATAATAAAAAAGAGGCTGGGATGCGACCCACACTGATAACTTCCCATCCCGTCTGTCGATTTGTCTTGCTTAAAAAATTGTTTATATGTATCAATTTTTACCAAATTTGCGTACTATTTTTTAAGAAAAAACGGACTGTTGGATTTTTATAAAAAAAATTACTGAATATTGAAAACAATATTTTATGTGATATAAAATAACTTTGAAGCCAATATTTGTAATTTTTGAAAAGCTATTTGAGTCGAAAGTAAATTTTTACCAAGTTTTAGTATGTTTTTTTTTAGGTTTTTATTTTTTGTAAAAAAAACTGTCAATTCGATTTTTCTCAAAATTTTCTCGAATGTTAAGAACAATATTTCTTATAAATTAAAATTAGTAAAAAGCCATTATCTCAAATTTTTGAAAAGACATTTGAGTTGAAAATCAATTTTTACCAACTTTTGTTACATTTTTTTTAGGCTTTTAATTTTTTGTACAAAAACTGTCAGTTCGATTTTTTTCAAAATTTTACTATATGTTGGCAACAATATTTTTTGAAAGATGAATGTACATTAAAGCCAATATCTCAAAGTTTTGAAAAATATTTGAGTCGAAAGTCAATTTTTACCACCTTTTATAATTTTTTTTTTTAGGTTTTTATTTTTTGTAAAAAAACTGTCTATTCGATTTTTCTCAAAACTTTTCCTAATGTTGAAAATAATATTTCTTATAAGATAAAATAAGTTTGAAGCCTTAATCTCAAGTTTTTGAAAAGATATTTGAGTCGAGATTCCATTTTTACCAACTTTGAGTAATGTTTTTTTTAGGTTTTTATTTTTTATAAAAATAACTGTCAATTAGATTTTTCCCAAGATTTTATCAGATGTCGAAAACATTATTCTTCGTTGCACAAAATTGTTTTGGAGACGAAATCATATTTTAGTCGTAAAATTTTCGGGGTGACAAATTTTTCTTGTCAGTTTTTTTGATTTATAAAAAAACCGTTAATTGAATTTTTTCCAGAAATATAATTGTTTTGTATCACGTTACAATATATAATATAAATTTTAATTCAAGTCCCTAGCGTCATTGGTTCATGAGATATTTAGGGTTAACCACAATGTTCACCTTTTTTTTAACTGATATGGTAAAACAAAACCACCCACGCAATTTTTCTGAGAGCCCTTTCTGCATCTTTCTGCCTTATTATCCGTATAACAAAATTTATTTGAAGTTGATATCTCTTCTGGTTCTTGAGCTATGGACGACGAAAAAAACGTCGCGAACGTACGGATGTACGGACATACGGATGTGCGAACGTACGTACACACGCACGCACAGACATCTCTATACAAATCTTGTATTTAGACTCTAGGGACCTTGAAACGTGGAGAAATATCAAAATTTTTAATTCGACAAATCGGACCGATTACAATAACTTCTTATGGAAAGTTAATAAAAGCCTTACAAAAGGCCTCTTTATTATGGTTAGTTAATTTATTTATTTATTTGTGTATGAATTTTTAATATATTTGTACTTTTTTATTTAATAATAATTGATTCTATACTTGTTATTACTTTATTTTATAAATATTTAGTAATTTATTAGTTAATATGTTAACGAAATTTATTATTTTATTGTCGTTTAAATTTGTAAGATTATTTAATAACTAGCGACCCGCCCCGGCTTCGCACGGGTGCAATGCTGATATACTAAATACGCTACAGAAAAACTGTGAACGTTGTTTATAAAAAAACATAGCGGCCCGCTCCGTCTTTGCACGGGTTTAAAATATGTAACTCACTGAAAAAATGATAAAATCAATCCAGTAGATTTGATTTATTCATTTACTGGCCGTAGCCCGCACGCGTTTTTGGAGTACTTAAAACAATTCCCCTTTCCTTATCTTTGGAATATCTTTTATACACAAAAATCCGCGGCCTCCGACGCGCTATTTATAGGCACGCTGCCGCCGCGCCGCGTCGCCGTAAACGCTACGTTCCGCAATTTTTAAATCTGTACATCTTCAAAAATATTGATTTAAATCAGATGCTGTAAAAGGCCAAACAGATCTATATTAAATCAACAATGTATTTAAGGTATTTAATTGGATAAGGATTAATGCTGTATTGGTTAAAATCGCTTCGAATATTAGTCATTATTTGTCGTAAAAAGTAAATGACAAAAAAATGTTATTGTGGGATATCCATAAGAGATAGACATATACCATCGCGGAGTTTTCTGTAGACCTTTTCATTGTGTACAATACTTAGTACATTATTATTTTGATAAATCTCGTAGGATTCAGCCTGCGTTTGCAATGTAAGCGGAAAAAATGTAATTATTTGCGGCATCACATTAGAAACCTCAAAAATAACAGTATTTGTCCACTATTTAATGGATGATATTATACATAAAAACCTTCCTCATGAGTTACTCTATCTATTAAAAAAAACCGCATCAAAATCCGTTGCGTAGTTTTAAAGATTTAAGCGTTCATAGGGACATACAACATGACACATGACAGAAAAAGCGACTTTGTTTTATACTATGTAGTGATTTGTATTCTATTTTAAAATTAAGAAGGTACCTGTACATGTACGTCCCTTAAATAGAAGTTAAAGGTTCGAAAAATCCAAGAAGTTAAATAAGTTAAACAAAATTTTGAAAACGAAAATATATACTCCTGGCTAACATAACTGTTAATTCGAGATGAACCATCACCTGGAAATCCTCTTGAACTTTCAGATTAAACATACATAATATTCTATAGTTAGAAACATACCGATCTCATAATCCTTAAGGATTTAATTCCAAAGAGAATTATAATTTTTATGGTAGGCTGTTGTTTTTATCTAAACTTGAATTCTGAATTTCTTCACAATAAAGACATTAACAATAAAATATGAAAGATTTTATATTTCAATACTATTCTTATCTATCTGGGTACCCGTACTCAACCCATATTTCGAGTGTGAACATGACCTAGGGCATAATGAAAATTTATTGCATAGAATATAATATTTCAATAAATTCCAACCCATACACATGTAGAACACCATTATCAAAATTCTATTCATTATAATCTGCAATCACTGCAATTATGTAGATTCTGACTCTCACAAAATTTTACAAAATTTATAGTTTCTCTTTTTTTTTAAATAAAAGAGAATCCAGAAAATAATCTACTTTGCAGACTTTTCTTTCTCTTAAAAGCTTTTAGACAGCTAAAGTTTATCCCCATTTTTGCTTTGGTCTGTGGATTCTTGTATATTTATAATTGTCATTGTTTTTTTGTTGTTGTTGTTGTTATGGTTTTTCTCAAATTTTCCGCATACATAATCTCTCTTTCTCTCTCTCTCAATGTTGTGTGTATGGAAAATTTGAAAACATCAGCACCACCCATTGTGCCGGTATACGTTATGTACGTATACATAAAAAGACATTGCCGCAAATTTATTTTTGTTGTGTGTTTTTGTTTAGAAAATGCGTATGAAAACAGAAACGAGAAAAACCAAAACTAAGGGAAATGACTTTGAGTGGATTTTCTTTTTGGGTGTTTTTATTTGTTGGTGTTGTTTTTTTATGTGAAGTTTCCATTTTCAACCACCTGCCTGCAGGCGCTACGTGTCGACTTCGGTGTCTGTTGCCGTTGTCGTCGGCTTTGTCGTCGTCTTCCTCGACCTTTCTCGTCGTTGTTAGGTTTGACTTTATTATAATGGTTTTAGAATAAGAATATAATTTAATGCGGGTGGGGAAATCATGTTGAACATAAATTCAGACAATCATACAAACACCAAGAGCGCGCCGCACCCTTTTTCTTCTGTAATTTTAGTATTTTTCTATTTTTGATGTGTGAACTTTGTGCTGTGAGGCAATAGCTTTTTTCTATCACATTCAATTAGATTTTGATTTATACAAACTCCAAGAAAATGTAATAGGTAGGTTACTTACTCTTGGGGGAATACCTTGAGTACTGCATAAAGAACTGTTGGCAATAGCAAGGGCAGCAAACTGACGAATAAATTTAGTTAACACTTGAAAATTTTGTGGTTTCAAGTAAATATTTAAACTATAAATGTTCCTGTTAGCAATAAAAAAGAATTAAGCTTCCTTGCAACAAGTATCTAATTCATTTTATCTCTTTATTGAAGGGCGTTCAGATGTTGTTTTGATGGAAAAACTATTATATGCTCAATGGTAAGTACCTATACTTACTGCATTTACAAAAATTCAATTCTTTCTATTAAAGCAATTGTTAAGTTTAGAATATTTATTCCTTCTACTAATTTTTGGGCACAACACAACAACCGATCTTGAAAATCAGAACAAGTCTTTGAAAAAACAAAAAAAAAACATTGTATGCCTCAAAAACACTCAATATATGACAATTTTCTTTTTTTCGAAATACTACCTTAAAGAAAAAAATAGGCTGGTATGCGACCCACACTGATAACTTCCCATCCCGTCTGTCGATTTGTTTTGCTTAAAAGTTTGTAGGTTTTCGTGTCTTGTTAAAAAAGTAGTCAATTAAATTATTCTAAAAAAAATTAAAAATTATTAACAATATTTTGCATAATTATGATGAAATAGTTTGATTTCAAAATCTATTTTGTTAACGAGATTTTTAGTCGAAAACCAATTTTTACCAATTTTAGTAGCATTTCTTAAAAAATGATTTCTTATGAGTAAACAAATTAAAATTGAATGAATGAAATTAATTTGAAGTCAATATCTTCTATTTTTCACGAGATATCGAAAACCGAACATCAATTTTTATCAATTTTGGGTACTATTTTTTGTAGATTTTAATTTTATATGAAAAAACCGACTGTTGGATTTTTATAAACATCTACTGAACGTCGACAAAAATATTTTCTGTGAGATGAAATAAGTTTGAAGCCAATATTTTTAATTTTTGAAAAGATATATAAATTTTTACTAAGTTTAAGTATTGTTTTTTTTTAAGGTTTTTATTTTTTTGTAAAAAAACTGTCAATTCGATTTTTCTCAAAATTGTACCAAATATTGAAAACAATATTGTTTATAACAAAAAATTAGTTTAAAGCCAATATCTTAAAGTCTTGAAAAGATATTTAAGTCGAAAATCAATTTTTACCAACTTTGATTAATGTTTTTTTATAGGTTTTTATTTTTTATAAAAAAAACTGTCAATTCGATTTTTCTCAAAATTTTACCAGATGTTTAAAACGTTATTTTTCGTTGCACAAAATAGTTTTGGAGATAAAATCGTTTTTTGTTCGTAAATTTTTCGAGGTAAATAATATTTTTTGTTCAGTTTTTTTGATTTATAAAAGAAACCGTTAATTGTATTTTTTTTCTAAAATATACTTGTTTAGTATCACGTTACAACATATAATATAAAATTTAATTCAATTCGTTAGCGTTATTGGTTCGTAAGATATTTTGGGTAAGCCAAAATTTTTATTTTTAACTTCCCATATAAAGTTATTGTAATGGGTCCGATTTGTCAAATTGAAAAAAAATTGTCACCTCGAAAATTTTACGACTAAAATATGATTGCATCTCCAAAACAATTTTGTGCAACGAAGAATAATGTTTTTGACATCTGATAACATTTTCAGAAAAATCTAATTGATAGTTTCTTTTATAAAAAAAATTGAATTTCGACTCAAATATCTTTTCAAAAACTTGAGGTTAGGGCTTCAAACTTTTTATCTCATAAGAAATATTGTTTTCAACATTCTGAAAAATGTTGAGAAAAATCGAATTGACTGTTTAAAAAAAAAAAATAAAAACCTAAAAAAAATTAATAAAAGTTGGTAAAAATTGATTTTCGACTCAAATATCTTTTTAAAACTTCTTCTAACTAATTTTAACTTATAAGAAATATTGTTTTCAACATTAGGAAAAACTTCGAGAAAAATCGAATTGACAGTTTTTTTTACAAAAAATAAAAACCTAAAAAAAAAACAATACTAAAACTTGGTAAAAATTTACTTTCGACTCAAAAAACTTTTCGAAAATTACAAATATTGGCTTCAAACTTATTTTATTTCACAGAAAATATTGTTTTCGATATTCATATATCATTCGATATAAAAATCCAACAGTCCGTCTTTTTCATAAAAAATAAAATCTACAAAAAATAGTAAGCAAATTTGATGAAAATTGATACATATACGACAGACGAGATGGGAAGTTATCAGTGTGGGTCGCATCTCAGCCTCTTTTTTTAAATTTCTATATTAAAAACCACACACTCAATTTTTTGAAAGTCGTTTCTGCATCTTTCTGCATTATTATCTGTAATACAAAATTTATTTAAAAGTCGATATCTCTACTGCTTTTGAGATATTAAATTAAATTGGGTGGCTCAACAGTCCGTTGAGAACTATAGGGCCTTGTGACTTACGACTCTCAACCATTCCTGTGTGCGAGTAATGGTGTCAGGAATGGAGGGGACCTACCATTTTAAGCCCCGAATCCGAACGGCTAGTTTAAGAAAGCACTTTTCAAGCACAAGAATTACTCTTAAAGAATTTGCCAATTCCTCGCAAGAGATATTGGAAAATAAGGGAAATGGTATTTTTGTATTTGCACTATTTTTAAAGAATAGGGCCCTTTGTAGTTTTGTGAAGCAATGGATTAAGGTTTGATTGTTTGATGACTTATAATGACGTAGTAGCATTATTCTGAAAAAAGGTGACCCTTTTAACTGCACCAACTCTAGAAGCCCATCGTCAACAACCTGATTGTCCCTTATCAGTGTGGTTTTAGACCAGGAAAGTTCACAGTCGATCAAATATTCACATTACGGCAGATCCTGGAAAAAAACCAAGAACATTAAATCGACACCCACCATCTTTTCATCGATTTGAAGGCCGCATATGACAGCATCTACAGGGACGAGCTGTATAGAGCCATGTATAGTTTTGGCATCCCTGCCAAACTTGTCCGTTTGTGCAGGATAACCATCACGCTGCTCCATATAGGTTGGAAACAACTTAACAGAACCTTTTTATGTCAGAAAATATTTTAGACAAGGTGATGCGCTGTCATGCGATTTTTTTAACATCGTACTTGAAAGAATAGGAGCTCCCACGTCAACACTAGAGGCACTATCTTTCAAAAGTCTGTCCAATTAGTAGCATATGCTGATGAAATTGACATAATCGGAAGAACTCAGCTAGATGTCAATGGGGCTTTTGTGAGTATTGAGGCAGAGGTGGCAAAAATGGGTTTAACGTTTAATGAGAGCGAAACAAAGTACATGCTGTCGTCAAGAAAGGACTTACAACACCGACGACCGACGTCTCGGTCAAAACGTCACCATCGACAGTAATAATTTTGAGGTAGTTAAGAACTTCGTCTACCTAGGCACCGCTATAAACACAGAAAACAACACCAGCGCTGAGATCAAACGAAGAATAACTCTTGCTAACCGCTGTTTCTTTGGGCTAAGAAAGCAATTGAGTAGCAAAGCCCTCTCTAGAGGGACCAAAGTGTCGCTATATAAGACACTCATCATACCCGTCCTGCTATACGGTGCAGAAGCATGGACTATGACAAAAGCGGATGAAAGCCCCTTGGGTGGTTTCGAGAGAATAAAATCTTAGTGTGATCTAAGCTGTACGGGCTGTACAGCGACGTAGACTTAGCCAGAAGGATAAAAGTCCAACGACTAAGATGGCAGAGTACATGGAAACCAATGCTCCGGCCCGGAAAGTGTTCGAATCCACACCCACATTACAGTGCAGTAGAGAAAAACCGCGGATCAGGTGGCTCACAAGTGGAAAGTGACCTCACCCCAACTTGGAGCGCGAAACTGGAGACATGTAGCTAGGGACCGAGCTAGATGGAGAAGTTTGTTCGGTGAGGCCCTAGTTCACACAGGACTGTAGAGCCACCTTAAGTAAGAAAGTAAGTAAGTAGCATTATTATGATTTTTTTTAAGCTTAATTAATTTTATTACCAACCCAAACAAGGGTTTTTTGTCTCCTTTTTGTGTTTTTGATATGATTGTATTAAAATTCAAATAAACTATATATTAATTGAAATAAAAATATATGTAGTTTTAGTTTTTAATAGATTTTATTTTAATAATTTTCACAAAAATAATTTTTAATTTCGGGAGGCGACGCATTTCGGACTCAGTCCATCATCGGGCGCAAACTTGTGTTGTTGGTTTTATGTGTAGCCAAAGTTTCGCTTGTTGTTTTTGGTATGGTTAGAGCTTTTTGTTGGTTTTTGTTTCTGCTATGAATTTTAATACAATCATAATTTTATTAGTTTAACACAGTGATTTCAATAAAATAAAAAAAATTTAACATTTCATCAATTACAGTCACATTTTCGTTCTTAAATTGTCTACTTCTGTGTTAAACATAATAATTTGATCAATATTTCTATTAACTACCAATCCCATTCCTAATTCCCTCAAATTTTTCATTTCATCAGAAAAGCGATGAATATTTAATGTAACCGAAACAGAATTCAATTGTATTCATATTTATTTTCGTATTTCTCGGACTAAACTTAAAAGGAACTCTGTATGACCATTCTAAAATAACAATAAGGCATTTTTATTTTCTATCCAACTGAACTGAGAACTTGAAAAGAAAAACTCATTTTCATTTTTTTCTTTTATTCTTTTTCTTAAGTAGCACAGCATATTGGAAAATTTGCACAATTAGAATTAAATCATAGAAAATAGAAAGTCTCCCAATTTAATTCCATTCATTGACTTTGCTCTTCAAAGGGGGTCATCCATAGACAACATCATCCTGAGGCATTTTTAAGTTTATTTTTTTCTTTTGCCTATCAATTATACAAAAATCTTCAAAGAAAAATATTCAACTTGGGCGGAACGGAACGGAGCTGGGCAGAGCCTCCAGCTGCTGTCGAAGAATTTTTCTCCTTCTCCTCCTCATCTGCCTCTTTATCCACTCTTTAGAATAGTAGTATCTTTTCAATTTTAAGACAAGGAGTGAACTAAAAATTCCTTAGCCTAGCATCAAGGCTTTTCAGAGATTTCCTTTCACAGTCAGAAGAACGACATTCATTGGGCTATAGAAATAAAAGTTGAATACCGACAGAAAAAAGACTAGAACTCGAGAACAACAAAGGATTTTGAAATTTAATACAAGGATAATCATTTTTGGCATCACGCCGCTGACTATTTTTATGGCATAAGGAGTCATTCTCGAAGAAAGTGCAGAGATTTTCCTTTTAAAGCGAAGGAGTGAGGGAGTATTTCACAACTTCCGATTTTCCAAATTCAACCATTTAAGTATCCAATTTTTGTGAATACTCACTCGACTTCTTCTATTAAAAGCAGAGCAACGGTATTTGGTATTTTTATACTCTGTGCTAAAAGGCTGCCGCCGCCGCTGTTCAATTAAACTGAATAGAAAATGAAAATTTCAAATTTCCTAATGAAATTTTCTTCTTCATTCAAAGTGCCTCTTAATTTCTATAAGTATAAGATTTGGATGATGCGATGATGGTGAGATGGCTTGGAGTTTCGTCTTTCTAGTCATTTTTTAAAATTATAATTATTTTTTTCTTAGCTGTTGCTGTTGCTGCTGCCTTGGATTTAGGATAAAACGTAGATAGATAGATGGATGGATGGAATTTTGTAGGCCAATAGAGCGAGTAGTTGAAATTATTTGAATTATTATTAGGTATTTCTTGAGTTCAAAGAAATAGAAGAAAACAAAAAGTTTATTTTTATTACTCTTATATTTTAATTTAAAAATGAATAATTTTCATAATATGACATTTACTTGTTGAATATTATTTAAGAAGTTATTGGAATATGGAATTAGCTTATTACTGTTATTTTATTTAAAAAAATCCAGTTTGCGGATTCAAAAGTAAACGTAAATAAAACACATATAAAATATTTTTTTTTTTTTTCATGGTATTTCTTTTTTATTACAAAGTTTGAACGTTGACATTATGTGTGAAAAACTATATCATTTAAATGACCACCACGCGAATTGTTGCAAGCATCGATTCTTATGAGGTAATTTTCGACCACTTTTGACTCATAATAAGCGACATCTCCGTCATGACTTGACGAATGTTGGTTTTTAAGTGCTCAAGCCCCATAAAAAAAAAGTCCAGCGGTGTCACATCGCATGATCTTGGTGGCGAGTTGATATCACCACGACGAGAAATTATGTAGCCAGGAAATGTCTCTTGCAATAAAGCCATATTCGCTCGAGTTGGTTGTGTCATGTGTGGTACCGTCTTGTTGAAACCACATATTCTCCAAGTCGTATTTTTCAATAACAGGCAAAAAAAAGTCGGTTATCATTGTGACCATAACGCTCCGAATTGACGGTGACAGTCGTTCCATCGCCATTTTCGAAGAAGAAAGGTCTTATCCCAACCCCGGACCAAAGAGCGCACCAAACAGTGACTTTTTGTGAATGTAATGGCCCCTCTTCAATTACTTGAGGATTCTCAGAAGCCCAAATACGAAAATTTTGTTTATTAACATACCCACCGAGTGAGAAATGTGCTTTGTCGATGAAGAAAATTTTGTTGGAAAAATCGCGGGCCACCGCCTGTTGTCCAAACACCCGTTTGACGTATCTACGACGACGTTGTCAGCTGGTCAGCTGGCTTCAGTTGTTGTGTGACCTGGACTTTATATGGATAAAGGTGTAAATCCAAATGCAAAATACGCCATAATGTGCCGTAAGACAGTCCTAATTCCTGAAAATGACAAGGAATCGACACATTCGGGTCTTCGGCACCACTTTCACTTGCAGTAGCGATATTTCCAGTGGTACGAGTAAAACGATGATACACAGGCCTTACAATATCTGTAACCATTCCAGTCTCTTCAAATTTCTTCACAATTTTGCCAATTGCTTTCGTAGTTAGACGATTACGTAAACCATAATCTCCTCTTTAAGCACGATATCTGGCTGTGGCAGAATTACCATTTTTGTAGTAGGTTTTATCAATTTGTATGCGTTGTGCGATAGTTAAGCGATCCATTTTCAAAAATGTCAGACTTTCAACTTAAAAAAACAATAGTTGGTTAAACAATTTAGTTTGACAAATGTCGAATTTCAGCCCTATACTTTTGAAACCGCAAAATGGATAACCCGTTAATAATAATTAGTAAAAACAAAACTTTTAAGTTATAAGTTGTTTCCACACCAAAGAAACATTTTTGAAACATTTCAGAAAAATTTAAAAAAAACTTTTCTAAAAAGTTTCTAAAATATTTCTTTAATGTTTCTAAATGTTGCTCTAATCTAGACGCTTCTCGAGCAAAATTGCTGAAATTTTGTTCGGTTTCCTAAGCAATTTTAAGAAGATAGATAATGCGTAAGGAAGCGGTTGTTTATGTTGGTATAGAAATTTCAAGAAGTGCGTGGAACAACGTGGATTGATAAAATTTGCCTGGTGTTTCCGAAAATATAAATTAAAAAGATGCTTGGACGCGACCCACACTGTTAACTTCCAATAAGTATATGAGTCGGTATTTCAAAAAAGTTTAACAAATTATTAATAAGAATATTATACTTCAGTAGAAAACCATTTTCTATCAGTTTTTTGTTGTTTTGAAGGTTTTTGTGTTGTCACTTGAATTTTCTAAAACATTCACTAGAAGTAAGCAACATTATACTCGTATTTAGCATATTATAAGTTCCGACTATTTAAAGTCGAAAATCCATTTGTATCAACCTTTGGTAGTGTTTTTTTTTTACCAACGTGGACACATCTGTAATCACATCTGCACAAACATCTCTAAACGTAGAGAGTTCGCTTGGGGAGTTAACTCATTTAATGCTGACTAGCAGAATAATAAACTCAAATTTGGGCAACTCTTCTGCTAGAAGATTCGTTAGTAGAGGGACACCGCAAGGTGGTGTTCTATCTCCTCTCCTCTGGAACCTGGATGAGGAGGGTTTCAGAGTGATTGCATATGCGGATGACGTTACTATAGCGGTTTGAGGAAAGCATCTTAATACCCGAAAAGTATTCTTATAACATGCTTTAAACAAACTAATACTTTGAGCTGATCGGTGTGGACTGGGTGTTAACCTACACAAAACCGAATTAGTCCTATTTTCGAGGAAATACAATATTCCATTTGTTAACATTCACTATATTAAAGGAATCCAATTAAAGTTCTCAGACGAGGCTAAGTACTTGGGTCTAGTTTTAGACAAAAAACTAAATTGCAAGCGCAATATGCAAGAAAGAGCCAAAGAAGCTCCTTTAGCTCTCTTTTCTTGCAAAAAAGCTATTGGTAATAAATGGGGTTTATAACCCCGAATTACGAATATATGTACACATCGGTAATTAGACCGATTTTAATGTACGGTGTGGAAGTATAATGGATTTCTTTATAAAAGGCTATAAACCGCAACAAACTCTTGATATACATACCAAACAAATAGCTGCAAGCTCTGCTATTCGCCTCAAAGCTCTGTAATTTTTAAGTATTTATTATCAATTCCAAGCCACATATAGACTACACCATTCCCCAACTGCAATTCGACAGAAATTTCCAGATTTATATACCTTCCCGATCTTTCTGGGAGGATAGGTCATTCTTGGAAGACGAGTCAGTCCACTTTTACACAGATGGATCAAAAAACAGAGGCTGGGATGCGACCCACACTGATAACTTCCCATCCCGTCTGTCGATTTATCTTGCTTAAAAATTTGTCTATATGTATCAATTTTTACCAAATTTGCGTACTATTTTTTGTAGATTTTATTTTTTTATGAAAAAACAGACTGTTGGATTTTTGTAAAAAAAACTACTGAATATCAAAAACAATGTTTTCTGTGAAATAAAATAAGTTTGAAGCCAATATTTGTAATTTTTCAAAAGCTATTTGAGTCGAAAGTAAATTTTTACCAAGTTTTATCATTGTTTTTTTTTAGGTTTTTATTTTTTGTAAGAAAACTGTCAATTCGATTTTTCTCAAAATTTTTCGTAATGTTGAAAACAATATTTTTTATAAGATAAAATTAGTTAGAAGTCATTATCTCAAAGTTTTGAAAAGATATTTGAATTGAAAATCAATTTTTACCAATTTTTGTTAATTTTTTTTTCGGTTTTTAATTTTTTGTAAAAAAAACTGTCAATTCGATTTTTCTCAAAATTTTATCAGAAAACATTATTCTTCGTTGCACAAAATTGTTTTGGAGATGAAATCATATTTTAGTCGTAAAATTTTCGAGGTGAACATTTTTTTTTCAGTTTTTTTTTTGATTTATAAAGTTAATTGGATTTTTTTCCAAAAATATACTTGTTTTGTATCACGTTGCAATATATTATATAAAATTTAATTCAAGTTTCTAGTGTTGGTTAACTTCCCATAGGAAGTTATTGTAATGGGTCCGATTTGACAAATTGAAAATTTTGACATTTCTCGACGTTTCAAGGTCCCTAGAGTCGAAATAAAAGATTTTTGGAGAGATGTCTGTGCGTGCGTGTGTACGTACGTTCGTACGTCCGTACGTCCGTACGTCCGTACGTCTGTACGTTCGCGACGTTTTTTTCGTCTTCCATAGCTCAAGAACCAGAAGAGATATCGACTTCAAATAAATTTTGTTATACAGATAATAAGGCAGAAAGATGCAGAAAGGGCTCTCAAGAAAATTGCGTGGGTGGTTTTTTTACTACCTATAGCAGTTTAAAAATAAAGGTGAAAATTTAGGTTAAACCTAAATATCTCATGAACCAATGACGATAGAGACTTGAATTAAATTTTATATTATACTAGCTGACCCGGCCACGCGTTGCTGTGGAACGTTTTTTGTTATATTATTGTAAGCTATAAAGGGGAACGATATAAGAGACTATCAGACATGGGCACCATCATGCTTTTTTTTCATATGTGCCATTTGTAAAAAAACATGGCGACCTTCATAACTGATTTTCAAATACCGTTAACCCTTATTACTATACAATTATTATTTACAAACGGAGGAGATGGAAACTTTAAAGCTCGTATAAAAATGTACTGGTTTGGGATTTGAAGGGGAAGGTAGGTAGGGCGGATAGTTTAAAATCTTCCAACAATATGTATTACTTTGAATTAATATTTTTAATTTTAAATTAATGTAGCACTTATCGGTGCACAATATTTTTGGTTAACCTGTCTTTCGGTAACACAAATAGGTTCGACGGTTTTCCTACACGTAGGCATGCAACATATATAGCTGCTCATGAGAAAAACATGGTTTTTCCAAATCTAAACCCAAACGGCCATTGTTGAGCCTTGAGACTTATTTATAGACATGTAAAAATCTAAACGAATTTGAAACTGTAGCGTTTTGAAGATATTGTAGATTTGTAGACTGTATCATTGGACAACGTGGCAACAGGACCACTTTTCCTTCAACTTTCCAGTTAAAATGGTTGCTTTGAATCAATTAATTTTGTTTCCTGAAGAACAGTGCAGAAATTGACTGTCAGTTTAATGCATTGCGTATTTGTTTGCAGTTCTATTTTACTGTTCCCAATATATAGTAAGTGTTCGAAAATTGCAAAAATTAAAAAAGGAAAATTCACTGTATTTCGTGTAGTAGAAAATAAATTTAACATATACTTTAGCCTCAGGAACATGTGGTGGTTATGCTATTACATATTGTAGCTTATACGAGTATGAAACGTTTGGAAGTTTGACATAGAACCATCTATAATATATAATACTAACTCAATCCAGTCAACAGATGTTGCCATCTGTTAGAATCGTTTGAACCTAACAGATAATTGTGACTATCAAATAATAGATAAATAATTTGCAATACAATAATATTGCGATTATAAACTGAGATGTACGTCCATTACATCATTTGCGTTTTGTTATTCCAAGTCTGATTCTTTTTTGTTATACTACGTTTTATAGTGACTGACGTTTTATGTTAAGTCATACGGGAACGCTGTCGAATGGTATAAACAGTATCCTATGTCCGTCTCCTGGCTCTAAGCTACCTACCCATCAATTTTTAGCCATATAGGTACAGCCCTTCTTGAGTTATAAGTAGTGTAACTAACACGACTTTCTTTTATATATATAGAAGATATTGTAACGTAATACAAAACAAGTATATTTTTGGAAAAAAACGGTTTTTTTTATAAATCAAAAAAACTGAAAAAAAAAATTTGTCACCTCAAACATTTTACGACCAAAATATGATTTCATCTCCAAAACAATTTTTTGCAATGAAGAATAATGTTTTTGACATCTGAGAAAAATCTAATTAACAGTTTTTTTTATAAAAAATAAAAACCTAAAAAAAAAATTACTCAAAGTATCTTTTCAAAAACTTGAGACTAAGGCTTAAAACTTATTTTATCTTATAAGAAATATTGTTTTCAACATTCAGTAAAATTTTGAAAAAAATCGAATTGACAGTTTTTGTACAAAAAATTAAAAACCTAAAAAAAATTCAACAAAAGTTGGTAAAAATTGATTTTTGAATCAAATATCTTTTCAAAAATTTGAGATAATGGCCTTTTACTCATATTAACTTATAAGAAATATTATTTTCAACATTAGGAAAAACTTTGAGAAAAATCGAATTGATAGTTTTTTTACAAAAAATAAAAACCTAAAAAAACAATACTAAGACTTGGTAAAAATTTACTTCAGATTCAAATAGTTTTTCAAAAATTACAAATATTGGCTTCAAACTTATCTTATTTCACAGAAAATATTGTTTTTAATATTCAGTAATTTTTTTATAAAAATCCAACAGTCCATTTTTTCATTAAAAAAATAAAATCTACAAAAAATAGTACGCAAAAATTGATACATATAGACAAACTTTTAAGCAAGGCAAATCTACAGATGGGATGGGAAGTTATCAGTGTGGGTCGCATCCCAGCCTCTTTTTTTCTCAGATAATCAGACCGCTATCAGATCTCTGGACTCTGTCTCTACAAACTCTATAACAGTTCATAACTGTCGATGATTTCTAATGGAGATGGCACAGCAGTTTAATATTCACCTCGCCAGAAATGGTACAACACAACCCATTCCACGACGTTTGGCTGATGCTGGCATACCAATCGCTACTATTACTAATGTAAGACCCTATGAAGAATTAAAACATCTGGTGGAATAATATCGGCACGTGTCAGTTAACAAAAACATCTGGCCTAGAGTAGATTTAAAGCGATCAAGGTGCTTGCTATCTCTAAGCAGATCGCATATAAGCTCGATAATAGGTGTTATAACTACTGTCTAATAGGAAAGCACGCAAAGCGGCTAGGCGTATTCTCAAATGACTTTTGCAGAAGCTGTATGGATAAGGAAGAGGAGGAAACAGTTCTTCACCTCCTCTTCACATTCTGAAGTACATGCCCTGTTCTAGCTCAAAAACTCAAGAATTACCTAGAAGAATTCTTCTATAACAATCTAAACGTAAGGGACTTAAACTAGTTTCATTAAGCTCAGAAGAAAGCATTAAGATTCATGTGGTATTAAAATGGGCCATTAAACTGGTCTAACTGTGTCCTACTTCATCACGAACAGCCACTTTAACCTAACCTAACCTTAGTAGTGTTTTAAATGGGTTTGTATTTTTTTGCAAATAAAAAAATCAAAAAATCGTGATGGTTAGTGCGTTGGACTGTCATGCCAGAGGTCTTGGGTTCAATCCCTACCTGTGCCATGGTTATTTCTAGGGCACTGCCTCTTGCCAGGAATTGACAATTGACAAGAGCAATTCTTGTCATTAAAAATGCTTTCTCAATTTAGCCGTTCGGATTCGGTTTAAAATTGCAGGTCCCATCCATCCCTGAAAACTTTACTCGCACACAGGAGTGGTTGAGAGTTGTAAGTCACTAGGCCCTAGTTTTTAACGGACTGTTGCATACAATTATTCTGGAGGTAATATCATCTTTTGTTCGTTAAAGATTTGAGATGACAATATTTTTTTCAGTTTTTTTGATTTTTTTTCCCAAATGTATACCAATTTGGTATTACGTCATATTATATAATTAAAAATTTAATTGAAGTCCATATCATTATTATTTCGTGAGATATTTGGGTTCGATGTTATTATCTGTATGAAAAAAAATAGTTTGAAGTCGAAATCTCTACTGGTTCCTGAGATATCGACGACGAAAAATAGTATCTTGAGAGTACGGGCGTACAGATTGGTATGTCAACTATCCGGAAACAATTACAGCACACAAAAGCCGTGGCTTGAAATCCGAAAGTTAGAGATATGCAATTATTCTGAAGTCAATATAATTTTGTAGTTCCTATATTCTTAAGAGCTATGGAAAGCCAATTTAACATCGGTATTATTTTTATAATTATGTGTGCATTTATATTCCGCTTTGTAAGTAAAGCAAAATTATCCTTAACTAAATTAAACTCACTAAAAACAACTTTTTTTCATTTTAGTTTTCTTTTCTACAAAACGTCAAAATTTAACAACAACAAAATCAATTACTCTGCTCCAAAAATGTCATCCGAACAAAACAAAATAAATTCCAAGGAATCATTGAAAGACAATCTGGATTTTTATTCAATTCCACCAATTGAAGAAAATGAAACACCCATCAAGGAAACAGTTTCAAAGGATTCATTGAAGCAAAACTTTCACGAACAACATACAAAAAGCAAATCATATATTCCAAAACTGTCTTCCTTTGGTTCATCAAATAGCTCCTTGGAATCGCTAGGACCTCCACCTCTATCATCGAAAATTTCCCTACGAAATAATGCAAACTCAAGTCGAACATCTCTTATACCATCCTGCCTCAAATCATCTGATTCAACTTACATCTTGGCTCTGGAAAAAGAATATGAATCTCTTCAGATGGCTTTCTTTGCTTTAACCTCACAATTTGCTAAGGTTCAATTTCGATTGAGGCAAATTATTCAAGCTAGGCCCGATGAACGAGATCATTTGCTGGCCGAACTTACTCATGTTGCTTTTTGTGGAATAGACGACGAAATGGAATTGAACAGTAATATGCCTCAGATGAAGAAAGATCTACAGTCAATGGGTAATCTTCGAAGACGTCAAGGATATTTAATTGATCGATTGCGTTCTCAGTTGGAACAACTCTCCGAAAACAGTTGTGTTTGTGAGAAAGACAAAGCGGCAACTCCAAGGAAGTCAGTGAGGATTTGCGAAAGCGCCAAGAAGTAAAGTATACAAAACGAAAAAGACAAATAAATTATTTAAATGGAAATTTAAAGACCCCTATTTTTTTAAATTAACTCAATTATAACGTGATTTCAGAACTTAATTTAGCCCATTTCACTCGCTTTGACTTAAAAACTTGTATAAAAGACCCTCATCACGCTAAAACATAAACTCTTTCAAAACTTTCTTTAGACGGATAAGCTAAACGAAATTGCTCGAAATAATCTCCTCTTAAAGACACTTACCATTTCAATCATGATGATTCCGTAAAAAATATGAATCTCATCTCGAACTCTTTAGCTTATTGTAGACTCAGAAAAAAACACCTTTTCATTCTCATCATCATCATCCCTCACAAGTGCATCACCCAATCCTCTCCTTTTCTACGATATGATGCGATGATTCTTTTGACTAGTTTAAAACTTATAACTCCGAAAATAACATTGAAATTGACCGCAAAACATTTTCCATTTGACTTTTCAGGTCCTTAGCAATCAACCCCGAACGAACAGCCAAACCTTACCAAAACTATACCAAAGCTCTCGAACTCGAATGCAGCAACTCTATAAACAAGTTCTTTTGCAATATAAACGCAAAGCTGGGAAATGTTCTTATTTTTGTTTGTAGTTTTTGAAATTTTTGGTTTATATTTCTTCTTTTGACTAAAAAGCAAAGCAAAAGAAAAACTTAAAAACGGACGAAGCGTCATTAAGGGAAAAACTTTTGATTGCGTCCTGCATGGAAAATACTATAAGTTTACAAAACAGTTTTCTGTTTTATATCCTCGTGTCTCTTTGACCGCAAACAAACGTTGTTCATTTGACCACAAAATAATTTTGTCAATTTGATATGGAGCCTAAGGGTTGAGGGATAAAATAAAGGCTTGTTATATGCTTCTTGTTCTTTTTTTGGAAGTTAGTATTGCAAAGTTGTTCGAGAGGTTTTAAATGAGTGTTTCTGATGATTTTCGAGAGAATTTGATATTGATTTTTTTACTGATGTGAATTGCTATGAAAAGTAATAAGAATATTAGCAAGAAGTTTAATGTAATGAGACAGCTTTTAAAGAACTTGAAACTAGTGACTGGAAGTTTTTCGAATTGAAAATACGATATGCATTTTTTAATAACTCGAGACAGTATTAGAGGATTTGTCAACACTGCGCAATGAACCCAAGCATTTGATGTGATAGTTGTACAAACTTTCTTTCAATGTCAGAAACTGTTAAACATAGCAATTTCATTACAATTTTGTGTACGTGGTTAAATTTCTACTGCCGAAACGTTAAAAATGTTGTAGAAGACTTTTGGTGAGCAAGTTCTTTGGAAAATAAGTGTGGAACAACATCTTTAAATAGAGTCCAGAAAGCTTTGTTAACAAGGAACGGCCAGGTCAAACATCAACATCTCCCGATGAGCTACGCATCACCAAATTTAAAAAAATGGTCTCAGAAATATCCAAATGACAGACCTTATTGATCTTCGTCTCGTTTTACTATGACCAATAAGCCATTTAAGTTACCCAAGAAGAATACAACGTGAACGATGTAGATTTAAGTCACAAGAGATTTATACAACTTACCCTTTCCTTCTTAAGTTTGTTTCATTTCAAAAATTGTCTCTTTTCTTTCAATTGCAATCCACACAGTGCATTACCATTTCCAACACAATATAGCCATCTATCTATCAAAATAAAAACTAACTTTTAGGTTTAAAAATTTTACCGAGATAGATACCAGGATCCCAAATTGTTGCTGTTTGTTTGCGTGTTAATAAAATGCAGCTCTTGTTAGAATATTGGAAAGATCAGTTAAAACCATTTAAACCAGTTAAATTTTAGTTAAAAACCAATTTCTGTAATCCTAAAACCTAATCATTTCGCAATTAGCACTATACAACTGCTGGATACTAGCTTAATATAGAAGACCGCTACGGACAGCTTTGCAACATGTTTTGAAAATTAGAAAAAACGTTGGTGTAAGTGAATTGTATTGTAATACTATTTTAAGAAGGATGAAATTAATTAAGATTTTAAACTATGACTTTGCGCTTGTGTTATGTTTGAGGTAAAATTATAATAAAAATACTACCTTTAATTGCATAAAATGCAACGTTACGTTTAAGTGGCTTTTCACACCACTATTCAAAGTAACTTCAAACAACCTAAGGGTGTTTTTATTTTCATAAGATTTCTTAGAGTAAACAATTTTTTCTTTCACATTTTTATTCCTAAAAGTATGATAAGCACACCTAAGAGTATGCAATTTCAGTATTTGGCAATTTTTTTCCATAATGAACATCAAATGTTGTTGTGAAAGTTAAACAAAAAATCGATGTTTGGAGTTCATTGTCGCGGCCTTAGAGTCTGTATAGACAATTAAAAAAAAAATTAAATTATATTTCAAATATTTGCTCATTAAGGGAAAATTAAACCAAACATTTGTTTTTAAGAATTTCAAACAAAATTTTTAGTAACATAATTTTCCCCGGGACTAGGAACAGCATAACATCGATTTTTGTATTTATGTATATTTGCCAGGGCTTCCGACTCATTTACTTATTTTTCGGTTAACTCTCACAAAACAAGTTTCAATGTGGTCTCGTGGCCTTCTAATTCTTATTAAGCTACCGCCGTCGTTCTACTTCTTCTAATTTACCTCCAAATCAGGTAAGGTAGTGTGAAATGTGACGTTAAACTATCTATTTTTAGCTTACAATATGCTACTTTTATAATGCAGCGAATTACTATCAATAATATCAATATCAATAATATCAATTTCATGTCATTGTTTTTTTTAGAGCGACTAATTGGAAACATAGTTTGAACCTTTAAATCTACCTCGGGAATAAATATACATATATAAAATACGAACACGAACATAAAATTCGTCAACCAACTCTGAACACAGGAATTTAAAAAGGCCTGAGATTTTCGGAATTTACAAAGGATTCTAAAAATTTTTTCCATAAAGGAGGGTCGATTTTAAAATTAAAAAGAGGCTGGGATGCGACCCACACTGATAACTTCCCATCCCTTCTGTCGATTTGTCTTGCTTAAAAGTTTGTCTATATGTATCAATTTTTACCAAATTTGCGTACTATTTTTTGTAGATTTTATTTTTTTATGAAAAAACGGACTGTTGGATTAAAAAAAAAAAATAATTGAATATCGAAAACAATGTTTTCTGTGAAATAAAATAAGTTTGAAGCCAATATGTTTAATTTTTGAAAAGCTTTTTGAGTCGAAAGTAAATTTTCACCAAGTTTTAGTATTGTTTTTTAGGTTCTTATATTTTGTAAAAAAAACTGTCAATTCGATTTTTCTCAATATTTTTCAAAATGTTAAAAACAAAATTTCTTATACGTTAGTTATTAGTTGGAAGCCAATATCTCAAATTTTTGAAAAGATATTTAAGTCGAAGATCAATTTTTACCAACTTTTATTAATTTTTTTAGGCTTTTATTTTGTGTAAAAAAGCCAATATCTCAAATTTCAATTCGATTTTTCTCAAAATGTTGCCGAATGTTGAAAATAATATTTCTTATAAGATAAAATTAGTTGAAAAATATAATCTTAAATTTTCGAAATAATTTAAGTCGAAAATCAATTTTTACTAAATTTGAGTACTGTTTTTTTTAGGTTTTTATTTTTTGTAAAAATACTGTCAATTCGATTTTTCTCAAAATTTTGCCGAATGTTGAAAACAATATTTCTTATAAGTTAAAATTAAAAAGAGGCCATTATCTCAAATTTTTGAAAAGATATTTGAGTCGAAAATCCATTTTTACCAACTTTTGTTAATTTTTTTTTAGGTTTTTAATTTTTTGTACAAAAACTGTCAATTCGATTTTTTTCAAAATTTTACTGAATGTTGAAAACAATATTTTTTTAAAGGTTAAAGTAGTTTAAAGCCAATATCTCAAAGTTTTGAAAAGATATTTGAGTCGAAAATCAATTTTTACCACCTTTTATTAATTTTTTTTTAGGTTTTTATTTTTAGTAAAAAAAAAATTGTCAATTCGATTTTTCTCAACATTTTTCAGAATATTGAAAACAATACTTCTTATAAGATAAAATAAGTTTGAAGCCATAATCTAAAGTTTTTGAAAAGATATTTGAGTCGAAATTCAATTTTTACCAACTTTGAGTAATGTTTTTTTAGGCTTTTATTTTTTATAAAAAAAAACTGTCAATTAGATTTTTCTCAAAATTTTATCAGATGTCAAAAACATTATTCTTCGTTGCACAAAATTGTTTTGGAGATGAAATCATATTTTAGTCGTAATATTTTCGAGGTGACACATTTTGTTTCAGTTTTTTTGATTTATAAAAAAAACCGTTTTCCAAAAATACACTTGTTTTGTATCACGTTACAATATATAATATAAAATTTAATTCAAGTCTCTAGCGTCATTGGTTCATGAGATATTTAGGGTTAACCAAAATGTTCACCTTTTTTTTAAACTATAGTAAAAACCACCCACGCGATTTTCTTGAGAGCCCTTTCTGCATCTTTCTGCCTTATTATCTGTATAATAAAATTTATTTGAAGTCGATATCTCTTCTGGTTCTTGAGCTATGGCCGACGAAAAAAACGTCGCGAACGTACAGACGTACGGACGTACGAATGTACGTACACACCCACGCACAGACATCTTTCTAAAAATCTTTTATTTCGACTCTAGGGACCTTGAAACGTCGAGAAATGTCAAAATTTTCAATTCGGCAAATCGGACCCATTACAATAACTTCCTATGGGAAGTTAATAAAACATGCTGTTTATATGAGGTATAAACAAGGTTTGGTCTTCATTTGAAAGCCCTATCAATGACACCATTCGTAAAATATAACATAATTTAAATGGCTTCATCGCTAAAGATGATTTTTCGACCAAAATTTTGATCAACATCCAATAGTTGCCACTAAAGAAGACCCATTAAAAAAGTTATATCATTTGCAAGTAGTGCTTGACGCTGGAACTTGCAATTATGGTTTGTCTTTTTTCCCTAATTAAAAGAAGATATTTATACAGAAAGTAAAATAAACAATATGGCCACCAATAGCTGTCAAAATCAAACCATCCTTATTGGAAAACCTTTTAGAATCAAGATAACTGGTTCCTTTAAATTTCCAAGAAGAAACAGCTTTTATGTTAAACTATTCATATTATTGTGCTGATTGGAAAGATTTCTTATGGACTTCCTCAATAACTCAACAAACTAATTTTTTTCAAAAGAAAAACACAAATACATAAAAAACAACACAAGGCAGAACGTTAAAAGTTTTCAATGGAAAGGAAGTTTCATAATTGAACACTACCTTATCTACTCTCGAGGTAAACCGCTTGACGCTATCTGGCAGAGTTAAACAGTCCTGTTTCGATCTTTGTATGTAATGTGATGTATTGCTTTTTTAAACGTATTTGAAAAATATAATTCCGCAGATATATATTTCTGATGCCTGTTAAATATTTCCAGTCTATGAATTAACGCATTCACAGCGTTGTTTGTGTTTGGTACATTCCAATTCCTCCGACAACTTAAGTTTATACTTATGTTATCCCAAATCTAACCGCAAATATACCTGAGATATGCCCAACTCAGTTTAATGCCACTGAATTTAATTTCCAGCGTGTATTGATTTTAAGGCGGCTTGTCAATTTTTTTTATTTTTTTTTATATGTGATAACTGCGAAAGTATTAATTGGTTAAGTTATTTTTCAACTTTGCAGGGTGAGTTGCTCCAGAAAATGTTGATACCGTTTTTGAAGCTTAATCAGACGTTGGATGCAAAAAACATAGCGGTTCAGATCGTAGAAGACAGTTAAGTTTGTTTTTGTCTATAAAATGTCTTGTGACTGTAGTTAAGGCAAATATTTGATCGACCGTCGAAAGGTTAGGTTGGAAACCTACTTGAAAACAACAACAAATTTTATTGCACTTGGCCCAATTCGACAACCTTTGATATATAATCTGATTGAAAAGCTTCCTCAGAGAACTTAAAACAGAAATACCTCTATAGTTTTCTGATTGATTTGAATTACCTTTAAAAAAAAAAAAAACTGTTTGCGAAGGTCTTTTCATAAAATATTTTATTCAATAAGCCAAAGATATATTCCAAAAATTCCGGAATAGAATTCTTGTAAAACTCTATGGGAATGCCGTCTGACGCTTCAGCTTTGTTATTCTCCATACTTTTCAATGACAAAAATTAGTCAAGAGATTGTAACTAAAGTTGTAGTTTAATTCAATTTTTCAATTTGACATTTGGGAGTGCAAAACTCTTTATAGTTTTCAACAACTTCGATTCGTTGTGGAAGCGCAAATTTCCAAATATGAAAACTTTAAAAGTTACAGCTGTCTACTCAAAGTGAAACCTCTTATTGAAAAATTAATTATTTATTGTAAAAACAAATCAAATATGTATCATATTTAAAAAAGTGATAAAAACAATAACTAAAGTTTAAAATTTCAAATAACTTACTTAACACCATTCTTTCATTTTAAAGCCTTCAACTAATAGGATTCTTATTCATCTAACTACAGTTAATGTACTTTTCTTAGAAATTCCCTAAGTATAACTATTCATACTCCAACATCATTCATAGGGTGATAAATTTTATATTTTTCAAGGAAATAGTAATTAAAATCATGCTTCAAGTAATATGAATATAATATTAACTTTATTTTATAAGAGCAACAACTAAATAATTACCAAAAAGGATTAAAATTTAAACGACACAATTTCCATTTAGCTCAAATTGATTAACTTAAGTAGGTTTTCTTATAAACCTTCCACAGAATTAAATAATTTAACCATTTCGAAGGAAGAACTGAAATCTTATTTGTATTTCTTTTGAAATCATTAAAGAGTCTGAAATTCTGATAGACAAATTTCTCATAACTTTATTATTTAAGTGAGAGTTATTCACAAAGTCTGAATCATATAACTGCATTCATAGTATTATAGATATGGGAAAATACCATATTCTGAAAGAAATCTTTTCAAAAGCTTTCATATGAAAAGGAAGTAAAGTAGATATTCCAATTTATTAAAACACAAGAAAAATAAGAAACTCCTTTTCAAGAAAGTTAGAAACGAAAGAAAAATTAGTAACATAGAAAAGTAGTCTTGAAGTAGATATACTTTATTATAAAAACACATGCACTTCCTTACCGACTTCTTCATTAAATACTTAGTTTGCCTTTTCAATGCTTCGCAATCTCTAAGTCTTGTTATTGAATTAAGAACATGATTTTAACTATATAAGAGAGTAAAGGAAAAGTGTGTTTCATCAGTGATGGAAAGAAACTTTTTCCCAAAAAGCCTCTGCTCCTACACTCTATCCCTTTATAACCTCAAAAAGAAGTGTTAATTTGAAATGGGTGAAAAACTTCTTAATTGAATTTGAAGATTAAACTAAGTAAAAAAAAGGGGAAACCTTTATACGTCTAGATGATGTTAGAAGCTTAAATTTTTGTGATAAAGGTTTTTCACTTCTTCAATCTGCCTTATATACGTATAAGGGCGGAATAAAGTCATCAAAAAAATAGATCTCTATGAGTGAAAAAGTCCATTGCCCATTTTGATAGGGTCATTTCATAAGCTTAATCTCCTTGAAAATTGCTTTTTTTTTTTTTTGTGTTGGTTGTATCATTCAATTCATGATGAATTCATAGAAAATTTTTTGTTTGAAGCTTGGACATCAAAAGGCTCTGATGTAAATTCCAAACCGTAAATCCGCACAAATTATACATTTCTACCAATCAATTCGGTCAACCCAACTTGCCAAAAACAGGTACCTAGATGAAAAGGATTACCACTAGAACTGAAAAAAGTTTAAATTATATACAACATGGTCCTATGTTGGATTAAATCAAAACAATCTGTTATCCGTTTCGTAGGTCCACTAAATTGATTTGCAACATAAAAGTACACTAAATATTAGAGTTTCTTGTACCTTTAGGGCAAAAAGAATCCTTTTTCCATCAGTCATGTTATTCACCTCCAATCGCCTACTATTGCCACAGCGCCAGTGTTTTACAAACGTAATATCATATACTCAAAAGCACAGTAGTTGACGAACAGTCAGCAAACAAGAAGTCCAGCAGACACACTGCCATTTCCATTTCCACTTCCATCAGCACTAACTAACTCGGCTCGGAGGTTTTTGAGCGAAATTCGAGAATTGAGTTCGCTTGACTATGAAAATACAAATGATTCATGCGAAAAACGATAAAAGGATTACACACATCGCCTTGCTCTGCTCTTCCCGTCGCCGTCGTCGCCCAAAACGACCAGAACCGTCTATACCAACCTCATTGGGTATTAACAACAGTGTAGTCCTGAAGCAATAGATGTTTTACCTATATAGCTAACCAAAACCTACCTATATCCTGATCCTGTAAGTCCTTGTCTCGCGTCCCATATGATGACATCAATAACAAATGTTTGAGCATTTAAATTTAATCCACACCAGCAATTGGAGCTGTCGGGAGCTGTTGGGAGCGCGAGCTCTTCCTTAAAAGTGAATCTAACAACTATTACCCAATTCAACAACTACAGCCAGTGTCGATATCGATACATGTAGCTCTGGGAGTTGCGATTCCTTTCTTTTTTAGCCACGCTTTTGATATCCTGTGAACATGATGCGTTGTCCCCATTTTCGATACAAATTTAGCATAGAATTTGTGTTGCAATGAGACGAGACGGTGGAGCGCCGCGGCGGTGTAGAATGGAAATAGAACGGTTGTGTTGTCATCAATAGAATTTGCTTTGTAGCAGAATAATCCCTGGTTTCATGTTCGACACGAGGTAAAATATATTGAATGGCAGCTAACGACGACGACGACGATGAAGAGGATGACGAGGACACGATGATGATGACCGCGACTACTGATGTGATGTCCATCATCACACAATGACAGGGCAGGATGATTCTGCAAGGGACTTCGTATAACATACTTTAGGGAGATGGTTTGTGCCTAAATTGTATTAAGTTTAAGTCGGATCAAATATAATTATCTGGAATTTGATGTTGTTTTATTTTTAAGAAACAAATACATTTTTTCTTTAAATTATTTTTCTTAAATTAGGACACAACTGTGTGAAATTGAAGCTTTAAATCAATTGTATGGCTTAGATGTGATTACACTGCTTTTGCAAAGGAAATCACGCATCTTGAAATGCACAAGTTTCACCAATTTTATCTTGCTTAGCATTTCAACTGAATTATAGCACTTTTAATAAAAGTGTGTTAATACTTTATAGTATAAAACAAATATATATTAATTAAGAAATACCTCCAATTTTGAAGTTAATCTTATAAAGTATATCAAATACGTAAAAATTGGGTGGATACCACGCCCCCTTAATCAAAAAAATAGTGCAATTTTCGTCCATTCTCTCCTCCTGCACACAAAATACCCCGAACCGTGGATTGTCTTCGCGTCGACTCATTGGGTATTGACAACTGATCCTGTCAGTCCTTGTCTCGCATCTCATTTTTTTTGTATTGGTTCTGAAACAAGTTCGGGTCGAAAATCTTCTGAATTTGTTCCTGTAAAATAGAGCAGCAACAAAATTTTGTTGGTCACTAACAGTTCTATCATTGAAATCGATCCGGAACAATTTTTGAATCAATATTTGACGGTGTTTCCCTTTGATTAGAAATGAAAATTATATACTGATCGATCGGAAATCACACAAGGAATTTTTTTTGAGAAAAAAAAGTGTAATTACACATTTATTTTTCTCTAAAAATGTATTTTTCTATTTTCCGGACGGAAATTCATTTTCCTGAACAGCTGATACTTTTATGTTGAAAAGTGAAACGAATCGTTCCACTGATTTGTGTTCCAATTTCGCACAATTCCAATGACAGATTTCTGTCAGTAAATTTTTGTCGGTGGATTTCAATCAGGAAATTTTTTTCAATGACAGAAATTGTTAATGATAGCTATAAACGACCTGTCAAAAAAATTCCAATGTTTGTTTTCAATGATGAAAACCAATGATAGCTATAACTGGCGCCTAAGACCAATTTTTCCCCAAAACTAGTATTGCTTGTTCAATGTTTACATATTACTAAATAGATAGTTCTCCAACAATCACACTATTATTCTAATAATAAAGTTGGTTGCCCAAACTTTACACTCATTCTAAAGCAAATGATTTCAATCTACAATACAATAAAAAGTTCTCTTACCTACATTTTAAAATATATTCAGTATCGTTCAGCGCACTAAGTCTTAAAGATTAAAAATGTTGTTTTTCCAGACCCTATGGGCTTGGCAATATTACGGAACTGATTCCATTGGGTCATCATCATCATCAACAGGCACTGACTACTGCACCCCTGCCTTGAACCTCAGTAAAGACTTTTAAGTTACTTTTCTAACAGAAAGGATTAGGAGGATGACATGGTTACGAAAGACTTCGATAGCACTTCACTTTTATTCGTTAATCGCTGCCCGTGAAGATCAACGATGGCCATCTTGCGCCCATTTCTGCACGTATCCCTCGGGGCCCTAGCCAACGGAGTCCGGAACAGAACTGTCTCCGACTTATGAATTTTTTTTTTTAGTTTAAAGTCATTGTAATTTCGATAAATCTTGTCGAAATCAAGCTGCAAGAAAATTTTAATAACCTCAACATTTCGGGCCATTCTGCACGCAATTAGATCGTCGGTGTACGCAATTGTCTTGGTTAGAGTACCTATTAGATCGCCGGTGTAAATGCTGAAGAGAATCTGTGAATTCATCGCTAACTGTTGAAGATCATTTTTAATTTGGAATGTTGTTGTAGAAGTTACATTGCCACTTTGGCAACCAACTTTTTACAGTTAAGCATAAAGTATATACAACAATGGTTTGCTTATGCCAATCCTGCTCAGTATTACATAAGGACCCTTTAACCATACGGTGTCAAAAGCTTTTTCCAAATCAACCAAAACAGCACCTGTGCTCCAAATCAACCAGAACAGGACCTGTGCATGTTTTTTTTTAAATTTATTCCATTAGATATCAGAAACGAGATTAGATGCATCATGAATTGTGTCATGACCCACCTTGAACCCGAACTGTTTATCCGAAATTATTTTGTTGTCCGTAGTCCACTTAGTCAGAGCCATATTGATGATCTTCTCGAAAACCTTCCTGATGCTCGGAAGAAGACTTATCGACGGAAGATTTGACTGGTAGGAGTTCTACTTTCCCTTTTTCGGGAGAGGATGAACAACGACGGTCTTCCAATGCACTGAATAATATCCATTATTCTGTGCATTGTTGAAGAGTGTGGTATAAATGTCAATTGACTCCATCGGTAAATGTCTTATTACAACGTTGAATATACTTACCATCGATACCTGCTGACTTTTTGTTTGTTATTGAGGAAAAAATGAGCTGGACCTCAATATTCGTTATTATTTATTAACAAGGGATTTGGTCCCGTTTGTTATTTCATTTCGAAGGTAAAAGTGATGAAGTAAAGTGCTGTTTTCAAGATCGTGGTTGGAGCTTGGTGGAAAGCCACTTCCACTGCCACCACCTTTTCCTTCGGATCTTCAATTATTTAAAAGTCATCGTCAAAGATGGCTTCTTCTGCATCTATTTGCGCTATCAGAAGTATGTACATATCTGTTCTCTTCAGTTCTTTGGAGTTTCAGACCTGAAAGGTCATTATCATTCTTTTTATCGAATAACTTGTTGATTTAAGGAGACAAACTCGGGTCACTGGATTTAACTGACCGGATCTTGTGGTCCCAGTATTTGTTATTTGATAACCTGTAATTATCCTTAATCAAAAGATTTATATTTTTTATTGACGTTTTCAGTGTCCTAACCTCCAAGTCGTGAAACAACTGTACAAGTTTTTGAGTCTTGTCGGTAAGACACTCTTTTGTCTGTTTGTGTAGTGCGTCTATAGTCGCATTTCTGTATCCGTCCATTTCGTCCCGTTTTTCGTGCTTAGGAACGATGGAACAGACAATACCATCGTTCGTTTTTTAGTTTCGTCCATCTATTGTAAATGTTGGTCAATTCCTGTATTTTTCAGGTTTCTGTTGTTTGGTGGGGCAATGTCACTCGAATGAAGTTCTCTTGCAAAGGCGTTGGTGAAACGAGGAGAGCGCATCTTACCGTAATTGTAAGAGTGCGTTAAAAAGCATTCCTCAAACTCCACGCGTTCCTTCGGAATCTGCATTACAGCAGCCAGTCCGCAGTGATCACTATCGTACTCAAGTGCCTGTAAGCAATTTCCAGGATGATCACAGAAAGAAACCGATTATTGGATACGATGGCTTTGCAGCAGCCATATTCAACGCTGTAAAGGCTGATCAAATTAAGCAGACAGCTCTGGGATTACTATATTGATTTCCCCAATCTTCATGTTTAATGTTCGAATCACCGGCCAAGATGAAATAGTTTTCTTCTAGGCTTAGTTTAGTTCCCTAAGAAGAATCTGGAATTCTGAAGCAATGTAAGTAACCTGCTGCGGAGCTCCAGCCGCATGAACCGCAATCATATAAAATAAATCATCAAATTAAAAGCGTTATTTTATATAAAAGCTCCACTATACTATACACTCTCTGATAACCTCAAAATCCTCAATGGAAATGCATAAAACTGCAACTTCCCATTTATATGATGGGTAATCCAGCACTGATTAGAGGAAAAAGACTATTTCAAAAGATAAAATATAAATTTCTTTTATTTATTCTATTGAAAACTTTTTTTTCGGAACAATAGATTTTTGTTAGAATTTCGATGAAACGTTTGATGCATGAATATCCATCATTTTGCGGTTGTATTTTTGAATGATTTTGCAGAAATTCCAGAATTGTTTTGTTCTTCTAATTCGGGTTTTGTTTTAGATGTATAAATAATTTTGTAGACATTTTCTATAATTCAAAAAACTTTTCATGTTCATCGTATTATAATGTTCAATATTTCAATACTATGTGGTTGAATTAAAATTTAATATAATATTTTCCATTTCGATAAATCGATTTTGGAGGTCAGCTAGCAAAAGCTAATTAAATACAAAACACAAAAACTGATTTACCATCATCATCAGATCAGAGTCGGATGGAGGGGTTTTAGACGTATTCTCATTCCCAAAAATGTTATTGTTTTTTTTTTCTTTTTTTAAATAATATTTTTTTCTGAATCCTTTCCTGTTCTGGATCCTGGGCTGGATAATGAGGTTTATAAAATAATTATTGCACATATTATAACATTTTTAGTTACATGCATGAGTTAGTGCTGGACCAAATAAAAGCGGTAATGTAACCGCTGCTGCAGTGTTGTGCTGTGCTAGGTTAGCTGTTTATGTTCAATTAGGGTGCATTATTTTCATGAAAATATAATTTTTTGTTTATAATAATAAAATCAAAGTTGTGGTGATTTTTTTTGTTGTTGTTGTTGTTGTTAATTTTAATTTATAGAAGGCTTATTGAAGCTTACTTTTTTTCATGTCCTAACATATTTAAAGCAACAAAAAGGTATAAAGTTTAATTAGCTGTGAAAATTAAATAATAGGCAGAAATGTTAAAATTCAATATGTCTGTTGGTGTTTCTGTTTCTGGCATTAACTCTGAATTTGAACGTGTAAAACTATTACGTATTACATATGTAATAATGAGACTTACCTACATATAAACAATTTAAGGGCTGATGGGGTGGTGTTATCAGGAAAAATTTCAAAGCACTCAAAATAACAAATATTAGTTGGAAGTCGTCCTTATATGTCGGCTATTCCAATTAAAGTGAAAACATTAAAAAGGTCATATGGCAAGTGGTCAAAAATAAGTCAATTAGTTCCTGATTTCCAATAATCTGATGAGTACTAGAAAATTATTAATAAAAGAATATTTGAAATTATTTCAGGTCACCAAATATACCTAAAATGAAACTGAAAGATATTCAAAAAAAAAGTTTTATCAATTTTAAAGTTCAGTGGGTCGATACATCTTTTCCTTCATAAAAGGTCAACATGCCTAAGCATATATGTACATTTTGTCATAATTTTGAAAGGTTTTAAAAGCTTTATCGATATCGAGTCATGTCCATGCTCAGTGATGCAAAATAGTTGAAAAAAATAATTTCATTGAAAGGTAAAAGGTTAATTCTTGAAATCAATTAAGCTTTGGAGTTCTATGGCTATGCATTAAACTATCTTATGACCTTATAATGTTTTGAACGTCTGTACAGTGTACAGCACATTTAAATGAGGGGGGAAATGTTGAGCGGGCTGAAGCATTCCACATTCGTGCAGCGCGGTAAAAAACAAAAAAAATCACTTTCACTTGAAGTTACGTCGTAAAATGAGCTCAAGGGTAAACTGAAGAGCATTCCCAGAAGTAGAAAAAGGAACGCAATTGACCATTTCACTAAATAGCATTGCTTATGAAAATAGGGCTTAAATAATGTCTTTCAAGTACAAATTTCAATGGTGCTCTAAAGTTGCTTATGATCGATTGTAGAGGAATTTTGTGCAAGAGTCATTAGAAAGTTAATAAGAACTGCACTCGAGCTAAGAATTAATTAAAGATTACAGTCAGATCAATAGCAGTATAAAAACTTCTTGTATCTTGTGAGAAAACGTAAACACTTGTTGACCTTAAATGTCTGTGATAATCTCCCCGAAAACTGAAAGCCATTCAGTTTCCTCGATGCCAGTAAGCTTACGTGCAATTGGAAGTTCACACCTGAAGGACAAGGATGTTAATTTTAAAAACTATTGGCCTTACCTTCAGCGAATCAGTTTAGTGGATTAGAAGTCACTAATAGAATATTATTTACAAACACTAAGGAAGAGTGTAGTAGTCAAAACGGAGCCCTGGGGTACACCACCTTTTGTTTCTTAATTTAAACCGTCTAATTGGCTTTCTATACTGTAAAGGTTACTCATGATGACTCCAAATGTCACGTCTTTCACAGGGGTAGGTTGTCAGAAGAGTTTGAAGTCCAAAATGGAGTGAGACAGGATTACGTTCTGTCACCAATTCTGTTCTTATTGGTGATCAGTGATGTGCTGCGGAAAGCCTTTACAGGAAACGGAGTAATAAGATGGACTCTGACAATATATGTATATCTCATAGGATAATAGATCTTACTCAAATTTAAAAAAAAAGTAGAAAGTTTTCAGTATCTTGGAGGCATTGTCTCAACTGAAGGCGGAACCAAACAAGATATCGCTAGCCCTATCGAGAAATCTAAAGCTGCTTTCGGGATATTGTCCATTGCTTCGATTAATAACTGGATCAGCTTGAAGACAAAGCTACGACTGTTCCGCTTAAACGTTAAATTAATATTGTTATAGACGTCGCTCATACATAGATTTTAATGATTTAGGTGGCCAAAATTATTTTTGGGGTTATTTTAGTTCTAAGTTCAATTAAAATAAAGAAGAGGTATATATTTATAAAAACATACATATATTTGTCAGGTTATAAAGAACAGTAATATATAACAGAGCTACATTGTATTCACTAAAAAATACAAATGAATGGAAACAGAATTTACAAGTTTTCTTTAAATATAAAATTACATTAAAAATCGGCATCTTCAGGTTCAGATGTCTCTACTGACTCTGTGTTTGGGTCAGCAGGTTATTAAAGTTTAACCGTTTCAGGTAGAAATGCGTTACCAGAAGGTTTTCTTATTTGTCTCAAGCAACTAATAAAGGGATCTGAACTCAACAAGAGCCTATAATATACATCTAAGTTACATTCTTCCCTAAAAAATTTTCTGGCAAAGTTTAGCCGGTACGATCGGAAATCCTTATTCCGTGCTTCTGCAGCTTCTTCCGATAGCTGTCCAATTGGAAGCAGTGAACTTTTTATGATTTGGCTTCCATGTACCAATATCTTGTGCATAGTAGGTGTCATTGGGTGCCAACCATACTGTTCTAGATACAATTTTGCTGTATCGAATGCATAATTATCATATTTTCAGCATCAATTTTAAGGCCACTAGAAATAGTTTCTAAGATAACCTTGAATCTGTAAATCAGTTCAAAGTTAATACCTGTGATGTCTGAAGCCAATTCGGGGTTTTCAAAAAACCTCCGGCTTGTGTTGCCATCATTGGTGTTGCCAAAGTTGGCCTTTGGCATGGCAATGAGCAAACCGGTTTCATTTCGAAACCTCTCCTAAATTTCCAACTTCTTTCGGTCTTCTAATGCCTTGTCTTCTTCAGTTTTCTTTCCCTGTATTTTTTTACTGGCAGTTTATGCGAAAGGTGAAAGGACGGCAAAACCTTGACGAAGAAGGAGTTGGATTCTGCCAAACAATTTTACTGCATTCTTTTCCACAAATTAGTTAGTTACATAATATGAACTATATAGTAGAATGAAAGTTATTATCCCGCGCTTCAAAGGCGGGAGGGAGGGGTGTTATATTGTACAAACAGCTATTGACTCACCAATTGTATAGATACCTTACCATTATAATGATTTTAAAAAAAATACTTTTGGCCGTCTAAATCATTAAAATCTATGTGTGTGCGTCGAGAAAAACAGGCAAGGAGGAATCGTATATACATACATAGATTGGGAAAGAACTATAGGAAGCTTAAATAATTGCCGGTAACCGTACAAGATGGTGCTTAGGAATGTTTGAGGCCCTATGTCTCGCTGAGGATCACCCACGGACTTCATTAAGTAAGTCCATATGATTAAACACAGTGCGAGCTATTAGAAGTGAGGATAGGATTTGAAAGGAGATACCGGTGCATATTGGTTTTGAATGTCTGCACATTGTAATGAGTGGGAAATATTGAGCCTGGTAAAACTTTCCACATTCGGGTAGTACCTGCAACTAAAAAAAGAATCTTTGTCTTTTACAGTACGTTATAAATTGGTCTCAAGAGTAAACTGATGGGCATTCCTAGAAGAACCGGTATTACGGTTGAATTGTTTGAGGGGAGAAATGAAACTGGCTATTTCGCTGGAGCATTGTTTATAAAAATAGCGACAAAATAATGACAGACATGAAACCTTACAACTCGACGGTGTTCAAGAGATACAAAAGTTTCACTTAAACAACGGTCACATACAATTTTTAGAGCTCTCTTTTACTGTCCAAGAGACTCAAGTGGGTTATTGGAACACCTGCCCAGATATGGGAATTGTACTCAAGTATCGGACGAATATAGGCTTTATAAATTAAAGCCAGATCAGAAGGTGTAAACAAACTTCTTACATCGACGGAGAAAACCTAAACACTTAGCAGCGTTTTTAGCGACTTCATGCGATCACTCCACAAGAAATGCTTTGTGATGCACATACCTAGAACTGAAAGCTGTTCCGTTCAGTCTCCTCGATGCAAGTACCACCCATGGATAGTGGCATTGAGAAGAGTTACGCTTTTGGGACAGTAAACAGCATTGAGTTTTTAAAGCATTAAATTTTACACGGATTTTGATTCCCTATTGGACAATGCCTTCAAGACCAGAATTTAATGAGCTTATCATACGCTGCCGTTCATAGTCGACATCAGAAGAAGAAGGATAGGAATCTAAAAACGAATATGAAAAGCTGGGTACTGTCATCTGCGAAACAATTTAGTGGGTTAGAAGTTTCGGACAAAAGATCATTTATAAAAATAAGAAAGAGTGCTGAACATTTATAAAGCGCCCAATACACGATACAATCTATCGTACCGACTACAGTTGTACCGATATCGGTAGCGAAGCGATATCGAAAATGAGCACACACCACACACCATACGACTAGCTCACTATTTCATCAACTGTCAAAACGATTCACATCAAAGCAGCCGTATGCAACCTCTCGTTTTCGCTCAATAGCATTCGACCATGCGATTTCAGTACAGCGGATACTTTGTTTTACACACACGATACAATCATCGCATGCGATTCAACTTTTGTACGATAATCGGTACAATAATTGTACCGTGTATTGGGCGCTTAAGAGCTTCTAAATCCTTGAAAAATAAAATGCACGACTGGGTCGCACGAACTTGCTCCTGTATGCAAAGAGTCTGTTTAAAAATGTACCTATAAAAGATTTAAAAATATACCTGTAAAATAAGTTCGTCTTCAAAGATATAAATGCCATTTGATTTGTCAAAAAACTTGTGATTCATCCCAAGACACAACTCATCCCCGAAAATGAAAAATACTTGTAAGCATACCTAACGAAAACAATAATTGTTTGTGTATTCAACTAGTTAAAAATATTTAAAATTATTAAAAAAGTAAATAATTTAAATAATTAAAAATAAAATAAAATAATTAAAAAAAAATTTTAAGATTCAAAATTTTACCTGAAAAATAAGTTTGTCTTTAAAAATTTAAATGCCATTTTATAAATCAAAAAATCCTTGATTTAAAAAATTTTTTTTTTGAAAATCGTTAGAGCGGTTTTTTTTAAAATTATTTTTTTATATATAAAATTTTTCAGTTTTGTTCTAAAAATATTTTTGGTATGCAGTTGTTTAGTGATTGTAAATATACGCTCTACATTTAAATTTCGTAAAAAAATGTTGACCCGTTTTTGAGATATAGAATTTTGAAAAAAAAGAATTCAATATTTTTTTAAAAATCCAAACAAAAAAAAAAATTGCACTTTTGATAATCAAATATTGTTGAGGCAATATAAGAGCTTATTCAGAAAAAAAATTATTGAAATCAGTTCATAAGTTGCTGAGAAAATTTAAAAACAAAATAACCGTTCTATGAGCGGTACCTTTCCTGAGCAATACAAAAATATGTTTTTCTTATTAAAAGAAGCCAAGTTAAAAAATAAAATTTTAGAGAAAATTTAAAAAAAATCTATCGGTTTGTTTTTGAGAAAATTCGAATTTTCGTTTTTTGACCAAAAAAATTGTATGGGGGCCACTGTTAGTTTTGATCTTAAAAAAAAAATTAAAAAAAACGCCTAACGCGAATCTGCTCAAAACCTTAACTTCGAAGTTTGAACTCAATCGACCCAATGGTTTAGGCTGTAGGAGCGTGGACAGACAGACAAAACAGACCGGACGGAATCGCGGGACCCACTTTTTTCGACTTCTCTACTATCGTAATATCATGTTTGATTAAAATCTCGAGTTCGAAATTTTGCACGAATGCAAAACTTACCATATAGTTCCTATATGTCGCAAGTAAAAAAGGAAGTTAGTGCAATTGAGTATTCATTGGAGGGGAAGATGATGAATCTTCTTTAGGGACTGGCTGGAAAGAGACCTGATGGAAAGGCTTACGTAGTGATTTCAGTGCTGAAGAATACCTCTTCAGAACAACAGAAGGAATAATTAAAATGGTTAGCAAATTTGTGAATATTAGGATTGTTTAGAAGTGTAGCAACTGTGAATGTTAAGATTGTTTAGAAGTGTAGCAACTGCACAAAATCGAAAGAGGTTTCGCCAAATGAGATCTTTAACTCTCTCAAGTACAGAAGGAGTCATGAATGTAACTCAAGCTGTGAGTTTCGTTAAAGCAGACTGTTTAAGGATTTAATTGGGTAGTTTTTGTTTTGTCCAAATGACAACAGATTTTACGGTGATTTTTGGTCACATAAAATGTTGTTGGTTTGAAATTTCACAGGTATTTGTAGCTTGTTTGATCCTACTCAAAAGGACGAAGACTTTTTATATATTTCTAGCCTTATATTTAAAGGCATTTTTCAGAAGCCTAAAATTTGCTAACAATATCTCAAACTTTACGCAAAAATATCCAATATTTTGAAATTTGTATCCTTAAACGGAAGTAAGTACCATGATAAAGATTAAGACCACCAAAGAAATCCTTATTCCTTGATCTTTTAAAAAGGATGAAATTAAACGTCATCGTCGAAGTTTCATCAAAGTTCTTTTTATTATTTTATTTCAGTAATTTTATTTCTACGAAAAACTTCATTGAAGTACTTGATAATGGAGGAACCTCAAAAACGGATTACTTTGGTTGTTTATATTCTTTTTCAGTAGTAAATCGCTTAAGTATACAATTAGCTTAAAGAAAGACTGAAATTCAAAATAATGGTAATAAAACAAAAATTAATATTAAAAAACAAAAACCTAGGAAAAGGACCTTATGTATAGCCATTAGGAAAAAGTTCCAAGTTCATCCATTAAATGAACGGGTAATGGTTGGCTTTAGATTATATTATGATGAAGGCAAAGGGAAACTGAAGGTTATGGACTTTTTCTTCACTTTTCCTCACCCTCTTTCTCTCTTCGCCGATTTGCAATGGAATGCATTTTTATAAACGGATTTTATGTGCAAATAGCATAAAAACTGCACAATTATGGTGTATACAAGTTTAAAAATGTTTGTACGGCAGGACTTCAGAGGTTGTGTGTTTTTAATTTGTGTTTGTTTGTGTGTGGGAAGTGGGAGCGGGGAAGAGGATTAAAAATAATGACCGTCAATCACGAAATCTCTGCAGTTCGGAAGGACTTTGGAAGTCCTGTCCTTTGATATATTGTGTGCCTGAGCATTTATTGCATAGATTGCAGGTGGTATGAGCAAAGTTTTTCTGAATTGGGGTCTTTGCGTGTTCAATGTGGAGCTTTAAAAAATGCACTTCAAATGGATTTTACTTTTTATACCGAACAAACGTATCGTTGGTAGGCCTTTGGTCATGTGTTTTTCTTATTTATTTTTTGTTTCTGCTAAACTATTTTGAAACATTAGCCGTAATTAGTAAAATTGTTTTTGATTTCACAAGAAATCGCATAGCTATAATATACCAAGTATCCACCCAACTAAAGGGTATTTTTTTATGTTTAAATCAGAAAGTTAGGATGAATTTATCGTATGTTAAAAGCATTTCCTGATGATATGGGTTTCATTGAAAAGGTAAATTTTATACTACAAAATGATGTGTGTAATTGTAGGCAATCAAATTTTATTGATACTTAAAAACGCACACAGATAGTTAATGTAGAACAACATTTCTGTAGGGTAAAACATTATAAAACGGTGGGTGGTTTAGATTTAGATTTGTATATAATTCAATTGGTGTTTAGAATACGTAGGTTTAACTTGGGCGGATTTATTTAAGTGACTATTAATGGACTTTAAATGGAATAAATGCAAATAAAATAAGGGTTTAACTTTAAAAATTAAAGTTAGACTTTCAAAAAATATAATGGTAACCTTTCAAATCAAAAACTATAGTAAAAAGGTATTCACATTAAAGGAGGTTTTCGAAATTAGAAATAAAAAATTAAATAAAAAAAAACACGCAACTTAGAGTATTAAGTTATTCCAAGGTAACTATAGGTAAACTCCTTTCAGGTGGAGAATTCAACAGAACCACGTACAACCATGTTAAACTATTAAACGACCTCCACCCATAGGATCAGATTAAGCAAATGTTTAAGACCTTAGGACAACCTAGAATTTTCGAAAATCGATTTTTTTCTTTTTTTAATTGTACCCCTAAGAAGTTAAAAATGGTATTGAAGGTATTCCAAAATTAATTATGATTTTTTATTACTTAAAACTTCAAACGCGTTTATCTTAATACTGAGAATTTTTTAAGCTGGCCGGAATTCATAACTGAATCAATTTTCAACCGATTGACTTGAAATTTTGAATGAGCCTTAGAAAATGCATTCTTTTGGAATTCTCCAGGTAATTTTTGCGTTTTTGAGCTAAAGCAGGGCATGTGCAGAGGAGGTGAAGAACTGTTCCTCCTCTTCCTGATCCATTCAGCTTCTGCAAAAGTCACGTACGGGTGGTGGCTGATTGTTTACTGAACCGGTCCTCTCAGATTTGGCCACCAAGCGTTGAAGAGTCGAATATGAAGGGCCACCACGTCTACCGTAAAACGGGTGCAATGCGCCCAACGTTTGCGTTAACGAACACTCATTTTTATAATAAAGTTTTATCATTTGAACGTGCTATTGATGATTTTTGCTATGATAAATTGGCATAAACAACTGAATAATAAACGAAAGCTTTGACAGATGTCACTAAAACAAAATGGCCGCCACGGGGCGCCAAAATCTACCCTTGCCAATTGAAAAAACTCCTTATAAGAAATGAAATGTTGTAGGAAATGCTACTAAAATTTTTAAAAACTGGTTTTCGAATAAAAATCTCGTTAACAAAAATAGATTTTGAAATCAAACTATTTCATCATATGCAAAATATTTTTGGTAATTTTCATTAATTTTTAGAAAAATTCAGGTGACAACTTTTTAAACAAAACACGAAAACCTACAAACCTTTTAAGCAAGAAAAACGACAGACGGGATGGGAAGTTATTAGTGCAGCCTCTTTTTTTCTTGTAATTTAGTCTACAAGTAAACTTCTTAGAGATATAAAAAAATTACATACAAATTGCCAATCCAAATTCAGACATTTAAACATAAAAAAAAACAACTCAAAAACATGACTTCATTAAATTTTTAGTAAAAACACTGAACCCCATTATTTTGCTATCGTTTTCCTACAAAGCTTTCAAGGGCAGGACCAAAATGTGTTATAATCTTTTTTGTGTAGAATTAGATGAGCTTAAATGTGAACTATCACAAAAATACCAACATATCCTTTTTAAGTGATTTGCAAAAAAGTATACTTGACCCTCCTTTCATCCCCCTATAAATGTGTTTACTCTGGTACAAAATAAGAGAACTTATTAGTAAGTCTTAAGGAAGCATAAATAAAAACTGTTTTTTGAATTTTTTCGAAGTTATGTAATTTTTGTGACTATTTTTCCTGGACTACTAACCATTTTGAATTTATTTCTTGAAAAAATTGCATACTTTTAGGATTTAACTATTAGTTCTTTTCTTCTAATAAAAGAATATAGTTGACTTTCCTTCATCCCAAATCCCAAATAACTATTAAAAGACTAAATTTATTCAGTTATCTTTGTTTTCCTATTATAGTCTGCAAGTTTGTTTCCGTTTTTATACCTGCATACATATATTCATCTCTTTTAACTGAAATTGAAAACCTATTTAAATGCAAGCTAACAAAAAAACTAATAGGGATAATCATGGGATCATTTTTTATTACTTAACAATCATACGTTCAAACAAATCCCCGCATAAAGACCAAAAAATTAAATATCCTATAAGAAGATAGATTCATTCCTTCATCCGTAGCACTAAGGTCCTCATCCTATGCCACCACACTCCACAGCAACTTACTCACCTGGAACCTATACCGCTCGCATATTTCTATGATAAATGTGAAACTTTCAGTACAGCGACAGAGAATGAACAAACAAAAAAAGAAAGAACTTTATTTACCATTTTTTCGTTTTTGAAAATTTTCTTTCAAAATTCAAGATGAAAAGGTGAATTTTAATGGATTTCTTCATACATAAATGGTTTTGGCAGGTTTTTATTTTATATTATTTTATTTTTCTTGCTTGTTGTGTGTATATTCATCTACGATCTGCCATCATCGTCCTGGGGTATTACCTATAAAATAGGTACCGTTTTTGGTCGAAGACGACGACGACGACGACGTCTCATTCTCATCCTTATAAGGATAAAGTTTCAGTTTTGGCATAAGTATTTTATTTTTCTTTGGTTTAGGGTATATCTGTCTGCAAATAGAAAATCTCATTTGAAATTGAAGTTGTATTCTGACAGAAGCACAGTTTATCCATTCTTCTTCTTTTTCTGTATATCTAAGTATGTGTGGCCTTGGATACATTTTCTTGTATAAATACATTTCTAGGATACGGATACCTATGACAGTGAGAGAATAAGAGTCCTGTGATGTTGAAAATTATGAAAGTTTTTTTGTTTTTGTATTGCTGCACTAAAAATATTTAGGAAAATATGGTTTGGTTTTTTGATTATTGTTTCTATAAGGTTGGGATATCTGGTGAAGAAAGGTAAGGTATGAATTCGAAGGTGTACATAGACCGTTACAAAATAAATAAAAGATATTCTTTTTTGAAGAAATGTCAACAACAACAACAAAAGTTTACTTAAGAGAACTTTCTTTGGTGTCAAGGTGAATTGAAATAAGATATTTCCATAATGACACACAAATTATGAAAAGTAGAGTACGACCTTAAGAAAGAAAAATACATCTTTCTGTTAATTAGGTCCTAAGTTTTTCGGAGTTCGTTCAACAGCAAAACTCATTTAAGTGGGAGTTTTTCTGTTGAACGGAATTCCGCTTAGGTTTAACTAAACTTGAGTCCAGACAAGTGAGATAAAAATTTCACTTAGTGCATTACAAATTTTAATTTTTAGGAAATGAATACTCCAAAAAAGGTAATTTGACGAAAAATAGTAGACAATGTATGCTAGAATTATTTTGGTGAGCTTATACTTCTCTTAGGTGAATTTTACTAAATGAATAAATTAGGTGGCTCAACAGCCCGTTGAAAACTAGGGGGTGTCTAGTCCAGTGACTTACAACACTCAACCATTCCTGTGTGCTAGTACTGTTGTCAGGGATGGAGGAAACTTACAATTTTAAGCCGCATCCGAACGGCTAATTTGAGAAAGCACTTTGCATTACCAGAATTACTCTTGGAGGATTTGTCAATTCCTCCTCAGAGGCAGTACTTTAGATGGCACAGGTAGAGATTGAACCCAAGACCTTTGGCATGACAATCCTACGCACTTACCATACCATAACGCCACAGGTACTACAACTACTGCAATATCAAAATAGTTTTCGAAACTTTAGCACTGATTCACAGCTTTTTCTCTTAGTAGTCAACTAGTATTTTATTAAGTTTAACAAACTTTTGAGGTATAATAATCTGCTAACTTCAAAAAACGCCACTGATGGCTAAAATAAAATAATTCACGATTGCCAAAGCGACCATCAGATGCCTTAATTTTTTTGGTTTTTGTTTTTCTGAGTTCATTTTAATTTTTAAAAAATGACGATCAAGTCTTTACTAAACATCTTACGGAGTCACTTTCGCTACACTTTATGAACGAAGCAAACACAAGACTAAGTACGACAAGTATAGAAATGAGATGACGAAGCTAACAAAAATCACTGAACTTTTAAAAAAATTTAAGAAAATTTCTCCTTCAAGACCAGAAGAATCTAATCTTCAGAAGGAAGACTGCTCAAGGAGAAGAAAGAAGTGAGCTAGAATCCACATACCGCATCAAAATGAGGATTTAACCATTTCATCCGTGATAAACGCTTGCCTCAAGAAGCAGAAAAAGCCGCAACTAGCTGCGACAGCTAAACCTATGTAGTATAGGATAAACTCGCTGGTTTTCAGAGCTCAAAACAACCCCCGATAAAAGATAAAGCTGCTGGTTTCAGATGAGGAGCAACTTAGAACATGAAGGAATATTTGGCTATGTTTTTAGCGACCACTTATAAGGGTGCTTAAATTTAAAGGACTGCACAGTGTTTTGTCCCTTAGTAATAAATCGAAAGATGAGCTGTCACGTAAAAATTTTTCCGATACATAAACTTGATTATCACTTGTCAAGTCATATTAAAACGGTATTTTTCCAAAGAAATTCTTATCGCTGGATGAGATCTAAGCTCTGGAACTTAGACACAAAGGAGAAATGGAAAACACAAAGAAAGTTGATGCCGATGTTTGAGTAGTGTTCTTTTCCTAAAGATCAATTTTTTTTGTTATAGAACGTTATATTTATTTTAGTTGTGTTAAGCTACTGAAGTAATAATAAAAAAATCAAGATTTTATAAGAAAATGGGTAAGTTATAAGCTATTTTTCGGACGACTTCAAAAAATTAGTGAAACTGATATTCAAGTAAGGTTTAAAAAAAAACTCCTAAGAACACCTGGACAATTTTTTTATATTTTGTTGCCTTAACCTAATGCTTGATGTTGGCAAAATTTTATTTGCGTCTGTTTGCTTTTTCGTGATATATTCGCTTTTTTTTGTACAGCATTTCAGGTACTCGAAAACAGAGCTTGTTTTGAGAAATGGCGGTTAGTTAACTCCAAAGTCAAGAGTACACCCGTTTTCGATTTTATTTTGGATTTTTATAAACTCCATGATGCTCCAGATGCAATTAAAATAAGTATAAAAAGATCCGTAAATTTATTTACTTTAAAAATGTTCAGTTATTGGAGGTCAACAGGAAGAAATGTCAAAAAATTTCATAGAAAATATTGTGTTTATTTAAATAAGCCTTTTAAGTTGTATGAAGATTTTTTAAAATTTTTAGAAAATAGAGCAGCAGAAATTCAAAGTCCCAAACGAGGCAGACCACGCAAAGATTTTGAAGGCCTTAATCTCTTGTCGAAAAAACGAAGAGTGGCGGATTTACTTCATGGCAGAGATCACAATGAAATCAAATTTGCTGCAACTGTATCAAGTAAAAAGGATGATATGAAAAAGTCTTTATCACCCTTAGACGCTTTAGCTTTGTTCATCGATCTTGATCTTTCATATCGATCATATGAAAGGCTTAGAAAGGTTATAAATAACATTCACCCTGATACATTCCCTAGTTACTATTCCATGATGAAAACCAAAAAGGATTTACTACCTCAGAATATCACTACTGATGAAACAAATGCAGAAGTAAATCTAAAAGAGCTCTTACATAAAACTGCTTCATCTATAATTCAATCAAGCGAAGAAATACATTTCAATCATTCTGCTCCCCTTAAACTTATCTGTAAGTGGGGTTTCGATGGTTCTTCGGGTCATAGCAACTATAAACAAAGATTTTCGGATTCAAATTTAACAGATGAGTTTTTGTTCATCACCGCCTTTGTCCCTCTTAAATTAGTTGAATCAAATACAGATTTAGTTAAGTGGAATAACACTGCACCGTCTTCTACCTTTTTCTGTCGACCCATTCGTTTGCATTTTATCAAAGAATCCAAAGATATTGTTAATAATGAGTTAACCAGAATGAACCATGAAATTGATAACTTACTACCAATAACATTACCAATAAAAGAAGGCGGCTTTTTTATTGACATTAGTTTTAAAATGATTTTTACAATGATCGATGGCAGTATATGCAACATTGTTACTGATACTCGTTCCACACAAACCTGCTACATATGTGGTGCAACACCAAAACTTATGAACCAACAAAATGTTGGCGATCTTCAACCAAATGTACAAACTTATAAATATGGGTTATCGACCCTACACAATTGGATTAGACGTTTTGAGTGTATCCTTCATATTGGGTATAGATTGTCCTTAAAGTGTTGGCAAGTACGTGGATCTGCGAATAGGGAAATTTTTGATCAAAATAAAAAAAGGATTCAAAGGGAATTTAAAGAAAAAATGGGTCTTCTGATTGACCAACCAAAGCCTGGATACGGTTCTACGAACGATGGTAACACCGCACGAACATTTTTTCGACAGGCAAAGCTTAGCTCTGAGATAGCCGGGGTAAGCGAAGATTTGATTTCCAACTTTTTTAAGATTAATAGAGTTTTGTCTAGTGGCATAAAAATTAATACAGAAAACTTTAAAAAATTACTGAATGAAACAAAGCTTTTATATTTAAATTCTTATTCGTGGTACAACGTGCCAATGTCAATACACAAAGTTCTTATGCATGGTGCAGATGTTCTTGACTTCTTCTCAATACCTATCGGACAATTATCCGAAGATGCCTTAGAAGGAAGACATAAGGAGTCAAGAAAGTTAAGGGAAAATCATACCAGAAAGTCTTCCCGGAAAAATACAAATATAGATTTGATGAATATGATGCTTATAACGTCAGATAGTTTAATTTCAAGTATTTGAAATAAATTAAGAAACTTTCAACCAAAAATTATAGATGGAGATATACTGGAATATTTAGAAAATTGATAAAAACCGATTCAAAATCTTTATATGTGTTAATATTTTTTTTTTCATTTTGATTAATTGCTTTTTTAGTGTAACTATTGTTTTAAAATAGGCCAAAAATATATATGAATATGTTTTTAAATTCAAAATAGGTTGGTTTGATTATAAAACATTACTAAAAATGTGAATAAAAGATAAAACTAGAAAAAACAATATCGCAAGTATTTTTGATCAACTTTTGTATGGGCTCGCAACACTGTGGACTGTATCGAACGCTATGTAATAAATAATATATTCAGGAATATATCGGGAATTCCTTGGGAAATATTTTTCCCTAGGAATTTTTCCCTTCCCGGGAACAAGTTTCTACTATCGGGAATTCCCCACGGAATTCTTTTTCCTTGGGAACAAATTTTGCCAATATGAAAATAATAAATCAATTTTCGAACACAGTTTTGGAATGATTTGACAGTCGGTTCTTAATGAAAAAAAATTGTAATTTTGTCAATGGACCTGTATATTTTCTTAAAATGGTATTTCATTTCTTTTTGGTGTCGCTTTATAGCCTCAACTACCTCTTCAACCTAATTGCAGAGTTCTTTTTCGATTTCAATTTTTCGTTCCAAAACGACGTCACAAGTTATACCTTTTTGTGGCTTTTTTGTAGGACGAGGAGTTGAAGTTCTGTTTTCAATGCTCATCTGGGAATCATTCGTTTCAACGTTCTACTCCTCCGGTTCAGTTGCATTCATGATCATAGCAAACAAGACATTCTCGTCGATGGATTTGTGCTTTAACACTTTAATAGAACGGCTGACTAATGATGACTTTGGACAATTATCACTATGGACGATTTGATTTCGATTACCGTCTGTCTTTCTCATTTTGCTACATGAAGGGAGACCAAAATTTAAAGCACCTGGGCTGGGCATCCTTCCACCGATTCTTCTAAGGCACAAATTCGTATTATCGTTTCCTCTTCCTCACGTATTTTTTTTATCAAGCCATACCTTAAATTATTTTTTGTTTAAAGAAAAAAATCATGATTATCAACTTTTCACCTACTGTTAAGTTCTTTTTCTATTTCTTTCCAATATTTTGATTTTTGATCTTCCTTAGACCGATTTGTTGTGAAACCATTAGCATATCTCGTTTTTTTTCCATAAAACTGATTAAAACGTGAACTTGGTGAGTATTTGTTGAATTCGACCTTAAAAAGATAAATTTTTATAAATATTTTCATTATTATTTTGTTGAAAATTGCTTACATTGTTTGCTCCGCTTTAAATTCCGACATCTAAATAACGGGGAAATATTCAGACAGAAAAAACACAAGATTTCCCATAAAAAAAGAGTTGCCGATAGGTATTTTTCCATAGGAATTTTTTTCCCATTTTCAAAAAGTTCCCGATACCAATTTTTCGAATATGGGAACAGAAGTTCCCGATAACCCCAATTATGTTTGTATAGATAGAATCACAAAGACATTATAAAAGGCATATAACGTAAATATAATTGTATTTGTATACATTTGTGTATTGCCTTTGAGCACTTTGATGTTCAGTTGAGTAAGAGGTGCAATTGTTTTGCATTATCTCGAACAGTAGCCATATTTTCTGCAGAACGAGCTGTGGCATGCATTGGTGTTTTCACATCTCCTACAGACCCAGTTTTCTCAATTTTCTGCACGGTTTTTCTGATTGCACTCACATTTGGACGATTAATTTGACCAAAAAAATCACGAAGTTCAAGATATACATTTTGATTTGAACGCCCATTTTTATAATAACCCTCAACAACTTTAACGCGTTGCACGATTATGTATGTCTGAATTTGTGAAATGTCAAGTGAATTGCAGAAAAAACATGACGTTTAGGTATGGTTCTCAAAACTAATTAAAATTAAACCACCCTTTAGATATCATTATTTTTCGTCATTGAAACTAATCATTATAATTTTTTTGGCAGATTTGTTATAGCTTTCATTGAAAATTTTTGACATTGGAAAAATATTTCCTGATTAGAATAAAACATTTTCTATTTAGAATCAAGTATTTGAGGTTACAGTTGTTCATTGAAATTAAAACTAACAGGTGGAAATTTAAAGAAAATGGAACGCTTTCAGTGTCACGATTATGTTTTGAACTATAAAATAAACATTAAGCTGTCCATTGAAAACGATTTCTGCATTGAAAAATTAAAAATGAACTAAAATAAAATTTTTGGGTTAAATAAAGTATTTTTTTAGCAGCAAAAGTCCACAACTTATCAGCTTCATTTCGACACCAAACATAACAAATTTTACTCACTTACTTGCTTTTAAATCTTGCAATGATGAAAACCAATGATAACTGGTCCCTAAGCCATGTCACATGCAAAAGTGACATCTCTTCTGTTGCCTAGTGCTTAATAATCCCGATGACGCACAGTATCCCCCAGTAAGAAATATTTAGCACGTGCCTCTTTCCCGAAGAGAAAAAAATGGGAATGATTTTCAAATTTCTCAAAAGAGGAGACTTAAAAAGTGCAAGAACTTGAGAGGTATTAGCGTTTTGCAATTAGTAGTTTCTACTACTTTGCTTCTGCAAAGATTTTTTTAGAACACATACCAGAACACCTCGATCCTCCGGGATTGATCACATTAATACCTTGAGGATCATAATCGAACAGTGTATAGAATACCGATCAATACTTCACTTGCCGTTTATTTATTCTAAGAAGGCTTTTGACAGCGTCAACAGGGGGTTTATCAGATAAAATACCGGATACCGGATAAAATATTTTCTTTTATAAACGCGACTTATGATGGGAAAATTTGGTCAATGGTGGACTGACCAGTCTGAAGCCACACTTATATGGATCTATTGCTATCAGGTTGTTGACGAACGGCTTCAGAAGTTTACATAATACGGTAGAAATTATGTTTAAATTCGATGTTCAGGAGACTGATGCCTCTGTAGTAGGCGCAATTCAGAGGGTCTCCTTTCTTGAGCATTGGGCAGCAGTGATTCCACCCATTGGGCTAGCTGTCTTCTTACCATATTTTGCAGATGAGTTGGTGCATGCTTCTTACCAAGTGAATCGCCTGCTGCTTTAAATAATTTGGCAACGATACCGTCAGCTCCAGCAGCAAATTCGATTCGATATATAGCTATCTTCACTTCGTCGAGATCGGGTAGTCGGAATTGTTGTTGCCAAGGTTGAGTGGTTCTATTTCCCTAATAGCGGAATTCGTTTCGTCATCGCTGTTATATAATTCGGAGAAGTGGTCTTCCCACATTCTCCAGCCAGCATAGACTGCGGTTCTACTACTACACTGCTTTATGTTACCATTATCATGCAAAAACTCACCCATATCCGTTTCTACTTCAACACCTCTTGTGACTGCATCTACTCCAAATAAAAAATATACAATAATTAGGTAGGTAATAGCTTGGTAGACAAAAATCAAATCAAATATTTTTCCCACGTGTAACCCGCACCTTATTCAAATTTAAAAAAAAAACTTGTATATAGGTATACTCACACTTAGATATTTATCATAATATTGTGATGAAAATATTTATTCCAGAACAACAAGACACCAAAAGGTCTAAGTTTTTTGCAAACAAAAAACAAAAATATATATTAAAGAACAAAAACATCCTCTTTTTTAGATTCTGTAGATTTACCAATACCAAACCTACCTTTTGGCGTTATTTTTTCCTGTTTTTTAAAAGAGTATATAAGCAACGGAAATATTGTCCTTTTCCATTTCCATATATGTATACATTCTACATTCGAAACAAGCAGAGGATCCGGAATTAAACAACAAAATGTCGTCTAGCTTAAGGCGATTTCTAATAAAACGTATGCAGATGATAATACAACAACCTATACGAGTATATTGTAGATCTAACCATTCTAAAAAACCCACAAGGTAGGTTAGGTATAGGTTGATATAGAGATTACTTACGGTCTAAAGTTCCATCTTTTTTGTCGCCAATGTATTTTCAATAAAACATACCTAACCTATATCTATGTACATATGTATATCGAGAACTAAAGTATGAACCTCAAACCAAACCACATGTCCGAGAAGTTTTTCTTTCGAAATATCTCTTTTCCTGACCCACCCTAACTCACTATTTCTTCGATGTATGTACATTTTCAACTTCCTATCTTAATGCGGAGTGTGTGTGTGTGTGTGGTTATCCAATATTTACCTTTGACATCGAACTTAGGAAATCGAGTTTGTTTACAATTTTCCCTCTCTTCTATCTACGAAGGGAGAGTACATAGTTAGTTTGGTCCTCTGTCCTTTATAGAAGACTTGGGACCCTGGACTCAAACCCCACAACACCACCGAAATTCCTGTTCCTAATGCAAAACATTTCTTTTGTGTTTTGTGGTTTACTACGAGTATAGTTGTCCTGGCGGCAAACAGGACGATATCTGCTTGTTCCAGATACAATGTACCTACCATTTACCTATATGTTTCAGATACAGAGAGATAGATAATTCCAAGCTACCACCAATGGCAATTTCCGAAATCCTCTATACGAGTATTCCTGTTTCGGGGGATTCTTTGAAAATTCTCACACAAAACATGTACATATTTTTACAATTTCGGTGGTTATTTTGTGTCGTCTTTTTGTTCTCCTATCTCCTATCTCCCACTCTCTCTTTCGTCCTTTTCTTATCACAAAATATGTGTGCCCTTCGGTTGGAAACTTATGCAAATTGCGTTTTTTCCAGAAACTAGGTATATTTGTATGTCCTTTGCAATTCTCTTCCCGCATCGCATCAACCATGTCCTCTTTGTCTTACTTGGAAGAAGGAAGATCTAGCTCGTGAGCGTGACCTAAAACTGGGCTATTTTCTTCTTAATCCACCACACACAAAACAACAAAAACAAAATCGTCCTTGTGATTGGTGTTGCTCGTTCCCTGTTCAAACATTTGACTCGTTCGTGCTTCATTCATAGAACCACAATCTTTGCATTTTGAAGAACAAAAATAGCTGTTGACTGTTCTTCAGGCTTACTTTCTATATTTTCTTCCTTATTTTTTCAAAAACAGCATTCCTGGGTATTTCTAAGAGTGTCTAGTATATTGTTGGGATAGAAGGAATTATTGAGATCACATGCACCAGCACCTTTATTTGGGTTTTGGGGGTTTTGGATGTCTTTTTTTATTTGTTATTCATCCTGTTTGTTTTTCTATAAAGGTGGTTGATGTTGTAGACACATGTGAGGCACATACATACACCTTCCTATTTTGGGTGTAACTCTAAAACCAAAGTGTCTTCCGATATATATTTACGTACACCTATGACAAACAAGGTTAGAATCAGGATCCTTTGCAATGCAAATTTTGAGAGTTGCGAGCTTATATGTAGAAGAAGACTTTGTTTTTATTTGGTTCATGTGTTCACATGGTAGAGTCTTCAAAATGTTTGCAGTTTTATTGGAAAATTCAAGAGTTTTTTGTATTCTATTTTTTGTTTTTGGGAGGGGGAGTTGTTTATTTTATTATGCAATGTGAGTGGAATATTTCAACAGGTATTAATAGCTGGGACTGGGATACAAAAACTGGGTTTTTGTTGAATAACGAAGTATCATCGAAAGTGCTTGCAATTTTTTAAGAGTTATGGATTGCTGTTTTGTTTAGGATTTTTAAGAGTTTAACGAAGTATAGGAAAGAAGGTAGATATTCCAAGAAACACAATTTATTATCGACTTATAGGTTAAATGTGTAAAACGTGTCATACAATGTTGTGTTTTATAAAAATACTTTGGAATAGAACTTAGTTGTGGTGTGGAAATATGAAACTTGAAAAAAGAAGAAAGCTTCTGTTCATATTGTTCATACCTTTTTTTAACCTACAATGTAACTTGATTGACCAGAAGTCTTCTTGGAGAGGTGCAACTCATCTTTTTGGCCTTGGTTTTTGCTTCTAAATGAGATTCTAGTAGATGTCCTCTATTAACAGAAAAATGATATGTCACCCTAGTCCTGACGAGTTTATCTTGGTCAATCTTCGAGCATAACTTTAAAATTTTCCTGTTTCCCATTCTGTCCTATAACTCTCTATCTATGTCGTCCGTTCACTTTTTCCGAAAGATTTTCTGACATGAGTTGAAATCGATCATACAATATTTAAAAAAAAAAGTCAGAAGTGATCATATAAAAGGACGAAAAGAAGTTGGTCCTGTTTAATTGAGTAATATGAAACAACTTAGAGTCTTGTAACGGACATTTTAAGGGAATGTGTTTGATATCTTTTATTCACAACAATATTTTGTGTGAGATAAATAATTTGAAGTCAATATCTTTCTTTGTTCTCCTAATACTTGAGTCGAAAATCATATCTTATCAGTTTTTTGTTGTTTTTGAAGGTTTTCGTGTTTTGTTTAAGAAAGTTGTCAGTTAATTTTTTCTAAAAAAATAACTAAAATTTACCAACAATATTTTGAGTATGATAAAATAGTTTGATTTCAACGAGAGTTGTTAACGAGAGTTTAAGTCGAAAATCAATTTTGATGAAAAAAGTCGAAAACGATAATTTCTATAAAATTAATGGCTGAATCACAAACACGCTTCAGCTTCGGCTTCGCCTGACGTTTACGAGTTCAGCCATAGGAATTCAATTCATGCTATCACAATAGGCGTGTACCATCAACTGAGCGCTCCGAGCGCTCAACTATTTTTTAAGTGAGACAAAAAATCTCAGCTGAGCACTGAGATTTTTTGCGGAGATCTCTGAGACAAAAAATTCATGGATTCATTTCTCAATTTGCTAGCTCAAATGCTCACCCAAAACATCTGTTCAGTTGTCATTTGTCTGGTGTGGCGCGTAATTTAAATAATTTTAATTTTAGGAGTTCCATCAAAATCTTTTCATGCTCCTCATTTCTTTTTTTATTTCTTATTTTATCTGATGAACTACTTAAAATTTGACGCAAAACTTGTTCTTGTTTGTTATCCATTTTAATAGTTTTTTTTCCAAAAGTAACAAAGAATTATCAATAGAAAAAAATAATGGCTGAATCACATACACGCTTCGGCTTCGGCTTCGCCTGACGTTTACGAGTTCAGCCATAGGAGTTCAATGCATGCTATCACAATGGAGCTTCGACCTCACGTTTCGTTTGGCAATCGTAAGGAAAAGAACGTATTGTAACGTAATGTGACTCTAAACGGAAGCTCTAGTTCAATTTTCTGAACATTTGCTTCGTCTGACAGCTCAAGAGCTGTAAAAAAATGTCAACAAACAAAATATTTGCTCTTTGGAGGGATAAAATAATAGAAATGTCATTCAAAGCAACCTCGAAGCATGCCCAACGTAACGCAGACGAAGCCGAAGCTGAAGCGTGTATGTGATTCAGCCATAATAAATTCACATCAAAAACTACAATTGACAACATATGTTTTTGACAGCATATGTTTGTACGGAGATTCTTGTCCCACAAAACGATTCTGCCTCCGTCAATCTGACATTGAGCGCTCACTGAGTTCCCATCCCACTGAGAAGGGATGGGAACCGCTTGATCAGAAGAAAGAAAAAAGCCCATGATCAGCGTGAAGTAGAGGAGATCCAGGGATGTTTTAACAGAAAACAGGTGCGGAGCCTTTATAGAAGAGTCAAAAAGAAAACAACGGTATTCACTAGCCGCCCTGGAGCCTGCAAAGATAAGGAGGGGAATACTGTAGTCGAGACGCAGTCGCTGCTAAAAATCTGGAGAGATCATTTCAACCAGCTGCTAAGTGGCGGTGAAGTTAACGATTCCGCCAGCGAGCAGCCACGTCAAATCCATTTGGTTGACGATCTTGAGTTCCACCCACCCGTTCAGAGTGAGATCAAACTAGCCATCACCAGGCTGAAGTCGAACAAAGCTGCCGGTGATGACGGTCTACAGGCGGAGCTTTTGAAGTACGCTGGAGCAGATCTGGTAAAGAGCATGCACCAGCTAGTTACTAAAATTTGGTCGAAAGAAAGCATGCCCGACGAGTGTAACTTAAGCACCCGATCCATAAAAAAGGTGACCGCCTTCTCTGCGCCAAATACAGAGTCATTAGCCTTTTAAACATCGCATACAAGATCCTGTCAAGCGTATTATGTGAACGCCTGAAGCCATTTACTGACGAACTAATTGGCCCTTACCAGTGTGGCTTCAGGCTTAGAAAATCTACAATCGACCAAATTTTCACTCTACGCCAAATCCTGGAAAAGACACGGAACATAACATAAACACACCATCTTTTTATCGATTTTAAAGCAGCTTATGACAGTGTAGACAGGAACGAACTATACCGTGCCATGTTGAGTTTTGGTTTCCCTACCAAACTGATACGACTTATCAGGATGACGTTGGAAAATGCTCGTTGCTGCGTCAAAATTGGAAGAGAATCGACCGAAACCTTCGAAACCACCAGAGGACTTCGACAAGGCGATGCGCTGTCATGTAGCTGCTTCAATATTATTCTTGAAAGAGTGGTGCGCAACACCAACGCCAATACAAGTGGCACCATCTTTCAAAATCCACACAATATCTTGGATATGCAGATGACATCGACATTATGGGAAGAACCAAACGAGCAGTGACGGGTGCCTTCTCTTATATGGAGTCTGGGTTTTGACATTAACGAGCACAAAACGAAGTATTTACTGTCGTCAAAAAGAATCGATTCACACCGTAGACTTGATCAAAACGTGACAATTGACAGGTACAACTTCGAGGTGGTAAACGAATTTCTTTATCTGGACACTGCTGTTAATTCTGCAAATGACATAAGCGCGGAGATCAAACGTAGAATTACCCTTGCTAATCGATGTTTCTTTGGCCTAAGCAAGCAGTTGAGGAATAAGGCCCTATCGCGAAGTACCAAAGAGACACTGTACAAAACCTTAATCATCCCAGTCTTGCTGAATGGTGCAGGAGCATGGACCCTCTTCCAGGCGGATGAAAGATCTCTTGGTATCTTCGAGAGGAAGGTTCTGCGTACGATCTATGGTCCGGTTTGTGTCGACAGGCAAAATAACATCTGGAGGAGAAGATATAATGATGAGCTATATGAGCTGAACAGCGACTTGCCACTGCGTGCTCAACGCTTAAGATGGCCAGGGCATGTCCAGCGAATTAACATCGAAGCTCCAGCCCGTAAGGTATTTAACGCCAAGCCTGAGGGAACAAGAAGCAGAGGCAGGCCTCACCTCCGGTGAAGTGATCAAGTTGAGGCCGACGCATGTCAACTGGGTATTCGAAACTGGAGGCAGCAGGCTAGAGATCGAGTTAGCTGGCGAAAATTATTATTTGAGGCCCAAGAGCACAATGCGCTGCAGTGCCAACTTAAGTAAAGTAAAGTAAAGTAAGATGTTTAATGTGAACCACACCTAAACGTCAAGCTTTTTTCTGCATTTCATTTGATATTTAGTTTAATTTCGGACTAATTCAATTTAAATCATAGAAAGATATACAATCAAGCAACGCGTTACAGTTATTCAGGCTCATTATGAAAATTAGCGTTCCAATCAAAATGCATATTATGCACAATCGGAAAAATCGTGCAAAAATGTTAGCAAACCGGGTATGAAGGAGATGTGCTCTTACTGCAGAAAATATTACTGCTGTTCACGATAGTGTGGCTGAAGAGCCGTTCTTCACCTCAACTCTTTGTCATGCCCAACAATTAAACCTCTCACACTCGTCATTGATGACATTATGCATAAAGACTTGCATTTACACGCTTACAAGATGCAATTCACTCAAGAACTAAAGCCTCTTGACCATTTCAAGCGTCGTCAATGGTCAGAATTGTGGAAAGTTGCAAATCAGTGATGATGCTAATTTTCACCATAGTGAATTCGTCAATAAGCAGAATTGCCGCATTTGGGCGAATGACAATCCAAGAGCGACTGTCGAAAAACCAATGCATCCACAAAGAGTGACTGTTTGGTGGGGTCTTTGGGCTGGCGGCATCATTTGGCCGTATTTTTTCCAAAATGAGGCCGGTCAGGCAGTTACTATCAATGGCGTTCGCTATCGTGAGATAATAACGAACTTTTTCTAGCCCGAATTGGAAGATTTGGAAGATGTGGACGATAAGTTATTTCAACAGGACGGTGCCACTTGCCTTGCCACACAGCTAACGAAACAATGGCTATTTTGCACGAACAATTCAATGACCCTCTTATCTCACGTGGTGCGGATGTCAAGTGGCCGCCAAAATCATGTGATTTGACACCTTAGGACTTCTTTCTTTGAGATTATTTGAAAGAAAAGCTGTACGTGCGTCGATAAGCCAGCAACAATTCAAGAGCTCAAGAATAAGATAATTCAGCACAATAACGGCATTGAACCTCAATTATGCCTCAGCGTCATCTATAATTTGGACCATCGGATGTAGGTTTGACGCCGAGGTCCCTTCAATCATTTCGTCTGTATTCCATCAGCATGTAAGCCGTAACTATTTTCAAAAACAACAGTGGGAAAATATTGACTTAGAATCTCTAAAATAAGGCTGGGGTCTAATTTTTCTGCAACCATAGCCTGAAAAGTATCCTTTCTTACAATAAAAACAAATTTTTTTAATACCTTGCTGCATTATTGAGATTCTAAATAATGCCCTCAGCATTATTGTATTTGGTAAAAGACATGTTTCCGATTAGAAGACTAGTTAAGCTTGCATGCTATAGAGAAAAAGCTCTTCCATTTCAATTCTTTAAATCTAGGTTATCTGAAATGAAATGGATATCACTTTTGGACAGCTGCATAACTAACCATTTCGGCCGAAAATAGTAAAACTGGTCGAAAAATTTGAATCCTTAGGATATAATATTGACGTGAAGAATCAACGGTGTCGCTCAAGAACAACTGAGAATATTGCTGCCATAACAAAACGCATTGTGTTTGCGAAAACCTAGGTTTGTCGATCAATATTCTTGGAATAAGGAATTGAGAACTTAAGTCGATCGGTCTTTGTATCTTCACTGATTTTTCTTAAAAGGCATACTTAAGTTTTCATTGAAAAATTTTATTTTCAGTAATGAGCAGAGTGGTCGTAAATCAGGCTCGGAAAATACAAGAATGATTGTTGAAAAGCCTCACCATACTTAAAGTATCAATGTTTAATATTGGGTAGGGTTTTTGGGTCTGGCAGAGTGACGACGCGACGTTTTCACAAAAAAGTACCACACACGCAACAAAACAAGCATATTTGCAATTTGCTATTTTTGTGTTATTACTCGAAAAAGGTAATCACATTTTGCCGCCCTAGATCTTATTATTGAAAACCTTTAGACTTTTTTCTGTGCACCCAAGCAAAAAGTAAGGCATATGCCAATGGTTCCCAATCGATAAAAGTCGTGAAATTATCTACAATTGGATAATAAAGATGCAAATGTGCGACTTTGCCAAATTTTATGAAATATTGTGATGGAATTTATACGAAAACCCTTAATTTGAATGTTTAAAAAAAATTTTAAACGTAAAAATGTTAAACGTAAAAATGTCAAAGTTCGCTTCTACTTTAATCGTGATTCTTTTGTTTGTGCATTAGGGGCTTAAGAAAAAATGAGATGAAAAATTATAGACATCCTTAGAAAATAATTCCATCGATAAAAGATCTTCTAGAAACATCATTCTTGAATAAATTCCAAAGGGTCTCTAGACCGTATTGAGCCTTATAATTTTAGGAGATGCAAATTGTATTCACTATAGTAACGTACTTTGACGTACCTATAATGCATTTGAATTATTTTAAATCAACCACCAAAGACACAACACAAAATTGGCAGACATTCAATTCCCTTAATTTTGTGACGAGTGTAGTATATTTCTTTTTAAGTAACGAACTCCTCATTTAAAATCAGTCAACTGCTTTAAATTTATAACATTGTTTTCGTCCTTAATTCTCTGTATGTCTGTGGCTATGAACGATATGTGTATACAATTATTTAAGCCGCAATATCCTGGAAATAAACACAATACCTTTACCACTATACCTACATACATTAAATGCAAAAATCCTGTCATATTACCGTATGAAACAATAGTTAGTGAAAAGTATCATTTTATCCTCAGGCAAAACCTGATAACCTCTTCCCTTACCCATATCCTATCACTTCTTGCCAATATAACAATGGATGGATTTATGCACATATATGTAACTAACAACAACCAAACACATATGACGACGCAAAATAAAAAAAGGGTTAAACCGGAAACAACCCCCTTCAATTAACAATAAAATCTCTTCTACCAACCAGTCCCGCATAAAATCATCAAGTCTATAGACAGAGCATTAAGCAGCAGCAGTAAGGTTCAACAAAAACATGATGATTTATCACAGAAGATTATTGTCAAGGACATTAACCATTGAAAATTGGTTCCCATATCATCATCGGATTCCGTTCGAATGTCGTAGGCCATATGGATGAGGGGAGAATCTGGCAATATATGTACATATAACACCACAACAACAATAAAACTCAAATAGACCAACAACGCAATAGAATAGTTTTATATTGGGAATGGGATTGGGATTGGGATTGGCATGGAAATAGAAATCAGCTGCCGACACAAAAAACCAGGTTCATATAAAGAATAAAACTACTCTTACTCGTCTCAATGGAACATAAGCCATCATTCTGGACAAAATGTGTTTGCCAGATGTTCCCGTATTTTTTGTTCAGTGCCGTTTGTCGTTTATCCCCTTTGTCATTCATATTAGTCATGTCGGTATTTGGTCGTATAGGAACAACAAGCAGGAAAGGCAAGAAAGAAACTCAATGAACCCATGTGGAAAATAAAGGACGAACGACGACGACGACGACAACGAAGTGCGCCTATAATATTGAATTACACGCAGGCGGTACTGCATGTATTGAAATAGAAAGACATTAAGAAGGTTCATCTTCATCCCTAACAAAAGGCTGAACAAAGACGCAGAAACACAGAAACGAGGCCAACAAACACACAAAATCAGGATCTCAAGTGGCTGTGGCATGAACTTAGAAGTTAGAACCAAACCCAACGAAACCAAACCCAACCAAAGCGAAGCGAAGCGAAGGAAAAATTTACAAAATTTGTTCGTTATTATTATTGTATATTACTCAAGAAACATATTTTACATTTATTTTAATGTATTGTTAACATACAAAATAAGGATAAAATTAAACATTTTAAATAGAAAAAATATAATGTAATAATTCCGTTTAGGAACTTTGGTCTTTTTATCTTTTAACTTTAACTTAACTTTGGAAAGGGTGATGGCACACACAATCAAACAATAGATATTACAATTGGCATTATTTGGAATTACCATTGAGGGTTTGTGACTGAACGAGCAGCATTAGAATTCGATTCATTAAATTATCAGCATCCGTATCGTCCATGCTATTCAATTTGGCCGATATGAAGCCACAGAATTTCGAATTCAAAACCTCTCGAACGGTTGGTTGTATTTTGGGTTGATGATGATTATTATTGTGATGAGTGGGGGATTGGTCGTAGGGATTGATGTCGTCATCGGAGGAGGAATTGTGACGTTTCCTTTTTCCCGACGATGGGGATGGTGGCGAATTGTCTATGATTAATGGATAAGGAAAGTCAGCATCGATGGCTTCGAGTTCTTCGACATCATTTCCTCCACCATTTGTACCTTGTAGACCATTACTGTTTATAATAGACACTGGAGTATTGTGATGAAGATTCTGCTTGGTTGTAGCACGACTACGATGCACCTGGTTGCTATCGTCGGATGTCATGTCATCTATGTCATCGTAGTTTCCATTTAGGGTGCTCGAAATGTGATTGTCTGGATTTGTATCGAGATCGGCTGGTTCGGTTTTAACATAAAACCCATAGTCATCGGATATTGATGAACGATTGAGACTTTTGTTGCTGTGATTGCTGGCGCTGTTTTTAGTGAGACCCAAGCTGAGATCTGGTATGACAGATGTACTCCTAGAAATAGAGAAGAGAATAAAAAAGGTAAATTATGAGCGGATGTTTTTTTATTTGTATATACTCGTATAAGTGTTTTAGTCGCAACAAAATGAGCATTTACTTCTTAAAAAGGTGAAATTAAATTTTTTGTCTGAATGAATGAATGAATGCAAATTTAAGTGGAAAGTTTTTGATGCAAAATGATTCAAATGGAATAATAAACAGTCTGTCTATTCTTGTATTCCAAAAAATTGTACCTTTAAGAATTATTTTGTATTACAGTACAATACCGATATTAGAAAGTGAAAATCAAGACAAATATTTTATCAGCGTTTTATTTGCTGTACAACTTTGAAAACCTCGGAGATTCTGACTGCATAAATGATATTTATATGCATAAGATACTGTTCAGGAAAAAAAGTTCTAAAAAAAAATTGTCAAACATGGATAAAAGAAAGAGAATGGGCAGGTTCAGCCGACATAAGGGACTTGAAACTAAGGCAAGTTTCTTGCATCTGATTGGCCAGCTGCCAAAAAATTGCTTTCCAATTAAGGCAACTTTATTGGAAAGTTGACTGGAAAGTAAAGCAAGAAAAATCTCCCTTACTATCAAGTCAAGTCAACTTACATATGTCAAAATGACAATTGATCATGTTTTTTAATTCAACTAAAAGCTGAACTTTATTACTAAATGATTTATTTATTTTCTGCACAATTTCATTTAATGCTTTCTGTAAAAAGGTTCCTTGTAAATTTGGAAAAGAAATAAGTAGTATTTCTCTAAAATACAAAATACAAATCATGATAAACTTGTAGCTTGCCTGAGGAGTGTTTTGTAGAAAATAATGATTTTGGTAATTTTTGTACTATGAACTTGAAGTAGAAGTTTGTGAAGTAAAGTTCTGAATTTTAATTTCATGACACTTGAAAAACTATCTAGTTGCCTTGGTCAAAATTTACGTTCAAAGAATGAAGTTGACTGCAAATGAAGTCCCTTATGTTGTCTGAACCTGCCCAATGGTACCTATTTCCAAAAACATGACCGATTAATTGGCAAATGTGTTTAATGACACTTTTCTCATTTCGTACTTTTAAATTTTACGAAACTAACTTCATTTGCAGTCAACTGCATTCTTTGAAGGTAAATTTTTCATGGCAACTAGTTAGCGTGTCAAGTGTCATAAATTTCAAACTCCGAATTTTACTTTACTGACCTCTACCTTCAGCTGATCTTGCGAAAACTACCAAAAACATTATTGTCTACAAAACACTTTTTTTAGGCAAGCTACAAGTCAATCATGATTTGTATTTCGTGTTGTTAAAAAAATAAAACTTATTTCTTTTTCAAATTGACAACGAACCCTTTTACAAAAAATATTAAATGGGGTTTTGCAGAAAATAAATAAATCATAGAGTAATAAAGTTCAGCTCTAAGTTGAATGAAAAAAACATGATCAATTGTCATTTTGACATAAGTTGTCTTGACTTGATTTTAAGGAGGAGATTTCCTGACTATCTTTCCAGTCAACTTTCCAATAAAGTTACCTTAATTGGAAGATAATTTTTTTACAGCTGGCCAATCAGTTACTAGAAACTTGCCTAACTTTCAAGTTCCTTATGTCACCTGAACCTGCCCATTGTACTTATTAGTTTAACTTCGTGTACATTTTACAATTCTAAGCTAAACATTTTTTTAATATTGTATTACTATTGATGCTAAGACGGGTAAATCTGCGGAAAAACCGGATCTGAAGACTTGATCTTAAATCAAAAATAAATCAATTTACTTTGGCCCATGGAATGCAAAAACGGGGGAAATTTGTTTTTTGACAGATCCATTTTACCCATGGAAAACCCCATTAGTAAAGAAAAATCTCAGTCAAGTCTACTTGTGTCAAAAGAGTAAGGAATCGTATTTTGTTAATAACAATGGAGTTGGTACTTTTGTTAGTAAAATACAATCAAGTTAAGTTCTAAGTTTTAAATTAATAAGAAAAATTCAAGCCTATCACAAATTCCATCGCATCGAAAACTTTTACGAATTCCGTAAAAACGTATCACGAAATCCGTTCGTAATGCAAATACCTACGAACGTAGGTATTTGGCAACAGTTTTTTCGGGACTCGTAAAAGTTTCCGATTGCTATGGAATGCGTGATAGAAGGCTGATTCTAGCTAACTTGGTCATATTTTGCGTTAAAGTCCCTTATGTTTCTTAATCTACCCAAAGTGTAATTTAGGTAATAAGGGGCATAAACAAGTTATTTAAAATATCTTTTAAAATGCAAAAGGTAATAAAATTTAAACAATTCCACCCTTATTCTTAGGATGATTCTTTTTGTTTACAACCGGTGTACCTTTTCTTAAAAAGGTAATTAAGGTAAGTACTAACACCAGGTAAAAACTAGTGTCTTATTATGTTAAGTGATATTATTTTAAGGTGTTGTTTTTATCGAATGTGGTTTTTGATGAATCACGTTTTATACCACTTGAAGATAATGTTATTATGTATTGCTTTTGTTTTGAACTACCTACATATACTATGTATAATTAATAGGGCAATGAACTTATGAAAGACATTTGTGTATATATTCCAACAATGTTATCAGATAGGTATCTTTTATATGAATGCATTTTTTTCAATTTGGCACCCATAATATAAAGGACTTCCTTTAAGTGGATTAATTTCGGAAAACTATGACTTTTCCATTTGTAAACATGCCTTTATCTGACCTTCATCAAAGTATAATTTCTATATTCACTAAGTTGTTATTAATTTTAGGTTCCCATGTACTTACTTCCTCTCACGTATTACTTCACGAAGAAAATCCATAGCTGCAAACAGTCCCCATTTCGATTGGAATCCCTCGCCCATTGTCTTAACCAATGCTAACTCCCTGCGATAGGATTCTCGCAATGATTTGAAAGCCCTCGCTACTCTTCGACCAGGAACACCAAATTCATTACCAATCATTTGCCAAGCATGAGTCTTCTCCTCTTCGGCTCCTTTGAAATTTGGCAAACGGGAATCCCATAATATGCGATTGTCATTGACCATTTTGATGAGTTTCAACTTATCGTGAACATTTCGACGAACTACTGAAACCAAACAGAAACAATTGTTTTAATTTATTTTCTTAATTTTAAAGTATTTTTAAGCCAGAATAATAAATTATTTTTGTTTTTAATTTATTTGACTTACTTTTATTAACACTTGTCGTCATGGCTTAAATTAAAACAGACTTGACAGCAAATAGAACAATGAAACAAAACAAAAATCACAAAAACTTATAGACAAAACTTAAACAGAAAGCCAACAGTAAACTTTAATTTAATTAATTTCTTCAATTAATGAAGGTACATATGCATGTATGTAGGTACGAGTGTAGTAAATCTTTTTATTTTAATTTATTGTTGACGGCTCTCTTCTTCTAAGCCAAATATTATAATATTAAATAGGTATCGAGTTCACTTAAGTTCGAGTGAATGTACTGAGACTGAGAGTACTGCTTTGCTTAGCAAGCTACCCTGCCCTGCCAAAGAAACGATTCGAATTAAACTAAACTACCACCCGGGATCGTATATGAATCAAACCAACTGATCATTTACTACCCTATGTACACAATGCACATCAAATACCAACAAAATACAGGGGAAGCCACAAGTAACACAACACTTAATGAGAAAGTACATATACATATGTGTGTACCTATTTAGAATACCTCTACATATATATACCATAGTATTGTATTGACAACAAGAAAGGATATTGAAAGGACATGACGAGGTTTATTTATTGATGTGCGAAAAAATAATTTAAAAGGGTGATTAACAGGGTGATTTGCAAATAGCGAATTTAAGTTTTATAGTTCACTAACAGGGTGTTAAAGTATGGTTTTATGTATTTTCCAAGAAGTTTTTATTACAATTCTACCTTAAAATAAATATTTTTGAGTAAGGATTAAAACACTATCAGATTAAATACTTTTGTTGGAAAATGTCTTGTTTTAGAAAAACATGAACGTAAAATACAGCCTTAAATCTATTCAAATATGACAACATTCAATTAATAATAAAGCAAACAATGTTGTTCTGCAAACTGTCACTTGTTTATTCGCAATCCATAACGTCGCGGATACAAAATTTACTTAAATTTTACTTCGAAATAAGTATAGTAATAATTGTCATGTTATTAAAATAGAAAAAACACTGACGTTCATTCCAAATTTTATTGACATGATTCAACTTTAAAAAAACATAAAAAGTGTGGTCATTTGCGACCAAACCTATTCACTATTATTTTCCTTGCTGACATTGTCATTTTGTTTCTTTTAAATATTTGTTAATTTTTGGCTAAACTAAAAATAAGTAATCAATTTTCTGCCATTTTTTTTTTAATAATATCTAATATAAATATGGTTCCATAATAAGGCAACTGCCACTTTTGAAGCATTTTTTGACAGTTGACAAGTTAAAACTATGCTATTTCTAAAAACGATGCACCTATTACAATTGTTAAAGTTTGACCTCAGAAGTAGTGACATTCTTAAGTAACAAAACGCATTTTTGTAAGAAATGTATAAACATCATATTGTTTCTTTAAAAGATGATCGCAATTGGCCAACAAGATCTTTTCATTGTACTTCCTTAGACTAATTTCTTTGGGATTCGCAAATGTGCAAATTTTAGACGGAAAAAGACATGAAAAGAATGTGGTGCTAAAATTGTAATCGTGGCGGCCATTTGGCTAATATTTTTGTCATTGTTGATAGTATACATTTTCTTTGCAATGACTTAAACATCGTTTTTATTTTCAATTCAATTTCAGTGTTCATTCAGCCTTGCTAGATACATATACCAGATTTAAGTACCTCTGTGTAACACTTAAATATACAAATGTCCCACTAAATTGTAAGTTATCTACTGTCTGTAAATAATCCTTCAAACTTTATAACTCTACACCCAAGTATAAGCTTAGTGGCCGTTTATAGCTTTCAGATAAATCCATTAGTAAATTTTTGTTTTACATTTTTGTACATGGTAGAGCCTTATTTCAAATAAAAAAATATTATTGTAATAAGATGAATTCAAATGTCAAGTATTTTATTTTTTCAAAAAAGAAACAATCTATTTGAAGCTCAATTGACTTCGTAAATACATTTTAAGAGTTTAAATGATGAAATTTAATTCTTACTGAACAGATGACTCCAAATTTTCAACAAAATTCTATTTCGATTTGCTGATGGTATTCCAATTTGGTAGTGTTCCAATGGAATAAGCAACAATTTACTAATGAAATCAGCAGAAGCTTCTTTTTATATAATACCTCTGCTCTAACTTTATTTTAATGCCGTAAATTTACTGATTGCTATAAACGATCATTAGTAAAACATTTCGAATTCCTGCTGTTTCAATTTTAACTGATGGATTTTACTGATAGCTATAACCAGCCCTTATGATAATTCTATGTCAGCAAATAAATTTCATTCATAGTTGAGTATATACAAACTTTATAACACCCTGTAAATATTAAACAAAAAGGTCTCAATAAATGTAAATGTAAAAAGTGTATATACTATGTTTTAGATATCTACTAAGCCAATTATTGTTCTGTCGAAAAATCTTTCTCTGGGTTTCAGAACATAATGCCTTAATCTTAAAAAAATACTTTTGGGCTTATAATCAAAAAATGCTCACTAGACTAAAAAAATGTTCTAACAACTTGACAGCTGTCATTCAAATTGTCAAAATTACCATATGGATTTAGATAAAACATTAAATTTTTTTTAAATCGAGTACATTAGTTATGTCTTCTTCAAACTGCAAAAATTATTGTTCCCAAAGTGTTTCATTACTTTATCTCAAGACTGTATTAATTTCAATTTAAGCCTCTTCCTGTGATTTTAAATAAGTATTGTTCGTATTTTTGGCCTGTTTTTCATCATGTTTTGCAGTCCTCTTCCCTTTTTTATTTTTTAAAAAGAATTAGGTTAGCTTGGTAGGTACATAAATAAATGTACATAAGATTGGCTCAGTAAAGTGGTCTTATCTCCCTTCTTTTGAGATAAAGACGGGTGATCATTTTGTCATCCAACTTCCAGTTCCATTCCAACAACATTCAAGCTGAAAAACAAAAAAACAATTTGAATCTCATCTTAATTCTTTGTGGCTATGACAATGAATATTTTTGACAGTTAATAGAACAATATGTAAATGACAGATGTACCTAAAAATGTCTTTATAAATGATTATTTTGGTCTATTTCTACATGACTGTACATTAATTATTGTTGTTGTTTGACAAATAAATAAAAGGCAGTCTTATCTCTTATATTTTGGCTCAAAACCACACTTTTCAGAATGTAGGCAGAATTGTACATAATTTTTATACCGACCAAAGACCAAGACCGAAACGGAAACTCTCAAACCCAAACCATATGCGCACAGTACACAAAGGCAAAGCGGCCAGAGCCAGTACGAGTACATGAACATGGGGTTATTATCGGGAAAATATAACGGCAAAACAGAACTGAACTATTTTAAAACGACATATTTGTTGTTGTTCTTATTTGGTGGTATATGAATTCAGAATTGTGATTGCGAGCAATGAGGAGAGCCGCAGTAGTGAGTCAGAAAGGCGGTAGACAGAAACAGCCAAACGTACCCGACTACATACATTCTGGATGAAGGGGGATGGCGGGACGTTAAATTGACAACATACAACAACGCCATGGATAAAAGCGGCAGTAGCGAAATGAGTACGACGAATATAATCGTGGCTTTAATAAGAAATGTGTACGGCTGCGCTGACGCTGAGCTGAGTGCTGATGATTCTGCTGCCTCTAGACTCTAGCTAGGCTGGCTATCGCTTGAACGCTTGTACCTACTTATTTGTTGTAGACTTGTGGTGGCAGTGGTATCAAGCCACCAAGTATGCAAAAGCAAGCTGGCTTTAATAAAATAATATGAACCGAGATTTTATGTTCGCTCTTCCCCAGGTTTGGATGGCGGGCCGCATTCGTCGTCAGTGGCGTCGTATATTGTTATTTAGCTACGCTTCAGCTTGTTGATGTTTTCAGGGAATCAGGGAAGAGTGTGTTTAATTTTTTGTCAAGAAGATATTGGAGTGGAATATCCGAAGTAATGGAGAAGGGGATGAGGCAGGGTAGAATGTTGGGTAGGGGTAGTGACGGACGGTTAATTGAATAAAGACCAGCAGTGCTTTGCAAAGAGATTACGGCTCAAACAATATTTTTGTATTTCCTCTCAAGGCGGTTATTTGAATTAAGATAAGGAATTTTATGTGTATTAGGTTAGATAGGTAGGTATAAGTGGGTAGGTACTGGTACAGTCTTCCAAACACATGGTTTAGTTTGTTATATATTTTAAATGATGAGCATGTGGGTTTTTTGTTAACAAAGCAATTCTCAATAATAAAATTATCGTTTTTTGAATCAATAAAAATGGTTAATATTGATTTTTATAGTCATAATTTAGTGATAAGAAACTTCTGTATAAAGTTGTAAGTAAGTAGGTAGAGAAGTTTATAATCTGAAAAATCTGGTAACAAAAAAATAAATTATTCATTCGTATATGTAGGTAGGTAGGTACCTATCTAATATTCAGGGCCTAACTATTTCATAAACATTGACAACTGCAACATGTGACAATTTGCAAATTTACAACTTGACAATTGTCAAAATCTCTTCAATAAACAATTTCACTATTTCTTAGAATTGTCATAATTTCGTTTCATAAAGCAACTTTCATGACAATTAATTGTCACGAATTTTCCCCACAATTGTCAAGAATTTTCTGACAAATTTGTACTGACAATTCTTTTAGATATGGAAAAAACTGATAATTTTCCATCCCGTGTGTATGTCGTTTTGTCATGCTTAAAACTTTAACAAAATGTTCATAACAATATTTTGTGTGAGATAAATGCATTTATGTAATTTGACGTAAATATCTTTCTTTGTTCTCCTTATACCTACCTACTTGAGTAGGAAAACAGTTCTTATCAGCTATTTGTTGTTTTTGTGGGTTTTCGAACTTTTTTTTTTTAAATTGTCAGTTGCATTTTTCAAAAAGATTAACTAAACGTTACAAATGACAATATTTTGCATATGATGAAATAGTTTGATTTCAAAATCTATTTCTGTTAACGAGATTTTTAGTCGAAAACCAATTTTTACCAATTTAAGTACCATTTCTTCAAAGTTTTCATTTCTGTTATTGGTAAACAAATGCTGATTGTATTTTTCTAAGAAATTTTTTAACAGAATGAAATCATTTTGAAGTCAATATCTTTATTTATTCACGAGATATCGAGAATCGAATATTAATTTTTGCCAATTTTGACTTTTGTATTCTTATAAAAAATTTACTGAATGTTGAAAACTATATTTTCTATAACATGAAATTATTTTGACACCAATATATTCAATTTTTGGAAAGATATATGAGTCGACAGACATCTATCTAAAAATCTTTTATTTAGATTCTAGGGACTTTGAAATGTCAAGAAATGTCAACATTTTTAATTCGACAAATCGGATCGATTACAATAACTTCCTATGGGAAGTTAAAAATACGATTTCAGTATTAAATTGACAATTTCGACAGGAAACTCAGTTACGGCCAAGTGTTGACAGTGATTTTAAGAATAAAATATCTTTGGTTTTTTAAAAGCAACTTTAGTACACTTAAATTGCCAATGTTAAAAGTGCATATCACTTTTTTTAACACTATTTTGACATTTTAAAATTAAAAGAGTGCCATCATTCTGTTGATTATAACATTACAAAATTGTTCTATAAATAATGAAAACTCAAACAAAATGCAAAGTTTTTGTTGCATATTTTATCATTTTTCGATCATAGCACATTTTAAGATTATACAATGAAATTCTCATGACAAATGTGTCATTATATTTTTCTGACAAATTTGTAACTTGTCAATATTTTATGAAATACAGATTTGCAAGACAAGTGTGACAAACTTATAGAATTGCCACCTATCAATTCTTATGAAATAGGGCACGAATTAAGTTCTTCGAAAACATAAGGAATGTTGGGGCACCCAAATCTATAACATACGAATTTTGAAATTTAATTAAAGCAAGAAATATAAACTTTTACAAAATAATGGCTGAGAGATATCGGACAATAAATTACACATTTTACAGTGACGAAGCCCACTTCTACATAAATGGACTCGTCAACGCCAACAAACACGCAATCAACATTTAAAACGCCAACTTTGATACATTATCCAAGATCGCTTAGTGCGTCATATCGACGAAATAAATCGATAAATATGGAGAAGGAAAATAATGGGCTCATGATCACAATTTATTTGTTCACCCAATTTACGAGCACATCCATCTTCCTCGTCACACAAGGGTTTAACAAAGATGCAAAAATTACTTTTCTGCGTGGACACTTCCCAGAGATTTATAACAGCTGATCAGCCACTTTGAGAACCTCCGGTTTCCGACGAATTTTCCAGACTTAGCCCAATTGATGGAGCTAAACGGCCGCTATAGAGCTTTGCAAGAATAACTATGGAACGCTTTCAACAGTGTGTGCGACTAAATGGAAAATATTTGGATGATACCCTTTTCATCCAAAACTTCTTTAACCCTGGGGCCTCCGTGTATGAAGTTTTGAGTAATTAAAATTAAACAAAAAGTATTCCTACTTGGACAAAACTGTGAAAACGCTGAATTTTGGTGAATAACTCCATTTATGCGTCCTAAACATTACCTAAGAAGCCCAGAAGGCAGGTACACAAAGGATAGATTTATGGAAAAACTCTGAAACACAAATCTTGAAAAAAAAATATTTTATTTGTATTTTAATAACTGATCTGTGAAAAACCTGCATAAAGAATAATTATCTATATCTATAAATGATACAAAGTATCGTTTCATTCTAATAAACTACTGAATCACGGAAAAAGCAGGAGTGGAAAGATCTATTCATACTTATATGACCATTAGAAAGGTTTAAAAGGAGGTATCGGAACAAAATAGTGTATATTGTTTTAATTACTGCAAAGACAAGGAATTATAGAGTGCAATAAAGCATTCCACATTCGTATAGTACAGCTAAAGAACGAATCTCTTTACATAAGACTAAGGCCGTAATTTGACTAAACTGTAAACTAATCAGTACTTTTAAGGGCGCGAATTAGGTTGAATTGCCTAAGGTGACCAAATTGTATTGGTTTTGTCAATTTTTCAGCACATGGCTCATATGAAAATCTAAATACTTAATTTTAAAACACTGCTTTAAAATAATTAAATTAATGTTTTTATGTATGATACTAAAAAATGAAACTCTTTACAACATTTATTATTTATAATGTACGAATGTTTGATATGGAATTACAAAATATTCATGTTTTCACATTTTTTTAATCGTGTTTTGGGTTAAATGAAAACTATTAGTGATTCATGCAATATTTTAAAATTTGAATTTGTCCCTTAATTTGCTAAAAATTGGGAGCTTAACCTCCCACTTTCTGTTACAAGTTCAACAATTCATCGTAGAATACAAAATTCATTCAAATTTAATAAAGTGCACGACTGGGTCGCACGAACTTGCTCCTGTATGCAAAGAGTCTGTTTAAAAAAGTATCTATATAATATTTAAAAATATACCTGTAAAATAAGTTTGTCTTCAAAGATATATATGCCATTTGGTTTGTCGAAAAAACCTCCATTTTTCAATTTTTTGGGAGGGGGTTACATTTAATAGTTAAAATAATTAAAAAAAAACTAATTTAAGATTCAAAATTTTACCTGAAAAATAAGTTTGTCTTCAAAAATTTAAATGCCATTTTATAAATCAAAAAACCCTTGATTTTTCAAATTTTTTTTTTGAAAATCGTTAGAGCGGTTTTTTTTAAATTAATTTTGTATAATATATAAAATTTTTCAATTTTGTTCTAAAAATATTTTTGGTATGCAGTTGTTTAGTGAGTGTAAGTATACGCTCTATATTTCAATTTCCTAAAAAAATGTTCACCCGTTTTTGAGATATAGAATTTTGAAAAAAAAAATTTCAATATTTTTTTAAAAATCCAAACAATACAAAATTGCACTTTTGATAATCAAATATTGTTAAGGCAATATAAGAGCTCGTTCAGAAAAAAAAAATTATTGAAATCGGTTCAAAAGTTGCTGAGAAAATGAAAAAACAAAAAACGGTTCTATGAGCGGTACCTTTCCTACGCAATACAAAAATATGTTTTTCTTATTAAAAGAAGCCAAGTTAAAAAATAAAATTTTAGAGAAAATTTAAAAAAAATCTATGGGTTTGTTTTTGAGAAAATTCGAATTTTAGTTTTTTGACCAAAAAAATTCTATGGGGGCCACTGTTAGTTTTGATCTTAAAAAAAAATGAAAAAAATGCCTAACGCAAATCTGCTCAAAACCTTAACTTCCAAGTTTGAACTCAATCGACCCAATGGTTTAGGCTGTAGGAGCGTGGACAGACAGATAAAATTGACCGGACGGAATCGCGGGACCCACTTTTTACGACTTCTCTACCATCGTAATATCATGTTTGATTAAAATCTCGAGTTCGAAATTTTGCACGAATGCAAAACTTGCCATATAGTTCCTATATGTCGCAAGTAAAAAAGGCATAAGAACTGTAGGTCCCTTCCATCCCTGAAATGACTCGCACATAGGATAGCTGAACGTTGTAAGTCACTATGCCCCGGTTCTCCCCCGGCTTAAATAGCATATTGGGTAATATTTTTTTTAAAGGATCTTTAAATTTAGCATTTACTAATCATTTGACAATTACCTAAAAAGGTAATCGGCTTGGCCCTTGTGAGGTATATGTTTGAAACAAAAATAGTGACCCAAACGCATAGTTGTCATTAGAAAGACTGATACGGCATAATGTACATCGAAAAAGCGATGTAATTGGCTTTCAAAAATTAAAATTAATAAGTAAGCAAACACTTGCAAATAAATTATTAAGGGGCCGGTTATAGCTATCAGTAAAATCGATCAGTAAAATTTTTGTTTTTAGTTTTTGAACATGTTACAGATTTATTTCTAGCAAAAGATTGATGCAATAAGATGAATCCTATATTCAAGTTTTTTTTTCAAAAAGAAACAATGCATTTAAAGTTTTAATTAATTTATAAATCCATTTTAATTTTTTTAATGATGAAATTTCATTTTACTGAACAGCTGACTGCCAAAAGCCAAACAAAATTCCATTTCGTTTTACTGTTGGTGTTCCAATTTTGTACTATTCCGATCACATCATTAAAAATTTTACTGATGAAAGCAACAATAAAACAATTGTCTGAGGAGCGAAGCCTCAAAGTGAAATTTAATTTAATGACGAAAATTTACTGATTGCTATAAACGCTCATCAGTAAAACATTTCACATTCCTCCTGTTTCAAATTTTACTGATGGATTTTACTGATAGCTATAACCGGCCCCTAAGAGTCTGAAATAATTGCAGTCAAATGTTTTGATTAAAACTTTTCCCAGCTTAAAAAGTGAATGCATACAATCTTTTTAATCAAAGACTTGTAATTATTACATTCACAAACGATTGCATTCTTTCAACCCACCATGTGACAATTTATCAGAGGAGGTTATTTTATGAACGAACTATTTAAAAGCGTGTTCATTTAAAGCTTTTTTTTATCAAAATTGTTTTAGTTTAATACAATTGAAAAAAAATTAATTTAAAGACAATTTTAACTTCCTTAGTAAGTTGTTGTAAACGTTCCGATTTGTCAAATTAAAATTTTTGACATCGACGTTTCAAGGTCCCTAGAATATAAATAAAAGGTGTGTTTATATAGATGTCTTTGTGTACCTTTTTGGGATACCCTATTTCGTCGACCACGTCTAAAAAAATCAGGGAAGATCTCGATTTGAAATACATTATGTTTTACAGATAATAACATCAAAGATGTAGATTTAGTAGGCAGTTTTTTACTAAAATTTTGTTCATTCTAAGGATCTCTTGAACAAATAACGCTAGTGACTTCAATGAAATTTTATTTTCTACATTGTGAAGTGATACTTAATTTGTGTTAATTCGAAAAAATAAATATTCGTCACCTCGAATTTTCTGGGAACAAAAAATGATATTGCCTCTTAAATGTATGTTTCGAAGAATAATGTTTTTTCATCTGATAATTTTTTTTAGAAAGATCGAAGTGTGGTGTAGTTTTTCTACAAGAAATAAAAGTCTTAAAAACACTACTAAAAATTGGCAAACATTAATTTTCGACACCATTATCTCGGCAACAATTTGGTTTATTTCGATCAAACTAATTTTATCTAATAAAAAATATTGTTAGTAAGTAAAGTTTTTAGAAAAATTCAATGGTTAGTTTTTTTTCAAACAAAATAAGAATCTACATAAAATAAGTTAAAACTGATGATCGATTCGAATATCTGGGGAATAAATGAAGTTATATTGACTTCAAAATTATTCCATTCGATGCAAAAACTTGTTGTTGACTAAAAATAATGTTCTTAGAAAAATAAAAACTTTAAAAAAATTCTGCTAAAATTGAAAAAATGTCGGTATGGACTAAAAATTTCGGAAACAAATCAATCTTATTTTATCATATGCAAAATATTGTTGCTAACTTTTTTTTTATTTGAAAAATTCAATAGACAACTTTATTTTACAAAACACGAAAACCTATAAAAACAACAAAAATTTTATAAGAAATGGTTTTCGACTCCAGTATTATGGGAACAAAGAAAGATATTGACTTAAACTTTTTTTATCACACAAAATATTGTTATTAATATTTTATAAAAGATTAAGAAAAATCGAAAGACTTGCACGAAGGGGAAGTTATAAGTGCGGGTCGCATTCCAGCACTTAAACAACTTGTAAGTTATTAGCAGACCTAGAATTTAAATGTATGTAACTTTTTTCGGCTTTTCTATTTAGATAGAATTCCTGATGAGAGGTTTGCAAACCTGATACCTATGAACAAGATTGAAATAACTGTTTTCTAAAGATTAAAAGATCAGTACGTTTTATAAACGAGATATGAAAGTAAGTAGGAACTTAGTTAATAACATCGCAAATTCTTTTCAAAATAAGACCGGCTATATTAAAGAGCTTGTAGGTATCTTGTATCTTATCTAGACTTCCTACAATATCATCATCATACGCATCTGCTCTGAAATTAATAAGCCTTGACTGTTTCAACCAAAACCTGAATCTTTTTCTTATGTACCTATGTACTTGCCAACCAAGATTTACTTACATAGGTATGTATGTAATATACACAGTCTATACTGTCATGTCCTACCCTTATAATCCCTCATGGTTCTTAAGTATTGTAAAAAAAAAAAACAATCTTTTAAGCCTTATCGCTGCGCCCATTGTCACTAAAAAAATATGAGTATCATCATCATCAACAACTAAATAACACACAACAAATATTGAATTCAGTATACCAGCTAAAATATATATAAGGGGGAAACGCCCCTCAAGCTATAAACGAATTCAATTGAAAGTTGTTAGCAAAGGAAATTGGCGCAGAGCATCATCAGACAGATTCAAAACTCAGATCTCAGAGTACAATACGAGATCGAGACATGGTTTTCAGCGGGTCCGCTCTGCTTCTACAATTGTACGTATGTATGTATCTCGTTCGTAACGCTGGCGCTGGCGTATCTAGAATATTACTTGACTAACTACGAGAGAAGGTACTTATATTTAGTAGAGAATTTCCATAATATTTTATATATACAATGCAATGTTCTTTATGGCCACTCAATTTGACCTGGCATTCACTCATAAATATATAAAATGAAACCCTCATTTAACTCAAATGTTGTTGTTTTTGTACACGAGCAATATAAACTTGTCTTTTGAAAGAAACAAAATTATACAGCCGTATGGCAGAAATATAGGTATTATGGTCTGTCGGTCGATACGGTATATACGGCATACGGCCATATCTCACCACCATCCCCGGTATTTCCCTTACCCCTCATTATTTTTTTATTTATAATTTTTTGTTTTTAAACCACGTTGAGTCAGAGTTGTTGGCATAAGTGAGTGCCAGTGCAGGAAGACGATCGCACAATTGATCGCCAAGCTAACGTCGGAGTCGACCCCGCCGTCGCCGTTCGTCGTCGTTCTCGTTGTTTGTACAGAAATTTCAGTCAGAACCGCGAACCATATCAAAACTGCTGTTCGACTTGAGTTTTTTAAATGCGTGCGTTCGTTGCCAGCTCACAATATCGCCACGCCACGCCACCATTGCCACAACTGTCGACCACTCGCTAGCTCTCTTAAATGTCTTGCCAGTGATTAGGGTGGGAATGGGAATAAAATTCCATATGCCACGGCTATTTGCGATCTATAAGTTTTGTCGTCGTCGTCGTCCGTCGTCAATGAATCATGGACTCTATTGATTCCGGGGGATCAAGGGAGTTTTGTTCGTCGTCGTCAAGGGTCGAGACGGGGTCTTACAGCAAATCGAATTGATTATTTATGCAACAAAAATATCAGCTACCTATAGCTACTGTGCTCATATTGCATGTGCAGCTGTAGCTATTGCTATACCTATCTATACAAACCTAGAATGAAATTAATTGACCAGGCTAACGAAAATGAACAAATTTCCATACGTATATTTTACTAGAATCTAGAAGAATGAGCGTGGATAATAAAGAAGTTTAAGACTTTTGGTATTGGGCTAGGGCACGAAGTACTAGGTAATGAGAAAAAGGGTGATAGTCGGAGAGGTAGTTGACACCTACCTACATTTATGTAGCCTTTGACACATGCGTTCTTTTGAATATTTATGGACACGGCTGACACAATTTCTATACCTACATACCTACAATATGGTCTTAATCCATTTTATAAAGGTTTTAGCTATACATAGGTAGGCCTCAGTAAGTTGTTTTTCTACCTAAAAATGACTATTCAAATGAAATGAATTCTCAATTATACCTAAATATTTTGGGCAAATTTGAATTTTATATTTTTAACCTTAAAGACGTATGGTTAAAAGTGCTTGCAGCTGGATATAAATACGTTTTTCTTCTTGTGAACTCGGTTTTTGTTATTTTATGCATGGTCTTAACAGCCTTGATAAATGTCATGTATGAACATTATCGATTTCATATATCCAGGTAGGTAGTTAAATCTTTTATAACTGTCACCCAGAGGTATGTATGTATATGTAAAGACAAGACAAGAAAAAGATGTTATATTGCCCTACTCATGATCGAATTATAGAAGGCCGAAAATATTAAGTGGATAGATCATAGGTATTGCATCTTAAGCCACTAACAATCTTACTATTTACTATATACCTAACCATAATTCAATCCTGGAATATTTTACTTATTTGTTTGCTGTTTAAAATTTCTTTATTTTATTTTTTTTTTGAAAATTTCACCATTAATAACAAAAATGTTGAAAACTTTTTTTGTTGGATTCTGACCAAATTTATTAAACACTTTCATTGTTCGGATAACTTCTAAAAAAAGAGGGGCTTGGATGTGACCAACACTAATAATTTCTTATTGATGTCCTTTACAATAATAATTTTTTTGCATTAAGGCAAATTGTAATTTAGGAAACTTTAAAAAGTGTTCAGGTAATCAATACTTCAAGCCTAAACTGATTTTCGTCGATATTCGGGACGTTAAAGCATTTAGTTAGTTTTTCATTTTTGGCAAAGGATTTATTTTATTTCGTATACAAAATTTCGTTTAATTTTCTTTAAATTTTAACACAAAAAATTAAGAATAACATTTTTTTGAAGATAATATAAGTCAAAACCTTCATATACCTTGAAATGTTCATAAAATATTTGAGGCGAAAGTAATTTTTAGCCGATTTTTGTTACATTTTTTGTAATTAACCAGCAGTGCCCATAGAAATTTTGTTGTCAAAAATCGAACATTAGATTTTTTTCAAAAACGAACCGATAGATTTTTTTAGATAAAATTTCACTAACATTTCTTTTCTGCACTTGGCTCCTTTTAAAAATACAACACATATTTTTGTATTACTCCAAGAGGGTACCCCTCCCATAGAACCGTTATTTTGTTTTCTCAAGAACATATTTTTTTTTTTGAAATTCGATATCTCAGAAACGGGCCAACATTTTCCAAAAAAATTAAAATAAAAACATTTATTTAAAATCACTTGAAAACTGCATAACAAAAATATTTTCAAGACAAAATTGAAAACTTTTATATACAACAAATTCAAATTTAAAAAACCGCTCTAACGATATTCGAAACAAAATTTACTGAATCAAGGTTTTTTGGTTAATTTAATGGCATTTCTATTTTTGAAGACAAACTTATTTCATAGGTACATTTTAAAATTTAAGTAAATAGAGTCTTTGGATACAGAAGCAAGTTTGTGGGACCCAGTCGTGTACTTTTTTTGTAACAAAATCTGTCACTTAAATAACTGTCATTTTCATTACTTTTAAGTTCATATCAATTTGGAGTAATGTCACAATGTGTAAGCTTTTAATTTAAGTCGATGTCGTTATTGGTACTTGAGATATTTGGGGTCAACCAACATTTAAAAAAAATAGCTGTAGGAAAAAATCAGTCAGTAGATTGTTTTAAAATCCTTTCTGAATGTATTCTTTTTTTATCTGTCGAACTAAGTCTATAGGTTAATTATATTCTAGGAACCATGAAACGCTGAGAAATGTCAACTTTTTTAATTTGACAACAGAACGCGTTACAATATTTTTTTTAGGGGAAGTTAATAAAAGTGCATTTAGCAAAAAATATAGCTTACAAAATTGTAGAAATAATAATGATACAAATTGTAAGTAATTTTTCAAGGATTTACGTGCTGAAAATCAAATGTTTGCCTATCGCCAAATCGCATGTTTGCTACTTTTTGCGATAACCTCACAAATTTTATCTTTAAGGTATTGAATGGGTTTTGAAACTTTGGCATAAGCCATTATCCTTCATGCGGCTTTAAAGAGAAAAGTCTAAAGGTGATAAATCACAAGATCAAAGGGACCAATTCTGAGCACCTCTTCGAGAAATAACGCGGTGTTGCTTGTGTGTCAAAAAAGTGCCGTTTTGTTAAAAAATAACGTCACCCACAACCATTCACCGTAACATTTACATCACGAACTTAATTTTTCAATACGTAAGGTCAAATCACATCGCCAGCCCTAAAAACGCACTAAACAGTTTCGGATGGAGAGGCTTTAGAACTTTGTCTTTTAGGTAACAATGCGCCACTTATAACAATGAAGATTATTTTAGAATAGAAATTCGGATCATTTTGAAGCATTTCAAAGGAGTCAATCAGCAAAATAACACATACATACGTGATCGACCGGCTTGGGTTCTTTTCAATTTTCCAACCCTTAATTAATGAAAAAAAAAAAATACAGTGTAATGTCCTTTGAAAAATGAGTCACTCCAAACATCGGCAAGTAGTCAACAAACCTGGGTTTTCGTTGAAACTAAGGACTACAGCAACAGTATTGAAAGTTGTTCTTGAGGGACGAACTCAGTTTCGATTGTTCACATCACCATCTTGCCTCCAACAACACAAACCTTAAAACCAGTTTCACTAAGTTGCGTCACCACTAACCAAAGCGCTTTAATTTTTCGAAATGTTTCACCATTTAATGAGTGATTTTCAACAATTTCAGTACGTTATTGAACCGTTTATCGTTCTGTTTTATTAATGGCATAGTTCTTAGTTGTCAAATTTCGAAAAATGGCAATTTCAAAGTGATAGGTGTCAAAATGGAGCAATATTCAATATGAAATCTCTTATTGGTAAGCCCTTTATTAAAGTTTTGTTTGTATATTATGGACCTCAACGTTTCAAGGTCCCTAGAATCTAAATTAAAAAGATTTTTTGAGAGATGTCTATGCGTTCGTGTCCGTTCGGGAAGCTTTTTTCGTAGGCCATGTCTCAAGAACCAATAGAGATATTGACTTCAAATAAATTTTGTTTTGCAGATAATTGTGCAGAAAGGACTCACAAAAAATTGGATGGATGGTTTTTTCACCATAGCAATTAAAAAAAAAAATTAATTTTGGCTAACCCAAAATATCTTACGAACCAGTAACGCTAGCGATTTAAATTAAATTGGATATAATATATTGTTTTGTGATACCAAACTGATATAATTTTGAAAAATCCATAAATCGAAAAAACTTAACAAAAATAATTGCCACCTCGAATATTTTACGAAAAAAAAAACGATATTATCTCCAAATTAATTGTATGCAACGAAGAATAACGTTTTTGACATCTGGTAAAATTTTGAGAAAAATCGAATTGATAGTTTCTTAACAAAAAATAAAAACGTATAAAAAACATTACTAAAACCTCCTAAAAATTGATTTTCGACTCAAATGTCTTTTCAAACATTAAAAATATTGGCTTCAAAATAATTTCATCTTTCAGAATATATTTTTGTTTTTGACATTCAGTAAAATTTGTAAAAAAATTAGACAGTCAGTTTTTTTTTAAATTAAGATCTACAAAAAATAGTACGCAAAATTCGTAAAAATTGATGTTCGATTCTCGATATCTCGTGAATAAATAAAGGTATTGACTTCAAAATAATTTCATTCTCTGCTGAAATTTATTAGAAAAATCCAGTTAGTAGTTCTTTACATAAAAATTAAAACTTTCAAGAAATGCTACTAAAATTGGCAGAAATTGGTTTTCGACTAAAAATCTCGTTTACAAAAATAAATTTTGAAATCAAACTGTTTTATCATATTCAAAATATTGTTGGTATCTTAGAAAAATTCAACTGACAACTTTTTTAACAAAACACGAAAACCTACAAAAACAACAAAAAAACTGATAAGAAATGATTTACGGCTCAAGTATTAAGAAAAAAATATTGGCTTCAAATTATTTATCTCACACAAAATATTGTTATGAACATTTTGTTAAAGTTTTAAGCAAGACAAATTAATAGAAGGGATGAGAAGTTATCTGTGTGCGTCGCATCCCAGCCTCTTTTTTGTTTTTGCTTTTACATGATATCCGTGATAATTGAGCAGAAATCACCACATCAAAACCTTTGTTAAAAATAAAATGTCTGTTACCAAAAACTCATAGTTTTCACGTAATAAGAAAATAATCAAAAATGTATAACTGTGCTAAATTAGCCATTGAATTAGTCAGCTGTGTAAAAAGTGACCCTTAATCTATTAAATTGGAAACATAATGGCTTCTGTCTATATTGGAGCACCGTCTGTCACTGTCCGGTCTTCTATTTTGATCCATTTTTCCTTGCAAATTCAAAAACAATTTTATTTCGGACTCAAAAATGAGGCACAAAAGTGTGAAACTGTAATCATCTCTCTTATCTCTCATATTAATTTTTATAACCTACAAACGATATAAAAACCTTAGTCCTTTTGTTTTTTAGACTTTTTAGTCAAATAGATTTACTTTATGAATATTACTTTTTTAGTTTTCAAATCAGGTATCTATGTTCCTATTCATATTCTAGACAACGTCGACGACGGCATCCTCTGATTAAAATCTTGAAATATCTTCTAAATCTTCTTTACAAATAAGTGTAATTAATTTAAAATAAAAAGAAAAGAAAAACATAATCCCTTTCAATTCCACACACTTCTATAAGAAATTTTAGCTATTTTTTTTTTTTGTATAAAAGACAATCAAGATAGGTTCACCCAAAACTGCGAGGAAGACTATGAGTTTCGTGGAGGAAATACCGACCTATACAGGACGAACACAACAAAAATCATTTAAATCCCTAAAAATCCTTCAGATAATCCACTCTGTCTGGCAGACTATCTACGGTCGTGTGTTGGAAATTGGTGTTGGTTTTGGCCTGGTTGGTTAGCTGGGCACGTATCCTTCAACAATGTACCTGACCTTTCGCCATTTATATCCTTTCATCTCATATATCTATCCTGGATACAACAATAAGTGTATATACACACCGTATACCGGTACCTATTGCAAATTGCATTAAATAAGTAGCAAGTGTGGGATACTGATACAACATGCGACTGCTGTATTAAACAGCAATTACACACTAAATAAATGTGAACAATTGTGTACATTTTAATTAACCTTTTTTGTTATGGGCCCCCCGAAGCTCGATTGTTTAAGGATTAAGTAATTCACTCTAGATAAACACAAGTCATGGAATGGAGATGGTGTTGGAGTTGGAGTTGGAGTGGTGGGTGGGGGTGCATCAAAGTGTATATCGCCTTCCCTTAAAGATATCAACGGGTGGGCCAAATCGAACGAACGAACGAACAAAAACGCAAGAACTGCATCATCATGTGGCATGCTACACAAAACAAATTTCACATGAATTTTGTATTTGTACATACAGCTTTGGCCAAAATAATAGGAACAGGACTTAAGTATTCGTTTATTATTTTTTAAGCTCTTGTATAAAGTAAATATTTTGTTAATGTTTCTTAATATGGGATTCTTAAAAGTTGATATTGGATTTCAAGAAAAGGCTGGCCAAAAAAAAATGGGAACAATTTTTTTTTATACCTACCTATTGTAGCGAAATCGCGGATTTTGGACTTCTCAATGAAGGGGTGGCTAGATAAACAAAGATTTAAAACACTAGACTCACTTAATGACAGACTTAATTACAATAATTCAAGTGCCAAGACTTGACATCATTGACAGACAATTTTGATAGATATCAGCTGGTACATCCGTGGAGAATTAGGCTATGACACTATACAGTGAGTGTCAAAAATGGCTTCCAGGTTTATAGCTTTTATGGATTTAATTTTGTATTAATTAGTAACTTCCCATAGGAAGTTATTCTAATGGGTCCGATTTGTCGAATTGAAAATTTTTGACATTTCTCGACGTTTCAAGGTCCCTAGAGTCGAAATAAAAGATTTTTAGAAAGATGTCTGTGCGTGCGTGTTTACGTACGTTCGTACGTCCGTACGTCCGTACTTCCGTACGTCCGTATGTCCGTATGTCCGTAAGTTCGCGACGTTTTTTTCGTCGTCCATAGCTCAAGAACCAGAAGAGATATCGACTTCAAATAAATTTTTTTATGCAGATAATAAGTCAGAATGATGCATAAAGGGCTCTCAAAAAAATTGCGTGGGTGGTTTTTTTACCATAGCAGTTTAAAAAAAAGGTAAACATTTTGGTTAAACCTAAATATCTCATGAACCAATGACGCTAGGGACTTGAATTAAATTTTATATTATATATTGTAACGTGATACAAAGCAATTATATTTTTGGAAAATCATCCAATAAACGGTTTTTTTTATAAATCAAAAAAACTGAAAAAAAAAATTTGTCATCTCGAAAATTTTACGACTGAAATATGATTTCATCTCCAAAACAATTTTTCGCAACGAAGAATGATGTTTTTAACATCTGATAAAATTTTGAGAAAAATCCAATTGACAGTTTTTTTTATAAAAAATAAAAACCTAAAAAAAACATTACTCAAAGTTGGTAAAAATTCATTTTCGACTGAAATATCTTTTCAAAACTTTGAGATATTAGCTTTAAACTACTTTTATCTTTCAAAAAACATTGTTGTCAATATTCAGTAAAATTTTGAAAAAAATCGAATTGACAGTTTTTTTACAAAATATTAAAAACCGAAAAAAAAATTAACAAAAGTTGGTAAAAATTGATTTTCGACTCAAATATCTTTTCAAAAATTTGGTATAATGGCTTCTTACTAACTTTTACTTATAAGAAATATTGTTTTCAACATTAGGAAACATTTTGAGAAAAATCGAACTGACAGTTTTTTTTACAAAAAATAAAAACCTAAAAAAAAATTTATAAAACTTGGTAAAAATTGATTTTCGACTCAAATATCTTTTCAAAACTTTGAGATATTGGCTTTAAACTACTAAAAAATAAAATCTACAAAAAATAGTACGCAAATTTGGTAAAAATTGATACATATAGACAAACTTTTAAGCAAGTCAAATCGACAGACGGAATGGGAAGTTATCAGTGTAGGTCGCATCCCAGCCTCTTTTTTATTTTAGAACCATCAAAGTATGATAATGATTATATCAACATTTTTTTCGGCTCAAATGAGCACCAGCTTCGTGCTCATAAAGATGGGCACTTTTAAGAACGTTTTCCATAACACTTTGTAGAACGTTTATGCTTCAGCTGGAAGATAATTGTGACTCCACTTTAACCTAACCTCCAAAAAACCCACAGAAAAAAGTCTGGTGGAGTCAAAAAATCCGGAGAACGTGAGTCCAAATAAATACTGCATTTTTAAAAACTATTCTGTGGCCGATAATTTCAATAAATAGCACCCGGTTTAACGTAGTTAATGTTCGTAGTAGCTCCATCCTGCTGAAACCACATTTACATTTCAGGACTATCCCCAATCTCCCGCCTCAAAAAATGTGTGATCGTAGCCCGATACCTTTCATCATTTATGGTTACAGTGAATTTTTCTGGACTTCTCACAAAACATGCAACAATACGTTTCACTATCGTTTTACTTCGGACAGTGTTAGGTCTTCTAGCTTGACGAAAATCAACTACAACTGCTTTTTGTCGAAATCGTGCCACCAGTCAGTGTAGTGATTTCGACCATTTAAATGATGCTGATAAGTTCTTTGGGTTAAAATTATCGATTGATTACTTTCAAAATAAAATTCAGTTAGCTTGGCCCAACAAGTTGATAATTAATTTTAAGCCTAAGTCTAATATTGCAAATAATTGAAGTTTTAAATTAAATGTTTTTCTTATTTCTTCCACTATTTTATTAATCCCAAGTCTAGTTTCAAAACAAATAACACAACGAACCGCCTTTTAACCCTACATAAGCGAGTATTGTTTAAACTTGAACCCTCTTTAAAAACTTCTCCTTCCTGCAGATTTTTTTTCCTCATCTGTTCTTATATTGTTCCCTCACAGCCTTCCAAAGGTTATCAATTTGCTGCTGATGAGATCGACTCCCTGTTTGAAATCACATACAATTACAAATGTCTTTTGTATCTATTAAATACTTTTTTGGAAAAGAAAGCCTGCCAATTAACAAATTCTCTGACTAAGGTCTTTTTCATGTTAGCTTAGGATCGAAGACTACACGTAGTTCTTTTTTTCGGTAATTCTTTGGCAACCAACAATGTTTTAAACATTGTACAAAAAGAGAAGTGGACCTAAATGAGTTTCTTGAGGGAATCCAGAAGTCACAGATATGGGATGAGATGTGAAGTTTTTAATGCAGAGTTATTGAGTGCGCCTCTTTTTACAACGTATTAAAGTAAAAGCCTCTGCCAAAAAGCTTCTTAATTAAGGCTGTGTGATTTACTTCATCGAAGGCCTTTGAAAAATCAGTATAGATCTCATGTTCCTATTATTTTGACCGTGGCTTTATATACTGTTGCACTTGCTCTTGCACACCAGTGCCACCTACGTGCTTAGCACCAAATGATATTCTGAAGTAATTAGTAATCCACTTGATACATCCAACTCCAAAACGATATATAGAAGGTGATAGAGACGGGGGAGGGATGCCAAGTCGGGTTAGTACCACTTCTATATACTTGTAGATTAGAAAACACGGATCACCATTGCATTAGGAAAGTAATTAAGTTATCTAGATGTTTTTTTGTGTGTGTGTTGTTTTTCAGATCCACCAGAGGGCGCCACTATCGCGTGTGTTAATGGAATCAAAATTTAATTCCTTAGTTTAACATGATGATTGTATAAGTACAAAAATAAACCCTTAGATATAGATAGAAGCACACACTTTAGTGGAAAAAACAAACCCAAAAAGAATATACATATGCGAATTGGAATGAGGATTTACTTCCATTCAAAAAGTGAAGTGTTGTGCTGTGCTGTTTTTGCTGCTGCTTGATTTTAGACGCTAGATGCTTCCTTTTGCTTGTTGGTTCACTTTTCACAGAATAAGGCTAATTGATGTCGTTTCCAATTCCATTTCCACAATATCCCGGTCCCGAATGTATTCAAGTTTGAATCAAAAACCCAGATTGAAGTATTTTGTGATGATGTGGAATATAACTACTAGTTGGAGTTCAGAGTTCAGACATAACCTGAAAGAGAACGAGAGTAAGAGATATAGAGATTGACAGTCACTGTCAGATGAACGTGAATAAGGGTTTATCTTTCATGCCAATTAACCGATTGGTGGGAGATGAAATTTTAAATGAAATTTTGTGGCATATGTGTGTGCTTGCGGTTTTCCGACGAAATGAAAGTCCTTGTTCTGGATATTTTTGGGGGAAATGAGTTTTTGTATTTTAAAACATATACATACGTATGTATGTATATATGTAGATATTCTAGAATAGGACACGTGAGGAAAAACAATCTACGGTGATGGTTTTTGGACTTGTTTTTGAAAGTTAAGTTTTCTAGGTCAAATTGGGGGTAACTACAATAGTTACACCGACATATATTTAAATATGTGTTTATTTAGATGAAACATTAACGCACATAGTCTGCATATGTTACTGTAAATGGCAAGTGACCTGTGGAGCAGGATCGTAATTGAGTTGACACAATTTAAATATATAAATTTTGTAACCATTTTGGTTGAATTTAAGCAAAGCGTATAGTAATTAAAAAACCTGATGATATATTTAACACTTAATTTAAAACTGAGAACAGGAAATGTAGAGATATAACCATAGGATACCGAAATATGCTTCTTAGTTGCGGTTGTGGCAAAACATCATAATTTTATTTTAGTTTTGAGATCTTAAGCATGCATTAAGAACGGTTCAAAGGATCATGCCACGTTCACGAAGCGAACAACATCATATTCTACCGTTCGTTACTATTAGCTTGCAATTTCGAAGGCAATAGCTTTTTACGTATATAACGACACCTCATCATATGTTTACTGGTCGTGAAGGTTATTAAACATTAAACTTTTGCTCTGGATTTTATAACCGACCATAAAATCACATTATGACTTCTGATTTTTGAGATATTTCAAATAAACGGCTACTTGGGGCCGTAGTTCTTTTTTTTAATAAAATATTGTATATTCAATATTTAGTTTAAATATTTTAATTCATAAAATATTTCAAAAATTTTAATAAGTTGGGAGATTTTATGGGTTGGCTACGAAATTCCGCATCAAGAAATCCCGCGTAACGAAATCCCGCCGTTTCGCTTCCTTTTCAAATTATTTCGACACCGCTGTTTTCATATTAAAGGAGACACTCTTCGATGAGAATCATGGATACTTTTTAGAGTGTTTGGAAGACAGCACTGTATTCGTTTTGGTATATCAAATCGTGAGAATCTGTGGAACGAAGGAAAAATATTTGTCGTTCCAAAATTGTACTTAAGCAAAGCAAGAATATTTTTGGAAATTATACTGGACAACCGGGACGGAACACCCTGAGTTCACCCAAGTCAACCGACTTCTAATTTAAGATTGACAAATACAATGTAATAACAATATTTTATAATTTTAAGCCAAAATGTATAAGGTTAGGCCCCCTAAGTGCCAACAAATTCATAATTAACATAGTATCTTAAATAGTTTATAAGTCAAATTGTAAATATTATTGTTCAATAAAAAAAACTTGAAACTTGAAAACTTTTGGAAATTATTTAGACGGAACACCCCGAGTACACCCAAGTCAGCCGACTCCTAATTTAAGATTGACAAATGCAATGTAAACAACAATGTATTATAATTTTAAGCCAAAATGTATAAGGTTAGGCCCCCTAAGTGCCAACAAATTTATAATTTATCATAGTATCTTAAATAGTTTATAAGTCAAATTGTATATATTATTGTATATTGGAAATTATTTAGTAGACAGACATTCGCGATTCTATCAAAGGTGGTTGGTCGGACATGGATGCTCCTGTAACAGGTAAGCAGGAGTGAGTTGTGGGTAAGTATAGAGTTTATGGTAAGTAAAGCATTGCTTGGGATGTTCTCAGCATTCAGGAATAGCAAGATTCCTTGGAGTGTTTTAGAATTCCGTGGGATGGAATTCTCTTTTTGGCTTGGATATCATTTTAAGCGTTTTGTGGCGCTTGGGTTTGTGGTTGAGAACGCTTGAAATGGTCTTTAAGCGTTTAAGAACTTCCGGAGATCAAATTTTCGCTTTTATATAATTTGTAATGAGGGTATGGCTAGGTTTTGAGGTTGAAAACGCTTAAAATTTCGTCTAAGCGTTTAAGAACTTCAGAAATGGAGTGTTAAAATGTTCCTTTTAGGATTAAAAAAAATTGTAAAGAATGAAACTAATTTCAAAAAACTTTTGTTAAAAAAACTTTCAAAAAGTGAAAATCTTTTTTGAAAAAAGCACCTGCGGGTGGCCAGCTTCGCGGAATCTCAGGATTTAAACTCCACTTTTCGGGGTTCACACCCGCTCACGCAACTCCGTTGCTCCGCTTAGGGTATGTAAAGTCGCCAGGTAGGCGCCTATGTCAACAACTTTCTTAAACAAAAGTAATTGACTGTAATCCTATATGATTGCTATCGCAAAATTTCCTACCTCACTCTCAATCATGAGAATCAACACGTACGAAGGAGGCGTATCCAAAGCCAATTGAAAAAACAACCATTCATCCTTTGAAAAGAGTATAAAAGTAGTGCTCATTTCGCATTATTTTCAGTTCTTAGAACTCCGTGAGGTAAACACCTCACTCAGAGATATGGACTTGATGTTCAACCAGCGCTCTATTTGGAGTGGCGACAGCGCTCGGAGTGCTTTTTGGTGTTTTGGTTGATTCGATATGTGAATCTTCCTTTACGCTTAAAAAGCATTTTAAGCGTGTTGAGTTCGCTGCCCATTAATAGGCGTTTTTATTTTTTAAGCGTTTTAGAACGTTCATTATGGGAATCTTCTAAAGCGCTTGAAAATTGAAGCTATGGACATTTACTAGCTTAAAACACTGTTTAAGCGTTTTAAAAGTTCTTTTTAGAGCTACAAAAAATATTCAAAGAGATAAAAATAAGTTTTAGAGCGTTTTTCCAAAAAAAATCGGTTTTAGCTTAAATACGACTCCATACACATACCCTGCAGAAGGCTAACTTAAACGGAATAAGTTTTAAAATCAAATTTGCCCAACAAAAAAGAGACTACTCTATCGAACTAAATTTTCAATAAAAATAATAAGCTATAAGCGAGAAGAAGGAACAAATATTTTTTAGACAAAATAAAATATTTTTTCAGACAAAATATTTTTCACTACTTTTCCAGAAAATATTTTTTCCAAAGTACTTTTTTATGCCGTACTAGAAATCCTGCCAAAAAGGGTGACTAACCAAAAAAAATCGTCTATGCCTTATCAAAAATACCGTATTAATTGAGAAAAACAACATGATTTTGCCGTTGTTTTCAAATAAAAATGTGGACTTTTTATCACTGCTCTCTAGGGAGCTGCCCCACAGTGCGCCGCCCGCCGGTCCCTGTACTTAACGACACAATTGGTCATTTAAACGATATTTAACGTTCGTACTTTCAGGTTACTTTCTTTCCCCAAGCAAAATTTTTTTGTTTCGAAAAAACTGCTTGAGTTACTTTTTCACTTCGAGTATTTTAAGAAAAAGAAATGACATAACCTGCGAAATAAGTTTTTGCATAAGAATAACGTTTTTGACATACTGTAAATGTTTTTTTATAAAACTTCTATTAAAATTGGTTTAAATTGATTTCCAACATAACATAATTTTTTTAAAATGTTTCATTTGTAGTTTTGTAGTAGCCACATCTCAAAAAATTATTTAAAAAAAGAATTTACTACTATAAATTTAAATTTTTAAAAAGTTTTTTGAATTAATTTTCAATAACCACTTTTAACACTAATGGTAAAACATTAAAAACATGTTTATTGATGATAAACTTTGAATACCTTTGAGAATGGTTGTGTTTTATAAATGCCCTTTATAATAAATAAAAAAAAGGAACAATTATACACATGAGAACTCAGATCTAAAATGACGCTTTACTCTATTTTGTTTAAAAAGTTCGTGCTTTAGTTATTTCGATGTTTTTTTTTTCAGTTAAAAGAAGTTTACTCAAGTGAAAAAATACGTTTGTTTAAAATTCGTTTAATCATTTAAGCGGTTTTAGCTATGACGACGTTAAAAAATTTTCCGTCGGGAACAAACTCACCGAGGTAACTTCGTCCTTTACTCATCACAATGGAATTCTATAAATGCAGCAATACAATATCCTATACAATTGTAAATTGTATGTATGTGAGTTTAGTAAACGCTATTCCAATATAAGTAATTGTCTTGATTCCTTTTCAAATTGTTGTCTTTTCTAGGGAATGTTTTTTGTCTCTTATATAAGTAATTGCGCAAAACGCATCCCTCAGAAGCTCCAAGTCACGTTCATGTCTAGCCCGTCGTCGTCGTTCGTCGCTCGTCGTCCTCAGTGGTGGCTCGTTGAAATCGTCATATACCAAGTTATACCGAGAAGACTGACAATATCAATTCCCACAACAAAATATCTTACCATTCAAGCATTTAGAAAATTCCTTCCAATTCGAGAACAACAAACACACAACAATTCCACGCGTTTATTTTGCTATTCAACCGTTTCAAATATAATTCTCCATAGATAGTTTCAGGACTTCAAGACTCTAGCAATATAAGGATATTTATGTATACGAGTAGTATCAACTTAGGCAGACATCACCATAGCTATAGTAAAGTTCAAACTTTAGCTCTTCTATAAACGTATATTTTAGGATAAGGTTTTTTGTTTTTTGTTTTTTGTTTGTTTTTGTTTTTAATTCCTCAACAAAAGTTTTGTGTTATTCGAATTAAATTACTTTTGTGTTCAATCCAAGTCTTTTCAAATGGGTTTTGAAAATTTTTACTTTTGTTGTTCGTTTTTCTATCATCAATTGGATTGGTGGAAGCTTCTCACCAAATCACTGTAGACAGACAAATTTTATCCTATATCGTGTAGGTTTCGAAAAAAAAGAAGAAATTATAGCGCCAAGGAATTATTTCTACGGTCTGCTGACATTTTCCAAAACAAAAAACTCACTGTGATTTTGAAGCATGATAAACATTTAATACGAACAAAAAAAAATAAAATATAAATTCTCAGAACCACCAATTTAAACGAAATCGCATCACCAAAACAAAAAGGAAGGACATTTTAATACAAAATTCAAGTCGCAAGCAGGGAGAACCATTTTGAAAACCATGAAAACACTGGACATTTTCATACGATGGTGGAAGGAGGCATCAGATTGGCTTTGGGAGAGCAATGTGCATGGGATTTCCAATAAACTTTAACATTTAAATGAATATAATTTTCGTTCAAGGTTAAATTTTGGGATTTCTTTAATGGAAACCATATCCACATATTTATCCCTCCGTCTGACACCTATTTCAAAACCTTCGGACCGACACATGTGCCTGGCTGGACCCCTATAGATTTACATGCATTTATATGAAAATATGTGATGCATTCAAACTTATTTTTCTCCCAAACGTTTACTCTTTTTTAATAGTTACTTATGTTAATATATTCTGCATATAATTTTGAACTTACCGTAAAGATAAAATGATTAGTAAGACAAATAGATTTGAGAAAAAAAAGTTTTATGTTTTATTTTTTTTTTTGTATTTTATTTCGAAAAATATTAAATTTTTGAGGAATATAAGATTGATTACTGATGAAAATGCATTTTTATGCATTTTCATCAGTAATGCAACAAAAGCAAATATATTTGATTTTCGAATGTTGTTGACACACTGGATTTTTGCAGACTGAACAAAAAAAACGAGTTTTTCGGCGTTGTTTTTCCTCTTGTAAACAAAGTCTACAATCTCGCCGCCCTTTTATAGTATCAGCCCCGCTGGTATGGGCATCCATAACGTTAATAGCTGGAGGTTTAATTGGCTTACCAAAAAATGCTTCAATTGCCGAACGAGGACTAAACTGCGATATAATATGAACATTGTTCATTCGATTCTCCACGTTTCCAAGAACCAATGATTTGGAAAGTGTAGACAGAAAAGTGCGCCTAGCGTCCTTTTTGTTTAGTCCATCCAGTTCTTTGCAGATGCAATAAGCAGCTAATGCCATGACATCTAACATGTTGCAAAAAAAAGCATATGTCCATCGTCTGGTTGGTCGTTTTGAAGTGAAATGGGTAACCATTTGATCCATGCAATCGACGCCTGCCTTGTTTGAATTATAAAAAAGAATCGCTTCCGGTTTCATCGCTTCGCCTCTACAATCTTTTGAGTAATGAACTGTTGAAAGTAAATTTACAGCCTTGTTCTTTTTTGGCACATAGCTACACACTGATACCAAGTTTTCATGAAACCCAAAAAGAGAAGAAAGTAAAGGACGCGAAGAATTCTTCTTCATTTCTTCTGGTAAAAATCTTTTATTTGATCGAACTGTGCCAACAAATGCAAGCCCAATACCAGCAAGTCGCTTCGTGCCTTCCAAAGTGGTAAAAAAATTGTCAGCTACTAGAGTTCGACCGGTATTACTGTACCGATTTGCAAGTTGTAGCAAAACATTCTGCCCTTGATTTGATTCACGCTCCTCTCCTTCGCCTCTGCCAGTGTAAAGTTTTCCTTCCAAAGGATATTTTGTTTTTGAATCACATGCCCGTAAAATTTTAATTCCATATTTTGCTGGTTTTGACGGTATAAACTGAGTAAATTTAGTCTTACCCCGATAAGGAAAGAGTTGTTCGTCTACAGTTATCGTCTCATGTGGTTCATAGTTTTTTGCGAGGTTCTCGTTCAAGAAATTCCATATATCGCGAATAGGGGCAGCTTTATCTGATCTTTGACGGAACTCACGCGTGCGACCATCATCAAAACGTATATATCGTGATAAGGCAAGGAAACGCTTATAAGACATAGCTGCTCGGAATATAGGTAAGGCATCAGAACGCCACAACACTGATGAATCTTGCATATTATTGTGCGAAACACCACCAGCTAAAAGAATCCCAATAAATGCATCAAGCTCAGTGCTGGTCAAATCGCTCCAAACTCTTGGTTTTGAAGTTGGGTTTTCGTGATTCCACTTGTTTGTCGCATTTTTGGCATATCGATTTGTTTCAGTTATTATGATAAAAGAAATGTTAGGTGTAAAAAATTTTTTGAATACCTCAATAGGAATCGAGTTTTGTTCTTTTGGTCCAGCTCTAAATCTCATTACATTGTGTTGGCGCAAACGAACAGCAGCATCTGGCTCATCTTTCTCCCATTTTGTGCCGTCCTTACCGTAGAAGCAATTATTATTTTGCTGGGCTTCACTTTGCATGTCACCCAATTCTTCTTCCTCTTCATCACTATCCAGCAGTTCATTTGGTTCAATCACCAAATCGTCCTCGATATCGGATGCGTTGTCCTCAGGAACATAATCCAAATCATTTTCAGTGTCTTCGACATGGAATGGATCTCCTTCTTCGTTCCAATCGGCATTTTCATTTAGCATGTCGTTGACCAAAGCCGTTGACAATCGCGAATAAAAATCCGCACCATTGGAACGACTGCGTAATCGCGTGTTATAGAAAAAATGTACTTCATCACCCATTATGATAAAAATGCAATCCAAAAAAAATTAATCACAAGAAATCTACCACAAAATATATATTGTTTTGGCAAAATGTAACTCATACAAAATATGAATACAAATAGATTCACTATCACCTGTCAATCACCAATAAAATAGAAACAATAGACAACGCAAAATTATGCACGTCATCCGTCATCCGCCATCCGCCAAAGAGGAGCTGCACCCAATATGACGAATACACACACAAAATATAGACATGATGTGTTCATGTAAATACAAGCACATTTTGTATGTGCTTGGTAAAAACAAAATGCAGTCTGTAAACTTTTAAAATACATATTCCATTGATTTTTGTACAAAATCAATAGGGGTCTGGCTAGGCCCATGTGTCGGTCCGAAGGTGTACTTTTTTAAAGTCCTTATAAGATCCTTTGTAAGGACTTTTCAAATCCAATATTCTTATAAATCGATAGCCAATACAATTTTAGGAAGCTACCTGAAAGCACAAGTTGCTAGCTAAACTAGAAATGCATTAAATTTACATTTGAAAACGAAAAATGCCTGGCCAGACCCAGGGGTCAGACCGAGGGTTATATAAATACATATATTTGTACATATTATGGCAATTCAATTCAATGGAAGACATTTGAGACAGACAATATATTCTGTTTTTGCCTATTTTTTTAATAAGGAATGAACAGTCCCAGGAATATTGAAAAATGACCTTGATATCGAATCATCTAATGGAAAATACAATTTTCTTCAAAGTTGTTATTATATAGGAGTAGATAACTTTGTATGTATGTACAAAGTTTGAATTATTTGTTTAAGTATTTGGTTCGTAAACTTCATCATGAATTCATGGGAATTGACTTGAAGAGGGAAGTGTTCACAAAGTTCAAAATTGTTACGAATAAAGAAAATAATTTTTGACTGATTCGTCTACCTATCACTTACTTTTTTTTACTTTCAAGTTGAATTGTATCAAATAAAAATCATGCGTCGTCACCATAAGTAATTATTTCGAGAAGTTTTATAAATTGACATTTCTTCCTTCTTTAAAATTAGGCTACCGTTTGACATTTCAAAATTACCAATTTAGACAAATCTCGGCTGATTAAGTTTCTTCATAATCCAGCACAAAAAAGCAAAAGTAAACACCCTCTTTTCTATCCAACAAAAATAAAGTGCACGACTGGGTCGCACGAACTTGTTCCTGTATGCAAAGAGTCTGTTTAAAAAGTATCTATATAATATTTAAAAATATACCTGTAAAATAAGTTTGTCTTCAAAGATATATATGCCATTTGATTTGTCGAAAAAACCTCCATTTTTCAATTTTTTGTGAGGGGGTTACATTTAATACAGTTAAAATAATTTAAAAAACAAACTAATTTTTCAAATTTTTTTTTTGAAAATCGTTAGAGCAGTTTTTTTTTAAATTAATTTTTTATATATAAAATTTTTCAATTTTGTTCTAAAAATATTTTTGGTATGCAGTTATACGCTCTATATTTCAATTTCGTAAAAAAATGTTCACCCGTTTTTGAGATATAGAATTTTGAAAAAAAAAAATTTCAATATTTTTTTAAAAATCCAAACAATAAAAAATTGCACTTTTGATAATCAAATATTGTTAAGGCAATATAAGAGCTCGTTCAAAAAAAAATTATTGAAATCGGTTTAAAAGTTGCTGAGGAAATTAAAAAACAAAAAAACGGTTCTATGAGCGGTACCTTTCCTGAGCAATACAAAAATATGTTTTTCTTATTAAAAGAAGCCAAGTTATAAAATAAAATTTTAGAGAAAATTAAAAAAAAATCTATCGGTTTGTTTTTGAGAAGATTTGAATTTTCGTTTTTTGACCAAAAAAATTGTATGGGCGCCACTGTTAGTTTTGATCTTAAAAAAAAAATGAAAAAAACGCCTAACGTGAATCTGCTCAAAACCTAAACTTCCAAGTTTGAACTCAATCGACCCAATGGTTTAGGCTGTAGGAGCGTGGACAGACAGACAAAATTGACCGGACGGAATCGCGGGACCCACTTTTTTCGACTTCTCTACCATCGTTATATCATGTTTGATTAAAATCTCGAGTTCGAAATTTTGCACGAATGCAAAACTTGCCATATAGCTCCCATATGTCGCAAGTAAAAATAGCATATAAAACATTTAGTTTGTCTTTACCAATTTTAGGAGCATTTTTTGAAAGTTTTTATTTCTAATACAAAAAATACCGATTGGATTTTTCTAAAAACATTATCTTACGCTAAAAATAACAAATTAAGCAAAGAATGAAATAATTTTGAAATCAATCTATGTATGTATTTTCGAAATATTTAAATCCAACTTCAATTTTTAATAATTTTGTGTACATATTATGTTTTGTAGATTCTTATTTTTATGAAAAAAACTGACTGTTTGATATTTATTAAAATTTAACTTAATGTTAAAAACAATATTTTTTTATAAGTTAGAATTAGTTTGAAGACAGTATCTTTGCCAAATCAATTTTAACCAACTTTTAATAGTGTCGATCTCGAGATTTTAATCAAACACGACAATACGATGGTAGAGAAGTCAAAAAAGTGGGTCCCCCAACTCCAACCGTCGTGTCTGTTCCTACAGCCCAAACCATTGTGTCAATTGAGTTCAAAATTGGAAATTAAGGTTTTAAATAGACTTAAGGCGTTTTTTAAAATTTGGTTATGACTAAAAATAAATTTAGTCTCCATACAAATTAAAAATCAAAAATCGGAAATTTGAATTTTCTCAAAAACGAACTTAGATTTTTATTAAATATTCTTTGTTAGTTTGGGTTCTTTCAATTAAGAAAAAATATTTCTATATTGCTTCAGGGTACCCCGATTGAACCGTTATTTTTTTTAAGTTCTCTCGAGATTAAATGAACCAATTTCAATAATGTTTTTTTCTGCAAGAGCTATTATTCTGTTTTAATAATGTTTGAATATAAAAAATGTCAAAATTTACTTTTTGGATTTTTTTAAAGCATTACTTCATCTTTTTTTGCAAAATTCAAAATACTATCTCAAAAATGGGTCGATATTTTGTATCGAAAATTAAATGTAAAACGTATAAAAATAATCTCCAAAAAACTGCATACTAAAAATAGTTTTAAACTAAAATTGAAACATTTTATATATACAAAATTAATTTAAAAAAACCTACTAACTATTTTCAAACAACAAAATTAGTAAATCAAGGGTTTTGGATTTTAAACATTTAAAGACAAATTTATTTTATTGATAAATTTTGAAATATAAGTTCTATTTATAAGCGGAGTATTTGGATGCAGCAGAAATACATGCACTTTATTTTGAATACTAAAATATAGAGAAACATACAAATATGTGTAAACTTAAAGAGGAAAAATGTTGTGTTTTGTTTAGTAACCATCTGAGATTCTGACGTTTGACTTGATTTACTATGCTTACTCTGTACACTCTAATTTCTGCAGTAGAATGATTTCAAATAGGATGTGTTCATTGACTTGCACTAAAGTGAATTTTTAAATATATAATAATGTTTTTAAGTCTAGTTGTGTATTAAATTAAGAAATTAATTTAGAAAAAAAAGACAAGTAACGGAATCTTAACTTTAATAGATGACAGACACATTTTTTTTGAGTATAAGATCCTTAACACTGACAGTTGGATTGACACGCTTTTTTTCGATACAATTTACGGATAATTGTTAAAAAAAAATCAAAGTTGCTGGATTTTTTGTTAAATTAATTTCATTTTTAATGATTATAGCTGTTTTAATATATTGCAAACTTGGCATTCAAAATATTTCTTCTTACTCGTTATCTCAAAAAATAATTTATAGGCCCTCCAAATCTAATGGAAATAAAACTAAAGGTACACAATTTCAAGCAACCTTTTGTTAAGGGTTAAACAATTAACTAGTTAGCAATTTGCTAAATATTTAGCAACTTAGCCCAAAATTTTAAGCCTTTCTTTTCGTTTTGCTAACTAGTGAACTGCTAATTTCCTTTTATTAAAAAAAAACAAACATTCTTGACATTCACAAATCCGCTGGCCCGGATAGTATCCCCGCTATTGTTCTGAAGAGGTGTTCTTCAACGCTGACAAAACCGCTGCGTAAGCTTTTCCATCTGTCCTATTCTACAGGTCTCTTTCCGAATGGATGGAAAACTGCACTTGTCCAGCCTATTCCTAAAAAAGGCGAATCCACCTCACCATCTAACTATCGTCCAATTACACTTACGTCTCTTATTTCCAAGGTCATGGAAACGCTGATCAATTTTCAGCTTAAGAAATATTTTGAAGAACGGAGGCTTCTTAATGACCGGCAGTATGGCTTTCGTTGCAATAGGTGCACTGTTGATCTCATGGTTTATCTCACCGAACAGTGGAACAAATCTTTACATCGTTTTGTGGTAAGATTATTGCACTTGATATTTCAAGGCATTTGATAGAGTTTGGCACCAAGCTCTCTAATCGAAAATGAAATGAGTGCATTGATGATGGTATTGATGAATCTCTTCTTCGTTGGGTTAGAAATTACCTTTTATTATTATTAGTATTGGACGGGTTCAAATCCGATATCCAAATGCTGGAGTGCCCCAGGGCTCCGTTTGGTCTCCAACACTCTTCCTTAATTTTATAAATGATTTTTTTCTGAAACTTCTAACCCTCTTAATTGTTTTGCTGGTGACAGTACCCTTAGCTTTTCATATTCGTTTTTACATTCCCATCCTTGCCCTTCGGATGTGGACTATCAACGGCAGCGTATGATAAGCTCATTACATTTTTTTGACAGCATTGTCCAATGGGGAATCAAAAACCGTGTAGAATTTAATGCTTCGAAAACTCAATGCTGTCTCCTGTCGTTAAAACGTACCCCACCCCCAATGAGTGGTACTTGCATCGAGGAGATTGAACAGCTTTCAGTTCTAGGTATGTGCATCAGAAATCATCTCTTGTGGAGTGATCACATATGTATATGAAGTCGCTAAAAACGCTGCTAAGTGTTTAGTTTTTTATTCCTCTTCTGAAACAATTTTACTGTAATACCAGTTCTTTTAGGACTGCCCATCAGCTTACCCTTGAGCCCAATTTCAGACGGATTCGTTTTTGAGTCGTACTACACGTATGTGGAATGCTTTCCCAGTATCAATATTTCGGACTCATTACAATGTGTAGTCATTCAAAACCAATGTGCATCTGTATCTTCTTTCAAATCCTATCCTCCCTTCCTAATTGCTCGCACTGTGTATAATCATTATATGGGTATTCATATCCCCTTGAGTGCGCGCACAATATAAAAAAAAACATCCAAACATGTTTAAAAATGACAGTTCGTGAAAATTAACGGACCTATTAATTGGAATTCCCAACACAGTGTTAACTGATAATAATTTTTACTGAGCTCTTGCCACAATCGAATTTTTGAGCACACACATTCAAAACCGTGTTTTCTTCAGGACCAATGTTATGCCTACAATCAGTAAAAAAAAAAAACAAGCCTTTAAGGCCAATGGAAAGATGCATATTGGGTTTCATCATAATCATCATGTTCTTACTAAAAATCTATGGAAAAATTTAGTTTTTGTTCATTTTATTGCACTATTAACAAAACGTTTGTATTTGGCCCACACTATTTTTATTATCACTAAGTTTAAAACAATTTAAGCATACTTTTCGAAGTTCTTTAAATAACAAATTGGCTTAAGACAGAAAAAATATCAGTTGCAAGGACACCAAATGGTAACTTATCAGTGTGAGTTGCACCCAAACTTCTCCTTAACATTTCCATCAACTAATTTAACCCATTTCGAAAGAAAAACCCATCTTATTTGTGCTTTAAATATGCTCCACCTTCATTCTTAACTCAAACCAAAGCAAAGCCTTAACCGCACTTGCCCATCACACTTAATTATGTCAGTTTTGGTATCAACAATGAAAAAACTATAAAATAGGTTTTCCCTTAAGGATACGAACGAATAGAGTATCCATCTCTCTGGTTGTGACTTTGAAAACACGCAAATCTGTGGTAAGTCAAAAATTTAAAGGGTGCTTTCTTCTCTCTCTCTCTTCCTTTATCGGTTTTTCTCAAGTATATTTATGGACTTGTATACAAAAGATAGAAGGTACATCAGAAAACCTCAAGACGTTTGACGATGTCATTTTGTGTGTACATACATACATACATAAATATATGTTTGTGCAAACGCAAAGAGGCTCTGATGTGTTATAAGAAAATGACACTGACTTTTCTACACACGGTTGACCATGATTGACCACAATGCACACTTGTTGTCATTCTTGCCACAAAAGGCCAAAACTGGTCATGATATAACGTAGTATATAAGATTATATGTATGTATATGTTGGGAGTAAGAAGGCTGCTATATGGCTTTTCAACTTCGAGGGAATTACAAACATATGTATATCAACTCCTTATCAAACTGGAAGAGAGAGTTGTATAGCTATATAGGGTATAACATCCCTTTTAAGGCGAGCGAAAATGTGGGTTTTGCATCAACAACAAAAGGACGAGAATGGTGTTGCATGAGACAGAAACCACCAACCAACTATACTAACATCGTCATCAGTACAGTGACAGTCTCCTGATAATAATCGAAGGATGCGAATGATAGGATATTAGGTGGGTAGCTATATGGCAATCTATGTATTAGAATGGTTTCAGAGAAGTGCCCTACTACTACATCCTATATAATATGTACTTTGATAATGATTATGGAAGTGAAATTATTGTCATGTTAAGTGATGCAGAATGGCTATGGTTATTATTAAGGACGATTTTGTGATACCCGCACACTCTGATTCAAATTATCTATAAGGACAGAAGTGGTTGGATATGATGACATATTGTAAAAAGGAAAAACCACTGATGAAAATGTTTTGTGGTTTTGTTTTGCTGTAAAATTGAAATAGATACTATAAATAAACAGATATTTATATATCAAGGATTTCAATGTCAAAAAGGTGCTTTATAAAAACAGAGGCTGGGATGCGACCAACACTGATAACTCCCAATTCGTGCTTCGACATTTCTAAAATCTTAACAAAATATTAATAACAACATTTTGTGTAAGATAAAAAAGTTATAATTTTATATATTTCTTGGGTCGAAAACCATTTTCTATCAGTTTTTTGTTGTTTTTGTAGGTTTTAGTGTTTTGAAAAAAAAAAACTGAATTTTTCTTAAAAAATAACTAAAAGCAAACAAAAATTGTTTATATGGAATTAAATAATTTTGAATTCAATATTATCTTCATAATATCCTTGAAAAATTCATAGCATTTTTCTGAGTGAATATGGGTGTCACGTCAAAACTTATGATATAAAATTGAATTAAAGTCAATATCCTTATTGGTTCGTGACATTATTGAATGTCAATCAATTTAAGGTGATATTTTTCCAATTGAAACAAATTGGTCTATACACAGTACGTAGAATCTTCCTCTCGAAGGTACCAAGAGAGCCTTCATCCGCCAGATAGATGGTCCAAGATTCTGCACCATATAGCAAGATCGAGATGATTCGAGATAGGGCCTTATTTTTTAATCGCTTACTTAGTCAAAAGAAACGCACTGATGTCATTTGCAGACTCAGTTGCAGTTACCATGTTAGATGGATATCTGAAACAGTCACGTTCTCACCAAGTCTGCGATGGAAAACAACGCTTTTTGATGACAGCATAAGTATACTTTGTTTTGTCCTCATTGATGACAAGACCCATTTTATTTGCTTCAGCTTTAGACTCAATACTGGAAATGGAAAACACAACCGTAAATCCTCGTTTCTCTTTAAAAATGTAGAAGTCATCTGCATATCGATGATACCATGTGGATTTTGGAAAGCTGATACCATTTGTATGGGCCGTAGAGTTGCTCACCACTCTCTCAACGACAATTTTGAAACAGCTCCTCCTCCTAAGGTGGTTTTGAGGGTATTTTTTGAGTTTCTTTAAATTTTGACGGAGCAGCGAGTATTCTCCAACGTCATTCTTATAAGGCATATCAGCTTGGCAAGAGTACTATGGCACGGTATAGGTCGTCCCTATTGACACTGTCATAGGTTGCTTTTATGAAAATGGTGATGTGTATTGTTGGGTCTACTCCAGGATTTGGCTTAAAGTGAAGATTTGGCCAAAGGTAGATTTTTCAGGCCTGAAACCACACTGGTAAGTGCCAATCAATTCGTAAATGAAGCCAGTAAATGGCTAAAGGCGTTCACATAATGACAGGATCTTGTCTGCTATGGTTAAAAAGCTAATACTTCTGTAGTTTGAGCAGAGAATGCGATCACCTTTTTTATATGGATTGGGCAATTAGTGCTTAAGTTCTACTCGTCGGGCATATTTTCTTTCGACAAAATTTTGGCAACAGGTTTAAGTATGCTCCTAACCTAGTCACCTCCGGCGTACTTTAAAAGTTCCGCCTTTAGCCCATCAACACCTGCAGCTTTGTTAGACTTCCAACTGTTGATGGCTATCTTGATCTCATTTAAGTCGGATGGGCGGAACTCCTGATTATCAATCAGTTGGATTTGTTGAGTAGAAAAGCCGCAAATATTTCCTGCTAAAACATCTCTGGATTTTCTCGAATTCACGCTGTTCATTGTTCTTTATCTTTCTTCTGAGCAAGTGGTATTCATATCTTCTCTTGTAGACGTAGAACTGACGGGAACTCTTTCTCCTCCTTTGCTTCCACAATCTGTAGGCTTTCGTTTTAGATCTGTTTGCCTGAGCACATTCGGAGTCAAATAAGGGATTCCTCGGTGGGGACTGTGAGAATCCTAACAGCACTTCAGCAGCATTCCTGATTGATTGTTGGCAAAGCTGCTTGTGAACTTCTGGAGACAACTCATCAGCGGTTGGTTTTGCTCAAGCTCTAGGACTACTTGGTCAGCAAAGGCTTTGGTAGTTTCTTCCTGCTAGAGTCTTCCAACACCTGAGAGCTTTCAACAAAGTTTCAACCAGAAAGTGATCTGAGTCGTTGTAGGATGATCTCTACGAACGAACGGCAAATATGCTTGAAAAGTGTCTTCCGTCGATAGCAACATGATCGATTTGGTTGCAGTTCTATTATCGGGAGACCATCAGGTGCCCTTATGGATATCCGGTCCTGAAAAACTCAACAACAAATGCTTCTCGGCTTCCAATTCGATAAGCATAAGTCCTTTTTTGCAGGCGTGATGTTATACAGGCAATTTCTTCCGATTTCCTTAACAATTCTGACACAATTCTACCAGCAGAATATTTAAATAGTTTTTGGGGCTTTGGTCATATGTAAGTATTGGGAAGGAGCTCGTAACCCGGTAGAGTCATCATTCTCTTCCGTAGCGCGCTGGGTAAGGCTCGAGTGATGGATTTTGCCTTTATATGTTCACAATCGTGCTTTTATTTTATGACCGGCTGGCTTTTCAGAGCAATACCTCTTCTTTAGCTCCTACTAGTCGAGGGTTCCAATATAAATTAGTTTAATTTTTATTTTTTTTGAAAATCCTTAAAAACTTTTATTTTATTTGCTGCTTTTAAACTCTTTAAATCATTACAGTCTTAAAATCGTATCTTCAAAAGTGATTTTGTCTTTTTTTTGTATTCTTAAATAACTTTACTTATACCTGAAGGGACAATTTGTCAGTTTTTGTTAAGTAAGTTAAACTTCTTAGCAGACACAAAGCCAAGCAAAAAGAAACAATGATCCATGGGACTTAACTCTGCCCAGAAGGTCCAAATTTATATATAGTCCCTATATACTTATTGCAACCAACCAGCATCTTATGCTATAAACAAGGCCATTACTGGAGTTGAAGTATTTCATTTTTGTCTCTCATGGCTGTTTTCCAGTATTCAAAAGAAAAAATTAAGAAATCTTCAAAACTTATAAGTAAGGTACGTTGTATAGGTAAGGCACTCTCGTAGGTATGTAAGCGAGTTAAACTTTTCTATTTATATTATTACCTCAAACTTTCACATGAGCACGAATATTTTGTCGTCTGTCTGATGGTTTAGGTAGACGTCCGTATCCGTCGCCGGTTGTCTGTAGTTTTGTCGTCACATTCATGTTGCTGGCAAATTTCTTGTCAAGTTGTTTAATATTTTATTTACTATTTATTAATAGGGTATATTATTATTTATTTGGTGTTATTGAAAATGAAACTAATAAAAATTTTTAGAATTAAATGTATGCTCAAAAATTCTATAAAGTCGTTATGACGAGAACACTAACGTAACAAATAATAGAGAAAATACAGTAAGACCCGATGAAGAGAAAAACCCCATTATCTGAAACAATTTTAGTATTCCAAAGTATATTTGGACCAATTTCATATAAAACAATGAGAATTAATGAATCTGAAAACTGAAACATAGTGGAGCACTTATTTAAATTTAAATCTATCGATGAGCAGTTTAAGTTATATAAAATTGATTCAATACGTTTATTATTAATTTCGTAATAGGGAGTCCTGCGAAGCATATTCAAGATGAGGACGAACATGACAATTGTACAAAGAAAGAGTAACGTAGGGATCATTGAACTCCTTTGCCCAGCGTTTTATAAATCCAAGCATAGAACTTGCTTTATTGACAATAAATTATTGTGATGTGTTTTAAATTCTAAGTTCGAACAGAAACGAACACCTAAATCTTTAAATGTTGAGACGCGACAGAGTTTTTGCTGAAATATACAATAATCAAATACACTATCGATTCGTTTTTTAGTAAAAGTTATCGTCTGGCATTTTAAAGGGTTGAGTGAAAGGCTATTTTTCCCACACCAGAATGTGAAACTATCAATATCGGCTTATAAAAGAATACGATAATTTATGGACTTTATTATTTAAAAAAAATTTCATGTCGTCAGCAAAAATGAGTACTTCACTTGAGCGTAGACATGACGATATACATCATTAATAGACAGGATGAACAGAAAAGGGCCAAGATGGCTTCCCTGGGGCACACCAGATTGAACAACAAAAGGTTCAGAATGACAATTTCTAAATTTTACCTCATAGAATCTGTTTTCAAGGTATGATTTGATCCAAGCTAAGAAATATGGTGGAAAACCAAAAGCTTTAAGTTTAAATAAAATAATTCCGTGGCTAAGTTGGTCAAAAGCTTTAGAAAAGTCAGTGTATATACAGTCAACTTCATAACTTTGTTCTAAAGCGTTTGAACATATGTTTGAGAATGTAAGGAGATTTGTAACGGTTGATCTTTTTTTCACAAAACCGTGTTGCTGTTCGCAAATGAGATTCTTATAAAAAAATGCTACACTTTCACAAACAACTTGTTCAAACACTTTAGGAATGCAAGAAAGCTTTGCAATGGGCCTATAGTTGCTTATATCCGCCTTGTTTCCTCTCTTGAAAATTGGTGTTAGAAATGACTTCTTCCATATACTGGGAAATTTGCCTGTTTTTATAGAAAGTTTGAATAAGAACGTAAGGGGTTCAACTAAAGTATTACTACACTTTTTTAATACTATATCGGGGGAATACCATCGGGACCGGCTGAACAGTCATCATTCAACGCGGATAAAAGTTCAAGGACCGTACTCTGCAGCACAGGTATGTGACTACAGCTTGTTTGCGAAAAGGAGTGAAGATTATGAAAATATACTTCATCAACTTCTTCAGGACTATTAACAAATGACTCACGGAAATTTGTTGCGAAAGCGTTACAGATATCAACAGTTTTATCTAATGAAAGGTTCTTGTAAGTGAAGTTAACTGGAAAGCCATCTGATTTTTTCTTCAGGTTTACAAGTTTCCAAATTTTTTTTAGGATTCTCTTTCAAAGAGGTGCCCATATCAGTAACAGTAACTAGCATATAAAAAATTAGAAAGCGACTTAAATTGGTTAAAGAGTTCAACATAGAAAGAGAAGTTGGTTGGAGACAGAGTTTTGAGATACATTTTCCATGCCTTATTTCTTTTGTTACGCAGTAAACGCAATTCTTTCGTGTACCAAGGGTGGCTAAAGTTTGTATTTTTTTATTTCTTTAATGGTACATTTTTTTCCAAACAATAATTAAGGATCTTATAAAAAGTTGAAACTGCTTCGTCAATGCTAGAAAATGCTAATGTATCAGCAATTCCAGAAATGGTTAAATCTTCAGACAACAGCTGGAAATTAGATCTTCTGAAATCAAAATAATTTAAGCAATCAAAGGAATTACTGTGTTCAGTAAGGTGATTACTTAAGTCAAAAAAAATTTCCAAAGGGGGTAATATTTATCAATATTAGTAATTCCTGATCTATATTCTAGAACAAGAGTACTAATAGCGTCAGAAGAAAATACTAAATCGAGAATTCGATTTTTTTAGTTTTTAATACAGTTTGTTTGCTGTAAGTCAGTAAGAAGGACTTTATCGAGAAGAGATAGTTCCAATTGTGAAGAAGAAGGGCCTCAACCAACAAGTGTCTCCAGCCAGCTCGGTCGGAATGATGTTGATTTTAGATGCTCGAAAGAGGAGTTGACTACGCAATTGCCTTCAAAGTCCAAAGAACCAGCGATTTGCAAGAGTTATTCTTCGTTTCATTTCAGCGCTGGTGTCGCTGAAATGAAACGGAGCGGTGCCTACGTAGACAAAGTCCTCAACTACCTCAAAGTATCCGAGTAATTGGATGGACCTTTTGAAGATTGTGCTCTATAGAGCTCTTCCCTATAGATGCTGTCATACTCGGCTTTAAAATCGATAAAGAGATGGTGGGTATCGAAGTTCCTGGGTTTTTTCCTAGATCTGCCGTAATGTGAATATTTGGTCAATGGTGGACTTTCCTTGTTTGACTTCAGTTTAGATATAGCTATCTTCAATTCGTCGAGGTCGGGTAGGCGAAATTGTTGATCTGCGTCGCTTAGGTTGAGTGATTCTATCTCCCTAACAGCGGAATTCGGAATTAGCTTTCTAACCGTTCAAAGTAAAAAGAAAAATATGAAAACAGGAGAAAGCAAGGGCTGACAAAAAATTGAGCTCACAATATTTTCATGATGTCGTTTTCTATTGTTAATGGCTTACCTTCCATTTTACAATTACTTTTTTAATATCAAAATACAACCTCTAATTGCAACACCCTATATTAAATTAATTCAAAAGGGCCTATTTTTTAATATATACATAATAAAACAACAATCTGTGATCCTGGTTTCTCTTTCGGTTTATTTCCTCAATAGAAGTTTTCAAGTTGACAGATAGATGGCTTTTGTATTTTGCAAATGGTAAGGTAGTGTGAACTGTAGTTGAAAGAAAAGAGGCATAAAATGTTTCAATAAAATAAACAAATGTAAAGAAAAGAGATAGCTGCATAAAATTTGTATAACTTGGATCTTCATCGTTTTATTTTGGCAGGGTAACCTTTTTGAGTTATTGCCGATAATATTACTCAGCTAACACCCTAGAATAGGGTATAGTTCATTTTCTATGCTTTGCACTAAAGCTTTTCTATTTTATCCAAACTCTTGTGTGAGTTTGTTTTTGCGTTCTTGAAATTCTCTTTTTGAAATAAAACAAAGTTGTCCTTGAAGAAATAACCACACAAACAACGAACAACTTAAACAACTTCTTAAAGAATGAATAGGAAACGTAAAGCAAGCCTGTAGTAACAGCAGGTACCTGTACAATATGTAGGTACACTCTACGTCTGCACACCTTACGCCAAGCATACCTTTTATGTAGACCCACCTTTATTTCGTATGTACCTTTGAAAACAGCAGCATCCGCATCCGCATCCAGTTGCAGCAGGAAGAATGACACTTAATTATACTTTAATGTTGGAAATAGTTATCCTGGGTAAAAGTTTCATACACACGATGATGGTGGCGTTGGGTAGGACTACAACTCCGAACTACGACGACCGACGACGATGACAACATACACGACCGTTAGGATGGGCAGGTATCATTATACATATCTTTTGGATGCATTTTGGGCGTGGGCGTGGTGGGTGTTTTAGTAGGTTTGAGGACACATAACAAAAAGATACGAGATAAACTAAGCGTTTCAATGGGTTGACGGAGAATATGGGTAGGTACTGTACAGTTTAGTTATTGGATCCCACATCATCATTGCACGTGAAAGGGGAGTGGGAAGGATTTGGGGGTCATTCTTCGTATAGGTTAGGTATATCCTGATGGCAAGGAGAATAGACAGGATTCGGTGACGACAGATAGAACAGATGGATGGATAGATTGCATTCTCTGAACTGGGTGCTAGAACTTTATACCGGATTCGGTGTTGAATTGAATTTTCTTTGTGGAAACGTGGATATGATTTTTTTGTTTTTTAGTTTTGTTCCTTTTTCGTTCTGATAGTTCTTTATACTTTCTCTGCTATGTGTCTGACTCTATGTCTGACTAGATTTTTGTTCTTTGTGCTTTTTTCTGTTCATAGTGGTTGAGGGAGTATTATCTTTTGGATCGATTTTGTGTTTGTTCGATTTAAAGTTTGTGTTTTTTCCTTCAGTTTTATTGTTTTTTTCTTTTTTTTCATCAGCACTTTGATGAAGTTTAATTAATTTTTTTGTGTATGCTTTTGACTGTATACGGATCTTTATTGGTTTGGGATTGTGTAAGGGGTAAAGTTTTTGAAAGGTATTAATTTTAATAGTCTTTTTGATGTTTTTCTTCCTGTATGAGATGAAAGTAATATGTATAGTTTTGCAATTAATATATAGAAATCTATAATAATTGAGAAAGCTTTAGAGGTCCTATAGTTTAAGGTTTTTGAGGATACCTTTAATTATACCATACCTACAAAGCTGGAGATGCTTACAAAAGATAAGACTTATTCCATTAATTATAAACGGAGTAGGGGGTTTTGGTTTCCATATTTCTCATTCAGCTTTATAGTAAATCGTTGGAATCACTAATCGCCCTAGAGCTCGGCCCTTCTATAGTTGAGTACGTTAAGTTATCGTAATGAGAACATTTTTTCATGGTGGACTGGTGCAAAAAAGACTTCTTGGTACTTCTGGTAATAAAGACATTTAACTTCTTCATTTTTAATTTAAAAAATATGTTTCTGTTCATTTTTGAAGTAAAATAGCTGCTAAGACCACACATTAAAAGTACCCGTGGGGAAATGGTAAGTGCGTAGGACAGTAAGGCTAGAGATCTTGGGTTCGATCGGTGCCTGTGCCATCTTAAGTTTTTTTTTCACGTGTGCTGCCTCTTGCGAGGAATTGACAAATCCTCCAGGAGTAATTCAGGAAAAGTTCTTTCTCAAATTACCCGGTCGGTTCGGTTTTAATCTGTAGACCCCCTCCATCCCTGACATTATTACTCACACACAAGAATAGTTGAGAGTTGCAAGTCACTAGACCCTAGGCCCTAGTTCTCAACGGACTGTTTTGCCACTTAATTTATTTATTAAATGCTCTCGAAATCCATCTTTGAAGTATTGGCACACTTAGGTGAGCTTAAAGTGAAGTCTGGAGTTTTACTAGATACACGATCAATGAAATTTGATTAAATTCTAAGGTCTGGTACATTTTGTGGTACAACTTTTTCTGTTGCACCAGAATAAATTTCAAACAAAAACCCCTTGTGATCACAGAGAACAAACAGCTTTGTTTCCCATTTATGTGGATTGGGTTGCCACCTATTTTTGTAGCACACTAATGTTTGTCTACAAAAATACGATAAAGCATCGGAACAGATCCGAATCGTTCGTTGAAGTAGTTTATTAGTGGCCGAACTGGCGCATTTGTTCAAAATGTCATTCGTGTCATTGTGGTCCTTATTGCTTTCAGAAAAGCTCTTCCCCAGTAGGAATGAACATTTGGAAAGCAATATATAAACATAAGGATCGTGATTTCTGATGAATTATCGAACTTCTTGTTTGTTGGTAATAAAATGAGTTTCGATTTTTTTTTGTAAGAATTTATCGGAGTAGTGAAAGAAATCAAATGGTGTTTTTAAAGATTAAACTTCATCTGGAAGCTCTTTTACTCCATATGAAAAACGACTTCATATTTTTCTTTCGCCATATGATATGTTTTGAATTCCTGAGAATAATTTTTCATTGTATTCGGAATACCAATGAATTGGCTAGTGCTAGGACAACCAAGGCCACCTTCCTCTACCTTGCAGCAATTCATGCCATTCAATTCGCGTTTACGTTTTGACCTAAATAAACTACTACCGAAATCATCTCGAGATTTTGATTCCGAAGCAGGAGCAGAAGCAGCGGACGTAGAAGGAAATGCAGCTAGTGCTGAACTCGGCTCTTGATGACTTATGTCTCAAGGGGTAATGTCCAGACTCTAATTTAACCCATTTATCAATATGTGACTTTATATTGATCAAAAAATGATCAATCAGGAGTTCATCAGGATCGTCAAGATTCTCTTGATAGTCGAAGTCATCTTCATAGCCAATGTCTTCAGAGCTTGAAATTGCATACATCAATTCAAACATTTGTCATTTTCGACAAGTCCCACTGAATCAGTTATGTGGAATAACTATCAACAGCTTAAATTCGCCTCTAGGCGGGTAAAACTCTGATAGTTTTAATACAATATCTTCACTGCACAAACATTTTTCCACTTATCGATACAAAATTAATGAAAATCGTGTTTCCAAAAAAATATTTATTTTAGTGCTCCTGAAGGTATTTCACACTTTCAACGCACTTAGCTTTCAAATGGAACGGACTGCAGCTATGCAAAGAACAACAAAACATAGAACAGTTATTAAGCAATATAAGCAAAAACGTACGAAACACCACGTCATCCTAAATTCCAACGCTCGTCCACAATAACATTCCCTATGTTAGCTCGATTGATAAAGCCAATTTGCTTGCAGCACAGTTTGCTGTTAATTCGACACTACCAGAGAGTGTCTTGAGTCCTCCTGTTCTTAAGAGCGTAAACGATTTTATGGGACAAATCTTCTTTCGCACTCGTGCAGTTGCAAGAGTACTGAAAGACTTTGACATACACAAACCCTCTGGCCCGGATAGTATTACCAATATTGTTCTGAAGAGGTGTTCTTCAACGCTGGCAAAACCAATGCGTAAGCTTTTCCATCTTTCCTACTCTACAGGTCTCTTTCCGAGCGGCTGGAAAACAGCATTTGTACAGCCTGTTCCTAAAAAAGGTGAATTCTCCTACACCCCTTAATATAGCACTCACGTTCCTTCTTTTCAAGGTCATGCAAACGCTGATTAATTATCAGCTTAAGAAATATGTCAAAGAACGGAAGCTTCTTAATGACCGGCAGTATGGCTTTCGTAGCAATAAGTCCATTGGTTATCTCATAGTTTATATCACCGAACAGTGGAACAAATCTTTACATCGTTTTGGAGACAGTAAGATTATTGCACTTGATATTTCAAAAACATTTGATAGAGTTTGGCACCAAGCTCTCTTATCTAAAATGCCTGCATTTAGTATTGATGAATTTTTTCTTCGTTGGACTAAAATTTACTTTTCTAACCGTTCAATACAAGTTATATTGGATTGGATGATTGCAAGTCTGAAATTCATAAAATAAATTCTGGTGTTCCCCAGGGTTCCGTTTTGCCTCCGACTCTCTTCCTCATATTCATAAACGATCTCTTGTCTCTTGTCTGCCACTTCTAATCCATTAAACTGTTTCGCTGACGATAGTACCCTCAGCTTTTCATATTCGTTTCTAGATTCACATCCTTGTCCTTCGGATGTGGAACTTCAACGGCAGCGCATGATAAGCTCATTAAATTCTGATCTTGACAGCATTGTACAATGGGGAATTAAGAACCGTGTAGAATTTAATTCTCCAAAAACTCAATGCTGTCTCCTGTCGTTGAAGCGTACTTGCATCCAGGAAACTAATTAACTAACTATAACCGAAACGATTACGTCACTCGAACACCGCCGGCCGCCGCAATGTTTCATGCTTTTTGTTGTTCTACCGATATTTGTATAAATAGTATTCTGTCGAATTAGCCAGTTGCATTCCCCCCTCACACAATTCAGCCGTAATACTCGTACTTCTAGGAATGCACATTAGTTTAACCTTGAGCTCAATTTCGGACGTACTGTCAAGTATAGAGATTCTTTTTCTAACCACACATCGAGAATGTGGAATGCTTTACCAAATTCTGTTTTTCCCTATCATTTTAATATTCAAAACTTTAAGACAAATGTGCATCGGTATCTCCTCTTTAATCCTTCCATATTTTCCTAAAACTCGCACTGTGTTTAAACTTTAAACATGTTAAGGGTATTAATAACATCTTGAATGCCCGTTAGTTATAAAAAAAGTAAGGTTTATCAGAACAGGCAAGAAATAATACCGTTACTCGTAAATACTTGTAAGCTCTACCCCGCATTAGATATTATGATATTCGAAAACAAAGATTACAGATTAATTATCTGATTGGTTTTTTTAAAAATTCACATTTCACAAAAATTCAAATTTCATAAAAATCATTTTGGAATATAAACAAACCAACTGTGTTTTTATTTTTTAGTTGAATTTTAAAAAAATTAGAGAAGAATTTATATATTTTTCAAAAAAGATTTTCGTGAAATTTGAATTTTTATATTACTCTTACTGTCAATTTTTTGATAAAGTTCTAAAATAAATGAAAAACTCAATTTAGTAACTCTCGATTTATCTTTGTAACTTCATTTCAAAATTATTTTGAACTCGAGCATTTCACATCTAATCATATTTGTCGAACTCAGTTTATAATCAATCTTGAGTTCTAGGAATTTTATATCTCAGTGGAACTAAGTTCTTACATGTTTTTTGCTATTTTTGTAGAACACTATAAGTTCTGACTCAAACATCTGTCAATTTTCGTTGGATTTAGGATTTGATTTTGATTGCAATAAAAATCGTGAAAAAATCGAATCGTGGTTTATTGATTTCGTTTAAGATTGTTGTTATTTTAAATTATTCTTTTCTTAATAAATATCCACATGTACACATATTCGTGTTGAACTGAACATTTTAACTTGAATAAAGATCAAAGAAAATTGGTTTAGAATTCATTTTTTCTACTGTTTCTCAAAAACTCGAACCACTTAATCAGATATTAAAGTCCTGCAATCTCTAGAATATCATAGGATACAGACAATTTAAATGATAGGAATGACAGTTTAACGAAATCCTGTGTTTAGTAGATTAAGCCAAAAGATTATTGTCGAAATGAAAAATGCAACAATATTGATGTATTAGTATTTTTAAATATTTCTTCAGTTGCACATAATGTCAAAACCGACATAAATGGTTCTTTGTTCTTCATTCATTGGTGGGACATTGCGAGCAACAATCGCTGCCATTTCTACAGTATTGTATTGTAGTTCACGATTCAATTCAGTGTCTATTAAATCAGATGCATTTCGATTTGGTGAATGCATACCGAAATGAGTGAGTGGTAAGTTGGTAATGAACTAATGATAATGCAAGGATCCCCAATAGCAATCAATGCTTCATTGTACATAGCGTCACTGAATACTATGGTAAGAACGTTGCACAGTGTACGATGTTGACGCAATTAAACGATAGCACTTACGGATATAAAAAATAGATAAAAACCTATTCTCAGATCTACCGAATGTATATGTATACGCATAATTTCATTGAAATTGGTTAAGCAGCTTCGGAGGAGTATGGCAACTAATACTGTGACAACTTTTCATTAAAAAAAAAAAAACAAAATTTATTAAACAAATTGATAAATACTTCATAATATAAAATGAATAAATTCATGTCATCGACACCACAAATCAATATTTAAATTAAAATATTTAAATTATAATCTTAATACAATTATTTCAGATTGAAATACTAATAAATTTAAATTAAATCAATGTAAAAATAAGTAATAATAAATATTCACAATTACACCCCATTCAAAAGCATAGCATAAGGGTCTGTTAAATTGAAGTTCTAAAGGGTAATTTTTTAGCTAATATCTTTTTGACAACACTGGTTCAAACAGCTGACGCACGTTTCGTGTTTTGTTTCACTGTCAAACGTCTTCAGTTTGGTCTAAAATTTAACCATGAATCGTCTTACAAATGAACAACGCTTGCAAATTATTGAATTTTATTATCAAAATGCGTGCTCTGTTAAGAAAGTTCATAGCGTGCTTCTTCCATTTTATGGCCAGTTTAATCGACCCACTGAAGCGGCTATTCGAGCTATTGTGACTTTATTTTCGCACCAAATTAAGATTGTTGGACATTAAAGTATTAAACCACCAACACGCTTACGTAGAGTGCGAACTGAAGAAAATATCGCAGCTGTATCGGCCAGTGTTAATGATAACCATCAATTATCGATTCGTTGCCGTTCGCAGCAATTGGACCTCTGTTATTCAACAACGTGGACAATTTTGCGGAAGGATTTAGGTGTGATGCCTTTCAAAATACAGCTGGTGCAAGAATTGAAGCCAAACGACCCACTGCAACGTACAATTTTTGGCGAATGGGCTCTTGTAAAGTGGGTCGAAGAACCACTTTTTTACCGAAAAATTGTGTTCATCGACGAAGCTTATTTTTGGCTCAATGGGTACGAAAATAAGCAGAATTGTCGATTTTGGAGTGAATATCAGCCAGAAGCATTGCAAGAGCCACCAATGCATCCAGAAAAAGTCACAGTTTGGTGCGGTTTATGGGCTGGTGGCATCATTGGCCCGTACTTCTTCCAAGATGAAGCGAATCGTAACGTAACTGTTAATGGTGAGCGCTACCGTGAAATAATATCCAACTTTTTTTTGTCCAAAATGCAAGACCTTGACTTGCATGACATGTGGTTTCAACAAGACGGTGCCACATGCTACACAGCACGCGCAACAATGGGCTTATTGAGAGGCGAGTTCGGTGAACATTTTTTTTCACGTTTTGGACCGGTAAATTTGCCGCCTAGATCGTGAGATTTAACGCCTTTAGACTATTTTTTGTGGGGCTACCGGCTACCGGCCGAAATGGTGGAAAGAGTATGCCAAAATTGGACTAAGTGGATGGCATATTTGAGGCGCAGCCAAGTTCAAGATTTGCATGAAATAATCTTCAAACATTAAATAATAAGGGTATTCATGCAAACTCAGAAAACCCATAGAAACCTTAAAAACTGTAGAATTTTCTATCGGTAGAAATCAACTGTCAAAATTTGTATGGGAAAAATATTCTGCAAAATATAGACTTTTATCTCTCAAATTTGAAGCAGAAATCGTAGAAAAAAAAACAGATACATTTTGTGTTTGTTTCTAACGTTTCCGCAAATATTTCTAATGGGGTGTTCATGTAAACCCTTTGCGGAAATTTATATTGTAACACTTTTTTTTTCTTCCTCCTTTATGCACAGAATTATTCAACCGAAACCGAAACCGAATTTAATAACTTGGAAATTGTTTATTTTCCTTTTTATTGATAAGAAAAATCAACGATATACGAAACGACGACGACCACGATGTTTGCCAAAATGCAAAACGTCAAACTAGAGGCGAATTAAAAAAAGAAGAGCGAAGCGAATTAAAAGTGTTACAAGACAGCAAAATAAGTGCTGCCACCAAGCTAGTTCACTAAGGGGGTGGGTTCATCAGTTGATTGATTGGACAATTAATTTTATTGAACGATCAATCAAAATAAAAATGATTTTTGATGAAATTGATTGAATGCCACAGGGGCGTACTTACTTTTGTAAGCAAAAGGGCGCCAGCAATTTTTTCTGAAAAATAAATAAGGAAATTGCAAACCTTTTTAAGAAGAGAACAACGGTGAATTAAAATGGTAACCCACAATGTAAATAAAAGAAGCAAAGTATTTTTTTTGATATTAATCTTTTTATTGTCTGAGAAACCTTACGAAAAGGAGAAAAACTCAGATTCTTTTCGAAATCAAAATGAACAATCAAAAGAAAATTATATCGACACAGTAAGATGGACCGTTAAGGCCTGGTTCTTGAATATATATATATATTTTTAGAAAACGGGACGCGTGTTCCGCAATATTTCGGAAAAAGAAACGATTCACCGTAGAAGACAAAATGTAGTTTTCTTTGAACACTATTTCTCAAAAATGAACCAAAATTTCACAACACGGAAAGAAACAACCAATGTATATAAATTTTGATACTTATCAATTTTTTTTTCCCGCTCCTTCTACCACTATTTCCTGCTCCGAATTCCTCCCAGTGTCCTTTTCCTTTCTTTTTCTTCCACACCAACAATTTTTCTTTCCACCACAATTTTCTATTTCTAACAAGATTTTTTCAAATATTAACATAGACTATTATCTCAATTTTTTTTTTTTTAATTTTTCTTAAGATCCGTAATTTTGATTTTCTTGCAACTACGATTTATGACCTCCGGTCTTCACCAGTGAACAATCAGAATTGAATTGACAGGACTCTCATTTCCTGAACAAACATTTCTTTTCCATTAACTCCCATCGCTTTCAGCCAATGTGGAATGGCGGATCTCAATTCACATCATCAACAGCCAATCGGAGATCGGCTTGTTGATATCAACTTGTGATGAGATTCTCGCGATCCCGCTTACTCGCAATTTCTCTCCCATCAGAATGCAAGTCATTCTCAGGAATTCGCCGCACGCTGGTATCACTTCCAGGTTACGGCGATTCCAGGAGTGCATTCAGCCAAAACCCACTATTTATTCACAAGAAAATCAAAACCTCGAAACTTAAGAAAACTAAATCATCTCACCGAGCATTCTTCCCCACCGAATAAAAATAAATGTAGGAAAAACGTTTGGTGTAGAAGTAATTCTAAACCCCATTGACGGAGAGGAAAAAGTGGTAGCCTTCCTTGTCTTTAATCGACGCTTTTAAACATTTTGTCTCCTACTCAGATTTTGGGTTAAAAGAACTCGCTCTTAACGTTCCATCTTACATACAAATTTGTATCAACAAGATTTGGTAAATATTTAAAATCAATTATAAAAAAAATTACAATTTTAGTTTTATTGAATTACGTTGGGCCAGCGACCATTCTCAATATGAGTAACTTCAGCGTCGGGGACCAAGTGTCTACCGCGCTTAAGGTTGGTTAAAAGCCATCCCGCCTGCGGAATATCGCTTTGTAGAATGTCCAATAAGCGATCTGATATATGTGTTTGGTATCACTCATTCGCCGTGTATTTTGTGACATCCATTTGCCAAATTTATTTTCGATCTTCTTCACTATACTGAGGGAGAGAACAAGTAGCTGGTAAACCATGGCCGTCCTACTCTCTCTCAGTAAGGTGAAGAAAGAAACCTAAAGAGAAAAACAAAATTAAGATGGGAGTGGGGATGGGAATAAGAATAGTTTTTGTTACGGCAAGTTTTTACCGTAACAAACCCCACCCTTTCCTCCTTGGAAATGTGTTTACTTTAAAAAGTAAACCATTTCCTGCGGATGATCTAGGTAAACAAAACAACACAGGAGTGTCCCATTGACCAAATTTGGTCGAAATGCTAAAACAATATGGAGCTCAAAAATCGAAAATAAAAAAAACAAAAAAAACTTTTACTTTACTTTTGGGACTTTTAAAACTTAATTATTTTCAGAGAGTGAATTGAAAGGCTTAAGATCTTTCGTGTGCCAAGTGCCACGATCTTTTCCAGTATCGTCCTCAAGAACATATGTCCAAGGAGACAAACGTTTTCGAATTTTGAATGGCCCGACGTACTTCGGCGCCAATTTAGCTGCGTAGTAATTTGCAGCGTTTGATAAATCAAAGTTTCTCCGCCATACAACGTCATTAGGGAAATATTGAATATCTCTCCTTCTGAGGTTGTACGATTCCGCTGCCTTCTTCGCCGCTGTTTGAAGCTTGACCGCTATATCGGCTCTTAATCTCGTAAACCTTTCTACTACATCTCCTTCCAATCCCAAATTATTTCGATCTGGGTCCCTAATTGAGTTTTCTTCTCTTCCACTTGTACACATTTCTTTGCCAAAATTGGCGTAATATGGTGAAACTCCTAAAACTTCGTGTTGCGATGTACGGATGGCACATGCAACTTTCGCTAATTGAGAATCCCAAACTCGGTGATTCTCAGAAACATAGGCTCTCAAAGTAGTTTTGATTATTTGGTTAATCCTCTCCGCTGGGTTAGCCTGAGGATGATAGTGTGGAGTGAACCTGATTTTTGACGAATACTCGTCGCAAAGCGATTTCAATTCTCTACTTTTAAATTGAGGACCATTGTCACAAATGACGAACTTTGGTACTCCGAATAGCAAAAACACATTATCCTCTAACTCCTTGCAAACTGCCTTTGCAGTAGCAGACCTTAATGGGAACAACAATGGAAATTTTGTAAGATAATCTACAACTGTTAAAATGTACATATAGCCCCTATTGGACTTTGGCAAAGGACCTACTAAGTCCACACTAATCATCTCCCAAGGAGAAGAAACCCCTATCCTTTCAGTCATAAGACCCGCTGGTTTATCATTTACTGGTTTCACTTGTTGACAAATCGAACATTTCCTAACATAATTTGCTATATCATTCCTCATTTTTGGCCAATAATATTTGGCCCCTACCCTCGCGAACGTTTTCCTAACCCCCATATGTCCTGCTAAAGGACTATCATGACATTCTTTTAAAATTTCTAACCTATCTCTTTTCCCCACTACTATTTTCCATTCTTCGTTATTTTCGTGAACTACTATATGGGTTGCCTTGATAAACTTATAAAGACGACCATTTTCCACCCTCCAAGCTGGAAACCCTAAAGGATTAGCCTCAACTGCCGAAATCATTTTTGTCACCCAAGGGTCCGAATCCTCTCCCGAAATACCAGCCACTACTGGAACTCCCCGAGATAACATGTCCGGAACGACATGATCTTTTCCCTTGCGATGTATGATCTCGAAATCAAACTGCTGTAGCCGTACTGCCCAGCGTGCTAATCGACCCTGCGGATCCTTTAGGTTATTCAACCATACCAATGAGTAGTGGTCGGTTATGACCGTGAATCGAACACCTTCGATGTACGGACGTAACTTTTCCACTGCCCACAAAACTCCTAAGCATTCTTTTTCCGTTGTGGAATAGTTTCTTTCAGACCTATTCAATGACCTACTCAAGTAACAAATCACCTTTTCCCCATCCTCAAATTTTTGCGAAAGAACCGCACCTATTCCAAAATCCGACGCATCTGTCTGTACTACAAAGGGTAGATTAAAATCAGGGCATGTTAATATAGGGGCCGTAACAAGGCATTCTTTCGCTCTTCTAAAACTTTCCTCGCATTCCGGTGTCCACTTGAACTTGTTTGATTTTTTAAATAAGTCCGTTAAGGGCCTAACTAAATGTGCAAAATTTGGTACGAACCGTCTGTACCACGACACTGTTCCTACAAAGCTCCTAACCTCTTTAATATTTCTTGGTGTCGGTATGTTAACCATACTCTCTACCTTTTCTGGATCAACGTGTAATCCATTCCTATCCACAACATAACCTAAAAATTTAAGTGACGGCCTACAAAAGTGACATTTCTCCCTCCCAACTTTAAGCCCCGCATTTTGCAATCTATTTAAAACTTCTTTAAGGATTTCTAAGTGTTTATCGAAAGTATCTGAAATGATAATGATATCATCCAGATACACGAAAACATATGGTTCAAGTTCAGGCCCCAAGACACTATCAATAAATCTCTGCCAGGTAGCAGGAGCATTGTGTAGGCCGAAAGGCATTCGCTTGAAATGGAAAAGACCCCTACCCGGTACCGTGAAGGCAGTAAACTTCCGAGATTCCTCCGCCATAGGAATCTGCCAATAAGCTGATTTGATATCTAAAGATGTTAAGCACTTTGCATTTCTAAGTTTATCTAAAATCGATGAGATTATCGGTAGAGGATAAGCATCCCTTTCTGTCACTTGGTTCAGTTTCCTAAAATCAACACAAAATCTAAAACTATCATCTTTTTTCCTAATCAAAACTATTGGGGAGGCCCACGGACTATTTGATTTTTCGATGACGTCTTCATCCAACATTTCTTTAAGAGCTTTATCGATGTGAACCTGCATCGCAGGTGAAACAGGGTAATATCTTTGTTTTATAGGGTCTGATGATGTCCTAATGACATGTTCTACTCGATTTGTTACTCCTAATCCCTCTGGCATGTTTTTAAATAAATCCTCAATAAGTGTATGTAGTTTAACCCTCTCATTTTCATTTAAATCCGACTCTTCCATAATCGATGTCGTGTCTATTGAAGCCACCGCTTCCTGACTTGAAAAGTTCCACATGCGTGAACGAAGATCCGGGACAATTCCAGACAGTGCCCAAAAGTCTGCACCAAGTATCATTGCATGGGGAAGTGAAGGTATCACCAAGCACTCTATAAGGACTGATTTATTTTCAACAACTATCGGTAAATTTACTACCCCCAAAACTCCTACCCCTGCCCCATCTGCTAAATGTACCTGCCTAACATTACTTTTTTCCAATCCTAAACCCAAATCTTTTAAAACTTTCCAAACGTCCCTACAAATTATTGTTCGCGAAGCTCCTGAATCTAAAAGCCCTACAAAATTAAACCCATAAATATTAATACCCAAGTAAGGACGACTATCACCCCCACCTGTTTCCAACGTGAAACCAAGTTTTACTTTCGCCAGCTGGTCGTCAGCAGGCGACCTATTTAATTGCGACGGCGCTCTTGTCCTGCTGGCCCAAGAGACCGTTGCCCATTTCCCGAGCAACGTCTACAGTTACTCCGGGTTACACCCATAGCCCCACATCCAAAACAACGTCTAGGAGCGGAACAAGAACTCGAAAAATGACCTTCCCTGTTGCAGTTAAAGCATCTGACGGACCTACGAGGTGGGGGGTTAACTGCAACCGTTGTTGTTGCTTCCTGAACGGCAGCAACATACGCAACATCCGGTTCCAATGCCTGTCTAGAACGATGGTTGGGTGGTGGCACAAAAGCCTCAACATTTGTCCTAATCGATTCCAATCTTCTACCGAACGCAACCAGTTCATTGATTGATTTGATATCAGCCAACCCCAACTGCGTCTGATAGAACGGTGCTATGTTCTTCATGAGAATAGAAAGCTTTCTACTCTCACTCAGAGGTTCCAAAAATCTCTTGAACAGGGTCTGCATGAGTGCGATGTACATACCCATCGACTCATCCCGACCCTGCGTACGCCGCTTTACTTCATCCATCAACAAATCATCATAATTAGAGGGTAAAAACTCCAACTTAACTTCCTTGACCAATTCCTTCCATGTACCTACGTTGTCCCTAACCGCCCTAAACCAGAGGAGCGCCTTCCCTGTAAAAAGATCCACGGCTGACTTAAAAAGTCTTTCTTCCGACACCCCTCTCGACTCTCTAAGTTCCTCGACTCTTTCTAAAAATGAGTTAACTGATGAGCCACAACGCTCACCAGAAAACTTCACACCCCATTTTTCAATTTTTTCAAGTCGCTCAGAGTTCCGGTCGCCGGTTTGAACTCGTATATCACGAGGCAAACCCTGCATTTAAAACTCTGAACTCGCACGTTGGTCGACCTGCGCAGTTGGTAACGCACCCAGGGCTGCTGTCGACTGTTGATTGTTATCGGTGGTTTTATTTTCGATGTTTTTATTGCCGTCGATGTTTTTACTACCGTCCTTTGGTAGTTCCTCTGCCCCTTCGTTCAATGCTGCCATCAGTAATAGTAGCTCCCCTCTAATGTCAGCCACTTCATTCACCTCTTCTGAAGATTCGGCTCTCGCCCTAACAATTCTACACAACGACCATTCAATTGTTGTTAAAATTTTTAAATATTCCGAAGACTTAGGATTTTTAGGAGGTATTTTCAAAAGATCTTTAATTTCTAAAATTTTCGACCTAACTGCTTTTGAGTCCTCAGTAAAAGAAAATGGGTAGTGAGGACTCTCCGAAGAAATCGAACCTAAACGCTCTAGATTACGAGAAGCTCTGAGGGTCATCCTCATTTCGTCGACCTTCGAGCCTTCTTTCAACCCCCGGGCAAGTAACTCATAGTAACTCATAACGAGTTCATCCTTAGCTAGCCTATTTACATCCATCGTATCAAAAAAACAAAAGAAAACTCTCACTTAATAAGTAGAACCAAATTTCACCGATTAGCAATGAGGTAAAAACAAAAAAAAATTATTGAAAGTTGTTATAAATACGGTTAAAGCAACACCCAGTTGACTTCCGTACCAAATCACAATCAAGAAGAAAGTTGAACGAATAATAAACTATATATATATTAACCAACGTTGCAAATACACACCGACATTAAAAAAAACTAAATCAAAAATGTAAAGAAAACCAGGTATATGGTCACACCACAAAAAAAAATCTTCCAAGTCAAACTTAAAACAAACAAAATTAAATGTTCCCAAAGTTTCCTTAAAAAAATATTTCTCCTCTATATTTTTTTTAATTAAAACCACTAGGTACAGTCCCACTAGCAATATGGTCACACTAAAGTGTATCCAAGAATAACACACCAATCCAATAAAGCAATATAAAAATATTCAAAAAAAGACGAGCAAAAAAAAAATAGAGAAAATCCAACCAAGTATATGGTCACACCAAAATTCGGGCACTACAATTTCCTTCCGAATAAAAAAACAATCACCAAAAAAAATTATCAAAAGATATCAAGAACAATAAACAAAATTCAGATGGAATTATAACCACTTGAAAATGATAAACAAATCACTAAATAATTCAACACATGGAGAGAAAGAGACAAACGTATATGTTGATTTTTTGTTGTAACCACCGATATAAAATTTACCACTATGAATAAAAAAAACGCTCTAATGTTTACCGTAATAAAGTGAAATATGTGCAAATGAATATGTAGGAAATTATTTTTTTTTTTTTTTCCTAAATTCATTTTTTTATTCATTTAAACTTAACTCTACTTACATGCTAGACAAAATGGGAAACTAGCCTAATTAATTCTACTAAAATATAACTTACTGGCCCTAATCGGGCGCTCTAAGAAATTCATGATTCTTAAAATTAATGCCTTTCGGCCTACGAACTAAGATTTTTTTTTATTTATTTCAATTTATGTTTTTTTTTTTTAGAAAAGTTTAAAAACTAAAATCTTTATCATTTTTTGGGTTTTTTACTTACATACTAAAGTCCTTAAAATAAAACTTAAAATTACCTAATCTACCTACAAACTACTTAAAACTAGAACAACCACAGCGGCAAAACAACTATGTCCTTCTATTTGTAATTCCATCGAGAATTTTTATAATATTGTCTGTGATATGTGTTCGCATTTTTTTTTTGTATTTTTGATTTCTTTTTTTTGTTTTGTATTTTTTTTTTTTTTTATTCTTTTTTTTTTTTATTTTTATTTTTTTTTTTTATTTTATTGTGCCACCATTCCTGCTCTACTTAAATCTAAAACTTAAGACTAAAACAAGTATGTAAGCCGGCCAAGGCAAAAATACCCCACCCCGGATTACCCAATGTAGGAAATTATATATATAGGTATGTAATTGCAAATAATAATTTGATAATTTAACTTAGAAAAAAAAAAACTAACCACAAAATTGAATTGAATTGTAAGAATGTTTACAAAAAACTTACAGACTTCCTGGTTTATTTTCAAACCTCTGAATATGAATCCCACTGTATTTGAACTCCTTTGAAATTTTGATGACAATAACAATAACGGCACTGGTAGATGTACTTTATTTAATAGGGGTTGCACAATTTAATCCGACCAATTAAAATCGAAAACTGTTGATAAAAAGAAAATAAAACAAAGTAAAACGAAACAATCTTAGAATTTCAATAAAACTTCCCTAAAAGAAACACAACACAAGAACAATTGGAGGGGTTTTCCTTCACATACAAAATTTAAATTTTTTCCAAGAAGCCCCACGTTGGGCGCCAATTTGTAACACTTTTTTTTTCTTCCTCCTTTATGCACAGAATTATTCAACCGAAACCGAAACCGAATTTAATAACTTGGAAATTGTTTATTTTCCTTTTTATTGATAAGAAAAATCAACGATATACGAAACGACGACGACCACGATGTTTGCCAAAATGCAAAACGTCAAACTAGAGGCGAATTAAAAAAAGAAGAGCGAAGCGAATTAAAAGTGTTACAAGACAGCAAAATAAGTGCTGCCACCAAGCTAGTTCACTAAGGGGGTGGGTTCATCAGTTGATTGATTGGACAATTAATTTTATTGAACGATCAATCAAAATAAAAATGATTTTTGATGAAATTGATTGAATGCCACAGGGGCGTACTTACTTTTGTAAGCAAAAGGGCGCCAGCAATTTTTTCTGAAAAATAAATAAGGAAATTGCAAACCTTTTTAAGAAGAGAACAACGGTGAATTAAAATGGTAACCCACAATGTAAATAAAAGAAGCAAAGTATTTTTTTTGATATTAATCTTTTTATTGTCTGAGAAACCTTACGAAAAGGAGAAAAACTCAGATTCTTTTCGAAATCAAAATGAACAATCAAAAGAAAATTATATCGACACAGTAAGATGGACCGTTAAGGCCTGGTTCTTGAATATATATATATATTTTTAGAAAACGGGACGCGTGTTCCGCAATATTTCGGAAAAAGAAACGATTCACCGTAGAAGACAAAATGTAGTTTTCTTTGAACACTATTTCTCAAAAATGAACCAAAATTTCACAACACGGAAAGAAACAACCAATGTATATAAATTTTGATACTTATCAATTTTTTTTTCCCGCTCCTTCTACCACTATTTCCTGCTCCGAATTCCTCCCAGTGTCCTTTTCCTTTCTTTTTCTTCCACACCAACAATTTTTCTTTCCACCACAATTTTCTATTTCTAACAAGATTTTTTCAAATATTAACATAGACTCTCAATTTTTTTTTTTTAATTTTTCTTAAGATCCGTAATTTTGATTTTCTTGCAACTACGATTTATGACCTCCGGTCTTCACCAGTGAACAATCAGAATTGAATTGACAGGACTCTCATTTCCTGAACAAACATTTCTTTTCCATTAACTCCCATCGCTTTCAGCCAATGTGGAGTGGCGGATCTCAATTCACATCATCAACAGCCAATCGGAGATCGGCTTGTTGATATCAACTTGTGATGAGATTCTCGCGATCCCGCTTACTCGCAATTTCTCTCCCATCAGAATGCAAGTCATTCTCAGGAATTCGCCGCACGCTGGTATCACTTCCAGGTTACGGCGATTCCAGGAGTGCATTCAGCCAAAACCCACTATTTATTCACAAGAAAATCAAAACCTCGAAACTTAAGAAAACTAAATCATCTCACCGAGCATTCTTCCCCACCGAATAAAAATAAATGTAGGAAAAACGTTTGGTGTAGAAGTAATTCTAAACCCCATTGACGGAGAGGAAAAAGTGGTAGCCTTCCTTGTCTTTTATCGACGCTTTTAAACATTTTGTCTCCTACTCAGATTTTGGGTTAAAAGAACTCGCTCTTAACGTTCCATCTTACATACAAATTTGTATCAACAAGATTTGGTAAATATTTAAAATCAATTATAAAAAAAATTACAATTTTAGTTTTATTGAATTACGTTGGGCCAGCGACCATTCTCAATATGAGTAACTTCAGCGTCGGGGACCAAGTGTCTACCGCGCTTAAGGTTGGTTAAAAGCCATCCCGCCTGCGGAATATCGCTTTGTAGAATGTCCAATAAGCGATCTGATATATGTGTTTGGTATCACTCATTCGCCGTGTATTTTGTGACATCCATTTGCCAAATTTATTTTCGATCTTCTTCACTATACTGAGGGAGAGAACAAGTAGCTGGTAAACCATGGCCGTCCTACTCTCTCTCAGTAAGGTGAAGAAAGAAACCTAAAGAGAAAAACAAAATTAAGATGGGAGTGGGGATGGGAATAAGAATAGTTTTTGTTACGGCAAGTTTTTACCGTAACAATATTTTTCTACAAAGTAGAAAATTATATCGTTACATGAATACCCTTAATATGGACCGTACTATCGATTGAAATAAAGATTTCATGAATTTTTTTTTAAATTGTATGTGTTTTTTTTGTTTTAACTTTCCTATAGGTTTTAAAAAATCACCCTTTATTCTAGCACTTGAGAACTTGATAAAGAAATAAGTTAGAGCTCAATCGAGTTCTAATTTATCAGTTAACTGAATTTTAGGGACTAGAATTTTGTCAAGAAATTGCCCGTTACGGAATTAATAAGTTAATTGACTTCTATTTATGCCAACAAAACAAACTCAAAAAAATTTGAGTTAGAGAAATCAATGATCAAAAGTCGAAATACAAGTTGTAGTAGTGAAATGATTTGGTCAGTTTGTTTCCAAACCAGTGCGATACTCTTTTTATCCAATTGAACTATTTCAGGATTTGCTAAAAAATATTTGGATGAAAAAAAAAAAAATGAAGTTTTTTTTGACAATGTTTTTGACCTTCAATTATGATTTCATGAAGTTTGTTGTTTCTTTTTAGTTGATACTCATTGTTTTTCGAAATAATGCAATAAATTGGTTGTTATACTTAATTATGGATTTGTGACCAATTTTCTTCTGAAGTTTAGACCCACTTGAGTAGGTCATGAATTCATAATACATTTATGGACTTTTAACCCACCCAAATGAAATAATATTACATTATAGACTTTTGACCTATGGACTTTTGATTCTGGGCACTTCCTAACTTCAACTTCGCTAACTTGACATACACAAGTCCTCCAAAGGGCAATGGATGCAATCTACTACTAAGATTGAATTCTATTTCTAGTCAAATTACTTGCTCCTGAAAAATACGTGGAACAGCTTGTTGAAATAGTTTATAAGTGGTTAGAACTGCAGAAATGTTTCCAGTTGTTAGAAGCAAATTAAATTTTATCATAAGTTTAATTTTTAAGGCACTAAATGGTACTTGGAATACAAGCCAATAAGAACAACACCAAGAACTCTAAAACTCTAGGTACGAATTACTTCGCTCTAGAATACTAATAATAATCAATAAATAGAGATCATTTCAACAGACTTCTCTAATAAAATCAATCCAAATCTCTGTTTTTTATGACGATGATATTGTATTTTTAAAAAATTTAAATTTCTCCATAAATGTGTACGTATAACAAAAATTTTACAAATATTCCACTCCAAATAAAATTCCGATCTTCTATATTGTGTAGCTTTAGCTCTATGTTGACCTAATTTTTGCAAACAAATAAATCTAAAAACTCAATCTTTTCCAAAAAAAATGGTTGTTTTAACTATCAAATTTACTGCAAAATTTCTACGAATATATCTAAGCCCATAGTATTAGATCCGGCAAAGGTATACCTCGCCCTATACCACACACGTTTATAACAAAGTTTTCGTCTCGCATAACAAAGATTTTGTATGCAAAATGTTTTTAAGTAAATAAATTCACCTGCAAGCTAAATAAAACGCAAAAACCTTTCTTTTTTCTTCTATATCGCATTTGTTTACACTATTCTTGTAGTTTTTCAAAACAAAAATATATCTACGTATCTACAACTCGGTATTTAGTTAGAGCATCAGCAGAGTGAGAAAGACCAAAAAACCAATGGCCGTAATGGCTACGCTGCTGATGCTGCTGCTATGTTCTCTCTATATATTTTTTTAGTGGATTTTTAATGTTATTTTTCATGCTTTACATTCCCGCATTTAAAGGTAGTTACACATCAGGTAGATATAGGTAAGGTATAGAGGGGAGCTTGAAAAACAAAAAAAGGACATGCACTCTTTTAAACCAGCCATTCCTGCAAATACTCGTGTAGTCTATATATTTTCAGTATTTCTCTAAATAAACAAACACAGCAATTCAGATAGTGTGAGTGTCAGGATATGCCCGCACCTTAAAAGCTTATGACTTTTACGCCACCGATAACCATGTATCTAGAGCGTATTTGTATGTCCTTCGGTCCTTAAGCCCCAAAAACCCCACTTTCACCAGCGACCGCCAAAACAAACAAAAAATGCAGGATGTCTCTAAAAATGCGATCATAAAAAAAACAGACAAAAAATCATCCTCCCGGTTAGGAGGAGCAGGAGAAGGACGAGCTTCAGCCCCGTCAGCATACAACAACCCATCAGAGACAAAAAAAAAATAACACAAAAATTTGCATGAAATAAAAACCGCCACAGGAAACTAGAATGGGAAAATGTTTTCGGAAATGGGATCAGTGTTTTGCCTAACGGAATAGGTTTATAAAAATGTCCTTCCTGTAGGAGGAGGAACACCATTAGCTATACACCTCCTCTACGAACTACGAGTATCACCATCAGCTTCACTAGCACAAACCATAGGTAGCACTAAGCGAGTGGAATACCTTGTCCGGGCCAAGGTAGCAGTTTTTTTCTTCAATCTAATGTATGCAAACTTTTTTAAGTGCGACATTAAAGACGTAGGTTTTATTTTCAAGAAATAGGTATGCAGGAGAAGGAGGCTATAACCTTTACCGCCTTTTGATAAAAATGAAGGGATATGCGAGAAGTGTTCTTGATATATCGTCTGGAAAATTGTGGGTTTTCCAGCAGCAATGACAACGACAACCAAGCCGAGCCGAGCCGAGCCCAGCGGAGGAGTATAGGGAATCCAAAGGTGTTGCTACTTAAGTTGAAAGTTTAAATATAATCAGAGGATCATACTTATAGGGTGTGTGTTGGGTGTAAGCTTTGAGCTGAGGGTGAGGAATGATATTGTGGTGCTTGAGTGTGCGGCTACATACATATATACAAGGACAGGTGTTGGAGGTTGAAATTTTTGAGACAGGTTGACACCGAGCAACGGCATTATAAAGAAAACGACTATACGACCGACACGAGGGCGACAACGGTGAAGACCTAAACTTCCATTTGTCTGACCTTGAAAAAGTATATGTAGGTATATATTACTTAGTCTTGTGTCTAGAAAAGAAATCTTTGCTTTTGTACTTATTTTGTATTCCAGTCGTGTGCCCTCGGACTCAAATTCTCAAATGATGGCATTTTTTAAATGACAAACTTTTTTCCACCTTAAAGCAAAGTTCATCTGATATAAAGACTTATTGTTATATTGGAGGCAAGAGAATTGTGTAAATAATTGATAGACAATTTTGGGGGAATAAAAATACAAGACTTTTTTTCAAGGATGGTTAAAAACATTCTACTGAGTTTGGAAGTTAGGGTTGGGTTCATATTTTTTAAAACAAAAAAAAAGATTTGCAATTTTCTATGATTTATTGCCTTGGCGCGGCGTATAAAGTCGTTAAAGTCGATTGTTGTTGTTACTTTATTAAAATCACAAATCATCAGCCAAGAAGATGACTTTACTCAATACTGTAATTAGATTATAATTTTTGAATTATTATGCTCTAACAATATTTTTAGCTTAACGGTAGACTTTTTATTTAAACATTCCACATATAAAAACGTGGTTATCTTAAACTTTCTTTTCAGGCTATATAGAAAATACCAAAATATTATTGCAGTTTGGTCTACAACTTTTTTATGTTTATTAAGTAAAATACTTTGAAGAAAACAAATCAATTAAACACACATTTTTCTCAGCCTTGAACTGATTTCAAAAGTCAAAAGTGGTTGTTATTTTGTAAACAATTTTCTTAATAACAAAGTAAATCTAAAATTCAGAAATGATCACGAATGGAACAAACATATGTTTACAATGTTCTTTTACCGAAGTTTGACACTCTGAATAAACAACACGATTTTTAATTGAATTTTCAAAAAATTGTTAGAACGTGTTTTCTAAATTATTTTGGTTTTTATATCTGTCGTTTTTTTAAGTTTTAAGAAAAAGCACGAGTTAAAAAATAAATACAAATTATTTCACGTTATAAAAAATATAAAAAAATTAAAAAAATTTAGAGCATATTTTTTTAAATTTTGAATTCATAAGTAGAAATTAAATTGTTAAAAATACGAATTTTTACTAATGTAGGGTCTGGACACTGCAACAACAACTTGATTGTTCTACCACATGATCAGTTTCCTATACTTATTGTACTTAGTATTAAAGTAAGCTAATCTGTTGGCCAAATAATTATTATATTTAAAGTCCTTAGAAGAATAATAACGCACAACCTATTCGTTTCGAGTTCGTTTTCAGACTGACTCATCTTTATTCTTTCTTCTTACAAGCTAGGGGAATTTGTACAAGAGGGAAATTTAACTAGGGAATATATACTTATGTACTAGTAACAACGGTTTACATATGTTGATGTGTGAGTATAACTATTATATATTATTATATTATTGCACTGATACAGTGTTGCCACTGGGCCTGATTACTACAATTCGGCCATTCTGACCACTTAAGATCACCTGATCTTTACAATTTATTGAACGTTTTTATGTTTGGCACCTCGATTTCCGAACCATGGTCTCATATTACTAACTGCCCATACACCCTTATATGGTAACCGCGTTTGTTGAAAATTGTCCACATCTTTGATTACATATCTATCGTTTCTTAACACTTTTACTATTTGGTATGGTCCCTTAAATTTTGGTAACAACTTTTTCGACACTCCCGGATGTGAATCAAAATTTTTTATTAACACATAATCTCCTGACTCATACTTATTTGGTCGTTGTCGTTTTTTATCTACATACTTTTTATTATAAGCCTGTGCTTGTTCCTGTTTTACTATTGCCTCTTGTCTTATCTGTTTGTGATCCTTTTGAACTATCTTTTGTTGAACTTCTACTAAATTGTCTTTAAAGTCGTCTATAATTTGTCCCCTTTGATCTACTCCAAACAGCATAACGCTTGGATGCTTTCCTATCATTCGATTGACGGTATTGTTTAATGTGAACTCGACTTTTTCTACAACGTGGTCCCAGTAGACTCCTTCTTCTGGTTTAACTAACTTGGCTAACATCGGACCTATATTTCTGTTGACTCTTTCAACCTGACCATTTGCCTGTGGTGAACCTGTCGCAATTTGAATATGTTTTACGTTGTTTTCTAACAAAAATTCTTTGAATTCTCCAGACGTAAACGCGCTTCCTCTATCTGATATTATACACTTTGGTCTGCTGTATGATCGAAAATAGTCAGACAACGCTTTAACTACCTCTTTTGTATTCGTTGTTTTCGTGGAGTACAATCTAACAAACTTCGTAAACGCATCGATGACCACCAAAATATGTTTCTTAACGTTGCGGGAATTGTCGACCGGCCCGTAATGGTCTATGTGCACCACTTCGAATGGAACATCGCCTTTGGGAATATTGTTCAAAAATCCCACTTCTGAGGTTAAAGTAAGCTAATCTGTTGGCCAAATAATTATTATATTTAAAGTCCTTAGAAGAATAATAACGCACAACCTATTCGTTTCGAGTTCGTTTTCAGACTGACTCATCTTTATTCTTTCTTCTTACAAGCTAGGGGAATTTGTACAAGAGGGAAATTTAACTAGGGAATATATACTTATGTACTAGTAACAACGGTTTACATATGTTGATGTGTGAGTATAACTATTATATATTATTATATTATTGCACTGATACAGTGTTGCCACTGGGCCTGATTACTACAGTATTTTGTTCGTTAATATTTAAAAAAAAAAAAAACATTTCTACCGTCACTGAGAATGGAACCTTGACCAAGAAGAGAAGCTTACAGGAGAAGAGGCACCGCAGATGATAGGGGTTCTCAAAATGCAAGCTTTATGTTTATCAATTTTTAAACATTTTTTTATCAAAAAGTTCATCTTTTTAATTAAAAATTATTTTTTATTCCTGATTTGCAAAATTTGCAAATTTGCAAAATAGTTGAGCAATACAAAAAATGTGCACAAATAATAAAAAAAAAAACTTAAAAACGAATTTGTATACTGATTATTTTGTTAACTTTAGTCAATTTTATAGTTATAAGATCTGTGTTACATTAGCTTAAACCAAATTTGAATTTATTTGCTGTAGAGAACCATATTTTAATAACTTTACGAAAATTCATTTGACGTTTGGAATTTTCAATAGTTTCAAATCGTTTATTTTGATTTATACTTTTTTTAGTTTTTTGCACCAAAAAGCAGAACAAGTTTTAAGTTTTATTGGAACATTTCGGAACAATGTAAAATAAAAGTGTAGAAAAGATAAGACCCTAAATGGGTGGGGAACGAAAACTGTTTTTCTTAACAACTTTAAACGAAGGAAAATCCTCATATCGAAAAAAGCCAAATAAAAGTTGTTTAAATGAACAACAAATTTAATTTCGATAATTTTTCTGTGAAACTTACAAAATATTCAGAAAAAATTAAAAAAAAAAAAAAAATATTTCAACTTTAATAAAAAAGATTTAAAGGAAAATTTAAATTTTTGTACCAAAAGCAAATTTTGTTTAAGCAAAGTACGGATTAAAAATAAAATATTTTTATTATAACCAAAGAAATTATAAATCATCTGGCTTTTAGCTTTACGCTTAAACTATTGATATAAATGTGTTTAAAACTTAAATTTGGAACCCTGATGCTGGAAGGCAATTATATTTTGAGACATCATTTGTGGGGCCCTGGAATACCACTTTAAAATAAAAACATCAATTTTTCTACAGGGTGGCCAATGGCGTTAAGGGTTTTAACTTCATAAAATTGACAGAGCACCTTTTAGGTCAAGTGACATAGGGGCTACATTAAACACCATTATGAATCAGTAACCTAAATAAGACATTGCATTAAAACTTATATCCGAAAAACGTATACCTATTTACGATGGAAAAATGGTCATTCATTGGTATTGAATAATATAGGGTTTTTCAAAAGGGACGCTACAAAAGTAGAGCTACAGGGACTACAAACGACGCCATATTTCTTGTCGCTCTTTTGACAGTTCTCTTCAGTAAGGATTGCCATTTCATGACGGAAAGATATACGAGCCAACAACGAGTCGAAGTTATTGAAATTTACTACCGTAATTCTGAGTCAGTGACCTCAACGTTAAGAGCTCTACGTCAAATTTAATGGTCGTCATAATCGTTCTAGCAGATCAACAACTGAGGGTCTAGTGAAAAAATTTGAATCCACAGGCATAGTACAAAATTTTCTCGTGCCAGTGAAACAAAGAAGTGCACGTAGTGTCGAGAATATTGCTGCCGCTGAGGCTTCAGTTGCAGAAAGCCCAAAATATGCGGTATTGGTCAGGCAGCAATCCACACGTACTCCATGAGTCATCATTGCATCCCGAAATGGTGTGGTTTATGGGCCGGGGGCGGCGGCGTCATGGGCCGTACTTCTTCCATGAGACCGGCACGTTACTCTGAATGGGGATCGTTACCGTTCAATGATAACCGAATATTTTTGGCCCCAATTGGATGATAAAGACTTGGAGGACATGTGGTTCCAATAGGATGGCGCAACAAGCCACACAGCGAATGTCACAATCAATTTATTGGAAATCAAGGCGGGCCAATCGCTTGGCCCGCCTCGGTAGTGCTATTTGCGTCAAGCCTATGGTCTATGCCAACAAGCCAGCGATGATTGATGAACTTCGTACCAGTATCGGCCGATTTGAAAACCTTCGACAATTGGGTTCAGCGTCTGGACTTCTGGAAGCGTGTCCGTGGTGGCCATGCAAAGAAAATCGAGTTCCATACATAATGGCATCAAACGTTCTTTCACAGGAATTAAGAATATCATTGATATTCAAAACAGTTTTCGTTTTATCTGAAAAAAAAAAACTTTTGTAGCGTTCTTATTAAGAAACCCTTAAAGAAAAAACCATGCTAGAAACTCTTCCAAACCAAAAGTCACTTTTTTTTTGTCATAACTAGACTTGTGGCCACATGTCAATTCAGTGTCATAAACGATGATTTGTTTGTCAAAAGGTAAATGAGGAAAACATATGTACCTAAGACATCGAATCATTTTTCATTATGAAAATTCAATCCAGTTGAAATTAATACATTTTTAAAGACTAAATACCTTGAATTGACTAATTATCCAGGGCACAGCCTTGATTTGATATTAAACGATTTTTTCTTGTTTAAAAACATCAAAAACAAATTTTGTGGGGAACCATTTTGTGCGGCAGAAGAAGCTAGTATCATGTTTTAGTGATCTTTTACTCGAAGTGGTAAAAATGTATCAGAAATTTTGAATACATTTACGATTAAATATTATTGTGTTATCACTATTAGACTGGAAATAAAAAGTGTTCCCGAGTCGAAATTTAGGCCCTATTTTCGTCCCCAAAATGCAGGTTCTCTGAGGTTCAAAGAGATTCAAAAGAGGATCACTTACTGTTAAAATGTTGCTCCTCATTTGAACCTAATAGTGGCAGTTATCGGACAAAATACGATGTTTAGGATCAAATGAGGACGACAGCCAAAAGCCTCAAATGAACCTCTTTCATCTTGACCATAGCTTTTTTCTTTGTTCATTTACTCTCTCTCTTTCTTTCTCTTTCTCTGATACCACTTCATTATACTCTCTCTCAATTTCTATCTTGTTTTCTTTTCTCTCTCTCTCTCGCTCTCTTTCTCTCTTTCCTACTTGCTTTTCCCATTCTCTCTCACTCTCTTTCATTTAATTAGGAATCTTTTTAAAATAAAATAATTTATATTTTAATTTTATCCTTTTTTTTTATTTATTAAACAAAACAGTTTTTATTATATTAACATTAGTGATTAATTTAAAAGTAATAATTCTTCGTCGAAATCGTCTTATTCGTAGTCGTTGTCGTCGTCTACGTCTTCGGAGTCGTCGTCGTTGCTGTCCTCGTCGTTGGTGTCGTCGACTTTACTAGCTCCATCGTTACCATTTTCACTATCACCAGCTCTATCCTTGTCATTTCCACCATCATTGTCATCATCTGTTGTGACAACAACAGTGACAACAAAAAAAAAGCAGCTACACGACCAGGTAGGCTGATTAAGTATGAAAAGAGAACGATATCTATTTTCTATGTTGATAAACCTTCATTTAGGACGAAATGAGGTTCACAAAATATGCGTAGAAAAACGGAAAGTATTCTAAAGATTCATGTAGGACGAAATGAGGACGATGAAAAATCGTTTAGGATGATATGAGGTTCATTTTGCTATGTGTAGGAGCAAATGAGGAGAAAAGATCCTTTTAAGGATCAGAATAGGGCCAAAATTTCGACTCGGGTTACCACTGTTTTAATTTTTAGATTTCGTTTAAAAAGATTTAAAAAAAAATAGTTCTATTTCCAATCAAAAAAGCTTACAAAGATTTTTTTTTTTTTTTTGTGAATTTAAAGACTAACTCTGTTATCAAACCTGTAGTTTAAGATGATGTTAAGCTTATAAGTAATACATATGTGAAAGAAATTGGCAAACATGGACTAACTTAAAAAAAACATTTATTTCGTATAAGAAGATAATTTGTTTATAAATAATTTTTCGTTTTTATAATATTATTTGTAATACGAGTATAAATAGTTTTATGATGAAAATTGAACAATTCATTTTCATTTATTTTATTTATTATTTTGCTTATTCTTCGTTTTTGAAACACGATTTTTCAGATACCGAAAACAGTCATGGAATAAAAATCATGTCTGCATTTCAAAGCCTTTACCTTTTTCGTTAAACACTTCTCACAGAATTTTATTTCACTATATTCAGAACTATCCTTCCAGACGCAATGCATATATTTAAATGTCCCTTACCTTTACCTACATCAATAAAGTTCTTGGTCCTTAATTACGGACAACCAACTTATACTTCAGTTACAAAATGTAAAAGCCTCCGTATCTGATGAACCTATGTATATGCAATGCATATGTATATAGAATAGCTTCTGGTATTCCCGGCCCTTTCCCCCTTTTCATGTAAATTGTTAACAAAAAGTTAAAAACTCACCTTTGAACTCAATTTAATTTTCGTTAATTAACGAGGCACGTCTCATTAAAATGTACAAAAATAAAAACAACAACACAAACAACAACAACAACAAAAATGAAAGCAAATACAAAATTAAACAAATAAACTATAATATGACCTAAATTCATATATTACATAAATATCTACATACATACATATGTATGTATGTATATTATATGAATGTGCATATATGGATATGTACTGTACATACATATCTACATAGGTAGGTAGGTATAAAAATTAAATGAATGCCGCACGTAATATCGCATTAATGCATCTAGCGAAAGACGAAATCAACAACCGGAATCAACTGGGCAAGTAATTAAGCGCATTAAAGGCCATCTCTGCATTTTACATCTGCATCTGCTGGACCTTCGTATACTTATATGTTATAGGTGATGGTATAGATACTATTTCGTATACAGGGTGAGTCAAAAGTGACTTCCACATTTGAAGGGATAACAAATTTGATAGACATTATTTTGTATTAATTTAGAATCACAAAGTAATAAAGGGTGATTTTTTAGCTATTATCTTTTTGGCAACACTAGTTTAAACAGCTGACGCACGTTTGTTTTGTTTCACTGTCAAACATCTTCAGTTTAGTCTATAATTTAACCATGAATCGTCTTACAAACGAACAACGCTTGCAAATTATTGAATTGTATTATCAAAATGCGTGCTCTAATAAGAAAGTTCTTCGCGCGCTTCTTCCAGCGAGCGACGAAGCTCATTTTTGGCTCAATGGGTACGTAAATAAGCAGAATTGTCGATTTTGGAGTGAATATCAGCCAGAAGCATTGCAAGAACTACCAATGCATCCAGAAAAAGTCACAGTATAGTACTACGTACTTCTTCAAAGATGATGTGAATCGTAACGTATACATAATTGTGAATGGTGAGCGCTACCGTGAGATGATATCCAATTTTTTTTTCCAAAAATGCAAGTGCTTACATTTTCTTGACATGTGGTTTCAACAAGACGGTGCCACATGCCACACAACACGCGCAACAATGGACTTATTGAGAGGCGAGTTCGGTGAACATTTTATTTCACGTTCGGGACCGGTCAATTGGCCGCCTAGATCGTGCGATTTAACGCCTTTGGACTATTTTTTATGGGGCTGTGTTAAAGCTCATGTCTGTACAGACAAGGCCGCTTCAATTGACGCATTGGAAGACAACATTGAAGTATTTATTCGTGAGATACCGGCCAAAATGTTGGAAAGAGTATGCCAAAATTGGACTAAGCGGATGGACCAGTTGAGGCGCAGTCAAGGTCAACATTTGCATGAAATAATCTTCAAACATTAAATTATATGGACCGTACTATTGATTAAAATAAATATTTCATGCATTTTTTGGAATTTTATGCGTTTTTTCCTATAGCTTTTAAAAAATCATCCTTTACTTAAAATTCCAAAATACCAATAACATTGATTTCATTTATAGTGTCCGCCATCTAACTTTTTTTAACTAGTGCTTATTTCGTGAATGGTAACACTTAGCTCTTGTTTGATTTGACAGATAATTAGTTTTATCCGCTGAACGCATATGGTTGTGTATGCGCTTGAACAACGCTGGGAACAACGCTTAGAGAAAATGCCGATTTTGCCAAAAAATAAACTTTTCATATGAAGCTCATTTCGATGTTGGCTGGTAGGTATGTAAACAAGCAAAATTGTTGCATTTGGGGCACAGAAAACCCGCACGCATACATTGAAAAGATCCAAAACAAGTCACTGTTTGGTGCGGATTTTGATCCAGAGGCATAATTCATTTTCAAAAAAAAAGTTATTTGGCGGACCCTATATATGATGATGATAGACAATTTTGTTCCAATTATTTTATAAAAGTTTTCGTGCCATTAATCTGATGAACTTTTCAAAAACATCATTGAAACAATTTCTTTTGAAACTCTTATCTCAATTGATTGAACTCGAAGGTAATTTTTATAGGTTCCAATTTTAAAAAGCTCCTTATGATGCCACGGAAACGCAAATGGTCAAAAAATATTGGATAATATATGATGGCAATGATTTGCTAAATCATAATCAATAAAGAATTGTAGATTTCCTTTTATATATTTAACCATAATATTAGTTAAAATATAAACATAGTTTCACTAAAAATGGCCGCTCTCTGTTTTAATGCCAGCCCTTAAACGTTGTGGCTATTGATCTATTGTGAAACGCACGGTTTCTATTGATATTTTTGACACTGCTTTGGTTAATTCTATCTTAAGAACTTTAAAATTTCTGTTAGCAAGGGCGTACGCAGAATTTTGATCACGGGGCGAGTTCTCATTCGAGAACTTATTAAGTTGGATCTTTGTAAATTTTTTTATAAATATATATACAGATTAACAATTTATATCATTTGAATCATTATAATTATATGAAGGACAATCGACGTGAACATTCAAATATATATCTACAAATTATGATTTTGAGATTATTTAAGTATATTTTTCGAACGATCTTCGATTATGGTTGGTTTTAGCCACGTTTGGACTCTCCTAAACGTGATAAATCTCAAGATAGATCAATTCTTTGATGGTGCACGGTAAAGAAACTAAAACATAATATGAAGATCAAGTTTCGTTGTCGTCTGCTTATTGTATGATATCGCATAAGTCGAGTTTTTGGAGGTCTTTATGAGATAATTTTTATCATTCTAAAAAATGTACCACAGCTCAGCCTCTCCAACAAAATTTTGTAATTCGGGGTAAAACTAGGAACAAAATTTGTATTTGTGTGTGTCTCACAATTGCTCTGCCCACTGCCTTTAAATAATTATCCGGGTAATCATTACTTTTTTTCAATCGATCAAAAATGTCTGACCACAAAACTTATTCTCAAGGATTCAAATATGAACTTCCCAAAAGCCAATCTCAAGCGTCTCCAAGACCTAAGGTACTTTTGTGCTGTTTTGGCTTTCTTTGCCTTACCAGATTGCTGTAGAACAATCTGATGGAGATCCATTCATTGAAAATGGTATTTGTTATTAAACCTCTCACCAAATCCTCTACCACATCTCTATGGTACATTGTTCTTTAAAAATGGAGGAATGTGATACTTTGGCGTAAGACTTTCAATCAAACCATTAAAGAAGCGTGGTTATGGTTACGTTTGACTCTTAAAGAAACAGTTATGGTTTTCATTGTTTAAAACTTCTTCAACATTAGAAATCTTTTTGTTCGAAAAAGAATTATTTCATGCTTATTTTTAGCTCGTCATATTAAATGCTCTTTGCTTCTTTTCACAATAACTTTTTAGAATAGAGGTTTAAACAAAAATCTGCAGAATGTGAATAGGATAAAAGCATAGAATGGATCTAATGAATATTATGTTTAATTCACTGGACATTATTTTTTTCTTCCGAAGGAGTTTGATAATTATTCCAGCACTGCTTTCATAAATTAAAAATACGGGCAACGAGCGGGCTACCCATTTTTAAGCTATTATCTATTCTTTAAGATATATTGCGTTTCCCAGTAGTTTTTGTATCAAGAATATTTCGACAGAACTCATTCCGTAAGGCAATTATTCTATTCTATTCATGTAAACACAAGCGAAACTGAAAACAACATTTAATTATTCCATTGCTTCCTAATCTAAATGTTTTGAAAAATACGAAAACAGTTTCTAAACCAACCGATCTTTTGTGCAACAACATATTGAAGTTTTGGGACAGAAATTACGGCTCTACTACGTATTGTTGAACCAAATTCACTTCTTTTAGCAGTCAAGCAAGCCTCTCGGTTCTAGAACTTTATTAACTTTCCATGGAAAGTTTTTGTAATCGGTTCGATTTGTCAAATTGAAAATTTTGACATTTCTCGACGTTTCAAGGTCCCTAGAGTCTAAAAAAAAGATTTTTAGAGAGATATCTGTGCGTGCGTGTGTACGTACATTCGTACGTCCGTACGTGCGCTAAGTTTTTTTCGTCGTCCATAGCTCAAGAACCAGTAGAGATATAGACTTCAAACAAATCGTGTTGTACAGATAATAATGCAGAAAGATGCAGAAAGGCCTCTCAAAAAAATTAAGTGGGTGGTTTTTTACCAAAGCAATTTAAAAAAAAAGGTGAAAATTTTGGTTAATCCAAAATATCTCACGAACCAATAACGCTAGCGACTTGAATTAAATTTTATATTATATTTTGTAACGTGATACCAAAACAATTATATTTTTGCAAACAAATAAAATTAACGCTTTTTTATAAATCAAAAAAACTGAAAAAAATAATTGTCACCTCGAATATTTTACGGACAAAAGATGATTCACCCTCCAAAATAATTTTATGCAACGAAAAATAATGTTTCTCTGGTAAAATTTAAAAAAAAAATCGAATTTACAGTTTTTTTTACAAAAAATTAAAAACCTAAAAAAAACATTACTAAAAGTTGGTAAAAATTGATTTTCGACTCAAATATCTTTTCAAAAATTTGAGACTATGGTTTAAAACCAATTTTATCTTATAAGAAATATTGTTTTCAACATTCGTTGAAGTTTTGAGAAAAATCGAATAGACAGTTCTTTAACAAAAAATAAAAACTTAAAAAAAAATAATAAAAGTTCGTAAAAATTTACTTTCGACTCAAATATCTTTTCAAAAACTAAAAATATTGGCTTCAAACTAATTTTATCTCACAGAAAATATTGTTTTCAGCATTCAGTAATTTTTTTATAAAAATCCAACTGTCAGTTTTTTCATAAAAAATATAAAATATACACAAAATTGTACGCAAAATTGGTAAAAATTGATGTTCGATTCTCGATATCTCGTGAATAATAGAAGATATAATATATAGAAATAAAATTTTTTAGTAAAATTTTTTAAAATTGGTTCTCGACTAAAAATCTCGTTAGCAAAAATAGATTTTGAAATCAAACTATTTCATCATATGCAAAATGTATTTGGTAATTTTTAAATTTTTTAGAATAACTCAACTGAAAACTTTTTTAACAAAACACGAAAACCTACAAAACTTTTAAGCAAGACAAATTGACAGACGGGATGGGAAGTTTTCAGTGTGGGTCGCATCTCAGCATCTTTTTTTAAATTGGATTGAGCAACGAATATTGAAAACATAACTAGTAGGTAGGTTAGTTACTCATTAAGCTACATTTTTGAGAAATGGTAATTTGTACAAAATAATTATTTTTTTTTTAAATCTTGAGTTCGAGGATAAAAAACTATTAAGTGTATTACTTTGATTTAAAAAGAAAATTAACAAGATTCCGAATTGTTCTTTTAATCTGAATTCCTTTGAAATTTTATAGTTGTTTTAAATAACATCATTACTTTATAGGCATTGCTGTTGATTTCGAAATAAACATATACTTATGTAGCTATATATTCGTTTAATACATTTTTACGGTTTTGGCAGACCCATACAATTTTATTTCTTTCGTAATGGAGATACAAAAATTATTGTGAGCTACCATTTTTTTGTAAAATAGATACTTTTGTGCGGTATTCTTACATTTATATAGTAAAATACATTAAAGCCAAATTTATTAACAATTTTTTAACATTTTTTTAAAAGAAACAAATTTAAAATTGAATAGTTATGATATTTTTTAAATTAGGAAGAAACTTTTGACCCACCTTGTACATTCATACGATGATGATGATGATGTTGGAAAAATGGGTGTGGTGCCGTAAGTGAGGAAAGTAAACGAAAGTCCTTGCTATTCATTTTAAAATTAAATTATTTATCCCTGGCGGTAATGATGGATTTCGCTCGATTTATTTATTTACCTACTAGATATGTATGTGTGTACGCTTCTGTATTAAAAAAAAAAACAAGTTAAGGTATTCCTTCACCTATTTTATATATATTTAATTTTTTTTTTTTTTAATAAAATATTGTAGGTTTTTATTGCATTCGAACACTCGCTGCTGTAATGGAAGCTCCTTGTGGCGATTATAGTGACTTTTTTTCTGGTGTTTATGTTGTTTTCTGTGGAAGTATTAATTACAAATACGATTACACTGGCAGCGGATTGGTAATACCTACCGTAATAATACCGCATTTACTGTTCTGGCATGATACCTGTACGCTATTTCGTGTCAATGACGGTAATACAAAATTTAAAAGTAAAATTCAGATATAGATCTAAAGATTTAAATAATTATGATAACTACAAAAAAAAACGAACGCTTAAGGAGTTAGCAGCATATTCAGTGCAATATTATCAATTCAGCACGTATGAGTGCAATATGATGTAATTATGGATGTTATTAACCACATGGATTTCTTGAAGTTGTTATTTTAATCAGATCTGTTAAGCAATCAAAATAAGTTGACAATTTCATGACTCTCGCATTATAAATAAATTATACTCTATTTTCATAAAAACGTTTCACTCGAGAGAGGTCAAATATCAGTAAAACAAAATTTGAGAAAAATATTTCTGCCAGAAAACCGATGTATTGGCTAGCTTTCAGAAAATATAATATTATTATTGTTAACAATAAAGAGAAAGGCTAAGGTTAAGGTGGTGGACATACATAGGAGTCATCTAGTGGTGTCTTTTTAAATCAATTATTAATTTAACATTGAGAGCTGTTTCAGGCTTGAAATCTTGACAGAAAGTCATTTTAATACCCCGCAACTTTGAGTAATATTAAAAACTATATATTTAAAGTTATTGTTGCTTAGGACAAACAATGCGTTTTTTAAAAAATCAATTTTGGCTTAAATGAAATACCTATGCTGTTGCCATATTTGTGCAAAAAGTTTGTGAGACTGGTATATTAGTGTTCATACGTTTCACTCAGACAAGAGTATGGCATAGAAAGTTTTTGTGCTTTACCTATGCTACGCGACGGAAATCTTCAAAAGCCTCTTACCTTACTTAAACCACGGATTAAAATCAGGACAAATGATTTTTCATTCTTAATTTATAGTTCACTTTGGGGGAAGTTGACATTTGTAATACTTTCCCATAGCTTGAAGACCATATAAGCTCATGAGGCTTCTCTCATCTTAATCTCCTAACATTGTCTCGTACATTTAAGACGGTCTCCATTTCGGAGTGGGTATGACTTTGCAGTCGTTGATTATGTGACCTAACATATTTTTTAACCACTTCTAAAGCCGTTTCAATAGGTCCAAATGGTTTTAATACTTGCGTATAACATAAGTTTGTTTTGGATAAATAGGTGAGTGTTCTTTCCTATTAACCAGTACATTCTTCTGTACTTCATGTTCAGCTCTTCTCTTTTCTTTTTGATGGGACCTTTTCAATTAAGATTTGCTTGCAAAGTCCTTCTAAGGTATTTGGCTGTATTTACGTAAGGTACTTCTCACTTTCGTACTGTTTATAGAAATTAGAACATTGTTTATGCTTTTGTTTGTAAATTCTATATTCGTCGATTTTGTTTCATTTAGTTTGGTACGCCATTTTTGCTTCCAATAACTAACTTTGTTGACTGCGTTTTGTAATTGTTGTCAATCCTTCGTAAGGAATTTGACTGGCACCAATATTGGGAGTATCGTTAGTAAATGTTGCCATATTATAGCGTTGATGTCCACTGAAATATCTTATACATTAGTCGTTCCTTTCAACAAATTGTAAGGGATTTGTAGCCATATTTTCCGGGAATGGTTTAAAAACTTTAGTGAAATGTTCATCAAAAATATCAGATTTGTATGTCAGATTTGCGATTTGTTTTCTATCTTAAGAGTCTTAAGTTTTGTTTCAGGAATCTTCTAAGACTTTTCAGAAATCAACGTAGCGAATTTTTTTATGATCTCACTGATCCTTTTTTACATCCGACACATAGTTTCTATATACCAATTTTTGCATTCGTAAAAACTTTCAAACTCGATTTTTTAACCAAACATGACTAAAGACTAAAAATAACAGTAGTCCCAATACAAATTTTTTGGTCAAAAATCGAAAATTTGAATTCTCTCATAAACAAGCCGATAGATTTTTATTAAATTTTCTCTAAACTTTTGTTTCTTAATTTGACTTCTTTTAATACAAAAAATATTTTTGTATTGCTTCAGAAGGGAACCCTCCACAGAACCGTTATTTTGTTTTTAAGTTTTCTAAACAACTAATCAACCGATACAATAATTCGATATCTCGAAAATGGGTCATCAATTTTTTACGAAATTGAAATGTAAAAGGTGTATTAATAAAGCCTAAATAACTGCATACTAAAATTATTTTTAAGCTCAAGTTTAAAAAAAAAAGCTCGAATGATTTTTTAAATACAAATTTTGAAAAATTTAATTTTTTAAAAACAAACTTTTTTAGCAGGTGCATTTTTAGATCTTAAAATACGGCAAATATTTTTAAACAGACTTTTTTGATATACATACATATGAACAAGTTCGTGCGACCCAGGCTTGCATTTTTTATTTTAGTTTGTTGTTTAGTAAATTAACGGCTGTCTTATTATCTGGAAATTTCCTAGCTTGCCATAATCTTCAAGCTCTTCTTATTTCCAAAATAAACTCCTTAATTTTGACAGGATATTTTATTTTTGTTTCTCTCCAGTTCGAAATGGTTGTAGTCCTTTCTCCCTAAGCCTGTTGTACATTATAAATAAATTGTTCTACTTCATTATCAATTTTTTCAATTGTTTTCATGGGACATCTAAGGTTTATAAAATTTTCAAGTTTATCTTGTTCAAGTTTGTTCTCTTAAGAGCTTTGAACTTTTTTTTGTAAATATCCACATCACTCAGTAATAAAATTACTGGAGTATGATCTGACGATAACTTGAAATTTCCATCAACACCTGATTTCTTTTAATACCATTAACTACGAAAAAGTCTGTAAGGTCTGGTATAAGCACAAAATAAGTCTTGTTCAGAAAATAAAAATATTTAAATCGGCTCATTAGTTCCACAACTAAGAATACTCGACTTTACGGGACCCACTTTTTTCGCATTCTCATCATTAATAATGTCAAGTCCAAAGCTCCTTGATTCTTTTTTAACAAATCCAAAACTAGCTCTATGAACTTAACTTTGTAATATATCAAAAATAAAAAAGGCAAATAAATTTCTACTAAATTACTCCTAAGAGCAATCAACAAAAGCTTAAATTCAAAAAGCATAAACAAACAAAAAGTAGCATGTCATACATAATGTACATCAAAGAAATATGTCCCATGATGCAGTTCTTAATAAACCATTTATGTTTTTTTATTTTTATGATTTCTATGTCGTCCTTATATTGCTCCATCCCATCAGCATATTTCACCGGAATCAACAGTTTTGAATAGAAAAAGAGAGCATATTATGCAAATTTAATAGCAATTGTTATGATCTTCTTTTGGCGGAACAAACGACAAAATAAAACGAACAAATAGAAAAGCCCTTTTCTCCCAATGGGATGCTAAACAAAAAGGAAAAACTCAAAATCATCAAAAACTCTTTCAAAAAAAAAATGACATCCATAATCAATAAACAAAATAATGTAGGTATACCTATTTCAAGTCGTTTTGTCTATTGTGTCAGTCTTTTATTGAAGAAGGACTCTCTGGTTTGAATATGATGTTCTCTATTGGATGACATAAAAGATAATGTTCATTTGATGATGTTTTTGTTTGTTCGATATTTTTGTTTGATATAGTTGATTGATACCATCATCAGAGTAGACTTCTGTTGTGCTAGAAACCATTTTCCTCAGGGAAAAAAAAAAACTTTTCGAATGGGATATTTTTCAACTATAAGAGGATTTTTTGAAAGCGTTTGTGAAAAATTGATACAAATACTAGTTTTAAAAATACAATAAAACGAAGGAAATTAAATATTTACTTTCGTTTTATTAGTAAAAGCTAAAATTCGCATTGCTTTTGGAATACAATGTCATTCAAGTGGCTGCCTTTAATTTTTAAAGACCTTGTTGATGTTTTTTTTTCTAAAATTTAATAGTTTTTGGTGAGTGATGTTGGAAAAATACCTAGAAACATCATAATCAGAACTAATTACTTTTAACAAGTGAAACACTTAGGAAATCCGCTGTTCTGTTCATTAATATTTTATTTTTTTAACTTTCAATTTAACCTGCAAGTTAGTATTGCCAGTATATTTTTTCAATTTTTTTTAAAGTTTACAGGCACTAAGAGAGTTATTAACATCCTTAACATGTTTACGCTATAAAACACAGTGCGAGCGTAAAGAAAATAGGGAAAGGATTTAAGAGAAGATACCGGTGCACATTGGTTTAAAAATTTTAACATTCAAATGGGACTGAAAAACAGAGTTCAGTAAAGCATTCCACATTCTCGATGTGTGGTGGCCCATTTGACAGAACATTGTTTGTAAAAATATCGATAGAATAACGTAAGGCATGAAACATTGCCGAATGAAGGCTTTGTAAATTACAGTCAAATCAAAAGCAGCATTTTTGGCATATGTGATCATTCCATAAGCGGTGATCTGTGATACGCATATCGAGTACTGAAAGTTGATTACTTTCCTGTGATGCAAGTGCCACTTATAGATAGCGACATCTGTGGTGGGTTACGCTAACGATAGTAGACAGCATTGAGTTTTTGAAGCATTAAACTTTACACGGTTCATAATTCCCCATTGTACAATGCTGTCGACATCAGAACTTAATGAGCTTATTATACGCTGCCGTTGAAGTTTCACATCCGAAGGACAAGGATTTTAATCTAGAAACATATACACAAAACTAAGAATACTGCAAAACAGTTTAAGGGACTAAAAGATGGCAGACAAGATATCGTTTATGAATATAAGGAAGAGAGTAGGAGACAAAACGGAGCCCTGGATGACGCCAGCATTTATTTTATGAGTTTCAGACTTGAAACCATCCAATACAACTTGTATTGAACGCATTTTCGATAAGAGAACTTGGTGCCGAACTCTATCAAATGCTTCTAAAATATCAAGTAAAATTATCTTGCTTTCTCCAAAACGATGTAAAGATTTGTTCCACTGTTCGGTTAGATGAACCATCAAATCACCAGTAGACCTATTGCTAGGAAAGCCATAATCCCGGTCATTAAGAAGCTTTCATTCTTGAAGATATTTCTAAGCTAATAATTAATCGGCGGACCAGCGGATTTGTGAATGTCAAGGTCAGTGGCGTAGCTAGACCTTTGGGGGCCCTGTATCCAATTTTTTGTTTTGAAGTTCTGAGATAATTTTTTATTATTTTCAGCTTGGAAAAAGATCTTTCAGCTGTTGCTGTGGTTACCGGAAGAGTCAAAAAGCGAAAGCATGCTGTTTTTACTTCAGAAAAACTAGAAGCAAGACTATTAAATTCGATGACTAATAATTTCGCAAGTTCTTTTATGGAATGAAATTTAAGGATTTCGGATTTAAGGCATGTTTTTAGAGCAATTAGTTGATTGCAGAAATCACTAGATATGTCGGAATTGTACTTTTCCATTAGCTTTTTTTATCCTTGATTTATCTCATCATTTGAGAACGATAAAAGCTTATACGGTTCCAACACTTCAAACATACTACTAAGACTATGAAGGCTTTGAAATCTTTGCTGAGTTTGTTCAATCAAAATGTCCAAGCAGGAATAGTAAATATTGACTTTGAAGTAAATTTCCGGATCAGAAATTCTATGATCTTCTGCCAAATCATCAAAAAAGCGCTTCGTTATTTTCCTCCTTTTATTTTTGAAGACAGGCGTCACTCCCCAATCGTTGGCTCAATCTTTGGACTTTTTAAGTAAATCACTGAATTTCTTTTGATTTCTTTCTTTTTCTAGACCGTCTGAAAGATTTTGAAGCAAAATACTTGCTTTTTGGAAGTCATTTTCCTCATCTTGAAGGGCTTTGGAAACTGCGAAGAAAAAAATGACATCAACACAATAAAGTCGTAGGTCTCTAAAATGTTTATAACATTTTTACATTCGTCTCGTTCGTCTTTTTTTGTTGAGGTCAAATTGATTTGGTGTAAAGTTTTCATTATCAATGTATAGTTTGATCTTATACCACATAGTGCATTATTTCGTGACGACCATCTCGTAGGACAAACCTTTTTAAGGGTAATTTTATATTTCTCTAATGAATTGTTGTAAAATGTATATATTTTCTCTAAATTATCGAAAAATGTTGACACCTCAAGTATATTTTTTGCTGCACCATTAAGTATCAAATTTAATGTATGTGCTGCGCAATGAACCTAGTCGGCATTTGGAGTGTTCTCTTTTATAAGGGCTTGTAATTGTAATCCTCCATATACACCCGACATAAAATTCGCTCCATCATAATCTTGTCCTCTGCATTTGGATAAATCAAGTCCATATTCACTTATTGTTTTAAAACTTCTGTTTTTACACAAAAAACTTGAGTACATTTTTAAAATGTATATCCACGCACAGACAGATGAAACATTTCAGTTAACGTGTTGAAATTCGTTTTGCCTATAGTTCACTCAGATAAATAACGGGACTTTTTTTTGGTTGCAGATACATACAGGGTTCCGAATGGATTATTCGAATTTTTCAGCTGTTAGTTCATGCAAGTACCTTAGTATTTTTTAATCTACCGCTGGTCCCTGGTTTGTATTTCTGTGTGATATTGGAGTTAGTGGCTGTGTCAGGCAGGACGATATATTTTGAAAGCTCGAATAAAAAAGTGTTTGCAGTTGTAGTATTGTTGGTTGGTAGGACATGAAAAAAAGAAAAAGATACACAGGAAAAAAAATATTTGACGCATGTAAAAAATGATCATCGGAACATTTTTTTTGTATAATAAAACTATATTAAATATTTAAGTGAATTTTTTTACACACGTCTTGTGCTCTGTATCTTTGGGGGCCCCTATATCTCGGGGGCCCTGATACAGCTGATACAGCGGTAGCTACGCCACTGGTCAAGGTTTTCTCTTTCAACTGCACAAATGCGAAAGAAAATTCGTCCCTTAAAATCATTTACGTTTTTAAGTACAGGAAGACACATGTTACTCTCTCTTAGAGTCGAAATAAGCAGTAAACTATACAGCAATCAAATTGGCTTTATCAATCGGTCTTACATAGGAACGTTGTGAACGTAGGTTGGAACCGAGGATGTCGTGGCGTTTCTTACACTTTTTACAAATGACCACACATTTTTACTACCTTTGGGACATTGTGGTAGTTTTTGCTGTAATATCTGGCCATGTAAAAATTTTGTTCGTCGAATATGACTATCTATCTTGTTTGAACTTATTTCGGTTTTCGAAAAGTCACATCTCTGATCCTAATAACCTCTTTGCAACTCGAATCAAACCAAGAATTTTCTTTGGGTTTGATAGATTTTGCCCTATTAGGGATACAATTTCCCATTCCACAAAGAATTAAATGTGTAACCATATCTGCGTTGGAATCCACGACACTATCAAGGAAGCATAGTCACCAGTTAAAGTTCTTGAAGAATTCATTGAGACGGTCCTAGTTGGTTTTCTCATATTGCTAAACGGTTCTCGTATGATTCTTCTTTTTGGCATGAGACATTTTGGAGATACGATGCAATGGTCTGATTTGCTTAAGTTACTTGATTTAACTCAGCAAAGACTTCAACATACCTTCCTACAACAGGAAAAAAATTAAAAAATTGAATAAATTTCACTTCCTGTACAAGTACAAATCTTTAAATGGATTGTTGAATTATTACATCTGGACGTATTAATTCCTTAACGTAATTATCATATCCTCTACCTTTAAACTATTTTATTTCATTTGAAGATTTAGTAAAGTTAATTTTCAATCTCATTTATATTTATTCAAAATAATTGCCAATCAAAATATTCATTGGAAACAGACACCCATCTTTTTCGTAAAAACAGCATCCGTCTTATTTTTGATCACCCACAGAACCCAAATTAAATTTTCCTCGCTTCACTAAAATCTTGATCAATTCAAAAAACGCAGACAAAAAAAAAGAAGATAAACTACAGAAACTTTCTATGAATTACCCCAACCACTTCTTGGTTGTTTTCTAATATTTAAATGCGTACGAATATACAAAATCACAACCCATCACCGTTATATAGCGACACTTAGACTCTGTTTGATAGTGTTGAAGTGTCGAATGTCCTGCAGTATGATTCAATTTCTACGCCTTCCTTTTTGCCTATATCTAGAGACTATACTCGTAATATGGAAAATTTTCAATGCATAACAAATCAGAACTAGAGAAATGACTGCTGCTGCCTTTGCAACTGCAACTGCTAACTGATACTGCTGTTTCTGCAGCATCTAAAAGTGAACAACTATACAACTCCAGAAACTCAGCCTGGACTTTTGTGCATCATAAAATCCTTCGTCTCTTCTTTCGTTTATAAAATAGTTTTCTCTGAAAATTTTCTGATTAAAATTGCAAGAATCTTCTGGATGAACGATGAAGAAATTAAAGTTCTGATTGGAGTTTTTGAAAAGAGATAGGGAGTGAGAAGTTTGTGGACTTGACTTAGCTATTAAGCATATATATATATATATAAATGTCATTTCATTTCTACCAGCGACGACATCAAGACACGATTGAATTGGTGAATTTGTTTTGAAATTGAAAATTTAGGCGCTAATTGAGAATGGCGGGATGAGTCACTTCAATTAAGGACATTTTAAATTCGTTATAAAATCTCTCCCTAACTCTTTTTCTCGTTTAGCCTCTCTAGCTCTTCATCTACGTGTAAATATTTGCTCAAGTCAAAGTTCTTCTTGAATTGAATTCATTCATTTTTGAAAGCGTCCGATGACTTGGTCTTCGTCGTCGTAGGAAATGTATCGTTTGTTTTAGGATTTTCACTCGTTATATTGGCCATCAGGACACCGACTCATCATCATCCAGGAGGACAAAATTTGTCAAGTATGAAATTTCAGTTTTTCTCTGTTTGCTCCGAAGTATGCACTTTTCAAAATTGCTCAAGTTTGATGAATTCCCGGACATCTTCTGTCCGTTCATATACGAAAGTCAAATAATCCTTCATATTTTCCAATTTCTTCTTTTTTTCAATTTCGTTTCGTTCGAAAGGAAGAACCAAAATATTGAACGTGTTTTCTGAAGTATTTTCGTAATAGGTGCTTCCTTGGAAGTTCAAGACGATAATGATGGTGATGATGATACTGATGGGGTTAATGGAATGAGGCATATAGATACAGCGATATAAATCATCTGGTGGCCAGCAGCGGAAGCGGCAGCGGCAGTGGATGGTGCGGCGAAGCGGTGAGAAAGTAATTGAATTCTCAAGGACACTATATACCTACTCGTCGAACGAATAGTGATCCCAGGATGGGCTAGCTGTTTGAGCGATGGAATGTTTTATTAGATTTGATGTTGGAATGTTCCCACCAGCAAGTGAGAGAATTTCACTTTTTTTGTTGTTGGATGAGATTTCCATCAATTAATATGACAAAAGAAAAGATAAAACCAAAGGAAAAACAAAACCAACAACACAACGACCAAACATCCAGTGATAATACGGATACTACTCGACGGACGACGATGACGACGAACGTCAATTTAAATTTTAGAAGGAAAATTGAAAATTTAGATATTTCATAAAATTTAACGACGGACAACAACGAAGTGAAAACAAAAGAGACATTTTTTGGATGATGATGATGATGATGGAAGATGGAAATACTCTTTATAAATTGGTATTGTTTGCTAGATACTAGTAGTTAATGCAATTTTCAAGTTTTAGAAAGAATTTCATAATGAGAATTGGCATTAGTTTGAGAGGAGTTTGAAGAAGTGTTAAATTGAAAAGACACATCAAATTATGGGATACTTCCTCGAAGGCAATGTTTTTGTAAAAACATCACCCAAGACAAATTTAAGGAAGCTTTGATTTTCAAAATAGAGAAAAACTTAATTTCTTAACAGAACTAAGGCCCATGATCCTTAAAGTTTTAGCCAAAGTTAGGTTCAATAAAAATTAAATCAATATTTCGTGAATAAAGTACCACTATTTTCAAATACTAATCTCGATGGATGTGTAAAGTTCCCAATTTGTGTCGATTATTAAATCGTACTCAAAAGGTTCTTTTACACCCTTAATATGCCAAAAAATACACAGTGTGAGCATTAGGAAAAAAGAAAAATATTGTACTTCGGAGTATAGCCTAAGTTGAGATCAAGGGTAAACTGATGGGCATTCCTAGAAGCGCGAGTATTACAGTTAAACTGTTCAAATGGATTATTACAACTGGCTAATTCACTAAAGCAAAGTCCGTTAAAATAGTAGTTAAAAAAGGTGAGGCAAGAAACTTTAGGATGATGTTTGAGTGATGTAATTTAGTTAATAAGACACAAGTAAGTTTCCGGAGCACCAGCAAAGAGATGGGAGTTTTGTAAATTGTATCTAGACCAGAAGGAAAGCAAAATTTCCTGATTCGTCTCAGAAAACTCAAACATCTTGCGGCATTTTGAGACATTGCGTATGTGATCGTTCCACAACAGGTGTTGTGTTGGGTTTCGTCGTTACCGATTAGAGAGCGAAATGCCAAACTTTATCAAATGCCTTTGAAATATCAAGTGCAATAATCATAGGTTAGGTTAGGTTAAAGTGGCTGCGGATTCAGAATCCACACACTTAGGCCAAAAAAAGGCCCGTTGTAATACCACATGAATCTAGAGAATTACTTCTCACTAGTCGAACCATTTTGAGCTTTTTATAAAGCGAAGCAGATATTTGATATCCTTTTTAGCTAGTTCACTGGGGTTATCAAAAGAGTAGTCTCCCAGATGAAGTTTGCGTCTTAGTGAAAGAGCAGGGCAAGTGCAGAGAAGGTGGGAGATTGTTTCCTCTTCTTCCTCGTCCATACAGCTCCTGCAGAAGTCATTTGAGGCTACACCAAGTCGTATTGCGTGTCTGCCTATAAGACAGTGTTCCGTAAGGACACCTATTAGGGAGCTAATATGAAGTCTGCTTTGAGATAACAAGTCTTTAGAGCGCTTTAGGTCCAGTGAAGGCCATATGAGTTTTGTGGCTGCGCATGTTGCAATAATCATACTATCTCCAAAACGAGTTAAGATTTGTTCCATTTTTTGATGAGATAAACCATGAGATTGCCAGTGATATTATTGCTACGAAAGTCGTACTTCCAGTCAATCTCAAGGTTTTATTCCTGAAGATATTTCTTAAGCTGATAATTAATCCGTGTTTACACGACCTTGGAAAGAAGGAAAGCTAGTGCAATCACTCGATAATTTGAGTCACAACAAGATTCGCTTTTTGTGGGTATTGGTTGAACAAATGCTGTTTTCCAACTACATACTAGAAATAAACTAATTAGTTTTATTTCATTAAGTTTTTGTTGTGTTATGTCAAATTAGGACTGAGCAGGACCAAAGAATCTCGAAAATAACCAAGTTGATTATGCTAATGTAATTTTTTTAGAATGGTCCCACTTAAGCAATAGAATTATATATGATTTTCTTAACAACAAAAATGTTACTAAGTTTAACTGACATATCCTGGCAGCTGTTAAAATTCATATACTGACAGCTATAGTTATAGATTTGAGCTTTAAATAAAATAAATAAAAATTTCACTTAAAATATTTCTCTAGTTATGCGATATTATATTTTCTGTTCTTTTACGCCGTAATTTCAATTTCATTTCCAAAAAAATAGTAACAAATTTCTATATGACTATTCTCACATTTAAATTTAATCAAAAAATGTAAATGTAATCTTAAAGTTTTACCTAGTTTCAAAACGGTTTATCTATTGTTAAGAATAATATGCCTTACCAAAAAACAAAAAACTCTATACGATATCCAACCTTTAACCCATACTTACACTAAATCTTTCTCCGTTAATAAATTAATAGAAGAAAAGAAAAAAACTGAAAATTCTATCTCCGACTAAGTTTTTTGCCTAAGAAAATTCTTCGATTATACTCTGTGCTCTGTGTTGTACATTACATACATCGCCCATGCAGGTCTATAAAGTCTAAATACATTTAAAATGATTCTTTTAGATTTCCCGATCAACTTCTCCCCAAAGATGTATACCTCGGTACCTATATAGTTTCACTTGTCGCAAACGTTAGGACCACTTCAAGTTCCTCCATCACTACCACTACAAATACTACTTCCAGTAAGTATATATATATATATATGAATGTATGTATGCACAACCGTTTGCACGAACATGAAACATCAGCTAACACAACGGAAATTCACTATGCCACCATCCTACTGCATTATGCATGGAATAACTTAGCATAAAGCTCAACTTCATATGCTGTGTCCCTCGCTTGTCCATGTCCACATATGGAATTCCCATCCCCAGTCCCCTGTCCCTCGTCCCCCCGAAACTTGGATAGTGTGCTTCAATAAGTTAGCATTTGAAATTGTACCACAGAAACATTACACTATTTTTTTTTCTTTTGTAACTCCTTAAAGAAGTTTTTTTTTCATACCTACTCCTTGTCACTGCAGGAAAAACAACACTTTATATGCGAAAAAATCCATGGGATCCACACGACATTCACTTTTCACAAAGAAGAATATTACAAGCTTAAAATAAGACAAAAAATATAAAAATCAAGGGAGTTGTAGTCCTGAATACAACTTACCAAAGAGAATCCATCGAAATAAAAAGAATCAAGAATCAATGAAAATGTTCGTTCTTGTTGATTCTCATTCATTCGAGTATTGTTTTAAAATAAACTCCATACTGGGTTAAAATTACTTTTTGTTTGTATTATATTCGACAAATTCATGTGATTTAACTTGGATACATAATAATGTCCGAAAAAATTCACCTTTCTTCTAAGGACCGTTCGTTCTCATCGATGAACATCTCCTCCCTGGCATACGTTTACTTACTCCTGAATGTCAGATAGATACATTCATTTAGTTACCTGTTACCTGTTTTCGTTTTGCTATGCGAAATTGCTTTTGTAGAATGTGCTTTAGAGGGTGCAACAATGACGAAGTGATAAGGACTTTGGGAATCGTCCTAGAAAGTATACATTAAAGAATGGACTTTTCAGTTAAATATGGGTATAGGGTATGTATAATGTTGTTTTTTTTTTTGTATACACATAGTTGCAGCATATTTAAGCAAGTCAAGTGAAGTATAAATGTACTATGTGATTGTAGGTATACAAAAACTCTCTTTTGCATCATATGTGAAGCGGTGCAATCTATATAGATTCATATGTATACCTATACGTATATATTTTGGAGAGGATATCCAAAGAATGTATTTAAAATTGACTTGTAGAACTTTGAATCTGGATGGTGTGGCAGTTGTGCAGGCGGACGATGGAAGTGGTGGTGGCTAGAGTTTCCCTACGATATGTATGCTACTATATTCATGGGAAGAAAACGGAAGCCTTATGGGTTATACTATATGTGGAATTCTTTTGGGAATTAGCATACCGACCCAGGAAAAGTGTGCAAGTTTTTTTTTTTGTTCTTCTTATGTATTCGAAGTCTTTTCCTCTCTTTTGAAAAGTAGGACAAGGCAAGAGGATAATATTTTATTTAAAGAAAATCGATTGATTCACTTGTTTAACTTATCTTTAAGTACACACAAAGATGATTTTGATATATGTTCTGTACATATAAAGCTGTATAGCATCTTCCTCCTGATGGTGCATGTTCTGTTTATATAACCGATGTCGTTGACCCAGATTTTTATTGCAGAATACATTTCCTGAGAGAAAAACACTGATTCAAAGTTTATACAATTTAACCGTCTTCAGATTGTGAGATTAAAAATGATATGAAAAATATTATATCCTAAATCCCTTCTTCGATGAAAAAAGGTCATGAACACGGATTGAGTTTTCCTTAAATACATCTGAAGTAAAGTGCAAAATCGTCAAAATCAAAAGAGGCTATATAAATACTTACAGCTGATTGAACACTACCAGCTCAAAGAAAACTTCCAAAATCCCTATATATATACTCGTAGTCTTTGTTTATGGAAATGCTGATGACCTAAGGACATTCTATACCTATTTTCATCATTTCTTCTTTTTTTTGTAGAAAAAAAAGCATACTTTTGGAAGCTTTTGACGTTCATTTCCAGACTTAGTTGAGGCAGACAAAATAAAAAGAATAGAATAAAAAAAAGGTTTTCTAATCCCGGGTTTTTGCAACACTTCATCCATTGCATATAGCAGCACTTTTGAAATCATCATTTCCATCAAAGCAGTAGGTTTCTCAACTCTAAAGAACACCATAATAGAAAGAATAAAAAAAACACCGCACACAAAGGATATTTATTCATCTACACTAATGAAAATCCCCAACATAAGGCAGAAGACACAAAACAAAAAACACACTATACTCCCAACAAGGACCAAACTTACTAAGAGTATACCTACAACAAAATGTTTTAAGTGTGAGAAGATTACTGTGCTGCTAAAAAAGAAAATAATATAAAAAAAGAAGTCCTGAACAAAAAGCCCTTTTTTTCTCTCAGCTCGAAGAATATCATCTTCTATTATAGCATCTATATCCTCCATCCTATATGTGTATGGTGTGCAATCCAATATAATCCTTTGGCCTATCCTTGTTGCCAGAGTATTTCAGTAATTTGCAAGTTGAGGAACCTTTCAAAAGTATAAAGTAATACACACACAAAAAAAGTAGCCAAGTTTCAAAGATCTCGCCTCTCTTTATCGAAGTTTATGTCTATATCGACAAAAGCACTTAAGGATATATTCATAAATTTCCTTCCTGCGGCGACGACGGCATTAACGGTGGCTGCGGTGTGCGGTGGTAGCGGGTATATACAATATACAACATGCATGCATTCACAAATTTACACTTATCCTTGTTCGAATTTATCATCGCATTGAGATGCTGAATTGGCATGCAAATCCAAATAGGAAAACGCTCTTCTTCATCTAACTATGTTTTTTCATTATTTCTGTCTCATTCTTTATCCTTCTTTCTCTCTGTCTCTCTCTCTTTTCTACTTTTGTTTGTGATGATGTAAGGCTTAATCTAAGGGCTATAATCGAAGTTTGTTTCACTATCCGATCTCGAATGATGTTATACGCTTGACTAGTCTACAAATACAGAAGATAGCTCCTCGTCTCGTCATCATTTCGTCACACAGTTGAGTTTTGAAAAGGTCTTTCGGCTTTCTCTCTTCTGAACTGCTTCTGTTTCTGTTCCTGCTGCTACTAGATATAGACGAACATGAACTCATGCCACACGATGACGACAATAAGTACCTTTGAAAGGATTCATCACGATTCAGGTCCTTTCAATAAACCATTGAACAACGAACGATGTCCTGGCCGTGGCATATATGTGAATGAACCGTATGACTGGTAGTGTATACTACGTTCCTCTCATTTGTTTCGCGTTTTTGCCTCTTAAAATTGATAAAGCTAGTAGAGCATTCATCTGATGCATGCAAGAATGTTTGATGGACTTTGTTATTTATAGTATCTATACATTGACTTTATAGTCGATACCTATACCCACCTCTAGGCTGTCAGGATATGCAGCGTATACAAACCTTCAACTCGTGTGATCGAGTACATCGTATCGTACCTACGAGTATATCCAGCATCTCTCTATGCCTTCATATATTTATGTATATAAATCGTAATGTAGTGCAATAATCAAAAAGATACACATCTGCCCTGCAGGCAGTTTTAATTGTCGTCAGCATTTCGATACTTATCCGTTAAATGGATTGTGAATTTTTAATGAGCGCAAAATCAATAAGTCGGTACGGTACCTATAAATACTATATCGATAGTATGAGTTACCATCAGATAGGCCAACCCAAAAGCATGGCAAGGTTTATCAAAATTGTATCTAAGTAGATATGCAATAGGTTTTAATGTACATACATATGCACATAAATAGAAAATACACCCTTTATGACAGAGAGATGACATCAATTTATATATATATATATATATATTTCATCATTCAGTACCTTTCCTACATATCTAAACGGGAGTTTGATCTAAATACGTGCTTAGAGAAGAAATGATATTATATGCCTTATTTTTAGAAGATTTCTCGTTTAGAGTGACCATCAACACATATTTTAATCTGAATATAATAAAGACTTTTCCAAATAGAAAATTTCATTTTGTGTAGCCTTAAGCTGTCATATTTTGACATTTGACAACCCAAAACAACGTCATTACCAAAAGTGGAAAGGAACACGCCAACAAATATCATTTAAATTGTTTAAAAGTCTCTACAGACATAGTGAACATTTTGTAGTCAAAGCTCGTCAAAATTAACCAAACTTCTTGGGACGAAAAAGTGAAACTGATGGACAAATTTTAACTGGCTATGTAACTAAAACAGCGGTAAAAAAAGGATGAGACAAGAAACTTTACCATGAATGTGATTCTCAGAAATCATTCTAAAAGCATTTCTTTGGATACTCTCCAAGAGGCTTAAGAAATTTAATGAGCTAATCAACGCAGTTCCACATACGAAGAGAAGAGATGTGTGCCTGTAAAAAAATATGAAAAGCTAAGAGTACTATCGTCAGCGAAATAATTATTATTTTCTAATCCAACGAATGAGGGAGTCGTCTTAACCGAAGGAAGGCTGAACCTTGAGGTCAACAGTGGATCTAATGCTGCGAAAGCTGTAATACTTGTTATTAAGATAGTTTTGATCTTCGAGATATTTCTGCACCTAATAATTAATCAATTTTTTCAAGACCTTATTTACGAAGTTTTTAAAGAGTGACAGTCGTTATTTTTCGATAGATGCAAATCATATTAAAAAAATAAATTAGGTGGCGCAACAGTCCATGAAGAACCAGGGCCTAGTGACTTACAACTCTCAACCATTCCTGTGTGCGAGTAATGTTGTCAGAGATGGAAGGGACCTACAGTTTATATGCCGAATCCGAACGGCTAATTTGAGAAAGCACTTTTCATGACAAAAATTACTCTTGGAGGATTTGTCAATTCCTCGCAAGAGGCAGTACCCGTGAATAAAAGTTAGGTGGCACAGGCAGGGATTGAACCCAAGACCCCTTGCATGACAGTCCAATGCAAATCATATTATCCACGAAAAAATGAAGAAAGGTTATTTTAAATCATGAAAAATGAATTATACCTACCTTCTTAGTTGTTGAAACAAAAAGAATATAACTCGGACATAGTATTCGAAAAAAGTAAGTTTTAAAGAAAACAATTAATACCTCATGAAAATTAACTCAATGATCCAATCATAGCACAATAGATTCGGCCATGAGAGGTTTTTGGAAGAACGTGGAAGCAAGAAATATTTAAGTATTCGTACTTTGGGATACAACTAGTTTGAAGAATCTTCCGAAAGAGCTTCTGTATTCACTTTATTATTGAAACCTTAAAAGATTTGGTATTTTATATTATTAACATATTTTTGATAAATCCTTTTTATGAAAGTTGAGCTGGTTACTCTAAAAATTAATCATTTATTCTCCCTTTAAACGTATCTATTCCCGAAATCATACATATTTGAGTTTTTATTGATTACAGCCACGTTTTAAATCCAATGATAGTTTTTCCAAAGCACTTAAATACTCGTCGCTTTTCGATTTTCATCATCACAACATCACATTATTTAAGATCTTGGAAAGGCATCTCAAAAAACTTACCAATAGGAATTTATAACCTCATATAAAGTTGTAACTGCATCAGTTTCAGCATCAGAACCAAAGTGGAACGTTTTGTCATAATTTATTTTACGACGCAGACGGAGTAATGACTTTTATAAGCTTTTTTCTCGTATTTTTTTTTTTTTAAGTTAAGGTGGAAACAAAACTTCATCATCAAAAAAAAGACCTAAAATGATAACGTGCATTGAATAAAAATAAGGCAAAAGTTGAACTAATTTTTATTTTCATTTTAGCCTTAAATGCAGGTCTCTCTTGTTCAACATCAGAGTAACCAGCTTCAGAAGAAGCGCAGCAGCAGCAACTAGACTGCAACCAGTTGGTGTACATATTCTGTTCTGTCAAAAGGATGTTAATAGGGTGATTGTGGTAGTTATATGCGATGCATTTTAATTATACCTCGGAGTAAGCTTTAACTTTTTGATATTTCTATGCTATACTTTCCTAGTATTTTGTTTTTGTTTTGTCAACTTTTTTAAGGCTTGATCATACAGTTTTTAATGTCTTCATCCTTGTACTTAACTTATAGAGCTATGAAAGAAAGGTAAATATTATGATGAGAGTGTCATTTTGTTTTTGTTTGTTTTATTTTTCTTTTATCTAACTTTTTATCGTTCTTTAAGTTTTTGACAATTTATTTGACACAAATTATAGGGTAATTCAATTTTAAACTATGTATATAAACAGCATTGCGCTGAGTTTTATTGCTAACAACGTTAATGTCAGTTGAATTTTTGTCGGACAATATTCCGCATTTATTTGATTATTTTATGTTGATTTAAATGATGTTAGATTTAACCTTAATGACTTTGAGTGCAAGAGATGCAAAGGATTTTTTATTGTTTGTATGCACAGCGCGAAAATTCTTAAAATAAGAGTTTTGTGTCAGTCCTGTCAAAAAATTATATGGAATTATGGGAAGTTGCTAAATAGAAATACTTAAAAATACTGGCGCACAATTTGAAACAACCTATTGCTAAGGGCTTAACAATTCTAAGGGAGTACAAAATGTTTAATCTTTCTTTTTGTTTTTCTAACTAGTAAATTGCTTTTTGCCCTTAATAAAAAATGAGCATACAAACATGTCCAAAAAGTGACAGTTTGTGAAAATAAACAAGCAAATACTGCTTAAACAGACCTATTTATTGAAATTCTCAACTGTTGACTGGACCATTCCATAAATAATTGTACCGATGTCAAATAGACTTTTAAGTTTTTTTTATCCAATATTTTTTTAACTTCCCATAGGAAGTTATTGTAATGGGTCCGATTTGTCGAATTAAAAATTTTGACATTTCTCGACGTTTCAAGGTCCCTAGAGTCGAAATAAAAGATTTTTAGAAAGATGTCTGTGCGTGCGTGTGTACGTACGTTCGTACTTCTGTACGTTCACTACGTTTTTTCGTCGTTCATAGCTCAAGAATCAGAAGAGATATCGACTTCAAATTAATTTTGTTATACAGATAAGGCAGAAAGATGCAGAAAAGGTTCTCGAGAAAATTGCGTGGGTGGTTTTTTTACCATAGCAGTTTAAAAAAAAGGTGAACATTTTGGTTAACCCTAAATATCTCATGAACCAATGACGCTAGAGACTTGAATTAAATTTTATATTATATATTGTGACGTGATACAAAAGGAAAAAATCCTATTAACGGTTTTTTTATAGATCAAAAAAACTGAAAAAAAATATTTATCCCCTCGAAAATTTAAACTAAAATATCTCCAAAACAATTTCGTCCAACGCAGAAAAATGTTTTTGACATCTGATAAAATTTTGAGAAAAATCTAATTGACAGTTTTTTTTATAAAAAAAAATAAAAACCTAAATAAAACATTACTCAAAGTTGGGAAAAATTGAATTTCGAATCAAATATCTTTTCAAAAACTTGAGATTAAGGCTTCAAACTTATTTAACCTTATAAGATATATTGTTTTCAACATTTTGAAAAATGTTGAGAAAAATCAAATTGACAGTTTTTTTCTAAAAAATAAAAACCTAAAAAAAAAATATATAAAAGTTGGTAAAAATTGATTTTTGACTCAAATATCTTTTCAAAACTTTGAGATATTGGCTTTAAACTACTTTAATCTTTAAAAAAAATATTGTTGTCCATATTCAGTAAAATTTTGAAAAAAAATCGAATTGACAGTTTTTGTACAAAAAATAATAAACCTAAAAAAAATGAACAAAAGTTGGTGAAAATTAATTTTTGACTCAAATATCTTTTCAAAACTTTGAGATAATGGCTTCTAACAAATTTTATCTTATAAGAAATATTGTTTTCAACGTTAGGAAAAATTTTGAGAAAAATCGAATTGACAGTTTTTGTACAAAAAATAATAAACCTAAAAAAAATGAACAAAAGTTGGTGAAAATTAATTTTTGACTCAAATATCTTTTCAAAACTTTGAGATAATGGCTTCTAACAAATTTTATCTTATAAGAAATATTGTTTTCAACGTTAGGAAAAATTTTGAGAAAAATCGAATTGACAGTTTTTTTACAAAACATAAAAATCTAAACAAAAAAATTAATAAAAGTTGGTAAAAATTGATTTTCAACTCAAATATCTTTTCAAAACTTTAAGATATTAGCTTTAAACTACTTTTATCTTTTAAAAAATAATGTTTTCGACATTCGATAAAATTTTGAGAAAAATCGAATTGACAGTGTTTTTACAAAAAATAAAAACTTATGCAAATTTGGTAAAAATTGATGTTCAGTTCTTGATATCTCTCAAATTAATTTTTAAAAATTATTAAAATTTGTAAAAATTTAAGAAATGCTACTAAAATTGGTAAACAAAAATTTTCGACTAAAAATCGATTTAACAAAACTAGATTTTCAAACTAAACTATTTCTTTATATGACAAATATTGTTGGTAATTTTAAAATTTTTAAGAATAATTCAACTAACAACTTTTTAACTTAACATGGAAACCTTCAAACTTTTAAGCAAGACAAATAGACAGAAGGGATGGGAAGTTATTAGGTTGGGGTCGCATCCCAGCCTCTTTTTTTATTATAAAGTTAGAACGTAACTATATCATTTAAATGACCACCACGTGAAGTGTTGCAAGCATCGATTCTTTTGAGGTAATTTTCGACCACTTTTTGACACATATTGGGCGGTATCTCAGCCATAAATTGACGAATGTTGGTTTTCGTGTGCTCAAGAGTTAAAAGGTTTATATGCATAAACACGGTCTTTCACGTAGCCCCATAAAAAAATGTCCAGCGGTGTCAAATTGCATGATCATGGTGGCAAGTTAATATCGCCACGACGAGAAATTACGCGACCAAGAAAATGTATCTTGCAATAAAGTCATATTCGCTCGAGTTGTGTGGCATCTGGCACTGTCTTTTTGAAACCACATATTCTTCAATAGCAGGTAAATTTGGTTATCACCTGACCATTATGCTCCGAATATACGGTGACAGTCGTTCCATATTCGATTTCGAAGAAGTAAGGCCCAATCACACCTCCGCACCAAACAGAGACTTTTTGTGGATGTAATGTCCTCTCTTCAATTACTTAAGGATTCTCAAAACCCCAAATACTAAAATTTTGTGTATTAACATACCCACCGAGTGAGAAATGTGCTCCGTCGCTGAAGAAAATTTTGTTCGAAAAATCGCCGTGCACCGCCTGTTGTTCAAACACCCATTCGACGTATCTACGACCGACGACGCACATTGTGAATGGTCAGCTGGCTTAAGTTGTTGTGTGACCTGGACTTTATTTGGATGTAGGTGTAGATCCAAATGCAAAATACGCCATAATGTGCCGAAAGACAGTCCTAATTCCTGAGAACTACGATAAATCGACACATTCGGGTTTCCGGCAATACTTTCACTTACAGCAGCGATATTTTCAGTATCTGTAACCTATCCAGTCTCTTCAAATTTCTTCACAATTTTGCCAATTGCTTGCGTAGTTGGATAATTATGTAAACCTTAATCTCCTCTTAAACCACGATATGTGGCTGTGGAAGAATCACCATTTTTGGTTTAACAAATTAGTTTGACAGATGTCAAATTCCAGCCCTACACTTTTGAAAACGCAAAATGGATAACCATTTACAATTAACAGATTCGAATATATAGATTTTAAGTTCTAGAATAAAATTTGTGGGTTATATACTAAGCCAACAACAAATTCTTAAAAATGTTTCTGTTTTAAACTTTTATCTAGGATATCACAAGCTTCAGTAAAAAAAAATTCACCAAGACCTAATAATATTACAGTAAAAGGATTTACTAGTTAACAGAATTAAAGTCCAACGACTTAGATGGCTAGGTCATGTAGAGCGAATGGACATCAACACCCCAGCCCAGAAGGTCTTCGAATCCAATCCCGTGGGACGGTGCGGCGCAGTAGAGGAAGGCATTGTATCCAAAGCCATACAATTTTGTTATAATTTCATATCACTGACGACTTTCTCCATCTGGGCTATTGTTTTTGTTGAAGCTGCTGCCGTTTGAAATTATTGCATAAATCTCCAGATGATTTTGACAACATTGTTCTGATTATCAAAAAAATACAACCGCGACGTAGGTGGCGCACGCAGGTGGGTGCAGACCTCAACCAACTTGGCGTGCGAATCTGGAGACAGCTAGCTAGGGACTGAGCTTCCTGGAGACGCATGTTGGTTGAGGCCCAGGTCCGCCCCTGACTGTAGCGCCACTTTAAGTAAGTAAAAGGACTTAAGAAAATTAGGACTTAGTAAAAATTCGAATATTGAATTAGTTTTGGAAATGTTGGTATTAATATGAGGTTTAAAAGTAACTTTCTCTTTAAAAATTGCAACAAGATAATTAACATCATAAACGATTTTAAATTCAACATTTTCCAAAAAATATAATATAGCTATATGATATAAAGGCCTATTATAGGATATTGAAAGACATTTATCTATATTTAAAGAAGGTCGTTTAGGTTACATTACCTACACAAATTCATCTAGTGGATTTTGAAAGAGCAGGCAATCATTGACACTAGAAATATCATCAGCTAATAAGAGACATTTTTAGAATAGTAGACACATTATTCAAAATAGAAGAAACTCCAAATACGAAACACTAAAGGTAACGTATTAGAACCTATTGGAACAAAATGTCATCAACAATTACAAATTGGTTACGACCATATAAATATGAACCGAGCCACTTCAACAATGAATCCACTAATTCCATAGGATTCAAGTTTTCTCAAGAGGATTTTTAAGTTGAAAACCTTTAAGAAATCAGTTTAGACTGTATGAATTTGTTTATTATTTCCTAAACCCGTGTTTGAAATCACACAAAAGACCATTTATATGATTGATAAATATATTGTAATGTGTATACACTCTTTCAATAATAAGGGGCAACATCTAGTGGTAGTAATAGGAGAACTCGCTTCTTTAAGCATCGAGAAACATCTAGTGGCTTAGAGGGGAACTCATTCAGCGCATACAAGAACCTCGAAAGGGGTAAGCATCTAGTGATAAAGTGGAGAACTTCGTTAAGCATCGAGAACAACCTCGTAGATTCTCGAACCGATTTGAGGTATATAAATAGGCGCTTGGAAGCGAAGCGGTTCAGTATTGATTATGGATTGTGAATTGCTATAAAGTAAAGACTGTGTTTAAAAAGTAAAGACTGTGTTTAAAAAGTAATAATTGAAAGTGTGGAATAAAGAAATTTTGTTAGTAATTTAAATAAAGTGAATTTGTGTTTTTATTTACGAAGTGTGAATAAGTTTTAATTATCGGACCAAGCCGAATATTACATTGGTGTCAGAATAAGGGATTAAAGCTTATTGAGAATAAAAACAGTGAGCAGTGATTTAACTATTTTGTGTGAAATAGTGAAGTGAAAAATAAAAAAAAAAAAATGAGTAAAGTTTTGAAAGACTTAACTGTCCCTGAGCTAAAGGCCGAACTTAGCAAACGTGGCTTAAGTGGGACAGGAGTAAAAACCGAACTCGTTAAACGGCTGCAGGAATATCTGGAGCAGCAAAATGAAGACCCAGATACGTTTGCTTTCGAATTAGAAGCAAAAGTGGAAGAGGTAAATCCAAATGTTGCCTTATCCAACATGATGTCAGTTCTTTTAGCCAAATTTGAAGAAAATAAAAATGATGTCCTGAAACAACTAGAAGCCCAAAGAAGCGACCAAAAGCAAGAACAGCAGAATGTTCTCAAACAACTAGAAGCTCAAAGAAGTGACCAAAAGCAAGAACAGCAGAATGTTCTCAAACAACTAGAAGCCCAAAGGAATGATGTTCTCAAACAACTAGAAGCCCAAAGAAGCGACCAAAAGCAAGAACAGCAGAATGTTCTCAAACAACTAGAAGCCCAAAGAAGCGACCAAAAGCTAGAACAGCAGAATATTCTAGAGCGGTTCAACGAACAGAGAAACCTTTTAGAAGGCAGGTTTGCGGACTTCGAACAGAAAATCAATACTCTCGAAGAGCGCGTCGAAAAGCAAAATGCACGTTTCGAGAAAATGAACAAACAAATCGAAACCCTCACAAATGAACTAGAAAAAGTGCGAAAGATGAAAGCTCGAGAACCTTCTGGTGAGTGCTCAAGGAAGAGAGAAGTGAATCCCCCAAGCTTTGATGGTCAGATTCCGTGGCCAATCTACAAGAAACAGTTTGAAGCAGCAGCGTTAACAAACGGCTGGGACGATCACGAAAAATGCATTGCTCTTACGCTTGCTTTAAGAGGATCTGCTGCTGAACTGCTACAAACCATCCCAGCAGAAAAGAGTGGTGACTTCACAGTTCTGGTAAACGCAATCGAACAGCGGTTTGGGAATAGCCACATGGCAGAACTCTTCCGAGTTCAGCTTAACAATAGGACACAGAAAAGAGGTGAAACTCTGCAGCAGCTTCAGGCAGATATCGAGCGATTGGTTCACCTGGCATATCCAACAGCTGGTAACGAGATAATAAATCAACTTGCTGTTGAAGCCTTTGTGAGAGCTGTGGACGATATAAATCTCCAAAGGGCTATCCGCATTGCCGGAAAGCGAACACTACCAGAAGCATTGGCTTTCGCTCTGACGATGGAAGCTGCAGAAAAAGCTTCCCAAAACATGCATCGTGTAAGGAAATTAGAAGTTCAAGAATGCTCTTGTCAGAAGGCTACTGTGGAAAGGAGTCAGCGAGGCGGACGAGCACGATGCTGGAACTGCAATAAGACTGGGCATCTACAGCGACAGTGCAGATTACCACGAAGAAGAACCACATGCCAACACTGTGGAAATAGGAGTAATTCAACCGGTCAAAGTAACACCAACAACGTTGCTTCCGGAGTTGTTTCCTACCCGGGAAAACGAATAAGAACCAACTTTAGGTGGCAGAAGCTGGTTTCTGGTATCGATGGCCCCAGGAACGACATCCAGGTTTATCAAACGAAACGTGTAAACAAGAGCAGACCATATAAGCAAGACTGTTAGCATTGCAGACGACAAAAAGAAAAAGAAGTAGTTACTGTCCAACGAACCAGAGTCGATCCCATTTATGGCTGGAGCTACGACGAGTTGAGGAAGGCTCAACAAGAAAGACTCCTTCAGATCCACGACAATACCAGGTTGAAAATAAAGACGTTCAGTGACCGAATGAAGACACGCTACGATATACGAGCGACAACCACAGAGTTCCAAGCAGGAGATCGGGTGTGGCTTTACAATCCCCATCGACAAAAAGAATTGTCACCGAAACTTCAACGGGACTGGGAAGGTCCATATACAGTCATTACAAAAATCAACGATGTCGTGTACCGGATACAAAAGGGAGTCAGAGGAAAACCTAAAGTTGTACATCGCGACCGGCTACATCGCTACAGTGGTGATGAGAACGATGGATTTGTTCGGGACGATCAATCCTAAGGAGGGGGCAATGTAATGTGTATACACTCTTTCAATAATAAGGGGCAACATCTAGTGGTAGTAATAGGAGAACTCGCTTCTTTAAGCATCGAGAAACATCTAGTGGCTTAGAGGGGAACTCATTCAGCGCATACAAGAACCTCGAAAGGGGTAAGCATCTAGTGATAAAGTGGAGAACTTCGTTAAGCATCGAGAAACATCTAGTGGCTTAGAGGGGAACTCATTCAGCGCATACAAGAACCTCGAAAGGGGTAAGCATCTAGTGATAAAGTGGAGAACTTCGTTAAGCATCGAGAACAACCTCGTAGATTCTCGAACCGATTTGAGGTATATAAATAGGCGCTTGGAAGCGAAGCGGTTCAGTATTGATTATGGATTGTGAATTGCTATAAAGTAAAGACTGTGTTTAAAAAGTAAAGACTGTGTTTAAAAAGTAATAATTGAAAGTGTGGAATAAAGAAATTTTGTTAGTAATTTAAATAAAGTGAATTTGTGTTTTTATTTACGAAGTGTGAATAAGTTTTAATTATCGGACCAAGCCGAATATTACAATATCTTTGCCAAAAACATTCTAACATATTTGGAATGATGGAAAGTTTAGAAATGGGCTTATTATTTTGTACCTCATATTTTTTTTCAAAATTATATACATGTGGTGTTACCGATATTTTCCACTCTTCTAAGAAAATTCCAAAAGAAAAAGATTGATTCAATAGCTCTGTTAATGAAACACAAAGTATATAAATATCAGCAAAAAAGCAAAACTATGGGAGTAAAGCCTAAAATAGCAGATTTATTAATCCTTAAAAAAAATATACGAATCGAACAGGAGAAGTAAAAGGCGAAGTGGCTCTCATATAATAATTCCCCATTAAATTATGGAGAATTGTTGAATTACTTTAATTTCCCGAAATTTAAGAAATATAAACGTATTATTGTTAATTAAGATATAATAACAACGTGGACATTGCTAAATTTAATAGTTTTTGAATGACTTAACATGCTTCGTTGTTATCAAAAGTGTGTCCACACAAAATAATCGCAACATTTCATATTTATATTAACAACCACTCAAGAACTTTCTACCCATGTAAATGTGTGGTAAGCAAACATTTCAGAAACTATTCAGAAATGTGTCTCTGTTTCTAAAATAATTCTTTGTTCTGGAAACATCTTAAAAGTTATACCATTGTTAAAATAAATTTAAGAAAAAACATGTTTTGTATACTTATAGTAAGTAATATAATTCTTGTTTATGGCACTTTTTGTTCATGTAAATATGGATTATATGTAATAATAATATAAAGTTATTTCTAATAATATTTTTTTTTACAAAAAAAAAGAACCAATTTCATCGGTTCTCAGCAATTAACAATAAAATTCTATTCATTAAATCATTAGCAACAGTCTCATTTAGTGTATTCAGTCTAGCTGATAAAAACTCTCCAAATTTTGTGTAGAGTATTTCGCGAGGAGTTTGTTTTAAAACTTTGGTTGAATTTGCTTCTGCTTTTTCTTCTTCTTCTTCTTCATCTTCATCATTATCGTCATTACTTATAAATCCTTTATTATTATTATTATTATTTTTTGTATTTTTATGAGTTAAATTATTATTTTTATTTGAAACGTTTTGTTGATGATGATTAAAACTTGATGTAGAAGGCGTTGGTACTGATGGTGGAGTTGATGCATTTGATGCATTTTGTATTGTTTGAAGATTCTTACGTCGACATTTATTTGTTGGTTTTGGTAAATCTTCATTGCACTCATCGTCGCCATCATGATCTGTGGGTTCTTCTTTTATTGATATAGATGGCGTTGATGATCGTGATGATGATATTTCTCGATTCAATGGGGAATCATTTATTATAGCATCGGGTTGGAGGAGGAGACAATTTCCATTTTGATGTTTGACACTGTATGAATATTCATTGAATAAACCATCCTGGTGATATTGTCGTCTAGTTCTGCAAAAAAAATAAGAATGATAAGATGAGCTAAAGGATACAATAAAAATGATATCATCATTCATCATGACATCCGAAAAATTAAAGTTCTACTTATTTTTAGTATTTAAAAGTCCAAAGTCTAACATAAGATATTTTAGTAATTTGAGATTATGAGAGTTATGGACTGCTGAGTGGAATGTGTTATGTTTTTTTCTAATTAAATAAAATGAATTAGGTGGCACAGCCGTCCGTTTGAGAACCAGGGCCTACTGACTTACAACTCTCAACCATTCTTGTGTGCGAGTTATGTTGTCAGAGATGGAGGGGCCTACAGTTTTAAACCTAATCCGATAGGCTTTGAGAAAGCACTTTTCATGACAAGAATTACTTCTGAAGGATTTGTCAATTCCTTCAGTACCCTTGAAAAAAAAAACTGTGGATATCACAAATTGTACCCGAGACCTCTAGCATTACAGTCCAACTTACTAAACATCACGCCACGGGTACTACATTTTTTGTCTAATTGGGAAGTTTTGATTTTGAACTATCATCAAAAATAGTGAAAGTTTTGACTAAATCCGTATTGAAGAAGGTTAACATTCAATGGAGTGGATTATTGCAAATTTTGACCGCACTAGTAAGAAAATCATAACAAAAATTACATACTTTTAGGAGCTAACAATGAAAACACACAATATTTTGTTTGTTATTGGCACAAGAAAAAATGTATTCCTAGGGCAACAATAATGGAACAAAAAGCTAATTTTAATAGTTTTTGAAAACATAATGTTCAAAATATGGCTTTGGACTCAAAGAATCACTTTTGACAGGTGAATCGAAAGTACCCTTAAATATACTACTTTGAGGATAACAATGTCTGCAAAAAAAAAACGAAAAATTTTTGAATTGAACTTTCCATTGGAATTTATTATAATGCCATACATTTTTGAAGTGCAAATTTTGACATGTCCTAAGGTTCCTAGAATATTAATGAATCGGTTCAAAAGTAAAATGTTTTAAGCATTTTAGTAACCTAATAAATTAAGAAGATGAATTTTTTGATGTCAAACGATTTTAACAGCTTAAAATTTGACTGAAGTTAAAATCAACTCTCGACTGAAAAGGTAAAATATCTTAAGTCAACTTAAGATGATTTGCTTTCTATTAATGGATCCTAATTCTTTTTTAAAGGAGTATAGATCTGTCCAATCCGTATTCTTTTATCTCACTCCTTTCGCTTTGTATGAAGAAAAAAATTTCATCTTATGTATTAAAAAGATATTGCTACAAAACGTAAAACATCTTAAGTCAATATAAGTTGTTGTCTTCAATCAAATTAATAAATTTTAAACAGACTTAAGATTATTTCATCTTGATCATTTGTTATAATTGTAAAAAAGTAAAATATATTAGGTTGACTTAAGATACTTTACTACGTGCAAAACAAAAAAAAACTCGCCCTTAAGTTGACTTAAGATACATTTCATTAAAAAATTTCTTGAAAGTGAAAAAAAGCAAATCATCTTATCTTCATATAAGATTTTATCGTGAAATTCAAATTTTTTTTTTTCTGGAACCTAAGTAGACACAGGATATTTTACCGTTTGCAATATAAAAAAAATACACGCAACTACGATGACATAAGATGGATTCAATGGCAGTTTAGTTCAGTATTTTGCTCAGAGCATATGTTCCTTAGATTAAAGTGCAATTATTGTGTTTGAAAGATCCTATGGAATACAACGATAACTTCTAGCTAAACTTATGGACATACAATCTTACAGTTCATGACTGTATTTCTGGACAACCAATTTGCATGATGTGGCATGAAGGGATTGCAAAACGTGGTGGAAACGAAATAGCCTCATGTCCATACGAAATGAATGCAGGCATATAATTTTGTATAGTGACTCGTGTGCTGGACAAAACAAAAATGCATTTGTGTCAACTATGTTTTCAACATTTATGCAGAGTGAATCAACAATTCACACTATCGACCATAAATTTCTTGTTCCGGGACATACGCATATGGAATGCGATGTGGATCACTCCTTAATAGAACAAAAAAAGAAGAATTCGCATGCGCAGATTCATCATCCACGGGATTGGTACTTATTTATTTCAGCATTGGGAACCAAAAATACTTTCAAAGTGCATGAAATGGATCAATCAATGTTTTTGAACTTTTCAGCAGCCTTAAAAGAAAAATTTACTTGGCGAAAAACAAACACTACCGGAGAACCTTTTAAATGGAGTTCAGTAAGGTGGCTGAGATACACGAAAACATTTGGAATCATACAGTATAAGACCAGTTTAGTAGAAGAAGAGGATTTCAAAATATTGAATACGAAGAAGAGGGGGATTGCCAAACTCACCATAAGTGATTTAAATTTAGCATACAACGGACCCATAAATATAAGTGCTGCAAAGAAAAAGGATCTTGTTGATATGATCGATCTGATAAATCCAAACTATCATGAATTTTACCTTAATCTGCCATCTGATAATCAACAGGATATTCATCCAGATCTGTCAGAAGACTCTGAAGAAGAAGCTTAATTTAAAAAAAAACATTTTGTAATTACTAATAAGTTTATGTTTCATTAATTTTTACGAATTTCTTCCTACAAATTTATTTATTAATTTATGTTTTGAACTTCTAATTTTTAAATTTAATAAAAACAAAGAAAAAATATCATCTTATGTTTCATTTATCTTCACTAACGCATTTGCAATTTATCTTATATTGACTTATTTCATAGAAAAGTTTTCCAAAAAGACAAGGCATATCATCTTATCTCAACTTAAGATTTTGAAAATAAATTGTTGGAAAAAAACTAAAAATAAGTAAACTATCTTATGTCTTATTTTGTTATTTAACTCAAAAAATATAAACAATATCTTTTCATAATATTTTTTTTTGAAAAGGCCAAAATTTAATCTTAGAAGATTTTGTACGAAAGTTTTATTGTAAAGCTTGTTTTTTGAGTTTTTTGCCTCTCCTGAAAAGTTTAAAAAATGAACTTAAGATGATTTACCTTTTCAGTCGAGAACTAATGACTACTTCAAATTAGAGTAATTTGCTAAATCTGTACGTTTTCTGAGTTTTTGACATTTGTTTGCTACATTTTTGATTTTAAGAGGTCGAGTATTTATTTATTTTATTTTGTAATGACGATCCTTGAGTGTATTCATTGAATATTATGAATTTCATGCGAAAATGACATTACGATAATAGAGAAGTCAAGCATGCAGGCTCTACCATTCATTCGATTGCGTTCAAACTTTGAAAATAAGGTTTTAAAGAGATTTACATTATTTTTCATTTTTCTTAGAATCAAAACTAATTAGAGTCTTCACACAAATTTTGTTTTGCAAAATAAAAAAAATTGAATTTTTTTCAAAAAAAGTCCGATAGATTTATAAATATTTTTCTCAACATTTTAAATGTTTATTTGGCTTATTTTAATATAAAAAAGAGGCTGGGATGCGACCCACACTGATAACTTCCCATTCCGTCTGGCGATTTGTCTTGCTTTAAAGTTTGTCTATATGTATCAATTTTTACCTAATTTACGTAGGTACTATTTTTTGTAGATTTTATTTTTTTATGAAACAACGGACTTGGATTTTTATAAAAAAATTCTGAATATCGAAAACAATATTTTCTGTGCAATAAAATAAGTTTGAAGCCAATATTTTTAATTTTTGAAAAGCTATTTGAGTCGAAAGTAAATTTTTACCAAGTTTTAGTGTTGTTTTTTTAGGTTTTTATTTTTAGTAAAAAAAACTGTCAATTCGATTTTTCTCAAAATTTTATCGAATGTTGAAAACAATATTTCTTATAAGATAAAATTAGGTTGAAGCCAATTTCTCAAATTTTTGAAAAGATATTTACGTCGAAAAACAATTTTTACCAACTTTTATAAATTTTTTTTAAGGTTTTTATTTTTTGTAAAAAAAACTGTCGATTCGATTTTTCTCAAAATTTTTCATAATATTAAAAACTGTATTTCTTATAAGTTCTAATTAGTAAGAAGCCATTATCTCAAATTTTTGAAAAGATATCTGAGTCGAAAATCAATTTTTACCAACTTTTATTAATTTTTTTTTTAGGTTTTTATTTTTTTGTAAAAAAACTGTCAATTCGATATTTCTCAACATTTTAAAGAATGTTGAAAACAATATTTCTTATAAGGTAAAATAAGTTTGAAGCCTAAATCTCAAGTTTTTGAAATGATATTTCAATTGAAATTCAATTTTTACCAACTTTGTGTAATGTTTTTTTAGATTTTTATTTTTTATAAAAAAAAAACTGTCAATTAGATTTTTCTCAAAATTTTATCAGATCTCAAAAACATTATTCTTCGTTGCACAAAATTGTTTTGGAGATGAAATCATATTTTAGTCGTAAAATTTTCGATGTGACAAATTTTTTTTTTTATTTTTTTTTTATTTATAAAAAAACCGCTAATTGGATTTTTTTCCAAAAATATATTTGTTTGGTATCACGGTAAGATATATAATATAAAATTTAATACAAGTCTCTAGCGTTATTGGTTCGTGAGATATTTTGGGTTAACCAAAATTTTCACTTTTTTTTTAAATTGCTATGGTAAAAAACCACCAACGCAATTTTTTGAGAGTCCTTTCTGCATCTTTTTGCATTATTATCTGTATAACAAAATTTATTTAAAGTCGATATCTCTACTGGTTCTTGAGCAATGGACGACGAAAAAAACGTCGCGAACGTACGGACGTACAAAACGTACAAACGCACAGACATCTCTCTAAAAATCTTTTATTTCGACTCTAGGGACCTTGAAACGTCGAGAAATGTCAAAATTTTCAATTTGACAAATCGGACCCATTATAATAACTTCCTATGGGAAGTTAAAAATACATTTTTCTATTGCTGCAGAAGGTTACCCCCTTAGAACCATTAAATTGTTTCAGGAACTAATGAACCGATTTAAATAAATATTGGTCTCAACAATATCTTAAAAATAAATAATAATATTTTATGAGGAAAAATTTCAATTTTTCCTTATTCTTAAGAAAAAAATTGTTTCTTAAAACTCGACATCTCAAAAACATCAACATTTAATAACAACATACCAAAAATATTTCGAAAAAATAAATGAAGTTCTTAAATAAATTAAAAAATTAATCTAGTTATTCTCGGTTTATCTTTGGAAATTAATTTTAAAAATATTTGAACTCGAGCATTTCTTAACATTTGTTATCATATCTATAGAACTCGGTTTAAAGAAATTTTTGAGTTGTAAAAAAATCTGTCAGTTTTCGCTTTAGCGGACATTTATTCTAGGATATAGTTTTGATGTTCTTATTTCTTCTAAATACAAATTGTGTTTTAATGGATTTCGTTTAAGATTGGAGTTTTTTTTAATAATTCTTTTTTGCTAAATGTATACAAATTCGTGTTGCACTGAAGGAAGATCCCTTAAATAAAAATGATTCATGCATTTAATTGATAGAAACTATTATATTGAAAAGTTTCACGAAATCGTGTGTTTAGTAGATTGAGCCAAAAGATAACTGTCGAGATGAAAAACGCACCAATGTTGATAAAAGTTTTTCAGATGCTCATAGTGTCAAAACGGTCGCCTTATGTAGATTTATCTAAAGTATTATCTGGTCATGTTGCCCATGGTAATATTGACTATTTTAGATTGGACAATATTTCTGGACATAATTTAATTAGCTCTTACGTCTATTTGTGCAGACTTAAAACTCGTGGTCATTATAAAAACTAATATGTATTATGTTCTTCTACGCTTTGAAGTGAGAAATGTGTAAAATTGTAAACCTTAAATAAAGCGCAAGAAAAGTAAAAAGTTTAACGGCTTTCACTGCGTATTTAACTTACACGCTAGCACGTCCACAACATTTTACATCGTGCAGCTAATAGTAACGACTTTTTGAAAACCTTCCATTCGTTTATACATTTTCTAAAAATATTTTATTATTGAACATAAGATGGCCTTGTGGTCTAAAATTTAATCCGAACCGAAATGAATTTAAAACTTAGGCTTTTGGAAGAAGTAAAAATCTATCGCTTGAGAACTTGATGAAGAAATGAGATAGAGCTTAGGTTAGGGTTGACCGTTAATGACTTTAAATTTTTGAACATGAACATATTTTTCAGCTATATTTTTAAATCTTAAAACAAAGGTTGCTACTTTTAAACAGAATCTTTAGATACATGACTAATGTCCGATTTCATAAACAAACACAAAAAGCACTTTTATCTAAAAGCTTTTTAAATTTTATCAGGCCTTTAAATTTGTTCAGTTTCACAAAGCTTGAAATGGGAAATTTCAGGGATATTTTTGTTAAAATGGACTTCTCTTCACAATCACAACACAACCCTGTAAAAATAAAACCCCTTTTTTCTTTCTATTAAGCGAATTGTGTGAGAAAAAATGAGAAAGCATTATATGTTGAAATAAATGACAAGAATAGCAAAATACAACAGTGTAAACTTCTTCAAAATCAAAAATCGTGTGTCTTTCAAAAATAAAATATATAAAATGGATTCTTGTCAACGCGGAATACTCTTGAGCGGCGAATAACTATATGTTGTTCTTCTTCGTCAGACGAAGATGACCAATCTAATATTCTAATTAAAAATTAAAATCATAAAAATTATATTATAGGTAGGTAAATGCAATGTTGAATTTGTTTACCTATTTATTCTGTATATTGAGAATACAAATTTTACAAAACAAAACATCAGCTGTCAATCTGTCATATTCATTTTTTAATGACACTTTTAAAATTTAATGAGCCAAAAATAGGCATTTAGTTTTAAAAGCTTGTTTACTTAAAAAACGCTTGGTAACCCAAAATATCGCATTTTAGAGTTAAAAAATCCTATTAAATGTATAAAAGTTGTTTATGAAATTGGGCATAAGTGGTGCATTTTATTTTAGAAATAAACACAACAAAAAGATTATCATACACAAAATTCAAAAACAAATCTTAAAATTGTAGTTTGTTGAGATATAAAAGATTACATCGTATACAATTTGAATACCGGAGCCAAATTTTCAAAGTCACCAATCCAAAGGTGTTCAAATGTATCTTTTCAGTATTTTATTAGTTATCATTTAAAGAACAAACATTTTTAACATTTAACTTTGTAAGACTACTAAAATAGGCATATTTTAATACAAAGTTTTTCTTTAACGTACTTATGTAGCTGATAACTTGATTCTTGAAACAAGTTTCTACTATAGACAAAGAGGCGTGAATATTAGGTTCACAGTTAAAATATTAAATATAATTCACTAATTTTCAAAAAATCACTTTTCCACCCATTACCCATAACCTAGATTATAAAAGGTTACAGTCAAAATGTTCACTAAAAGATGTTTGATTTATTATAAAGAACAATCTTAACAATGAAAACTATTAATCTCTATTTATAGTCCATATAGATACCTCTACTTATAGTTTTCAAATATAATCTTATCTGCAACAACTTCATGAAACCAAATATAAAGGAAAAAGATTAAAAATGAACTAAATACGATTATTAAACAGAATTCGGCAAATATTACCTATCACAATAAAACAATTATGTAAGTAATCTATGTATGTTTTCATAAACAAATCTTTAAACACAAACAAAATAAAAACAGCATCTCTGCGAAGAGAGTTAACACCATCCAAAAATTTAAATCCATAATCACTTAATCACCATATCTAATTTTATTTATGAGACCGGCACAAATTAATATAGTTTTCTAATTAAGTTTTATTTTTATAAAAAAAAAAGTAATTCTAAAATGAAGTTTTATAAAATTTGAACATTGCATTATAAACCTTACTAATAGTTCCACTATCTAAATTCTGAACTTAAACAGAAAAAAAGTCATATACCTAGACAGTTCTTCTGTATTTTTACAAAACATTAAATTCCGGAACACCCTATACCAACAAATGTCGTAAATCAGTTCACTCAATTTTGTCTTAAATTTGAATCAAACTTAAACCCCCCTGACATATTTTTCGACTGATTTACATAATTTGAATTCCTCAAACACAAAAATAGTGCAGAATCCCAAATCCCGTCCAGTATCATTTTGTTTACTTTTTTTTCCTATAGATACTAAACCTAAGCAATAAATCAGAAAATCTTTCTTTTCAAATCTAATTTGTCAACAAAACCTAACTTTTTCTTGAGTGATAGATAGAGATACAATAAAATGTGGTGGAAACAAGGGTAAGTGTAAGGGTAGGTTAGGTATAGGTAAATGTATCCCATTGTCATTCGTCAATAAAACAACAACAAAAAAAGATATAGGTATAGGAAAACATATTGCATACACTCACTTTCTTTCCCTTATAACATCTTTGAGAAAACTCATCGCCCCATAGTACTCCCATTTGGATGTGAATCTAGCTCCAAGTAGCTTCTCATGATTCAGCTCACGTCGAAATATCTCTCGGAGTGATGTGAATGTCCTCTGAACACGTTCGCCGGACACATTAAACGCTCGTCCCAGTTCACACCATTTCATATGTTTTTTTTTATCCGAACGTTTGAAATGCAGCAACCGGCAATCCCAGAGTATTGGATTCTGACGAACCATTTCAATCAGACGATTTTTCTCGATGTTATGCCTTGAGAATGCCATCTATATAGGTTTGGTATATGTATAGCAGAGCAGAGCAGCTATAAGGCGCGCGTTAAGATATTTTAAATTAGTATCTTTTATTTAGTATCTTTTACAATAACAAAAAAGTATAAAAGTGCTTCTACTTTCCACTCGCTTAAAAATAGAATGCGCAGCAGTGGCACGCAAAAACCAAAAACAAAACAAACACAAAAACATACCTTCTTCTCAAAAACTGAAAAACTGCCACCACTCCGAGCCGAGTTGAGTTTGTTAACTACTGACAACCAATGTTCTGATGTCTGCTAAGTTGTGGATACAGATACACTTCTGCGCCGAATTAAGATTAATTTCAAACAGCGTTGTATAGATGCTTATGGAATAAGGTTTATGTTTTATTTTTTTATTGTAAATTTTTCTCTATTTGTTGTTGCAAGATTTTGTTCTGTCTATAATTAACAAAACACTGAGATTGTTCTTGTTAATTTGTCAACAAATTATAGCAAACACTCTACATGATTGACCTCTATTCAAGTAGTTTTTCTCCATAAGACACCATCATTGGTTTGTTTTTGTTGTAGATATTTGAATTGTTTTATTTATATATTTAATTAAATATTTTAAATTTTTTATTGTACCAATATTGTTCGAACGCTCGCTCTATTGCGGATTTTATACTACCACTTCGTATCGCTACCACCCTAAAACTAAAAAGTTCATAGCGCACAGATTCCAGGGCGTAAAATTGTTTATTGTTTTGTTGTTGGTTCGGGTTTTGGGATTGTCTTTATTGTTGTTTTTGATGTTGTTGGTGGTGGTTATGATGTTCTAGATACTTTTGAAGATGGAAAAAACATCTACAAACAGCTAAAATTGAAAAATCGATAATTCCCAACATTGGCAATCTCCGGCTTTGCATCCCAACGAAGATGTTAGAAGAGAGAGAGATGTATTCAACGGCGGCGGCGAATTGGCATCAGCTTCAGCAAAAATAGCACACAGCTTCACTTCATCATCATACTCATATATCGGCCACTCAAACTCAAACAGCCCCCATTTAGAAGAAGCAGACAGACAGAATTGAGAGCCTTATGATTTAGACTCAAATATTATTAATTCAATTTTTTGAGTACAAATAGAAGCGCACAGTGCAGCCTGCAGTGTGACCCAAAATTTCTTTAAATCGCTAAATTTATTATTGTTTGTCCTTGGTATTCGGAATAAAATGTAATAAATTAATTTATAATTTTTTTTAAATAAGAAATTATCTTGAGAGCTTCTTTATATTTATTAAAGTTCACTTGCGTCCCCCGGGATCTCGATTTTACTGGTTTATTCATTAGAAATACTTTTTTCAAAGATGGGATTCTAATCAGAGCAATATTTTTAGTTTTTTTTTATTGTTAACGATTTTTTTGATTTTTTGTTTTAATTTAATAAAGTTGTAGTGATAAAGAACTTATTTATAATCTATGAATTTCTTGTTTCCATTCTTCATGTTTTTTTAAAACATATACTTCACAGCTAATTATAAAGATAATTCTGATTTAATAATATAGTACAATTTCATAATCTTGTCTCGGAATAGGTAAGGTCGGGTATTTTTTTAACGAAACTGGGAGTTTGTGATATTTTACAATACATTTTTATATATATAAATTATACATACATACTATTTTTTAGATATCCTGTTTTTCCAGAGAAAATGGAGGAGATGGCAACACTCAAAAGAGATGCATTTTTATCAAATACGATTAGCTTATAACTAGCAGTTTTTTATTAGTTCAAACAAAATGTTGGTAAAAAAAATTTTCACAGAAACAATGGGTACATGATCTAAATTCAATCAATCAAACAATAACCGTGTCCTATGAATATTTTAATCAAAAATTTCGAAATATATTCACGATTTTTGTATTACATTTTGAAATTGAACGGAGAAGAACATAAAATCTTTTATAAAATTATTAAATATTCTATTATTTCTGTAATTTACTAACATGCCATTAATTTTCAGACATTTATTTTTCTACTAAACAAAATGATATATTTTTCAGGCTTTTCCATTCTTAATCGTTTGAAATGAGTTTCATTAAACATTAAAATAAAATACCGACTATAGTTTTTTTAATAAGAAGTAAGAAAAAGGCGAATATCTTCTTAGTTACAAATGTAACTTTCACTCGAAATCCAATTATTATAATCGATTCAAATTAAAAATTTGAGTTCTGAAACTCACTTTTTTCGATATTGAATACATTTTTTTTTTCGAAGTTAAAATGAAGAGAATTTCTGTGTCCTACATTTCAGTGTTTGTGATTTCCAAGTCATGAATTAAAAATAAAGCTTAACCAATTTTTTAAGTTTAAATTGGTTTAAGGAAAGTTACAGCATCTCCTTTATATTTGAGCTAATGAAAAAAAAAACGGGTACTGCCTCTTGCGAGGAATTGACAAGTTCTCCAAAAGTAATGCTTGTCATGAAAAAGTGCTTTCTCAAATTAGCCGTTCGGATTCGGCATTAAACTGTAGGTCCCCTCCATCCCTGACAACAGTACTCGCACACAGGAATGGTTGAGAGTTGTAAGTCACTAGGGCCTGGTTCTCTACGGACTGTTGCGCCACCTAATTTATTTTATTTATTTAATGAACAAAGCATTTAAAACATTTTGAGTAAAAGAATTTTCTGAAAGACTTGAAAGACACATTTTCGATTGTTGTGTGAGCCTTTAGCAACATTATAGTTTTTTTCTAACCGATGTTTGAAAACTGCTTTCGGCAAAAGGAACGCAAATCTGAAGGTAGTTGTTATTTAAATAAAAAAAACACTAATGTTATATTAAATAACACAGAACAAATAATAAGAAATCATAATTCGTATTAAAATCAACAAAATTGTTAATTGTGATATTGTGATTATGTGTTTCAGCTGCTTAAATTTTGAAAAATATTCGAAGTTATGAAATCAATCGAAATATCAATTTAGAAAAAGACTTCATTTCACTTGATTTCGGGAACTCAATGAATATTTACCTGACTATAAAGAGGACCACATCCATTTAATGGAATTTTCCATGACTACGAATTCCTCATTGAAGATTTTGAATCGTTTGTGGAACTCAAAGAAAACAGTTAAACTTTAGAATAAGTCAAAGTCCGTAGCACAATCAATTCACCGTAAAAGTAGCCACACCAAACAGTGGAACGATGAAGAATTCGAAGATCCCCATATTCGAAAATTCTTTCAAGAGCCCAATCATTTCTGGTGATTGAAAATTTTAAATTATTTTACTGAACTTTTAAAGCCTTAAGTCTTTTATAAAAACTTTAAAGGAATCAACAAACCTGGATTTTTCCAAACAAGACGGACTACAGCAGCAACATTTCAAAAGAGATTTATTTTTGCGGCTGTGACTGCAAAATCTTCAACTTTTTTTTAATGAATTTTTTTTTAAATAATGATGTTAAATTTCAAAAGATGTTAGCTAAAAAAGTGACAAGTAACCGGCATTTTAAAACGAAACCCTTCACATTTATTTATTTACATTAAAAACGAAATTATTTAATACCAAAAAACTGTCTACTCTGCTGGCCAGAGTAAACTTGCTCTTTAAACTTTTAAGCAAAACTTTATTTAAAACAAAATATATGCAAAAATTAATTTTTTTTGTGTACGCATTCAGACTATTCATTTGCTTTGTTCTTGTTCGCTTAAAATGTTTAAGAAACGCGCAACACCTCTAAATCTTAAAATTAAAATTAAACTAAAAATCACTCAAGTTGATTCTTTAAAAGGCATTCAAAGACTATTTCGATTTTTTTATTATTTTTTCAGAACAATAAAATATTTAAGAAATCTTATTTCAAATTATTAATAGTACCCGTGGCATGATGGTAGTGCATTGGATTGTCATGCCAGAGATCTTGGGTTCAATCCCTGCCTATGCCATCTAAAGTTTTTTTCACGGGTACTGCCTCTTGCGAGGAATTGACAAATCCTCCAAGAGTAATTCTTGTCCTGCAAAGTGCTTTCTCAAATTAGCCGTTCAGATTAGGCTTAAAACTGTAGGTCCCCTCCATCCCTGATAACAGTACGCGCACACAGGAATGATTGAGAGTTGTAAGTCACTAGGCCCTAGTTCCCCACGGACTGTTGCGCCACCTAATTTATTTTTAATTGGAAATTATTGTAATCAAACTGATTTGTAAAATTTCAAAATTTTACATTATTCTACTTTTCAAGGTCTGTAGAATTACAAAACATGGTTTCAAGAGGGTTTATATTGACTTTAAACTTATTTCATTTTAAACTCTTGTTGCATTAATTTATTATTTCATTTTAGAGACACACATATTTTTAACATTTGCTTAAAATTTCTATGACAGTTTAATTTACAGCTTTTTACATGTTAACTAAATCGTTTCTAATTGGTCCAACCAACGGCTTGAAAATCTTTACACAAAACAGATTAAACTTCAGTTTTTGTTTGTATACTTCATTGAGGTTCTTCAAATGAAAGTTTGGCACATTACAATCAAATATCTGATACCATTTGTTAAAAGGGACAAATGTGAAGTTATCAATGCAGATGCATCCTCATAATTCATTTTCATAAATTTTGTCTTCACTTTTACGTTTTGTGTACTATATTAGTATCAAGTAAATATCGTCCCAAGATACTTCGCTACTAATTCTATACAAGATATCTGTACACAGGCTTGAAATTCGTATCAAGACATTAATCTATACCCTGGATATGTATGTACTTACCTATCTACACTTACTAACATTTTTGGCACCACTGTCTTACCGGAAGCATTAATATGCTCGAATTCATCTTCTCCTATACACAATATGCACATTGCCCATATCCATCGTTAACATGCAATATTCATAAAGTATCCATTAACATAAATCCAGAGCCTCATTTAAACTGTGTGCCTATCGCGTTCATCCACCAAACAGCAATTATTCCATATCTAATTTTTGTGACTAACAATAGCTGAATTCTAGATATGAAGTAAATGAAGATATTCGAATACAGACGTTTTGTTAATACCCAAGATGCTTTTGATTGTGTACATCTGGGATGTATCTTTAGATTTGTTCAATATGCCCAACCCAAACCATGCCCATATCATCTCACAAAGTAGGTATAAAGATTTGAGCTATTTTTGTATTGTTCTTGTTCATTGTTGTAAAATAACTCAATTATTCAGTTGATATGAGTCATAGAAGAGTCACACAGTTTTGCCAATTTAAGTTGAGAACAGAAATGTGAGTGAAATCACTTCAAGATTCAAGCCTATATAGGTAGTCGAGACTTTTATATGAAATTTAAATGCCTCTGTTTATTGTTTGTAATTCTTTGTGTAGGTAGAATTAGAATTATTCCCACTCGTTTGGTTTTACCAACACCAACACCTATACTCAAGTGATATAATTTATCTTAATATCCAATGGACTTGTATTTATTTTAACATTTTTTCCCCCCACAATGGTTCAAAACACTTAAAGAAAATATTTTATCAATATAATGGATTTAATTGGTAAAATAAATAACTTGAGATATAAGTTCAAACATTTTTACCCACCGAAGTTAAACCAGAGTTCAATCAGATGATTATAGTGTAGCAAAAGTCAAGTGACGTTAAATGTCAAATTGACATTTGTAGAGCAAGCAAATAAAAAATATTATTGACCAATATAAGAATCAATATGGGTTGGGGTTGGGGATTTGGAAATTTGAGGTTTTGGAGTTGTCTAGATATTGAATTTTTAGTCTTTCGGGATTTTGGTTTTTTATATATTGTGCTCGTGTTGTCATTAACACTTGTTTAGGCTTGGGTCGAAAATTCTGTATGAATTAAACACTACTATATTATGTACCTAATGTAAGAAAAATCTTTTTTAGCCTATATACAATATTTTAAAGTACATAATTTTCAAAAGAGAGAGAAGAGAATATTTTTGGGACTAATATCTCATAACATGAAAATTTATCATAAACTAAAGGTAGTTTAGCAAAACATTTTAAAATGATAACATGTTGTATCAATATTTTTTAAATATGTACATGAATGTTGGAGGTTCTTAAAAAGTTGATAGCTTTTAACTTTTAGGTGATTTTTAAATTTCCATAAGAAGTTATGTATGTCCGATTAGTCGAATCCAAAATGTTGACATTTCTCGACGTTTCAAGGTCCCTAGAGTCTAAATAATAGAGAGATGTCTGTCGCGACGTTTTTTTCGTCGTCCATAGCTCAAGAACCAGAAGAGGTATCGACTTTAAATAAATTTTGTTATACAGATAATAATGCAGAAAGATGCAGAAAGGACTCTCAAGAAAATTGCGTGGGTGGTTTTTTTACCATAGCAGTTTAAAAAAAAGTGAAAATTTTGGTTAACCCTAAATATCTCACGAAAAAATAACGCTAGAGACTTGATTTAAATTTTATATTATATATTGTAATGCGATACTAAACATATATATTTTTGAAAAAAAAAATCCAATTAATGGTTTTTTTCATAAATCAAAAAAACTGAAAAAAAAAATATTTGTCACCTCGAAAATTGTATGATTAAAAAATGATTTTATTTCCAAAACAATTTTATGGAACGAAGAATAACGTTTTTAACATCTGGTAAAATTTTGATAAAAATTGAATTGACACTTTTTTTATAAAAAAATAAAAAAAACCTAAAATAAATGTATAAAAGTTGGTAAAAATTGATTTTCAACTCAAATATCTTTTCAAAACTTTGAGATTATGGCTTCCAACTTATACCATCTTGTAAAAAATATTGTTGTCAGTATTCAGTTAAATTTTGAGAAAAATCTAATTGACATTTTTTTACAAAAAATAAAAACCGAAAAAAAAAATTAATACAAGTTGGTAAAAATTGATTTTCGACTCAAATATCTTTTCAAAACTTTGAGATATTGGCTTTAAACAAATTTTATATTTTAAAAAATATTGTTGTCAACATTCAGTAGCATTTTGAGAAAATCGAATTGACAGTTTTCTTACAAATAATTAAATACCTAAAAAATAAATAACAAAAGTTGGTAAAAATTGATTTTCGACTCAAATATCTTTTCAAAAATTAAACATATTGTTGTCACCATTCAGTAGTTTTTTTTTATAAGAATCCAACAGTCCGTTTTTTTCATAAAAAATAAAATCTACAAGAAATAGTACGCAAATTTGGTAAAAATTGATGTTGGGTTCTCGATATCTCTCAAATTAATTTCATTCATCCAATTTGTATTTGTTTATATAAGAAATAAAAACTTTCAAAAAAATGCTACTAAAATTGGTAAAAATTGGTTTTCGACTAAAAATCTCGTTATCAAAACTAGATTTTGAAATTAAATTTTTCATTAAATGCAAAATATTGTTTGTAATTTTGAAATTTTTAAGAATAATTCAACTGACAACTTTTAACACAACACGAAAACCTACAAACTTTTAAGCAAGACAAATCGGCAGACGGGATTGGAAGTTATCAGTGTGGGTCGTATCCCAGCCTCTTTTCAATTGCTTGTATCCTTATTACTTTTTACATAAATTGTTCCTATTAAAATAAATTACATAAACAAATTCACCAAAATAATTGATCCGTCAAAACTTCCAGTATTAAACAGTATTATGAGATACAGTCCTCTGACAATACAGAATTTTGTGATACAATATTTTAAATACAGAAAATTAACCATACAGTATTATGACCATATAGTACCACACAAAATTTTGGCCATTCAATATTTTACAATATAGCACTTCGACCTGCTCCCGTCAAAAGTCTGTAGTACAAAATTTCAGAATTCAGTTTGGTCAAAATTCTGTTTTTTGAAATGCTGTAAGTCGTGTACAACGATATTTTTTTTTAACCTATGAACAGTATTTTAAAGTTAAGCATTTGTAAAACCGAATATTTTTTGAAAATAAGGTTTTATAACAATTTCTAAGGTTTCTAACTAAGAATTTTCTCAGTTAGAATAACAAAGCAGGAGAGTGAAATATCAACACAATTCACAATTCGTGCTCACCCAGCAATCACACTACCTTTGCATTTCTTTTCTTTTTGAATTTTGCGATTGAGAAATATTGAGAAATCGAATAATAAAAATTCTACCATCAAATATATAAAAGAAAAAGTGATGAATTTGTATGAGAAATTTTTTGACCAAAATAAATACATACCTACTAATTTTTTGGTCTAAAATCGAACATTCGATAGATTTTTTTTTAATTCTCATACATTTTTTTTCTTCGCTTCTTTCGAAAAAAACAATTATTGCTCCAGAAGAACCGTTATGTTGTTTTTAAATTTTCTAGTTAACTATTAAACGTGAACCGATTGAAATATTTTTTCTGAACAAGTTCTTATATTTTTTTTTCAAAATTCGATAATAATTCAAAATTAGGTCAAAACTTTTAAAAGAAATTTAAATGTAAATATTATATTTAAAAAGCATTTTTAATTTCATCCAAAAAATTGAAAAATTGTATACAAACAAATTAATTTAAAAACAAAAACTAAGATTTTATTTTTTGAGAAATTAAATTAATTTAAATTTTTAAATATACATTTATTTTGCTGTTATACTTTTTAATCGTAAAATAAGTAGTATGTACTTTAAACAGAATATTTGGATACAGGAGCAGTTTTGTGACACTACCCGTGTTTTGTTGAAAATCTATCAATAGTATAGTATGATCTTACACTAATAACAAAAACAACATCCGCAGTATGAATACTATCGATAAAAGTTAAAGTAGAATCTTGCTACATATGGGTTTTCGTGAAAACATTTTCGTTCTCAAGTGTTGGTACAATTGATATTGCATTTGTATCTAAATGGCAGTGTTCGTTGAGTAGTTGTGCATTTGGAATCATGTGTTTTCCATTAGGGAAAAAATCAATCTGATATTATTTAGTTTTGGTAATGAAAATGGACTAAATGGGCTTATTTTGCAAGAGAAAACAATAGAAAAGATAATTAAGTTTTGCTATTTTTCCACCAAAGGTTTATCTCAGTTTAGATTAAATAAATCTGTTTTGGTGTTTCCACCGCACAAAAAAATTTAAAAATGATTAAGTTTGACAACACTTTCTAAAATACAAATGGTGTTTTGATGTTTCTTATGAAGTGCAAATGATAGATAGTTTGATTCGTGTTAAACAATGAAGAACTGAATAGCTCAGCACCATATAAGAATATGTTACCTCCATGTGCAATTTTTTTTAAAATTTGATTAACACAAAACTATATTTTTTGTACACAAACATGCAAATATACAGACCATAATGCATTATCTGTAAAACCAACTCCTCCACACAGGTTTTTCTTCATAAATTTTGACTCGACTCCGATCATCGACGGGAATCGAGTCGAATCAAGTTCATTTCAACTCGATTCAGGTATATAAAGAATTGAGGCTCGCTTCAAGCTCGCTTCAACACCACATGTTAATGTAGTAGTCTACGAACAAACCCCCTTCTCGATCAATTCACGCAAGAGCTGATATATTCTTACCATTTTTTCTTTATAAAACTTTCTTCTATTTGTGTTTTTTTTATTATTATTCTGACAGGTCTTCTTTTAGTTGCACCAATTCTTAAATACAAAAATCTGGCTACTGCCGATAGGTTTTCTTGGGAATTTGTTACTATACTACTTATAGAATGCCAAAAAAACACCGCAATTTTAATATTTTAACTTAGGATTTGTTATCTTCTATATGCCTTTTTATTAAAATTTTGGTATATTATTTGTTGTGAATTTAAAAAAAATTATGCATTAAATAAAGTTCAGGATTTTTGTTTACAAATATTCAAAAAAACAGAAATATCAACAATAATCTTTTTAAATATAGGTACATTACCTTGTGGTACAGTATTCTAAATTTACAGTGTTTTGAAATACAAAATTTATAACCAAACAGCATATTGTAATCTGAAAAACAATGTTCCGACCTATTTCCAATTTATTTGCAGTGTAATTCATTGTACCCAAAATATTAAGTCCTGGCGTTAACCGTTTCATCACCTTGTGAAATTAAACCATGAATGTAGCTTGTATCAAAATATTTTTCTTTTTTTGTTTGTTATCGAACTAATGGCTTTTTTTGTTTTCATTCAAAATATACTAAAAATTAGTTCAGCTTTAAAAAAAATTAATGCATAATACAGCGTCTGTATCTCATTGAGTACTTATGTATATGACCTAGAAGTGTATCACTTTACTATAATTAATTTAACAAATTTAAAATTAAAGAACTAATTTTGTTGAAATGAATTATGATAAACTGTATGAACTATATGACTGAGTGTTTTTAGAATGTGAATTGGTAAACATCTGTCCAACTTAATTATATCTAATAAGGAACGTCAGAAATGGTATTTAAGTGGAACATATTCACTTTCCGCTTAGAATTTTATGTTTAGAAATATGTTTGGCCTTTATGACTTTTATTGAAATTTTTTCATATTTCTTCCATAAAAAAGCCGTCTTAAATTTAAAGTTCTAAAAATGTGCCTTTGCGAGTTGACTTGTGTTTCGCATGACAATTGAATTAATTTTATTTTACTACCAATACAATGCACATCAGCACTGACCTCTTATGTCACTTTATGATTATGATGACTGTGTGAGTTCGTCTTAAATTGGTATAATTTGTTAATTGATTTTGAATCTTTCCCCCAAAACGCGTTTCTATAGATACTCATTTGATATAGCACGATCACCAGCATAATATTTTTTTTTTTAAATAACTAGAAAAAGTAGGGATAATTGGCATAGGGTATTTTGAATGAAACTTGTGTTTAAATATCTAGAAATTTATTCTAACTAACGACGGCCAGAGTGCTGACTTCAAATTAAAATAATTGCACTGATGATCGTAATAGAGATGGACCATTTAAGCCTTACCTAAATAAAGTAAACATGATAAATAGACGCTTAGTATTTTGAATGATGATTTTTTCTATCTGACAGAAATATGAAATAATTGGTTTGAGGTAGGAAGATAGATGTACGTAGTTGTGCCATAAGGTCTGTCACAAAACTTTAAGACGTTGTTCCTCAAAACATTCGTTTGATATAAAACTGTAATCTTTATTTTTATAAACCATTTTTTGTTTTGTTTTAGTTTTGTTTCAGTTTAGTTTCTGTTAACATAGAGTAAGGTACTAAAGAAAATAGAATCGCAATTATTGCCTTACATAAGTACGGAAAGAATTTTGGCTGAATGTGTTTTTTTTTCTTTCAAAATCAACTGGGAACCCCAAAGATGTTCGTAGTCTTCCAGGCATTTCCCGCACAAGAACGTTCATAAAAGAAACCATTTTTCTACAAGGACTCTGGTGAGGCAAACAAAGCCAAGCCAGTATTAGGTTCAATATCGAAAGCCTTAGAGCAGCTTAAGATGGGATCTCCACTCGAGAAATCCATATTTGAATTTTCTAGATTATTTTTTGTGGTCAGAATTGAAGAGTATGCCAATTAACACTTCTTACAAGAATTTGTAAAATGTAAGTTCTAAAGGTAGAATGACCCAAGGAACTGTCAAAAATATCAATAGAAACAGTGCGTGTCGCAATAGACCAATGGCCAAAACGTTTTAACTAAATAATTAAAATAATAATACAAAATTCTGTATAGTTCTTAGGTTAGGTAAGGTTAATAGGCTGACCAGAAAAAATGTTCAGTGAAGAAATTCGGTAAAAAAAAATGGAAAAACGTTTATAATTTTAATAAATTCGACGCAATACATTTTTGCATGATCAGAAAAAAAGGAAAAAAATTCTACAATGTATCAAAGGTAGTAAACATTTCTGGTCATTTGAAAAAAAAATGTGCGCAACACTAAGTCATCGTCGCTCGCTTTCCAATGACACACCTTTTGTAAGCTTGTGCTCGATTAATAAAGACTATTTGCTTACAGCACAGTTTGCTGTTTATTTGATGCTGTTAATGAGTGACACGACTCCTCCTGTACACGCAAGCGTAAACGATTCAATGGGACGAATCTTCTTAAGCACTCGTTCAGTTAATTCAGGGATTCTTTCTTTAGCCGCACTACACGAATGTACAATGCTTCACCAGGCTCAATATTTCCCGCTCATTACAATGTGCAGACATTCAAAACCAATTTGCATCAGTTTCTCCTTCCTGATCATATCCTCCTTTTCTAATTGCTCGCACTGTGTCTAAACTTTATAAGGGTATTCATAACCCCTTTAGTGCGCGCACATTATACAACTTTTTTTTTAAATGAGAATTTTTGTGGTTTTCTTGAGTTTTGGTAATTTTTGATTTTGACTTTTGATGTTGAAAATTTGGATTATTTCTAGAGCCGATATAAAAAATAACTTAACGAAAAATCATTACTATAGAACTTGACAATGACGTTTGATGAATACGGGTAAAGTAGATAAAAGATTAGTCCAAAAAGTCTCCGTACAGCAGCTTTCTTTTTGTTGATTCTGTGAAACGAATTATTTACTATGACAATATATTAAAAACAAGAATTTTGAAAATCACAATTTTTTTAAATTTGCTAAAAAGGTGAAGGTGGAAACTAAATTTGTTTCAATGTTACCACTTTGGTTTTTACATTTATTCCTAGTACTTTTTTTTCTAAAAAAACACTCAATTTAGGCTGCTGTACGGAGACTTTTTGGACTAAGTGTACATCCTAAAAACTATGTATTGGATTTTCACACAAAAAAATACTAATGTTAACAACAATATTTATTATAAAATAAAATAATTTTTTTAAAGTTAATACTTTCATATCGTCTCAAGATATTCGAGTCAAAAACCATTATTTCATAACTTTTAGTAGCATTTTTATTGTTTGATTTTTGTAAAAAAAATTCAATAACTTTTTTTTCAATTTTTATGAGATTAAATTAGTTTGAAGCCAATATTTTTAATTTTTGCTAGATTCTCAAGTCAAAATTCGATTTCTTATGAATTTTTAGTAAAGCAAGCATTTATAATTTAGGTGACATAATTTTGTGTTCATAAAACGTTAATTTTTTACAATTTGTTGCAAGAACACAATATTTTTAACTTGACATAGGAAGTTATTGTAATGGGTCCGATTTGTCGAATTGAAAATGTTGACATTTCTCGACGTTTCAAGGTCCGTAGAGTCGAAATAAAAGATTTTTAGAAAGATGTCTGTGCGTGCGTGTGTACGTACGTTCGTACGTCCGTACGTTCATTCAATCGCGACGTTTTTTTCGTCGTCCATAGCTCAAGAACCAGAAGAGGTATCGACTTCAAATAAATGTTGTTATACAGATAATAAAAGAAAGATGCAGAAAGGGCTCTCAAGAAAATTGCGTGGGTGGTTTTTTACGACAGCAGTTTAAAAAAAAGTTGAAAACTTTGGTTAACCCTAAATATCTTATGAACCAATGGCGCTAGAGACTTGAATTAAATTTTGTATTATATATTGTAACGTGATACAAAACAAATATATTTTTGAAAAAAAAAATGGTTGCCTGTAAAGTCGGTTTTACGGGCGAAGATTTTACGTGACAACGTCTTTTTCTCGGTAGAATATTTATTGATATGAATATAATTAAATTGCACAATAGGAACAAGGAATTGAATGAAAATAAGAATTGCACAAATTTTAACTATAGAAATATATTTTGTTTACTAAAACATTGTACATGTAATCTAACATCACATCTAACAATTAATCAATCAATCATAGTTTACGATAATGAAATATCAGTGTACAATTATTTACCTTTATTGTTGTAGTTGTTGTAAATGACGAATCTAAGCACTCCACATTTTCACTACAGACACAGCTGACGATACTTTAACCACACGTGTGAACTTGTATTATGACGCTTTCTTGTTTTTCCAACGCCAAGAACGTTCGAGAAAGACAAAGACAGAGACACAAGCATGCGCCGATTCAATGCGCCTAATTCTCTAGTGTTGCGCGCGCGGCAGACCGATCATAGTTGAGTGGGAGAGAGACGCAAGGCATTCGGCGGGCCTCTCTCTCGTTCGGAGGCATTCGGCGGGCCTCTCTCTCGTTCGGAGGCATTCGGCGGGCCTCTCTCTCGTTCGGTGACTCATCGTAACGTTACCGGGCGTTACACTTTTTCATAAGTGACTCCCTAATAAACCTAATTTAAGACGTTGTCACGTCAAAAAATCCAATTACCTAACGGTTTTTTTTATAAATCAAAAAAACTGAAAAAAACATATTTGTCACCTCGAAAATTTTACGACTAAAATATGATTTCATCTCCAAAACAATTTTGTGCATTGAAGAATAATGTTTTTGAGATCTGATAAAATTTTAAGAAAAATCTAATTGACAGTTTTTTCACAAAAAATAAAAACCTAAAAAAAAAATTAATACAAGTTGGTAAAAATTGATTTTCGACTCAAATATCTTTTCAAAACTTTGAGATATTGGCTTTAAACTACTTTTATCTTTCAAAAAATATTGTTGTCAACATTCAGTAAAATTTTGAGAAAAATCGAATTGACAGTTTTTTTTTGCAAAAAATAAAAACCTAAAAAAAAAATAGTACTAAAACTTGGTAAAAATTTACTTTCGACTTAAATAGATTTTCAAAAATTACAAATATTGGCTTCAAACTTATTATATCTCACAGAAAATATTGATTTCGATATTCAGTAATTTTTTATAAAAATCCAACAGTCCCTTTTTTCATAAAAAAATAAAATCTACAAAAAATAGTACGCAAATTTGGTAAAAATTGATACATATAGACACACTTTTAATCAAGACAAATCTACAGACGGGAAATTATAAGTGTGGGTAGCATCCGCGCCTTTTTTTTTTTTTTTTAATTTTCAGTTATTCGTTATCACGTTACAATGTATAATTTTTCAAAATGCTAATTTTTTATATTCCTCAGAGTCTTCAAGTCATCTAAATCTAAATCTTGACCTTGAGTTCAAATTCATTAAATATCACGAAATAATAATGTCAGGATTTGGTGAAATGATTAAAAAATAAAGTGGGCGTTAAAAACAATTGGTTTAGCGTTTCAAATATAAATAGAATACTTCAATTTTTGATTTAATACTTTTCGAAGTTCGTTAAATGATAATTTGCTCTAAAATATTATTGACAAATTTGTAAGTGCACAATGGGACGTTATCTATTTTATAAATATTAACATCAAACACGACGAATGAAGTAGAATCCAATTTAATTTGAGACAGAGGTATTTGTTCGTGAAATATTTGAGACCAAAAACATTGTTTAAGGTTTTGTTTATTAAATTGCTATACTAAAAACACTCTAAACTTTCTTATGGTCAGACAAAAATTCTACCCAAAACGAAAGAACGGATGCACGTTCGACTTTTATAAGTCACTAGGCTATGGTTCTTTAAGAGATATTGTGCAACAAAATTTCCTGATTTTAACATAAAAATACACAAAATCAAATAATAACATTCGGATGCTTTTTAACATCGTTCCTTAAATATTCACTGAAAATCAATCTCAATGTACTCAATTTATATTACAATCAAAAGAACTCCATAAATTGCATCACCCGGATGTTGAATTATTCACAAACTAATTCAAAATCACTATTTTTCCACGTTCGTCACCGTTCGAAAAAAAAGAAATCCTACTTCACGTTAATATTCTTTCACAAACTCAATGCAAACAAATAAATTATTATTCTCATTTCAGTTGGCAATTTGTATGTTACAAATGTACCTATCTTTACATTCCTATAAGTTCCTACAGCGCATAAAAATGGTAACCACAAACTCACCCCTGCCTGTGTATACTTCCTTTGCAAATGTTTAGGATATAATAATAAATTCCATTTTTGTTTACTTAAAGTTATACAAAACGAATCATTGACTGCCTGTCCTGTGCCTAACTAGCTAACTAGATGGAGCAGCTATAAAACACTATGAATGTGTCCAGCCGTGAAACGATCTTCGGTTTTCAGTTTTCGGTTTTCGTTTTTGGTGTTGTTTACACGAGAATTCAATTCCATTACATGACCAAAGTCGTCATGTTGTCGACACGACGACGACGACGAAGGACGTCGCGTCCTCGACATCAACATTTTCGAAGGACGAAACAAATATTCCCAAAGGGAAAAATACTATACCATACCTAACCTACCTATACGAGTACACTCAAAGCAGGGAGAGAGTTAACAAAAAATAAAAATATTATGTACATAATTCCGAACTGGCCGAAAATTTGTAAACGAAAAAGTTTTTCGCAAAAACCAAACGAACGTTGGAAAACCGTTCATTCCAGCAATGGACAAATATTTGTCCACCAATCTCGTGGCAAATTCAGCCGTAGAGTTGAGTCCTTCATCCCGTGTCCTTGTGCCTTGCCCGGAAACTGAAACCGTGGCCGATGCCGAGGCCGTGGTGCGGTTGATGATGGTCATTGGCTTGGTCGGATTGTTGGTCTTTGGTGGGAGGTAAATATTATTGAAAAAGTTTTGTTGGCCAAATAGAAATTATCATAATGAAGCTTACAAAAGTAAAAATACCATCAACAACGACGAATAGCTTCAGTACCAGTTTTCCACTATAAATAGTACCAGTACCAGGACCATCAGGATTACCTATGTATATAACAGGAAACAGATATATAAGCTCCAAGTGTTTTAGCCGGAATTAAAAAAGTTAAAATAGAATGATGCTATGATGACAACAGCTAACGGTGGCGGAGGAGACGGCAGCAGGTGGTGGATGGAGGCAGGCAGTAGTCTCAACGCAAATGAAAATTTATTGATACAACAAATAAGGAAATTTATTATTGAGAAGAGATTTTATTTGAAGAAAAAGAAAATTATTGAGGAAAGGACATCCAGATCCAGTGACGTTTCTTAGGATGTTGAGCAAGATAATATATGAAGGATAAAAGTCATTCAAAGTTTTCGGTGGATATGGCAGACTTTATGAATTTTTTGTCAACCATTTTTTTGTTTTTGCTCAAGAAACTACGCAGACAGACACAGTGAAACTTTTTTGAAGTTAAGTTATCAACCGGAAGCAAGATATAACAAAATAAAGAAAACTATCGAGATAAATAGGCATATAAAAGAAAATTTCATGCCATTTAGAGAACTTTCCGAAGGAAGATGGCTTTGATATTGAAGGGAAGTAAAGCATAGATATTGATGGTATTGACATGATTTGAAAATGTACCTCTAACTTTCATGTAAATGGTTATGTTTAGTTTAACAAAATTAGGATTTGCCAAATGCGAGCTGTATTAACTTTGCACCAAAGAGGGCCCGATTTTTGTTTCTGAAATATTTTCACTGGAATGACTATTTTGACTAAGCTTTGCATTTTTTGTAATCCTACAAATATTTATTTTTAATTTTGAAAAAAAGTAAAAAAATTCAGAATAATAGACCATTTTCAAATCATTTTATAAGAACCTCAGGATAGTCAGTTTAAATCTTTTATTAACTTCCCATAGGAAGTTATTGTAATTGGTCCGATTTGTAAAATTGAAAATTTTGACATTTCTCGATGTTTCAAGGTCCCTAGAGTCAAAATAAAAGATTTTTAGGGCGATGTCTGTGAGTGCGTGTGAACGTACGTTCCTACGTCCGTACGTCTGTACGTCCGCGACTTTTTTTTCGTCGTCCATAGCTCAAGAGCCAGTATAGAGATATCGACTTCAAATAATTTTGTCATACAGATAATAATACAGAAAGATGCAGAAAGGGCTCTCAAGAAAATTGAGTGGGTGGTTTTTTTACCATAGCAATTTAAAAAAAAGGTGAAAAGAGGCTTGGATGCAACTCACATTGATAACTTCCCATCCCGTCTGTCGATTTGTCTTGCTTAAAAGTTTGTAGGTTTTTATATTGGGTTAAAAAAGTTGTTAGTATTTTTCATATAAAGAAATAGTTTAGTTTGAAAATCTAGTTTTATTAAATAGATTCTTAGTCGAAAACAAATTTTTACCGATTTAAGCAGCATTTCTCAAATTTTTACAAATTGGATGAATGAAATTAATTTGAGAGATATCAAGAACCGAACATCAATTTTTACCAAATTTGCGTACTATTTTTTGTAGATTTTATTTTTTTCTGAAAAAACGGACTGTTGGATTTTTATAAAAAAAAACTACTGAATATCGAAAACAATATTTCATGTTTAAGAGAGCTTGATGACAATATTTTTAATTTTTGAAAAGCTATTTGAGTCGTAAGTAAATTTTTACCACGTTTTAGTATTGTTTTTTTGTTAGGTTTTTATTTTTTGTAAAAAGCCTGTTGATTAGATTTTTCTCAAAATTCAGAATATTGAATATTTTCATAAGCTTAAATTATTTGGAAGCCATAATCTCAAATTTTTAAAAAGATATTTGAGTCGAAAATCAATTTTTACCAACTTTTGTAAAATTTTCTTTTAAGTTTTTATTTTTTGTAAAATTCGATTTTTCTCAAAATTTTACTGAATGTTGACAACAATATTTCTCATAAGATAAAGTTAGTTTAAAACCAATATCTCAAAGTTTTGAAAAGATATTTGAGTCGAAAATCAATTTTTACCAACTTTTTTAAATTTTTTTGCTAAGGTTTTTATTTTTTCAAAAAAAACTGTCAATTCGATTTTTCTCAACATTTTTCAAAATGTTGAAAACAGTATTTTTTATAAGTTAAAATAAATTGTAAGCTATAATCTCAAATTTTTGAAAAGATATTTGAGTTGAAATTCAATTTTTAATAACTTTGAGTAATGTTTTTTTTAGGTTTTTATTTTTTATAAAAAAAACTGTCACTTCGATTTTATTCGATTACCAAAATGTTCACCTTTTTTTTAAACTGCTATGGTAAAAAAAACCACCTACGCAATTTTCTTGAGAGCCCTTTCTGCATCTTTCTGCCTAATTATCTGTTTAATAAAATTTATTTGAAGTCTATATCTCTTCTGGTTCTTAAGTTATGGACGACGAAAAAAACGTCGTGAAAATACGTTCGTACGAACGTACGAACACTCGCACGCACAGACATCTTTCTAAAAATCTTTTATTTCGACTCTAGTTCGACTTCATTCGCTGGTACGCAGTATTGAATATTCCCTCGATAAAAAGAATATAACCTAGTAGCTTTCCTAGATATTGAAGGAGCTTTCAACAACGTCAGTTACCAGGCGATCACGACAGCAATGGAAAAGCTGCAATTAAAGAAACCACTCATAGATTTTATTAGTCTCATGCTCAAAAGCAGGACAATAACTTCAAGCATGAGAAGTTTTACTACCACCAGATCGGTGCATCGAGGTACCCCCCAAGGAGGGGTCCTTTCGCCTCTCTTATGGAACATGGTAGTAAACGACCTTCTAACATCATTAGAAGCAGAGGGTTCCAGGGTGATTGCCTATGCTGACGACGTTGCAATATCTGTATCTGGAAAACACTCCCAAGTTCTCTCGGAACTCCTACAAAATGCCTTGAATTGGCTAACAAAATGGGCTAAGCAATGTGACTTGGACGTCAATCCACATAAAACAGAACTAGTACTCTTTTCGAGAAGGTACAAAGTTCCTCAGATCAGCCCACCCAAGATTAAAGGAATACCATTAAGCTTTTCCGACCAAGCTAAATATTTAGGCCTCATTTTAGACAAAAAACTAAATTGGAAGGCAAATATCGATGAAAGAGTAAAAAAAGCCACTGTAGCGCTTTTTACTTGTAAAAAGGCCATAGGATCAAAATGGGGCTTCTCCCCAAAAATAACCCACTGGCTATACACTTCGGTAATTAGACCGATACTCACTTTTGGAGTTGTCGTATGGTGGACCGCACTGGACAAGATGGTAAATCTAAATAAGTTCATCAAGGTCCAGCGGTCAGCAGGTATGTGCATCACAGGAGCACTTCGCTCAACACCAACCGCAGCCCTGGATGTGCTCTTAAACCTAACACCTCTTGACATCTTCTCCAAAATGGTGGCAGCCAACTCATGTGTGAGGCTTAGAGCCACCTCTCAATGGAACAGTAACAATACTGGACATACTATCATTCTAGACAATTTCAGATCTATCCCAGATCGCTTAGACTATACCACCCTGGAAGACAATGCGATACACTTCTATACAGACGGTTCAAAGACCGATTTTGGAGTTGGAAGTGGTATCTATTCGGAACAACTGAATCTAAGTCTATCATATAGACTTCCCAATCAATGTAGTGTATTCCAGGCAGAAGTAATGGCGATTAAAGAGGCACTATCCTGGCTCAAAGAAAACGTTATGTCTTGCAAGGATATACGGATCTTCTCGGACAGCCAGGCCGCTCTTAAATCTCTCGCGTCTGTCTCCACAAACTCACAAGTAGTCCACGATTGTCAATCATCTCTGAATGAGATGACAGAACAGTTTAATATTCACCTCATTTGGGTGCCGGGCCACAGAGACATTCCGGGAAATTGTAAAGCCGATGAGCTCGCCAAAAATGGAACACTTCTGCCTCATGTTAGACAAGAACATAACATAGGAACACCACTTGCTACATGCAAATATCTTCTCAAACAATATGCTCTAGAAGCAACAAATGCTAGATGGTCACAGAGTACCACCTGCCTAGCAACCAAGCAAATATGGCCAAGCGTAGACTCAAATCGGTCAAAAGGCTTGATATCCTTGAGCAGACAGAATATAAGCTCTACAATTGGAGTAATAACAGGACACTGTCTCATAGGAAGACATGCTCTGAGGCTAGGGGTCTACACAAATGACTTCTGTAGAAGCTGCATGGACGAGGAGGAAGAGGAAACAGTCCAACACCTTCTATGTACATGTCCAGCACTCTCCATTAGAAGGAATAACTTTCTTGGCAATTCCTTCTTCGACAATACCAGTGAACTGGCAACGATTGACACAAAGTGTCTCTCTAACTTTATTAAAAGCACAAAATGGTTTGTTTAAATTCATTACTCTCCCATGAGTAACCTCATTAGTGGTATCACAATGGACCCTTGAGGTCTAAGTGTGTCAATGACATCTAGACAGCCACTCCAACCTAACCTAACCTAGTTGCCTTGAAACGTCGAGAAATGTGATAATTTTCAATTTGACAAATCGGACCCATTATAATAACTTCCTATGGGAAGTTTAAATTTTTTGAATTAAATTTTATATTATATATTGTAACGTGATACCAAACAAATATATTTTTTGAAAATAATTCAATTAATGGTTTATTTTATAAATCAAAAAAACTGAAAACAAATATTTGTCACCTAGAAAATTTTACGAACAAAAAATGATTTTATCCCCAAAACAAATTTGTGCAACGAAGAATAATGTTTTTAACATCTGGTAAAATTTTGAAAAAAATCGAATTGGCAGTTTTTTTTATAAAAAAATAAAAACCTAAAAAAACATTACTCAAAGTTTTTAAAAATTTGAATTTCAACTCAAATATATTTCGAAAAACTAAAAATATCGGCTTCAAATTTCTTTTATCCCACAGAAAATATTTTTTCGACTTTCAGTAATTTTTTTATAAAAATCCAACAGTCACTTTTTTCATAAGAATTATTGTTCGGTTCTCGATATCTCGTGAACAATAGAAGATATTGACTTCAGATTAGTTTCATTCATCAAATTTGTATTTGTTAATATAAGAAATAAAAACTATTTTATCATATGCAAAATATTGTTAGCAATTTTTAAACTTTTTAGAATAATTCAAATAAAAAATTTTAACAAAACACGAAAACCTACAAATCTTTTAAGCAAGACAAACCGACAGACGGGATGGGAAGTTATCAGTGTGGGTCGCATCCCAGCCTCTTTTTTTCAATAGTTTTCAACAATTTGTGCTTTTAACAATGTCTAATTGTCCACTATTTTATCAAAAGCCCATTTTTTGGATAGCATTATTCTCACTATAAATCTTTTTTTATTATACACTTTGGCTCATATATGAGCTTATGATTAATGGTTTTGATACCTTCTTTCTTCAAAATAAACGTTTTCTGCTCTAATGTTTTTGAACTCAATTCCGAACGAACTGTTAAGTATATTGATTTTATATTTCAGCTACACATCAAGAATGTGGAATACTTTACGGAATTTAATTTGTCATATGAACACAATTGGTAAGCATAATTTCCTCTGCCTTAAAAATGTGGCTGCTTTCTTCCGACCATAGCTTACCGATAAGTTGGTGTATGCTCCTAACCAAATTATCTCCAGTTGTTTTGAGGAGCTCGGCATTCAAGCTATCTGCTCCAGCGGCTTTATTAGACTTCATCTTAGATATGGCAATCTTTACTTCGTCTAAGTTGGGAGGACGGGATTGTTGGTTTTCGTCGTTTAGGTATGTTGAATGTATCATCCTGCCCGACAGCGGAATTCGGTTCGTCATCGCCGTTATACAGTCTGCAGAAGTGGTCCTTGCATATCCTCAGCATTGACTGCGATTCCACTGTGATGTTTCCACTATGGTCTTTGCAGCCTTCGGTTCTCATAAAACTTTCGAACTTCATTCCTGCTTTTGAACCTCCCAACATCTTTGACCGCACGCTTCTCACGCTTAAAAATTAGAATTTGAAATGAAAAGCAAACCCGGATTTTCCTAGGTTTTGGTTGGGTAGCCCTAATTTGTTTTGACACAAACATCAAATAAATAACAGATGAGGGTATATTTACTCCGCAGACCCACATCTTTAAACCAGCCAACCTTCCAATTGGGCCAGGATATAAGTAGGCAACCCTATTTTTTTTTTATCTTTGGGTCATGGTCATGGACTTTCATTATATACCCGATTTTTGTAAATACAGATGAGGGTAATAGAACTAAAAAATGCACTTTTATTTTGTTATATTTAGCGCCTTAGGGCCAGGTTATACCTAGGAAACCCAAGCGCAAATTGTTATTCCAATTGATATCTTTGATAACATATTGGTCATTATCAAACAACAGATGAGGGTAGTTATTCCTTTTACGTATCTCGTACTAGAACATGATATTACAATACTAGAGAATAAAAAATCGAAATTTTGTTTTTTCTCAAACGACCCAATTGGTTTTAATGAAACTTTCTCTAAATTTGTTTAAAGAAGACATTTTTGTCCAAGTATATTTTTAAATCTCCAAATAAAGGTTCTATATTTAAATAGAGGCTCTGCAGGATACAGGAACAAGTGCATGTGACCCAATCGTGCGTTTCATTTAAAACTCTGTCGTTGTGTTATATTCACATCTTTTACTGTCAAGGTGTTACCAGACCCCCGCTACCACCTCAAAGTTGTCAACCCTATATTTTTTGTTTCCGTATAAATGAATCTCTAGTTTGAAACCAAATTTAATCTCAAAAGCCGTGAAAAAAATTATGGTTCAAAAAATTGACTAAAAACGACCCATTTAAATGGTAAATCTGTTGTGAGGGCCAATCAATTGAGTAACACTAAAACCTCTAACCTCACATGAAGTAAATGACTCCACAGTATTGTATAGTTATGTCTAAAATTCAATTTCAAAATTATTGGATATTTAATTGACCTCAATAAGAAACTACTATTTCATAAATACATACATTGTTTAAAATACATAAATAATAAATAAAATCTGTTAATTTGCTCCTGGATTGCATTGCATTTGATTGAATGTTGTAATTGAAAATTCGAAGCAAACACTATTAAAACCTTTCCCATACAAAAACAAAAACAACAACAATAAAAAAGAAAAATCAAACGTAAAACAGTTTTTAGCAGGAAATTACCACGAGCGTTAAACTTTTCGGTTGGTTTTCCAATTAATTGATCGCGGGAATATCCAATACACTATATCCACCCACCCATCCGCTCATCATGATGATGCAATGGCATATGGAATGGAAGTGGACGTGGACGTGGAAGAGTGTACCAGACCAAAATCCTGCTTATATTATGGATAGATAGAATCCCAAATCCTTGCCCTCAAACCAGTTGCTAATTACAAAAAGGTAATTGCATATATATGGAGGTATTGCCACACAATTCAGGTTGTGTCGCTGTGCATCGTTATCTTTAGTAAAGTACCTTTCCACCACTGCGCGGTGGTGGCGGTGGCGGAGGGCGTCCGTGCGTCTGTCGTAGTGTTCCGTCACTCGTCGATAATGCAGCGCTAGCGCTAGCGCTCTGCTCGTCCCGCGGGTGAAATTGATGATGTTTATCCATGGAATTGGGCGTTTTGTCGGCCTCTACCAGCCCTTGTCTTCAACCCGCTGTCCTGCATTGGTTCATCGGCTTAAACGTTAACACTATCGCTCGTTCTTGCTTTCGATATATGTACTAGAAAATGTTCAATCAGATAATTTTCTATTTGATTTTTCGCCGTGTGTTCAGAGATTGGATATGGTACACATTTTCGAATTTATTTTAGACTCCCTCTCTCGCGCTGATGATGTCCTTAAAACAATATACTGTTAGTTCTGTCATACGATAGGTTTTAGTATATATATTTTATGTTATGTACCTTGCTTCAAAAACATACATATATGTATATACGAAAATACGTACATACATACAGTACACTTAACGTTCAAATATATTATAAAAAGTTGATGATATTTTCGAGAGAGAGAAACATTGTGCTGTGCGCCCTCTAGTGGTGGTTTTGATGGTGGGGTAGTTGATGGCGATGGCAATGGCGATGGCGTGATGAAGTTTGGTATTATAGTGTTTGACTGCATTTACATTATTAAATTGCGTAAATAGACGCGTTTTCAGATATATTTAATTGGATTTGTTTAAGTGAATGGTAAATTTAATCCATATCCTCTTCTATATGTACCTCTATACAGGATTTGATGCTATAGTTGACGTTTTCTAAATATAATATGTATTTTTGAATGTACCATCATGTTCTTTATCTACTGTGTGTTTTAGAAAAACAAGGTGCAAATCCATATATGAACTAATGAAAGACATGTAGGGCAGTCGAATATATGTATATATCTATAGAATTTTTAGGACAATTTGTTGACATTTTCGATAAAACCGTATTTAGTGTGTGTCAAACAAGGGATGAACTAAACTAATACTCATTGGGGGAATGAGTTTATCTGATTTAAAAAGGTAATGCCGCGCATTATTGACACAGTTTACTTGCCAAAACCAATTTTCTGATTTAAATCAATATACCTTCGGTTTAATGCACTACTTGACTCTATGGTATCTAACACGAAAAAGGAAATAATAAACATAAACTAATGAACAACCTGTTGGAATTATATGTTTTTTTTTACTGCAGATATTAAAATATACAGGATCAGTAAAATAATTTCTTAAGCTCTAAGAAACCAGCAACAAAATTAGACTTTAAAAATTCTTATAATTTTGTTTATTATTTCAAAGAGAATATTAAAAAAGGTTTTAATAACTAGCTGAACTATTGAATATGTGCTATCATCACCTTCCCATCCTTGGATGTGGATGAGAATGTGGCAGGGCCCTCTTCTGTCGCAGCACAGTCTTCTTCTAAAAACGTAGAAGGTTTATCCCTAATGGAGACCGACGACTCAAACGACAAAGCTCTCCCCAGTGAGGAGGAAGATGAACTATTAGGTTCTTCTTCGTCTGATCTGGATGAGCTGGATTTAACAGTGGTGGAGGTTGATCTGCCAATTTGTAGCCAAAATGCTGCAAATACTACAGATTAACCTCCAACACTCTAAAACGACTTCGGCCTCCCTTCTTCTCCGCCTGACAAAAACTGGAGAAGATGTCGTTCTCATCCAAGAGCCCTGGATTGTGAAATCCCTGGTTCGAGGATTGAGAACTCCTGGCTACTACGTGATATAATTATGTAGCAGGAAAAGGTAACCCAAGGTCCTGCATACTAGTAAAACGTTATCTAAATGTATTTTTACTCCCTAATTTCAGTGATAAAGACGTCACCACAGCCAGTATGGTAATAGACAACCATACCTACTGGCTGGTATCAGCGTATTTGGGCCACGACCACCAGGGCCCACTACCTGGTACCATTCTGGAGAAGACGGTTGCTGAATCAACAAGACTTAAAACCAACATAATTATCGGTTGTGACGCCAATGCGCACCATACTACGTGGGGTAGTACCGATATAAATGACAGAGGTGAGTCTCTTTTTGATTATATTTTTACAACTAATCTGGTAGTAAGTAATGTAGGTAGTGAACCAACCTTTGTTACTAAAAATCGACAAGAAGTTTTAGATATGACTCTTGTCTCGTTACATCTCTCAAATAAAATATTGAATTGGAGAGTATCAAAGGAGCACTCGTTCTCCGATCATAGATACATCTAATTCACACTTATTTAAGAGTCCCCAAAACCGATCCAATTCCGAAACTATAGGAAAACAGATTGGCCAAAATATAGGGCGACTCTGAAGAATCTGATTAAACCAGAACTTTCTGATCCGCCCTTGTGCGCTCTTGAACTCGATCAAAAAGTCGACGAGCTTACAGCAGCCCTCAATAAAGCCATGGAAACTGCCTGCCCTTTCACTACAGTGCGGGGAAAGAAGAAACCATATTGGTGGGCTGCTGAACTGGGAATACTCCGGAAAGGCTGTAGAAGACTTTTTAATCGTGCAAAAAAGACTAGACATCCCCAAGACTGGGACTCCTACAAGGAATCCCTCAAAAAGTATAAACAGGAATTGAGAATGGCCAAATCCTCTTGGAGATCCTTCTGTAGCTCAATAGAAGAATCCTCGGAGGTATCAAGGATAAGGAAGATTCTCTCGACAAATCCAACCATGCCTAGTTGTCTTAAAAACTTGGATGGCACTTGGACTAACTCTTGCGAAGAAACGCTAAACCTGCTACTTGACACCCACTTCCTTGAAAGTTCCAAATCCGTTAATAAAACAAACCATCCTGGGTCGGGTATTAACTTAACTTTTCCTCAAGGTTTTGTTACAAAAGAAAAGTTGACATGGGCTCTGAATAGTTTCAAACCTTACAAATCTCCAGGGCCAGATCACATCGTACCAGCTGAGCTACAACTTACGATTGACATAACTCTGCCCATCATTGAGATGATCTTTAAAAGTTGTCTTGATATGGTCTACATACCTCAGCGATGGAGAGAAGTAAAGGTAGTTTTCATTCCCAAGGCGGGCAAATGTTCGCATGTCAACCCTAAAGATCTAAGACCTATTAGCCTATCATCATTCATTCTCAAAACTCTGGAACGTTTGATTGATATCCATGTACGTAACAGCATTGATAAGAGACTATCGATGTCTCAGCATGCTTACTGCAAAGGGAAATCGGTAGAAACAGCCTTGCACACTTTGGTAAGAACTATCTAATACTCCCTAGAACAAAAAAAAATATATACTATGGTGGCCTTCCTGGATATTGAAGGCGCTTTCAACAACGTTGACACATCCGCTATCACTTCTGCTATGACGACCCTAAACGTCGAATACTCACTCTACGAATTGATAAATCTAATGCTAAAAAGCAGGATCATCAACTCTAAGATGGGGGATTTTTGTACGAAAAGGTCTGTCAGTAGAGGCACTCCGCAAGGTGGTGTTCTGTCCCCTCTCCTGTGGAACATAGTGGTTAACGAGCTACTAATATCTCTTGAGAGAGAAGACTACAGAGTGTTTGCGTATGCCGATGATGTTGCTATCGCCGTCATAGGAGAACATCCTAATGCACTGAGAGACCTCCTCCAAAATGCACTAAATATGCTCACTAGATGGGCAGATCACTGCGGACTTAGTATTAATCCTCAAAAAACAGACCTCGTCTTTTTTACATGGAAATTGTACCTCCTTCAATAAAAGGTGTACCACTAATTTTTACCAATGAGGCCAAATATCTTGGTCTGATATTGGACAAAAAACTAAGTTGGAAACCTAATATTCAGTTAAAAAAGCTACAGCATCTCTTTTCCTTTGCAAGAAAGCCATAGGAAACAAATGGGGTTTTCAACCTCGCATAACCTACTGGCTATACACATCGGTCATCCGACCAATACTTATGTATGGGGTTGCAGTGTGGTGGACTGCACTGGAGAAAGTCACATACTACGACAAACTCAGCAGAGTCCAACGCACTGCATGTCTCTGCATTAGCGGGGCTTTGAGAACCACACCCTCAGCAGCGTTGGACACTCTCCTCCATCTGACACCCCTCGACATATTCAGTAAACAAGTGGCAGCGAGTACAGCTATAAGACTCAACGCCTCATCTCAATGGGCCAACAACAATGTTGGGCACTCCATCATTCTGAACCTCTTCGGTTCTATACCAAAGTACATAGACTACACTATCCCAAAACCCGAATTTGGAAAAAACTTTCAGGTATCCATTCCATCCAGAGATGAATGGGAAGACAAAAAACTCCTGGATGGCAAAAGCATCCATTTTTACACAGATGGATCCAAGACAAATGAGGGAGTTGGTAGTGGTGTGTACTCAGAAAAGCTTAATCTAAGCATCTCATTCCGCCTCCCTAATCATTGTAGCGTCTTCCAAGCGGAAATTTTAGCGATCAAAGAGGTTCTCTCCTGGCTAAGAGAAAACGTGATATCAACTTCTGATAGGAGCTTCACTTCTCAAATAACTTCTGCAGGAGCTGTATGGATGAGGAAGAAGAAGAAACAATCTCTCACCTCCTCTGCACCTGCCCAGCTCTTTCACTAAGACGCAAACTTCATCTGGGAGAATACTCTTTTGATGATCCCAGTGAACTAGCTAAAAAGGATATCAGATTATCTCCTTCGCTTTATAAAAAGCTCAAAATGGTTCGACTAGTAGGAAGTAATTCTCTAGATTCATGTGGTATCACAATGGGCCTTTTATTCTGGCCCAAGTGTGTGGTTTTTGTATCCGCAGCCACTTTAACCTAACCTAACCTAACCATCGGATGTGTTTCTGCTTCCTGAAGAAAAAGTGAAGAAACATTTGTTGAAATTATTAAAAAAAGAAAAGTTCTCATACGCCCAGGTGTACCATTGCTGAAGTGTTGGTTTAATTTTATTGAACAAAGAAATAAGTAAAGTTTATGCACCAGCATATTCAGTTTTCATGAAATCATAAGTTTAAAATTCGCACCCATGGCGTGATGATTAGTCCGTTGAACAGTCATGCCAGAGATCTTTGGTTCAAACCCTGCCTGTGCCAACTAAATTTTTTTTCACAGGTACTGCCTTTTGCGAGGAATTGACAAATCCTCCAAGAGAAATTCTTGTCTTGAAAAGTTGTTTGTCAAATTAGCATTTCGGATTCGGTTTAAAGCTGTAGGTCCCATCCATTTCTGACAACATTACTCACACACAAAAATAGTTGAGAGGTGTAAGTCACTAAGCCCTAGTTCTTAAAGGACTACTAAGCCACCTAATTTTAATGAAAGGTCCACCGACAAAAAAATAATACTTTGACGATTCAACATTGAAATGAATGGAAAATATTAAGCCTGGTAAAGCATTAAACATTCGTGTAGTACGGCTAAAGAAAGAATCACTATACTTAACATCAAGTCCAAAATTGGGCTCAAGGGTAAACTGATGAGCATTTATAGAAGCACGGGTATTACGGTTGAATTGTTTGAGGTGAGGAATACAACTGGCTATTTCAATAAAGCATTGTTTGTGAAAATATCAATAAAACAATCATAGGCATGAAACCTTGCAGCGGTGTTCAAGAGTAAATGTCTCGGTAATAGAAAGATCACTTGTCATTTTTAGAGCTCTTTTTTCAATTCTATCCAAAACACGTTATAAGGGCACCTAAATTTAAGAATTATACTGTTCAGTCTCCTCGATGCAAGTACCACATATGGATAGTGGCATTGGGGGAGGGTAACGGTTTTGCAACGGTCGACAGCATTGAGTTTTCGAAGCATTAAATTCTACACAGTTTTTGATTTTCCATGCTTTCAAGATCAGAATTTAATGAGCTTATCATACGCTGCCGTTGTCATGCCAAAGGTCTTGGGTTCAAACCCTGCCTGTGCCATCTAAAGTTTTTTCCGGGTACTGCCTCTTGCGGTGAATTGACAGATTCTCCAAGAGTAATTCTTGTCATGAAAAGTGCTTTCTCAAATTAGCCGTTGGAATTCGGCTTAAAATTGTAGGTCCCCTCTATTCGTCGCAACATTACTCACACACAGGAATGATTGAGAGTAATCACTAGGCCCTAGTTCTCAGCGGACTGTTGTGCCACCTAATTTATTTTAGAAGTCTGATACAAAAGATCATTTATACAAATATGGAAGAGTGTTGGAGACAAAACGGAGCTCCAGCGTTTATTTTCTGGGTATCAGATTTGAACCCGTCCAATACTACTTGAATTGAACGGTCCGAAAGGAAATTTTCAACCCAAAGAACGGGAGAGAGACAAAATTAAAAGGGCCGGTCAAGAAACGAGTCGGGAAACTTTTACTAGTCTCGCCTCGATCTAGTCCAAATTGAAAAATATCAGTCTTGGGTTGGTATATGGTCTCGGTTTCATATAACTAAGTCTGGTTTGAAATGTTAAATGTTTAAAGTTTTATTCTACAAAAGTATAATAAAAATGTTAAAAATCAACTTTATATTACACATTGTGTTGTCACACGACATTGGTATTAGTTTTAAAAAAATAAACGGATGATTTTAAATTGAAGAAAAAGAAGGATAAAATAATATGTTTCAACTATAAAAAGCTTACAGAATACTTTGATTAAAAAAAGGCATCGTGTTTAATATCTAGTAAAATTTACAGAGCAATTGAACTGACATTTTATTTGCCAAAAATCGAAACAAAAAAATCTACTACTAAATATTGTCAAAAATTCAAATGGAATTAAATACCTTCAGAAAAAAAATTAAAACATCGACTTCAAATTTATTTTATCTCGTAAAAAAAAGTTGGTGCTTACACTTTTCCATTTTTTTAGAAAAATCCAAGCTACATTTAAGTAAAATTAAAACTTACAAAAAATTCTAAGATGGTTTTTAAAAAACTATTGAGTTTTAAATTATTTTATTCGACTTACAATTTATAGCCATTCTTCTTTCCAGAAAAAAAACCGTACCTATGATAAAAATTCAATGGTGACTTTGGCTGACCTTAGTGGTCAATCCAGATTTAACAACTCTCTAACTTTTTTCTTAGATGGAAAGCAAGAGAAGTTCTATGTAGATGGGGGTGTTTAATGGTGCTCTTTACGACTTTCATACCTTTTTTGTAAAAAATTAAGTTCAGTCACTTGACAAAACCAACTGTTTGATAGGCTTCTGGATGCAATTTTTTTCCACCTGACATTACACGAAGGGCTGCAAATAATTGTTTCAAAAGTTTAAAATTTATTTTGTTTCGCTCAATGGCAAATTTCTTCATCTTAAACATAAGAACTGGTTTCTCTCATATTATGGACCTTGGATTTTTAAATAATTTCTTAGAGACAATACTACAAATATTTCGAAGCTCTAAACGAACATTTTTTGTAATGCAGGCAATGTATTAAGTTAAAATAAGATTGCCTACCTTCTTAAAGTATCAGTTCAACTTTAAACCACACTATTCTACAGCTTTTTTAAGTTAATTATTTTAATGTGTATTTAAAACAAACAATCTTGCAGGCTTTAAAACCACTTGCCTTCATCAAATCCCTGTATTTCAATTATTGTCACACTAATCTCTGTCTGCCTTAGTATTATACAATTTTATTTATATTTCTTAAATCCAACAAAAAATAAAAACAAACTAAATCCTTCGAACTATACCTCTATATCCTACATTGTCCATTTCTCATCTTATAGCTACTATAAAGTATAATCTTCTATACACACGTGTGCATTTAAACTTCCAACTTAAGCTCTAAAAAGGCGATTGAATTTAAAGAAACAAAAATTCAATTTTTTCCCCGAAGAAAGAAAGAAAACCCGAAAAAATCGTCAATCTAAATGGATTCATGGGAAATTTTGGTCTGAAAGCCGAGAAAGAAAAAAAATGAAATAAGACTTTTACTGGGCTACAGCAGAAAGTTGAAGTTTGCTTAGACTTGCTTTAGCTTCGTATTCTAGTGCATCGAACTTTAGCCATGTTAAGGAGAAAAAAACCTGCACTTTACTAACAGTCACAATATCCTATACCTCACACTTTTAGTCCTGGACACAATGCAGAAGCACTTTTTTTCTTCGTCGATGTTTTATATCTGCACCACATTCATCTGTATACTTCTTATTCCCAGACTGTGTGATGTGTAACAAAGGTTCACCTTTTTGACTTAAACACACATTCGAGAGTGTCGAACGAAAACGACAATCATGGTCCAAGGGAAACTAATGTGGCCAACCAAGCATTAGCTACTGGAAGTCATGAAGAGAGTGCATCTTACCTAAAGCACTACATATGTATATAGATTGTTCGCACCACCTGGATACTACCCTTACCCTCAATTCAAGACTCAACATTACAATCGGTTTCTAGATCCATCAGGTAAATGTTGCCCCTGCAATCGTTTGTTATTTTTTTTTACTTTTTCGAGGATTTCTTTGAACCTTTCATTTCCGCTTGAAAAGAATACTTCACTTTGTCCCGTATTTTAAGAATAAAAATACCCAAGGCACGTGTGACTTAATGTTGCCTCTGTGACCATTCTTGAATGTGGCAAATTGAAAGGAGTATTTTTTTGTCTACAGATAACAACTTACAAAAGTTTATATAACAATAAGTCAAGAAATTCAAGGTTTACCCAAGGCAATTTTCTAAGCTAGAAATGGTATATCTACTCATAAGTAGGTTAAAGTAATTGTAATTTAAAATGAGGCTTTGCCAAGAAATTTGTCAAAAAATGAACAAAATATCCTCTAGATTTCTTAAATAACCTAATTTCTAACTGCTTTAAAGACCTCGCTGAATTCCTTGAAAACAGTATTTTCGAGATATCGACATTTTTGTTTATAAATTCTTGGCTTGCAACCAAACTATCTACTGTGCCCTTTTTACAAGAACAAACTCATCCGGTTTTTGACCCCCACTAACTTTAGAATCAATTGAGTCAAGAACTTCAAATTTGCAAAGCTTACTTAATACCTAAAAGAGTTTCTGATATACAGCTCTTACAAAATCGAAACTAACTAACTTATTATACAAATTAGGAAGAACTTCGCATCGTCGCAGAACGGTTTCGATCCATAAGACATAAGGTAAAAATACCACTTCTAGTGTTGTAGAACAATGAAGTTTGGTACAGCGGGGCGTGGTTCCACCCAATTTTCTAGAATTTGTTGTTATTTATAAGAAACACTTTTGATGCTTGTATAATTTGGAGGATTTAAATACACTTAGGGGACTAAAGTCTTGTAGAATAATAAAATCTAGCAGAGGATACACATTGAGGGGCGTGGCATCCACCCACTTTCTTAAATGAGGTATGAGTTGAAATCACCACTTCTAAAGTGTTGTAGAATAACAAAACTAAGCAAATAGGGAGAGGTGATGCGTGATGAGGTGATGAGGCAAACATCGAAAATATGAGGTTATGCACTGAAGGGGTGTGGTATCCTCCCACTTTTAATGTATTTTTATTTATCATTTACAAGGAATATTTCGGCAAACAAGTTTTCACTTATATATTCATATTATAGAATTTTAAAACTTAGCCAGAAAACCAATCCAATTTTAGCCAAAATTCGATCAATAGCAATTATCTGTCATTTCCAAAAATTTACTTCGATATAAACATTCGAAAAATGAATTTATATCAAATCTTCTATTCGTATTTTTAGAACTTGGCGTATTTTTAGATTTTTTACATTTCATGGCAGACTTCCTGCTCACGTTTTTTGTGTATAGCAGAACTTGGCTCCTATTTTTAAATTTATGTTATTGAAGTGATAAAATTGATCAAATCAGTAAATCACAAGAGTGTTAAAATTGAAACAATTAAAATTGTATTCTTTATCGAATAATTTATTGCAGTATTTCTAAATGGTTTGTCATAGCTCAAAAGTTATCAATACTTAATTAGGGGGGTCTATATAAAAAATGTATTTAATAACGATACTTCAAACGCCTAATGGTCTTGTACCGATAACCATCTTCAGCAAGGTCAGCACTTTTGGGTTCGGCTTCGACAACTTCTTCCTCAGATGGTGGCAAGTATTCATTCGATTCAGCCTCACGACGATGACGATTCCTGTATTTAAGCTTGCGAATAGTCTTGTAGCGATATCCATCATTAGCTAGTTCAGCACTCTTGACCTCTGCAACAGCTGCCAATGGTTCATCAACTGGGGGCAAGTATTCATTTGAAGGCAATTCATTGACATCACGACGATGACGAGCTCTGTACTTGAGCTTGCGGACGGTCTTGTAACGATATCCGTCATCAGCGAGCTTTGTATCAGCAACTGGAGGCAAATACTCCTGAGTGGGCTCCGATAGAGGTGGCAAATATTCATTAGACAAATCACGACGATGCCTGTATTTCAGCTTGCGAATGGTTTTGTAACGATATCCGTCATCAGCAAGTTTGGTTTCAGCAGCGGGTGCTAAATACTCATTTGACGGCACCTCATCAGGTGGCAAGTATTCACTGGAAGGCACGACAGCAGAAGCAGCAGCAATTGCCAAAAAGGCGAATGATACCACAAAGATTTTCTAAACAAAATAATTCATTTAGATCCTTAATTCCTTTGAAATCAGAAAAATATCAAAATAAATCTAAACTTACCATTGTTTAATGTGTTTTTTTTATTGTGATTGAACCCCAGAAGGTTACTTCAATTGAATGATGAATTTCAAGTCTTAGCCTAGGGTATTTATACACCGTTTAAAAGTTTCAAAAAACAATTAATAATTACTGCGAGGTGCGTACTTCAATATTCAAGAATAGATTTTGTTTTTGTTAAATAGTTGATGGTAAGATCATCATCATCTATAACATCGTGATTATAGTTTTTGGATCTCAAGAGCTTTAGATGAAGATAAGCAGACAAAAAATATAACAACAACAAGTTATCGCCATATACAATAAACACTCCAAGCCATTCCATGCCTAATTGATTGATTAAGTGAAGACGGAAGCCCACGGTAATTAATCAAAATTCAAATTCGTATATAAAGTTATCTTCTGCAATTTAATTTTGAACAAATGAGTCAGATTTTTTTCAAAGATGACGTTTTAAGTTTTTGAACAGAAATAAAAAGAAACAAAAAATATTAAATAAAATTATGATCTCATAGGTTAGAAGTTAACATTTGTTCATCTCAATTCTTTTAAGATAAGGTCTTCATCTTGTTCTTTTTGCTAAAAAAAAAATGAACAATGTAGGAAACTATCTGTATTTTGTAATTATAAGTACTGTCTGATGTCTCTTCCCCACCTCAATTTTATTCTTTCGCCCTTTGTGTTGCTTGAAGGTTTAAAATTTGTAAAGTTTGTAAAATTTTAATTGGATTTTTGTACTCCTTTAAATTGAATGAAATAAATAGAAAAAAACTTGATTATTATTATTAATACTTTTTGACCCCTAAACTGAATGACTGAATGCTGTGAATTCAAAATTGACATGAAATCTCCAGAAATAGTCAAATACATTCCTTTCCTCTAAATCCCTTTAACAACAATTATCTCTGCACTTCAAGGAATGGCCATCTGTTTACCGTTGAGACCAACTTTGGAAGTTCAAAGATTCATTTTTTAGCCGTACAAAGCGAATGTAGAAATCTTTACCAAGCTCTATCTTTCCTTTTCATTGTAATGTTTAAAAACTCAAAAGCAATGCACACCGAAGCCTCCTTCTAACCCCACTTTTTGTATCAATGTTCACACTGGGTCCTCGCATTTTAAGGGTTTAAAAAATAAAAATAATAAAATACCAATTTTGATTTTAATCAAACATGACATTACGAAAGCAGAGAAGTCGAAAAAAGTGAGTTCCTCGATTCCGTCCGTCTTTTTGTCTAGTCTGTCTGTCCTCGCCCCTACAGCCCAAACCATTGAGTCCATTGAGTTTAAGCTTGGAACTTAAGGTTTTAAGCCGATTCGCGTTAGGCATGTTTTTTTAAAGACTTAAAATAACAGTAGTCCCAATACAAATTTTTTGGTCAAAAATCGAAAATTTGAATTATCTCAAAAACGAGACACTTTTTTTTTAATTTTCTCTTAAATTATTTTTAGTAATTTAGCTTCTTTCAATAAAAAAATATTTTCGTATTGCTTCAGAAGAGTACCCCCTACAGAATCGTTACTTTTTTTTAAAGTTTTCTCAAGAACTAATCAACCGATTTTAATAATTTTTTTCCGCACAAGCTCTTATACTGTGTCAATAATATTTGATAAGAAAATATTGGTCCACTATTGACCAAATATTCACATTACGGCAGATCTTGGAAGAAACCCAGGTACTTCAAATCGATACCCACCATCTGCTTATCTGCTTTTAAAGCCGCTTATGACAGCATTTATAGGGAAGAGCTCTATAGAGCAATGTTTAGTTTTGGCATCCCTTGTCAAACTTATCCGTATGTGCAGAATGATGATGGAGAATGCACGCTGCTCTATCAAGTTCGGAAAAGATCTCACCGATGCATTTGATGTCAAAAAAGATTTTAGACAAGGCGATGCACCGTCATGCAACTTCTTCAACATCGTTCTGGAAAGAATTGTCCAAAACTCAACCGTCAACACTAGAGACACAATCTTCCAAAGGTCCATCCGATTACTCAGATACGCTTATTATATTGACATAATTGGAAGATCAAAGTGTGATGTCAGTAGAGCGTTTTTGATCATTGCGAGTGGTCAATGAGGGCAAGGCCAAGTATGTGCTGTTATCAAAAAAAGACATTGGCGAACGTCACCATGGACAGCTATAACTTTATCGCTGCTTCTTAGGACTTAGAAGGCAATAGAGTAGCCAAGTCTTCTTTTGAGCATCTAAAATCACCATCTATAAGACACTCATCTTTCCAACCGAGCTGGTTGGAGACGCATGTTGGTTGAGAAGAACAAAAACGGTCTAACGATTTCCAAATAAAAATTTTGAAAAATTAAGATATTTTTGAAAAGTAAAATGCCACTTAAATTTTTGAAAACAAACTTTTTTTGCAGGTACATTTTTAAATCTTAAAATACATCAAATATTTTTAAACAGACTCTTTTGATACATGAGTAAGTTCGTGCGATTTAATCCGATTTACTGTAAGGTTCCACATTTCACAGTATTCTCGAGTATTCTTCAATTCCTCCATTTAAATATAAAACGATATCATTCAAGAACAAGAAGAATAGGAGCGTACTCAAAGTGCATATCTGTCTAAGCCCCGTAGATGTAGTAAACGTTTTTGATATTCTGTTTCCATCCCAGACTTTTGCTAAGCAGATTGTATGCAATATTTTTAGCGTTTTCAGCATTTTGTTGAGTATTCCCATTACAGATACAGGATACTTTTGAAAACATTAAATCTCAATCTACGATATCGAATGCGGCTTTGAAATCTATATACAAAGTAGGCACATATGTTTGAACCTTCTGAACATTTGATATCCATGATAATACTAAGGACTTACATTTAGCAGTCAAATTCCTCTATGGTTTTCAACCAAGTTTCGGTCCCCTTATTTGAAAACTGTAAGCATAATAGCTGATTCAAAACTTGGCAGTATATTTTCTTAGTTCTCATACAGTTTGTTTAAAAGTTGCAGATGATAGTTGGTGTGGTATGAGACCTTCATCAGGTGCTTTAAAAATTAAATATCATTTTTTCATTTCATTGAGAACTCTGTTAAGCTCTGTTGTTGTAAATTTGACTTTTTTATGGAGTATCGAAAGACGTTGATTGATACGTTTGATACTTTCTTGAGTCTTAATTGTAGGCATTCAAAACAATATGACGTTATTTTTTTTTTTAAATCGAGATAAGCTCTAAGATTAGAAATAATTTCTTTTCAAATAATGTCAACTAGTTTTTGCTGATAGAATTGGTTTTGTGTTTTTCCAGCCTGTACTATAGTTTTCGATTTAATATTAGTCCCACAAAATGTAATGATGACTTCGTAACAATTTTCAGAAAAAGATACAAATACAAAAATTAAAAACTTACTTAGTATAAAATCGATCTTTATAATTAAACACTATAAGTTCTGACATTTTCTTGCTCTTGGAAATAGTCAATTTTTTTGAGTTAAATTAGTTAAATAAAATTTCTTTCAATTTGTACTGAAATATGTTTAAATGTATCAGCTTTCAAATATAAAAACCGGATTACCTCGGAAGGGTTTTTTTTTGGTAAGATGATTCCAATTTAGCTTCAGGAACAACTAACCTATGGTTATAACAACATTTTTGCCACCTTTTCCAATAATTTCAAAAATAAAAACATCACTAGTTTGACCTACGAGCTTATCATAAATCAATAGGGAATCAGTGATTTTTCCTATGGTTTTGAATCTATTGTGTTTAAATACATCTGATCACTACTTATTAATACAAAAATAGAACTCTTCCAAATATAACAAATCCCTATTAAATTCATAAATCTATAAAAACACATTAACCGTTATTTCGAACTTTATATACGTTCGTAAGTATATTTAATTCTGTTCCAGACATTTACAAAATTTCTCACAAATTCATTGAGTTTAAATTTTGAATAAATTAAATATCATTTGCTCTGATTACAGAATAGTATTAGTTTGAAAATTTTATTACTGCAATTTTCAACACTTATATTCAAAATCTATTTGAATGTACCTATATTATATATGTATGCAGTACATTACACTAGGTTATAAATTTGTTAATAAACTAGGTACATTACGTGTATAAAATAATTTAAATACGATTATCAAAGTTGGAAAATATACAGGTCCAAAAAGTTTAACGAAATTAAAATATTCACAGTATTTCAGGTAGTCTAGTCGGTAGATAAATATATTATTGTCTTTTTTCGAAATACAGTTATATATACATATTATGGAGCAATTGTTATTTACTTACTACATATTTTTAACCCGTTCATGTGAACTATAACCTACCTTCGAACTACCCTTAAATAATATCACAGAAAATCATTTAAAAATAGGTATAGTTGGAAAATTTTAATTATTTACTACATGCTGATTCTATTATATCACCACACATAACTATGTATATGTACATATGGAGGTAGGTTCAACTGGTTTTAACTAAACCAAAATACCATCCAGCGCCAGCAGCAACCAGCGGGTTGAAATACCTATAAAAAGTATAGTGAAATAATTGTAACCTCAAGTGATGAACGAATATAGTAATTTAGGCGCCCTATTAAAACTAACAGTGGGACAGTAATAATCTTTAAATTTAACCCAAAACTTAAGTTTGTTTAAAATTTAAAGATAATTCGTTTTAAAGATACTTACAGCCCTAATCTATATTTGCGAGGCTCACAGATCACACATTTTTGTGAGGCGGTCACAGTTTTGTGTTCTGTGTAAGCTCTTATAGAAGTACCCATCATGGCGTGATGGTAAGTGCGTAGGATTGTCACGCCAAAGGTGTTGGGTTCAATCGTACTGCCTCTTAGGAGGAATTGGAAAATGCTCCAAGAGTAATTCTTGTCAGAAAAGTGCTTTCTCAAATTAGGCGTTCGGATTTTGCATATAAAGTATATTTCCCCTCAAACCTTGACATTACTCGCAAACAGGAATGCTTGAGAGTTGTGAATCACTATGCCCTAGTTCTCTACTAGCTGTTTCGCTGCACCACTTAATTTATTTTCTCATAAGAAACTCTTTAAAAGGAACTCACCACAAGAAAGTAAATTTCTAACTGTGAAGTCGGTCAGCTGATTTTCTAAACAAACAGATTTAAAAACGAAAACGATTTGGTTTGGGATTACTAGAAATTATAATGGTATCTATTGGAAGCAATTCGTTGAAATGTTAAAGAACTTATATTAATAAGAAACAATATTATTATACAGGGTTTTTCAACAGGGACGAAATTTGAATCCACAGGCACAGTACGAAATGTTCCCGTGCCATTGAGACAAAGAAGTGCCCGTAGTGTCGAGAATATTGCTGCCACTGAGGCTTCAGTTGCAGAAAGCCCAAATGTGTCTCTCACACGTCGTTCTCAAGCGTTGGACATCTCTGTGACTTCGTTGTGGTGAATTTTGGGAAAAGATCCTTACAAGATTACATTGACGCAAAACTGAAGCCGCCTGACCAACAGAAGCGTCGTATGTTTGTAAATTGGGCTGACCAACAACTTAAAAATGATTCGGATTTTCATCGAAAAATCATCTTCAGCGATGAGGCTTATTTCTGGCTGAACGGCTTCGTCAATAAACAGAATATGCGGTATTGGTCAGGCAGTTATCCACACGTACTCCATGAGTCATCATTGCATCCCGAAAAAATTACGGTTTGGTGTGGTTTATGGGCCGGCGGCTTCATTGGGCCGTACTTCTTCCGTGATGATCAAGACCGGCACGTTACTGTGAATGGGGAACGCTACCGTTCAATGATAACGGAATATTTTTGGCCCCAATTGGGTGATATGGACTTGGATTACATGTGGTTCCAACAGGACGGCGGCGCGGCGCCATAAGCCACACAGCAAATGTCACAATCAATTTATTGGATACCAAGTTTGGAGAACGTGTTATCTCACGGAATGGTCCAGCCGCTTGGCCGCCTCTGTCGTGCGATTTGACGCCGTTAGACTATTTCCTGTGAAGCTACGTCTATGCCAATAAGACAGCGACGATTGATGATCTTCGTACGAATATCGAACGTGAAATTTTAGCAGTATCGTCCGATTTATGCTTGAAAACCGTCGAAAATTGGGTTCAGCGTCTGGACTTTGTGCTCGTGGTGGCCATGCATAAGAAATCGAGTTTCATACATAATGGCATCTAAAAGATTTTTTTTCCCATTTTGCTCTTATTCATAGTTTTGAGTTACAGTTATTTCAAGGTGGTTGGTTTTGAACACCAAGGAGAAGAGTACAGTTCTTAAGTTTTTTGGAAGTTCACAAGTTTTAGGATCAAAATACAAACAAAAAAAGGGGATGGGATGCGACCCCCACTGATAATTCCCATCCCGTCTGTCGATTTGTCTTGCTTTAAAATAGGTGTGTTTAAAAAAAAATTAAAATTACCAGCAATATTTTTTTTAGTCGAAAACCAATTTTTAACAATTTTAGTAGCTTTTCTTAAAAGTTTTTATTTCTTACGTAAACAAATATAAATTGAATGAATAAAATTAATTTTAAGTCAATATCTTCTATTGTTCACTAGATATCGAGAACCGAACATCAATTTTTACCAAATTTGCGTAAAATTTTTTGTAGACTGTATTTTTTTATGAAAAAACCGACTGTTAAAAATTAACTGAATGTCGAAAACAATATTTTCTGTGAGATACAAATAGTTTGAAGCAAATATTTTTAAATTCTGAAGAGATATTTGAGTCGAAAATAAATGTTTACAAAGATATAATATTGGTTTTTTTAGGTTTTTATTTTTGGTACAAAAAACTGTCAATTCAATTTTTCTCAAAATTCTACCGAATGTTGAAAACAATATTTCTTATAATACAAAATTATTTGGAAGCTATAATCTTAAAATTTTGAAAAGATGTTTGAGTCGAAAATCAATTTTGACCAACTTGTAGTGATGTTTTTTATTTTTTATAAAAAAAGGGTCAATTCTATTTTTCGTAAAATTTTACCAAATGTCAAAAACATTATTCTTTATTACAAAAAATTATTTTGGAGATAAAATCCAAAATGTTATATAAAACCAGTGTGGCCTTATTTCATCTTGTCATAGTAAAATATACTTGACTGCATTACACTTTACAAAAGTGAAATAAGACCAATTCTTAAAATTTTACCCCATTTCACTTACTTTACATCAGATACTAAGTGAATTTCAAGCTGGCTTTCGTCAAGGATATTCCACTGTGGATTAAATTTTTACACTTAGTACTGTTGTCGATATCAATCGCACTCAATGTAAAAAAGTTTATGCTTATTTTATAGACTTTAAATCCGCATTTGACAGTGTTGATAGAGATTTAATGTTTTATAAACTATCGGTATTAGGTCTACCATTTAAAATGTGGAAAACACTAAAAAAAATGTATACAAATTGCTCAGCAAAAGTTTGGGACGGGACCTCGATGTCGGATAGTTTTTTGACTCCTATGGGTTTGAGACAAGGATGTATTTTGAGCACGCTACTGTTCTCCCTCTTCCTTGATGATATAGTTGGTTATTTAAATGGTGGGATTGATATACGAGGCAGTCTAATCAAAGTCTTGATGTATGCTGACGACATTGTGATGTTAGCCGACACTCCCATAAAACTTCAGATGATGATTACCAAATTGGAAGAGTATTGCAAAAGATGGAACCTAACCGTAAATCGTGCAAAATCTCAGATAATGGTGTTCGGTAGAGGTAAGGGATTTCTGAGTGGTAATTTTAATTGGAAACTTGATGGGGTTCCTGTAGGAATAGTAGACAACTACAAATACCTTGGGTTGGTATTGACGCCACAAAATAATATGAAACTTCATTTAGGAGAAAAACTAAAAAGTTCAAAAAATGCTATCAACTCTACTTGGTCCAGCTGCATGAAAAATAAAAATATTGGTCTACGTGCAAAATACCAGATATTTGAGGCTACTGCTCGATCAATTATGCTGTATGCAGCCCAGGTTTGGGGCTACCTTCAATATGAGACTGTCGAACAACTGCTTAGATTTTTTCTTAAACGAGTACTACACCTGCCCATGTCAACGCCCACTTATATGTTACATATTGAAACTGGACTTCCACCAATATACATCACAACACTGAAACTACATTTCGACTACATCCTTAAAGTGCTTAACATGAATGTAAAAAAAAAATCGTCATGTTTTGAAAAGTGGAAGAAATTGGCTGAGAAGACCGGATGTCCGCTCAATCTAGAAGCGTTTAACTTTCATCAAATGAAATGTGAGTTATACAATATTCTTCGGGTTCTGGATGAAAGTATGCACAAACCATTTATCGAAGAAGCACAATCTTCAATTTACAGAGTATATTATCCCAAGCTCGAGCACGATCTCAGCAAGATAAGTTATTTCGGAAATAACGAGAGTGTTAATAAAATATCTACCATTTTTAAAACACGCGGAGAGTTACTGCCGTTAAATTTTATACCCCACCGCCCAGATCTCCCAATCCAATGTAGTATGTGTAATCTGAATACTCGTGAAGATATAATGCATTTTGTGGGAATATGTCCATTACTTAAAGAAATACGAAAACTATACTTAGGAAAAGCTATTTTCACAACGGAAGAAGTTATTTTTATCTTTTGAATGGAAATGATTGGTCGGCTCTTTTCAAATATGTAAAATCCGCATTACGATATCGAAACCAAATTTTAAGAGAAGCATTTTAATTATAATAATTATAGGTAACTTGAGTAACTATTTTGTTAAATTACATTTATATTGTCAATCTGACAGACGGCTTTTGCCATGTCATAAAAGATTTGTAAAACTTATGTAAATTCTTATAAATTATTGTATCTAATAAAATCTTATTCTAATCTAATCTAGTCTAAACTTAGCTTTATTTCAGCGTAAAAATAAGTTGTTCTAATTTCTTCAAATAATTTGGCTAAGAACTTGTAAACTGCTGAAAATTGGCCTTATTTAACCTTTGTAAAGTACAATAAGGCCAATTTTTCAAAGTTATTCTTATTTAACTTCAATTTGAATACTGTCAAATTGGTAATACTTTTATATCTTGCATCTCTTGTTTAAAACTGTCAAAAATCATGGGAATTGAGATCTTGAGAAATGTTTGGACCAACTTTACGTAAAAGTATATTTATTAGAATATTTTGTTTTGCTATTCAAATGAATTCACATTTTTCAAATTTGTTCTCTCTATTTTCGTCTATTATTATCCCACTATTTACCAGCGGTCAGCATTCACACCATGAATATGTTCCATAGTAGGTACAAACTTGCAGGTATCCCCGCACCTAAAGTGGTGTAAAATTTTGCGCAAATTCAATAGTCAGCCTATAAATGTACATAAATGTGTACACAGATATAATTAATTTATGAATATTTCCAATCAATTAAACAAAATTCGTTAAGGCAGGTACATTGTATACGATACGAAGGACGACGACGCACCGCACCGCATGGTCCTCTCTCATAGTTGTGTTCTGCGTATGTGGCGGTGGCGGCCGGCGTTTTGTTACCTGTGTGATGTGAAGGTGGAAAATGTAAAGTGTTGCCATAAATATTTCGATGCATTTTTTCCACTTGAATAAGGCTTTACCAAACAGCTAATGAATTATTCAAAGAAACAAAAGCAGTTAATCCTAGCAAAAGGATCTCATGCTTACCAAAATTTTTCACATACAATACATTTGGTTGTTGCGTGTAGGTTGTATATAGGTGTACCTGAATTACGACGGTATACGTATTCATGATTTAATCTATTTAAATAATACAATCTCTAAGCTTTTAGATAGGTATCCTGATGCAAATATTCTCATGATGATGATGATGATGAGGCGAATATGTGCGCGTAGTTTGTAAGCGAAAGTCCTCACTGATGATATTCGTATACCGCACATCAAAATGGTTATATGATTGCGCTTTTATTTATAGTCGTATATGCACAAATAAATATACATTATGTAAGTTTGTATATTGTACAATTATTTTTGTTTAATTGTCTACAACTCGATAAATTGTTATTATTTACATTATCCCCCCCAGAAAGGATTTTCTGCATGTGCGAGCAGCTTTTTTGCTTAACTTGCAGCTAAATAAATAAATTCGCAGGAATAAAACAAATTTTGAAAAGGTGTATCTTTGTACTTTGTACAATGCGGATGCATTTTTGAAGCTAAAAACGCAGAGGTGCCTAGACCTACCCTTATTCGATTCGATTCCATTCGATTCGAATCGATACAATATTTGCTCAGAGGTTGGCATTAATTTTTCAACAATGTGACCGAGAGGCAGTGGTGGTGGCCTGGCCGGCTTCTTACTTACCATGGACTACGGAAGGGACATGCATTTTTGAATTTGCAATGTTAAAATGGGGGGAATGAGTGCGTGTGCCAAACCAAAGCGATTTTGTCGAAAGGTGTGCAAATAATAATTTTGTCGTGAATACAATTTTTGAAATATTAATGGTCAACACATATTGGTAGCCGGTTTGTTGACTCATCATTAAAAATGGAACGTTTGTTTTTCATTTTTATTGTAGTGATTTTATTTTTGTTATATTATTTTTGTGCAATATTGTGCCGGGTGATTTGTATGCATTTGTCAGTGTCATGATGTATAAGAGTTCAAAGATTAAACAAATAGAATCTATTGTCAGTAGGTGTTTCTTGGATTTAAGAAGTTATTAAAGTATTTTACATCTCTTTTTAAGACAATTGTAAGGATATTCTTCTTTTTATAATATTTTAAGTCTTGATTATTCCAATATTTCATCAGGTCCTCTAACCCCGTACGGGGCATAGGGCGTCAACAAAACGTCTCCATCCTTCTCGATCTGCAGCTAGATACCTAAACTGTGGCCACGTCTTTCTCTGGGAGTTAGCTTCCGATAGCACTGTAGATTTCCATGTTGTTCTTGGTCTTCCAACCCGCCGTGACCCCTGAGGATTCCATTCAAAGGACTGCTTCGCAATATCATCGTTTGGTTTCCTCAGTGTGTGACCAATCCATTTCCATTTGCGCTTTCTGATGTCGATGTCCAAGCGCCTCTGACCTGTCGTACGCCACAATTCCTGGTTAGATATTGTTTGTGGCCAGCTAATTTTAAGGATGTGACGCAGACAGCGGTTCACAAAAGCCTGCGATTTTCACGAGATGGTGGCCGAGACTTTCCATGTTTCACAAGCATATAATAGCACGGATTTCACATTGGATTCGTAGAATCTCAGTTTAGTGCGTAAGGAGACTTGACTGGATTTCCAAATTTGGGACAGAGCACCAAAGGCAACGCGAGCTTTATTTATTCTGCTTTTTACATCCAGATCCGTACCACCATTTGCTGATACAATACTTCCGAGGTAATTAAATTGTTCGACCTCTTCAACAGGCGTGTCATGCAGAATAATACGAGGTTGTGTTGGGGGGCCTATTTGCATTATTTTTGCCTTTTTGCTATTTATTTTAAGACCGCACGATTCTTCTTTCACCCGTAAAGTTTGACACATCTCGTTCAGCCCACTGATGTTATTTGCCATGAGACATATATCGTCGGCATAGTCTAAATGGCTAAGCCTTTCAAACGTTCTCCATTGAATACCTTGCCTCTCAGTTGTACCGACACTGGCCGTCAGAACATCATCTATCGCCAGCAGAAAACTAATTGGCGATAAAACATCCCCTTGTCTCACACCCTGCCGCACTTCGAAAGAGTCGGATAGCTGCCCATTATGCAACACGAAACACCTTGCATTGTTGTAGGACTCCTTTATAATGGCAACAATTTTTGGCGGAATTCCTCTCCCAAGAAGTGATCTCCATATACATTCTCGGTTAACTCGGTCAAAGGCCTTCTCAAAATTTACAAACATGAGGTTTAGCGGTGTTTAAAATTCTGCAGACTGCTCAAGAACGATGCGTAAGGTGCTGATATGGTGAACGCACGACCGATCGTTGCGGAAGCCAGCCTGATTCCTCTTGAGTGTAGTCTCAATTCTAGCCTTTATCCGTTCGAGGATTAAAATTGCCATTATCTTTGGGAAAACGGACAAAACGGTAATACCACGCCAATTGTTGCAATTCTTGAGATCACATTTTTTTGGCACCTTAACAATCACTCCATCCTTCCATTCCCTGGGATAGGTTTCCTTTTCCCAAACAGTTTGTATAAGCGGATGCAAGATACTAGCTGCTGTGGCGGGATCAGCTGGTACTCCGTCAAGACCGGCTGCTTTGTTGTTTTTGAGGAGATTAATCGATGTTTCAATTTCCGCTACTGAAGGGGGTTCGATGTTAATACACCTGCAGGATCTGCGCATCTCGTTAAGTTGGGGCACTTCAGCACTCTGTTCCAATATTTACTCGTACATATATGTAAATAAAATCGCAAGATTTAAATAAAATAAACAAACTTGATTAACGAACTTAAAGTACTCGATTGGAGTACTGGAATACAACATTGAAGCATTTATTCTTAAGATATCGTTCGAATTGTTATAAAGAGTATGCTAAAATTGGACTAAGCTGTTAACCAAATTTTGTTGTTGATTAAAATATTTCTGGTAGAAGAACTCAGCAGCGTGAACTCATTTAAAAATAAAATAATTTTCCTTTTGAAATTTTGACTTTTTATGCTGTGAAACAAGTTCCAAATAAAAGTAACTTGAAATAGTAATCTAGGTTGAATTGTATGACAAAGTCTTTTTGAATTTAACCAACTTATACTGTTGGGATTGGAAAATTTCTTTAAGGGATCATCCCAGTTTATGAGGCCAAAAAAACAGTCATTTGTAATAAGTCCCTGTGATATAACTTTAAAACTTTTTGTTGAGTTTATTTGAGTTTTATTAACTTTTTGGACGCAAATTTAAAAGCGTGTTAATTGATTCCAGAGTAATCTGTCTGTTAAAATATCTTTTAATATAACTCTTTTTTGGTCTCCTAAACCGGGAAGATCCCCAAATAACATAACAATTGGGTGGAAATAAATCAATTTATAATTAAATCTCAAGATACAACATTTTTTACTAGGAGACTTGGTGTCATACAAACCTATTGATACAGTTTGTGATGCTACCGGAGCTATAAATTATGTAAGTGAGTTTTTGAACTCATTGGATTTACCAACGATTTACAACTGAAGTTTGGATCTCCAGTAATTTTGCTTCGTAGTTTTAACCCACCACGGTTGTGCAACGGCACGCGATTAGTAATTAAATGAAAAATGTTATTGAAGCCATAATTCTAAATGGAAAATTCTGAGGTGAACATTATATTATTACCGCGAATCCCTATTATACCCACAGATGTGCCAATTCAATTCAAAAGCCTTCAATATTCAATTAGATTGGCATTTGCAATGACTATCAATAAGTCTAAAGGCCAAACGATATCTGTTTCTTGGGGACGGGATCACAAAAAATATTGAACACTCTGTTGCATTAAGGGATTGATATTGTTTTTTTGTAGTATTGTCATAATTAGCGATATGTTTATAATTTTAAAGAATTAATTTTAATAAATTAAAAAAAAATACTTTGGTGATTTGTTATTTTAATATTTTGTCGCCGCTTACAGTGCTCTATATCTCTCCCACTTATATATACCACATCCTTAAACACTTACAATAAGTTATTTATTTCTAGCAAAATATTCTCTAGAAATTATTTATATTCAAAAGATCATAGAATCATAGAATTTTGTTTGCTCTATTGAGAACTAAAAATTTTCCAACCCACTTCATTTGAAATTTAGCGAAATACGAGTATGAGGTTTGAACTTTAAGATGTCATGGTAACATCCATAGTCAGACCAAACTATCTCCATAAAAGTATTCTTCTGATTTTCGAAAAGATAATTTTGAGCAGTTTTATAAATAAAGTTGACTTTGCAGTTTTTCACCTTAACAAAGTATTTTATACCTGTATATAAGACATTATAATATTTAAATATTGTAACTTTTATTATCCATGAAATACGAAATAGCTTATAATTCTTCGAAACTAATGAAACAGATCTTAAACTGTATGAAGAGTTGGAAAGCTCTCTAAAACCTGGTCCCATAACTTTTGGAAATTTGTTAACATAAAAATAATCTGATGGCTATTCGGTCAATTTTACTCAGATAAAAATATCTTAATTAGTCCAAATAAATTTATTAGGCGTTAACAAGTACTTTCAACAATCTTCCATTGAGTCTCCAATACAAATAGATGAACATTCCTCCCTAAACTTTAAAGACTGTCCAAAAGCTACACTTAACAATTCATCAAGACAAATATCTTATCTATCCGAAATTCCCAAAATTTTCAGCAAATATGTAATAACCAACAAATGCGGTGTTATGAGAAAACGATCGACAGTTAGTACTCACTTGGATTTTTGAATAAATGCTCAAATATCTAAGAACATTTTCAACAGCTCGACTGTATTTACACTGATAACTCTTAATCTTTCGACCAACTTTCTCATATTTAAAACCAGCCTATATATAAAGACGAATTAAGAAGACCTGATCTCTTTAAACTAATCAGTTGATCGGTTGAAATAAGCTAACTAACTAATCGTTAAATGCTATTCTTTTTGAAAATGGCTTGGCTACAAATGTTAATTTGATTTTGACATATGTCAAATTGAATTTGAACTCAATACCAAGCTTGGAAGGTATATCTTTATACTTCATTGGCAACGCTAACACTGGTAAAAGTTTAATATTCATTTCAAGACATGAGATTTGAAATGCATTATCTAAGATCAAACTCTTAAGTGGAAATAGCTAATAAGCTCTGAAGTGGAGTCTCTTCATTATTATTTTGTTTTCGTATGCGCTTACTTACAATTATTTCAATTTGAAGTGTTTTTCTTATAGCTAACTGATGATGTACTTCGTACGTACCACTTAGCTCATATTATCAAATAAGTCATCCACTTCACTTCACTTTTTATTGAAAACTTTTCCAAAAAGATAAGATAACCATCGACATATTTTCAATTTAATCTTTTATAAACTTTTTATTTAAAAATAACAATTTCGAAAACATTTAAAATAATTTCGCTAAAATTATTATTGATTATCTTATAATTACTGTTTGATTATTTTTGAATTAATGTTGTAAATTGGCTAAAACCAAATTTAATACATTTTTAATTGACGATATCAATAAAAATTTACAAAAATAAAAATGCTTATCTAGATAATTTTATTTTTTTTCAAATATTTATATTTTTATCTTAAAAGTATAATCATCATTATAATTGATTACAAATGAAGCTTATTTTAAGAAATGGTCATTTAAAAATATGAATTTAAGTACTTACAGTAAAAAAAATAATAAATTTAAAATTTTCATAAATGTTTTTTATTTTTGCACTCTGTGCCAAAAATTTGCACATTTTAATTTGTTGGTCTTTAACATATCACGACACTTTGATTGTGTTTTTCTTTTTTGGTAAAACTGTCTTTAAATTTTAATAATATAAAATTCTAATAAATTCTTTGGGTGTTCAAAGCAAACTTATAATCTCTTTGGTTTAAGGTAAATATTGTAAGTTTTCGAATGAAAAAAAATATTAAACTATCTTAAATCTCTTATAAATAAATAAAACTTAAATCTTAACAATATTTTTTTTCTCTAAACAAACAAAAATACTGTCATGTGAGTTTTTGGGAAATAGCCCTTATTAAAAAAAAAATGCATAACGTTTTCGGTCCGGAAGAAGCCAACATAATGATTTTTAGTGCGAGGCGTACTTATAGCTTATTTTTCAAAGTTAACTTAAACAATCATTGACTTTCAATGTTCTGCTTCTTCCATATGACCCTGACGAAATATAATCTTTAAACCTAACCGAAAATAGCTTCTTATGATTTTTCACAATCCATCTTATGACCGTTTTCTAATGGTGGTGGTGGAATACGCGTATTATTGGCTATACCTTGCGTTGAATTTCGGATACCATAGGTGAAATAAATTAAGTAACCAAGTCCGATCCAAATCAAAAACCGAATCCAAGTATTCAAGTCCAATTGGAACATAAGATAGATATTGAAAAAGACACTTATACACGGAATAAACGGAACCAATGGAACTTTAAATGACAGCTCCATGCTTGATTCAGGTTGTCGCTGAATTGAAAATAGAATTAACAAGAGTATCACCACAAGAACCGAGACTGAAACTATTCCCCATGTCGAGCTAAAGCCGACAAATTTCATTATACTGCAGGTTACGAGGGATAGAATGAAAAAGACGACAATTCCGATTTTAGTGATATTCGATGTCAATGAATTGGCTTCTTTGACGAAATTCAAATTGAACAGCTGCCTCATGATCATCGGCATCTCAACTTTAACTTCCTTTATTTGAATGTCATCTTGTTGGTAGCGAAGTACTAGGACACAAATAGCAACAATAGCATATGCCAGGAGGGTTCCAATTGACATCATCTCAATCAGTTGATGAAGATCGAAAATCAGGGCCATTATAGCTGAAAATAAAACAACATTTTATGATTTCTTTCTTATTTGTCAGTTTTGTAATTACCTGATAAAGATCCTGAAATGATCGTCGCAATCAATGGAGTTTTGGTGTATGCATTGACTTTGGCAAAACTCTTGAAGATAATTCCATCTTTTCCCATGGCATAAAGGACACGAGGAAGTGGGAACATTGCACCCAATAAACTTGTAGTGAGCGCAAAAATAGCTCCAATGGTAACAATCCACTTAATTGCTATCCAATTAACTTCTTGGAAGACATGTGGAAATGGTGCATCAGGGTTCTATATAAAAGAAATAATAAAAAGTCAAGTAAATTATTTTTGTGGAAATTTACCGAAAAGAAAAATTTTGTTTCAATAAAATATTTTTGGATACCATATTTCAACGAAATGTCAAACTTAGAAGTGACATAAAAAACTTAAAATTACTTACATACATACATCACAAAAGTTAATGAAAAACTTTGATTTTGAAAACTGGACTCAGATGTTGGATGTTTGCCAACTCAAAATATAATTTTAAAAGCTTCGAATCATCAAAAATCATCAAATCATCAAAATATGAAAAACCATTTTTCATGTAAAATTGAACTTTTTGTGGAAAATTGTTTACTCAACAAAATATTTTTGGACAACCTGGTAACCATATTTCAACAAAATGTCAAAATAAAAGGTGACTTAAATTCCATTGAATTAATTACTTGGTTTTTAAAAACTGGATTCAGATGTTAGAAAATGCCAAATCAAGTTTAAAAAACTTCAAATCATCAAACAAAATAAGTTTTTGGCCAAAGTCTCATAATTTTTCATACAAAATCATTTTTCAAAGTTTTGACACGTTCTTTAGAATTTTACTACAACATTCCGTTCAATTCTAATAAATTAACCTTCGAAATCCATAAAATTTCACTACTTTAACTCACCTGTAAGTAATAAGGCCACATCATTGTCAAGACCGTCGAAACACCAAAATATGCCAAAAATATAATTATCAATGATATAATAATTGACAGTGGTATATTCTTTTTGGGATTGATAGCTTCCTCGCCAGTTGTAGCCACAACATCAAATCCAATAAAACCATAAAAGCATTTTGCTGCTCCTGCCATTACCCCAGCCCAGCCATATGGCATAAATCCACCAACTCCAGCACCTTCTGGCACATCCGTCAGAGCCCAATTATGCGAATCGGCTATATATACATCCAAAAGAGAAACAGAGAGAAAGAGAGAGATCAATCAATTTCCGAAACAATCACAAAAACTCTATGATGAACTCACCCTTTATCGTTCCAGCTACCAGGACAATGCAAACTGTCAGCATATTCACACACGTAAATATGTTGTTCAGGACACTGGACTCTTTGACACCAAAAGCCAAAAGACAACCCAACACAATCACCATACCGGCTGCAAAGAAATCTGGATAGTCTCCCAGGAAGGCGACATTAATTGGCATTACATCCTTCAATGTCGTCGCCATGGTGTTGTTAATGAGTTGATCCAGATAGCCACTTAGTCCTCTCGCCACACTGGCGGTGCCTGTGAAAAGTAACATTGCCACAAATTAACACCACCATCACACTTTTCGATAGCTCCTTACCGATGACGTACTCCAGAATTAGATTCCAACCAATAGTGAAGGCGACAAACTCGCCAACCGTCACATAGCTGTACACATAGGCACTTCCTGCCCTCGGGACTCTTCCAGCGAACTCTGCATAGCAAAGTCCTGCAAAAGCCGATGCTACAGCAGCAATAGCAAACGATACAGCAACTGCGGGTCCTGCCTGCTCGTATGCCACAGACCCGGCCAGGACATACACCCCCAAACCGAGAGTACTGCCAACTCCCAATGCTGTCAAATCGAAGAGTGTTAGCACACGAGCCAGCTTCGATTCACTTTCGTCTGGCATTTTCCGACGGGTCAAGGATTTCCAACAAGAAGCCATTTCTTTTCTTTCTTTTTGTTTTTTCAAAAGCGAGAACACGACTTGCGAAGAAAACGAAGGCTAAAATGAGAATGAAATACCTCAGTTAAAAAAGCCATAAGCTCGAATATCAAAAGGTTTATCAGTTAAAAACACGTATACGTACAAATGTACAATTCTATTATTTTGATAAAACTAAAGCATGACAATCTGTTAGTTTGAAATCGATATTTTATATTTTATATTATAAGAAAAACAAAAGGACTTCAAGTTGTATTTTAGACCATAAAAGATGTCTTTAAGTGGGCATATTGCTTCGATGATAAGAAACAAGAAAATAATCTGATAACAATCGGATGTCATCAAAAATGTTTTTGAGTGCGTATTTAACTTAAAAAAAAAAAAAGAAAAGAGTTTGATTAATCGGTTAGCATGGCATTTAAGGTCATAAGATAAGATTTTATTGATTTAGTTATTTTTGTTTTTTTAGGTAATGTAGGTAAAGATAAATGATGCTTGCGAATTTATAGAGCCTTGGCAAAAATTTTGTATTCAACAAGTATTATTTATAAGAAAGTGATAAAGCTATCAGAAGGTTAACCAAAAAAGAAGATTCTTACTTTTTCTACTACGTCGTCGTCGTCGCGACGCAGACGGAACTAAATAAATAGTAATATAGTACAAAAGTCTACTAAAATAGTTGATTTGTCAATCTTGACAATATTGTTCTTATCATTTTCACATGAGTTGTCATATGTATGTCGATTAGATTATTAGATTGTTATCAAAATCAATTACTTTTGTTTCGCGAAGTATTTGCCTCTTGTTGTTAACTGATTTCAAACATGGATTTTTTGTACTTTTGAGGAATTTGTGTTTATAACGTCACAGATATGATTCATGATTTATTGTATATTACAAACATGATAATCCTATTTTTCGCCCTTATAGAAGCTTTAAAAGCATTAAATTTATATCAGGGCTATCGTTTTAAGGGTAAAATAAGTCGTAACACATATTTCTGCATATTTCTGCGATTTCTTCTAAATGTGAAAAATGTTAAAAGTTAAACTTAAAAAATAAAATTCCTTATTTCATTGCTTCTTTCTTTTTGAAACATCTAAAATCTTAAAAAAAAAAAAATGATTCCAATCGAATTTTTGTACAATTTTCCAAGTGGAAACTTATGGTTCCAAAAACTATTAAAATTGTACTTTTCACATACTGTTGATTTTACTACAAAATAAACAACATAAAAATTCTAAGTAACGAGACAATTCTCCATGAAACAGTTGACCAATTTATGTTTCTAAGATTTTTGAAAAAAAAAAAAAAAAAAAAACAGAACTGTTCTTCCTAAGCAATCAATAAAGCTTTGTATTTCTTTACTTCTTTTTTCAATTGTGCCGTAGACAATACTTGAGAAATCGAATCATAAATAAATATTTCTCAGAGTTTTAAAAGCATAACCGAGACATTTGCATAAGCAATTTTGTTTATGTTTCTTAAAATACAGAAATCTCTGAGATTGATAGATTGGAAATGTAAACTGTTAAATGTTTCGAAAAATTTTGAAATCGCATATGTACATAATTCCTTACTTCGAATCCCTCAATTTACAACTCATGATGTTTGACTTTTTAAGAAAATTCAATGGTATTTCAGCTTTCAGAAAATAACCCACAAGAAACTATCGGACAAAAACTCTATTGTTCATGGATTTTCTTTCCCAAAATTGTTTGAAAGTCTTAGCTCTTGAAATCAGACGTTATGTCCATTGCAACTTAATAGATTTTTGGTAAAAAAAAATGGTTTTAAAATTCTGTCATGATAGGTTAACTATAAATATGATTTTTTTAAAGGGCATAATGTCCAATCTACTATGGAAAGACATATGCCGACGCCGGCCGTGAATGTGTGTTTTGATATTTAAGAATAACCGAGAACTGTTTAAAAGAAATCAATGAGTGTAAATTATACTGGTCGACAAGCTTTTGTGTCTAATAATCAAATTGCACTTTTCCGAAGGCCATCAAAAGTATTAATTCAAATCTGACTTCGAAATCAATCCATCACGTCAGATTGTTGAGAAATGACTTAAAAAAAAAGTTTTTTTTGAGACTATCTATGTAAGTTCAGGCAGTTGATTTTGTTGAATAAAATTCGTGATGGTTTTTCCAATCTATAATCCTTATCTTCAATACTCATTTTAAATATTAATATAATCATTTTATAAAAGTTTAAAAAATCTGAATAAGTTGTTAGGTCATCTGTCTTAAATAAAGCTTCAAAAACAAAAAAACATTCACGCTAAAATGTTTATTTTTTTAATGAATATATCGTCTGAACGAGGTTATCACATCAAGTTTTTCAAATATGTATATTGAAAAAATATAAAAATAATTTTGAAATTTCAGAAAATAGTTAAAATTGGTGTCAAAATACTAAGAACACGTCTAGAAACTAAGTAATACACTCAAATGAGCAAAATTGTTTCTAGAAGATAAAGATTTGTAACTGTACTTAGACGTGTGGTTTTCAAGCTAGCAACACTTTTTTCGGAGTTCGTCTTTTTGAAAGCTGTCATTTGATTTATACCTAAGCAACGTCTGAAAAATGTAGTACCCTTAAGCGTCATGGTTTGAGAGTTGTAAGTCACTAGGCCCTGGGTCTTCATGGACTGTTGGGCCACCTAATTTATTTATTTAACGTCTGAAAAACGGGGAAACTTATTACCAAAATAATGGTTTGTTTCAAACAATGTATATCAATTTATTGGAAGGAAACTTTATGTGAGCGAATTATCTCGCGTGTCGTGGGCCTGTCGCTGGGCCTTTAAGATAGTGTGATTTAACACAACCTGACTATTTTTTGTGGGGTTATGTGATGTAGCTTGGCTGCTCAGATAAGACAAAAAAACAAAGTTGGGCTTCTCGGCTGGAATTTATTCTTATTTTGTTTTATTTTTCATAAATTTTATATGACCAATGCGAATATGTGTGTCCTCGATAACTTCATGAATGATTCGTATGTGGGGCATAAGGAAAGACTTAACGCGATCACGAAGAAAAAAGTCTGAAGATGTTAAACCACAAGATTTCGGTGGCAAATTGTGATCACCAGTTCGGAAAATAACTTTTTTTTTAAAAACTGGGATCTGATGTGACTGAAAAGTTGTCACCATTTTTGTACTGATTTTGACAGTTTTAACTAAATGTTGAAGAAAGTATTGTTCCTTTTAGTAATAACGTAGTTTTCACTTGGCAAATGTCAAAAGATGACAGTTTCAAAAGTGACAGCTGCCAAAATATCAAGCTGTTTAAAATGAATCACGTTATTGAAAAATCTCATAATAACAAATATTTCAAACTAATTTCCAAATTGCTTTTAAAAAAAATCTCCTTTTTTCAGTACAAACAAATGTGCTACACAATTTCCTCTGGCGTAATTTTCTGAAGCTAATCTTTCACTCTATCCATAGCAATATACAAGTGTAAACAACACCTAGCTCATTTACTATTTCATTATACTTTTTACCATACAAAAAAAATTAGTAAATAAAATGTCGGCTTTTGTTTGAATTATACACATTTACGCACGTGTCGATTTTTGTGTTCATAAAAATTATGACTAAACCATAACTAAAATCAAAACTTATCTTAAGTCCATATTTGTTTTTACCATCAAATTTTGTTCCTAAGTTCATTTTCGGAAATGCAAATAATTCGACGTATGGTAAACAAAAAAATTATCAAAAGCAGATTTTTAAAAATGTTAGAAAAGTCAAACCCACTTAAATGAAGCATAAATAAGAAACTTATAAATAAGACAAATGTTTTAGTTAAGTGGATCTCGAGAAACTTACTAACTAAATTAAGCAAAACACCAAACAAGAAATACAAACATGTTAAAGTACATAAATAAATAATACAAAAATAAAATAGGACAAATGTTTTTTCAATATTTTCAGAGCTGTAAAAAGTCTAATTTTTGTTTTAACCAAAGGTTTTTTTTAGTTAGAAGAAAATATAAAATTTAACAGAATTGTTATTAAGTTATCTGGCTTTTTCATTTGCACGGCTTCTGAAAAAAACTCAGTAAAATCACTCGGAGGTAAGTAAATTTGTCTCAATTAAGGGGGTTCCACTGTACCGCAAAATAATACTGTCTAAAAACAATTTACTGAAATGGAGTCAAATTAAGATAAAGCAAATACGAATACAACCAAAACCAAATGAGTAAAACATTTATTAAATAAATGAATAAAGTTTTGAAAACAAAACATTTAAGACCATCACCAATGTAACATAAAAATTCAAAAATTTACCCGTGAAAAAAGATCCAAAACGGCAAATTGATTCAAATAACTGTAAGAAAATGTTTTTTTTTTTAATTTTATGTAAACTCAAATTCAATTAAAACGACCATCAATTTAACAATGTTCTTTTTTATTTGACATAAAATAAACAAAATAATAAATTCTTACAAAACTTAAATTGACAAAAATAAAATCGTTTTAGGCTTAGTAAAAATAATTAAAAATTAAAAAAAAATAAAAATACAAACTTAAACATAAGACAAATTAAAATATCATTATATACAATTAAAAAAAAAATACCCGGTTAAAAGCCTAAATACAGAATTTTAAGTACATGTGTAACTCACCTAAAATAAAAGGTGGATCAAAAACATAAAGTTTACATACAAAAAATTAATGTTGCTAAATTTTAAAAGCAATTAACCGGGTCCTACAATGTATACATAATTATTTGTTATAATTATAATTTTTATTTTACAACATTTATACAAAAATAAAAAGTTTAAAAGATTTTTGTATTTTGTTTTGTTTTATATAATATCACAACACAATATTGTTTTGTTTTGTTTTGTTTTTTTCTTTTCTTTTGTTTAACAAATTTTGTTTTATATATCATAATTATTAAATAGAATTTAAGGTAAAATTGTATTTTTGTTTGTAAAATTGTCGAATAAAAATGATTTATAGGTCATTCGAGAGGACGGAATGCATTGGCTCTTGGTTGTACCTATAAATTCATATTATCCGAAATCTATACTCTCTTAAAAAAAATTTTAAAAAATTGTATATATAAATTGAAATCTATACTCTCTTAGAGAAATAAAATGTTTTTTTTTAACAAAAATAATTTGATTTTGATACAATAAAACCACTAACTATAAACAACGCCTGGTTATGTATAAGATTATAGAAAACTAGTTTTGATTGTTGGTAACACTGTAGCGCTTGCCATTTGGTGGCTTATCGCTCACGACATCACTATGGGATTTTCCAACACCGACACCGTAATTATTGTGATTGAAATTGAAACCGTTTTCGGGCAATTGATGGGCTATATCGAGTTGGGCTTGTTTGTTATCGATGCCTTGAGTTGACTTCCGAATTCCGTAGAAAAAGTAGATTAAGTAGCCAACTGCTAGCCACACGAGGAATCTAATCCAAGTATCCACGTCCAGTTGGAACATCAAATAGAGATTGAAGAAGACACTGACGCAAGGAATGAATGGAACCAGAGGGACCTTGAAGTTCAGCTCAGCACCCGAAACAGGTTGCCTTTGAATGGAGAATAAGATGAGCAAAAGAGCGGCTACAAGGACACATATGGCAATTATTCCTGTGGGATTGTCGAAACTGATTTCGACAACTTTCATGACTACACAAGTGATGATGGAGATAATGCTGAAAAGCACGACTCCGATTTTGGTGATGTTCGATGAGAGCGAATTAGGTTCCTTGATGAAATTCAGGTTAAACAGTTGTCTAACGATACCAGGCAACTTGACACTGACGTTCTTCATTACAATATCATCCTGTTGGTAGCGAAGGACCAGCACACAGATGGCAACAATAGTGTAAGCCAGGAGAGTTCCAATTGACATCATGTCGATGAGCTGATGCAAATCAAAGATCAGAGCCATGAGAGCTGTTGGGAAGAATTCAAAGTTAATTAGTGGAAAAAGCTACGAAACTCATCTCTATATCCTTACCTGCAAACAATCCAGAGAATATAGTAGCAAGAAGTGGAGTCTTGGTGTAGCTGTTCACTTTAGAGAAGAATTTGAATATGATTCCATCCTTTCCCATGGCATAGAGCACTCGAGGGAGTGGGAACATTGCACCCAACAAACTGGTGCACAGAGCAAAAACAGCTCCAATCGTTACAATCCACTTAATTGTAATCCAACCAACTTCCTGGAAGACGTGTGGGAAAGGTGCGTCGGGATTCTATAAATGAGGAATTCATAATTTTCGCCCTCCAGTTAGTTTTGGATTAGAGAGACTTACCTGTAGATAGTATGGCCACATCATTGTCAAAACAGTGGAAACTCCAAAATATGACAAAAATATAATAATAAGTGAGAAAACAATTGACAATGGAATATTTTTCTTTGGATTTATAGCCTCTTCGCCAGTAGTTGCCACACAATCGAATCCAACGAAACCATAGAAACACTTTGCCGCTCCAGCCATAACCCCAGCCCATCCGTAGGGCATAAATCCACCGACACCAGCACCCTCTGGGACATCAGTCAGAGCCCAATTACCCGGATCAGCTGAAATTGAAACAATTAAAATCCGAAACACTCTTGGACCGCACTCTAGGCAGGTACCTCCATATACATATAACAAGTTAACTCACCTTTAATTGCCCCAGCCACAAGGACTATGCACACTGTTGCCAAATTTACACACGTGAAAATATTATTCAGCACACTTGACTCCTTTACACCGAAGGCCAAAAGGCAAGCCAACAGGATAACCATGGCAAAGGAGAAGAAATCCGGATATTCACCAAGGAAGCTGACATTAATTGGCAATGCCTCTTTCAAAGTTGTCGACATGGTATTGTTAATCAGCGCGTCCAGATATCCACTCAGACCTCTCGCAACACTGGCCGTTCCTTGAAACATGCAACAAAATTACAATTAAACTTAAACCACTCTGCCTTCGACAAAAAACCAAAAAAAAAAAAGGAAACATAAAGGTGCCATAAATTTCATCATCACATCGACTTACCGATGACGTACTCCAGAATTAAATTCCAACCAATAGTGAAGGCGACAAATTCACCAACCGTTACATAGCTGTACACATAGGCACTTCCTGCCCTCGGGACTCGTCCTGCGAATTCAGCATAGCATAAACCGGCAAAAGCCGATGCTATGGCAGCAAAAAGAAACGATAAAGTCACAGCAGGACCAGCCTGTTCGTATGCTACCGACCCGGCCAGAACATATACCCCCAGACCGAGAGTACTGCCAACTCCCAATGCTGTCAAATCAAAAAGTGTAAGGACACGGGATAACTTCGATTCGGTCTCGTCTGGCATTTTTCGACGGGTTAACGCTTTCCAGCATGCAGCCATATTTGTTTTTTTGTTTTATTTGTTTGTCTTCGTGTGGTCGTGGGGGAGTCTGGGGTGTAATGAAGGTTTTGAGTGTTTTGAGTTTTTTATTTTTCAACGGCTTGAATGAGAATGAAAATAGTTCGACTTATATAAATTAGGGGTTTTATAAGAAGCCTAATCTTAATTCAATTTGCATTTAAATATTACAGCTAGCGGAAGGTTCAATCGTCATGAAACTTTTCTAAATCAATTGATTAAGAATCTTTCCTTCGCTATCAATCAATTAAGAAAAGAATCATGACTCTTCAAACTTCTTGAAGTAGCTAGATGAACTAGTTGTCAAAATTTGTATTCATATAAATAGATTTTAACAGCTGATATGCACCCGCTTTGGTGTTTATTTTAATTCCAAGGCAGGTCTTGCAACTTTAAAGAAAAATATTAAAAGAGGCCTTAAAATTTCAAAGAAAACCACAAATTTAGTGCTTTGTCTTAAAATTTCAAGGAAGATTTGGAGATTTAAAGGGAGGTCTTGAAATATTAAGAAAAGTCCTGAAATTTCTGATTTTAAAATTTCAAGGGATGTCTTGACATACAAATACAAATTGATGTCTTGGAATTTCAGGCCTGGTGATTCCAAGCAAGCCTTGAAGTTTCAAAGGTAGTTTTGAAAATATTAAGGTAGTTCAGGAGGTTTCAAGGAGCGCGTGGGGATATCAGAGAGTCTTACAATTTCTATGAAGGTCTTAAGATTTCAGGGCAGGTGTGGAGATTCCTAGCAGACATTGAATATTCAATGAAGGTTCAGAAAACATTAAGGCTCAGTTAATTTCAATTAAGGTCTGGAAATTTAAGGGAGGCCTACAAATTACTAGATAGGTCTTAAGATTTCAGGGCAGATCTGGAGATTGTAAAACGAGTGTTATTTCAATTTTGTGAAGTGCAATTAAGACACATTTAGAAACTCGGCTCTTTTTTGTTGGTGCTATAAAATGTTTTCAAAAATGTTCCCATCGTAAAGTAAATATGTATAAAAATATCATCTATAGTGAAGATGAATGGCGTCATAGGATCCCCTCATTGAAAATGTATGGGTTAATTCATTTCACCTTCATACTTTTAGATTTTGGATTGATGGGTATCATCAAAATCGGTTCATCATTCAATCGAAATTCGTGACTTATAAGCGTAGTAACTAACATCACTCTCTTTTATAACTATATCTAGATTAAAGGTTTACTTCTTTATTGTGAATGGGAAGACAATTGTACAACTTACCAACAGGAAGTAGATAACAAAACAGACTAAGATAAGATAATTAAAAAAAAAGGTTTTCAAGTTACAAGTCTAAAACGTTAAACAAAAATTTAAAGGGTACTTCTTCCTTCTCCGTATGAGCATAGTACACGTATTTCAGTGTATTATTGTTCAGTTGGTCACATAAGCTCAAATTTAAAGGCCGAAAAAATGTGTTTTAAAGGAATGCAATCTTTATAAATACTTAATTTATGCACTCATATTATTGCATTTCTTATAGTTTGGGACTTCAAATTTTACAACTTCTAATTATTGGACTTTAAAAATATTTTAACTGTTTTTTCGACCGTTCAACTGCATTTCCGCTTGAGTGTGAAATTCTATATTTCTCTTAACACCAAAAAGTATGCAATCATATGAAAAAGAAGAAACAACAATGAACTGGAGTGACAAAGTAACTACTTACGTCAATAAAATAAGTGTGAAAGTTATTTTATGACGATTTATTTATTTTCTTAACTTTGCTAAAAAGGTTATCAATTATAAAATAACACATCGTCATAAAAGTTACTGAATGAGTGAGTGTCCATCAGTCATACAAATATGTTTTTTTTTAGTTATTGAATAGTTTAATAAATTGCAAGACTGCGTTCTTACTTAATTCATAGGAATTAAGATAAGATTTTTTTTAAATTGCCGTAAATGTCGATTTATTTTAAACATACATTACAAAGTTACAAACTAGACGGATTGTAATAAACTTATTTTTATACCTATGTACCTATACACTTTGTGTCTTATCTTGAAACTTATACAAGAACCGAACGTGCTGTTAGTTAAATCGACCATAAATCTGGATTTATAATTTACAACGTAATTACAAATTTTAGGTTCGTTATTCTTATCGACTTAAATAAAATAAAATATGAATCACATGAAAAATGTCAATCAAGAGAATTCTTTTATAATGACATAAATTTGGTGTGTCAGGTAATAAACAAAATTACGGCAAAGAGTAATTTGATAAACAATATAAAATGTTAAACATCTACGGCAGCTTAGAGAAAAGAAATCACTTAATGATTTAAAATTATTTTATTATTAAGGAATTGGTCACTTAGGGAATAATTTATCTCGAATTCGGTTTGGTCTCTTAAATTTTTCACTTTAATTAGGTTTTTGAAATATGTATGTTTCTTTAAAATTGTTAAAAAATGTATTTTAAAGTCTAAAGTTTAACAAAACTTATTTATTAACAATAAATTGTGTGTTTATTTTGTAGAGTACAAATCTTTATCATTTAGATACGCATACCTAGTTTAAATAACATTTGTATTCCATTTCCATAGTTTTCGGAAATCACTAATTACGAGGTGACCTATAATTCCTGTTCTATATGAAGTTTTGCGAAATCTTGCATCTCATCCCTTAATGGTTTCGAAGAATACGTTTAAGAGTTAATTTTGTGCGCTGATTTTGAAGTTTACTACGATTAGCTATGTAAATGTTCTAATACCATACATTTCAAAAACTTTATAAATCGAAGGATTCGTCTCTTCAGTCTCTGCCAAACCGAACACGTGCCCTGTAAACCATCGAGAAAGAACTAATTTAGTTTTTTCTCTCTGCTGTAAACATCGTTAGTCGATACGACGAATTTCGCTGGACAAAAAAAAAGAATACCTACAAACAAAATTTACAGTTTTCTCGTGTTTTTATAATTTTGCTTTGTTTTTGGATTCGTTTTTCTCGGTAAGTATATAACGCTGGTGTTCGGTGTGAAGAGTGTAATGCAGAATACAGTTTCAGTTTTGTTGTGCAGTGTAGCGGGAAATTTTTGAAACGAAAAGAGAACTTAGTTTTTTTGTAATGTGTTGTGAATTAGTGTTTTTTGTGTAATATGGCGCAGATACTGTGAGGGCATTATGGTGCGGGTAAGCCATAATGCCCTTATGAAGTTTTCATGTATATTATAGTTTCATACGTATCTATGTATGTCTCTTCGTCTCTTCCCGTTTTTTGCATCTTATGTTATGCTATGCATATTATAGGGATAATTCCGTTGTAAAATAGTATTTTAGCTGTAAGTTATTTATAATTATTTCAGAAATGCCAAATATACGCACAACAAATAAAGGTCTCCATGGCAAGTGGGAAGAACTGGATTTAATTGCAGCAATTGATAAGATTAAGAAGGAACAACTCTCAATAAATGCTGCTGCCAAGCATTACAAAGTTCCGGCATCTACCATTAGAAGAAGGCTTAAGACTAAAGACTACAAGAAGCATGCCTTAGGGGAAAATATTTGTGCTGGATGTGGTGAGGATTACACCACTACAATCAAAAAGGACGAGTGGATGCAGTGTGTCCTTTATGGACAGTGGTCTCACGATTCATGTACGGGATTTAAGAACACCTGTGATGGATGGGGGCGTTTAAATCAAAAATGAAATCTCCCCGCCATATTGCCCTCAGAGGTGCGCCATATTGCCCGCAGGTAGGGCAATATGATTTTTTTAAAACTATTTTTAAACTAATTTATTTTTTGTTAATGAACTTGAATTATTATTTTTATTTGATTTATTTATGTTACTGTTTTCTCTTATTTAATAAAAAAAAAAAAAATGAATTATAAAATGTTGTTCGTTTTAAAGTTATTTTAGATTAACGTCGCCATAATGCCGGAACTTACCCTATATGATTTTAAAAGGTATTATTTTTCTCATAAAAACTAACGCGGTATAATAAAATTTCTGAGCCGCATTCAAACTGTTGACTTTAAAAAAAAACTTCAAAAAAGTATTATTAGATTGGTAGTTACAAAACCCTTTCGACAGGTGTTATTTTGTGCTTCCAATCTTTAAAATCTGTCCATGAAAATGTCGACACATTTATTCAACGTTTCACATATTTTAATGGGTTAGGCAACCCCAGAATTTTCGAAAAATAATTTTTTAACTTCCTATAGAAAGTTATTGTTATCGTTTCGATTGTCGAATTCAAAATTTTGACATTTCTTGACGTTTCAAGGTATTTAGAATCTAAGTCAAACATTTTTAGAGATATGGCTATGTACCTACGCTCGTACGTTCGGGATACCTGTTTTCCGTAACAATATCTCAAGAACCAAACCAGTAGAGATATCGACTCCAAGTAAATTTTGTTTTGAAGATAATAACATCGAAAGATGAAAAAACGAACTTTCAAAAACATTGAGTGGGTGATTTTTGTACTATAGCAATTTATAAATTAAAAAAAACTGAAAACAAAATAATTTTTGTCATTTCGAATATTTTACCAACAAAAAATGAAAATTAACTCCAAAATAATTGTATGCAATGAAGAATAACGTTTTTGACATCTGGTAAAATTTTGATAGAAATCGCAGTACCTAACAGTTGTTTAAAAAAAAAAAAAATAAAAACAAAAAGTTTTCAAAGTTAGTAAAAATTGATTTTCGACACGAATATCTTAACAAAAGTTTATAATGGGTGATTTTTTTGAGGTTAGGATTTTCATGCATTAGTATTTGACAGATCACGCGGGATTTCAGACATGGTGTCAAAGAGAAAGAAGCTCAGTATGCTTTGACATTTCATCATGAATAGACTTACTAACGAGCAACGCTTGCAAATCATTGAATTTTATTACCAAAATCAGTGTTCGGTTCGAAATGTTTTTATCGACAAATTTTGTTCAGCGATGAGGCTCATTTCTGGTTGAATGGCTACGTAAATAAGCAAAATTGCCGCATTTGGAGTGAAGAGCAACCAGAAGCCGTTCAAGAACTGCCCATGCATCCCGAAAAATGCACTGTTTAGTGTGGTTTGTACGCTGGTGGAATCATTGGACCGTATTTTTTCAAAGATGCTGTTGGACGCAACGTTACGGTGAATGGCGATCGCTATCGTTCAATGCTAACAAACTTTTTGTTGCCAAAAATGGAAGAACTGAACTTGGTTGACATGTGGTTTCAACAAGATGGCGCTACATGCCACACAGCTCGCGATTCTATGGCCATTTTGAGGGAAAATTTCGGAGAACAATTCATCTCAAGGAATGGACCGGTAAGTTGGCCACCAAGATCATGCGATTTGACGCCTTTAGACTATTTTTTGTGGGGCTACGTCAAGTCTAAAGTCTACACAAATAAGCCAGCAACTATTCCAGCTTTGGAAGACAACATTTCCGAAGAAATTCGGGCTATTCCGGCCGAAATGCTCGAAAAAGCTACCCAAAATTGGACTTTCCGAATGGACCACCTAAGACGCAGCCGCGGTCAACATTTAAATGAAATTATCTTCAAAAAGTAAATGTCATGGACCAATCTAACGTTTCAAACAAAGAATCGATGAGATTTTGCAAATTTTATGCGTTTTTTTAAAAAAAAAAGTTTTCAAGCTCTTAAAAAATCACCCGATATTACATTCACACTAGTTTTATCTTACAGTAAATATTGTTTTTAGCATTTATTAAAATTTTCAGAATAATTTGATTAACACTTTTTTAAATAAGAATCTACATAAAATGCTATACAAAATTGGTAAAAACTGATGTTTGATTCGAATATCTCAAGAACAAATGAAGGTGACCTCAAACATTTTTTCTTTCTATGCAAAGTTTTGTTTTTAATGTAAGATTATGTTCTTACGAAAATCCAGTCGGAATTCCTTATTTTTTAGCAGTATCCGTGGCATGATGGTTAGTTCTTTGGACTGTCATGCCGTTTTACACGGGTACTGCTTTTTGCGAGGAATTGACAAACCCTCCAAGAGTAATTCTTGTCATGACAAGTGCTTTCTCAAATTAGCCGTTCGGATTCGGCTTAAAAACGTAGGTCCCCTCTATCCCTGACAACATTACTCGCACACAGAAATGGTTGAGAGTTGTAAGCCACTAGGCCCTATTTCTCAACGGACGGTTGCGCCACCTAATTTATGTATTTATCTATTATTCTTTATTTTTACAAGAAATAAAAACTTCCTAAAAATTCTGCCAAAATTGATACAAATGGTTGTCGACTAAAAATGTCAGTAGCCAAAACAGATCTTGGAATCAAACTTATTTTACATATGGAAAATATTTTTGCTAACTTTTAGTTAATTTCTTAGAAAAATTTAATTGACAACTTTTTTTACAAAACCCGAAAACCTACAAAAACAACAAATAAAAACTTATAAGATGCGGTTTTCGACTCAAGAGCTTTGAAAGACATTGACTCCAAATATCGTTCCTCACACAAAACATTGTTATTAATGATTTGTTAATGTGCTAGAAAAATCGACAGACGGGCTAAGTGTGCCTCTTTTTTTTTAATTTCAAATCAAATTTCAAGAACCTCAAAAATGAACATTGTGGGTTTTTGAATTTAAGTTTTAAAGGTAGATATTGCAAAATTTATCCTGACTTGCTACTTCTCAAAACTTTAAAGGTATTTATCTAAATACTGCATTGTCTTTTATTGTTTGCCAAAATCATAGCGCAGGCAATATTCAAGTGATTTATTTGAAATTTGTGAACATATCTTGAAAAATACATTCGCTATAGAAGTTCGTTTTTGTTTTTCATTTAAGAAATGCGCCACTAATGTAATCCCGTTTCTGTAATCTTGAATTTTTAGTTTTTCTAAAAAAAAAACAAACCCCAAAAATCCTATCTTTTTCTATCTAACATCTTAAAGTGAAATTGACATATTTTTTCATATAGAATCTTCACATCAATGATTTCTTCTACGCTACCTTTTAAATAATCTGTGATTCTATTAAATTTTTTTGTTAAACTTATTTAAATCACAGTCTTTTCAAAACAAATCAAACAATATTGTCATAAAGCTTATTTATTTTGATCGATAGGATTTCTTGACAAAGTTTAATGTCTTCAAAATTGATTAATTCATCAAGAAGGCTTTGTTCGATGTGTAAAGTCAAATATCCATTATAATTTTAAATATATTAAATGATGCCTTATAAATCAATAAAGTTATCAACTTTACCTATTACCTTCTTATCAATAACTGACGGACAACTTTTCATTCTCAAAATTTTAAATCAAATTAACAAATTATACGTTCTTATCAGTTTTTTCGGGCTAATTTATCAAAACAAACCCAATGAGCGTCACAATACCAATTACGTACATACATACATACATTATATACATAGTTTAATTACTCATATCGCCGACAAAGAAAGTAAGCATGTTTGTAATTATTTTAAAGATTTGACGGAACTAATTAGCTTGTAATTAATCCAATTAACTATTTACTTAATTTAAGCGGCATATTTATGTAAGGGTATTGATCTCAAAAAAAAATGATATTGTAATTAAAAAAAAGTGTATTTTAAAAACTATTTATTTAAAAAATAAAACAAGGGGTAATCTAGTTAAGTGTGAAGATTTAACTACGATTTGAACCCTTTAACTCAAGAACAGTCTTTCACTGAAAACTCAAAACTCCTTAACTTTGATTTAATGAACTAACCCAGTCTTAAAAATATTGAAACGAGGTACTTAAGAGACAATTGTGTATTCTTAAGGATTACGTAGGACGACGACATAATTTAACTCTTCTACGTAATTTATGAAATTCTATTGTCACCCTTAAGGTATGCAATCTTTTTTTCACTTTCACCTCATTAATATTCAAAACATCAAGAAACATACCAAGATTTTCTCAATTAAAAGAATTCCATGTCGACCTATCCAGCATCAAGTAAAGCATTTTATAAGATTATAATAATTTTCATTGACAAATTCTCAAAGGTCATTATTTCCACCTGCTCATGTACGAAAGGTCAAACAAGTAATGATTTAAACGAAATCAAAATATTTTTGTTAATCATTTTTTTTTTATTATTTAATTTATGGGGCAAGTATTGGAATGGTATAAAAACAAATCGTGGTTATAATAAAATTAAACATTATGAAAATTTTCTAATAAAAGTTTCATTTTGAATAGAACGCTATTTGGGCAGATGTCACTTTTTGATGCTATCATCTTTTGACAAGAAAAGACTTTTCAGACAATTACTGAAAATGGAACGATTTATAATCGTACGCTCAAATTGTTAAAACTCAATTCAAAACTTAAAAGCATTTTAAAGTTTGTAACATTTCAATACTTTCTTATCAACACAATGTCTAACTAAGCTAACTTTAAACGTTTTTTAAGATATTACAATATTGTCATTGTCAACCACTATTAGGCCTAGTTTGAAACTGTCAGATGTCTTTATTTAACCATTTGACATTTGCTGACAATTTTTCCACTATCTTTTTTGATAAATCTTCTGCGGAGACGAAAAACCGAATCAGTAAAGCATATGACAGTTAAATTTTAAGGCTTTAGGAAAAAACAATAACTGGTAACAGTTTGAACAGAAAATTATTCAAAGAAACGCATTTGGCTTTTGTCAGATAAATATTACCAACTATCATCGAAGAAATGACTAATCTGACAATATTGTAGGATTTGACAATCACCTATTATTAGCTTAAGTTTGTATAACTATAAGTTTGGAGCTATACATTTTAGCTTTGAACTTTTAAAGCAAGTTCATGCAATCTAGAAGTGTATTTTATTTATTTCGTTATTTAAAAAATGCTAAGCACGTATTTAATTTTATGACGTAGTATACGTTGTTCATACCTAACACAAGTTGATGTAGGTTTTCCCTAACAAACGGTACAACATTTTGTAAGGGACATTCGTGCAAAATGCGTTGGTTGGTAGGAGTGAAAATTGACAAAAAAAAAAAGAATACCTCTACAGGATAGGAACTAAGCCTGAAAGAACCTAAACACTTTTACTTTCACATGGGAAAACATCTATTTTAAAATTTCAAATCAGGAAACAGAAACAACACCAGGTGTTTCCATTTGTACTTGGTGTCATTCAAATGCTAATTTCATTTTAGAGATAGATAGGTTTATGAAACATTGAGTACATTTTTTAAAGCGAGGCTACATAAACACACAGTTTATTGATTCCGCTCTACCTTTTCGATTTAATCAAATTTTAAGGGTTGCATTCTTGTATTGGCTTTAGTAATTAGACTTAAATTTGATTAAACATAACTAAGCGGAATAAATTGATGAATCCATTCCACATTTTGTTTTCAATTATTAAAATGTCAGAAGGACAATACAAATCGGAATGCTCATTAGATTACCTTGGAGCCCAACTTCGCCCCCCGCCATGATCTGTAAGGTACAGAAATTCATTCTTTAGCCGAACTATGCGAATGTTCAAGAATTTAAAACTAACATAGATACATCTCTAGAACATTCGAAATGTTGTTTTTTAATGAAAATGTTCCAAAATATTATAACCTTATATGAAGGCTCTTAAAGTACAAGGTTTTCGAATGTTAACATTAAATGTATTGCAAAATTATTCATAGTTTTCTGCTTATCAATGCTTGGTAAAGCATTCCACATTCGTGAAGTGCGGCTAAACAAAGAATCACTGTAGTTAACAGTACGTTCGAAATTTGGCTCAAGGGTAAACTGATGAAAATTCCTAGAAGTACGGGTATTACGGTTGAGGCACCAGCCCAAGTATGAGAATTATACTCGAGTTTTGGACGAATAAAAGCTTTGTAAATTATAACTAGTGGTACCCGTGGCATGATGGTTAGTGCGTTGGACTATCAAGCGAGAGGTCTTGGGTTTTTTTCACGTGTACTGCCTCTTGCGAGGAATTGATAAATTCTCCAAAAGTAAGACTTGTCATGTGTCTTGTCCAAAGTGCTTTCTCAAATTATTCGTTTGGATTCGGCATATAAACTGTAAGTCCCCTCCATCCCAGCAATTACTCGCACACAGGAATGGTTGAGAGTTGTAAGTCAATAGGCCCTGGTTCTCTGTTGCGCCACCTAATTTATTTTATTTATAAAGTATAGCCAGATCACAAGGGGTAAAAAAACTTCTTGCATCGTCGGAGAAAACCGAAACACTTAGCAGCATTTTTGGAGATGTCGAATATGTGATCACTCCACAACAATTGGTTTTTCGATCCAAGTACCACCCATTGATATTGGGGGAGGATTACGCTTTTGCGATAATAAACAGCATTGAGTTTTCGAAGCATTAAATTCTACAAAGTTTTTGATTCCCCATTGGACAATGCTGTCAAGATCAGAATTTAACGAGCTTATCATACGCTGCCGTTGGTAGTCCACATCCGAAGAATAAGGATGAGAATCTAAAAACGAATATGAAAAGCTGACGGTACTGGCATCAGCGAAATAATTAAGTGAGTTAGAAGTTTTAGACAAAAAAAATAAGGAAGATTGTCGGAGACAAAACGGAGCCCTGGGGCACACCAGCTTTTATTTTTTGGATATCAGATTTGAACCCGTCCAATACTACTTGAATTGAATAGTTCAAAAAAGTAATTTCTAACCTAACAAAGAAAAGATTCATCAATACCAAATGCACGGATTATTGATTAGAGAGCTTAATGCCAAACCCTCTCAAATACCTTTGAAATATCAATCGCAATTATTTTACTTTCTCCAAAACTATGTAAAAATTTTTACCACCATTCGGTGAGATCACTAGCACCTACACCTATTCCTACGGTCATTAAGAATTCTTCAAGATATTTCTTAAGCTGAAAATTGATAAGCGTTTTTATGATCTTAGAAAGTAGGGACACAAGTGCAATTCGACAATATTTAGAGGGTATGAAGGATTCGCCTTTTTAAGGAACGGGCTCGACAAATGCTATTTTCCATCCACTTGCAAAGAGACCTGTAGAGTAGGACAGAAGGAAAAGTTTACGCAGTGGCTTTGCCAGTTTTGAAGAACACCTCTTAAGAACAATAGAGGAGGTACTATCCGCGCCAGAGGCTTTGTGAATGTCTAGGTCTTTAAGTAGTCTATCAACTGTACAAGTGCGAAAAAAGATTCATCCCATAGAATCGTTTACGCTTTTAAGTACAGGTGCAGTCATGTCATTCGTTTTAAGGCTATCTAAATTCATAAAGTAATTTTTTTTAAACAAAATTCGTGTTTCCAAATATATAACCCCTATCTTCAATGTTAAGTTTAAATATTTATAGTATTTCATAATAATTCGAAAACCTTTATAAGTTGTTAGATTTCTCTTTACATACATACATTTTTAAGAAACGCTGAACCAATTATGCTCAAACTTTCTTAACAAAAAAGAATAAACAATTTGAAAGTAATTTATGTTTTTGTATAATATCAATCGCCTTACCAAGGCCATCACATCAAGTTTCATAAATGTGTTGAAAAATACATAAATAATGTTAAAAATGGGTGTTTTTTTTTAACTTTGAGTGAATTAAGCACTAAAAATTATCACCGAAACGTATTTTTCAATATCATGAAAGCATTAAATTCAGGATTTTTTACAAACCCATAAAGAACTATAAGTAAGATACTAAAATGATTTTGAATGTGTCTTTTAGACAAAGGTAAATCAATTTTTTGGTTGACAAAAATGTTGTTTTGGTCATCTTTTAAATTTTTCAAGGGGGATATTTTAAAAACCTGATGTGGTAGAAAAACTATAAAGAAAGTTTCAAATGAAGGGCAATTTTGTCGACCAGTGGTCTACAGAACCATCCTTTACAAGAAAATGTTATGCTGGACCTACATAAGTACTTTTTTTGACGAACGTGAACAAATAGAATTACATGGTCTCTCATCTATCAACGTTATAACTATGATCAACTGAAGTATTTCGATATTTTAATATTATTAGTATTATACTTCTTATTGAATTAAGATATTAGGTTCTTACGTCTCACATAAAAAATAACAAACATTATTGACTATCAGCTTTTCTTTAATCCCTACATCTTACAATCGATCTTATCGTCTTAAGTACAGGCAGCCGTTCTGTGTTTATACGCCACTTCAAAGCTACATCAATTATTATTATTATTAAATATAGATACAAGTAAAGTAGGGATAAATATAGTTGTTATAAACTGAAGTGATCACCTTCTTATTATTTCGATGATATAAATAAGTATTAAACTAGGTTACCAATTTTGTTTGTTCTTGTTTTGATTTTGAACTACTTTAAGTACCCCCTCAAAAACTAGATTTAAAGTATTAACAGCTTGTATCAAAAAGATTATATATGTTTTTTTGTATAGATTCTGATTTGAATAAAATATATACAATCCAGCTCTATGAACTATAGACACACATCGTCCTTGCCATTCGGTCGATATATCTATATTTGAATATAGTACACCACAGACAAAAATGAAAATAAAAATTATGTCATTCGAAACTACACACAACATTTGTGTGATCTAAAAACAAAGCTAAAAAATCTAACCACAAACATTAAATTAGGTTAAAATGGTGGTTTTCCATATTTCATTACAATTTTCATAAAATAATTTTAGGTTTAGACTTAAAATTGCATTTTGTTTTATGGACTTTGTGGTATTTTGAATTATTATTATTTTTTTGTTGTTGTTTTTGTTCTTGTTGTCTTTTTATTTAATTGCATACCACATCAAAAATATTATTAATTATTTTATAAAACAAACTATCATACACCCTCCACAATGCACTATATGCATTGCCTGCACACAAAGGTATGAATTAGACCACAATATGCAGCTATTTAATGTTTAATTGTTATGCTTTATATCTATCAGCTCATAATATAATAAATATAGCTTTTTATAATCTATGTATAGTATTTAGAGCAATGCAATAGACATTCATCATTTAATTAAAACAAACAAAAATTATATCCCAACTATATTACAGGGTGATTCATAATGATTTTTTAGATAAGATACATGATACAAAAATTAAACGTGCGTGTTTTTGTATTAATAAATAATAATTAAGGATTTCAAATAAAATACTATTTCAGGAAACCATCTTGATTTGGTTGTTGCCATTAAAATAACAATTATAGTTCTAATTTTGTTTCGGGACCAAAAACATTTCCGGAAGAAATTAAATCTTTTAGAATAGATAGCGGAAGTAGCAATAGCATGATTTGAATATATTTATCCTGCTTGAATAGAAGGATGATTGTAAAATTAGATTAATTTGCAATGAGCTACCATTAAGATCCAAAGATAAACTACCACATGACTATTAACAATTGGATAAATGTCATTCATTTCCCTGTTATATCAATCATAGTTTTTTAACTTCCCATAGGAAGTTATTGTAATGGGTCCGATTTGTCGAATTGAAAATTTTCACATTTCTCGACGTTTTAAGGTCCCTAGAGTCGAAATAAAAGATTTTTAGAGAGATGTCTGTGCGTTCGTACGTCTCTGTACGTCCGTACGTTCGCGACGTTTTTTTCGTCGTCCATTGCTCAAAAACCAGTAGAGATATCGACTTTAAATAAATTTTGTTATACAGATAATAATGCAAAAAGATGCAGAAAGGACTCTCAAAAAAATTGCGTGCGTGGTTTTTTACCATAGCAATTTAAGAAAAAAAGTGAAAATTTTGGTTAACCCAAAATATCTCACGAACCAATAACGCTAGAGACTTGTATTAAATTTTATATTATATATCTTACCGTGATACCAAACAAATATATTTTTGGAAAAAAATCCAATTAACAGTTTTTTTATAAATCAAAAAAACTGAAAAACGATATTTGCCACGTCGAAAATTTTACGAACAAAAACTGATTTTATCTCAAAAACAATTTTGTGCAACGAAGAATAACGTTTTCAAAATCTGATAAAATAAAATCGAATCCTCAGTTTTTTTTACAAAAAATTAGAAACCTAAAACAAAATTAAAAAAAGTTGGAAAATGTGATTTTCGACTCAAATATCTTTTCAAAATTTCAAGATTATGGCTTCGAACTAATTTTAACTTATAAGAAATATTGTTTTCAAAATTCTGAAAAATTTTGAGAAAAATCGAATTATAACAGTTTTTTTACAAAAAATAAAAACCAAAAAAAATTAATAAAAGTTGGTAAACATTGATTTTCGACTCAAATATCTTTTCAAAACTTTGAGATATTGGCTTTAAACTAATTTAATCTTTTAAAAAATATTGTTTTCAATATTCAGTAAAATTTTGAGAAAAATCGAATTGACAGTTTTTTTACAAAAAATAAAAACTAATAAAAGTTGGTAAAAATTGATTTTCGACTCAAATATCTTTTCAAAAATGTATGCTTCAAATTAATTTTATTTTTATTGTTATTACTGTTATTCCACATTCGATAAAATGTTGAGAAAAATCGAATTGACAGTTTTTTTGATAAAAATTAAAATCCTAAAAAATCAAAAAACAAAACTTGCTAAAAATTTACTTTCGACTCAAAAAGCTTTTCAAAAATTAAAAATATTGGATTCAAACTTATTTTATCTCACAGAAAATATTGTTTTCGATATTCAGTAATTTTTTTATAAGAATCCAATAATCCGTTTTTTTCATAAAAAAAAAATAAAATCTACAAAAAATAGTACTCCAATTTGTTAAAAATTGATGTTCGGTTCTCGATATCTCTCCAATTAATTGTATTCATCCAATTTGTATTAGTTAATTTAAGAAATAAAAACTTTTGAGAAATTCTAAAATCTCGTTAACAAAACTAGATTTTGAAATAAAACTATTTCATTATATATGCAAAATATTGTTGGTTATTTTGAATTTTTTAAGAATAATTCAACTGACAACTTTTTTATCACAACACGAAAACCTACAAACTTTCAAGCAAGACAAATCGACAGACGGGATGGGAAGTAATCAGTTTGGGTCGCATCCCAGCCTCTTTTTTTTATTTTAACTAAGACACATTAATTCCACACTCCTGGATGGTGAACATTTAAACTTTAGATACACCCGATATACCATGGTTTTATGTCCCTTATAACGACGCACGGTAAGAAAAGTATTTGGCATGCACTTAGGCGTATACTTACTTATTTTAAATTATTAAATTTTCAGCAGTTTTCCCACTGGCTAACAAGTTACTATATATAGATACCTTATATAAAAATAAAGATCATACAAACATATTGCTCTCTTATAGCCGGTTTTATGGCGCCTAATTTAAAAGTGCCCCAAGTGTTAATATCAATTCATCATTATCAATCAAACAAAGTAAAACAAAAAATCAAAAAACCAATAACCTTCAATAATAATCAAAACCTTAAATATACTTAAAACTTTTTGCATATAATAACATCTAATGATTATCTTTTGAAGAACAATTCAAAAACAGAACAAAAATAGATCAACAAATTTAAAATAAATACTATATAATTATAAAATCAAGTTTCAAAATAAGTACGTTTAAATTTGATAAAAGATAATTTTAGTTAAGAAAAACATCTAAAGTACGCCTTGATAATGAATTGATACGCATTTTTTTGAATTACCAAACATAATTCCCCCAAATAATTAATCTAAGTACATTTTTTTTAACACATACTAAACTTAATCTCGTTTTATTTTGTGATTATTCTCATAATATGATTTTATGAGAAATGAGTGATTAAATATTCTAAAGAATTATATGGCTTTGAAAAATAATGCGTTATTAGAGAAAGTGAATGAATTTAATTATGAATACATTAATTTACATCACAAGACGAGAACATAATATCACTAGCCTACAAAGTGTTGTTGTTATCAATCAAATTATTTAAAGTAATTAATTTTTTGGTTTTGAAATGAAAGCTTAATAATAAAACACAAATATCAATAGTTTTTCGATGAAAGGTTTATTTCCTTATAAAACTTGGACTTTGCAATTGAGTGTGAAAAACAATTCATTTAATTGATAGACTCGAAGAAAAAATCGCAGCAAATGATTATTTTGAGGCAATTTTTAACCACTTTTTCGCAGATTTCGGTCATAGCTTCAGTTTATTTGGTCAACAGGTCGAGGATTTTTCCCTTGAATACGGTCTTTTGCCTAGTCCGACAGTAAACAGTGTCAACCCGCATGGTATTGGTTTCCAATTGACATTACCAAAATGCAAAACGTAAAATTACGATCAAGAAACTTCTCACGCAATAGAACCATAAGTGTCGTTTTATGTAACGTATAACTTGCAAAAACAATATTTTCGACTAAACATTAGTCCAGCCTGTTCCTAAAAAAGGCAAATTCTCCTCAACCTCACACTATTTGAAATTTGATAGAGTTTGGCTATCTTTTCGATATAATGAATATGATGAATCTCTTATATGTTAGATTATGCTGGTGTGCCCCAGGGCTCCGTTTTGTTTCCGACACTCTTCCTTATTTTTATAAATGATCTTTTGTCTGAAACTTCTAACCCTCTCAATTGTTTCGCTGATGACAGTACCCTCAACTTTTCATATTCGTTTTAACAATTCCATCCTTGTCCTTTGGATGTGGACTACCAACGACTGTGTATGATAAGCTTATCAACGGCAGCGTATGTTAAGCCCATTAAATTCTGATCTTGGCAGCATTGACCAATGTGGAATCAAATACTTCGAAAACTAAATGCTGTTCTTTGTCGCAAAAGTGCAACCCTCCCCCAATGCCACTAATCATGGTTGGTGCAGAATTGTGTAGAATTTAATGCTTCGAAAACTCAATGTTGTTCTCTGTCTCAAAAGTGCAACCACTATTCATGGGTGGTGCTTACATTACCAAATAAGCTGTAGGTTAGGTTAGGTTAGGTTATAGTGGCTGTCGAAGATGGAAACGGACACACTTAGGCCAGTTTAATGGCCCATTGTGATAGCACATGAATTTTGAGGCTTCTTCCTAAACCTAATGGAATCAATTTGAGTCCCTTACGAAACGTGAGAGGCTGATTATGCTGATACAATTTAGATCGATTAGATCGTTAAAGAAGAATTCTCCTAGTTAATTCTTGCGTTTTCGAGCCAGAGCAGGGCATGTGCAGAGAAGATGAAGAACTGTTTCTTCCTCTTCCTCGTCCATACAGCTTCTGCAAAAGTCATTTGAGAATACGCCTAATCTCGTGGCGTGCTTTCCTATTAGACAGTGTCCGGTTATGACACCTATTATCGAGCTTATATGCGATCTGCTTAGAGAGAGCAGGCACCTTGAACGTTTTAAATTCAGTGTTGGCCAGATGTTTTTTGTGACTTGACACGTGGTGATGTTGTTCCACCTGGTGCCTGCCCTCCTCACAGCGTCTTGCATTAGCAACAGTTTAGAAGTAGCGATTGGTATGCCAGTACGTGCCAAACGTGGTAGGATGGGCTGTACTGTACCGTTCCTGGCGAGTTCATCTACCTTGCAGTTTCCTGGAATGTCTCTATGGCCCGGCACCCAGCAAAGGTGAATATTAAACTGTTGTGCCATCTCCATTAGAGATGATCGACAGTTATGGACTGTTATAGAGTTTGTAGAGACAGAGTCCAGAGATTTGATAGCGGCCTGACTATCTGAGAAAATACGGATATCAGATGTTGATATCACGTTTTCTCTAAGCCAGGACAAGACTTCTTTTATCGCCAAAAAAAATAGTTTTTCTCTGACGATGCAAGAAGTTTTTACCCCTTCTTATCTGGCTATAATTTGCAAAGCTTTTATTCGTCTAAGACGCGAGCATATTTGAGCTGGTGCCCTGGTAGTCTTTCAGATAGAATTGTAAATTTTAAAAATGTTAGGCGATCGTTTCTATCACTTAGACATTTGCTATATTTTTATCTCTTTTATCGATATTTTCACAAACAATGCTGTAGTGAAAGTTGTATTCCTCCCCTAAAACAGTTTTTCCTTTTTTTAAGGGTCCACGTTCAGTCTTACAACTCATGTAATTTGTTAATCATAATGATCCAATGAATTGTTTGGATTATATATAATAATTGCTGTGGAAGTACTTAGAATTTTTACCACATATCGATTTTTGGTCAAATTAAAAAATGCAGTATTAACGCGTTAGAAGTTTTTAGTAGTATAAATTCAATATTTAAGTTGTAATAACTTTAATACTAAAAATCTAAGACCGAGTAATATTAGCTTTTTCCCTTCCGTAGTTTTTTTGGGGCATTTTAATGCTGGGGGTTTTATTTTAAATTTAAAAATAAAATCGGTTTTTCGAAAATTATAAGGTGGTTAATCCCTAACTGACCCAATTTCGTAATTGACTAGCATTTAAATAATATAATGACAATTTTAACGAAAGCTAAGATTAACAATTGTCAAATTTTAGCACTACCAACTTAAACAACTAAATACACGACGATATACTTTTCCGAAGTTTTTTGATGGCATTACTTTGAATTTAACTTCAAAAACTTTCAACCAAATACATCGAGTTTTTAAAATACCTATTACAACATTTTAAAATAAAAAAAAAACAAAAGGTTGTTGGATATTTACTTTTATAAAGTTGTTTTGATTTTGTCATTAATATTCCAAATCTAGAATACTTTTCTTCAATATTCAATTTGAATATTTTCAATATTAAATATAATTTTCGAAAAATATTTATTAGTTGTTAATCTTTATCTGCCCTGCATTTACCCTAAAGGAACTCTGAACGATTTATGCTAAAATGATTATTACAAATAGCAAAAGTCAAAACGGTTTGAGTGATTTTTTTAATTTAATAACGCATTCGTCGTAAAAACAAGATTATCACTTGAAATGTTTGAAAAATATTTAAAAACTATAAAAGACATCCCATAACTAGTGAAAGTTTACGGAAACTAAATGAGATGCTAAAATGATTTAAGCATGATTTCTAGAAGATACAATTTTGTGTTATTTTAAAATCATCATAACAGTTCTAAAGAAACAGAATTCCAAAACATGTTTAGAATTCGAGTTCAGAAAAAAAGAAAATTGTTTCCAACCAATGTAATATTTTTCAAGTATCGAATTTTGGAATTACTTCTGTAGAGCCAAAGTTATTCTTTTAATTAAAAGATATTTCCGTCCAAAAAAACTAATAACAGCACACAAAGAGTTTGAAAAGGTTTTGATGAATCAAAACTATTTACTAAAACTACAAACACAAAAGATTGAATTGAACATTAAAATACGAAATATTATTTGTAACTGTGTGCCAAATTATTGTCAATTTTTATCAAATTCTTGCTGTCAATTAAGTTAAATGAAAGCCAAATAGATTTTGTTTTTTTTTTTGTTATTATTATTATTTGTTAAATTAATATTCATTCAAAAATGTCATTGAAGAGCTGAACAAATGATCAATTATTATTTTCATTGAATATAGGGACTAATTCAATCAATATATGTATTTAATAAAATATCGATTGGTTGTATATTCGTTTTTGTTTTCGTTTTTTTAGGGGTATCCATTTAAAGTCTAAATCAATACCCTACATTTTGTTGCTATGCCAAGTTTATATGTATGTTAAACTAATTGAATATACATACTTTGGAATTTAGAGTCAGATTATACTTCAATTCCAATGTCTAATTGTTTTTAATTTTCAAATTCATTCATGTTTTCAATACCGGTGAAAGCAAGAAATTTTTAATAAATTGTTGTACCTAAGCTTATGGAAAGGTGAGTTATGAAACATTGACAGCTTCTTCTCTATTTTTAATGTTTTAAGTTATTTAAAGTCTACAAAGTCTACTGAGGACCCATATTCAAATATTAAAATGCCAAATAAATAGTCAAATTGTTATTCAAAAAACTTCAAAAAGAAATTCAACAAAAAATATAAGGTTAAAGTGTTTTAAGTAGCAAATTTTTTTTCAAAATTCATATTTGGATTTTTCTAAAAATTGGAAAAAAGTGATGAAATAAATCAATGTCTTTCTTTCTTTCCAAGATATTTGAGTCGATAATCAATTTTTATCAATTTTAATAATGAAATGTTTGTTTTTCTATCCCAGTTACAAAACATGACTTATTTATGGGTATAATTTATCCTGAATTCGAATCTCACCTTATAATTTTTCTATCACATCAAGTTTTTATAATATGACTCTTAAAAAATGTAAAAAAAAACATACATGTTATTTATGAGTATTTATATGACTCAATATGATGTTTTGAGAAACCTTTAATGTTCACTGTTTGGCAAAATACGCATAAGAGTTACCAGAAACCTTGAATGTTCACTGTTTGGCAAAATACGTATAAGAGTTAATTAAAAAAATACCCGTTTTCAATTTCGACAATATTCTTATATTTTTCAATATAAAAAAAATGTCCTTGTTAACACGTTGAATTCGTTACGAAAACAAAACTAGCTTTCAAACCATTTTGTAATTAAGAACTTTCAAGAACTATTTCAACATACATTTTTGAGCGTTTCTTTAAGCCCTAGATGTAAGATAGGTGAAGTTTAAAAAATTGTAAATATTTTTCGAAAATTTTATGGTATTCTATAAATATTTTAACGGAATATTTTACATAGTAGCCAAGTAACTTTGTCATTTGAATAGAAGAAGACTTTGGGTTTAATTCGATATTTCTAATTGTTTGGTTACTTGTCATTTGTATTGGCCTAATTAATAATCCAAGTTTCCGACCTCGAGCACCGACCGCAACATGTCCAAAGAGTTGTTCAAAAATAAGGGAAATACATTTTTAAAATAGATCGACCAATTAATACTTATATAGAACAAATCGACAATTTACCATAACGTATACCATATCTCTGGAGTAAAATGTTTGGGCCAAACAAATAAAATGGTAGGGATTGGAGGTTTTTAGTATTCTGGGGTAATTTTTCAGAAAAGTGAGTTGATATACAAAATCAAAGATTATTATTATTGTAATATGTATATCTTTTCTGAAAGCTTGAAAACCATTCTGGTTAACTTTTCAAAAAAAATGTATTTTGTGTATAGTTTTAGAAAAAAATGAATTTAAGTCTCAAAGTTTAAAACAACAGAAAAATAATTTAGAAAAAACATTTTGTTTAATTTTTATGGTATTGATTACTATTTTTCCAGTAATCAATGTCCTTGTAAATTATTGATTAAACATCAAAAATCCAAATCTATACATATATTTTAGTTTTTGGGAAAATTCTTAACAATTAAATCTACTATACTATTTTTTAAGTCAAGAAATCATTTCTCTGGAGAGAAAGAATCGTTTCCTCAAATCCGGTAAATTCAATTTTTTTCCTAGGTTTTTATAACTAATCCTGGTTTTCAACCAATAAAATGCTTAGTTTTTATCAGGAATAACCAATTATAACCCTGATGGACTAGTATCTTCACCATAAATCCACTCTTAAAGCTAACTAAATTGTCTTAATTTTAAGCTCAATATTTTTATTTTAATAACTACATATATTCCCAATACATTTCACGGATTCATTTCATTTTAGCATAAATGGTTGAGCGTTTCTTTTAAATGTATTTTTCGAAAATTGTATGAATTAAAGGGTGATTTTTTAGCTATTATCTTTTTGGCAATACTGGTTTAAACAGCTGACACACGTTTCGTGTTTTGTTTTACTGTCAAACATCTTCAGTTTGGTCTATAATTTAACCATGAATCGTCAACGAAACGAAACGAACAACGCTTGCAAATTATTGAATTTTATTATCAAAATGCGTGTTCTGTTAAGAAAGTTCATCGCGCGCTTCTTCTATTTTATGGTTAGTTTAATCGACCCACTGAAGCGGCTATTCGGGCTATTGTGACTTAATTTTGCACCAAATTTACATTGTTGTACACCAACACGCTTACGTAGAGTGCGAACTGAAGTATCGGAGCTGTATCGGCCAGTGTTAATGATGACCATCAATTATCGATTCGTCGCCGTTCGCAGCAATTGGGCCTCTGTTACTCAACAACGTGGAAAATTTTGCGGAAGGGTTTAGGTGTGATGCCTTTCAAAATACAGCTGGTGCAAGAATTGAAACCGAACGACCTACTGCAACGTAAAATTTTTGGTAAATGGGCTCTTGGAAAGTTGGCCGAAGATCCACTTTTTTACCGAAAAATTGTGTTCAGCGACGAAGCTCATTTTTGTCTCAATGGGTACGTAAATAAGCAGAATTGTCGATTTTGGAGTGAATATCAGCCAGAAGCATTGCAAGAGCTACCAATGCATCCAGAAAAAGCCACAGTTTGGTGCGTTTTATGGGCTGGTGGCATCATTGGACCGTACTTCTTCAAAGATGAAGCGAATCGTAACGTAACTGTGAATGGTGAGCGCTACCGTAAGATGAAATCCAACTTTTTTTTTGCCCAAAATGCAAGAGCTTGACCTGCATGACATGTGGTTTCAACAAGACGGTGCCACATGCCACACAGCACACGCAACAATGGACTTATTGAGAGGCGTGTTCGGTGAACATTTTATTTCACGTTCGGGACCGGTGCGATTTAACGCCTTTAGACTATTTTTTGTGGGGCTATGTTAAAGCTCATGTCATGTCTATACAGACAAGCTCGCTTCAATTGACGCATTGGAAGACAACATTGAAGCATTTATTCTTGAGAAATGTTGGAAAGAGTATGCCGAAATTGGACTAAGCGGATGGTCCATTTGAGGCGCATTCAAGGTCAACATTTGCATGAAATAATCTTCAAACAATAAATTATATGGGCCGTACTATCGATTCAAATAAAGATTTCATACATTTTTCTGAATTAAATGTTTTTTTTCCTATAGCTTTTAAAAAATCACCCTTTACTACAATTTGTAAGTGAATATTAAAGATTAGAATTACAGATTGGAAAAACCATCACGAATTTAAACAAAACAACTTAATGAATTAAGGTAGCCTCAAAGTTTCTTAAAAAATTGACGTCATAGAGTTTTAGAAAAATGCAATTTAATCAACTCGGTTTTCTTTAAGATTTAAAAACTAAAAAAAAAAAACAGTATTTTGTAAAGCAAGAAATAGTTTTGAAACCAAAACCTTTATTTTTTCAAGATATTCATGTCAAAAATTAGTTATAAAAGAAATGTTGGGCTTTTATTTTCTTATGAAAAAACACCGTGCGTCATCGATTCGATTTTTCTTAAAAATGTTCTAAATGTAAAAAATTTTATTCTTCGTTCCATTAAATTGTTTTGGAGACACTAAAATGTTCATGATGGTTTTTCGTCAATTTTGTTCTTATAACTTTAAAGTCACGGATTTAGATTCTAGAGACCCCGAATCGTCGAGAAATGTTAAAATTTTCATTTTCACAAATTGGACTGATTTATATAACTTCCAATGGAAAGTTTAAAATTAAAGAATGATCCAAAAAATTTGCTTAAGGCCCACTGTTTTAAACTATCTAAAATTAATTGACTAAAGACTCTGCAATGTCTTCGTGGTAATTAAAATCTCAAGAGTTTGCATAGCAATAAATCAAATGTATTTTGTTTGCGAATTTATCCAACCCTACACATAAAATTATTCCATGCTAGATTTTATTATTTTGTCAAATATTTACTTAAATAATTATCAGTGCAAAAGCGTGTTATGTTAAATAAACTAATAAAAGAAAAAACTTAATTCATAAACAAACAATTTTTATCTATACATTGTAGTAGTTGGGGTATAATTTGGATATAATTCGAATCAATTAGCATCTCACTTTTTTAGAATCTTTTTTATGGAGCATATCATTATTTTTATGCTCGTAGATGAAAAAAATTCTCTGAATGAAATGAAAAGGCAAACTATTTTAAATGCTAATTATTTCACATAATTATCAAACTTTTTTATGGGTATTATAGATGGTTTTTGTTTTTTAAATATTTATGATATTTTAATCTTTTTTTATAGATATCAATGAACTGTGAGATTAAGATCCTAATATCTGTATCAAATTCATATAAATTGGTTCCAGTCAAACAAATATAAGGATAAATTATTATAACTACAAGTATTATGTAACTTTTATTGAACAACAAATTTAACATAGGTTAACTATCAGATATATGTACATTTGTTATTAAAAACAAACATTCCATTACATTGTTGGGTTAAGTGCGTACTCTTATCAATCAAAAAACACACCAATTCAATTAACTTGATTGCTACTAATTAATTTATTCACAAAAACAGACGAATTGAATTGGGTAGCTTAACAATAATGTATAAATAAATTCCCAAAAAAATTAAACTTATTTTATTATTTTTGCCAACACAACTTACTATAGCAGAGATAAGATGAAACAAAAATACAATATTACGTCTGATACGAGCGCGTGTCCTATTTACAAGGTCAAATAACAGATTAAAAAAAAAGACAAATTGATGTTTGGAGTTCAGAGACCCCTTTTTTGAAATTTTGTCTGTCCCCAATATCAATATTTTGTATTGACAAATTTAGCTCTATATTTAGATTTCATTTTATATTAATATTTTATTTTTATTTATTTTTGATACTTCGTATATTGCTAAAAATTATGTTAATATATTGACGAATCAATTTTTGAATGACAACAATTCATCCAGTTAAGGTCTGTTGCTAATTATCTTAGTCTAGATTCTTTCAAAATCCTCATTTATAATGAATGATAAGTGATTGTAACATTTCTGATGGGGAAATGTGATTATTACTCAGCTTTTTGTCTGTGTAAGATAAATTCGATTAATCACGAATTTCCAATTGGAATTGTTAAGATTATGGTGACGAAATTGTCTAGTGGTTTCGCATAATATATCGAAGTAAGAGTTACAAATTGGTTGTCAAAATTGGCTTTGTTGGTCACAATAATGTATTATTTTTTTAAGGAAAATAAGATAAAACAATTTTGCAGTCTTTTCGTCAGCGTCAGGGAGATCTCTTCATAATATGACAGAAACAACTTATTTCTTAAAAAATGACTACCAAATTTTTGTTGTGACAGCTATTTAGATATTATCACTTAACACCGATTAAATTGATTATTTCTGGAAAGTCTTTCATCAAAAATATCTCAAGCCTATTCCACTGCAGGTTATTATATTATATAGAGTCTTTGTGGTTTTAAGTTGGTAGTTCTGGAATTTGACACCTATCAAACTAAGCTGTCATTTCAAGTGTCATAATTTTTTGTTGAATGTTTGCCATTAACGCGTTAAAATTATTAAAACTTGCTACAAAAATAATTAAAAGAAGGCACTTTTATGATTGTCACAATGAAATTGTAAAGAAATTTGAAGAGGGTGAAAGTGTTAATGATATCGTTTAGATCTGTTACCTAGACTAGCTAAAAGACTGTCTTTAAGCGGATAATTTCTGAACTCTAGACTTATTAAAAACCAACATTGCTCAATACTGCTCAAAATTTGTCTAAATGATATTATGGGTCTTGAGATAAGAAAAAGGTGCAAGAATTTTTGAGAAAAAGGTTAGACTAATCATAGCTTTAACTATAGAAGCTAAATCTTCTTCAGCTTCGTTTAAAGTGAATAACAGAAATTGTCTTATCTGAAAAATTCTACCTTAAGCTTCATGTTTTTAGCTCAATTCTATTCACATTTTTCGGCTTTTGCTGTTATTGAAATTTTGGCATTAGAAAATGAACCGAAACTATTATATTTCAATAAACCTAGAGATAGATGCCTCCTCGGATTTGACAAAGTACAAAATATTACCTATATTTACATGATTTATATAGAAATTTTGGAGTTTTTAATACAAAAATATTCTACTGAAATCAAGGTTCATTCAGATATCCACAAAAATATCTGTATCCTCTGCTCAGAGGTCAGTGCACTTTCTCTTCGTTAAAAAGTAATTTTAAAGCCAATTTGGCTTTGAAAGATATTACCAAGTACCGCTTAAAGTTTTCAAAGAATTTTAATATTTTTGTAGCGCCAACTAAAATATTTTAACAAAAACTATTTTGTCTACACTAATATTATAAAGAGGAAAGATTTGTATTTTTGTATGTAACGAATAAACTCAAAAAGTACTGGACCGATTTTAATAATTCTTTTTTCATTAGAAAGCTACATTATCTGTACCTATTTATGTCTACCTGTGCGAAGCCGGGACGGGCCGCTAGTATTCAAATAAATTAAAACTAAAGCTGGAAAAATAGGATATTGCTAGCTTTTTAAAAACCTTTTGACTAGAAAAAAATTGTATTGCTAACTAGCTTTCACCCATAACTTAGGTCTTACTTTAAAATTCAAGTTTAAGCTTTAGCTTATTTTTATTCAAAAGGCCCTTTAACACTTAATGGCAAGGTCCATATTTTATAGAAAAATAAAATTTCTATCCAAAACGTATTACTGTTTGTGTTTTATTTCGCCAAAAAATTAATGATCCTGGGAACTAAAACTATTAACAGAGAAAATGAAAAGAATCAGTAGTTATTCCAAAAACAACAGAATTCTTCTAGACACTGTTCTGAAAACAGATTTTGAATAAATATATCGAATTTTTTTTTTTAAAACAGAACCTTTGTTAATGGAATAAGTTTTAAAATCTTAAACTGTGCCTTATCCAAGTATTTAAGCCTTTTTATATAACTTAAGAGATTTAAGAAAAGATACCGGTACTCATTGGTCTTAAAGATTTCAATATTTGAATGAGAAGAAAATACAGAGTTGGGTAAAGCATTCCACATTCTCGATGTACGGTAAAAAAAAAAACAATCTTAATATTGAACAGTACGTCCGAAATTGAGCTAAAGCCCAATAAGTTTTTCGGCTATTTTTAGTTTTAATTGGACTTAAACATAAGACACCGGAAAACATATTTGACCTTTTTGCTTAAATTTTGTGATTTTAAAACTCCTGTCCTTAATAATTCTCTGATTTTTAAAATAAATTATTTTAACAAACTAATACAAAATTCCAAACAAAAGAAATCATTTAAGTAGCTAAGACCCACCTTCATTAAAATTTTACTTTTCACTCATGAAATTATTACATGAATGTTTAATTTTAATTAAACAACAAAAAAAACATTCATAATATTTCTTTGGATTTATCCAAAAATCTCCTTGACAACAATTTGTTGTGTCACACATTTATGTACTTAAGTCAATCTAAACGTGAATAAAATAAACTATTAAAACACCACTTTCAAAGTTAACAAATAATAAAATTGCAAAATTAAACAGCTTAAATAAGTATGTAGATATATTATTTTTTTTAGTATGCAGGTATAATTATTTTATATATATGTATATAAAGGTACATAAAATGCATGCAAATAGTCAGTACAGGTACTTACCAATGACGACTTATTTAATACAGAAACGAACTGACGAAAAATTAATTACCAACAATAATATTTTAATTCACCACGCGAATAAAACAATATTAAAAAACAAAAAAAAACAAGTAAAACGATTAAAATTTTTAATTTAAAAAAATAAAATATATACAAATTTTGTAATTAATCACATGCTATGTAACATTGTACAATATAACTCCATCATCACCATCACTCTCTCTATATTATATTCCATGTGGTAACGCACTTTTTGAGGTACTTTAATGTCAGACAAAATATTAATGCATCGAAGAGTAGGTACCTATATTATACCATTTACACAAATTAATTATTATTAGACTGTCAATTATCTCTTTCTTGTAAGCCATTTCAATATATATATGTATTGTACATAGTTATAGAAGCGTGGGTGGGGGATTCTGTGAACACAAGTGCCAGTTTTACCGCTCATTAAGCCTCTTAATCTCTATTTCTGGCACCTAATTGTTGTTTACATTGTAGAAAAGTCGTGTTAACAGTCAAATCTCTCTAACTCGATTACAGTATTATAGGTACTGACTTTGAAAAATTAATTTTTATCCCAAAAACTAAAATTGGTTTTAAAATAAACAATAAAAGTTTAAGTCGAAATATGGATGAGTGAGAACTGTTGTCACTTGAGTAACTATTTAACTGCTTCACTTTTTCGTAAATTGAAGTAGAAGCAACTTGACAGTGTTTAAAACTAGCCGAATTTTTCAAGTTGAAGATATATGAAGATCTAACCTGAACCTTTCTTTATTTTTTAAGCTTTTAAGCTTATTGTATGAATTATAAAACGTTTAGATGAGTAAATATCTATAACATTAGAATGTCAGTATTAGCGCATCTCTAATATAAATAAATTAATAAATTATGTATTATGCGCAACAGTCCGTTAAGAACCAGGGCCTAGTGACTAACAACTTTTAACCATTCCTGTGTGCGAGTACATTCTCAGGGATCGAAGGGAGGATTGGAGGATTTGTCAATTCGCATGAGGCAGTACCCGTACTTTAAATAGCACGGGTAGAGATCGAACCCAAGACCTGTGGCATGACAGTCCAACGCACTTACCATCGTGGCACGGGCGCAGCTCTTGTTTTTTTTAGGTAGCGCAACACTCCATTGAGAACTAGGGTCTAGTGACTTACAACTCTCAACCATTCCTGTATGCGAGTAAAGTTGTCTGGGATGGAGGGGATCTACAGTTTTAAGCCGAATCCGAACGGCTAATTTGAGAAAGCACTTTTCATGACAATAATTATTCTTGGAGGATTGGTCAATTCCTTGCAAGAGGCAGTACCCGTGAAAACTTTTTTTTTTAAATTAAGGTGGCACAGGACGAATTGAACCCAAGACCTCTGGCGTGACAGCCCTTCACACTAACCACCACGCTACGGGTACTACGTCTCTAATATTAGATTAAAAAATAAGGTTATGTTAATTGTGAACTCTTTTAAATCATAAAACTCCTTGGTTATCAATTTATTATAAAGGTTAGCTCATTTCATAGTTTCAAGTTGGCAGCGCTGGTTTTCAACGCCTCGCCTGTCAAACTCAGCTGTCATTTAAGTGACATAATAAAGACATATTTTTAAAATTTTTTCTTCAGCGATGATGAAAATTTCTGTAATGTTGATGTTGTTTGTGTACAAAATTGCCGCTTATGGGACACAGAAAACCAACACGTGATCGAAAAGATGCCTCTGGTGGTTGGTGCACTCTATGGTTGAAAGATGTCATTAGTCACTATTTCTTTGAGACAAACAGTTGCAGGCAATTTGGAGCGATATAGTCAAATGATAATCGATTTTTCAGATTGAATATTGAAGATTATGACTTTGGCGATATTTAGTTTTAAAAAGCCATAAAGCACGACCATAATTGCGAAATTTCACGTTTTGGTGACGTCAATTCAATAGGTCCCCAAGATCATGCGGAAATTGTTAGAATTTTGTCTGTGAGGCTACGTTGAATAACGTATTTAAGCGAATAATCCCTGAATTACAGACGAATTTAAAACCAACATTACTCTAGTCATGGTCGAAAAAACTTTCATCAAATATGTACCGCTTCATGTATTTTATTTAGATTTACTTTTGAAGTCGAAAAATGAATGACCATATACTATGCCACCATATGACACTTTGGAATTTGTAGATCGAAGCTAAGATAAAGTTTTGCCTTACGTGAATAGTAGAGATTTTGAGATTGAAACACAGTTTAATTAAAAATTTAAAAAACAAAAAAGCCATTTACAGTCTCAAAAAATTCCTAATATACTAAACTTGTTTTCGAAAATCGTTTTTTTACTTTTAAATTAATTTCTTATGTATAAAATTTTACTATTTTTATGTTTTTAATTTGCAGTTTTTTAGTCCAAAAATATTGACCTCATTTTAAAATTTCATGCAAATCTTTCATTGCCTTTTTGAGAAAAATTGTAACCTTAATATCCAAATTCGAACTCAATTAAATCAATGATTAAAGTTGTAGGAGCGAGGGTAGACAGACAGACGGAAGTAATGTTTTTATTATGCCGTATCTGTAAAATTTTCGTAAAACACCAGACAAAAATTTAAAAATAAAATGACCGTTAATTTTGACTCGAACATTTTTTAGAACGTATTTCCCCAAAAGTAACAAATTGTAAATCACAATAATAGCTCAATAAGGCTTCGAAATGTCAAAAAAACCTTTTATTATTAAATTGCTTTATTAGCTTAATAACTCAGGTTAAACACTCAAATACAGATTTTAAGTGAACAGTATACGTTTCTGCAAATCATTCTAAAACACTTTTCTCCACAAAATGTATTGAATTCTGATAGTAAATTAGTTCCTGTAATGGGAGTCTGTACTGTAAAACACAAGAGAGGGAACTCACAACACCAGCTGCTGGTAGAGCTTGCTTATGGAAACATTTAAACTTGAATGCAAGCACAAAACAAAACATGTTAAAGACTTGAAGGCTAAAAATGTACATTAAAAAAAGCCTTCTACGTCATTTGAAAACTTTAAGCTTTTAAACTGTCTTAACTCTTTCTTAACTTAATCGAAAGTAAACTCAAGGAAATACAAACTTTGTATTACTTACATACCATAACCTATAACTAAACATATAAAATTTAATTAGCTCTATATGCATAAATAATAATATAAAGTTGTCCACAACAGCTGTGTCGGTCGTGCTATCGAGTGGTGCTGGTGCTCTGCCCTGCTACACTCGTACTCCACTATGCGCCTTGATGTGATTTGACTTTCAATTAAATAACTCGTTGTAGCCGGCCGTAGCGTAGTTTGAATGCGGAATTTCAAACAGTCGATTAACTTTTGGATGTATTATGACATTGACGTGACCCAAAGATGGTTGAACCAGACTAAAATCGGTTTTGTCATACCATAATTAGATTTCACCAATAAATTCCTCTCTACTAGCTCGGTATTTATGTATTTATACAATTTTTGCAAAACATACATAAATAAATGAAATTAAATGGAAAACAATTCGAATTCGAACCTAATACATGCCTAGCGGTTTTCCATAATTTTACATCACAGAACAAAATATAAAGGGTGTTTTTTAGAGGCATAAAACTTTTAGATTTAGTAAAACAAATATGATGTTTTTTAAATTGACATGAAATGCGAATGATAATCTTCTATAATTATAATCCAAATATGACTTCTGGCATATGACCGACACGCCTGGCTCAGGCGTAGTCTAATTGATAAAATGTTTCCATATGTGTATCGGAAATAACGTGGCGAATTTCGTCTTCCTAGTGGTCACTCGTTTCGAGCTTATCGGCGTAGACTAGCAACTTCACATATCCCCACAGAAAATATTCAACCGAACGCGGTGTCCAATAGCAAGATCAGCAGCTATTCAACACGATCCTTATATTGAAAAGCACCAGTAAGTAACAGAATAGCTGACAAAATCGCTCGATTTTTTTCAGCTATTCTGTTACTCGGTGATGGTTTTTAACACGATCCTTATATTGAAAAGCATCAGTAAGTAACAGAATAGCTGAAAAAAATCGCGCGATTTTGTCAGCTATTCTGTTACTTACTGATGCTTTTCAATATAAGGATCGTGTTGAATAGCTGAAAAAAATCGCGCGATTTTGTCAGCTATTCTGTTACTCGCTGATGGTGAAACAAACGAAGAACAAGTGCCGATTCCTGAGGACAGCGTTTGCGTCATTTGCAAAGATCCAAGAAGCAACATAGTGTTTTTGCCATGCAAACATTTAAAAACATGTTCAATTTTTAGTTTGAAATTACAAGCAGAATCGATTGCAAATAATGAAAACAGCTTCAAATGCCCTTGCTGCAGACAGGCTGTGCAGGACACTATGCAAGTATTTGTATGAGTTTGGGGTGTTTTTTCATTTCTAAAAATAAAAACACTAGGAAACAAAATATTGGGGCTTTATTTCATTTATTTCTTGGGGCCTTTTTTCATTTTGTTGGGGCTTTATTTCCACATTAAAAATGGGGCTTTATTTCATTATGAAAAATCACCCAATTTTTGGGTCTTTATTTCATTTTATTGTTTGGGGCCTTATTTCCTGGGGCCTAATTTCTAAGAGCCCTGCCTGTGCCCTCTAAAATTTTGTTCACAGATACTGCCTCTTGCGAGGAATCGACAAATCCTCCAAGATTAATTCTTTTCATGAAAGGTGCTTTCTCAAATTCGCATTAAAACTGTAGGTCCCCTCCATCCCTGGCAACATTACTTGCACACAGGAATGTTTGATAGTTCTAAGTCACTAGGTCCTAGGCCCTAGTTCTCAACAGACTGTTGTGCCACCTGATATATTTTTTAACGGTCTACCAACATACACGTAAGGTTTTTAATCAGTCTTAATACTGCAGTTTTGTTTACTAAAGTAGCCATTCAACCAAAATTAAGCTTCATCGCTGATAAAAATTCGTGCAATACGTATTTCGAACAGAGCAATGATTTTTCAAAAAAAAATGTTCACAATTTGGAAGCTTTGTTCGAATGTAAATCTGTTTTTAGGCACGTTTTATTATTACAATGATTCAATCTAAATCAGATCAATGAAATAAAAGATCTCAGATCAACATATTTAAATGATTCTATTTGACATTTAGAGCAAAGTTGCCCTTTGATAATTTTGTTCAGCGATTATTATTTTTGTTCTTTTTTAGGTAAAAATGTTGCCTATGTATTTTGTCACATATTCATTTTGTTGCACTTACTGATTTTAATTTCACGAAATTATGTTTTGTTAAGTTAAACATTTTCATTATTTTATTGATTGCATACAAAATAAATAAATATTAAGCTTTGTGTTATTTTATATAATTAAAAACATTTCATTTCCAGATAAATTAAAATGTCAATGTGGAAGCACTGTTTTTAGTAAAAGTGATACCAAACTTTATAAGACAAAATGTCACCTGGTGTGAAATAGAAAAAATAATTTTTGGATTACAAAAATAGATCCAGGCTAAAAAAGGATTTCGCTTGATTGTTCTAGCGCAAACAAATAATGATCTAATCTGGTTCACGCGAAAAATTAAACGCGGCTATGTTGAAGTGGTGCAAAAACAAATTAAAAATAAATCACTTTACAACTGACATAATGGCCGCCAGTTAAAAAAGTGTTGCCAACTTAAAGTTCTATGCCTCTAAAAAAAACACCCATTATTAATGAACATAACAATCCTTAAAATATTTACCTACATTTGTCATGCCTATACTCACCTATTTATAGTTTCAAAATTTATACGTACCAATATTTTTGGGGTTGATGATGGTTAATAAAAAATCTATATTTAAAAGTGGCTATATTTATGATAACCTATATAAAACAACTGTCATACGGACCATTGCATTGAATAGATATGTAGAGGAACTCTAGAGGCCATTACTAGTCAATTAAAATTAATTGAAATCGAAATAATGAACTAATTGACATCCTGAACGCAATTATTATTGTTTTGTAAAACATGAAGCTTCGAATATTCTATGTTATATAAAAAATATGTATCTAGATATATAAAGGACACTCTCCCTACAGATACCACACAGGAAATTCATTTTAACAGTCAATTTCACTTACATAACAAAACACAAAATATTTTCTTGCCTATACACATTTTGTCCTTTGCATAGAATTATAATTATTTTATTTGATGAACTTTTACAGGAATATACAAATATACATAGTTCATCATCATCAAATATCAACCATCAACATTCGTCCTAATCAATAATAACAAATAAAAAAAAAGAAGAGATAACAAAAACAAAAATTATAATGTTTTATTCAGGAAAATGTAATAAAACGCAATGTTGGTCAGTGAATTTATTAGAATAGATGAGTTCCTCTTTTATTCGTATTGTTTTGGGTTTTGATGGAAATTGGACAATGGACGACATACGACGGAAATCGATGCGATGATAAAATTTGATTAGGAATATATTTCACGAAAATATAATACAAATACCTAAAATACAATAAAGATTGGTAATCATACTGCACGCATAATTCATAGTGAAATTTGAATTTTATTATAAAATAATACTAAGTAACGTCGGAAAATAGAACTATCTACCATATACTATACCTATGGAAGGATGGATTGATTCTAGGGTTTTAATCCAAATCGATGCGACAAAAACAAAATAAGTTCAAATATTGATTGATTGACATGCAAAAAATTATATTCCACTTCTTACTTTGCATTTGGTTCGAAAATTTAAATATTTAAGGAAATCTAAAATTTTGATTGACTGCTATTCTGAATATGCACCATTTTGTTAATTTTGATTTCTTTTACTGAGCTATTAGTGAAAAAGTGGATTTTGTGTTTTATGAAAGTGATTTATATTTTTTAAATTATAAAAGAATTTATATATAAGCTTAATACAATAACTTGAACAAAATAATTTCAACTTCAGTGTGGTACAAGTGTAAACGAGAGATTATGGACAGTGCAACTAATGCACACATCCATTTTGAAATATTTTTGACATTGACATATGAGCTAATATCTGACAGTATTCAGATGACATAAGGGCCGTTTGCGTTTTTGATATTTGGTAAAATGTTAAGAAAAATTAAAATTACCATTTTTGTTATAGAACTTTACAAAAAATACATCCACAAATTGTTAAAAATTGATTTTTTACTTTGTTCTGTGAAACCAAGACAGATATTGACTTGTGTTTCATTTAATAGAAAATATTGTTGTTAAGATTTGGTGAAACATCTTAAGAAATCGTATTTGTATTGTTTTTTGTATAAATTTAAGCCCTAGTAAAAATTTGGGGAAATAATCATCAGCTTAGGTCGCATTCCCGCTTCTTTTTATTTTCTAATCAGAGCCTTAATTGTCAAACTAAAAGTTTTGTTTGTTTTTCTGTTCAGTGTGTTGAGGGCTTTAAAGCTGTATTAATATTCAAAAAACAAATTCTGAGTGTTCAGTGCGTAATCAGTAGGATCGTGAAAAAAAATATCGAGCGTTGTGAGTAAAAATCTATAAAAATCAAAACAATTAAAATATTGGATTACTCTATTAACTGACTTTCGGTTTTCCATGGGTAAGGTAAATCAATTTAAGCTTGATCTAGATCTTTCAAAACCCAAATTTCCCCTGCATTCCATGTAGCGAATTTATTTTTGATTTAATATCTAAAGAAACTATCAACAGATTAATAAACATGTACGAAACTTGAAGACATTTTAGGGAAAAATTGGGCATGGTGTAAGAACAGGTTTAAGTGCATATTTTGCATACGACAGCTTAACATTTCCATTACTATTTTATCAATCAAATTTTCAATTTTTAAGTCAAAAATAATGAATGGAACCTCGGTATTATTTGCCCGTTACTGAAAACGGAGACCCGTTAAATTGCACCAACCATAGAGGAATCAGTCTACTTAACATCGCTTACAAAATCTTCTATTCCGTAATATGTGAACGTCTAAAGCCCATCGTGAACAACCTGATAGGTCCTTATCAGTGTGGTTTTTGACCAGGAAAGTCCACAATCGATCAAATATTCACATTACGGCAGAACCTGGAAAAACCCCAAGAACATCAAATCGGCACTCACCATCTCTTAGAGCCATGTCTAGTTTAAGCATCCCTGTCAAACTCGTCCGTTTGTGCAGGATGACCATGGTGAATTCACGCTGCTTCATAAAAGTGACGCTGTCATGCGATTTCTTTAACATCGTACTTGAAAGAATAGTGCAGAGTGCCAAAGCCCTCTCTCGAGCGACCAAAGTATCACTATAAAGCACCTTGGGTCGTTTCGGTAGAAAAGTAAAGCTCATAGAAACCAATGCTCCAGTCTGGAAAGTCTTCGAATCCACACCCACAGGACAGCGTAGTAGAGAAAGACCGCGGATCTTTATAGGAATCGAGCTAGATAGAGAATTTTTTTGGGTGAGGCCTAATTTCACACATAACTTTAGCGCCACCTTAAGTAAGCAAGTAAATCAAAAATTACTCTTTGCTGGAGAAACCTTTATAAATTGTATTTTGCCTTGAAAGTTGTACCATTTATATCTTCGGTAAAGTTTATTTTTAAACAAGAACAATATTTTTATTTAATTTCAAAGACAAAATTCAATAGTTTTGACATTGACATTGTATTACTATTTTTTATTGATCAGCTGTCAAAAATTGTCTTCCAATCAAGGGAACTTCTTTGTAAACTTGACTCGAAACAAACTTAATTGTGCTTCTGTCAAAATATCAGTAAATTATTTTTGCTTTTGTTTCATTTTTCTGAAAATTATTAATAAATATTTTATTTCAATTTTAATATAAAAGAAGCTTATTGATGTATATGAAATACATAGATTAGAAAATTAAAACTAATGGCGTTTTTAAGAGGATATTCAGAGCAGAAAATGCCAATAAAACACTAAAAGTAAATCAATCAATCCTAAATCATGTTTAAATTTGTATTATTTCAGACTTTTTTTTAACTTGCGTTTAATAAACGCAGCTGATTGCTGCTGAGTTTAACCCTTATACTACGTTTCCACCGGGCACTAAACCGAGATTAAGCTAGATTTGTCACAAATCTCCTTGAAATCTCGAAGATTTACCATACAAATTTTAATCTCCTCAAATGAAGATTTCAAATAAAACTCATTGAAATCTACTTGGAAACATTAGTTTGTCAAATCAAACAAACTTTTTTCTCGGAGAATAATTTTGAACCGACCCATTTAAACGCCAATTTCGTTTTTTGACAGATGGAAATGTCAACAAAAACTATCTGTCTCACTTCCATATGACTCAAATTCAAAGCAATTAACAACTTTCAAGAAATCACAGACGAAATAAAATGTAAGTATACAAAAATAATAAATATGTACAAGAATATAATAAAACTAATTACTTACAGATGATGAGTGAACAAATACATATTTTTTTTCTTTTCGAAAGGAGAATAATTTGAAGTTTGGTTGTTATGAATGACATAAACCAAACGTCAAATTAATCTCCTTTTCTTTGGTGGAAACACCTCATGATTTATTTTAAATCACTTGCCTTAAATCTCGGATTATTTGTTGGTGGAAACGTACTTTTAACAAACAGTCAAGTTAAACGTCAAAGTGACAGTTTACCATTTTGTAGTTTTGACTCTAAGCTGCCTTAATATATACAATTGAATTAAAAAAACAAAACATATTATACATATATGAATTCAAAATTGAAAAGTAAATATTTTACTTGAGGGTTTTGAATAAAACAATTTTTAAAAACAAGTGTTTTCTCGATAAATAATCAATTAAATATAGAAATATAGCTACATTTTCGCAAAATAAATGATTGTATTATATACGAAGAAAAAAGATTTAAAAATATGATCATATTTTTAAACGGTAGCTAGTTTATTTGAATCAATGCTATACTAGGTGTTCATTACATATCGTCAGAATTAATTATTGTTTCATTTATAAATAAAAATAACATTGATAAAAATCTCACATTAAAAAAATAACTTTATATAGACATACATTTAAATAGTGGGAGTTAAAAAATATGCATATCGAATTCAAGGTACATATTTTCATACCTAACCTCTTCAATTCAATTTTCCTACATGAATTCAATTAAAGTCTTTCAATTATTCACATGTTATTTTTATTCAGATTTAGGTGTTTTTGCTTTTAATTGTATTTTTATTTTGATGGATTTCAATCGAAAAAAAGCGGAAGTCATTGTTTGTACTTAATTCATGGAAATATGAATATTTCCATAACTACTCACAATGCATACATTTTTTAAACCTAGATTTTGTAAAGTAATATTAATGAGAAAATTACAAACAATTTTTTGATATTAATAATGGCCTCATTTTAACAAGTTGTAATAATATGTAAAGTACATACATTACATATACATACAAGTAAATTGTGTCAAATTGAACATTTACTTTGAGGATTTTATGTAGATGCAACACTCACGTTTCTGAGTTATTATGTGACCTTAAGGCTTGCTTAAAGTAGGCTTCAAAAATTAATTATTTTTGTCACTATAGGTATAAATAATGTGGCATTTTATGTTTTTATAACAATTTTATGTAACGCATCCAACTTCTTAAAGGTTAAGTTAAATGCTTAACAATGTTCCTATTATGATGAATTAATTAATTCTGTACATGTTATAGTTCCTGACGGTAAGTGGTGTAGACACTACATTTCGTAAGGTTATTTGCTGATACGAAGTTTAAATACTTATTTGTAATGCCACTATCGAAAAATGTCGTCAAATCTTTCAATGGTCTAAATATGAGGTGATAATTTGCAAACGAGCTTAAACTATCATCTGAATCAAATCACCACGCTAATGGAGTAAAAAGCTCAAAGTGGCTATCTTTGCGTTTGTTTCGTGTGATATGAAAGAGACGGGTGGAAAATTCTAAAGATACACTGTCAAAAGTGTATTTTGTAAATAAATCAGAGAACTCTGCTCAGAGCGTACTCGATTGATCAGGCTCTGATATGTGCTCTGCTTTGACCTTAAAAAGAAAAACGCCTAATGTCAGATGACCAAGGGTTATTCAACTAACATGAAAGTTTTATTCTGGCGTATTCTGAATTCCAACACAGAAAATGTTCACTTCTATTTCGAACTGTCAGGGGCTCAGGAGCAGAGATGAGTATTTACTTCATATGTAGCAGATCTACTTCATTAATTTATTTTTATGTATCTGCTACGTAGCAACTTATTTCTACTTCGTTTTAAAATTTTTTCTAACGCACAAAATTTCATTTAAGATGTGTTGTATTGATTCATTTTTTGTTAACTGAAAAAACTTCGTTTTGATTTAACAGACAAAAAGTTAAAATGTTTGAACTTTTGGATCCAAAAGTAATACAAACTGAAACATATCCGACAATCCTTCCACTTTTGAATGAATTTCCTTATTTTGATAATAATGTAACAAACATAGAAACTCTCAACTCCGAATTAAGAACGCGTATGGTTACTAAAAGTATAAAAATGAACGACGACGAAGATGTTGTTGAGTTTTGGACGCGTTTACACTCTCAGAAAAATATATTGGAAGAAGATATGTTCAGGGTGTTGCCCGACTATATGTTTACACTAGCTAGTTAACCGCATAGCAGTGCAGCAGCCGAAAAACGATTTTATTAATAAGAGAGTTTGTGGCTGGGCTGTAAGATTTTGAACCTCCCAAGAAGTTATTACGATATTTTTCAAAGTTTAAATATGTTCAGGAGGGCTACGTATTAAGAACCGATTAAAATCCTTATTATATGCATAAACTTTATATTATTTTATGAATTTGTGTTATGTTTCCCTTAGAGGAGAATCTAATTTAATTTAAAACAGAATGTTCCTATTTATTTCAATGTAATAATTTACCTACATAGTATGTACTATATTATGTATATGTGTATGTATGTACCTAATTTATGAATTTGTGAGACTTGTTCTAGTCAATGTATGTTTTCGTTATATGGATGTAAAATAAAATGAAAATAAATTTGTTTTGTTTGTATTTTTTGTTTTTTTCATTATCTGCTACATATTTTACAAATCTACTTCGTTTTTTTGGGCAAAATGTTTCACTTTTCGGGCTTAGCATTCTCATCCCTGCTCAGGAGACTTATTGGCTGCGTTCAATTTCCAATAAGATAAGCTACATATACTGGATAAGTGAATTTTTAGCTACCTTATTGAACGAGTTGGATAGCTAAATTAAGATAAAAGTATAAAAAAGCAGACAAATATTTGGTTTTCGAGATCCAAAATTATTGGAAAATTAAATTTTCAATTGATAATTTTAATATTTTGTAATACATTTGAAATTTGGAAGTACATTACAATTTTCAATAATTCACCTTACTTACATCTTTTATTTTTGTTTCGCCAAAAAATATAACAATTTTAAATTTCAGGTTCTTCTGAATTCAACAATATTTTGAATTAACTTTAGTCTGTTCTTTTTCGAACAATTATCAATGTTATTGTTACGAATTCTTGGTATTTGTTTTAAACAGAAACTATTGATCTGTCAGTCAAACTACTAATTGGGTAAAACTATACAAAACGCCCCAGCCTTATTGAGTTTAGTAATTTTTTAACAAAATGATGTTTCGTTTATGGTGAAATGAAAATTGTGGTATGATTAAGCCAAGCCGAAAAGAAGCAATTTATCTATAATGGCTGTGACTATAGGCAGGTTCAGACGACAAATGTACATAAGGGACTTGAAAGTAAGGCATCTTGCACATGAGCTACGAACTGCGAACTGCGAACATGTTCGCATATTTTGACTTTTCTTTCACATGAGCTTTATTTCTATTCGCAGACAGCGACGAATCGTCAATTTATAATTTACCCTTTTCTCCATATTTTCTTCAGCCATGATCTTTCACACAAAAAACAAAACAAGAGTGGTATAATTTTGAGGTTAAGTTGCGCGCGAACAATTTATTCGTTGCACTGTGGATGGTATGTGGAACGCGAATAGAGTTTGGCAGTTCGTAGCAACCACACTGCAATTCGTTACTACAAAAGTATTTTTACAAAATTTTCTTGTTTTAGAAAACAAAATGCAAATTTTATTATCCTAACGTTAGTAGGGTCAAGGGGGGTAATTGTAAACAGGGGTAATTGTAAACACACTTAATTTTCTCAAAACCGTTTATAATTTGAAGCATGCCATGAAATTATTTGAAAAGGCATTATATTTAAATCATATTGACGCTTGGAAGGCCTTATCTGTCAAAGGGTTATTTATGTTTTGTTCGTTTCCATGAGTCTTTTGTTTTTCTGCGTTTTTAAGTTCTTCAGTGCTAATTAAAATTGTTGCAAAACAAACAAAGGCCATCGAAGTAATTTAAATTGTATCTTTAAGAAAGTGGAATATGAGTATAAATGCATGCTATATGTTTCTATTTGTCTGTATAACAAAATTTAAAAGTTATTGGCTGTTTACAATTACCCCATTATGTCGCTATCATAAGTAAATGTAAACACCGAAATGGGGTAAATGTGAACAATTTAGGGTAATTGTAAACATTCATTTTCAATGGCTTTGGTGTTGATCTAAGAATATTTTATATCAAAAAAATGCCAAGTACATATCAACCAAAAAGCACAGCTCCATCATACACGTCATTATATCTAGAGGCAAAAAACCATCACTTTTGTCAGACGTGGAGGACACTATAGCAAGGTGCCTTATTTCAGATCTCGTGCTGGTTACCCTTGCGATAAGGATGATCTCTTCGGTCTAGTAGATACATACATATATAAGGACAGAGAACTTGGTTACCCCTTTTCACAATTGTAGGACGACTGGTACCGTTTTCATTTACTACAACTAGGGGGGTAAATGTAAAGATCAAATTTTATGAAAACTAATAAACAAACGGATTTAAAATTACTGCTCTTTCATAGATAATACAATTTAAACTTAAGTAGCATAAACCAAAATGTTCGACATTGCATAGTTAAGCTGTTACAAACATTACAAGTGAAAAAAAAAAAAAAAAAAAAAATCGTTTACAATTACCCCCTTTGACCCTATCAATTGGTTTCTTACAATTTAAATGTGTTTTTGTTTGAAATTGACTTTTTGAAATGTGTTAAAACACGTTTGTTCGTCCATTCGTTCATTCGTTGTTTGCTCTCATGTGGAAGGCCCCTTAAGCAAGTTTCTAGCATCTGATTTGTAAGCTGCCAAAAAATTGTCTTTCAATTAAGGCTACTTTATTGGAAACCAAAAACATTATTCTTTACAAAACACTCCTCAGGCAAGCTACAAGTCCATCACGATTGGTATTTTGTATAGTAAAGAAATATTACTTATTTCTTTTCAAAATTGACAAGGAACCCTTTTACATAAAACATTAAATGAAGTTGTGCAGAAAATAAATAAATCATAGAGTAATAAAGTTCAGCTTTCAGTTGAATGGAAAAAAACATGATCAACTGTCATTTTGACAGAGGTAGACTTGACTTAATAGTTAGGTAGATTTTTTTTTTTACTAACTTTCCAGTCAACTTTCCATTAAAGTTGCCTTAATTCGAATGAAATTTTTTGGCAGCTGGACAATCAGATACTAGAAACTTGTCTCACTTTCACGTACCTTATGTCAGGTGAACCTGCCCATTTACTTACTTAATGTGGCGTTACATTCCTGTGTGAACTAGGGCCTCACCCAAAAAACTTCTCCATCTAGCTCGGTCCCTAGCTAGTTGTCTCCAGTTTCGCGCTCCAAGTTGGGTGAGGTCACTTTCCATTTAGACTAGTAAATTTTTCAAGTGTCATAAATACCAAACTCTACTTCACTACAAATGCATTATTTTTTGGATTGTGGAATCTTTTATCACAAAAATCTTCATAGGTAAAATAATGTAAAAGAAATTTGACTAAACTTTACCCCATTGCTTGTCAGACAACATTTTTAGTTGTAAAGGTTTTAAGTCATTTGTGAAAAAAAATGTAATGTCATATCTGACGTTTATGCTTAGTTTGTGTTCAAATTAAGCACTTTTGTTATTATATTCTTTTTCTTGTCTTCAACTTTCTCGTAAGTTCCTGTATTTTGCCACTAACTGTGTTTAAATATCGATATATCAATAAATGGGCTTGAAGATCAGGTGAAACTTGTTCTCATTTCCTTAAATTTAATAAGAAAAGCTTTTCATATCATGTACACACTTATGCGGTGCATTTATATACATTCAGACAAATAAGGAAGTAAAGAAAGTACCTTTGAATCAATTGATATATTGGGTGTGTTTTTTGGTTTGTTTTGGGAAAGGCATGCTGATAAGAAGTTTCTCAAAAATAACACACTCCGCGTCCATACGCTAAAATTAATTATACTCGATGTAACGTGGGCAATGAACTCGTGTTTTGTGCATTTTTGTGAGTTAAAACAAAAAATCCACAAGTCCACAAGGTGAGAGTTGTTTTATGCACAAGAATACCAACCTGTTGTGTTTTCAAAAAAACAAAATTACAGCCAAGAACTTGGTACATTCATATTTGAATGTTAATCGTATATTCACGACTTTGTTGTAAGAACTCGGTTTAGTGGTTGAAGCATGAAAAAACTAACCAAGAATGATATGTTCAAGTCTTAATATAACCTGGGTTTAAGTATTATACCATTAAGCACCAAGAGTGCTTATTTAACTTACGAAACTTTAACGTACCTTTTTAAACCCTTAAGTAAGAAGAGACACTCTTGACTTTCTAAAAATAAAAAAAAAACATGTGGAATCTGCAACAACTTTTTTATAGTTTGTTTGTTTGCGCCTTAAGCTTACTTCCGGGAGATGACGAAGAAATTTTGTTTTAATTAATAACTTGAAAATAAAAATGAAATTTAACTGACCTCCTTCGATTAGCCGGTGATATTATTAATATGGAATGATTTACCTTATTCTCTGACTAGAAATGTGATTTTTATTAAACAAGTTTGACAAGGTTTGTTTATATTTTAAAAAATGTGAAAAACGTGAGTAAAATAATGCATTTAATTATAAATATTTATTTTCTCCAGGTGCAAATTTATAATTTGTTATTATTTTAGCTAAAAGCTTGTTTTTATTCATAAAAATATACATAAACTTAAGTGCTCGAATTTAAATGAACGAGTTGATATTTTTGTATGCAACTAAGGTTCTGAACATGTCAACTTCTATTCAAAACTGTTATTAGGTGTTAAGAAGTTGTATTTAAAAAATAGTTTAAACTGTTTAAAAATTCAAACTTATACTCTATGTTTGTAGCTTCTGGTCGTCAATTTATTATTTTGGCTTATGAAGATTTAATTTAAAATTTCCAATAAAACCATGCAAACCTTGGTGTTATGACTATCTTTAGAAAATTTTAATTGCCAACACATGATTGAATTTCATAGAGTGTTTTTTGTTTTATTTGCATGATAAGTTTTGATAGTTGTCATCTATGGTTTGACAGTTTTGAATGTAAAATTATATTGACATTTATTTTTTATTTAAGGTTTGGTTGTTTATCATGAATCGTTCTGAGTTTGAAAAAAATAAATCTGTTAGCGAAATTCATATTAAGCACTTCTTCCATTTTATGATGTGTATGTGATGAAGCTCGTTTCTCACTTAGTCAGTAAGCAAAATTGTAGTACATTTATATAGATTTTCAAATTGACTGTTAAGTGCATGCTCGCGGCATCATCGGCCCTATTTTTTTCGAAATATGGAGAATTGTTTTTTGTTTCCCAAATTTAATCGGCTAAACACTGGCGAATATCTGGATCCAACAAGATGGCGCAACTTATCATACAGAGCGCTTAACCATCAGTTTATTGCAATATCAATTTGGTGAAAACTTCATTTCCAAAGCCCCCTAGATTACGTTTTAAATGTTAAGCCATTGGTTTATGCCGATAAACAAGAAACTCTTAAAGCATTCAAACCAATATTCAAGTTAATACAAATTTGGCTAAACAATTGGACAATGCAACTCATAAACGCGCGGGTCAAATTGCGGAAATAATGGTTAAAAAATAAATACCATGAAGTTATGTCACAAATTACAATATTTGAAAAATCATTCTAATACTATTTCTGCCTAGTATTATTATTTAATGGTCTCAACAGGCACGTAGTCAGGGGGGGCTAGAGGGGCTCAAGATAACATAAGAGAAACTGCCAGAGACTTTTTCAGAGAAGCTTTTCAATCCGCATCACAACTTGCCAGGGATTTATTTGAAGTCAGCATAACAATTCCAAGGCTTTCTTTGAAACAAACAACGCGCTTTAATCCAGAAACATCATGTCCAGAAGACTATTTTACAGTTTCTATACTTATTCCCTGTCTAGATTCTCTTATACAAAATCTAACTGACAGATTTATGGTCAACGAGGACGTTTTACTATCGTTTCAAGCTCTGCTTCCAGGTTTTGCTGCCGCCAATCGAGTAAATGAAATGGAAAATCTAACACTCTACTTCGATAACGCAATATCCTTGTCAGCTGTTAAAGCGGAGTACATACTCTGGTGCGAAAAAATTTCATCGATGGATCCCTCTTCCGATGTTCTGAAACTGCTAGATATATGTGACAAGACCTACTTCAGGAGCATAAGCTACTTGCTTACAATTTTGGCCACACTACCAGTTACAACAGCTAGCATTGAAAGAACCTTTTCAACGATGAAAAGGATCAAAACAGTATCCCGAAGCGTTATGGGCCATCCAAGACTAAACGCACTTGCAATGCTGTCTGTTCATTCAGATATTGATGTGGATCCAGATGAAGTGATCGACATTATATGTCTAAAAAAAAGACAAGGCGTTTATTGCTGTGAAAATCCAAACTATTTATTTAATTAAATAAAAAAAAAAAAAACAAAAATAAAACATTTACATTATGTAGTTTTTTTTTAATTCTTCGAAATTAAACAAGCCCCCCGAACCGAAATCCTGGCTACGGGCCTGGTTCTCAAGGTTAGTGAGTTTCTTCAAAACTTACGTTTTACCGAAAAACTTGATAAAAACGGCTTGCAAGTTTTAACTTTTTACATATTTGATAAAGATGTCAATCAAATCAAAATAGTGTTTGAATTGGCCAGTTTATATTTCTTAATTTAAATCTCAGAAATGTCCGTATTCTCAGAAATATCTCACTTTTGCTATCAGAAATCTGAGAAAAGAATTTTTATGATTCGGTTTTTCAAGAATTCTCTATCGCAAACTTCAAAAAGGTCGAAAAGAAATGCAAAGCTAATTCAATTGTTAGGTGAGAATGAATAATGAATTGTGTTTATATTTCACAATTTCATTGATTGTATAAATTTTCAGAAATCTTAGAAATATAAACTGGCCCAAATAATAATAATTTACATTCAAATTGAGTTACCGAAAAGTGTATAAATCGAGACTCTTAAACTACTAGTTTTGTTGAAAAACTAGAACTAGAAAGTTAGAGTATGCAAACAATCTGCTAACAATCGTTTTTCTAATAAAATCTAAGGTTTAACTTTATAATCCAAGTTTAAGCTTCAATGTTTGTATTCACAAGACACAAACTGACCCTCATTATTTTTCGAGCAATTGTAGAAAAAGGGTCGGTAATTTTTTGATTTCGAGAGTAAAGCGTTTTAGCACATTTTAGGTGATATCTCGGTTGTTAGTTAAGAAGTTTGGTTTATAGTGGGTCTTTCGAAGATTATTCGCTCACAAGCTTTGTTTACAAACCCATTGAGTGAGAAATGGTTGGGAAATCAACTAATTTGGTGTATCAGCAACACTTGTAATTGCAACAGCAGTTTTTTTGACTGAAGAATTATTCTTATGATGCTCAGGCCTTATGACGCCAGTTTAACAAAATATTTGCGTAATGCGCGAAAAGTGGTTACGTTCGAATCATTAATTTATATTTAGTTTTAGAAATGTATCGTAAATGCTAAACATTCATCTGATATTATGACGCTTCAAATGACAACTGAGTTTGACAGGTGTCAAATGTCATCATTGCTACCAACTTGAAACCATGAACAAATAACATTTCTAGTTGTTTTATTTTTAAATTGAACATTGAATTGAAATAAATAGTAAATTAGTTCCAACTAAAATTTTTATTAACTTTATTAAAAAGGTCTACCTTTACCATTCTATATGTACGTGACAAACCCTTTTAATTTGAAATCAATTAGGATTAAGTTTTAGTTTTTTTATTTGGAACATACATACATAGATTCACCCTATATAAACCAACTCATTAATAAAATCCCCTTGAGCTAACATTTAACTAAAAAAATTAAGTTCACACGCAAAAGGCTCACTCAGGCGTTATTATTCAGGCAAAACACAGAGCAGAACACATTATAGAGGAAAAAAAGAGACAAAGCATCAAAAACAACTTCGATATAATGACAAAGCATCATGCTTCGTTTAATTCATTTATATTTGTATCTCAAATATACAAAATACGATTCAAAAACGAATTCAATTATTCCCTTTGAAAAGTGCATTAAGCCTCAGGCCTCTTAAAAGATATATAAATTTCACTAAATATCGCTCTCTATAGTCAAACTCTGTCATAGTCAAAGATGTCCTTCTAAATGGAATGGAATGGAATTTGGGGTAAGCAAATTTAAATATCCATCAAATTAAAATAAAAAAAATATTAATTTGGTTGGTTGGTACAAACTTCGAGCCATTTGGAAACATCCTCCTATACCATTCTCATCATTATCGTCATTATTATTACTAAGCAAACACAAAACAAAAAATAATAAACCACTAAACACAGGTTTAATAAAATATTAAAAGGATATTATTGTTTAAACAACTTTATGCATAAATCATGGACTTAATTAATATAGGGGGCGCTCGTTGCAGTAATATGTAGCTACGTTATAATAATTATTATAGAAGGGCTTTCATGTTCGTTTTTAGCAAAGCTGGTGCTGAGCTAATGCTGATTCTCTAAACCACAATAATTGACGTATAGGTCGATATGAATATGAACCACCTTGATTTTGCCGGTGCTGTCAAAATTTATTTAATACAATTTTATATTTACACAATTGAAATGGAAATAAATACCTCGCCGCAATTTATTTAGTAATAAACACAAATAATTATTTTGTGGTGAATAATCGAGAGATGTAAACATTTTGAGAGTTTTACAACAAAAGCTGATGTTGGGTTGTGTTTTTCCTATTAAACTATTGTATTATTATTCATTTGTGTTAGTTATTTTTTAATTCACGTGCATATTTTATTATTTTGCAATTTAAAATATGTTTTGAAAATTTGAGAATTTTGAATTTGGTTAGACAAACAAATGTGTGGACAGAAAAAAAAAATAGGCTTCTATAATTAGATAACAAATGGTTTGCTAGAAGTCTCGAAATTTAAGCTAGAGTCTGATAAAAGATAAACCAGATAAGAACATTTTGAGATATAATTGTGATATTTTTATTTATCCTAAATGTGTCGCTTGTTTATTTATTTTAGCTTGGGACTGTTTTAAATCTTATTTGAAATTCACTTAGAAATATAAGTCTATATTTAAATGGGGTATATCATCTTTTATTAATTAGAACGTCATTTATTAATCGGATTTTTGTTTTGTTTTAAATAATCTCAATCTTAAGTCATTAAAAAAACAAATTCATTGAGCAAATTTAGAGGAAATAGCATACAAATGGATAAGATTGTTGTTTTTGGTCCATAGCAACAGTTTAACGAAAAAGTTAGGAAAATGTTTAAAAATTACATAGTGTCATATTCTAATTGTAGTAGTAGTAGTAGTAGTAGTAGTAAAATGTGTGATTTTATTAAGCAGAAAATTGATTTACATATTTGTTTTAAAAATTCACAAAATATAGCATTGGCTTTTGCCGTCAGCCAGTCATATTCTAATTGTTTGAAGGTGAACTTAACTTCAAACCATTTTTCTCCCATTGGAATTTTTAAGAGGTTAGCTCACCTTAGGGTTTAGGGATTTTTATTTGGGAAATACTTAAAAATAAATCAAGATTACAGGATTTTATTTATTAAACATTTTTTGAAGCGATTTATTCCAAAATGACAGTTGCACAGAGTTTTAGCGATAATGTCCCCATTTTTTAAGAGTCCACTGCCTCGACTTACAGCTCCTCTTGGTTAAGTTACTAAATTATATATTATAATACCTTTTATATATAGAAGTATGTGCGATTGATTTTTAAGCAAAGTGAAAGTGAAATTTACTTAAAATCGTAATAGTCCGTCAGATAAAAAAAAATGCATTTTCCAAGACTAAAAATTTCAAGATTGAAAAATGCATTATTGAGATAAACACGTTAAAAGTTCTGAGTAATAGCAAATCAAGAATAATTTGGAATACTTTGAAAACATAACATTTTCCAAAAATCTTACGCTAACCTAATGGCTAAACCATGCGTAAGGTCGTCAGGGTTTTCACCGATTCTTACCGATTTTACGATATCATGTTTCATAAAGAACTTTCAAAACGTAACGGAGCTTCAAACCTCGGGCGTTGAGTAGAAAGTTTTTTTTTATTTTATTGATTTATTTATTTATATCTTTTGTTTTTGTATACATTAAAAACAGAAGGGAAGACACTGCTACTATACACAGATTCTGAAATAATACAACAATACAGTTGTCAGCTGTCAAAGAGCTACTCAATAGAAAATAGATGCATTCAGGCGTTGAGCTCGTGCTTTCCATGAAGTAGAAATCGTATCGAACGATTTTACCTTGAAATTTATAAGTTTTATAGACTTTTTAAAACCTACAAAATTAAAAAGTAAAGGAATTTAGCGATATTTATGTGTTTGTCAGTTATAGAAGCATTAAAAATCCCACTTTTGTCTTTTTTTTAAATTTGGCAGACTTACGTCGTAGTTCAGAACAGGAGGGATTTGGATTCGCTTGCTCCCTTAAGGATGGGATGCACATATGTAAATCGTTCGGGAATATTATTTAATACAACCGGAATGTCCAAATAAATTAATTCATGACATTTTGTTTGTTTGTTTAGTGTTTGCTGTGTGGCACGTAGCGCCGCCGTCCTGCGGGAACCACATGTCGTATAGGTCCATATGGTTCAATTTGGGCCGTAAGAAATTAGTTATCATCGTTATGTAGCGTTCGCTTTTGACGGTGACCGCCTCACTAAGGTCGTTTTCAAAAAAGTACGGACCAATAACGCCGCCGGCCCAAAATCCACACCAAATTGGTGTCCTCTTCCAAACGATTCGAAGCCCAGTCAGCAAAAAAACGGCGTTGTCTATGGTCATGAACTTTGAGCTCCTGGGTCAGTTGGATCTTGTCCGGGTGTAGGCCAAATTCCTGACGCAAAATTCGCCATGTTGAAGTTTGCGAAAGTCTGAGTTCTTATACACGGCGAGGAATAGACTGCATCGGGTTCTGCTGTACACTTTCATAGACCGCGATCTTGCGTTCCTTGAACGTACGGTTGTTGGCTGATTTTTTACTGAACCGGTCGTCTCAAATTTGGTCACCAAACGTTGAAGAGTCGACTGTGAAGGGCCACCACGTCTACCAAAAAATGGGCGCAATGCGCACACCGTTTGCGTTAGCGAACATTAATTTTGATAATAAAGTTTTATCATTTGAACTAGCTGTTTAATCGTGTAACTTGCTATGATGATTTGGTATAAGCAACTGAATAATAAACATAAGATTTGACAGATGTCACCAAAACAAAATGGCCGCCACGGGGCGCCAAAATCTACCCGTGCTAATTGAAAAACCCTTAAATTTGTGTAAATATGTAGTTAAAATCGAAATTTGGACTCGAAATCATCACTTAAAATTAATTCCAAAACGTATTTTTCAAAACCATGTTTCTCAAAACTTTATAAAGACTGTTATCAGCTTACAACTAATGAATATTTTATGAGAATAAAGCTAAGTTTACACGATTGCAACGTCTTCCAATACTGGCCGAATTGTCAAAAGCCTTCCAATAGCATCCAATTAGGTAACAATTGCCCATTTTCTATTAAGTAAGTACTGTCCGTTTATACGGTTAGTTGATTTTATCGAAATATTAAACAATTTTTTGGTAGAAAATTGGCTGAAACTCGCCGACAATTTTAAGACCTTCAATTAAAAATTGTCAGTTTATACAATTGGAAAGTTTTAGAAAACAAATATTGGTAGATTCATTGCAAGACAATTTTCTAAGGAGGACATGGATTCGTTTGGTTGAATAATTATATTTTTTTCTAAAAACAGCATCGGCTTCATTATTTACAGGAGATCGAGACATTTTCGCTCGTCCCCTGGCCGGATTTTTTCGCATTTTGTCAAGGTTAAAATAGAAGGTTGTACGGAGGTTTGACCAAATGGCTTTACCTCCTTTGATGGACATCTCAATGACATCTTGCCAAACCGTTTCTTTAGGTAGTTGATACTTCGCACATCCTGCATCCCACACACATCGGTCTCGATCTCCTGGTTTGGTTCATGCGTCTAATGTTTTCAACTTTTTCCACAAACGGTGACTTTTTATTTCTTTCCATTTTCGCATTTTTTAAATTCCTTCAAAATCCTGCCAATTAAAATTTGGATGATGTTGTTGGCGAGAACTTCATCCAATACCCAATTATTGGACTCTTCTCTAGAGAAATCGCCAGTTGCATTCCTCCCCTTCAACAGTTCAACCGTTATACTCGCTCTTCTATAAATGCTCATCAATATACCCTCGAGCCCAACTTCGGTCGTACTGTTAAGTACAGAAATTCGTTCTTTAGCCACACTACGCGAATGTGGAATGCCTTGCCACACTCTGTCTTTCCCAGCCATTGCAATATTCAGGAATTCAAAACTTATGTCCACCGACACCTCCTTTCAACCCCTCTCTCCCTTTCCTAGTGCTCACAATGTGTCTACATAATAAGGGTATTGACTGTGCGCTTATTATAAAAAAAAAATTGAAAAGAAAATTGAATTTGAAAATACTGAAATTTGAAAATAGAAAATGTTGCCAATTTTTCTCTCCAATTTTTGACAGATGAAATTGGCTGTTATATTCTTGATAAAAAATTGGTTAAAATTTTTTACTAGAAATCCGAAAATTTTGGAAGATCTTCCTCTAGTGTATAGGTACTGAGCTTTAGTAAGATTTTAAATTGTTTTAAACTGAATATAGAAATCAGAGAATTATTCTTTGCAAAATCATTACAAAATTTATTGATAAGGACTATGTTATGTGTTACTATTTTCTACGTTTTTAGTTGCCTTTAATGTTTTTGAAGAGACATATCACAAACCTAATGTGATGGAAAAATAGTAAGGCAAGATTTGAATTCCAAAAAAATTAGTCGCTTAAAAACAGAATTGTTATTTAAGAGAAAGAAAAAAACACTTAATTCTTCGGACCGTTTAATTTAGTCATTGCAATAAAAAAGAAGAAAAATACTATTCAAAATGTAACAAGTTACAGATAAAAGAGTATTGATCAATATGTATAAAAGTGATTAATTATTACTTTAAATAATCGCGTAGTACTTAAATTCCTTATTTAGCAGAACACTTAACACCAACATTATTTTCCCAGATGTTTTATTAGATCGAAGTTGAAAAAAAAAAATCTTTCCACTCGAAAATAAAAATCATATGTACTTTCATTATTGTTATAGGTACAATTTAATTTCTATAGAATAAAATATCATTCATTAGCGATCAAATATTTATTGATATAATAAAATGTACCTACAAACGAGTGACGATGACGACGCGGCTCACGACTACGAAGACGCAACTTGGTCGGTTGGTCTCTAGTGGCTGGTGGCTGATTGCTTGCAGCCGACTTGAAGCGTAGAGCGGCGCTAGCTATAACCACTTAACACACAACAACATCAGCGGTTTTGATTAATATAGTAACCTTGTAGAGTAAATAATAAAATATAATAAATAGATAGACATAAATTATAAAATTATTATTTATCAATAATACAAAAAAGTTTAGGTTTTGCTTCGTAGACATACATAATGCATCTATAAATTTATTGTATGTACTTTTCCTATGTAATTAATTCTGGACTGTATCAAATGGCAGTTTACCGTCAAATGTTATAGACTTTAAGTTAATGTTAACTTTTAGTCTGAAAAGTCGTCACTATATTATTTATAGGTAGGTATATGGCAGTGGTCAGTTATGGCTACTTGATAGATTCAACTAACGTTTTATTTATTGAAGCTTTTCTATGTGTATATAGTACGTACATTTGTTGATGTTGCTTACCTTGGCTTAAACTATTTTGTTTACTCTACTTAAAGAAACTTCGAGGTTTAAATAACTGTAGGTAAAACAAAAAACACACAAAATAACTAATTGTGGTTTTTAAAATAATTTAAATTCCTATTGGTTGGCATAAAAAGTACATAGAGCTTGGCCCGTGATAAAGCGCATTTTTAACTACATAATATTTTTTAACAAAATGGAATTCTGAAGAAAAAATGTTGTTGTCTTTGTCAAGTATCAAAATATTGAAATAGACAATTAGGTATAGCAAAAATGTTTAAACTTCTATTTGTTCAATAAAACTTTTAAAATGGCAAACAATTAAATTTGTTAATATCTTCGATATTCGAAAAAGGGGTTTAAAGATCAGGTTACAATTTTAAAATAAACCCTAATAATTTTCTAAAACAAAGCAGGCTTTCGGTTACAAGTATAGATTTGAGTGGACTTTCTGATTTGACTTTTTTTTAAATCATGGAATAAATTATATTTATTTTCAAGTTTTCAGTTTTTCTGCAAACAAAATTTCTAAAAATGCATATAGATTTTAAAAACATGCAATTTTTGCATTTAATTTTTTATTTGAATTGAATTTAATACAATTTTTAAAAAATAATCTTTTGCATATTAAAATTTGAATTTTCAAATGTGTTTCATTTTTATATTTTCTTTGACTGCAATTTAAAGGTAAACTAGAAATTTTAATTAACTTAATTCTACAAACTGCCTCTGTTTCATTTGAATTATTTTGAAAAAATTGACGAATTTGTCAATTTAAAAGTGTTTTTTAGATTAAAAAATTATAGAAAATATTTGTTTTTTGTTTATTTTAAAAAGGCCTAAATTCTTCAAACAGCTTCTCCTATTTTATGTAAATTTTTAAATTTTAGTCAAGAAAGTAAAATTTTATTACAGTTGGTAGAAACTTTAAATTTTGGGAATAAAACAAAGCTTTTTATTTTTATAAAATCCCAGAAAAATTCGACTATTTTCAAGTCGTGATTTTGTAGATGTTTTTCCATTTTGCGGCCATGAGATCGAAAGGGGAGAGTACGATAACTTTGGCGACAAAGTTTAATGACGGATTTGTATAGAACAGTTAAAAATAAGCATTTTTTACTATGGGAGGGGGGGTCTATCTCCCCCCGTTTAGGCGGTAGGGGCAATTTAAAAAAACATGTACATTAAATGGAAAAAAAAATAATTACAAAATAACGGTAATACTTACAGTTAAGTATTATACCGTTTTTTAAAGCCAACACTTTTGCCTATTAGCTTGTTTTTAAATCAAGTCAAAACTATGCATAGTTTTTGAAAAAAATTGTTTTAAACTCAAAATTTGGTCAAAAAAAAAGTTAAAAATATGGTTTAAAGTGTAATTTTTCAAAACTTTTACATTATCGACCATTTTTTTTTTGAGAATTCATTGCTCTTATTTGTCTTTGATCAAAAACTGAAAACTAGATGACTTTATGTCTTCTAGTTCTTGAGAAAATTGAAAATTACCAAAAAAAATATTTTAATTAAATTACTTTTTCCTTGCTTAAGTATTAACGTAGTCTTATTTTGATAGTAATAATCGAATATGGATTAAGATACACCTAGGGTAAATTAATTTTTCTTAAATCCAGCTTATTTAAATGCAAAAGAAACTTTGCATGCACCCCATCTTGCACCCACCGCAGCTTTCACCCTCTCCACCTTGCACCCACTCCACCTCGCACCCACCCCAAATCCTATAGTGTGCCCAAGCAGGGGGGTTGCAGGGGGCAGCATGCCCCCCCTTACAGATCCCACTGTTGCATACACCCAAACTCGCGCACACCTTACTGTTGCATACACCCAAACACGCATTACGCATACGCAAATACCATTATTACTATCAAAATAAGAATTAAATTAAAATAGTTGTTGTGGTTATTTTCAATTTTCTCAAAAACTAAAGGACATAAAATCATCTAGTTTTCAGTTTTTGATCAAAAACAAATAAGAGCAATAAATTCTGAAATAAAAACAATGGTAGATAATCTTGAAGTATTGAAAAAATTACACTTTAAACCTTTTTTTAACTTTTTTTACTCAAATTTTGAGTTTAAGATTAAATTTTTATTTTCAATTTTCTCAAAAACTAGAAGACATAAAATCATCTAGTTTTCAGTTTTTGATCAAAAACAAATAACAGCAATAAATTCTGAAATAAAAACAATGGTAGATAATCTTGAAGTATTGAAAAAGTTACACTTTAAACCTTTTTTTAACTTTTTTTACTCAAATTTTGAGTTTAAAATTAAATTTTTATTTTCAATTTTCTCAAAAACTAAAAGACATAAAATCATCTAGTTTTTAGTTTTTGATCAAAAACAAATAAGAAAAATAAATTTTGAAATAAAAACAATGGTAGATGTTTTTGAAGTATTGAAAATTACACTTTAAACCTTTTTTTTAACTTTTTTTACTCAAATTTTGAGTTTAAAATTAAATTTTTCAAAAACTACGCATAGTTTTGACTTGAATTAAAAACTGGCTGATAAAACAGAATGTTGGCTTTAAAAAAAGGTATGATACTTAATTGTAAGTATTACCGTTATTTTTTAATTAATTTTTTTCATTTTAAATAACAATTTTTTTAAATTGCCCCTACCGCCTAAACGGGGGGAGATAGACCCCCCCCTCTCATAGTAAAAAATGCTTGTATTAAGCCCCTCTACCAAAAACCGTTATTATATCTTGTCGCCAAAGTTATCGTACTCGTGCCGATCGAAAACTTATAAAATCATAAAAACCTCGAAAAAATATAATGTACCAAATTTAAGGGAACAAACATTATTTACCGGATTCGAGTCAAGGTTCGGTCCGGAAATAAGAGTACTTGACTAAAAAGCCTTAACACTAAAACGAGGGGTATAGTTTCAAAACTCTTCTTTTCCAATTTTGAGAATTTTAAGTAAAACGAAAAAAACTGTTAAAAGCTGCTAAAATGACATTAGCGATTGGTCGAAAGGCTAAATTTAAAGTTTGGAATGATCTTTATCTATTTCTTTTGGTTGAACCTAAAAATTATAAAAATTCAATTTAATTTGGAAAAGAAGAGTTTTGAAAATTACACGATTGGAATAGTTGAGTTTTGATTCACCTATTTAATAGAAATAGAGGAATAGAGGAGTTTTGAAAAGAAAGTAAACTTTTTTCATGATCTATAAATACTATTTATTTAATTACTAAATACAAATCTACTTATAAAACATTATTTTATCTGCGAACTTACCAAAGATGTTTTCTTAACAAGAATTATTGCAACACTAAATAGTTTAAGCCATGAATGCTTTCAAAACAACAAAGAGTTTTGAAAGCGGCTACTTTGATTTGCATAGGAAAAGAAGAGTTTTTGTGCGGATTTTGGTTTGTATGGGAATAAATGAGTTTTGAATTAAACGACTGAGTGGAATAGTGTAGTTTTGAAAAAAACTTCACTTTTTGAGTACTCAAAAGTATAGGAAGTAACAAGTTTTGATAAATTTTAGCTAAATACATAGACGAGGGCTCTTCTAAAGAACACTTTCTCATACTTAATTCATTTTTGAAAAAAAGTGGAATAGAAGAGTTTTGAAATTATACCCCTCCTTATTAATATAATAAGAACCAATCTATGATATGGTAGTAAATAACTTCAAAATTTGATAGAGTTGTTTTAAAATTCCATTAAGAGTTTTTTTTAAATATAAGTGTAGGTTACTTTCACGAATAAGAAATACAGAAATTTGAAATGTTGCGTCAAGCCATCGAAGTGGTTTAATCACCAAAAATGGGAACAATTGCCAACAATTCAAAACGAAAAAACAGGTAAGCAAAATTTAATTTTATATACAGTGCCTTGCATAAGTATAACCGCACCCGAAAAAATGCGTTAGATGTTATAGATAACTTAAAATAGGAGTGACTCCTTACTATTTTTGCATTGAGTTTCATCACTGGTCAAGCAAATTGAGAAAGAAATAAAATACCGTTATTTCCTCTCCTGGTGTTTAAAAATAAAAAAAAACAACAATGCCACGTTGCGAAATTTAAAAAGTCTTAATTTTAAGTCTTAAGGCTAGTGGAAGACGAATTTCGCGATCGGATCGTGTCTTTCGAAATTTTTAAAAAGATCCAGAATATTAAGGGGCAAAAATTAGACTCGGGCGTCCGCAGAAGCTGACACGTCGCGACAAGAGGCGCTTAATCAATGCCGCATCCAATACGGTGCATTCTTTGCCGGAATTTCGTGACGAATTGGGTTTAGAAGTTTCGGTTTCAACCGTTTCTCGTGCTTTAAAAAGCAGTGGAGTGATTGTTGGGGGCAAAATGGTGCCAGCTCCAAATCTACCAGCAGCCCACAAAAAAAAAGATTGGAATTTGTCCTCCAAAACATGAATCGGGATTGGAAAACTGTGACTTTCTATCAATCTACACTAAAATCTCGTTATTCCAAAGGGCATACTCGAATTAATGGTTTTATTAGGTTATTTTCAGTGATGAAAAAAAGTTTAATCCTGTTTTTAATTTTTAAACACCAAGAGAGGACATAACGGTACTTTATTTTCTTCTCAATTTGCTTGATCAATGATGCAACTCAATAAAAGTTGCAGTATTGTAAGTTTTCTATAAAACGCATTTTTTCAGGTGCGGTTATACTTATGCAAGGCACTGTATAAGAGAAAATTATAAATAGATGCTTTAAAACCTGGAAGTTTGATAAAGGCAAAAGATTTATAACAAAAATTCTTCAATATTTCAAACAAAATTCATTTAAAGTTGGTCTAGAAACTCTTAGCTTTGGGAATCAACAAATCAGAATAAAATGATTGAAATAATACCACTTTGTTAATTTGTGGAGATATTACCCTCTGATTGTTAAAATATACAAAAAAGTATAGAAAATTACTTTCTTTATTTTGTCCTTTTTTAAATAATCCAACGTAGGTACATCTTGAAAATATTTTAAAAATGCAAATTCAAATTTGGATATAATAAACAACTTCCGAATCATCAAGTCAAGGAATCATCCTGATTGATGATTTTAATTTTTAATTGATGTTATATGATATTAAATTTATTTTTATATCCAAAGCAAAGTGCATTGCCACCAAAAATCAGTAGGTACAAATTTGTGAAATTCGGAACATCATTGCCGAAATATGAATTAAATTAAAAACAGATATTAACAAGTTTTATTGAACTAAAACTTAACTCGTTTAAATATACATATGTATACATACGTCAGTTCATTGAAATTTGTTTAAATTTTGAAGTTTGTACTCTGTACAAAGTGCAGGGAATCCCCCATCACCTTTTTGGATAAAGAAAGAAATTTTAAAGAAATTATCCAGTTTGTGAGTTTAAAAATTGTGTTTTGTTTAAAAATAAATTCCAAATGATACTAAAAATAATAATTAAAACAAGTGATGTACGACGTACGTAGTACAGGTAAGGAGATGCGATATTAAAATAAATTATGTAATTAAAAAAAAAAACATGCAACTTGATGGTAATCGAAGTTGCATGATATTTTTAAATTTAATAGTTTCTTAAATTTTATTTATAATCAAAATCATATAACCAAGAGAAATTATGGAAATTGTCCCCGGCAAACGTGCTCCGAAGTAGGTAGTAGGAAGACTGCCATATCGGCCAAAAAGTTGATTGCCACTGTTTTCTGGGATTTACAAGATGTGATCTCCATCGACTACCTGGAGAAGATCACAGGCCTATACTTTGCCGAATGATTGTCCCGATTCAAAACCTAATTGCCGAAAAACGTCCACATTTGGCAAAGAAAAAAGTGCTCTTCCACCGGCTCCCATTTCCACCCTCGCTACAGCCAAATTAGTCGAATTGATCGTAGCCCAATTGCTGCCCCATTTACTGTATTTCTTTTAATTTCCAAGACTTGAAAAAGTCATAAGCGGGACAGAAATTTGCGTCGAATGAAACTTCATTGCCGCCAGGAGGTACTTTGCAGACCTTGCGAAAACCTATTTTTTAGACGGGCTAAAAAATTGGAGCATCACTGGGTCAAGTGTGTTGAGTAAAAAGGCAGCTATGTTAAAAAATAAATGGAAACTTTTACAAAATCTTCGTTTTTCTTTATACGTCAAGTATTTATCGGAACGCATTTCATACAAAGAGTCTATTTCTAAAATAGCATCTAAATTTTAAGATTTTAAAATGCCTGCTAAATATTAAGCTTATCTTCAAAAAATTAAATGTTATTTAATTTCTCAAAAATAAAATGCATTTATTAACTTCCCATAGGAAGTTATTGTAATCGGTCCGATTTGTCAAATTGAAAGTTTTGACATTTCTCGACGTTTCAAGGTCCCTAGAGTCGAAATAAAAGATTTTTAGAAAGATGTTCTTCCGTACGTCCGTACATTCGCGAGGTTTTTTTTATCGTCCATAGCTCAAGAACCAGTAGAGATTTCGACTTCAAATAAATTTTGTTATACAGATAATAATACAGAAAGATGCAGAAAGAACTCTCAAAAAAATTGAGTGTGTGGTTTTTTTTACCATAGCAATTTAAAAAAAAGGTGAAAATTTTGTTTAACCCAAAATATCTCACGAACCAATAACGCTAGAGACTTGAATTAAATTTCATATTATATATTGTAATGTGATACCAAACTAGTATATTTTTACGAACAAAAAATGATTTTATCTCCAAAATAATTTTGTGCAACGAAGAATAAAGTTTTTGAAATCTGGTAACATTTTGAGAAAAATCGAATTGAAAGTTTAGTTTACAAAAAAAAACCTAAAAAAAAACATTGCTAAAAGTTGGTAAAAATTGATTTTCGACTCAAATATCTTTTCAAAAATTTGATATTATGAGATTATCTTATAAAAAATATTGTTTTCAACATTCGGTTAAATTTTGATAAAAATCGAATTGACAGTTTTCTTACAAAAAATAAAAACCTTAAAAAGAACAATACTAAAACTTAATAAAAATGATTTTAATCATGAAAATCATTAAAAATAGATGTAAACCAGCAAGAGTGTTCATTTAGGCGCAGGGACATAAGGCCCAGGGACATAACGCACACATTTTTTTTTTTGGGCTTAAGTCCCACCACAAATAAAAATGTTGGGGCTAATGTCCCAATTAACAAGAATCACCAAATGACAAAACTTGGAGCACTTCAATACCACAAGACTTTGTTTGGTGGAGTTTAAATCCTGAGATCCCGCGAAGCGGTCCACCCACAGATGCTTTTATTCAAAAAAGCTTTTGATATTGGCGCCTGCCTGGCGACTTTACATACCCTAAGTGGAGCAACGGAGTTGCGTGAGCGGGTGTGACCCCGAAAAAGATCCCGCAAATAATGTTGAAAATAAACTTTTTTGTTTTTCCTAATTTTTGTATTATCACCGTATCAAAAAATTATTGTTCATTGTATTCAAATACAAAAACTTTATATTCTTTTTTGGCTCTGCAAAAATTTGGGGACAATGTCCCATTTTTAACAAACAAATTTGGGACTTAGGTCTTACTTGGGTGGGACTTAGGGCCCAAATTAAATTTCGGCTTTATGTCCCACTCGGGTGGGACATAAGCTCCAAAAAAAAATTTGAGCGTTATTTCCCTGGGCCTTATGTCCCTGCGCCTAATTTTCGACGTTTCTTAAATGAAAATTTGACTTATTGCAAAACAGTAATTATTTTTATTTAATAATCCTTTTTAATATAAAGAAGAAACCTCTTATTGGAATAAACCCTATACAGTTTTAGAACTCTAGTTAAATTTGAATGTAAAATTCTGTCTTCAAAAATACTAAAACAAATAACTAGGCCAATATGATTTCAATGTTTCTAAATAAACAGCACTTTAAATTAAATACCTCCTTATAAAGATTTTCTGAAATTCAGAAGCCGGCTTGTTTAATTTGGCTATCTTCATTCACAAAAATGGAGACTAGGTTATGTACACAAATAACTAAACATAGAAAATAGTAGTAGTTCTCCAATCTTGGTTTTTTTCCATTGCAACTTAACTTGTTTCTTATAGTAGATATTTTATGCACAATCTAAAAGACAAATATACTTAACATATGAGTCTACTACACCTATCCATATCCAATGACATTTTATGTTTAAATGAATAAATTAATCCATCAGGTTGTTTTTTTTAAATTCAATTTAAGACCATCAACATCTCAATCTCCAAAAATACAAAACAAAAATCTTATCTTTTATCAAATTAAGTTACTATGTTGAATTACAAATAATTGAACTATAAAATAAACATTAATTCACTTTCTATAAGAATTTAAATAGTCATTTGATAATGATCAATTTATTTTACCTAGTTAGGTTTTAACAGCTCGTGTCTATGTCTACCATTGTACCAATCTAATTTAATATGTGGTTAAGATAAATCTAGACTAAAAATAATACGAAGCAACTCTTGTAGCTGCCTCCACAAGTTTATCTCAGTTTCATTTCTTTTTGTGTCTCACAATCAAAATCGAGATAAATGAAGATATTTTTTAATTCTTCAACTAATAAAACCTCGAGAAAAGACAATTAAATTGTTTTATCAGTCGTCTATGATGTGTCTCCCTTTTAAAATCACGACAAGCAGCTTAGGGTTGTTGTTAACAGAACAATCAGATATCAACTAGAAATTAGCGGTTACTTAACTTAACTAAGCTTTATTGTTGTTGTTGTTTGTTTTATTTATTTAATTTCAATCCCACGGAATCAATTTAATTTGCCTATAGAAAACATATTATTAAGCCTTGACCAATTTATGTTTTAATTTATCTTTAAATTTAATTAATTGAAAGTGTATACTATTCATATATATACGTAAAAAATAAAAACAATTTATTTAAGCAATTAAATTCATACCTTTGTCGTAAGAATATTTGTATTTATTTATTTTCTAATGAAGCCCTTCCTTTGTTGTTTTATTTTTTAATGATTTTATTTAAGGTACTGCACTATATTAGACTCATAAACTTTAATTTTGATTTTATATTTTATCACAAAAACACAATATAATTAAGGTGTAATCAGAGATTATATATTTTATATGAGATCAACACCGTTAAACGTTATGACACTTTTTTAATAAAAGATATTTATCAAAAGATTGCTCAATCAAAATTTTCACTCATGAATTTAAACCTTTTTATTTCTATATGCACTTTTATTTTAATTTGATTTTATTTTTAACAAAAACAAAAAGAATTAAATTTTTGATCTTGTGATTTTTAAACAAAATTTAAAAAAAATTATTTTAAATCGAAACAAAAAGTTATTCCATTACGAACGTTATACACCGAGCTGATCGATAGCCTGAGAGCATCTGATTGTTGGGAATTTAACTTGGGGAACTTTTAACTTAAAGTATCTTGTAGATACAAATAAATATAATAATTTATACGTACGTACGTAGGAACGTACCTCTATAATGCCGAGTTTGTTTAACTTCTTTGGTTGTGGCTGGGATTTTTATTTATATTTGTTGTTGTTGCATCAACTTTAATTGGCCATGTTATAAGTTTATAACATGTGAGACATGAATGTGGCGAAAAAATAAGAAGATCAATATAAGATATTTATACAAGTGTAATGTAGTGAAGCTTTAGCAATGAACTTTTGCCATATATTTTACAGAATTGGATATTTGATGTTCTGAGAAAATAATAATTTGATTTTGTACATTCCTGACTGATGTGAAAGATTTTCTAACTAAGCCAACCAATCGATGATGTTTTTATGATATTTTATTATCACAAGAATGTCCTATGACTAAAAGCTAATTGTTAGTTCTAGAAGTTCGAATTCGGTATCAGTAAGTATTTTTTTTTTTTTTAAATTCTACGGATATTATATAAACTTTACTTAAGCTGATTAAATATAAGCAAAGTAAATAGCCATTTGTTTAATTTGGGAATAACCTTTTGCATATAAAAAAGGTACCCTTTTGCTCTGACTAAAAAAGTAATTGTATGTAAAATTAAACGAAATGAAACCAGTTCTCAGCTCCCGTGAAATTATGGTAATACACATTTCTCGAAAAACATATTCAACTTTTGAATAATAAAACTTTATACTAAATCAAATTCATCAAAAATGTAATATTAAAGTTTGATATTTGATGAGTTCAATGACCTTTATTTTGCTTTACATTGAGCAGGTTCAGACGACATAAGGGACTTGAAAGCAAGGTAAGTTTCTGGCATCTGATTGGACAGCTGCCAAAAATTGCCTTCCAATTAAGGGAATTTTATTGGAAAGATGACTGGAAAGTAAGTCACGAAAAATCTGTCTAACTATCAAGTAAAGTCCTCGACTTATGTCAAAATGACAGCTGGTCATAAATTTTCATTCAACTACAAGCTGAACTTTATTGTCCTGTGATTAATTTATTTTCTGTATAATTCTATTCGATTTTTTATGTAAAAGGTTTACTTGTCAAATTAGAAAAGGAATAAGCAATATTTCTTTAAAATACAAAATAGAAGCCGAAATGTAATTGTGACACGATCAACTCAAGGTAGAGGTTAGTGAAGTAAAGTTCCGTGTTTGAAGTTTATGACACTTAACCAACTAACTAATTGCCTTGGTCAAAATTTAAATTCAAAGAATGTAGTTGACTACAAAGGAAGTCCCTTATGTTAAATTTCTATTTCAGAACTTGACTTCATAAACCTCTACCTTAAGTTCATAGTACAAAAACTACCAAAAACATTATTGTCTACAAAACACTCCTTTCAGTCAACCGATTTGTATTTCGTATTGTAAAAAAATATTACTTATTTCTTTTTTTAATTTGACAAGGACCACTTCTACAAAAAATATTAAATGGCGTTTTGCAGAAAATAAATAAATCATAGAGTAATAAAGTTCAGCTTTCAGTTAATTGAAAAAACATGATCAATTGTCTTTTTGACATAAGTGACTAACTTTCCAGTCAACTTTTCAATAAAGTTGCCTTACGTCGTTTTCAATTGGCAATCTGGAATTGTTCTTCGATTCGGAATCCCAATTGAACAGTTTTTTTTTATTCCGAAGAATCTGAAGTTTGGTGAGAATGTATTGGTTGAGTATGACATGTGTCACATATACATATGTGTATTCGCGCTAAATTTCATTTTGTTTTTGTGCTGCAAACATGGAGGAAGTGACATTTAAAATTTATGAATGTGTGAGTGATTCTGCTTCTGATTCTGTTTTTAAAACCAGAAGGGAAATTCTCTTCTTTTCAGAATCAGAACTGTCACTTTTGCCCAATTGAACGCATTCAGAATGCTTTTTTTCACTTCCAGATTGCCAATTGAAAACGACGTTAATTTTAGGCAATTTTTTGGCAGCTAGCCAATCAGATACTAGAAACTTGCCTTACTTTCAAGTTCCTTATTTTGTCTGAACCTGCCCCTTCTAATCGAAAAAAATGTATGAAAGGAAACGTTTACCAAAAAAAGTCAGAAAAACTATAAAACACACGAAAAAGAGAGGTATCAATAAAACATAACTTTAATTTTCGAAATGAAACTTAAAAGATATCTGCGTTGCTGTTATTTAAAAAAAGAGGCTGGGATGCGACCCACACTGATAACTTCCCATCCCGTCTGTCGGTTTGTCTTGCTTAAAAGATTTGTAGGTTTTCGTGTTTTGTTAAAAAAGTTGTCAGTTGAATTATTCTAAAAAGTTTAAAAATTTGCTAACAATATTTTGCATATGATGAAATAGTTTTTATTTCTTATATTAACAAATACAAATTTGATGAATGAAACTAATTTGAAGTCAATATCTTCTATTGTTCACGAGATATCGAGAACCGAACATCAATTTTTACCAAAATTTGAATATTTGTGAATATTTTGTGTACTGAATGTCGAAAAAATATTTTCTGTGAGATAAAAGAAGTTTGAAGCCGATATTTTTATTTTTTGAAAAGATATTTGAGCCGAAAATCAATTTTTATCAACTTTTACTAATTTTTGTTTAGGTTTTTTATTTTTTGTAAAAAAATTATCAATTCGATTCAATTGTACTGCGTGTTGGCAACAATGTTTTTTAAAAGATAAAATGAATTTAAAGCCAATATCTTTAAATATCAGAGTCGAAAACCAATTTTTATTAACTTTTATTAATTTTTTTTGTTAGGTTTTTATATTTAACAAAAAAAACTTTCAATTCGATTTTTCTTGTTTTTATTTTTTATAAAAAAACTGTTAATTCGATTTTTCTCAAAATTTTACCAGATGTTAAAAATATTATTCTTCGTTGCACAAAATTGTTTTGGGGATAAAATCATTTTGTATTCATAAAATTTTTGAGGTGATAAATATTTTTTTTTTTAGTTTTTTTGATTTATAAAAAAACCGTTAATTGGATTTTTTCCAAAAATATACTAGTTTGGTATCACATTACAATATATAATATTAAATTTAATTCAAGTCTCTAGCGTTATTGGTTCGTGAGAGATTTTGGGTTAAACAAAATGTTCACCTTTTTTTTAAATTGCTGTGGTAAAAAAAAACACCCTCTCAATTTTTTTGAGAGTCCCTTCTGCATCTTTCTGCATTATTATGTGTATAACAAAATTTATTTGAAGTCGATATCTCTACTGGTTCTTGAGCTATGGACGACGAAAAAAACGTCGCGAAGGTACGGACGTACGAACGTACGTACACACGCACGCACAGACATCTCTCTAAAAATCTTTTATTTCTACTCTGACCTTGAAACGTCGAGAAATGTCAAAATTTTCAATTTGACAAATCGGACCAATTACAATAACTTCCTATGGGAAGTTAAAAAGAAAAACGTGATTGATGGTTTTGAGAACAACGCTCTGATGCTCTTTTCAGCTTTATGAACACCGAATGAATATACATACGATGGCTATAACATTTTCAATTACAATGATAATAATTATAAATGCGTAAGATTGGTTTTCAACAGTGAACTCTTCAGAATTCCAAAGGTACTCTAAACTAAGGAAATTGCGTACTCCGACGATCTTATTGAGTACAGAATTCTCTCACAGCTCGATTTCCACAAGATTTAACGATATTGCGATGACTGGAAACTGAAAGTAAACGATCACTCCGACACAATTCATATGAGTCTTCGATTTGACGAAACGGCTGTTTTAAAACTGTCGACTTGACCCTAGAGTGAAGTTTTTTTTCTTTATTGGAAAAAATTCGGATTTTGGAGCGGCAGTTTCTTCGATGCTGAACCGGCTTACGAGGTGTGTTCAAAAAGTACCCGGAATTTTCGTTTTTTCAAAAAATATTTATTTATTCGTTTACATCAATGTGGTCCCCTTCGTTGGTGACGTTGGATGCTTCCAGGTGGACGATTGTGCTTTGGTTTCGATATCATAACCGTACACCCATGTTTCATCACCAGTTATGACCCTTTCAAGCAAATTTGGATCGTCGTTGACGTCATTTAACAGCTCCTGAGCGATGTTCATGCGATTGTTTTTTTGATCAAACATTGTTTAAATAAGCAAAAATCACCGAGCTCATAAAAACACGTCGAACTTTAGCAACTACCACAGACAAAGTAAACAGTAAATATAGCTAAAAATTGCATCATACCTTAGGGACATGTATACCAACACAATACAAAACAAATTTTGACCTTCGAACCCTCCAGACCCGCGAAATTTTAAAATTCCGGGTACTTTTTGAACACACCTCGTACATGGAACACAAGGGCGGTTCCAGACTTTTGATCAGGGGGGAGGGGGGTTCACACTTAACATATAGACGAGTTTTTACTCACCGCTTAAAATCTTCTGTAATGTTCTTTAAAGGAGGTTGACAAAATTTAAATAACATAATGTGCATCTTAACCTTATATTTACACATTTCAAGGGCTAAAGTGACAACTTTAGTTATACAATTATTTTAAAACACTGTTGTCCAGCAAGGTATGATCTAACTTTTTAATTAGAACGACTTCCTAGATATGAAAGCATTCCAAGATTCCAACAGTTTTCTAAATATGCCATACTGAAGAGCTAAAACACAATAGTTTAGAGGGTTTTTGGTGCATTTCACGCAGAAATATAAGAAATTGTTTAAAAACGTATCTTTTTTCCATATGCACTTTTCTTGCTTCCATTTTTCATTTTTATTAATGCGAAGAACACTACAAAAATTCAAAAACCTAGAAAACGAGAGAGGATCTGATATGAAGAATTTGTGGGCTTTTTTTGACGTAGTTTTTTTGAGCTCAATTTTCGGAAGTCTATTATTACGCTATCAGTCTGCTTACTCATAGATGCTAGAAAATATTTTGATCTTAAAGGAGTCAACAAAACTTAAAACTTATACAGAGCAAAATTTTGGTTCTTGGGTTTAAGGAAATATCGCGTAAAAATCTGTATTCTACCTACCGGAATGGTTCAAAATTAATAAAAATCTTTATAAAGTAAATTTACCAAACGGATAATTTTTAAATGTTTAAAAATTGAATATTGAAAAGAATACAAGCATACTAAGGGTAGAAAATGTATATTAATAACAAAAGGCAAGTGTAGGGACATATTAAAATGAAATACTCGTTCAACTTGAATATTGGAATACGGCTGTAAGTCTATAAGACAGAATATAAGCATGGGCTTCGAAAATAATTCTTGATACATTTATTACCAAAACGTTAACCTCATTTGAATGGGCCCTTCTCCATCGCAATGATGTATTTAATTGCGTTTTACCGATCTTTTTTATAAGCAATGCTTTGTCGTAAAAGCCAGTTAAACCCCCGTCCCCTTCTTCAAACAATTCAGCCGTATTTCCAGCATTCCCAGAAATGCCCATCAGTATACCCTTGATCTCAATTACGGACTTCCTTTCAAGTATAGAGATTCTTTTTTCACCCTCACATCAAGAATGTCAAATGCTTCACCCAGCTCTGTTTGTCTCTTCCATTTTTATGTTTAAAACGCTAAGATCAACACTTACCGATATATACTCTTAAATCTTTCCTATGTTTTTGACGACTCGAATAGTTTAAACCTTAAACATTTGTAACGGTTTTCATCGTGTACCAGCCTTTGTATGAACAAATAAAAGTAACATTTTTAAGGTCAAGTTTTTCAGTCGAACCAAAATAATTAATTAAATTCATAAGAATTTTCTCAAATAGTTAATTTATGCTTAACTTTAATCTCGCATTAAAACAAAACTAGCCTTCTTTTAACAAAAAAAAATGCACCATTCAAAAAGGTGTAGCAAATTTTATAAATCTTATTTGTTCATAAATCTAAAATTTAGGCGCTATAGGTTTCCTTGCAGCGACCATCTCCGCAATTCCCGGTATCGTATTACAACCCGGACACGTATGCATAGTGTCGTGGATAAAAACATCACAATCAGAGCAATAGTACTGTGAACATGTCCCACAGTGGTAGATGGACTTCTCATTCGACGTGGAGAAGACTTTTTGACAAGCGAAGCACTGTTGAGCTTGATTCGTGAATTCCATCTCGGTGAAATGCATCACCGGAAACAAGTGATGATACGAACGAGCTAAGTGAGGAGCCGATACCAAAGTTAATCCACATATGAGGCATTCGACGGGAAGTTCGCAATATTTGCTGTAACACTGCGGACAGTGATAGCCGCCCGAGGTAAGTTTGCTAGGTTCGTCGGAGTTGTCAACGTGACACATGCACATTGTCAACGCTGGGTCCTTGCCCTCTTCGACTTTGGTGTGAGGGAAGCCCATTTTGATGAGAGAGTTCTCCTGCAGTTGGGCAGCAGTTGGAGGATCGACGTGGGCTAGGAGCTGATCTTTAAAATGACAATCATCGAGAACAGCTCCGAATGTGCCATTTGTCTCCATCGTTAGCCTACGACAGGCATGAATTTCGGCCGACAAACTTATCACCGAACAGCGAATGCTTTCGCTTTTCAGTGCTTCAATGGTTTGGTTGATGTCGACGGGATCACAAGTCGTCAGACTGCCCATTATCACGAGGATCTCTCGACTAGCATGAGAAGGTACGACTTTGAGCGTTTTCATAGCTAGATCGAGGCCATTCTGGAGTGAGGGTTCTCCAACGAGGGTAAGTTTAGTGAGACTGAAATGAAAGAAAATTAGGTAGAGTTCCTTTTGAATAATTACTGCATGTGCTATACCCTTTGATAGCTTCCATATGACACTGAGCGGTTCCAGTGAGGTCTGTTATCTTCTCAGCTCGTTTGCTCTTCAAAGTAATGATTCCCATTTGACTAATTGGATTCTGGTCGAAGAATTCTTCTATGAAAATTTCTAGGAGCTATAAGGAAGAGGGGCTTTAAGAGGTTTCCCTCAGAACTAATTGCAAGTTTCTACAACCTTCAATGTACATAAGAATCTTGTTGGTTTTAGATCTGGCATTGTCATGGCTTCGGAACAATCTAACACCAGATACAAGTGCCTCATCATGCCTAAGCGATTCTTGATGGTTTTTTCAGCTTGGCGTTTGCGTTTGGCTTTTGAGATGATGTCGGCAATGACACCATCCAGAAGACCATCGTCGTCTTCCTTGATTGCTTCCCTGACAAACGAAATAAGCAGAGATTAGCTCTGTTGTTTTGAGATGGAACATTGTGTCTTACCATGTTTTCTCGTATCCAGTTTCCCAGCGATATTCCTTGGGATCTTCTCCGTCAATGTTATCCATGATTGAAGTTTAATTTCTTATAAATTCTGGAAGAAAACACTTTTAACCGGCTAAGGAGACTCCAAATCAAAATCCAACAAAATGTAAAGGTAAACGTCCTAGAGAAAACAAATTGGATATGTCAAAAATTTGACAGAATGCACTTATTATATTCACCTTTCACCACCAATCCAACTGAAACTTATCTGCGAGCACTGCTTTCGTTAAGGTGAAATTTGATGCGATGGTATCCGTTGCAATCAATTTAAATACGTTCACAAGTTGAGAAAATTTACAGTTTTAATGGGATACTTACACTGCAACAATTTTAAACTTGTCTCACACGAGTAGAATAATTTCGATCGAATATTTTAAGTTTGGACTTGTAGGAATCAGTTGAATTTTCAGTTTGCAATCCGGAATGACCAATCTTTCATGACAATTTGGTTTGACATGATATTTAGATCGATCATACCGCCAGATTTGTTGTATCCCTGGATTGATGGTTTGTGCGTTAGGCTGTCATGCCAGAGGTCTTGGGATCAAACCCTGCCTGTGTCATCTAGTTTTTTTTAGTCCACCTAAAGTAGCAAATAGTTGCTGGGAATTTCCTGGCTGCACTTTATTGCTGCAAACTTGAGCAACTTTGAAATATTTTGCCCTCACCTACAAAGCAATTTCTATTTTTCGGCAACTTTAGTTATAAGTAAAAGAAAATATGGTAAATTCCGTTATCCGTGGCCAATGCAGATGTCAAAAATAATGTTTTATCTATTATAATGTTGTTTTTTCATTGATGTACCTACATTGTTGTCTTGATTTAATAAAGCGTTTTTTTTAAATATCAAATTGTCTGTCTATAGAAAAATCTCTTTGGAATTCAATAGAAGGATGTTCTTCAATCAAAATGTACAAAATACACTAATAAAGCATTCCAAAAAGATACTCGACGTTACCTATGTACTTGTCGGCGGAAAGCAGCTCAATTTACGTCATCAACTTTAAGTTTTCGGCAACTAAGTTGCTTAGTAGGCACGAAGCTTTATTAACAATGTATGCACCTACTAACGTTTGCCAGTTCTATTAACAATTGAACTATTGTTTTCCGAACTGTCAAATAATTGACATTTTGTTAAATATTTAATACAATAAGATTTTTTCCAATCTTAAAAACTAGAAAAAATTGGTAATAGTTTAATGTCAACAAAATAGTTTTTCAAATCAAATACTTCTTTCAAATTATAGGAATCACAAAAATTGGAATTTTTGGCAAAGGTTGTTAGTGAGTGTTCAAATTAGACTATAACTATAAGTTATCTCATTTTGACGTTTACTGATTTTGTCTCTTAACAACTTTGTTGTTAAGAAGTGGAGGGAAAAAGTAAGGCAACAGTTTTTGTTTCTTTTTTTTTAAATTAAAGACAGAATAGATAAATAAAGAAACGTCAAAAATATGAAAAACAAGGTTGAGTGATCGACTGCCTAAACACAATGGTGTACTCGCAGCTGTAGCATTTAGTACTGTCAAAAACTTAAATATTCGAAAATAGTATGCAATAGTATTCAAATGACAGGTGGGGTCGTTCAATACCTTTCTATTTTTAAGACGGGGTAATTTTAAGTTAATAAATTATATAATTTAGTTTATCAAGATATATAAATTATTCTACGCCTTTGTAGTCGACCAAAGCAACGTCAGTGAGCTAATTTTATGACAATATGATAATGGGGACTTCATCTTTCTTAAAGCCTGGTCAAAAAATTGTTCACATCGCGTTGCTAGTTTTTTATTAAATCATACTTTGCTGTTCAAAAATAACGCAATTAAGGCCACCGGCCACTGGAACGCAACAGTCAAATTGAAGATGTAGAATTTTACAAAGAACCCGACGGTAAAACGTCAAAACAGGAAGAAAAAATCAAGGATAAGAGAAAAAGGGACTCCTCTTCGGTGTTAGTATTTTTGCTGGTCACTGTTCACGAATAATTTAAGTTCGTCACAAAAATTTGTAATTTTTGCTGTTAAAAAAGAATACTGGAATTTTTTGAATTAATTTACTGAATACAAGAACAAAAAAGAGTTGCCTTGACTTTTAGAAATGGGTCAATAACAACGCCAAAAGCTGACCACGTTCTATTTGAAGTTTGAATACAAGATTTGATGATGGAGGTTCATTACACAATAAACAATAATTTTTCTTAGGTTCTTTTCTTCACTTTTCATCCCATCGTTAAAAAAAAAACTTGAATATATTTTAAGAAATACATTATTTATCAATTATCATCAATTTACTTGACATTTCTCAAGCAACCTTAAAGCAATTGCAACTTTTCCTTACTCATTAATTTTGCTTTTAAAAGTTATAGACATAATATCGTAGTTTTTTACATTGGTAGTTTGACAGATCAACAATTTCTAACAACAGTTGTCCCTAACAGGCCGACTCCACTAGAGATAATTTCTCTCAGAATACTCATCCTGACATGAAAAGTCTAATGGAGTCGCGTTGTTTCATCTTATGATATGATGTTAGCGATCTCTCTCTGCTATTTTGTCTTGACATCGATGTCTGATATCAAATTTGACGTTTGAGTTTTTTTTCCTTTTTTGTGTGTGGATGACATCTCAATTTCATTATTTTGTGTGTCTCAAACCGACAAGTATTCATTTGGCGCGAACAAAAAAAAATTACTGTGTTAAACCAACCGTATACAATTATTATTATTATTCTTTTGACAAAACAAATTATTATAAAATTGAAAAACAAACGAATTACTACACAAAAGCCGAAAAATTGTGGGAAGAATTTTTTTATTGTTTAACGTTTGACGTTTTTCAGAGATGAATTCACTTTAACCTCTCTTGCTCAAATGAGATGTCAAGACATAAACTGCCCAGCGAAGAAAAAAAAAAAACTTCTAATTTTAATGTCAGAGATCTGGTTGGCGATACAGATATCAAGTGGAGTCGGCCTGTAAATGATTCTAACAAATTCCAAGAATTTATAAATTGAAACTTTAAGCGGCCAGTTAAAAGTTAAAATCAATCTGTCAAAAAAAAACTTTCCAAAGGATTTCAATCACCAAATTTTTTGTCAATGACAGAAAGGTTTAAATGGTGGATTTACATGGATCTGCACTGCGAAGTCTGCAGACAAAATGAATGCAAAATAATGAAATCACACTTTTTGTATATAAAAAGAAGATCTTAAATTCCAGTCTTCAGAAATGCAGATTATAGAAAATAGGATGAATATTATAATGAAGACGGATATGTTCCTTCTTTTTATAGCATTTTTGTCTGCATCGGTATTACCAAGTATAACATAAGCTTTACATTTCTTCTTTATTTTTAAATTTTGCTACTATGTTACTTTTTTTTAACGTTTTTTTACACCTTTTTCAAGACTTTTATTTAAACTTGAAATTTCAAAAACACATGAAAATTCATGTAGTGAATATCTTCTGCCTTCTGGTCTTTTCTCTTTATCTCACAAACATTAATTTTTTGCAGAAATCAAATGCAGATACATACATGTAAGCTAACCATAAATGAACGCTGTAAATGATATGTCAAAAATATGACAACTATAGCTGGCCCCTAAAGTTGTTTACATTGGGCACCACACAAACTACTGTACATATTTTGTAACTCCAAAAATAAAAATATTTGGTTTTACATGAAATCATGATTTTTCCTTGACTTTTCTTTCAATTGTATAAGTGAACGGGAAGCATACATATTTCAAAACCCTGAAATAATATAATGACATAAGAAAAACAGAACCACATTTTTTTAAAATTTAATTATTTATTAAAATATAACTTTAACTACTTACTACTTATTTAAATTTTCAACTATTAAAACAAAATAACTAACAATGAACTGTCAAAATCGTTGGTTTGACCTTTACGATATAAAGCTGCTGAAACGCCTGAAGTCACATTTTAAATTCCCTCATAAGAGTCCATTATTTTTATTGAAAGCGTCATGCCCTACTGACCGAACTTGAGGTTGTGGTTTGGACATTTTAGTCATCACCATTTTTACATAACAGTGGTAAATCGATTTTTATTAAAACAAATCGATTTTTAATTGAAACAAAATATACTTATATCAAATTCCATTCAAAACACAAATAAACAAAAAATCTATTTTAATTTTATTATAAATCTCTCTGCGAACTGCCAAGTGCAAACACACCCCAAAAACCGTACACTCTGCCTGCAACGCAATATAAAATACAATTAAAAAAAAATACAATGCAAAGCCATCTCGGCCATTTTGTTTCGTCGAATAAAAATACCTTCTTCGGCAGGCTGTCAATTCAACTTCATCACGCGTCGCTCATTGGCCAAGCGACTGCGACATTTTAATAAACGGACGAGAAAAATTTACAAATTTTACTTTGGTTTCTCTTTCTACTTTTGCATCTTCTCTATTTTCTAAAAAAAAAATATTATCACAATTTAAATATTTAAAAAATAAAAAGAAATATCAATTGTATTTTAAAAATTGTTTCAAGAACAAATCCAACCAACATTAAATGTGAATGAAAATAATAAAGTAAAACCCAATTTGACAAAAAGTGTAAGAAATTTTCGCGCTATTCCCGCACAACACACAAGAGGGATACCGAAAATCGGGTTGAGAAATAAAATAAAAGCAAAGAAAAACCATTTATAGTGTTTTTGAAAACAAAGTTGCACCTTAAACTTTATCCAGGTGGGTTACGATATTTGGTTTGATAATTTATTTTCTCAAAATCGTTTGTATTTTAGTTTTTTTCTGTGTGCCAAAGTGTTGAAAGTTTGATATTTATTGTTTTTTCCTCCTGCTCATTTCCTACGAGAAAAGCAGCAGCAAGCAAAGTCGTCTTTAACTTCAACGACGACGACGACTACGCTACGGCGATGGCAAAGACGAAAGAAAGTCCACGACGACGCGCGTACTTCTAGATTTAATTTGCATTGCAATTTAAAATAATTTTAAAAACCTTTGGCAAATTGTAGAGAGTGCCTTTTTTCTGTTAAAATAGATTTCCTAAATGCATGAATGGTGAGCCACCTCGGAGAGTTTTCAAAATTCTTGAATGTTTGATAAGAAGAAGAATCTATTCGATTTGAAGCAATTGGAAAATTTGGCGGCAGAAATTTTCATTCTATATTTTGACGCGGGTCTCGATTTCGGTTTCGGTCTCCGTCTTCTTCCGTTTTGATGGGAACAATTTTTTATATCTATCAAAAATTATACTTCATACTTGACAACTCCGCTTGTCAGTTTTTCAGTTTTTGTGTGCTACTGCTAGTTCGGCTGTTCTTAAAACGGCAACAGCTAGTGATGTGTTGTTTTGGGTCTATCTAGGTCTGCATTTGATTTATGCAGAATTTAGATGAATACTCTTTTTGTTGATGCGCCTCTTTCTTATATAAATTGTGGAAATAATGTATTTTCGATCGAAGGGATGACTTAATTTTTGCTTTGGCTTACGTGAACATACAAATGCAACAAGAGTAGATTTTGTTTGTACCTACTTTGGTATTCAATAATAACCTGCTACTAGAAACCAAAATCAATGGCTATGTGGATACCTACTCGATTTCATGCACATTAGAAACTGTACTTTTTGTTTCTTTCAATGAATTACCAACAGCGTTTTTCTTGAAAATATTCTGAAAAATAAATGCCATAGATTTATACATGTACCTTTCTGACTACATATTAGTTTGGGTTGCTTTTAGGGCATATCGTTCCAAAACTGAGTTTTTTGACTTATCTCGCTAAGCTTAAAAATTTTCGATTTGTTTCTTTTAAATTAATTGAAAAACATGGCAAATTAAAAAAGTCATGTGTTGTTCAAAGACTTTATACAATAAAATACGAGGTTCACATAGAAAAAAGCAAGTTGTTTCTGACAAGAAAACAAACTACCTATCTGTGTCGACTCCGTAACCTAGCTTAGTCAAACTTTACATTCCGAGTGACAGATAAAAAAGTTTTTCAACTCATGTGAACAAACTAAAGAGTAAAGTGTCGAAAATAAAAAAAAACTATTTTAAGGGGTTTTGTGTGAAATTTTACACTCGCAGGTTAAGGCAGCTGCTTGCCGAATTTACAATTGAAAATTTAGAATGAAACAACAACAACTTGTGTGTGCTACCACCAAGTTTGGCTGGAGTTATAGCTATTTCACGGGGGCCAACCCGATCATCAGACTCCTTTAGTGGTGCTTAATCGCTTTATGTTCAATTTAATTTTTTGAAGAACTTTTTGCCCGAGCTGGGCTTGAACAAGCGACCTAGCGTGTGAGGAGCTAGTGCACTACGCACTACGCCACCGCACCCACATGAAAGTTGTAAGCCAATTACAGGTTTTTTCGTTCTATCGAACTATATTGAACCGATTAGCATTTTTCTAAGTACACACAAGTAATTGTTGTTGTTTTATTCAGGTTCTTTCTATTATCTCCTCTTTTTCATAAGCCAACAATTCGATTGGATTCGTATGAGGAGGGAGATGAGGCGAAAGAGTTTGACGCTGGTCAAGATTTTTAATTTTAACAATTTTAAGGGGTTTTGTGTGAAATTTTACACTCGCAGGTTAAGGCAGCTGCTTGCCGAAAAAAAACTAATAAACTGAGTTGGCACTCGTGATAAAAAGTAAGCCTAGCGCATGTGTTAGCACAACCAAATTGTTGTTGTAATAATCAGTACCTATAAACCTATCGAAAGATAATGGTGCTAAACGTGCAGCCTTGTTGCTTGTCTATTTTAATACAAAATTCCTCTTGAAACTGCCTAAGACTTATGAAAGTTATGGTCTACAATCTCTTGAACCAAATTTCTTTCTAGTACCAATACTAAAACAATTGGGTGATGATTTTTAGAAACGTTCTTGTTTTCTTAAAAGGTTTAAATTCGGCGTATTAAAATGAAAGTTAAAATTTCTAAGGCACTATCCCCGTTTTTGGGATTTTTTGATATTGAGAAAAATTTGGAGTGAAAATTTACTCATATAATTGCCATTATTTTCCTATTTTTCTAAGCTTTACAAACCATTTTATTTTTGTCGAAATTTTCATTTGTAATCGAGTAGACACATAATTTTTAGTTCTATTTCGGTTAATCAAAATTTCGAAGACATATTTCGATGAAAATGTCTGCTACCTTTCTCAATATTGACTAAGCTAGGTACTTTAATATCGCTTGCCGGCTTTATGGCGTAGACCAATGATGATATAGTGGCCTCATAAAAAAAGTTTTAGAGGTTTCGAATTATAAAACATGTGTTATAAAATCGGGTTATTAAAGTGTCAATTGTTTCAATTTTCGCTATGTATTTTTTACCGTACTAAGCAACATCTATAGAGTAATTGCTTGTGTGTAGAACTGTTATTTCAGAGGTCTTGGTTCACTCAATGACACATACAAGTTTTTTTCATCCGTGCTGCCGAGGAATTGAAAAATTCTCCAAGAGAAATTCTGTTATGAAAAAGTGCTTCTAAAATAAGCCGTTCGGATTCAACATACAAAATCTTTCAAGTCCCTTCCAATCATCACATTGCTCGCACACCGGAATAGTTGAGAGTTGTAAGTCACCAAGTTCTGATTCTCTATCAGCTGTAGCGCCACCAAATGTATTTATTTTAAAATAATTACTTTTGGCTGCTGTGACGGTCTAAAAAATGTTTATTTCTTCTGAAGTGTTTTTTAAGTGCGTTATTGGTGTTCATCTAACCTTATATCGCACATTATGTTATTTACAAAGCTGTTGATCAAAAATCAAGGTATTTAACCTACAAATTTACTCGAAATTCATAAGGACATTTTAATTGGAAAACCAAGATTCTGTCTACCTTTTTCTGTGAACATGGAATAGGCACTATCGTCAAAATGACTTAATTTATCGAATGATTGTTTTTGTTTTGAGTGATACGGACTCGGTTTAAATATTACATTTGTGTCCGAGGCGGACCTGGGCCTCAACCAACATGCATCTCCAGCCAGCTTGGTCCCCCTAGCTAGCTGTCTCCAGTTTTGCACGCCAAGTTGGTTGAGGTCTTCACCCACCTGCGTGCGCCACCTGAGTCGCGGTCTTCCTCTACTGCGCCGTCCCTCGGGATTGGATTCGAAGACCTTCCGGGCTGGAGCGTTGATGTCCATTCGCTCTACATGAACTAGCCATCTAAGTCGTTGGACTTTAATTCTGTTAACTAGGTCAGGGTCGCTGTACAACCCGTACAGTTCGTCGTTATATCTTTTCCTCCATTCTCCATCTATGCATACGCGACCAAAAATCACCCGAAGAATTTTTCTCTCGAAGCATCCTAAGAAGCTCTCATCTATCATATATTTACATATCACATCTTTGATATTACATATCACATCTTTTCAAATGATAAATTACTGTCATTGTAGATGTAACATAAAAAAGTCCACAATTTAAGTATAATTCACATATTTTCATTTCTTTTATTGTCTTACCAACATTAAATTAAAAAGAAAAGAACAATTTTCTGTCCAAGTAGCCACTTGCATTAAACCAACTCAACAATTCAGCCTTAATTCTAACACTTTCATGAATGCCCATTAGTTAACCCTTGAGCTGAATTTCGGACTCACTCTCAGTATAGAGATTCTTTTTTTTCAGAAAAGCACATCAAGAATGTAGAATGCTTTGCTCGACTCTGTTTCTCATTCGCTTTTTATATTCAAAACTTTAAGAATAATACGCAACGGTATATTCTCTTAAATGCTTCCTTATTTTCCTAACCCTCGTACTATGTTTTAAGTATAAAAATGAAGGGGTAGACGTAAACCCTTTTAATAGCTACTCACTTAAGGTCGTGGAACAATCCGACGTGGTTGTCAACAAACAGCTCAGTCGGAAGCTAGCTCTGTCCAGTTTCGTGCCTCAAATTGATTGATGTCTTCCTACACTCCATTCGTTCTACACGAGCCCTGCCATCTAAGTCGTTGTATTTTAATTCTTTTGACTATATCAGTGTCCCTGTACAGCCCGTATAAGTGACTGGTGCACCTTCTTCTCCAATCTCCGTCTATGCAGACGGGACCAAAACTCACCAGGAGAATTTTCCTCTCCAGGCATCCTAAGACGTTCTGATTTTGCCTTGGTAAGGTCTTTGCATCAGCTCCATAAATTAGAACCCTGGTAGTGGCAGTCTTATGGAGAGTGACTTTAGTTGATCGAAAGAGGACTGTAATACTCCGTTAGATTTCAGCTTTGGTCTCGTAGTCTGAATTGATAGCTCTGCTAAGGTAATAAAGAGTCCTCAACCACCTCAATATGCTGTGTATGGTGACATTTTATCCAAGGCCTCGAAATAAAAAAAGAAATATATATTTTTTAAGAAGTAGGGCGATGAATTGACAAATTCCCAAGAGTAACCAGGGTAATAATAATAGGGTCCTTAATTTAGAAGCTAACACATGATAACTTACTTGGTCGGTCTGGTTGATAGCTTCCACAACCCGTATCCGCTTCGGGATTCTTTCAACATACTTCTCAATCTTCCTGGAAAGGATTCTCGATTTAAAAAGCTAAAATTGTTCGATGATAGTTGTATCTTGTGGAACTATATGGTCCTTGTAGGATAGAGAAGAGTATCTTATACACGGTATTTAACAACCTGACACCTCTATACCTCTTTTTTTAATGGGGCATATGATAAATTTTTCACAAGTGTTCTGCGCTGTTTTCATTGTTTCACTTTTAATTACGGCTCAAGCAAATGAAGATACAAATATCGAATTGTATTCTGTGTTAACCCCTCACTCCTTTTACCTCCTTTGTCTTGAAGGCATTTTTTATCCTAAGAAAGCAACACGAAAAATTCATGCGCGAAACAACAAAAAAAATCTTGAGTCGAAAAATTTACTAAACCTATTTTTCTGGAAAAATTTACTAAACCTATTTTTCTGTTTTTCTTTTAAAGAATTCAACAATCATGGTTGGAATAGATCCTTCCGATATCGGAAAACATCAAAAGCTGATAAAAAGTAAGTTGAACTTTAAAAATACTCAACTCAAAAACTTTATCCATCTAACATCACTTTATTAAACTCTCCCTCAATATAGTCGCTCAAGAAGATATGTCACAAATCGATGTACTCGTTTGTGGTCGCTGCTTAGGCGTCTTTCATTTCGTTGAAGAATTCAAAGACCACAAACGATTTTCATGTGACAAAGAGACACAAATTCGTGATGGTCCAGATACGAAACCCAAAATCTGGGCATTCTTACTTTGGAAAGCCACCCAAATAAATAACAAAGATAACAACAACAGCAGCAACAATAGTAGCTACAACAGTAATCTGAACAGCGGCAGTAATAATCAACAAAATTCATGGGCACTCTATCAAACATGGGTTAAAATGGAAGAAAGTATTCGTGAGACATGGATTGTAGCTGGAAAAACGATACAATCCTTTGCTAAGATGGGTCATGGTGGGCTTCAAGAGATGCCAGTTAAAATAACAAAAACCGTCGTTGATAATGCTTCGAATCCACCACCGGAAGCTAAAAGTTTGTTCATAAAAGAAATCTTTTAAATCTAAAGCAAGTTGATGTTATTTTGTCTTTTTAATTTCCTAGAACCACAAATTCCACAAGCCAAACAAATTCTAACCAACACCAAGGTCCCGATAATAACAAAAAAACAACACGAAGAAGAAGGCAATGATCTCTCGCCGATTCGGAATGCGGTTGTGAAAAAACCACCACTGCCAGTTCAGCAGATTCCGAGTAAGTTGGTCACCAGTACACCCATACAACGTGCACCTTTAATGTGAGTATAACTTAGTCTTCCATTTGATTTAAGCATTCAATATATTGTTACCTCCCCAATAGTAGTCGTCGTGCCAAGCGAACCATTCCCAATGCAAATGGAGAAACAGAAGATGAAATCGTTGAGAAAATTGTCGCCAAACGTTTTAATCCCCGAAGAAAAATGCACGAGTACTTGGTCAAGTGGGAATCGTGTTCGCATGAGCACAATACTTGGGAACCGCAGGTTCACTTAGAAAATGTTCCACAAATCTTGGAAACCTTCGAAAAACAACTTGCCCGTCAGAAAGAGCAAAGAGCCGCACAACAAGCGAAGCAACAGGCGGCCAGCCTCGCTGCCGCCATCAAAGTGGTGGACTTGAAGAAAGATGTCATAAAGGATCCGAATAAAATAGAAGAGACGACTAAAATGAATTTATCATCGCCCGGAAGTGATTCAAGTCGGTTGTCGAGAACGTCCAAAAACAAGGCTATCGATCAAGTCAAACAGTGGTGTGCGGATGAACCAGTCGAAAATAATGCCCCAGCAAGTGGTGTAGCAAATGTACAGACAAACACCCCAGTGCCCATGCAAGCGGCACATCCTGTCTTACAAACAAGTAATTTCGGTCCTGGAAACATTCCTGCTTTGAAGAGGAAGCTGGACGATAGTGATTTCGATGACTCGGCGATGATTGGTGATGAAGACTTGGAGGAAGACCTCATCCCGTCGCACACGGTGAAAAGAATGAAAAACGGCGACACTGTCTCAGTGAGGGTTGAGACGAAAAATGAGCGTGCTGTTGAGGTTAGTTCTTAGAGCATTTTATTTCAAGGGTTCTTTTTCTAATTGATTTCCTTGCAGTCAAAAGTAATCAAAGTCAATGGAAGCATGAAGAACACAAGCGCAACGGAACAGTTTTCAGCTGATGTGATCATTACTCAAGACACCAACACTTCTGGAGTTGTCAAAAAGGCTGGCTTCAATGGGACAACATCAACGAATGTAAGTAACTTTGATTTTTTGATGGTTTTATCGAACTTAAAGCATATTTTTTCTTTTGTTAAGGCTTCACCAAAAACTGAAGCTCACATTCGCGTTGTTTCGAAGGGAGAAACAAATAGCGGAATTGTCCGAATGGGTAGCGAAGTTGCTGCATCCTTGACTTCAAACGCTAACGAGAATGGCCCCGTTCAACACAACAGCCAAGTCCTCACGCAAACTTCGAATACAATTATGACTCCAATTCATCGTCCTCAAGTTAATAAAACCCTAACTTCTAATCCCCTGTCAAATATTGGAAACATTCAAATAACACAGGTCCAACAATCGAACATGGTTAGAAGCTCGAGTCCACGACTTATCAATAGTCAAACCACAATTGCACGTACGGCACCATCGGCAACGTATCATCAACAGCAACAGCAACAACAGACCAGAATTCAAGCGGGAACCCCCAAAACAGTGCAGACAAATACTCGTGTCCTCCAAAGTCAACCACGAACGGCGACCATTGCTCAAAGAAAATCCCAATCGCCAGGCATTCAACAGACATCGCCAACGTCTGGAAAAATGATTATTCCTCGAGGCAAGGTAGCATCTGGTGGAAACACTCAACAACACCAGCAACAACAACAACAACAATCAGCAGTTGCACGAACTCAAACTCCAGAGCAAAAGATTCTGCAACTCTCGAAATCTGGTGACTTGAAAGTGACAAAGAAAGTTATGTCGAAGGAAACTACTTCGAAACAACAACAAATCCTCGCCCGGCACCAATCACAGGTTCAGATACAGAAAGTCCAACAAATTGCGCCACCCATGCGACATGTCGGGGCGCCGAAACAGAAGCAGTCTCAGGTGAAGACGGCGGTGATGGATGTTTCGTCATTTAACCATGAGGAACACCAGCAGCAAGCCTTGTGCCCTATCACTGGTAAGGGTTTGAAAAAAAAAGTCCAAAAATATTTCTTCAATGTTTCTCTTTTTTTAGGTAAAATACTTGGACAGGTAGAAGGAACGGAAATCCACGAAGAGCAACACCATCAAATCGCAACAATGCAATCGGGCGTCCTTCAAACGCAGCTGCTCACGACCGCCGATCAGCAACATGAACAGGGTGACTTCCAGGAAATGGACCAATCTGGCAATCTTTTACAGCTGGCTGATCAGCAACTCATGACCAACGAAGATGGCTCACCATTGCTTGTTACAGGGGAGGACGGCACCGTCTATCAAGTGGCCGGCAAGAATGCCGAGGGACAAACGATACTTGTTGCTCAAGGGGCCGATGGGGAACAGCAATTCGCGTATGTAGCTGCCGCCGAGGGTGACGAGAACAATGTTCTCACTCTAGATAATGCTGTGGCCGAAGCTGTAGCACAACTATCACCCGAACAACAAGCTGAAGCGCTGGCCGCCGCTGCTGCTGAATCTGGCCAGTACATTTTGAAACAAGATGATGGCACCACAGGCGAATTGGTTAGTATGAGCGAAGCAAACGAAATGAATCCCGCGCAACAAGGTCAACTGTGCATTCAGACAGGCAGCGAAAGTGGCGAATCACAAGATCAAAATATACCCGCTGAAGTTGTTCAAGCTGATCTCCCATCACCTGGTAAGTTTCAATGTGTACTTGTACTTAAACTTTTTTTCTGACGGTGCTGTTTTTTCTTGAATTTCTTTTTTAAGGCGGAACAAGACGCGTCGTTCTATTACTGCAAGATGGTACGTTTATGATAACTCAAATGCAGGACGATGAATACAAGTCTCTTAATATAGCGTCATAATGTAACTAGGTGTCACTTTTATCATGTAACTTAAGTAGGTTTATAATAATTTAAACATTTAAGTATCGTGTTAGATCCCATTTCTTCCTGCTTCTCCCAGATATAGTAGATGATAGATAGATATGCACCCACAACCCCTACTATACTACATTATATACTTTCCTTTTGTTTTATACCTTGTTTTTTTGTTTAACTCCCTTTCATTAATTATATATTGCAAGCTCTTTAGACTCTTTCGCTGGACAAAACATTTTTGTTGTATATATTTATGTTGGCTAAAGAGTCTCGAGTAGTCTTGAGTCTGTTCGAAGATGAACGCTTCTTTTAAGATTCATTTTATTTTATTCTTTTCAAAAAGTAAATAATGCGTTTCGCGTTTCTTATATCCCAAAAAAAAACAAAAGCTCTGATTTACCCAAATTTATAATGGGTAAGCAAATCAACTTTATATAAGTATATCAATTTTGTTTTCTTTTAAATCATCTTCTTTCAAGACTAAATATTAATTATAATTGACCGCGAAATTATAATATTTTTTTTTTAATTATATTAACTAAAAAACAAAACTAAGTTTTCCGTTTTCATTCAATTGAAATATTTGAACAAAAAAAAAAAAGAACGCAATTCAAGATTTATATAAAAATTGTTTTATTTTTTTTTGTTTTGAAATTTAGATTAAATCGATTTTTATTAAATAAAAACAAAACAACAAGATAATGGAAAATTTAACTGTTTAACATTCATCGTTAAATAAAAATATATATATATATATTAATGTATAATTCTAAAGTAAGAAATAAAAGAATATTAATAAAAAGAAAAACAACAATGTATTGATGAATTATGGATTTTTGTAAATTGTTTGTTTTAAAGGGAGTCTACTAGTTAAGTGGTGAAAAAGGATGGAATGATTAATTTACTCGTAAGGTAAGTCAAGTTTATAGGCTGGGAAAGAAAAGGTATAGCGTCCCATTTCTACTTGAACCTCGTATCTACAAAATCGTATGATTGAAAATTTGCAAAGTTAGTAATTTTTACTAATATAATTGCAATTCTCAAGGCCTTAACTTTTATTGAAATCATCTGTTGCTTTACAGAATTCAAAGATGGCTGATTTTATAGATACGAAAATTTGGTAGAAATGGGACAGTAGGTTCAATAAATGAGAGATGGTAAACTTGAACTTGTTCATACTTTCCTTTTGGCGTTCTTGACATTTTCTTAAAGGCCTATAAAATCGTGTTTGCGTTGTAAGTTATGGATCACCAAAGTTCGCCACCACTTTTTCGTGATTATCTCCTATAGCTTCAGTGGGTAGTGTTAGGGTAGTACAAAAAGTACTTTTGAAATGTGTGCTTAACTAGTTAGCTAATCTAATTCGTGTCTATTGCCAAATACAAAATGCACCCAGCTCTATAACCAGGGTTCAACAACTATCTTACGCATTTCAAAGAAAACTATATTTTTCTTATAAACATAGCACTCTTTATGAAAAAAATGTTTGACAAAATTTTAACAAATTTTATGCTTCACAATTTTAGTAAAGGTGTTGACAACATTGGAGCTATAGAAACAGAGATTTTCGTGAACTTAGATGGTTCATAACTTATGATGGTTGCACGGGAACTCATGAAACGTTTTACACCATGTTAAGAACACCAAAAGAAGGTATACACAAATTAAGAAAAAAAATTAAGTAGAGCAACAGCTCGTAGGAACCAGGGCTTAGTGACTTATGTACATCTCTCAACCAATCCTGTGAGCGATTAATGCCAAGGGTAGAGGGTGCCTAAAATCTTTATGCGGAGCACGAACGGTTAATTTGAGAAAACTCTTTTTATGACCCTTGGAGGAGTTGTCAAAGAAATAGGCGTTCAATTTTTAATATAAAATAAAACTAAAGAGTCTATAAAAATATCTGGTGTCAAAGAGTGTTATTCTGTTCGGTATGAAAAACTGTTAAACTTCTGCCAGAAAACCGCCTCCAAAAATGGTATACTTATGAAAATTGGTTAAGCTGTTTGATTATTAGTTAGAACCAATAAAATCCATAAGGATATTGAAGGGTGTTTTTTTTTGAAAAATTGGTTTACCGGCTCCGCGATGTTAATAAAGACATGTTTTCTTTAAAAATTATGAGAAAACTCATAATCGATTAAAGCAAGAAACAGTAGCTGTATAAATCTAATAGAAGCTGCATAAATATTTTTAAAAATTCAACATTTGAATGAAAAGAATGCGCTTTGATCTTTTTTTTAATACAATAGCGCACACTCAAAGGGTTTAATATACCAAAGACACAATGTTAGCATTAACACAAAATTTAAAGGGTTAAAAAGGAGGTGTAGGTTTAAATTGTTTTTTAACATTGCGGTAACGGGGAACGATAGAGCGTGGTAAGCCATTTCACATTCGCTTAGTACGGCTAAAGAACGAATATCTATACTTTACAATACGACCAAATTTATATTTAAGAGTAAACTGATTGGCATTCCTAGAAACGCCACTAATACGGTTAACCTCTTTAAGTGGAGGAACGCGTATAGCTATTTCATTAGGGCATATGACATTAAAGTAACGGTGCAAAAATGGTGAGTTAAGATACTCTACGACGATGTTCGAGTGGCGTAATTGATTTAATAATGTTTTTGCCACCAATCAGTTTCAAAGCTCTTCTTTGAAAAACTTTCCAAGAGGCTTAAGTTAGTTGCTGAAGCACTAGCCCAGATATGGGAGTAATACTCAATTTTTAGACGTATATAACTATTTTTGTCTATTTTAGTCAGACCAGAAGGAGATTAAAATGTCTTCGTCTTGGATGTGGAAGGCGATAAAAATACTGAAAATATCGAAATGTTTATCTGAATTATTGATTCAGATTGGGAGAGCATTAGGTAAGATGGATGAGTCATTTTTATTGTCGTTTTTTATGAAACGACTGAAAATCGGAAAGAAAAACGATCTTCAATGTTATAGGGAGAAGGGTAAAAGGTAAAGAGAACACTAAAGATTTTATTTCATTTGAACAACTTTCGCCTTCCGCGCTTTGTTGTTTTTCAAACCTTCCGTAAAAAATAATAGTGAATATTTTGAAAAACCTATTCGTGATGTGGAAAAAGTTTATTTAGTTTCAAGTTTTAAAATGTAAAACTAGAGCTTAAATCTACGAATGTAGAATATATAGAATAAATAAATAAATTGGGTGGCGCAACAGTCCATTGAGAACTAGGGCCTGTCTTGTGACTTACAACTCTCAACCATTCCCGTGTGCGAGTACTGTTGTCAGGGATTGAGGGGACCTACAGTTTTAAGCCGACTTCGATCGGCTAATTTGAGAAAGCACTTTTCATGAATTTGTCAATTTCTCGCAAGAGGTACCTAGTACCCGTGAAAAAAACTTTAGATGGCATAGGCAGGGATCGAAACCAAGACCTCTGGCATGACAGTCCAACGCCTAATCATCATGCCACAGGTACCCCTAATAGAACATTCCTACAAAAATTTGAAAACAATAAAAATAAGATGGACATTCTGAAGGTGATACATAGTACAAATTACATGATCGTATTAGGGCCCATAGAGGAAATATATTATTATTATAATATATTTCCTCTATGTTAGGGCCCCCGAATAAAATGAGTATTGAAAAATACCAATTGTAATCGACAATATTAAGAACAAAATAAAGAACAGACAAAAAAAACTTACCTGGATAACTAACCCATGAAAGCGATTCATTAATTGGACTTGTTGAGCGAGATACTTTTTTGAGCTTATTTTGATAAGTCATCTAATGGTCTTCCGAAAAGTTTTGGGTGGGATAAGATCTCAGAAATTGTATTTCGTCAAAAACACGAAATGAGAGAATTCCAAATTTCCTTTTTATGTTATTGACAGCAAAAATTGAGACGCTGACGAATCAAGTTTTTAAACTAAGGCCGGCCATTCACGCCACAAATTGACTTGAGCGAAAATCAAAATGGTTTTGATTTTGACAGTTAATTATTATATTAGTTAATTACGCAAACCACAATATGAGCAGTTTTTTTGGTCATAAATGGCTAAAATCATTACTTTTATGACAAAATTATAAAAGTTTCTCAATTGATTTGACACAATTTTTCAAAATTTGGACTAGAATAAGATTCGAGCGGACAGTTTTGACCCATTAAAAAAAATTATATAAAACAAGTTTTTTGTAAGACGGTGTTCACATTGTACTCATTTCGACCTAACATCCCCATCTCTTTTTGTTTTTTTAACTGTCAATTTATAGCGAGATAAAATGAAGGGACGAAGGGACGTTCTAACGGGTCCAATGTGAACACTGCCTTATTACTTGATGAAGAAAAAGTTCCTTAAGCTGGATATACACAACCGATATTTGGATCCGCTACAATGGACACGCTCCAAATTTGGCCGGTATACACGATAGAGCCCATTGTAAGAATTTTTGAGCCGAGCCACATCTTTGAAACATTACGAATATATGTATATGTGTATCTGGATAATAATTAACATAAAAAAGTTGTTTTTTTTATAAAATAAATAAAACATTTCCAGCCATTTGTTCAGAAAAACATCTTAATGCTACGAACTTGAAAGCAGAAAAACATGGGCGAAAATTGTAACCCCATATAATAAAAGTTACAAATAAAAATAAAAAGAGGAAAAGAAACATTAGGGATTTGTTTCCTTGAATTTTTGTATGAGATAGACAGAGATAGTTAGATAGCTGTTAGGTGTCGAGCTAAGATTGTTTGAACAGACAGAACCACTTTTGTGATTCCCCACCCCGACAGAACCGAGCCTTGGCTTGGGCTCGTTGATTTGTGATTGGTTGAAGATTCTATAATGGATCGACAGAGCCAAACCAACCTGCCTCAGTTTCCCCACATATGGTCGATTTTGGATCGGCTCAGGTCCATTTGGGTCTTTTGCTCTGTCGTGTATGTATGTATATACATAACAGAGCCAAATGGAGCCGAGCCGATCCAAAATGGACCTTGTGTGGATAAACTGAGGTGACTCGGTTTGGCTCTGTCGATCCAATTGAATTGTCAGCAAGTCAAAAATCAACAAGCCCGAGCCAACAAGCCATATGGTTTGGATCTGTCGTGTGTGATGAATCTAGAAAATCCACGAGCCCGACCCAAGTCGTTCTGTCTGTTTACCCATCTCATAAATCACATATCTCGCCATTTTACAACTATAGTTAAATTTTTATTAAATACAAATTTAATGTCTCTTTGGCTATTTTTTTTTATTTCTAGGTCGGTTGCCAACTTATATATAATGTTACCATTTTCGGTCATGTCTTCCTGCTTACAAAAGTTTACAGTTACAGCAACACCAAAGGCACTGTCAGAAGATATTGTCATTCTGGGGCACTGCAATAGACACTTTTGATTTTAATAATCTGATCAGAACACTATGTCGCATTTTGCATAAGTATCTATGGACGCCTGAACTGCAGCGTTATTTTCGACACTTCGACCAACTGACATTGCTTCATCACACAACAAGTATGCAGACTCGATTAAACTTGTTATTAAAACGAGGGCGAGAAATAAGACCGCAAATTAGAGTTAACGCTTTTAATTTAAAGTAGCGGTCACCGCCACCGAATGGGTCATTGGCGAGAACAAAACGTAACTAATGGTAGATTGATGATTTGTGAAAAGGTGCGTTCCTACCTATGTATTATACTATAGGAAAATATTTTTGAAGTCATAGAGGATCAATTAAAATTTAAAAAATAAGGTGTTTCAACCCCTTAAATACTTTTGCATTTCTTTTCAACCTTAACCGATGTCAACGATACGTAATTTGTACATATGTGGTTTTCCATTGAACCAAAACATTGATGTGCCGTCGACGGGCCGGCAATATTTTTTTCTTAAACGTTTTCCAATGGGAAAAGTATTGATGTTTTTTCCCGACGAATTGATTCGTTTTGAATTCGTCTTTTGAGACGAATCTACACAGATTTTCACACTCATTTTAACACATACTAAAAACTTGACAGTTTTGCAAGCGTCAATTGAAATTATTGTTTGTGGAAAAAATAATTGAAGAGAATTCGGCTTCGTTCTGTTGTAATTATAAATAATTAATTTTCTGTGAAAACAATACAAAATTTGATTAATTTCTTGGCAATATTATTGTTGTGCTTTCAGGATCAGGTAATTATAAATGTATATTGAATACTTGAGATGGTTGAAGCATAATTATTTTATTTTCAGGGCATGTACTACAGAATGCTGGATTTGCTCCTTGATTCGTCTTCGTCCGAGGACGAAGATATCCTGACAATTTTCAATTGGACGACTTCGACGATTGTTCAAGCTAATGCATTTTTATCCAGGAATTAAAGAAATTCCATTAAAAATTTTGTAAATATTTTATTATGCTTCTGACAGCTGCTACACTAATACACTTACAAAAAGATATTGCTACGTTTTTTCTTTCCATTGCAACCAAAAAATATTGATTTTTAGTAGCAACGGGCCGTCTATTTCATGTGGTTCAATGGAAATCGACAATAGTAAACATTAGTGTTTTCTTCGTTGTACTTCGTTGCATAGTATAAATCAAAATTTGTTAAAACCAAAAAGTCATTATATGGGAATGGTAACCCTGTTATACAGGGTGCGTCAAAGAATTCGAAAGGATTTTTAAAAAATCATTTTGTCATCTCTATTTGAGTAAAGTATCCACAATTCTTACATTAATATAACGAACCGAAAACAAAGCGCATTTGCAGTAGAGTTCGTTTAATCCCACTAGATGCGATTATGATAACAAACAAGGCTCATTTTATCTGAACGGCTACGTAAATACTACTGGTGTAAGAAAAACCCCTAAGTAATTCAAGAAAAGCCTCTTTGTCGACGAAGGTTGCCTTTTGAATGAGAGTACATCGGTCCTTATTTTTTTTGACGGATCGGTTAACGGTGAACGCTTAAGACACATTTTAAACGATTTTTCGCGAAATGAAGTCAAGGGAAGAAACTAAGACGTACCTGGCTCAAGCAAGACGGTGCAACGTGTCGTTCTGCCTGCCGCCAAAACTATGGATTGTTTACGCAAAATGTTTGATTTATCTGTGTGTGACTTTTGTTATGGGGCTATTTTAAGTGCAGAGTGTGTGAAATTACACCGCAGAACTTGGAAGAGCAAAAAGTAAAAACTTCAATTCGACAACATTCTGCCAACATTTCAACGGTTATGTTAAGGGAAGTCTACGAAATTTTTGTTCGATACTATTTATAGAAAATCAGGGCTGTCATCTGAATTGAAAATGAATTATGATTTTTTAAAATTCCTTCTATTTCTCTAACGCACCCTGTATTTCCATATTTTCACACATTGACGGTTTTCTTGTTTCTATTGGAGTCCGTTGGTGAGGATTTGGTAGGTAATGAAAGATACTCCTTTGTATATCCTTTTACAAACCCTTCGGACTGATTAAAGAATTCGAAGTACTTACTTACTTACTTAAGGTGGCGCTACAGTCCTGTGCGAACTAGGGCCTCACCCAACAAACTTCTCCATCTAGCTCGGTCCCTAGCTAGATGTCTCCAGTTTCGCGCTCCGAGTTGGGTGAGGTCACCTTCCACTTATGCGCGCCACCTGATTCGCGGTCTTCCTCTACTGCGCTGTCCTGTAGGTGTGGAATCGAAGACTTTCCGGGCCGGAGCATTGGTTTCCATGCGCTTTACATGACCCAGCCATCTTAGTCGTTGGACTTTTAACCCTTCTGGCTAAGTCTACGTCGCTGTACAGCCCGTACAGCTCGTCGTTCCATCTTCTCCTCCACTCCCCTTCGATGCATACGGGACCATAGATCACACGAAGAATCTTTCTCTCGAAACGACCCAAGGTGCTTTCATCCGCTTTTGTCATAGTCCATGCTTCTGCACCGTATAGCAAACCGGGGATGATAAGGGTCTTATATAGCGACACTTTGGTCCTTCGAGAGAGTATTTTTCCACTCAATTGCTTTCTTAACCCAAAGAAACAGCGGTTAGCAAGAGTTATTCTTCGTTTGATCTCAGCGCTGGTGTTGTTTTCTGCGTTTACCGCGGAGCCTAGGTAGACGAAGTCCTTGACTACCTCAAAGTTACGTCTGTCGATGGTGACGTTTTGACCAAGACGTCGGTGTTGTAGGTCCTTTCTTGATGACAGCATGTACTTTGTTTTGCCCTCATTAACCGTTAAACCCATTTTTGCCGCCTCTGCCTCAATACTCACAAAAGCCCCATTGACATCACGCTGAGTTCTTCCGATTATGTCAATGTCATCAGCATATGCAAGTAATTGGACAGACTTTTGAAAGATAGTGCCTCTAGTGTTGACGTGTGAGCTTTGCACTATTCTTTCAAGTACGATGTTAAAAAAATCACATGACAGCGCATCACCTTGTCTAAAACCTTTTTTGACATCGAAAGGTTCTGTTAAATTGTTTCCAACCTTTATGGAGCAGCGTGAATTCTCCATGGTCATCCTGCACAAACGGACAAGTTTGGCAGGGATGCCAAAACTAGACATGGCTCTATACAGTTCGTCCCTGTAGATACTGTCATATGCGGCCTTGAAATCGATGAAAAGATGGTGGGTGTCGATTGGGTGTTCTTGGGTTTTTTCCAGGATCTGCCGTAATGTGAATATTTGATCGACTGTGGACTTTCCTGGTCTAAAACCACACTGATAAGGACCTATCAGGTTGTTGACGATGGGCTTTAGACGTTCACATATAACGGCAGAGAAGATTTTGTAGGCGATGTTAAGTGACTGATTCCTCTAAAATTGGTGCAGTTTAAAGGGTCTCCTTTTTTCAGGATCGGGCAAACAATACTGAGGTTCCATTCATCGGGCATGCTTTCTTCGGACCATATCTTACAGATAAGTTGGTGCATGCTCCTAACCAACTCATCTCCAGCTGCTTTAAAGAGCTCGGCATTTAGGCCATCCGCTCCAGCGGCTTTGTTAGACTTCAGCTTAGACATAGCAATCTTTACTTCGTCTAAGTCAGGAGGACGGGATTGTTGGCTTTCGTCGTCTATATTGAATGGATCATCCTGCCTGACAGCGGAATTCGGTTCGTCGTCGCCGTTATACAGTCTGCAGAAGTGGTCCTTCCATATCCTCAGCATTGACTGCTTATCTTACTTATCGAAGTAAATTGTTTAATTTTCCAAAAAGAAGTTGGAATCCATTTTTCTTTTACTCTCGCAACTTTCGAAATAGAATTTGCAATATTTTTATTTTTACCGTGTACTGCAATTTTATGGGGATTGACTTATGTTCCTAATTAGTAGTGCCCACAGATTTTCGATGACATTTATATCCGGGGACTATTCTGGCGGTCTATGAGGGTATTTTCATATCAACTACAATATGGTGGTTATATGCACAATATTTGCATTGTAGTTCGGGTCGTTTACTTGGTATTATCGAAAACAGTTGCGTACGCCTAACTTCTTCGTGCTTTTAATCAATTTTTATTTTTAAACGATAATGTCCATGATCCCATCAATAAATTATATATTACTAGCTTCTGCAGCAGACTTACAGGCCCAAACCATAACGCTGCCATCCCCGTGCATCATTGTAGGATTAATTTTTTGAGTTCTATATTAGGCTTACATATGTATGTCACAATTAAGAAATCCAATCAGAGCCAATAAATATTAAATTTGGACTCATCTCATAAAATAACAGAGTTCCAGAAGTTGGAGTCCTTAGAATGATGTTCCTTGACGAAGCTAAGACCACTTTTTTAAGTTTTTTTTTTTTTTAATTTAAAAACGGCTTTTTTCGAGTTACTCTACCATGAAAGTCATGGTTATGAAGCATTGTTTGGGCACTGCATGTCTTACCCAATTCCTCAAGTACATGAGCAGCTATCTTTAAAGCTGATAACATTGCACTTTTCGAATTATCTTGCGTTAATCTGATGGAGTGAATAATAAATATATGTATGTAGGTATTCTGCAAACTCCTTTCTTCCTCATAAATGTATTTATGATATGCTGCACTGTTGCCGGGCTCATGTTGGCCTTATCAGCATTTTTTCACTACAAGCATTTTAAAAAAAAAAAATTGTTTATGACGAGTTTTCGCTGTTCAATCGTAGTTTAAATTTTAAAATATTATCATTTAAGGGAATTTTTTTCTTTGACCAACAACAAATCTTTTCTCAAAAACAATAAGGAACATTAGTTTAAAAACTGTTTCCTCAAACAGCTTTACCTTCTTACGTTAACACTTATAAATTTAGCTGGATCAAATAAGCTGAAACATTACATTTTTCTCTTGCACAGCTTTATATATTCTGATTTTATTTGCGTTTCCTTTGTGACATTCTTTAGTAGCATACATGTTCAAGATAGTATAACCTATGATATGTAGGATCAACTATGTAAGTGGACATCTCACTTCGAAGATACTGCGCTTTAATATTATCCAAATTGATCTAGATCCTTAAGCTGTTACCTACTGTACGTCGTACGTTCTTTGGTCATTTTCCGAATTAATTTCAAAAATTTCAATTGCTATTGAACCCATTTTTGATGAACAAAACAATATTAAACTATCAAAACATTAATAACAAAATTTTTTAATAAAACAATAGTTTTTTTTTTCTCATATTTTGAATTAAATCAGCTGATATCTGTTTCGTTTTTCTTTGATTCGGGCCTTATGAAGTAATTTATTCTTATTTGTAGCGTAACAATACGTTGCTACGATCCCTCGTAACAAGAGTTATTCAAGCCTATCACGAATTCGATCGTAATCTGAAACATTTACGAATCTTGAATAACCGTAACACGAAATCCGTTTGTAATGCAAAACGAACGTATGTATGTTTGTTTTTGGTAATAGCTTTTTTTGGGATTCGTAAAAGTTTCCGATTACGCTGGAATTCGTGATAGGTCTGATTATCTGGAAATCTTGGAAGTATTATTTGAAAAAGAAAACACTACGGTCCCGAATTTGGATATTTCTGTGAGAAATCTCTAAAAAAAAAACCCTAAGTTCATATTTTCAGGGATTAACAAATGGGATCTCTCATTTCCAGTTTACTTATAAACAACAAACGCTTGATTGATTGTAAATTTGTAAGTTTCCAAGTACTAACATTCTTGCTGCTCCTTCTTTAGTTCCTCTATCTCTATCGTAAATGTTTTAACTCACGAAAATTGCATGGACAACAGGGGCCCTACTCTGTAATGCGTTTCGAAAGCCAATCCGATTCGAATCTGATATTCGATTCCTTTATGAATTCGTACTTTGTAAAATGTTCGAATCGAATAAAACAATCATCTAGTACTTTTTCTATTTATCGAATAGATTTACCGAGTCTCGAAGTATTTCTTATGAGATTTGTCAAAGCAAAAATACAAAAAAAAAATCAAAACAATTCACAAAGACGAGGAAACATTAAAATTCAGTCATTATTATCACTTGAAAATTATATTAATGACTTTTTTTACACTTCACTGCTTTGCAATTGCCACATCTCTCTTTTTAATTCCAGCTTAGAAAGTTTAAGCTGATTTTTTTCATAGTCATTTCGTTTTTTGTGTTGAAATTTGTCTTTTGCTAAGGTACACTTTTTGCCTTCAAGTCATACGAATTCCACCATAATTTCAAATTGCTTTTATTTGGTATGCACATTTTTCGCTGATGATTCCCTGTAATGGTATTTATTTGCTTAAATTTTGAATAAAATTATTATTTCCTTACTTATATTTTATCTATTTCACACAACTCAACAAAATTTTCCTTTTGTGTCCTTTAAAAACGACCTTCGAATTGCAATTCGTTACCTCTATTGGTGTAGAAAGAAAATTTCCGTTTTCGAACGCTAATGACATTCGGAAACGCATTGCCAGGTACGAAAAATCCGAATGCGGATTTGTCTTTCCGTAAGTACTAGATTTCTTATCCGCATTAGAAATAGATAGTACAGAATATTCGTTTTCGAAAATATTTGCTTTCGAAACGCATTACAGAGTAGGGCCCCAGAAAGCGTGACGTAAAGTCATAGAGAAATATATTTACCAAGAGAACCGACCGGTACCCGTCTTGCCTGAAACACCCTCAAAATTTATTTGAGGTGAACTCTCAAATTCGAGGTGAACTCTCTTAAATTCGCTATCGGTGAATACATGTGAGTGGTGCAAAAAAAAGCAAAATGGGTGACTGGGCTAAAAAGAAACTTATGGAATTTTTGTGACCTGTCAAAAAGGACAATCAATTTTGCAAAACAAAACAATGGATTTCGGATTGTAAGAGTAAGTTTTTGTTAATTGTTTTGATATTTAATATAATTTGATATTTTTCAGACCAAAAACCTTTATAATGAAAAGAGTATATACAAGTTCACTTCATTGAATAAAAAGTAAGTCAAATTGCAGCGAAGGAGGTGCAACAATAATCGATTTATTTTATACTCTGTGTTTCCATTTTAGATGCTGCCCATTACATACCATAATGCAGGAAGCAATTTCCATCAAGAAATCTGGAAGACAAAGTATACTTATTTACAGGTAAGTTTTTTATATTATATTTCTCTTAACAAAATAATATCAATGTTTTTAACGATAGACGCTGCCCATTGTATTTGTGTGTACATCTCAACGGTCATAGCTGCCGCAGGTGTTGACGGCGGAGGTGTCACCGTCGCTGCAAATAGTCAGATGCTTGTAATGCAACAACACCAGCAGCAACAACCCCACCAAAGCTACGAATTCAATTCCAAATTAGCGAACATCCTCAGCTATGCCATGGAATTTGTGTTACTTTGTGAGATTCAAGTCAATTTTACAAGTGAAAGCTTCGACATTAATAGTCGACCGCCTAGTTTTGGAACGACTAAACAGCAGCAACATCAACGCCTGAGTACCTATGCAGGCAAATCAGGTAAATTAATTCATTTACTTACGAGTAATGTAATGGATATTTTAAATTCTATTGTTCTTTAGTATTTCCAAAACGTCCTCCGCCTATTCATCAGCCGCCAAGAAATATGATGCTGCAAGCCGACCAAAAAAACGACAAGCAGTTGCAATTAAAGCAACATTTTCTGGTTTCATAGAGTGCAACTGTCTCACAAAATGATAGCGGGGACGCTGAACTGACCGAGACAGCGGCTACTGCGGCCGCTTACGCCGACACATACCAAGTAAATGAGGAACTGAAAGTCGACTTAGAAGCAACCTGCTGTGACGGGAATCGGAAGTAGTCGGAAGTAAGTCCTCTGAATATTGAAAATCTCTTCATTTTCGTATGTACTATTTTAAAATTTCCAGAAATGGTGGTAAACTTATAGACTGCAAAAATAAAATCTGAATTCCATGAATACATAATGCCTATTGAATCACCAAAACTAAGTGCATTCTGAACACAACTAACTGGACTCACATAGAAGACCGTCGACACAGGAATACCCCTACAAACTACGCTAATGATGTTCCAAGAATTGGGAACCCGCAACCTTCACCTGCCGAAGATGTCCAAAAATAATACAATCGGAAATTGTGCACTTGTGACATGGTCCGATTAGGATTTTGGAATTTGCCTCGCATAAGAATGTCACAAACGACTTGCCACAAATTTTTAATCAAAGGAGCTACTTACGAGCACTATTCCGGGAATGGTACAATCCAAAACCAATCAATTTGCTACAATTTCATTGCACGTTCATTGACCAGAAAACTCATAATGCCAAGACCACTTCAAAGTAAGTAACATAAACCACAAACTTTGAAAGCACTAATTGTTTTTTTTTCAGCAACAAATCAAAACGAAGCGGTATTGCAACAAATCCTGCAATGAAGATGATTCGAAGTCGATTGGACTCTTTAAATCTCATCCATTAATAGTCAAAGTTCGTGGCGCAGCTAGTTTTTAAATAAAGTTGTATGTTTTTTCAAAATTGTATGTAATTTAGTATAATTTTGTTTTAGATTTAAAGCTATTAATGTATTTTCATTTAAAAAACAAAAACTGGATTTTAAAATGTAACTTCTTAGTTTTTGAGTAAATAAAAAAATATTAAATGTACTTTTTCCAAGAAAAACACTTCTTTTTGGTTTTCCCAAATTTGATCTGCTCAGGTCAATTATTATAGTGGATTATACCTTTTTTATTTTCCATTTCGTTTTTAGCAAATGATAATATTTTTTTTTGCATTTATCTTTATTGAGTCTTTCAAATGATAATAAAAAAAATAAGCTGTTTTAGGTAGGTTTTATTTTTTTTTATTGACACATGTTCAATTTAACAAAATTAAAAACTTAGTATTTTTAATCCTATTCTTCTTATATGCAAAATATTTTTGTTAATTTTGAATGTTTTAAGAATAATTCAACTTTTTTAACAAAACACGAAAACCTTCAAAGTTTTAAGCAAGACAAATCTACAGACCCTATTACACTAAACATTAGATGGAATTGTGGAGAAAATAAATAAACCATAGAGTAATAAAGTTCAGTTTGCAGTTGAATGAAAAAAATAAGATCGACTTTTTTTTCTTGACTAACTTTTCAGTCAACTTTAACATAAATTTGCCTTGATTGGAAGGCAATTTTTTAGCAGCTGGCCAATCAAATTTTAGAAACTTGCCTTACTCTCAAGTCCTTTATACCGTCTGAATCTGCCCTGTATGAACTACCCAGGCAGACTGACGTTCCACTAATTTAAAACCCGCAACATTTGACATGCGGAACAGAATTATATGAAAAAGAATTCGTTCAAGTGAATAAGAATACCGCTCAGCATTATCGATCTTATCGGCATCAACAAGGTGAATTCAATTCGAATGAATAGTAAGTAGAATGAAGTTCAGTGAAAATTGAAGAAAAATGTACCCCGATGAATTGCAGAATAGGGCAGTATGACAAATTATAGTATTACACCCTGTTGGATTTGAGCAGCCGCCGGCCGCTCTCTTTAATCTATATGTTGTTATCGGAAGCTTCTACTGACAAGAGGTATTTCTACCTGAACTCTGTTAAATCTTAAAATTCGAGAAAAAAACATTCAGGTAATTTTGTTCACTTTAATTTTTTAATTAAAACAACATCACTACCTATAACATCTCTCTCGATTCGATTTAAAACTTTTTTCTTAACTAATCCTTTTTTGCTTTTATATCCGCTGTTCCCTCTTCCTTACTTTGTGTTGCTTTATCTACTTAAACATTCAATATCGCTCCAATGCCAGGATACAACACAAAATTCGTGGTTCGAATCTTTTTGTCTGTTAAATAAGAAGTCACCGAATTTGTATTGAATGCAATGTCCATGGCATCACTGTGCGTGATTCTGTCGATATTGCTGCGTCTTTAATCACAGCATTTTCAAAACCATTAACCTTTAAAAAGAAAGCAAACGCAAATTTGTATACAAAAACCAATTATGATAATCTAAAGACAAAGAACAAATCATACCTTTATAGTTAAGTCTAATTGATATTCACTATCTACATCGGGCCATTTCTGTTCCAGTACATCTTTGTCCCACTGAATGTCATCTATTTTCTTATTCAATCGATTCGGCATTGAGATAAGTTTTGACCACAATTCGGATGCAAAGTGTGGAGCCATAGGTGCCAGCATTATAATTTGAGTGGCTAAGGCGCGTTCGAAATGCTTTCCATACTTTATCACATCTTTTGAAGCCCGCTATATAAACCGACCAAAATTAAGTAAAAGCCTTTTGTAACCAAAGTAAAAACCTAGCACTTACTCTTATAGAGTTTGTGAGTCCCTGCATTTTGGATATGGCGACACTTAGCTGATGAGTGTGTCTGTAGTTGAAGGCGGCACCAGCCACATAATAATTTCGAGCATCAAAGAGCACTGAATCTTCTTTGATGAATTTTTCATCGGTTGGATTAAACTTGGGATTTGGTGGCTCCTGTCGGAGCTTGTGAAACGTGTCGATTGTTAGCCAAAGTCTTTTCTGCCAATTGAGGATTCCAGGAAAAGCTAGAAAAATGGAAAGAAATTACAGGAAAATATAACACCAGTGAATTCGTTTTTACTTGTAGTTGACCAGTTTCTATGAGACGTTGGCGCCACATCCGCCAGAATTATCAGTCTTGTGGTATCAGTGCCATATTCGTTGATCATATCCGATGGATCGATTCCATTGAACTTGGATTTTGACATTTTCTCCCATGACATAACGACGGCTTCTTTGGTATCCTTAGTGATGGCTTTGTTTTTCTTCGCATCAACTATGTCAACCTGATGAGCGAGTCTTATTGAATCCACAATCTAGTATGAAGTTAGTTTAAGTACTTACCTGATCCTCTGTTAGGTTAAATGACGAAACATCCATCACCGCCGTCTTCACATGAGACTGCTTCTGTTTCGGCGTCCCGACATGTGGCATGGGTGGCGCAATTTGTTGGACTTTCTGTATCTGAACCTGTGATTGGTGCCGGGCAAGGACTTGTTGTTGTTATTTTGAAGTAGTTTCCTTCGACATAACTTTCTTTGTCACTTTCAAGTCACCAGATTTCGAGAGTTGCAGAATCTTTTGCTCTGGAGTTTGAGTTCGTGCAACTGCTGATTGTTGTTGTTGTTGCTGGTGTTGATGTATGTTTCCACCAGGTGCTACCTTGCCTCGAGAAATAATCATTTTTCCAGACATTGGCGATGTCTGTTGAATGCCTGGCGATTGGGATTTTCTTTGAGCAATGGTCGCCGTTCGTGGTTGACTTTGGAGGACACGAGTATTTGTCTGCACTGTTTTGGGGGTTCCCGCTTGAATTCTGGTCTGTTGCTGCTGTTGCTGTTGATGATACGTTGCCGATGGGGCCGTACGTACAATTGTGGTTTGATTATTGATAAGTCGTGGACTCGAACTTCTAGCCATGTTCGTTTGTTGGACCTGCGTTATTTGAATGTTTCCAATATTTGACAGGGGATTAGAAGTTAAGGTTTTATTAACTTGAGGACGATGAATTGGAGTCATAATTGTATTCGAAGTTTGCGTGGGGATTTGATTGTTGTGTTGAACGGGGCCATTCTCGTTGGCGTTTGAAGTCAAGGATGCAGCAACTTCGCTACCCATTCGGACAATTCCGCTCGTGCATTTTTCTCCGGGGATTAAAACGTTTGGCGACAATTTTCTCAACGATTTCATCTTCTGTTTCTCCATTTGCATTGGGAATGGTTCGCTTGGCACGACGACTATTATTGGGGAGGTAAAAATATATTTAATGCTTAAATCAAATGGATGACTAAGTTATACTCACATTAAAGGTGCACGTTGTATGGGTGTACTGGTGACCAATTTACTCGGGATCTGCTGAACTGGCAGTGGTGGTTTTTTCACAACCGCATTCCGAATCGGCGAGAGATCATTGGCTTCTTCTTCGTGTTGTTTTTTTTGTTATTATCGGGACCTTCGTGTTGATTAGAAATTGTTTGGCTTGTGGAATTTGTGGTTCTAGGAAATTAAAAAGACAAAATAACATCAACTTGCTTTGTATTTGTATAAGAAAAGATGAACAAACTTTTAGCTTCGGTAGATGGATTCGAAGCATTATCAACGACGGTTTTTGTTATTTTAACTGGCATCTCTTGAAGCTCCCCATGACCCATCTTAGCAAAGGATTGTATCGTTTTTCCAGCTACAATCCATGTCTCACGAATACTTTCTTCCATTTTAACCAATGTTTGATAAAGTGCCCATGAATTTTGTTGATTATTACTGCCACTGTTCAGATTACTGTTGAGCTACTATTGTTGCTGCTCATTATATATTTTTATTTCAATAAATTAATATTTTGTATTTAAATTCTTTTACCTTCATTATTTTGCATTACTGGGAATGGATTTTGTTTTGTTTTCATTTTCGTAGAATTGTCAAAATACTCACCTCGCTGTTAATCTGTCAAAACTGGGTTAAACTCAAATTAGGCCACGTTCACATTGCAGTTCTATGGTGCGCCTATACTTTCTGCATGATTTTTTTTGTTTTTAGCGAAACTTTTCATAAAAATCACAGAATTTGTGTGCCAAAAGCAGTCAAATACTATTTTTAGCACAGTTTTCACTAAAAAGAAGTTGCAAAATTCATTTTTCTTAAAATATTGCAAAAATTTTTCAATTTTTGAATTCAACGGATCGCTTTTTTGAACGGCTGAGTTCACCTCACATTGTTTTCCCCTTAACTGTGCATACTGAGCAACAAAAGCCCATAACAACTACATAGAATCTGGATTTTCCCATAAGAAATGCACGGGCCAACTAACATATGCTCATTTTAATGGGCAAAATTTGCTCAATTTAGTTTGTAGGTCGAAAGAGAGCGAACCCCATAAGTCGGTTCTCTTGGTAGATATATTTCTCTATGCGTAAAGTCAAGAACCGCCTAAGATGTCAAGTTCTTTTTTATTTTCTACAACATTGTAAAACTCTAGATTTGTTCACCCGAACGAAATTGGGCATGTCAGCTAGTATTATTGCATTAATTTTAATTTAAAACGACACGTCGCGACACAGTTCTCAACTCGAATTAAGGCTTCTGGAAAAGCCAATGCAACTTTTAAAAATCGATTCTAAAAGAAACACTCATTCAGTTTTTTGTCTATCGTAAAATATTATTTCAACAAATATTTATGTATGTAGATTTCAAAAAATTAAATGCCACAGAACTTAAAATATGTATGAACAAACTAATCGACAAAAAATATAAAATAAGAAAAGGCTAGTTGTTTGTTGTTGTGTATTTTTTAATAATTACGATGTTTATGTATATATTTTGTTTTTATTATAGAAAAGCTTACCCAAGCCAAGTATGTATGTTTTAAAATTTTATTTTTACCTTCATAAATAGTTTTACAATACTAAAAATTGTCTGTTCTCATTTTGTTTTTGTTTTAAATTATTTTTTACTCATTATATATATATATACTTATTTTACATTTTGTTTTTATTTATTTATTTGTATTAATAATTAGAAAAAAAAAATTAATTTTATATGGAACACAGGAAACAAAAATGACAAAAAAGAACAACGAAATAAAAAATTAAAAAAAGAAAGTAATCAGATAAATCAGCGGAGAGTTTAATAAGAATATTATAATTCTTATTTATTTATTGCAGAAATATCTATATATCGACGTTTATTTTTGTATTTGTTGTTATTATGTTTAAGTTTTAAGGTTATAAGAGTTCACGAATAAATAATTTCTTTTGTTTTCGTTTTGTAATTTATCTTTATTTATAAAATCATAAGAAAATTAAAACTGAGTTGGACAACATTACTATCTATAACTTTTTATCTTTTTTGTTTTGTTTGTTTTCTTTTTAAAGAAGTAGGAGAAACACAATGTCGCGTAGCCGACCGTCATCATCGGGTGAATTTGTTGAGTTTTTGAGTAGTAGAGAAAGAGGCAACAAATTTCGATCGTCTCTCATGCTTTTTACTTTTATTTAAACGAAAAGTGTGTGTTTAGGTATATTTTTTAAGAACTTTATGCTAAAATTTAATTCACGAAAGAAGGAAAAACAATTCCTCGCTTTTTTGAATTGTTTGAAATATTTTTGTTTTCTTTTTTATATAGATTTCCGTGGTGCTTTCCTATATAATAAATTTATTTTGTTTAATTAATAATAATTACTTTAAATGATTAGGTGTCCCGCCCGGCAAACTAATATTTATATATATTTATAATTATAATTATTTATAATTATTCTCATTTCGGGGTTCTCCGCTTGTTGTTGTTGGTTGGTGTGGTATTGTTTTGTTTTGTTTGAGTTTTTCGTGTTTTATTGTTGTTGTTTTCTCTCTCCTCGAAATTTTGTATATTGTACGAAAGAAAAATTAATTATGTTTTTTTTTATTTTTCCTTTGTGTTTTTCCTTTTTTTCTTCAATTAACATATATATATAAATTTAAAAGTTTCTTATTTTGTTGTTGGTTGATTTTAAGTTAATTTAAATTGTTTTTTTTTTGTTTTTAATTTTATTTTATTTATTATTATATATTTTTTTGTTTTTTTTTTTTAATTAATTCAATCTTAGCGGTTGGCGTTCTTAAGTTGATTGGACAACCAATCAAGACCCTCGTATAGACCATCGCCGCTTGTTGCACACGTCGCTTGAATGTACCAGTTGCGGTTTCTGAGTGAGTGCAGACCAAGCTTGTCAGTGATTTCGGCTGCGTTCATTGCATTTGGCAGATCCTAGAAAAGTGTAAAAAAAAAGATCGGGAATAAATTTAAGGCTAAATTTTCAAGAATTTGTTTCAAAATAAAATTACGTTCATACTAATAAAGCTTATTTGGTTTGAAAAACATATGGACTTAAAACAGCCTTCATCGGAGAAGATTCATGCCCCGATGGGTTTGGTGTTAAAGAGATTCCGTCCGTGCACATTTCTTTTGAATTCCTAAAGATTGCAATGTAAAGACTGAGGTTTGTAACTCATTCTACATTCGCGTGGTACGGCTAAGGTACGAATCTCTTGTAAATATGATCGCTGTTGGTTTTGAAAGTCTACTAATTAATATTCCTGGAGAGCAAGAGTATTACGGTTGAATTGTGTAATGGGAGAAATTTAAAAAAAACTTACTCGTTTACTAAAGAAAATAGTTGTTCGTGAAATTTGGAGTTAGTGAAGAAATTTCACATTCGTTGAATAAATCTGTATTCAAAAAGATGTATGCTAAGGAGGTTAAATAAAGTGCGAACAAATTTTAAAACTGAAAGTCCGCATGAGACGGATAAAGATATTAATATAACATATTGAATTTCGTCCATATTCCAAAGAAATTTGAAATAAACTAAAGCATGATTTGTAACATTTCTGTATTTTTTTAAAATTATTTGTAATATTTTTGTATAACTAGCGCACACTCAAAGGGTTTCGAATAACTTTTATATATCAGAGAAAGTGTGAGCATTAGGAAAAAATGGATGGGTGGGAAAGGAGATGTACATAGGTTGTAAATGTTTGAGCATTAAATTGAGAGGGAAAGATAAGTGTGATAAGGTATTCCACATTCGCGTAGTACGGCTCAAAAACGAATCTCAATACTTTACAATATGACCGAATTTGGATTGAATGGTAAACTAATTGACATTCTTAAAAGCGCGAGTATTACGGTTGAATTGTTCGGGAGAAGGAATGCAACTTGCTATTTCACTAGTGAATGGTCCGTTGACATTACAACGATGTTCGAGTGACGTAATTGAGATAGTGATGTTATTGTCACCAATCATTCTAAAAGCTCTTCTTTGCATACTGTCCAAGAAGTGTAAGCAAGTTACTGAAGCACAAGCCCAGCGATTGGAAATTATACTCAAGTTTTGGACGAATTGAAGTTTTGTAGATTGTAGCCAGATCAGTAGAAGAGAACAATTTTCTTGAATCGTCTCAGAAAACTCAAACATCTTACGGCATTTTTGGTATTTGATCGCTCCACAAGAAATGATTGTTGATGTACATAACGAAAATATCGAGATGTTCAGTTTCATCGATGCAAGCGCCTCTATGAGAGTTGGAAGTGGGGTACTCTTTGTCTCTCTATAACGATGCAAGACAGCATTAGGTATCCGAAAGATCTTTTTATAAAAATGAGAAAAAGTGTAGGAGACAAAACAGAGCCTAGTGGCACACCAACATTTATATTGTGGGTTTCAGACTTGACAAAACAACTTGAAAGAAAATTACTTTTCCAAGGTCTAAGAGATTTTGCGATAGCAAAAGCACAATATTCGAAAACACAGAAAGATGTCGGGCTTTATCATATGCGTTAGACAGTGACATCTGACAACTAAGTAATTACTAAAAATTAAACCACACACAACGTTTGGAAATTTTTAAAATTTAACTCATAAAATAGTGGCAATTTAACAGTCACTGTAGTTTTGATAGAAAAGTTTCTGACCTTGTTATTTCACAGGTGGTACTACTTATTGGAAGACCCTATATACAGTTGTGTTCATAAAAATAGCAGTGCTCTCCAAATAAAACAAAAAGGCTATCAATATCAACGTTATAATATATTTCATTAAACTTCTAATAACCAACTAAAATATTTTATTCATAATAACAGAAATTAAGTATTATCGTTTTTTTACCGTTAGCCTTATCACAGTAAAAACCGTTTTTTAAATATATGGCTGTTCATAAAAATAGCAGTGCATGTCAAAGTACTGGATCTATAACGTAAGAAGTAAGAAAAACTGTAATAAGTTAAATGCAAGTACATAAATAATGTTAGCTTACATTTAGTACTTTGTTGCATAACCATTGTTTTTTATGACTGCTTCGCATCTACGTGGCATCGAGTCTACTAAAACCTGACACCTCTCGACTGGTATTGCGTTCCACGAATCACGCACTACTTCCAACAATTCTTTCAAAATCTTGGGTTTTGTTTTATGAACTCCATTCTTAACATCCCTCACAAATTTTCGATGGGGTTAAGGTCGGGGGATTGAGTGGGCACTCCATAACGGATATCTTCTTCTGCGCAAACTATGATTTTGACTTTTTTGACGTATGCTTTGGGTTATTGTCTTGTTGGTATACCCAAACCAACGGCATTTTCTCTTCAGCATAGGGTAACATAACATCCTCGAGAATTTTCACATACTCGGTTGCATCCATTATACCCCCGATGAGATAAATAGGCCCGACCCCGTAATATGAAAAGCAAGCCCATATCATAATTTTTCCTCCACCATGCTTCACTGTTTTTAAAGTGTACCATGGATCGTTTGCTGCTTTTTGGGATCTTCTCACATACTCTTGGACCAAAAAGGACGACTTTTCTTTCATCGCTCCACAAATGATTCCTCCATTCCTCTTTTGCCCAATCTCTATGCGTTTTGGCAAATTCCATTCTCTTTGCCACATGCCTTTTCGTCAAGAATGGTACCTTGCGTGGACTTCGGGCTGGTAACTTCGCTTCCAAAAGACGTCTTCGTATTGTGACAGTGCTAACAGACATTGAAGTCCATTTCTTATTTCCTGTATTTCTGTTTTGTTAACTGAACAATTTTTCTATCAGTTCTTTCAGTTGTCATCCTTTTTGGGTCTCGCGTTTCCGGTTTATTTTGCCATTTTAAGGCGTTACTGACCATTTTTGCTCAACAGCCTTATGATGTCTTGAATATTTTGGTAGGTTTTTCCCTCCAAACGCATTTTTCTAATTAGTTTTCGAATTTCTTCGGTGCAGTGTTTTGACCGTCTCATTGTTTATTTTTGAGTTAATATTTATTAATTTTTTATATGCTATTATGTAACAAATACTTAAAACTTTAAATAGTAAAACATTTAGTTACCGTAAAATAAGAAAAATTGAATTTTTAACACTTTTTAATAATAAAATCAAAGGCACCGCTATTTTCATGAACACTCTATATTCAGAGCGTTTGAAATAAGGTGTGTTAACCGGTAAAAGTAGAGTATAACTTCAAGCTAAAAGTCTCTAATATAAAAATGAAAGACCATTAGATGCAAGTAACATGTTAATTTTTTTTTGTAAAAATGTTCGTTATTTAAATAATCTAATAAAATGTGACCAGCACTGCTATTTTTATGAACACAACTGTAATATAATATTCATTATATAAGCAAGCGTTTTAAATTACAGTCAAACCTGGAAATTTTCCACTATAAAAGAAATTACATAAAACCCGCTTAAGTGCACATAACGAAATCCCTAACGGAAAAGTTTTTGCCGTATTTCAGTTGATTTTAAATGTGTACTTTTTTTTTTTTTAGTAAATTTTGTTAAATTATAGAAAAAGGTAGCAAAGCAAAAGGTACTTATCATAAAAATTTCATAAGAAATAAATCCTTAGAATATTGGTTCTCAAAAACAAAAGGTAGTTATGCGGGTTAGGTACTGAAGCGAGAGGCACTTATCTGGTTTTAACTGTAATAGAATTAGTCAAATAATGATCATGCCTGTTGTTTTTGCTCTGCGTAAGAACCAGTTAACATAATTTTATAACATAATTTTCTGATAAGCAAGCTCAAAGTCTACTACGTAGCAAAATATTTAAATAAACATTTTATTTTTTGTATTTACACAAATGATAAAAGTTTTCAGGGTTATAATCTCATTTATTCATATCTAAGATATTGTCGATTCGAATTTTAAGGAGACTTCAAAATATTAAAATAAGTACATATATAATAGTTAAATAAAAATGCGTACCTGTTTGTTGGCGAATATAAGTAATACAGCATCTCTGAGTTCATCTTCAGCTAACATTCGCAACAATTCCTCTCTCGCTTCACCAATACGTTCTCTGTCATTGCTGTCAACGACGAATATGAGACCCTGTTACAAAATGAAACAAAATAAAAACAAAATTAAAATTAGCATCTTTCATTTTGAGGTGGCAAAAAATAAGTAGAACAAATATCTAAAACAAAATCTCCATCAACCAAATTTTGTTTTTTATAAATTTTACAAAAAAGAAAACAAAACAAGATTGTGAAGATTTGCTTAATAAATCAGTCCCGTCTTGAAACAAGTTCAGCCATCAGCTTTTATATCTGGGAACATTTGAATCATCATCAAAAAAAAAAAAAAATAAAGCAATCAAGTCTTGTTCGAAATTAAGTCAATGTTTTGAGTTTCGAACATTACTCGTTAAAGAAAACAACCAATAAAGTTGACATTTTAGTAACTTACTTGTGTATTTTGGAAGTAATGCCTCCACAATGGTCGGATTTTGTCTTGGCCACCTACATCCCACACTGTAAAGCTAATATTCTTGTATTCTACAGTCTCGACGTTGAAACCTGCCCAATAAAAAAAAGAAAATCATTAATACATCCAACCAACAGAAAATGCAAGTTTTTAAAAACTATGGAAAAAAACCTTACCAATAGTAGGTATCGTTGTTACAATTTCGCCTAATTTGAGTTTGTACAGAATTGTGGTTTTACCAGCGGCATCTAATCCGACCATAAGTATTCTCATTTCTTTTTTGCCAAAGAGACCTTTGAATAGATTCGAAAACGTGTTCCCCATCTTGTTTTCCTTTTTCTTTTTTTTTTAAATCGAAAAGTTTAAATTAAGCTTTTTGTTCTGTATTTGTTTTATGTTTTTGAGAATGTTTAACCGAAGATTTTTAACTGTGGTTCGGCTGGCTGGAGTGTTAATCTGTAATAACAACAAAATAAACAAAATCTTAGTTAGGAAACCAAAAGTAAACAAATAAAGATAGAGAGATAAATAAATAAATACGTTTAATTTGTAGATATCATTTTTCAAAAGACAAATACATTTTATTCAAATTCAAACAATGGTCGCAGCTCATTAATCTCAACTTTGTAACGTCGAAAGTGTTTAAAGCTTAGTCAGCATTGACGATTGAGTTTAGCAGACGACTGTTTATTGTAATGAGTCATACCTATGTAGCTAACACGCAGACATTATTTTTTTTTTTACAAAATTGTTCGTCTTTTCTCTTTTCATGTGTTCGCTATTTTTTAACTTTCATTTTATTTCCGTAATTATTTTTAAATGCTCATGATGTATGTATATTTTTTATGAAAAATTGTTGTACATTTGTTTCATTGACCTGGTTTAAAAAATTAAGCTGACACCAGGGTTTAAAATAAAAAGAGATAAATAAAAACAAAGTCTTGAGGAATTGAGACAAATTAGTTAACTAGGTTTCATTTCATTCAAGAGAAAGATAAGAAAAAAAGAGTGAAGGATCGTTGTGGAGAAGATCTGTCGAACTTGTAAGACGCTTTTGGAGTTATCTTTGTTTGTTTACATTTTCATTAAGACTATCAGTCAGGGTGCCCAAAATATGAGCTACAAAATAAATGATACAAGGGCAAAATCTGATATGTCAAAAAGTACCTGAATTAGGAATTTTGCTATAATTTTGTATAAACTACCCTATTATTTTGTATTACTCATCTGTTTTACATCGTATTAGCCAAGGTAGATCGTTTGGGTTTATTCGAGATTTTATCTTACAGATCGTTTGAGGAATACAGATAATACAAAATTGGGTTTTGCCTTAGAACAATATAAAAAATACAAAACGCTTTAAGAGATATATTAGCACAAATAAAACCATAATTATCTTATAATTATCTTATAATTATGGTAAAAGATTTGAATTTTGCAAGTGAGGTCAATACCAGAAACTGGTTTTAAGAACAAACTTTATTTTTAAGAAAGAAAATATCTTTAATATCCAATCTTTCCCGCATTAAATCAAAAATTAAATTAAATCAAAAATTGAAAAAATATTTTTCCAAACATGATAAAATACCTATTTATGAACGATAGGGCTTTCTCATCATGAATAATGAATCCAATATTCGCCTAGAAGCAATAAGGCAATGATGGAGAAATATTATCTTCACTGACGTCTTTTGGTCATTGACGGTTAAATGTGAATACAACATAACAAACATTTTTTGTGAAAATCACTTTTTGGTGTAGTTTCGTTAAGAAATTCAATCTATGTACATACATCGCCGAACTTTTAACATTTAAAGTTTTTTCATATCGTAGAGATTCAAAATTGATACTATTTTGCCAGATTTCATTACCATACGTTTTCGTTTTCAAGAAAAATGCGACATAGGAGGTATTTATATTTAACCGTCGTCATAATTCTAGAAATTGAAGGTACAATTATAGTTATGTACAAAAAGTAAACATTTCTCGTTTTTCTTTGAAACAGATACCTACTGAAATCTTAAACTTTTAATTGAATTTTGTTTTTGTGTAGAGTATGTTTAGATCTTCAAAATTGTAATTTTTTCATTCGAGGACGGATCTTGATTGTTCAGAACATCATCAACAAGAAAAAGACCGAGACAAGATCTAAGTAAAATTGCTAAATAGAAGAAAATTGAAGCATTTCAAAAAGAAAATGAACAGAAATTCTCTTAGCAAATAAAATGACAAAAGAAGTAGGTGGATGTGGCAAAAAGAAAAATGACTTGATAAATAAATTAACACATTTATTTTTCTAAAATCTCAAATATTTCCGTATTCTCAGAAATATAAACAAAATTTCTCACTTTTGCTGTTAGATATTTGAGAACAGAATTTGTATGATCCGATTTCTCAAGGATTCTCTATCTCAAAATTCCAAAAGGATGAACAAATATTCAAAGCTAATATAATTGATAGGTAAGAATGAATAGTGAATTCTTTTTATATTTTATTCTCCTGTTCTGTCAATCCTTCTGAAAAAAATTCAAATTCCTTAATTGTAAATGCTCAATTGCATTTCAAAACGAAATCTGATTTTTCAGAAGGTGTTCAGAAAAGAATGAAAAAATACATAATTTTCTTGATAAGTTATAAAAATTGATACTTAACTAAATTTCACTGGTTCTGAATTTTACTTGATGGAAAACTTAAAAGCAGATAGAAAAATAATGAACAAAATAATATAGGTTTTAGTGTTTAAAGAAGAAACTGTCACAGTTCTTGATTTAGGGTCCAAGGTCGAAAAGAATATTAGATAACGAAAAACTTGCAGCATTTTGATAAAATGCTAGTGCGGCTTTAGAAAAGCTATGTATTTTCTAATTCAAATCAAGCAATTAAAACCTAATATTTTTAAAGCAATGTTTTCTGACAGGCATACAAAAAAAATAAACTCCTAATTAGAGCAGGCAAAATTATTTGAAACAGGTTAATTAAACACGCCTACTGTGCAAATTCAACTTTGGGCTTTCAAATACAAGCAGAACACAGTTAACGAAGCATTTTAATTTTGGAATAGTTATCTGAAGCTGGACCAATTTTTCGAGTAAATTGAAAATTTTTTGTGCTGTAGACTGAATCCGGATTCTAAGCTTAGAAATGATACCTTTTGCAAAACATGCAAAATAAGAGTTAAATAAAGCATCTTGCACATGAGCAACGAACTGCGAACTTTGGATGTTCGCATATTTTGACTTTTCTTTCACATGAGCTTTTATTTCTATTCGCAGGTAGCGACGAATTGCCAACCCTTTTCTCCATATTTTCCTCAGCCATCATCTTTCACACAAAAACAAAACAAGAGTGGTATAATTTTGAGGTTAAGTTGAGCGCGAACAATTTATTCGTTGCAGTGTGGATGGTATGTGGAACGCGAATAGAGTTTGACAGTTCGCAGCAACCACACTGCGATTCGTTACTACCAAATTGTTTTTACAAAATTCTCTTGTTTTAGAGAACAAAATGCAAATTTTATTATCCTAATATTAGTGTCAATTGGTTTCTTATAATTTAAATGTGTTTTTGTGTGGAATTGACTTTTTGAAATGTGTAAAATCACGTTTGTTCGTCCATTCACAGTTAGTTGCTCATGTGCAAGGCACTTAAGAGTCATGCACCGAAGCGCTCCTAAAAGTTGTAGAAATAGAATTGTTTTCGATAGAAATTTGAAATTTGATTTTAAAACAATAAAATATCTGTGAAAAATAATGGTATTCCACACCATCAAAGACAAGGATAAGGTGGTTAATTTGTTTTATTTGTATTTTCCATTTATCAAAATGCAACACCTATGTTAAAAAATATTATTAAGGTTAGGTTAGGTTAAAGTGGCTGCGGATACAGAATCCACACACTTAGGCCAAAAGAAAAGGCCCATTGTGATACCACATGAATTTAGAGAATTACTTCCCACTAGTCGAACCATTTTGAGCTTTTTATAAAGCGAAGGAGATATTTGATATCCTTTTTAGCTAGTTCACTGGGATTATCAAAGGAGTATTCTCCCAGATGAAGTTTGCAAATATTATTAAGACTATAGGGGCCTTTGTAGCGACAATAGACAAAAGGGCTTGTTGTGAATTTATTCATATAGAAGTTTGGTATGTCAATTAAGACTTTATTTTTATTTTTAGTAGATAATAAATATTTACATTACATACATGAGTTTATTATGTAAATAGGTATACATTCTTTTTAAATTAATAAATGCATTCAATTGTTCAGTTTATAATTTATCATGCACCAAGGAAGAGTAAGTAACTCTCAAGAAGAAGATTGCTATTAACTCAATAAATTTCCTGTTACGTAGACTTTTTACAGTAGGTAACATTTAATCGTAACTCTTTTAGCCAGGTTATCCTGAAATAAGCTTGTCAACCAAAGTTTTTCTCAAATAATTCATAATTTAAGAATTTAATTATAAATACAGCTAATCTGCTTATTTCATTGAACTAGAATATCCAAAAAAATGTGCACAAAGAAGGCCTTAGGTTCAGTTTTTTATTTGCATTAGATAAACTTATTAGTTAACTCTAAGCATATATTTCAGGGCAGTTTGCGTAAGGTAAGACTAGACGCATCATTATTTAAAAAAAAAAAAACATTTATAGGTTTGATAAGTTAACTCAGCTCACACTGAACAACTGGCAATCAGTTTCTTTGCAAATTTTCAATAATACATTTTTTTGACATTAAATGGAAAACATTAAAACAAAAAAGTTTTTCAAGTCGAAACGAACGCGCATTGAGTTTGTGTTTCTACTTTCTTCACACGAATTGAACAAACATTATGCTAGAAAACACATTATGTACCTATGAAGTAATAGGTATAGCATAATGTGCCTAAGATTTATAAAACCAGATTTAAGCTCTATCGCTTTTAAAATCTACAAAAGAAACGTAATTATTATTATCGTATCGCTATCGTCCACTGAGCACACTTTCCTTTTCAACTATATCTCTACTTTTCTACATTTTGTTTATTTAACAAATTTTCTACGACGAAAAGATATCGATTAATTTATTGAAAATCATTTTTCTGATAAGAATTCAGAGTGTATTTTATTTTTAAAGAATTCTAAAGATCAAAACTTGGAAAGAATGAATCTCTGTCTCTGAAAAAGATTAAACGAAGAACAATATCGCATCTCTTTGTTGATTTGATTATAGAAAGAAAGAAAATTATGGACACATCATAATCGTACTGTATTCAATTTTCACTATGAAAAATTTTAAGTGACTCAGCATCAGCAGCAGAGCAGCAACCCAGCTCGAAGCAAATCAACTTGAAGCAGAGGCGACAAGAAAGACTCCTCCACATCACACGAAAAATAAAAACTAATTAAAACGCAACTTGACTTTCGGTGTTGATTTAAATTAGAACCAAAAGATGAACAAAAGAAATTTACCAACAAATTCTAAACTCACAATAAATAGGATATAATTTACAATAATTATAGTAAAATTGTTTTTTCTTTTTTCTTAGTTCGTTGTGCTCCGTCGTTTTTCTTTCTACAACTTTTTTTCCTTTTTTCTTTTTGACTTTTCCCAATTTATACCGATTTAATATTGCTATCGCCACTTCGCCTCCCTCTTTTCAATGTGTTTACTACGTTTGTCCCTTTTCTTCCATTAAATATTTTCGTTTTTTCACCTCAAAAAAAGGGACGCGGCGAGTGCTTTCTTTCTTTTTTTCTCAACATTTTCTTCAAAGGAAAAATTCTTTTTCGTTTTTACTTCCTCCTCCTGCCTGCAGCATTGATGATATTCCAGACACAACTTTTCTCTTCCATTTAGGAAGGCAAGGGAATAAAAATATAAAACACTTGATAATTTCCAGGATCAAAAAATCTTACAGCAACAATAAACAGTCGGATCGGAAGACGGAACAAAATTCCAATTGGTCTAACAAAAGAAATGTAGTGTGTATGTACATTAAGAACAGAACACCAACTTGCATTTAATCCATAGGAAGGAATGAACAGAAAACTCCCGAGTCGACAGGAAAAATTACCGTTTCATCGATAAAACGAATATCTTACTTGAACTTTTAACAGTTATTTAATAAATATCAATCAAATACACTACCTAAGTGGATTTTTATTCCAAACAGATTAAATAATTCATACGAATTTACAGCAAACACGACAGCGAAAAATCTAGCTAAGAAAAATCACTTTTCTTCGAATGAAGCGCACAGTGTGAAAAGAAATTCACCACATTTGCCAACTATCCAATTAGCTCTCGCCATCTCAGTCTGGGAATTTTCAAAATGGCCACTTGCGGAATTTTATGGTGGATAGAATGAGGCGAATATATTTTTGTCGAATAGAAAGGGAGTAAAACTTGCCACGTCGGAATGTAATTGTGTAGAGATAGAGAATGGTGAATATAAAACCGGCGTATGGCAATGTTTTCAGAGAGAATGCCTAGATGGCGCTATAATCGTTTTTTCCATCTCACCATATTGCTAATTTCCCCTCCACTCTATAGTGTAAAATAAAAATCAAAATTAATTCTGTATCGGAAAACTATTTTTTCCCTTTGAAATTTTATGAAAAGCAAAACCATAAGAAATGTATTTCTGCCCACTTTCACAAGTTGAATTTATACTTTTTCATTCAGTAAACAAAAGTTCAAAAAGTGATCTATAAGATTGAAAAGTGACCACGCATTCTGTTACAAAATAAGAAGAGTAGCAGTAGCAAATAAAATTAATAAAAAAAATAACCTGTCTTATTGGAAACTGCTAAGGCTAAGGCAGAGGCAAAGGCAAAGGCAAACTACTGGCAAAGGAAATCACCAAGAAGAGAAAATATTTTATTATGTTTTACCCAAAATCACCTTTTATTAAGAATCAACTTGTTGAATCACAATTGTTTTCACGGAATGTAAGTTACACTATTTATTTAAATTAATTTTAACACTTTCTTTTACTTATAATTCAAATGGAAAATATTGTTTAAATAAAATTTTCCAATTTGGATGGGAGGAACAATTTTACTGTGACGAACAGTTTTTTTTGCACCACACATAAAATGTCAACCCAGCCACGATGATGTGAGAGTGGTGAATAGGCGACGTGTTGAGTATGTTGAAAATGTCAAAATTGTTTTTCGATGACGTTGTGTGTTGAATTTTTCGTATTAATTGCAATTTAAGGGTGTGGTTATACTTTTGATTTGTTCGTAAAGTCTGAAATGAAGTTGTGAATTACACATAACGACTTTTTTGTTAAAAATGCAAGGTTTAAAATTTTGATCTTAAGCACTTTTCACATGAGCACGACCAACGACCAACGAATGAACGAATATTCGTCGATTTTGACATTTCTTTCACATGAGAGTTTTTAATTCGTCGCGAATGAAGTTTGACATTCACCACCTAAACCAAAACAAGAATGATTTTTTTAGGTTAAGTACGCGCGATTATTTTATTCGTTGCGAGTGTGGATGATGTGGAACGCGAATAAAGTTTGATAGTTCGTATCAACTAAAATTTTGTTCGCGACGAATAAATTTGTTTTCTTAAATTTATTAATATTTGATATTGAAAAGTAAAAGTATGCATCATAAATCAAATAGAAACTATATTGCTATCGTTTTGTTAAGATTTTGTGTTCAAATATGTCTTTAAACGTATATAAAATCACATTTTGTAATTCATTCGTCGTTCGTTGGTCGCGCTCATGTGAATGCTACTTTATTGAGGAATAGTTAAGATAAATTAGAGATTCGCTTTGAAAATATTTTGACAAAGTCTAATTTTGGTGTAGAAAATCATTTAGGCGTCCTAAATACTCTCTAAAAAGTCCGGAGCAAAATAAATTAAGAGGAGGGGGCGGGGGTTCTGGTGAAGGTAGTTTAAAAGTACACTTTTTTTGCAAATTCCTTTTTCCGAAAAAAGTCGTACGTACATCTATAAGATCATGAAATTTAACACAAAAAAGAAAAATACTAAACCGTGAAACAGTGGGATAAGTAAAAAGCTCAAGGATATGCACACTTGACAACATTTTGTTACATCAACATTTAATTCATAATATAAATATTAATTTATCTTTTATCAAAACATAGTATGCATAAAGCAAGAAGTTAAAGCACTCCTAGAGTAAAAAATAAAATAAAATTGGTGGCATAACAGTCCATCAGGCCCTAGTGGCTTACAACTCTCAACCATTCCTGTGCGTGAGTCATTTCAGGCATATAGGGAACCTACAGTTTATATGCTGAACCTGAAGAGCTCATTTGAGAAAACACTTCATGACAAGAAATTCTCTTGAAGTATTTGTCAATTCCTCGTAAGAGGCAGTACCAGTGAAAAATACTTTAGATGGCGCAGGCACGGATTGAACAAAAGACCTCTGGCATTATAATCCTACCCACTAAAGCGCCACAGGTACACCGTTGATATACCTGAATATAATATAAAAACTATGGAAAAATGTTTCAGTGCACTTTTACAAGTATTTTGCTTCATTTGCGTCTGGTCATTAATGCTTTTTTTTGTTCACAGAGGGTTAAGTTTTTAACAAAATTTTCAGATTCAATGGCACTTATCAATCCAAATCAACTGATTAGTTTAATAAATAATTAAGGTATCAAACTGCATGCTCTGTTAAAAACATTTTTGTTTACAAGCGCATTTGAGGTAAACGAGATGGAAAAATTTTAAATTAAAAAAAAAAAACACTGACTGTGAACAAAGAAGCAATTAGTTTTTAAGAAAAGAAAAAGATATCAAGTTTGTCCCTCCAATTTTTTGATTATTTTAATTTATATTCAAGCAGCATCCAGGAATAAACACCCTTTTGGAATGGATGTGTCGAACGCCTTCAACAACAACTTACCGAATTAATCCACTATCATCTTCAATAACCGATTTTAGTGCCAAGCTTCAGGCAATTTTGTCTACAAAGTACAAAAATACACCCAAAATATTTCCCATCAATGAAATCCCTGAAGTCATATGCGTATCAAAACTTGATGAAGTTCCAAAACTGCCTTCGAAAGATTTCAAAGAAGTAATGGTTGATAGTAGTTGTGGAGCAGCTGTTCTAAGAGGTGCGCACATATTTGCTGCAGGAGTTCTCTCAATGCAAAGTGGGACGAAGCTAGGAGAAATGGTCAACGTGTTTGTTGACTTAGAAGGAAAGTGCAAAAAAGGCACTAGTATAGTTTTTGAATCCGAACAAAAAGTCTTTATTGGCACCGGAGAAGTCAAAATGCAAAGATATCAATTGTATGGAGAAAATGTTGCCAACCATGGAATTGCTATCGAAATGCAATCGAATATATCTGGAGTACCCTCAATTGGTGATCTATCATCCAAAGATGCTCTCTTACAAAATTTCCCCTCAATAGTTTGTGTTCGAGTTTTAGATCCGCAACCAAATGAATTCATTTTGGATATGTGTGCAGCTCCTGGTAATAAAACAACTCACATAGTGGAACTTATGGGTGATACTGGCACTGTGATAGCTTTAGATAAGACTGAAAACAAAGTGGACTTAATAAGACAGAAGATAGAAACAAATGGCATAAAATCAATCAAAGCATTTGCATTTGACTCCACAAAGTTACTAAATGAAAATATCAATGAATCCCAAGTTGATAGTCCCCCTTTCGGACCTTGTACATTTGATCGGATCCTTTTAGACGCACCATGCAGTGCTATTGGAAACAGACCATTGCTGTCTAGTAATATAACTCCAAAAATGTTGAAATCATATCCCAATGTGCAGAAGAAGCTCCTAAGAAATGCTATCGGATTGCTTAAGACAAAGGGAGTCTTGGTTTATAGTACATGTAGCGTGACTGAAGACGAGAACGAGGGTATGGTAAAATGGGTTTTAGAGCAATTTCCTGAAATGAGTTTAACCCAAGCAGTTCCTATTTTTGGTGGACCTGGAATAGAGGAAGCAGGTGGATTGACGGAAGAACAACGGTAAGACATGTTATAATTTACTATAGTTGTATAGTTGTCTTTAAAAAAAATTATCAATTTCAGACATCTAGTTCAACGATTTGGCCCAACTGAATATAATAGAGGAGTTCCAGTGGACAGTATTGGTTTCTTTATTGCAAAGTTTGTAAAGATTTCCTGATACAAAAATTAAAACGTTTATTTTTTTTAATCAAATTACGGATCTATTTTTGTCTATAAGTTTTTTATGTTTATTTTCACAAATCCTAAGATACCCAAAACCCATTGTCAAGCCAGCGTGTGAAATAACCCTTAAATAACACTGCTATGTAGTCATATCCTAAAGACACGCACGAACATTCTGAACATTTCCCTTATTAGAGTGGTGAAATCGTACAACCAATCACATCCTGACCAATTTGACATTTGTAAACTTTGAGTTGTCACATCAAATAACTTTTTTTTTTTCTAAAAAAGTCAAATCAATTCTTGGCCATTTACAATTTATTTGCAGCAAATAACAAAAGAAAATGTCATCGAAAAATGCATCAAAGAAATCTAAATGGTCACTTGACTTTAGTTCAAAGTAATTAAATGATATTTGTTTAGAGTTTTGATATTTAATTCCTCTTTTCATAGACAAAACACAGATTTGCCATCGCCACCAGGTTACAATCATTCGACACTGATTAGCCAGACCGAAGTTGTTAAAGACCATCACTTAATCATAAAGAAATCATGGGACCTGGCATTGGGGCCATTGAAACAGGTAATTATTATTATTTGTCTTTATAAAATGCAACAATTCCTTAAAAATTCCCATTGCGTTTTGCCCATAGATTCCAATGAATCTCTTCATCATGTACATGTCTGGTAATTCGATTTCCATTTTCCCCATTATGATGGTCGGCATGATGCTCATACGACCAATCAAAGCCATGTTCTCGACACAAACTACATCCAAATTGGCCGACGGAGCCCAGGGTAGTGGACAAAAATTAGTTTATTTTTTGGGAAATTTGGCAAATGTTGCTTTGGCGTTGTACAAATGCCAGAGTATGGGACTATTGCCGACTCATGCTTCGGATTGGTTAGCATTTGTGGAGCCTCAGACGAGACTGGAATATTATGGCGGAGGGGTGTCGTTTATCTAAAAAAAACACACATTACTTTAACTAGCTAAAAATATATTTCCATTTTATGTTCGGTCGGATTTAGTAATGAAATTATTTATGTTTTGATTGTCAATAAAAATATAAGGAGTAGACATTTATTTCCTTTGCCTTTTTATTAACTTTATCTTAATAATGAAATTGTAGTTTTATAAGATGGTCTTTTTTGATTGAAACGAGTTTTTATAAAAATTACACTTGTATTTTCTATCAATATGAAGACAATTTGAGGGAAACTCTTGAGGATCATTTAACGATCAGAAATGCAGAGTCGTCAGAAAACGTTTGGGATTCCTGAGGCTATGCAAAAAGTGTTTCTTCCCCAGTGATTGGGTTAAGATCTATTAAACTTATATACGACGAAACTTGAGTATAACTCCCATCTCTGGGCTATTACTTAGGTCTATTGCACATTATCCAAAGAAGAATAACTTTTCTTTCAACAAAAATAGTTAATACATGCCGCTTTTTTCAAAGCAGAGGCGCCTAATTTACCCCCACTTCACTGCTCCTTAAAAAATAAGCAAACCACTGCGACATTCCTCAAAGAATTGTTGTAATTCTTCGCAAAAGGTTGTATACTCAACATGACCGTTGTATCCCACTGCAGATGGGCAGGGAAACTGTCAATACAATCGTGCACAGAGTTACCATTATCACTCTCGATTGGAAGAAGAGCCTATTCAGTAAATTTATATATTAAGGAGCTTTGGGGCTTTGAAATTTTGAGAACGAAACCCTCTCAGAGCTTTAAAAAGCGACACGCTTATGCAATCCAATGCAATTAGAGTGAGAGAAAACGTCTTGCCTGTACCGACTATTTTTGTTGAACAGTGTACAGTTCATTTTTTGTTTTTTACTTTCTACAGCAATTTAAGAATGGAGCTTAATCTTGGTGGTTTGCTCTTAGGCTAACATCTTTCTAATTTTTAGTGTTTTTCATTGAGCTCTAGAAAAATTAGTCAATTAAAACGACTTAAGGCTTTATAGTCTGTCTCTGTCCAAATAAATATGTGCAGAACAGGCCTTATAGAACCTCTGCACAAGGCTGTCTGCTGCAAACAGAACTATCTCAAATCCCCTAAGTTTCAAATTCAATCACTTTTAGTGTCAGTATGTGCATTTTTACGTAATATTTGTATACAGCAGTCTTACATTTTCCTATAACATCCCTTTCGCACGGCTCGAGATGTAGCTGTAATGATCGTAAAGCTCCTTTATAATCCTCTTTGTGTGTTTCCAAATATCTACGCTATGATAATGGCATACGTATGCCTTTGTTCGCAGTGCAAATAAAATATTAAAATTTCTTCAAGTTATTCAAATGCAAGGGATTTAAGCACCGAAAAAATAAGATCAATTTATTTCAGTTAATACATAAAATTCTGAATTAGAAAATCGGAACAATTTCGGGATTTTCACATTGAAACCTTTTGATTCCGTAATTATCATATCTCAGATATTATTATTTGTGATTCTTCTTTTAGGGACTGGCATCTTATGAATTCCATACACGATTTTTGTAGAACACATTTCTTTGTTTTTAATTAAAATAATAAGATACGGATGGTAGCTCTTTTGATTTGTATCAGAGCTTTTTGCAATTTTCTAATATGCAGTACGAAAACCCTTGACACTTTTTCCTTTCACAAAATAAGTTGAATTTCTTAATAGTAAGAGCGGCGAGAGATAAGGACATCCTATCCTTCTGTACTTCACATATTTCTTGGACAGCATATTTGATATCAATTCTGCAGCAATACTCGGAATCCCAAGATTTCTAATTAGTTTACCCTTGAGATCAACTTGCGACGTATTGTCAGATATAAATATTCTTTTTTAGTAGAACATGAAGAATATGTGGACTTCCCAATTTGAATTTTATAACTTTAAACCAAATTGCAATCGTAGGTCTCCCTAAATTCTTCACTATTTTCCTAAGGCTCGCATTCTGTTTACATTTTTAATATTTTTAGGGTCGCCATTACAACGTGTAGTTTAAGTGTTATTTAAAGGATCTTCCAATAAAAGATCAAATCCCTTTATGCTATTAACAATAAATAATAAAATCAGTTAAATGGACGGTTACGGTTCCATTTCTTCTTCATAAAGTTTTCCATGACCAATTCACACATTTGCGACTGTATTTGCTCGATCATTTCAGGAATTCCATTTCCATCGTCTTGAACAATAGTAGAGCATTGGCACAGACCTCATCTTTCACTTAAACACAAAGGAAAAATTTAAAAGGTGTATCACAAGATCTTAGCGACTTATTTTGATCCCAACTTCAAGAATTAACACGGTTAGAAAATGTGTCTTGTTGGAAAAAAAAACAACATATCGATATCTTCTAATTTTGGCCATACAAAAATAATTAATAAAAGCTCGGTATCGCAATCCATTCACCAAAACCAACCTTAATAAGTAAGATCGAATTCACCATCATTCCATTAACAACACATGGAGAGGTTTATAACAATCATGCTTGGGAATTTCCGAGCCCCAAATGCAACAATTTTGCTTAGATTTTTTGAAGAAAATCTGCATCATTTTGACGCTTTTCAACCAAATCAGCGAGTATAAGACTTTGCTGGTGATCGACCGCCTCAAGTTTTTACTTAACTTAAAAGATCGACGATGAATCGACAAACCTAGCTCAAATATCTCCACCAGTTGCACTATTGGCTGCAAAGAAGATGCTTTTGATGACCAAAAAGTGTTCACCATAACATCTGTATTGATTTTTAACAGTTTTAATGAAATGTTAAAGCATTTAGCGTTTCATTTTTCGTAATAGCGTAGCTTTAAAAGTGAAATTTGGAAGACCCTTTAGTTAAGCCCTTACAACAACAGATACAAATCCTTATTTGTAAAAAAAGCTACATATGAATGCAATTCTTTTCTCTTAGAAACAATACCAGTTATGTAAGCAAACAGATCTTTGCGACCTTTTCTTTATTGTCAGTTGTTGCTTAGACCAATAAATGACAGTCGGTATTCTTGACAACTCACAAACAAACTTCTTCGAAAAACTTTATGGTTGCATTTTGTAAACAAGAATAATTTGTTTTCTATAATTTTGTTGAAAATAATCTTCATTCCATTATCTAGAGACGCACTTCCACTTTTATTTAATTAAGAAAACTGCATTTCTAATCGGAAAATGCAGAATTCACCCCATGGTCCAGCGCGTCCATATGAAACCAAGTTGATAAACAAATTACCCGTCCATCATCCATCCAAGTCTGTTAAGAGTTTGTATCGTTCGTCACATTATAAATATGCCGACATTGGATTCACAATAACCAAGTCAAATAAAAAATACATTGCCCATTGCAAAGTTTGCAACAGAACTCTGGGCAACACAGCTTATGCCCGGCTGAAGGGCCATAGGTTGGTTTTTATTTGGAATGAGTTAGGTCTAAGATCTCTGTTCTGATATTCTTTTCTTTAAACACAGGAACATTTGCAGAGAAGCATCATCAAAAAATAGCGATGAAGATTGTCCCTTGTATCCAGAAATAAATAATGAAACCTATGTTTCAAAAGAAAACGATCTTGATTCTACAAAATCTAACTCACAGGCTTCTCAAGACGATTCCAGACTCACTTTAAATGTGGTAAACATTGGAACAAAAAATTAATGCATTTATTTCTAAGTTTAATTTTTAATCCTTGCAGATTGAGATAGAACCGAAAATAGAGAAATTGGAATGTGAAGTCAATGCCAACGTAAAAACCAATGAAATTCAAAATGATTAAGGTTAATTTTTAATTCATTCTTCTTACTTTTTTATTTGTAGCTTCTTTCCCAAAGTAACTCAGATCTAGAATCTCAGTTACTAAACGAAGAAAATCAATTGAAGCTAAATATGATTGAAGTTCTCTTGCCTATTAAGTACAACAAAAAATTACTCTTTGAAGATACCACACAAAACAGCATAAATATGTGGACAAAAGTTTTGAAAAACGCTCAAAATCTCAGCCTAGCTCCCCCCGATGTCACTTGGACATATGCACGTGATACACTATACTCAACTTGGAGACATCATACACTTGTATGTTGAACAAGATCTATATAATTGAGTTATTTTCTTTAATTTTAATCCTTACAAAGCAAAAGAAGGATGCCATTGAATCTGGTGAATTAGACGTAAAATATAATATTGTTGATCTTGCCATATTACAAATTGAAGATGCCCCAATGTTAAGTGATAGTTCAAGTTTTGAGTAAGTTTTGCAAACAAAAGAACAAAGCAATACAAGTTAATTTTGTGTCTTTCTTTTATTAAGAAACGAAAATTCATTTGAAACTGCAAATAACTCCAACATCAATAAGACAACTGAAGACACTCAACTTTGCGGAAATGTATGGTCTTTAAAAAATATAAATTCCATAGCCACTCAAACCTCGGATGAAGTGTTTAAAACTGAATTGAGATTAAAACTTTTGCAGTGTGAAGCCATGGAAATCGAGAACTATAAGCGCAGCTTAGAAGCTCTAGAATTGGAACGTAAACTACAAATCCCTAATTCAAAATTTTCAGCCAAGTATTTTCCTACAACACGGAGTCGTTGGAATGAACAGAGACGGGATGACTCAAGTAATTTGATTAAGATCGAAATAGACGATTGACATTCATTTTTTAAGAGCCTGATATGTGTTAGTATTTGAAAGCAACAAAATATAAAATATATTTAAAATGTTTGTATTTATTGTAGTTTAATATAATTAGAATCAATTCTAAAGAATCTAGTCTTCTTAGTCTTAAATAAATAAATAAATTTGTCGGCGTGACAGTCCGTTGAGAACTAGGGCCTAGAGACTTACAACTCTCAACTTTTCCTGTGTGCAATCATGTCAGGGATATAGGAGACCTACAAGTTTATGCCGAATCCGATCGGCTAATTTGAGAAAGCACTTTTCATGAAAACAGTTACTCTTGGAGGATTTTTCAATTCCTCGCAAGATAAAAATGTTGGGTGGCACAGGAAGAGATGGAACCCAAGACCTCTAGGATGACAGTCCAACGCACTTTTTTTTAAATTTATTTTTATCAATGCATTCTTATAACTTCTAGTAAAGATTTAATTTATTTTCAAGTCTTCAATTTCAAGAAATAGCAATGGTACTTTTTTGAAGGGTATTTTACAACCCTAAACATAACGGTTCACATTGGTCTTAAAGTTTTGAATGTCAAAATTGGAGCGAAAAACAGAGTTCGGTAAATCATTCCACATTTTTGATTTGCCACAGAAAAATCTCTACACCTGACAAATTGATCTCAATGTTGATGGGCGTTTCTAAAAGTTCGAATATTAAGATAGAATTTGTTGGGGGCTGCAATACAACTATTCGTTTTTCGATAGAACATTGCTTATAAAAATAAATTGTCGATAAAATGGTGTTCCTGGGAATCAAATTGCATTTCTTCGATGGATTTCAATGGCTTTAATTCGGGTGTTTGAGAAAATCAGACCCATCATGAATTCCATCGTATCGGAAACTTTTGCGAATCCCGAAAAAAATATTCCCGAATACTTTCGTAGTGGAAAATCTCATACAATTTTATATTACAAACAGATTTCATGATAAAGTTTTTCGGAATTCGTAAAAGGTTCAAAAACCTATGCTGACAAGTGATACGATAAGAAAACGAAAGACAGAAAACATTGCAGCGGTCTTCAAGCAAACTTTACACTTAAAAACAGATGAACTTCCCTCATGTCAAAAAATATTCTTGTGGGAGTAGATACAGTTCCACCATTAAAAAAGGAAACTAATAATAAGAAAACACTGACTCTAGCTTAGATTTTTGAGCTAATAAATTTTGTACGCACAATTTTTACCACATTCCACATTCGCATAGTACGGTTAAAGAACAAATTTCTGTACTTGACATTACGACTATAGTTGGGCTCGAGTGTAAACTGATTATTTCTAAAAACGTGAGTATTGCGTTTAAAATGTAAGCGAACGTTTTTGAAATCACTCATTTCGTGAATACCATTTTAATATTCACTTCAAAAGCCAACTTTTTTGGAAAAAGTGATGTTAACCTATTTGAACGTCGAAATTAATCCATCTTAATTTTGCTCTATATTGGATTTCCCAAACGTTCGCTTACAGTCGAACGTTCGATTCGCTTCTCGTAATAAGGGCATATGTCGTTACAATTCCACATCCGATAGGGAGAATGTGAGTTTTTGGAACAAATGTAAAAAGCTTATAGTCATCCAAAAATTTAATTGGATTAGAAGTTGCAGCCAAGAGATAATTTATCATAGTGAGAACGAGAGCTGGGACGAAATTCTAGGGCAGCTCAGAAAGAATATTTTTTATCCAAAGAGATACCGAGTGCGATAATCCTACTTTCTCAAAAACGATGTAAAGATTTGTTCCACTTTTGGGTAAAATGAACCATCAGATCACCCGTTCACCTATTACTGCGAAAAACTGTACTGCCGGTTATTAAAAATCCTTTGGTCTTGAGCTGATACAATTAACGTTTAGGTTACCTTGCAAAGAAAGGACATTAGTGCTGTCGGTCGATAACTTGATGGAGAATAAGATTCGCCTTTTATGGGGATTGGCTGAACAAACGCTGTTTTCCCGCTACTAAAAACGAGGATTATAATACATAGAAAAGCTAACGCAGGGGTTTTTCTAACATGGAATAACACCTTTTCTGAATATAATCCTGACCAACGGAAAAAAAAACAATTATAATATAATATTTAATATATATTTAAATATATTTAAAATGTTTGTATTTATTGTAGTTTAATATAATTAGAATCAATTCTAAAGAATCTAGTCTTCTTAGTCTTAAATAAATAAATAAATTTGTCGGCGTGACAGTCCGTTGAGAACTAGGGCCTAGAGACTTACAACTCTCAACTTTTCCTGTGTGCAATCATGTCAGGGATATAGGAGACCTACAAGTTTATGCCGAATCCGATCGGCTAATTTGAGAAAGCACTTTTCATGAAAACAGTTACTCTTGGAGGATTTTTCAATTCCTCGCAAGATAAAAATGTTGGGTGGCACAGGAAGAGATGGAACCCAAGACCTCTAGGATGACAGTCCAACGCACTTTTTTTTAAATTTATTTTTATCAATGCATTCTTATAACTTCTAGTAAAGATTTAATTTATTTTCAAGTCTTCAATTTCAAGAAATAGCAATGGTACTTTTTTGAAGGGTATTTTACAACCCTAAACATAACGGTTCACATTGGTCTTAAAGTTTTGAATGTCAAAATTGGAGCGAAAAACAGAGTTCGGTAAATCATTCCACATTTTTGATTTGCCACAGAAAAATCTCTACACCTGACAAATTGATCTCAATGTTGATGGGCGTTTCTAAAAGTTCGAATATTAAGATAGAATTTGTTGGGGGCTGCAATACAACTATTCGTTTTTCGATAGAACATTGCTTATAAAAATAAATTGTCGATAAAATGGTGTTCCTGGGAATCAAATTGCATTTCTTCGATGGATTTCAATGGCTTTAATTCGGGTGTTTGAGAAAATCAGACCCATCATGAATTCCATCGTATCGGAAACTTTTGCGAATCCCGAAAAAAATATTCCCGAATACTTTCGTAGTGGAAAATCTCATACAATTTTATATTACAAACAGATTTCATGATAAAGTTTTTCGGAATTCGTAAAAGGTTCAAAAACCTATGCTGACAAGTGATACGATAAGAAAACGAAAGACAGAAAACATTGCAGCGGTCTTCAAGCAAACTTTACACTTAAAAACAGATGAACTTCCCTCATGTCAAAAAATATTCTTGTGGGAGTAGATACAGTTCCACCATTAAAAAAGGAAACTAATAATAAGAAAACACTGACTCTAGCTTAGATTTTTGAGCTAATAAATTTTGTACGCACAATTTTTACCACATTCCACATTCGCATAGTACGGTTAAAGAACAAATTTCTGTACTTGACATTACGACTATAGTTGGGCTCGAGTGTAAACTGATTATTTCTAAAAACGTGAGTATTGCGTTTAAAATGTAAGCGAACGTTTTTGAAATCACTCATTTCGTGAATACCATTTTAATATTCACTTCAAAAGCCAACTTTTTTGGAAAAAGTGATGTTAACCTATTTGAACGTCGAAATTAATCCATCTTAATTTTGCTCTATATTGGATTTCCCAAACGTTCGCTTACAGTCGAACGTTCGATTCGCTTCTCGTAATAAGGGCATATGTCGTTACAATTCCACATCCGATAGGGAGAATGTGAGTTTTTGGAACAAATGTAAAAAGCTTATAGTCATCCAAAAATTTAATTGGATTAGAAGTTGCAGCCAAGAGATAATTTATCATAGTGAGAACGAGAGCTGGGACGAAATTCTAGGGCAGCTCAGAAAGAATATTTTTTATCCAAAGAGATACCGAGTGCGATAATCCTACTTTCTCAAAAACGATGTAAAGATTTGTTCCACTTTTGGGTAAAATGAACCATCAGATCACCCGTTCACCTATTACTGCGAAAAACTGTACTGCCGGTTATTAAAAATCCTTTGGTCTTGAGCTGATACAATTAACGTTTAGGTTACCTTGCAAAGAAAGGACATTAGTGCTGTCGGTCGATAACTTGATGGAGAATAAGATTCGCCTTTTATGGGGATTGGCTGAACAAACGCTGTTTTCCCGCTACTAAAAACGAGGATTATAATACATAGAAAAGCTAACGCAGGGGTTTTTCTAACATGGAATAACACCTTTTCTGAATATAATCCTGACCAACGGAAAAAAAAACAATTATTATAATTAATTATTATTATTATAACAGCTATGAGTTATTTGCGGCGAACTGCCTTGCAAACAAATTTGCTTTCTCAATAGATCTAACTAAAAGAGTGTTATTGACAAAAAGCGAAGGGACCCAGAAAGATTTTAAAGAATGAACAAACATTTTTACTGTCTTTGGGACATTTCAGTTATTTAATTTTTGGTCATACAAAAACTTCCATGTTCCTCAGTTGGTTTGAAAACTGAAGCTTTATATGAAGTTTATGAATTTTGATCGATTTTTAAGAACTATTTGTTGGTGTTGATTGTTATGAAATATATTGACGAGGCTTGCCAGAAACCAACTGAGATTATTCATAAAGGCGTTTAAGGTAATTTTCAAACACCAGAAAATAGAGCTTTTCTCTCATCCTTGATGATGATTCTGTTAAAAAGACAGGACAACTTACCTTCACATAATCGATTTTATAATAGTTACCTATTCATCATTTTTTTTAAAGAAACAAACTCATAACTCTGTGGATAGAGAAGGGAGTCACTTTTAAGAGTAAATCGAACTAAGAAATCAACATTCTTTGATGAGGTCATTTCGACTCACTTGCCTTTCACAAATCAAAACAAAATAAATCAACTTAATTTTTAGCACTTGAATCTTCTTTAATTACTTCGATTTGAAACATTCACTTCCATTATTTGTTTTTATTTAAATCAACACAAAATATAATGATTATTATTTATATATTCTATTATTATCAACATAAACTTTTGTTTTTTTAAACAAAGAGAGAAAATCATACAAAGGAGAGCTAAAACATTGAGAAATTTACATTAAACCAACCTAAAGATTACTTTTTACGGTGTTCATCAGCGAAGTCTTTTATTTTCTCTATAATTTTGCCAGGTTCGTCAACCCGAGGAACCTGCAATTAAAATAAATAAAATATTTTAACAACAATCATTTGTTCGTGATTATTTTTATTTGCATACATCATAGTTTTGAGTGATGTATATTCCCGTGTATACACCTGCGCCAAAAGTTAACTAAAAATAAATAAATTACATAATTATTTTAATTGTTTGCAATCTTTTGTTTGGATATAATTTAACTTACATACACCTTTTGGATTATGATTTTTTTTTTGAGTTTTTAGTAAAATTTTTGCACTTACCAAAAATTTGAACATGTCGAAGAGTGTTGAGCCTTCGCCCGCCAGTTTGAAACTTATTCCAGAGAAAATTTGATGGAGAAAAAACAATAATTTTTGTATTTTCCTACTCACTTTCGCTAGTGGGAAAAGATAGAAGTTTGATGACAGCTGGTTTTGGAACTGCGCGAACAAGTGGAATGTTTTTTTCCACAAACAGCTGATTGGGCTTAGACCAGTTTAGGTTTGAAATTCTCCAGATATGTTAAAAGGGCTGTCAAATTTCGTAGGTTTTATTTTGTTTTTGTTCGTTTTGATTTAAGGGTTCAGACAAGATACAGGGGTGTTCTTATGGAAGTTCGTTCGTTGACTGTATTTTTTTTCAGTGTCACTGACAGCTGTCAAAGACAGAGTTGTTTAAGAGGAAGGTTTATACTTTTGCTTATTTTTGGCAATGATCAAAGCGAGACAGATTTAAATGTGATGGTCAATTTAATTTTCAAGTGAATTCATTTAAGGCTCTATTACAAGTCTTAACGAAAGTGTAATGAAAAAAAATAAAAAAACCTAACGAAAGATAAGAAACTAAAAGAAAATTGAATATTGTAAGAAAAACATTGGAATTTGTGCATGAACCTCACACTTAAAAGGAAATTTAAATGCAATTCTTGAAAAAATGTGTAAAAAAAGTAACACAGTTACAAAATTTAAAAATAGGAAGAAATGTAAAGCTTTTGTTACCATTTGAAACATTGTGACATCACTGATGCAGATGAAGATACTATAATACGAACATGTTCGTATTTACTATAATATGCATCCGATTTACTATAATCTGCATTTTTGATCTTCTCACTCCATTCATCCAGTGTGATTTCATTATTTTGCATCCGCTTTGTCTGCAGGCTTCGAAGTACAGATACATGTAAATCCACCGTATTTCTGGGATGTAACGCATATATTTTAGAGAAATTAGCCTTTATAATAACTATAAATGCTTAAATAAAATGTACTTTTGCGCCGTTTCCACCGATTTGTTCTTACATTAGACAATTAGACATGTTCATAGACAGAAACTCTTGTATTAATACTTGACCTTAAATGGATATCAATTAATCTTTTTAAGGCCTTGATAAAGAATAATGATAGACTTAAAGGTCGTAGTTTTTTAGGATTGACTTGCGAACATTTTCCTGCTTTGGGCATGAAAACAACTTTCACTTCTCTCCATATATACAGCTGTTGAAAGTTTCTTCAAGGATTGGTGTAATTATATCTGAGGCTTTTTGAAGTTCGGCTTAATTATATTACTCTCTCATGAGCGCTCTCTTCTGCTCAAACGCAACCACTGTTAATAATTGGCAGTTTTGGCCAAGGTTGGGAACAAACCTTATAGGCTGTCACACAAACGAAACACTGTATCTGTCATTTTTTTAGATTTTGAAAGATGCCCAGAACTGAACAAAAACGATGATATTGGGCAGGTTGAGACAACATAAGGGACTTCATTTGCAGTCAACTTAATTTTTTGAACGTACATTTTTACCAACGCATCTAGTTAATTTTTCAAGTGTAATGAATTTCAAATTTAGAATTTTACTTCACAAACCTGTACTTTAAAATCATAGCACAAAAACTACCAAAAATAGTATTGTCTACAAAACAGTCCTCAGGTAAGCTACAAGTCCATCACGATTTGTATTATTATAATGTAAAGAAATAAGACTTATTTCTTTTCGAAATTACAAGGAACCCTTTTAAAGAAAGCATTAAATGAAGTTGTGCAGAAAATAAATAAATCATAGAGTAATAAAGTTCAGCTTTCAGTTAAATGAAAAAAATATGATCAACTGTCATTTTGACAGAAGTAGATAGTTTTTGTCGATGTAGATTTTGTCTTGGCTATCTTTCCAGTCTGCTTGATTGGAAATAATTTTTTTGGCACCTGGCCAATCATATATCAGAAACTTGCCTTACTTTCAAGTCCCTTAAGTCATCTGAACCTGCCCATTATTTTTAATATGTGTACTGTGACAACACATTTTGCTATTTTCTTTTTGACAGATAAAGTTAATGACAGTAAGAGCTATTTATTGAGCAGTGGTAAATAATGAGAATTATCTTTTTTGCATCTTTTTAATAGTTATACTTACAAGTTTCACTTCGGAAATATATCAATTTGTGTAAAAATCACAATAATGTTTAAAAAATAAAACATTTGATTTTTTTTTTATAATTTTTTTAAAAGTGTATCTGTAACTTTATTTCTCCGTTTTTCTTCATTTTTGTTTATAAAGTATATATAATATATATATTTTTTACTTCTTATATCATCATATTATGTATATATAATAATAATAATAATAGCCATAATAATAATAATAATTGTTAATTCAAATTGTAAATTAGGGTGTTTACTTCAACAGCAAACACAACAATTTATAAATTCATTTATCTTCATTTATTTTGTTTGTTTATTTAAATTTATAATATGCTTTAAATGTTTACAGCAGTTTTTTTTTTGTTAATTCATTTCCTCTGTTTATTTTTTTTTGCCCGATAGTAATAATAATAATATAATCATAATAATGATGATAATAATAATAATAAGAATAATAATTTTTTTTTTATTTCACTATTTTCATTTTATATTTTTTTGTTTTTGTTTTTTTTTTTTAATTTATCAATTTTTGTTTGTTCTGTAATAAAAATTGTTTATTAAATATATAGTATGTATATATTTTATATAATATAGTTTCCTTTTTTTTTGTGAAATGATTATGCCTTAAATATACATGTATATATATTTTGTTTATAAAACTAATAAAAGTAGGAAAGAAAAAATTTAACTGAAATATCTATATTTTCATATAATATCCTATATGATTTTTTGTTTTCTTTAAGTTTTATTTCAAAAAATGTCGGTGTATTCTTCATCCTTTTTGTCTGATTTTTCTTACAGATTTTATTTTGTTTTATTAAATTTATTATTTTTTTACAATATGTGTTGTATAATCTATATCTATGTATATATAAATATTTTTTTCTTATTTAGCTTTTAATTCCCTATAATTTATTTTCTGTTTTTATTTTTCTTCACCAATTTTTATTCTTTGCTTTGAGTGCTTATATATTTTTTTTATTTTTTTGTTTATTTTTTTGTTTTTCATAAGGAAAATGTTAGATTTCTAATAACAAAATTAAAAACAAAAATTATATATTTTAAAATATTTTTGTATGCACATTTTTTGTTTTTATTTCAATCAGTTTTTTGATGTGGATAATTTATAAGTTGATACTGCATAACCCTACGTAATATAATAATTACTAAATATATATAATTTTTCTTTGGGTGTTTTTGTTTTGTGTTAATTATACTTTTATTTATTTATATTTATTATGTTGTTGTTCCCCGTTCAAATAACGGCCCTAATTTACATAATTGTATTATTTTTCTTCATATTTTTGTAAGCTTACTTTTTTTTTCTTCTTAAAGTTTCATAAAAATAATAACAATAATAATAATTTTAATAATAAAATGGTACAAACTAAATCACAAATAATAAAAATGGCAAGTTTTCACTTAAGTCCTAAGTAAATGTTTGACACGGTTTATTGTTTAGTACTCATCTTTTTTTTAAACTTTCTTCTTAGATCACCACAAGATGATAATTTTTATTTTTTATATATATATATAGTATAATTATATATATATATATATGAATTTTCCTACGAGTGACTTGGTGCACTTTTATATACACACTTTGTTTCATTTGTCTAAATATTGTTTTATATTTGTTTTTTTTTTTTGTTTTTATCCGAATTTAGTTTTATGAATATTATGGCGCATTATTTTATTTTTCTTAATTAATTTATGTAAAACAAAATTAAAACAAAAAATTAAATAAAACTTAAAAAAAATATAATTTGTTTAAAGTTACATATATTTTTTAAGTGAAATATTTACTTTTTGTTTTCAAAATGTATGCAATGTATATAATATTTTGTGTAAATTAGTAACTTACTTGATCGAGAGTATATTTTGTAAACTTTGTTTTCTTTATTTTTATTTAAAGATTTTTGTTTAAAGTTAAATTTGCTGATATGGTTAATAATAGCCGCAGTTTAAATAGTTTCTTTTTGTTTTTTGGTTTTTGTAAGTGTTCCACGTTTTTGGTTTGTTTTGTTTTATAATGATTTCAATTTGATTGGGTGTTTTCTGTTTTTCATTTTCTTTGGATAAATATGAAAAATATTGATGCGTTCAAAATTCGTATAATTTACATTTTTTGTTTTGTTTAAATAATTCACTAAATAATTTTAAAAATTTAGTTATAATGATAAAATATTGATTTGACTATTATATTATTATGAAAATAATTAGATAAGTTAGAATGATACAGAGACTGCATAGTAATAAATTTGTTTTTGAATTTTAAACAAAAATTATAATTAATGTTTTTCTTATTTTTATAAATTTCCTATTTGTTTTTGTTTTTTATTAACAATATTTTGGTTAAAATTTTATTTTGCGTCCCTGCTCAAAATAGTTGTGTTTTTGGTTTTATTTTATTTTTGTTTGTATTTTTATCATTGAATATTTTTGTTTTTTTTTTTTTTTAATATTTTTATTTAATTTTAATTGAAACCATTACTCAAGTGTATGTATCCATTTTTATTTTACATTCTTTTTTTTATAATTTTTATTTTATGTTTTTATATCATTTATTTAGAATTATTATTTATTGTATGCTCTCTGGTTTTTTGTTTTTTGTTTTGTTAGATTACTTTTTGACGATGTACTGATATAAATTTAAAATTTCTTTTTGTGTATTTACATTGTTTTTTTGTTGTTGTTGTTTTATTTAAGCTGAATATAATATCAAGAGGGGTAATGATGAAATATACGTAGTTAATTTATATATTAATTATAATAATATGTTGTTAAAATAATAATCTTATGCAATCTCTTTATATAACGCAGTTTTGTTTGTTTGTTGTTGTTTAAGTTAGTGGCAAAAAGAAGAACTATAAATTTATGGTTTAATTTTATAATAATAATATATAAATTTTGGTGGTTGGACGTTTGGATCAGTACGAATTGTATTGTGTTTTTTTTGTTGTTGTTTTGTTTGTTATTGTTTATCTACATACTACTATACATGTCATGGTTTCTTTTTGTTTAAATTAATAATGTTGTTAGTTTGATAAGATATACAAAATTGTATTTAATTACTTTTCAAATTAAAATGGTTTGACAGCATACTTTTCTATAAAACAAAATGGCGGTACAATCTATGACACTTTGTTGAGAGACATTTGTTTTTTTGTTTGACACACGTCATTTGAACCATAATTTTGACATAAATACACTTTATCATACTTAAACAAACTAACAACATACAATTTGTGCTGTAAATTATGTCATTGTACTTTCAGAATTTTTCTAAGAACTTTCCTTTGAAATAAAATTTTGAAACCAAAAAACAAAAATCAAAAATAATCAACGAAAAAAAAGTTAATAACTTTTGTTTTTGGAATGAATAAAAAATCTGGTTTTGATTTTTATGACTTTTGGTTTTTGCATTTATGTTTTTTTCTTTTTGTTCAATACTATTTTACTAATTTTATTGTTCATGTTAAAGGTGCTCTTCAAAATACAAACATTTATTATTTTGCTTTGTTATTTTTTCATTTGTTATAAGAAAAACAAAATTTTGAAAGTAAAACTATTTTTTGTTTTTTGCTTTTTGTCTGTCTGGTTGCCATAAATTAAAAATCATATACTTAAGATATACTATATTGGTTTTTGACTGTTGTATATAAAGATGACGACGACGGTTTTGGAATCTTTTAATAAGTATCTATAATTATATTTATGTTATTAATTTTTCTAATATAAATTATTTATTTTTTTGTGTTTTTTTTTTTTTACTTTTTTAGACCTCTGCAGTTTTGTTTGTTTACTAAATATATATTAATTAATTAAAGGAACTGTGCTACAATAGAAAATGATTATAGTATAAAATAATGCCAAGCCTAGCTTATTGCATGTCTTTGTTGTTGTTGTATTTATTTTATTTAATTATTTTTTATAAGTGATGAATTGAGATTTCGCATTCTACATTTTTTTTAATTGGATATTTTGTTACAGATTTTGTTTTAGTTTTTATTTTTGTTTGTTTTGTTTTTAAACTATTCGATATTCCCTAGAAATTTTTTGTTGGTTGCTTTTTTATTATCCTTTTTATATAGGATTTATGCTTTATATATGATTTTAACTATCTCAATTTTTCTTTTAATAAACTTTAAATATTTTTTCTTTTTTTAAGTTAGGTATATATGATTTATTAGAAATTGTATTTCAAAAAAATCCAATAGACTCAAAATAAAGACTAAATTAAAATAAAATTCAAGCATAAAAATGTGTATTGTTTATGTTTATGTTTAATCTAACATAGTGCTTTGTTTTTTTTTTTAATTTATTTTAATAAATATTTGACCTTATTTTTGTTTTATAGTATAAATTCGCTTTTCCTCCTACGCCGTTGTATTTTTATTTTTAAATTTTTAATGTAATTTTATTTACATAATATTTATATTGATAAATAATATTTTTAATTTTATAATATAATTCAAAAAGGCTGCATAATTTATGTATTTTATTTTAACAATTTTTTCTTTTCTTTTTTTATTTTATAATAATAATAATTTGATAATTTTATATGTTTTTTTAATTTTAAGTTAAATGCACTTCTGAGCTTGATATAAGCGCCGATTATTGTTTTCCGTTTTGTTTTTCTTTATATATTTATTTTGGGAAATAAATTTAATACAAAAAAGAATTAAGACTTTTGAAATAAAATGAAAAAATACAATTGATATTTTTTGTACATAAGATGCAGTTTTTACATTTTGTTTTTATTTTTTGGTTATTTTGATTTGGTTGTTTATTGAGATTTTGATTTGAAGCAAATTTGGTATTTTTGGAAAGGTGAGTTATGTGATTATTTGTTGCAGTTTAATTATAGAGATTAAATTATTATTATACCCAAATTCAATTTAAATATGGTCACGAAAATACTCCAATAAGTTTTTGAAATATGACAATTTTTTTACAACCGACAAAAGTGGCTGCAAAAATTTGTTGGTTTTTTTTTTTAAATTAGTGCAGTTTTTAAGTTTTTTAATTGTTAGCTCTCTTGAAATAGTTAAAAATCCTAAGTTTTTGAAGCTTTATAATTTATATAACCGAACAACTTGATATTTCTTTGTTGAATATTCAAAATTTGAATTTCATAATTCAAATCATTACATGGTTTGATCTTCGAAGCTAAGTGTGTTTTAGGTTTTACCTTTTTTGTTTGGGTTAACTATTTCCAGTTCCTTTTATTTTATAGTCAATCGATTTACGGAGTTACGAAATTTCGAAAAACCTTCTTTGGTTTTATGTAAACAGCATTGATAAATTTTGGGTTTTTCAAACTCGATCGACTTTTAATGAAAAACGTTAGTATTTAGCACAATTCCACTCAAAAATCGTATAAGAGAAAACAGTAAAAGAAACATAAAGATTTGGAAAAATAACAAAAAAAGGTGTTTTTTTGAAACCAAAAATAATCAAATTTGATACAGAGAGGTCTATTAAAGGCACATTTTCTCCGATCCTTATTTGACAATATGAACATTTAAAACACCCATAAACTAACAACCCCTGCCAACAATCAATAAATTTGTTTGTTTTTGTATTTCCACTGTTTTATGGTTTATCAACTTAATAGCAAAAAATATAAAAATAAAAATCCTGCAACAAAAGTCACCACATTATAATTTGCATAATACATATTTTTGTTCATTATTCAATAAAGAATTTTGTTAAAAATTATGAAATTTTTTATTATTATTATTATTTTTTGTTACCTACGCAAAATTAAGTCACATTCCTTTTTTATTATATTGTTGCTGTTCTTGATAAGTTTTTTAATAATTAAGTAATTTTTGTGTAAAATATTTATTCTTTTTTACAAATCCATCCGTGCTTTTATGAAAAAATGTTTTAAAATAAACAAATAATATAATAAATAAATAATTAAAATTTCTTTTCATCCTGTTTTCTATACCTAAAGTAATTTAAATATTTTTGTTTTTTAAATTACCAGCTATAATCCTCTACATCACTACTCAACATTCTGAATTTCTAATCTATAATATAATAATGTATAAATATTATTTATTTTAGCTATTTTTTTTTGTTTTATTAAATGAAAAAATATCCCTCCTTTTTGTCAACCATTTACTTGTTTTTTTTTGTTTTAATATATTTTTCCGTATTTTCAGAATAATAAAATTTTATTATAAAACAAAAAATATGTATTTACATGCAAAATAGAATAAACAAATTAAATTGAATTAAATAAAAAAAAATGCTGATATAATTGTGTTCTGCGGTTCGTTTATCTTAAATTGTTTTTTGTTTTATTTATTTTTTGTTTTGTTGTCTCTAAGTTATATCTCTATATTTATATAAATATATTTTAATATACATAATATGCAATACAAGTAATACATATGTCATTTGATTTTGTTTTCCTTGTTTACTTAAATAATTGCATGAAATACCCTGTATCCTCTGTTTTCATATTTTTTTTATTTCGTAATTTTAAAAAAACTACAGCTTTGGACATTATTATAATAATAATTAAAAGCAAAACATAAAATATATTAAAAATAATATAATATTAATAAATTCAAGGCAAAAATTGTGTCTGTTTAAATTTAAAATTTTAATATAAACAATGTCCCATGCTGTTTACATAATATATTATATTTTGTATTGTTTTATTATTTTTTTTTTTTTTTTTAAGTACTACTCCGATTAAAACCTAATTTAATAAAAGGCTCATCCAAAATATTGAGAGTCCTAATTAAGTTTTCTTTTAATTGTATTTTTTTTTTGTATGATAATAATATAGGCATAATATAATTTTTATGTATATATATTTCGAAGAAAGGCTTTGGTTTTCTAAAAAAAACTTTTTATTTTTGTTTTTAAATACATGCTTTTTATGTTTATATTTTTGTTTAATGTTTTACTATGACACAATTTTTGTTTTAAGTTATTTTTACGATAATGCACTATTTTAATATAAAATATATTAAAAATCGATTTTATTAACATAGTTAAAAACAACATTAATTTAAAATTTAAATGAAGAATAAAGCAGCGTCTTATTTTTTTTTTTTTTAAAAAGGTTTTAAGCTCTTATTATATATGTTTTTTTAATTTATTAATTTTAAGCATTTTTCAGAACAATAAGTAAAAGAAAAAAGATTAGTAAAATACAAAATTGGCCTCGTGACGGTGTCAATGATTGAACTGAATGTATTTATTGTAATCAAAAACAAAACGTGATTTAGTTAATTCACGAATTAAATTCCCACGCTCGTAAACCAAAAATGCTTGTTAAATGTTTTCCTGGAAATTGGTCTTATTCAAAGCCAGAAGCGGAAAACCAGTGAAGTTAAAAAAAAGGAATTTTTTGAAATTTGTAGCATTTCTAGAATAGGAAATGCCTCTTCTTGGTCCCCGCCCGGGCGCCATTTACTAAGATTAGATAAGAGGCTATAAAAGTAAGAAGTTTTTGATATTGAAACACAAAACACCAAATCAAAATATGTATCAATACAAATTAAAAAATTATTTTAAAATGTTTACCATCCATACATTTTTATTATATCTTATTCAAAAACGAATAATTTTAAAACATCAGACTTTTCCGCAGTTTTCCTCCTTTAAATTTTTTTTCTGATCGGTCGGTGGTGGAAAACAGAAAATGTATATGGATAATGTAAGTGGAACAAGATGTTAAGCATTCAATAAATAATAATAAATCTATAGTATTCAAATTATATTAAAATATATCCAACTTTTTTTTCTGTTTCATTCGTTATCTAGGCTCCTAAGATTCAATTGGTGGGGGGGCTGTCCAAACAGATTTATGTAAATCCTAATATTTTATTCATAATGTTTTTAAGTGTTTCTTCGATTAGTAAGCATGTTCCATATGTGTAAATATGTTCCTAAGATAGGAATACAAAAAAAAAAAAAAACAATAATACAAATTTAGAATTTAAAAGAAAGTAAATTGAATTTTTTTGTTTTTATTTGATAATTTCAAAGAATGCAATGACAATGTTGAATTAGACACTGACCAAATCAAACCTTCTGCTTAAAGCTCTTTTTACTCCCAAAAAACAACTTTTTTTTTAAATTTGGGAAACCAAAACGCCTCAGTTTTGAAAATCTGCATCGCTTAAAAACGGTTGATACGGTTGATATTCTGATATTCTGATATTTGAGAAAAACCTTATATCATTTCCGTACTTTTTGGAACTTGCTTCGAAGTTTCTTAATGGTAAAGTGGAAGCTTGCCTTAAAGAACTGTCAAAAATCATAAAGATAAGCTAACACTAAATTATTTATTATTTCAGCATCTGACTGGAGAAACATTTTAAGCGAAATATTTTTGCCAGATGTTTGCCCACTGATATTTCTGCAATAGTTTATGGCAACAATTTTCTTTCATTTTCCTGCGTTTAAATATTTTTTCAAAAGCTGTATTTGAAATGATACAAAGAGATCCACCTAACCAGAAGTTAAAATGTACAACTTGATAGAAAATGGAAGCATAATACAAAATTATCAAATAAAATTTGCATTTATGTCTTTCGTATTTCGAAATGAGTGATTTAAAAAATGTCAACTATTTCCTTGCTATCAATATGTTGGATTTATTCTCGTAGAAGTCTCATTCAACAGTCTAATGGTTCTTGGTCTATTCCAATTTTTGATTTCATAAATGTGAAAAATGTTTCAAAATCCAAGAAAACCATAAATCAACGAAACTATACACAAACAAAAACTAACAAAATTAAATATTTAAATAAAACATTAATGCAATAGTATTTTTTTGTAATATTTTGTTTTTATTTTTAATGTGCGTTTATATAAATATGCTTTTAATGTTGAAATTTATTATTTTTTTTGTTTCTCAGTTATTTCTTTTTTCTAACAAAATTTTTCAAAATTATTTAATAATTATAATAATAATAATAATAGTTGTTTTATTCTATGTTTTAAAAGTTCCTGTAAATATAATATAACTTTTGTTTTGTTTTTAATTAAATGTTTACTTGTAAAAAAATTACATTTTAGCAAACATTTTTCTATCATTAAGTTCTGTATTTTTTTTCTAAACTAATATGTTTTTTTTTGTTTTTGTTTATAATAATAAATTTTCATATAATTTTTGTTTTGTTGTAGTTTACTGTATCGATAATATAGTTACAAGTTTTATTTTTCTTTTTTGGTTTGTTGATGTAAACTTTCATTATCATTATCGCAATTCAGATAATACATAATACACATTAGGTGTGCATTTTATTTTGTTTTGGTTTAATAAAAAGTATAATATAATATTTAAAGATATAGTTTAATTATAAATAAAGTTAAAACTTAAATATGATGAGACAAAATTAATCTTTAAATGATCATTAAGTCACTTTGGATGGTAACAAGTGGGAAAGCCTTAATTTTATCTTTATGTTTTGGAAAGTTTTTAATTTCACTATTTTTGTTTAATGCTATTTTTTTTTGTTTATTAAATAAAAATTATTAGTTTTTTTTCTTTACTTTGAATATATTTTATGTTCAAATGTATGTATATAATTTTTTTTTTAAAGATTTTATACGGATATAGTATCGAGTTCTGTTTACTGTTTAAGTAAAAATAATAGTAAGAGTTTAATTGTTTTTTTTATTTTTTATTTTTAAATTTGTTAAGCGTACGTTTTATCATTTTACATTTAATTATTTTTGTTTTTCTTGTTTGGAAATAAATAAAAATTAAGCATTTTTTCTATAATTTATATTTTTTAAAAAATAAATCAAAGAGTCATATTGCACTGTAAGTATAGGTATTGAATAAAAAAGATGAAACCTTAACGAAATCATCCACTTTCTTATGATTTTATTATTTTTCTTTTGTTTGTTAAATTTATTTATGTATTTTTATTATTTTATTTTTTTAAAGCTAATTTATAATTTTTTTGAAAATTTTATTTGATAAGATATTTTTTATTAAAACCTGAAAGAGGGTTTATTGTTGCTGAAAATTATATTATTAAAAAATGAGAAAAAAGAAATTCAGTGAAAAAAATTTCCGAATATTTTGATAATTTGTATTTTAATTTTAATTTTATTTTTGAATTGCATAAAACTACTTGCAACTAATATCATAGGAACTGCTTTATTTTGTTATTAGTATGCTTACAAAAAACAATTACTAAATATGGCTTAGCAGAAATTAGATTCTATTGTCTGAAAATTCAGCTACGTCCCTCTTAAATTTTTCTGTTTATTTTGTTTTTTATTTTTTAATTAAAATTAAAATTAAAAATTTAATAATACAAATTAATTCTTCCATTATAATCTTGGTACCTTGTTTTTCTAGTGTATTATTTGTTTTCTTATTTTTTGTTTTTCTAAATAGACTAGAATATGTATGTATATGCTTGTTGTGTATATATAAATAACATTTTGTTTTATCATTTTGTTTTTGGTTTAGATTATAGTACAATAATAAATATTTTCCTGTTTTTTGTTGTTGTTTAATTTGATAATTTCTATATTTCGAAAAATAATATATTATTTTTACTTAAATATAGTAGCCCTTAATGTATAAATAATGTTTTTTTTTTATTTTTTTTATTTGTTTAAATGTATATATTATTATTATTATTTTCTTTTTTGTTTTATTATTGAAAATGTGCTTGTGCTTAATACAGGCAAATTTCTAGTTTAATAATATATTTTTGTTGTTGTTGTATGTGTTCTTGATGATAATAATAATAATAATAATAAATTATTTGTTTAACTATTCCCAAAGGGAATTATACAAATACATAATGTATTTGTTTTGTTAAATTTTTATTTTATATTTCTTTATTTATATTTTTATTTTTCGGACGCACTTTACTTGAATTTCATTTTCTAATTATTTTTACAATACATTTTTGTTGTTTGGTTTTTTTTTTTTAATATATTTTAAAATTTTTAATTGATTTCTAAGAATTTTTGTTTGTTAAATTTTTAATTCAAAATTAAAAAAGAAATGCGAATAAAATAAATATTTAATAAAAAAAAAATAAACACAAAATTCCGATGTTTTTTTTAAAATGGTATTTTTGTTTGTTTTTAAATATATATAATTTTCAACTAGTTAAATATTACATAATGTGTATATTTAATTTTAATTCGCTAAAAGTGGTTCCTCTCTATAAGAACAAAAAAATAAAAATTTATTGATATGATGAACGGAGAGTCCAAAAATGTTTTTTATTTTTTTGGTTTTTTATTTTTGGTTTGCGAAAGTTTAAAAGTACATAAGTTAGTTTTGTATGATTTTAAGTTATACAAAGTGTATAATAGATGAAAAATACTGATATTTGGCAATATTTCAAATGAATTTTGTTGTTTTTATTTATTTATTAAGATAATATTGGATGATGAAGCCCTTTTATATAACAAATAGCTTTGCCTTTTTTGTTTATCAATAAAAATCATTAAATAAAATAGTTTTTTTCTCAACATTTCAAAACTTAATTTATTTGAATTGAAAATATAAAAATTTTAAAGTTGAAAAAAGGATAATTGTTAAGTTATTGACGTTCAGGTTATTTTTTTACTCATAATTTTTCTACCTACAAATATTAAATCGTTTTTTTTTTCCTATTTGGCAGCACTGTTTCCATTAACATTGGTTTTGACAGATGTCAATGAATTGATCATTTCTTGAATTAGTATCAAAGTTAAGACGTAACAATTTTCCCAAAATAAATTTCGTGCTCCTTAACAATATTTGAATGTGACATTTTAGATCTTTAAATGTTTGTTCAGTCTTTGACTATGAGAAGTCAGGAATTTAAGAAGTAAAAAGCCTGCTTTTGCTTTGTTTACTATGAAATTTTAGCGATTTTGAGCTACAACCAAACATTTTCAAATTCTTTTCCAAAAATTTGGAACTTTGAAGTATTTTTGTCACTGCTCAGCCTTTGGTTTTTTTCTTCTTAAGTACAAAAATGAAGCTAAAAACGGAAAACTTAAAAATATTTTTGGATGAATTATAAATGGGTTTGAATAAAAGGTTGTTCTTCGTTCTTAAGCACACATTTTGCTGGAGGTATCGTTTTAAAATCAATATTTAAAAAGAAACAAATCACAATGTGGAATTGAATCCTTATAAATCGCACTAACGTTAAGCGGGGACATTTTTTGGACGCCATTTAAGTCTTTGCAATCATTGAGATAAAAAAAAAAATATTATCAACTTAAGCGGGGACATTTTTTGGGCGCCATTTAAGTCTTTGCAGTCATTGAGATAAAAATAAAAAATATTATCAACTTGATTTTATTGATACCAAATCTAAAAAGGGCTTCTTTAAGATAAAATTAAATAGAGTTTCAACTTTTTGCTTACATCGCTATCCTATCAAGACAAAATGGAAAACAAAAAAAATATTCGAACCAATTATGTTTTGAAACGATTTGATCTTTGCATAAATAAAAAATAATAAAATTGTTGCAAGGAAATAAAATTTCATTTTCTTTAACTCTCAATACTTTGTAAAAAGGTACATTTTCTCAATATACTTAACACATAACCTTATGTGTATATTTTTATTCGTATATTTTATTTAATGATATTTTATTCTTATCCTTATCCTTATGGTTTTCTTTGTTTTTGTTTTTTTTTCTTTTTGTTTAATTTAATTTTATTTATTTTATTTGGTTCGAAAATTTTGCTAAAATGTATGCGTAATAAAAAAGTATGATTTTTGCATTTTTCTTCTTCTTCTTCTTTTTCTTATTGTTTTAAAAAATATTTTTCTTTTTGGTTTTATTTAAATATGTTCTTTTCACGACATCGATTTTTTTGTTTAAAAATTATTATTTTTTACAATTTTATTTTTCATTAATTTTCGTATTGACAATGCCACAATTAACGAAAAAACAAGAACATGAAAATTGAAATTAATCAAATGAATTTTTCAACAAATAAACAAACTGTACAATGACATAAATTTGTATATATCTTTTTGTTTTTGTTTAAATTTATTTTTCATGTGTAAAGTTTTTTAAAACTTTATGTTTTTTTTTTTAAATACTCATTTGATTTCTTTATATTTTTTTTTATAGACAAATCACAGCCCATTCGTGGAATTTAATTTAAAACAAATAAAATAAAAATCATACATATTTATTAAATACATATTTTTTAATATATTCTTTTATTTTTTTTTTGTTATTAATGAAGAAAAATGTATTTTCCTTGTTTTTATTCGGACCAATTTTATAATTTTTATAACGAAAAAATTAAAGCTGTTTTTAATGTTTTTGATATAAATACGAAAACAAAAGATTAGAATAAAATATAATAACACACCTAAAATATTGCCAAAATCAATGCTTTTTGTTCGGTAGTATTTTGTTTGTTTTATGTTTAAACAACATTATTGGCTTAGTTTCTAACAAATAGTTTTGTTTTTTTAAAAAGGTTAAATTTTTTAAGTAGAATTTGACTAGAATTGTGTTTTTTTAATTTTCTTCAAATTTTGGATGTTTTATTTATCAGGGCATATATAGTGGTTTTATTTTTTGTTAATTTTATTATTTCCTTCTAAATCTAAAAATTAAAATTGAGAAAAATTTGTATTATCATTTAGGCTTTTTTTTAAATTTATTTTCTACAATATACCTACAAACGCACAGATAAAAATTGTGTTACTTAGGGGGGACTTTCATCCGCCTTATATACATATTTATATATATTGTTTTATACAAAAAAATGTGCCTTGCATATAAAAATATATATAGATATATATATACAGAAATATTAGTTTCGGGTTCCGTTGAGTCTGATTTAAAAGTGCAGAGGATGTTTTTTTAATTGTTTTTTTTTTATTGAAATTGAAGATAAAATAATTATTTAGAAAAAATTAAATCATACACCCCTTGCGCTTAAAAATAAGCACACCATTTTACCCAAAAAAGAAATATAAAATGCTTCTACACGGCTCTACCATTTTTGTTTTACAAACTAAATAATTTATATCTACAAGTTTGGTTTGTTTTTTAATTAATTAATTAATTAATATATTGTTTTAGAGAAATACTCCTTATTTCAGTGAAATTTCTTATTTATTTGGCTTATTAGCTGTAGATTCAATTTTAATTTTATTTTTAGTCAAAAATTGTTTTGTACATTTCTTTCTCTAATTTTATTATTAATGATAATAATAATAATATTTTATTTTTCTTTATATAACAAATTCAAAATTAAAAAAAAAAAGATTTAAACTTATTAAATATTGTTGTTTGACTAAAATGATAAGGAACAAAATTATATAAATACTAATGGCATAATCATTATGCATTTTTGTTTTGTTTTGGTTTATAAAAATACTAAAGATATTTTTGTTTAAATGTATATATATGTATAGTAATATAATATAGTATATTTTTGTTTATAATTATAATGAATAATGTTTTGTTTTTGTTTGTTTAGTGTAATATCTAATCATTTTTTTTTCTTTTTGTTTTAGTTTTACTTAAATTTAATAGTTAAGCATTTTCCTCTCTTATCTTTCTGTTTCTGTTTTTGGTTTTAGTATTATATGTTCATAATTTGTAATTATTATGTTCATTAAATTTAATTTGAAATTAAATCTAACTAGATTTACTTTTGTTTATTATTTTGTTTTTGTTTTTGGTTTCTTTGCGATTAAAAATTTAACAACAGATTAGTAAAAATTCTTAAATCAACGACTTTTATTTTTATTTTTGAAACAAAAAACAAAAAACTATTTAAATAAATGTTACAACATTAAGGTAAATTCGAATTGTTATTTTTACTTCTTCTCCTTTCTTCTTATTATTTATATCCTTCAATATAATATAATATATGTTTTCATATATTTATATATATATATATATTTTTTTATTTTAATAATAATGTAGCTTCCAAATTATGCTGATGAAAGTGAATTTTTTGTTTATAATACAATTTTTTGTTTATATTTAAAGATATATTAAATTCCTTCAAATTCCCATTTTTTTTGTTAAATTATTTTTTTTTAATTATTATTTCTTATTTTTTTTTGTATAAAAATTGTTTGAAAACCCCAGATCATATTGGTCGCTCTCCAGTCAGTGTATAATATATATATATATTTTTTATACAATATAATATTGTTTTTTGTTTTTTTGTTTTTTATTTTTTTTGGTTTTGTTTTTATATTATAATTATCATTAATTAAAATACGCTAACAAATGATTTTTTTAAAGTTTTTTTTTGCTGTTGTTCATGTTGTGTTTTTTTTTTTATAATTTATAAATTTAAATACGATATTTGGCAAATTTTTCTATTTTTTTTTTAATATATCAAATCGAGTTTTTTATTGAATTTTCCATTCCGGAGGCTCATCTGGAATTAAAAAAAAGAAAGATATATTAACATCGTTTCGAATGTTTTGTACTTATAAAATATTGCATGCAAGAATTTAATATTTTTAAAAAATATTCTTTTAGAAGTAAAGTGTTCTCCAATAAAAGCTTTCATTTTGAGAATACAACAACGAGTATTTCTTCAGAGAGAAAGTAAAGTCATAAAGAATGAATTTTTGGAATTCGATAAATCCACGAACCCCATCTTTAAGGTCTTTTTTTTTTTAGATTTGAACAATGATTACAAAAAAATTCAAGTACAATTTCCTTAAATTAAAATCTTCATACACTCTTTTCAATTACTTTTCAATGTATTTGAAATATTTCAATTGCTAATTACATGTAATTGCAAAGCGTCAATTACTTAAAATTTAATTACATAATGTAATTGAAAACAAAAGTAATTATCAAAAAAGCAGTAATGAAATCATTTTCCAGTAATCAATAATTAGTAATGGAAAAATTGTCAATTACTAAGTTCTTGTAATTGAAATATACGTTGAAATTGTTTACGCAAAGTAATCATAATTTCCAAACTCTGCACTTAGGAGAAATGGTATTAAATCACAAGATTTTGGAAGCCAATTGTGATAACCTTTTTTGAGAAAAACACGGTCATAAAACTTTTCATGCAAAGCTGCGAATTGTAAGTTCAAACATTTTACCCTTTTTGTAAGTAAATTTTAACAAATCAATGCATTGTTCAAGTGTTTCTTTTTACATTTTTATATGGCCAATTTATATTTATAAGATTTCAGAGAATTTTGTTCAGGATTAACATTGCAGAAGAATTAAATATGTGAGTAAAAATAATAAACTTTAATCTCACCTGGCAATCAAATAATTTAGCTTTGCATCTCTTTTCATCCTTTTGGAATTATGCGATAGAGAATTGTTGAGAAATTGAATTATAAAAATTCTGTTCTTAGATTTCTAACAGAAAAAGTGAACAAATTTTGTTTATATTTTTGAGAATACAGAAATATCTGGATCTTAAAACTCTCAAATGTCAAAAGATGTCAACTTTAAAAATGAGAACTTATCTATATTTTCCTGAAAAATTGTAGATTAATTGGAAATTAAGTTTGTATGTGTATTTTTGGAAACACTTGAAATTTAAGAAGCTCAAAATTCTTTTTTGAGTTGTAACAGTATTTTAAATGTTTTTGTTGCTCCTTTAAAACGGGTTATCCATTTTGCAGTTTCAACACTATAGGGCTGGAGTTTGACATCTGTCAGACTTAGTTGTTTAACTAATTTTTTTTTAGTTGAAAGTCTGACATTTACGAGAATGGATCGCTTAACTATCGCACAACGCATACAAATTGTTAAAACCTACTAACTACAAAATTAATAAAAACAATTGTCGTATTCGGGGTTCTGAGAATTGAAGAGAGGCCATTACATCCACAAAAAGTCACTGTTTGGTGAACTTTTTGGCCGGGAGGTGTGATTGGATCTTACTTCTACTTCTTACGACTGTCACCGTCAATTCGGAGCGTTAAGGTCGTTTGATAACCGACTTGTTTTGCCTGATATTGAAAAATACGACTTGGAGAATATGTGGTTTCAACAAGACGGAGACACAAGATCATGGTATTTGACACCGCTGTATTTTGTATGTAACTTTAAAAGCAAGTTCATATGACCAAGTCATGTCTTCTCTATTTTGTTTTAAAATCAACCAATACATAGATTTCGGTGATCCAATCTTCGTCTCCTTTTTTTAAGGCATACAATTTACATTTTCTAAAAGTACCTGATGTAGATGTAACCCATGCCTTAACTTAATTGGGAAAAAACACGGTCATGAAACCTTTGTTCTAAAACTCCGAATTGTGACTGTGAAATGTTCATTATTTTTGTATTCGTTTTTAAGGCGGGTTTTGTTTAATTTTTAGTAATGGCGTAGTTTTAATCTGTCAAATGTCAAAAGATGACAGATTCAAAAGTCACAGCTGTTTAAAAAGCGGGTTATTTAAAATTAAATCTGATATCCATATAAGTGAAAAATGTTAAGATAATTTCTTAGACATTTAGGTTTTAGGTGCATATTGAAAGTATTTGACATTTTTAGTAAAACCTGTCAAATGTCAAAAGGTGACAGATTAAAAAATGACAGCTGTTTAAAAAGCGGGCAACATTTGTTCTTGTTCCTTGATATTTGTTTGTGACCAAGTAGTGTATTTTACTTTTAAATCTCTTAAGAGATATTTTTTGATATAAAATCTCCAACTCCCTTTTTAAAAGTGTTCACTTTAATTTTAAAAATTTCAATGCGTAGTTGAAGTTTGTTTTGTTCCTTTTTTAATCATAGCGTAGTTTTTACTTTCCAAATGACAAAAGATGACAGCTTTAAAAGTGACAGCTGTCCAGATATCGAGATACTAAAAATAAGATCTTATCAAATTATACTGCCTTGAATACTATGAATACATTTGTTTGGCATTCGGTTTAAAGTTTCATATTTGGAAAAAGGTCAAACTTCTTTTCTGAGTTGTAACACCATTTTTAATGTTTTATTTTGCTCCTTCATATTTTTGTATATACATAACTATAAAAGCAAATACATGTGACCAAGTGATGTATTTTATTTTAAAATCTAACAAGACCTTTTTATTTATTTGAGATCCAAGTGTAAAATTTACGTTACGAACTTTGACATTTTTTAAAGTAATTGATGTAGTAAATGTCACCCCTGCCTTAACTTAAATCTTAAAAAATATCTAAATTCTTACCTGGCATTAGTTTCTTCACTTTCGAGAACTCGTGTTGTTAATAGGGTCGACTAGCATCTTTTGGCCGCTTCAATTGAACTTTCAGTCTTTTCATGCCAATCTGAAAGCCATTCATTGCTTGAATGGCAGCTTGAGCACTGGCAGGATTATCAAATGATACAAATCCTGTAAGAAAAAACGGAAATAATATATTAGATGTATGTAGATGTTCATATGTATTATTAGAAATAGGATAATGTGTGAGTGGGGTGAAAATACGTTAAGACTTTTTGTGACGGCACGGCACGGCGGGTGCAAATTTATCTTTTGCACATCAAAATAAGGTCAAAAGGAGTAAAAGAAGGCCGACTTAAAAAAGAAATCCTTATATTGTGTCTCTCTCTTTAGAGAAGGATTGCAATAAAGGACCTTTTTTTTCTTCAGACTTTTTGTGTATACATATGTATAATGTATGTATATAAAGTTATTAAGTTAACTTACCAAAACATTTACTCTGATTTGTAGCACGATCGATGAAAACTTTCGAACTGATTACATTACCAAATGGCAGGAACATCTGCATTAGTTCGGCATCACCAAATTCTTGTGGTAGATGGTAGATAAACAAATTACAACCCTCTGGGCCAGAAATTGAACATCCTGGGAACATCAGGAAATCTAAAATGAAGCAAACAAGGAAAAAAAGGGTTTATCGTCAAATTGTGGATGATGTTGTTTTCTTTTTTTATTTTTGGTTGTTGTTGGGAAAATTGCAGAGGGAAAAGTCATATATGATGGAGAGATTTATTTTTGATCCTTTTTATGGATTTTTTATTTTTTTTTACTGACGAAAGAGATAATTTGTTTATTACACAAGGTCCAGCGGTTGGGAAATTAGGATTTTCTTTTTATTGGTAATGGTAGTTATATATGGAACACCTATCGTTGAGGGATTTATAAAAATGGTTATTAGGCTTAAGGCCACAACATTTTTGAATCATTTTTTTGTATAGAATGTTGTTTAATTTTTAAATTTGTCTTGTGGCTAGTTTTTGAGCTGTAAGTTAAATGAGAATAAGTTAATTTTTGAACAAATGAGGTTAAATATGATATCTATTTGTTCTGGTAATCTTTATTCACTAAATTTGCTAAGCTAATTCCATTTCAATATATATTATAAGGATCATTTTACTTATTTTCAATACAATACTAAAAGAAAAAGAAATATGTTTAAGAACGAATGTATATATTTTTGTCGTATGAGGGGGATGGGGCGGTGAAGGATGTTAATTATCAGAGTTGGGAAAAAATGATTACAAGAAAATTTAATCACAATTACTTGCAATTGAAATCTCTACAAACTTCTTCAATTACTTTAAAATGTAGTTGAAGAATTAAGAATACTAATTACATTTAATTGAAAAAGCGTCAATTATTTGCAATTCAAATGAAAATAATAGTAATGAAAAAAAAATTCTAATAATGGTAACATTCCATTTTATTAAAAAAAAGTGTTTGTTCCATTACTGTTTACTAAAATATGAAACACTTAATGAATTACAACCGAGAAATCAACTATCTCAAATATGATTTAGAATTTTGTATCCACAAGAAATTGCAGAAAATTTTCAAATTGAAATGTATATTTTTCCACTTACAAGTATGAGTAATTAAACTGTATACATTTTCAATTAAAATTACTTGTAATTATAATGGAAAAAACAATCAATTACTCATTGCTTTTAATTGAAATGAAAAGTAATCATTATTTCCCAACTCTGTTAAATATAAAACAGAAAAAATTAAATAATTGTTAAGTTAAATCATTTATTCTGTAAATCCTGTCGGTATGTTAGTTTGGGCTTCTAGAAAATTAGTTCATATTTTGTACCCTTTAAAGCTTAAAAAATGATTCTATCAATTGACCTATGTTTAATTCATAGCTAATTCATCTAGTTTAATGAAAAACAACCAAGATTTAGGATTAAAAATAAACACTAGGCTTACCTTAGTACTTAAAATTGGGTCTACAGATTGCGGAAATAAATTGTAAGAAAATCTCAAAACTAAAAACTCTTTTAAGAGGTACCTGCCTAAAAATTATTACATAGTTTTAAAATTATGCAAACCATTTTTTAATAAAGGATAAATGTTCGAAATCATATTTATTGTTTAAGTTTATCAAAAATTCTGTTTATTTTAAATTCTCTTATTATTGCCATATTTCATGTTACTTTCTATTTCTGTTTTTGTAAATATTTTTTGAATCAGTTACAACATCTAGAATTCAAATCTTTGATAATTCAATTTGTTTTCATTAAATTTCAACCGTTACTGGACCTTGAGGAATATTTGCTTGGTTTTATATATTTTTAAATAAATAACTTATGTAATATAGAAATAAATTTAAAATAAAATTATACAAAATTATAAAAATTAAATTAAAACAAAATACTTTAAAATATTATCCTATACAAAGCTATAATATAAATAACAAATATTCATTTTTTTTGTAAATTTTATTAAATATTTTTATTTACAAAAATAAAAAACAATTTAAAATTTTAGCGTGCATGGTTTTTGTTTTTGTTTTTTTTTTTTCTGAGGATAACATAAAATTAACATTTATAGCTAAAATACATAACATATAATAAATATAACATAGATGTATATAAATATATTTATAATTTGTATGTATATTTATTTCGAATATATATAAAAACAAAATTCGTTTAAGGGATTGGGAGCAGAAGTCTTACAACACATGCATTAAACATTAAACGTAAATCCAAAAAAAAAAAAAAAACAATAACACAAAATGCGTTCATTTAATTCATTTTATTTTATAATATGCCTCAAAAGGAAATGGTGGTAATGTCGGCGATGACGACTTAGCAAAGGTATATAAAATATGCCATAAGTATGAGATGCAATAAAAGACTGGAAGAGTTTAAATTAAGGCGTTTTCTCTTTTTTTTTCTTTATTTTTATTACCATAATAAATCGCCTTTCATTTTGTAATTTTCAAATAAAATCTTCTTAATCTCAATCGTATATAAAAAAAGGGTTAAGACTTATGTCGGTGTCGGCCCCGCCGGCCGTGGCACCAGACCAAGCAAATATAAAACCCCAAAAATGCTCATCAATTTTTTAACCACCCTTCTTATGTTATATTCAATTTTATGTTCAAAAAATTATACAGATTCTTTTATTTTTTATAGGTTTTTAATATTTATTTTTATTTTTTTTATGCAGTTAAATAGAATTTTATTACCAAATAATCACTACCACCATTTCTCGACAGTTGTTGCATATATAATTTAAAAATAAATTTTAGCGCTTAATTTTGTTGCCAAACTAAATAAATTTTATATCATATTTTATTTTTTGAATATAGAAAAACACAAAATTAACATCTAATATATATTTAATGATTTTTTTTTAAGTAGTATACTTTTTTCTTTTGGTTTTTTTTTAAGAATGTCCTGTATTTAATTTTCTAACACTGAAGTTTTTGTATTTTTGTATGTCTTACCTTCTCTTTGAGATGGTGCAACCGCAGCTATTGGTGCTGGTATAGCTTGTGGAAATTGTCCATAAACGGCTGGATATGCTGCATTATAAATAATTTGTTCACATAGTCAAAAACACATTAAGGAGACATCACAACGTATATAACATTTATTTATTAATTAAACAAAAAAAATATTTTCTTTAAAACAAAAAATATATTTTAATTATAACAAAAGAAAGAAAAAAAGTGAAACTTAATTAAATTATAGGCGAGTATGTTTTATATACACATGTGATTGCTTAGCAAAAGCTACGGAAGAAAACATAAAAATTAAATAAAACAAAAAATCAAATAGCATAACTCTGGCCATTTTCCCATTTTTAGATAATTTTGTTGACTTATTTTAAAAAGTTAGAATTTAATATTAAATGTCACAAAATTTTTTGAATAGTTTTTTTAAGATTTCCAATAAAGGCCAAGCAAATTCAATTGAATATATTTTTGAAGTTAGTTTTAATCAAAAAAGCGATACATTAGTTAAGTCTACAAAATTTGGAGACTTTTTTCAAGCAATATCCAAATAAGTTAACAATCCTTTCGGAGGACTTTAATTTTAGAGTATTTTAAGTTTTAAATTTATTTAACCTTTACTATTTGTTTATAGGGGGTTATCCATTTTGCGATTTCAAAAGTATAGGGCTCGATTTTGACATCTGTCAGTTGAAAGTTTGACATTTAAGAAAATGGATCACTTAACTATCTTAACTATCGCACAACGCATACAAATTGTTAAAACCTACTACAAAAATGGTGATTCTGCCACAGCCACATATTGTGCTTTAAGAGGAGATTATGGTTTACATAATCATCCAACTACGCAAGCAATTGGCAAAATTGTGAAGAAATTTGAAGAGACTTAATTTGTTACAGATATTGTAAGGCCTGTGCATCATCGTTACCCTTGTACTTCTGTACTACTACGGCGATTTTTCGAACAAAATTTTCTTCAGCGACGAAGCACATTTCTCACTCGGTGGGTTAACATGTAAACAAAATTAAAATTGGCGTATTTAAGGTTCTGAGAATCCTCAAGTAATTGAAGAGAGGCCATAACATCCACCAAAAATCACTGTTTGGTCCGGAGGTGTAATTGAACCTCAGTTCTTCGAAAACGACAATGGAACGACTGTCACAATCAATGTGGAGGGTTATGGTCATGTGATACCTGACTTTGTTTTTCCTGCTATTAAAGAATACGACTTGGAAAATATGTGGTTTCAACAAGATTGTGCCACATACCACGTAATTTCTCGTCGTGACGATATCAACTGGCCACCAAGATCATGCGATTTGACACCGCTGGACTTTTTTTGTGGGGCTACGCAAAAGACCGTGTTTTTGCAGATAAACCTTTAACTTTTGAGCACTTAAAAACCAACATTCGTCAAGTTATGGCTGAGATACCGCCCAAAATGTGTCAAAAAGTGATCGAAGATTAATAAAAAAGAATCGATGCTTGCAACAATTCATGTGGTGGTCATTTAAATGATGTCGTCTATCACACATAGTGTTAACGTTCAAACTTTAATATTAAAAAAGAAATATATTTTATATGTGTTTCATTTAAGTTGTTTACTTTTGAAACCTCAAAATGGATAACCCTGTATATAAGTTTTATATATTTACAAGAAATTTGTGTAATTAAGTAACATTTATATTTATGTATAGGTATACACAATTAAACTTTAGACCACATACACTATTTTTCTAAAAGAACATTAACGATGATAAATAAAAAGTTTGTTCTAAATCTTAAAACTATATGTTTTAATTTAAATTTAAGATTTACAACAAACTTATATCATTAATAATAATAATATAGAAACACCGAACAAAAATGCACACAAACAAATTTCAACATTAAACATTTAAATAAATTAAAGCATTAAATTTTTGTTTTGATTTTCCTATTTTATTTTTTGTGATTTTTTTTTTTAAATTTTGTTAATTTTTTTGTATCCCTAAACCAACTATTTTCCTAGCTTATGAAAAAAAAAATAAACAAAAATTCTATTAAATAAACACCAATAATAATATTTTTAATTTATTTTTTCAGTTTTAAACACAAAACACTTAATATAAACTACCATCTAAAGAAGACATAGATTTGATTTATGATTTTTTAAACATAAACATTAAATAAAAAAACTAAACAAAAAAATAAAAAATGTTATATATGCAATGAGAACAAAATAATAATAAATAAATAGTAAATTATAAGAAAATTATGATAAATAAAAAAATAGAGAGATAAATTAAAAAAAAGGGGGATAATATTGTTCTTGAGAGTTTTGTTTTTTTTTTTTTGATAATTTTTTTAAATGTCTTATATAAAATTGGGAATAATATATTTATATAAAAATATTTAAAAAATATATCCTATTTTTAGGTTTTTTTTTGTTGTTGTTGGTTTTTAGTTCATAAATTTTATAGGAACTTACCGACACCAGGATATGGTTGCATGCCAGGATATGAGGCATGTTGTAGAGACGCTTCACCATTTGGTAAACCTTGTGGAGGAATTGATAAATGCAACGCATCTGGAAAACATAAATATTCTTGCTGCAATATTCCGTTGTCTATAAATAAAAGAAAAATGATTTTGTTGTTGTTGTTTTTGTTCTTCTTCCAAGATTTGGTTATCTATAGTCATAGGTTTTTCTTAAGGTCATAAATATTGAAAAATTGAGTTGAAAATATTGTTTTCGTTAGCAATTTAAAAAATGTTTTCCTTGGTAATTTTCTATGACTTCAATTTGAAGGTTTGCATTTTTGAATTCTCTTTAAAATTGGGACATTCAATTTTACAATAAAAAATGTTATTTAAAAAAAAGTGAACTTATTTAATGTGGTGATTTTGACAAGGATTTATTTTTTTATAATAAAATTATTGACGGTAATATTTTTTCGGAGAAAACAAATTTGAATTCAACATCCATATTACTTCTCAAGATATTTGAGTCGAAAATCAATTCTCACCAACTTTTTGTAATAGATTTTTAAGGTTTTTATAAAACAAAATAAAACTTTCAACAAGATTTTTAAAAATCTAAGAACAGTTTTTTTTTTTTTTAATTAAACTAATTTAAATTTAATTTCTTTATTTCGACTCATGATATTAGAGTCAAAAATCAATTTAAATACATTTTTGTAGCAGTTTTTTAAAAGTTTTTATTTTCTAAAATTGGACCATTGGATTTTTTTTGACACTTCACAGTACAGTAAATACTAACAACAATATCTACCTTAAGAAAAAATTAAGCTAAAATCAATGTCTTTAATTTTTCTCAAAACATTCGAGTCAAACATTTGTTTTCATCGCTTTTTGTATTAGTTTTCTTTATTTAGTTTGTCTTTTTTTGAAAAAAAAAACGGCCAGTCGGATTGTTCTTAAAAATCTTTTAAAAGTCAATAACATTTTTTTTTTAAGATGAAATAAGTTTAAATTCAATACTTGGAAAACCAATTTTTACCAACTTCTTGTAGTAGGTTTTTTTTTTGTTTTTTTTTTTTTTTTTTAAACTTAAACTGGATTTTTCTAAAAGTTTTAATAAATGTGCTTACTCTGAGATAAAACTTACTTGAAATCAATAGTAGTAGTAGTAGTTTATTTTATTTTTATTTTAAAATAAACTACTACTACTTGAAGTCAATATCTTCATTTGTACTCATATCAAGATATAAGATTCAAAAATAAATTTTCATCAATTTTTGTAGTAGTTTTTTTTAAGGTTTTCATTTTGTAAATAAAAATGGTCCATTGGATTTTTTTTTGACACTTCACAGTACAGTAAATGTTTACAACAATTACTCCTTTAAGAAAATATGTGTTTAAAATCAATGTGTTTTTTTTCCAAAACATTCGAGTCTAACATTAATTTTCATCAATTTTTGTAGTAGTTTTTCTTGTTTAGGTTTTCGTTATTTGAAAAAAAGGTCAATTGGATTTTTGTTAAAAATCTTTTAAAAGTCAAAAACAATATTTTCGATACGATGAAAAAATTTCAAAGAAAAAAACTACGAAAATCAATTTTAACCAATTTTTTGTAGGTTTTTATTTTAAAAGTCAATGTAATTTTTCCTTTAACAGAAAGAAATAAGTGAAAAATCAATATTTTGATTTTTTTCTCACGATATTTGAGTAGAAAATCAATATTCACCAATTTTTTGTAGTAGATTTTTGTTAGGATTTTTTTTAAACAAAAAAATGATGGTTAAATTTGTTTGTGATACACAATTCGTTTTAATTCAATAGCGTTGTTGGTTCATAAAATATTTAGGGAATTTTTTTTATTAGACAATCAATTTTTTCGCTGAATTTTATGATAAGAAAACACCTTTCCTTATATCTTTGTGTTATTATTTGTAACAAAAAATTTATTTCAAGTGTTAATGAAATATTACTGACAAGAAAAAGTAACACGGGCGTACAGACTAACTGATATACAGTAATTTGTCAATTCGGACTAAAGCCAATGACTTCCAATGGGAAGACAAATGATTGTTATAATTTGCTGCATAAATCATTTGAATAAAATCAACTGATTGCAATCTCTTTTTCTGCTACTTTCATTCTAAAAGATTCATTTGTATTAGCAGTTTTTAATTAATATGCAGATGATTACAAGAAAATGCCAGGAATAAATCCGCACAAAAATTCAAATGATTGCATTCAATTGAATGAATTTAAATGATTGCAATCTTTTCAATTCTGATTTGAAACTATAACATCTCTGTCTTAAAGTGAATTAATCTTTAAATTAGATCCAATTATTAATTTTTAAAGTTTGTATCATCAAAAAATTGCATTGCATAGTTAGATTATCAAATCATACTACTTAGATCAATGGATTGCAGTATTTTTTAGCCTATTTGCATTAAATTGGATTGTTTTTTTACCAATTTTTGAATTAATTTGCAGAATATTACAAGAAAATGCGAGTAATAAATTTACACAAAAGTTCAAATGATTGTATTCAATTGAATGAATTTAAATGATTGCAATCTTTTGAATGATGATTGCAAATCATAGAATCCCAGTCTTAAAGTGAAGTAATCTCTAGATTATTTCTAATTCATAATGTTTAAAGTTTTTTACTCGCAAAAGATTGCATTCCTTTACGATTATGATATAAAAAAAAAGTTCGTTTGTTCTCAAATACATACAATTCAAGCTATTTTCAAAACAAAGCCTGCCTTCTATTACTTCATTTCAGTTAAAAACTATTTGCTCATATTAGTGCTATATACAGAAAACAATTATTACGTATTTCCATTCAAATGTTTATCCTTCCTCATACATTCATAGGAATTAAAAAAAACATTAAATATTATCTGGCTTAACAGCTTTTTGTTGCACTATAGAAATGCAATTTGTTTTCATTTCTATGTTCACAACACACTTAATAATTATATCCTGGCTTGCAGGTAGGTACAATGGAATTATAATTCTCATATAGTACTCGTACCTACCTGTAAATGCTATTACAAAACATTTTCTCACTTTCTATCTCTTTCTAAAATCCCTTTCGTCCATTAGCAAAAATCCTTTTTCAATCCTTTAAAATCTTTTGCATTCCTATACCATTATTTGAGTAAAGATTTACTTTAGTGCATGTTGTAGGTATTAATGAAACAGTATAGTGGAAAAAATAATTTCCTAAGCTAAACAAAATTTTTCAAATGGTTATATACTCGTATTTGATAAATAGTATCAGACAACTTTAAAAATGATGGTATTATAAGTAAAAAAAAACTAGATTTTGACATTCTAACTAAAAGCTGTTGCTTTCTGTGAAAAATGTACTAAATAGTAATAGAAATGTGAACAAATGGTAACTTTAGCAGTAAAAAGTACAAGCTTTTGAAATGGGACTGTACTTTATTTTGTAATATGAATTCTAAACAGTAGTAGGAAGCAAAATGGATATCGTAGTTCTAAGTGTAAAAAGCTAACAAAAAAGTACTAGATTTTTAGAATTTAAAAACTGCGTTTTCAAATTTTAAAGACAAACCTAATGCTATTTGTTTCACAGTACTGTATTGTTGCTATTACAGAATTACTGACAAAATTTTCAAACATTACAAAATATGCACAAAAACGTTTTTGAGTCTCTGTTCTTTTTTTAATTTTCAATTTGTTTGCTTTTCATTTTCACATCAGAAAATTCATTTTCCTTTTTTTAACTTACGTCCTGGATAAGTTTGTGGAATTCCATTTGTATAAACACCTTCGGTGCCACCGGGCTGGCCATTTGGAGTTTGTGCAGCCATATTAAATGTTGGCATTGTCGGCGATGGTAGTGATGGAATCGATCCATTAACTGGCTGACCATTACCATTTAGAGCGTGAGGTATTTGCGTTGCTAATGCTGCCATTGGATTAATGTAAGTCCCTGGGGCGTTTGCAGCTGCTATTAGTGCGGCTTGTTGTTGCTATAAAATATACACATACATATGTAGACACATATAGATAATATTATTATTTTATTTTTGAAAATGATATTGAAAAAAAAGGGGGGAAGGGAGGGGAGGGTGATCAAAAGGTGACAGGAAATAGAGAAAATATGACGTGTATATATGTAAGTATAGATTTATATAAAAACGCACCTGAGCATAAGCACCATAAGGTCCAAATTGGTTGAATACAAACGGATTTAATAAATTCATGTGCCCCGCCATTTGTTGCATGCGTCGGATATGCCTTTCCTTTTCAGTATCAGCAAATTTTACTACAAGGCTCGATGATGCACCCTGTAAATATAAAAAGAAGACAAAATAAACATCAAAAAATAAGAACAACACATTTGTTATATAAAAGTTGACATATAGTAAGGTTCTAGAAGTGTCAAAAAAAGTCTCCAATAAATTTATCATATGTGTCTAAAGTGCAGGTTCCTTATAGTTTAAATTTTAGCCTGACTAATCCACCAACATTGAAATCCAATTTAACCCTTCCAAAGTCTTCTCTATCCATGTGTATAGAAACACCTTTCCATATATATAACACGGAAACCTGAAAGCCTGGAAAATGGTTTAGCACCAAAAATACCTGTTGATAAAGAGCGAGTACGTGTTGCATAAAATGTCAGCCCACAAGGACGATTTATAAAAAAGCCTCATGCAACAGTATCTAAGGTATACATTTGTAGCAAAACTCAACTCCAACCGACCATTAACCTACCCAGAATAATGTTAACACGATATCACATGTTGTGAAGGGCTTGAAATGAAAATCAACTAGGGACGGCTTTCAGAAAAAAGAAAAAACTGAAAAAAGAAGGACACTTCAGGACATGGTGTGGAAGTGGTGTTTTTTTTTTATTTTCTTCGTTCAACATTTTGGAGTCATAATTTAACGGCAAAAGGACATATCTAGTGTACGGTCCTTTAGAGACGGAGAAAGAGAGAGAGACAGAGGGTTGGTTAATATAATAATGCAAAAAGTCGCAGACAGGAAATGCACTTAGTTTTGGGATTATAACATCAGGGTTCGCTGAATGCGTTGCCGTTACCATTTACCATTTACCATTTGCCTAAAGGACTTTCTATAGAGGCTGATGCTTTTACAACATTGCAAACGATGTTCACTTGTATCTTGTATAATCATAGTAGGTATATGTACATGAATTATCCTGCGGGAAAGGCACTTATCCTTGGTAAACGTGTGCACTGCGCTACTATGCCGTACCGCACTGATGATGAAAATGGTAAACAGACTTATACAATATCCCAAAAGGGACTTTTGCTTTCAATTTTGTATTTTTATTTTATATTTTAACTCTGGTTTTTCATCTTTTTCAATGTTGTTATAAAATATGAATCACAAATGTAATGGATGTGTAATGAGCATGAACATGTACTTTTGTACCTACTTACATTTACTATACTATATACAGAATAATAAGCAAATAACATTTGAAGAATGAAATTACATTATTATGAATATGAAGGATGACATGGTGGTTTGGTTAATCAGCTTATCATTTTTTATTTTTATATACATAAATATTTTTTGAAGAGATTCGTTTATGATTATAATTTGTCTTCTTTTTGAATGCTTGAGGCTTGATGTTAAAAAACGAATACTTACTGCATAACCTTAAATGGGAAATGAAAGGAAATCTTAATTCGAAAAGCATCAGGGTTTCCAATAAGGGTTTCATTTAATGAAGAATCCATTAAAAGCTAAAAGTCTTGTATTCGATTGGCTTTCAGGTTTTAGTATTTTTCTAGGAATTCTGATACTCAAGGATATGATAGGATTTACTAACATGATTTTCACAAACAGAAGTGGAAGCCATTTGGAAAAATATTATACAAATTAAAGAGTGCGTCTACGCCCCATTGTACCATTATTGTTTTTGTCGTTTTTGGATTTTGGAGGGAGAATAATATTATGATATAATTTTTTGGTACCTTTTTATCATTTTAATGATAATGTTTTCAAAGTAAATTCAGACTAAAGGATTTCAAAATGGGAGATTCAATAATCGAAGAAAAAAGTACCTTGGATAAAATTAGATGATTTGTATTCGGTGTATTTTGACATTTTGTCTAGAAAAGCAACAGCAAAAGAAGTAAATTGTTTATTCTAAGCATTGACAATTTTGAAGAAGGTGGTGAAAAAGATATCCCTGGACGGGATTCAATTGGATTTTTTAAACACTTTTATCAATTAATAATAACGAGTGGTAGCACCTTTAAGTTGTTGTTGTTGTTCAAAAACATTCAATGAAATTAAAAAGGAATGGTCAAGTCTAACAAGCTGACATTCTAGTACGAATAGTACAATAAAAATAATAACAATAATAACTAAATAGTCTGGTTCGTTACCGATCTTCCAACTTCTCCCCCTTTGATACGTACTACGAATTGTAAGTCTATCAAATAAGGTATGGAGAAAAATGGAGGCGGAACAAAACAGCATACTTAAAGAAGCTTATAAAAATGTTGATGCTTCAAATGCATTTGATAAACAATTAGCACATCTCGACCTGTGACGTCAGTGGTCTAAAGTAGTGGAGTGCGTAGTGCACACGACTTCTAAGACTGAGCAAATATGATATGCGTGGGTTCCAATCATATGTTGTGCATAAAAAGTTTTTCAAATAAAATTGGATTAAAGCTCAGCACCACAAAAAAAAGGAGACTGATGAGTGCAAAAGTGGCAAAGCACGAAATAGCTTTATCTCCAGCCAAAAACAATGAGTGGTAGCACCTTTAAGTTGTTGTTGTTGTTCAAAAACATTCAATGAAATTAAAAAAGAATGGTCAAGTCTAACAAGCTGACATTCTAGTACGAATAGTACAATAAAAATAATAACAATTAATAATAACATTTGTTTATTAAATAAGATAAATTGAAGTCAGGTTAGGATCGAGAAAACATCTCACTTGGATCTCTTTGGATACATTGTGCTCCCCAAGGAAGGGAAATGATTGGGAAGGGTATATGGGAAGGTTGGTGAGGATTTAGGTTTAAGGCGCTTCCCTGAACCATCCTGATTTTTGGGAAAATTTAAGAATGTCTCTAGGAAGAGACATAGCATATTTCGTCGAAAAAGTATTTTAATAATATTATGGAAGATATGTTCTTCCTTCTCCTAGTCCCAATTCTGTTCATGTGGATGACAAATGTTGTGACCCATTAGGATTCCTATTAGTAAGGACATCTAAGGCCTACTTACATAGTTGCAAAAGGATTTTTGTTTTACCATTGGAAATCTTTGGCCATAGATTTGTAGAAACTTTACAAGTTTCAAGAGCTGCCACCACCTGCTATTTGCGATTTCAATGACACTTTGGTAGATTTGTTAATTTACTTGTTCTATTGGAATATCATTGATACCATAGGGCTTGGACAGAGCATTGATCCGTTGTTGTTATTTTTGTCTGCCTTTTCATTACAGTCCATGTTACATTATCCTGGGACCCAACAGAGGGTAATCATGTTGGTTTCAATTAGTAAACGAAGCTCCCTGCCACTATTACAAAGCTTAAAGTACCAGTCTTGACTTTGTGATAGTGGCAGATATGGCCTTGTTGAAGTTGAAGTCAATACTTTTGTTGTTTCGATTCAAAAATCAATTTTTAACAATTTATATTTTTCTATGTTTCTATTTTTTGGATTTTGAATTGATTTTCGACCCAAATATTTTTTCAAAAATTGGAGATATTGGCTTTAAACTACTTTAATCTTTCAAAAAATATTGTTGTCAACATTCACTAATATTTAATAAAAAATCGAATTGACAGCTTTTGTACAAAAAATTAAAAACCTAAACTAAATTTAACAAAAGTTGGTAAAAATTGATTTTCGACTCAAATATCTTTTAAAAAATTTGAGATAATATCTTCTAACTAATTTTAACTTGTAAGAAATATTGTTTTCAACATTCGATAAAATTTTGAGAAAAATCGAATTGACAGTTTTTTTACAAAAAATAAAAACCTAAAAAAAACAATACTAAAACTTGGTAAAAATTACTTTCGACTCAAATAGCTTTTCAAAAATTACAAATATTGGCTTCAAACTTATTTTATTTCACAGAAAATATTGTTTTCGATATTCATACATCATTTGATATAAAAATCCAACAGTCCGTTTTTTCATAAAAAAATAAAATCTACAAGAAATAGTACGCAAATTTGGTAAAAATTAATACATATAGACAAACTTTTAAGCAAGACAAATCGATAGACGAGATGGGAAGTTATCAGTGTGGGTCGCATCCCAACCTCTTTTTATCTTTCTATTTTTCTAAGAAAAACTGGATTAAATTTTTCTAAAAATGTTGCCAAATTGTTTGATAAAATATCGTTTCAATAAGATATTTGACTGAAACATTTATTTTTAATAATAATATTTTGTATTTTTTAAGATTTTCTTGAAAGCAAATTGTTGAATTGGAGTTTTCATTTAAACTTTATCAAATATTATTATTGGTTTGAAGTCAATACCATTTTGGTCAAGATATTCGTTTTTAAAAATCGTTTTTACCAATTTTTGATAGTTTTATTTTTAGGTTTTTATTTGTGTAAACAAAAAAAGTTCAAATCGGTTTTTCTAAAAATAACGCCACATGGAAAAAACATTATTCTTAGTTGTTTAACATTTTCTGGAGGAAATATCATTTTTTATTTCTAAAATTTTCAAGTTATTTTATATCTTTTTTAAGTTTTTGTTTTACGTATAAAATAAAATTGTTGGTTTTATTTTTACCAAGGTCATATTAATTTGATATGATGTCATGAAGTATAAAAACATATTTAATTTAAGTTGATAGCATTGCTATTGCCTTATGAGATATTTAGGGTTAACGAAATTTGTGCCTTTTTTTGAAATAGATATATTGAAAAAACCAAGCCTACGGCCTTTTGAAAATCTTTTCTGCATATATATTTATCCTTATAACACAATTTATTTAAGACATCTGCGGTACAAAAAGGTACGGTCTAACGAATGTACTAAATTGAAACTAAGTTACCAAAGCACCAAGAAAAAATTGCAAAATAAATTTAAAACTATGACAACTAATCAACTAATTAAATGATAAAGTAAAAGGCTATTAAAGGCAAGATCCACGCCCTGATGTCTGATTTGAAATTATCAAAATAGAAAAAAATTATAAAAAATATTGAAATACAAATTTACATCACCACCAATTAACGAAACATATATTCTAAAAACTTTTCAATTGGTGAATGAATTGTTTTGCTAATTTGACACTCCAAGGACATTGCAGTTAGGTATATTCAAAGCTTTCATATAAAATAATTTAAGTAAAAGGGTCAAACTTTCTTTGAATTAAAATATCATGTTAATGACTTTTATGTCATTCAATATCGACATTTTGCAAAGTAAAAAAAAAATCAATACAAAAACACAATCCCTTTGTTTAAATCTCAAACCATTAACATTTTTCTACTCATTTGTGACATTGTTTCAAGATTCCAATTACGATTCTGGGTATGGAAAACATTACAAATTGTTATATTTTCGTTCGATGATTGTGTTTTGGGGTTCAAGGGGGGGGGGGGTTGTTATAAGTATATACAATGTTATAATTTATGTATATAGGTAGTAGGACCAGAAAAAGAGAGCAAAAGAGTAAGAGAAAGAGAGACAAAAGGGAGATCAATTATAATAGAAAATGTAATTACAACCTGATACTCTTGATCCAGCAGCATCCAAACAAAATTTAATTATAGTTCACAATGACAATACAGAATTATTATGCCATCCCCTCCTTAGGGAAATCCACCCCATACCGTTTCCTCCCCTCTTTACATCCCCTATACCACCCATCATCGTCATCAGTAAGTTTTCCTGAATGATGATGATGATGGTGGTGGTGGTGCCGTGCGGTGTAGTAGAATCGTTCAAAGGTATCACATTATAATTGTCCCAAATGTAACATGATACAGCTTCCCAAACTACCTCTCTCCATATACCTAACCATTCAGGGGATTTGGTTTTTCTTTTTTTTTTACTTTATTGATTTTATTTTGTATGTTGATGCTTTTCGTTGTTATAATATAATTTATATTCAATTAGACTTTTCATCATAATCTCTCGTTTCTCAGCAACTTTTATGGTTCGCTAACGATGACGAAACAATATATTTACTCGTACAAACAGGGGAAGGACATTAAAAAAGACCAAGGGTAGGGAGGGTATTGGCCATTTGGTCATGACCGCACAAAATCCGTTTATCCTTTGTCATTTTACTGGCTTGATTTTGAAAATATGTTCGATATTATAATACACATAATAAAATATTAATAAATACAAACGCTAACTATAAACCCTCCGCACTCATAAATTCACATAAATAAAATTTCTCAAATGTCATTAATCAAATTCCTAGAACTCTGGTGGTTTGGATATTCTTGTTTTTATTTTCCAAAAAATGCCTGTTAACATTCGCAGCAGTTGAATTCGAAAACAATCGTGTGAACTCTCTCATATAAACATGAGTTTTCCATACTCACCATACGCCATATCAGGACGATTAATTGAAAACTATACTTCCATTATACAGAGTATACAAAGCGTTTTAGGAGCCACAAATCCTTTTTAACTTTATTTTCTTGCTTTGTCATATAAAATTATTATACTTATGTTTTGAATTATTTTTGAAACAATAGAATCGGAAAGGACAATTTATGCGAAATATTAAACTTTTATACACACATTTACATGGCTGGATTCGCAGGATAAACCTTTTATTATACACCAAAGCAAATTTTGCGTCCTTGTTTTTTGCCTCTATCTCTATAATTCTATATACACATACATACATCGGTATAAAATTTTATACATATATTTTAAACAACATACAATACATAGTTGAAAAGGAATTGATTTATGCTTCAGTAAATTTTCAGTATTTTGTTACAAAATGTTTGAAACGTATTTTATACGCTCCAGTTGCCAGCGGTTTAATTAATTATTATTATTTTGTTTTGTTTTGTTATTATGTGTTATCCTGCAGGGAGGATAATTTGAATTTGTCCATTAATAAAAAAAAAATAAGCAACAAAAAGAAAAACAAGAAGGGGACATCACAGAGTTGTAAATATGTCATCACATTTTAGAACTATAGGAAAAATGTTTTTTTTTTTAATAATTGTTATTGTTTAAAAAAAAAACAACAGGATATATACTATGTAGTGTAGTATAGGATTACTTTAATTTTTGTTTCGAAGGACAATGTTTATATGTATGCACTTAGGTGACTGAACATTGAAGATTTAATTTGTTTAATTAGGGTCTTATCAGATGTGCATTGATGGGATGAATATGAGTGCTTGAGCTGAGATAAAAGGATTCAAATTGTGACGTATACTAAAGGTAGAATTTTCAGTTTCCTATAGTCATCATATAATGAAGATTTAAGGTAGTGACATAAACGTCAAAACTGATATAATGAACATGATTTTTGAAGAGTGTTTCATGACAGCTGCAACAGGGATGTATTTGAAATATTTTCAAATTATAAGTTTTGTAATTAATAATTATTTTGCTTAGTAGTTTATTGGATTTAGGGTTAACTTAAGTTGAAGATAAAAATCTTGAGATATGCCTTATTCAAATTATAAATTAAAGTGGGTAGTTTCAAAGTTTTTGAAGAACTTAAACTAGGGTAAAATCGGCTAAGGTGATTTTTGGTAAATTACAATCAAAATTAACGAATTTAATCAAAGTAAGAGGTGATAGTCAAATTGATACTCTAAAAGCTGTCAGCATAAAAATGTAATATTCATTTTTAAACAAATATGTTTAAACCGAATAGAGCTACCAGACGCTTACACAAATGACTGGAACATTTTCTTAGTTAGCTTTTTTTAGTTTAAAAAAAACATTCTTTTGACCGACAAAGCTTACGACATTGTGTTATTCAAAAACAACCAATTTAATACTTTTATTTAGATATTTTATAGGAACCACTTTAAAATTTCACCATGGCAACAATAAAATTTGACAATTTAAATCTGAAATTGTTCAATCGAATCGAAAACTTGAATCATCTTACACAGACGGAAAGCTCGGTGATAGTCAATATGATAGTCACTTCTTACTTTAGCCGATTCCACCGCTGAATCAAAAAAGAAACTGTTTTCTGGCTATTAGAACCCTTTAAAGGTATTGAGCCCTACCCAGACCTACTTTAACGTAGAACCTATTTCTAATGGAATAATCTTAGATCGCTTTTAAGGAACTTCAATAAGAAGATTTCGCTATTTTCTGTTGAAATATTCAAAACGTTAAACTGTAGGACTTTGATTTTTGTAAAAATAAGAACAAATATTTTTTAAACTGGTGGTATGCAGAATCCATTTGCTAAGTCTCAAGATGCTGAGCTCTGTCAATGAGCTTCAAATGGTGAGATTGAGCATTTGCAATAAGACAAATCTCATATTGGTATGCAAGAGGTTTGGCTCATCTCACTTCCTCAGTCTCAAAAATCATTCATTTTTAAAATGTCTTTTTCAAATGAAACCACTGTGACAAAAAATAAAATGCACGACTGCGTCGCTTGAACTTGCTCATGTGTGTAAAGAGCCTGTTTTAAAATATTTCCAGTATTTTAAAATTAAAAATTTAAATGACATTTCATTTCTCAAAAAAAACTTAAGTTTTTTAAAAAAATTATTTGAAAATTGTTAGAGCTTTTTTTAAATCAATTTTGTGTACACATTTTGTTCAATTTGAGTTTACAATTATTTTTAATATGCAGTTATTTAGAGCTTATTAATATACGTTTGACATTTGATTTTCGTAAAAAAAATTACTGCCCATTTTCAAGATATAGAATTTTGAAAAAAAAAATTGTAATATTTTTGTAAAAATTAAAAATGAAAACAAACTGGAGTTCGAAATTTTTTACAAATGATAAACTTAACATATAGTTCCTATAAGTCATAAATAAAAAAAGACGCAGGTAGGAGTATTTTTGGCGTTAGTTTCATAAAAAAAATACGGCTCCACTGGTTACCGCAGGTGAAAATTCAGTGGTAGTTTAGATAGTACCGTGATTTTCTGAAACTTCTGTCTTAATTTACATAAAATAAAAACAAGCATTACTAAGAAGTCTTCGAGTTCTAGAAACCTCAAAAATCTTAAGCTATTTTTGACTTACAATTATATCAGCAACTTCGATTATAGCCTTGAAACCGAACTTTGAAAGAATTAAGAACTAGGATCACCAGCAAATCGTAAAAATCATCATTTAAGATTTATCATTTAAATAACTTTCTTACGTTTTCTTTACAAATAAATAAATGATTTTAATATCATCAATATTCAGTAATTCTGATTCCTGGCGCAAAGAATGTACAGCCAAAAGCAAAAGCTTTAAGATAATAAGATTTGAGACTGAGATACACATCAATATTTTGTGTAAAATAAATAAGGTCAATGTCTTTCTTCGTTCTCAATAAAATCAATGTTTAACAATTTTGAGTAAGTTTTTATATTTGAACTGTAAACATTTTTAATTTAACAATTGGAAGTTAAAAATTTAAAAAGAACAAAAATCACGCTAAAACTTGTAAAACGTATTTTCAAAATATTGAACAAAGAAAGGATGCCTTAAAGACTTTACAAAAATTTAAAATAGAAATAGAACTGTTTACAAAATAAGATTACCACAAAATTCGTAAGGGGACTTTTGTTGGATTTTGCTCTTTAAAAAAATGTCTATAGCAAATCTATTTAAAGTCTTGATTTCTAAGTTTAAACTCAATAGATCCAATTTATTTATTTATTTTCGTCTTTCAAGTAACATGACTTTATGGAGACTACATACAAATCAAATACTAATAAGGTTTATTATACATTCAATCAATATATTTAATTTAAAATAATAAAGTTTATAACAATTTCAATAAATCTCTCTTAATATCTAACGTACTATTATTAAAATCAATTCAAAATCAAATTAATTAAAATCAATACAATAATCAGTAATTGGATTGTGTTTAGTAGAATTTTAACTATGAAAAGGAACACGTACAAAATAACCGTCTATAGGTCGCAAACTACGAGAATTCACGTAAATATTGAATAAATATTGAATAAAAAGTAGAACAATCTTTGCTATGTACATATGTCATATTATTTGTAGCCAAAATCTTAACATTTCTCTATGCTCCCTTACTACTGCCAATTGTTAGGTATGAGTTAGAATTGAAAACATCTAAAGCAAAGAGTATCGAAAATAGCTTTTTTCTCAGCACTAAAGGTTTTAAATTAATTAAGATACACCTGGTCTCATAAGATGAAATATTTGAGTTTCTAAAAACTTACTCAAAGCAAATTTTATAAATCTTTTCTGAACTTTTTTAATCCTTAGTATAATTGGTTGAGTAAAGGAATTCCATATAATGCAACAATACTCCATCAAATGTATGACAAGGAATAAATAAAGGTTATTTTTTTAGAGTATATGGATCTTCAAAAGACTAAGAATTTCTAGAAATAAAAGTTAACATCACGTCAGCTCTAGAAATAACATGATCGATTTGAAGCGATAAACTCATTTTATAGTCAGAGATAACTCCAAGATCTTTTTGTCTCGTTAACCTTTGTAGTGAATGATTATCAATTTTGTAATTGAAATTAAATGGATTTAGTATCTTAAATGTAACAACACTGCATGTTTTAATATTAAAATATAATCCATTTAATTTGCAGACAATATCAATTTGAATTTAACTGGCATCTAATGGAGATCTTACAGAGCTAAAAATCTTGAGATCATCGACATATAAGAGACACTTTGAATAAGAAATATAATTTGGCATATCATTGATAAAAATAATAAAAAGGAGTGGTCCAAGATGGCTGCCTTGTGGTAAACCTGGAAAGTTTATTATTTGATTTGTTAAAACGTCACCAATTTTAACATATTGACTCCGTTAAACCAAATAACTTTTAAACCAATCCATGAGAGCCGAGTGAAACTTAAGCAGTTCAAGTTGCATTGATCAAATGCCTTTAAAAAATCGGTGTAAATAATGTCGACTTCTAAGCAGCTTTGAAATAACCAAGATAATAATTCGTAAATATTAATAAATTGGTTGCTATCGATCTACCACTTATAAAGCTATCCTGATGCTGGGAAATATGATTTCGAAATAAACTATATAAACTAAAAAAAAAAAAAATGTTTCAAGGACTAAAGGCTGCAAGCTATTTTGAATCAATAATTCAACAAGTCCGAAATATAGTGCATTGTCTTCTACTTTGCTTGAATTTTTTCAACAGTATATAGAATTTGTATTATGACAAACCTCTTTTATAAAACTTAAGCTAAGCCCTGAGCTATAATCTTTTATTAGATTTTAATTTTTTATTAGATTTTAATTTTCAACTTCAAATGTTAAGAAATTTTAACTTGGTTGAATATAGTTCGTAGTAAGATTTTGCATAAAAACTTATGTTAGATGAACTGAAATTTTGGAAAAATTGCGTCTTGACAAGGTGCCTCACTCAGTCAACTGATGAGTCCATGTGAGTTCCACCCGGACGAAACGCCAAATTTTTTCAAGGACTAAAGGCTGCAAGCTATTTTGAATATAGTTTATTGTTTAACAATTGCTTCAAATATTTTAGGGACTAACGAGAGTTTAGCAATAGGTCTATAATTTTCCACATAAACTTTAGATCCAGATTTGTGCAGAGGAGTAATCAAAGAATGGTTCCAAGTATCTAAAAATATACCTTTTCGCAAAGACATGTTGAAAATATGGCTTTTGAAGCAAGGACATCATATACGAGTAAAACCATTAATTCCATAGTTTGTAAAATCTTAGATTTTAGCCCGAAAAATAGCCATATTGATAAAAAGAAAACAACATTATAGCATTGTAGTGTTGAGCCTGAAAATTCATAAGAGAAATTGCATTAACATTGAAAATTAGTACTTTTATTTGAGAAAGAACTCCTTGGATTGTATACAATAAAAAAACGTAGTGTTAGACCAACACAACAATGCTTATTTCAGTCATACACATTCAAGGAAGAATTTATCTTTGAAAAAGTTCACTCGGGCGTATACGTTATATTTTCTTAAAAATTAGTTATTGAGCAAATACAAAAAGTTATTGTTAAATTAACTTTAGGCACATTTTTGTATTTTAGTATTGAAAACGGAAAAGAAACTATTGAAGACCGGCTTTAAATTACATATTCTAATACGATATCGGTCTACGGTAACTTTAAACACATCTGTAGCAGCGTTTTCTGGTTTTTTCTTGTTAAAAAAAATCAATTTTTAGCCCAACAAAAACCCTTCAAAAACGCTATCACAAAATTCTAGTTCATTTACAGGATAATTTGACTCCTTTTACCTTCTGGCTATAATTAAACTAGTTTAACTTTCTAAAAAATAAAAATCTAAAAATTTATTATTGAATAAATTTAATCAATTATTTAACTTTCCATCATCACTACTAAATAAAATAAACCAACACTGATATCTATCTTCAATTTAATTTAAAATATAAACATAATAATAATCGAGAAATACAAATTATATGAAAACTAATTCAAAAATGAAGTTTACCCAATCAAATCATGCAAATCATAACTAATTCAACTATAATTTCATATAGCCAAATGATGATGGTGAATAAACTATGATGACAGTAAAAAATCAGTTTTGCCCAAAAACCCCAGCAGCAGCAACTGCAAGCTAAATTGTATGATACTCAAATGCGATTAAATATCCTTTTTTTTTTTGATTTGTGAAATTGGGGGAGAGTTGAAAAAGGATTTTCAACAAATTGCATCTCATTTAAAATTCCCTCTCGACCGAATGGATTTTCAACACTATTTTTGCAATTTAACTAAAGATATACATACATAGTAGACAAAAACCATTGATATTTGAGAAACTAAAACCACACCCAGGAGAAGAGATAGTCTATAGTGGTTTTGGTTGAGTCTTGACTCTGACTCTGACTATGACTTTGAATGTAGACTGTGGCTGTCAAGAAATCACCATAAGTCATTGTATTAACTTATGAAAAGTCTTAAATGTCCTTTTCAACACACAAAACTGTTCAAAATATTATTTGTATAGATTATTTAAATGTTGATGAGGTCGAAAAGGGTTCGAAGAGTCGAAGTCGAACAAGATACATCCTCATAACATCTATGCATCATTTTCTTCTTTGAAGAAGAAAGTCTTCATTGGTTTGCCATAACCATAGCCATCATAGCCAACAGTTGTGTATGTCTCTTTTATATATAAATTCCTAACCGCATTAGTGTACAAAACGCCAAAAGGCTGCCAAAGAGAAAGTTTTATTCTTCTTCTTCTCATATCGTCTTGAATTTTGCAACCAACATATTCAAAAGGATATAGTATAACAAATCATTTTGGCAAATAGTATAAACCCACAACCAGGAGCAACAGCCGAGCCGTAGTCCTAGTCCTTTGGTAGTCTTAGATGTAGGGTAGGTATATATTTGTGCCAAGAATAAGTATGAACAAGAAGAACATTCCTATATTATATACCAAAAAACAAACACATCTAGGACTATATCCTACAGCACTGGCACTTTCTGGCTGTTCAAATTGAGGACTTCTTTCTTCTTTTGGAGTTGTTAAGTTTGGTGAATTCCTTTTGCTTGAGTAAACCTCAGCTACAGCAGCAGCAGCAAGCCGAAGAGTTTTCTATCTATAAATGCCTGTTGAATATCGTGTGCAACAAAGGCTCGTGCTTCTTCCCTAATGGGACTTCGACTTGTTTGCAAGCCAGCTATCAGCTATACATAAGTCCTATAGCATAGCATGGAGTATGAGAGAAAAGAAAGTCAGCAGAACAGAGAAAGGATACTAAACTAAATGCAGGGAAATCATCGAAATGACTACCAAGTGTTTTATAGTGAACAGGGAGAGAGAAAAATACTCTATAGATTGGGTATGTGGAAGTCCTTACAAATAGGACTCCGCAAGAAAGTCGTCCTTATTGCTGGTAGCGGTCGGTAGTGGTGGCGGCCTCAGAAAAAGCAATAGCAAGCTTGGCGGCTTGGTGGCAGCAGCAGCAGCAGCAACGATGATGGCAAGGTTAAACGAATTTACGAGATGGAAGCAGCTGCAACTTGGCTCTCGTGCCTATGAGGTTCAACTTATTTTTTTTTGTGTGATGTTCCTTGTTCTTCATTTTGTTGTTTGTGCTCAAAGAACTTGCTTGGGAACATCACGACAAGGACGACACAGTGGTTGTTGGTTGACTATCTATCTATCTATATTATTCTATATGCTTAAGGAGTAGGTAAAGGACGAGGAAGCAATTGGTATGCATTTGTGTCTATGTAATCTTTTTGAAATCTATTGAAAAGCATGTTGAATCGTTACGCTTGAGTTGGAAATCCATCTGATTCTGGTATAAAGGCAGCGCAGCAGTGGCGGCGGCGGTGGCGGATGCCTAGAAGAACTTGGAATGCAAAGGCGTGAGAGAAGAGAAGGTCATATATATATATAGCAAAAGAATGCAATGCCAATGTGTCCTTACTATACTCGTAGTGCTTTTTATACATTTTTTGGCACCCATAGGAATGATTTGAATGCAAATGTATCTTAATATCTGAAAGTGTTGTCTCCTAGGGATACAACGAATACGGTTCAAATACATATATTTTTTTCAGTTCACATATTGAAAAAGGTTGGTGGGAGTTGAGGGAAGAAGTGGAGGGGGAGGTATAAAGGACATACTCGTACAGGAAATTCTTTTAAGTGAATTTAAAAATGATTGAACTGAATGAAGGATGTTAAAACGATTGCCACATTCGTTCTGAAGTGGATTAACAAATTTACTGTAGAAGAGGAAAAGAAGAAGTGTTTTTCGTCCTCTCTTCTCTTCTCTTCTTTTCTTTTTTTTTTTCTTTTTTCCTGTCCCCCATTTCAATTCAATTCAATTATATTTTTGAGATTTATTTGAGTAGTATTTTTTTTTTATTAAAGGAAAAGCTTTAAATATTAAATAAATTTAATGTTTTGTAAAATTTGTGAGACTACATATGAAGATTGAGGTGAGGAAATTGGGACTTTAGCGAACTTTTAGTAGTTTAAAAGCTAAGATCCTTAGTTTAACCAGGATTGTACTCTTTGTAGTAATTGTACATCAGATTTTGCCAAGAAAAATTCAAAAATATATTATTATAATAAATGAAAATGCAGATATATGTAGTTGAAAATCTCTAAAAGCACCAATTCCTAAAACCAAGCCTTCTGACTCATAGAAAAGGGACCAATCAATCTTTAAAAGTGTTGAGATTATTTATTGACATATGTATATTGAAGCGAGACGCATATTTGAAAACATTTTTTGATTTCAAAATTAAAATTTATTATCAAACAACGTGAGTTCGGTTAAGAATTGGATGGTGTTCCACAAGAGTGTTTTATTGGTCCGGTTCTATTTGTTAAGTAAACTTTTTTATACTTGCAACTTTTTACCTTTTTCAATTTGGTAAGATTGTTTAAAGTGTAAGGTCTTTCTCTAAGAAATTTCTTTTTGATATTTAAACAAAATGTGTGTTTTCAGGAAATCAATGGATGTTTTTATATTTTGTTTAAAAGAAGTGTATTCGCCATTAACATTTAAAAACAATATCAACCAAATGGCCGTAACAACTAAGGTTGCAGAACTGTATCCTTTTGAAGACATTTTTTGAGATTATGTCGAAAATTTGGGGCTGACAGTAACAAAGAAAAAAAGTCTAAAGGTATTAAATCAATGTGACTAACTATAAGAGAAATAACTTGACCATTTTTACGGTGTATTTTAACAAATTCAATACGTTTTTAAATGTTGAAAGATAACAGCTTCAAAAGTTACAGCTGCTTTAAAATGAATTGAAAAACCCATATAACTGTGAACAAGTTAAGACAAAGCTAAAATATTAGATTCTAATTTGCTGCATTTTCTAAGACTTAAAGAAGATTCTCATTTATAGACAAAAATGTAGTTGTGTTGAAGATAATACTAAGACACATCTTCTCTTTTGATTGGTAAAATTCGAGGGCGTTCCACAAGAGTGTTTTAGTAACGTGAGCTCAATTTTTTTGTAAATGTTTTTCTTTAAGGAAATATAAAATTATGATCAATAATACAATAATTTCGTTAATTAAGAAAATAAAAGACCCTGAAGAACAAGTTTTTTGAATAAAATTATGTACTAAGATATTTTTAACCTTTACTCGTATTTGAAAACTTTAAAATTTCTCAAAATGATCTTTTCTAAATAATTAAAGTGGAATAACCAAACAGAAAAGTTTGTCTGTAAACTAAAAACACGTTATTTGAATGGTTTGTGGCCATTTTGCGTTTTGGAGAGACTCGGCAAAAAATAAATTTACTTATTTGATACACCCTATTGTATCCATATTGGAAAGAATTATTGCCTTTAAACATATCAAAAGTATTAATCACCCTTCCACACAAAACCAAATCGGTGGGTAATATTGATGGAAATAGTCGTCAATATGATGTAAGGATTTAAAAATCATCACTTTTTGTTCAGTGAACCTTTTCATGAATAAGATGAACAACAGTTCGTCAATATGATGACGAGTTTAACTGATGAATCTCGTACATCATTCATCAACTTGTTTCATCACTATGATGAACAAAATTTCCCCTTCATAAGTATAATGAACTCTTTTGAAAAATTATCTCTCAACATTGGATAATTTATTCATCAATATGATGAACAGTTTTCAATTTTATAAAATATTCATCAATATTATGAAACAAATATCTCCAATATTATGATTACATTACTTACATTGATGATTGTATTTATACAATATGATGATTAATTTCATCAATATAATGCAAAATTTTCTTAAATAAAATGGCTAGATACATCTTATTGGTGATCAAATTTATCAATATGATGGTCTAAATATGAAAAAGTTTTTGATGATTTGGTGAATGTATTTATCAATATGATGAACTTATTGTTAAGAAATCATTCATAAATATGATGATTACTTTCATCAATATAATGATAACTTTTATCAATATCATAAATGTAAAAAAATTATTCATAAATATGCACTCATCATTCGTAAATTTGATGTAATAAAATTGATAAAATGTGACATTAATATAATGAACAAATTCGCCAATATGATGAACTAATTGGTTTGAAATCATTCGTAAATATGATGAACATATTCGTCAATGTGATGCAGAGTTTTCAATTCATTAATATTATGAAATAAATATCTTCAATATTATGATTAAATTACTTATATTGATGATTGCATTCATCAATATGATAATTAATTTCATCAATATAATAAAAAATGTCTTAAATAAAATGGCTAGATACATCTTGATGATGATCAAATTCATCAATATGATGATCTAAATATGAAAAAGTTTTTCATACATTTGATGGACGTATTCATCAATATGATGAACTTATTGTTAAGAAATCATTCATATGTATGTATGATTAATCCGTTCTTCAATATGTTGAATAAATCATTCATAAATATGATGATTACTTTTATCAATATGATGATAACTTTCATTAATATCATGAATGTGAACAAATCATTCATAAATATGAAAAGTGCATTCATAAATTGTATGTATTTAATTTGATAAAATGTGACATTAATGTGATGAACGAATTCACCAATATGATGAACTAATTGGTATGAAATCATTCATGATGAGTATAATGAACATGTTATTCAATGTGATGATCGAAATGTGAATATTTTTGATTTTCATAAACATGATGAATGTGTTCGTCAACATGATTATTAAAACCTTTATAAACATGATAATTGATTTCATCAATATGATGAATGTTGATTTTCAACTAATTTCATAAATGTGAAGAAGGTAGTTGTCAATATGATGAACTAAATGTGACTCATAAGTATGGCGATTGATTTCATCACCATAACGATTTTCATAAATGTGAAGAAATCATGCATAAATGTGATGATTGCATTCATCATATTCATTAAAAGTTTTGATGAACTGATGAAATTTCCCCTGTAGACAATTGTATGGAATAGGTGGTTAAAAAGTTGATGAAACTGATTCTCTATATTGAAGACCGGTTCATCCAGAAAATTTTGTTGTAATCCAATTTCTTCATCAATAAGATGAAAAGTGCATCCATATGATGATTTTAGTTGATGAACGCCATTCATCAATATGGTGATGGCTATTTTTTCAGTTCATACTTTGAAGTACAAAAATTCGTTCTTAAGCCGTACTACCCGAATGTGGAATACTTTTTATCATCTGTTCTTCCATATCGCTGCAATTTTCAAAAATTAAGAACCAATGTTCACTGACACCTCCTTACTAAGCCCTCTACTTGAGCTTGTGCCACTTATAAAAGACTTCTTTTTTTCGAAAACAACTTTTAATTCAAACATATTACTTAGTTTTTTAAATTTTTAGTCAAATCTTTAAAACTTTCAAAAGAAGTGAATGGATAAGTAAAATTACACAAACATTTTAATTAAGAACCCACTTTACACAAAAAGATATAAGCTTAAACATAAGCTCACACTCTACCATGCGCAACTTTGAGGGTTGAAAATTCATAACTATACTAAAGGATTTTTGTTTTAAATTCCTCTTTAATCCACCAACTACTCATTAGGTGCTATCAATTTAAATTCTTTCAACCGTAAATGAAAATGATAATAACCGAACACATTTAATCCCACTACCACCAGCAACAGAAACACCAGCAGCAGCAGCACTTCTATATATCCAATTATTAAATCCTTGCGATTGTGTTTGAGGGTGAACTCGAGCACTTTAGTTTTTATTAAAACAATTTTAATCCTAACGGCGTTAAAATCATCATTGAAAGCCTACTTAATCCTATCGAATTGTCTTAAGGAAAAACAAAAAACCAAAACCAAAAACAACAAAAGAAAAGAAAAAGGAGACATCTTTGTAGCTCGTTGTATCGTTGTATTTTTTTTCTCACAGACAATTCAAATTAAAGATTAGATAAGAAAACAAAAATAATTTCCTTACACCTCTCCTATCATCTACTTAGTACTTTAAGGACCACCAGAGAGAGTCCTTAAACAACCAGAACCACACAAAAGAAATAAACCCCCAAAAACCAAACCAAGAACGAACGAAAGGACGAAAAAATTCAAACCATGATATCACGATGATGATGATGGCAGAAATAACCAACAACAAAAAATCCACAAAAGATTGAAAAGGACATTAGAGAGGGCGACAAAGAAGAATATACTAGAATAGGAAAACCAAAAAAAAGAGTCACCCTCTTTGGCAAATTATGTGAAAGCTCCAGGTGTGCTTTATTTGAAAAAGAAAAACCTCCAAAAGAAATTCGATTTTCTCTAATATTATCCTACATATGCACATAATGTACAATCGACTAGAAATCTAAGAGAATCGTACCTATTTATTATTTTATTTTCTTCGTTACCTCAACACTTGAAAGGATCTATCCCATCATCAGCTCCCGCCCGCCATATACGAGTATAGTTTTGTATATATCCTTTTGTATTCAATTTTATGTTTGTTTGTTTGTTTGAGAATCCAACCAACCAACCAACGAACCCCCTTTTTCTATACCGACTTAGAACTCAACCCTGTCAAATTGTTGACAATCTTTTCGCCGTTCATTCGATTCTCTGTCATTTCCAATGCTATTTCGTCCTTTTTTTCTTCTTCTGTGCTTTTCTATAATTTAGCTGATATAGAGAGTGTGTAGTATATCGTTTGGTGTAACACATGTGTGTCCTTTATTTCGTCGTTGTAAAAATATAAGGACTTCAAACATACTCGTATCTCTGTGCCTGCAAACGACCGACGACGACTACAACAGCGATGACGATGACAAGGAATAGCTACATATGTGTAATGTACGAGGACGAAAAAGACGACAAGGATGAAGACGAGACGAATCTAAAGTAATTTTCAACAAAATTGCCAACACCAATAATTTTGTGTCAAAGTAACTTGTCAATTCCTCTCTTCTTCTAATATTTTGTTTGTTTTTGTTGTATACTTTTTTTTTTGGTTTTGTTTTGTTTTGTTTTGTTGGTTTTTCATTTAAGGACAACATAACATACACACACATTTTTGATACGAGGACGACGCGAAATGACACATGCATTATTTATAGACATACATATATGTGTTTATTTTTGTTTTCGGTGAATAAGAGTGCCTGTCATGTCCTTTGTGTTTGGCAATAACAATAATTCCAATTGATGGTCTACCATATAAGGACTTCTAATTCACAACATCTTAATGTAGATTAAAAAATAAAGGACTAAATAAGGTGTAACTATACAGTGCTAGTGTGGGTGGGTTTGGTTATACAAAAAGGACCTTTTGACCATATTCAAAGTTTCACACGATTTAGTTTTCATTTGTTGAATTTGCTTTTGGCACACAAAAAAAAGATTACAAGGTCCTATTTTAAATAGATTTTGATCCTTTATTACACCTGGTACCTATATCCTTTTTTCTTTTCTATCATCAAATTAGAAAACCAAAGAAGAAACTTAAGGAAAAAAAACTATGTGGAGATGAACATTACATGATGATGTTTTATTTTTACAATGACAAATGATTCTTTGATATTTATCATCAGGTTGGTTGGAAGGATCTTTTTTTTCTGGTTCTGGTTCTTGTTGTTGTTGGTTTTGCTTATGATATTCTTGCACCAAGTGGTTAAATACTTTTGACACGTTCCATCCGTATAGGTACCTAGTTGGTGGATAACATTGAGTTTATGTATGATGATGATGGTATAAGGTTTATAGAAAGGTGTATAGGTAGGTTTAGTTGATGCTTTTATAGCAAAGTTTATACCCTCGATGATTAATGAAGAAAATTGTTTGCTTTTGGTTTTGTCTAAAGAAATATCTTCTATCTATTATGTACATATATACATACATATAGGTATACTATACACACTTCCTGTATGGAGTCTTCTTTATTTTTTGTTTGTTTTTTTTTTTCTCATATCCCATGTTCCTTTTTGTGTTTATTGATGTGACATGACATGACCGAGTGTGGAAGGACATTTATTTTATAGTCTTAGACAAGCAATTAGGAAATGGATGTTAAGGGACGTGGAACGACTGTTAAGAATCTAGAGAGGTTGTAAATTGTTTTTGTGTCTTCTTTTTTTTGTTGTTGTTTTTTGTAGTTTGTGGTTATTTTTTTTTTATTTTTTGCTGAGCTTTCAAAAAAACATCATGTAAGGATCTAAAATAAACCCTTAGGGTATTCAGTCGTATATGTAATATATTTGTTATTCTTTTTGTTGTTGTTGAGAATGTACAAAATGTGGTGTATTACAGCGATAAAATAAAATAAGTAAATAATTTTTCTAACTTTAAAAACGCTCTTTTTTTAAGTATGCACCTGACTTAAGGAAAAATCTCAAATGTTCAAACATTTTCAAAAACAAAAATTGTATATTTGTAAAAACTTTGACAATCGTCAATTTTGAAGTTAACAATAGAAGAACATTTACAAATCATTCAAATTTCTTACAAAAGCTGTTTATGGGACTACTTTAGCAGCAAATTAGAAGTACGTAAAGTTGGAAACACAATGGAAATTAATAATTTTAATGCTGCAGGAATGTTGAGCTCTTTTTGTGCTAATTAAATGCTGAGCACACTTATCCCTTGGTAAATAAAATTTTAACTGGTCTGGATGCGAAGGGTTTCAGAGTGATTGCCTACGCGGATGACGTTACTATAGCGGTCTCAGGAAAGCATCTTAATACCCTAAAAGAACTCCTACAAAATGGCTAAGACAAACTAATACTTTGGGCTGATTGGTGTGGACTGGGTGTCAACCCACACAAAAATGAATTAGTCCTATTTTCGAGGAAATACCAAATTCCATATGTTAACCCCCAGTTATATTTTAGGTATCCAATTAAAGTTCTCAGACGAGGCTAAGTATGTGGGTCTTATTTTAGACAAAAAACTAAATTTGAAAAATAATAAAGGGTGATTTTTTAGGTATTATCTTTTTGGCAACACTGGTTTACAGCGGACGCACGTTTCGGGTTTTGTTTCACTGTCAAACATCTTCAATTTGGTCTATAATTTAACTATGAATCGTCTTACAAACGAACAACGCTTGCAAATTATTGAATTTTATTATCAAAATGCGTGCTTTGTTAAGAAAGTTTATCGCGCGCTTCTTCCATTTTATGGTCAGTTTAATCGACCCACTGAAGCGGCTATTCGGCCTATTGCGACTAAATTTTGCACCAAATTAACATTGTTGGACATTAAACCACCAACACGATTACGTAGAGTGCGAACTGAAGAAAATATCGCAGCTGTATCGACCAGTGTTAATGATGACCATCAATTATCGATTCGTCGCCGTTTGCAGCAATTGGGCCTCTGTTACTCAACAACGTGGAAAATTTTGGGAAAGGATTTAGGTGTGATGCCTTTCAAAATACAGCTGGTGCAAAAATTGAAGCCGAACGACCTACTGCAACGTACAATTTTTGGTGAATGGGCTTTTGGAAAGTTGGCCGGAGATCCACTTTTTTACTGAAAAATTGTGTTCAGCTTATTTTTGGCTCATTGGGTACATAAATAAGCAGAATTGTCGATTTTGGAGTCAATATCAGCCAGAAGCATTGCAAGAGCTACCAATGCATCCAAAAAAGTCACAGTTTGGTGCGGATTATGGGTTGGTGGCATCATTGGACCGTACTTATTCAAAGATGATGCGAATCGTAACGTAACTGTGAATGGTGAGCGCTACCGTGAGATGATATCCAACTTTTTTTTTTGCCCATAATGCAATAGCTTAACTTGCATGACATGTGGTTTCAACAAGACGGTCCCACATGTCACACAGCACGCGCAACAATGGACTTATTGAGATGCGAGTTCGGTGAACATTTTATTTCACGTTCGGGACCGGTCAATTGGCCGCCTAGATTGGGCGATTTAACGCCCTTAGACTATTTTTTGTGGGGCTATGTTAATGCTCCTGTCTATACAGACAAGCCCGCTTCAATTGACGCATTGGAAGACAACATTGAAGCATTTAGTCGGGAGATACCGGCCGAAATGTTGGAAAGAGTATACCAAAATTGGACTAAGCGGATGGAACATTTAAGGCGCAGTCAAGGTCAACATTTGCATAAAATAATCTTCAAACATTAAATTATATGGACCGTACTATCGATTCAAATAAATATTTCATGCATTTTTCTGAATTTAATGTGTTTTTTTTTCGAAAAACTTTCCTATAGCTTTTAAAAAATCACCCTTTATAAAAGAAAGAGTCAAAAAAGCTATTGTAGTTCTCTTTTTTTGCAAAAAAGCTATTTGTAGTAAAGGGGCTTACAACCTCGAATTACGCATTGGTTATACACATCGGTAATGAGATCAATTTCAATGACACCGTACATTGCAGTATAGTGGATTGCTTTATTAAAAGCTATAAGCCTCGACAAACTAAATAAAGTCCAACATTCAGCTTGCCTATGTAAAGGGTGTCCCAAAATTAACACAAGATTTGAATTTGCCGCCATTTGTGCAGTGAAGTGTTGGCAACCCTGAAAAAAAAGCAATTTGACAGCTAACAGTATAGGGTTATTAAAAATGGAGCGTTACACGATAGAACAACGTGTCTTCATTATTAAAGAATATTTCAAAAATAGTGAACAAATGGACCCTGATTTTTCGAGCAAAATCATCCTAAGCGATGAAGCACATTTTCATCTTGATGGCTTTGTCAATCGCCAAAATTGCCGCATTTGGGGTTCGGAGAACCCACATGTGATTGTCGAAAAACAAATGCATCCACAACGCGTGACTGTATGGTGTGACTGTTACTGGTGCTCGATATCGCGACATGATTACACAGTTCTTTCTGCCAAAATTGGATGATATTGATGTGTCCAATATGTGGTTTCAACAAGACGGTGCCACATGTCATACAGCCCGTGAAACAATTCAATTACTGCAGGAGACATTTCCAGGTCGTGTACTCTCTCGTTTCGGTGATCAAAATTGGCCTCCTAGATCGTGTGATTTAACACCATTAGACTTCTTTTTATGAGGTTATTTGAAATCACAAGTCTATGTCAACAAGCCCACAACCACCCGTGCATTAAAGGAGGAGATTCAACGCTGCATCAACGAAATTCAGCCACATTTATGCAGAATGGTCATGGAAAATTTCAACAAAAGAGTGCGCATGTGCATGCAAAGCCGTGGAGGCCATTTGTCCGATGTGTTATTCCATACATAACCCTATCCTATGTACTTTACGAGTCAATAAAAATATAACTATCAAAAGACTAAAAACGGCGTTTTCTATTTAATTCAAATCTTGCGTTAATTTTGGGACACCCTTTATAAACGGATAGCTTCGCACGACCCCATCTGCGATACCCTCTTGATATACTTAATAAACAAATAGTTGCAAGCTATGGTATTCGTCTCAAAGCTTCATCGCAGTGGGTTAGCAACAACATTGGTCACTCCGTTATTCTTAATTATTTAGAATCAATACCAAAGCACACAGACTACACCATCCTCCAACTTCAATTCGACAGAAACATCCAGATCTTTCTGGAAGGATTGGGCATTCCTGGAAGATGAGTCAGTCCACTTATGCACAGATGGATTGAAAACAAAAGAAAGGACTGAAATTAAGTATTTCATTCCTCTTTCCCGTGTTAGTACCTGTGGCATGGTGTTTAGTGCGTTAGACTGTCATGTTGGAGGTCTTGGGTTCGATCCCTGCCTGTGCCATCTAAAGTTTTTTTCACGGGTACTGCCTCTTGCTAGGAATTGACAAATTCTCCAAGAGTAATTATTGTCATGAAAAGTGCTTTCTCAAATTAGCCGTTCGGATTAAACTTAAAACTGTAGGTCCCCTCCATTCCTGACAAAATTACTCACACACAGGAATGGTTGAAAGTCGTATTGGCCCTAGTTCTCAAGGGTACTGTTGCTCCACCTAATTTAGTTTTTTTTTATTCCTCTTTCCCAACCATATTAGCGTGTTCAAGGCGGAATTTTTGGCGATAAAATAAGTCTTAAAGAAAGCGTGATATCAACATCTGATATCCGTATTTTCTCAGATAGTCAGGCCGCTATCAAATTTTTGGACTCTGTTTCTACAAACTCTATAACAGTCCATATCTGTCGATCATCTCTAATGAAGTTGGCACAACAGTTTAATATTCACCTTTTCTGGGTGCCATAGAGACATTCCAGGAAATTGTAAGTCAGATGAACTCTCCAGAAATGGTACAGTAAAACCCATTCCACCAATCGATAAATGTAAATTATTACTAATGCAAGACGCTATTAAGTACACCTGGGGCACACTAGATTTAAAGCCCTCAAGGTGCTGGCTATCTCTAAGCAGATCGTATATAAGCTCGATAATCAGTATCATAACCGGGCACTGTCTATAGGAAAGTACGTCAAGCAGCTAGGCGTATTCTCAAATGACTATTGCAGATGCGGTGTGGATGAGGAAGAGGGTGGAAACAATTTTTCACCTCCACTATACATACCCTGCTCAAACTTAAAAACACAAGAATTACCTTGAAGAATTCTTCTATAACGATCTAAATGATCTCAATCACATTGACATAATCAGTATTTCACGTTTCGTAAGGGACTCAAATTGGTTTCATTGAGCTTATAAGAAAGCCTCAAGATTCATGGGTTATCAAAATGGGCCATTAAACTGGCCTAAGTGTATTCTACTCCATCACGAACCGCTACTTTAATCCAACCTAAGCTAACACTAGTCCCTTTCTACTGAAACTTGTGGTGTTCTGAAATTTCAAATTTATGTTTTCTAATCGAAAACATTGTTTGTTAACATTAAGTACATTTTTTTAGAAAAAATCAATTGATTGTTTTATTTTCAATACAAAACCAAAGTCTTACCAAAAATACTGTCAGGAATATTTCAACAGAAATCAGCTTAATTTTCAATATTTGATTAATTTGAGTCCTTGGAGTGACAATTTGCCTATATCCATAAATGAGAAGTTAGCAGTGCCAGGTCTAAGCCCATTCTCTTCTTTTTATTTACATTTATAAAACCCAAAAATTAAATACATTCCATGCATCATCATTCAAAATCGTGTTATGTATTTTAAAATTCTTAAAATAAACAAAATTGATTAACTTAATTTTTCAATTGTTTCAATTAAACCCAATTCAAAATTGCCTACGTTCTATAAGTAGATATATGACTGACATGAGGGGTCATCAATTCGCGTATATGCAACAAAACTTCTCATTGCTGGGATTTCATCAACCAACAAACCAGAGTCAAAGTCAGAAACATGGATTTTATGCAATCGATACCTAAACACCGTGTGTAATTGATTTGATTATTAATCTTGTTGCACTGAATTTTAATTAAAACGTAATCACACACAATAACCGTGATTATAATAAAATCATATCTCTCTTTCTCACGTCTCTTGTCTCTAGCTTCACGCTCATTCACTGTGGTATCTGCCTCATTGCGTTAGTCAGGTATGTGCCATAATTATATTTCCAACATTCCGCATCTACATTTTGAAATCACGCACATGCAATTCTATTTAAGTTAATTCGTCCTATTTTGCACCCTCTCTCCGGCCAACTCAAAAACCCTAATTCAAATATAATAAATCAAAGCGGTTGCATAAAACACTTTAATCCTGTTTCCATTTTTCTTTTTATAATTTTAATTTTATATTGCAAAATCAGAAATTGAAAATCCTGTTGAATGTGCTATTACGTGTGCTTGAATGATAAATACACTTACATACCCATTACTCATATAGATGGATAGAAGGATATGCATAAAGGATTTTATATTAAAAAGTTAAATAATCACTAAGTAAGAGTACTCGAGTACTTGAAGCAGAAGCCGAGGCAGAACCATTCAGCAACAGGATGGATTTTTGCCAAACAAAAGCCCCCACTCTAACCCTTGCATATTCTTCGTCCTTGTAGTCCTTGTCGTCGTCTCAGTCGTCATCGTCATCATCATCATGATCGTCGTGCACTGTGTTAAGAAGGATGAAATATCCTTATGGCAATTTGTGGTAGAACAATATGACTCTGGCTCTTTAGCAAACACTCAGACTCAGAATGAGTGCTCTGTGTGCAACTTAAAGCGTTAGCGTGCTTCCTTCCTCTTTGGCTTTTGTGTGTTGTGTGGCTTGGCGATTTTTTTGTTTTACTTGTTTTATATTTTGTGTTCGTCCTTTTATTTTTTGCAGCAGAACAAAAACAACATTGAAATAGGAAAGAAGAAGAACAAAAGGCCAAATCAAATCGACACTTAAATACAAAAACGTGGTTTGGCATTGTTTTATACGGAATACTCGTTTATATGAAAAATGCAACAGGCTCAGGACCAAGGATAAAAAAGGAAGTTTTTCTACAAAATCCTGGCCAGCACTAGCTAGAGTTTTGTATAGCCTGCTTATGCTGACAGGCAGTCAAGAAGAATTACCCTCCAATTGGCCTTTTCTCTATATATTTTAGTATACTAGTGATGGTGGAAGGAAATGAAAAGCTACACAACCCAGCTAGCGGCAATTCTGGCAAAGTTTCAAGAGTCCTTTGCTATAATATGTTAGAATGCGCTTAAGGGAAAATTCTCTCCAAAAGCCATTTTATATATGTTTTATTATATTGGACCTGTTTGCTCTTGCCTTGCCACTTCCTTCCGATATTACCTTCTGCGAAAGTTTCTATAGCTTAGGACAAAGGACGAACGACCCAGTATAGGACGACCAACCTACGAGGAGTACCGGCGATATGGCAGCGCAGTTCTGTGAAAATAAATATATAGAAAAGACGATGAGTGGAATTGTAAAATTTATTCAACAGGAGCACTACACTTCGACTATGAGTATAATCGGTTGCATGACTTTTCGTTCGGCATGGTTAGTTTTTCAAGGAGTCTATATAATATGAGGAAAAGGATAAATTCGATCCTTGTGTGTGAACCGCCCTGTGTTGTGTGGTGGACTGAAATTATAACAAATTTCATTCGAAGCTCAGTTGAATAGAAATACATTTTATGTTCATGTTCCCTTTTATTCATGTATGGGGGGGGGGGGATATTGTGGAGGTCGCGAGAGAGATCCTGTTGAATATTATGTATTTATGCGAAAAGAAATGAGATATGGTTAATGCATGTTCGATTTGTGGCAATGGAGCGGAAGAGTTATTAGATGTCGTTGAATGACTTTAGGAAAAAGGATATTGGGCGCCACCTAGTGAATTACTATTATTGCTAAAAAAAGGATTGAATATAAGGAACGACACGTCTGGCAATACTCCAAATGGCAATTTGATAGAAAATCAAGTATAGTACGTAATATGAAATGGAAAGGACGACGAAAGTGGAGGTGGTGGTGTAACTTGTTGATGATGGATGCATTTTGTGGTGAAATTGATTTTGAAGGGGAGTGTTTAATATTGAAACTCTTTCTTTTATTTTGTATTTTTTTTGTATATTATGCCCGCAATAAAGGTATATGGTGCGAATAATTAGGAAGTGAGATAAAAAAATAATCTCTATCCTTGACAGAGTTATTTTCATGGCCAAGAATTTTTCTTTATTAAAAAGATGAAAGTTATCCATTGTTTTAAAAATGATTTCTCACCATTATATGTCAGTAACATAGGGAGGTTAAATGTTAAGGGCCGATGTTGAATGTGAACCACACCTAAACGTCATGTTTTTTTCTGCATTTCATTTGACATTTCTCAATTTTAGACTAACTTAATTTCGGGAGCGTATCGGAATCCCGCTTTTTAAAATCCCGTTTTTAAAAAATCCCGAAAAAAAAGTTTTAAAATCCCGTCTTCTAAAATACCGATTTTTTGAAATCCCGTCTTTTAAAATCCCGCTTATTCAAAATCCCGATCAATTATAATCCCGCTTTTTAAAATCCCGTCAAATCCCGACAATCCCGTTTTTTTTTCTACAAAATACGTGCATTAAACCAAATAACAATATGAATCTAATGTTTTTATATTAAATAACTTGACTAAAATATAATAATATCGTAATTTGTTTTGTTTTAAATTTACATAAACATTCATTTTTGTTTACAATATTAACTCTTGCATAAACAATATGCATCCTACAGCAAATCTACCTCTCGATAACGGTTTTGCCACTATCGTTGACTTTGTTAATTGATTTGAGTTTGTTTTAAAAGAATACTTTATATTTTTATTTTTTGATATGTTGTATTTGTTAAAGTTTATAATGAAATGAATCTAGAAAAATATCTCATTTTTACTTTGTTTAAATTTTTTTCTAATTTCGATTCACTTCTCTCTTCCCGGATAATAAAAAACGGGATTATAAAAAACGGGATTATAAGAAACGGGATTACAAAAAGCGGGATTATAAAAAATCGGGATTATAAAAAGCAGGATTATAAAAAACGGGATTTTAAAATCGGGATTTTAAGAAACGGGAATATAAAAACCGGGATATCGAACCCAACCCCTTAATTTCAAACATGGAAAGGTACAAAATCGAGCAATGCTCTAGGTTATTCAGGATTATTATGAAAATTAAAAATCAAAATGCATATTGTGAACTTTGTGATTTTTTCGGTCAATTTAATCGTCCAAATGTGCGTACCATCGGAATAATCGTGTAAAACAAGGTATGAAGGAGATTTGAAAACACCAGTACATGCTCGTTCTGTAGAAAATATTCCTGTTGTTCGCGATAGTGTGGCTGTAGAGCCGCCAACCTAAACTCGTGGTCGTGCCCAACAATTGCACCTCTCACTTTTCGGCGTTGACTGACATTATGAATAAAGACTTGCATTTATATGCTTACAAGGTACAATTGACTCAAGAACTAAAGCCTCTTGACCATTTCAAGCGTCGCCAATGGTCAGAATGGTGTTCAAGAAATGGCAACAGTGGATGATCAATTTTCGAAGAAAATCATCTTTAGTGAAGAGGCATATTTTCACCTCAGTGGATTCAGTGGAGAGTTGCCGCCATTGGTCAAATGATAATCAAAAAGTGATTGTCGAAAAACCAGTGCACCCATAAAGAGTGACTGGGCTAGCGGCATCATGGGGCCGTATTTTTTCAAAACGAATCCGGTCAGCCAGTAACTTTGAATGGTGTTCGCTATAGTGATATTACAACGAACTTTTTAGGCCCGAATTGGAAGATATCGATGTGGACGATATGTGGTTTTAACAGGACGGTACCAATAGCTACATAGCTAACGAAACAATGGCTCTTTTGAGTGACAAATGCGATATCCGAGTTATCTCACGTGGTGGAGATGTCATTTGACCGTAAAAATCATGTCATTTGACACCTTTGGACTTCTATCTTTTGAGGTTATTTAAAAGAAAAAGTGTATTGTAATGCTCTTCATCTCTTTTAATATCGTGTTATAGTAGAATTAAACATTTAGAATAAGTAGCAACATCTAGTGGAGAGGAGAATTCGCTTCTATAAGCATCGAGAAACATCTAGTTGCTAATAGGAGAACATTCAGCACGTACAAAAACCTCGAAAGGGGAACTAGCTTCGTTAAGCATCTAGTGATAAATAGGAGAACTTCGTTAAGCATCGAGAACAACTTCGTAGATTCTCGAACCGATTTGAGGTATATAAATAGGCGCTCGGAAGCGAAGCGGTTCATTATTGGTTGTAAACTGCGATAAGTAAAGACTGTGTATAAAAAGTAATAATTGAAAGTAAAGACTGTGTTTGAAACGTAATAATTGAGTGTTCAATAAATAAGTGGAACAATTTAAATAAAGTAAAAATCGTGTTTTATTTACAAGTGCGAATAAGTTTTAATTGTCGGACCAAGCCGAATATTACATTGGTGTCAGAATAAGGGATTAAAACTTATTGAGAATAAAAACAGTGAGTGAACTATTTTGTGTGAAGTAGTGAAGTTAAAAATAAAAAAAAAAAAAAAAAAAAAAAAATGAGTAAAGTTTTGAAAGACTTAACTGTCCCTGAGCTAAAGGCCGAACTAAGCAAACGTGGCTTAAGTGGGACAGGCGTTAAAACCGAACTCGTTAAACGGCTGCAGGAATATCTGGAGCAGCAAAATGAAGACCCAGATACGTTTGCTTTCGAATTAGAAGCAAAAGTGGAAGAGGTAAATGCAAATGTTGCCTTATCTAACATGATGTCACTTCTTTTAACCAAATTTGAAGAGAATGAAAAGAATGTCCTGAAAGAACAGCAGAACGTGCTCAAACAACTAGAAGCTCAAAGAAGTGACCAAAAACAAGAACAGCAGAATGTTCTCAAACAACTAGAAGCTCAAAGAAGTGACCAAAAGCAAGAACAGCAGAATGTTCTCAAACAACTAGAAGCTCAAAGGAATGATGTCCTCAAACAACTAGAAGCCCAAAGAAATGATGTCCTGAAACAACTAGAAGCCCAAAGAAGCGACCAAAAGCAAGAACAGCAGAATATTCTAGAGCGATTCGACGAACAGAGAAATCTTTTAGAAGACAGGTTTGCGGACTTCGAAGAGAAAATCAAAACTGTCGACGAGCGACAAAATGCACGTTTCGAGAAAATTGACGAACAAATCGAAACCATCACAAATGAACTAGAAAAAGTGCGAAAGATGAAAGCTCGAGAACCTTCTGGTGAGTGCTCAAGGAAGAGAGAAGTGAATCCTCCAAGCTTTGACGGGCAGATTCCGTGGTCAATCTACAGGAAACAGTTTGAAGCAGCAGCGTTAACAAACGTCTGGGACGATCACGAAAAATACATTGCTCTTACGCTTGCTTTAAGAGGATCTGCTGCTGAACTGCTACAAACCATCCCAGCAGAGAAGAGTGGTGACTTCACAGTTCTGGTAAACGCAATCGAACAGCGGTTTGGGGATAGCCACATGACAGAAGTCTTCCGAGTTCAGCTTAACAATAGGACACAGAAAAGAGGTGAAACTCTGCAGCAGCTTCAGGCAGATATCGAGCGATTGGTTCACCTGGCATATCCAACAGCTGGTAACGAGATAATAAATCAACTTGCTGTTGAAGCCTTTGTGAGAGCTGTGGGTGATATAAATCTCCAAAGGGCTATCCGCACTGCCGGAAAGCGAACACTACCAGAAGCATTGGCTTTCGCTCTGACGATGGAAGCTGCAGAACAAGCTTCCCAAAACGTGCATCGTGTAAGAGAAATAGAAGTCCAAGAATGTTCTTGTCAGAAGGCTACTGTGGAAAGGAGTCAGCGAGACGGACCAGCACGATGCTGGAACTGCAATAAGACTGGGCATCTACAGCGACAGTGCAGATTACCGCGAAGAGGAACCGCATGCCAACACTGTGGAAACAGAAGTTATTCAAATGGTCAAAGTAACACCAACAATGTTGCTTCCGGAGTTGTTTCCCACCCGGGAAACGAATAAGAACCAACTTCGAGGGGCAGAAGCTGGTTTCTGGTATCGATGGCCCCAGAAACGACATCCAGGTTTCTCAAACGAAACGTGACAACAAGAGCCTGACCGTGGAAGCAAGTATAAATGGCAACAAATGTGTGGCTACCATTGACACCGGTGCCACGGCGTCCATCATACGGCAAGACCTCGTTAAGAAGGCATGGCTTCACAACACCAACAGCTATCGTCTAAGGACTGCAACTGGAGAGGCCGCAAAAGTTTATGGTGAGGTACGTCTTAAGATCCGGATGGCAGAGTTGGAATTCTCTCACCTGTTCCTGGTAGCAGATATATGCGATGAGTGCATTGTCGGCGTCGATTTCATGAAAGATCACGGAGTGATATTGGACATCGGGAACCAAGTCCTGAAATATCGAAACATCGAGATTCCGATGATCTATGGGACCAACTCATATGAGACCTCGTCATCTGTGAAAGCCGTCATCAAAGAAGATCTCACTTTGCCTGCTTCTTCAGAGGTATTCGTGTGGACGAAATTGAAGGGTAAGCCTGGCAGCCATCGATACCTCATGGTCGAACCAGCAACTATAAAGTCCTCCCAAAACGTCACCATTGGGAAGACTCTTGTAAGACCTTTAAAGAACATGGTTCCGGTACGAATACTGAACATCAAGCCGTATGAAGTTAAGCTTAGAAAAGGTGAGATTGTCGGACAATGCGAATCTGTATCAGCGATAGCAAGGATCAACGAAGAAGAGTCAAGGCAATCCTTGAAGTCCGAAGGGCTAAAATCCATAAAGACGAACATTCTCAAGTCATCTAATCTTGGCCACCAACAACGAAGAATTGCAGAAGGTCTCCTCGAAGAATTTTCAGGCATCTTTTCGTCATCGAAAAGGAAATATGGCAGAACGCAACTGGTGCAACATCGAATCAATACCGGGGATGCAAGGCCGATTCGTCAACCTGCAAGACGCCTTCCACTAGCCAAACAAGGTGAGGTTGAAGAACTGATAACCACCATGAAGGAAGAAGGTCTGATCGAAAACTCTAAAAGCCCTTGGGCGTCTCCAGTGGTCCTGGTAAAGAAGAAAGACGGATCAACCCGCTTTTGCGTGGACTATCGAAGGTTGAATGATGTGACCAAGAAGGATAGCTACCCTCTGCCTAGGATCAGTGATACTCTGGACGCAATGGAAGGAGCACAATGGTTCTCAACTTTGGACTTAAAAAGTGGGTACTGGCAAGTCGAAATCCATCCTGAAGACAAAGAAAAGACAGCATTCTCAACAGGAAACGGATTGTGGCAGTTCAAAGTGATGCCTTTTGGACTTTGCAATGCTCCAGCGACTTTTGAGCGCCTAATGGAATGCGTCCTGCAAGGACTCACATGGAAATCTTGCCTGGTCTATTTAGATGACGTCATAGTATACGGGAAAACATTTGACGAACACTGTACAAATCTGAGAGCCGTGTTTCAAAGACTTCGAGAAGCCCACCTCAAGCTTAACCCAGAAAAGTGTTCACTCTTCAAGACCGAAGTGAAATATCTGGGACATATCATCTCATCCCAAGGAGTAAAAACGGATCCTGATAAGGTTGACACCGTGAAGAATTGGCCAACACCACAGGACAAACATCAACTCCGAAGCTTTCTGGGTCTAGCCACCTACTATAGGCGCTTTGTGAAGGACTTTGCTGGAATTGCCAAGAGTCTCCATCAGCTAACGGAAAAGGGAAAGCAGTTTAAATGGTCAGGTGAGTGCGAGCGCAGCTTTCAAGAGCTCAAGCAACGCTTGTGTAATGCACCAGTGCTGACCTACCCAACTCCAGGAAAGCCGTTTATAATTGATGCTGATGCCAGCAACGTCGGGATAGGTGCTGTACTATCGCAGGTGCATAATGGCGAAGAAAAGGTGATTGCCTATTACAGCAAGGTACTCTCGAAGTCGGAAAGAAATTATTGTGTGACCAGAAGAGAACTTCTTGCACTGATTTTGGCAACAAAGCACTTCCATAAGTATCTCTATGGACAGAAGTTTCTTCTCCGAACTGGCCATGGAGCACTTAACTGGCTTTTGAATTTCAAGAATCCAGAGGGTCAAGTGGCAAGGTGGATTGAGAGGCTGCAGACGTACGATTACGAAATTCAACATCGGAAGGGGAAGCTTCACTCAAATGCAGATGCACTGTCTCGGAGACCATGCAAGCAAGACTGTAAGCATTGCAGACGACAAGAAGAAAAAGAAGTGGTTACTGTCCAACGAACCAGAGCCGATCCCATTGATGGCTGGAGCAACGACGAGTTGAGGAAGGCTCAACAAGAAGACTCAGATATCGAACCCATCCTCGCTTGGAAGGAACACCAGGAAAAACCAGAATGGGCTGACATCTCCGATAGAAGTCCGACTCTGAAGGCATATTGGGCACAGTGGGACTCGTTTCATGTCCAAGAGGGTGTCCTTCGACGTAAATGGGAATCAGCAGATGGGAAGTCTTATGTAATGCAGCTAGTCTTACCGAGATCGAAGGTTATGGACGTTCTGCGAGAGATGCATGGTGGAGTTTCGGGAGGCCATCTAGGAGTAAACAAGACGCTAGAAAAGGTTCGACAACGATTTTACTGGCTACATGCAAGGGAAGATGTCGAGAAGTGGTGCCGAAAATGTGATACCTGTGCTGCCACCAAAGGCCCGAACAAAAAGAACCACAGCCAAATGCAGCAGTATAATGTCGGAGCACCCTTCGAAAGGATTGCAGTAGACGTGGCGGGTCCATTTCCGGAAACAAATAATGGAAATCGTTATATTCTGGTCGTCATGGATTACTTCAGCAAGTGGCCTGAAGCATACGCCATTCCAAACCAAGAAGCCAAAACAGTCACAGACCAAATTGTCTTCAACTGGGTGAGCAGATTCGGCGTTCCATTAGAACTGCATTCTGACCAGGGAAGGAATTTTGAATCAAAAATATTTCAGGAAGTTTGTGGGCTTCTTGACATCAAGAAGACAAGAACAACACCACTTCATCCACAATCTGATGGCATGGTCGAACGATTCAACCGAACCCTGAAGGAACATCTTTGCAAAGTTGTGGACGACAACCAGCGAGATTGGGATCGACACATTCCACTGTTTTTGATGGCGTATCGAAGTGCAAGGCATAGCTCAACTGGCCATACACCGTCTGAGATTTTGATGGGAAGGAACATCAGACTGCCGAGCGAAATAAAATTTGGATGCCCCACATCGGAACCGCAAGCCGAGGATGACTACATTGATGACCTCAGAGAAAGACTTCTTCAGATCCACGACAATACCAGGTTGAAAATAAAGATGTTCAGTGACCGAATGAAGACACGCTACGATATACGAGCAACAACAACAGAGTTCCAAGCAGGAGATCGGGTGTGGCTTTACAACCCCCATCGACAAAAGGGGTTGTCACCGAAACTTCAACGCGACTGGGAAGGTCCATATACAGTCATTACAAAAATCAACGATGTCGTGTACCGGATACAAAAGGGAGTCAGAGGAAAACCTAAAGTTGTACATCGCGACCGGCTACATCGCTACAGTGGTGATGAGAACAATGGATTTGTTCGGGACGATCAATCCTAAGGAGGGGGCAATGTAATGCTCTTCATCTCTTTTAATATCGTGTTATAGTAGAATTAAACATTTAGAATAAGTAGCAACATCTAGTGGAGAGGAGAATTCGCTTCTATAAGCATCGAGAAACATCTAGTTGCTAATAGGAGAACATTCAGCACGTACAAAAACCTCGAAAGGGGAACTAGCTTCGTTAAGCATCTAGTGATAAATAGGAGAACTTCGTTAAGCATCGAGAACAACTTCGTAAATTCTCGAACCGATTTGAGGTATATAAATAGGCGCTCGGAAGCGAAGCGGTTCATTATTGGTTGTAAACTGCGATAAGTAAAGACTGTGTATAAAAAGTAATAATTGAAAGTAAAGACTGTGTTTGAAACGTAATAATTGAGTGTTCAATAAATAAGTGGAACAATTTAAATAAAGTAAAAATCGTGTTTTATTTACAAGTGCGAATAAGTTTTAATTGTCGGACCAAGCCGAATATTACAGTATGTATGTTGATAAGCACGGTTCAAGAGCTAAAACAGTCCAACGCACTAACCATCATGCCACGGGTATTTATGCTTCAGCGTCATCAAAAATTTGGACCATCGGATGGAGGTGGTCGTGGTGATGCAATTTGGCTGATATTTTGTTCCATACATAATTGACCTATGTCTTTATTATGATAATAAAAAGAAATGACAATCATTTTTTAAATAATTTGTGTTTTATTTAAAATCAACATCGGCCCTTCAAATTTAACCACCCTCTATTATGGCCGCCTTAATGTTTGAAGAAATTTGGCCCAACGATTTCCTTCTAAACAGCTGGTGTTGTAAACCCAGCAATTAATTTGGTCATAAATGTTCACTTTTTGTAGACGTTGTTCAGGAATAAAAGTTAAATGAATTGACAGCTGTCAAACTCCAAAAAAAGTATTGCCAGATTAAAAACCACTTTTCTAAGTGTAGCGATAAAGTGATTTTTTTTTGTAATTTTGTATTGTGTAGGGTTTTTCAATAAAAGGTTCATCTTGAATATCTGTCATTTTTTGCCATTTGACAACTTAAAGCTAAGTTTCTAAAATTAGATGATACAATAAGTTTAACAGTTCATTAACTGAAATTCTTTAAATTTATTACAAAATGGAGAAAATTTGTTTATCAAAGTGAAAAACCTAATTTATTAATTTTTGATCCACAAATTTCTTTTGGCATTAGGTACTGTTTTTGGTATTCAAAAAAATAAAAAAGACCTGAAACCCGAGTTTGCTTAAGACACCCTAAATTTCGAAAGTTTGAACTCAATCGACATAATAATATAGGTGGCAGGGGATAGAGGGAATGACCGGACTCAATTCTTTCAACTTCTCTACAATCGTCTTGTCAAGTTTGATTGAAATAATCTTGAGTTCGAAATTTTTTACGAATGCAAAAAGGTAGAAAACAATCTTCATTTCATAGATGAGGAAATCTTAATCTTCATATATATTTCAAAATCAATGAATATTAATTTTAAACTTCTCATTTTTATTTTGTGCTCATTCTTTAAAACCAAAATTTAAAAACGCTGAACAATATGGGCAATATTTTTCCGTGCAGCTGAATATATTTTCTAGATTTAAAATTTAACCGTGAAAAATGCACGCTCCGCTAAAAAATCTCATCAACTAAAGTGTCATGATGTGTCATTATTTCAAGTGACACCAAAAGATATTTAACATTATATTTATTTTCCACTACCTTATGTTCATATCCTTAAAGCGATGCAAAAATAAATACGAAGAATTTCAGAAAAAAAACATCCTGCACATCATTGTTTTGAATTCTTATTCGTTCACAGTCAAATCCTCTTACCAAAAAAATTACATTCATACATCTGACATTTTCCTTATCCTGACAGTTTCCCCGTCACATGTGTGTTCATTCCAATTATTATTTTCGCACTTTTCTACAATCCACTCTCCTGCGATGAAATAAGTTGCTACTTCCACAAAATACTGAATTCACTTTAATTTTGTGTCTTTCAATGTCCTTTACCGTAGTAGTTTTACATTAGCATTTATTTGTTGTTATTGTCATGAACCTACTATTGAATTGGATTTAACTCACATGTTTCCTCACGAGACGAAAGTGTAAGAAATTTAGAATAGAAATATTTTAATATCCTTCCGTGACAAAAAAGATTTTGTGAGAAAAAAGAAATAATATTCTAACCACATTCAAATAATTTTATATCCTTCAACAATATACAGAGTATGTTGTGGTTGTGATTGTGAGAGAGAGAAAAAAGGACCTGCCAGGATTTGTTTACATTCTTATTTTTCGCTGAGAGGAAAATTCAAAAAGAACTTAATGCGATTTAAAATCACTTTCAATTCCTTTTAAAATGTTTGGAATGAGAGGAACCACCGACGACGACGATGGAAAAAAGAATGTATGTATTATTATTATTATTATTTGCTCGTATATATCCTTTGGCTTCTCATACTCCTACCATCCCATCTGTCCATGACCAATAAGAAGAATTCGCACATTTCAGAGATTTCTTTTTTTTTTAAAGATTTTTTGCGAAGATGTTCAAACGAACAATGTTATTATTACTTACTTTACAATTTTTATTTTCGTCCTTTTCGTCCTTTTCGTCGATGATTTTGATGATTTTTTTTGTAAGTTTTCTCTCATATTTTTCATTCTCTTTTTTGTTCTTTATATATATGAAAATAGGTACAGAGTGTTTTCCACGCCACTTTGCATCAATATTGAAAAATTCCAAACTTTGGTATTTTTCCAACGTCTTAAAGGACATTCCAAGTACTGATGAAAATAAAATAAAAGCAAAGACGAAGAAAAAGTAAATCCTTATTACAACTACTTTGGTCACACAAAGACCCAAAAGAAGCACAAAAAAAGTTAATACGACGTCAAGCTAAAATAATAGAAGGATCGATGAGACTGGCTCAAAAAAACGCAAAAAAACGAGCCAAAGTCGAAAGGTTACTACTTAAGTCCTTGAATGGAAACGATGGCAATGGCAACAGCAACGCCGACTTATATATAGGGTATAGAGTAGTAATGTGCCTCGTGCCTTATGCCAGGTTCCTTTGCTTGGCCATCATCATCATGAGAGAGTTTGGAGAAGAAGGACATGAAGAGTGCGTAGCGTATAGCGTCTTGGTAGTACGTATAAAAATATTTCATTTTGAAGATTATACGATTTTGGCATTTCAATAATATTCTACTTAAGTATTCAGCGAATGTCTGCTTTGGTTCTTCTTCTGGAGAGTTTGGGGCTTTTTTCTTAGATATTATTATTTTGACGAACCAATGGATTTGAAGAAAGGAAGGATGAAGCTTGGAGGAAATTATATAAAAGCAAACTCACTGGACTGAGAGTTCTTTCTGTTGAATGGAGCTATGGAGTATAGAAATGAGGTCCTTTTTTTTTCTTACTTCGTCTTTTTATTGATTATGATTAGGAATGTGTCAAGTTTTAGAGTGAGCATAATGGAGAAATGAGTAGTACTGTGGATATGCTATGCTCTGTTCGGTTCGGTGTGAAGTGTGAGAGTGAATCAGCAAACTGAATACATACATACTCGTATAGTCCTGTTCTAGGGGATATCCTTGACTGGATGTTGAAGTTGAAATTGATGGTTATGAGTTTATGACATATCAGGATAATATCGTTTCATTACATTATAATATTCGTCACTTAACAACCAAATTATGAGAATTGATAGGTTCAGGTTTTCAATTGCTGAGTCACGTTCAGAACCTTACTTAAGAAGATGAAATTTTGTGTTTCAGTGTTTAATGGAGTGAATGCTGGTTGTGAGATTTCTTAATTTTTTTTTAAATGAATTTAGAGAGTAGAGATCTAGATGTGCTATGATGTAGAAGAAGAAATGTGCTGTGTTCAACGACGTCCAGGAGGGGTTTTCTAACATGGAAGCAGTGAACATTTTGTTTTCATCAATTTTTTTGAGGCAAAAGGAATCTTTTTGATGGAAATAACGCTGATGAAAATAATTCAGACTAAAAAACAGAATTTCTACAATAACTAGAGAAATGTTGGGGTCATTTTTATTTTAAGTATAGAAGCCTTAGCTTTTTTGCAAGTTTGGTATTAAAGGACAATGTCAAAAAATTTATCTTTTTTTGAAGTTTTTTTCGCTAGGACCACTACCTCATTGTAGCCAAGGTAGCACTTCGGCTTTCTAGACCAAGGGCAAAACATGGAGATGGTAGGAGAAGATATGTACAACGTCGAAGGGCTACAATAGCAAGAGATCGCCAAATCCTTTTCCGACCGAGTCACAAGTAACTTCTTTCAAAGTTCTCTACCGCAAACACAATGTATCGAGAACCAGTGGCAACATTGCCAAGATCCAATCACAGAAGCCGCCTTTGACGTGCTGGATTCAAGCAGCTACCAACAAAAAACCCCTGGTTTGATGAAGAATGTCGGCAGTCAAATGCAGCCAAACAACAGGTGCGCAAAGCGGAGCCACATAGAAGGACGAAAGTTGCTCACGAGCTCTATGACCAAAAGAGGAGAGAAGAACGAGGACTTCTCAGAAGGAAAAAGAGAGAAAATCAGGCGTGCGGTCGAAGATGTTAAGAGGTTTAAAAGTAGAAATGAAGTTCGAAACTTTTATAAATAGGTAAAACGAAATTCACAAGTACATAAACCTGCAATTGAAGGAAACATCATAGTGGAACCGCATTCAGTGCTGAGGATATGGAAGGACCACTTATACATACCGTATAACGGCAACGACAAACCAAATTCTGCTGTCAGGCAGGACCTATACAATATAGACGACGAAAGTTAACAATACCGTCTTGACGACTTAGACGAAGTAAAGATTGCCATATCTAAGCTGAAGTCTAACAAAGCCGCTGGAGCAAATGGCTTGAATACCGAGCTCTTCAAGGCAGCTGGAGATAATTTGGTTAGGAGTATGCACAAATTTTTCTTTAAGATATAATCAGCATGCCCGATGAATGGAACCTCAGTATTGTTTGCTCGATTCTGAAAACAGGAGACCCTCTAAACTGCACCAACTAAAGAGGCATCGGTCTACTTAACATCGCTTGCAAAATCTTCTCTGCAGTAATATGTGAACAACCTGATAGTGTTGGTTTTAGACCATTAAAGTCCACAGTCAATCAAATATTCACATTACGGCAGATCCTGGAAAAACCCCAAGAACATCAAATCGACACTCACTATATTTTCATCGATTTCAAGGCTGCTTACAAAACATCTTCAAGGACGAGTTGTTAAGAGCCATGTCTAGTTTTTGGCATTCCTTCCAAACTCGTCCGTTGGTTCATGATGACCGTGGAGAATTTGCGCTGCTCCATAAAGGTTGGAAACAACTTGACATAACCTTTCTATGTCAAAAAAGGCTTTAGACAAGGTGATGCGCTGTCATGCGATTTCAATAATATCGAAAAAATAATGCAGAAGCTCCCGCACGTCAACACTAGATGCACTATCTCTCAAAAGTCTGTCCAATTACTAGCATATGCTAATGACTTTGACATAATCGGAAGAACTCAGCGTGATGTCAGTTGGGCTTTTGTCAGTATTGAGGCACAGGCGGCAAAAATGGGTTTAACGGTTAACTAGGCAAAAAAACATTACATGCTGTCATAAACAAAGGATCTACAACACCAACGTCATAGTCAAAACATCGAAATCGACAGATGTAACTTTGAGGTAGTTAAGGACTTTGTCTACCTAGGTTCCGCTTGGAACATAGAAAACAACACCAGCACTGAGATCAAACGAAGAAATAATCCTGCTAACCGCAGTTTATTTGGGCTAAGAACGCATGATCTACGGTCTCGTATGCATAGAAGGTGAGTGGAGGAGAAAATGGAACGACGAGCTGTACGGGCTGTACAGCGACGGAGACTTAGCCTGAGGGATAAAAGTGCAACGATTGAGATGACTGGGTCACGTAAAGTTCATGGAAACTAATGTTCCGGACCGGAAAGTCTTCGAATCCACGCCCACTAGACAATGCAATGTAGTGCAGTAAAGGAAGAACGCGGATCAGATGGAGCGCACAAGTGGAAAGTGACCTCACCCAAATTGGAGTGTTCAACTGGTGATGTCTAGCTAGTGACCGTGCTCGATGGAGAAGTTTGTTAGGTGAGGCCGAAGTTCACACAGTTCTATAGCGCCACCTTAAGTAAGTAGTCGTATAAGGTTGAAGTCATTACTTTTCTTGGTTTTTAAGTTCATTAAATCAAAAATCAAACCTTACAAATTTTCAATATTTTTGTGGGCACTTTTATAGTTTTTGTAAGAAAATTGTCAAGTAAATTGTTCTCAAAATCATAAAAAAATGTAATTGAAGTCGAAAGTTATGGAAAAGAAAACTACTAAAAAGACGTCTTTTAAAGTCCTTCTTTTACATAATAATGTAATATTGCGCTTAATTATGATATTATGTTTTTAAGGCCCATATCCTTACTCGTCCTTGAGATATGAATGTTCAAAAAAAGTTGAAAGAAATGTAGGGAACACGTAGACGAACACACAGATTAAGAAACTTCGAAAAAGACCAAATTTACAATTTAATAAGCAGGAACGCTTACAATAACTTGAAAATAATAAAATGAAGTTTTTAATTAAGTAGTAACAAGATTTATTAAAAACTAATTAGTTTTTGAAAACTTTTATTAAATAAATACACTTTACAACTAAAAATTAAATAGGAGGATGTTCGTGGGACTTTGGCCTCGTTTGTTTTTTATTTTATAATTTAAAATTCACTTCATATATATTTTTCAAATCACTTACTATTGAACTTTTAAAATATGACCCAATTTTATTTTATTGTTCTATAATGCTTAAAAATTCTACTTCAAAAAGTTTAACATAATTGTTGCTTTAAAAAATAACAAAAACCGTTTTATTTTGGAATAAAATAAAATAAATATTTCCTTTTAATATTGTTAATTCATTTACAAAAGAATTGAATTGTTTTACATTCAAAAACAAAAAACAAAACAATATTTTTTCTCCCCTAATTCATTATGTTTTAAACTCTTAGCTTATTGATATGTTAATAGCCTTGTTATTTAAGTTTGCTTTTTTATTTCGTCCTTTTTATTTATTTGTATTTTTATGTCATCGAATTGTCAACGATAAAGCCCTAAAACATTTATTCACAAATTCTATTTGCATTTTTCCACAAACCACCAAAAACCAAAATAAAAAAAAAATATGTACATGTTCACAAAACACCGGAAATAGTTCATTGTGAATATCATTAAACTACCCACTCTCACAGGAACAGGATACATCTGTTTTTGGTCCAAAATGTATAATTGCAATGAGGCAATTTTAATTTTTCCTTTTTTAATGTGAATTTTTTGTTTGTGGGATTTTTATTTTGGTTTTCTCGCCTCTAATTTTTAACTTTCTCTTGCTTTATAAATTCTACACTGTACTGTACACTGACATTGTACAATAATTAATATTAAATTATTCAACATAAATGAGGTATTTAATTGCAATCGGTTGTATTATCAAGTTGGTGAAATAAAATATTTATCAAGCAAAATGAGAGTAGCCATGAAATTATATTAATTAATGGTTTTAAGCGCGATAGTGTAGGTGGTTTTAAAAAACCAACCTACATACAATGGGACTCATTTGGAATATACAATTTAATTTATCTGTCGAATTTTTGTTTTTTTTTTTAATTCTTTTTTATTTATATTCTAGATATATGTATATATATACTTTGTGAATTTGTATATATATACTTTTTTATTTATGAGGTTAAAGTACATTTCCTGTGGCATACATATTTATTTTTTCGCGTTTGATAAATTTTATGCAAAAAAAAAAAAAACAAAAATAAACTTATACAGATATAATTAGTTCACTCTCTGATAAAATAAAAAAAATAAAAAAAAATAAGAGAAAATATTTATGTTTTTTTTTTATTTCGTTGAGTTTTGGTTAAAAATTTAATTTCGTTGAAATATTTTTTATTCTTGTTGTAGTTGTTGTGAATATTTCACTAATTTTTATGATGTTAATTAATTTGATTTTATTGGGTGTATGCTGACAGAACTCACAATTAAGTTGTTTTGGATATTTTTTTTATTACTTCAAAATTTGGTGCTAAAAGTTATAAATAAAAACCATGCGGTTTAAAGTGATATAATTATTGAGAGAAGGTACTGCGGATAAGTTTTGGCTAAATATTTATTTATACCAGAGATCATTTTATAAGCGTTAGTAATAATATTGTAACATTACTTCTTATGCAGAATAATAAAGCTTTTACGCAGACTTATAAGGTCCTAACTACCCTCATTTGTTAATTTCACAGTTATTGGAAGTTATTGTAATAGGTTTGATTTGTCAAAATTTACACTTTTATATTTTTCAATGGTATGATTTTAAAAAACTGAACTACTTTTTTTTTTTTTAATAAATCAAAACAACTCAATTTAACATACCAAAAAAGAAAGAAACAACAACATTTCAAAATATTTGTATACTACGAAGAACTACATACGTTTTTGATATGTGGTGAATTTTTAGAAAAATCTGACTGATATTTTTTAATAAAAGAAACATAAAAGTCTACGAACAAAAATTGGATTTCGACTCAAATATCTTAGAAAAAAAGAAAAGTATGGACTTTAAGCTTATTTCACTTTATACGCCTACATACCAATTTTGTATGGATTTTATGGCCGTAAAGCTTTTACAAAATAAAGTTTTTAACATTTGTTGATTTTTTTTTACAAAAATCTAATCGATCTTTGAAAAGAATTTGTATATAAAGGGTTTTTCAATAAGGGCGGGCAGATGTTGAAATGGAGCTAAACAAGCTGTGTGTGAGGTATTAACAACATTATTTTTATATTTGAAAGGCGCATGTATCCCATTAAGTGTGGAATACGACATCATTCAAATGCCCGCCTCGGATTCTTGCGGTGGCACGGATCCGAGTGGTAAAATTTTCAATAACTCTTCCGCATTGATCCGAATGAATTTGAGCGAAGGCCTTTGTAAGTTCGCCTTTAGGGCATCGGTCGATTGTGGTTTATTTGCATAGACCTGCGACTTCAAGAAACCACACAGGAAAAAGTCTAGTGGGTTCAAATCGCATGATCTTGGTGGCCAATTCACATAACCCCTGCGAGAGATAACCTTACCCTCAAATCGTTCATGCAAAATGTCAATGGTGGTGTTTGCTGTGTGGCATGTAGCACCGTCCTGCTGGAACCACATGTCGTCTAGGTCTATATGGTTCAATTTATGCCATAAGAAATTAATTATCATGGTTATGTAACGTCGTTTTCAAAAAAGTACGGACTAATTACGCCGCCGGCCCAAAGTCCACACCAAACGGTAATTTTTTGAGGGTTAGTGTCGTCCCATATACCGCAATTTTGCTTGTTTTGCTTGCCATTCATTCAAAAATGCCCTCGTCACTAAAGATGATTTTTCGGGTAAAATTGGGGTCATGAACTTTGAGTTCCTGGGTCAGTTGGATCTTGTACGGATGTAGGCCCAAGTCCCAACGCAAAATTCGCCAAGTTGAAGTCTGTGAAAGGCCGAGTTCTTGTGCATGGCGAGGAACAGACTGCCGCGGGTTCTGCTGTACACTTTCACGGACCGCGGCGATGTTCTCGGCCGAAGTTGCGTTCCTTGAACGTACGGGTGTTGGCTGATTGTTTACTGATCCGGTCGTCTTAAATTTGGATACCAAACGTTGAAGAGTCGACTGTGTAGGGCCACCACGTCTACCGTAAAATGGGCGCAATGCGCACAACATTTGCGTTAACGAACACTCATTTTGATAATAAAGTTTTATCATTTGAACGTGCTGTTCAATAGTGCCATGATGATTTGGCATAACAACTAAATAATAAACAAAAGATTTGACAGATGTCACTAAAACAAAATGGCCACCACGGGGCGCCAAAATCTACCCGTGCCAATTGAAAAACAATTTATAAAAGAAAACCGTGTTAGTTACACTATTTATAACTCGAGAACGGCTGTACCTGTTTGACTGGCAATTGGTGGGAAGGTAGCTTATAAACAGGAGATATACATATAGTACTTTTCAAGCGTTAAAATTGATAAATATAAATTTTGTCAGAAATCAATAATCAGTAATAAATCAGTAATTTGTATTCTCTTCGAATCAAGGCCAAGACGAAAGAATCTTCTTCGACAAAGATGTATTGTAAGAAGGATACAAAATATTGTGAATGAAAAGGCAGAAGAAGAAGAAGAAATCGTTCGTGAAGAGAGCTGCGTTGATATGCCTTGTCTTCGTGCTTCTCAATCACAAGAGCAAATTGAGGCGGCCCGTGAAACGACCCGCTTGGCAAAGCGAAATCCTCGAGATCACTAGGACGCAATGACTAGAGATATTTTGAAGGAGTAATGTTTTATCTGTCTTTCGATTTCCACCAAATACTGCCAATAATTTCAAGATCAACGGTTGCCGACCAAAAATGGCTGCCTCAAATCATCGAATCCATGGCACGATGTGAAGAAACTTCAACTGACAACAAACATGAGAGTTGCATTGTCTAGTGATATATCTGTTGAAGATGGCAGCAAAAAATCATAATTTCTGTAACTTTTTCTCATCGAAAGACGAACTTATCAACAAAATATTCCCAAGAATCATTACTAACTAAGAACATAGTGAATGGTTGAGTGAGTGAGCAATTTTAAGGGCTAAGTATAAAGATGAAGATGACCTAAACTACATAATTCAGAATACAATAATTGTAACAATGCTTTCTTTCAAATCTATTGTGTAACAAATGAAGATAAAGCAATTAACTATCCAATGGAATTTTTAAACTCCTTGGATGTGCTTGGCACTTACTACCGCACAATTTAAGCCTGAAGGTTAGCTCCGTAGTAATAATGCTTCGAAACACAAATCAACCAAAAATTAAATTTATGAACAATCTGATTTGAGCGATGACAATCAAAGGAAAACTTGAAGGTGAAGAAGTTCTCATTCCAATGATCCCAATGATGCCAAAAGATATGTTGTTTGATTTTAAAAGACTTCAATTTCCGATCCGTCTTGTATTCGCCATGACCATTAACAAATTACAAGGCCTATCCTCTAAAGTTTGTAGCTCGAACGTGGATATTTTTCCCAAGGTCAATAATATCCAAAATTTGCTTATCTACTGATTCTAAGGTGGAGCAGAGTTCACCGGGTCAGCTAGTTACGCAAATCTTTCATTGTTTATAAGATATTTAATTATCTTGGAAACCATGAAAGATTTTGTCTTCAAAATAATTTCATATACATTTTTTTTTTATTATTTGATGAAAGTTTAAAAAAGATCCAACTGACAGTTTTTTTTACCAAATATAGGAACCTATAAATATTGCTACTAATTTGGCTTAAGTCCTTATTACGAGAAGCGAATCGAACGTTCGGCTTAAAGCGAACGTTTGAGAAATCCAATATAGAGCAAAATTAAGATGGGTGAATTTCGCCCATCAAATGGGTTAACACCTCTTTTTCCAAAAAAATTGGCTTTTGAAGTTAATATTGAAATAGTATTGACGAGATGAGTGATTTCAAAAACGGTTGATTTCAGTCGAACGTTCGATTCTCATAATAAGGGCCTTGTCTTCTTGAACATCTCGACCGAAAACAGCTCAAACTTAAATTCAATGTTCCTTAAACGACAATTCGAGTCATTATAAACAAATATCATTTTTAAAAGTTTAAGTACATCAACCTCTTGTTTTTCTGTAAACAAAGCAATCCAGAAAATAGGCTTATACCCCAAATTATTGTTATTATCTTTTGATCTAAATCAAATAAGCCTTTCGAATTGACGTTATTATCTGCGTAATAACTGAATTCAAATCTCCTTCCTCACATATCTGAATCAAAACAAAAGGATTCAAGATCATGTTTCTTGTATCCATTATTCTATACCATAAGCACTAATCCTTAGGTCAAAATAAAAAAAAACTTAACAAGAATATTACCAAAACTTTTTACAACTCTCACTCACTCTCCAAAAAAAAAAAATAATAGATTTTCAAAAATCTCTTCCTCAAAAATTAAATTCAAATCTCTGAAACACAACAAAAATATAAAAATAAAATAACATTAAAACACAAATAAATATTCTATTATCTGAACCTTCTTCTATAAAACATGGTATATAGGGAACAATTCCATGCAATTACCGTAACTTTTGCATAAATTCCATTCAAATCTACAAAAATCTCTCCAAAAAAACACAGAAACAGAGATTTAGAAAGTTAGTGATGTTGGTATCGGTCAAATACAAATACTCGTACATACAAAGAGTGGTGGAGGGAGAGGATTTTAGTGGGTGGAAAAGGGGTGTGTCTGTAAAAAAGTTCTTTTAGATTAAATTCTATTGCAAAACCAAAAGGAGGATAGGAAAATGTCTGATGTTGGGAAAAACATCCACAAAACAGGATTACTTCGGTTTCCTATTTCAAAACAGTATCAGGACGAAGGTTTCATAGAGAGAGAGGAAGAGAAAGAAATGTATCTGGTATGGTGTATTATGTATATCCCTCTGTCGAAAACTACATTGCCATCTCTCAGAGTATAAGATATGCCTTAAGGACTTTTGACTTTCTGATACATTCAACATCAGTTAGGTCCTTTGGATGATGTCTCTACCTTCCTAACTATATACAAGTGCTTTCTGATGGTCCTTTTAGTTAAGTTTAACTCACAAAACTCCTATACCTTCTACTGTCTTATCTCTCTTTCTCTCCTTTTGCCGAAAAATGTGTCCAGAAAACTTTTACTCCAGTTCCTTCCCGAAGCCCCCCTCTCTCCACCCCACACACACATTTCAAAAAAGGGAACAGGAACAAATACAAAAAAAAAAAACATGAATTAACTCAGTTACAATTTTAATCCGCATTGAAGAAGCTGAGAAATGCCTCATGGTCCTTCCGTTTCCGTGTTCTTTTCATAGATTATACGAGTACTACACCTATACAATATATATATGTAGTGAGAAAGATAGTAGGATTTAATTTGATAGATATGCAATAAATGTCCTTTTTGTATTTTAAAAGCAAAGATACACCACACTATTTCATTTTGTCCTTTTTTGGTGTTGCTGTTGTTAGGTATTAAGGTATAGTCCTTGTTTTTTGAAAATTCATAGGATCTTGTTCTTTTTAACTTTGAACTGTAATTATGGTAAATTATCATCCTTAAAATGCCTTGACATTTAATGTTTTGCAACTTTATCTCTCCTGTTCTATTTGGAAAACCAGGAGAAAATCCATTGCATTCTATGATGTCAAAAATATACACTACACAAAACACATAGTTTTGTTTAATCTTTTGAATTTTCAAAAACAAAAGATACAACAAAACAGAAAATAGAAGAATCTTGTAATCTTTTTCCAGTTTTGTGTTTTGTTGTATTGTGTTTTTGTAGTGGCGGATTCTTGTTGTTCATTCATTCATTCATTAGCATAGGCTAATAGGCTGAAAGGAAATACTTGTTATTTTCAATTTATTATATAGAAAAGTTTTGAAAATTACAGAGATTGCAATAGAGAGAAGGAGAGGGTCCTTTGAATTTAAAGCCAAAAGGACTTATTATATTGGGAAGATTATAAAGAGAAGGATTAAATTTCGAAACAAGAAAGGAGAATAAGAACAAAAGAAGTGATTATTAAGAAAATATTTAGTTTGAAAAGTTCGAAAAGAATGATAAAATGGTTCATTTGGATTTTCAGGGTCAGGTTTATCTTTTATGCATTTGTTAGTTTAACATTGTTCACATAATTTTTGACATTTTAAAAAGGATACTTTGAGTTTAAAGATTTGAGTAAGAATTTCCAAGAAGTAGTTCATCAAAAAAATATATAAAATGTTGTTTATTAAAGTTTAACAAATGTAAAATAATTTTAGAAAAGTGAAAACGAGCTGGTAATCAACAACGAGGTTTTGATTGTCAAAATTTGAACAAAAATACTCGTTACTATAGTCAGGGAGTTAATATTACTGAACCAGAAATCAAATATTATACTTTGTTTGTGGAAATGGACTTTAATTCGTCAAAAAAACTCATTGAAACACTTTTTGTGATGAAAAGTGTTGATTTTAATCGGTTTGATAATTTACAAAGTGTTTTACTAAAAGAGGTATTATTTTGAATTGCACATTATATGGGTAGCCGTCACTTTTGAAGCTGTCAACTTTTGACATTTGACAAGTAATAACTACACCATTACTAAAAATGGAATGATACACCCTTCAACACCTTTTTAAATTCGCTACAGAATGTCGAAAACTTTGCAGCCACTGCTTTGCAAAACTAAAGGACAAGTGGATCGCTGTAAAGTACTTTTTCGGACGTCAATAGTAAAACTTGGAGACAAATTTTAGCTACTTTGACAAATAAGAGATGTACAGAATCGAAACCGTGTGCGAGGGGCACTCAAAGTGCGACGACGACGCCCCGTAGTCACTTTAGTATTTCGTCGATATTTTGGATAAGACATTCTATAAACAAAATTATACCGTATTTTGTCTAAGGACTTAGGCCTTCAGGATTCAATGTTCATTCAACATAAAATCCCAAGTCCATTAATGTCTTTGCTAATTTAGTCTTTGAAATGCATTGACCATTTTGGGTTTCGAAAATTCAAAGAGTATTCTCCATCGGTTACCCTTTGATCCCGAAGGTGTCAATTACATTTAGTACAAATTGGTTTGCTTTTCGCCATGAAACCTTACTCTTAGCTTTTCATATTCGTTTTCAAAATCACATGCCTCTTCTTTGGATGTGGAACTGCAAGGACAAAATATGATAAGCTCATTAAATTCCGATCTAAACAGCATTGTACAGTGGGAAATGAAAACCCGAGTGGAGTTCAATGCTTCGAAAACCCAATGCTATCTTGTATCGTTAAAGCGAGATATACCCCCCTTGCCATTATCCATGGACGGCACTTGCATCGAGGAGACTGAACATCTCGATATTCTCGGTATGTGTGCCACCAACAACCTCTTGTGGAACGATCACATACGCGATGTCGCCAAAAATGCCGCAAGATATTTAGGTTTTCTAAGGTGATGCAAGAAGTTTTTCTCCCCCTCTGATCTGGCTGTTATCTACAAGACTTATATACGTCCAAAGCTTGAGTTTAACTCCCATAACTGGGCTGGTTCTTCTCCAACTTATTTAAGCCTCTTGGACAGTATTGAACGTAGAGCATTTAGATTGATTGGTGATAATACCATCACAGGATCATTAACGTCGCTCGAACATCGTCGTAAAGTTTCTTGTCTCACCTTCTTTTACCATTATTTTAACGGTTTATGCTCAAGTGAAATAGCCAGCTGCATTCCTCCCCTTAAACAGTTCAACCGTAATACTCGCTCAATCAGTATACCCTCGAGCCCAACTTCGGTCGACTTCGGTCGTACTGTTAATTACAGAGACTCGTTCTTTAGCCGTACTACGTGAATGTGGAATTCCTTACCACACTCTATCTTTCCCAGCCATTGCAATATTCAAAAATTCAAAGCAATGTGCACCGTCTCGTCCTTTCAACCCCCTTCTCCCTTTCCTAGTGCTCACACTGCGTCTTTACATAATAGGGGTAGTAATAATAAACAAAGGACTACATACTGTGTAATCGGGTCACATTAGCAATGAAACAGTCACAATTTTCCTAGAAGACTTTCCTGACCGTATTATTTCTAGAAGAAGTGATCAAATATCACCATCAAGGTCTTGCAATTTAACTTCTTTTAACTTTTTTCTTTGGGGTATACGTCAAAGATAAGATTCAAGACCTCAAGGGTTGAAGATTTAAAGGCGTATGTTTGGAAATTGGTCATAAAACATTTTATGAAAGGGATAAGTTGCTGCAAATGGCATATTTTGTACTTTACTATGAAATAAACTTCAATTGATTTAAAAGCAGAATCATCTTTTGTAATATCAAAATGACATAACTTATTTGAAGACCCTGTAGTGTTTTAATGGAACTAGTGTGCTCTGAGTGTTTTAATACAAAATTTTACATTAAAATTATCTTACCGCGTTTCTAATAACATTGACTGTGACTGTGTTACTTACCTAGAAAGAGAAAAGAAAGAAAATATTTAGTTATTTTATTTTTTTATTTCAAATAAGCATAAAATGGTATAAAACATACATTCTACTTAAAAAAAATGTCTCTTGTCCGTGTTACCCAACTTAAGTTTCCTTTAATTCTTAATCATCTATAAGTTTAAAATAGTACAAAATACTCAATTTTATACCAGTTTTATACCAGATTACAAAATGATTACTAAACAGAATTATGCATGTAAAATTTGTATTTACTGTTCTATCATTCAATTCATTTACTAAAATATACTATTAACCCGTTCCCCACTTGAGAAAAAATTGTGGGTTCGTCTATGATAGGTAGGTGTCTTAAAGCTATTTGGTCGAAAAATGCAATCAACAAGCAACATGCTTATAGCCTTATTATTTTACCAATAAAATATATCGGATGTAAAGAAGGCTGGAATTGGTATTAACGAGAATTTGAGATTGATTTTTTGAAAAAATAACGGAATGGTATAAATCAAAAATTGGTCTAAATAAATTAGAAAATGTTCAACTAGCTGAATTGTATAGTAATTTCAAAAGTTCTACGGTTGACTTAATGATAGATAGCAAAACGAAACATCAATTATATGAAATATGAAGTTTATATCATTGGATGTATATATAATTGTTAGACAACTGTGGTTGGAATCAAAACTGATATAAAATAAGAAATTTGGTATAATAGTCTTATTATACCAAATAGTGTTAATGGTTGAGGGGAAAGCAATTGGTATATACATTAAACCGTATTTTATCCAAGGGCTTAGACCTTAAGGCTTTTAATGTTCCTTTAGCACAAAAACTCAAGCCCATTAATATCTGTGCTCATTTAGTCATAACAGGAAACGTAAATGACTTGATTTCAAAATATGTAAACCATTTGAGGATAATTGGTATAAAAATAAAACTTTTCTTTCTGAAATGTATAAAAAAATACAATTTACAATGTTTAGGATTTACTAAGTATTCTTAGATAGCAACACCTAAATTACATTTTTTACATTGTCTTTTCCTTAATTGGTATAATTTCATTTAATACACAATTTTTCATAAATATTTGTTGTTTATTTGAATTAGTAAATTTGGTCCTTCTTTATTTGCATTTATTTTTATGATAAACGACAAAGAAAGGTTAAAGTATCATACCCAAAGAGTCCTTCTACCAAAGACCAAACCAAATCGAATATATCAATAATATTGTCGATTCCGCACATGATGCACATCATCGAATCCGGATGGTCTCCATTTGATATTCTTTATTCTTGAAACAAACATATCCATCGTTCTCTTATAGATTCTTCAGTGTATATTCAAAATCAAATATAAATAAACTCTACAAAAATTTTCCTATTACAAAATGCAAATATTTGAACTAGCACATCACTAGACTAGATACGTATTGTTAACTATAAACCGTTACATATAAGATATAACTTTCAATACAAACATATCTATCTAGATATCCTTTCCCTTTTTTGCATTTTGCAATTTAAGTTCTTTTCCCACACCCTCCTGTTACTGTACCTACTTTTTGGGAAGGATATGAAAAAGTGAAGGGGTTGAGGTTGTGAACGATTTCAGTGTATTTTTTTTTGAAAAGAAAACGATATTTTAATATCCTTTCTGCATATATTTTGTTTGTTAGTCTTTAGTCTAAAAAATAACAACAAAAACATCAGTCCTGGATGCACACCATAACCTTAAAATAGAAAGCAAATATTTCACAAAATTTCTGACACTCTCTCTCTTGTAAAAACAAATTTTTAGAAAAACAAAAATTTACATGGAGACAAGAGGTAGGTAGGTATAGGTAAGGTAAACCTCTTCTTTTCCTTGAAGAAACGTTCTTTTTGGTTAAGGATTTTTGTATATAAAACTACCTCAAGGTGTGAAGGCATTTACTGTGCTGTTTTTTGTTTTTGTATATAAATTCATCTTTATTCTTAGTTTTTTTTTTTTTTTTTTTTAAATTTTATTTTAAGTGCAAACTTGTGTCTTTACTTTGGGTCGATGATGATGCATCTATCTGCATATGGGTGACTCACTGTAGGTACTTTTGGTTCTGATCCTGTAGGATGTTTGTTTGAGTTAGTTTTCTTTTCTTTTTTATCTGGATGTGTGTTCATCTCTTATAGGAAGATATGTGTATTCATAACGTCTTTCTTTTTCGACGAGATAATTTATTGCTTAAATTCCACAAACTGTATTTTGATACTCTCGCACGTTGGGCACCACCATATCCTCTCTCTTGAGGCTCTGATAGGTTCCTGGGATTGTATAAATTCTTCCTTCTGCAAGGAGTCCTTGAAATATATTCTTCTTTACACCCTTAGTATAGACGAGAGACGAGACTGAAAACCATGTGAGTTTGGCCTCGGTTTTGTTTGTTGCATGTCAACAATGTGTCTACAGTAACATAGTATCTATGCATAGGTAGGTCCTAGCTATACAGATAAAGGCTATATTCCAGGATTCCACACAAAAAACCAACTAGCAAGGTAGAAAGGTTTACTCACCCCCCAAAGAACGGCAACAAAACGGGAAGACAAAGTCTGGAAATTTTTGGATTGAGTGTGACAAATAAATAAATTTGCCAAAAGTGTCGCCTTTCAGTTGCAGTATACAAAGTGCGGGAAAATTTCTCACCCTTACAAAAAGGACCCGGTAATAAATCATTGAATCCATGAAAGCTCCACAGACTTTCGTACCGAGTAACAATATTTTTTAGTTACATTCACACATCGCCCTACCTTTTTTCCTAGATCTCTTCTAAGGGGGAAAAATTGTTCTTGTTTCAAAATAAAAAAAAAAGGATATTTCGTTTTATTTTTTGGTTCTATTTTTGAATTTTTGAGGTTGAACTAAGGTAGTACTGCGGTTGAGTGATTTCTTTTGCCAAATATTTCCAACGACCGTCCTGGGAGCTCTGAAACTTTTTTTAAAAAAAACTGTTTTCGGGTTTTTTGCTTTGCTTTTGCATGTGTTGTCAAAGTTTGGAAGGATGCAGATGAATTACACGTTTTGTGTAGGTGACACTGGATTTTCCGCTTAAATTGCGGTGTGTTTTGCTGCCTGTTGCTTATCGGAGGATATTTTTTGTTCGTCCTTTCCAAAAAAAAAAAAAGGAAAACCTAAGTATGTGACAAATTGTTTAATGGTAATGGTTTTTTTTTTTGGAGAAGAGATTTGAAAAACAAATCAAGGCATTTAACTTCAAATTAGGATATGACTTTTTTTTTGTGTTGATAATTTAAGTTAAAGGGAGGTCTGGAAATTCTACAGATTCACAGAAATATTCAGTTGTATTTCTTCACTCAAACTGTAATAATTATACTTTGAGGAATGATTAGTTAAGTGTAGAGATTCATTTCTTAGCCGCACTATACGAATGTGGAATATTTTCACAAGCCTATTCATACCCCCTTTCCTAATTGCTCATATTATAAAGGTATTCATAGAACTTTTAGTGTGGGTTATCCATTTTGGGGTTTCAACAACTAAGTTGTTGAACTAATTTTTTTTTTATCAGTTAAAAGTGGAATTTCCGAAAATGGATCGCTTAACTATTGAAAAACGCATACAAATTGGTAAAACCTACTACAAAATGGTGATTGTGCCACAGCCACATATCGCGCTTTAAGAGGAGATTATGGTTAAATAATCGTCCAACTACACAAGCAATTGGTAATATTGTGAAAAAATTGTAAGAGACTTGATTGATTACAAATATTGTAAGGCCTGTGCATCATGGTTTCGCTCGTACCACTGAAAATATTGCTGCTGTAAGTGAAAGTGTTGCCAAAGACCCGAATGTGTCGATTCCTCGTCATTCTCAGGAATTAGGACTGTCTTACGGCACATTATGGCGTATTTTGCATTTGGGTCTACACCTACTCCAGCTCATACAACAACTGAAGCCAGCCAGCAACCATTCACAACGTCGTAGATATTTTCGAATGGGTGCTTGAACAACAGACTGCGATTTTTCGAACAAAATATTCTTCAGTGACGAAGCACATTTCTCACTGGGTGGGTTAATAAACAAAATCAAAAGTGTCGCATTTTGGGTTCTGAGAATCTTCAAGTAATTGAAGAAACGCCATTACATCCGCAAAAAGTCACTATTTGGTACGCTCTTTGTTCCAGAGGTTTGATTGGACCTTACTTCTTCGGAAACGACGATGGAACGACTGTCACCGTTAATTCGGAGCGTTATGGTCATATGATAACCGACTTTTTATTTGCGTGCTATTGAAGAATATGCATTGTTTCAACAAGACGGTGCCACATGCCACACAACTCGAGTGAATATGGCTTTATTGCTAGAGACATTTCCTGGCCGCCTAATTTCTTGTCGTGGCAATATCAACAGGCCACCAAGTTCATGCGATTTGACACCGCTGGACTTGTTTTTTGGGCTACGCTAAAGACCGTGTTTTTGCAGATAAACCTTTTTCTCTTTTTAACTTTTGAACACTTAAAAAGCAACACTCGTGAAGTTATGGCTGAGATACCGCCCAAAATGTGTCAAAAAGTGGTCGAAAATTACCTCAAAAGAATCGATGCTTGCAACAATTCGCGTGGTGGTCATTCAAATGATGTAGTTTTTCGACTTCGAAATGCATGTTTGATCAAAATATCGAGTTTGACATTTTTTACGAATGCAATGCTTCTTATAAGTTCCTAGGTCTCGAAAGTGTTAGCTGTTGCTGTACTGGACCATTTTTCTGCATTTTCTATGGATCCTAGACTTATGTGTTTAATAAATGGCATTTGGGTTTTTTTCTACATTTAATAAGTACGTTTGTAGAGACTCTTCAATCAGGAACTGTACCGAATTTTCCTCGAAAGAAAGAAAAATATTTAGGGAGCGGAAAGGAACTAATTCAGAGAGTAATTATAGAAGACTTGATAGCCCAAAGTCGTATACTAGAGGTCTGTTGTATTGTCCCAAAGTCGTAAATTAGAGGTCCGTTGTATTGATGATATTTGCTATGTCCGTCAATCATGCCATAAATTGAAGCACATTTTCTTAATACTCTCCAATTTCAGTTCTTTTCCCCTAGAGTCTTCTTTATTATTCAACAGAATTATTCCATCCATTTTATTTGCAAGTATTTCATTTTGGTTCTAAAACAAAAATATAATCCTTATGCGATCCTCTCAAACATATAATACCTCTACTAACTTTATGTTGCTTTTAAAAGTAAAATGTCATTGTTATTTACTTTTACAAGGAACAGAAACAAAAATTCATACATAAATCAAACATTAAAACAAGCCACTTTTTGTCTAACAGGCTATTTAATTTATGTGCTCTTTTTTTTTCTTTTGCTGTAGGTACATCTAAACCTTCTAACAAGCACAAAGACTAAATCGGTCTAAAAGCCTTTTTATGTGAAAATAATAATCCCAATCAAGTTACAACAAAATGATGCTTTTGTGCCATGAATTTATTCAATTATAGACTTTTAATGCTACATAGAAGAAAACATAATACCAACAACAACAACAAAAAGAAAGAAAGAAAGGACATCTCTCTTCACTCTTGACCTTTCCTGGGTTATAAATTTATTATATATGTACCTAGTCTCAAATTTTTGTTCGCGTTTCAAAGAAACAAAAATCTACCTCTCTTCGCTATAAGGACATTAAGGACATTAATAGAAGTAGGTACAATATACCGTTATCGACAGTGAAATAGCTAAAAAAATATAAATTTTATAAAATAAAAGAAAGAAAACATAACAAGACAAACAAAAAAATCCATAAAAATCGCAAGTAAAAAGCTAAAAGAAAAGAATACATAGATTACCCTTAACAGGAAAGGAAATTGGGAGGTGGGTTACTACAAAAGCAGCGTAGCCCTCTTCAAAAAAAAAAAATTGTAGACGACGACATCATTAAACTTTGAGATGCGAATATTATACCCTATACCTAACGTACTTGACGAACAGCGATGTCATACTTGGTCTAATCGATTTGAACGTATATTTAAATTAAAGGACCTCCGATATAACATCACTGACTTTCTTCCTCCTTTTTTTTGTGCCTTTAGAGAAGATTCTGCTGACTCGATGCTGCTCGTCCTATCAGTTTTAGAACGCCCTCTTTTTTTTGTTTTTCTTTTAGTGGAGTGGAGCGGAGTCTCTTACATTTTATTATTCATTAAGTTGGAACAAAAACATGGCCAAGGACCTGGTTATACCAACTGACGACAGATACGACGACTATGACGAGCGGGCCACAATTTTCATCTCCTCTAAGTAAATGTTATAAGTAGGTAAGGTATAGGCGGTGCGGCGGCGGCGGCGGTGGCGGTACTGAATGGTTGGTTTGGTTAGAGGATGGATACGGAAGAAGGTAGTTTCAATTTTGTTGTTGTTGTTGTTGTTGTTGCTCTATTTTTGCTGTGCGTCCTGTGTATCTATTATGCAAGCCAAGGAAGACACAACAAAGAAAAAAAACTCAAGAATGTTAAGAAATAAACGCAAAAAGCTTTTAATTTTCCATTGCCTGCTTCCGCTCCGTGCTGTCCTCTCATTTTGACGAGATATACACACATACACACTCACTGCGAACAAGACGCCAACAACAACAACAACAAACAAAAAATAAAATCAGGACCTATAAGGGAGTAAGTAGAGCGGTACCTAAGATATTATCATCGTCCTCGAAGAACGACGAACGATGTTATCCTCCCAACAACAACATCAACAACTAAATTCTCAGAACCTTCAAAGAGTAAAAATAGGTAGGTATAGTGAAAGATTTTGAAGTAGGTTCTTATTCTTATAGCTTGTTATTGGAAGATGAGGCAAAATGGAGGTTATATCCTTAAATTGAAAGTTAGTTAGGTATGAGAAACCTCTTAGGATGATGATTTTGTTGTTCGTCTTCGTGCAATTCTTGGGTTTTGATTTCAAGTGAATCTTTTTCCAAGTGGTTTATATTACAAACATATACACATTTCATTTAAACAGATAGACAGACACACAGACAGACAGACATACAGACACATTCTTTTCCTTAAAAGGTACCTTTTTTTAGTACGTACATAGTCTCAAAAGTCACAATAACGCGACAGACACACGAGTTTAGTATAGACTTACATACATACTAAATATATAGTTAGTCTATAAGGATATAAGTGGTTATAGTGCATATCAGAGAGACAGAGGGTGAAAGAGAAGGAGGAGAAGGGGAAGGGAGAGGCTTCTTCTTCTATATCAAGGATAATGATGATGATGATTTTATTACAAAATGAAACAACGACAAAAGAAATAATATAGAAAGGAAATCATTAAACCACCAGGCCATATCAAAATATTTCCTTCTTGCAAAAGATAGGTTTATCTTTTTTTTTTTTCTGTTCAGAAGGTTTTATACTTTTATTAAGAGAGAAGAACTTGAAAGTAGACATAGCATAGACTTAAGGAGAGGAAGTTCTTCTTTTAAGTAGAAACTCGTAACTCTTCGTAGGTTAAAAACGCCCACAAAGCTAAATGCGATCAAAATAAAATTTTCGAAATGCTTTGTTTTTCTTTTTATGTCAAAAAGGTTTTCATGAATTTGTCTTTAGAGATATTTTACTGTAAAATAATTATTTTAAAAGAATAGAAATTTCGAGTGATTTGGGGGTGAAACTATGGTTTCAGATTTAATTTTGTTGAGAAGAATGATGAACTTGGGAAGGAATTACTATTCCTACCTAACGTAGGTGGAGTATTGATTGTTTAGTATTTTGATGTTTTCCCAATCCAGATCTAAATTTTAGGAATTTTTACTGAGGTAAGACCCACGCAGAAATAGTTAAGGTTAGATGATTCCCACGAGCTATTGCCCTTTTTTCAAAATTTATATAAAACTTGACTTAAAGATAAATTCGCAATTTTAAGGATAATTCTTTTACTGTGGCTTAACTCTTTTAATGGTGCAGACCAGCAGAAGTTTTGTTAAGCTGGGTTGTCATATAATCATAAGTGATTATTTTTCTAGATCTTAAAAACCACAAAGCAGAAAGAATTGCATTCCTCAAAGTCAACTAAGGCACCCTACTATGAATATCCACTCTGAGTATCTTCGAAAACGGTGAGAAAATAAGGCCATTGAATTGCGCCAGTGACCTCACTTAATCGATTTCAAATACTAATACCACAAATAATGAGTCAATTTCAAATAGGACTTTATTAAAATACGAAAAAGTAATGAGTATTGAGGGCTTCTTTTTACTTTTCAGTCTAAAATAAAATATTCAATTTATTATTTGCCTTTGTAATAAAAAAAAGAGGCTGGGATGCTACCCACACTGATAACTTCCCATCCTTTCTGTCGATTTGTCTTGCTTAAAAGTTTGTCTATATGTATCAATTTTTACCAAATTTGAGTACTATTTTTTTAGATTTTATTTTTTTATGAAAAAACGGACTGTTGGATTTTTAGAAAAAAAAATCACTGAATATCGAAAACAATATTTCCTGTGAGATAAAATAAGTTTGAAGCCAATATTTTAAATTTTTGAAAAGCTTTTTGAATTGAAAGTAAATTTTTACCAAGTCTTAGTATTGTTTTTTTTGTTTAGGTTTTTATTTTATGTAAAAAAAACTGTCAATGCGATTTTTCTCAAAATTTTATCGAATGTTGAAAACAATATTAGTAAGAAGCCATTATCTCAAATTTTTGAAAAGATATTTGAGTCGAAAATTATTTTTTACCAACTTTTGTTAAATTTTGTTTAGGTTTTTAATTTTTTGTAAAAAAACTGTCAATTTGATTCTTTTCAAAATCTTACTGAATGTTGACAACAATATTTTTTGAAAGATTAAAGGAGCTTGAAATAAATATCTCAAAGTTTTGAAAAGATATTTGAGTCAAAAATCAATTTTTACCAACTTTTATAAATGTTTTTTTTAGGTTTTTATTTTTTGTCAAAAAACTGTCAATTTGATTTTTCTCAAAACTTTTGATAGTGTTGAAAACAATATTTCTTATTAGTTAAAATTAGTTAGAAGCCATTATCTCAAATTTTTGAAAAGATATTTGAGTCGAAAATCATTTTTTACCAACTTTTGATACATTTTTTTTAGGTTTTTATTTTTTTGTAAAAAAACTGTCAATTCGTTTTTTTTCAAAATTGTACTGAATGTTGACAACAATATTCTTTGAAAGATAAAAGTAGTTTAAAGCCAATATCTTAAAGTTTTGAAAAAATTTTTTAGTCGAAAAATCAATTTTTGCCAACTTTTATTAATTTTTTTTTTAGGTTTTTTATTTTTTGTAAAAAAAACTGTCAATGCGATTATTCTCAACATTTTTCAGAATGTTATAAACAATATTTTTTATAAGATAAAATAAGGTTGAAGCCTAAGTTTTTGAAAAAATATTTGAGTCGAAATTCAACTTTTACCAACTTTGAGTAATGTTTTTTTTAGGTTTATATTTTTTGTAAAAAAACTGTCAATAAGATTTTTCTCCAAATTTTATCAGATGACAAAAACATTATTCTTCGTTGCACAAAATTAGATTGGAGATGAAATTGTAGTTTAGTCGTAAAGTTTTCGAGGTGACACATTTTTTTTCAGTTTTTTTGATTTATAAAAAAATCGTTAATTGGATTCTTTTCGAAATAAATACTTGTTTGGTATTACGTTACAATATATAATATAAAATTTAATTCAAGTCTCTAGCGTCATTGATTCATGAGATATTTAGGTTTAACCAAAATTTTCACCTTTTTTTTTAAACTGCTATGGTAAAAAAACCACCCACTCAATTTTCTTGAGAGCCCTTTCTGCATCTTTCTGCCTTATTATCTATATAACAAAATTTATATGAAGTCGATATCTCTTCTGGTTCTTGAGCTATGGACTACGAAAAAAACGTCGCGAACGTACAGACGTACGGACGTACGTACACACGCACGCACAGACATCTTTCTAAAAATCTTTTATTTCGACTCTAGGGACAAATCGGACCCATAACAATAACTTCCTATGGGAAGTGAACAAGATTAAATTAATTGAATCTAACTTCCCTTACTTAGAAAATTAAAAAGAAAATAGTAATTAGTAAAAATAAAGGCACATACATTTTTGGAAAATTATTGAATCATACAACAGATTTGGAAACTAGCTATCTCGTTTGTGCTATTTTAGATTATAAGTGATTATTTTCTTATATTATTAGTCAACTTTAAATTGGACGTTATAAAAATGTTAAAGCTTTTATTTCAGTTATTTAAAATAAAAAATACAATATTTATTGAGGGTTCCTTTTTCCTTTTTAATCTAAAATCAAATATTCAATTTATTATATTTGCTTTTAATACTACAATAATGAAAAATGAACTCCATTCACAAGGTGGATCTGCCAAGCTTCAAAATGCATACATCGAAAATGTTTCAATATTCATAGAAAACCACATTTCCAATCGATCTTTTCATTTATTTAGAATATTAACCCTTTCGTTTTAAAAAATAACTTAATACGTAAATCTTTATGGTATACCTATAAAACCTTTACATAAAATTCAAATCTCCTAAAAACCAATTAAATTCAAAAACATAATACTTCATTTTAAATTATTTCAAATTAATTCCTCATAAAGCTTTCTCACTCTTTTATCGTGTTATTAAAGCATCGTCGTCAACGTAGTTATGCACATAATATTCTACATCTTTACATCTACCTGTGTGTAAAAGGTTAAAAAGTCCTTACAAAACCATATTGCACTGTAAAGTTTCAAAATTTCTACCTAACCCCATTTCAAAAAATTTTCAATTTATCTACACGCATATCCTGTTTAAACTAATTACCAAGAATAAAATTTTGTTAAATTGCTACTGTGGCACTATAATAGTACATAAATCCGTTCCGTTCACGATCTTGACTCATTCCTTAAAATAAAATAAAAATTTAAAAAGCAGACCTAACGCATTAATAATTCCTGCCATTACGCTACTCTCTGCTAACCTATCGACTTTTAGCAGGAAAAACACAGTACTTGAAAATGTTTCGTGTAGAAAGAAAGTTTATATGACTCTGTGTTGCAATACCTGTGCTGGTGCATGTGTCAATAACATATCTCACTATAAAGCTAAGCGGTTGTCTATACTAGAACTAGTGGCAGGGGTGTCTGTATAACTGTAGATAACATATTATATTGAGAACGATCTAAGGATTATATGGAAGTAGTTTGAAAAACATTTCAAGTCAATTAAACTTTTCACCAACTGCGTTTAAGCGTCGTCGCTTGTCGTCGCTCGTCGTCGTCGACGTCTATAAGAAGTGTCTTCTGATGCAATGTGCGGTAAAATCGAATATAAATACTTAAATGTATAGGAAAAGAGACAACTTTTTGAAAGTTTAATAGCATCAAAGGACCTAACTCTTTTTCCACTATATTCAACATTTACTATCACTTTGGCTTAAGCCACTTGTAACACTCCATCACTTTTGTATATCATACGCTCCTACAGAGTTACAGATAGAAAACAAATCTATTTGAGTGTTTCTTTTGCAATTTGAAAAATGTATACCAAGTAATTGGAATCGAAATCACTTGGAATGAGTGTTTTTGTTTAATTTTGTTAATATTAGGGTGACCATATTTTAGGAAAAAAAAAAATAAAAAACCTTATATACTTACGCTATAAAACTCATCAAAACTAATAAAAAAAACGTCCATTTATCTGCAGAATATGGTCACCCTATCCACAGTTATCATAAAGCATATACAGTGGCTCCACCTATATATCATTAAATTACCATCTTTTGAAAATGTTGAATAAAAGGTGATGACGATGGTATGGTAAACACTGTTACACCATCTTGTCGTCGTTCTTCTTCGTCATTCGTTGTTGCGTGTAAATTGTATATTTCTTTATGGAGTTATGTCCCAAAGAGCTATAAAAGTGAATTGTAACTTCAAACGAGCGTTGAAGTATTGCGTGCGTAATTGTTCTATTTTATTGTTTTGTAATGGCTTACATTTTTATTTCATTTAATTTTTTGTTGTTGTTGTTGTTTGTATTCATTTATCCATTCGTTTGCTTGCTCCTAGATTGGATTGAGGAAAGGCGAGTATTATAATCGTGATCCTAGACATATAAGATATTATAAGGTATCAGATTTTTATCTCTGAGTCACTTTAGAAGGCTTATTGCTCATAAGTTTTATTGCAAAGTTTGAAGGGGGCGGGGGGCGGAGGTAGGTGGCGAAGGATGGTGTGGCTAGGAGTTTTTAGGAGATAATTAAAAATAATGAAAAATGTTTTCCTTTTTTTTTTAAGATAATATAAAACAAATTTTAAGTGTTAATTACTTTTTAGAATGGTTTTTCGTTTATAAATCATTTTAAATACAAATAAAAGAAAAATATGCCAATGTTTGTTTTTGCATTGTAAAATATATGTATTTACATCAAATTAAAAAATAAGCTAGGACAAAGTCTGAAGGACTTTTCTAGAGCGATGTTATAAATTGAAACCCATAATTTTATTTAATCTGGAGTTTAGAAAAAATATATAGAATTAAGGTACATTTTCCCTCAGAAGGGAAACACTGACTTTTGTCTTGTGAAGAATTGCTTTTTTGATGCAAATGTATGCTTCATTGTAGAAAAATTATTTTGGCAAACATATTTTAAACAATTAATATAAGACATTGGCATATAAAAAATTAGTCCATATTCCCGGTTAAGCTTTCCTTCGTTATTTGAAATGCTAAATTACATTGTAGTACCCGTGGCATGATGGTTAGTGCGTTGGGCTGTCATGCCAGAGGTCATTTTTTGAAAAAAAAAAACTGTCAATGCAATTTTTTTTAAATATAACACCAAATGTCAAAAACTATTTCAAAAGTTTTAGTGATATTTCACTTTCTATTTGTACAAAATTCGAAGTGTTTTTGACTTATAAATAAAACTATTTGTAATTTTTTTTCTTAAGTTTTAAAGTCACAATGAAAATATAAAATTAAATTGAATTTAATTTTTTATTAAAAAACACCCTTTGATTTTTTTGAAAGTATTTTATTTCAATGTTACTATCTCCCAATCTCAAATGTAATGTCAAGTAAAGATATTAATTTTTGAGCCACACATCAAGAATGTAGAATGCCTTTCTTAGCTTTGTATTATCCCTCCCATTTCCTCTGTATTGTCTTTTAAATTCTTCCCTGTTTTTCAAAAGCTCACACAGTGTCTTTAACATGATAAAGTTTAGTCATATTCATCCACTAAAGTGTATGCAAATTATAAAAAAGGACCAAAATATTAGTTGATTTTTTTCATATCCTCATATCCTCATATTACTATATTCCTTATATTCTGTGCGCCTGATTTTCTATAACACGCATAGGGAAACTTATGTTTTAAATTAAGAAAAGAATTTTTCGTGTAATGTTTTTAAATGCAATAATCGATCTAATTTCACACACGTGACACGTCATAAGTAAACACGATATAAGTAAACAAATCATTAAAAATGTCTAAACTTTGCTTCAATTAATCTGCGTACGTACATAATTAATTCAATATGATTTATTTCCGCTAACTTGGCTCTTAAGCTAAACCTCCATAAACTTTCATTCAAGGCTTAAAAAAATGTGCATTTTACTTTTAGTTTCAAAATAAACTACGATTTGTTTTATTCTGCACACATATGCGTGCAGAGAGCATGCATTTTTTTCTGCATTTATTTTGTTTTAATTTCTGATTAATTATACCTGTGTGCGTGTGTTTTTGTTTTTTTTTGTTATCATCCCCTAACTACTTCATCGACTAATTATTCATGTTACTTGAAAAATTACCTCTTTATTGCCGCAAGCATATTCTATGTACAATGTTTTATAAATAAACTCAACAATATTTTCCAAACAGAAATCTATTGATGCATAACCAATAAACCCAAATACAAGCCATTTCCTGTTTCACTATTATATTGATCTCACACTATTCCATCAGCCGCCACTTACCTACCTACCCTACGCCATTGGTCATCCCTATCTCCATCCCCATTCCCATCACAATCATCATCATCATCATCAGAAGGATAGTCGTGGACTTTATCTAAAACATGGCGTAATAATTTATATCTATACATCTCACCCCCAATAAGTTTCCTTTTTTCATTATTTCCGCTCTATAAAACATAACCTTTTCATCACATCAAACGCACAAAATGCACGTCTTTCATACTATAACATATCTCTCTCATTTATGTATGTGATGTCCTGTTTGATGTATACTGTATATATGTATGTATTTCAATAGTTTTTGTTTATGCATATAATTAGTCCTTTTCATCATTTTCAATTCATTCAATTCGGTTCATTGTTTATGTGGTGTGCATCCTGAACTAAGTACCTTGTTTTATTTTATTTTGTTTCCTATTTTATTATATTTTTATTTTTCATCATTTTTACCGGATCTTTATTCATCGTGAATGCTGATTTTATTGATGATTGATTTTTAATTTATTTCCCATTGTATTTAGTGTGCAAGTATAAGTACTCACATTTTGTATAAGAAGAAATAAAAAATAATTATGAATTTCAATTAGAGAAGGGAAATTATCAATTATATCTCAGTTGTGTTTCGCACGCATAGCTAGCGCGGTTTCTCTGGTCATCCTTCCTACATTCATACAGATTTGTACATTAGGGTGGACCCTTAACATATTCTTTCTAAAAGTTCCCATTTTTAGGCCTGTACTACGACTCTTTTATGATCAAAACTATAAGTCATATTAGTTCATAGTTTTCTATAAAGCATATAATTCTTGCTGTTTTTTACAATGATTCGTTTTCGAGACATTTGAGAAAGAGCGATAAGCATAGCACTTAAAATAGTATTCTTTCTTAATGCCTTTGAAATATAAAAACATTTCTCCCAAAAATTAGTTTTCTCTTTAAACTTACTAAAAATATTATTAATTCGAACAAGAAAAGGAAAACTTTCCATCCCGAATAATCTATAATTTTGTCTCAATTGCTTCCAAAAAGCTTCTTTAATTTTGAAGAACAATATAACAAGATTCGTTTTATGGCTATTGAAAAGAAAAACTGAAACAATTAACTATTAGGAATGCAAGATAAGCTTTAAAGAACTTGCTAACTGCTTAAAAAAGTTGTATAGAAGTAAGAATGCTTTAAAAAAGCTTTATAGAAGTAAGAATGAAGCTGCATCATCTAATGTTTCGATAAATTCTTTTTTAGCCTTTGATCGTGATTTTCGAATCAGAGGTAGATTGATATTTTGGTAGAAGAAAGGGTATTTTTTAAAATGAATTTACTATGTTTCTTTCATTGCTAGAAGCCTAGTTCCAAATATCGGTGATGAATCGAAAAATTTAGGTTTTCATCAACACATTTATTGAAATTAGAGCAAGACCGGGACCTAAATCAAATGTCTCTACTTTTTCTAGAAAAATCGGTTGCATTTTAAAAAATTATCAAAAGTTTCTTATTTATCACAAACTTTTACTAAATTTTGAAGATGCTTTTTAGATCCATCGAAAACCATCAGTGGAGAGTACAGTTTTTTTTTAAATTATGGCCTAGATATTGCAGATAACATAGATTACTTCAAAGATCGGGGTAAAGTATGAAGAGACCGAAAGAAGAAATCTAAAGTTTTTAAAACTGAAAGAAAACTGACGGAATTAAGATTGATTGAAGAAAAATAACTATGCAACCGAATCCACAGGTAGACTAACGTTAAAGACCATATTTCAATACTGCCAGAACTAGGCTCATACTATTTATTTTGGATAGTTCTCAACATTTTCGATAAATTCCTTTTTTTCTGAGTTTCGAAGGCTCAAGTAAATTGGTATACAGGTCCTTATCCAATTTCTTCCATTTTATGGTCAGTGAAAATATCGCAGCTGTAGCTGAAAAATTGTGTTCCGCGACGAAGTTCATTTTTCTCTCAATGGGTACGTAAATAAGCAGAATTGTCGATTTTGGAGTAAATATCAGCCAGAAGCATTGCAAGAGCTACCAATGCATCCAGAAAAAGTCACAGTTTGGTGCGGTTTATTGGCTGGTGGCATCATTGGACCGTACTTCTTCAAAGATGATGCGAATCGTAACGTAACTGTAAATGGTGAGCGCTACCGTGAGATGATATCCAACTTTTTTTGCCCAAAATGCAAGAGCTTGACTTGCATGACATGTGGTTTCAACAAGACGGTGCCACATGCAAAACAGCACGCGCAACAATGGACTTATTGAGAGGCGAGTTCGGTGAACATTTTATTTCACGTTCGGGACCGGTCAATTGGCCGTCTACATCGTGCGACTTAACGCCTTTAGACTATTTTTTGTGGGGCTATGTTAAAGCTCATGCCTATACAGACAAGCCCGCTTCAATTGACTTATTGGAAGACAACATTAAAGCATTTATTCGTGAGATACCGGCCGAAATGTTGGAAAGAGTATGCCAAAATTGGACTAAGCGGATGGATGATTTGAGGCGCATTCAAGGCCAACATTTGCATGAAATAATCATCAAACATTAAATTATATGGACTGTATTATTTATTCAAATAAAAATTGTCTACATTTTTTTGAATTTTATGTGTTTTTTTTTTTGAAAAACTTTCCGATAGCTTTTAAAAAATCACCCTTTATATGCTTACGAATTTTCACTGTGTCACTTATTTATCAATTTGGATGGAGATACATTAGGAGCCTAGCTTTATTCCGGACTTATTGGGAAAGCGCTCTAAAATTGTATTGACCTTGCTGTTGGTGAGCTTACATCAATCCTAGGAAGCATGTCTACCTTATCTAAAAGTATCCAAGACTCCCTAAAGCATGAATCAAAAATTGTGTTTTTCCAACGTTTGAAGCAAAGGATCTTCGCAATAGAAATTCGATAAAAATGGCCCATCCAAGATGAGTAACAACTACCAACATAGGCTTTTAATACTCTATGTAGCTGCACCAAGTCTAACTGATAGCTTCAAAATATTTTCAAGTTCTTGAAATAAAAATTGACGCTCCACCCTAATGTACATTTATGTGAATATGAATGTGTATGTATGCACTTCATATAAAGCCAAGCCGATTATATTATATTATTATTATTATTATTATTATTTGTGCGTGTGATTGATATTTGTTTAACAGGATTTAGCCATTATAAATGATTAATGAAATATTGCAGTTACATCCTGTGCAGTATGCCTGATGGCAAAATATACACAGAACCCAGTACTGCCAGGACCAACACTATATTTTATACTCAATGCAATTGGAACTCTAGAAGGTCCACTGCGATATGGTCAATTCGTAGGTAGGTGGATAGGTGCCTATACCGTGTGTTTTGTCGTCCTTCGTCATCATCACATCGTCCTTGCAAATGAAAAACCATCATTGCATTCGCATAACCTCTCTTGATGCCGCGTCCAATACATATACGAGTATGTGTACATATGTATGTATACAACCCCATATGTAACATTTGCGGTTTAAAATAGCACGAAAGCCCAGAACATTATAATCCTCTTTAATGCATGATGTTGCACGAAAAGTTGAATTATAAATGATAATTACTTAAATTTTATTTATAAATTAAAAATTTCGCTATTAGCTATTTAGTGAGCTCGGTAAAATGAACACAATTCCCAATTTTTTACTCACCGTCCGTCACGCTGCAAGTCCCTCGACCCTTAATTTGTGTTAGGTAGGTATTTTAAAAAAAAAATGTTTTCCAGAATAATTGTGTTTTTTGACTATTCGCATATCTATCTATTTGAAATGACATGGGAATTAATCAGGTGAATAAATATGGCAATAATGTTTGAAAATATGTATAATTGGCAGATTAGCTGGTGTTGGGTTGAAAATACTTGTCTGGAAAATCAGATTTCTCTTTAAATTTACTAAAAATATAATTAATTTGAACTCTAAAGGTTAATGTGATCCTTGATTCTGAATTTAATTAATAACTTAGTTTTTCTCAATTGCTTCTTTAAACTTCTTTAAAATTAATTAAGCCGATTATAATATTTTAAAAACTCATTTGATGGCTAATGAATTGAAATTCTGAAACAATGAGCTATTAAGAACACAAGATGAATATTATTGAAGTTGCTGAAAAAAATAGCTTTACGGATGTTAGAATGCTTCGATAAAGCTTTTTTCTTAAATTTTGCTCATAGTTCTCAAATTAGAGGTTTAGTATGTATTACGGTGTGGTTGAAAATAAACACCATCTTCATCAATATGTTCCAATTCCGGAAATACCAAATGATTAATCACACTTGGTAGTGCATCCATATTCCCTATAACAGTTACAAAAGGCTTATTTTAGAATATTTAGGGTTGAATGCTTCACTAGCCTAAAAGTGGCTCCAAAAATTGATACATTGAAGAAAGAGAGGTGTTTAAACATGTTTTTTGGAATTTAAAAGCCTAAATTGTGACATTTCTGCATATTAACGAAGCCTCCGAAGTGAACATGGAATTTATCAATAAAGATGATTTTTATTTGAAAATATGAATCAGCACCACGATTTGTGTCATCATCGATCATCATCAACTTGTTCTTACAGTTAATATTTGGCAACTAGTGTCACTATTCACGACGACCCAGAAATCCTTTAGTTTTTCGAGCTATAATCGTAAGGATTTCACCATTTGTGTAGTGAATTTTAACAATTATAATGAGTTGTTTGAACATGATCTTGTCAAATGTCAAAATATGACAGATTCAAAAGTGACACCTGCCCAAATAGCAAACTGTTCAAAGTGAAATCTCTTACTGAAAAATTCTTAATACAATTTGACTTTCTCATCCGGTTCTATACAAATTCGTTAAACTTTTGGAAACTTAAGAAAAAATGTATTACCGAAGAACATTATCAACTAATGATTTACCTAAAATTTTTGTTTAGAAGAAAAAGATCACAATTTTTTAGGCAAATTATATATCCTTTGATTCAGAAGAACAATATTAATTTTACCGAAGTAAGAATTTCCATAAACGTTCCATTTAATTGTTATGTTGATTTAATTTAAATATTTCGCCTGTATATTATTTTCTTACAATAATTATATGCAAGAATATAAAATAGAATTAATATTTGTGAAAATCAAGGCTTCCATAACACTTCCGTAAAATATTATGATCTATCTTTGTTCAAATCTATCTACCTATCTTTGTTCAAATATCCTAAAGTAAACTTCCAACAATCTTACAACTTATTTGACATTTACTACGTTGACATATTTTATTTAAGAAGTTTTGCAATTCTTATCGAAGTGTGTTCTAAATATATTGTCCAATCCCGAAAATCATACTTTATTAATAAGAAAAGCACAAGTGTTTTTTATTCCACTGATAAATATCATCAGCCATCAATCTATGCTATATATATACAATATTGCATTGTCAATATTATCCTAAAGTCTCCTTGGAAACATTTGTTCTAATTAAAAGTATTTAGGTCAAAACTCTTGCTTAACAAAGCCAACTAACCAACTAAACCAACTCAACCCAATCCAACCTAAACCCAACCCAACCCAATGCAACGGAACGCAAACGAGTCTCTTGTCACATTAATCCTTTTCTCTAATTGCCAATGGCAATACATTTAATACCCTTGTATTCCAATTACAAATCTAATTATCCTGCGTGCATATCCTTAATGCAAGCGACCAACTGAACTAACCAAACCACTCAACAGCTGTTTCAAGAATTAATTGCTTACGTTTTCTATATCTAAATCTGAGCTTCTATAAACATAAAAGATAGATGCATATATGTATGTTATGTATGTACGTACGCCCTGCTCCTACTTGGCTTATAAGGTTTTGAAACATTGTTTGCATATTCTTTGCATATAAAGACTATGGAAAGTATATCCTTTTAGAATTATATATAAAATATAGCAAAGAAAATTAGTTGTGTGCTATTTCTGTAACTTTAATGAGTCTGTAAATAAAATTTTTCCTCATCACATTCTTTTTCTAACAAAACTAAAACTAAACTGAAGATAGAAGAAGAGAAGAGAAAAGAAATGTCTCAATAATTAATTGCAGACATCAGATAAAAACGCCATCAATTTGTCTAGCTGCCTTCAAGTGCACAAGCGACTGACTATACAACTACAACCTACTCGAGAAAAGAAAACCCCCAACTTAGCTGTGTTTATAGTATATGTTGTAACAAAGCCACTAAAAGAGTTTTTGGAGCCTCCATAACACCGCAAAAGCCACCTCTATACCTCCAACTCCTTTTCGAAGAAAGTCCTCGGAAAAGCGTTCTTGTGTTCGACAGAAATAACTATTAATACACACTTCGTCGGTTATCCTTTCTGTTTTGTTTGTTTATTACTGTTTTGCAAACAAAAGAATGAGAGAGTGTACAACAATTATATCCTTTCGACGAACGACGAACGACGACGAGGACGACCAACAAGGACGATAACGACGAAAGGCACCGACGACTACTATAACTACAACGACGACGTCACAGGCTGTGTTTTGTTGCGGGTGGCAGTCAGTGTATTTTATTGATTCTTTTTCTAAGGATACGACAGGGATTGTTTTTTCTTTTTCTTTCGTTTTTATTATTTTGTTGTTCAAGTCCTTTGCACAATAATTTTTTGTTTGTTTGTTTGCACTCTTTTTCGCTCTCTTGCGATAATTATACAACAAGTTTCAATGGTCAGCAATTATTTATTCTTTATCCTGCCCCCGGGTGTTTGCCTGCAGCTAACTGTGTGTGCAAGTAACAATCAGGCAGTGGGAAGGATGCATGGGACAAGCAGAAGCAGAAGCAATGCTCTGTTGAAGGAAGAGAGGTCAATGTATTTACATATATCCTTTTTATTTTAATTATTATAATTTTTTATTTTCACTACTCTCTTTATAATTTGGTGGAAATATATGTAAGGTGTGTAGTATATTTCTATTCTGCACGATTTTTGTTTGTTGTGTAGTTTTAATTTAATAACGTTAACTCAAAGTGTTAATTAAAAATTCAAACCAACAAACAACAAAGTGTTGTGTGTGTGTGTGCATCAGAAAAAAAAGGATGAAAATCCAGGATGAACTGAACTAAACTGAACTGAACACAAAACATGTATCTTCCTATTCATATAAATACACACGATATGAAAAACAAAAAGAGCGAACAAAATTACTGTTTAAGAAAGTAAAATCCTTCAGCAAGGCTTATGTAGGATATAGGGAGCACATCCTATGTTTTTTTTTTTTTTTTTTTAATTTTATTTTGTGTGTTCGTTTGTTATCCTTTCAACCTTCATGTGCTAAATGCATATATGTATGTGTATAATACGTAGGTACCCTAAGTCTGTATAGAGCTTGGAGTGTATCTTTGGTTTTGTGTTCCTTGTAATTGAAAGAGAAACAAGTTAGTACCATAGCCATCATGTAGTACCTACCTAACTTACGTATATAATGGTAGATAGGTGGATAAAAAAAGGATTAAAGTTGCTTTTTGTGTAGTTCGGAGGAGGATATGTTGTATAAAAATGTTTGCGTGCATAGCGGGATAAGAAAACACACCACGGCGGCGGGCTTAGGCATCCGTTAAAAGGCGAAACAATTGTCTGATTAAAAATACAAAAATGTTAGTGTATGGTAGGGAGGTCCTTCGTACGTACGGGTATATCTTAACAAGAGATCAGGAAAGAAGAGCCGTGCATTGAACGAGCATATAAGATTTGTTTTTTTTTTTCACTTAATTGTAAAGAGTTCTTAGGTGAATTGTTTTTCAACTGAATATAGTTAGGTTTAGATAGAAAATGGTTCAGTTGTTTTTTTAATTAAATCAGGGTCTCAGTTTAAGGCATTAAAAACTGAGACCCAGGACTTTAACTGTGGGTTATTTGAAAAATATATGAAAATTTTACTTGATGAATAAAAGTTTAAGGGAAGGCGTCTTGGACTTAACTATATTATTTGTGAACACAGAACTGTATCCCTTACATGTAATATTTTTAATGAAGTGTTTCTTCTTTTGAAACCAAAATGAAAAAGAGGCTGGGATGCGACCCACACTGATAACTTCCCATACCATCTGTAGATTTGCTTTGCTTAGAAGTTTGTCTATATGTATCAATTTTTGCGTACTATTTTTTGTAGATTTTATTTTGTTATGAAAAAATGGACTGTTGGATTTTTATAAAAAAAAATACTGAATATTAAAAACAATATTTTCTATGAAATAAGATAAGTTTGAAGCCTTAACTTAAGGTGGCGCTACAGTCCGGGGCGGACCTGGGCCAATATTTGTAATTTTTGAAAAACTATTTGAATCTGAAGTAAATTTTTACCAAGTTTTAGTATTGTATTTTTAGGTTTTTATTTTTTGTAAAAAAACTATCAATTCGATTTTTCTCAAAGTTTTTCCTAATGTTGAAAATAATATTTCTTATAAGTTAAAATGAGTAAGAGGCCATTATCTTAAATTTTTGAAAAGATATTTGATTCAAAAATCAATTTTTACCAACTTTTGTTGAATTTTTTTTAGGTTTTTAATTTTTTGTATAAAAACTGTCAATTCGATTTTTTTCAAAATTTTACTGAATATTGAAAAAAATATTTCTTATAAGATAAAATAAGTTTTAAGCCTTAGTCTCAAGTTTTTGAAAAGATATTTGAGTCGAAATTCAATTTTTCCCAACTTTGAGTAATTTTTTTTTTAGGTTTTTATTTTTTATAAAAAAACTGTCAATTAGATTTTTCTCAAAATTTAATCAGATGTCAAAAACATTATTCTTCATTGCAAAAAATTGTTTTGGAGATGAAATCATATTTTGGTCGTAAAATTTTTGAGGTGACAAATTTTTTTTTCAGTGTTTTTGATTTATAAAAAAAACCGTTAATTGGATTTTTTTCCAAAAATAAACTTGTTTTGTATTACGCTACAATATATAATATAAAATTTAATTCAAGTCTCTATCGTCATTGGTTCATGAGATATTTAGGTTTAACCAAAATTTTCACCATTTTTTTAAACTGCTATAGTAAAAAAACCACCCACGAAATTTTTTTGAGAGTCCTTTCTGCATCTTTCTGCCTTATTATCTGTATAACAAAATTTATTTGAAGTCGATATCTCTTCTGGTTCTTGAGCTATGGAAGACGAAAAAAACGTCGCGAACGTACAGACGTACGGACGTACGAACGTACGTACACACGCACGCACAGACATCTCTCCAAAAATCTTTTATTTCGACTCTAGGGACCTTGAAACGTCGAGAAATGTCAAAATTTTCAATTTGTCAAATCGGACCCATTACAATAACTTCCTATGGGAAGTTAAAAAATGGTTTGTCTTAAAATCTCGCTTCTGTCAAAGGCTAAGGATACAAACAAATTTAAGACTTAAGTCTTCCAACATTATCCACAAATATGTTAGTTACTACATTCACTTCAGAAACAATATGTTGACTCTTAACCAAATAAAAGACTAGTCTTGGATTGAATGTAATTCATATCTATGGGAAGTGTAATACCTAGACCTTAAAGTTGAAGTTTTACCTAGAAGTTATACCTAGGCCTTAAACTTTAGGTATTTTTTTTTAAATCTCAAAAATTACAAATTTTGAAGGGCAAAAATTTGCTTCGAAACATAAAAACATAACTTTATCATTTGTGGCATTGGTGTAGCTAGACAAATTGTCATTCAAAAAGCTTCGGAAAGTATGATATCGATAAATTGAAGATAGAGCTGTTATTTTTCGAGATATTCGGGACGTACGAATTTAGTTTTATTTTCTATCGGTTTTTAATACTATTTGAAGAAGCTGTCAAAAATTCTTGTTGTAAATTTTACCAAATATTCGATTTTTCTAAGAATTTTATCACATATCATCATTTTTGGAGAATATGATTAAGCAGATTCCTTTTTTCTCAGTATTTAGATTTGGGGGAAAGAAATATTCAATATTAATTAAAATATTTTTACGTTTTTTTTTAAATTCAAATCGCCAAGTTTCTTGATTTCCAATTTGTTTAGAATTGTTCTTACAAATAAATCTACATCTTCTTGGAAATTGTTTTAGGTCAAACTATGATTCAGCAAAAATAGAAATCCATTATCTAGAAGTTTTATATGAACTGACTTCTCCTGATTTAAACAAAAAAACAGATGTGAATTCGATGCCTCTACTTTAACTTTGCAAATGCTTCTTGCTTTCCAAAATGTTCAGAACAATTTTCAAATACTGGCGTTTTTCTTTAGTAATGTAAACTATCTTCGATCAGTCTAATCGAAAGAAGATTGTTAAAATTGGAAATGTTCGGTCTTTTCTTTTATAGATGTATTATGATGTCTTCCGCAAACCGCAAGGTTAGTCGTCTACACCTTTTCTTTGTTTAGACAAATTGTCTGATGTTAGCAGACGATTTAAAGATATACCATCAAATATCCACACATGAAGATTATAAGAATTTTCAAAAAGATATTGATAAACTATTTCAGTGTTGTAAATATAATCATCTCGGCAAAAATATCTCCAAATGCAAAATTTTCAGAGGATTTCGTTCAAAACTAAAGCTAAGTGTACACGATTGCCAGATCTGCAAATATTGCCAGATCTGTCACTGAAAAATTTGTCTCGAATGGCTGACAATCGTGTACACACCAAATTAATTTGCAGGCAAATGGTTTGGCTCCCAATTTGCAGACAAATATCTGCCAATTAATTTGTAGATATATGGCAATCGTGTACACGCAAGCTGACAACCGTGTACACACCAAATTGATTTGCAGAAAAATTTGTTCATCAATCATTTTGAAGACAAATGAATTTGCAGATGTGGCAATCGTGTGTACACAAAATTCATTGGGAGATCATCAAATTTTTTTCATTTTCTGACGTTTCTGCAAACGTCTGACAATGAATAAATTTGCAGATGCCGTTTTAGGAACATTTGCAAATTTATTCATTGGCAGACAAATTTGGCGAAAACTACAAGGTACATTTTTTGTGTGTACATGGTTGGCAGAAAATCTACAAATGTTTGCAAATCTATTGCTAGCTATTTGGCCAAATTAGTTTGTCGACATTGTCAGACAAATATTTGGCAACAGATTTGCAGATGTTTGTAGATATCTGCAAACCGTGTACACACAAATTAAATTTTCAGCTCATTGTCAGCTTATTTTCACACATTGTCAGACGTTTGCAGATCTGACAATGATTGTCAGATCTGGCAATCGTGTACACTAAGCTTAAGAGTCATTTGTAATTAAACACTTAGGAACGAAAACATTTATCCACGGATATTGAAATTAAAGAACTTGGTGTTATATTTGAATCTTTGGAATAACATCACCACGTGTCAGGTCACAAAGATCTGGCCTACACTAGATTTTAAGCGATCAAGGTGCTTGCTATCTCCAAGCAGATCAAATGAATTTTGCAGAAGCTTTATGCATAAGGAAGATGAGGAAACAGTTTTTTACCTCCTCGGTACATGCCCTGCTCTAGCTCAAAAACAAAATTACCTAGAAGAATTATTCTATAACGATCTTAATTATCTCAATCATATTAACATAATCTAATCAGTCTCTTACGTTTCGTATGGAACTCATACTGGTTGCATTGAGCTTAGAAGAAAGCCTCAAGATTAATGTGGTACCGGGTATCACAATGGACCACTAAACTGACCTAAGTGCGTCCTACTCCATCACAGACAGCCATTTTAACCTAACCTAACCCAAATATTTGAATCTTTTGATAGGATCGTAAATACACAAAGAAGATTCACAAAAAACTTAAGTTGGCCAGAAAAATTACTCTCTTATTAGCCAAGATGTGCCTTAACTGATCTCAAATCCCTTGGAATCAGTAGTGAAAATATATGTACACTTCTTGCAAAAGATGTTGCTGTTGGAAGAATAAATTTAACCGAATTATTTAATTTTTTACCTTTCTATGTTTCAGAGAAAACAACTTTGGTAAGAATGAACCTTTAACTCGTTCGATAAGAATATTCAATTCTTTTAATTGAAAAGTCGATCTTCAAATTGATAGAAATAGTTTTAACAAAGTGTTTTGAGAATTTCATTGTTGACTTAATAAATAATTAGAGTCGAATGCGTTATTAGTTCGTGAGATTTTTGGAAATTGCTATACCAAAAAACAGCTGTTAAACTTTTTCGAAAATTGTATTGCACATCCTGATTTTATTATAAATATTTGATGTCGATATTTCTGCTAGTTTTTGAGACAGCTTCTTGAAACTTTGAGAAATTCCAGAAATTTCACATTGTGTAAAAATATAAAATTAATTTTAAAGAAAACAATTTCCTAATAGATTTCATTTTTGAAAAAAATTTCTTTAACTAAGAATTATGATCAAATAAACTATTTCTTCATCCATTTTTGAATTTGATTCAAGATAATCCCCACAAAAATATTTCAAAGCACAATAAATTCAGATCACTTCTTAAAATTAAACTGTTTTATTTAAATTGATGATCTTATAAGCTTAATATAGTTTTTGTTTAATTTATTGTAAGCCTTTACTGATTTGGAGAGATTCCAATATCCTTTTATGTAATAAATAATTATCCTATTAAGCTTCTTATTAAATCTGTGAAAACTAAAACGACTTGAATATAAAAGGATTTCATTTCAAAAGTCTTCTTCTCTTATAATTGTTTTATTCATTATTTTGAATTGAAACTTTATTACTTGTAATTAAATTATAAAATTCAAAATAATCCCACACGAATTACATACCTACAGAGAAGAAATTAAAAATATATATGCTTAAATACTTGTGTAAATATTCTTATTACAATATCTTGTCGACACATCCTAATTAAATGTAATGCTAGATGCTACATCTCTTTCTATATGTAAATCTTGTAGCTATGAAATGTGAAAATCATTAATCACTCCTTCTTCTTCTCTTGAATTCTTCTATATGCAGATACTGAGGATGCTTTATAGGTAGTTAGGTAAGATATGCACAATCCAGAACGGAAATCCTCAAGCCATATGTATTCGCATGTAATATATCCTTTTTGCGTATGAGATGTGAAACTATTCAAACAGAACCTCATCCTTTTCGTTGCTTATAACTACACTCTCAATATCAAAATCATCACACATCCTTACATTCATATGTGCACACATAGATATAACGGAAGGTATAAATCCAAAAGATTTTTGTTTAAAGTGTCAAATCCCTCGTCAGCTTAAGGGGGATTTCAATTCAATTTAAATCCAATAATGTAACCATCATGAAATTGTAGAGGCGACAAAAGGGGGGGGGAGGGGTGGAGTTATAAGAACAATATAGAAAGAATATATATACATAAGTATAGGTTTTCGAAGGAAAAGCAAGCGCAACGAAGAAAAGTCCTCGCAAAATGAACAAAGAATCTTATAGATCTGTGTCGTCATCATCATCGTCTTCTACGTCGTCGTCGTCGTTTTATAGTCCTCGCAATTGCATGCATATACGTAACGTAGTTATATAAAGAAAATCAAACCCAAAGATATCACCCACACTCATGACATATGTCAAGGATATCCGATCCTGAGAAGTCACATGTCAATTAGTATCGGCGCACTCAAACACACACCACACACACAAGCACAATTACTTTGTTCGCCTCTGGCACCATCCAGGATATTCGATTCAAAGTATAATTATTAAAATAAAATGTAACCCCTACAACAGAAGTACTCGATCGATGTGCTGTATAGCATAGAGGACAGGAGGTCAAATGTAATACACACAGGACACCCTAAGGACATGTAAAAGATTCCTTTTAAGTAATTACAAATATTTGTACAATTATTATTAATATTATTTAATGCATTCTCTATATCCTATTATAGTCGTAGGTTTACTCGTACGTAGCGTATAGGTATGTTTTTGAGAGTTCGTCCTTTTGTGTAATCATAATTTTATGATAATCGAGACAAGGATGTTGCTCTCTATCGTTGCCTGCCTTACGCTAACAGCTTACCGTTGGCTTTGTCTATTGTTGGGGATTAAACAATTTTGTATCTACGAGTATACATAAGAGGCATTGGCACTATATATAGGTACTAGGACCAAAAACCAGGAACTAAGAATAGAATGGCAAGGAACAGGAACAGGGACGACTGACTATTTGTCTGCGTGCCAGGGATTTACTAAGCATACATAGTATAAAATTTTCTTGTTTACTTAGTTTAATGTATCAATTAAAAATGATTAAGTTTAATATGTTGAGGCACGTTCCAAGGATAACGATTCTATTTGGCTGGAATTTAAGTTTGTCTATAAAGTGTATCTATAAAGTGCACAGTAGAAGACTAGAAGATCTCGGGTTTTGTTTGTTTAACGAAATGGAAGCATTCAGGGACAACAACATTTTTGCCATCATCATGATGACGATGATGGGTGGCAGCGCAATCCTCTTGGGTAAACACTCTCAAATGAAAAAAAAAAAAAAACAAAAAGGACATCGCTCGCATTGAGCATGAGAGAGTGTGTCTCCGACATAGATTTTCGCATTTGTTATTTTAAGAAGGACCTTTTTCTAGTTTTTTTCCTTGTTTTTGTTGTTTTTTTGTTCTGTTCTGTTTTCTTTTTTAATGCAAACGATGCTTGTTGCATGAAATGTCCTTTGACTATATGGAGAGGAGGGGGATGGTGGCTGGTGGGTGAGTTTGTGCGTGCGTAATCATTACTCTCCGCAAAACACCATCAACCAACGAACGACGAAAATGCTTGGTTCAGGTTGTGTTTCCGAACTGTTGCTTCGCTTTGTGTGGGTAAATATTTGTTAAGCGAATACACAAAACGCCAGTCGTTCAAAACAATTTTTATCCTTTCACCAAGGACGACGAGACTTTGTATAAGGAAGAGGCGGTCGAGATGGGGGATGTTTATATTCAGTGAAATGCACCGCTACCGCATAAAAACTTTGAGATGTTCTTTTTTTTGTCTTCCTTTCTGAAAATCATAATATTTTTCTATGTTTGTTGCTATGTGTAGTAACTGTAGGTGGTGTTAGTATATTTGATGTGAAAAGGATATGTGGCTTGAGCCTATGCATGCATAAAACTTTTGTTTATTTAGAAGTCTGAATTTGAGAACTCTGTGGGATCTGGATGCGATGGCGAGTAGGTGTAGGTGTAGGTCCTTAGTCCTCTTGTTTTTTTTTTCTTTCCCCATTAGTGGGGTACGGCGGATCAGCATTGGCGTCGTCGGCAGTATACAAAATTGAGGAACGTTTTGTGCAAATGGTGGTTTAAATTGATGAAGAGACTCATCGGAGCAAGAAAAATGTTTGCTCTTTGCATTGCGGTCGGTGGTATAATAAAAACGTAATATATATGTATTTATGCGAATAAGAACTACCGACCGTGAAGAGTTTTTCTGTTTTGTGTAAATATTTCTATAAAAGATATGATACGGTGAAAGGATCTTATTTAGGAGAAAGATATTTTAGCTTTAGTCGACAAAATGGTTGTTAAACATTAAGAGATTGTTAGTAGAAGGATATTTGATATATGATGTGATTGCACCAAGATAACACTTCGGAACAAAAGAAATGTGAGGTGCAATTTCTACAAGAACTCAGTTTAAAGCAAGGTTAACTCAATCGAGTCAAAATGAATAAAATTGGTGTTTATGCATTTGAACAAATACATTTAATACAAAACATGTTAAAATTTTAGTGATTCATAAGTTTTATTAATTTTATAGGATGATAAACGATAAAAACGGACATTTTATATGTTTTTCATAAAAAACGATACTCTAACCAAATACTAAATTTCAATGCGAAATTCTTTATTAAGGAATTGGTTAAACACATAAAAAAAGCATTAACCCAGTAGATGACACTTTGTTTTAAGTGATAAACAAATTCTTATCAATAATCAACGATTACTCATAGTGGCACACCACCTAGGCGTATACGCACTTTTTTCTTGCATTTTCAACACAATGTCTTTGATTTTTCACTGTGCACGTTACATGAAATGACAGAAATCTTTTATATGATGTAGAAGTTCCTTAAATATATCTTTCAAGATTTAAGCTAAATGTTGTAATGAAAATTTCACACTGAATCATTAAACAACAATGTTGCTGATGCTATTATTTTCACTAAATTTAATCCAAACTCTCAACTCCTTAGTGATTTTTTGTGAAAATATTTGTCAATTGCAACTCTGCATCCAAGTGATGATGATCATAAAACAAAACTTTCAAGATATCTTTCATAAAATTTTATTATTTTCTACATATTATATGTACTCGTATGTATAGTAAGTTGAGTTGAACAAAAACAACTATATCATTTCTTACAAAATGTTGCAAAACTTCTTCACATCTTATACCGAAACATATAAACTTCGATAATATTAATATACACTCACATACATCAACACCAGATAATAGCAGTTATCCTTGAGAGAAATCTCATTCATACTCAATCTTTTGCATGAACAAGACTTTATCCTTTCAAAAGTATGGCGGTTGGTGGTGTCATTCGACTTTCATTGACCATTTCACTGCATAGTTTATCAAAATATTGGTAAGGTACCTATCTGCTTACCAACTCTGTCTTCTATGAAGTGAAAAACTTAGAAATGTCATGAAAACTTTTCTGGCATAGAAGGTTCTAGCTACCAAGTTTTCACTCTCCATATAATATAGCCCATTCGCGAACAAATATTTTATATCCTTGCCAGACTTCTTCTACCAGAAAGTCCATAAAAACGCTATACCGGAAAATCTTAGTTTAATAATCATGACATTAAGGACAACTAAAAACGGGAAGCTTTGAAGCTACCAACTCAACTCAAAAGAAGTTGATGACAAAAATGATGATGCTCTTCTTCTACACGATGAAGCCAAGTCCATTGGCAAGAAAGAAGAAGATGAAAACTTTTTGGGAAGTTTTTTTTTCTTTTTCGTCTTTTTTTTTCATTTTTATTACCAACGAACATACAAGTTAACTAAGTTAGTTTTCTAGAAATGATGCAAGGAGTGATGCAATGATAATAAAAACCAAAGCAGAAAAAAAAACAAGAAGTGTTACTCGAAATCATGTTGCAGGCACGAAATATCCTTTTCTGCTAACAACTTCTACTAGAAAGTACCTACCACTGATATAATACATAAAAACATGTGCAACAATCGTATACATTTTCTATATTTACAGTTTTGGCAAAAGAAAATAAACAACAAAAAAAAACAAGTCCTTAAAAGAAAAGAAAACAGAAAAATTTCAGTTTCACAATCTTCAATGTCTTCTATTAGCAAAACTACTTTCAAGACACGGAAGTATGTAGGTAGTACATATATGAGTTATACAATGCAAAAGGATACCAGCAACAAACACACAAACACACACATTAAAGAGAAACTATGTATTTGAAGTTGTAATGGGCGATACATGTGCAAGGTAATTGCTTTTCGTCTGCTGCTAGAAAAGCAAAAAAAAAACAAAGATATCCTTAGTTGAGTTGAAATGTAAATGTTTGCAGGGTGATTTTGAAGATTTTCGTTTTCCTTACTTTCTTTCTTTTTATTTGTGTATTTTTATAATGATAATAAAACCGTAAAAATGTAGGTACCCACCATCATAACAAGAACAATACGAAGAAATCTAACTGATTTCAGTGTTGCAACAATGTAAGGTAAATATGTGATAGCTGAGAGAATAACAAGAAATTGTTATGAGTTTAAAAAAGCTCAGTTTCATTGTTTTCAATCTCTACAATTTTAATATAAGATTTGGAAATCTTTAAAAAACTTTTTCAAGATTTCATGTTTATGATGTTATAAATTTAGTTTAATAGTTGATTGGTAATAATTGTCAAATTTTATGTCAGATTTTTGACTTCTTCGGAAAGTCATTTTAATATAAAAGTGATATATTATCAATTTTTCGTTAATGTTCATTAATTTCATTACGATTTTGAACTAGAAAAGACTAACTAGGTGTCTTATAATGTATGCAAGGGATATATTTAATTTACCTACAGAAAATCCGTACAATTTTAAAATAAGGCTGAGCAGTCTTTGAAGAACTTCTCTTAAATTTTATGTTTACGATGTTAAGAATGTTGTTTAATAGTTTGTGGGTAATATTTGTCTAATTTTGTATTGGATTTTTGACTTCTTCGGATAGTGATCTCAATATTCAAATGTGAAAGATTGCTACTTTTTCGTTGACATTTTGAAATTTCATTATGATTCTGTTATTAAATAAGAATAACTAAGTACACTATACACAAAAGAGATATTGAACTTAAATATAGGAATTTCGTAGGACTGTTATTTTACTTATTGTGATTTCTTCTAATTTCACATTGGGCAATTGAATTGAAAACATTTTCAGCAGTATCTTTAAAATGATATAATACCTCTTCGATAGACCCTTTTTCCGTTAGCAATTTCTACCATAACCCCACCTGCTGTCTACGTTAAATTAATGTATCAACTTCCAAGAGAGCCTTTAGTCATTTTTAGACAAATGACTTAATATGTCCCCAACTATATAACCGCACTTAATTAAACTGACCGCTTTTCTCTCATCACACATGGCTCTCGTTGCTCATAAATCCTTTGTATCTATGTATATATAGATCTTAACACAATTGAAAACTTTTTTGAAAATATATCCTTTTCGTTCATAAATCAAATTTCAATATTATCTTCTTCGTGTTTTCAAGGATATATCCATAAGTCCATATTTATAGATAAAATGTTGCTTGTTGTTATACTTTTGTTTTTGTTTGAAAAATAAGTTTATTCATTCGATTCTCCTGTTCAATGTTTTAGGATGCTATGAGTATTTTTGAAAATATAAAATGGTCAAAAGTAAATTTACACAATTTTAATGAAAATTGATACACGAACACGAATATAGTGATTGGGATCATGAATGTAAACATATACACAACAATTTCTGTACATATAGCCGAAAAGATATTATCTTTCCACCAATATTGAAAGCCCAAAGGTTATTCAATTTCGAAATATCTCTTCAAATCCATGATATCGATAAATTTAACATATACATAAAAATAGGTATATTGTCTTGTTCTGGTGTAGGTTTATGTAGTATGTGTATCTTGGCCACTTGTGGTTTCGTAAAATTCCATCTTGTATCATCATCATCATCATCGTCGTCATTCAGTTCAGAGGCATCAATCTGATGGATGAATCTTCGCCTGTTTCGTCTCGTCTTACCTCTCGTTTCTCCCTGTATTCCCTTGTTCATCTCTCTCTCTCTCTTCTTCTTAAACCATCAGGATATAAAATAAATCCAGTCTATCGATTGTTATACGAAATTCTTCTCATTGATGGTTACAAATTCCTTGTTTTATTCCTTTTTCGAAAGAAGAAAGGTTCGGAAATGTGATGCGGTAAGAGGAGATAAGGCAAGTAGGTGTATTTTCGACGTTTGGTTGGTTCGAAATCTAGACTACATCGTCGTCGTCGACTTGTAGTGTGTTTATCTTAGTTTTTTAATTAACGAATTCCAATGAAAGTTTGAATTCTAAGGGCTCTGATGGTTTTGGTCGGCTGCAGGGCAATTTTTCGGTTATAACCATCCAGCCCTATGATGAACCGACTTGCCTCCTATCACCCACCCACCTACCTTTTGCCCGATCCGTTCGGCCCTTCACTAAGGCATATCCTCTTGTATCTATGTTTATAAGGCTTGACTATAGATTTTGTTCAAATGTTTGTGCGCCTCTCACGCCTTTCAATCAAATTGAAGGATTTTAGACTTGAATTCGATCTAGGCAAGAGAAACAGAGTGAGACTAAGTGAGAGGGAGATAAAAGATACGCTTGAACAAGATGAAAACAAAAAAAAATCATTCAGGATGCGAATCCTTCCTGCTTCCTTCCTGACTCTAGGGCTGTTTCTGTTCTTGGTATACATACCATCCTTCTATACTATTGGTGCTGTTCTTCTAAAGTAAAAAGGAACGTCGATTTCGGACAAATATTGACTTAAAAGGATGTGTATATTTTATAGGGTGAACATCGAACATCCTTCAACCCTTTTTCTATTCTACACTCATCACTGATTATGTAAGTTTTGTGTGCGTTTGTGTGTGTATCTAAATGTACATACATATATATATATGTTGACATTAGAAGAACACGATTCTTTATTTCTTCAGCTTCCTTCCTCTAGACAATTTTTATTTTTCGTAGTTGGTGTTGTTGTTGTTGATTTTCTTGTATTATTACTTCTCGTACTTATGTTTATCCTTTTGGAATTACTGTTGCGCTTGCTAACTTTTCTACACATCGTTCGAAGGATTGTTGGTCCTTATTTTTTTTTGTTTTTTGGTTCTCTTCTTGCTCGATACAAAGTTCTTAATTAATTCGGAAATGAAAAGGGTGAAAATCCATGAAAAATTTTGCACCCACATTGAGTTTTTGATATAAGAGGCGATTGATGGTGGCATCAAAATAGTCTAGCTAGATCTATAGATATATGTATCTACTAAAACAAAATCGAAGGACGAAGGACTTAGAGATCCCCAAGGACTATACATAAGTACACAAATATAGAATAGATAGATTTTATAGATAGATATTGGAATTGGCGTGTTTGGAAATAAAATAGAAAAGAGATTTTTTTTTGTCCTGTGAATACACACACTCAATTACATACAAACACTTAACCGTTATCGGCTTTTTAATTACTTAATTCTCTCCTCTATATCCTTTATATACATTATATTTCTCTTACTTTGTGGCTATGTTGCTATGCTATAATATGTTGTATGTATTGGGTTGTGGAAAAAAGTTGTTTTTGGTTTTGGTTCGTGAACGTTAATTAACCATATAAATATGTGTATATATGTATAAGTTTAGTGGGGATATATGTATGTTGGAATAACATTCAATTGATTGAGGAGGTTTTATCCTTTTTGTACATACCTACATAATATTCTATGTTTATGTGTGATTCTAAATTGATTACAGACAATATAATGTAAGTAGGAAGGTTGAATACCTATTATATCGTGTGATGTAAGCTTTTGTGAAAGGATTTTTTTTTGTTGCTTTAAAATAATTGGTTTGATCGAAATTATAATAGAAGATTATGTACATTGGTTAATATAGGAGTAATTAAGTTGTGTTTATCCGAGGGAAGAGAAAGGCTTATTATTTTACTGCAGGTATTGGACAGTAAACATGTGGCTTTGGTTTATGACGATAAAATCAAATCAAGTTTTCAAAAACTGGTGGAACATACACAATTCAGTTTGAAAATTCCCAATACCTCAGGTCCTTATATTCGTTCTTAGATTCACATCCTTGTTCTTCGAGTGTTGACTATTAATGTCTGCGGAATCATGCAGAATTGCATTTTTCTTCATTTTCCATGAAGCCTTCCAACAATTTTCAGTTCTAGGCATGTGATTCAGAAATTACCTTCATGGAGTGAACATATTGCCAAAAATAGGATTTCTCCGACGTTTCCATAAATGTTGTTGCCCCTTTAATTTGGATGTTATCTACAAAAGCCTTTATTCGTCCATAAATCAAGTACAATTCTGATATTTGTGGAGGTGCTCTAAGCCCCATTTGAGGCTTTTGATCAGAATTGAAAAGAGGGTTCTAGATGACTTATTGAAACATTTTCAACTCTTCGTGTACTCTATTTTCAGAAACAATATTCTAGGGAAGTAGCTAGTTACATTCCGCCTAGTACTTCTGTAAATGATCATCACCTTATTCTTGAGCTCAATTTTGGACGTACTTTTAAGTACAAAGATTCTCTTTTTAGCCGCACTACATGAATGTGGAATGCTTTACAGGCTGAATTTTGTACACTCATTGTAGACATTCAAACCCAATGTGCATTGGTAAAATCTTTTTAGTCCTATCCCCTATCTTAATTGGTGCCATAATATGACCACCATTGTTAAAGATCCTTTACTTTCGTACCTTAAATTAAAGCAAAATATTTGTATCATCGGTGCCCTAAGCCTGAGCTGGCAAAGAAGCATTCATAACAGTTATTTGTCCTCCATTTTGTGATGAAAGCTCACTTGACCACAAAACGTTTATACCAGATAAACACACAAACTTCCCTTATATTTTCTATACCTATTTCGATGCAGACTGTGGAAAAAAAAAGAAAGACACAAAAGTCCTGACCACTTTTTATATTTAGTATTGTTCAACTTGACCTAACCTCCAACTCCACCTCTTCACCCATTAATCCTTAAAATTTATGAAAATTACTTCAAAAAATACATCTTTTCAACTTTCAAGTCCATAAATACACTTTATCCTCTCTCATAGCTTGTTCTTTCTTCTTTTCTTCATTTTTTTGAATTTTGTTTTCTTTCTTTTCGTCAAAACATTCAATTGTTGAATAGTCAGCAAAAAAAAAAACCGATGATGATAAAAGAAAAAGACAAAAACGAAAGACGACATTTCCTTTCACCAATCGATTCATTTCAACAGATAAACACAATAAAAATGAGAAAAATATCCTTCGAAAAATCGTCCTGTGTGCTGTTTTTTTTGTGTATTTCTTTGCATTTTTATCTGCCCAGTTTTCTTTTTGGTTTTCGGTTTTTTTAGATGAACCATTAAAAAGCATCAACAGCCAGCCAAAAACATATAAAAGAATGAATTCAAAAAAAAAAAACAAACCGGGATTCTTAATAAAATTTTATTGATATTGCCAGACAACGTCATCGTCTTTTTTATCTACCATAGTTCACCCCCACACATTGTGTTTTGATTTTTATTCATATACCACTCTTTTACTTATATGTATGTTTTTTTATGTAAGGAGGATTGTTAAACTAAAAATTGTCACATAACGTTGATATTTCCTCCGAAAATAAGCACAATGGATTCAACAATGACCAACTTAGCCACACAAAATATAAAAAAATATAAAAAGAAAGTTTGCAGAGATTTCTTTAAAATACAATAAAAAATCGTTCCTCTCTAAGGATTCCCCACAACGCAGAAGAGAAAGAAACTTAAATTTCGCGTTGTCTGTTTTTGTGAACATCAAAAGAAAAAAAGGACGAATTTATTGGTGCGCTTCTGTTTCCTTTATAACGTGATGCTCATTGCTCGCAACCGGAAAATAAACGAAGAAATTGTGTCTCCACCAAGCTCCACAAAGATAAAGTCCTTGGTTTCCTTTTTAGTTTTCTTTTTTTTATTCTAAGGACATATAACTACCTATATATCCAACCCACCTACAATATTGTAAGAGTAGACAATCTTATTCTTCTTGCTTATGGTATGAAAAAGTGATAGAAGAAAAATTACTAAGGAAACACTCATAAAAATAACAGTGGGCATCCAACGATGACTATTACTGGTAATGTGAAATGGTACTGTCAAAGGTAAACAGATAGATAGACAGACAGACAGACAGGACATACAGCAGAAGTGTCCTGTTGCGAGGAAGAAAATATGTACGAAACAGAGAGCTTCTGCAACATGATGTTCAATTTTTGTCTTCTTCTTTATGAGACTAATGATGTGATATATGGATCTCAATCTCAAGACTTTTGAAGGTAAAAACAATAGAATTTTAACTGAGGTACATTATGTCTTCGACTGTTTGAATTGTGTGATGATAGAACTTATTCTGTTGATGACGGTAAAAATTATGAAAAACTGCTCTAGACTATTCGTTCGTTCTTTCAATATTAAAATAAAACCCCCGACAGCTAATTCCTTTATAAAGTTCTGAAATCAATTCAAAACTCGATTCGATTCATAACCCAATTTGAAAATGGGATTTAAAAACAGTCAAAACATCGAAATTTCTTCACTTTTTATAATGTCTTTAGAACTCGGTGGTTCAGTTTCAAGAACTTTGATCTTGGTTTATAAAAACAAATATGTAAATGAATGTTTTTAAAATGTTTTCTTTGTTAAAACAAAGATTGGGCTATTCAAAAGCTCGTAGAGAACCAGGGCCTGACTTGCAAAATTGAACCATCCACAGTTTTTATTCCAAAATCAAACGGCTAATTGCAGCAACACTTTTCATGACAAGAATTACACTTGGAGGATTAATCAATTTCTTGCAGAACCAGTGAAAAAAGACTTTATGTGGCACAGGCAGGGATTGAAGTCAAGACCTCTGGCACGACAGTCTTATGATGCCACAGAAACTGTTTTAATAAATTTCGAAATGCTCGCTGTGACGGGACCATTGGCGTTATTGAAGGAATATCCGTGGTTAAAGTGCCCTTTGATCTTAAAGTTGCACAAATTGGGTCCGTAGACCTTATGTCATTCTCATAACGTCCACAGATGTCTTTTGAGAGGACAATGTCAAAAATCAGCTGTACGTGAATTTTTTTATCTGAAAGATAAAGCTGACTTATTATTTATTATACATTGAAAATTCCGGTGTAATTTGAAGTACTAATAAATCGAAGTGCTATCTCAAACACAATCGCGTTCTAATTTTTTAATGAAGTTATTAGAACTTTGTCAAGAAATTGGCTGCTAATATATAAATAAAAAAAAAAAAAAACAATTCTAATATCTAGAAGTCTTATTTTCAAGATCTTACAGTTAAAATCACCGATATCAGTTTTGAAATGACAAAATATAGAGGGTAATTTATTGTGAAAATACCGCTATTTTGACAGCTGTGACTTTTGAAGCCATTAACTTTTCACGTTTGACAAATGAAAATTATTATTCAAAATCAACCGATACTCGCTTCAATAACTCATTGAAATTGTGAACATTCACAACAAAAATGCTGAATATATTGCAGTCACCCATTAGCGCTGTGGGCGATATTAGAATCAAAAAATAATTCATAATCCAATTAATTAAGACTATACTTCACAGGATCATTTCTGTAGTCAGTCTTCTCTTACTTTTGAAGAGAGTACGAAATTAACAAATCTATTGCAGTCACAATTCGTAAGACTTAAGACTTTTTGGTCGTCATGAAGTACCTTCTTAGCCTTTAACTTGTGGAAAAATTGTATGATAAGTAAAGTCATGTGAAGAACAAGTGGAACCATTGCTGTTCTAGTCTGTAGTGTTGCTAAAACTCTCATTAATCGATCCTCATTGATCTTTGGAATAAGTCATTTCAAAAACATCATTTCATTTGGTTTTTGCCAACATATAAAGGCTTTTAAAGTTCAGTTAACTCAAGATCTTAAGGCAACCGAGTCAATGTTCTCTGATAAATTCCTTGAAATTCTTTCGGATTTTCATCAAAAAATCATCTACAGTAATGATGCAAATTTTCACCTCTGAAGGAAGGTCTGTTAATATGCAGATTTGTCATGTTTGAAAACTCAAAGAATGTTGTAATTGTAAATGTGTCACTCTTTGGTGTGCTGTGATTTAACCTTAATTATTTGAAAAAGGGGATGGTAAAATCTTGTGGTGAAAATCGCTACAGTCAGTGTTATAAATAATTACTTTATATGATCGAAATTAGAAGACGTTGGTGAAGGCGACATAATTGCAATTTTTCAAAGAAAAGTTAGCTGACTACGTTATTTCTCGAAGAGGTGATAACAATTGTTCACATGGATTTCGGTTAAACACCTTAAGACTTTTTTCTTTGGAGACATGTTAAAGATGACAATGTTTCAAAATTGAAATTCAAGATGTTAAAGATGGAATGTAGAAGATAGATGGTAATGATTGCAACTGCAATTTAACTGATTTTGTTTTCTATTGTTAATGTCAAGACATCTTCTTTGTAATAAAATATAGGGCCAATGATTTATTTAAAAAAATACTGTTTTTTTTTGTAATATCAGAATGAAACCTTTTATTGGAAAACCCTGAGGAGACTACTGTCTCCTATATATAAGATTGTGTTTCTATCAAATGAAATTTCAAGAATGACCGTCATTTTTATTACCAGTAGTGCAGAAATAACTCAAATCACTTAAATCGGTAATTCAAGATGGAACCGAACGCAAAACCTGTAGGAATATGAAAATTTGTTCTAAGCTCGTTGTAAGACCCTAAAACTAATTTCTATCTATTTTTCCTATTTTAGCTTTTACTGCTCATTTCGATTGGACTAATACTTGACAATTCAAGGTAAAATTGTGAATGTCTGCCCTCAAAAAATCAATTTAATTTAACTCAATTTATAACCAAAGAAATTCTAGAACCTGGAAAGAGCAACAGAGGTTCTTCTTTAAAGGTGTTATAAACAAAAATTATTATTAGAAGTGTACCTATACTATAGGTGAAACACTTTAAAACATCCGTGTCAGAGAGTGCATATAAATTTTGTTAGCAACTCTCTCAATTCAACAGGACAAAACAATCCAATTTCACCTACTTATGATAGCAACACATGTGTCTGAGTGTTTTCGTTTTTACTATGGGACACACAAATTTACAAAATCTAAAAAAATTCTTGAAAATATCTAAATAAAATATGAACGTAGCTAAGATACATATATTCACCAAAATACTTACATAGGTATATGTATAGCATATAGACCAATTTTCATCCATAAATGACGCCATTACTTGAAGATGTTCCTCATGATAAAGGATATGGAGTGAAGTTCGTTTTTACATTGTAACCCAAAGGAGAAAAAAAAGGAAATAACAAGAAAAGGTGACACCAGGTGGTGTAGTATGTACCCACATCTATCTAGACTTTCCTATTATTTTTCTACTTTGTCCTTTTTGTCAATGATGAAAGTGGCGGCAGTGTCGAGGACGACGACAACGACGGACGCGAGGTTCGTTTGCACTGCCTCTCGTTGTTTACCGCAGTCGCCTTATTTTTTATTAGACATTTTTGTTTTTGGCGGCTAAGAAATGAAAAAGGATGTGTGCATAACACTCAATTTGGTTTCCCATTATTCTCCCATACCCAACCCATTTGCCCTCTAAAAACCCCCTGACATATTCATTCATTCTCAGTGAGCAAAACAAAAAAATGAATGAAAAACACATCTCGCTTCTCGCCTGTGAGCCACGTCATCGTCGTCGTCGTCGTCCTTGCCAACCAAACGGAAACGCGAAATGAGTGTCTTCCTTTAATTTGTAGTCCCAGTCAAGGATAACAAAATGATGTTTCGGGACAAAGACCCATCACAGCCAGAGAGGATTTTTATATCTTTTTTGCTACTGTGGTTGTTGTTGTTGTTATTTTTATTGAAAATCTGCGGAGTATCTTCAGAGTCCTTTTTTTCCTTTTTTGGACAGGTGATTGAAGATTATTTCAACTAGGAATGTTGGCTGTAAATTGAAAGGATACCGCGCTAAGCAACACATGTGTTCGCCATTACGGTGGATATCGCCATATCGGTGTTTGTGTGGGAGTGGGGGTATGGATACTGTGGGTACTGTGGGTGGTGTGTTAAGAAATTTATGTTGATGTTTATTGGAAGCGAATTGAACGTAAAAAAATGCAAAACAGAAGCAACAACAACTTTCAAAAAAGAAGCAGCACCAGCAGAAGCAGAAAAAAGCACTGAAAATAAAGTAAAGAAATTGCAAACCAATCTCGCAGGACGTGACTATTATAAGTAACACACACTGACAGCAGTCACGATGGGGTTTGGAATATACAAACAAAAATAAAATCACTTTCGTCCTTTTTGTGTGATGGGGTGTGTTTAGTTCGCCAATAATCTTCAGTATCTTCTTCTTTCTTCGTTTAAAATGTTGTTGTTCTTCTAATTTTTTCTTCATCTCATGCTGTTTGTTTTATTTCGTTTTATTGGATACCTTTTGGCGTTGCTATATATCGCCATAAGCTATAAGCCATACGCCATTCACCGCCATTTTGAAGTCACGGTCTTCTAGATAGATAGGTGCGAAGGTGGTTTTATCAAATTAGTTGGCAATAGAGATTATGGGGAAGATGTTATGCCCATACTACATCAAAGAAGAAGCAAAGAGAACGAGAAAATAAGAAGATCCTGTCGAGGAGGTAAATTGAAATTGATGGCAAAATCTGTCTGAAGCTTGGTTGTAAGGCGCAGCGTAGGTAACCTATGATTTTTGTTTAGGTTTTAAAATTCAGGGTTGGCATCACGCAGCAGGCAGATCCACCCAGACAAGAGGGGTGGATGATGTGTATGGTGTGAATAATATGTGTAATTTGCTCAAAAGGCTATACATTTAACTGATGGTCTCAAATCAGTTTCTGTTTTTTTTTCTTCTTCAAAGGCACGCAAAAGGTGCCGCCGCCGTTCTTCTTCGTCGTGTTTTTCAAAATCAACAGTAAAAAAAGCAATATAAAGCTTCAAAGTGAAAAATTAAAAGAATACCGTTTTTTTTTCTTTCGTCCTTTTTGTTGTTGTTGGTGTTGAGCTGCGCTGATGTTCAATTTTCTTATTTAGGTATTTTTATGGTTGCGTGCATTTGAATGGGATAATTAAACGGAAACGGAATGTATGCGTACTTATCACAAGGCCCAATAGATTTATATTCAAAGCTTATAATAGGCAGTTAGGGAAAAAGGAAGTTACAGAAGTTAGAGGTATTTTTTGTTTTATAAATACGTTGTGTGATTCTCAATTGATTAATAAAAAAAAGGGTGGTTTTATTTTAATTCGCTGATGTTGAAGGGTGTTTTTTTTGTTTGTTTCATTTCAATTCATCGAATTACCTACTGAAGCGTGGATAATATTATTTGAAGAATTTCAATTCTAAATTGGAAATATTTTGATAGAGGGGGGTGGGATAGCTAATAATTAGCATATTTAAGGAACGTCCGGTGGAATATAAAACAACACATGCTAACTATGTATGTACGTAACCGACAATTTCGACATATCCTATCAATAGAAATTATGGAATCAGTTTTTTAAGTGGTTTTGATTTAAGTACCTAGTTCCTGTGAATTAAAGATTTATTATTTCCGTTATAAATCATAGATTTTTTGTGTTGTAGGAAAACTGTGAGTTGATTTAATGTTCGTCGGGGGTCACAGTAAAATGGAATGGGATTAGTTTGGTTTTCTATTTTATGTGTTGCAAGACATTTGTGGAAGAAAATTGATTCTAAGGATCAATTTCTTACTTCCCACCGAAAATAACTGTTATAAGTTCGATTTCTAAAATTGAAAACATATCATTCAACGATTCAAGGTCCCTAAAATCTCGAAAGGCTTTGAAAGGAGCTGTCGGTGAATATACCTACGTCTTTAATTCTTGAATATTGGAATGACTAGGAAAATCAGAGTTTATTAAGGCATTTAACATTCGCGTAGTACGGCTAAAGAACGAACCTCTGTACTTGACATTTCGGCCATTGTTAGACTCGAAGGTATACTGACAAGCATTCTTGGAGATGCAAGTATTACAATTGAACTGTTTAAGGGAAGGAATGCAACTGACAATAATGGTAAAAAAGAGTGACACAATATGCTTTATGGCGGTTTTTAAGCAACAGAAATGATTCAACGATCAATTCAAATGGCATTCGTTCAATACTGTCCAAAAAACTTAAGCAAGTTGAAAAGGTACCAGCCCAAAGATAGGAATTAAGCCCTAGCATTGGGCGATTATAAGTCTTATAAATAACAGCTGGGTCAGAGCTGTAGAAAAACTTCTTGCATCACCTTAAGAAACCCAAACATCTAGTGGCATTTGTAGAGACTGTCCAAGAAACTTAACCAAGTTGATAGATCACCAGCCCAAAGATGTAAATTAGGTCCTAGCATAGGGCGATTCTTTCAGCTTTAGAAAAACTTCTTGCATCACCTTAGAAAACCCAAACATCTAGCGGCATTTGTAGAGACATCGCGTATGTTATCCTTATACAAGAGGCCTTAAGCTACCTCACATTAAAAATGTCAAAGTTTTCAGTTAACTCAGTTTAAATTATGCTTCAACGATAGAAGGCAGCATTATGTTTTGGACACATTAAGATCTATTCGATTTTTGATTCCTCATTTGTTAATGCTGTGTAGGTCTGAATTTGCTGAGCTTATCATAATTGCTGTTAAAGATCCATATCCAAAGAGCAGGGTTGTGAATCTAAAAACGAATATGAAAAGGTGAGGGTACTATCGACAGCGGATCAGGTCAGTGAATTAGAAGTTTCTAACAGAAGATTATTTAAAAAATGAGAAATAGTATCGATGACAGGACAGAGACTTGGGGAACACCAACATTTATTTTGTGATTTTCAATGGACAAATTTTTTCTTTAAATTGAAGTCCTACCAAAAATTCTACTTAATTGGCATAACGCCTTGAATACCTAGACGGAAAACATCTTAGTCATCAGTTGGGTATTTCTTAAGTACACCATAATGGTAAATTATCAGCTTGATTTGTATTAAAGACCACTTTTCATTATTTCTTTCAGCCACATTGTCATGCTTGAAGCTCTTAAATTAATTCGAACCATCATTTGTATGATTATCGAACACCTATTTCCTTTCTTTCAATATCATGGTATATGAGATCTATTTTTTCCCTCTTTTGGCCAAGTTAAAAAAAATTCTTAAAGTTCTTCAATTTATATTCAATAAATATTCTAACTTTTAACCAATAAAATCTCATCTTATTCGTAAAATATATCCCCAAGAAGTATCATCTACAAGGAGTAAAGGATACAAATATAAAATCCCGCAACCACAAAATTACATTAAGAACTACTTAATGTGCACTTTGGCTAAATGAAAAATAAACTCCCAACTTATATTCGCGAACTTATATACGTATAAAATAGCAGAAGATAGAACAGAAATTAAACAAACGAACTCTTTTAAAAGTAAAGTCCAAATCCAAGTCCAAGTCCAAGAGGGACACCCAGCCAGAGTCAAATTATTGTTCAACTTGAAAAACTGGCTTTTAAGTCCAATTCGTCCTCACTAGAGATTCAGAATCCTCGCCCACAACTTAGAGTACACAGAGTTGTTGGAAAATTCAAATAAAACTCACTTCCAACTTTTCAATTATTTGCAGCCAAAAGGAAAAAAACAAAGAAGTTAAAGAAACAACTTAGGTTTCTTTTTTGGTTTAAAATGTTAAATATTATAAAACTCCATTCCCACAATCCAATCCACAGAGAGAGAAAAAGAGAAAGGACAAATATATCCCTATAGAATTTAAGGATTCATTTTAGCATCTGAGTATTTGGCTCTTAGGTGCCATCAAGAGTTATATTTTGAGCAAATGAATAAATGGGAAAAAAGGAGCAGAAGGACATCTCTACTTGAGTAACTTCCTACATCAATTGCATGTATAGAAGTAGAAGTACCAAAGCACCAGGACCAGCCAACAAAAAAAGAACCAGAACCAGACTAAGTACACAATTTTTGAATAAATATTGAGATTAACGGATTCATAGTGCGAGCATACAAAAGGTCCTTTTAAGGATATTTTTTTTAGTTTGTGTATTTCCATTGTGAAAATGAAACAATGTCTTGAATTAATTCATGTGAATAGTTAGTTGTTCACTTGAAGTTGAAGTTGGTGAGGAATTTTTAATTCAAGGCTTCTCCTTCGAGGCTCATGAAATAAAATATTCCTTTAGGACTTTCATCGTCCTTTTTTTCTGTTGTTTTTTTTTTTTTTTTTTTTGTATAAGTTAAACTTGCAACAAAAGTAATTGCCAAAAATTATATGTTGAGTTGGGTAGGACCTAGGACGACTCGGCTCGACTGTGGTACTGTGGCACAGATTGTTGATTACTCCTTTTTTTTTTTGCTAGGAGACACAAAGAGAAGGAGTTGAAGGAAAAGGGATAAAAGAGGGAAGATTTTCATCACACTCATCATCATCAGAAAACTCAGGCTGTTGTTTTGCGTAGGAATGAACACTAATTACCTATTTTCCTTACATTCTAAGTAAAGTGGGTTAGTAATGGGGGTGGAGGTGGGTGTTCGAAGGTTCTAGAACCACCTATCTAAAGACACAACATATAACCGAAGGAAAAGCAGCAGAAAAAAAAGTTACGAGCAACCATTGGAGGAAATAAAACGAAACGAAATGAAATGAAAAAAAAAGTATAAACGAAGAAGAACATTAAAAGCCGTCGTCTCATCTAGAAAATTAGCCAGGTGAAAAATTGCAGCTGTCGGAGAGGATATTAAAGTTTGGTGTGTCGGAGAGATTCTCAGTGTGTTGTTCTTTTTCCTTTTTTTTTTTTGTTTCGATATCCCCCACACCTCGTACCCTCCCACTAAACTCTCGCGCAGCAAATGTTTCAAAAATTAATCTTCTGTTCTAGATGAAGGCAGAGCTATAAGGCAAGCTTTATACAGGGTACAAGGATATATTATGTAGGTAAGGTAGGACTGACTGACTCTCTTGCGATGTAGAATTAAACGGAGACAAACCCTGTGAAATGAAATTAATTCTCTAGCCTTAAGGATTGTAAATGGGATGAGACATAAGAATAAGATTGTGATGGGGTGTGAGAGTAGGTTTATGTATAGGTTCCCGTGCATGACGAACTCAAATAAAATACAAAAACCTTAACAGGAAAAAATGTATTAAATCCTTGCGATGAAATTAGAATGAAATGTTATGCCGCCATAAGACGGAGGCGCAGCATCAACTCAGCTCAGTTCAGTTCAGCTTGGAGAGATTGGAATCTGTCAAGGGATAAAAATAAATGTTCAGGTATATTTGTTCGAAAAATTTATCATAAGATTTGAGTAATCGTTGCTGGTGTGTCGCGGCGTCGGTCGTTGGGATACGCTCCAAGCAGGCATCAGGCAGGTACGAATATAATACGAAAGCTTATGAAGCTGGGATTTAGAAATGAGGAAGAATAATGTTTTGAAAGACTTTGTTAAGTCTTAACATGTATTTTGTATTTAATTCATGGAACTTAATCTTCAGGCGTTTTGACTTTTGGCAACCATAACGATAAAACTGGAACGGGCATTGTCAGCAATATGATGGAGGCAGTTAAAAAACAAACTGATTTCTGTTTAAGAAATTGATAGTGGGATATCAGTTAGCCTGATTTTTTGAAGTCAAGTTTCGATAAAATAACGAAACTACTGATAAATGAATGTTCTAACTAGGTTTCTTGAGTTTTTGGTTGAAAAATTGTTGGACTTAAATGTGAATAATTATAATCAAAACATGAAGATGTGGTTTAATAGCCTTAGAAGTGGATCAGTTTTTTTTTACTTGAAATTTAAAACCAGTGAAGTTGATATTTCAAGTTTTTAGAAAACTAGTTTATCAGAACGTATTGAAACTTGTTCGAAAAAAAATGCATAAAAAAGTTAACATTTTCCGAAGTGGGAAAAACTACTCACTGATACCCATTTGTATCCAGAAAGCACTGAAAAACCAGAGGAAAAAAGAAAAGTCTCAAACTTCAAAAAAGAAGAATTGATGTAAAATGCCAGAAATTTAAAAGAAATAATCCACTTAACTACCTGCTTTGGCTTACTGTTTGACATTTCTTCCTTTATTTTCCACTATTTTCAAAACCAGAGCCTTAAAAATATTGGAATATAGATAAGCAACGATGGCGATTTATATTAACAATAATCTAGTGGGGTAACAGCTCATGTGAACTTTTTCCAGTCATTTCCTTCTATGAAAAAGGAAATAGAGTCGGACTATAGTTGAGAAGCACCTTACCATGGTAAGATATAGATGTGGTCTCTTGGACGATTTGTCAAAACAAGATAAAGTTTGTTTTACAAAAGGGGAGTGAGACTTGAAATTGATCTCAGTGTGATTTCTCAAGCAAATAAGCCAAAGATTTAACTTAGGAAAACCACATTCACCGATCGAAAAGTTAGCAGATGGATACTTTTTCGTTGATTAGTCGTGATTTTGTCGTTCTATGTTTTTTTGTTACCTCCATAAAACTTATGGAAAGAGAAAGAAAATACCCTGCTTATCAATTTTAAGTTCACCGTGAAATATATTCTATGTTTTTTATTGTTTTGTTAACTTCATCTAAAATTAGCAATACTTTCCTCGGAAAACGGGCTTAAAGGTCTGATCTTGAATACTGTACTGGATTTTAATTTGTATAGTTATGAATTAGTTGTGAAAAATTCTTTTAGTCATGCATTGTTTTCTATGTTTTTTTCTTTATTTTCTAATTTAATTTTTGAACTTTTTATTGAATATTAATTTGCCGTTAAATAGTAGTTAATTAGTTGTGGTAGTTTCGAATTTCTATGTTTTGTTTTTTCTATGTTTGTTTATAAAGTGCATTGATATCAACACAGTAATACAAAAAACAGCCAGGTCTCGTCTTGAGTATTTGATTGGCTTATAATTTGAAACATATAAATTGTGACATTTAAGATTGACCGTGAAATGTTTTCTATGTTTTTTTTTGTGCTGCTTTTCGAATTTCGTATCAACCTACTAAAGCAAACTCCTATTAAAGGGGTTTAAGTTCATATTTTAAATATTTTACTTTCTAATAAATTGCCGTTAATTAGTTGCGATATATTCAGTCACTCGTGCAATGTTTTCTATGTTTTTAGTCTTTTTACGAAATTGATGTCAACAAATCAAAACACCTCTCAAAAATGTATCGTTAATCTTTAGTTAAACCTTGATTAGATGTGGCAAACAACATTCCGTTCGTCTGTGTTTTCTATGTTTTTCCCTTATTTTCAAATTTCATGTCAACTTAGCAATGCATCACCCCATAAAAACGGCTTTAAGTATCTCATATTAAACATTTTATTGAATAATAATTTGATGTTGGTTAAAGTTTTGAATTTCTATGTTTTCTATATTTTTTTGTTTGCATTGATATCAACATAGTAAAGCACCTCCTATAAAAACTAGCCGGGTCTCGTCTTGAGTATTTGATTGGCTAATAATTTGAAACATATAAATTGTGAACATTTTAAAATGGCAATGAAATGTTGTCTATGTTTTTTTTTTGTGTGCTGCTTTTCGAATTTTGTGTCAACCTACTAAACCAAAATATTATAAAAGGGGGTTTAAGATCAAATAATAATATTTTACTTTCTAATAAATTGCCGTTAATTAGTTGCGATATATTCAAGTCACTCGTGCAATGTTTTCTATGTTTTTAGTCTTTTTACGAAATTGATGGCAACAAATTAAAGCGCCTCTCAAAAATCTATTGTTGATTTTTAATTAAACGTTGATTAAATGTGGCAAACTACATACATGTCGTTCTTTTGTGTTTTCTATGTTTTTTTTTCTTTATTTTATAATTTCATGTCAACTCAACAATGCACTATACAAAAACAGTTTTAAGTACCTTAAATTAAATATTTGATTGAATAATAATTTGCGTTAGTTAATAGTTAATTAGTTGTTACAGTTTTGAATTTCTATGATTTCTATGTTTTTTTTGTTGGTTTGAAGTATTGCATTGTTATCAACAAAATAGATCACCTTCCCAAAAACCAGATAGGTCTCGTCTTGAATATTTATTGGGTATTAATTTGCTGTACATAAATTGTGACAATTTTTGGATAGCCGTGAAATGTTTTCTATGTTTTTTTGTGCTGCTTTTCAATTTTCGTGCCAACCTACTAAAGCCCCCCCCCCTATAAAAATGGCTTAGAGATCAAATTTTAAATATTTTACTTTATAGTAAACTGCCGTTAATTAGTTGCGATGTATTTAAGTTACTCGTGCAATGTTTTCTATGTTTTTAGTCTTTTTACAAAATTGATGTCAACAAATCAAAGCACCTCTCAAAAATGTATTCTTCATCTTTAATAAAAGGTTGATTAGTTGTGGCAAACTACATTTCGTTCTTCTATGTTTTCTATGTTTTTTTTTAGATTGCTTCTAACTTCATGTCAACCTTAAGTATCACAAGACGTTTTGTTACGTATTTATGCTTTGGAAAAGGCTTCCAAATTCTAATGATGAATTATTCAAATACCATTTAATCCAGTATTGGATCACAAATTTTGGTAGATAATATAAATCAGAGAGTAAGGTCGAAATTTTAATGTATCATCAATATTTTTACTAAAAATTAAGAAAATAGGAGAAACTTCGTGTTTCAGGTTTTGCTTAAGAATTAAACCTTATAATTTTAGTGGGTAGGAATTTCTTACATTACGAAATTATAATTTAAACCTATTTTCCACCCCATCTATAGTCATCTATCTTCTTTAATATCTTAGGATTAAAAGATTTCTTTAAAATATTGTAAGTTATTAAAGTCATTGAGCTGAAGCAAATCCTTTTGTGGTTTCCCATACATATATATATATTTACCACCTCATTTCTAATTTAATTTAAAAAAAAAAAAAAAAAAATAAATCCTTACCACCCACAAAAATATATCACACCATCGTCATACAGAAACCTACCCCTCTTTGCATCACGCATGTTGTATTCATTCATTTGACAAATCGACCAAAAAGTTCATAAAAATCACTAGCACCACCCCTTCCAACGTGTTTCTTGACAACGTTAAATTTGATTTATTAAGATCATTTTTATTCCTCAACTCTCACACTGCTGGTGTCCCAATGGAAATGGTGTGGAAAAGCACACCATCTCGAATCGTCCTGATGCTTTGCCTAGAAATATTTATCTTAGAAATAAAAATATAAAAACAGGTAAGCAGAATCTAAGACAAAATTTCCTTAGAGAGAGTCAAAAATAAATCACCAACATTTTCGTAACAAATTCAACTCCGGTCAAAGAAATTAACTACATTTGTCTAAAAAAAAAAAAAACAAAAAAAAAAGTGTATAAATAAATGAAAACACAGTATAAACAAGAAAAATAAAATCTAATTAAGTCTGCGGCTTTAATTGACTTTTTGATGTCATAATCATAAAACCAAAGAAATTTCGGTGTTCCATAAGAAACTATACATAACATTCCCTGAGACTCATGGAGAAAGAAAGTTAAATTGCTTCCCAACGTGATGGAGAAAGAGCTCCACATAGAGGCTTTGGATGGTGATGCTTTCGAAAATATGCAAATAAATCTTCCTAAGGACGAATTAATCATTGCAAACACACAGGATACACCGTAGATAACACCTCACGAAGTGTCCTCAATTATTTAGAACCCCCAGTACCTACTAGATTTATATGATGTTATGTGTATATCAGTGTATAGATATATAGAAAACTAGAACAGCAGCGCCCATATCGCGCTCAGTCTCAGTATCCTTTATCCTTTAGAAGTAGTTATGCAAAGGAATGAAACGCTGCCGCAGCGAACAACTTCTGCACAACTTAATTGAGCAGCTAAAGTAGCATTAATTCAATTTATTATCAGAGGATGTGTTCACAGATGTACCTTTGCATATCTATCTACGTATCCTTTTCAAACACACACACATACACAAATAAACAAATCCTGAGAGCTATACTTTATTGTATATTGAAATATGTATATATATGTTTAAGGTGAAATTGTGCAACACTTACCGGCATAGTTTGACTTCCGTGTAAATTAGTTATAGCTGTTTGAGCTTCCTGATGGGAACTAAACTTTACGAAAGCACAACCTGAAAATATAGAGATATATAGAAAGTTATAGAGAGATGGATAAAGAGGGCTTAATTAGTTACGAGTATGATGGCATTGGACTATTATTGTTATTATTATTCTATATACATTATGCAAGGACCTCTTTATGGGAGGCAGGAGACGATTGGGGTTGGGCTAATAGGGAGGGGGATGGGCACAAAGTTGTATCTAGGCAGCTTACCTAATGAGTTTAAATTGGTTTTAGAGAAGTGAATTTAAAGGGATTTAAGTAATATGAAATCAAGTCAAATTTAGAGTTTTTAACTTAACTAAAAAACAAACAAAGATTAATAATATAATCTTTAATATAGATTAAGATATGGCGCACAGTGATAACTTCCCATTTGGTACCCTTTAAGGAACTTTAAAAAGTATGTAATCAACAATTGAAGTTAAAGATAATTTCTTCTTAGCCAAAATAGTATTGCATTTTTGATAAGATTTTATTTGTTTATAAGAACGCTGTAAATAGCTTTCGTTGTTCAATTTCATTGCAAGACCTTTACTTGTTCTCAAAATTGTCAATTCGAAAATAAATTTTTAACTAAAAATTGCACCTTATGTCACTTATTGTTCATAAAATGTTTAGGGTAAGAAATATGTTTACCAATCTTTTTGATGCCGTATTGTATAGTAAAGGTATTTTTAGAAATATGATTTTTATAAAATTGACATGAAATTTACTTTTTTCGAAAGATAATTTCTAGCATTATTAAATTCAATTTGATTTCTGGCATATGACTGCCAAGGCTGGCTCGGACGTAGTCTAAACTGGATTTCCAAGTTTTGATGACTTTTTTTTTAACATTTGTGGCCGTCTATCGGCAATTACTCGAAGAATGTTGTTCTTCAAGTTCTCAAAAAGTTTCGAGTTTATCGGCATAGACTAGCGACTTTACATATTCCCACAGAAAGTGGTCAAGCGGTGTTAAATCGAATTATTTTTAAGGCCAATTCACTTGTCCGTAACGTGAATATATGCGGTTACCAATTGTGGCACCAGCTGTGTGCTAAATTATACAGTATCCGTCTTATTGAAACCACAGCTTCTGCACATTATGATTGTTATATTGATGAACCGGAGAGTCAGTAATCATGGCTCTATTGCGGTCATTGTTGACTGCAGCGTTTTGGACAGCATCGTTTTTTAAAGAAGTACGAAACAATTATTCGAACAACTTAAAAAGCACACCAAACAGTCAGTTTATGTTAATGTAATGGTGTCTCAAATACACTTGAGAGACTTGAGAATAATCAATATTCCAAACATGGCAATTTTGTAGATTGGCGTATCTATAAATAATAATAAATAAATTAAGTGGCGCAACAATCCGTTGAGAACTAGAGCCTAGTGACTTACAACTCTCAGCCATTCCTGTGTGCGAGTTATGTTGTCAGGAATGAAGGGGACCTACAGTTTAAAGCCGAATCCGAACGGCTAACTTGAGAAAATACTTTTAATGGCAAGAATTACTCTTGGAGAATTTGTCAATTCCTCGCAAGAAGCAGTACCCGTGAAAAAACTTTAGATGGCACAGGCAGGGATCGAACACAAGATCTCTGACAGTTTAAGGCACTAACCATCACGCCACGGGTACTGATTGGAGTATCTATTCAACAAAAAATGAGCTTCGTCGCTAAACAAAATTCAAGCGATGCGTATTTCGAACAGAAACACGATTTTCAAAATAGTGTACAGTTAAAATAGTATTAGAAAACCAGTCGAATTATTTAAAAGTCGATATCTCTGTTGGTTCTTGAGATATGACTGACCGAGAAAACTATTCCCAACGTACGTATACACGCAAGCTCATAAATCTTCCGAAAAACCATGGATTTAGAGTCTTGGGAAAAATGTCAAAATTCAGTTTCAAAAATCGGACCAATTACAATGGAAAGTTAAAAACTTCGAGTTTCAAAGTAAAAAATAACCTTAACAAAAGTTGATTCCCAAGGACAGAGAAAATTTGTCAATCTGTGAACCAAAAGCTTCAAAAAATAAATCTTTAAGAGGTACGCCCGTTCACGTCGCGTCGTTCGTTCTCCTTCCTAATGATGCCTTTGAGAATTTTAATGAATTACAATCCGATATAAAAAGGAATATTCAAGCATTTAAAAATAAGGTACTTGAGGCAAGGAAAATTTGAAGAGAGTTTTGGTTTTCATTTAAATTTAAAATGAAAAATAAGAAAACAAAAAAAAATGTTAAACTCTCTAATTACCCAAAAGTCCAGGATCTTTTTGAATATAGAAAAACAACAACAGCGACTAAAGAAAAACATTTTTCTTCAATAAGAAGGTATAGCAAAGTTGCGTGGTGGGGTAAGAGGTAAGGGCGTTTACTCAGCGACCGACGACAGCGACGACTGATTTGTTTTCGTATATTTCGTTCGTTTTTCTAAAATAATTAAATTACAAGCCTAATTGATTCCACCTTTTAATCAAGCGAATTCCTTGGCATTCAGTTTCCTTTTAATTTCGATTCATTTGAATTCAGATTCTCCTTCATCATCATCATCGTCTCTATCTATATATATATTTTCTATCTTCTCTCATCAGATCTCCTGCCTTTTATCTTAGTCAACATTTTTCTTTTTTTTTCTTTCTATTCGTCCATCATCAAAATCAGTCTTCCGCAGTCTTTGGTAAGGAATAGTGAGTTGTTGTTTTCTTTTTCTTTGCTTTCATTACCTCTTCAAAGTAATTACCTTCTCTACCAACTAAAACCAATCCTTCTCATCTTTAGTTCTTTTTTTTTTGAGTCAGTCTATAGGTGAATTCTTATGTCAGATCCTTTTTCAAAAGTTAAGAATCCTTGAAATGAAAATGAACTATAAAAAGCTGCTGTTATGCTATACCAAGAGTAGGTAGGTTCTCTTGTCAAATCCGCGGACTACCTATAAGTCTTTCTTTTCTTCGTATACATCTTTCTTTACCTCTGATGCCTATTTATAACTTTTACTATAGGTTCACAAAAAAGAAAGGGACATTTAAATCTTTAATTAGGCCATTTCTCACAATTACTTGTAATTACAAATTCTACTTTACCCCTCCCTTTGCCCTTCGAACACCCTCTTAGTTTGATACTTGCTCTTCGACTTCTTCAATAGGTACTGATGGTTTTTGGTTCTTCAATTTTATTCGTCTTTTAAGTGAAAAATACGCAAAGAATACTCGTACTTAAAAATAAAAATGAAAAGAAAAATTCCCTTAGGCAGGTATTCAAGGACACCATCAGCATCATCTTCCCAATCCCAAAAGAAGAAAAAGAAAGATTTCACTTGATAATATGAAGGATGAAACGATGAGGGCTAATGATGGAACGAAATCAAAAGTCATTATAATAAAAAATGATTCGGAAATAATTACAGAAAATCCTTTTTTTTTGGACTTTAATCAAGAATGCTAATGAATATTCGTCCTTTTTTTTTTTCTTTTCTGTTGTTTTGTTCAAAAATGGATGATCCTGATCCTATTTTTATATATTTGCACATCCATATACCTTCTTCATCTTTAAAACAATGCATATCGGCTTCGGTTTGGGCTTTGGCAGCGAGCGGACGAACGGCGAACGGAAGAAAGACAGAGAGAGAAAAGGTGTAATTTTTGAGCTTAAGGCTAAAATTTAATTCTTAAGAAAATTGAAATTTTTGGGCTTCATAAACTTACAAAAAAAAAAATTAACGAAACGTAAAGAAGACCTTAAGGGATATATGTATGTATGCCAAGAAATTTATATTATAAGAGAAATACATTTTTGAAACTTTTCAGAACCATAATATACACACAGTTTTTGGTGCTAGTGGTGGTGGTGGTTTGATTGTGCGGTTGCTGAATAATTAAATAAGATACATTCTGATGTAGATACTACAATATAAATATAATTCGATTTAGTTAGGATATTAGAAAATTTTAGAATTTTCGGGAGACACACAAATTTTACATTGTTATTAAATTTTGATAAGACTTTTCGAGACTTAAGGGCCTTCTTGTCAAAGTTTATAAAGTTGAATTAGAGAATATAAGAGAAAGAAAGAATAAACGTTAATGAAATTTAAAATCTCAGTCCTACGATTTTTAACGAGATTTTTATTTGTTTGTCTCAAATTTTTGAAATTCAGAACTATACAGTAACTTATTTATTTTTGAACCATGTTTTTCGTTATTGTAGTTTTTGTTAAGACTAGTTATAAGTTGAAATAAATTTGTCAAAAAGGAAACATTTCTGTAATAGTAAAAACAGAAGGATATCGATTGTTTGAACTATTACAGACCGACCCTAATTCGAATCAGGGGAGTGCTAGAATTTTTCGATACTTCTTTCGTAGTTGAAAAGTCGTCTGCAAAAGCTATGTGAAGTTTTAAATAGTGAAAATAGGAAATAAATATTTATTGCCTAGAAAAGTGAAACAAAAGACGTAATTAATCTTAAAAAGAAACCAATATCAAGATTGTTCATTAGCAAAAAACTATTCACATAGCAAATTGATAAGAAAATCCTTTTTCCATGCATAAGCTTCAGCTCTAAGATCAAAGCATCTTTTTCTCAGAAATGTTCTCCTCTTCTATTTCTAGTATAGTTTGCAATTGATGTTTTAGATTCAGAACATCAAATTAAAAAGAACCAAGTTTTGCCAATGTTTAAATTTACAAAATACTTAATATAAAGAAACGATGTTCGAAAATTATAAATTATTTGCAGGCGAAATTTTAGAAAATGTGAATGTGAACATACAAAACTTGGAATTTGAATTTTTACTTTTTCTTACTAGAAACAACTTTCTGCAGTTGATAATCTTACTTTACAAGTGTTTTTTTAACGATAAATAAGTGAAACAGCTATTAAACCTTATTATTTAAAGCCTTAATTTATCTGCCATATGTTAAGATTAAGTCACTCTTATTTTGTGATCAGTTCTGAAACTCAAAATCGTTGGAAAAAGTCAATATTTAGTGTTATATTTTTCTAAGATCTTCATAGCACTGTTTTTGAAAAAGAACAAGACAACTAAGTGAAACAACTATTACAACCTATTACTTGAAGTCTGAATTTTACTAACATATATTTGGATCAGGTCACTCTTATTTTCTGATAAGTTTTGAAATTGAAAAACGTTGCAAAAAAGTCAACATTGTTTGGTAAATCTTTTTAAGCTCTTCATATCACTGTTTTTGAAACAAGATTATTAAAAATTAGTGAAACAGCTATTAAACCTTATTATTTGAAGCTTGAATATCAGTGCCCTTTATTCAAATCAGGTCACTTATATTTTCTGATAAATTTTGAAATTGAAAAACGTTGGAAAAACGTCTACGTTTGTTGGTAATTTTTTTTAAACTCTTCATATCACTGTTTTTGAAACAAGATTATTAAAAATTAGTGAAACAGCTATTAAACCTTATTATTTGAAGCTGGAATATCAGTGCCCTTTATTCAAATCAGGTCACTTATATTTTCTGATTAGTTTTGAAATTGAAAAACGTTGCAAAAAAGTCAACATTGTTTGGTAAATCTTTTTAAGCTCTTCATATCACTGTTTTTGAAACAAGATTATTAAAAATTAGTGAAACAGCTATTAAACCTTATTATTTGAAGCTTGAATATCAGTGCCCTTTATTCAAATCAGGTCACTTATATTTTTTGATTAGTTTTGAAATTGAAAAACGTTGCAAAAAAGTCAACATTGTTTGGTAAATCTTTTTAAGCTCTTCATATCACTGTTTTTGAAACAAGATTATAAATAATTAGTGAAACAGCTATTAAACCTTATTATTTGAAGCTTGAATATCAGTGCCCTTTATTCAAATCAGGTTACTAATATTTTCTGATTAGTTTTAAAATTCAACATAGCATGCACATGCATTTAACTCCCTTTTTATCTTTCCAAGTTTCAGATCTTAGAATTTAACCTCCTAAACATGGGATTCAAGTTAACCAGGAAACTGTTGGTATAAAATATTATGTGATTTGATATGAGAGATCATAATATTCCTTGATAATTTGGAGCTGTTTTGGTCAGACAAATTTGTAAGACTTGGCATAGTCTTAATTGATTTGTTTGAAGTTCAGTAAGATCTTAGATGAACCAGAAATAATTATTTTCTGAAAAATTAATGTAAACTCGTGGTTATTTCAGAAACAGATCTTCCGTTAAATATTAAATAAAACTTATTTCGTCAAATTTGACTTTCTTTCTCTTTGTAAGAAAACATTGTGCCAAGGCTGTCAAGAGTATCGTTTCATTTGACTTAATATTTAAAATCAGTTTAGAGATATGTTTCATCAGGAGTAAACTTGGGTTTAACTTCGAAACAAAGATTTTTTCACATAGCAGTAATATATCAAAGTGAGTTTAATCTACTGAACCCACTGAAAAGTTGTTATCACGCGACTTGTAAGTTTAAAAAAAAAAAAAAACAAGTATTAAGGTTCTAAAATCTTCTCAACTTCTAAAACACCAGAACCAATTATTTTGGAGTCGCGTTTATTCAACTAAAATTATCAGCACTTAAGAACATAAGTATAGTATCTTTGAATCAATTGAATCAAGCTTTTTGAAACAAGTTTGAGGTAAAACTCAACACAAATTCGAAGAAATTACTTTAAAACTCAGAATATCTCGCACTGAAAAACTAATCAGCTGATAGAGAATCTTAGAGATCTGAAAAACCAAATTGTTTGTCTCAAGAGTCTGGAAAAATTATATTTTCGACTTTTTTGATGTATTTCAAATACCATGCTACATTTTAAGCACCCTTATTTAAAAAGCAGCAGTTATTAATACAAATATTAGTTACAAACAGAAACACAGTGGTATAGCGGACTTAACAATAATTATTGTCAAACATGGACCTTCTTCCAATTATTTCGATATTTTAACCCTCTATACTTATGTATTGATATTGAATTTATTATTTTTCCAAAACAACTTATCGACGCTTTCAATCTATTAGTAATAATTTTCAAACCAAAAATTATTATTATCCTTAGACGACAAATAAAAATATAAAAGAAAAACCACTTTCATGGTCTTCCTAATATGAAAACTGTCAACCGTCATCGTCGCTCGTTGAATGTATAAAGTTTCCCTTAAATCATTAGGAATATTAAATATTTTTTTTTCTCCTCCTCTCTCTCTTTCGCTTTGCCCACATTGTCATTACCAAATAATAATAATAATATCTAGTAAGTAGAAGAAAGAAAAAAACTTTCGATAACATCATTATCCTTTTATGAGTTTGTTCACTAATTTATCCTTAGGCAAACAACAGTCCGTGTCATTTTACTTCAATAATAATAATATAATGTCCTCGAAACGAACAAGTTATGGAGGACTTTATAGGCAAGGAGTGGGGTGGTTGTAGTAAGTGAAGAGGAGAAACAAAAATCCTATACTTGGAAAACTCGCGCGTCACCTGAAACTTATCTCATTAAATTAATAGACCGAGGATGTTTGTGTCTCGTTATATTTTTGCTGTGCCTCCTAACCAACCGACCGACTTGAGGAAAGGACTTCAATCCCTCTTCGCTTCCATTTGCTTCGATGTAATCATCACATACGTGGCATGTCTCCCGGGGAAATAATTTTTCGGACAAATTATTTTTCGAGTAATGTAATGTGTTTTTTTCTTCTTCTTCCCCTCCCTCTCGTGTCCTTCTGTAGTCCTTTTTCTAAATATCTAAATATTTTTTTTTTTGCTTTTTCCTATATCCTGTCTATAGTTACATATTCACCTTTGGGGTCCTTAATGGGAAAAATGTTCGGACACACTCCAATATATTATGTAGAATGATTGGTTATAGTTGTTGTTGTTTTTGCTTCTTCTTTTTGGTTCATTCCATTTACACCCTTAAGGTCTATATGATGAGTTGTTTTTGGAGTGTCCTGGGTACTCTTTTTTCCTTGTACTGGATAACAGTTCCATATATAGGTTTTTTTTCCTGTCCAGATTTATGGACAAAAATTGACCACCGTATATTCGATTACCTCTAGCGTGTCTCCCCAGAGAGAAAGAGAGGGGAACGGCCGGCGTATGAAATAAGGGTAGCGACCGAGTCCAGGATGCGTTCGGAAATTCGATTTTACCTTTCGGTCAGAACGGGGATTTTTTAATTGGATTTTAAAATACTGGAACCAAACCTGAATACGGTAGGAGGTGAGGTGAGGTATATGGTGTTTGGCTTCGGGTGAAAGTTCAGAAAAATAGAACGAACGAATGAACCAGCAAAGAAAAAAAAAACATAAAATAAATGAAAAATCTCTGTCAACAGCCAGGGAGGTGGCGGGCGTCGTCGTCGGTCGGTATCGGTAGTGGGTGCAAAGCTGAGAGTAAATTGGTAACAAATTTCATCCCTTATTATTTGCCGGTTCGCTGAGATTGCACTTTGTGTTGTTGTTATTGTTGTTTTTGGTACGGGTATAAACGCTGCAAAGTAGGTACGGTAATTGAGCTCAAGACCAGACATTGCGTTTGGGGCGAATTTCTGTTTGTGTTAAGAATGGCAGTTTATGAGTTGATTTTTTCTACTATTTTTGTTCTGGTTGTTATTGTTGTTGTTCTACTCTGGTATTTCGCTTTGTGACTCGCTCTCTCACTTAGTAGTTCAAAGTTTTCCCTCTAGGATAGGATCCCCCTATTTTCAGTTGATAACCGTTTCTATATAATTTTTCCTTATTCTCTTGTTTGTAATTTGCTGGTGACAGGTTACTCTTTGTGTATAGTCAAGCGTTAAAGGATTTTAAGTACCTTCCCTCTACTGTTTTAAGCTGTGCATCATACAATCTCTAGAGGTCTAAATGTCTAGAGGCACTATACTCTTGTATACTGTAGAAATAGCTACGACCGACGACGACTTCGAACGAGGGATGCGAACAACTTGACTGAGGAATTCGAGTGGATTGTTGGTTGGTGCTTTTTTTTTTCTGTTGCTCCTATTTATTTTTACTTTCCTCTTAATTGAATCCTGGGTGTTGTACGCTTATGGGCATACAAGTTGATTACATCGCCATCATGCAATGTTTTGAGGGGATCCTGATGCTTGCATAAAGTACAAATATGTAGCGCTAAAGGTTAGGTAGGAATATGATGATGATAATGAAGGTGCAGGGATTCTGTTGAATGCTTCGAGGTTAATTACCACTTGTGTTGATATTGCTTGCGAGGGATAAACATTGAGAGACAGGGAGGAAGCAAAAAGTGAAAGAAAGAGAGATAGAGAGTGAGTTAAATTCCCTTGATGTCCTTTTAGAGTCTTAAATCCATCATATCATCACATAAGATGGATCTAATAAAGTTCTTAAGAACATAATGAAAGTGCATACTTATGAGAAAGAAGTAGGTTGAAGTGTTTAAACTAAAATAAGCCTTTCAAATACAAACCAAAATAAAAATAAGGGAAAGTAATAACAAAGAAATCAATTGAAATTTCTTATGAGATCTTAACAAGCCACTTGTTAGTTAGATAAGATCTTGGAGAACGAAATTGATGTTGTAGAAATGCTAATTTTGCTATACTTAATGATGCTGCAAAATATGTTAGTCATTCAGGAACAGGAAGGAATAACAACGCCTTTAATCTAAGGTATATGTCTTGATTAGGGAAGATTTAATATAATCAGAATCTTAAGTATTCTTGAAGTTTTGTTTGTACAGATAAACAATTGGAATAAGTAAATTCTTGAAGCAGGCTTAAACATAAAATTAAATCCTTTGATGTTTTTCACAATCTAGTAGAAATTTTATAATTTTCTTATTTATCGACATAAGTATCAAAATTTATTAAATTACTAAACGAATGCCTGTTAAGAAAAGCTCTTGCTAGGGTAAGGACCTACGATAAGAGTTAATAAACAAATGATTTCTGGAAGCATTTCAATATTTCCGTCCTAAAAACTCATGACTTCAATATTTTTTGGATTTAGCGTACACTCTAAGATTGTTGTATACTTTTCAATATACCAGAGACACAGTGTGAGTATTAGTTAAAAATATACCGTCTTAACATTGGTTTTGAAATATTGAACATTGCAATCAAATTTAAAGACAGTGTTGAAAGACAATTCATATTCACGAAGTACGTCTAAAGAACTAATATCTGCATTTCAAAATATGATTGAAGTAGGGCTTAAGGATTTACTGATAAGCATTCTTAGAAGTACGTGAACTATGGTTTGATGAATTAATGGAAAGACTATAGCTCTTAAAAATAATGGCTAAAATAGGTGATGCAATTAACATTAAATCCATACCATTTTTGTATAAATAATGAAATAAATCACCTCAAAAATAACGCTCTCAACTTTGCTGGATGTAAGCCCTTATTGCGAAAATCGAATTGAATAACGTTCGAATGAAAGCGAACGTTTTTGAAAACACTCATTGAATACCATTGCAATATTCACTTCAAAAGCCAACATTTTTGGAAAAAGAGGTGTTAACCAATTTGAAGGTGGAAATTCATCCATCTCAATTTTGCTCTATATTGGATTTCTCAAACGTTCGCTTTAAGTCGAGCGTTCGATTCGCTTCTCATAATAAGGACTGTAATGAATCTTGGGATGCGATAATAACTATATTATTATCTATGTAGGTTTGACTTAAGAGTCTATTAGAAGCAGTCAACTGGTAAAGCAACTCAATCATCTAAACTGAAGAGAAGTACTTAGTTTTAAGTTTTTTAATCTTGTTAATTCTTGAATGTTGTACCTTTTGAGTGAGTCATAACTCCACAAGTCTGTACTTAACTCAAATTCCACAAAATTAATGAGTCTACAATATGCAAAGGAATTCTTGAATTTAAATAAAAAAAGAGGCTGGGATGCGACCCACACTGATAACTTCCCATCCCGTCTGTCGATTTGTCTTGCTTAAAAGTTTGTCAATATGTATCAATTTTTACCAAATTTGCGTAATATTTTTTGTAGATTTTATTTTTTTATGAAAAAACGGTTGGATTTTTAAAAAAATTACTGAATATCGAAAACAATATTTTCTGTGAAATAAAATAAGTTTGAAGCCAATATTTTTAATATTTGAAAAGCTATTTGAGTCGAAAGTAAATTTTAACCAAGTTTTAGTATTGTTTTTCTTTAGGTTTTTATTTTTTGTAAAAAAAAAAACTGTCAATTCGATTTTTCTCAAAATTTTATCGAATATTGAAAACAATATTTCTTATAAGTTAAGAGTAGTTAAAAGCCATTATCTCAAATTTTTGAAAAGATATTTGAGTCGAAAATCAATTTTTACCAACTTTTGTTAAATTTTTTTTAGGTTTTTAATTTTTTGTACAAAAACTGTTAAATCAATTTTTTCAAAATTTTACTGAATATTGACAGCAATATTTTCTGAAAGATTAAAGTAGTTTAAAGCCAATATCTCAAAGTTTTGAAAAGATATTTGGGTCGAAAATCAATTTTTACCACCTTTTATAATTTTTTTTTTAGGTTTTTAATTTTTTGTAAAATAACCGTAAATTAGATTTATCTCAAAATTGTTCCTCATGTTGAAAACAATATTTTTTATAAGTTACAATTAGTTAGAAGCCATTACCTCAAATTTTTGAAAATAAGTCGAAAATCAATTTTTTCCAACATTTGCTAAATTTTTTTTTCTGTTTTTAATTTTTTGTAAAAAAACTGTAAATTCGATTTTTCTCAAAATTGTACTGAATATTGAAAACAATATTTTCTGAAAGATAAAATTAGTTTTAAGCCAATATCTCAAAGTTTTGAAAAGATATTTGAGTCGAAAATCAATTTTTACCAACTTTTATACATTATTTTTAGGTTTTTATTTTTTGTATAAAAACTGTCAATTCGATTTTTCTCAAAATTTTATCAGATGTCAAAAACATTATTCTTCGTCGCACAAAATTGTTTTGTTTTGAAGTCATATTTTAGTCGCAAAATTTTCGAGGTGACAAATTTTTTTTTCAGTTTTTTTGATTTATTAAAAAAACCGTTAATTTTATTTTTTTCCAAAAATAAAATTGTTTTGTATCACGTTACAATATATAATACAAAATTTAATCCAATTCGCTAACGTCATTGGTTCATGAGTTATTTAGGTTTAACCAAAATGTTCACCTTTTTTTTTAAACTGCTATGGTAAAAAAACCACCCACGCAATTTTTTTGAGAGCTCTTTCTGCATCTTTGTGCCTTATTATCTGTATAACGAAATTTATTTGAAGTCGATATCTCTTCTGGTTCTTGAGCTATGGACGACGAGAAAAACGTCGTGAACGTACGGACGTATGTACAAACGTTCGTACACACGCACGCACAGACATCTTTCTAAAAATCTTTTATTTCGACTCTACGGATCTTGAAACGTCGAGAAATGTTAAAATTTTCAATTCGACAAATCGGACCCATTACAATAAATTCCTATGGGAAGTTAAAAATGAGACGTTCACAGTGAGTTTAAAATAAATGAGTCATTTAGACAATTTCTAAAAAAATAGTAGTAAATAATAGTAGTAAAAATAGTAGTTTAAATAATTCACATCTTAGTATTTTCTGTTTAGAAAAAATATTCAAAAATAGGAAAACTAAAAACAATTGTGATCACCTTTTCGAGAAATTTCGTGATCAAGGGAATTCTCTTACAAAACTTCGGATTATGAACTGTGACTGTGCAATTCTGTTAAGGCGTAAATCATATTAAGCGATGGTATAGATTTTATTATCAAGCGTCACACATATGTATGACATCTTCAAAAGTGACAGCTGCCCCAATACTATTCGACTCCATTATTGGAAACCTTAGAACTTTTAGAAGAAATGTCATCAATATAAAAAAAATTGCTTCAAAAGACCATGCGACTATTGCAATGTGGACTTATGACTCTATTTCTGTATTGTAAATGTAACACGTAAACGTCAATCAGAAAACAATTAATGAACTCCTAAATGCTGTTCATGTATACCTTCACTTTTTAATATTCCTCAGTGGGCTTTATACTTAAATAGTGTGATCAAATAAAACATGACTCGAAAGGGAGCGGCTCGAAATTCTGTATTTTAAAATACTGTATGGTTAAAATTCTGTATCATACTGTATGATACTGTATATTCATAATACAGTATGGTTAATATACTGTATCTCAAAATGCTGTGTTGTCAAAATACTGTATCTGATAATACTGTATCTCAAAATTCTTCTTCTCAAAATGCTGTATGAGCAAAACATTATCTAAAAATACTGTATTTTTGCAAAATTCCGCACTTAAGCTTCCATTGTAGAGAACAACATGTATGTAGATTATATCATTTATTGAAACTCCAAAAAAAGTAAAAAACAGAATACATTAATAAGTCATTTCATAAATAATTTTGAGATATTGTGCACGTCTTCTGTAACACTTGTCACTACCCGCGATTTGCATTTATATCTTATTTTTTGTGAACAAGCCCAATTGTATGTTCCTATTTTCGTCACCCTTTCCAAACAAAATGCATACCCATCAACTAATAATTCTTTTCCTTTTTTTGACTTCACAATTGATACATTCATTTAAAAACTAAATTTCACTTAATTCTTAAATTTGTATTAGTTTTCAAATATCAACGAAATGAACGAACACGTGGAAGTTTTGAAAGATCAATAAGTTCGGTGTAATTGTTTATGCAATTGTTGATTGTGATAACAACAATTCATATACAACTGTGAGAGAAATAACAATTAATGAGAAGAAAATAAGAAGAAGATACCATTTATTTGGTTTTGTTTTTTATTAATTCAAAGACTTATGAATTATTATATGTTATTGTTCAAGGGAAGTATATTAGAACATTATGTCAATGAAAAAATATTCTGATGTATTCTTTATAAAAGTAATCTGTTTTTAAAATTCTGTATTTCAACATGCTGTAAATAGGCTGACAAATAAAAATCGTTTTGATAATGTAAAAAAGTGCTCGCTTTTTTACATTATCAAAACGATTTTTATTTGTCAGCCTATTTACAGCATTTTGAAATACAGAATTTTGGTATACAGAATTTTAAGATACAGAATTTTGAGATACAGTATTTTGATCATACAGTATTTTGTACATACAGTATTTTGAAATACAGTATTTTGAGATACAGTATTTTAAATACAGTATAATGATCCATACAGGATTTCGAACCCAACCCGACTCGAAAACCACAAAATGATAATGTTTTGAAATTTAGTTCATTACCATAAAACTACTCAATCAAAGCTTTTTAACATATTTTATCTATAGATAGTCTACAAACCCCAAACACTCTGTTACATTGTCTATAACTTTTAGTTCTATAGAAAACACAATACAGCAAAGAATTTAATTACAAAACCAATTAAGAACTCCAAATTTCACATTAATGCTTATCTTTGTATCTTCCATGTTATACTCATATCAGCTTTTTGTATCTATCTATCTTTTAACCATTACTTTTCCATTTATTGTTTATCAGAGTCCTGCCATCATCGTGTATGCAATCACTGTCACTGTTTTTTGTTTTTGGAAAACAAAACCAAATGAGTTGGTGATACAAATCAGAATAAAATCAAACACAAAATAAAACACAAAAAATCAAAGGATATATACAAAAAGGACCTCCTCTGCCCACCAACAAATTGTGTCGCTCTTTATATCCTTTTACCCATTCATGAAAAATGTGGACAAATAGCCGTCAACGAAAGGAATTTAATTTTCCATTTTCTTTGCACTTTCGAAATTATTCTTGTTTTTTTTTTTTGGTGAGGGGGTGGAGAGTGGTGAGGTGTAGAAGATTGAAGAACATTTCCACGAAAACAATGATTTTCCGAATTTTTATTTTCATTTTCATTTTTATTTTACCCTCTTTAACTTGATTCTTTTGCTTTTTTTCTGTGGGTTTGCCAGTCACACAAATTTGAGTTGATTTAATGTTTATTCATGCGTTCAAATCATCTTCTTCATCTCACTTCTCACCCAAGCCTGAAAACCCAAACTCAAGCCCAACATATAACATCAATTCTGGTTAGTTGAAGCTTGAAGCAAATAACAGAAACAGAAGAAGAAGAAGAATGGTGTGGTGCGTTGTCGCTCGTTGGTCCTTGGCGTAAGTAGAGCGCATCAACAGCTTTCAAGGAGTAGGTCTAGGATAGGATAGGAAGTCGTAGTCGGCTTGGGGCATCAGTGAAAGTGGTCATTTGATTTTTTTTTTGTTCGTCCTTGTATCTCTGGCTTGCTGTGTTTTTCGCCTGTCCAGAGACAAGTACCATGATGGAAAGAGCAATACGAAAAGGAAACAAAAACAAAAATCTGATTGCCAACCCCCAGTTGAAGTTGATGCTGTTGTAAGCGGCCATACCAACGACCACACCGCCATCAAGGATGTGCCATGTCCTAGTGGATGATTTTGATGGTTGTTATGGTTAAAGGGTGTTTTTTTTTCGTTGTATACTCTTTCTTTTTCATTTAAATTCTGTTTTTTTTTTAGTTGTCAACCCCATACACAAAATTTTTCGAATGTAATTCATTTTCCCATTTGAGTTTCTTGTTATTATTTTTCCGTTTGTGTTGTGTTGCATACTGCGATTGCGATAATGGTCAGTGGTCACTGGTCACCCTAATGAAATTCTCTTTTTTACATTTTACATTTTACAAAAAAAAAAAAAAATATAACAAAACAAGGATGTACCTATACTTGGAACAGAGGAAAAGATAGGTAGGTCGTATAGGTAAGTATGTACCTACATACAGTTCACAGGGTTGAAGTTGAAGTTGGAAAACTCTTTATTTTCCACGGACAAATTTTTCTTTTGATTATTCGCTTTGGTTATATTTGCACACGGTAACGTGATTACTTTGTATGAAGTCGTTTCTGATTACTTTTTTTTGTCTTGTTTCATTATTGTAATAGGGGTGAAATGGTGTAGGTAAGGTAGATTGGTAGGGGTGAGTTTTGTTTTTGTTTTCTTGTTTTTTGTTTGTCAGGTTGGGTTTTTATTATTCAGTTTTGCTCCAGAGAGTGAATTAAGTAAAATGAATAAAGGTATCTCTAGCTATATGGAAGAAGCGTTCGTTGGCGGTAGAGGGTTTTAGTCCGAAAGATAAACATCCGTGTTGATGCTTAATTGCCTTCAATATGAGGGACTTCATTTAAGGGACACCATAGGTAGGTAGGTATATATACACCATCATCATCATCAGGAATGATTTTGGTTGGGTTTTTGAATCCTTATTCATAGCTATGTATGTATGTACACATCACTCACATATGTACATGTATGTATATATTTTCATTGTTTGTATGTGTTTTTGGTTGTGGTTTAGATATATCCACAGACATTTAAACACAATATCATAGAGTGAATGCATGCAATGAATAATTGAGTGAGTTTTTATGGATTTTTAATCGACATCAGGACATGGGCAAAGGAATGGCTCATTGAATCTAGAAAACATATGTGGCCAGCGAGTCATTAATAAAAGTTAATTATTAATGGGTTTTGGTGTTATATTTTTTTTTTTGTTAATGTTGTTGTTAATATTCAATTCGTAAAAGTTATGTTGCAATCATAATTATTGCTTTCAGCAAAATAGAAATAATGTCACAAATTATACATAATTGTATGCATTTGCACTTGTACCACTAGAATAACAAAATTTTACGGAATTTAATGTATTTTGTAAGGAAAATGTTACTGACACTCATAGAAAAAGAATTTCTAAAAAGTTCAAGTTGCAAATTGTAATTATAAATCTTACTATTAACGTAACTTAACTTATGTACTGGATTTCAAATATCATCAAATAATATTGTAAAGGTGGAAGACTTGACATATTGTAGCCTTATTTGTCAAACGTAACACTATAACAGTCTCAAGAAGAAGACCATACTGAATTACAGTCTGATGACAAACGTCAATAAGTTAAATTTTGAGGTAACTGGTGTCACTGTTAGTAACAATTTGATGGGAAAATATGATAAGATGACATAAAACTACAATATGAAATACAAAACAAAACTTTATTATAGCAGAATATACGAATATTCTATTTGACATGAAGGTATTGCGGTATTTACGGTTTTCAATTTTTGTTAACATCCAAATTACAGTTTTTGTTTGTTAAAAATTCTTGATGGGTCACAAGGATGTCTTTTAAAAGAATCAAGCTGACAGAGACCACTTAACTTTGGTCTAATATAGAACACTTCAAAACGGCAACGCCATTGTCTTATTACTATTTTATTTTGTTAATGTCGTTGAAACTTATATTGTAAGAACTAATTTGTTATAAATAAAATATTTGAATCTTGAAATCTTGAATCTAGAACACTTCAATGCAGGACAGTTATAAGACAGTGCATTTGAATTTATTGAACTACAGTATAAAATGGTATGGCTGCTAATTAATAAAAGTTTCTGAAAGCAGTTGGTTCCGATTTATAGTCTGAAATAGTGAAATAAGCTAGTCTAGAGAAGTATCACTAAGAAATAATTTTACACGTATTACAGTATAACAAATTTTACTAATCACTGGGGTAAGAAATTCTTAGACCTTCAAAAACTATAACAAATGTCATAAAAAATAGTCTGATATATTTAAAGTAAATTAGATTTAATTGTAAATCTGGGACGATATTGAATTATTACAGAATGAGGCAAAAAATATCACAGTATTACAGTTTCAGGCACCTGTTGCCGTAAAATAATAGTTTTAGAAAGCAGATTATAATAGAGGGTTTTTCAGTAAGTGGTTTCATTATGAATAGGCCATTATTTGGAAAGATAACACTTTTGAAGCTGTTATATTTTAAAATTTCACAAATAAAAACTATTTAAATCAAAATTTTTTTAAATTTACTACAAAAAGCCGGTACTTGCCACAGAAACAATAACGACAAATAAAGATGTTACGAAAAAAGGTTTCCTAACAATTGGCCACCGAAACATTTTTCTTTAAACCAAATGAAAAATCAAGTCTTTACAAATTATTCTTGGTCGATTCAAGAACTTAAAGATGAATTTATTTTAGAGCACATAAAATGGCGATGGCTCAAAAGTGTTCATGTAAGATTAGATAAGATAAGTATAGTTTTTCATTGCAATGAAATAAACGTCCGCTATTTTCTCCTAAAATGTAATTGTTTTTTTATATATCAAAATGAAACCCCGTGGCGTGATGGTAAGTGCGTAGGACAGTCATGGGTCAATCCCTACCTGTGCCAACTTAATTTTTTTTAACGATTACTGGCTCCTAGGGAGGAATTGATAAATCCTCCAAGAGTAATTCTTGGTGCTTTCTCAAATTAGTTGTTCGGATTCGGATTCGGCTTAAAAAAACTCTCCATCCTCCATCCCTGACAACGTTACTCGCACACAGGAATGGTTGAGAGTTGTAAGTCACTAGGCCTAAGTTATCAACGGACTGTCACCTAGTTTAAATTTTATATAAAAACAAAAATGAAACCCCTTATTGGTTGTTATCTTAAGTTCTAGGTTAAAGTCATTAACTTGGTTCCTTAAAGCTAGACTTTTGTTGTTGTTTTAACATAAAAATAAGTTTTAATGTCCAAGATGAGTGACATTAAAAATCTAAACATAGAGATTGCAATAAATACATTCGAGTAAAACATTAAGATGAAATACGTAGTTGAATGACGGACATAAAAATTCACGCTTGAATAGACCAATCACAAGAGTTTCACACTACACGGTTTTGACCGTACGGCAAAAAACCGGACGGCGACATTTTGTTAGAGGCGCGAAGAAGTGCATATAGGCCTCTTTCACACGAGACGGTTTCGTCCGTACGGTTAAAATCCGTACGGTTTTTATCCGTGAGCCATCATTGATAGTAAACTAATAAAATTAACTAAAGCTTTCACACTGGACGGAGACGGGTTTTTTCCGTACGGACGATTTAAAACAGCCGTCTCAACGACTGAAATACACGGCGACCGTGCCATCGCCGTCTTATCAGTGGCGTACGTGACTACGTGAACGCATTCACAACAGACGGTTTTTATTCGTCTGCCGTCCGTTTTTGTGGTCACTTGTACTAAAGAAAAATATCTAAAATATAACCAAACGTAGACGATTCACGGGGAAAATACGTTATGTGTGAAAACAAAGTCCGTACGGAAAAAAATCTTACGGATTTTAACCGTAACGACGAAACCGTCTCGTGTGAAAGAGGTCTTCGGCTTGTTTCACACTACACGGTTTTGACCGTACGGCAAAAAACCGGACGGCGACATTTTGTTAGAGGTGCGAAGAAGAGCATATACGCTTTCATATTATGCGGTCACGGCAAAATGCCGGCGCCAACCGTGCCGTGTAGCAACCGTCTACTGCCACTACAGTATACGGCAGCCGGACGGCGCGATAAGCTTAGTGGCGTACATGACGAAATGCATGTTTTCACATCATACGATTTTATTCGTGCCGCAGAGTTCTATCAGCCACTTCAGGACACGATTACTTGTGATTTAAACCTGTGAAAAAGTATACTAAGCACAGGAACCCTGCATATATCGTTTTTTTACCCTACGGTTAAAACCGTATAATGTGTAATTAGCCATTGATCCGGTTTATGCCGTCCGGTTCTTTGCCATACCGTCAAAACAGTGTAGTGTGAAACGAGCCTTAGTTTTATGTAAGAGATTTAGCAAAATTACTGTCTGAGTCAGAAGAGGTCAGTAAATTCCAATCCACGAAATTAAATGTCACTAAATGACATCTGTCAATAATTGAAATTGACTAAACCACAACTTCAACTGACTTTGGAGAAACTTTAGTCTTTTAAAAACTTCAGTTTCATGATGAATTCCTTTGACCCTAAGAAAAAGACTACTTCTGTTACTATTAAGTCATGATTCAAGCATAAATTTATAATTTAGATTAGAAGAAAGGTAAGATATTTGTCACTAAAGATCACTTTAAAGTGAGCCTTGATGAAGGGTTTTATCACATGTTTGTTTGCTTTTACTGTGAGGACCTAAGCATAGAGATGAATTAACAAAGGTTTCAATAAGTTTCCTTAAAGCTATAAAGGAAAGCAAATAAATCAAAAATATTACTCGTATCTCACCTCAAAACTATGAAATTTCCGTAAAATTTTCCAAACATATTTTTGACACAAACTCAGTTACACACGTTTATTGTTCTTCAAAATGTTTCCTTCACACCTTCACAAGTTTCTAGGCTTCAATTTTTAAGGGATTATATTCTTGTTTATTGGTGCATTCAAAAGTGAAATTTCCTGGTTTTGACATATTGTTTCAAAAAAAAACTCAATTTTCCTATTTTAACTCGTTTTCCTACAAAAAAAACCGAAAACCTATAATCAAAATACATATCTGTTGAGGTCTAAAACTAGACATACATAGGTATATTGATTCCTTTGGCAGTAACTCTTCAATATAAGTCAAAAAGTAGTTTGCAAATATACAAATTTTATATCCTGACCTCTTTATTCAACATAACTCTCTCATTCTTCCTTTTTCTCTTCTTTTAGATGAAGATGGGAGGTAAATCTACATCTTTTGAAGCCCTGAAGTCAGGCCATGTTATGAAAGTCCCTAATTGATGTTTATTACACTTTTCGATTTGTTCCCAGTTTTACTACTATATTGTTGTTGTCCCCCCCCCGTATCCCGATAAACCTATACTAGGTCCATAGCCATATACATTTTATAGAGTCCTGATGCTGTATGGAACACCAAATATATGTATACATCTATCTTAACTCTGATGCTTTGTTCCTTGTTTCAAAGGATATGTGACCAAGGGAGGGTATAGAGAGCAAGGAAGGAAGGGATAAGGTAGAGTGGGTGAAGAACATCATGGACAGTTGTCAAGAGCACAAAAGTTACCATAGCAATATGTGTTATGTGTGTTGTGTGTGTTTTTGTTGTTTTCTGTTGGTTGATTCCTCTTGGTTTTCTCTCTTTTTGGCTTGGCTTTTGGTCCTATTTTATAATGAATGATATCCTGTGAGTTTATTCCAATTATTTTAGGGATGACAAACAAAACAAAAGCCAAACAAACAATTCACCCTATATCTTTCTGCCAGAGGAACATAAATACCAACAACATACACTAAGTGAGGTATGTCTATCTATATATGGTTAAGTGGAAGTTTTTCGAAGGAAAAGAAGGACGATAATATACTCCATAACGCCACCGTGCATATCCTTCCTTAGATACTAAACAAAATTCTCCATGTCGAATGATTTCCATAGTATCTTCTCGATCTCGATCTTGTTCTCATTTCTCGTTTTTCTGTTCCTTATTTTTGAGTTTCTAGGATACACGACCAGTGGGTATGTTTTGATTGTATTTATAAAAAAAAAAAAACAGAAAACATCCAGCCGAAAGGACACATACCTATAGACCATATAAAATATACCCAAAACGAACGAATGATGTCCTTTTAGCCAATATTAATGTTCGCATAAATCGTGGAGACTTTTGGCTTACAATATTTTTTCGGTACTAGTTTGTGTTATATGTAACTTTCAGGACACAAAACAAGCCCTCGAAGTTATTTCATGTGAAATGTATAAGAAAATTAAAATAGCATCTCCAGGACAACAAGAAGTTATATTCTGTAGTTGTCAAAAGAAAAAAACAAACAGGAAAAAGAACCAAGTGAAACACTGATGAAATTTCGTTTCCTTATTCCTGAAAACCTGATGCTATGGGGGAGACTTAGTTAACCAGCCTCGTATCTTCCTTCAATTTTATTTAAGGACATCGATTGAATCGCCTCTACTTACATATATGTATGTTAGGTTTGGTATATCCTTGGGAATACACAAAACAAAATAAGTATAAGAATAAGAATACAATTTTTGATATCATTTCTGTTTTGCTGTCGCATAATATTCGATCAGTGAGGTGAATGTTATTTGAAGTGACAGCTAAGCGTTCAGGGACTTTTTTTTTATGTGTGCCTGTGCATGTGACTGTAAGAGGCATTTTTATTTGAATGTCCTTTCTGTCAGTAAATTTTGTTTAGTATAATAGGTAGGTATGTTTTTATTTTTATTTTTTGCTTTTTCTTATTTTATTATCTTTTGAATGTAAATATTTTTGGTACTTTTTTTATATGGGTATGTGTTTTGGTAAAGGAGGAAGTAAGCCTCAGAAGACTTAAATAAATTCCGCTTATGTGAACAACACAATCATGTCTAATCAATGTTTTGAGTATAATACTCTAGAGGGAATGGAGGTTTGTTTTTGCTTCTACATCACACAGAACTTCCTACCTATTTTCTGTGTTCTGTGTGAAGTATAAAAAGAATTTAGGCTTAGTTATGGGATTCTTTTTAAGTTAAAATATTCTTTAAATTGAAAAGTCCTTTAAGTGACTTCTAGAATACTTAAGTCAAAGTTATACGAAGAAAAAATTTTAGGCATATGTTTAGTTTTGAAAAAAGATATTAAGATGATTCTACCAGGTCTCGAGATTGTAGGAGAATGATAATGAATTCAAATGAATCCATTCAAAAGAATTATAATTATTTTCAAGAAGATTGCAATCAATTGAATGTTTTAAAATGATAAAGAATTTAATGAGTGCAATATTTTGAATGTGAAATTGATGAGAATAAAATAAACGTTTAACGGGAATCTGCTTAAAACCTTAATTTCCAGATCTACACAATAGTTTAATCTGTAGAGGAGAGGACTAGGCAGACGGAAGAAATCGCCAGACTCACTTTTTTCGGCATCTCTATACCATCGTAATGTTAAGCTTAATTAACACCCCTAATTCAAAATTTGTTACGAATGCAATACTTCTTGAAGCTATATAGGTCTTCTATGTTTCAAGTAAAAATTGAATGGAAAAGCCAATCAGTGAATTGAATTCAATGAATGACTTTTAAAGAATGCATTCACTAAAGATTGCATTCACTTAAAACTCTTCTAAAGAGAAGAAAAAAAATGATAAGAAATAATAAATGATAATAAATTATAAATAAATTAATTATGTTGCGCAGCAATTAGAAAGATTGTTGACTTACAAACTTCAACCATTGATGTTTGCGTGTAATATCAGGAACATATATAAGGCTTTCTAATAAGTTGTTTCAGTTTGGACAGTCGGCTATTTGCGCAGCTATGACTTTTGAAACTGCAATCTGTTGAAATTTGACAAGTAAAAACTACGTCATTAGTAAAAATAGAACAATACCCGCTTTATTTAAGAAAATGGTGAAAATTTTGCAGTCACAGTTGTGTAGTTTGCAATTTTGCAAGAAAAGTTTCCTGACCGTGTACAATTTTTCACCGAGATATTGTGAAACAATAACATTAGGCTTTTGTTTTTGGAGCCAAGTGAGAGCTAAGCTTTTTGTCAATGCTCCACAATCCATTCAGGAGGCTAAAGATTGATTTTCTGAAGCTATTCAGGACCTTTACTGCTTAAGTCAAAACTTGGAAACGTATTTTAAGACCGTGATTATATTTTCACTAAAATATCACTTAAGTAAACAAAGAAAAATGAAAGCTTGGTTTTTACTGTAAAATTAAAAGTTTTATTAAACTTAAGTGATTAATTTTTCACTTATCGAGATTTAATTTGAGTTTAAATGAAGAACCCGGTTAAATGAAATAAAAAAATTTTGTCTTCAGTGAATTTTTAATGTATTTCTTAAAATTGGGTTAATTTTACATTTGAGTAAATATTTCAACATTTTAAAAATAAATAATATTGTCTTCCAGATTTTTATCCACATTTTGTATCAGAAAACATCAATATTAAGTTTTTCCTTAAAGCTTTTTTCTTTTTGTATTTACTTTACAAATTGCCTTAAGCCCCTTGGCTTATGGTTTGCATACATAAGGACTATACAAGGATATCATCTGCATTCGCTCTCAGCTCTCATATCATTTTCCTTATATTGCTTTCTTAAAATTATCCTGATAAATTATGACAAAGAAAAAAGAATAATATACAAATTGTATTTCAATTAAAATGCATGAGAACCCTGCAATACTTTTTTCTGTCTTTCGGACTCGGGCTGGGTCTCGATCTTGGTTTTTGTTTTCCTTCTTTTTTCGGGGGTACCTCTACCTACTTTGAGGGTGCCCTTTTGCACTCTGGTTCTGTGTTCAGGATGTCATATCCTTCCTCTGTATTATTATTATTATTATGGTACAACTGGTTAAAAATTACCAATTTTATGGAAATTTTATTTAATATTTCACCCTCATGTACTACAGTAAAAAAGAAAATATGAAAACAGAAAGTAAAACAGCACTCGCCAGAGGAAGAACAACAACAAAATATAGAAAAAGGACCTTCTCGCAGGACTAATAATGCAGGAAAAGATATGCATGCATCCCTGCACCAGGCAACGTTGTTATATATGTTATGTCCTCGTGCTCGTGGTAAAGTGAATTTTAAAGCATTTTTAATGAGTGCGCCCAGGACCTACTAATGGAATTTATTATTTTTTTGTATGAAATCCTTTTTGCCATAAGAGAAATGTATACACATATATCTATACTCTGTCTCTGTCCCTTAATCTCTTTCTCTTCTTATTTTGCATATTTTACTCATCATCATCATCATGATGAGGAAATTGTAGGGGGGAGGGGGGCTTTAGGGCGGTGAGATGATGAGAATGACAGTGGTGGTCGACGGAGTGGTCCCCGTGTATACTTATACATCATTTATGGTGACAAGAGACGATAGCCACAGGACATTTTTTTTTTGAGGGAGGGGCAACTGACTGTACATACAAAATGGAGATCTGATTCATTTCATTTTCGTATTGTTTTCCCATTTCAATTTTATTGCAATTAATTCAAGTGGTAGGATAATTTTTATATTTTTCAATTTTTTTTTCCATCACATTCATCAGATTGTTTCAGGTTCTCAAACCCCTCTATTCCCCTGCCCTCCCCTTCTATGTGACCATTCAAATTGCTTTTTTTTTGGATTGAATTTTTAATTTTAATTTTTTTTTGGAAATTTGTCGGCATAAAATGTTTTTTATTTAAATTTTTAAATTATCTTTAAATTGACTTTTATTTATGCGTGGTTGGGTCTCTGATTCACTATTTAAAAACAAAATATATGAATATTTATTTATTATTTTGCCTGAAGGGGAAGGGGAAGGAGAAGAGGAAGGAAGTAAGTATTCTGTAATTATGTATTATTTTAATTTTCTTTTTGAGTTTTAATAAACGAGAAGAACGTTTTAGCTGCTTTGGTATTTATAAGGCTTGGTTTTGGTGGTGTTGGTGGTGGTTTTGTTCGATGTTATTAAATTTTTAATTAAGGGAGAAAGAAAAAAAATTTGCTAACAGTTTGCATGCAATTAGTGCTTAATTTTGTATTTATTTATTTTACTCTTGGTTTTTTTAAGAAATTTTATGACTCAAGGCTTTTTCAGAGGTTTAAAAAAAAAACTGAACCAAGAAGTGTTATTTGAACGATTTTAAAGAAAATTAGTATTTGAATCGGTTCTAAAATATAAACGCATATGTTCACTAAATGTAATGTTAATTCAAAATTAAGTTATGCAGGATGCGCCATCTGGATGTGTTATATTAGCTGATTTTCACAAATTAAAAACATTTTCTGAGGATATTTTGTAGAAGACGGACGCAAACCTAAAATTTTGAATCCAGAAAACCAAAAATCCCGAGAGTTCATAAATCCAAAATTCAAGAATCCAGAACCCTGAAAATCCAGAATCTCAAACAGTTTTCTTCTACTGTTTATAATAATTTGTTGGCGGGACATTTATAAAAAGATTGGCTCGCAGTCTTGCGATATTAACTCAAAGTAATAATATTAAATTTTGCACAATATTGTACATACTTTGATTCAAAAATGAGCGTTATAACAAATGAAAAATACCGAAAAGTTATTTAAAATGAAAAATTTGAATTTCGAGATTTTGATTTGTGATTTTGGATTTTCGGGATTCTGGGTTGTGGTATTTTCGGGGTTTTGAGTTTTCAGGAGTTCAATATGTGAAATCTTGAGCACCACCCACTTAATACGCAGAAAGCTAATCTTTTGTAGCGATTCTGCAATTTCTTCAAGTTGTATATTGGGTTTGAGTTCATCAATGTTCTCGGGCTTACTGGTATAAGCTTTACTTATTAAATAATCCCACCGAAAAAATTGAGGTACCGTTGAATCCGGAAGACCAAAGTGGACAATCCAAATCACAATATTTTGAGCCAAAGTATCCTGAAAACTTGATCAGCAAGAACTTAATTTTAGCAGCTCAATTGTGGCGATTTGTGCGGATTTGTTTAAAACAAAAGTTTTTAATACCTTTTGAATGCATTTCTAGACTGACAAAATTCGCCAATATCATACAGTATTACTTTCAAGAAATAAAGCCCGATTTTTGCTGTGGAGAACATCGAGATAGCTACAACTTTTCCCAAACAAACCTTTAGTCTTTTCAATAGTTTGAAAAAAAATTGTACTTGGTCCACTTTCAACCCTCTTAAAATTGTTTTCCCCGGTCCTAATTAAGAGGACTCTTTAGAGACTGTTATAGATGCCTTGTGGAAATTTTTTTGAAGTAAATGTCTTCTTTTCCTGGGCTAACTGATGGAGAGGGTGAAATGAGCCTCGTCCCTTATTAAAATGTCGTCCGATAAACACACACATTTTCCACAGCTGAACGATCATTTCTAGAGCACAAAATAACGATTTTAGAGCGTTTTTTGAGTGTGTATCGACTTATATCTGAAATGGTACTAAATGACGTTTCATAAATGTTTATCTGTCAAAATCGGCTGCAAAATAGAGCAATTATTCATCCATGGATGGCACACCCTGTAGTTAACGCAGGTGTAACTTCGAGAGCTTATAAGATCCTCACAATATTTTTTTAAGTGATTTATTACAAAATGGCGGCTGAGCAGTTTTCGGGAGAATACTTTTGCTTTATTTAAGCGATTAGGTACATTTTCTAAAATAGGTCCGTTCAAAATTTCAAGTCAATTATATTTGAAAATTGTCTGAATTATGAGCCTGGGACAACTTAAAACAGGCATTATTAAAAAAAAGGCGTTTTTAAGTTTTGCGTAGTAGAAAATCAGGAATAATTTGTTTAATATTTAAATTCAAAAACTGAGTACACAAAAATGTTTATATGCCATACTATTTTGGGACATCAATAAAAACCATTTATTTAAAAATTCTTAGATGACCTTGGACTTTGATGCTGGGCTAAAGAATAGAAGGAACTTAGTTAAATTTTAATCTCGTTGTAACCTTTAAGCTTTTGGTTATCAATTATAAGACTTGTTTGTCCAAAACTTAGTTGTCTGTCAAAAAATATATGTTTTTGATATTTTTAAAATTTTTGTTAAATTTTCAAATATTTTGTGTTGAGTTTTTCTGTTTACTCCCACGTCAAAAGATCTTAATCCTCTTATACCAAACCGTATCAAAGTGTATATAGTATCTATAACCTAACCTAAGCTTTTATGTATACCATATACCTTCATATCTATATATCGAATTACATCCACAGTTATGACTTTCACAAATAATATTATTTCTCTTCTAAGCCCTTTTGCCGCATATAAAGCATAATTATACACTAACCACTACTCTCATTTGATTTCGCTTGAATAAGTTAGAAGTCCTTAATCCAATTAAAATGTTTCACTCGCCCTAATTACCCCACCATGTTGCATGTACCTCATACCTACATACATAATATAACTAAAAGAGTAATAACATTTTCCGCGTTTATACCTGGTATCGCCACTATTATTCCCTCCACCCCCCTCCCCACATGGCGCAGCGTGGCGGGCGGTGTGTGGTGAACAGTACACCTTTGCTTTCGTTTATTATGGTTAAAATATAAAGTTTTTGGCTCAAACAGACACATATACGCAGGCAACTAGGTACACAAACACACCTTAGGTGAGCCACATACAAATCCCCAAAACCAACCACAACCACATTAATTTTATAGCTTAAACTCAAGGTGCACAACCAGCTAATTGCCAAATATTAAATGTGCACTACGTGCTTCACAACATCTTTTACCTCTCGAAGGAGCAATCTTGTGGTTATATACCTCATCGTTCGTCGTCTTCGTCCTTGTCATCAGCATCAGCATCTGTAGCAACAGCAGCAGCGGTAGCATCAGGATCAGCATCGTCATATTGTGTGATGGCAGCAAAAACCCTTCAGAGTTTTGAGATTAAGGACTTGGCGCATCGTTCGCATCTCTCATCTCGCATCCCGCATCATCAACCCAATATGAACTTCTCCTGCTATCTTCACGTTTTGTACAGCGAGTATTTGATGTATATGTATTATGATTATCCTTAAAGGATGTTGTATGGCTAAGTGCAAGCTTCATATTATACGCAAATAAATGATGAACTCTATAAAACCTTGCCACAAATTACCCTCGAAGGTGTGTTTCTACCATCAACTTTGTGGTATTTAACAAAATGAGAGGATATTTGCCAAAAATTTGTTGCACGTCAAAGAAACTTTAAACTCAAGAAGAAGTTTTGAAATACAAAAAATGAAAAGAAAAGAAAAGAATTATTTTACTTTATAAAAGTAAACGAAATAAAATACAAAATTTAAAAAACGGGAAGATAACTGAAAATCTCCTCCGAAACGAATTAAGGTTGACATTTTTATGTCTCCTTAAAGAATCTTCAAATCACATTTAAAGTCTCTTTGTGGTGAAAAAATAAAAATATCTCAGAGCGAGAGAAGTACAAAGGCTTGATGTATGTTAGATATTTTTTTTTTATTTTTCGTCCTGATACCTTCCTACCTTTAGACTGGCTTTTTCTTCAACCTTCCCAAAGCTCCAACAAATCCCTTCAAATTGATTTTGAGGGCGAAATAAAAAATATTGCCACGAATATAATAGAATAAAAAAAGTTCCAGAATCCAGATATAAATATATTCCAAAAAAAGGGAATGAGATGTTCTGTTCATACACATTAGGTTAGGTTTATATCCTTATGCAGAAAGTCGTACTCGTACATTCACATACATGCATATATTTATTATTATTTTTATTTTATTTTTGAAAATAGAGGCTTATAAAGGTTTGGGTGGAGATAAAAAATTGTTCTTAACTCCTAAGGATATACATATAAGTACACGTATGAATAAAACAGGTAGGTAAAAGTTTATCCCACAAAATCATCTCACAAAAAGAATAAAGGCAATTTTTTGGAAGCGTCTTTTCTTTTTTTTTTCACTAATAATTCAAAAGCCTAAAAATATGTCGTTTTGAATAAAAATGTTATAAAATGGTATTTTCGTTTGTTGTTGTTGTTGTTTGAATAATTCAAATTGTTACAAAATAGGTGGGCTTAAAAAAATATAAAAGATTTCGCGTAGGCTTAGATAAGGTAGCGATGAGCAACGATTCTTGTTGACAAGTTCTTAGATTTGAAAACCAAAAAATCTCAAGATTTAAGTCATTCTAACTTATTGTCATGGATTGAATTTGTTGTTTTATTCTCTTTAATGTGATTTACTAGAATTTTTTGAATACTTTCTTTAAAATTCCTTAAAATACTATCTCAAATTTTTTCAAAAGGTAAAAGCCACTTTCTAACAAAAAAAAGCTCTAAAAGAAATTAAAAATTATTGAGCTTAAAGGCAAGTTTTATGACAATTAACACTTAGAGTTTCAACGCCTTTATAAAATCTTTGTCATTTTCAATATTTTCAACTAAAATAATATTTTTCAATTTTATTATAATTGGAAAATTATTTTGGCTTTCAGTGACTCTTCAGTTTCTACAATCGCTATAGATCTTCAAGGAAAAATTATTTTGACAGTTTCATTTCATCGGACCGAATTTTCAAGATTTTAAAGGATTATTTTGTTTTACTATAATTTATTAAATCACTAGCTTTTACCCGCGACTTCGTCCGCATTAGATAGTTTTTTTGGATAGTAGTATGAAAAAACCTGAGCTGTACTTTGTTGTACGTACATATGTTTGAATTGTGCCTAGATGGGATGGGCCATACTAAGTGTGATTGTCATAGGTTAGGTAAGGTAAGTTTAATACATTTTAAGAAGAAGATAGGTTACTGCGATACATTTTTATATACGACGTTTTTTGTTTTTCCTTCCTTGGCCAGAAGTTAAAGATTTTGTGGGTTTCAGACTCGTGAGCACTCTACATATAATTGTCCATGGGAAAAACATTTTTTTCCAAATTTACACCTGCAACTTTTAGCGTTTGCCCCTGAGCTTTATTTATTGTTATTGCAAATGCTGCTTTCAGAGGAAACTGCTCTCTTTTAAACTGAAACGGCAAATCGGTTGGAATTATCGGAATGCGGGGAGTTAAATCGTTTTTTCCTTTTGCTATCCAGTCATGATTATAGCTTTTATAATATTTCGTCCTAGGTGAGTAATCTGTAGCCGTGTACCATTACATAATTTTGATGCGTCAAGATTTCTCATTAACAGGACTGGAACACCAACCTTCGATCTCAACTTATGAGAAGGGTTGGGAATGCGTTGTTTTCCCGTAATACCAATTTTATCCAAATATTATTCGAATATTTGGTAATTTATAGGGCCCATACACTACACAAACTGTTGGAGCAAACGAATGTATTTTGTTGTTGTAAAAATGTTTGTGCAAACTGTTTGAGTAGTGTGTAGCGATGATGAGTGTTTGCGCAAGCGGTTTGAACAAAATCAAAAAATTTTGAATTTTTGGTGCCTGCACAAACATGTTTGTGTGGTGTGTATTAAATTTTGCTCAAACCGATACCAAATTTCATAGAGTTAACATGAATAAATAAGAGGAACAGATTTTTTGGAATGAATTCATTGAACTTTATAAAAGTTTACCGGTATTGTGGTGTGCAAAAAGTAATATCTCTCAAACATGTTTGTGTAGTGTGTGGCGAAACTATGTTTGCTCAAACACACGTTTGAACAAACGTGTTTGCGTAGTGTATGGGCCCTATTAGGAGTGAAAGCGATCAGTTTCCCCGGAAAGTAATTTTTCCCATGGGAATGCGTTGTTTTTCTGAGGTCATATGTAACTCATGTCCTTTCTTAAGTCTCAAACTATCTCCTTACCAAATTTCATTTAAATCTGTTCAGTAGTTTAGGCGTAAAAGCGAACGGCCCACCTTAATTTTCCCATGGGAATGCGTCATTTTCCCGGGGTAAAAAGTAGCCTATGTCCTTCTCGGGTATCAAAATATCTCTATGCCAAATTTCATCCAAATTGGTTCAGTAGTTTAGGCGTGATTGAGTAACAGACAGACAAAGTTACTTTCGCATTTATAATATATACATAAGTATAGATTTTAGAAATAAAAATTCAAAAGAATCCAAAATGAAAACGTTTGTTATTCAATTTTTATTTCAATTTCTCTTTTTATAAAGGAAGTGGATTGGAATTGTGGCTTTCAAAATTCTGTTACGTGTTTTATGTTTTTTCAAGAATTCCATATTTCGTATGCCAAAAATTTGTTTCTACGAAATTCAGTATTTCAAAATTTTGTGAAGTACGAGTACACTTACAAAATATGTACAGAATTCATTTATACAAATAAAAATACGAATGCTTAGAATTCTTATCATATAAAATATTGTTAGAATAGTCAAAATATTTGTTTTTCAATTTGCGAATTTTATATACAGTCGAATATGTAAAAAAAACTAAAATTTGTAAAAATCTTAAACCTTGAAAAAAGTTGCTTAACAATAAAAATTTGTTTAATTCAATTTTTTTGCCATTTGAAACGTTTCAACAAACGTAAATTTGCAAAAAGGAAATTCTTGAATTGAAAAGTTTTCAAAACTCATATTTGCAAAGTGCAAAGTGTTTTCTGAAATGGGAAAAAGTTTTGTTATTTTGCAAAGTATTTGTTTTTACTGTTTCACCAAACAATACACTTTGGTAATTATATTTAGAATTTTGAAAATCTTTTGAGTAATATTCAAAGAAAAATTTGTATTTGCAAATAATAGTTCGATTTGAAAAGATGTCGAAAACTAAAAAAAATGAACCGCTTTGAAAATGAAGAAGTAAATAAAATTTAATTTTGTTGAATTTATCAAATAACATGAATTTTGAATTTTAGGCTTAACGCGTTAACTTGTTAATGTATGATTTTGCAGAAGTTTTTTAATCCATCGACATCGTAGCCACCATTTAATGGAATTTGTCAGTTTATAGCAAAAATACACGTTTTTTTTGAAAAGCTGGTGTAAAATAATTTACAAAAAAATATATCGTTTTAAAGAATATTTTGAAAACGAAGAAGTTAATAATAGTGACCTAAGAGTAGTGAAACTAAGAATTAACTTCGTCATCTTAAATGATTTTTCGACAAAAGAGAGTTTTCGATTAACGAAAAGTATTATCAAATAGGTATTGTCTAAAATTGGAAATAAAGTCTCTTGCAGCAACTTTTTTGTACACTACATTGAGCCGGAAATGAAGCCCAAAAGTCTTTTGACTTTCCAAATTTTGTGAAACATTTTGCACTTTTACTTTGTAGGATGCAACTTTTTTCAGGTTTAAACTGTTATAAGTTTTGAGTTTGAAAATATTGTTTTTACAATATTACTTTTTTTTGTATCAAACTTATTTAATGAATAGTTCAAACCATCAACTTGCAGAAATATGTAAGTTTTTATTTTAAAATTTTGAAAACTAAATATGTTACTCGTTAAATAATTATTTTATTTTTTTTATACATACAAAGGAAATTAAATAAAAACGCACATCACTGCACCTTTACTGTCATGTCAAATAAGAGTTTAGTCATAGAAATATAAATTTCCCATCAGTTAAATTAACAAAATGTTCAATGGATAGTTATGTAAAGTTCAAAACAAATCTCTTCTTTGGTAGCTTTGTTCACCAAGCTTTCAAAACAACGAATTTTAGAGTTAATTTTTCGCTCCCAAAAGACTTTTTAAAAACAATCAAGTCAAATGTTTTTTTATTTTAATTCCAAAATAACTTTTTTTCAAAAATTTCCAATACTATAGCTAAATTTAAAATTCCTTCTGGAAATCCCTTCACTATACACTTTTAAAGGATCAAAGCGATTTTTTAAATAATAACTTTCTTGGAACAAAATTTTATTTACTACTAAAAATAAATAAATTAGGTACTCTACAGTCCGTCTAGAACTAACGCCTAGTAACTTACAACTCTCAACCAATCCTGTGTGCGAGTAATGTTGTAAGTTAGGAGGGGACCTACAGTTTTAGGCTGAATCCAAACGGCCTATTTGAGAAAGCACTTTTCATGACAAGAATTTCGCTTGGAGGGTTTGTCAATTCCTCGCAAGAGGCAATATCCGTTAAAAAACTTTAGATGACACAGGCAGGGATTGAACCCAAGACCTCTGGTATGACAGTCCAACGAACTAACCATTATGCCACGGGTACCTACTTCAAATTTGTACTACTTTCTGTTTGTTTTATTTAAAACCTTTTTCGTGAATTGAAATACTTTAAACGCCATTTAGTAAAAATTGTACTTTATGATTAACATTTTGTAGTTAGTTCAAAACCTTTCCCTATTTCGGTTTCATAGTATTCGGCTGTAATTCTTTAAATAACTAAAGGATTCTATTGTATATGCAAATAGAAAACCACTTGGTACTAAACAATAACTTATGCTTCCCAATATTGTCCGGTTGCCCTAAAAAACTCTAATCCACTCGCTTTTTATAGTCTTCAATCATAATTATTTGTAGACTTTTTGAAAACAAAAGTAGAGAAAAGTTATATAGTCCAAACATCCCATTCTTTTATTGTTTAAACTCCATTCTAAAGCCTCCTAAAAGTGATATGCGGATGCAAAAAACAATAAACAAAATAAACAGAAAAAAGTAAGTTCAAAAATTCATGCTTCGGATTATATATCCTTGAAAACAAACACCAACACAACACAAAAAACTGCGATGATATGATGGTTCCGCTTATTTTAACTTTCGCCTAACATAATATCCTTTTATTTATTTTTTATCGTTTCTGTTTTTATTATCAAAAAATATATTTTTGTTTTGTTTAAAATTTATTTTTGTTTGTTTGGTGTTCTGGTACTGTTGATGTGTGCATTGTTGTTGTTGTTGTTTTTGTTGTGTTTTGTTGATTGTAAATATTTTCACATTTTATTGTCTATATTTTGTATGCGTCCTTTTTATAGGTGGTGGTAGTAGTTATAATAATATATCCTTTCTCTAGCTAGGATATAGTTTATACGAAATGTATGTTATGTTAATATTATGCTATTTTTGTTTGCCCATATAAACAGCGGGTGATTTAAAATATTTGCCCGCCACCCCGGCCGGCCCCGCTACCAATGTCCTGACCATCCTACTTTTATTTTTATTTTCAATTTTATTTTCACTAAAAACTGAAAACTGAAAAACTGGACTTGTGATGGCCATGATATGTGGGGGAGTGAGGTTAGGGAGGGGTTTATGACTATGCGAACTAGTATGGTATCTATATGTTACGTATACGTATAGCAAGGGTATAAACGATTTTTGGTGTGGCTGGGTTATATTTATATTGTATTTTAAAATATTCGCGTTTCAAAAATTCCATCATGCGAGAAAGTTTGGACTCCGCACTATTTTGTATTATAGAATATACATGATGGAACCATGGGAGTGCTCTGTTTTATGTTCATAGTCAACAGCGATGTTATATAAATGGAAATCGAGTATCTTAAATCGTACTTATACATAAAAAAAAGTAAACCCAGTTACTCAATCCATAAGGACCACAGGTTTTATAATCCATGATTGAAAAAAATAATAAATTTTAAGGGCGTACATTTTATGAAAATTGTATCCTTTTTGTTTATTTTGTAGTATTTAAATTAATAGATATTTTTATAGAAATAACATCGCTGCCTTAATTTCAGCCCTCATACCTATCTCTAGCTCCCAAGCCCATATTATATGTACTATACCAGAAAAAAAATATATGAAAAGATTTCCTGAGAAATGTTTATGTTCATGACGTTACACACAGCCAGACCCAGAGCCAGTGCCAGTCCTAGCTAACCAGCTAGCTATTCATCCAAGCAAGCAAAGCAGAGGGCTCTGCTATATAGCAGGCAAAGTGAGCAACGCGTAAAAATGCATGAATATGTAAATGTGCCAGCTGACAGGATATTGTCAGTCATCATAGAGAATCTGTTGGAATATAAACTCTATCTCCCTCTCCCTTTTCCTCTTACCCACTCTGTCTCTCTAGTCCTTTTGGCATACATGTGCTATATCCTTTTTGACATTTTGGAAATCTATCGTATTAGTTATATGCGAGTGTACTCTGTATACCTACATATTATGGAAAATACGACAAAGGCAATTTTATAAGGCACCCGTTTTCGGTTTTGATACGCAGCTCTGTTCTGAAAATAAGGACGAAATCGACGAGCGTATGAGCTGACGAACGGACGGGTATAAAATTCAGACCTAGTCATCAGTGTTTTGTTGAATTGTGATGCTTCAGAATTTTATCGTTACTGACGCTTTCACAATGGTGTATGGTTCGTACGAGAGGAGGATGACAGGATAATATTCTCATCCTTTTTAGTGGGTGAGAGACGATGATGGTGGAGTAGGTATAGAAGAGGGTATTCCATCATATTGTGAGTTTTGTGAATCTTTTTTGTTATTTGTCTATTTGTATCGCAAAAATTTACATAATTCAACAACAAAAAACACAAAATTTGATGACTTTCTTTCTATATATGGGATGCTGCAGTAGGTACTCGCTCAGAGTTCAGTTCCCGCAATTCAGGACCGCCACAGCCGCCGCGCGTCGTCGTGCCAACAACGCCATCCAAATGGGTTTGAATTCTTTTTCAATATATGATAAAGTTGAATGAAATAGATTTTGTCACGTTCGTGACAGCTTTGCGGCTTAAAAAAATAAAATACTAAATTCAAAAAAAAAAAAGATGAACGGAAATCGACTGACGAAGCTGACAGTAAAGGGTGGTGTATGTCATTTTGAAATGTATGTCATTGGTGTGAAATGATGATGCAGGGAGGGAGGAAGGGGGTTAAGGAGAAGAAACATAGTGTGTGATGTGTGTGCATAGAGATGAGATATGTACTCTGTGATGGTTCCTATTAAACTTATGAGCTGGAAGTGACATCTAAAAGGCTCAAAAAGTATGGCAAAATGTTTTTTGACATATCTTTATACATTATTTGAGGCCTTAAAACATGTTGTCTTAATGGAGGTTTAAGTCCTTAAAACGAAAACGAATTTGTATCAAGAGAAAAATAAAGCATATACAAAACTCCACACTTATAGAAAACGGGTTTCGAAAAAAATAATAAAGGCTCAGTAATATTATTAACCTTTTACTTTTTAAATAAGTTCTTGATACACAAATGGTATTGAAGAGCTTTTGGATTAGTTTCAATCTTTAAAACAGCTGACACCTGCAATCTCAAACACTTTTCCCTTAATTCACTTAAGATGTCAGATAAATGCCTATTTTTCAAAAGCTTGGATTCGAAAGCTTTTTTCTGCGAAACAAAAGCTCTTGATTTACATAACATGAATGCTTTCTAAACATCAATAAGTTAGTAACATAAAACTATCACGAGTGCCTCGTTATTCATGGATTCGTTTAAATCAGAGAAGTACTTAAAGTACTTAAGTATTTCAAGGCTTCAAGGAGTTCAGATGTCAAAAATGCCTATTTTATAAAAGCTAAGAGCTTCGAAAGCTCTTTTCTGTGAAACAAAAGCTCTTGATTTACAAAACATGAATGCTTTGTAAACATCAATAAGTTAGGGTTTTGAAAATAAGCGATAACATAAAACTATCACGAGTGCCTCGGTTTTCATGGATTCGTTTAAATCAGAGTAGTACTTAAGTATTTTAAGGCTTTAAGGAGTTAAAATTCAAAATTCACCACAGGTACTTGTAGAAGGTATTTGCGTGAAAGTGGGTATCATTGACTTAATTACTGGAAATGCACATCAAGTACTTGAGCAATACTACAAATACCTACCTTTTTATTTTAATATCAAATTGAAGCTTCTCATTGGAAAATCTTTTTAAAGAAAAAGTATAGGTACATAAAACTGCTTTAAAATACTGTTGAAAACATTTAGTACTTAAGTTTCACACAAACTTCTTACTTCCGACGAAATACTTGAAAAATTATCGGAACTTGTTATTTTCAAGTACTTAATATAAGAGTTTAAAATATAAGTCGCTGAAACTTGGAATTTGTCTGCTCTGGTTTGAAAATACATATTTCAGAAGATGTCGAAAAAATTAGGGACAAAGAACCCTATTTATTTCATCTGTGGTTTCTCTTATTTTATTAAAAAATTAAATTTCACACCATTTAAAAAATAATTGTTCTATTTTTGATTCCAAAATCCTACTTCCATAAACATTGACTGTACCTCTGTCTATTTCTCTATTGTACCAAATCTTTACTCCAACTTGACACCAACAATGTTAGCAAGCACTTAGCATTGTCGACTTAAATTAAATGTCCTTGTCATTATTTTAAGAGGCTAGTAGTCGAGACTTGAATTTAACAAAAACAGGACACAACCATTACTTCTTGTACCTTTGCAGAACTCGAATTCCAAAATGTAGACAAAAATGTGTCCTTTAGTCCTTGTTTCTGTATGCCTTGTGTCCTGTGTTTTAGGCTTGTGTGTGTATTGTCGTCTCCTAAGAGAGAGATCCTATAGTTAATATACTTTGTCGCCTATATAGTAACTGGCTTAAAATATATTTATTTTCTCGCTTTGTGCAGATTTTGTGCAACAACATGAAAACACAACAAACATCCTTTTTATCCTTTTTTTCTGTGTTTTGTTTTTCTCAACCAGAACAATGATATTAAAAAATGAATAAAAAACAAAAAAACATTTGAAGGTGTTCAAAAAGATGTAGCGCAAAATTGTATTAGAGGCAAATTGTTGTTTATATAGCACTTAGGTGTGAATGAGATAAAATAAATTGTTTAGCTCGCTCGCTGGGCTTCTTTGAGTCGCTTCTTCATTTGCCAAGGAAAGGAACTCCAACCCAAAACCAGACGAGACGCTGGAGACGCCCGCCACCGCTGCCGATGTCGTTGCTGATGCTGTGAAGAAAGAAGAAAAGCCCTGAAAAGGTCCTGATGGTGATGTTTTTGTCATGCGGAAATATTTTCTTTTTGTTTTCTCCACTCGCATTGTCCTTGGATTTTCTATCAAATATAAGGGAAGGGGTATGAATCTTTGTCTCTATTGCCACTTTCTGTTTTGTTGGTTGTCAACACTGCCGCGGTGAAATTATATAGTCTATACCTACCGCTACCACCAGGAAGGAACTTAGACGCCTCTCTGAATAACTGAATACAAAAAAAAAAAACAACTCAGTTTAGGTTGTGTTGTGTGTTGATTCATTTTGCAAGGACGAAAACGAGTATATGACGCTTCCCAGCATCTTTCAAGGAAATTTGATTCTTGCGAAAAAGTGTTGAATTTCGTTCAACGAAATAACGAAATAATTTCAAGGCATTTAGTATATGAGATCGAGGCATCATGCCCCCTTCTCACCACCACCGCTGTATCGTCGAGCCACCAACGTAGCTCGCTTCAATGTTGCAGGAACAGAGCAATATAAATTCCAATTTAAAATGGTATTACAAGCAAAGTACTCTACTTTGTGTGCCTCTTTTGTATACAAATTGTGTATAGGCTAGGTATACTTTTGTAAGGATTCGAAATTTACGCTACACCAAAAAAAGCACCTTCTCTATCTATCTCTATAAATATACTTGGCGTGTACATATTTTATATTTGCCTTTGGGCGGCGAGCAAATGGAATCTTCGTTAGCGTCATTTTTCTTAAGAATCTATCGCGTGCTCTGTGATGGGAGCAGGACCTTCTCTATAAAATATCTAAACCACCATCCCTCCTTCCATCGACCCATCCATCAGATTCTTGGAAAGCCGAAATAACCCCGTGGGGTAACTAAATACGATGGTGTAAATTAATTTTATGCGCGCACTTTATAACAATAGTTCGTTGGAATAGGAAGGATCAAATGAATGCCAAACAATCGGGAACGAGGAGGGAGAGGGCGTGTATTTTGTTTGTTATACCTACATAAGATGATGTCCTTCTGCCAAAAAACCTCTGCTTAAGCAAACATCCTTTTTGCTTGCTCTTCAAAAAACGACTTAGCGGCACGGCGAGGCGGGTGGCGGCGGCGTGGCAGTGGCGATGAGAGAAATACATTAAATGAGACAAACTTAGTGAATGAGCCTTCTGTGTATACACGACTTTCGGTTCAGTGGCGTCGTAGTCGTCCTCGTTGTCCTCGACCGGTGGTGGTGGTGGTAGGTGGAATGGTTTGTGTTAACACTTTAACGAGATTTCATTGTATAGTCACACCAAAAATACGACAAAAAAGGATTTTGTTTCCTATACCTTCTCTAAGCCTCTACGAGTATCCTTCCAAAGGTAGGATTGGGAAAAACATCCTTCTTTTGTTTCTTTTCTTATTATTTTTTTCTTACTTTGAATTTGAACCAAAATAAAGGACTCAAGGACGGAAGGAAGAAATATAACAACGGAATGGCAAATATACGGAATTTGGTGTTTTCTTCGTTCACTTTTATGGATTAAAATTGCTTTCGTGGTGTCACATTGTTTTGCTGGTACTTTTCGGGCTAAGGCTAAGGGATAGGCATTTGAATTATCAAGGCGCGGAAAATATATATCCCTATGCCTCTATGTACATAAATAAATTGTTATTCTAAAGCAAGGATAAAATATTATAACTGTGCGAAGAAGATTCACGGTTCTAGTTCTATAGAAACGACAACGTATAATAATAAGGACTATCGGATTCAAGGTAGGTATAGGTTAATAAATATTTAGTTTTTTTTTTTGTTGTGAAGCAATAAAATGAAGACAAGGAAGATGGAATGCTACCAAGCTATAGGTTTTTTGTTTTGTGGAATTTACAATGAAAATAATTTTTAATGGTTGTGCAAGAGAGCTGAAGGGCGATATCTTTTGAATGTTAATTTGTAGAAGAATTTAATTAGTTAGATTGAATTGAATGAAATGTATTTAAAGTGAAATTTTTGATTAAGGAGTAGCTTAAGGAAATGACAGTTCATTTTATTGTATTTTAGAATACTTAAAATTTTGATAGAGGACACTAAATTTGAAAATGTGAAGGTACTCAGGTCAGGTAGAATTACAATTTGTTTATGTCTTAGAAAAAAGGACTTCAAAAGTAATCAGTTAAGGATGAGTTTTTTTTTTTAAGTTCGCATATAAATCAGTTTTATAGTTGACTTTGGTTAGCTTGAAATTCCTGGATACACAGAGGGAAACATTTATATAATCAGTACAGAAACTTCTTTGTAAAATACTCCTACAACTTTAATATTTTTGGAGTATACAGTTGTAAAGTCACAATCCACAAAAGTCACAGGACACTATAAAAAATTCTATAATTTTTTAGATTTTATTTTAAATTTCAAGTTAAGTGTAATAATTACATAATAACTAAGCATGTAAGACAATAAATGCGAGAAATGTGTAAACCATAGATTTATGGGATAAGTTCATAGATTGAGTACATACATTGTTTCAATATTTACAATGATTACATAGATTTATGTAATGAATGCATAGATTTATGTAATAACTAAAGTTTCTCTTGTGTTTCTAATGAGTGCATACATATTGAACTTACTACATTGCCCTGAACTTAAGAACTTAAAATAATAGACTTCAATTACGAAAACTATGCAATAAAGACAAAAGAAATATGTAATAAGTACATATGTAGATTCATAGCACAGGTATAAGTGCACAGATTTCTTAGAGAGTGGAGTAGATTTATCTACTGATTGAATACATTTATACAATGAGTACATAGATTTAAGTAATGACTCATTTTTCTAATGTGTTTCCAATGAGTACATACAAACTTTGCTAGTTACTTATTCTAGATAAGTTGAGATGAGTGTAAATAAATATTTAAACTATATAAATTCTTATGTAATGAGTGCATAAGGTCTTTTGTTAAAGAGTTAACATGGCGCTCATCACACTTGTTTTGTTTTATTTAAAAAATGTAAAGAATAATTATGTGCATGTCCATCATCAAATTTATGTAATGATTCAATTACTAATTTATTTAATCACCACAAAGACTTGCAAACTCAAAATGTACTTATTTCAAAAGCTTGTACTTATTGCAGAAAACTATTGAAATGTTTTTGGATTCGTTATGTTATGAGTCCACACATTCTTTATGGGCTACACGAATGCCTGTAAGCATTAAAGTTTTGAATATGTAATGAATACATATTATGTGTGCAGAAATCTATGCGATGATTGAATACATTTTTGTGAGGAGTCCATTGTTTTTTCCTCAGTACATTTACCATGAAGTCATTATAGTGATACCATGATGTAAATTTCACACCAAAATGTTTGGAAAAATAAATTCTTAAATTTTCTTCACTTTCTTCTTCTTTTTCTTGTTTTGGTTGGTTGTTAAGTTGGTATGGTTATTTTAACTTTCTTGACTTTTTTGCAAAAATTCCCTCAAACTCTATAATATAACTAGTGTGAGTTTTTGTTATAAGTCAACAACACACAAACACAACATAAATACAAACAAACCATTGTGGTTTTTGTGTTCAAAGACACTCACTCATTTGAAAGGCGCACCAAAGTTAAAGCAAATATCCTTGCCTTGTAGAAGTTGTAACCGCAACCAAAGTCGTCGTTGCCAGAGATGCATTATTTGCGTGATGAAGTGGTTAACCGTAAAGGAGTGTATGTCACATACAAATACACCATCTTCACTTTTGTATTGTATTATATTCCGTTAGTTTTTCTTGAGGTTATGATGAAGATGAGAATAGTGCATAGTGTGTGTGTGTGTGTTTTGTTTTTTGTATTTTCATGTGAAAGGACATTTTTCAATAAGTTAATTAATTTCGTGTGGTTTGACAAATACACTACACACCTTTATGTATATAAATTACTTATAGAACTGCATTTTAGTCTAAATTTAAGGGGAAACATTTCAAAGAAAAGAGAGAGATTAAGTATGATAATGATAATAATAATTTATCAATTGGCTTTTGTGGTTATTTTGATGTAAATTAAATTGAAGTTCAATCAAAAGGCAAATTTAATATCATCCTTTCATATTATCAGTAAGTATTGGTGTTATGTAAAGATTACATTTACATACGTATGTCTATGGTTATTTGTGGCTGATTATTATTTATATGTTGGAGGATATATGTATGTTTTGATAGGTGTATGTAAACCGAGGTGTAGATGTTAAGTTAAAATAACCGCAAATTATTATCAGTTAAATGAAATTCTATTCCGGTCGAAGAAATATTGTAGAATCTTAAATAGCTTAAATATCAACCTACATGCCTTAAATATGATGTATTTGTTGTGTTGTAATATGGTTGAATGCATTCTACATAATAATATATTATAATGCTTATCAGTATATTGCCACCTTAAGTAACTATTTTGAACTTGTTGAAACGGAAAAGATGGTTGATGGTTTATCTAAAATTTGAACATTATGTACATTTGAGTACTGTATTCCACTGTGTTGACAATTTAATTAGAAAATTAATCGTTTTATAGAATTAACAAATTGAGATTGTTTAAATTTTAGATGTGATAATTAGCTCATGCTATTTTCTTAAATAAACAATTTTCTCGAAAGAGAAATATGTGCATTTTTGTGGTTTTCATTTAAATTTAAGATTTAAGTTCTCTGAAAAATTTCTAGTTTTTGCTGCCAATACTGTGAGAATAGACATTTTAGGATTCAATGTTTCAACGTGTAAATGCAATGCTTTTATGTGAAGAATGCTGTTTATATTATATTCTAAGAAAATTCTTAGAACCTTCAATTATTCATAAAATCAGCAAGAAGTACAAATAACGTTTTATTTGAGATCGTTCGAAAATCCTGTAAAAATATTTCTGGCAACATTTTACAAGGACTTGTACTACTTGCAATACAAAAAAATGTCTAAATAAATAAATAACTTATACTATTATAATGAAGTATTGTAATTTAAATAATCTTTGAATAAAATATTCTTAATGGCTTTATAAAAATAGACAGTTGGACATTGTTTTTCTTTCTTGTCACTTTGTGTAGGCATTGAACTGTTAGAGTATATTCAAATACTTAAGCTCAAAAATTACAAAAAAATGTTTATTACTTTGGAATTGACTTAGTAGAGGTTGTAATGAAGGTAATTACGACAATTCTTTTATTCTCTGACCAAATTAAGAATTTTTGTATAGTTTTCAAAAGAATATTGAAAGTTGCTTTTAGAAAACTCAGTTTAACTCCAATGACTTTTGGATTTTTAAAAATTAATGTACATATGTAAATTTAAGATAATTTTTTGAGTTTACTTTTTTATAATTATCTAAAAATTTGATCTTTCTCAATGCTAAATTTATCTTGTTTACCGTTCAAAAACACTAAAAGAAATAAAAAAAGAATTAGTATTCTCAAAAATTATAAAAATTAATACCTCGAAATGAGAAAATTACCCTCCAACGACAAGAAATAACGCAAATTTTAAAATGACCTTGCAGACTTTGTGCTATGATTTTGAAACTTGAAGTGAGTTTTTGAAAACGATTGAACTTATATTTTCCATGGATTATCTAAAACTTAAATATCTTTCTGCTGAAATAATTGAGCAATCAATTATTTTAAATTAAGCAGAAATTGCGAAAGCTGCAGTAAGGATTCTTTGGGATCGAATTTAGTTTGTATAAATCATTACAAGTATTCTTATGGACGCTTAATTTTATATATTTCTGTATCAAATTGAGTACAAATTAAAAAATGGAGCTAAATAAAATGTAAATAATATGCACTTAGTTCAATTTTGAAAAGATTCTTAAAAATTGCAGGTTTTGATTTGAAAATAAATTAAATTAAAGTTCTAAAAGCTTTTTAAATAGTATAAGAATCCTGCTTTGCAAGACTTTACTTAGTTACTTAGGTCCTGAGAATTATATATATTCCTTGCGGTATATAGAGCGTCAAAGAAAATTTTAATTAATTATAAACTTGATCAGAAAATCAGCATCTGTGAAAGATAGGAGCTAAAAAATCCAATCTTTAAGAACAACTAGGGATTATCGAGTTTAAGAAAATGTTGAACATCTAAATTATTTTTTACTGCTTTAAGATAAAGTGGGTCGAAAGCCTCTTCGCTATAATTTCTGACATGACATTTATTTAAATGACAAAGAATAAACCCAATTTTTAGTTACAATAGCCGTCTATTCGTAAAGTTCAGAAAAGAAATTAAAAACAAATAATTACGATACAAATTTAAAATAAAAAAATATTACGTATACGCCCCAGTTAACATTGAAATTCATTAACACAGAAAAAAGAATTTGATTAGTTTACGATTTGGATATGTTTGCTTGTTCTCTTTCTGTGATTTTTTAAAAGCTATAGGGAAGTTTTTCAAAAAAAAAACACATGCAATTCAGAAAAATGCATAAAATCTTTATTTCAATCGATAGAACGGTCCATATAATTTAATGTTTGAAGATTTTTTCATGCAAATGTTGACCTTGACTGCATCTCCATCCGCTTTGTCCAATTTTGCATACTCTTTCCATCATTTCGGCCGGTATCTCACGAATAAATGCTTCAATGCTGTCTTTCAATGCGTAAATTGAAGCCGGCTTGTCTGTATAGGCATGGGCTTTAACATAGCCCTACAAAAAGTAGTCTAAAGGCGTTAAATCGCACGATCTAGGCAGCTTATTGACCGGTCCCGAACGTGAAATTAAATGTTTACAGAACTCGCCTTTTAATAAGTCTGTTGTTGCGCGTGCTGTGTGGCATGTGGCACCGTCTTGTTGAAACCACATGTCATGCAAGTCAAGCTCTTGCATTTTGGAAAAAAAAAAGTTGTAAATCATCTCACGGTAGCACTCACCATTCACAGTTACGTTACGATTCGCATTATCTTTGAAGAAGTACGGTCCAATGATTCAACCAGCCCATAAACCGGACCAAACTGTGACTTTTTCTGGATGCATTGGTAGCTCTTGCAATGTTTTGGCTGATATTCACTCCAAAATCGACAATTCTGCTTATTTACGTAACCATTAAAACAAAAATTAGCTTCGTCGCAGAACACAATTTTTCGGTAAAAAAGTTGATCTTCGGCCAACTTTCCAAGAGCCCATTCACCAAAAATTTTACGTTGCAGTGGGTCGTTCGGCTTCAATTCTTGCACCAGCTTGTTGAGTAACAGAGGCCCAATTGCTGCGAACGGCGACGAATCGATAATTGATGGCCGATACAGCTGCGATATTTTCTTCAGTTCGCACTCTACGTAAGCGAGTTGGTGGTTTGATGCCCAACAATGTAAATTTGGTGCGAAATTTAGTCACAATAGCCCTAATAGGCGCTTCAGTGGGTCGATTAAACCGACCATTAAATGGAAGAAGCGCGCGTTGAACTTTCTTAACAGAGCACGCATTTTGGTAATATATTTTAATAATTTGCTAGCGTTGTTCGTTTGTAAGACGATTCATGGTTAAATTATAGACCAAACTGGAGATGTTTGACAGTGAAACAAAACACGAAACGTGCGTCAGCTGCTTAAACCAGTGTTGCCAAAAAGATAATAGCTAAACAATCACCCTTTATAAATATTTTATAGCAAATTTACAACAAATTTTTGACCTGAAACCAATGAGGAAAGGATTTAGTCACTTGTCCATTTTTCATGAGAATGTTACGAAGGTCTTTGAATAATATTTTGTAGCCTTCCTGTTAACTGTATGTTTAAAAGTTTCTAAGAAGTTATCATTGAGTTGATACAAAATCTTAATTCCTTTTGAAAAAGTTAGTAAAAATCAGAAGAGAGTTTTTGGAATGCAATAAGAAACAAAATAGTGCATATACGCCCGAGAGTACGATTTAGTTCCTATTCATAAAAATATAGAAGTGATTGCAATTAATTTTGCTGTATTGTTTTCCATAGACTGTTATAAGGGAACTAACTTATAAGTTGTAATTTTCGTTGAACTTTGGAAAATAAACTACAAATTCTCCAAATATAAATTTAAAGTGTTAAATCGATGTAAGACTTAAGGAATTTAAACCTCGATGACTCCAGTGGATGCAACTTGCTGATGATCACGTTGATAACACTAAGTTCCTATGTCAACAAATGCATTAATTTGTTAAAGGAATATATTTACGAGTATGTATGTATTTGAATATGTAGAGTATAGAGTGATATGCAATTTGATGAAGCAGCAAATGTTATCGATGACTCTGCAACCAACCATCAATTGCATCAACTTTGTTCCCTTTCTCCAATCCTTCCTTATTCCATCACTTTTTACTCACTGCCTCCCTCTATCTTCATTTAACTGGATGATACTTTACATATAAATGAAGGTATAACCCAATATATAGTATAGGTAGTCCTAAAATGCAAATTAATTCAATTGGAAGTTTGTTAGGCTGGCCGTAGTGACTACTAAATTCGCATCACCAGATCCCAAAACTTCAAAACCTAACCCAATATACATTTATGTTAGATTGTTGGTAAGGCAGGGTATACATATATATATATATATAAACTATATACATATTTAGGTTGGAAGAGTTGATGTGTCACACACAAAGTGTCCACCCGGGTAAATTGTATATAAATCATCATTCTAAGCCACCTTTTGCCTTTCTGCTCATCAAATTTTAGCAGTATAGAGCGTAGCGCCAGTCAGGACTTGAAGCAAAGCAATAGCAATTTATACAGCAATAGCAACAGCAACAGCAACGCGACCATCATCAGGATACGGTTTGTTGATTTGTTGTTGAAATGACACTCACGTTTGTGATGCTGGAGATAGATCTCTACATTTTCGGTTTATATCCTCCCTAGAGGACACACGACACGTCATTGCAATCTACCATTGCATTTATATATTCATACATATATATTTATATAAATATATATAGAAAATATACATACAAGTATATACATATGTATATATTTAAGAGAAAACATCCTCACACATATTCCAGGACTTGAATACGAAATTATCCTCAAAATTTCCATCAAAAATTGATCAAATTGCATGTCCTGCGGGCCATTTGCTATTGGTCAAGTGGAAAGAAAAAGGGACACAGCAAACGATGAGAGAGTATGAGAAGAGCAAGCGGCCTATATGTAGCTTGATGATGAGAGAAGAATCACAAATCACATAACATCGATTTTTAATTAGATTTTTCACTCTCGTCCTTCTGGGATTATACAATCCATCTCTCTATATATTTAGCATCCTTGTTCTATCTATCTATCTATCTATCTGTCATACCATAAACATTATCCTTTAGCTAGTATAAAGTATATCTAGCTCCATAACTAAAGGACTATATGTAGCTACATATAAAAACAGTTCTGTTCAATTAAACTTTATGATGTTAGGCGCATCCTTGGACCGATGAAAAATTTAATTTTCCCTGTGTCCACTTTGGTTTATCATCATTTCTGTTCCTCCAGCAGCGCTTCAGCACTCTTTTTTCCCATCCATACTCTTTTGGTACCTATGGCGATTTATATATGTAGATGGAGGGAGGTAGTATAACTGCCAGATTCTCGTTTGCAGGATTCTAGGATAAGGATGCCGCATGGCATGGCTAGCAGCAGATTAAATGAAATATCCTTCGTTTTCATAGGTTGTGCTTCTTTTTCGTTCTGATTTTATTTTTTATTGATGACCTCGGTAAAAGGCTCGTTAAATGTTAATATCTGACAAATATTGAGATAAAATACCTGATTCTTCAATATCATACAAAGTGTAGATTTCCGACGTTGCTTGGTGCATATTCTCATCTACTTTTAATCATTAACTGTTAATCAAGGATATTTCTTCGAAAAAATTATTTTGTATCCTTTTCTCACTCTCTCTCTCTGTTTGAATTTAAAGTGTTTATCAGATGCTACAAGCTATATCTGAGGATGGGCAAAGGGAAAAGGGTTAACAAAATAAAAGGCCATCAGGAAAAATCAAGTAATTCGTAATAATATTATTTTTAATGGCTTCATATAGTTAAATGATTTTTAACAGTTTAATTGAAAGTGGTTTGTTGTTGTTCTCCTTCCCAAACATCAAGAAGATTGGGGCATTTTTGTCGGTTGGACCTGGCATTAAGGGCGGTAGTTGGGTTGTTTGCTTTTAAAATAAGGTTGGTAGTAAAAATGTGGGGAAAAACCAGGAAGACCGAAAGTGCATGATAATAAAATTGCATATTACCAACTTTACTTATAGCTGTGTTTGTGTATGCTTGATATGTAGATAGAGCAGAATCTGCTCATTAAACATTATTTTTTAATTAACAGCAATTTTGCGTTGGAAAATATAAGTTCAACAAGAAAAAAAGAATGTTACCGAAGTCAGTATTTGAGCCTTACATCATCAGTAGCTTCAATTTTCAGAGATATGCAACTTTTAGCTCGAGTGAAAAAAAGGTTAATTTTATTATTTGATGTCCATTAAATGGAATAAATGAAGCCTAAGAAAAATAAACACACGAACATTACTCAACTTGCAAACATCAGGGAAAAAAGAAAGGATTGAGAGTGCATTTGAAATGATGAAGGATTTTTGGGTGTTAGAAAGGAATTTTTTCGTTAGCGATTCTATGTTCCAACTTGATTAGAATTGTCCGTCAGAAATTTAATAAATTTAAGCAATCTACATAATGTATGTATATAAACGGAAGTCTTAAATCTACTTTACAAAGCCAAAACTCTCTCTAAAACAATAGTAATGGAAAAAAACAACTGTTCTAGACTTCGAAAAATATAGCCTTTCTTAAGAATTTGACCAGTTTTTGAAAACTTATTTTGACATTTTTATAGAAATAAGAGATCAAAATAATTAAAAATAGGAAATGACAGATGCGATAAATAAACTTTCATTGATTTTTGACTTTAACAAGTATTTTTCCATGCCTTTTTTTATAGAAAGTGTACCAACACTTTCAACCTTGTTTTATTCGAAACTTTTACAGAAATTAAGTGAAAACTAAATAATGGTACATTGTGAATAACATTTACTTCCGAAATATTTTTTTTATTTTAACAATTCTAAATTTGAATATTTTCCCTTTTTCTTTTATCAATACTGATGTGTTTTATATTTTGAAATAATAAATCATGCAAATTGGTAACTTTTGTAAACTTATGAGTCATTAAAATTGACTTCAAGGTTTAAGATTCATTTTAGAAAAGGTTCAAATACTTTTAGGAAAATTTTTCAGGTATGTTTTTATTTAGAAAACAATTAAGGAATAATTGCTCGAAAAGAAAGGTGTAATTTCACGAGTACTACTTTTGTTTAATAATTTAAAACTTTTATTTACCTTTAAAAAAGTTTTTGATTTTTCTGGTTTATAATTTTTATTTAAATTACAATAATTCATTATTCCTCCAAGATTTTAATAGCTCACATATTTTGAATAACTCACAAGTCAAAATTTCTCAAAAAACTAGTTTTTTTGAATTCGTAATTTTGTGGTGTTCAAAAATTTGTAAGTTCTAGTTTTCCAAAGTTAAATTGAGTGCTCAAAATGTTCTTTCAATATTACTTCGAACTCCATTTTAACCGAGTTTTTTTAATGGAAACTAAAAGAGGGAATTTTGTCATATTCGTGTTTAAATAGGTCTCCAAAAAATTGAGAACTCGATAGATTTGAGCCTCATAAACTTAGGTTTTTTAACTTCTCATTGGAAGTGAGAGCAAAGGAAAAGGAAGATAGTCAGGCATGGAAAAGACCTACAGTTTATGTGCCGAATTCGAACGTCTTATTTGGGAAAGCGCTTTACATGACAAGAACTATTACTCTTGGAATATTTTTTAATTCCTCACAAGAGGCAGTACCACTGAAAAAAGGAACTTAAGGTGGTAAAGGTAGGGAGTGAATCAAAACCTTCTGGCATGACAGTCCTACGCACTAACACTACGCCACGTGAATATTGGTTTTGAATTCCTGAATATTGCAATGGCAGGGTGCTGTAAGCCATTCCACATTCACACTGTACGGCCCATAAAAAAAAGATGACTAAAGAGACATTACGACGCGTCGTGTGCCAAATACCGAATTTAAATTAAGATGTTTTTTCTATTATGCTTTGCCAATCTTCTTTGGATATTATCCAAGAGACTTAAGTAGATCACTGAAGCACCATTAAAATCGGTTAAGTAGTTTAGGAGTCCATCACGGAAAAACATCGTGACACGTTATTTATATTAAGATTACAAATTTCAAAAAGAGGCTGGGATGCGACCCACACTGAGAACTTCCCATCCCTTCTGTCGATTTGTCTTGCTTAAAAGTTTGTCTATATGTATCAATTTTTACAAAATTTGCGTACAATTTTTTGTAGATTTTATTTTTTTAATGAAAAAACGGACTGTTGGATTTTTATAAAAAAAATTACTGAATATCGACAACGCTATTTTCTGTGAAATAAAATAAGTTTGAAGCCAAAATTTTTAATTTTTGAAAAGCTTTTTGAGTCGAAAGTAAATTTTTACCAAGTTTTAGTATTGTTTTTTTTTCAGGTTTTTATTTTTTGTAAAAAAAACTGTCAATTCGATTTTTCTCAAAATTTTATGGAATGCTGAAAACAATATTTCTTATAAGATAAAATTAGTTTGAAGCCAATGTCTCAAATGTTTGAAAAGATATTTACGTCGAAAAACAATTTTTACCAACTTTTATACATTTTTTTTAGGTTTTTATTTTTATAAAAAAACTGTCAATTCGATTTTTCTTAATATTGAAAACAATATTTCTTTTAAGTTAAAATTTTCAATTTTTAAAAACTTTTGTTAAATTTTTTTTTCGGTTTTTAAATTTTTTGTAAAAAAACTGTCTATTCGATTTTTTCAAAATTTTACTGAATGTTGACAACAATATTTTTTGAAAGAAAAAACTAGTTTAAAGCCAATATCTCAAAGTTTTGAAAAGGTATTTGAGTCGAAAATCAATTTTTACCAACTTTGAGTAATGTTTTTTTTAGGTTATTATTTTTTATAAAAAAAAACTGTCAATTCAATTCATTCAATAGATTTTTCTAAAAATTTTATCAGATGCCAAAAACATTATACTTCGTTGCATAAAATTGTTTTGGAGATAAAATCATATTTTAGTCGTAAAATTTTCGAGGTGGCAAATTTTTTTTTTCAGTTTTTTTGATTTATAAAAAAAAAGTTAATTACATTTTTTTCCAAAAAAATAATTGTTTTGTATCACGTTACAATATATAATATAAAATTTAATTCAAGTCTCTAGCGTCATTGGTTCATGAGATATTTAGGTTTAACCAAAATTTTCACCTTTTTTTTAAACTGCTATAGTAAAAAAACCACCCACGCAATTTTCTTGAGAACCCTTTCTGCATCTTTCTGCCTTATTATCTGTATAACAAATTTTTTTGAAGCCGATATTTCTTTTGGTTCTTGAGCTATGGAAGACGAAAAAAACGTCGCGAACGTACGGACTTACGAATGTACGTACATACGCACGCACAGACATCTTTCTAAAAATCTTTTATTTCGACTCTAGGGACCTTGAAACGTCGAGAAATGTCAAAATTTTTAATTCGACAAATCGGACCCATTACAATAACTTCCAATGGGAAGTTAAAAATACTATTTTATTGAAATTGTATAAGAAAACATCTTAAACTTCAGATATTAGTTGCACACTAAAAAAAAAGAAAAGGTGTAAGTTCTTAAGTGCTGTTTTGATTTTTAGTTTTAAAAATTTCAAATTCTTATTTATTTTAATGTTTGGCTTACTTTTTTGTAGACTCTGAATAAATGTTTAAAATAAATGCACTTCTTGATGGCTTCTAGTAATGAAAAAGTTAGTATTCAGTGCTTAAAATCTGTATTTCCCTTACAAAATGTCTGTGTTTCTAGGAATCTTAAAAGTTATTATTATATTTCAATACCATTGTTTTAACGACTTTTTTTTAATACGATTAAAAAAACCTTACTAAATGATATCTGCCTTTTGTTTCAAAAATTTGTGTGAATTTAATTTTTTCAAAATCATTTTTTGTTACATTAATATTTAAAAGTTTTTTATAAGCCTTTTGTAAGTAACTTTTTTTTCACAAAAAATTGTTATTGGTATTAAACATATCGAACCTTTCAATTCCCATTCTTGCTAAAGGACGAAAAAAATAAAAAAATTAAATTGAAAAAAAAAAACAATAATATTGGTAATTTGAATGTATTAACCAGTAAGCAGATGTTAATTCCTATACCCTGGTCAAAGAGAATATATAATTAGAGTTCATAAAGCATATTTACTGACCAGGCCATAAAACCAAATATGCCTTCCCTCGAATATAATAATAATTTTATGTTATTACTTTTTAATTACGCTACTTATAACTGAATTTTTATTTGCAATACTTTTTTTTTTATTTGTGTATAAAATATTTATAAATAAATATATAAGTAAGTATTTCCATTACCCAGATTAACGTATTTAACATATATTAAATTTTATTTTATTTTATTTTATTTTTATATTTTTTGTTTGTGTTTATACCTACACATGACAATTTTCATGCATGCATTGATTTAAAATAATTAAATCTGAATTAACATAATTAGATACCTTTAGGTATGAAAGTATGGCATTAAAAACACACAAAAAAGTTACTAAAACTATACAAAGTAACTTTATTTTCAGAGAAAGCACAGGTGGCCTTTAAAAAAAAAAAGAACTTTTCTATTTTACATAACTATCGAGCCATTAAAAATCCGATTAAAATAAATAGTTAAAAAAAATTTATAAAATTATAAAGAAAAATAAAATACAACCAAAATGTGATATCAGGGCCTATAATTATTTTTCTCATTTCCTTCTCTGATTGTGTTTCATTTTATTTTTTGTTTAAATTTTGTTTTTATTTTAATTTTAAATATATACAAATTTATTTTTTATTTTGTAACTCGTGCTATAACACGCCTCATTCATTATGCGTCATTGACAATTACAATATAGTATGCAAAAATGGTGCACTCTTTACTCTTTCTCCGTTTTTATTATTTTTAATCGCTACAGGCAGTTCCGTATTTAATTAAAATAACAAAAAGAGATAATGCCTTATATAAAATTATCGAAATGCTATATATATTTTTTTCAATTTTGCATTTAAACTATGCATTGGCGTGTTGGGTAACAATAAAATACGAATCCTTTTTAACGATTCTCCTTCCTCCCCCCTCACCTCTTTTTCACTGACATAATCATTGGTTACGTATTCAATTATATGAATTTAAAAATTAAAGGACTTCTTTTTTTGTATTCATTCGATAGAATATCCTTCTATTTGTGTGTGGGTGGGGGAAGGGTAAGGGGGTAAAAATATTCATCCGATTAAAAAGTGATTTTCTTAAATAAAATGTGACACGAAAAGTCAACAATTAATTTAATTGAAAGGATTGACTCTACTCTACACTATATCGTGACTGGAAATGTAATCTTTCTATTATAGAAAATATATGTATGTATGTATTATATATAAAGGGTCCTTGTGACAGTGAATTTAATTAGGCGTTTTTTCTTATACTAACTAGCTATCTATGCTGCATTTTCTTTCCTCGCTCTTTTTCTCTCTCGCTCCCTTCTTTTGTCTACTTCTCTGTCTTACTTTCGAATGTTTAATTAATTTTGAAGCAGTGCCGGTCGCCACCGCCGCCAACTTGTGGAGCTCGACGCCCAAGCAACAGCCAACAGCCAAGAGCCAACCCATGTCAAACTTGGAATAATTTGAGAAAAAATTAAAAAAAAAAAGGATATAATTTACTCCTCGTATATAGTTCATTTTCTAAGGACGATCGACTTTACCCTTTTTTTGCAAAGGTATTCGATTTTTGTTTTGGGGATAAATTTTATACACGAGGACACTTTTATTAGATTTTACCTTCGTATAAAGGATATTTTTTGTTCGTCCTTTATTTTTCTTTTTTTGGTTGGTCGGTTTCACACCTAAATTATGAGACAGTAATGAGATAGTTCGTGTTTCGCACAAATACAAATAAAAAGGTTTTTTTTTTTTTAAGTTTAACAACAATGAAAAAAGGGGAGCAACAAAATACATAAAAATAAAAAATATATATCCTTAAATATTTCCTTTAGTGTCGTCCTTCTGCTATAGAATAGAAAGGTGTGCCGACGACGACGACGTCCTTAGTCGTTGTATCGTAGACGTCGGTTGTGGTTACAATCAACTTCCGTTATTTCTCGCTTCCTATACTCCTTTTCAAATACTCATACTCCTACTATTCCTGGTTTTCTGTTTTTCTTTCTTATTATTATTATTTTCTGAAGTCTAAATTACTGTGACCTGACGGTGACCTTCATAAATGGGATGTTGGTTTTGGTATCTTTAAGGAAAGGAAGGGGAGTTTATTGTATTAATTCCATTGCTATAAGGATTATATCCTTACGCGCCGCTATATTTCTGTCTAACCTCTTTTTCTTATAGTTCGCAATTCGATGGGAAGGAAAAGGGCCGTCTTAAGGGAATGTGGCAGGGGGTTAATAAGTAAAAGTTTTCGTAATTGAATTCTTCCTTCTATACTTTTTGGTCCTTTTTGGTATGGTTTTTGTATAAAGAGCGGCGGCGGCGGCGGATGCGTTGGTGGTGGTGATGATAATATCATATCGCATGTCGTTGTGTTGTTGTTGTTCTTATTGTTATAGGTATTTTAGATCCTTGTATATGTACGTAAAACCTACGACTGTTGTCTTTAACGACTACCACAGGCAGTAGCGGTAATATGGATATAGTTTCAGATTTATTTTAACGATTAATATAAAAGTGCTCTATTTAAGGCATGACAAGGATAAGGGGGAGAGGGGGGAGATGGTGGTGGTGGTGATTCTATTTGAAAAGTGTTATAGTTATGGATTTTGAAGAGTTAATTTTAAGTACAACCCCATAAATGGTTAACTTATGAAACGTGTGACAACCATGAAACGAAGGATATTTCCATATTAACGATTTTGTTCTTATAAAAATTTCAACTTACAAAAAGAAGAATAAACCTCAAGACAAGGATTTTGAAGGTGATTTCATTTTATAGCTATGTGCAAAGATGATGGATACGTGTTTTTTTTTTTTTTGGTTGAGAGAGGTAAGTATGTGCAAGTAAAGATGCACAGGACCTTAAGTTTCATAAGCATCAACAAACAAAAAAAAAGGACGAAAGAAGAAAAAAGAAAAACACCACAGTGTCCTTTGTGTAATAAATGTACATAAAAGGTTTTTTGATTGAAGGCATTTTTATGGCATAAGCCACAGGAGTTAATGCATTTTTGCACAAGGCTAACGATATATAGGTTATAGGTATAGGGTAGGTATACCATTAGAGAATATATATATAGAGGGAGAGCAAGTTCTATATGAGCTGGATCAATGATGATGGAATGAAGAAAATGCACAATTTTATATAGAATTTTTTTGTTTTTATTGTTAGCCGTAAAAAAAGCCATTTGGCTAACATAAATGGATATGGATTTTTCACAAGTTTATGCGGAAAACAAGAGAAACGATAAGGTCACTATACCTACCTACATACATACAAACTTCTATGCCCTTACCCATGTATTTATATAGGAAGCGAACATGGGTTGATGGGATTTTAGTATGAAATAAGTAGACATTATGTTAAGCTTGAGTGGACTTATACGTTGGATGATGTTATAAAGTTTAACGTAACTTTATGAATATTGTACTTTTTTTTGTTTGTTTTCTTTGGTTTGTTTTTTATGATTCATTAAAATAAAAGAAAAAATATTAAAAGTTACCTTTATATCATGTATAGCAAAAAGGATATGGCTTCGATTTGTTTTGCATATAAACACAAGTTTTGAAAACAGACATAAATTTCATCGTAAAGGTACTGTAATGCAGGTGTTTTTGGTAATATTTTTGTTAATGTTGTTGTTAGGAATTTGATCTTTTGCACATTTAAAAAAAAAAGCTTTATATGGTTTATAATCTATTTTTTTTCCATTAAAAAACATACAATAGTGAACATCAGTTAAGATGAATAATAAGGTTGTAAAATTTAGTACTTTAATTATATTTGAGAGTGGTAAAGAAACACCTAGGAACATTAATTTTTAACAGGAATTATTAAACATTTTGTTTTTATGCAGCCAGGTGAAAGTAATAATGGACCTTACTTATGTATATAACTACTTAGGTTTTAAGATCTGTAAAAGAAACAAAGCCATTTTGAGAAACTTGAAAAAAAGAGCTTAAGCCTTGATAAAGACTTTAAGAATATATAATACATATTACTAATCATAATTAACTTCCCATAGGAAGTTATTGTAATGGGTCCGATTTGTCAAATTGAAAATTTTGACATTTCTCGACGTATCAAGGTCCCTAGAGTCGAAATAAAAGATTTTTAGAAAGATGCAGAAAGGGCTCTCAAGAAAATTGCGTGGGTGGTTTTTTTACCATAGCAGTTTAAAAAAAAGGTGAACATTTTGGTTAACCCTAAATATCTCATGAACCAAAAACGCTAGAGACTTGAGTTAAATTTTATATATATTTTGATGCGATACTAAACAAATATATTTTTTGAAAAAAATCCAATTAACGGTTTTTTTATAAATAAAAAAAAACTGAAAAAAAATTTGTCACCTCCAAAATTTTACGAATACAAAATGATTTTATCTCCAAAACAATTTTGTGCAACGACAAATAACGTTTTTTACATCTGGTAAGATTCCAATCGAAAATGGAATTGACAGTTTTTTTTATAAAAAATAAAAACCTAAAAAAACATTACTCAAAGTTGGTAAAAATTGAATTTCGACTCAAATACGCTAGAAACTTTGAGATTTTGGCTTTAAACTAATTTTAACTTTTAAAAAATATTGTTGTCAACATTCATTAAAATATTGAGAAAAATCGAATTGACAGTTTTTTTTACAAAAAATAAAAATCTAACAAAAAAACAATACTAAAACTTGGTAAAAATTCGACTCAAATAGTTTTTCAAAAATTAAAAATATTGTCTTCAAACTTTTTTTATTTCACAGAAAATATTGTTTTCAATATTCAGTAGTTTTTTTTATAAAAACCCAACAGTTCGTTTTTCATAAAAAAATAAAATCTACAAGAAATAGTACGCAAACTTGGTAAAAATTGGTGTTCAATTCTTGATATCTCTCAAATTAATTTCATTCATCTAACTTGTAAAATTTAAGAAATGCTACCTGAATTGGTAAAAATTTGTTTTCGACTAAAAATCTATTTAACAAAACTAGATTTTCAAACTAAACTATTTCTTTATATGAAAAATATTGTTGGTAATTTTAAAATTTTTAAGAATAATTCAACTAACAAGTTTTTTAACCCAACCCTACAAACTTTTAAGCAAGAAAATCGACAGACGGGATGGAAAGTTATCAGTGTGGGTCGCATCCCAGCCTCTTTTTTATGTTATAGATTGAAGAGCAAGGAAAATTATATGCTTCATTCAAGCTGAATTAATTTACAAAAATGTCTTCATTACTTCAATAGAGTAACACAAGGTAGCCAATTTGGACCTCCACTTTTAGTTTTTTTTTCTTTGTTTATGATTGACGAAATGTTTGATTGCACAAAAAAAAAAACATCTAGAAGCTTAAATTGTTGTTGTCCCTCTGCTTTTTGAAAATATCTCTTCTCTACCAAAATCAAAGTTCGGAGTTATTAAGTAGATAATGTGCTTGCTCAAAAGGCTTAAGTTCTAAAGGTAGTCTAACTTTAAACGTTGTGTTCTTTTTATGTTCTTAAATTGATTTTTTCTCTGTTTCTAAGAAAATCTGCACTAAATAAATAAGATTTTAGCAAATGGGGACATAACAACAGTTTGATTATTATAAAATTAAAAAAAATACAACATTTGAGTTCCAAAAAAAGCTTCTACCTTTAAACAGATTAAATAAACAACGAAAGAATGCCACAAGGAAGTAATTTTAGACCTTCACTTTTTGTTTTTTCTTCTGTTCATGATTTTAAATTGATTGTTCTTTAATTAAAATTAAAATTTGCTCGAAATATTCACATAATTATAATCATGTTTGGACTCTTACAAAAATTTTAGTTTTTGTTTTTTTAATCTATAGCCAAAGCATTTACCTGGAATGTCCTTTCTCTTAACAGAAATGATGAAGTGGTATACTTTTAGTTATTTTTTCTTTAATTGTGATTAAGAATCATCAGTTGCAATAGTTAACGATAATTTTGTCTCATTTTCATGGTTAACTTTAAAAGACCGGAAGAATGCCATGGATTTTATTTTTAACCTTAATTGAACGCATTTAAGTAAAAAAAAACAAATGTCATTTGCGCAAAGTTGGGATGAGTGGATAAAATTTGAATTATGAGGATTCAAAAATTTAGTGAAAGAGAGAAGTACAGAAGAAATGAGAGCGTTTTAAAAATTGTGTTCAGTTCGATTCAGTTTTCTTTCACTTGGGAGATTTTTTCAATGAATGTAAAATTAAACCAACACAAATTTGTCAGATATCCGAGGTTTTCACTTGGAAAAAGTGTTTGAAAGTTAATTGGTACATCGCAAATTTGTCTTGAGAACCAAATTGTTCCTAAAAGACTTTCCCTCTCTTTAATTAGGCTTAACCTTAACCAAATTCTAAACCAATGTCCGAATTTTATTCAGATTTAAATAAACCCATCCACATGGCTTCACGTTGCCCACTAAAGGGGTTTTTTCTACCCTTAAAATGTTTAAATTTTAAAACAGTGCTAGTGTTAGGGATATAGGAAAGAGGTTCCAAACGTTCGTACTGCCTTTAAAGTTTTAAATATAAAAACGAACGGGAAAGACAAAGGTGGCAAATGTATTCCACATTCTTGATGTACGGCTGAAAAGTAATTTCCATAATTGAAAGTGCGAGTATGTGTCAGGGATAAGAATGCAACTTACTTTTTGGACACTCAATAGTATTATAAATTGTTTTGTAGTATTTCAAAACCATTACTCAAACTTGAAAAGCCTTCTAATAAAAATTTAAACTGCGGACATCACCCTATGATCCAATTTTCCACTAGCTTTTCTCAAAGATTGTGTAACCTTGGGAAAAGAAGGTTTAGGCCCCCATTATGAATAGCGAATCGAACGTTCGACTAAAAGTGAATGTTTTAGCGAACTTCGATAATATCGGTATTATCGTTAGCGAACTTCCGCATTCGCTTCAAAATCAGTGCTGCCAAAAATAATTGCATTGAAATAACATATGTTAAATGTCAAATAATGTCAATTGCTTTAATTATTGTGAAATTTGTTTTCTCATATTGTGATTTGCGTTCTTCAATAAATTGTCATTTGTTTATTAAAAATTAATTATAATGTTAAGCAAAGTCGATTTGTTTTTTGAAGAAATTGATTCTGAAAGTACGAGGGAAGAAAATATTACGATGGGTAGAATTAGGAGAAACATTTGAGATAGATCCAATCCCTTAGAACTCCCAGATCATTTCTAAGTTTTCAAAAAATATCTATTTCTACAAAAAGATTAATGTTCTTTGTTTTGTTAGGTTTGTTTTATATTTTCGCCTGAATAAGGATGCATTTAACTATGTGCTCAACGAAATAAGTGATACATTCACATCAACCAAAACACGTTCAATTCCACCTCTTATAAAACTAGCTTGTACACTGCGATTTCTTGGAAGTGGTAGCTACCAAAACTGTGTTGGTAATGATTTCGATCTCGGGCTATCCCAACCAAAGGTGTCAATCGTTTTGAACGAAGTTCTTCAAGTGCTAGAAACCAAACTTTGTCCAGCTTGGATACAGATAGAAATGTCACAAAGGGAAAAACAAGACGCGAGAAACTACTTTTATAGAAGGTGGTGGCGAAATGGAGAGAGGTCAATGTACTTGGGTGTGTAAACAAATTATTGCTCTGAAAATTAACTAATATCGGGATTCCTTTCCATCAGTTCCACAAGCTTTGCAAACTGATTTGTATTTGTTCGTTTTTATAATAATTCACAAACTACCTTTTGTATCACACATTTTTAATTAAAACAAACAAAACAAATAATAACAAATTATCGATAGCAATTTTTCCAGACACGCCAATTTGTAATTCGCTAACGTTATCACTAAATATTTTGATTCGATAGGATTTGACAATTTGAGCGGTTAAATTAGCGAACTCTCGTTATTTGTAATTCGTCGATAACTTAATTCGCTAAAGTTTTGACATTTAAAGCGAACTTAATTTGAGCGAATCGCTATTCCTAATACAAAATTAGCGAATTCGCAAAGTTTTAAGTTCGATTCGCTATTCATAATGGGGGCCTTATTCTATTTGAAAAATTACTAAACTTCATATTGTATTAAGTTTTTAAAAACATCATTTTTATTTTTTGTTTTTTGAGTACTAAATTTTTAAATAAACTAAAAATAACTAAAGGAATCATAGAAAAAACAATCTTTTTCCCTTTATTTTGTTTATTCAATCCAACTAAACTGAATCTGAGATGTGATATCCTTTCATAAGCAAAATACCAACAGAATCACAAAACAAGAAATGAAAACAACTTCATAGTCAAAACAAAAGACATTCCAAAAAAAAATCCAAAAAGAAAAAAATATAATTTTAGCTTTTTCTTAAGTGGTTTTTGGACATTCTGATGGACATTTTCATTTCAGGATACGACTCCCTATTTTAACTTTTTCTTTTTCTTTTTTCTTCTCCCGATGCTGGTTTCTCTCATTTTATTTTTATATATAAAAATGTATTTTTGGTTAACTTTCACCCACAGGTAATCCTTGGTCCGACATCATAATAAAGTTAAAATGTTTATATGACTTTTTGTTGTTCTCTCCCACACGGTGTATTTCTATGTATGTAGAGATAAAGGTATGTGCATAATGTATTTGTATAGAAGAACACTGCTGTTGCCGGTCACACACAAAACACAGCGGGAAGGATTTTAATTTAACTTTTACTAAAGACAACAGACAAAAAAAAAAAAAATTATTTTATATTTCATTTTGAGGTTAACATGAAAATATCCTTGTATTTCCTTTTTGTTTTTTTTTGCTGATGTATTTTGTTCATTGCTGATGTTCTTTTTCACATATAACTAAATATAAGAGAGTGCAAGTGACATGAAAGGTGAATATTAAATTGTGTGTTAAAAAGCGTCGAGTCGAGTCCAGTCGAGAGTCGAGAGTGTGTTTCGAAAATTGATTTCGTGACATAAACAATCATAAAGGACGAATTTTGTTTGTCATTTTTAAATGGGGAGATACCAACCAACTTTTTTATGTATATTGAATGAAAAATTGTCTAGAAATAGTTTGGTGTATGTCCTCGAAAATTCCAACCCCCTTCAAAAATATAATTTCGAAAGTGTCATTCAAAGTGTCGACGAAGTAAAAGGAAACAAAAAAAAAAGAAAAACAGAAAATTAAAATCTATAAATGTAATGAAACAACAAATTACAACAAAACCAGGACGAGAAAAAAGATGACAACCAACAAAAAGAAAAGGAAACACAAAAATCCCTAGATTGACAGGGGAGCTATTAAAAATGGCAGACACACAGTACCCCTATAAAGAAGAAGGCTTGACGGTATATCCTTTCTTTCCTTTTTTTTTTCTCTGCGCGTCTCTGCGTCTCTCGCCTCTGCTTTGTTTGGCTGTTGTTGGCAAAGGATTAATGAAAGTGTCACTGGGGTATTTTTGCAGCATATTGCAATAAAATAAAATTCCCCAATGAGTTCGGTTGATAGAACTTTCTCTGTGGCTGTGTGAGAAGCGATGCTTTCCTTTCCTTTCCTTTCCGCACATCACACGTTTATTAATTTTAATTAATTTAAAAGCTTTTGAAGTGAATGCACTTGGGATACACTACAGAGAAGGACGATTGCAGATTTTAGCTTAAATAGTTGCTGATGGTAATTGAGATAGAGTTTTGAAGTGTGTTTTGAGATGTATTGTTAGAAGATTTGTAATAAATCATTTAATGCATCAAATGAATATGGTTAAGATACACTTTTTCTACTTTTTAGACTTCAAAGTTTGAGAAATGATCCCTTTTAATATGCCTGTTTTTATTTTCGAAGGAGTGAAACCCTCTGACGAATCTAAAACACTTATTTTTATCAAAAGGGTGCTTAATGCAAAGATTTGAAAAAATCTCACATAACTTAAATTATGTCAAAGACAGAATTTTAGTCCTTTCCATAAATCCATATATATTTTTTTTAAATGCACCCTAGCTATTAAATTTCACTCAAGAATATATATAAACAATTTTTTTGTTTTTTAATTAACTTGAAAGGAATTATTTATTAATGTCCCGTCCACAACCAACATCATATCACTTTTCTATTTTATTATTTAAACCTCCATAAAGAACATTTAAACTGAAGAGTAATTAAGCCTAAAGGGACAAAAAACCCCAACAATTTTATATACATACATATATAACTATGTATGTTTGCCCACAACATTCTCACACAGTCATTATGTAATGTGCGGTATTGCATATACGAGTATATACAATTTTCGTGGCGCCTTTTCAAAACACCAGGCTCTCGCTCGCATTTCCATGGGCAATAATTTTTTTTTCGGTTTTTATTTTGTAATTTGAACACCCTTTTTTAGTGTTAGAATAGGGGGGTTAAAATATGAAAAGAAAAACTCCCCAAAATAGTAGATTCCTCCATTACAAAGTATCTCAGGGGTGTGTTTAAGGGACCTGTCACCTAACCAACAATAAGATTTAAAATTGTTTTAATTAGAGGGATGGGGGTAGAAGAGGGTTTTTTGGGGGTCGTTTTCTTAGTTTAAGTAAAATTTATTAAAAGTAGTAAATTTTGAATAAACATATTTTAAATACGACATTAGCACATAATAAGCACATAATTTGGAAAGTTCCTCGAAATCTGTAGGGGCAATAAATTGTTAGACTAAACTTTGTATTGCTTTGTGGTACAAGTAGGAAATGTAAATTTTGTCATTGGAAGCTTGGTGATTTAATTTCAACGTCGATGATAGAGAATCTAGAGGAAAGGGTTCCAAAATTTAAATAGTTTATGTGTCTCTTTTACCTCGACCTGCATCACGAGAGCTTCTTTTCTTACGTTTGGGTTATTTATATCTACGATAAGGATAGGGAACTTATTTTTACTGTAAAAATTTTAATTTCGTAAAAATTTCCAAAAAAATTGATTTTTCAACAATTAACACATTTTTGAAAACGAGTTTAATTTATAACAATAACAATTTTTTGGTAAATATTAAACAGTTCTTAAAGTTGACTTTAACATAAAACAAAATTCATCAAAAACAGGCATATGCCAACCTTGTTAACCTTGTCATCTTTTAAAATTTTTAGTTCAATAGTACTTGTGGTTCCAGAGATACAGGCTGCAACTGACTATGGGTATGGCTGAGTGTGATAACTGACTAAGATGACGGACACGATGACTGACTACGATGAATGACTCTAACTGACTATGACTCACTATCACTGATTATGACTGACAATGACTGGCTATGTATGTCTATGACTGACTATGACTGACTAAGACTCACTATGTATGTCTATGACTGATTATGACTGACTATGACTGATTATGACTGACTATGACTGACTATGACTGACTATGACTGAATAGGACTGGATATGACTGACCATGTCTGACTGTTTGACTGAAGATGACTGACTATGACTGACTATGACTGACTATGACTGACTATGGATGGTTATGACTGACTATGACTGAATAGGACTTTATATAACTGACCATGTCTGACTGTTTGACTGAAGATGACTGATTATGACTGACTATGACTGACTATGACTCACTATGACTGACTGTATGACTGACTTAACTGACTATGACTGACTATGACTCACTATGATTGGCTATGACTGACTATGACTGAATAGGACTGGATATGACTGACCATGACTGACTGTTTGACTGAATATGACTGAAGATGACTGACTATGACTGACTATGGTTGATCATGACTGACTAAATTTAAAGAAACTTCTATTTGTTGAATAAGAATTATTTTCATCATCTTTAAAAAAGGACTCTTACGATAATACAATTTCAAAAAATTTGGGATATTTCAAAAAATTAAAAAATAGTGTAACAGGAGCATAATGTACATAAACAATAATATGTTTCTGTTTTTAAGTAATTTTTAAGCAGGTTTTTATTTATATTATGAGACTTACCCTTGCTGGCGCCGTCTGGTCCTCGTAGGATGGTGCACTCTTCAATTGTTCCAAATGCATTAAACAATTGTCTTACATCCTCTTCCGTTTGCTGCTTACTTAGCATACCAACAAACAGTTTACGATCTGCATATTGTCATCCAATTGCAGAAGTAGAGGTAGAACGCCAATTCCATGTCCATGAGAAGGATGTTGATGTTGATGACGATGTTGAGGACAAACCACCACCGCCGCCGCCACCGAGGGAATGTAGTGTAAGAGGACGAGATGAACCACGACCAGTTCCAGTTCCAGAAGCAGATGCAGAAGCAGAACCAATAAAGCCCACATCATAATCATCATCGATAACATTGAAACGGACAACGACAAAATTCATTCGGAGGAGCATCATTGCAATTTGTCGATTGTTTTTTGGTTGTTTCAAAATGTTATTTATGTTATGTTGTTGTTGTTTTTGGTTGTTGTTTGGGTTGTAGAAAGGACGATAATGTGGAGACAGGTTTGATGTTGTTGTTGTTTTTTTTTTATTAGATGTTGTTGAACAGGAGAAGAATCATTTGCGTATGTAACAAGGATCCAGAATCCCCATTCAATTGAATTGAATTGAATCGACCATCAAATCGGTTAGGGTTCGATGTGGTAAGGTAGGTTTGATATTGGTTTGTTGTCGTCCCACAGGAGAAATTGGCAGGATTTTAGTGTGTTTCACATCCAAAGCCAATAAAGTGATGATAAGGACGACGACGACGACAACGACAACGATGACGACATTTATGATGATGATGATGACAATGACATCGGACAGGATAATTCATACAACATCGATGATGATGTTCGTGTTGTCATTACGAGTTGTTGTTGTTGTTTTTGTAGTGATTTATATTCCAACATGTAGAGAATAAGTGTAGAGAATTGTTTTGTGTGTTGTCAAAATGAAGATCAGGTGAACGGACAACAAAATATTTTGTATCGATTTCACATCATCACAGGACGAAGACACAGATTTTTGTATAGAAGCGCGGTGAAGAAACCACAGAGACAGCGAGAGAGAGCGGGAGAGAAGAGAAAAAAAAGAGAAAAGAGACACAGATATAAGATACTATTAATTGTTGTTGCAATTATATTTAATTTAATTGTGATAAAATAAAAATAGTAATATAACAATACACACACACATAAGCATACAATGTACATTGTCATATTTTCTTGTTAAACATTTAAATTTATACGTAAATTCATGATATTTATACAAACGTGTACATACATTTATATTTAGATAAAAATACTTATTTGTAAATAAAAATATTTAAATAATAAATATATTTGTGTTAATGCAAAATAACGCCAGAAAATTTTTCTTTCAAAATATTCGTCTTTATCGATATTAAAATTCTAATTGGAAGGCCCTATATTAAGATAGTTTATTTTTATCTTACGTTCAGACTTCAAAAACAAAATATAGCAATTTGTATTGAAATACCATTTTTGAGTACATTTTAAGAAAGTGTTAACGAGTTCTAAATGAGTTTTCTTGAAGAAACTTAATCCTTGATCTTAATATTCGAACCTTAGAAAAGAATGAATATTAAAATTTCCTTAAGTCAATGAAAAATCTTTGAATTTCATATTACAGTACAACCAGCTTTGAAGAGACCCCAAACTTATTTGAAACACTTTTTTGTCCTGAAATTTTTTCGAACTTCTTTAACAATTTTTTGTTTGTTACTGAAATAAGTTTAGTTTAAGCGAAAATCCAACTTAAGTTAAAAAAGACTGGGACATTTTTTCCTCTCTCTTTTTTCAATTATTTTTTGGGCATTCTAAAAGGATGCAAAAAGGGGTCAAGGAGTTATGCGTAAAAGCAATTCACATTCTTGATGTGAGGCTGAAAAAAGAAAATCTTTCTTGAAAGTACGTAAAAAATTGAGCTCACTCCTGGAAATAGTACGGCTAAATGGTTTGAGGTCGGGAGAGTGTTAAACGAATGACTATTTTGACAGAGTACTGTTTATAAAAATGTTTTTAAAACAAACTGTTTTTGGGGAAAATTGTCTTTAGTGACTTTTAAAGAATTTTGTATGAGTATACATTTTAGTTAAACTTATTTAAGAGCCCCAGACTTTGACTCATAAGTATTGAGATGATGGCCTTTTGTACTAAAAGCGTCATTTATTTTAATTCACAAAATAAAGTCACATAGAAAGCCACTAATGGCAAAAACAGTGACTTTTTCTGAATGGAAAAATGTTTTGATTTCTGACGTGTGTCTCAAACCCCAATTTCACTTGAGATTGCATTTTTGAGGTTGATTGAAACCTTAAAGAATTTTTGTCTTGTTTTCAAATTCAAAATTTTTTCTAAAATTCATTTTTTTTTTCTGCATATAAACTTCACTGGAACGACATTAGTCATATGACTTAAGTCTAACAGTCTCTCTCAATCATCATTGAACATTTGAAACATTCAAAAAATCATTCAATCTCCAACTATTGTCATCAATCCCCCACTAATTTTGTATATTGTGTCAAAACCAATACCAAGTAAATTCTTCTAGAAAATCGATAAAAAGACAGAACACTTATGGATGTCTTCACTATTAAATCTCAATTTACATGTCATTTGAGGGAATTTCGACCATGTCAACATTTTCGTTTTCTTTTTTCATTTCATATTCCAATTTGTATCCTTTTAGGATCTCCTATTTAAAGCGTAATTACATTTTTTCGTGTTTCTTTTTTAGTTGTTTAGGTTTCTTTCACCCATACAAAAATTGTCTATCCTTGATCACCCTTGTGTCTTTAGTAGATAGCGCACTATAGTAGCATAAAAATATATATATCTGCTTAATTCTCACCCTTTAGGGTTTATGTTGAACATTTAAACCATGTTAGCTTGAAAAGGTCACAAATAGACACATAACCAGAATATGGCAAGATTGTGGATGATGGTGGTTATGTGGCTCAGCAGAGGCGATAGCTGCAAAGGGAAGGAAAATAAAAATAAAGTCCTAACACACCCTGGAGGTACAAGTACAAGTATATAGCTACAATGGACACCTCACCGCCATATATACACAAATGCACCTGCTGTATACAATAGAGCTCCCAGGTTAAACCCTTCAATTTTAACTCCTTTACTGAGCCACGGGAATGTCTTTTCTCGGGTTGAAGCATTTTGCTCTAGACCTGTTATTCCTACCTACCTACCTACCTACAGCTACATTATAAAGAGGATAGAATCACATTAGCCATATGACGTTAAGAACCACTTAACTTGTCTATATGAGCCTAATGATCTTTTCCGCCCAAATGTTTCCCATTGCCATTGGCATGTGAAATGAGCAAGAAACACACAGCTACATATACACATATTGCCAACGACACTGAAAATTGAAGAGCGAAAATAATATAAAAACTAAAGGACGACTAAAAGGACGATGAAAACGGTTCTTAGGGAGAAGGTAAGTATTATATTTTTTTTTTAAACAAGTTAGTTGCAGCACACGGTGGCGGCGGCGGTGGCGGCATAGGTATATCGTATAAGGACAAAGCATCATCAGCACAGATTCGGCCCAATCCCAGACAGAAAGGATATTTTTTTTGTTCGTTCCTTTCATCCTACGACACATTTAATCGCTTTTGTTTCAATGGTTCTTCAAAGTTTTTGGCAAAGGGAGGAGAAAACGGGAGTTAGGGTTCCCAATATGTTAGAGTTTGGGTTCAAAATTGGGGAATTTCGGCAGAGGGGGGTGGGTTGAGGTGTAAAGTGAAGTTCTATAACGAAAATAAAGATACAAAGGACTTAAAATTAAGTTATTTTGGTTAACTTGGCAAAAAAGTTTTTCTTCTTGTGTCGGGGTTTTTTGTTTTTCTACTTTGCGACTTTGGGAAAATTAGAAAAAATAAATATATATATATATATGTATACACTATACAGACTTAATTTAATTTGGAAAATTCCATGTGGTTGGACTTAAGCTGGTTGCGGGATTATATGGATGATTGGGTTAAGTTAGTTGTGGGTCCTTTTTATCTTCATTTTTGTTAGTTTTTTTTTGGGTGGAAATTCAACGCGAAGAGACTCTTTGACTCATGGGAAAAAAATAACAAAAATATGAAATTAGTGTTTTGTAGAAGTTGAGACTGAAATTGAAATGTTCTAAGGCCTAATTTCTGATTTCAAATCAATAGGAATTTATTTCACCATAATCGAATATAAGATTGATATAGAATTTAGTTATGTATAAGATATTTTTTACGTTAAATATTGTGCATGAGTATTTTTGTAAAAGCTTGTTATATATTCATTGACATTAAGGTTGTTAACAAATTAAAACAAAATCCGTATCCAATAATTTATAAATAAAACAAATTTAATTTAGCTGGTTTCCCACAAAATTCCATCTTTTATCCCTTTATGTTTCTTTGATTCATTAAAAATTTCCATTTAGAATTTTAACTTACGTCTTAGTTTCTTATAGCAAACAAAAATTCAGTAGAGATATCGAAAAAAGGATATACAAAGTTAATCATAATGCCTTTAGGTGCAGACTTATTATAAAAGAGTCAATAGGTTTGTTGTTGGTGTTAATAAGATTGAAAAATACTCATTCAATTTTCAGTTTAAGTCATTTAAAGTTTAATTAAAAACCAAATATCAATAATCAAATAAAATAAATATCTCGTTATTCTGTTTAAAACCTCTTTTAGAAAGATCACATACGCGATTTCGCCAAAAATGATGGACTTCTGGCAGGGCTACAAAATTTAATAAACATATATGCCTACGTCTAAAGCCTTAGCACAACTCAAATTATGTAACTGATGTTCCTAGTATCTTGATTAAGCTTCTTGAACTGTATACAAGTATCAGCTTTTGACTTATTGACATCACTTGAATATCGCCAAAATTGATCTCCGCTTTTGACGTTATTCTAACGGAAAATAGATTAGAATTCTAAAAATTTTTATCAGCTTACACTTAATCCCGAACTTTAAAGTTTAAGAATTTGTTCTTAAGCCGTACTTCCCGAATGTTAAATGATTCATTGTCCTTCCCTGCCACGCAGGTATTAAATTAGTTAGATATTTCGAACTCGAGATTTTAATGAAACATTACATTAAGATAAAAGGAAAGTCGAAAAGGGTCCAGTGATTCCAAGTCTGTCTGTCTGCCTGTCCCTCCTAGAACCTAAGGACTTAGCCATTTTGTCGATTATTACTCAAAAGTGGAAATAAAGGTTTTATGTAGAGTCACAGTAGAATTTTTTTCATTATTCTCTTAAGACCAAAAATAACCGTAAAAATTTGTTGGTCAAAAATCAAAAATTATAATTTTTTTCAAAAACGGTCCTACTAATTCTTATGAAGTATTCTCTAAAATTTTTTTTAACTTGACTTATCAATACAAAAATGTAGCTGCTGATCAAAAATGTCTTATTTGTTTTTGATTTTTTAAAACTTTTCTTAAAACCATAGAATTGTATCCTAGGGACCTTGAAGCCTCGACAAATGTTAACATTTTCAATTTAACAAATCGTAAAAAACTTCCAATCGAATCTGGCTGTAATTTACAAAGCCTTCATTCGTCCAAAACTCGAATATAACTCCCATATTTGGGCAGGTGCCCCTAAAACAAGTTTAAGTATTTTGGACAGGATCCAAAAAAGAGCTTTGAAAATGATAGGCGATAGAGCTATAACCGAAACAATTACGTCACTCGAACACCGCCGAAATGTTTCATGCCTTTCGTTGTTCTACCGATATTTTTATAGACAGTGTTCTGTCGAATTAGCCAGTTGCATTCCCACCCTCAAACAAATCAGCCACAATACTCGTACTTCTAGGAACGCTCATCAGTTTACCCTTGAGCTCAGTTTTGGACGTACTGTCAAGTATAGAGATTCTTTTTTTAACCGCACATCAAGAATGTGGAATGCTTTACCCAACTCTGTTTTTCCCTATCATTTTAACATTCAAAACTTTAAGACCAATGTGCATCGGTATCTCCTCTTTCATCATTCCTCATTTTCCTAAAGCTCGCACTGTGTTTAAACTTTAAACAATGTTAAGGGTATTAATAACCCCTTGAGTGCCCGTCAACTATAAAAAAAACTGACAAATGTTTAAAGTTTGATGTCATATAAATTCTTAAAAATATTCTTTTAACCGTATTGAGGTTATATTTAATTTGAATTATTAAAATCTTCTAAGTTCGAAAGTTTTATGAGCAAATGAGAAGAAATTCACAAGTACATAAACCCCGAACCGAAGGCTGCAAAGACGAAAGTGGAAACATCATAGTGAAACCGCAATCAATGCTAAGGATATGGAAGGACCACTTCTGCAGACTGTATAACGGCGACGACGAAGCGAACTGACTTAGACGAAGTAAAGATTGCCATATCTAAGCTGAAGTCTGAAAAAACCGATGGCTTGAATGCCGAGCTGTGCAGGATGACCATGGAGAATTCGCTGCTCTATAAAGGTTGGAAACAACTTAACAGAAATTGTCTGTGTCAACAAAGCTTTAGACAAGGTGGTGCGCTGTCATGCGAATTTTTAACATCGTCCTTGGAAGAATAGTGCATAGCACTATCTTTCAAAAAGTCTGTCCAATTACTAGCATATGCTGATGATATTGACATAACCGCAAGAGCTCAGCGTGATGTCAATGGGGCTTTTGTGAGTATTGTGGCAGAGGCAGCAAAAATGGGTTTAACGGTTAATGAGTGCAAAATAAAGTACATACTGTCTGATCTACGTTCACGTATGCATAGAAGGTGAGTGGAGAAGGTGATGGAACGACGAGCTGTACGGCCGGATGGCTGGGTCACGAAAAGCACATGGAAACTAATGCTCCGGCCCGGAAAGTATTTGAATCCACACCCACAGGACAGTGCAGTAGAGAAAGACCGCGGATCAAGTGGAAAGTGACCTCACCCAACTTGGAGCGTTAAACTGAATACATCTAGCTAGAGACCGGGCTAGATGGAGAAGTTTGTTGGGTGAGGCCCTAGTTCACACAGGACTGTATCACCACTTTAAGTAAGTTGTAAAATCTGTTAATCCTTGCCACGTTTATTTTTACTTAAAAAAAACGGCTTTTCAATTTTCTTAAATTTCTCGTAGAAAGCAAAAAACTGTAAGGAAAACAAAAATTAAATTAATTTGTCCTTTGACCATTTTTTATTAATTTTGTTTTCAAGATCAAAGATTACACAAGCAAATCTCGTAATTCTCCCCAAAAAGAAAAATAATTTGCCTTAACAATGAAAAATTTCACCTGCTCCTTACAACGATCATAAATTCCTTTTCATTGACTCTGGGTTCTATAAAAATAAGAAGACCAAAATAATAATAATAATAAAACCACCAGACACACATTAATACCAAAAACCATATCTCTGAGATATACTGATACCATTGTGATTGTGCATTTTACCTTTTTTTTTATTCTACCAGCAACAAAAAAGCTAAATTATATTCTCTTAAATTTAATGTTTATTACATCAAGTACGGTGTAAGTAAAAAACCCTGGCCTTAGTGTATTTTTAATGCATCCCACCTTTATGTTAAGCTAGGACTCAAAAATGAAAAAAAATGAATAGCTACAAACAAATATTTAATGTGCTATGGTTACAACTTTTTAAAGGCAGGTACAACCAAAATACCACCAAATAAATCCTCAAACGACCTATTTGCGAAAAATAATATAGAAAAAGCACAATCACAAGCATTAAACCTGAAACCGACAATTTCGCATATACTAAATAAAATTTTCAACGACTTTTATTTTTCTCTCGGCAGGGCTTTCGACATTCATATATAGTATAAAAGTCCTCACAGACCTACAACTCCTGCTAACGCGAGCAGGTGAATGGAATTATATGGTTTTATAATATAATTTTATAGCAAGACTCATATTAAACGAGATACACCGCCAACATTAACGCTAACGCTAACGTCAACGTCATCGTCATCTACATTAGATTAGGTTTACTGTGCAATTTCTACACTTTCATGTTTTTGCGGTTGTGACTGCGGCCAACTCAATAACATCACAACACAATATGATTCACTTCTGTTCGAGCCGTAAAATGTGAATTTACAACAAGTGCACTATAAAGTCCTTGAAGTGAAAGAAAACAACAACAACAAAAAAACGAAAAACAACCTAGAGTGATTTCCATTATATTACACTATACTCTAAGGATACAATGTCCTTAAATTATATTGAATCAAAATAAGGGGAAAAGAACAAAAACAAAAAATCAAATAAAAAATATCTAATCCTTGACGACGACGACGATGGCGATGACGACTACGAGCGAAGGAACAAAATCGTTGAGTCCTTTCGTCTACATCTACATCTAAAGTCAAAGCAACATTGCCGACAGGCTCTTCTTCAATTTAATTGCCTAACAGAAGAAGACGAAATTAATTTCTCTCTCTCAAACAAAACCCAGAAAAAGATCGACAAAAGTAATTAGATACATTTTTGAGTATAAGAAAAGATAAAAATCCATAGGCAAAGCTCAAAACAAACAAAAACAATAACAACAACAACACCAACAACAAAATTGGTGAAACGCAGGCACCCGCAAAGGAGATTTATATGAATTTCGAATTTCATTCACGAAAAACTGATACAAGAGATAAAGTGACTTTATTACGCATTTTCGATGTCAAAAACACATCAGAAAAGGGGCAGATGAGGTGAGGGGGGGGGGGGTGGTGTTGTAGTTGGTGGAAGTCACATTGACAGGGTGGTATAGTGAATGCTTTAAATTCATAACATGCTTTGACATTTTTGTCCTATAACGAATAAAGTATAATTCGGGATGCTTCAGCTTCTTTTGAATCTAATGTCAAGGCCTTAAATATCTATTTTAACTTAAATATAAGTCTATAGAGAAAGAGATAGAGATATGGAAAGAGTGAGAAAGTTGTTGATAGTAAGGACTAATAGAGAATCTGGTCACGAGCATAAAGAAGTATCACTGTCATGAACATAGGAACAAGACAATGTGACGGCTGAGTGGATTTTATTTTGATTTGTTTTGTTTGTTTTTTTTTTTTTTTCTATAAGACAAACGATTTACCACAAGGGTTATAAAAAGGCGATACGCTACGCACTTCTTAGATACATATTATAACTATGGATACTGTATCTGGAATTCTGATTCATCACTGGAAAAAAGGGAAATTTATACTGAACAAAAATCGGTAAGAACTTTAAAATATGCAATGCATATAATATGAGGCTTAAGGAGGTGACTCAATAAGAAATTCAGAGCTTTTTAGTTTTCAAATTGATCTTATGCATCCCTAAATGAAGTAGAGTCATAAAGTGAAACTGTGAACAGTTTTCTTCAACCGCATTTTAACAGTGCACTTCTGAGATAAGTCTCAGCATGGTTTAGTTTTCGGGATTTTTTAAAAATTGAATACCTTAAAAGACATTTAACAATGTTGGTTTGAACTGACTTCAACAAAATTTTATCATACCACTCCTTAAAGCTTTTGTTTAAAGTCTATACCTATTCACTTAAGGTGGCGCTACAGTCTTGTGTGGACTAGGGCCTCACCCAACCTAACTAGATGATGTAGAAGTTGGGTGAGGTCACTTTCCACTTGTGCGCGCCACATGATCCGCGGTCTTCCTCTACTGCGCTGTCCTGCGGGTGTTGATTCGAAGACTTTTAAAGTCCATATTGGTCCAATTTTGTTAATTTTTAACATTTTTCAATAAAATAAATTTCTTTCGACATATTGTTTAATGGAACTCAAAAATTCATTTTTGAAATCTAGAATAATACTTTTTAGAATTTTCAAAAAATCGTAGAAATGTGTGTAAAATCGGAAAAACCGTGCAAAAATTTGAGCAAATCGAGTTTATAGGAGATATTGAAATACCAGTGCATGCTCGTTTAACTCGTACTGCAGAAAATATCGCTTCTGTTCGCGATAGTGTGGCTGTAGAGCTGTCCATCTCAACTTGTCGTCGTGCCCAAAAAATGCACCTCTCACGCTTATTTTTGATGAACATTATGCATAAAGACTTGTATTTAAAAGCTGAAAAGATGCAATTGACTCAAGAACTGCAGCGTCTTTCTTCCGTCGTCAATGGTCAGAATGATGGCAAGAAAAAAAGAGGCGATGCGACGTACACTTATAACTTCCCATCCTGTCTGTCATTTTGTCTTGCTTAAAAGTTTGTCTATATGTATCAATTTTTACCAAATTTGCGTACTATTTTTTGTAGATTTTATTTTATTGAATATTTTCTGTGAAATAAAATAAGTTTGAAGCCAATATTTTTAATTTTTGAAAAGCTATTTGAGTCGAAAGTAAATTTTTACCAAGGTTTAGTATTGTTTTTTTTTAGGTTTTTATTTTTTGTAAAAAAAAACTGTCAGTTCGATTTTTCTCAAAATTTGATAGAATGTTGAAAACAATATTTCTTATAAGATAAAATTAGCTAGAAGCCATAATCTCAAATTTTTGAAAAGATATTTAAGTCGAAAATCAATTTTTAACAACTTTTGTTAAATTTTTAAGGTTTTTAATTTTTTGTTCAAAAACGGTCAATCCGATTTTTTTCAAAACTTTATTGAATGTTGACAACAATATTTTTTGAAAGATTAAAGTAGTTTAAAGCCCATATCTCAAAGTTTTGAAAAGATATTTGAGTCGAAAATCAATTTTTACCAACTTTTATTAATTTTTTTTTAGGTTTTTATTTTTTATAAAAAAAACTGTCAATTAGATTTTTCTCAAAATTTTATCAGATGTCAAAAACATTATTCTTCGTGGCAAAAAATTGTTTTTGAGATGAAATCATATTTTAGTCGTAAAATTTTCGAGGTAACAAATCTTAGGCACATTTTTGCCTCAGTGAATTCGTCAATAAGCAGAATTGCCGTATTGTTAAAAAACCAAAAAGTCCACAAAGAGTGACTGCTTGGTGCATTTTATGAGCCGTATTTTTCCCAAAATGAGATGATAAGAATAACGAACTTTTTATGTCCTGAATTGAAAGATATGGATTTAGACGATAAGTTGTTTTGAAAGGATTAAACAATAGCTTCTTTTCTCGCCAAATTCAATGGCCTTGTTTTCTGACGTGGTTGCGTTGTGAATTGACCGCCAACATCATGTGATTTAATACCGTTGGACTTCTTTCTTTGAGGTTATTTGAAAGAAAAATTTTACGTTGATAAGCCAGCTACAACTCAAGAGCTAAAGAATGAAATAATTCAGCATATTAACGGCGTAGAACCTCAATTATCCCTCAGCGTCATCGAAAATTTGAACCATCGGATGGAGGTGTGCCACCGAGGTCGCGGCGGTCATTTGGCCGATATTTTATTTCATACATAATTCAATGATAACAATTTTATCATAATAAAAAAAGATAGTACTCGTGGTATGATGGTTAGTGCGAAGGACCAGAGGTCTTGGGTTCGATCCCTGCCTATGCTATCTAAAGTTTTTTTCATGGGTACTGCCTCTTGCGAGGAATTGACAAATTATCCAAGAGTAATTCTTGTCATGAAAAGTGCTTTCTCAAATTTGCCGTCCGGATTTGGCTTAGAAAAAAGAAAAACTGTAGGTCCCCTCCATCCCTGACAACAGTACTTGCACCCAAGAATCGTTGAGTAAGTCACGAGGCTCTAGTTCTCAACGGACTGTTGCGCCACCCAATTGATTTATTATCATAATAAAAAGAATTGGCAATAATTTCTCAAATAATTAAAGTTTTATTCAAAATCAACAGCAACCCTTAAAGTTTAAACAATCTTGTATAAGTCTCAACAACTTAAAAAGGAAGAATTATCAACGATCCTGAAAATTTAGGAAACTTATGTGTTAGCTTTTTGTTCAGCGAGTTAAATTTTCGGAATTTTTCAACAAAAAAATTGCTTTAACATTTTTGACATTACGAAATTTTGGAACTTGACTGTTTAAAAATACCTAGAAAAATATATTCTTCGTCGACAGCTATTTTCTGCAATATCATTTTGTATTTTGACTTGAAAGGATTGATTACAAACTTCTCATCAGTTCTTACTTAAAAGAAAATAGTTCTCAGAAATGCCTTCGCAATTTCTTAGAAAATATTTTTGTCTGATAAATTCTATTGTGTGATTTGACTCCCGAAATAAAGAGATATTCTTCTGAAGCTTCTTCAAAATTTAAGAAAAATATTTTCCTACTTAAAATCCTTTCTTTTTGACATTCAATTAGATACATTTTTTGGCTTAACGTGTTTTATTAAATTTAAAACACGTGTTTAATTTTTCGTACAAAATATAAGGGCCAAAAGAGTCTATGATATTATGTGAATGGGTGTTTTTTATTTGAGCGGGAGTCAATTTGGTCGAGCTTCTACTAGAAACGACCTCCAAAAATGGAATGTTTATGAAAAAAAGTTGATATGTTTTATTACTCATGATAGCTAAGAATTGAAAAAAGTCAGAGAGAAATTGAAGGTTAAAGGGTGTTTTTTCTTAACATTTATTTACGATAAATATTTTTGAGACTTTTCTATAACCTCATTTTGGTTGTACAGACACAATATTTCTGAGGGAATACAAATTTAAGCACTAAACACACCCTTTTGCTATACGTAAACTTCAAAACTACACTTAAAAATGACTCTCACTCTTTTGAAATGCATTCAGAGAAAAGCTAATAGTTAAATGTTGGGGGATTTTGAACACACTTCTCGAGGTGAACCAAAGCGTTGATTCCAACTATGAAATTTCGTTACTTACTTACATAGAACTTTCAAATGTATTTTAGCTTTTATTTTTGTACTTAAATTTCTTGCATTACAAAAATTTAACATAATTTCAAAAATTTCACCTTTAATTTTGACATTTCGAAAATTTTAAAAAATAATACAATTTTTAAAAATTATGTTGAAATGTGATAGTGAATAACTTCCGAGGCAATTGTCATGATTCTAATCGCAATTATGTAAAATTTTGTTCGTCAAAACTAATTATCCAGTTTCAAATTTTTCAAAGGAAAGAAAAGACATTTTAAATTTTTGGTCGTAATTATGAATTTTTAAAATTTGGTGGAAATTAAGAATTAGATCGTAAAGTTGGTCCTTGCCTTAAACTTCCTACAAAATATATCTTGATTGACACACCACTAAAATAAAAATTATAAAAGGGACATAATACGTTCATTTTGAGTTTTTAATTATTTCTTTTTTGATAAAGTATAAGAAAGACTGCCTAAGGGAATAAACAAAACAAACCGAACCAAAAAAAAAAAAAGAAAAACAAGAAACAAAATTAAGAAGAAGTCAGACATTCAAGGACTTCAGTCATCCATTAAAATGCCATAGTGGCTAACAAGAAAAACTGCTTGCATTCAATGAAATTCAACGCTATGCTATACGCTACGCACCCCCTCCCCAATTCCAGCACTCTAATTCTCAGTCCCCCTTAATTTTATGAAAGATATACCTCAAGGATACTTTTTCCCAAGTTTCTTTTCTTCTCTCAAGCACGCAGAAGGTGTGTATTTTCCAAAAGTAGAAAATATAGAAGAAACAAAAAAACTGAAACAAAACAAAAAGTTTTTTTTTCTTTCTTTTTATTTTAACTTAAGTGAAATGATGAATTACCACCACCACGGGACCATACTGCCCTCAATTCCAAAAGAACAAACAAGAAAAACTACGAACCCAAATGCCCAAATAATGATTTCTGATCTTTAAAGCAAGCAAGAGCAAGGGCGGAAGTTAGGTGGGTAAGTAGGTGGGTATACGCAACATATAGAAGAAGAAAGCTGAATAATCGGTACCCCATACCATTGTGAATGCCAAACCATGGTTACCAAAAAATGGTTAAGATGGATTAGTATGCCTCTTATATAAAGCCTGCTAATCAAATTTCATTTCAACAACATCCCTCCAGGGATTCATAAACATTTTTGCGCTGCTTCGTTGTTTTTTCCTTCGACTACGAGTCTGAGACTTTAGAGACATTGCTTAGCTTACTGAAGAAACTGAGAGTGCGGTGTATACACGTATAGCATCGCATCAGGAGCAATGTTTCTCTTTAATCCTTGATAGCGGGATATAGACTTTTACTGCTGTACATATTTCTGTTGATATTTTTGTCCAAAAATGGAACAAGAAACTGAGAAGAAGTTGTATAAAGTCAGAAGAGAAGTTTAGGTAAAACTTGAAAATTATTTGCAATACCTATGGGTCCTTTTAAATGGTGTACGCCATCGTTACTCGTCGTCTTCGTATACAAATTTTATATACACGGTTAAAAAGTAGGGTGGGATACAGGATACAATAGCGCACATGGCAGGACCAGGAACAGGGCCAGAACCAGAACCAAAGAAGGCAAGGGTATACAATATATATTTTATATATTTTTGGAATAAAAGTAAGCAATTTACTGTCTAGAGGGTAAAGTTCAGATTTGTCTGTGAAATAGAAGCTAAACTTTCAATGCATAGAAAGATACATTTATATCTTAAGGATACACCATATTATATAACAATATCATCTATCCCATACATCTTAGTCCCCTATACCCCTCCCTATACCTTAAGCATAAAAGTATTTCTCTGAAGCTCTGTTAAAATGATAATTTATTTTGCGGTCTTGCGGCTCTAATGGAGGGTGGTTAATCTATTTTAACTTGAAGTATGACTGGGTTTTTGGGTTTTGGTATTTTTGAAGGTATAGCGTATATAGAAATAATGTTTAAGACACGCATTAAATGTGGACTGATTCTATGATGTGAAATTGTGAAAGTTGTGAAGAATCAGCCAGCAGCAGAAGAAGCAGCAAAGTTGAAGTAAAAATGGTGGAAGTCATCGTTCATAAAGGTTGTTGTTTGATGTGCTTTGCTTATTTTACTGTCGGTTAATTACTGTCAAAAATATATATTTTACCAAAACGCCTCTTGGTCTTTATATTCGTTAACTTTCTATAATATCTGTATTCGAAACATAATCTTATCGTCGTCGTTGACGTCGTTGACGTCGTTGTCGTTTTTGTAGTCGTCGTCGTCGTCGTTGTCGGCGGCGGCTAAAAACTTTTGACTTAAATATTAATTAATATTGAAAGATTTCTTACTCCAATGAGAATTGAATTTTAAAATAGGAATATGAGAGGTTGTGGAGGGGGGGTGATTAAGAAAATGCAAATGACTTAATATTTACAGAAGGAAGAGAGGTTATATCGTTTTGCATTTTGTAGCTACATACCTACTTACTGTTTGAAAGGCTTCAAACTTTTGTCAGGTGCACGTTTAAGCCTTAGGGTTTTTGGTTTTGAGGTGTTTTTTTTTTTTAAAGAATTATTCTATAAAAATAGCAACATGAATCGTTACTGTTTTAAATTTAAGGCTTATGAAAGTAGTTCTTTTTAATTTTACCAGTTTTTCAAATAAATTTTTTTCAGAAAGCTTAGTGAAAGATGAATGAAAAATTGGCTCTAGAAGTTTGATTTAGGAATATATTTATTGCTATGATGATACCTACCAGGGACTTTTAAGGTGGCTTTTGGTTTTGAAATATACAAGATTTGTATTAAAACAATCTTCAAAACTTTTCATTTAATTTAGTCAGATAGATGGAAATGACAAAAATTCTAATCAAACTTTTAAAATAAGGCCTTGACAACTTTAAATGGTCCATCGGCTTCAATTCTTGAATCAGCTTGATTTTGTATGAATGTAAATCAGGATCCTCAAAATGAAGGATAATGTGGTGTGAGCCGTGGAATTGACTGTTTTGGATCATTTGCTACAGCCGCCTGAACGGCAGTGATATTTTTGACACTTCGACCAATCCGTTGTCTCTGTTTTTGACTATCTATAAATAAATAAATTGGGTGGTGCAACAGTTCATTGAGAACTAGGGCAAAGTGACTTAAAACTCTCAACCATTCCTGTGTGCGAGTAATGTTTTCAGAGTTTGAGGGGACCTACAGTTTTAAGCCAAATCCGAACGGCAAATTTGAGAAAGCACTTTTCATGGCAAGAATTACTCTTGGAGAATTTGTCAATTCATTTCAAGAGGCATTATTCGTAAAAAAACCTTAAATGGCATAGGCAGGGATCAAACTCAAGACCTCTGGCAAGACAGTCGAACGCACTAACCATCATGCCACGGGTACTACACCTTCTACTAGAGCGGTAATTACGACTGAAAATTAGGGTTAACGCTCTTGGTCATCAACTCAGAATTTCGGTAGAAAATTTTAATAATTAATCCGTTGCATGGAAATATTGAGTTTACTGTGAAAATCAACAATATAAGTTGTATAATTTTTAAATGATTGTATTCACAAATCAAATTCAAAGTTTTCAAAACCGAATACTTTAGAATAAAAAATATATTTCACGCGAAAAAATAGATATTTTTTGCTATAGAACTTTAAACTAAAAAAATTTCAAAAAACCTCTTAAGGTATTAAATCAAATTAGGTTGAATGATAAAAGCTCTATTAGTTCATGGAAAATATTAATGAAATTCAAATTCGACTTTTTCACTGAGAAAAGAATAAATTCTACTGGAAATTTGGAAAGAAGCTTTATTAAAGTTTCAATTAAGAAATATTTTTTAAAAATAAAAATTCAACAAAAAGTTAATTTTACCTCAAAATGTAACGAATTAAACACAGAAATTTATTCGTTATAACTCCTATCAAAATGTGTTTGAAAAAGAATTCCAAATGAATATAAATTTCACGTGAAAAAATAAATACTTTTTGCTATTGAACTTAAAACTAAAACCTTTGATATTGTTAAAATTGTTTCACATAGCCTGATAAAAGCAAAATAGACAGAAAAAAGGTAAGATGCTTAAATGTTGATTAGTTCATGGAAAATATTAATCAAATTCAAATTGACTTATTAACTGAGTAAAGAATACATTCTATTACAAATTTGAAAAGAAGCTTTATTAAAGTTTCTCTTAAAATATATTTTATTAAAATGAAAATAAAATAAAAAGTTCAATTTACCTTAAAATATGACGAATTTATATTCACAAATTTATTCATAAATGTGAATGAAAAAGAATTTCGAGTGAAAATAAATTTCACGTGAAAAAATAAAAATTCACTCTACGAATTTGAAACAGCTGTAGGAATGATCCATGTATATCTTTTAGTTCATTTAAAACTCATTATATTTTTGGCAAAGGTGGTCAAATATTTTTTGTTCATGGAAGAACTTAATTAAATTTAAACCGGATTCAATTAAAATTCTAAAAAATCATTCTTGTGTTCATTTTTAATTTTATCAAAATTTGTTCGACTTTAGGGAATACTTTTTTCTTGGAATAACATCCGAATCAAAAGTTCTATTTACCTACTCGTTACTAAATATGTATAATGTATATGTCTTAGAGTAAAATACCTTAAATATTTCCAAGATAAAAACCGTAAACAACAAAAATCTATTCGCAAAAACTTCCATCAAATTAGGATTGAAAGAAAATTCCAAATGATAGTAAATTTCATGTGAAAAATAGATTTATCTGTTTACAAAAACTTTAAACTTGATCTCTTTAACTATCTGTTAATTTAAAATGTACGTTTGTAACTTGCCTTGAATTGTCTACCTCTAAATTTCTTACTTACAATTCCTGAGAACAACACATCTACAATATACCACACAAAAAAAAGTATTCACAATAACCCTCATGAAAGTTTAAGTGAAATAGAATTCCGAACTAAAATAAGAATCTAAGAATTAAAGAAAAAAACATTTAAACCTGATCCCTTAAGTGTGGAATGATATTTTTAAGCTCACTCAAGTTGAAATTTTATCCTTGATATTAAAATTTTTAACCTCCATAAGATGAAAATGCCCAAACTTAAATTTTATTCACAATAACTCATATTAAAATTGTAAATGAAAATTGATTCAGAATCAAACTAAAATTTCACGTGATAGATGTTTCAACTTCTCAAAAATTCCTTGAAATTGTTCCCTCTAACTTGATACTAATTTCAAGATATAAGCTTTAATTAAAAAATTAAATGGAGAAATATTATTCAGTTTATGAAGACGAAAAGTGTTAAGAACATTTAAATAGAGTTAATAATTAATTGTGAGTTTCGTAGTCAAGATTTTTGTTTGCCTTTTTTTTAATATCGCTCAAGAATTAATGCTGTGTTGGCAATTTTGGAAATCTGAACCATTTTGTTCTTAAAATTAGTTTCTCTTGAATTAAAATGCAATTCACAATAAAAGCCCCCGATACCAAAAAGTATTGAGGGCAATTTACAAGTTTCTAAGAGGAATGTCCCCAGTTTTTGAACGATGAGAAAATTTTAAAATAAAATGTGAAGTCATTAATTCCTAATTTTTCCACGTGAAAATGTTAAATATTAAAAAAACCTTTACTTTAACCAGAAAATCACTAAGGGAAGTCCAAAAAAAGTAAAAATATAGATGCTTGCACCAATTTACAAAATGTATTTCTTTCGAATCAAGGACACTTTCTTGATTTGAAACTATTTCAAAAACTTTTGAACTTTTAAAGTTCACTTGGAACAATCATCGCACTAAAACTACAAGCTCTTGAATCCTCGAAACATCGAACCTTCAACTTTAAATGAAAAGAACGAAAAAAAAGTAAGTTTTCAAGACCAATTGAATCATTTGATAGCTTCAACTGTGTATCGCTTCTATTGTTAGTTGTTGGTTGTTGTTCGATATGCCATCTTATGACCAAAGAGTGTGTTGTTAAGAAAACATTATCGTTTATCAGATTAATCAATCAATAGCTACGTCAACTGGAAAAAAGACTATTTTCTCATTCTACATACATACATAATATGTGTTTGTGTTTGTGTACCCAAACATTACGCTAAATTGATTCCAATACTACTACTTATCCATTAAATATGGCAAAAGTATACATGACTATAAGATCCTAGAACAGTACAGAGCTGAGCAGAGGAGGAGTTCAGTGTATCTGAACGTACATATACATATTTTCAAAAGAAGTGAGTTTACTAGAATTAGTGTGGTGGGGAGGGGGAGGGCGTAGGGTTTTTGGATAAGGTTGGTTGAATATCTATTTCTCGAATGAATGCGTGGTAAATATACCATATACACACATAGATACATATACAATACATATTATATTAAGAACATACGAAAATTTTTGTTTGTGTCTATGAGGATATGGGTTTTGTTCAATTTAATCCATTAAAAGGAATTGGAATTATTTTTAGAAATGCAAACATATCATCCATCATATGTCACCTTTAGGTGAGCGACATAGTATTTATTGAAAAGGACGAATTTTGTTGTTGGTATTCTATGTTTTTTTTTTTTCTTTTCTATGCTTTCTTTTTATCTGCTCATATGGTTGGTTGCCTTGAGACAACATACAACAAGAACAAAAATAAAAAAGGGAATCTTAAAAGGTTTTCTAATGTCTTTTTATCTAACGGAAAGAAAATGTATGTAAATAAATAAAACATACATATATAATTATTTAAAATGTTGACAAAACATTTCAAAGAAAATGGGAAAATTTTAAGGACGAAAATTGAATTTGTATTTACTTATCATTATTTTTTGTATGTTTTTGTTTTTTTCAAAGAATGATGCTTAAATTAGGGAAACATTGAAAAGCATTTAAATTAAGAGCATCATTAATGAATCTTTAATAAAGTGAAAACTTTAGGCTGTTTCTTAGGTTTGTTTGGGGGTAATATCAGATATGCTAAGACTATGAGATTATAAAATACAAAATTGCCCTAGTTGGCAACAGTCCGTTGATAACTAGGGTCTAGTGACTTACAACTCCCAACCATTCTTGTGTGTGAGTACTATTGTCAGGGATGGAGGGGACCTACAGTTTTAAGCCGAATCTAATTTGAGAAAGCACTTTTCATGACAAAAATTACTCTTGGAGGATTTGTCAATTCCTTGCAAGAGGCAGTACCCGTGACAAAACCTTAGATGGTACAGGCAAGGATTGAACCTAAGACCTCTGGCATGACTTTAGAGAGATTACTTTAACTTTATTTGACTTTTTTTAGGGTAACATGGGGTAAAAACAGAAACATGAAAAAGAAATACATTTGGTTATAAAAATGGATGACTTGAGAGCATGTTGTGAAAAGAACATTTTGAAAACTAAGCTTTTCTTATAAAGTGACGGGTTACTTTAGGGACATAAGCTATAGTCTGGAATAAACAATATGTTTGTAATATCACCAAACAAAAAACATTCAAGTTGTGTGTGAAAAAGTTTTTATTAGAGGATGGATTAAATACAGTGTTTAAATTTTTTTTTTTTTTGGTAGGGTACAATGGGGTAAAAGAAATATGATATGTGAATAAATTATTACTTTTAGCTGTGAACTCTATCGAAGATCAATATTTTTTTCCAAAACATAGCTATTGAAATGGTTAAATGGATTACGAACAAATAGATAATTCCAAAAAGATTTTTCATTTTGAATATCCCGCTTTTGGTATCTGTTATCTTTATCTCTTGACATTTGACAATTTAAAAATAAGCCGATACTAAGAATACATTAATGAACACTACAACAGTGTATTGAAAATCATTAAAAATCTCAAGTTAAATAGTGCTTTAATAGAAATTGTATAGAATAACCGTGTTAATTCTCGAATCACAATTAATTACCAAATTGTATATCAAAATCTTGTCATTTAAGACCATAAGACTTTATTCTTTATTTTCATGTAAAAGATTAAATCTATAGCAATCGATTTAAATCGTGAAGTTATCGATTCCATGTAGTCATACATGTACGAATTTATAAGGACAAATTTTATGAAAATGATATCTTATTACAACCAAAGACATGGTTGCTATTTGACAATTTTTACTTTTTATCGTTAATGACATATTTTTTGCTTAAAAATAAAATGAACATTCATTAATATATATTGAAAAATAGTCTTTTGTTTTTCAAATCAAAATGAAACCTCTTATTGGCAATTTGTACAATTTAGCCTACTCAGTGAAAAATTAATTATTTTAAATTGCACAATGCTCTTGACTTTAAGTAAAAACTTCAGAGCATCATTTGAAAACTGCTGTGGTTTCGAAACAAACAAAATTGTATGATTTGGAAAATTGGAAAATATTTTAAAAGCTGGGCATAATATTTGAAAAATACTTTTTTTTTATATTGTGCGCTCACTAAAATGGTTATGAATACCCTTATGATGATTAAACACAGTGCGAGCAATTAGGAAAGGAGGATAGGATTAGAAAGGAGAAACCGATGCACATTGGTTTTGAATGTGTGCACATTGTAATGAGTGGGAAATATTGAGCCTGGTAAAGCATTCAACATTCGTGTAGTTTGGATAAAGAAAGAATCTCTGTACTTAACAGTACGTCCGAATTTGGGCTCAAGGGTAAACTGATGGGCATTCCTAGCAGTACGGGTATTACCGTTTAATTGTTTAAGGGGAGGAATGCAACTGGCTATTTCAATAGAGCGTTTTTTATAAAAATAGCGGTAAAACAATGACAGTCATGTATTAATTAATTGCTTCTGCATGGCTGCCTCTGAATTCGATTTCAACTTAAAGTCAATCGATTTTTTTTCAATCTTTGAGTTTTTTGAACATTTAATTCTTAAATTTTTGTCCTGAAAACCAAATGTAATGAATCACTTACAATTTTTCTGAGGAAAAGAATTCAATGACAGGAAAACAAATATCGATCTTAATGAAATGTAAGTTTTCTGAAGGTTTTGATGCGTTAAATTCGTTTGAATTCCTTAGAATTGTCACCTCATGTTAGGTTTGTTGAGATATCTTAAACCCGTTTGTTTATTGAAATACATATGAACGTAACTTAATGACTGTATACTTTTGAAAACATAGCTTACAAAATCTTCTCTTCCGTAATAAGTGAACGTCTAAAAACCATCGTCAACAACTTGATACATAGGTCCTTATCAGTGTGGTTTTAGATCAGGAAAGTTGGCAGTCGATCAAATATTCACATTATGGCAGATCCTGGAAAGAACCCAAAAACATCAAATCGACACCTACCATCTCTTCATCAATTTCAAGGCCGCATATGACGAACTGTATAGAGCCATGTCTAGTTTGGCATTACTGTCAAACTCGTCCGATTGTTCAGGATGACCATAAGGAATTTGGCCCGCTCTATAAAGGTAAGAAACAACTTAACAGAACCTTTCGATATCAAAAAAGGCTTTAGAAAAGGAGATGCGCTGTCATGTGAGTTCTTTAACATCGTTCTTGAAAGAATAGTACAGAGCTCACACGTCAACATTATCTTTCAAAAGTCGATCCAAGTACTAGCATATGCTGATGACATTGACATAATCGGAAAAACTCAGCGTGGTATCAATAGAGCTTTTGCGAGCATTGAGGCAGAGGTGACAAAACTGGGTTTAACGGTTAATGAGGGAAAAACAAAGTACATGCTGTCATAAAGAAAGGACCTAAAACAAAACGTTACCACCGACAGACTTTACTTTGAGGTTGTTAAAGATTGTGTCTACCTAGACTTCGCTATGAACACAGAAAACAACACAAGCGCTGAGATCAAACGAACTGCTGTTTTTTTGGGCTAAGAAAGCAACTGACTGTTAAAGCCCTCTCTAAAGCGACCAAAGTGTCCCTATATAAGACCCTCATCATCCCCGTCCTTCTATATGGAACAAAGTATGGACTCTGACAAAAGCGGATGAAAGCACCCTTGTAGTGTTTCGAGAGAAAAGTTCTTCGCGTGATCTGAAGAAGGTGAGTGGATGAGAAGATGCAACGACGAGCTGTACGCACTGTACAGTGACGTAAACCTAGCCAGAAGGGTAAAATTCCAACTACTGAGATGGCTGGGTCACGTATAGCGCATAGAAACCAATGCTCCGGACCCGAAATTCTTCGAAACAACGCCCACAGGACAGCGCAGTAGAGGAAGACCGAGTGGAAAGTCACCTCACCTTACTTGGATTGCGCAACTGGCGACATCCAGAGGACCTAGTTTACACAGGACTGTAGCGCCACTTTAAATTAGTAAGTATACTTTTAAGAACATAATAAGCCTTCCCTAAAAAATATCGTGATTACATAAAAAAAAACAATTTTTGATATTTTTTTTTTTTTAATTTCCACCATTAATTGAATTTGTTTAAATACTGAAGATAGGTTTATTTCAGCTGCTTTTATCTGTTTGTATCACTTTAATCAAAAAATAACAATACTTACAAATTGTTTTTAATTTTTTCATAAATATTTTGAATAAATTCATAAAATTAATATTTATTTAGAAGAAAAACATTTAAAAAACACAAAAACACCAAAAAATATTCCAATGCTGTTTTAAGAAAAATCATCAAAAAACATATTTCACATTAAACACTTAAAAAATATATATTTGAATTTTTATAAGAAAAACAAAAAATTAAAAAACCATCACAACATTTATCACATCTAACATTCCAATTTGAAAAATAAAATAAAATATTTCTTTTGTACAAAAATTTCAAATTTAATTTTTAATTTTAATTTAATAATTTTCCAAAAAATAAAACAGAAAAAAAAAACAAACATTCCACCCAAAAGTAAAAATTAATAATTATTTTTTGAAACTCCATTAAAAGAAACACAAATTTGAAAATGACATTTTTCACAACAAGAAGACACTGATGGAGTTTTGAACCACACTACATCACAGTTCAATTCCAGGGATGTGATATATCCTTTTTCTCTATAATTCTTTTCAATAAAAATGTTATAATAATTTTGATAATAATTTTTCCAATTGAATTTGAAGATATCACATGAAAACCCTGGATTTTTATTTTTTGAAACTTTTATTGAAACAACCATACAAAAAAAATTCCACAAAACATTTTCAACTACAATGTTTTTTTGATTTTTGTTTAATTTTAAATTCTTACTTAGAAACTTTTGATACCGCGCTCCTTGTGTTATTTTTCAGAGATTTTGATTTTGGGATCTTAATGTTTTTCGATAAAATTTGTGATTTGTGATTTGTGAAGGTAAAACGTAAACGTAGAAGAAGAAAAAATGTCTAAGGATATTTTAATGATGTGTTTCTCCCTGTATTTTAAATATTTACATATATTTAAAAATGAATCCGATTTGTTGATTTTTTAAATTATTTTTTAAGTTAATTTCCCTCAGGCAGTGTTGCCATTGTTTTTTGTGTATCTTTGTATTTGTTTATTATTTTTTGTGTAGTTGGTCGAAGTTGGCTTGATCTTATAAGCAGCCCATATACACGCTGTTGAGGAACTTTTTCTATTTTTTTAAATTGATTTTTTGTATAAAATTAATATTATAATTTTGATATTTTTCTATCTCCAATTGAGTTTATGTATCTACATTATATGCATATGTGTGGTGTATATATACTTTTATTTTGTCTACATAAATAGTTTATAATTTAATTTTTCTAGCAGTTTGTATTTTTATTTATTTATAATTAAAATTTAGCTCATCTTACGTCAGGCACAAACTGGATACAGAACTAAGCATCAAAGAAACAAAAATTAATTACAAATGGCTTTGTGTCCTTTTGCTAATAAGTGTGCATTTTTGTCGGTTGTTCTTTTTTCTGGTATAGGTATATAAATCTATTTAAGGAGAATTAGTGTTTTTCTTTGCCTTGATCCTTCAAGTGAATTTGGTGTACGAGTATATCCTTTATGGAATTTGTCTTGCTGTTTCTTCTTTTTGATTTGAGTTTGTTATTTGTTTCTTGCTTTGAGTCAATCAGATTGATGTAAATCTCCTGGTAGTTAAAACGGTATAATCTCTCCTTTTCTTCTAATGAATCCTTGAATCCTTCTTAATTGCTCCTTGTAGATTTTGTTGTTGCAGATGTATTTGAAGTTGTTGTTGGTATTTTGAAATAAAAACCCAAAACGAATTATTCTTGGTTTATTTTTTTTTTGGGTTATAGTTACAGAGTTTGTTGAACTTTTTGGCTTTGTTTTTATTTATGAATTTAATATTGTTTATATTTTGTTTGTTATTTAGTTAGTTTTGTTTCTAAACGCTGGATACTATGGTACTCTATCGATTTTTTGATGGACGTTTGACTTGGAATTTTTTAGCTTTATTTTTAGTAATTTCTTTGGTTTGCTTGTTACATATACATAATACCGTTCTTGTATATATTTGAGTGTTTTTTTTAAATTATTTATATATATTTTAATTTTTCTTTATAATTGATGGTAAATACTTTTGTTCCATTCCATTCACTCAGATCTCCATGGAAGTCTCGAGATGGCGATACTTCATCATCAACGACCTCATGGTTAATTGAATTTCTGTAATGGATTGTTATTTTTTATTTATATAAAAAAGGATTTATTTATTTTTATATTTAAATAATGTAGTATGTATATTATTTTGTTTTTATTTGTAAAAAAAATTTTATATAAAAACAACAAAAATTGTTTTAAAAAAAAGACATTTATATAAAGAACTATGCGTTTTAATTATTATTAATATTTTTTTTTTGTAAATTTCCACAAAATATTTAATAATATTATATAAATAGTAAATAACAGTAATAACAATCCGAACAAAAAAATTCGAAATATATATTTAGTATTTGTTTTTTTTTTTGTTTTTGTATAGAATTCTAAATTTTAGAATAATATACAATTTTTGCTATTTTCATTTTATCACCAATGCCAATTTTTGAATCCAGTTTTTTATTTTGTCAACGCCAATTATTTTAAATTTTGTTTAATTTTTTTGCATCTAGAACAATAAATATATATTTTGGTTTTTGAAAAAAAATTTACTTTTTACACAAACAACATCGACAACAGCACCATAGTAAACAACATCAAATTTTTGTATTTTTAATTTTTATATTTTATGTGTCAATTGCACTTTGTTGAAAAAAACGTTTGAATTGTATGTCAATGGGTTTGGTTGTTTTGATTTTGATTTTGATTTTTCGAATGAAGATTATTTTGGGTATTTCAAAATGGGGGTAACTAAGTTATACACAATTTGTTATTTTAAACTTTCTAAAAAATATAATTTAATTATATAAATTGCATTTACTTAATTAAGACACTAGCTGAATTTTATACATATAATTTTTGAAGAAGGAATATTTGTTTAGTCTAGCGAAACAAGAGGTCCAAAATTTACTGACCAAAAACCGTCGCGTCGTTAAAATTTCGGTTTATCAGGGATAAATTTATTTTAAAAAGTATAAGAAAAAAAATCATAAATTTTATATCTTCTTCGACTAAAAAAATTAATTCAAAACAATTTCCAAAAAAAATAGTCTCAAAAAATAAAATTTTACTAATTTTAAGAAATTTCAAAAATTTTACGTAGTTTTGAAAATTTGTTGACGCAAAATTCGAGGTACAAAATTGTATAAAAATCTGAGAAGTCCTCCAGAACTTTGTCTTTAAGTTTTTCCTTTTATACAAAAAGAAACAACTTCGTCCTTAAATCTAGCTTAGATGTTTTTAGCACTACGATATAATTTTTGGCTCATAGGAAATAATATCATTAGTGTTTCTAATATTGCTGCTAAGCACACAAATATACACTTCGTGTCACTTGGATAGGGACTAGCTTTTTCGTTTTTTATTTGCCGATATTTCTCAAACTCTTAAGTTTTTTGGAAAAAAACAAATGTGGAATGAATGAGGTATGTATTAATTTTATATTCCAAGTAAAAATGTTTGGGTACCTGTTTTTTTTGTGTCACATGAATAGGGACAAGATCTAAAGGTTTGTAGGTTTTCGTGTTTTGTTAAAAAGTTTTCAGGTGAATTATTCTTAAAAATTAAAAATCACCAACAATATTTTGCATATATGTAGTTTGATTTCAAAATCACTTTTTGCTTACGAGATTTTTAGTCGTTAACCAAATTTTACCAATTTTAGTAGCATTTGCGTACTATTTTTTGTAGATTGTAATTTTTTAGGAAAAAACTAACTGTTGGATTTTTATGAAAAAATTACAAAATTTTGAAAACAATATTTTCTGTGAGACAAAATTAGTTTGAAGAAAATATTTTTAATTTTTGAAAAAGATATTTGAGTCCAAAGTAAATTTTTATCAAGTTAAGTTTTTATTTTTTGTAAAAAAAACTGTCATTTCTATTTTTTTCAAAATTTTATCGAATGTTGAGAACACTATTTCTTATAAGATACAATTAGTTAGAAGTCAATATCTCTAATTTTTGAAAAGATAATTTAGTCAAAAATCAATTTTTACCAACTTTTAGTAATTTTTTTAGGGTTTTTATTTTTATAAAAAAAACTGTCAATTTAATTTTTCCCAAAATTTTATCGAATGTTGAGAACAATATTTCTTATAAGATAAAATTAGTAAGAAGCCAATATCTCGAATTTTTAAAAAGATAAATGAGTCGAAAATCAATTTTTACCAACTTTTAGTAATTTTTTTGGGGTTTTTATTTTTATAAAAATCAATTCGATTTTTCTCAAAATTTTTCCAAAAACGTTATTCTTCGTTGTATAAATTAATTTTGGAGATAAAATCGTTTTTTGTTCGTACAATATTCGACGTGAAAATAATTTTTTTTTTCAGTATTTTTGATTTATAAAAAAACCGTTAATTTCCAAAAATATACTTCGTTGGTACCATGTTACAATATATAATATAAAATTTAATTCAATTTGATACAGTTATTGGTTTGTAAGATTTTTTGTGTTAATCAAAATTTTCACCCATATTTATCCCTATTCATGTGATACGAAGTGTATTTTAAAAATATGAAAAGAAAATCATAAAATCTACTAAAAAATTATGTTTTTTTAAAGTTAATTAAAGACTTAAAAAAACAACGATTTACGAAAAAAAAACTCAAGAAATTCTTAAGAAATTACATATTTTTGGAAATTTATTCCCTCAAAATTTCTGAGTACAAAATTTAATAAGAATCTGAGAAGTCCTCCGGAATTTTTTCTTGCAGTTTTTTCCTTTTAATATAAAAAAAACATCTTTGTCCTTAAATCTAGCTTAGCCTATAGCTTTCAGCACTACGATACAATTTTTTGCCCAATTATACAAATATGACTGTTGTTTCTAATATCGTTATTGACACACAAATATATGTATGTATACATACATCTAAGTTTATCAAGTAAATTAAAAACCTAATGTCATACACACAATTTCCAAAAACTTCTGCTTCATTTAAAAGTCTACAAAGTTACAAGATGGAAAAAACAAAAACAAAAACAACACAAAAATAACAAAACATACTTCAAATAACCAACATAATTGACAAAAAGTTTTTCTTTTTCTTTTATAAGGTATTCAAGTCATTAGTAGAAGAAGTCCTTTAACCAAAAAAAAAAAAAAACGAAGAAAAATAAAGACAAAATTATGTCAATCTTAACCAAAGTCCTATAGAAGAAGTGGAACATCCTTGACTACATAAAGTTTGTCTTTTCTCGTCATCGTCATTTTTGTCGTTACCCATGCAACCACAAAAACAATGTCAACAAACAAGGAAATTATATTTATGTACATAACAAATATAAATAGATATGTATGTACGATATAAAATTGTTGGTACATATATTTCTCAAAAAAAAACACAAGTATCCCAACACGAGATTCATTTCTTCTTCTTTTTTGTACTTCAAAGGATCCCAGTGTCTAGTTCCCATGGTTTCTAACTAAAATACAAAAAATAAAATAAAAATCACAGCATCAGCAACAGAATCTATACCTACGGTAAAAACACAAGTCTCACCCAAAACCCTGGAGACTAAACCTGATGAAAAACACAAAAATTGGTTGCTCTCTCGCAAAACGTTTCAATAATTACTTTGGTCCTTATTTTTGTGGAGAAAATTTTACGCATGGCGAAATGTTTTTCTTTTCCTTAACTCACACCACCCAACCAACCAACCACCACCCACCTCCATATCCGCCACCTACGCCATCTTTTTTAGTTCTCAACCAAACCCCCTTATTCCCATTCTCATCCTCCGCACCCACCACCCATTGGTTTGGTGTGTTTTATTTGACAGACTTAATTTAAATATTATTTTTCAGGATATACATTTATTTTATTTTTTACTTTTCTATTTTTCTTGTTTTCTTTTTTTATTTTGTTGTTTTTGTATTTTGTTGTTTTCTTTGGTCCTTTTTAGCATGTCTAATGAGTTTCTTTGAAGTTTTAATTTTACTCTGTGTTTTTTTTTTTCTGGCAGGGGGTACACACACCATCAGGATCCGGCTAATGCGGTGGAGTGAAGAAGGATTTCGAAGGGGAAATAATTTGTCCTTTAGATAATTTTTTACTTTAACACTCTTTACATCATCATAGAAAAACAGGACGATGACGATGAAGACTATATATGACATGGAAATGAGGTTATACTCGTTTTTATAATAATATGTTCTGTGCGGTGCGGTGCGGAGCGGTGTGTGTGTGTGTTATCTTTTAACTAAAATTTATCTTTTGCAGGGGGGGGGGGTTGTGCTGTGTAAAATGAGTGGAATGGATACCAAAATTGTTTATCGATGCTTTCCGGCGGCGGCGGCGTTAGCGTTAGGTTGTAATCAGCGAAATAGGTATAATGAGAAATGTGTTAGATTCTCTCATAGTCCTTGACAACAACAAAAAGGATATATCTACAATTTTAATAATGAGAAACAAAGTTATCTTAAACAGATGCTGTGATAGAGAGAAGTACACACAAAAAGATTGAAAAGATCTCGAGTGGAAATTCGGATCACTTTGAATGTTTTCAATGAGATTGGTATCTCTTTCTTCTTCTACTATTTTTGTTTGTGGCTTATTTCAAGGCATCAGTCTGTAAATAAATGTTTTGAAATCCTAATTATTATCTTTATATATATAAAAAAACATGAAAAAGGAATTTTGAAGCTTTTGATGTTTACTGAGTATGATTCATTTTTTTTTATTGTGAGTAGTCACACGAGGATATAAAAATAACACCTTTAATTGCTAATAGACACGTTTTGGGATACTTTTTCGTTTTTTGATGTTTTAAATCTAAGACGGTTCTTAGGTTCTAGTTCTCGTGGAGCTAAGAATTCGTGAAGCATACTTTTATTGATTCAAAATCTTTTTTTTGTTGTCTTGAAGTCTTTAAACAAAATTGAGGCTAAGGTTTTCATCAAATTAATGATTATTTTTTGAAGCGGAAAAAGCTGAAAGAAATTGTAAACAGGGCTGCTAGAAGGTAGTATTTAAACATTTTGTAGTCTTTAAGATTGAGTTTAAAAGGGTATGATTTAGAACTTAAGGAGTCTAAGACCTTTTAAGACAGTATCAAAAGATTGTTCATATTTTGTTCTTCGATTCTGAAGAATTTTTGACAGACTTTCACTGACAAAATTTCTATTTAGATAACTAAAGATAACTTGACCTAGTCCTGATTTGTTTGAAGTTTAAAACTATCAATTTGAATAATGAAAACATTTGAATTATCAGTTTTTTTGCCCTAGTTAAAAGTTTGCAAGTTTTGTTGTGCTCTTGACTCTTATGGAATTTTTAATTTGGCTCAGAAGACCTTAAAAATGTACAACAATTATAGTGGATAACGTAGTAGAAGTAGTAGAGCATTTTACTTGTGATTTATGTGAACTATAAGAATTATGGCATAACGAAGATTGAGATGTCGTTGGTCCGGTCGTTCCATCCGTCTGTTTTTCTAACCTAGACCGTACTTGGATATTAAGTCTTCGAGCAGATTCACGTCTAAGGTATTTTTCATTTGCCTAACACTTGAAATTAAACTAGTAACTACACAATTTTTTGGGCAAGAATAAAAATTGGAATTTTACCAGAAACGGCAAATTATTCCTTGCTGGCCTCTTTTAATATAAAAAATATCAAACATATGTTTTTGTTTTGCTCTAGATGAACATAGAACCGTTATTTTGTATCATATTATTTCAAGAACTTAGGAGCTTTTAAAAAGATTATTTAAATTGTTTCGCTATAAGTGAGATATATTGAGTAGGTTAAAATATTGCACATTCGTGTAGTGCGGCAAGAAAACAGTCTCAGAAATCAATACTTCGTTTGAAAATAGGCTCAGGAATAACCTGATATGCTTTCCTTAAGAACAGCTAACATGGTTGTATTGTTTAGTGTAAGGAATGCCACTTGTTTGCAGTTGTCTCAAGATTATGGCAAATGTTGCTACTTTGTAGATATTCAGTTTGACTTTAAATTAAAAATTGCTTCCAGTTTTGATTGATTAAGTAATAGAAGACGAATTAGAGTGTTTATTTATATGAAATAGTGATAATAATATAAGGGGCTTGAAATTACATAACCAACATTCTAGCGAAGTTCTGAGTGAAGAACAATGAGTTTGCAATGTTGATGGTTAAAGACTAAAACTATAAATTGAAAAATTTTTAGAATTTTTGATAGAACAGATGTTTTTCAAGGAAACATAAGAAGATTTCTAGGAAAATTTATATTTCCGTCAAATGATCACAAGGTCTTTCACGCGAAACTAAATAAAAATGGTTTAAAAGCTAAAAGTCCAAATTAAATTTAAATTAAATTGAGTATGATAAGGTCTATAGTTTTGAAGGGTTTGAAGTAAAAGCAGTTAACTTTAAATTCGTAAAATAAAACAACAAAATGTTACTTTTGAATAATCTTGAGTTAACTGAGCTTTGAAGTAAGGTCAGTTTTAACTTCGATTTGATACTTAAAAACTAGGACATTTAGTTACTCAAGATTAATGAACTTTGTATGGAAAAAATTAACTGACATAATTTTCCTGTGAAAAAAAAAATATATCTTCCTCAAAGAAAAGTCATCTGAGACAAAAATTTCATAAGTATTTCCTAAAATTAACTCAGTCAAAAGTTCAATGACTTAACTAAACTAGCTACACCCCTCAAATGGATTTAAATTTCTGTCAGAGGTAAAATATAACATTTTTTTTCCTTCTGGAGATATTCATAAGTGCAGTAGAGTGCATAACAATTCCATGATTCTGTGACCGAAGCTAATCAGAGCTGAGCATCTTCTTTCATTACGCCACTAGTTACTTACCATTTATGTAAGTAAAAGGAGAAAAAAGTAAAACTTCAAAGCAAGAGTTTCTTTTTTAAAACTTTGTGTTTCTTATTCTTTTTTTTCTATCTTCATAGCAAAATAGCAATTAAAATTTCATAACAGGAACTTTGATTCTGTTACATACACACTCACCCGCATAGAGCAGACCCCCTCCCCATTTTCAGGATCTCAACTAACTAACTAACTACCTATACTCTTCCTAACCCTGATACAGAGGGTGTTTCGTAATACGTAGAATATAAAATGAAATACAAGAACGTTGCATAAGAACGGAGATTGAAATTGAATGCCAAAAGAGTATAAGTTGGTAAGGACGAAGATATAGGTCCTAGAAAAAAGGAAGATAAAAATGAGAAAAAAACTAAAAAAAAGAAGATACTAAAAGCCAGGAACTAAAACCACGGTTAATCATAAAGAAGAAGAGGTTGACTCGAACTTATATAGAAAGATGTGGAAATGGGGATGGCATCACATCGCATCGCATCGCACTACCATAATGCCATACACTTACACACACACTTAAACAGAATACACAATTCATAAACTCAGGGTTGTTCGGAGGTTAAGTAGATTGCCAGAAGATGAGGTTTCACGTGGAGAGATGAGATCCCTAGACTTGGGTCTCTCAGGTCTCAGTCTCAGATACCTGAAGTCATTACAAGTGATTTCGCTTAACATGTGTAGTTTCATACATCACTTGAACCTGTGGTTTTGATCCTTTTTTCTTCTTCGGTGGGTGGCTATATACATACAGGTATAAGGGAAGAAATAAATGAGAAGGAAGTTGTTTTCTTCCATGATGCAGTAGTCTAGAATTTTATGAGTAGATGGAGGAGGTATATGGTAGGAAATACACAGAAAACGAGCTGAAAGCGAATCATCCTTTGTTCGACACTTAACTGTAAAAGGAAATTGAACTTCGGTCGTTGGATGATGTTGTTTTTGTTGTTGTTGTTGTCATGCTGTTGCTGTTGCTGATGCAAGTATATGAGTACATGATTTCCTAGGATGTGGATGTGCAGCTCAAAGTGAATGCTTCCATAAACGTGAACAGATTCTTGTTCTAATGAAAAAGCCAAAAGGATTTAAAGCTCCTAGAAGGCTTATAGAGAGTATATACTATACCTTCGTTTACAACAATATGAAAGACCTATGATGGATCTAAAAGGCAAAACATCCAGTAGAGAGAATATAAAACATAACTATGGTACAGTGATTTCGAATATAAATCCTCTATACTCTATAAGTTAGATAGTAAATGTACCTTCTATATGGTAGATAGGTTGGCGAGGTCCTATACCTTTTAGGATCTCTACTTTCTAAGCATATTCTAAGGGAATGCATTTATAACTTCAGAGAAAACATCGCATATACACGAATAGGAGAGGAATATAAGAAGCTTTAAATGAAAGTCCTTGTTCGAAGAACTAATCATACACCTTGTTTGGTGGAAAAAGGGCTTTTTCGGTTACAAGGCTACATACATTTTTACTTATATATTGACACGGTAATAGCGCTTAGGATTAAATGAAAATGAAAAGAGTGAGTTTTGATTGCTAGAAAAAGGTTTATAGCTAGTTGCGCAGGCAGTGAGTCAGGGTTGGAGTTGATAAAAGAAAAGCTTTGGTATTTGAAAGAGTTTTTTGTTAACAACTTTTTGACCTTTTAATTTTGGGATATCTCTTAAAGAAGGCTGTTTCATTTGTGTGGTACTTAAAAATCTTGCTGATTTAATGCAAGATCTCTCTTTTCATAAACTTGTGACTGTCTGAAAAAGAATATTCAGTAATTTCTTCAATATCTTTTTTGGCTGCTGCAATTCTTCTAAACATAGACAAATATCGTAAGGACACAATGAGCTACAATATCTATATAATGTTAGAATTTCTGGAGTCTTGAACCTTTACACTTATTAAAAGAGTACCTTAAACTGAGCATCAAAAATAGAAGAACTGATCTAAGCTTAACTCAGAATTACACTTTAGTAATCTTCCCCGCTTTGAGAAACAACTGTAAATGCGTACTTTTTCATTTAAATAGCATACCTCCTTTTTAAACCATAGAAAGTTTTTCAAATTTGAAAAATAACTTTCAGATTTTTACGAAATACCTCTGACTGAGTCAAATATTTCCCTCCTAAAGTGCATTTTTTCGCTTTGAAAAATATCAAATATATGAATGAAATACTTTCACACATAAAAAAGTATCTAAGAGGCCGATAAATTGCAATAACTCCAGTATCTTAGAAGTTTAGGAGTCTTATATCTCGGGGCGTATCAAGTGAACATACATATATATTAAGAATCTATCCAATTCTGTTGACTGAAATCGCCACTTCAAACATTATACCATATATCTCCTGTTTTCTTTGAATATGATGTAAATAGGAGGTATTAGAGATATAACGGCTTTAAGCTGACATAGAAAATTATAAATAAAATACATGTAAAGCACATAGCTTACTTTATCTTATTGAACTCGAAAACATCCCACTTTTACAAAACTGAGCATTTCTTTCGGAGATCAATTAAAAAAAAAAGAATAAAACAAATTGTAAATCTTAGCTAAATGGCCATTTTATGTGAGTTCAGCTTAAAAACCTTTATAAGTTAATGTAGTCTTCATAAATCCTGCTCTTAGAGCCGTCATCGTTATCGTTGAATTCCTTATTTTCTTTCAGTACAACTCGAATCCAACCATGTGTGGTGTTTTTGTTACGAAAACAGAACAACCCCCAAAACACTCATTCACAATAACAACAACCCTCCTCCACTTTTGCTCGCATCTATCGATAAATAAATGCCAATTGTAATGAAGTGAAGAATTTCCCAAAGACCTTAGGCATAAATGTATATATGTAGATAGAAAGATAGAATATGGGTATGGAGTCTTGAAGAAACAAACATGACTTGATGCCTTCTTAGCTTTGTACACACATAAATATGGTATTCGTAGTTTCATTCAACCCCAAATAACTCAAACCACACTATACACCACTTTAGCGGAGGTTAGGTTCGTTGAAGTGTTTACACGATTCTGAGACAAAATGAATTGATTTCCCTTCCTCGCCCCACACCCCCCCCCCCCTTCCAAAGCCTTTCGAACCTTCGAAATAAAGGGTGAGAAAAACATGAAACTGGATTTTAATGGTGGGAGGTTGTATCGTCAAGAGATGTAGACGAAGTTTAAGTTGAAGATGAAGAAATACCCTTTGACAAGATGAAGTATAGAGCCATAGAGCCAACTGTGTGTGTTTTTGTCAAAGAGAAAAGCCTCAAGTTATAAATTGTGGTTGAAGATATTAATTTAATTTTTGTGGTTTTATATACGTGTGCTCAAAAATTAATTGAACTTATTGGGTTCTTCTTCTACACTTGTATAATACAATGCTGAGGAATCCTTTTTTTCTTACTCTCTCTCTCTCTTAAGGTATTATTATTTTTCACCCTATTCTAACACCAGGCAGCCCATCATCAGGATAGCATCATCAGTCTTCCAGGACATCAGGCTTTAGAGTCGTTGGCTGATGGTTGTAAAATCTTAAATCTTCTCTATACTCTACATTCACTGACTGGCTTCAGGGCTTACGAATGTCTTCTTCTTTCCTTCTTCTGGTTGTGATGTTCTGCTGTTTTTTTTTTTATTTCTTTGTGTTTTCTGTTCGTGTCTGTCGGTGTTGATTAATTTTCTTTGTGCTTTTCTATTTGAGCTTCGATATATTCCACAATACCTCGTACCTCTACCACACACCTTCAATCAGAAGATTTTGTGTGATGAGTCTAAGAACAAACAGAGGTATTGTAGACGATATAACCATCAGGTATATGCCAATGCCCAAGCTCAAGCCCATCAAGCCCATCATGTGGTAGCGCCCACCCGTCTTCTACAATAAGTAGGCTTTGTGGAAAAATTCTTTGGTTCTTGTTGGGGATTTTCTTTTCGTTTTTGTATTTTTGTGTGATGGTGCTAGAGAGTTGAACGAAAGCCGAGAGCTTCCTTTTCTCATGTCTATGAATGCGAAAGAAGATTTTATTGATTTGAGGCTTAAAAGTAATGCTTTTGGGACCTTTAATTAAGAGGAATTTCCTTGCAACAGGATTTTAAAGGTTCAATACATACTACGAACATATATATATGTACCTACCTAAGACTGTAAAAGGTTTTTTTCTTCTTCTTCTTCTTCTTCTTTTTCGTTCAGGGATTAGGATTTTTATTTTAGAATTTTTGTTGTATTCTTTCAGTTTGGTGTTTCAATTGGAATTTTTAATGCGACAAGAAGAAAGCAAAGAAAAATATGTATAAAGCCGAATATCCCTCAAGGAAGAAAATGTAGTATTTATGATTCACTAGCACTTTGGTATAAATCTGTTATATCTCACACTCCCACGGTCAAAATGTACCTACCACACTTACATTAGGAGGTATGGGTATATATTGATGCTGTCAATTTTACGTTTTTTTCTTTTTTACTTCCTTGTTTTTTTTTTTTTGTTTTGTTAACTGAATTGTTTATGTCCTTTAAAAGGCTCTTTCAACTAACGTTCATAAATTTTATATTAGTACATATTTTGTATAAGACTCGACTGGGGAAGCTCAAAAAAAAAAAACCTAAAGAAGTGGAACCTTTATCAAATTATAGTATGGTTGTTCTCTTTTTTAATATTAAAAGTATTTTATAGTGTGGTTGAGATTTTAGCGGTAAAATAAACCGCAGATAATATCCACTGTCAAATTTTATACATTTTATCAAATTATATAGAAAGAACGTATTTTATGAGTATCCCTTCGAAAAATGTAGCTACAAGTATAGTCTTGATATGAAATTTGGACACAAACGAAACAACATAGGGTATGTAAACTAAATGAGTTTAAAAATGTTAGCTCCACTTTGTGTTATTTATTATATTCTTTTCTGTCATAACCAACAACACATCAGTGAAGATGAACGAAAAAAGCAATTCATCTTGGGTACAATTTACTTAGTTTCATGATATAAATAAACAATGTCATGCCATAGCCGTAGAAGACCAAAAAAGAACAAACCCTAAGGAAAAGTATTGCAAATGGATATTTTCTTTTTTAAGAATTTTCTCAAGTTGCCGTTAGTTTCCTTATACAAAAAACAAAAACGAGTCTTTATTTAACTTAAAAAAAAAAAACAGAACCCAGAAATGTTGTGGTTTTATTTTTTAAGCTAATAGACTTTTGGGAATACCAAGACCAAAAGACTTAAAAGATTCTTTGTGAATACTAATTTTTATGAATTTAAAAGGTATAAACTGTAATGTGATTATTTTTCTTTGAGAAGGTAAAACGGTGCTCTTGGAAAATTATGTTAACAAAAATTACTAAAAAAGTAGAAAAGTAAATTTTGTATATTTTAAAATTAATAGAATTTAAAAATGTTTTAAAAGACAAGGTGAAGGTAATTTGATAGGAATGAAATACAAAATTTGTCCAAAAAGAAGTAAACAGAATAATAAAATTTCATTTTTGAAACAAACTGATAAAAATAATCAAATATAAACAATTTAATTATAATATGTACAACTTAATATAAAAATAAAGCTTAAATAATCGGATTTTCTGTGCACAAATGACATAAATATTGAAATATTGTCTCAATTTCATCAATACCAAATGTAAATAAACATATATATTGTATTTTTTATGCAAATAGCTGCTTTAAATCGTCTAAAAACAACGATTTCATAAAAAAGGTACACCCAGGCGTATACGTACTTTTTTTAAAGATTAATTTTCAAAGTTTGTGAAAATGTTAATTTTTCTTATGAAAAACCTTCTTTTAATGAAACAATTATATTCTTTTACAATGAATTCACATAACTGTTAAAAAAGATATAAATTTTGTCAAGCTTAAATAATTAGTTTTCGCTTTCTTGGCCATCCTCCTTTTATTAGCCTCAATTATAGATAATAATAGAAGAAACTTAGTATCCAAGCTATATTATCACAGTGATTCCTTAGTTTGTAGGTACCTTAATTAAAGCTCATAAATGATTATTATTATTTCTTTTTAATGTTAATAATACCATTTTGAATGATGTTTTATTGAAATCGATATTGAAGTTAAAAACTTAAAACTTCTTATCCTACAACTATACTTAAGAATAAGTTTCTTATTTAAAACATAAAATTTAAGTGCATCCTTGAGGTTTTCTCTCATTCCACTTTCCACCCCCCCCTCTCTCTTCAAACAAAACTTAAAACACAAAACCCTCCTCCGTGTCTCCTTTTATAATATACAAACTCGAATATATACAATATCGAAAGAATATTTAAAACTACCAATTTTGTATCCTTAATTTAATGATCAAAACTTTTCTCATAGTTTTCTTTTTAAACTGAACTATTTTACTTTTCATTCAACCACCGCAATCCCCCGTCCCCCTCCCCTCCCTCTTAGACACACATACACAAACTTGATAAACAAAAAAAAATAAATAGAATAGAAGAAAGAAAGAAAAACAACAAAAACCACAAATAATGCACTAAAAGGAAAATTGTGATAATAATAATCATCAGGATACTTTTTGTTGGACTTCATCGGAAATGTTTGGAAATGATTTTGTTTTGTTTCTCCCTAAAAACCAAAACCCAAAAAGAAGAAGAATAAGAAGAAGAAAATGTCAATGAAAAAGTTTTTGCCCAATAAAAATTGATTAGCTTGCGCGCTAAAATTAAGAAATTGAGTTCTTTTCGTTGTTGTTTTCGAACATAAGACGATGTGTTTTTATATGTATATTTTTCGAATTTCAAGTATTTATTTTCTGTGTACGTGTTGAAATATAAAATTTTTAATTACAAAAACCTTGAAAATTTCATTGAAAATAAACCAAAAAATAATGTTTGAAATTCTCAAGGATAATGATAAAATCAACAATGTTGATCTTTTTGAAAAAACTTTTTCGAAGCAAGTTTTTATCACATCAATAACAATTATATTCCAATTTGTAAATTTTCTCATAATATGAAATTATTTTTTAAAAGACTAATTATGTAGCTTTTAATTAATTAATCTCCTTGTTTGTTATATTTACATATACATACATATGAATATGTACATTACAAACATACATTATGTAATTTTAAGTTAAAGCTTACAGGCATTAATTAAACACGAATATAACAACTATACTCGAATTTTGAAAGGCTTCATTTTCTATTCAAACACGAGTGAAAGAACGAAGGTCCTTAAAATCATGCAATAATTCACTTCACAAAAGTCATATGTCTATCTCTATATCGTCGTATATAAAACAGACATTTTGCCAACTCATCATCATCAACACATCACATCATCCCTGAGAGCGTGGCGCGGCGGAGTGGCGTTCGCGTTGCGTCAATGGTGGCGTTTTTGGCAGTGGTTGGGTATATGGCAGCCACCTTATTTTTGCACCATCACCACCATGGTGCAATTTGGTTAATTGTTCGTGGTTAACAGTCCCAGCTGACTCAATTCTACTACTCCAAGCGAGCACATTATTTCGCGGTGATTTATCTTAATTTAAATATTTTATCAATATCCATCCGTGCATGAGAGTATAATGTGTGTGTTTCCAATGTTGCCAACCGCACTCAATAAACATATACATTATACAAAATACAGAAAATGAATTTTTGTTAAATTTTCAGTTTCAAATCCATCAAATAATTAACAAAATACGAGTACATCCCCCCAAAACATAAGTAAAACATATTTTATATACATATACACACATCAGTTTCAGGACTTGCCGCTGAGATAATGTATCTAGGACGAAAAAAACCACACATATCCATAAGTAAGGTATAGTGTACATCATGCTACATAAGTTTATTAGATGGAAACAGTGTATAAGAGCGTAGATAGAGAGAGAAAGGAGGGGAAGTGAAAATGTATAGAGGAAGGATAATGTAAAACTTTTGCTTAATCAAATTACTAGCTTTATAGGTATGAAGTACAAGTACATCCTGTGTGTCATGCCTGTGTAGCCTGTGTGTCCTGCCCTGGCATTCCCCATTTAATGTGGCTCCCGCTCTTTACCTATCTACGACCTATACAACCTACAAGCTACGAGCTTGGATACGACGACGACGACGATGCGATGCTATCTCAGTCTCAACCTATAAAAAGGGTGTTTTTGTATCCAAAACGAAAGGCATAATTCAAAATGACACCGTAGAGCTTTTAGGTTATTAACAAAATTGTCCAACACTTAGGGACATTGTAAAAAATTCAGGAAGAAGGGTGATATAGCCGTATACCTACTCGTATACCTGTGTATGTTCATATAGTGTGATATGAAGTCAGGAGAAGTGAGAGTTTTCATGCATTGCTCGAATTAAGGTGAGATTGCATTTTAATATTTTTTAATTTATTTTTTATTGTTTTGTAATTTTGTAATTTATAAACAACAACAACAACGAAATAGGGAAAATAAAAGGATACAAAGCTGAGTGAATTAGGAAAGTGCTGCTATTTTAGATATAATAATTAGATATTTTATCATAATTTTGCTGTTGTTTTAATATGAGTTTAAGTGCTCACACTCACACTCACACATCATGAACACAGAACAATCATATATATATATGTATTTTATTTTAACGATACCGTACTAAACAAAAAGTTACACCCTAAAGGCTCTCAAAATTTAATTATGTTTATTTTTTAGAAGGATATTAATATTATATTTTCTTATATGAAAATTTGTTTTTTTTAGATAAAAGGAGTAAGATGGAAAATCTTAAAATAAAACTCACCATATCGCAAGCCATATGGAATATTAGGAATACATTAATATATTCGTATAAGGATACAAAAACAACCTTATATTGCTATATCCTTGATGGATGTGTTTATAGGATGAATGGATGGATGAATGAATATGATGATGATGTGCGAGAGAGAGCGGATTTTCCGTGTCATAAATTTTTTGGGGGTAATAATATTTTGTGAGTCAGCAAGAAAAATACCCCAAAAAAAAAAAAAATATAACAACTTTATTTTGTATTCTATTTTATTTTTTGGTTGGGCTTAGCTTCACCTCTACGTTGGCGTTTGCGTTGGTTGAACGTTCATATAAATTGAAAGAAAAAAAAAACACCTATAAATTCACTCAAAATGATGAACACTTTATTTAGCCAATAAATATATGAATAAAGTGATAGAAATTTGAACGAAAAAATAATAAAATAAAAATTGTTTCGATTTAGGTATATCGTGGGGTGTTGTATTGCGATTATTTCTTTTTTTTTTTTAAATTGATTCTAAGGGTAAAATAATATCGGAGACTTTCAGCCATATGGTGATAGCAATGGGGTTATAAAAATAAAACAGACTTTAACTGCAATAATAAAGGTGTCTATATTGAATTTAGAGGAAAATCTTAAATTTTAATATTGAAATAAAATGGAGAAAGCGATTTTTAAGTTCAAGGGAAGATTTGTACTTATTTTTACCAGAAGAACGAAGATGTATTTCCTTATAATAATTTATTTATAATTTACTGAACTTTTATTTTGGCTTAAGATTTTTAAGTATTTTCAAGTGTAACAAAACAAAGCATTTAAGGCTCATAGTTAAATTTCTAGGGTTCATTGATTTACAAACTTCAAATACTTCTGAGTGCAAGTGCGTTACTTCTGAGAAAATTGATGGGACCTACGATTTTCTGCCAAATCTGAAAGAGCTTTTTTAAGACAAAAAATATTACTGGAAGGTTTATCAATAACAAGAAACAACAGTGAACAAAAGCTTTAAGGCGTTCAAGACATTGATGAAACTAAGACTTTTGGCATGTGAGTCTTGCATAATAACCATCAATTAAGGGTTTATTAGTACCCGTAGCATGTTGGTTAGTGCGTTGGTACTGCCTCTTGCAAGGAATTGACTAATTCCCCAAGAGTAATTCTTGTCATGAAAATTGCTTTCTCAAGTTAGTAGTTCGGATTCGGTTTAAAACTGTAGGTCCCCTCCATCCCTGACAACAGAACTCGCATACAGGAATGGTTGAGAGTTGTAAGTCACTAGGCCCTAGTTCTCAACGTAGTGTTACGCCACCCAATTCATTTCATTTAGGGCTTATAAGATTTAAATCTTATTCGTATGAAAAGACCGTTTTTTTTCACTGTTGTACGAATAATTATTTGAAAAAAAGGAAAATCTCTTGGGCGCCAATTAATTTCGAAAAAATTGTCGTACTTATAAGATTATAATTGTAGTTAAATACGCTTTCTAAGAAATTTGATTAAAAATTGTCATTTATTAGTATTTACCTTCCTTTTCAAACAGAAAACAAAAATAAATAAATAAATTAATAAATAATGTGGTGTAATAGGTCGTTAAAAACTAGGGCCTAATGACTAGGTTCTACAATTCTTATGCTAAATACGAACGCATAATTTAAGAAAGCACTTTTCATGGCAAGAATTACTTCTGAAAAATTTCTCAATTTTCAACATGAACAAAATTTTAGATTTCACAAGCAGGGAATGAACATGAGACCTCTGGTATGACAGTCCTACGCATCACGACACGAGCCCTTCAACTTAAAAGTCCTTACTTTCAAAAAGTTGTATCAAATAAAAAAAACTACAACTTAAATTGTAATCGAAAATTGACAAAAATGTAATGGGTTATCCATTCTGCGGTTTCAACAGTATAGGGCTGCAATTTGACATCTGTGAGTTGAAAGTCTGACATTTGGCAACGGCCTAGTCACTGATAAAGCTTCGGTTCCCATCGATCACCGAAATTAAGCATCAGTGAGCGTGGTTAGTAGAAAGATGGGGGACCGTCTCGAAACCTACCGCGTGCTGTTGTCATGTGTTCTCTCTGTGTTGTTCTTTCTCCTCTGTCCTTCTGTCTTGTATTAATGTCTTGTGTTGTTATCACCTTATATAGTCTAGTCGCTCAAGGTGCTGTGTCTCTACTCTGTACATTTATGTGCTGAGTAGTATGTAATGTAAGTCTGACATTTATGAAAATGGATCGCTTAACTATCGCACAACGTATACAAAATATTTAAACCTTCACAAAAATGTTGATTCTGCCACAGCCACGTATCGTTCTTAAAGAGGAGATCATGGTTTACATAATCGTCCAACTACGATCTACACCTACATCCATATAAAGTCTAGCTGACACAACAAGTGAAGCCAGCTGACAATTCAAAACGTCCTAGATACGTCGAATGGGTGCTTGAAAAACAGGCGGTGGACGGCGATTTAGAAAATCCTCAAGTAATTGAAGAGAGGCCATTACATTCACAAAAAGTCACTGTTTGGTGCGATCTTTGGTTTGGGGGTATGATTGGACTTCTTTGAAAACAACGATGGAATGACTGTCACCGTCAATTCAGAGAGTTATGGTCATATGATAACCGAATTTTTTTGCCTCCTATTAAAGAATACGACTTGGTTTCAACATTTCCTTATAGCGTAATTTCTCGTCGTGGCGATATCAACTGGTCACCAGGATCACGCGAATTGACACCGCTGGATTTTTTTTGGGACTACGTGAAAGACCGTGTTTATGCAGATAAACCTTCAACTTTTGGGCACTTAAAAACCAACATTCGTCAAGTTATGGCTGAGTTACCGCCCAATTTGTGTCAAAAAATTGTCGAAAATTACGTCAAAAGAATTGATGCTTGCAACGATTTACGTGGTGGTCATTTAAATGATGTAGAGTTTACCACTTAATGTCAACGTTCAAACTTCATAATAAAAAAGAAATATTATGCCCAAAAATATTTTATATGTGTTTAAATTACGTTCACTATTAAAACCGTAAAATGGATAATTCTGTGTTTGTGCATATTCTGTACTTCTGCGAAAATTAATGGGACCTACAATTTTCTGCCAAATCTGAAAGAGCTCATTTAAAAGTGCTTTATTAGAACAACAATTATTAATAAAGATTTTATCAATTACAAGAAGCAGTGCTAGTGAACAAATGCTCAAGAGTCAAGACATACATAAATCAAATAAAGACTTTTATCATGTCAGTCTTACATAGTAACCATCGATTAAGGATTGGATTTTAAAGGATATTTAAGGATATTTAAATTATTTATTATTTATCTTCAATATTACAATAATAATAATTTTTAACATTTTGGAATTCTATATAATATGTAATGATAAAAAATAATAATTTAAGTTGGCAATGGCGTTGCCGTCTGCCGATTAAGGATTGATAAGAATGAAACATTATTCGTATAAAAACAACAACTTTTAAAAAAATATGGAATTTCTCTTTTTATTTTGTTTGGAACAAATTTAACTTAATGGTTTTTGACTTATTTCTGAAAATATTATCTTGCTTAAGATAATATTAGTAGTTGATTACTCTCTCAAGAATTTTACTCGAAAAGTGTCATGAACACGCATTTACCTGCGTTAGATACAGAATTAACCTTAAATCGAAGATGATATAAGATTTAGTCTAAAATTAATAAATTAGCTGGCACAACAGAATGTTGAAAACTAGGGTCTAGTGAATAGGTTCTACAGTTCTACATCTAAATCCGAGTGGCTAATTTGAGAAAGCACTTTTCATGACAAGAATTTCCTTGAAGAATTTGTCAATTCCTCAATTTCTCCAGTGAAAAAATGTCATAAGAAGGGATTGAACCCAAGACCTCTGACACGACATTCCTAAACATTATGAAACGGGTACTTTAAAATTTCCTTAATTTCTGAAAACTTTCTGTTTTCCACAAAATTGTCAGAAATACATATCTTAGATTAGTGCACAAATTGACACCCCTATTGCGAGTGTGAACTATCAATTAATAGTAGTTGAGAAGTATCAAAGTTGAACATTTAGGAAACCAATTGATAAGATTTTTGATAATTTAGGAAGTTCCAGACTGTTTGATTTCTTAATAAGTGACATTTTAAGATATGATAGTTTATCAACTTGCAACTAAAAGTTTTCAACTCGGTGTATAAATTGGAAAACATGGTGAATTTTCATGTTAAATTTGCAAAAAAGTTGCTATTTTCCATATTTAACAGAGACAACGCTTTAACGAAAACATATCATTGTCTTATTACCGGTAACGTTTTTTGTACTCGTTACTTTTCAAATAAACCAAAAAGGTTCAAGTAAAAAAATATCAATTGTTATTTAAAGCTTTGACGCAGTAGTTTAACGTCCCAACAGTAAATTCTTTTTAATTGCATTCTCCTCTCTCCCCCATGCAACCTAAAAAATTATAACACAATAGTCTAATTTTGAAAGGATTGAACTTCACTAGTTGACACACCGTTCAAGAAAGAGTTATTTTCTCCAGTTGCACATCAAGAATGTGTGTCCGTTCTTGATTTTTAAAATCTTGACGCCAAAGACCATCCCTAAATCCTCCTAAATCCATTTCTTTTTTCTTAACGCTAACACTTTGCTTAAGCATGTTTTTATTTTCACAAGGAAACCAAGTTAGTTTTCTTAAGCTTGATTGATTTTAGTTTGAATGAAAAACTTAGCTTAGGTTCAAAAGGAACTCAAAATTTATCCTGAAATAAAGTTTAATATTTCAACTTTTAGTCAGACTGAACACATAACTTAAAAAGGTTTTGAAACTAAAACCATAACAAAGTACTCAAAGTTTTTTGTTTCCTAAAAGTATCATAAAATCTGGCCTTGGCTTAACTTAAAGTTCTATATAAATCGACTAAATGATTGATTTATAAAAGCATACAAATGCTCTTCAACTTATATGTATAAATTCAAAACTTTCATTTGGCATAAGATTCTATGATTCAAAAGCTAATCAGAAACAAAACATCAATCTATTTCTCTACTCAAAAATAAGACCTTTATCTTTTGTACCAAAGATGGGAACACATATCACTTTAGAAAGAAGACTCACAAAGAAAAACCTAGAAACATCCTTCAACACATTTATTTCACTCTGCCAAAAAGAAATCATTCTTTCAATTACAAACTTTTTGATAGACGAAGTCTATTTTTTGAAATCATTCTTCACTTTCCTTCGTCCTTCTCTCCTCGAAACCATAAAACAGTAAGAAGATAAAAAAAAAAGAGAACACTTTTAAGCCAAAAAAAAAGGATATATACTTACATATTGTTATATCCTTTTCAAATTACTCTTTTCTTTCTACACTCTATATATCTTGTCTATATGGGTGATGAGGAAAAATGAAGGCTAAAAAGGATATGTATGTGTATATGTGAAGTGTATAAGATGAAAGAAGGATATCTAACAAAATACAAACAACACAAAAAAAATTAACAAAACTTTTACTTTTACTTTCTTTTTTTTTTCCATTTTTATTCTCTGTTCGAAAACAAAAATGTCAATTCTTTCGATATTTTCTTTAATGGACTAAGTTTTCCAATAGGTCTCAGAACTTTTACCTTACAGTTCGTTTTATATTCTTTTTTTCTTATTTTGTCATCATGATCTTTATTGGAAGTTTTTGCGTTGAAGTAAATTTCGTTAGGAACGTAAGGTTACTCTTCGTCCTTTGTCCTTGTGGTACGTTCCCAAGTCGTATAATAGAAAAACTATAAACGAAAGTAATGAAAATATGAAATTGAACTTCTCTTCATACACTATTTCGTAGAATTAGTAAATAAATTGCAATGAAAATTACTTTATTATAGGGTTTTAGAACTTGAAGGGCATACAAATCATCAGCGTAAGACTGAAGGATAGCAATTTTCTGTAAAGAACGTTGTTTTGACAAAAAAATTTGTTTTTTTGATGAATTAGGTCATATATCTAAACTGGTTTTTAAATGAAAGATACTGTATCTTCGTATCTTCGAGAATTTTTAAGAGGGTATTTTTGCCCCAATAATGACGAAATGTTGAAACAATTAGAACAAAATTGAAAATTATTTCTTATTAAAGACTTTCTAATTTCCTGTTCTGAAGACTAAAAAAAAAACCCTGAAATTGATATTTATCACCACTTCCACCCCCTCCCATCCCTCTTTCGTATGAAATAACCTTTCCAATGCCTCTTAAGTAATTTCTTCTCATCCATAAAGACACCCTCTGTACAATTCGTATATAATTAAAGTCAATTGCTAATTAAAATTTACTCTTCCCAGTGATATAGCAACAACAACAACAACGAAAAAAAGCCAATATAGTAAAAAGAACGTCCGTCGAAGTCGTCGTTTTCGTTTTCGTCTTCGTCGTTGACTCCTGACTTTTTCTTCTTCTACATAAGTCTAAAGTATATTTTACTTCTTCGTCTTCAAGTTTTATTAATGGAATTACAAACCATTTAAACAGTTGACTTGTGAAAATGGATACCCAATCAAATCCCCAGGATGCTATGATGATGGCAATGGCGATGGTGGTTTGGTTTGGTTTGGTTTTAATATCTAGCTCACGTTTTTGTCTTATTTTTACTATTTTTATTTTATTTTCCTGGTTCTCGTTCTAGATTCTCATTTTGTCTTGTTTTTCTTTTTAGTATACGAGTATTAAAAGCAGAGAAAATAAAAGAAAGAAACTGAATTTTATTGAATAAGACATTGGGCGATGACCTAATTCAACAATCATCATCATCATCATCCCCATCCCCATCATCGATTTCAAACCAAAAGAAAGAAACCACCCCCTATAGTTTAAGAGGGTATACAATAACAAGAACAGAACAACAACCTTATAAGAAAATCCCTAAGTAGACCCCATGGAGGATATACGAGTAGAATTTCGAAGTACTATAGAGTTCCGATCTTTCTTTTTATAGACGCAAGAGAAGAGAAAAATAAGGCCAATAGAATTAGCAGCACCATTTTTGCTGCCACACATCAGAACACACATTGTGTTGTTAAAACTGAATACATTGCATTTTATCGGATATGCTATAATACGCTAGAGGAAGGGAGGGGGGGGTTTGGATAATACGAGCTTTTAATACCCCACCATTTCTCATATAATTGATATGGTGGCGGCGGAAATGTTGGCGACGACGACAACGACAACGACCGGGTGGTCATTTGCGTTGCCCTATAACATAATGACCATATAGTGCGCCTTACATGTGAATGCGAACGTCCCAAATCTGCCATCATTGCTGCCATGTCTCCTGATGGAACACACAATATAATGGCTTTAAGAGGTATGTGATATGTAACTGAAGGTATATCTTTTGCGTTTTGGAAATTGTTTATGGCCAAACAATGTGTTATATATTTGTATATGAAACACAAAACACAGTAGTAGTTATCAAAGTATCTATAAGTTCCATACAACAACAAGAATAACAACAATAAGACAAAAGATACTAAAATTGGATACATAATACGCACAAGGATCTCCCAAGAGATGTAATCAATTACTTAGTGTTATGCGGTGTTTTCTTCTTCTTCTTCTTCTTTGGCTCAATATCTATTCCCAACCCACTAAACATGCATGCGATATGGTTTGAGTTTGAGAGGACTTCCTCGAGGTACATATATATTGAAAGTGTGAGCTTTGCCGTAAATTTATATACCTATGTTTGAGGATATGTGTGTTCTTTAAAGATATCGCGTCGTTAGGGATTGTATACAGTTATACGGGTATAGTTGTTGCAACATAGTGTGTATAGTGTATTTTAGCCCCCAAGGGAGCATTACGTAAAGCTTTGCTCTCTTTATACTACGAGGACGACGACGACGAAGACAATGAGCGAGCTAGTGACGCCTTATTCTGTTGGCTGTTGCTTAGTCTTATACTCTTGTCTTGTATTCTATATCGTTGGATTAATAATTAACCTCGACAGGATGAATTCCATTTCCGATGAAGTTTGTTTCGCCCCCATATACCATCCCTACTCTCCACCAACAACGCCCAACGAACATTATATCTCTCATCCCTGATGTATATTTATATCATCAGTATCCTCCCACCACTTTCTTCCTCCCACTTTCTTCATTCATCGTCTCGCGAAAGTAGGTATAATGAAGCTTCAAGGGTTAAGAAAAACGTGGCATCAAACCTAATTATCGTGTTCTTATACCTTTTTTTGTTTTCTCTTTTCTCTGTTTTCTGTTCTCCATTTTTTGTTTGCTTTCTTTTGGTCTTTTGAAATACGATACAGGATATCATCGATCGGTGTTGGTACTCAGACACACACTGACAGTAAAAACTCCTATACTCGTATACCGTTACAAAACTATACTGTATATACCTACGCACATCAATTTAAATTAGTTATACAATTTTGAAAATTTTTAGCTTTAGAAAGATTTTGTATAGGAGAGCAACAGCAGGCTAAATCTGCGTTTAATACTTTGTGACACAATGTCACAGGCTTCTTCTTAAGTCTTTTTTTTCTCCCTCTCCCTCTCCCTCTCCTTTTAACTCACACTTTTTCTGTCTCACTGTCTATTTTCTTTTAGTCCTTTTTCATCTTGACTAATCTTAACTTTTCAACATTTAATTAATGCAATTATCGTTTGGGATAATTTTCGAAAATCTTTTGTGACGGACAGGGCTTCAGAAGAGTTTTCACTTTTTTTTTTTTCTTCTTTTTGATTTTGTTCGTATCAAATATAATTGGGTGAAGGAAAAGAGTATACGTAAAAAGAGAAAGAGATAGATACAAATTATATATTGAAAACATAGGGTAAGTGGTAGGGTTAGGTTGATGGGTGAGAGTTTTTCTATACAAGTTTCTTGTTTTAAGGGTTCGTATAAAAGGAAAATAATAATTAAATTCGATAGTATTGTCATCGAAAGTAGACTGCTGAAGAACAAAATCACAAAATGTGTCAGATTACTCTAATTAATTATTATATTGTGATTGATGTGTTTTTTTTTTTTGATGTTGTTGTTTGTATTTAATTCAAATGGCATGTTATATGAATCAATATCCTTTTAACAACTATAATTAAATGCTCGTGTTTCTAATTATGTGTTATTTGAGTTAGAAGATGGCCTCATACAAAAAGAAAATCTGGACAAAATCAACCCTTTCCTAAACTTTGGACATCCTTAATCCACCCTTTGTTTTATATTTTCACTTGTTCATTTTCCCAGAGTGAAATTTCTATACACATAAATTGCGATGCTAACTCGTGCACAGAAATAAAAGGACATAAGCCCCTTAAAATATTTATGTGTGTGTATTTTTTTTGTTTTAATCGAACACACAAAAATGTTTAAAAAAATATTATTTTTTTCTCCTCTATTAATTCAACGATGACGAAAAATATTTCACAAAAGTACAAAATATTATTCAAAAAGTCCCGGGTCATTGAAGCAAAGTAATTAAGAGGACATCGTATATTTTATTTTTCTGATTTTTGTGTGTAATTATTTTTTATTCCTAATCGAACTTGTTAAATGTACCGTTGAAAAACATGATGAAATCGTCATGACAACCAGTTGGTAATAGGCATTTGAAATATATTCCATAAAAGCATTACACAAAAAGTTTTTTATAAAAGTTAAACCAACATAAAGTGCGATATCTTTGTGAAATGCTGGTTTGGTTGAGATAAAAAATAATTTGCAAAATAAAATAATAAAAATTGAAAAATGAAAAAAATAAATGTACATATTTTTGAATTGCAACAAAAAAGCTATACTCTCAAAGTATTTACCATGGTTTTTCATCGCTATAGTGGGTTTTTATAGATTGTTTTATTTTTTTGTTCTTAATTTTTCTATAAAACCATTTTATTATTGTTTGGTTTTTCGTGATTATCTTTGCGTTTCGAATTTTAATTGGAATTTTGATTGGAGATTTTTATTGTTATTGTTGGTGTGTATTTTGTATATTTTTAAACTATACACACGTTCCAATACGTACACACACACTATGTATATTCGTTGTATTCACCATTAAGAGAGATTTATGAAATAATATTATAGACGAACCTATTGTACATTTGTTTTTTTTGTTTATATTTTGTTTTGTTTTATTTTCAATTAAAATTTGTTTTCAGGATTTGATTGGTAAAAATAAATAAATATAAAATATAAAAAACACAAAAAATCATAGATCAAATATTTTCGTAATTCATAAATTCATAAGTATGAATATTTTTCTTTGACATTTAATTTTTTTTTTATTTTTCACAAGAGCTTACAAATTAAGACTACAGACAAAAGTTTCTAAAATTTGATCTAAAAATGAGGGCGGAATGTATTTTTTTTTTAATTTTATTTCTCTCTTTATTTTCTACTATTTCTCAAAATTTGTAAGTTTACTGCCCGCAACTAAGAAAATATGATGCATCATTATTAAACGTAAAATTAGACAATAGAAATTAAAGCAAAAACAAAAAAGTGCGTATACGCCCAAGTATACAAATCATAGTTCTTGCAGAGAATAAAAGTTGGTAAAAACTTTTTATGGCATTATAATATTATATTAAGAATTTGTGTACAATTAATAAGAATATGTGACGTTTTGTGAAAGTAAAATTTAATTCAAAACAAGATAATTTTTGTAACGATTTCTTAAAATATTAATCCCAATTTTCAGCAATTTCGATTTTGAAAAATGTCTCTATTATGGATTCTGATCGGTTGGGTGTCAAATCGCCCAAAACCGAATCGCCCAAAACTTGAAAATGTCACATCGCCCAAAAATTTTGGGCAATTTGACATTATGTTGATTCGCCCAAAAAACAAAAATGTCAAATCGCCCAAAAAGAGTGAGCGTTTTGTCATAATGCAAAAATAGCCATGTGTCAGATCGCCCAAAACCAAAACTCCAAAATTGCGCACGCCCCCTGCCGCGCCGCGCACGCCCCCCGTTTTTCCCTCGCGCATAAGCATACAACAAAAACTAAGTCCAAACGATAACAAAACACATTTAATTACTTCATTTCCGTTCAAAGTGTTTTTTTTTCCCATTACTTACTTTTAGATCGGGCCACTACAGTTCTCAGTTTTTAAAAAGCTAACAAGGACAACATCCGATATTGAAGGCTACAATAGTATACTGGGACGAATGTTGACCAAAAAGGGCAATTTCTTTAAATTTGTTAAAGTCCTTAAAAAAGAGGAATTTATGAAAAGCCGTAATTTCTTTATGCTTATAGAAAATGGTGGCACTATTGGTACCAAATCAAGGAAAAAAATCGATATAGAGAGAAACAAAAATATAATGGAGGCTTCTGCGCTTCTTGAAAACTGTGCCATTAATATAATGAGATTTTTAGATCGAATGGTTTATGTTAAAAATAACATTTTTACTAGTATGGAACTGACACAAATTTGTTTTTTTTATATTTTGGTCTATTTGCAATAAATATTTTGGGCGATTTGTTAAAAGAACCATAAATATTAGTATTTTTGGATTGCGACAAAACGCCCATTTCTACTTTGGGCGATTTGACATTTTTCTTTTTTGGGCGATTTTTCATAGTGTCAAATCGCCAACAAATTTTGGGGGATGAGACATTTTTCAGATTTGGGCGATTTGGTTTTGGGCGATTTGACACAGCGCCAACTAAAATTGTAGAAACACCAAATCGCCCAAAATTATTTTTTTGGGCATTTTGACATTATGTCAAATCGCCCAAAAAATTGAAATGTCAAATCGCCCAAAAAAGTTTTTGGGTGATTTGACATTTTTTCGCTTTTTTGCATTTTGGGCGATTCGGTTTTGGGCGATTTGACACCCAACCATTCTGATCAACTAACAATGTTTAATGTTTAGACACATTTTATTTGATGTTTTTTTGGATCCTGATTAATGCACAAAAGATATGATCGAAAAGATACTTTTCTTAACATTTAACATGGTTATATACTCTTGGGTATAATTTTAAAACCTGTAGTGTGGAAATAGGCGTTCGGAAAAAATAGTGGTTTGGTGAGAAAACGTGGATTTGAGGAAAAGAAAAGTTCAGGCCACTTGTGAAATGGTAATTATAACGAGGAAACCAAAAAACTAAGAAATGAACAAACTGATAAATGTCCTCAATCTTCCACTTCGAACACTATCCAAAAAATAAAATGCATGGCCAAACTGCCTTAAAAAGCTTTGAGACTAAATAAATAAAAACATTAATAGTGGGCCAGAGTAGGTCGTACCAAACAAAGACCGTATAACTTATCGCAACTTCCAATCATTTCTTGCTAGGCACAAAAATAGAGCCATTGAGACTTTTTGGCTACTGGAAAAACAACATAAGTCAACTTAGGCTTACAATGTTGAAAATGAGTGGAGTTTATTCTATCAGATGCTTAACATTTGATTCTAAAGGGTTTTTCAATTGGCGCGGGTAAATTTTGGTGCTCCGTGGATGCCATTTTGTTTTGATGACAGCTGTCAAGTCTTTTATTTATGATTCAGTTTCTTATATCAAATCATCATGACAAGTTAAACGATTGAACAGAACGTTCAAATGATAAAACTTTATTATCAAAATGAGTGTTCGTTGACGCAAACGTTGCGTGCATTGCGCACATTTTACGGTAGACGTGGTGGCCCTTCACAGTCGACTCCTCAACGTTTGGTGGCCAAATTTGAGACGACCGGTTCAGTAAACAATCAGCCAACACCCGAACGCTCAAGGAACGCAAGATCGGCTGAGAACATCGCCGCGATCCGTAAAAGTGCACAGCAGAACCCAAGACAGTCTATTCCTCGCCGTGCACAAGAACTCGTCCTTTAGTAGACTTCAACTTGGCGAATTTTGCGTCCGGACTAAGGCCTTCACCTGTACAAGATCCAACTGACCCATCAGCCATGGACAACGTCGTCGTTTGTTCGCTGACTGGGTCCAAATTTTGGCCGAAAAATCATCTTTAGTGACGAGGCGCATTTTTGGATGAATGGTTGTGTTAACGAGCAAAATTGATATATATGGGACGACACCAACCCACGTAATTAGTCCGTACTTTTTTGAGAATGACGTTAGGGAGGCAGTCACCGTCAACAGCGAATGCTATAGATAACGATGGTAACTAATTTCTTATGGCCCAATAATTAAACCATAATGAACTTAGACGACATGTGGTTCCAGTAGGACGGCGCTACATGCGACACAGCAAACGCCACGATTGACATTTTGCATGAACGATTTGAGGGTAAGGTTATCTGCAATTTGACCCCGCTAGACTTGAACGATATCATATTTCACACTTAATGGCATGCATGCGTCTTTCAAATAAAACTAAAAAAAATTGTTAATACCTCACACACAGCTTGTTTAGCTCCATTTCAACATCTGCCCACCCTTATTGAAAAACCCTTTATCTCCCATGTTTTTGTCGTACTTGTATCACCTCCCATTAGAAAAAATGCATTTCTTCTGCTTTCCAATAAGAGGTTTCACTATGAATTGCCAGCTATTTGGGCAGCTGTCAGATTTTAAACAGACATATTTTGGCATTTGACAAGTAAAAACTGCAATATTTTTAAAAATGGAACGATAATGCTTCAAAAATGAGTTGAAATTGATTTAATTTACTACAAAGGCGGTGAACATTTCTGACAGTGTTATTTTTCAAAGAGGTTATCACAATTGGCCAACAAGATCTTGTGATTCAACATCTTAAGACTTTAAAGCAACTTGAAGGATAAAGCATATGCAAGTGCTCCACAATCAATTCAAGACCTTGAAGATGGTTTTCATGAAGATATTAAGGACATACAGAATCAATTGTGTGAATAAGTCATAGAAAATTTCAGTAACTGACATGGTGCTGCAACTGTGGCATATTTCTGTTTTCATTGTTTAGAGAAAACTTCGTCTTTTTAATGAACTTAACATCTATTCGTTTCCTCTAAGAGTGTATCGGCTCCATAAGCTACATGGTCAAGGTTCGAATCTCAGTGACTGTAGTTTAGTTTTCCAATTATTATGAAGAACCAAAGACTAAGAACCACGAGTAAAGGAATCTGATAATCATTTGGAGTGGAACATATGTACGTAATTCCAGTCTTGAGGTAGCAAAATCAATTTGCTGTTGTAGTATTCAAACCCTACTAATGTTCTGGACTTGAGCATTTCTCACATGTTAATTCAGAAATACTCTTTTATTTGAATTTATAAGTCTAAAAGCCTACTTATGCACTGACCCTTTCTTTAAAAATTAGATCAAGACAAACATAAGTAGACATATACGGTTTTTCCCTGAACTTTTGTAGTTATTTTTAAGAAAATGTGACTTGTGCGAATTAGTCGTATTTCTTACGAGCAAAAATGCTTAACAAAAAAAAAACACAAAAGTTGAATTAATAATGAACGTTTGAAAAAATTTATAAGAAACACCGACATTAACGATCAAATTGCTCTTCTGAAAAGCTACAAAAATGTAACTTATGATGTTATTCCTTGTGGCCACAATCTTGATAGAAAAGTTTAATTTTTTGCAAAATTTTAGAAGAATTGGTCAATATTAAGAAAAGACCAAAACTTAGCTAATATTGTTTCAGTTTTGTTATTTTTGTTGGCAAAAATTGGAATATTTAGTTAAAAGCGAAAAATTGTTTTTGAGAAAATTTGAAGAAGGAAAAATGTTCGTACTTTAGCTATCAGTTTCAGTGAGATACAAACATTGAATTTTAAATCCGAAAAATACTGAAATAGGTTCAGTACAGTTTTAAGAAAATTAGCCACTTTAGATTATTAGTTATGTCAACATTTCCAACATTTTTTTATAACCTTACTTATACGGCTGATTTTATTGTGATGAATATGGTTATGCTTCCCTTTTCTTTGCACAGATGACAACGATGCAACGCAGGCGACGGTATGACGAAACTGACTTTTATTGAACTATTCTTGGTGTTAGAGACTTTAACGACATTTCAAGTTAAAATTAGTAATTTTATTAAACTACAAAATTTCCCATTATAGATAAAATTAGCATTCCTTATGAATCCCCACTTATAAATCCTCTTCAAACTATTACATACTTGAAGCTTGAACTTATACAACTTCAACTCATTAGCGTACAATTCAAAGTCAATTAAATATCCGTTTTACAATATATTCGCATATACAAAACATACATATAGTATAAGCTCGTAGGTACGAGTATAGCTTTGCGTGTAAAACATATATTTCAATTTAACGGATGATAACCTAAGTGCACTATTGTTTTACGCAGAGAGATAGTTTAATTATATCACAGCCTATAACAAACTTTGATAGTTATTCATATTATTCATCGTTTTCGTCATCATCATCATCATCGTCGTAGTCGTCGTTAACGTCGACGTTGACGTCGTCGTCACTCTTGTAAGGTGTGTGCTATACGATTAAAAGCGATGTTAAAAGAGACTACTTGATGATGGGCCAACAAAGTGCAATATCCTTCGTCTTTCATAATACAAATATATGTAAGTATAAACCTCTTAAACTTAGGAGGTGTACCTGTATACGGGTTATTGTGTGTATAGGAGTTGCTTTTCCATTCTATTATCATCATTTCATCGTAGCGGTGTTTCGTAGTTATATAAGCCTGCCTACCTGCCTGCCTGAATGCCTACCTAACCTCTACCTACGCTTTACCTATGCAAAATTACGAGCCCTAAATATAAGTCGTCTATCGGGGATTATTAACTCAGCATGAAATTACGCTGGAGTACCTTATCCCCACCTGAGTTATTAACGCCCAGCTCCATATATGTATATTGTATACCCGTTTAATAAAGCCATCTTATAAACCGTGTGTGCGTTGTGCATGGGAATATGTGTGTTCTACTATGAAAGCTTGGTGCGTGTAAATGTACCTGGGTAGCCTTTAATAAGCGATATGGGTTTGCACTTAATAATTCGCCACATAAAGGACGAAATGAGGCGGGCGGGCGAGTATGGTATAGAAACAAAACACACTCACAGGTGTAAATGTGTGATATGAACACAAACATCTATACCTGTGTATGGGTTTTGAATGTTGTGTTGAATGAAGGATACCTGGGATAATATCAAACCTGCTTAAGATACCCAATGGTATACATCACAGAACACACGTGTGGGGCTATAATATAATACACAACAGCGCCAGCGAGTGTTCAGACAATGCACAGGGTATTAAGGATATTAACCGAAAGCGCTTTTACCTACTCCTTCCTTTTCGTCCTACCAGCTTTCTATATCTATACAATACCTAGCAGTAGAAGGTATACATATATACTAGGTAGTAAACTGCTTTACACGTTTTTTGTTTGGTTCGTTGTTGTTGTTGTTGTTGTTTTCGTTTTATTTGATATTGCTGTGAATATGCGGTTGGGTCTTAATGATAATAGGTTGGCCTCGAATGAAACTACTGAAATGTAAACCATTAAGGAGCTTGATTAAATTTCCTATTTTGAACTACTGGGGCACAAATTGAAATGCAATTAAGGAAAAGCTGATGGATTCCTGCTATATTTCCTACCATACCTACCTATCCTACGTATGATGGGTTTTCTTTCAATTAATATATGGACAAGGATTTAATAATGTTCATACCTTTAGAACTTGAGCTTAGATCATAATAATAGACAAAACATTACTGCCAATGAAAAGGTTTGCTTAAAACAATATGATTCTCTTAAAGGTTCTTTCTTTAAAGGTATTAATTTTTATTAAATGGAAAGACTCTGTGTAGAGGAAGAGAAGTGCTGAAATGTTCGTCGACGTAATCTATCAATATTTATACTTTAATACACTTTTAATTGTATGGGAAAGGGAAGAAAAATTATGCATGAAAATTGATTCGTATGTGAATAATTTAGTAAATAAGGAAGGTATTTATTTATTATTTTGTGCATCAATTATGGAGAGAGGATTTTTGAAAAAATACCGTTATGATTTTTAGAAATAAGTTTGGAGAAATTTGAAACGGAAAGATTAAGCACATATAACAACCTAACCTATTAAAGCTGTCCACGAGACGAGAAAGTCTCGGTGAAACTAATGCTAGACGATACTATCTAAAAGGCACCTGAGATGGGACCGAGATGAGACCGAGATAAGACCGAGATGAGTCCGAGATGAGACCGAAATTAAGCCTATATAAGACCGTGAGGAGAGTCATAATTTTGGGCTGACATTTTTTGAAACTTTCGCCGGTCTTATCGGTCTCTTCGGGTTTTATAGTATCAGGACATAAAATGTCTTTTTTTTTAAATCTCATCAGGTCTCGTATCGTAACCAGTCCTAACAATTAATGAAAGTTGATTTACCTTTTTGTTCAACAACTTCAACAAATTAGTGACTATGAAACACAAATGCAGCAAGCTTTGGGCCTGGGGTAGTTCCGAAATTTGATAACATTGGTAAAATGGAGGTAAGTATTTATAAAATTTGAAAACTTCAACCAGTTACATAGGTGGCCTTTAAAATTTAATTTAGAGTCTTGATTAAGGACTGAAACCTAAATTAGCCTTCTAGTGGAATCGAAACGGGACTATACTGTCTTCAAATCAACCAATACGAGACTGTTTACTTTTGAGCAACATTTTACAAAAGTCTTCTAGCTTAGCAAATATCAGGTTTTCGAACCCTTAATGTTCCTAAGAGACAGTTTAAGCATTGGCCAAAAAAGTAGGTTTTTAAATTCTTGAATACAGTAACGACATGAAAATGGTAGAGCATTGTCAGGCATTCCACATTCTCATAGTACGGCTTAGGAACGGATCTCTTTACTTTACAATATGTGAAGTTGGGAACGAGGGTATACTGGTCGGCATTGCTTAAAAAGGGAATGATGAGTATGACTGCTAAATTTTTGCGGAATTCAGCTGAATATTTTACTAAAGCATAGTCTTTGAAATTGACATAAAAAATTGTGAAGCAAGAAACATATCGACGATGAACAAGTGTCGGAAACGATACAATTATATTACTTTCAATAATCATTTCAAAACCACTTTTTTCAATACTGTCGTAGGTCCAAAGTAAATTTGTTTGGTTCTGAAGATGGAAGTAATGAATCATGATTTCTAACATGAACAAAAATGTTGACAAGAAATATGTCTAAGAATTGCTTAATTCGTTGTTTAAAAACATAGTTATACGATTGCTTATGACTTTACATATTATTTCAATGGTTCCATGAAAGCTTGTATCGACGAATTCAAATTTAAACCCATTAAAACTCTAATCTGGTAATCTATAAAATACTGAGGAGATTTCTAATTAAACTTTTTCATTGCAAAACACGAAGACCGATAAATAACTATGTATTTGGAGGAGTCAAAACTAGATAAAACAGAGACAAGGAAGAAAGAAGGCTGATCGACACCAGAGCTCTGGGTGTGGATGACACGACACCATTGTCCCAATGACTTTCATCAGGAACACAAAATATTAAAAAACTCACTTTTAAGCTATATTTTTCTTTGCAAAATAGAATGCGATAAAAATTTCAAGGTAAGTATACCTATTTTAAAAGTGACCTGATTTTTCTGCCACACCAATTTTCCTGCAAAACCATGCCAACCTGGCTTTAAAAGCCTAAGGCTTACGGCTTAAATTATTTTTTGTTAAACCTTTTGTTCATATGCATTCGTATTTTTTGCGACTACTTTCGAAAATTTTACAACGAGTATTATGGTTTTCATGGAGATTTCCGTGTATAGTATTTTAAACTATTCTAAAGCCTCTTTTATGTACTCCTTTAATCCTACCCATTCTTTCTCTATTCTATTCTGTAGTATATGATGCCTTAAATACTTCTATTTACCTCTACCTTTATATTTCCACCTCTCCCCCCAAAAAAAGAAGAACAAAAATCACTATCGCTAGTAAGTTTTTCGGTTTTGTATGCAAAGGACTTGAAACAGGCTTTGATGTTTTGAAGTTCATTGAAAGCAACGTCATCCACCGCCCGCGCACTATAAAATCCTTGAACACAGAATTCTCGAAAATCCACCCAGATGAATAAAAAAAAGGAAAACTAGAAAACCATTGTATTCGAACACACTCACCAAAACCATAGTCATTCCAGGACTTTATATGAGTTTGACTATATCAAAAGACTATAGAGGAACATACAGCATTCCAAACTATACCTACATCACTTTGGCATACTACAGGATAAAAACTAGCTTTTTCTAAAAAAGAGGTTTCTTTCGTAAAAATCCAATCCTGATGGCGATGGTAAAAATCTCCAAACCCATCATCATCACCATCATACTACCACCCTATCAGAGAAGGTGTCACACAAAGTGCTTTACACAGGAATTGAATAAGGCACACCGAACCAAAAAAAAGGACGAAAAACCATCCAACAACCGTTACCGGCATAGGAGCAGCGGTAACAACGACGCGGGCGACGACGCCGAACGACGGGTTTGTCGAAGCAACTCTCTGAAAAGCCAAATGGAAACCATTAAACGAATTAATATTTACTTAGGACTTAAACATGACTCCTTTTGGGTTTGCTGCTTATTTCAGTATTTCAACATTTTTTTCGTCCTTTCTTCTTTTGGTGGTGCTGCTTTTGCTTTGTTCGTGTTGCTGTTGCCAGCAAGCCAGCAAATGCCTTTCATTATATCGCTCACACTTTGGATTTGAATCTGGGATTTGAGGATTGAGTAATGAAATGAATGTCATTATTATTCGCCTTTGACTCATGAATTGAATATGCATGTTGGGGATAAAACCGATTTCTTAGCAGCATCACACAAGGACATACACGAGGAGCATAGTGGAGTTTGTGATGAGATGAGGATGATGACGACGATGATGGTGATGATGAAAAATAGAAAAAAAAAAAACAAAACAAAATTCGACATACAAAAAGCCCTGCTCCTGGATCCTTGCTCCTGGTTTCTGCTCTTGATGTCAGAGTCAACTGTTGGATCCTTATTTGAGCACACATTCGCTTAGCACATACATCCCTTACAGTTTTGTGAGGTGTTTGCTATGCACAAATATACACCCTAACAGACACACACACACACATACACACCCACTTACATATATAAATCATATAACGTACAAATGTTTAAGTCAATATAATATTTGCACTTTAGTGGAATTTTGAGTAAATAAAATGAAATAATTGTTTGGATTATCTATATTCTTGTACTATATTCATTTTATGTGTATGTATGTAGATATGTACTATAAAACGGTACATAAGTATATTTGTTTATATTTAGACACTCATATGGATATGGTTGGATGAATATAAGGATATAAGGACTCAAAACTGTATTTGACATAGGTATATGAAGTGGGTTATAAGTCCTTGAAAATCTGAATTTGATGAAGATAAGGGGGAAAATGTATAACTACGAGGTTCGAGACGAAGAAGAAATTAGGCTAAATTAGGTTTTTGTTCAAGTTTTATTTTTATTTTCATTTAATTTAATTTAATTTAATATATGTATGTATGACATATAGGAGCATCACATTGGATGACATGAATTTATAGCGACCTAGTTTGAACTTTGAAAGAATGCTTTGGAATTTAATTGAGCAACGTTTATAAAGTTTTTGAACTATTAAAAGAGAGAGTGAGAGAGAAAGAGAATGTTCAAAATATTCAAGGTGTTTTGAAAATTTTGACGGAAATTGTTTGATCAAAGTTTTTGTAGGATTCTCACTCATGAAATTGAATTGGAAAAATAAAGGAATTCTTTGTGACTTTTTAAGTTCAGGGACTTAAAATTTGAAGGCTGATTCACAAAATTACATACTTAAATGATAAAGTAAATCGAAAATAGTGTATTCAAAGTTGAACGTTGGTTTTGAAAAATAACTGATGATATTTATTTATTTCATTGAAGATGATTTGACAATTATCAAGTTTCAATTCAGTTAAAATGCGGGAAGTTAGGAAACTTAGTTTTAGTGTTTTCAAAACCGAATCAAAATCGATGTATGAGGCTTCTAACACTTTCACAATCCAAAATGACAACAGTGAACAAGTAGAAAGCCAAAAATAAGTTCAACATTGATAAGCAGAATTTATTTTTAGTAATATTAACTTCTTGACCTATAAAAGACTTACGTTGTATTTGGTTTTAAAAAGGTGTTGAGTGGGATTATGTTCTTTTCACATCGAGTTTAATTAATTGTTTTTTTTTTTTTTAAGTTAAAACAAAAAGTCCAACGTTTTGCTTGTATAACGCAATATTTTTGTTTCAAAAAGAGACCTAAGTCAATTAATTTTCTGAAAGGACCTTTAAATAGTTCTAGTTCTTATCTTTTATTTAAAAGCCATACAAAAATTACGAAACAAAATTTTTAGTGAAAGAATAGCATATTGTTCAATACTATATATTTTTAATGAAATTAATTTCAATACTGATCAATATATATGTTATTTTTCCACAAAGGATCCATTCATATTTAAGTAGATTTCTCTAAAACCTCTTTATCTAACCAGGATTTTGTTTTTTGTAATGCGTATTTAAGGTTCAATCTGAGGTAATTTATTTTTATGATTTAACTATGCCAAAAGTTCTTAAGTCCTCAACCGGAATACTAGGTCTGAAAATAGGAACATAAATTGACTTAAAACGTAAGTGAAAAAAGAGGCTGGGATGCGACCTACACTGATAACTTCCCATCCCGTCTGTCGATTTATCTTGCTTAAAAGTTTCTCTACATGTATCAATTTTTACCAAATTTGCGTACTATTTTTTGTAGATTTTATTTTTTTTTTGAAAAAAACGGACTGTTGGATTTAAAAAAAAAAATTACTGAATATCGAAAACAATATTTTCTGGGAAATAAAATAAGTTTGAAGCCAATATTTGTAATTTTTGAAAAGCTATTTGAGTCGAAAGTAAATTTTTACCAAGTTTTAGTATTGTTTTTTTTTAGGTTTTTATTTTTTGTAAAAAAACTGTCAATTCGATTTTTCTCAAAATTTTTCCTAATATTAATATTTAATAATATTATAAGCTAAAATTAATAAGAAGTTAATATCTCGAATTTTTGAAAAGATAAAACTGTCAATTCGATTTTTTTTTAACATTTTTCAGAATGTTCAAAACAATATTTCTTATAAGATAAAATAAGTTTGAAGCCTTAATCTTAAGTTTTTGAAAAGATATTTGAGTAGAAAATCAATTCTTACCAACTTTCATTAATTTTTTTTTCGGTTTTTAATTTTTTGTAAAAAAAACTGTCAATTCGATTTTTTTCAAAATTTTACTGAATGTTGACAACAATATTTCTTATAAGATAAAATAAAATTGAAGCCTTAATCTCAAGTTTTTGAAAAGATATTTGAGTCGAAATTCAATTTTTACCAACTTTTAGTACTGTTTTTTTTTTAGGTTTTTATTGTTTATAAGAAAACTGTCAATTAGATTTTGCTCAACATTTTACCAGATGTTGAAAACGTTATTCTTCTTTGCACAAAATCGTTTTGGAGATAAAATAATTTTGTATTCGTAAAATTTTCGAGATGAAAAATACTTTTTTTTTAGTTTTTTTGATTTATAAAAAAAACCGTTAATTGGATTTTTTTCTAAAAATATATTTGTTTTGTATCACGTATCTCTAGCGTCATTGGTTCATGAGATATTTAGGGTTAACCAAAATTTTCAATTTTTTTTTTAAACTGCTCTGGTAAAAAAACCTCGCACGCAATTTTCTTGAGAGCCCTTTCTGTATCTTTCTGCCTTATTATCTGCATAACAAAATTTTTTTGAAGTCGATATCTGTACTGGTTCTTGAGCTATGGACAACGAAAAAAATGTCGCGAACATATAGACGTACGGACGTACGAACGTACGTACACACGCATGCACAGACATCTTTTTAAAAATCTTTTATTTCGACTCTAGGGACCTTGAGACGTCGAGAAATGTCAAAATTTTCAATTTGACAAATCGGACCCATTACATTAACTTCCTATGTGAAGTTAATAATGTTAAAAATGGGTATTTTTTTTAAACTTGAGCAAATGATTAAAATAGAGTTTGGATTCGAAATCAGCACTTAAAATTAAGTCTAAAAGGTATTTTCCAAAACTATTTAAGTATCAATTTCAAGTTTTTCTCGAAACTTCATATGTATAAATTCAAATAAGGACTCATAACTTGTCAGAATTTCCAGAAATTAGGTAAGATACTAAAATGCTTTAAATTGTATCTAAAAGAAAAAGATTTGTACTTTTCAAAACCATTATCCAATTTATTGTTAAGAGATATTTTGAGTTTTAACTTAGGATTATAAAACCCGTTTTTGGTTGTTTTTAGCATTTTTAAAGGGAGATAGTATAAAAATCTTATGTGATAGACAAATTTAAACGAGATATTCAAATAAAGGACATTTTCTTTTCTTTTGTTTTTGCAACAGAAATAATAACGTAATTTTGTCGACCAGTGTTATCATCATCAGAAGCCTTTCAATTTATGCTTTTTGCTTCGTTACTTGATATGTTCTTCGCAGTTAAAAATTACAATTTTATTCGTTTTGGCACAAAATTTTCACATATTATCCAAAAGTTTTACAAAAATGGATTTGTAATGAAACAGTTTTTGGATGTCATCTTATTTAAAACACTTTTTAAGACAGTTTACCCTTGAGCCCAATTTCATTCGTACTGTTAAGTACAGAGATTCTTTTTTTAGTCTTAGAATGTGGAATGCTTTACCAGACTCAATATTTCCTACCCATTACAATGTGCAGGCATTCAAAACCAATGTGCATCGGTATCTCCTTTCAAATCCTATCCTTCCTTCCTAATTACTAGCACTGTGTATAATCATTATAAGGGTATTCATATCCCCTTGATATTAATTAATTATCAAAAATCCCTTAATTTTTAAGAAGTAAGACATAAAACATAAGGACTTGATATATTTTTGAACGTTTTTTAATTTAGCTCCTGTTAAAATTTAGTATTCTGGTCTTAGGAATAAGTTTTAAAGACAATCACTATAAAATACTGAAATTTGAAAGCATTGGCTTACTCTTCAGTTAAGCAATTTCAACAAATTCAAGTTGGTGTTCCACAAGGAAGAACCTTTGGACCAATCTTTTAGTTTTTCAAAATTCATAAATAATACACTTGATCACATAACAATGGACTTTAAAACCCTAGAAACCTAATCATATTCCGTTTCAAATAAAACAATATGTTGAAGCTAAGGACAATCAAGTTTCGTGATCAAACGACATAATATCCCAGAGGAACGTGCCATTTGATTTGATGAGTGCGTCAGAACTCAACTTCTCAACAGGACAACATGATACTTTTATGATGGTTTTTGAAGCTTTACAAATGAAGGGCTAGATTTCAAAAATTTAATTTAAGCTACCAACCTACATTCCTACCCTTTTTTTTAAGATTAAAGATGTCACATAATTTTGACACACCCATTTTTTTCTGTTGAACATTAAATCCTTTTTGTTTCCTTCAGTTATATTATGTATGAAGAACTAAATTAAGGTACGAATATCTTCTGCTTTTGAAAATATAAAAAAGGGGGTCAAATTCAAGTGATTTGTTATTCAGTCAAAACAAACCCTTAATATCTTCTATATTCATCTAACATTTCCAAAAATTTCATAAATAGAAATGCATGTCCTTTATCAAAAAAAAAAAAAAAAAAAAATGAAGACCAGGAGTCAGAATATTTTCTTTCTTTTTTCTTATACGTACATATGTGTATATATATTTCATTTTAGTCATTTTCACACTTAAATATATTACATGAAGCTTAAAATGTGAAGGTAGTCACTCATATAAATGATGTAGTCAGCTGAATGAAATATTTCACATATTGTGCGTATAATAATATAAATAAATGAAGTCCTTTTTCACAAAACTGAAACTGAAACTGAACTGATTCCTCCTTCTGGTGTTTTGTGTGTGTGTGTGTGTGTTTGTGCATCAGCAGGACGACGATGACGAAGAATATAGTATAATATAATAAAATGGCTATATTCACTCTTTCGTCCTTTTTTTCTTACTCTGATTTAACTTTTGTGTGTTGTGACCATCAAAAGAATAGAACCATTTTTTCCCTTTTTTTATTTCTACTTTCCATGATTTGTTACATTTGCTTTCTTTTTTCTTGTCCGTTTCTTCATAAATATATTAGAATTTTCTAAGAGTGAAAGCTGTCAGACAAAAGTGAATTTAATATTAATTTAAGGGTACATCAAGGAACATGTATACGTATGGGGGTGTGTCTATGTATACCTTCGTTCATAAATTTATATTTAGTCAGTGCATGTGAAGAAAATTATAATACATTTCCCAAGTTAATAAAAATATTCTCTTCTGTAACTTATTACACATACCTACTTGTATACATTTTCACATTCTTAACATACTGAAGGCTGACTTTATTTGCAGGGCAACATTGTTGCATGATTTTGTTATTGTTTATATGCGTACGAAGTATACAATGAATACCTAACCCCTGCTTCCATTTTATTATTATTATTATATAAGTGATGCCTGTGAAGCCTGATCCATCTTTTCTGCTGCGCGCTTCATCAAATATTGAATGGTGGAGGCTGGATGCTTGATTCTGGATTCTGGAGAAGGACGACCTGGTGTTCGTTCAAATGTTTCTATTCTGACTATACGAAGGATGATGACGACGACGAAGACGACGAATGAAGAATATTATAAATGAAGACAGGATATGAATAATATCCTTGTTTTTTTTTTTTTTTCTTTTTATATTTTAGGTTGTTGTGTTATTCTTTGAAGCACGTGTGTACACGTAGAAGCATTTAAATAACGTGCGAATACTATGAGTTTAGTATATTTATGTACGTATTTTTGTATATAAATAAATAAGTACTCAAGTTAGATGCCACACATACTTATGTGTCTTATCAAACAATAAGACTGTCATCTGCATGGTATTTCTGACGTGAATATCTGGAGGGATATTGTGGAACAAAATATTCAATTTTTGTTTTTGTTTACTTTTCTTTTTTTTGGGATTGTATTATTTAATCAGAGAAGTAATTGTTTAAGAAGAGAGGATGCTTATGTGAGAGCTTTTTTAATGGAATTGATTCAGATCAGGAAAATGAAGCTTTGAAATATTTAAATTCGCGGTTTAAGTTTTATTAAAAACTTCAGTTTACAATAATTCCTGAATCGATAGAATCGAAAGAGAATGAAAAAAGCTTCTCTAAGTTAAAGCTTTTAAGTTGGTATTAGTGTAACTGTTTTTGAACACCCGCTATAAAATAAAAAGTCGTTCTTAAGTTTCTTGTACTCATGAATTAAATAAGACTTGTTAAATCCATTTTTAAACAAACATCTCGATAGCTTTGAAAACAGTTTTTCAATAGATAATGTTTCTAAAGGTGAGTTAATTTTTTAAATTTTTAAAGGCAATACAATGTAACGTGTTAAAAAAAAAATACAAAATTACTTACAATTTAAAATTTAAAAAAGCTTTCATAAAATTTTTGAATTTACAGTTTCAAATATGAAAAATATTTTTCAAATTTTGTGTGTTTAGCTTTTCAAAATAGATGAATTTAATCAACATTTTTATTTTTTTTAAATCGTTCACTAGTTTAACAGTGATTTAAAATTTAAAGAAAATTACTTAAAGAAGCTTAAAGCTTTCAGTAATCCTAATAGGCTGCGTTAAGATAAGACCATATTTAAAATTGTGTGCCTTCCAGATAAAATAAAAGTTATTAAAAAAATATCATTGGTAACTTTGTGGAGTAGATTTATAAAAAAGCTTTAAGCTTTTTTGAGGTCTAAATTTTAAAAATTAGGTATAATTAATCTTTAATTTCCTTTTTGTTCTGTTGCTTTTTATGATATATATTTATTGTAACTTGATTTTCATATTTAATTATTTTAAATATTTTTAAATGAATATCGTAAAAACTTTTTGTTTTGTAAGCTTTTAAAAGCTTTTTTCCTCAATTGGAATATAATAGACAGTGATTTAGCCAGTATTTTGTTTGTTGTTTAAGATTTTATTTAAAACCTTGATGTTTCAGGGCTTTTTAGTTAATAATTTGCCTTTTTTTAAGATCCAATTGATTCATGACCTAATGGCTTCAAGCTAAACAAATTAAAAACCCTATTTTTATTCGTGGAATTGAAACTTTTTAAATTCTCTTAACAACAATCAAAATATTTAAATTTCACTATCAAATTATAGGACTGTTATAGCTTAAAGAAAAGAAAAACATTCTAAAATTTCACTTTACTCTCTTATTTTCTGTTTAAAAAACACGAGTTAAAATGGTCCATAATGGCCGTCTTCATAAAAATGGAATTTATTTTTTGTTGTTGTTTTTATATTTCTTTTTCAATGCAAATCACAGCAGCAAAAACATTCTCTGATGTGCTATCATCATAAAAAAAAATCATTACTTGATGATGGACTTGCGGATACTGCCAAAGGTCCTACGCAACCCCTCTCCTCCCTCCTATACCTATAGTCCCTATACCTTTTTCCATATTTCTAAAAAAAAAAAAGAAACCTAATGCTAAAACACTTTGTATCCTAAGTGATGATGATGAAAATAAAAAAGCAAAAAGCCAGAAAACATTTTTCGTGTTCATTTTTGAAGGATGGATCGTGAGTTGAAAATAAAGAAAATAAAACAGTTTTGAACCAGCAAACCATCTCACATTGTGAAAATGAAAATATGCCAAAGCGCCATCATCAGAGAAGTGCAAGAAAATATATAGAAGAAAAAAGAAACGAGAATGAGAATCAACATAGGGACACCACCACCATCAGCAGGATAGTGAGCGCGGGGAGAAGTTTTTGAAAATGGAATCGAAAGGCAAAAAAGCAATTTCCGTCCTTTTAAGGGTAAAACTTAATAAGCATTTTCAATTACCTTACGCCAAAAGGATTTTTTTGTTACTGCCTGCCCAGTGAGCGATATATATGTATGTATAATAGTCTCAGGTCACTCTCCCTCTCTCTCAGGCTCTCTCTTTCTTTTATAGGTGGTAGTCCTTTTCGTCCTTCCTAAGCTCTCTTTTACTTATTTTTGCATTCTTATTTCAACTTGCTGCTTTATTTTCTGTAGGACCTAACAGAGCCGCTGGAATATCAAAAAAGCTATTTTCGAACCTTATACCCTCTATACCACCTCCCCCCACCCCCCTAACAGTGACTGACTTCCTCTAACCAATAGATTTTTTTTTTTAACATTCTTGTCGTTCCTTTTTATGGTGTTAAAATGTGTAGATAAAGTACCCTCTATAGCTACCCTAAGGTGAATTATTGTGTACCTGAAGTACTTGCCATCATCTTGATGAAAAGAATAGAAATGAAAAGGACCAACCAACGAACAAAATAAAAAAGTCTCTCCAAATAGAAATGGACCCTGATTTTGATGATGGCAATGGTGGCGTTTTGACCACAGTTGAAGGGAATTTCATTTTTGTCCTTTTTTTTTGTTGTTTTGTGTACTTATTTGCATTCAGGACGTCAAGTTGCTGGGGACAAACGGTACGGCCAACAGGACGATGAAAATATATAAAATACCCTAAGTATAACACCTCGTTCTATGCGGTGATAAAAAGCAAAACAAAATTCTTTGATTTCATGGTGGGAAATCTGTTTTGTCCCGTTTTTTTTTTTATTTTGTTGGCCTTAATTTGTTCAGAAATATAATAATTTTTGTTTCAAAAGGACCCTCACCCTTATATACCAAAAACCATCCAATTTAGTTCCTTTTTTGCTATTCTCAATCTTAAGGAGTCATGGATAGTCGTCAGGGCGGCCGCCGCGGCGGTATATAAAAGAAACATTAATAGTATGTTCCGCGACCGTGTACACTGTACGTGGTGTGAGAAAATTGCCAATCTTTTGTAAAGTGGTCGAGGCTCGTAGCTATAAGGTACCTATGTTAAAGTAGGTATGCAAGTAGGTAAGGTATACCTATATTATTAAAAAAAAAAACAAAAAATCAAGGACCAAAAAACTCAACAGCATAATCTCTTGTTCGAATACTCATTTTGTATACGATTTGCATAACATAATAGAAAGTTTTTCCTTAGAACGAAAATAAAATTAAGTAAAAGTTAAAATGAAGGAACATTGGGCTTTCACCAGAATTTCTTACTTCCCACACTTTTCTTTTTTGTATTTTTTATCAAAGAACTGATCCTAATTTGTGTGTGGGTATATTTATGTATGTATGTATGTTTTTTTTTGTTCTGTTTTGTAAGCTTCTACTTTGGGATTCTGTTATAATAGCATCAAAACGACAAACGACACAGAATGAGATGCGAATTTTAAGTTAGGTTAGGGGATGGGGGATGGGATGAATTTTAAGGACTTCATCAAATTTCGCTTTGCTGCTTTCGAATAATGCGCGTCTTATAACATTTACAGATAATTTAGTGTTTTTGTCGTGGAAGAATGGGTAAGGGTAGGTATTTATATGCGAGGTGTTCTGGATGGGTATTTTTCGGAACACTGCACACCACACGAACAGGTGTTTTTGAATGCAAATTTGACCGAAATTTCCCATCATGATGATGTTTTTTGATGATTTAAATTTAAAATAAAAACCAACAGAATAATTTCTAACTTCACCTCCTAACCCCCTTTTGGTTGCGTTGAAATTCTCGCTCTAAAGAACAAATGATTCGTCTTATAAGACATTTGGTTAAGTTGAGCAGCTTTTTTTTTTTAAGTTGAATATGGTTGTTTTTGAAGCTCGATTTTTAAATTTTTGTATAAAAGTCGATTAAGTTAATAAAAATAAAGTTCCTCTTTAAAATTCGTTTCTTGAGAAAACTGTTTAAATCTTAAGAAAGATCACAAGGACAATTGAAAGACACAAATTTATCCATAATAAGAACAAAATTCCTTGCATACAAAGATTTAATATAATAACTTAAAGCAAGGACTAGGGCCATTGTCCTGATTCCATCCACAATTGTCGTAGAAATTAATACCAGATAACCTTTCCGAAGAACTATTTCTCGTCTAAGGAACAAATAACTGGAGGAGGACAACGAGAAATGGAGTCCATGAAGTTATATATTTTGTTAGAAAGGATTTACTCAACTGCATGGTACAGACACACAAATGCATACAAATGCATCGTCTCATGAAAAGGACGAGCAAGGACATTTCTATTTGATGATGCTCTGAGAAAGTCGGGAAAAGCCCGAAAACGTAAATTGCAAATAAATTGGTTCCAAAATGTCACATACACACACATATCTTTTCCTTAACCACCAAAGGATCCAGTTAGAAAACAGCATCATAAAGCTAGTAACACAAATATTATATTCTGCATTCGTCCTTTTGAATACGCCAAACAAACGAAAAGAAAAGGAAGAAAAAGGATTCAGTTTGAAACACCAATTTACATCGTGAATAGATGGAGAACTGAGATACTAAAGTTCGTAAAAGAAGAAGAAGAAAAGAAAAAAGAAGACAAACAAATAAAGAAAACAAAAGAAGAAAAAAAAAACAAGCTGTCAGAACGACCGACATAGAAGAAATACTACGCAAACTATACTATCCATAGTAATGGCAATTTATTTCAGTTTCATTCAATAAAAATGTTGTTCGTCCTTTGCAGATATTGTGCGGGTGAGAGAGATTATATATATGTGATTGTATGTGTGAGGAGTGTGTGTATGTATGTATATCTTCTATTGTCCTTGGGGTCTGATAGAAATACGAAACTTTTTTGGATGAACTTTGCTCGTGTCAGTATGTGTGAGTGCGAGAGAGCCATTATTAGAATTCGTCCTTATACTATAGATTCGTATATCCTTTTCCAGCGACCTCCCCTAATCCACCCCGTCACCGCCGCCGCTGCTGCCACCATATAGTAATCATCATGGTCGTCCTCGTTTTTACTGTGTTAGTTTTAGATGCCATTAGACACAGTAGTGGCTCTCTGGCTGCGAAGGATTAGATTAGAAGGCAATATCCTCATTAGAATGAAACGAGAGAACAATAGTACAATGCTGATGTGGATAGTATGGAATGGACCAGTGGTGGTGGTGCGGTGGTGATGTGGTGTGGTGTGGACGCGGAGGAGTCTCTATATACTATTCAGAAAATGTGTGTTATAGAAAGGATATCAGTTTTTCGTTTAGCCACGTTTTCTGAATAAAAGAATATCCTTCGGCACACAAGTTGCAACTATGATAATTTGCTATAAAAAAGGAAACTATTGTAGTATTATACGTACATATGGATGCTCGTACAAGCACAGGGTGTTTGGGATTAGTTTTTGTTCTATTTTCTATACAGTAAAATTGAAATCGGGTGTTTTGGTGATTATTTCTGTTAATCCTGTATTCTTCTTTTCCATTCAAACATTATGGTTCTACATATCCTGATGCCCTTTACAGCATTTGTATGTCAATATCCTTTGAAAAAATACACTTCATAGAATTAGGTATTAAATTTTGACTATACTTAACTCGAGGAAGGTATTAGAGATTAATCATTTGAAGTAGAAATGACTTCTTCCGTATTTTAATCAAAAATTGTTGCTTAGGCTTTGTAGGCAGTAACTGTGTGCTTAAACAGGGCCTAGGTTCGAACAGATTTAATAATGATCAACTTTCATATTTAGCGTAATTTGGCCATTTCTACGACGAAGTCGTTTGTTTACAGATACTCAATTTCAGCTAAACTTGTTTTTTTTACAGGCTTTAGTTTTATTTAAACTTAATAGTTGCAATCGGTTTTTGAGCATTTTTAACCACTTTTGATTCAGAAGCTCTTATTACGAGTATCAATAAATGGATATTTGGAATTACAGGATTTTAGATTTTTGGATGTTCGATTTTAAAATCTACATTTTGTATATAATTTCTAAACATCCTTTTTTATAGTTATTTTAACGGGTTAAGCTTAAGAGAAGGAGCCAGTTGTATTCCTCCTCACAAGCAATTCAACCGTAATACTCGTGCTTCCAGGATTGAGCATCAGTATACCCTCGAGCGATGAGGAAACAGTTCTTCACCTACTCTGTACAATGTAAAGTACATGCCCTGTCTTAGCTCGAAAACGAATATCCTAAGTAACGATATAAACGATATCAATCGTATTAACATAATCAGTCTTTTACGTTTCGTAAAGGAATCGAACTGGTTTCATTGAGCTCAAGATTCATGTGGTTTTACAATGGGCCATTAAACTGGCCTTAGTGTCACTCCATCACGGACATCAACTTTAACCTAACCTAACGAAACCCTGGAGTCCAACTTCTGTAGTACTGTGAAGTACCACACTCTCTATTTCCCAGTCATTGAAATATTCAAAAATTGAAAAGCGTTTTTTTTTTTTTTTTAAATAATTAGCAAACACTAAAAGGGTTTTTATATCTTTAATATGCCAAAGACACAGTGTGAGCATTAGGAAAAGAGGGAAGGGTTGGATTGGAGGTGTCGTTGTACATTGATTTTGAATTCCTGAAAATTGCAATGACAGGGAAAGAAAGAGAGTGGCAAGGCGTTCCACATTCGCGTAGTACGGCTAAAAATGAATATCTGTACTTCATAGTACAACGTCTAAAAAAACCTAGACATCTTGCGGCATTTTAGGCGACATCGCGTATGTGATCGCTCCACAAAAGGTGGTTGCTGATGCACATTCCGAGGATATCGAGATTTTCCGTTTCGTTGATGCAAGTGACACTCATAGATAATGGCAAAGAGGGTTTATCTCCCTTTAACGATACAAGACAGCATTGTGTTTTCGAAGCATTAAATTCCACACGATTTTTTATTCCCCATTGGACATGTACAATGCTGTGTAGGTCGGAATTTAATGAGCTAATCATATTTTGCCGTTGCAGTACCACATCCGAAGAGGAGGGTTGTGAGTCTGGGAACGAATATGAAAAGCTAAGAGTGCTATCGTCAGCGAAACAATTTATTGGATTAGAAGTAGCAGACAGGAGATCTTTTATAAAAATGAGGAAAAGGGTCGGAGACAAAACGGAGCCCTGGGGCACACCAGCATTTATTTTATGGGTTTCAGACTTGAATCCGTCCAAAACAACTTGTATTGAACGGTTGGAAAGAAAATTTCTAATCCAACGAAGAAGAGATTCGTCGATACCGAAAGCACGCATTTTCGATAAGAAAGCAAGATGCCAGACTTTATCAAATGCCTTTAAAATATCATATGCAATCATCTTACTTTCTTCAAAACAATGTAAAAATTTGTTCCACTGTTCGGTGAGATGAACCATGAGATCACCAGTGGACCTATTGCTACGAAAGCTGTATTGCTGGTCATTAAGAAGCTTCCGTTCCTCAAGATATTTCTTAAGCTGATAATTTATCAGCGTTTCCATGACCTTGGAAAGAAGGGACGTGAGTGCTATTGGACGATAGTTAGAGGGGGAGGAGGATTCGCCTTTTTTAGGGACAGGCTGGACAAATGCTATTTTCCATCCGCTCGGAAAGAGACCTGTAGAGTAGGAAAGATGGAAAAGTTTACGCAGTGGTTTTGCCAGCGTTGAAGAACACCTCTTCAGAACAATAGCGGGGATACCAACCGGACCAGCGGATTTATGTATGTGAAGATCTTTTAGGACTCTCGCCACAGTACGAGTGCGAAAAAAGATTGGACCCATAGAATCACTAACGCGATCGATGACAGGCGGAGTCATAACACTCATTGGCAGCGTTGAATAGGTAGCGAACTGCCTAGCAAAGAGATTAGCTTTCTCTTAAGAGCTAACAAGTGAAGTGTCATTGACAACGAGCGTAGGAACCGACGAAGAGGAAGAATTACTCATGTTTTTTACAAATGTGCACCAATACCGCCTTTTACTAACTCTTTATAAAAAAAAAACATGAGTAAGACGGGAATTTGATATAATACAGTTTTTCTGAACTTTAATTATGAATCAAAAATGTCAAAACACTGTTAGAAAGAATCTTTAAGCTACCAATAGATGGTAAGACTTTAATAAATTCGTTGAATTTTGAAATTGAATTGTTTTGATTGTTCAAAATTTCAAAACCTTATTTTTTAAATATCAATTCTAAAATAAACTGAAATCTTCAAATATTTGTTAAGGGTGACCGAATTTATCTGCGTCCACTTCAAGCTCACAAGTCTCTCTCAGCCTATATAACATATAAGTCCCTTTAAGACATAAATTAATTGGTGTGTTGAACCAAAAATGTATATGTGTATCTAACCCTTTAACACAATCTTTTTGAACAATAAATAAAGCAATATAATATGAAATATAATTTCTTCATAGTATCTACTATATTTTATAGGTAGGTTTATAGTTCTGGTGGTATAATCAAACAACCCTTCTTATTTTCTCTCTCTAATAAATACATTCATCCCCTTTACATTTTCTATTATAGGTTGTACCAAAAGCCGACATCGTAGATATATAACGTTCTAAATTTTAACTCTAATTGCAATTGAAATCTTATGACATCCATAAAGACAACAAGAACAACCAACACCACCACCCCCTCCCCCACCCTAAACAACCAAAACCTTTGCCTTTCTCTTCTCTGTTATGCTTCTACTGCTGGGGGATGAAAATGGAAATGGAAATGGGAAACACAAACGTACACACGTGTCTGTTTACATAACTTAATTTCGTAAAACTATAGTGGTTTTGATACGTCATACTAGATTTTGTATCCTATTTCAACTTCAAAAGGATTTGTGTGTTTTTAGAGTGTAGACTGTAGTGTAGTAGAGTGTGCCAAGGGTTTTGGCTTTCGCTTATGACACACACGATACTAAAACAAAGGGTTTTAACTCTTAAAACTTACATAACTCTATACCTCTACTTTATATATAGCCTCTCAACAGCGAAACCATCAATCAAGGATACAACTACATCCCTATCTTCATACTCATATAAGGATATGTTTCCTCTTTTGACTCTTGTATAAGTCGTACCTATGTGTGGTTGTTGTTGTTGTAATAATAATTTCTTCTCATATCCTATATGTGGAAAATAATGCAATTTATGGCATTAAAAACCAACTTAGGCAGAGCAGAGGCATCTCAAGCGATCTCCTTTATATTTAGATATTCCCGTCTTCCATATATCCTAGCTTTGCGTTCAGCTCTATACTCTGAGTCTGAGCCCTGATGCCCTTATGGATATCAAATAACAATGACTAACGACGTCGACGATGACTATGACTATGATGACGATATGACGACAACACAGTGATTACGGGGGTGATGATGATATAACTACCAACAACAAGGACAATATCTTCTTATAACCTAGGTACGAGGTATGAGTAGGTAGCTATGTTACAAAAAGGATTTTAACAGAGCTATATAACGCTCTTATACTCTTATATAGGAGATTGGTGGAGGGATGGAAGAGGATTCTAGTGCAGAGATGAAGAATGTAACTGGCATACTCACAAGTTACAATATAAAACCCATATTCAGGAAATTGTTGCTTGACGTTATTATAATTAAACTGAAGAGCTTTTTCTTTTTTGTGTTGCTTTGCAGCTCACACAATGCTACTTCAACAACTCATCACATCACAACATGCCACTATACTATGGCAACCACACGACATCGCATCGCATCACTACTCTCAAGTCTCGAGTCTCGAACAAAACGATGACAACAAGAACGACAATGACAACGACAACGGTAACGGTAACGACAACGACAACGAGCGGAGCGCGGGTAATGATAATGAAGTATTCCTATGGATACACCATCCTCTTCTATACCTACCCAGAGTGGGATAAGTCCTCAAGAGCAAGGATAATTAGGGCGACAGCGGCACACGTGGAAGCTAAAGACGATATGGCAACGACGACGACGACGCAACGACGAAGGATGTTGGTGCAGAAGAGAGGTTTGCATTTTTGTTTCTTCTGCTTTTTTGCTCTAGAAGCTTATAACTTGGAAGGATATCATACCAACCACCATTCCGGCGTTTATACACCCTCCCCCTGTTATTAAAAGGTAGATACTTTCGTAAAAGTGAAAGTTATTGTTAGAATGACAATAAAAACAGCATCATCCATACAACACCCCACCCAACCAACCGAGCACACAAAAGTCCTGTATTTTTGTCAGCCTGTGGTATAACCAACTCAAACTCAAACTCACCCCTCACTCAAAAAATGACAATATCTCTATATATTCTATACCTACGTATAGAAGAACATCAGATGTCAAAAAACTTGCGAGAAATATTTAATTAAATCGTTAAAATGTGGTTCAAATTAAATCTTTATTAAAAATAAAGACAACCACGTCCACCACCACCATTCACCATTCAACATTCACCACCCCGTGCGTCACTCTGTTGGTATAATAGTATACAAACTCACAGACAGTTAGACATCGCGAGCAATCAACAACAACAGAGCAAGGATCATAATGAAAGCCACAAAATGTTCAAAAAGGATGCTACACTATACCTATACTCCTTACCACAGGGTGAAGCCTTTAACTTAGCTTATGAATTGGTAGAAATAAAATAGTTAATTTTGGGGGGTGGTATAGTTCCATGGTGGGTATAATGGGGTGGGGTGGTACGATGGCAGAGGATTAAAGGTGACACAACAAAATAACTACTTTACTTTTTTGTCTGCTCTTATAAAATGAAGAGAAAAAACCGAACGAACAAACTTAATGGAAGACAGAGTGTGACAATTATTTAAGGACGAAGGATTCATTAAAGTGTTCGTGTTCCATTTCGACAACAGGGCGGTTGAGCTTGGGTGTTTGAGAGAAGTGGTGGTGTTTGGTGTGATAGGATTCTGGTTAAATGTGTGCCTGATGCACAATCGTCAAAAGTTATGGACTTTTTCGTCGAACCATCATCAAGTCGGTCGCAGTCTTCGTTTTTGGTTCGTGTGTGGTTTTTATGTTTTCATATATGTACGTATAAGTATGAGTCGAGTATATAAGATAGGTGGGTTGATATGATGTGCCTTTTGACATTATCGAGATGAGTCCTTTGGCGTCTTTTATGAGATTTAATAAAAATTTAGTGACAGTTGTTGTTGTTGTGGTTGTTTGGTAATTCGTTTTTGTTTATCTATATGCACTTCAATATTGGTATATAACGGTTATAACGTTGATTTTATTATGTTAGCTCGTGTTTTTTTATTACAAATTAAATGTATATTTTATATGCGTACTATGTTTGTCTTTGAGAGATATACGAAATTTAAGTGAAATTTTCATGATATTTTGAAGAATTTTCAGCTATCTTAACAATATCAGGAATAAATGGAATGATACTTTGGTGTTTTGTAATTTCACGCATCATAAGAGGTTCGGTTTTTGTTTTAGGGTTTTTTATTTAAGGATTTAGGCCCTGTTATAATTTTGTTTAACTTTTTGCTTAATCATTTATGAATCAGAAATAACTCGGAAAAACCGTTTTGTTTTAAAGAAATTACTTTATTTTTTTGTTAAATTTCCAAAGATTTAGTCAGCGGGCTCAAGAATTCCAAGTTTCACTAAAATCAGTTTTGTTATGAATAATTTTCTTTCCGACGTTTTGGAATAGAAAAGAATAGGAATAGAGTAACTTGCCATGAAAAGTGCTTTCTCAAATCAGCTGATTGGATCCGGTATAAAAAGTATAGTTCCCCTTAATCTCTGGAATTACTCGCACACAGGAAGGGTTCAGCGTTGCAAGACACTAGTTACTGGTTCTATATACGAACTGTATTAATTGATTCACATTTTAATGGAAGGGGTTTACATTTTTAATAGATCGCTATTTGAAGCTGTCATGTTTTGTCATTTGACAAGTTAAAACTTTGCCAGTACTTCAATAATGATAAAAATTTTGCAGTCAATTTTACAATATTGATTCATTTTTTGTGCGTCGTTAAACACTTTCTCAGCTATAGCAATAGGGCAGCTATTAATGTGAAAAACTGAAACAGTATGCGTGTCTCAAGAAGAACTCTGATTATTGCTGCTGTAGCTCATACAGTGTTGGCGAAAATATAGGTTTGGCGATTTCTCGTCGATTTTTTGAACTGGGTATTTAAAAAAACGACTTTACACCGTATTTTGAACAAAGACTTGAGTATTAAGGCTTTTAATAACTCAGGGAAATGTTCTAACGTTTGCTGAGTGGATTCAAAATGATTCAGAATGTTATCCAAAAATCATCTACAGTGATGAGGCCCATTTTCACTTAGGAGGAAGCTACGTCGGAGTTTCGAAAGGCCTCTCCATCTTCTAAGTGTTAGTGTTTGGTGCAATTTTTAGACAGACAGTGAGATTAAATCTTACTTAAATGAAAATTAGACTGGTTCAATGATACCTAGACTGGTGCAATAATACCAGCAACAAAATAATTCAAATTCAGCAAGAAAAGTTATCTGACCTTACTATTTCTTGAATAGTTGATCGCAATATTGGCCATCAAGATGTTGTGATTTCACACCTTTAGGCATTTATTATAGTGCCACGTGAAAGATAAGGTCTATGCAAAATGCTTCACATTCAAATTCAAGATCTAAGAGATGGATTTTGTGAATTAATTGAAGACATACAGCCAGAAATTTCATTATGAGGATATGGTATTGCAACCGTGTCCGTTGTTACTATTTAGTTGATGTTTCTTTTATTTTAAATGAAAGACCTTTTTTTAACAATTAATTAATTAAGTATTGATTTTTTGTTCAAAACAATATTTGTCCTTAATAGTAAAATGGAACCTCTTATTGGAAAACGCTGTACTTAAGGAGATGAACACATTTCTAAATGTAAAAATCTCACTTTGATTTCGTCTCTGGAAAAATAAGAAAAACCACACTATTTCCAATGTATTTCAGATGAGATAAACACTTGATGAGGCTAACATAATAGTGTCTTAAGGCCGACAGAGACTTAAGTTATTATTGGACCGAAATCTGCCAAGAATCTCAAAAGATTGAGAACGAGAAGAAACACATTAATACGAATTCAAGACAGATACAGTCATAAGATAGGCAACTTTGATCTTGTTATTAACGAGACAAGACTGGCAAATATTTCGTGGAATTTTGTCTGGTGGTAAGCTCTTAAGTTTAATCTATTTTATAGTCTAAGAGCAATTCCGTCTCAAGCATTTAAGTCAACATTAGATTTGCTTCATAGAAATCAGATCACTATAGAGAAACTTAACTTTAATTTTTGATAAGAATGTGCTAATACATTCCATATTCTGTACCCCTTTAAACCAATCATAGAATGTAAAGAATGAAAATTTTAACCTAAAGCAAATTTGGGTCTTTAAGAAATTCAAGCTTCCTAAACAAATAAATTAAATAATTCAAGTATGAGAATATTTATTTACGAGCTCAAACATTGTCGCACATTAAAGTCAGTATTTGCATTTCAAAAAAAGGACCTTTCTGCAAATTGTTTTAAATATTGACTAACTTAATATATTTTTCGATACCCAAAAATAACTTAATATTGACTTGATACAAAGAAAAACTTTAGAATTTACCAGACAGCCCAAATATGTCAAGTCCTTAAAATACTCCAACCCAACCCCCCTTCCAAATCACAAAATACAAAAATATGAATAAATCATCCAACAAAACAACAACACACAAAAAAAAAACACAGAAACAACCTTTGTCACTAGTCTCAAAAACATCAACAAAATTGATGTTTTCCATGGTGTTTTTATGCCTTTCCCATAGGACACCCAAGAAAATCTGAATCCATCATCAATCATCACGGTCGGTCCAGACAAATAGTCAACAAACTGAAAACGAAATACCTACCTACCTACATACCTCCTACCTATACCCACAACGCCACAATAACTCCCAATCCCAATGCGTCCAGGTCCAACTATGTACATATTTTTTTTCTGGTCCTTTCAGATAAATGTTTAGCCACTTCCATAAAGGACATGGACAACTCAGATGCAGTGTGTCATATACATTCTGCTGGAATTCTGATGATATTGTACGTATACAACACGGTCTAGGGTCATTCAGGGCCGTCCGTCGTCGTAGTCATCGGTCGTCAGTTGTCGGATAACGCCACGCCATGCCACACCACGCCACCGTTCATCGGCCGCCATTGCCGCCCGGTGTGCTGAAGATAAGAACGTTTTAACTCTTTCCCAAAAGCAGAGCAGATTTCTGTTACCGAAACCGCACTTCTAACACCAATATGAATGGCATGTTGGGAAAAGCAGAACAGAACAAAGCCAAAAAAGATGAAAATAAAAACCAGACGAAAAGGCGAAATCCCAACACAAGGACTCGACTCGACTCCGACTCGAAAACTCAGTGTGGAGTGACAGAAAAAAAAAATATCCCCAAAATATGACAAATGACATTCAATCATGCTACCATTTCAGTTCAGATTTTTGTTGTTGTTGTTGATTCGTACGTTCGACGCCTTCTAGAAGGCAAAAAAAAAGGAAAAACAGCCATCATCATCATGTCCTTAACCGTTAAGCTTATAGTTTATGGACGATTTTGAAGGCGTTTCCCATCAGGCCTTTAAGTTCTTTTCGTCATCTCAAATACTAATACCCTCGCACATACTTATAAAAATGAAGCCTTCTTTCAATAAAACCCAACTCCTTATTCTTTAACTCAAAATTTAGTACCTTTCAAAAGGACATCCAGTCAAAAGCAACGAGACGTCGTCGAAGAAGGGAAAGAGAGTTTTTGAAGTTGGGACTAATAAAGTCGTTAATAAAAATTAAACCAATGATTTATATAGAAATGTATTAGCAGAGCGGTTGATATAGCTTTTGATGGTAGCTTTAGATTGGAGAAAATAAAAAGGAACCAACTAAATGATGTACTCAACTTACTGGATTGTAAGAAATGAGCGATTGGAAAGGTCATTAATTATATTTCGTCGTTGGTGTTTTATTATATATGGGATCTTTTTTCGTCCTTTTTTGTTTTTTTTGGGGATATTTTATTTTTGTCCTCGAAATAATATATTGATGTCTGCACCATTGACCGGGCGTTCATCTTTTCGACACAAATTATGAAGCCATTGCAGATTTATTAGACGAAAAAAAAACAAGAATACGACGAAAGAGAGTAGGAGTAAGTGAGTTAGCTAGCGGGTGTTGAGAGTAATTGATTGATTGTAATAACTCAGGGAATATCAAATTCTTCAAATCGTAATATTAGAGCAGTATCAGTCAAGGTGCGGGAATTGATGGTGACGAAAAATAAATGAAAATTTCGAACACTGATAGCTGCTGATTTACTTAATTGAAATACTAGACAAGAAGTAGGGAAAAATTAAGTTACAGAAGTATTTGAACAGAAACAAACAGTTTTAGAAAATGAAAATGAGAAAAGAAATCAGTATAGAAAATAAACAGAATTGATTAATATCTCGTAGAAGAAGAGAGATATTAAAAATCGATGAATGCAACTAAACACAATTACGTCGAAAACTTTGATGGTAAATTAAAAGAACTTCTTATTCGAACAAAACAAAAAAACGCATTGACGAAAAAGGTCTAGAAGAAGATCAAAGGAAAGGAACATAAGAATAAAAATGTCAGTACAAAATGTTGGTTATTCAGAAGTAGTAGAAGAGCTTAGAAGAAATTTATTGTAGAAATAAGCAACAGCTGTAGAAAATGAAAAACATGAAGAAGAAAAAGGAAAAAAAGAAGAAGAGTAAGAAATCAAAGACAAAAAGAGAACTAATGAGGAGAAGTAGTAGAAGAAGACTAGGACCAGAATGTTTGGGAAATCGTCTAATAATACAAAAAGTAAACCAGCTTTCTCAGATACAGAAGATCAAACAGAATTTGATTGGAGAAGGGGCATAAGAAAAAGAAAAATAGGTGCGATTAAGAAGTATTAAAACATGGAGAAAAGGAAGAAGTAGCCGAAGAGCAGTCAAAGAAGTAAAATTATATCGTAAGGACTATATTTGGTGAAGAAGGGGAAAGGACGGAAAAGAAGGAGGAAGTAGCCGAAGAAGAAGTCATAGAAGTAAAGTAATATCGTAAGGACTATATTTGGCGAAGAAGGAACGGAAATATACAAAGTAGACGAAAAGAAAAAGAAGAAGACAAAAGGAGAAGTAATAGTCCTGACTTAAATTTTCCAATAGAAGAAAGAAAAAAAGAAAAATAAGATCAAGAAAGTGTGAAAAATCATCAGAAAAGAAAAATGAAGCAGTTTTAAATAAAAAAGATCAAGAACAGATTTATTGAAGAAGATGAAGTTGAAAAAGAAAAAGGTGATAATGATGAAGAATAATAAAATGAAAGAAAAGAAAGAATTGGTTCTAGAAAAAAAGAAGAATACAAGTAAAATAATAATACAAAACTGCCTAAAAAAGAAAGAACGAAGAGGAAGATGAAAGGGAAGAAATAGAAGTCGTAAAATAGGATGAAAAAGTGGTAATGTTTCCCACATAAAAATAGAAGGTGATTAACTCCTTTAAAAAATGAAAGTTCAGAAGAGATACGGTGAAGAAATAAGGAAAAGTAATAGAAGAAAAAAAAGGTAGAAGACAAAGTAAAATTAAAATACTTAATGGAATAAAATTGAGAGTGGCGAAACTTCTCAATATGAAGAATAATGTGAAGAGACACTTCCGATATAAAATAGGAAGAAATTTCTAGATTTTAAAAGCATGTTTTCTTTAAAGGGAATAGAAACCACCCAAAATATTGGCACCGCCGTTTCAGAATAGAAAGGAATAAGAGGAATTTATATATTTTATACAAATGAACTTTAAATGGTAAAAGTTTACATAATTCTTATATTAAATTTATAATTTCCTACTCTCATTTTGTCTCATTTCCTATAATGTCCCAAGACAGACAATTAAATCCTTGAAAATGATATGATTTCCTTTCTCATAATCGACACATTTCATAATGGTCCTTTTAAAAAAAAAATACAAAAAAGAAAAGAAAGACAAACCAAAGAATAAGCAACAAACAAAATCACAAAATACAAAAAAAGGATACAAAAAAATTATAATAGTACAAAAAAGCTCCAGGATTTACTCACTAAGTATAAACGATATAAAATTAACGATGCGAAAGAAAAAAGAATCAAGTTGTTCTTTTTTTGAGCGAGCAGAGAGTGGGGGGAGTTGGAAATGGAAGGGTGCGTCGTTTATGTTGCGTCCGCCTTCAGTGTATATGTACAAAAGTTGATGGTCGGTTTTCTCGGAAGCATGATGGTTGCATTACGCAAGCATTTGTTAACCATTTGCACATTTTCTTTTCCATTCTATCTTTTTCTCTTCTTTAGCATCAGTTTCACAGGATAGTTAATCGTGGCAGATTTAGCTTTTATTCGTCTATATCCTTAAAATTCCTTTTTTATTCTACACTGTTTTTTGTTTGCTTCTTTGAATCTTTTTCTGTCATGTTATCTTTTGAATGATATTGGATAGGGAAACAGAATAAGTACAAAATAAGGATAGCAAAAATAACAACACCAAAACGAAGAAAGAAATAAAAAAAATAAAAAAATGGAGATATTAAAAGCATCTCAGCATTTTAATACAGATCTCATTTTGAATGTTCACAGGCCATTAACTGTTTTGTTCAGGGCACACAGGATATCCAACAATGTGTATAGTCATAAAGGATGTTGATATTTTCATTGTGTACACAAATACAATATAAAAGTGTTGAAACGAATAAAATCTCTCTGTTTGTATTGATTAAAGTTAAGTGACAAATTCTTGAAATATGAGGATTTAGCAGTGATTGCAGATTTAGTTTTCTTTTTCAAAACCCTTATGATTTTAAAGAGTTCATCATTGTTTACAACAAAAAAAACCGTAAAAATGTCATACAAAGTAAACCAAAAGAAATTTCAAGAAATTCGAAAATAAAAGAGGACATAGAATGGACCTTTGTGGTATCCTATGATTTTTTTGATGTTGTGTAGAAAATATAAAATTGTAAGGATTTTTCATAATTTTTCCACAAAATTTCAATATTATTTTAAGGCTTTTCAAATTTTTCCTTCGTTTCTGTAGATACGCTTCAATTTGATTGTTAAAACAAATACAAATATTAAAAAGACCCCTCTCTCTCATTCTATCAGCTATTCTTTGAAATACTTACTCTATGCCCTTGGATAGGATTTATTTTCAAAAATCCCTTATTGTGAAGAAATCCTTTCTACCTACATCAAAATTTCCTGATGTTTACATGAACTACTCTTCAATTCATGAGTAAATAACCGGAAATATTTCAACTTCCAGCTTTATTATTCTTAAGCCTGTTCAAAAATAAGAACTTACTTATGTTGGATGGTTCCTATATAAATATTTAAAAAAAAAAAATGAAAAGAAATAATAATAAAAATCCAAAATAAACTTGAAAAGTAATAAGCTTATAGAAAAATTCATTTCTTCTTGATTTACTCTTCAATAAATAAAGAAGAAAAGAAAATATATTTATTATTAAATCGCCTTACAATTTTCTCGTACATACGAAAAAATCCTCAAGAAAATTAAAATAAAGTATAAAAAAAGAAATCTCAGTGAATCGCAGTTGAAATGGAAAATAAATTAAAGCCACGACAAAGGACATTATTTATCGAAATCAAAAAAAAAAAAAAATAAAAAATTAAATAAATAAAACCAAAGCAGCAAAAATAAATAAATAAATAATTTTCAATGAAAATCATTTCCTTCCGAGATTCTCATCAAACAAAAATAAATAAGCACAAGCTTTCCTTTTTTTTTTCTTTTTCGTCAAATAAAAATATTTCGGAGGGCCTAGGTAGAATAAACACCAACAACAACAACAAAAAAACTGTAAGGACTCTTTGATCCTTTTACATTTTTTAAGTTCTAATCATTTTCATTTGTTGTTCGTTGTTGTTGTTGTTGTTGCTGTTGTCATCGTCCTTGTTCGTCATCGTAGGTATTTCGAATATTTGTTCTTATTCGCATTTGCCTGAGTTTGGTCGCTCATTTTTGTGTTTGTTGTTCTTCAAAACATATCGATAAGAATTTTGTAAGTTTCTTCTTCTGCTTCTTCGAGTTCTCTTCAATTTGTGACGAGTGCGAGGGTATTTTTATTCGAAGATATTTGCCACCATCGCTTTTGTTTATCTTGACAAAATAAAGCAACAATGCCACAAGGGATGTATGCTGTGTGCACAGTACACGGGCGGCAGGAGGGGGTGAATAAACCCCAGTTTTCCAACTGAAGACGCAAACAAACAAAAACCAAGAGAACAAAAAAAAAATTGGAAAAAATCGATTTTCTAACACCGAATATTTTGAGCACCCTCAACCTAACCCCCCTCCCTCATCCCTTCGGGATATTTTCAAGTTTTTGGGGCAAAACCAAATAGAAAAACCACCCATAAGTCCAAAAATAAAATACAATGGAAGCTACCCTATTATCACCACCAACCCTCCCCTCAGTCCTCACTTAAAGATTATTCGGCTGTTTCTCTGATGATGGCGATGACGACTATGGCCTGGCCATGATGGCAGTAAGGGAATGTGATGAAGCCCTCAATTTTTTTGAAACAATGGTATTGTATGTCATTGCGTCTGTAGATGATATAGGAGACTTTGTCCTCTCCTTCATCATCGCACCCACATCCAAAACCCAAAATAATTTTTTTTTTTTTTAAATCGACAGAAAACAGCAAAGTATGATGAATAAAGAAACAGCCAAAAAAAAGTTGCTGAGATTTTTCTCTTGGGGAAAAAAAGACGTAGAAGGTATAAATTTTGAAGGTCCTTGTCCCAACATCCTGAGCTGAGATCGAGATGGGATGTGGGAGAGAGAAAAAAAAATAAATTTGTAAGCAAGTTCAAAATTAAAATGAAAAAAGTAAGAAAACAAATCTTTCAAAGTGAATGAAAAGCGGTGCGAGAATAAACTCGAGGCAAAAGGCAGTAGCACACAATAATTTGTGATTGCCGAAAGGTCCTTTATTTTGTATTTTTTTTTGTTGGTCCTTGTTGTATGTTTATAATATCTGTATAGGTATATATGGGAATAAGGGAAAAGAATGCCTACCGTAACAAAAAGTTTTGCAAGCAATTTAAGAAACTCACTCACAAAGGGGAATCCTAACACAAAGAAAATAATAAAATAAAAGAAGAAGAATGAATGAAAAAAAAACTCCAAACTGGGTCATTTTAAACTTAAAGGATATTCTGATGAAAAGTGGGAATTTTTCTTTTCTCATTAAAAACCGAAATGGGATTAGACTGTGTGCAAAAGTTGTATGTTGTGTCGCATTGTTAAGTCAACGACGACGACGACTATACGAGAACAAGGACGATGAGGACGAGAGTGTTTGGGTCTTGATCATTGGTCTTTGGGGATTTTTTCATTTTTTTTTTGTTTTGTTTAATTCTTTCTCACTTGGAATTCCTTTGAAATTCATTTATTCTTTGTAAAGCTTCGAAAATGTAGGTACAAACGTTTATTATTATTATTTCTTTTTTTTTTAGTTCTGAATGCAAGTATATGGTTCCTTGATTTTTTGTTTTTTTTTTTGTATATCCTTAGAGAGTTTTGTTTTGTTTACGAAATAATCATGAGAATTAAGCTTTATCTCTAAAGATTAGTTACGCTTTTATTGTGCTTAATTTTCTCAATTGTTTTATTTTTTTTTAATCTCTTAGGGTGTATAATTCACAAAAATTAAAAATCATCCTTGGAAAACAACTGATTGGTCTATAGGGCAAAGTTTTTTTCAGAAGATCTTTTTGTTTTAAACAACTAGGACATCACTTTTGACTAACTTTATTTTTTTCTTAGATTAGGTTTTATATCTTAAAGATTACCGATATTTCCCAATAGATTTGTTATATTAAGGTGTCGTGAATTTAATTGTATTCTTTTTATAACTCAAGGAAATAAATATATATGAATTATGGTATCCTCATGAGGCTCGTGAAATAATTTTTAAGGTACAAAATATACCGAATTGACTTTGTGTTGTCATAATTTGGGCAAAAATATCTTTCAAACAATACAAATAATTTAAGTCTTATACTCTTAAAAATCCAATTGACTGTTATTAGTAACAGGGCAATAACTAATGGTTGACAGTCATAATTATTTCATAAACGAAGTTAGAAAATTTTTAAGGGTCCTTTTTCATGAACTGAATTATTTATTGTCACAATTTCTGTCTGAAGTAAGTAAGTGAGAGTTATTTTTACTCCGAAGAAAATATAATCGTCAAAGCTGTAATAAGTTGTCGAAAAAGTGTCAGAAGAAGAGCTCTGCAATTTAAATGCAATGAAACTATAAGAATAAAGTAAGATTTGGCTTCAGGTAATTGTTTGTCCTTAAATTCAACAAGCCAAAGGATTCACTATATTCCGGTTGAAACTTTTTCGTCATATATCTTTCTTTTGAATCAAACCAATACATCCATAAGCCAAATCAATGTTAGTGAGAATGATTTTTACTGCCATGAACTTTTCATCGTTAAAACTTCAACATTCTGTCCAAAAAGAGCCAAGATACTTAGCTTTGGAGTTGATTAAGATATAACAAAATAAAGTTTAAATGCAAATAAGCTATAAAAACATAGCTAGAGTTCACTTCAGGTAATTGGTTCCACTCAGATTGGAAATGGAAAAATGACTGGAAATCCATTTTGGGGTTTCAAAAGTATAGGGCTGGAACTCGACATCTGTCAAACTAAGTTATTAAACCAAAATTTTATATTTACGAAAACGGATCGCTTAACTATCGCACAATACATACAAATTGTTAAAACCTCCTTCAAAAATGCTGATTCTGCCACAGCCACATATCGTTCTTTAAGAAGAGATTATAGTTTACATAACCGTCCAACTTCGAAAGCATAAAATTGGCAAAATTGTGAAGAAATTTGAAGATACCCGATGACCCGAAAGTGTCGATTCCTCGTGCGTCGTTCTCAGAAACACCTATTAAGTCCAGCTCACACAACAACTGAAGCCAGCTGACCATTCACAACGTCGTATGGGTGCTTGAACAACAGGCCGTGGACGGCGATTTTTCGAACAAAATTTTCATCAGCGACGAGCAAATTCCTCACTCGTGGTGGGTATGTTAATAAACAAAATTGTCGTATTCTGAGTATCCTCAAGTAATTGAAGAGAGGCCATAACATCCACAAAAAAGTCACTGTTATGGTCATATGATAATAAAAATAAATAAATTAAGTGGCGCAACAGTCCATGAAGAACCAGGGCCTAGTGACTTACAACTCTCAACCATTCCTGTGTGCGAGTAATATTGCCAGAGATGGAAGGGACCTACAGTTTATATGCCGAATCCGAACGGCTAATTTGAGAAAGCACTTTTCATGACAAGAATTACTCTTGGAGAATTTGTCAATTCCTCACAAGAGGCAGTACCCGTGAAAAAAGTTAGGTGGCACAGGCAGGGATTGAACCCAAGACCCCTTGCATGACAGTCCAACGCACTTACCATCATGCTACGGGTACTACGGTCATATGATAACCGACTGTTTTTTGCCGGCTGTTGAAGAATACGACTTGGAGAATATGTGATTTCAACAAGACGGTGCCGCATGCCACACAATTCGAGCGAATATGGCTTTATTACAAGATACATTTCCTGTCCGCGTAATTTCATATCGTGTTGATATCAACTGGCCACCAAGATCATGCGATTTGAGACCGTGTTTATGCCGATAAACCTTTAACTTTTGAGCACTTAAAAAACCAACATTCTGATGATCAGTGCCAAAATGATTGACCTTATACTCAAAATGGCAACAAATTAAATGAGATCAATATTTACACTCACTTATATTTAAGTGTCATAATTAACGCTGTAGAAAAAAAAGTAAGAAAATCACCAAATTATTATTCAACTCTGATCTTTCATCACCTATAAGTATAATTTTCAATCTTAAACTCCATAACGCACTTTAAATCAGCTAAGTATTTTTAAATTTATACAAAAACTCGTTTAGTATAAGAAATAGAATCGGTTTTGCACCTTGTAATCTTATGATATTCTATTTCTTTACTCTTTAATCCTTCACCACCTTGAAAAAAAGTTCTTCAATCCAAAACTCCTAAACGGACTTTAAATTAGCCTAGTTCATATAACCTACTCCTTAAAATCTACACCAAAGCTGTTTTCGTTCAAAAAATCCAGTTTTTATCTTAACGACCCCAAAATCTGGGTAATAAACTTCACAAATCTCTTCTTAATTAAGCAATACAAAAAATACTTCAAAATTCCTTAGATATACAAAGAATATTAAAACAAAATCACAAACGAAGAAAAACAAAAATAACAAGTTCAACAAAATAAACAAAACAAAAATCCTTCGAAATTCTTGAGAATAAACTCCCAATAATAATAATTCAATTTTCTAGCCGTCCATAACTAGGTCTTGAGTTCGGTTTTCGTTGATATTGTTGTTGTTTTTGGTTTGTTATTATTTTTCTGTTTGCCTGTTGGTCGTACCTATACAACACTTACTCACTTACTCATCCAATCCCCAATCGTTGCATTTACAAATTGTAAATTTCATTTAAATAAACACAAACGACAACTTTTATTCTTTCAATCGGAAAGAAGTGAAGACTCTTATTTTAGTAGACTTCTCTTTGCTACTACTTGAGAATATCCTATATACACTCTTTCTTTTTCTCTGGGGGGTATAGGAAAAGGCATCCTTTAGCAAACAATCAATTTACTGTCAAGAACTTATTTTTTCTTGTTCCATCGTCGTCGTTGTCGTCGTTGTCGTTCGTCCTTAGTCCTCGTAGTTGTCCTTATAGCCCGAAGTGAAAAGAGTAAGAGTAGGTATAGTATATAGAAACATCATCAGCCAGAAGTTCTAGTTGTAGGTAAGGTAGTGACAGTAGTAGAGTAGGTTAGGTAGGTACGAGGATACCTTCTGTTTTGTTCAGCCAGCAGTTGTTCTTCAAGTCCTTTTCGTCAGATTAAGGAGATTTTTTTTTCTCCATATTTTTATCCTTTTTCTATGTCGAATAATGGAAAAAAAATGACGATTAAAAATAAAAGAAAGAAACTTCCATTTTTCTTGAAACATAAGCAAGGAAACACCGAAATAGAAAATTCAAAGTAGGATATCCTGACGAATCCAGAATGAATTCAAGAAAAAAAAGGATATTCGAGAAAATGAAATAAAAAATAACATTTGATTGTTTGAAGCTCCTTCAATGCAAGGATGTCATGTTTTCTATATTTTTTTTTTCTTTCTTTTTTGAATTCTGTCTTTCAACATTTTTATTTTGTTCTTTTCTATTTTGTTCTCTATGTGTAGTCTCTTTACGGTTGCATTTATATTTTCATCTTTATAACTCATCGCATCGTCCACCAGGCGGCGAACGGCGGAGCGGTGCCGGTGATGGCAACGGACTTATGCAGCGCAGGTAATCGTAGTCATGTCTGGTTTTGAGTGATTGAAATAATAATTTACCTGTCGTTGAAGTAAAATGGCAGCACAAAGGTCAAAATTCTGTTTCTTCTTCATTTTATTCTTTTGCTACTCCAGTCCCACCCTCTATACTCTCCACTCTCCACTTTCAACCCCAACTCCATACTGTCTAACTCAAACCATCAATACCTACTTTGTTCTAAAGGACGACTCACTGGGATATTTAAACTGACTAACTAAAGGTACAAAACTTCTTCCCAATGATGGTCTATTACGTGCGGCAGGACTATAGATAGGTAGGAAGGTAGAAGGTATGGCCATATTGTATTCGTCTTGAATTTCTGAATATTACCGTTATAGTAGGTAGAAAGGACATTATAATCATAATCATCATCAGCAGCAGGGAATCAGTTTTGTGAAGTATTGTTGTATAGATACTTCAAATATAAGCTTTTGCATTGAAAGGTGAATTTAAAGATGAAGAAGATGATGCAAAGACAGGAGGGGGCTAGAAGTTTGTGTCTACTTTAGTCTGTGCTCTGGCTCATCAAATGGTCTATGTGTATTTTATTTTAAGGACGAGTTTTGAATTCAATTCTGGAGTTGTCAAGTTGAATAACAATTCAAAATGGATATCGTCCTCTGTATAGATGGCTTTCGTCTCTCGCTGATACTGATGGCTGAAAGGTTATGTTGGCATAACTAGAAGAAAATATTTTTCTTAAATTTACAAGTAGGTATACATATACATATAAATATGTATAGGTGTAGGTAAATTTGTGTAAAGTTGAATAACAATAACGAATATAATGATCAATGAGCCGTAAAACATGTTTTTCGTTTGCTACTTATTGTTCGTCTTCTTTTCTTCTTGAGCTTATTGTTTTTTGTCATTGATATAATAGCGACAACGATGATGATAATGTTTTTCTTCTCTCCCCACCAATGGGACAGAATTTTGAATCGTTTTTGAATAAAGACAAAGGAATTTTTGGAGGTTGTTAGATTCGTATCTTGAATCGTTTAGTCTGAAGTTCATATCTATGTATATAAAAATTGAATATAAATACACGATACTAACTTGGTGGTAGCACACACAAGTTGTTGTTGTTTCATTCTAAATTTTCAATTGTAAATTCGGCAAGCAGCTGCTTTAACTGCGAGTATAAAATTTCATACAAAAAACCTAATTAGAATTGTAAAAATTAAAATCTTGACCAGTGTCAACTCTTTCGCCTCATCTCCCTCCTCATACGAATCCAATCGAAAATCGTTGGCTTATGAAAAAAAAGGAGATAATAGAAGGAACCTGAATAAAACAACAACAATTACTTGTGTGTGCTTAGAAAAATGCTAATCGGTTCAGTATAGTTTGATAGAACGAAAAAAACTGTAATTTGCTTACAACTTTCATGTGGGTGCGGTGGCGTAGTGCGTAGTGCACTAGCTCCTCACACGCTAGGTCGCTTGTTCAAACCCAGCTCGGGCAAAAGTTCTTCAAAAATTAACTTGAACATAAAAGCGATTAAGCACCACTAAAGGAGTCTGATGATCGGGTTGGTCCCCGTGAAATAGCTATAACTCCAGCCTATGAACTTGGTGGTAGAACACACAAGTTGTTGTTGTTTCATTCTAAATTTTCAATTGTAATTCCGGCAAGCAGCTGCTTTAACTGCGAGTATAAAATTTCATACAAAAAACCTCCTTTGATACTATCTTATATTTGGGGTACTAAAGTGGGTATCAGAGTGATGGACCTAGGAGTTTACCACAGCGCTCAGAAGGGGGATAAAGGTTTTTGAAAATAAATTAGTTCATTTGTCTAAGGATTAGTCCAATTCCAAATAAGTAAGTAGTTTTAATCTCATCGTCTTTTCAAGAACAATAACACGATTGGTCGACATAATTAAACTCTGTTATAAAAACAAAGAAATATTTTTGTAATCCCGCCTTACAATTTTTTAAAAATGTCTAAGACAGACAAAAAAAAGTGTTTTTAAGGCTAAGGTAAGACAACAAAGTTCTTAAACTTCAAGATTTAAAATGATTCTCTTCCAAATAGAGTTTTAATCTTTTTAGTATCTTACTTAGTTTCTGAAAAAAAAAATTATGATTGAGTCTTCACTCGACTCTGTATGACGTATTCAGAAACCTTTAGTTTAATGCCTCCATAGTTTTGAAAAACACGCTTTGGAGTAAATTTTTGAATCCATTGAATTCGAATCCAAACTTCGATTTTAACAATCTGCTGAAATTTTAAAAATACCCGTTTCTAACAGTATTTGTATATTTTACAATATATTTCAAAATCTTGCTGTGATAGTCCTATTTAGACGAAATATTGGTTATTAAAATTACTTTCATTCAGTTTGAGGTAAAATATCAAAAGAATCAATATTTTAATTTAAGAATAATTAAGTGGCTTAGGCTCGAAACATAACGCTTAGACTCTCTAAAATGTGCCACTTTTCTTTATAATTTTAAAATCTAGGTTTCGAATGATGCAACACAATAGTATAGAGGTCTTAAATATGAAATAGAACTGCGGTCCATCAAATATTAAGAATCATTGAGTGGCTAAGGCTCGTCACACGACACTTAGACTCTTTAAAATGTGTCACTTTTCTTTACAGGTAGGTTTTGAATGATGCAACACCATAGTTTAGAGGTCTTAAATATGAAACAGAACTGCGGTTCATCAAATATTAAGAATCATTGAGTGTCTTAGGCTCGAAACACCACACTTAGACTCTCTAAAATGTGACACTTTTCTTTACAATTTTAAAACGTAGGTTTCGAATGATGCAACACGGTAGTTTAGAGGTCTTAAATATTAAATAGAACTGCAATATTTCGGTAAACTTACTAAATTACTAAATACTGTTCAATAATGGACTTGCATCTTGTAATCCTTCGTATTTCTCACTTTTAACTTTAAGTTGAAAGAAAAAATGATTAAAATGTGTGTAAATAACAGAAAATATATATTTTTACATTTTTCGAGAACTGTCAAACAACAATAAGCCGTATTCCAAAAACTTACGAACAAATTTAGTTGAAACCGAAGGATTTTACAATACTTGTTTAGCTATCTATCCTTAAAGCTGTAATCTTTTGACATTTGACCAGAAAAAAACTATACCATTACTAAAAATTTAATGATAGGTACTAGCTTCAGGAAAGGAATGAAAATGTACTAGGTACTAGGTACTAGCTTCAGGAAAGGAATGAAAATGTTCAAATTCACTACAAAAATTGGCTACATTTTGTAATCACAGTTCAAAAAACCAGAACTGTGTGATTCGAACTTTACAATTTTTCTTGTGGTAAATGACAATTTTACAACTAGTGAATATATTTAATTGCATTGAAGTTTCTCATTCAGACATTTTATAATTTATCTCACCTTAATAATGTCTGCCTCACTTTCCTGTTTCTTTTTAACTATTAAGTGTGAAGAAGATACAATTATTAGACGTCAAATTAAGTTTGTCTCAAAAGAACCCAATATAAAAACAGTAAAATGTAATCATTAAAATAAACTGTCAAAATTACAGATATTTCCACAAAAAAAAAACGTTTCAAAATCAATAATAAAACACATATTTTATCCTCAAAAATTCACTTTCCTTTCTTAATATTTTAAGTAGAATTTTATATGTACATAATTCGAGACTTATTTACTTAAATCCCAGACATAATAATAACTTAAGTTGACCTTCTAACTATAACAAAAGCTACATTTATACCTTCCTACATATACACATATCCATCTACATATATCTACTTTATAAAGAAATAAAACAAATACCCATTTAAGTTATAAGAAATAAGGTATAAGCTCTCCTTTCAAAAAAATATCATCTCTTAAATCTTGATAACCTTATGGCCCAAACTTATTCTGACTTAAAGTCGTATTCATTGATTTGGCCACGTAGTAAATAGATATACCTACACAATATAATATCTTCCAAGACATTTCATTAAAGCAGCTATTTTTAGATATACCTACCTAAACCTTTCTACCTACCAACCTACTCGTAACTGTACTATGGTAATATACAACCCAAGCCAGTAACACACCCAACAAATAATAGAAGAAAAGTATAAGAAGAGAAAATAAACCAACACACAAATAGAAGTTATCGTTTGCCACGTAATAGAGACACTCACACACACTTACACAAATACATACGCACAATTATTACCAGCTTTTAATTTTCTAGGTCAAAAGGATACGAGACAGAAATAGATAAACAACACAACACAACATCAGCATCAGCAGAAATAGAAGTAGAAGTAAAAGCAAAAGCAGAGTATAGCGCATCAACTACTAGTTAGTATATACCAGTAGAACTCTCAGCTTATAACGGAAGTAGTATCAGCAAAATAAGAGCGAGCGAACGAAGGAAACACACAAAAAAAACAGTTAACAACCTTAGGGTGAAAATATCCTTGTTCCATCACACCCCATAGACCCGTTAAGCATTCATCCTTTTAACCCAACCACCACCATTACCATCACCGTCGCCATTGCCATCGAGAAGATTTACTATTTTAATGTTAAAATGTGCGTGCGTAGTCGTCCTTTTTCAACGAATATCTCTAGCTACGCGTTTGTATACATAGATAGAAATATGTATAGCTCTAGATGTCCTTATGTAGTTAGGTATGGTACATGTGCCGACTTCAAATCCTACAACACTATAACCAAAAGATAAATGGGAAGCCAAAACCGATGAAGTCGGGAAGACTGTCGATTAAAATGTCAGTCAGTGTTCGTTAAGGACCTTTCCGTCAATTTCAGTACCCGTAGGAGATTTTTTCTTTATATTTTATTCTTTCATACACAGTTTTGCTCATACCGTTTTTGTTGTTGTTGTTGTTGAATATATTTTAGGCCATTTGAAAAGGACACGAGATAGATCGGGAGCAAACAATCATTTCCTGCACCTTTTGCTAAATCAAAAAAATAAAAAGGAAACCAACTGATATCCTGAAAGTCCTTGGAAATAAAATAAAAAATAACGTACTTACATACATATGTAGGTGGAGGTGGGTTGGGTATATATATGTATGTATGTATTAAAACCCACACAATACTCGTATATCAAATACAAATCAGTTTTGCTTAGATTGCATTTATTTTGTTATGCTCTGGATATAAGAGCATACCCATCCTTAAAGGAAGATCTCTGAGGACATTTTTTTTCGTGTGAGTGTGTTGTTCTCGAGATTTTTTTCAGTCCAGATCCAGATCCAGGACAGGAGGAAGTACCTTCCTACAGATAATATGAATGTAATGTTCGGAAGAAAGAAAATGTAATGAGGGATATTATCCTTGAATGAAAGTCGTAACATGAGTATTGATTGGCCTGGCTTATAGTATAAAGATGTCTTCAACGTACATATTTTTTTTTGCACTTGTCTCTTCATTTTTTTTTACTTATGTGTTATTATTGTCCTGTTTCTGGTAATAAGAACATTCATTGTACCAAGTACACCCCCTCATCAATATTTTATGTAGGTATGTCTCAATATGGAATCGAATATCGAGCAAATATTAGAAATCTCCTCGCTTTGGCACATCATTAAATTCGATTGATATTGAATTATTTATCATTTGCGATATATTGATAGAGAAATCGAATATACATATAAGCAAAAATGTCCTTTTTTTGTTGTTCTTTAGTATACTCAGGATAAGTTCATTTAAAAAAGGATTCTTTCGGGCAGCTTCAACATGAACTGAAAGAATCTTTAGTTAAGGATTGTTTGATATGCTTTCAATCGAAAACTAAATAATACGACACATTCGAAGGCATATATTTATTTCGAATATATCCTGAGACTGTCCAATTGATATCCTTTCAATATACACCCAACAGAGAGAGAGAGAGAGAGAAAAAAGACCCAATTACATATCAGTCTATCAATCCTAAAACAAATGGAGTATACAAAAGTTTGGATTTTTATTTTGTTTGTTTGTTTTTGTTTCTGTTTCTGTTTCTTTATAAAGGACTCGCATTTCTGTTCTATATCGACATACATACATATTTTAATATTTATTCAGAACTTATTTGACCCTTCTTTGTATGGGTTGGTTATATTGTAAAAGTGTGTTGGTATCCTGAGGGAAATTTGATGTAAAAGTTTTTACTTTGCTATTTAAGTTTTGCTCTGGGAAAATTAAGAAGTTTTTGAGAAACAAGGTTCAAGTTAATTTTGGCAGAAGAAGAAACGTATAGTGAATAAAAATATATGTACATATACGCAGCATAACGCTACTGGCAACATGTACACATGTACAATGTCGGTTTTATAATATAATCAATATCGACAGAACAAAGTCAGAGTATAATCTTCTTGAAACATATCTTCATAGTTTGACAGGACGACAGGAAAATGATACTGACTAACTGAACTCTCTCGGTGTATATAGGGTAAGATTTATTTTAAGAACTTTTGACCATTTCTATTTGAAAGAAACAAAAAAAAAGAAATATTAATCGATTTTGATTTAATATATACGAGTATGTATACAAAAGTCGTCATATAAATGTGTAGGTTTATATTAGAAATTATGACACATTGTGTAATTGACAATTCAATAGGGAGAATCAAATCGATTGAAATTAATTTTTCCATCTCGAAATGAGGGTTGTATGATGTTTATTTCGAAAGTTGGAAATGACTTTGATTGTGTCCTTCAGGAAAACAAAAGTTTTTACAACAGGAGATATTGTATTTTATTCGCAACTATGAGTCGATATGACAGTGATAGTCCTTCAGGTATAGAAAAAAGGACATTTTCTTCATGATATACCTAATTAGAAATATTAAAACTATTATCATTTTGATTTTTTATTTTTAAATATTGTAACTAAGCCCAATACTTGAGGGGCTTGACCTCCCCTGAGCAATAAAGTTCATGGAGGTAAGTAGAAAATGACTTTTTGGAATTGTATTGTTTTCATTATATTTGTAGACGTTATTATGTGTAAACATTTTATTTCATCTTAAAGACTTAGGCTTGTTTCACACCATACGGTTTTGACCGTACGGCAAAAAAACCGGACGGCTACATTTTGTTAGAGGCGCGAAGAAGAGAATATACGCTTTCATATTATACGATCACGGTCTCTAGCAAAATGAAACCGGACGGCATAAACCGGATAAATGGCTAGTTACACATTATACGGTTTGAACCGTACGGTAAAACACGATATATGCAGGGTTCATGTGCTTAGTATACTTTTTCACAGGTTTAGTTTTATAAGAACACTCAAGTAGCGCGTTGTTATAATGAACGACAAATCTTTGTATAATTATTCTAAACCTTTGTCCCACAACACTGGTCTCTCTTGCACGAGAGTAATTACAAATTTTACATCTAATTCCTGCATTATTTAGACAATGTATTGTGTAAGTTTAATCACAAGTAATTAAGTAAATAGTTAATCACATTTAATCGTGTCTTGAAGTGGCTGATCGAACTCTGCCGCACGAATAAAATCGTATGATGTGAAAACATGCATTTCGTCATGTACGCCACTAAGCTTATCGCGCCGTCCGGCTGCCGTATACTGTAGTGGCAGTAGACGGTTGCTACACAGCGCGGCGCCGGCATTTTGCCGTGACCGTATAATATGAAAGCGTATATGCTCTTCTTCGCGCCTCTTACAAAATGTCACCGTTTGGTTTTTTGCCGTACGGTCAAAACCGTGTAGTGTGAAACGAGCTACCATTGAAACATCTAAAAATTAAGATCCCAAAGAATCCCGACAGGAAGTTATTTTTGGCGCGTTCTAATCGGCGTTTTTTTATTGATTCGTTTTGCAGATGAGTCCTGATCCTGAGTGCTGCCAAAATTGTAAACATAGATTTGTAAGTACCTACTTCTATGCAAATCTTCAGAAAGCCGGTTAATATATTCTGATCTTATGAAAAACAACTTAAATTGTGTAATGTTTTTAAATGTATTTTCAAAACTCAAACCAAAAAATATGTTAAACCTCAAATGGAAGTGGCTTCTTAGATTTGCTCAAAAGAAAAATTCAATGCGCCTTTGAAAAAAGTAAGTAAAAACGGTGTAAATTTTTAGGTATGAAGCTTTTTAAAAGTGAGTTTTTCCAAAATTTTTTGAGTACCAAACTTTTAAAATGTTAAGACACTATACCAATGTTAAATTTTCTTTCCTTTTTGGACAGTCTTCATTTTCAAAAAAATGACATTTCAAAGGGAATCTTATACTCTTCAAATTGTAGAATTTTTCGTATGATCACTGGCAAGTATATTTCATGCCCTGTTTGGGTCCTAAATAGCTTTTTTTCGAAAGTAGATTCCTCAATTGACAAGAAATTTGAACTGAGTAATCTTGAATATGTTTAGACTGGCGCAGAGACATAAGGCCCAGGGACATAACGCCCAATTTTTTTTTTTTTAAGGCTTATGTCTCACTTCGGTGGGACATAAAACTGAAATTGAATTTGGGCCTACTCAAATATAATCTAAGTCCCAAATTTGTTTGTTAAAAATGGGACATTGTCCCCAAATTTTTGTAGAACCAAACAAAAAAAAAGTTTTTGTATTTCAATACAATGAACAATAATTTTTTAATAAGGTGATAATAAAAAAATTAGGAAAAACAAAAAGATTATCAAAAAAAAAAAAAGGCAGGCGCCAATATCAACAGCTTTTTTGAATAAAAGCACCTGTGGGTGGACCGCTTCGCGGGATCTCAGGATTTGAACTCCACAAAACAAAGTCTTGTGGTATTGAAGTGCTACAAGTTTTGTCACAAGGTGATTCTTATTAAGTGGGACATAAGCCCCAAAATTTTTATTTGGGGCTTCGGTCTTACTTGGGTGGGACTTAGGGCCCAAATTAGATTTCGGTTTTATGTCCCACCAAAGTGAGACATAAGCCCCAAAAAAAAAAGTTTGGCGTTATGTCCCTGGGCATGACAACTCCAAAGGCAATTAAAATAATTTTTAATCTGGGTGCCATTTTGTTACATATTGATATTTTTGAAAATTATAGGCATAGTGCACGAAATACCAGTTTAACAACACTTTCAGCTGTTTTGTGTTTTGTGAGGAATCATGGTTACAGTAGAGAACATTGTTCTTGACTCGCCAAGGACGGCTTATAATACGCTTACGTATTGGTGATTTTATGTGAAAAAATTAGAGAATACACTTTTCACATCCAAAGCACAAAGTTCCGGAATAATCTGAATACATTTACTTTTGAAATAAGAAAATTTGTAACTAAACAAAAGATGTATCTTTGAATCAAATACAAAAATGTTTAAGAATTATTTGATGAACATATGTTTGTCAGTTTTTAAAATATGAGTTAAAGCAGACATAGTCAGCTGTGAAAAAAGTCAATATACAAAGAAAAAATTTAAGGAGCTCTTCACTTCACCCTAACACTAAAAAACTGGACGTTAAAACACCTTCTAAACAAACAAGATTGACCAAAATCAAAGAAATTTTGTAAAAAAACAATATGATCAATTTAGGAGCTCGGCTCAAAAATTTCTAAATCGCAACTGAAAGATTGTAGAAAATGGTAAGTGTGTTAACTTTTAATTTCCTAATATCAAGTAATACAAAATTCATTTTAACCTTTAAAAATACCGAAATAAACAGACTTAGCTAAAAATTACACACAAAACTTTTCATAAAATCCGCTAATTTTATCAAAGTTCACTTAGGTGTCAAAAAGCTAACGTTATCAGTTTCCGTAATGGCTTCTTGAAGCTGTAAATTTTTATGATAGTCTTCTATTTTCAGATTTTATCCCTCTTTAATAGGTTTAAAAATCCTAAAATTAATCTTTCCTTTTTAAAATCAGATCTTCAAACTTTTTCGCTACAATGGCTTTTAAGAAACTTTTTAATTTGGTTCTTTCTAAAATTTTTATATTTAGACAGATACTCGGGCAAACATGTTTTGCCTTCTCATATTATGTATTTTGTGCTTTTAAAAAAATATTACCTACTGACTTAATCTGACACTGACAACCATCATCAGCTTTCAATATAAATCAACTTGAAAATCAAACCCACATCAGTGTCAAAACCAATTTTTTTGCTTATTCGATTATTCGCGCACATACAAATGTATTAGACTCGCACATCACATCAAAGCTCTTCAAACAGCTTTTCGTCCATTTATTTTTGTTTTCCTTTTTTTTTTTCTTAAAAACAGAAATGAAAATAAACAACCCAAAACCACTCAACCAATCAATTTTACTTCAAAAAATATTTTCAGCTTCAGCTACCTTTGAGCAGACACAAATCCCATCATCAACACCACCATCATCAGGACCTTTTTTTTTATCCATTTGGACCCAAATATGTTAACATTTCTAAAAAAAAAATAAAAAAAAACTCAGCAGACAAACCTCCCACACAGAACATGCATTAAAAACATAAAAACAGAAAAAAGTATATTCCAAATATCCTACAGACACATATTTTATTAATTCGACCTTCACCAAAAGACGAACGAACACAATGTCCTTCACAAAAAGAAGTCATTTTCTCCATGATTACCTTCTTCACATCAGCATCAGCATCAGAGTTCCAACTTTTAACACAATATTTATACCGACTCGAGTCGGAAAAAATATATATAAATAATCTCAACTCAATGTGGTCCTCGCTCTCTGCCAAATACACTCTCTTCTGATATAGCTGATGTGACCTTGAGTCAAAGTCCTTAAGGACATTCATTCGTGCATTTCGCACGATATCTCAATTTCTGGAGAAAAGTTTTTAATTTTTTTTCTTCTGCTGATGCTTTTTTTCAAAGAATCAAAAAATGAGAAACAAAATTTGCAAACTTTTTTTTTGCAACTTCATGTGTATCCTTGTCATGAATTTTCAGTCCTTTAATATCAGCTTCTTTTTCAAGACTGAATGAGAACGAAGAAAAAGACAAAAAAAAACAAAAATTGTTCGACAACTTTATCGATCTAAGGCAATCACCAGATGTTTTGCTTTCTTTGGTCTTTCTCTGAGGTTATATTCGGAGGAGAAAAACATGTAAATAAATATTAAGATACGGTCTAGAGAGTGCCCTCAACGCCTACTCGTATACAAAAGCCAACAAATGTTAAGGGAATGATTCGCATAAAATGAATTACAACCATTTTAAGCCTCCTTCCTTTCGCTTTTCTCCATCTCCATCTCCAGCTCAATCTCTGTATGCCATATCCTACATAACATCTTTTGGAAAGCCCCCCTCCCCCCACATTTTAACATATATTATACCTACTTCATACATATTCACAAAGCCTTTAAATGAAAGACGAACAACACAACACAAAAATAATAAAAAGAAAAATCCACAAAATCACGATACGAAGACGAACATCCCTTTTGGTACCATTTAATGAATCCTTTTTTCATATCTCTCCCTCTTTCTATCGTTCTATCACACGAAGAAAAAGTTCGGGTTGGAACCCATTTACATTTCCCTTAAATCCTGATCTCGCAGAACATTGTGTTTTTGTAGTCGTATCGTAGTCATAGTCATCATAGTCGTTAACTAAAACTAAATAGTACACCAAGTGTAGTATATTCCAAAGAAAGGATTCGTTCTCTGCTTGTTTGTTCCTTAAGATGCCCTTTGGGTGCTGACTGCTAAGTTTTTGGTTGTTGTCTGGAGCTCCTTAAAGAGGCCAGTGAGAACGATCATTCTAAATTATGGCTAAAATATTCAAACGTTTTATGGCAGAATGTGTGTGTGTGTTTTTATTCATATGAATGTGAACATGTACGCAATACATGAACATCAGTTTATGCACATGGAGTAAGCAATAACTACGAAAGGAACTTAATAAAAAAGATTGCCTATTTTTAGGCTACTTTTAGTTTTTCTTTATTTTGAAATTCGGGAAAATGGTGGAGTTTTTAGTTTCAATATATATTTTTAATATAAATAAATTGTAATACTACACAAAAAACATTTTTAAAAAATGGGAGCGGGGGTAAAAATGTTAAGAGAACTTGTTTAAAAATAGAAGGCTATAAAAAGTCTACTTTAAGGAGCTTCATTGAAATCAAGGTAATAGTTTAAATTGTACCCAAAGATACAGTATACATTTACCTGGGTAAATATAATTTAATTGTATTAGATTCATTAATGAGCAGAACGATGAAGTTTACTTAAGATCCTTCAAAGGACTCGACAATATGTATTGCCTACTTTTAGTTGCATAAGTAATTTTTTCAGTTTATTTCTTGGATTTGAAATTTGCTTAAATTTTTCATTTGTTTTACAGATTAATTTTCAAAGTAAAACAATAAAGAGTTAATAATTTACAAAAAGAAGCCTGTTCTTAGGAGCTCTTTTTTAAATTCATCACCTGGAAGGCTTTTTGATTCGTAAATATGCTTTTGACTAATCAATTATGTTTCTTTTTGGCTTGAAGGTTGGTTTAGTGTTTCGATCTTTTTTTGTACATTCTATGAGAAATCTGTAGATAGTTAAAAATTAAGCATACTTTTATGATCACCCAATCAATTTATTATCATTTTTAAGGCATTATCATAGCGATTTTTGAATATTCTCATCGTTAATAGTATACAAAGGATAAGCAATGATACTTTAACAATATATAAAGCTTCTTTGCTGATTTTTCTTTAGGAAATATTAAATTTAAAGCCTTCCTTTCTTGCAGGACATCCTGTATAAGCATTTAAGGCAATCTCTTGCTTACCCATTTAAGTAGATATAACTCGGGCTAAAAGAACCAAAATTGGGGTTGAATTTTTGTGTCATATACAATTTCTAGTTAAGAATTAGTAGGACAGAAAATACAATACCCCTCAAGCTTTATTTTCATTTTCGTTTACCAATGTTAAAGTTGTTCATAAATTCAAGGCAAGGCGACCGACACGACCGACGCTGATGACGAGAAGGGTGGAAAATAAAGGCGAGTCAAAAGAATCCGAAGGGTAGAATAAATTTTATATGAAATCAATGAGTGGAAATTGCTTTAAGGTACGTGTTAGATGTGAAAAAAACTAGGTCGACATGCCGCCATTCGATAAAGTAGTATACGTAGTAGTTAAGGTTTTCATTATAAAAAAAAGAATCCTTATGTCGTAGCCACATATTTTGTGAAGGTTTGTTTTCTGTTCTTATTAAAGTAGGATACATTTTAAGAAATGAAAGAAACATAATCAACTGAAAATGATGGGATAATTGAAGTATTTTGAATGGATAGGGAAAGGTTCATTATTATTTCATTGTTTGAAATTTGCTCAAAACAATTCTTTAAATTTTGTATGGAAAAAGGTTAAACATTTTCTCAGATTAAATGAAATATTAATTTTATCCTGCTCTTCGGTTTAAAATTCAATTCAATATCATACAATTTATCAAAAAAATTCTACTCACAAGAACTTAATGAACAACGAAAAAAAAAGTTAAGTGGCGCCCAACACTTGCCATAATAAATTTTATTTTATTTGTACATTGGCCCCAGAAAATAACTACGAGTGCCTTGGGTATGTCAAAAAATCAATCAAAGCCAACTCTAATTGAATCCAAAGCTCTCCCAAAATGAAAAGAAATAAATTAATAAATGACAATAATGAGCACAATCGAATCACTATAAGACAGTTAAATGGTCGACAATATTCAAATGCCCCAAAATAACTTGATGTGCTGTATGTGATGTGAATGGAGTGAATTCAAGGTCAAATACAATAGTTGTTGTTTTCGTAGTACCTATAGAGTAACATATTTAAAAGAATTACACCATTTTCTTCAATTGTTTCTGTCTGTCTATCTTTCTTTTTGTCTGGCTTTGGGCTTTGTTGCTATCATCACTTTTATTACTTTCATTCATTTATGTCTGGCGCCCAATGCCAGGGTCGTCTTATTTTGATGGGTAGTTTAATTTTGAAAATTTGTTTTTTGTTCTGAAGCTATCATCATATCTTTTTGTGCTTTCATCGGTTTATCTTTTTATGTGCACTCATATACAAATAGACTTTTATGTGTTTGGTAGTAAAAATAAAGTCAAACGCCTTATGCTAAGTATTGCGCCTTCTTATCTTTTGTCCAAACAGAAAAAAAGAAGATGTCTAATAAAATTCAAATGTTGTGCAAAAAACGAACATTGAAGATTTTCCGCACATCAAGGTCTGACAGTGACTTTTTACTGCCACAGTCATTGAAAAATGTATCTATGTACATAGAAAAACTTGTATATAGCTTCAACTAAACAAAGACGCACCAAAATAGCAATAAGAAGCCTTACAATACAAAAACCCCGAGACACGTTATAGTTAAATACGATTTTTAGAGATAGAAAAAAACAAGCTCCTTTTCAATTTACGTGACATCATTACACCCAGGACAAGGACAAATTATGCTCGCGTTCACGTCCGTTGTCGTCGCATTCTCGTATACACGTTAGTTTCAATGGTATTTGGTGTGTGTTGTTTCCCATCATTCGTTGTTATTTTTGGTTCCTCGCGCCGAACCAATTGTAGTACATTCATACTTCCTTTTTGAAACCAGAATCTGATGGGAACCCCAAAAAACAATGACTCTGGTTTTTCTTGTTTGGTTCAAATGTCTAACCATTCATTCAAATTGATGATGAACCTTTAGATGAAAAGGTAAGTCATATAATAATTCTCTCCTTTCACTGCTCTCTTTCTCTGACACTGACATTCCCTCAAGGAGTCATTTACACTATGATATCGTCTTTTTTTTGTAGTTATGTAGGTACGTGTCCTCTGTTGAACATACATATATGCGGATATATATCCTTTTTGACTTCCAACAATTGTCATCGTATTACATGTTAGAAAATAATATCCTTGGGACTCAAGACGACGACGAAGTAAAAGAAGGAAGAGTGTGGTTCATATTTCTATCGTTATTTCCACTAAGGGAATTTATTTTCAGAGTGTAATAATAATAAAAAACAAAACTGATGAAGAAAATAAAAAGAAACTTTCTATCGTTCGGTTGAGATTGTAAGACTCAAAAGTGCAATGCCAGTGGGTGTTAGAGCAGCAAAATATACACACCCATACATATATATACAAGGGAACCACACCCCCTCACATGCAATATATAGTTGTAGAAGAAGAAGAAAAAACACCCTTTTTGGAATAAAGTCATTTTTGCAAGTGCATCATCAGATGCATAAACTGCTTTCATCCGTGAATGACATTTGGGGGAAAGGATGTCATTTTAAGTGAAAGAAGTTAATTGCTTTCACAAAGTTCTCTACAAAACTGTACTCGTATATACATATCTCTCTCGCTTTTGAATAAGGATAAGTTTTATCTGAAGTTTAATCTCTCGAGAGGATGATATTAGAGAACTAACTCTTCAGCAGAAATGGAAATATCTTATAATGGTACCGGTATATATACCTATCTACTATCTACATTGTACAGATAACAGTTGTGCAATTTTGACTTTTGAAATTTTATTGGAAACACTTATTGAGAATGTCACCCTACCCTTAAGGATTTATTAAGAAATGGAGGAAATCATGTTTATTGATGCAGAGATATGAAATTATGATTGGCACTTATATAAACAAGGTTTAAAAGAGTTCCCTAAGTCTCGAAGTTAGTTCAAAACTTAAAAAAAAAAAAACACCCACGTTGGGCGCCATTTAGTTTGATGTCGAAAATCACCTATATTTTGGATTTTGAGCTTGGGGAAATTGTTCCAAATCATACTATAGTAGTTATTATACGTAGTTTATTGATAATAAATACAGTCAAATGTATGCATTGAATACCCTTTTATAATAAAATGAATTTTTCGTTGATAAATTAATAAAACCTTGATTTTATTTTCCAGTGTTTTGTTTAGTTTGTTTTTTGTTTAATTTTTTTGTTTATAAAAGTGCAAAGCAGCAATAATATTTTTGTTTTGCAAGCATAAAATAACATTCAACCAATTTTTCTACACAATTTGTTTTTTTTTTTTTTAATTTTTTCAAAATAAGAATGAAAAAATCATTCAACAAAATTTTACGATTTGTATACACAATAATTTTTTTTTTTTTTTAAATTCACAAATGACAGACATTCAACAACTAATTTTTAATATAAAATATAGAACACGTAACAAGAAAATCTATTCTAAGAAAAATGTATTTTTAAATAAATTAAGAATTTTGAAATTAGTAGAACTTACCGCCACGACTTTCACTATCCGCTGGTTTAAGCTGAAGGGCACGGTTCATCTGGAATAAAACAAAAGAAAACATTTATGAGTCTTACGAAGTATTTTTTGAGTATTAAATTTTTAATATTTTTGTGTAACTTAGTTAAAGACTTAAATTAAAAAAAATATTTTTTTATGTCTACTTTTTCAAATTATTTATTTAAAATTTATGTATCAAGCTTTTCCAACGCATTTGAAGATTCTTAAGAAAGTCAAATTACTGACAAAACGTGTCCTGTGTCCTATAATTTATGTTTTAAAAATACAGGTAAGTATTCCAAATCACCAGTAATTCTTTTTTTAAAAAACAGACAAAAATAAAAATCGACAAAAAAACCTTATAAATGCGATAGCGATACTAATCGTCTTATTTTCAACGAGAGAATACACAACATCGTCGTCGTTGCGTTGCGTTGTCTCTCAATTTTTTAAGGTAAACGTTTTATAAATTCCTTTGAAGATTAAGTTTTTTTTTTTTTATTGAGGAGAAAGAATCCAATTTAAAAAACTTGGAGATAATGAGCCATGAAAGTGGTAACGAAAAATTGTTTTGGTCTTTTTATTTTTCGCTGGTGTGTCAGTGTGTCGTCGTTGTTGGCTTGGTATTCCAATTATTTCATTGATTGAACGTGGAGGCTTAAGTGTTGGATTGGGATTTGAAAAAAAAAATTAAGGAGAAATAAATAAACATATAAGAGGGTGGAAAAAGTTTAAGAGGACACAACATTTTTTAAATATGTGTTTAATTTTAGAAGGTATTTTTTTTTCACTAAATATAGACATCGTCATTTTATTCTCTTCTTAAATAACTTAAAGCTTTTAAGAATGTGAATATAAAGCACTTGTTAAAGATAATTGGTTTTTTATTTGCATTTATTTTTAAGAATGAATGTATGTGCTCCATTTTGGACTCATATACAAATTTTACCTACATTTTAAAGTTAAATTTTCTTATGTAAACACAAACTTAAAAAAGATGATATAATAAAAAAGAAATATCATGAAAACAAATGTTTTATATATGTTTTATTTATGTTTACTTTTTAAACCGCAAAATGGATACCCCTGTACATTTTGAAGTACAAACAATAACGGCTAGAAATGTGTTTGGTGCCATTTTACCAAAAATTATTCAAAAATAAACAAAGGACTTGCTTTATTACATCAAAAATTGTTTTATGTTTGTCAAAATTCGAGATAGATTTGCAAATATTTGTTTCACAATAAATTTACAAAGATAAAAAGTATCAATTAGAAACGTTGGGCGCCATTTAACTTGATCTTCTCAAAAATGATTACACCACTTTTTATATTAAATATAAATGAATGTTAATAAAAAATCTATTGTGAATTTTCAAAGGTTAAAAAAAAAATAGGACGAAACGTTGGGCGCCATTTAGAAAAAAATTACTAAAAAGAGTTCACATTGTTTAACATCAAATTAAAAGTTCTTATTCTTTGAGATATAAAAACCCATTAAAATTTTTAATATACAGATTTAGGGATAGAGGAAATTACAGTTTGAAATGCGTTGGGCGCCACTTAACAATTTTTTACTGAAATTGGATAACATTTCTTGTTATATAAAATAAAAAGTTGTTCTTAGAGACATTAAAACTCACTAAAACTTTTAACATATAATTTTTCAATTTTTTAGGTAAAAGGTAATAACGTTGGGCGCCATTTAAATAAAAGCTACAAAGCTACTTAAAAATAATCACAGTGCTTAGCTTGTAAATTCAAAAACTGATTCCTATACTTATAAAAATTTATAATAACCATACCTGATCACGCAAAATGGCTGTTATTTTTTTTTAAATTATTGCTAATACCCCTTTATCCATTTTTTACCGAACTGGGAAGCTTATGTGCGGCATACATTTTCCAATAAACAAAAAAACTAAGAAACTAACAATTTAAAATTACAATAAAAACCACATTCGCGTGTACATGGAAATTTCAATTTAGGTCAACAATTTTAGAAAACTATTTGAGCAAATTTGTGCGACACGTGAAGAAAAAAAGCAAAAAAAAAAAACAACAATATCAACATTAAAGTTTCAACTTAACTATGTTACTTTCTAAACATATCCGGAAATAGACCCCTATCAACGACAAAACAGTAACTAAACTGTGTCGCATGTGGGTACACTTATACCGCATTAAAACCGCTCCTTATGTTGAAGTTTTTGTCACAAACAAAATGGAGAAAAAAAAAACTAAAATCGTGAGTAACAACAAAATAAAGTAATTGCAGTTTATTATAATGAAAACATACATTGAAGAAAGAATCCTAAAAAGAAACACAACCAACCTACCAACAACCTAATGGCGGATAGACGACTATAGGTGCTATAGAGGAAATGACGAGTATAGGAGACTTTAAAGGTATAGGAACCTCCATGATGCATGGGTACCCGGATTGCATTTTGGCTAATAGCATTATTACGACTTATCCGATGAGTACTGTAATTTAATTTAATTATACATTATATGCAAAAACACATACGACAAAATAAAGGAACATTATTTTGTGACCTCCTCCCACAGCAGCAGCGCCATCTGCACAGTACAAACTCACCTCACCATACACCCTATCATCATTATAATATAGTGAAATGGTGTTAGTTAGTTAGTCGAGCTCGAGTGGGATGAGGGCGTGTTGACGCTAAAACAGAGGTGACACGAATCTAAGTTAATTCTTTTTGTAGAGAGTTCCGAGTTCCAAAGGGTGTTATTTTATTTTAATTATTTTTTTGTTTTTTTTTGAGTCTAATGTTCAAACTAACACCCGCCGTAACCGCTTTAACGCAGTTTAATCGTTGACACTGTTTTGTTTTTGGTTTAAATTTTTAATGTTAGTTTCGTGTGAAAAGGTTCTTTTTTTATAGAAATTTTTGTTGTTGTATTTTGTATAAGGGTTAGCGAAAGAGAGCGCGAGAAAGTTTAACAAAAAAAAAGAAAATTTATTTTACATGTGGCCTAAGGACACATTGAAAGGATTATTTCAGCTTTTTTTAGAATTTTCTTTTTTTTCATTTACATAGCTCTCGGTTCCTGTGCTTATCCGAGTTTTGTTAACCATAGGAGCGAACAATTCTAACAATGGACACATGGGCTGTGACTCAAGCTAGGGCTAGATATAGTTAGGGTTGGAGAACTCTGAATACAAAAAAAAAAACCGAACACAAATAAACATTTTTATAGCACATTCACAAAGTTTCTATTGTTCTCGGATTCTAGATCCTGCTTGATATATGTTGGTACCCCCCCCCCCCCCCACTATATACCTACGTATTTTTGTTTGTTTGTGTTATTTTTTTGTTGTTGTAATTTTAGTTCTGGTGTAATGCATTTTTGAGTTTTTCTGAGTGGAATTTTTCATTTTTTCTTTGAATTTAAATGAAAATAGAGCCATAGAAAAAAAAGGAAATATTCTTTCCTAGTTTTAATACTCGTGAAAATTTATGAAAAAAAAAACGAAAGTTAGGAAAATATGCATCACGGAAACGTGGTACGCTATAAAGAGGAAGAGGAGGTTAAGAGGGCTTCTTCTGTAGCAAAAAAAAATCCATAAAAATGCATAGAAATTTAATTTTTAAGTAAACTAAAGTATATTAAACACATAAACAAAATTAACAATTGGAATTGTTGGGCGCCATTTAGCTAAAATCGTCTTACAAATAGTAACACTTATCATATAAAATCTTAAAATTATTCTTAGATTTAACAAGCTTCAAACAAACAAAAATCTTTATAAATAAAACAAAAAAATAAAAGTACCAAGTTAAAAAGTTGGGCGCCATTTAACTAAAAACTACTATTTCAAGGTGAAGACACACATAATTTAGGGTTATTGAAATTTTGTAGGGCATTTATTTCTTAAAGCGTTTATAAGTAACTATAGATTTCTTGTTATGAAATTATTAAAAGCTTTTAGTTGAATAGCGCACAACACTCGAACAAAGTATCAAACAAGAAATTGTTGGGTGCCATTTAACTATAATCGTCCTACAAATAGTAACGCTTGTCATTTAAAACATAAAAATTATTTTATTTCATGTACCAAGCTTCACATAAACAAATTTCTTTATAAATATAAAAAAAATTAAAAGTACCTAGTTAAAACGTTGGGCGCCATTTAACTAAAAACTTCTAGATATTTCAAGGTAAAGAAACACGTAATTCAGGGTAATGGAAATTTCGAGGGGCATTTATTTCTTTAAGCGTTTGTAAGTAACTATAGATTTCTTGTTATGAAATTATTAAAAGCTTTTAGTTGAATGGCGCCCAACAAGCAAACAAAGTATCAAACAAGGAATTGTTGGGCGCCATTTAACTATAATCGTCTTACAAATAGTAACGCTTATCATATAAAACATTAAAATTATTTTCTTTCATTTACCAAGCTTCAAACAAACAAATTTTCTAATAAATTACAAAAAAATTAAAAGTACCAAGTGGAAACGTTGGGCGCCATTTAAGTAAAAACTACTATTTTAAGCTATAGACACACATAACTTGGTTTTAATGAAATTTTGAGGGAGGAGCATTTATCTTTTTCAGCGTTTGTAAATAACTTAAGATTTCTTGTTATGAAATAATTATTAAATGCTTTTAGTTAAATGGCGCCCAACGTTTGAACTTGGTGTCTTAAAGTTTATTTTTTACAAGTCTCTGGTTATTCTGTTAAATCAAATACAATGCTAAGCCACAGTTTTTCTTTTGATCAACTTGATTTGTAAGGTAGAACAAGTAAAGGTTATAAGTTGTTGTAAAAGTGTCACTGATTTTTGTTTGTATTCATTTAAGAGAAAAGGATCTTGAAGTTCCAAGATTAAGCTCCTTTGTATGAAATAAAAATCAGTTTTCACTATAAAACTGCATACACTTATTCTAAACCCAATATGTGTCCCTTAAGAGTTAAGTGAAAAGAAGAAATCTATTTCAAAGGACCCCAAACAATAATGCTCCTGATGATATAGGTAGAACCGTGAAACAAGACTAGAACATGGTCCACTCAAGCACTTGATTTCATTTTTATCCATTCAATGTGTCTCCTGTAGGTAGGGAGGTAGGTTCCTATGCCTATACTATATAGTACGTAGGTTCCTATGCCTATACTATATAGTACGTATTATAACCCTAGGATCCTATACCTTACATAAGTTGATGGCATGGCTTTGGTTGAAAAGTCCTTTTGTCCAGCGAAAACATTGCTGTTTTCATACATCATTCTATGCACAGCACTCTGAACATACCTATACTTATATACACATATCCTTGTTCACACCATTGCCATTGGATTTTTTTTTGTGTCGTCCTCGCTATATCCTCTCTCACTGGCTTGACACACATACATACATACAGATACAGACTCATCCTTGTAGAATAACGAAATGCAATTAAAAGAACGTTTTATAGCCTTTGTAAAGCACTTTCTATTGTTTTGGAAAATTGAGTGTTATCAACAGTCCCAGCAGGTTTTCCATTCTCCCTCCGCCCCGATGATGACTGACTATATGGGAGATGGAAAAAGGGATATTTTCACCCCCTACTCCTTCAGTATTGCCTTCTGTCCTCCATATCCGATGTATGGATATAGAGATATTTTTTTGTTATATAAATCAAAAGTTAAGTGAAAGTTGCATGCTGTCGAGGGCTTTTGTTTGCCTCTCAGCCACAGCCACATACATACGAGGATACTGCATTTATTTACTTATATATGAAAACGGTTCATTTTTATCTTTCAAAATCAATGCATATAAACAAAAATCACACCGCCCTCCGCCCCCACCCTTCCAATTTTATATTTACTTTTGTTTTTGTATTTTTATATTTTTATGCCTAGATTGGCAAAGTTGTAGATATATTTGTTATTGAAAATTTGTATAACAATAAATGGCTAAAAAAAATAAAATAAAAAGAAAGCAGAATAAAAAACTATTAAAATAGTTAAAACAAATAATAGATACAAATACGAAACAATGGTGTGGTTCTGTTAAATTACGGGTAATGGATGTTGGGGTAAGATATAGGATGATGGCGTGTTCGACAAAATGTCGGTTTAATACTTTTTTTTTTTTTCTGTAAAGGTATTATTATTTAACAAATGGTGGGAAAATGAATATTCTTCGATGGAGTTTTTGTTTTTTTTTTTGTTTTTAATTTGTTTTAGTAAAATATTGTAAAAAAAAGGGAAATTTTATTTTACACAGAGTTTGGTTTGTTTAAAAAGAGAGGAAGGCAACAAAAGAAAAACAATATATTTTTGTTTTATATTTGTTGTTGTTATTTGAAATAGCTATGCATTTGCATGAAAATATGTTTGTTTTAATGGAAAAATACCGCTAATGGAAAAGAAATGTGATGGGATTTTTTTTTAATGTTTCCTTTTATTGTCGTTAGGAATTTTTCAAAGAACAAATAATTGATTGATGGAAAATAGCTTTTAACAGATAGTATAGAGTCATGTGTCATTATTGATTTTTTTTCTTTAAATATTTATTTACAAAAAATTAAACAATAAAAGAAATTGATGGTTCTTGATTAAATGATTTTACTTATCGGAAAAAGTCATTCAATTAATTTCAATCAAAATAATGTTTTCCTGAATATTTTTTGTTGGTTTTAAAAATTAAAGTTAAGATTAAAATTAAATTTTTAAATTTGGTCAAATTGAAGCTCAATGTTTTTCTGTTTTTAATCCTGAAAATGTTTAAAAGAATAAAAAAAAAAGAAGCTGGGATGTGACAAACACTAATAACTTTCCACCCGTGTCTGTCTGTCAATTTTTCTAGGACTTTGTCAAAATATTAATAGCAATATTTTGTACGAGATGAACAAATTCTAAGTCAATATCTTTCTCTGTTCTCATAATATTGGGTTATCCATTTTTCGGTTTCAAAAGTAAACATAAATAAAACACATATAAAATATTTTTGTACATGAAATTTCTTTTTTACTACAAAGTTTGAATTTTGACATTATGTGTGAAACACTACAGTTAAATGGCCAAAACGCGAATTGTAGCAAGCATCGATTCCTTTGAGGTAATTTTCGACCACTTTTTGACACATATTGGGCGGTATCTCAGCCATAACTTGTTAAATGTTGGTTCATAAGTTCTCAAGAGTTAAAGGGTTATCTACATACACACGGTGTTTCGCGTAGCCCCAAGAAAAGTTCAGATGTGATAAATCGAATGATCTTGGCAGCCAGGTGATATTGCCACGACGAGAAATTAACCGGCCAAGAAATGTCTCTTTTAATAAAGCCATATTCGCTGGAGTTGTGTGGCATGTGGCACCGTCTTGTTGAAACCATATATTCTCCAAGTAGTATTCCTCAATAGAAGGAAAAAAAAATCGGTTATCATATGACTATAACACTCCGAATTGACGGTAAAGAAGAAAGGTCCAATCACACCTCCGGACCAAAGAGCGCACCAAACATTGACTTTTTGTGGATGTAATGGCCTAGCTTCAATTACGTGAGGATTCTCAGAATCCCAAATGTTTATTTGGTTTATTAACATACTCACCGAGTGAAAAATATGCTCGTCACTGAAGAAAATTTTGTTCGAAACATCGCCGCCGTTCACCGCCTGTTGTTCAAGCACCCATTCGACGTATCTACGACGTTGTGAATATTCAGCTGGCTTCAGTTGTTGTGTGAGCTGGACTTTTTATGGATGTGGGTGTAAATCCAAATTCAAAATACGCCATAATGTGCCGTAAGACTGTCCTAATTCCTGAGAACGACGAGGAATCGACGCATTTGGGGCTTCGGCAACAGTTTCACTTACAGCAGCGATATTTTCAGTGGTACGAGCGACACAATGTTGCACAGGACTTCTTCACAATTTTGCCAATCGCTTGCGTAGTTAGACGATTATGTAAACCATAATCTCCTCTTAAAGCACGATGTGTGGCTGTGGCAGAATCAACATTTTTGTAGTAGGTTTTAACAATTTTTATGCATTGTGCGATAGTGTTAGGGCTATTTCACACGAGACGGTTTCGTCCGTACGGTTAAAATCCGTACGATTTTTTTCCGTGAATCGTCTACGTTTGGTTATATTTTAGATATTTTTCTTCAGTACTAGTGACCACAAAACCAGACGGCAGACGAATAAAAATCGCGCGCGCGGCGACGGCACGGTCGCCGTATATTTCAGTCGTTGAGACGGCTGTTTTAAATCATCCGTACGGAAAAAACCCGTCTCCGTCCAATGTGAAAGCTTTAGTTAACTTTATTAGTTTACTATCAATGGCTCACGAATAAAAACCGTACGGATTTCAACCGTACGGACGAAACCGTCTCGTGTGAAAGATGCCTTAAGCGATCGATTTTTGTAAATGTCGGACTTTTTACTGTAGAAAAAAATTGGTTTAACAACTTAGGTTGGCAGATGTTGAATTTCAGCCCTATACTTTTGAAACCGTAAAATGGATGATCCGTTAGTTTTAAAACTGTAATCTTACAATTAGTGAAAAAGATCAAAATGAGATTTTTTTTATTCTTAAAAGTTAACCGAAAAATAGTATTTTACCATTTTCTACGTGATTAAAATATTTTAATATTGTATATTTTACCTTATCCATTTATTCATCTTGGAAGACTTTATTAAAAAAAAAAAAAATTCTAAAAATGGCGCCCAACACATGTCGGTATATTTATTTTAGTAATATTCTAATAAGTGTCATTAAATTAAGTATAATATATAAGTGAACAAAATGCTGACTTTTATCACTTCGTTAATTTTGTCTATGACACTGAAATACATTTTATAAATTCTATTTACTTAAATGGCGCCCAACAGTACTAAGCTCATTATTTTTAAATGACATTGATGTTTAAATTTTTAGTAAACTTCTATTAAAAATGTAATTCCAATAATAGAATATGCTAAAACATGTGCTTTAAAAATCAGAGTTATATAATTTTCAACAAGAAAGTTATCTTCAAACTTACAAGAAAAAAATTCATGAAAAAAAGTTTAAACATTTAAAGAGTTCTTGATGAATAATGTTTTTCTTATGTTTAAAAAAGGAAAACAAAAGGTTTAAAACTTATTTATTTAAAAATGTATCTTATTTAAAAAAATCAGAATTTAAGAAAATAGGTTTAAATTTAAATTTTGTATATCCTCAATACAGGAAGGTTCGAAGGTTATTCGAATAAATAATAGTGAGCGCTTACATATTTTAAATACCTACCAGGGGATTATGCATCAGGCAGAAAATAATTGCACTATATTTACAATATATATCCTTTTATTTACACAGCTCATATTATAACTATACCTACTAGATATACTTTTGTATATGTAAAATGTAGATATAAATATAAAAGTTTACATATAGAACTTTAACAGTTTTGTACCTAAATTAGTACGTAATGTGATTTATTGGGTAAATCATGGAAAATAATACTAACAAAAAAAAACAAGGACTATACGTAATTTTTTTTGTTGTTGTTTTTATTTTTGTCGCCTCTGCTGCTGACAACGCTGGTGCTGGTGCTGGTCTTGGCTATTTGTTTTATTTGTCGTGTTACACAAGCAGAAAACGGGGTGAAACCTAATTACGGTTCAGCATTTTACTGTCCAAACAAAGTACACAACAGGGGCTAACTATAGACTGACTATGGAAAGCATAGGTCTATATGTATATGTAGTATTTGTGTAACCACTATACTATACCTGGCCCATAGTATTATTGCAACTATTATAGCTGTATCCTATATATATGCCTATTCAACATCACTGCTAAGTGCTTTTACGGTAATTTCTTTTGTCCTGAAAATGTTCAGTTTTGTATTTGCTTTAGTTACATAAAATTAAAACAAAACACAACAAATACCTACCTATGAACATTTAACATTAATTAACATAATATATAACTTCACTACCTATCCCTATTGCTGTTATATTGTGTGTAGCTATGTATATTTCACGCTTATTGTTTAATACCTTTTCAACTTATTAAGAGCTCAAGAGTAAATAAGGACAAATTAAAAACAAAACACAAAAAAAAAAAACTAAGAACTTTAAGGACATTATTTTAAGTGTGTTGATGTTAAATAGGTAAAGAGTTTGAATTATAGATAAAGGTAACTAATGCGAGGTCGTTAATGAATTTTAAGGACTAGTTCCGGCAAAAATCCTTTTTTAATATCTTTTTGTTTTAAATTTATATATTCCAACACAAATCTGAGAAAAAGGATTCTCGCACGCATTAATTTTCATTCTAAAAGTCTAGAAGTCTCTCCAACTCCTATTCGTATTCCTATTCCTACTCTTACTTGAACAGAATCAAGACTAATACCTACAATTAGCACATCCTTTAAGCTTCTCGTATACACATTCCAGTCCAGCAGGACTTATTAAAATAATAATATTCATCTGACAAAAGCCCAGAAGCCTGCACATTACCACTAAACACAGCCTCTGCTTCCTGATATAGTATAGCTGTATATAGGTTTATGTCTGTATGTATCTTCAGATAAACTCCTAAATGAGCGTCTATAAATAATTCACCAGGTATTTCATTTCTGGTTATAGGTAGCCTTATAGCCTCATGATGGCCTTGGTATAGTGATTTTGAATGTTGTTCTTGTACTGCCGCCGCCGCCGCCGCCGCCGCCGCCGGAGCTAACCTTATATCCGTTTGTTGTATGTTGGATATATAAAATTCTGCAGCAGAAAATCGTATACCTTACCTTCGTTCGTTAGTCTTTCTCTTCCTGATGGTCCTGTCCAACACTATTGCCATTTAACCATAGCATCCAGGGGCATTAAAAGAGCTTCGTTTCGGTTCTGGTTATTTAGACATTTTTAGCTTTCCATTTATTTTTATTGTTTTTTCTTTTTTTTAAGCTATTGAATCTAGTCTCCTCTCACTCTTACTCTTGATCCTTATATTATTCTATTGTTTTCAAAAAGGATTTCGTAAGGATAAGTAGCAAAAATCGTTGTGCTTAAAATACTTAGCTAAATACAGGATTAATAGAGGATTTTGTAAAAACGGAAGATGGGCGAAACGATTCTCCGTATAAAATGTACACGTCTACTCTGTACTTTGTGGCAAAGCTTGCATTTAATCTATTGTGGAATAAGGTATGAGTTTTGTGTAACTCTGTAACTGTACAGGGATGCTTCTGCTTCTGTTATCCTGTCGATGGTAGTTTATGTACATATATTTTGACTTTATAGGAAATAAAAAGTGAAAAGGATAAACTAACAAAACAAACTGTTGCTTTAGCTTTCGAATGGTGAATAATTATTTTTCCAAAAAAGAAGAAAGGAATAAAGAGAAAGATATATAACAACAAAAAAAAAAGAAAATGCCATAAGCCCCCATCTTACCCGATCAACCCCATTAGAAACAGAGAGAGAGAGAGAGAGAGAGAAAGAGATAGAGTTTAATTGAAACAAACGATTTAGTGGAGTAATTTGTTTCGATGGATTTAGTGCAATTTGACAGATGGAATTTAATTGAAATAGTGATTTACATTTTTAAGGGACAAAATTTACATCGCCAACAAAACGTAGACAAAAGAGAAGAGACACTATATATAAGACATTTTGTATTCATTTTATATTCAATGGGTAAATAATGGTTATTTAAGTATTTTGTTTGTCCTTACTGTTTTGAGTTAACAAAAGGGGAAGATTTAAGAAATAGGTTCAAACATTTAAACATCTTTAGCAAATTGTATAGAGAAGATTTTGAAAAGACAATTGTCTTTCTTAACAATTTTACTTGTGAAAGGGCAAGATTTGAATACTCAAAAAATAAAACCGAATTCGGAATTTAAAGCATAATAAGCTTGAAAAATGGGTACCGTAATTGTATTAGCGTGCTTATTTTTGTACCTCGGTTTGCAACTCTAATGACTGAATCGATTTTTTTCATTTTGGTACTAAAGGTTTAAGGGTCCGATTTGTCAAATTGAAAATTTTGGCATTTCTCGGCGTTTCAAGGTCCCTAGAGTCGAAATAAAATATTTTTAGAAAGATATCTGTGCGTGCGTGTGTACGTGCATACGTCCGTATGTCCTGCCCGTACGTCCGTATGTCCGTATGTCGGTAAGTCCGTACGTCCGTACGTTCGCGGCGTTTATTTCGTCGTCCATAGCTCAAGAACCAGAAGAGATATCGACTTCAAATAAATTTTTTTATACAGATAATAAGGCAGAAAGATGCAGAAAAGGCTCTCAAGAAAATTGCGTGGGTGGTTTTTTTTACCATAGCAGTTTAAAATAAAGGTGACAATTTTGGTTAACCCTGAATATCTCATTAACCAATTATGCTAGAGACTTGAATTAAATTTTATATTATATATTGTAACGTGATACAAAACAGTTCTCTTTTTGGAAAAAAATCCAATTAACGGTTTTTTTATAAATCAAAAAAACTGAAAAAAAAAATTTGTCACCTCGATAATTTTACGATTAAAATATGATTTCATCTCCAAAACAATGTTTTGCAACGAAGAATGATGTTTTTGTCATCTTATAAAATTTTGAGAAAAATGTAATAAACAGTTTTTTTTATAAAAAAATAAAAACCTGAAAAAAACATTACTCAAAGTTGGTAAAAATTGAATTTCGACTCAAATATCTTTTCAAAACCTTGAGATTATGGCTTCAAACTTATTTTATCTTATAAGATATATTATTTTCAACATTTGGAAAATTTTTGAGAAAAATCGAATTGACAGTTTCTTACAAAAAATAAAAACCTAAAAAAAAATTAATAAAAGTTGGTAAAATTTGATTTTCGACACAAATATCTTTTCAAAACTTTGAGATATTGGCTTTTAACTACTTTTATCTTTCAAAACATATTGTTGTCAACATTCAGTAAAATTTTGTAAAAAATCGAATTGACAGCTTTTGTACAAAAAATTAAAAACCGAACAAAAAATTTAACAAAAGTTGGTAAAAATTGATTTTCGACTCATTTATCTTTTCAAAAATTTGAGATAATGGCTTCTAACTAATTTTATCTTATAAAAAATATTGTTTTCAACATAAGGAACAATTTTGAGAAAAATCGAATTGACAGTTTTTTTACAAAAAATAAAAATCTAAAAAAAAATGTATAAAAGTTGGTAAACATTGTTTTTCGACGTAAATATCTTTTCAAAAATTTGAGACATTGGCTTCAAAATTATTTTACCTTATATTTTATAATATTGTTTTCAACATTCGATAAAATTTTGAGAAAAATCGAATTGACAGTTTTTTTTTTTACAAAAAATAAAAACATAAAAAAAAACAATACTTAAACTTGGTAAAAATTTACTTTCGAGAAAATATTGTTTTCGATATTCAGTAATTTTTATAAAAATCTAACAGTCCGTTTTTTCATAAAAAAATAAAATCTACAAAAAGTAGTACTCAAATTTGGTAAAAATTGATACATATAGACAAACTTTTAAGCAAGACAAATCGACAGACGGGATAGGAAGTTATCAGTGTGGGTCGCATCCCAGCCTCTTTTTTTGTTAAGGTCTTACAAAAATCGTAGGTCGGGAAATTTAAATTTACTTTGGTTTGAAATGTGTCACCATCCATAAAACCAGACTTTTTGAATACAGGAGCAATTTCGTGCATTTAATTTTATATAATTTTCCATTTACTTGAGACTTTGGACAAAATTATGTGTTTCATGTCCTTTTTTGAGGTTCCCTTCCCTTGCAGAAAATACATCCTGGTTTTTCCTTGGATATGTGGTGCAATCAAATATAATTATTTGAATTTTCTAGATCAGTTTCTAAATGCAAACCAGTATTGAATTTTTCCATCCATTTATGCCATTTCCCAATTTGAATTTAAGCCCCTTTAAACGAGGTGAAGGTTATTTGATGGAAAACTATTTTTAATATTTGATGTAAACAATTGAAAAATCTGCATACCAAAATTAGGTTTCATTGAGTTTTTGAGGTTAAATGTTTAAGTTTCTTTCTATCCACCTCTCCCCCTTTCCTTCTATGTTCATCGAAGGTTTTTCATTAAAATTTTGTGATATTTCAGAAAACATTTTCATATAATTACTCTACTTTATCGCTATAAAGCTTCCAACCCCCGCTCACTCTGATGCCATTAGGCACAATCGTTTTTAATATATGTCGATTTGTTGTATTTGTATATTTTACGAGTTCATTAGTTATAATTTTTGATTCGATTTGGGAACATACCACACCAATCACTATATACAATCCTCATACATATAAATAGCTCGACACTGCTGCTATCCATGGGGGATAATTGTCCCCAACCCCCTAACGAACGAAACAAAAAGAAAAAACGACAAATGGCGTCAATGAGGGTCGACATTTTTGCGGTATGCAATTCAATGGTTTTTCCATTTCCACATACACAAGTTCGATATGTACCTACCTAGAACGTAGAACGACAAAACATGTGTGTTTTGAATAAAAGCCCATTTTTACCGCACTGTGTATAGTGTGTACTGCACTCTCTGGCCCATCTCTGGAGCCTCTTCTACCTCATCAAAGCCCATTTCCCAGGTCACTCTCTTGATGTGTGTTGGGAATTCACATTTTATTGGGAATCCATATAAAAACAAATGCGCGGATAATTACCACGTCCATGTCGTTCATGTCGAACCGCATAAATGCTGCTGGACAACATACAAAACTTTATATCGAACATTTGAACACAATTTTATGCGAAACGACGTTTTAATGCTGTTTGGGTGTTATTTTAAAACTAATTAGGAAAACTAATTTCGAAATTGAGTTTTCCGTTCGCTCTCCTCTGCATATATGCAATATTTATATCTCTCTATCTCTTTTTGGCTTCGTTTTTGTTTTTATTTTATTTTTCAAACCGATCAACAAACCAACGACCAACATAACCAATGCTGGCAACAACGCCAACGCTAACGGTACAAATTATATTTTGGTTTTTCGAAAATACAATTTTTGTTTTACGAGTAATAATGTGATTAAAATGAAAATAAAAATAAAAATTAAATTAAAAAATGAAAAAAAAAAAACACAGTGTTTTTGGAAAACAACAAACTGAAATTTTTGCGTTCAACGCGATGCTGAACGGCGGCGGCGTGGAGTGGCGTTGTGCGGTATGGAATTGGAATTCTACACTTTGTATGTTGATTTGTATACTTATTGTATTTGGGAAATGGCAGATTTTAATGTGTCTGCAGGACATAATAATTGAAATGTACGAATAATACCGTTAGTTTTATTATACCATACAATTGGATTTTCCTCTACCCTAAGTACATATAGGTTCCAATACTATCCGTATGCACAGGGATAGGAGCTGGAGGTATGGGGACTTTTCAAGAGAATACTTTAAAATTGAAATGAATGGTTTGACTGCGGGTAAAAATAAGGGACACAGGATAATGATAGTGTTTATACCTAATATTATATTCATTAGGGGGTCCTTTTTGTTTTAATTGAAAGTAATTGGAAAATTAGAATTCTCCTCGATATATGTACTGTACTATGCATAATATGTTTTAAAAGGATTCGAGAGGAGCCCAAAAGGTATACCTAATATTTTAGATTAGATAATCTGACTAAATTTTTCAAATAGGTACTTAATATAGGTTGGTGTGATCACCCGCATGTTTACAAAATACTTATAGGTGTTGTGTGGTTTTTGTTTTTGTTGTCCAAATAATCCTACACCAGGGATGTTATGTTAAACCATTCGTGTAGGTAATTAAATTGGATTCAGAAATATTGAATTAAACTTGGTTAAAATTTCGAAAGATGCTCTGTGAGTTTGTGTGATTTTATAGATAGGATCAGATGGGAGCTAGAGCTCAAGAATTTTTGTTGATCTTTTCCTATGTTTGGGAACAGTTGCATTGATAATTCTATAAAAACCAAATCAATAATTTTATAATTATAAACAAAATAAGTCTAAACGGAATTTCTTAAATCTTGGATAAGTGTAATCAAAAATTGTATGTTCTCTCTTACAAAACCACAAACGAATTTTATTTATTTTTATATAAAGCTGCACCCTGCGGCATTACTCGTACCCTTTTAAAGTTTGCTCTCGACAACTTTAAGAAGTATATATATGCTGTCGTGGACTTTTTTTTTAAACTGTAAAAGAGGAACAATTCTTTCATACTTTATATCAGCCAAACGATTTTGAAACATTCTTTATTCGTTTTCCACTCGTATGAGTCTAAGCGTGATACTATATAGCCTTTAGCCTTCCTCTATAAATGGGGTATCTAACACAGTAACAATTTTTCAAATTAGACTAATAGTTTCTGATATAAACGCGTTCAAACAAACAAACAAACAAACAAACAAATTCTGAAGCTTTATAATATTAGTATAGATTACAAAAAAAAAATGTTTTGATCTAAAAAAAAAGAAAAATATGTAGTTGTTTTTTTTGGAGAAAATGTAGGTCCGAGAAAAAACACGTTAAGGGAATAGATTTTAATACAAAAATCAATTAAAAATGAAAGAACTTGGCCTGTATGAAGTGTAAAAATCTACCCATTATTGTTGATAACACACTTCTGCTGTCAAAATTCATTTAAATCCTAAATTTGGTAAACACAACTAAATAATTTATCAATGACACACAAGGTAGTGGTTTTACAGATATCTTCACTTTTTTTAAGAAACTTGACTTAAAATAGAAATTATACCCCTGAATATACCATCTAATTTTGAATACTCAAACTATAATTGGAAAACACTAAAAATAATAAATCATTGTTATCTGGAGCAATAATTTCCTATAAATATTAAATCAGTTTTTCAGCTTAAATAAGCAAAATCATTTGTATTTCAACGCAGATCCATTACATTTCCTCCCATCTTCTATCTTCAAGTTTGGTCTATCCCCTTTTAGAATATATAAAAAGGTTTGATAGTACAGCTTTATAGAAACCCTTCTTCGTATTTCAATTTCTCATTCATTCAAGTTCATATTACTCATCAATTTATTATACAAAAATACCTTTTCCTTTAAAATTGCTTATTATGAATTATAAATATATAATTTGAACAAGTTCAACATACACTATTGTAAAAAGGGAAGGGGAGGGGGATGTTAAAACACCAAAACAAACATAGTAGAGGAGATATTTTGCTTTCAAAAACAAGACAGAGATGGCATAAAGGCTACTTTCAATGTGATCGTAAAATTATCTTAAAACAATAAATCACAAATATTTCTCACTCTTTTTCCTAAACCCCCCTCCCCCCTCCTCAAATAAAAAACAGGTACATGAAGATTATAAAGCGATTTCATCATTTCCTCCCACCAGAACAAAATTACAACTGCAAAAATATAAAACAAAACTCCGGTAATAAGTAAATGACTATATTTACATATTTATACACCTATCTCTTCCTTTTCCCCCTCAAAAACAAACCACCCCTGTTCTTCCAAGAAACAGAAAAAAAAACACAAAAAAGAAAACAGAACATTTTATAAAATAAAACCACCCCTGTTATTTTTTAAGACAATAATCATAACGACTACGATGATGATGGTAATGGCACAGACATGATAAAAACGAAACGGAAATAACATTTTTAATTGCACAAGGACCTTATAACATGAAGAAATACGACTTCTGCCATTGGGCTGGTCCTGTGCTGTTCGGGAGTTGTGTGAATTAGGCAGGAATATGAGATAAAAACAAAGATACAGAGTATGAGAAAAAGAGAGAGATGGGAATGGGGAAGAACCGAGAATATGGATTGACGAAGGAATTTTTAGGTTACCTAAACTAAATGTTAAAAAAAAGTAAGGGTGTTTTTTTTTATGCTCGCAGGTAGGTTAGGTATAAGTAAGGGTAAAAGTTTGCTAAGCTGAAAACTAGCTCACTCTTTTGGATGCTGATTTTTCTTCTTTTTTTTTGTTTGAAATGGGGGAAAATTGCCAAAGGGGGTTATATCAAAACCACCATAATCAAGATAAAGTATAGCAATTTTTTGTGTGTGTAAATTCAAACAAACTTTTGCAAAATCTGGCTCAGAATTACTCAAAAGAACTTGAATGTGTTGGGAAGGATGGAGGAGGAGGATGAGGATGAAGCTAATACGCATGTGATAAGTTATAAAATAAAGTTAAAAAAATGGAACAGTTTGTGCTTCAAGAAAAGATTCAGAGAACTTAGGAAGAATGGATCTTTTGTTCTCACAATTTAAACACAATATATTATTTTTTTAAAGAGAGTATGCATTATGAAAAAGGGAAGAATTTAAGACGGCATTCTAGTGCACACTGAACTTAAATTTTTGGATATGAAAATGTAGGGAAAACAGATTTGAGTAAACAGTCAACATACTTGATGTGCGGTAGTAAATAGAATCTCTATATATTTCAGAGTACGTCAGAAAATGAGTATTGATAAGCTGAACAAATCTGCCGAAGGAACAGTATAGAGAAAACTCAGTTTAGATGCTGATAATTTATACAAAGTCAGAAAAATTTAGGAAATACTAGGATTCATCAGTCGAATGCCCCTTATTCTAAAATGTATAAAAAACATTTACCATGAAGTCAACAAAAATATTAAAAGTCAATGATTTGATTTCAAAAAGCATGTTGCAGGAATAGAAAATCATTAACATTTACCCATGGGAGACTTTTTAAATTACAACAAGTGGCACCTCCTCAACATCTAAAAAAAGATGTAAATTCTGTCATAGTTTTTGGGTGTCTGAAATCATTTCTCAAACATCACATTAAGTTGTTATAGTTATTTTGAGCCATAGAAAAAAGTCTACAACAATTGTGGAGAAATAAGTAATAAAGGAACTTACGAATTTAAAAATCAATTTTTATGACGGATTTTGAATTCTATTTCTATGTTTTGTGAAAAAAGTACCATAGTTTCTAACTCTAACCACGACAATGTCTGAAATAGTTAATTATTCCTATGTACGACAGATGGTTTAAGTGATTAAGTTGCACAAAATTCATACAAAACATTTTCTCATAGGGCAGTTAAAATATAAATAGTCAATCTTAGATTTGTAAAAGCATATTTCAAATGAAATATCATTAATATTTGCAATTTGGAGACTTTCTGAATAACACAAAGTAATATCTCTGTAATATCTTAAAATAAAAGTAATTTCTAAATTAATTTCTTATTAAATAAAAACGTTTTGCATACATTTCAAGAAGTTATTATAACTTCTTCAAAACTAGGAAAAAATTCTACAATTATTTTGGAGAGATAATTAAATTAAGGTAACTAAGAGGCAAAAACTCATGTTTTATGACGAATTGTGAATCAAATTTTCATTTTTTGTAAAAAAAAAAATATTAAATTTATGGAAGTGCCTAAACGATGTTTTGGAGACTTATGTATGTACTGTACATATATCATCAAAATCATTAAAATGCTTATGTCATCAATAACTATTAAAACGAAATGAACTTAAAACCCATTTCATACTCTTAGGACTTCATCAATTTTCTTTTTAATTACATATAATATATCTTGTACCGTACTATATTTGCTATGGTGAATCCTATGTTCTTATGAAATTAATTTAAATCCAAAAATAATTATGTGTGATATTATCAACAAGTTTCATACCTACCAATGGCTCGCCATCATACAACAACGTATCCGCCCATCAGTCTTTGTATAATGGTTTTTTTTTTGGTTGGTTATATTAATACCTTGTTTCCTCAAGGCGATCTTATGTCACCGACCAACAGACCCAAATATTATACCTTCATCATATGTTGGTATACCTCATAATCATACCTTTATGATGTAGAAAATGCCCAACTCTTGCCTCGTTTTTGATGAACAATTCTACATTCTACGGAGATATACTTATTTATTATGTGATATAGACCTCTCTGTGGAATTAAATCCTTCACGTGCAAAAAAAAAACAACGAACGAACACTAATAATATGTCGTTGTACCTTATTTGTCATACACTAGGTATACGATGGTTCTTCATTATCTAAGGTCCAAGGGCTATCTATCTTGTTGTTGTGTATGGCTTGGGCTTCAAAGTTATGGAACCATAATAATATACCCCATATACTATACTATATGACATACATACCTTAATCCCTAAACATTAAATACTCAAGAATAATGTCAAAGCTCAGGCCTAAAACATTAATAATAATAATACATCTATCTACTCTTACTGATACATTATTAGGCATACCACATATACTCGTATATACTGTACGGTATACCAAAGAACGACACATTTCATTCACCGTGAATTCGTATTCGTGATGTCCTTGGGAATCACTCTCACTTTCTCATGGTAAATATTCTCTTTTTTTGTAATTCTGATGCTATACTGCCTTGCCACAAACCAATGTGGTTAATTTTCATGAATAACGGTAACACATCACTACTGGCAAAAAATAAAGAAAAAGAGAAGATAGGAGGTGTACTCATATGTACGTAAGTGAGTGTGTACCGTATATATATTTATATTAAATATGCAATAAAAACGCCACTAAACATTAACAGGACGAAGATATATACAATATTATTGCTCCTTTCGCCAAAAAATTTATATATTTCTTTTCGTCTTCTTCGTATACTTCTTTTCGTAAAAATGAATCTTGGGGCAGGATTTTATGTCCTTAGACTTTCTGTTTTTATATCTGTTTGTTGTTTTTCCTTTTCTTTTTGAAAACGCAGGCTAATTTTAGATGTTTTTTTTTCCTGTTTTGTTCGTCCTTAAGGTTTGACTTGTTTCTCGTCTCACCCCAAAAACAAAAAACAAAAACACAATGCTTATTTCATATGCATACATATATAGAAACATAAAACATATATAAACATTTTGGAATGGTTACACACACATATGTGTATCCTTGGAGCGATTAAATATTTACGAAAGTAAATTGCAGATAGCACTTAACACATAATAAAACCCGGATTTATATCCAAAGGGTATACACCTTGAAATGTCCTTCGTTTTCTTTGTATAAGAGTATAACTCACATATTGCTGGTAGCTGATGCTGCCTCTGTCTCGGTCCCGGCCCCGGTCCCGATCCCGATCCCGATCCCTGTACCATGTTGTACCCGTTTTCAAAATTTGTCGAAATGCTTCAGGGGGGTTGAGATGTCGAAGGGTTGTTTTCGAAAATGCGTATACGAGAGTAAAACATTAAAATTACGAAAAAAAAATCTCTTAATTTGTGCTGCGTAACAATTTCGTCCTTCTTAATTGTATATGCAAGGTTAACACAAGTACAAACTCTCTCTCACCAACCGACCTGACAGGCTTTAAACTTAACAGCGGCACTGGCACACATACCTTGCTTTAGCCTAAATTTCATGTTCCTCAATTTATCTCGAAACAGTGGTGTCACCATTTTTGAGAAGGGTGTAACATGGAAAAATGGAGAAAATTATAGGGCACAACTTGATGGATTTTGCTTATATAAATTCACTGCTTTTTGTTGTTGTTGTTGTTCTCGTTCTTCTTCTCGTTTTGTACCTCTATATTCATTTTCGTTGATTCTCGTTTTTCGTATTTAAATTTGGTTGCAGAGACAAAATTGGGGTTAATGAGATACACGCTGCTGATAGTAGGTGGGTTTTAATATAGGTAAAAAGGATGTAGAGCAAGATTGTGATGGTATGGTAATGGGTAATAGGTATATGGGGGTTAGGAAGTGCGAGCGACGACGATGGTTGTTGGGTAGAAGAAGAGTGACAGATGAATTATTCAAATATATTCCAAAACAACCTTTAACGAAACATGCTGATCAATCTGAAATTTATTCGGTCGTAGCTTTGGAATTGTTTGGTTCTTGTTGTTGTTGTTGCTATTTTTCCTTCTTTTTTTTCTTGTTTGTCGTTGCTTTCTTCGAAAAGATGTTGGGATTCACATTGCGGAATTCCTTTAAAATGAAGACTGTTTATACGGTATAGGGTTTTTTTCTTGTTTTCTTTACTTTTCTTGGTTCTATTTGAAATGTAAAATTTTCCAACCCGCCTGAGGTGTATTGCTTTTCAATACAATTTTCTGAGATGGAGTTTTTTTTTTTGTCATCGGGTTTTCTTGAAAAACTTTAAATTGTGCTGGCAGAAGGCAGGAGTGGTGGTTAACAGAAAATTTGCCGTTGACAGTATGTCTAGGAAGAAGAAACTAATATCGAAATAGGAAAAATTTAAATAACTCTTGCTTCAGAGAAGATGCATCTAGGTCATCTATTTACAAGAATTCCATTGAACTAAAAAAAAGATGGAGACTGTCAATCTAAGAAACATTTAAATGAGCTGAATGCTTTAGCTTGAGCTGAATGATAAGCAACTAGAGCCAAAAATTGTCAGGTAAAATCCACAAAACCTAATTTGAAATTGAATTCAAATACGACAAAGTGAAAGGTTTAAAAAAGGAACTAAAGTCATTTAATTACAATAAGACTGTTACAAACTTTGTATTCTCAATTTCAAGGCTAGCTAAAATAACACCTTTCTTATAAGATATTCCTCAAAACTAGACAAACTTGGACGATTTTTGGGGATATTTTTCAATTCTTACCATTTTGCAGAATTTTTGGAAGTACCTCGACATTTGAACTAGTTTTTTGTATAGTTTTTGCGAAATGTTAAATTGTTACATTTGTGTATCACAAAGAAAACTCTTGCCTTGTTTTTCTTCTTGCTACCTTTCAGGAGCTATGATTTTGTGGCAATTCATACCAACTTGAAAGATATTCACTCCTTAGTTCTTCTGCTTCACATTGCTGCTACAACCAGTACATCTTCTTCTGGTACTACTGCAGCTTCTTCAACTACGAATACAAATATCCTGAAAATGCTATCCCCTATCATCACTTCAAATACTTCTTTTATGTATTTTATTTTAAAGCTTCAAATTCTACTACTGCTGCTTCTATTACAACTAGTGCTTATTCTACTAGTTCCTTTTACTTCATATACCAATTCTAATTTTTTAAGTACTTCATCTACTTAACCCATTCTCTCCCATTGTACTTTTTTAAGTACAGTTAAATGAAGTAAGTTGATGGAACCATAAAATTATGGCAATACTGAAAAATGAAACGTTTGACATTTATACTTCTTTATTCAATAAATTTTAATTTTTCCACATAGCTTTTTCTTACAAAAAACGAAGTAGGCTTATTTGAAACTGTCTTTTTGTGCATGACATATTATATTTCTACTCGTGTTGTTAGTTGCAAAAACATAAGTGCTCATAAAACTCGTAAAAATCCAAATATTTCGATTTCCTTCCAAATAATCAAAAGAAATAAAGATAACGTTTAGAAAATTGTAATTTAAAATATATTTCGTTGTATATATAAGTAGGTAAGTTTCGTCAAAGTTTGATGTACTTTAAAAAGTACAACGGGTTTATGCATGCACTTTTTTTTTAGTTTCTAAAATGAATTTCCCGTGGCATGATGGTTAGTGCGTTGGACTGTCATGCGAGAGGTCTTGGGTTCGATCCCTGCCTGTGCCACCTTAATTTAAAAAAAAAAAAAAAAAACGGGTGCTGCCTCTTGCGAGGAATTGACAAATTCTCCAAGAGTAATGCTTGTCATGAAAAAGTGCTTTCTCAAATTAGCCGTTCGGATTCGGCATTAAACTGTAGGTCCCCTCCATCCCTGACAACAGTACTCGCACACAGGAATGGTTGAGAGTTGTAAGTCACTAGGCCCTGGTTCCCTACGGACTGTTGCGCCACCTAATTTATTTATTTTTAAAATGAATTTCAAAAGCATCCCATCGAAAAACTTTTATGGAAAACGCTTTCAAAATCTGGAATCTGCCCTGGACGAACTATACAGCAATGACGATATAGTCAATGCTGATATCGTCATGGTTCCTCCACCAGTGGACTACGTTACGGACGAAGAGGATTTAGATGAAGAAAATATAAGAGCGATAGAACTACCGCAAGATGTTCCAGGTGAGGTTGAGATCTTCGGAGTTTTGAATAGATTGACTTTCGAAGAAGAATACGAAAGCGACGACGACCTTCCGCTGTCCGAGCTAAAAAAGTTAATTGCCCCTCCTGTTTGGACAAAGACAATTTCCCCAAACGAATTTCAAAGAACTGAAAACTATTTGGAAAGAATAAAAAACTGTGCTTCAGAAAAATTGTTTGATGTCGAGGTAAGACAACTCATTGTGAGCCAAACCATGTTGTATGCTGGCCAAAAAAATCAACACAGCTTTGTATTCAATGAAGATGACTTAAGAACTTTCATTGGTATCTTGTTGTTTTCGGGCTATCATTCTGAAGCTAGAGAATATATGTACTGGGAGCTGTCGGCAGATACACATGTTCCTATTGTATCCAACAGTATGTCAAGGAACAGGTTTCAAGAAATAAAAAGGTACATACATTTTGCTGATAACAACAACCTTGACTTGAATGACAAAATGGCAAAACTTCGTCCGCTAAGCCAGCTTATGTGCAAAAAATTTCAAAAATGGGGATATACATATGCATGAGCATTTATCTATAGATGAATCCATGGTCAAATACTTCGGTCGTCATTCTTCAAAGCAATTCATAAGAGGAAAGCCTGTAAGGTTCGGCTTCAAAAATGGGATGCTTTGTAGCAAGGATGGTTTGGTTATATGTATCAATTTGATACTTATTGCGGAGCAAAAAATGTTAAGCCTTCTCTAAAGAAATTGCCATTAGGGTCAAGAGTTGTTCTTGACTTACTAAAAAATACAGTTTAAAGAATCATTATTATTTATTTATTTTGGGTTTCAAATCACTTGAAAATTGATATTTATTTATTTATGCTTCAAATCATTTCAAAATTGGTACTTTTTTGTGTTTCAAATCATTTTAAAATTGGTATATTTTTGTGTTTCAAATCATTGTAAAATTGACATTCTTTTAATTGTTATGTTAAATCTCAACAAATATTGAAATTGTAAACTTTTGAATTTAATTAATATATAAAAGTATTTGATTTAATATTGTACAAAACCAGTTACTTTTCTTTTTATTCTTTATTTATCTGAATTAATTACTAAAATGAAATGTTATTTCAGGCAGACGGCAGATAGCCAGGTCCTTATTCTTAAGCATATACTTTTTTTGTAAAGCATTTTTTAATAAAATAAAGAATTATAATAATAATAAATAATAATAATACTAAAAAATATTGAATGTCCAACTGACCATGCAATTTATTTTGACAATTTTTTTACAAGCTATGAACTTATGAAGATTTTAAAACAAAAGAAATTTAGAGCAACTGGAACAGCTCGCGACAATCGGCTCAAAAAATGTCCTCTTCCTCAAAATAAAGAATTTCAAAAGCAAAAAAGGGGTACTTTTGACCACCAATTCGACGAGACCAATGAGTTGCTTTTCGTTAAATGGAAAGACAACAGCATCGTTACTATAGCCACTAACTACGACAAAATCGAACCTTGCGAGAATGTAAAAAGATGGGACAAAGAACAACAGAAAAATTAATATTCCTCAGCCTCTGTCTTCAAAAACTATAATAAAAATATGGGTGGTGTTGATCTTCACGATCAGTTCATCAACACTTATTCTATAGAAATAAGAGCGAAGAAGTGGTGGTGGAACATTTTCACATCGATGATTTCATCTACTGTCTCTAATGCCTGGAAGCTTCACAAATTGATCAACAACTACAAAGGTGATTTACTGGAGTTTACAAGAGCTGTTACGCTGCATTATCTCAGATTTCACACTTTGAATCAAGGACAACCGAGACTCGCAGTCAAAAGGAGCATAACAGAAAGCCCAGGATACCATTTTGCAAAGAAGTTACCAAATCAGTTAAGATGTCGCCAGTGCCATCAGCGATCGAAATGGTGTTGTGAAATGTGCAATGTGACCCTTTGCATACATAAAGATTGTTTTAAAAATTTTCATATTAATCAAAATTAAAATAGTATGTATGATACCATTGTACTAAAAAAAGTACACCCTCGTAACTGCTGACCACTTTTTTTTGAAAACTTTTTTTTTTTGCAATTATTTTAAATTTAAACTCAATAAACAGAAAATATCACAAAAATACAAAATTTCTATTTTTCTATACCCTTGGGTGTTAATGGGTTAATGAATTCTTACAATACTTCTCCTACTCAAACTTATTCTTAAAATACATTTTCTATTTGTTCTAGTGTGCTTCCAATACTTTTTCTATTAATTCTAATTCTTCCAGTATTTCTTCTACTAGTTTTTATTCTTGCAATACTTCTTCTGCTAATTCTAATTCTACCAATACTTCTTCCACTAATTCTAATTCTTGCAATACTTCTTCGACATATTCTTATTTTTACAATACTTCTTCTATTTATTCATAGTCTCCGAGTATTTCTTCTACTAGTTCTAATTCTTGCAATACTTCTTCTTCTAATTCCCAATACTTCTTCTATTAATTCTAACTCTTCCAATACTTCTTCAACTAATAAGTATTTTTCCAATAATTCTTCTACTAATTCTAATTCTTCCAGTATTTCTTCTTTTAATTCTTATTCTTCCAATACTTCCTCTACAAATTCCAATTCTTCCAATATTTCTTCTACTAACTCTACTTTTTCCAAAACTTCTTCTACTAATACTAATTCTTCCACTAGTTCTAATTCTTCCAATACTTCTTTAACTAGCTCCAGTTCTTCCAATAATTCTTCTACTAACTCTTATTCTTCCAGTATTTCTTCTTTTAGTTAGAATTCATCCAATACTTCTTCTATTAGTTTTAATCTTACCAGTACTTCTTCTACTAGTTCTTCTTCTTCCAACAACATTTTTGTCTACTTATTCTAACTCTAGCAGTAATCCTTCTATTAGTTCTTATTTTTTAAGCACTTCTTCTTAAAAACTTCAATTAAACTTCTAGTTCTAATATTACGGTACCATTCATTATTATTAGTGTCAGAATTTCTTCTACTACAGCTAGGATTTCATTCTGTTCTGCTGCTGCTTCTTTTTGAATAACTACCTACTCTAAATACAAATCTTACTTTAATTCTTCTACTGCTACTACTTCTAGAAATACTACTGGTAGTAATTTTTCTAGAATAATTTGTAAACTTTAAATACTCCTAAAACTTCTTCTACTAATACTGACTATCGAATTTAGTTTAAAGTGACATAGCAAAGATCAAAAACATAAAAGAAACTAAATCCCCTCAATATCAATTTCGAATTTCAAACTTTTGACGCCTGTCAAAAAACGTACAAAAAAATCTAAATCGCTTGAAATCACAATAAGACAGAAAACTCCAGCCATATATCAAACGTCACACGTCACACACTTTAGCCCGGCTGTCTGTCCGATTACAAAAATAAAACGCGAAACACGAAACACGAATTTGACCTATATCTCCAACTTGAATTTCATTCAATTCCTTATACCATCATTCATGCTATAAGGTGCCCATCAGGAGCAACAAAATGACCAACAAATGACGAGGAGAAATACCGGTGTGTCCTGTTTAAGCCGCTTTCACTAATCAATTTTGTGTTGGAACAACGACGACGCCAACGTTCAACGACCGACCATTACGAAACATGCAATTCTTTCGACATGTGCATATCTAGCTAAGCTATATATCCTTGGATTCTTCATTCAGCAAAGTGTATGTCCTTTTTTTTAATGTGATAACCTCTCCAAAGGAGTTCTATTCTTTTACGACCGACGACGACTATGATGATGATGATGATGGCACGTGTTACAAGTAAGCTCCTAGATAGCTCATGACTCAAAAATACCCTTTCAAATTATATTTGTCAAATCGATACAACGTTAAGTTTCTTTTTCTCTATTTTATACTTTACCATCATTGACCGACATTATAAAATCGTCAAGAGGAGGCTTTTATATACATTTTATCCAATTACTCATCAATTTGCCTTTGACCGAAAATGAAAAGGTTGCGTGTGTCATATTTTTGAAGTGATATTGATTTCTAACTTCAACTTAACATTTTTAGCTATGTATCTAACTTATACTCGCTTATAAATATATGCCGTTATATCGTAAAAACGTCTATCTCTTCGCACTAAAATTTTGGTAATTTGGTTAACAGGAAATATGGCTACAAAAAGGATATAGCTTTGTGTCACGCGTGCATCTTGTTTGCTATAAATTTTGCCAAAGAAAAAATACGAAATATCGAGAATAAGAATGTAATAAATTTGTATATTTTTTTCTCGTAGTGGAGCGAGAGTCCTTCTCGTAAGCAAAGCAAACAAACTCGATTGTATTAAAATTTAATGAGGGTCAAAAAGAAAACAAGATCCAGTTAAGTATTATTAGGGTTTCATTGAAAATGGCCTTTTACTGAGTTATTTTTAGCGGTTTTTGCTTGCAGTAATAAATATATATATCCTTTTTTGCTTTGGGTTGGGGTTATAGGGAAATTTTGTTATGGATTCAAATGAGAGTAAGAGGTCTTCCCTTTCTGAAATTTTATGAGTAAAAAAAATTACTTCAAAGTTAAAAAGATAAAATATCTATAAATATTGGTCTTAATAGCTTTGTGGATTAGATACAAACGGATGTCAGATTGAAAGGGGTAAAATAAATGTTTATCAGTTCACGGAGTTTAAGGAACATTTGTAAGGAAAGACTCATTTTGTTTGTCAAAAAATCATTGATGATTGATGAATGAACAGTTTGATGTTACAATTTTCGAAAAGTTTACCCATTTCACTGTTAACATCGATTTTTTAAATCGAACTTAGTCCTTCTCACACTTAATCATTAAATACAAAGTAAAAACCCTTTTAATAGTAACTTTTTTTTACTTCATTGAATTTTCCTCCCAACTTCATACCATAATACCCTTTTTGGAAATAAAAACCAGCCATCAAAAGAATTCCATTGTAACAATAGACAATAATTCTCTAGAACGTAGGTATTCGAATTTCATAAAAAGAAAAAATACCCAAACAATGCAATGTCGTTTGATTTATCAGGGTTGTCAATTGCGCCATATAATAAAAGGTCAATGACACATTCCTTATCTATTTTTCGCACACAAATGTTGCTTAGAATTATTATATCCTTGCAAAGAAAAAAAGGAAACGAAGAATTTTTTCCTCCTTTTCACCATCCTTATAGCTTTCATTCGTCAAAGTTTCAATATTCTATCCATATTGGATAAAAGCTTTGGAAAAAAATACCATACTATCCCTTGGTGATAGGAAAATATGATATTGCAAAAAAAGGAGCAAGGAAAAAAAACATCAGGATAGATGACAGGACTCTTAAGATTTACTTATTTTGCCTCTCTCTCTAGTCGATACTTTTCCCATGCCAAAAGTCCATATTGAAAGGGTGATGGTGAAACATCACATTTTAAGAGCTTCTTCTTTTACTACTTTGAACCCCTTTACAGTCACTCAAAGTGCATTTTGCCACACGGCAATAGCAAAAAAGGACATAAACACTTATATAGAGCGCACATCAAGGTGAATATGGCTCTGAAGCTGGATGTTGAGCAATGTGATGGTGTCTGGAAAGAACTCTCATATCATCATAAGAAGAGATGGTGATGGGTCTCAGACTGTGGTAATCGCAGTAAATAGCCTCATTCCATCACTTAAATTTGTTATGCCATATACTCGGATATAACAGCCAGAGTAACAACATCAACTCTCAAACCCTTTTTGCTTCAATTTTTATATCCACTTAAGGGTATTTCTAGAGTGCTTATATCTCGCCTCTCTCGTCAAGAATATTAAGCCGCCATCCGCCACCAACAACGAGGACGAGGACGAGGATGACGCCATACCATTCCATCGAGGAACGAGAGAGACATGACCCTATAAAGTATATAAATGCAAGCAGAAAAGGTCTTCTTTAATACTATGACCTGCCGGATATACGAGAATGAGTGTTGTGTGTTATTTAACCGTTTTTGCGGTTTATGATAGAACCGTGACGTGTGTGCGGTATAACGTATAAGAGGGCTCATGAAAAATGCACAAGAAATTTTTTGTATGTTTGAATAATTTTGACACCATATAAAATCCTTGTAGCTCGTATACACGCATCCTGAATAAAATAGCCTCCTCTCCCCCCACCCCCCAAAGCACAAAATATGAGGCTCAGAGAAAAGGACGAGATCGAGAACGAGAACGAGAACAAAAAAAAAACTAATAATAATAATATGACAGCTCTTTGTTTAATGTAAATTTGTGTGCGCGTGAGGCACAATATGATGGACCTGTAAAACGGTTTCCATTAAAAATTTATTACAGCTGGGATTCTTCTTCTCATATATTTTTCTTCTTCTTTCGTTTCATTGTCTCTGTTCCCGATGGTTGCTCTTCGGCCTTTAAAATGTACAAGGATATACCATTTATGAGAAGGTTTTACTTAGCGATTCTATTTTAAATTGCATTAAATAAAAATAAAAGAAAGAAAAAAATAGCTCATCTTGGTTATGAAGACTTCTGGTTTTTTTTTGAAAAAACACGAGGAGACTTTTTAAGTGCGCACAAAAAGGAAATATGGGGAATTAAATTACCTATATATACCTATATCTATTTTTATATACAAGAAAAGAGAGTAAGGTAGAGAGTAATTCCGCACCCTAGAGCCCTTCAGATGGCGCTATGGCGCGCACTTAGTTTGATTAGCTATTATAAGGTATTGGAATATAAATATAGACGTTTTATGAGTCTTATGCATGGCTCTGTTGGCTGGTTGCCTGGATATGGCACTCTGTTGTTGTCCTTGTAATTCAATATAAGAAAGTAGGTTGCTAAAACTTACATAATATACATAAATACTTTTTCTAATGTAATTTGTGTGTTGTAAGGGAATTTTCCTAAAGTTGATTAGGTTTTTATGGAAGAATATTTTTTGGACAAATTACAGCTGATACCTATGAAAATGACAATTTCAAAGTATGTATGTCTAATATGAAGAAAAATGCTTTCAACTAAAGTATTACACATTGCTCTTATTTCAATCTTCACTTTTCTGGTCTAACTTGGGTTTAACGATCAAAATGGCTCAATAGTCCAGTTTAAGCATTCTAAAAATGACGATTTTACATTGGTACACTTAGGCGTATACGCAATTTTTGTCTTATTTTGTATAGCTTTCTAAAAATGTCCTCCTTTTTCTTAGTAATGAGTACTCTAAGGTCAATATAAACAATAATGATGTCAATATTATTTACTCTTAAAATAATAATTTGCTATCGGTACTCCTGGGCGTATGAGCACTTTTTTTGCTCTAAAATTTAATTTGTGATGATGCTAAAGAAGCGAAATTATAAATCTATTATTTCACAACCTTAACCTCGATTTTATTTGTGATGAGTCTTAGCTCTAAACGTAGAATTATGCAATTCTACAATTAATTAAAAACGAACACCATTAAAAGTGGTATTCATGGGCGTATACGTACTTTTTTAAAATTTTTTGTTTAAATGCCCTTAGATTTGAGTGTGATGCTACTAAAATCAAGATATAATTATACAGTAGATATTAAACAGTTGTATTTATTCTAACATGTTACTTGGTTATGGTAAACTTTGGAATACACACATTTTTCTTAAGATATTGAGTTTTCCTACATTTTGTGCACATTTTCCACAGATTTATTCGTTCTAAAATGGACAGTTTGGCATTTTTATTCTCATAATTTAATGAATCTTTACATCAAGAGTCCAAAATCCACCAATACTTCAGTTTTTATCACTTCAAAATGACAATTTGACATTAGTTCACTTGGGCGTATGCGTACTTTTTTTTTTAATTTTTACCTATTTCTTGTGATGAGTCTTAATTTAAAGCAAAAAGTTATTCATTGCAACATTTTGTTCCACAGATTGTTCTTTCACAGTTCTAAAAATGACGATTTAGTATCTGTTCACTTAGGCGTATACTCACTATTATTTTTATTTTATTAAATGTACGACAAATAATGTTCTTCTACTTGGTTTATAATGAGTCTTAAGTAGAAACAAACAGTTATGCAGTTCATATTTAAGAACTTTATTTATTCCTGTAATGAAAATTTAATATTGGTGCACTTGGGCGTATACGCACTTTTTTTTAAGATTTGAGTTATTAACAAAATGTTGGTAAATTTTTATTTGTGAAAGCTACGTTGGTGTATATATTTACCTATGTAGAAAAAAATCAAAATGACGTCTTCTAGAATCTTCATAATTGCTGAATCAAAGAATTTGGACGTATCAACCAAATTTCGACAAAAATGCCTTATTTTCCATTTTATTGATTATAGCCTATCTTAAAGAAATCCCCACATAAACAAACATACTTATCAAAAAAACATTAATTTTCTTTATTGTATAATATTCAAACCATCATACCCAACCCTTTACAACACATATCTGCTATACCACCTCCATTTTTATAGAAAAAAGAGTTCAAAATGAAATCAGATTGTGTGTCCCAAAAAAAAAAAAAAAGTGCGAGAATATTTCTTGCCAGAATAAACATTCCTATGATGTTTATTTGCCGATATATATATATGTATATAAAGATTAACCCAAATTTCCAATCGACATATTGCCATATAAAAATGGGAAGTCCTTTTCAAACGAACACAACAACAAAAAAAAACCAAACCCAACCCTTTTAGATGTTTTTTTTTTTGAAGTAGATATGTATGTTTGAAGCAGGGGTGCTGCTTTAGATATACGTGCATATAACCATTTTTCAATTTCGATTATCCGAACATACTCCACACCTGTCAATTATTGGGGGTAACTTCACACCAGTCAGTTTTCAAACGAGGACTGTCCCGTCACCGTCACCCGTCACGTTGTTGTTAGTTGTTGGTAAGTGCAAATAGACGATGTGTGTAAGGACTTTTGAAACAGATAGGTTTTTCTTTTTTTAATCCTTTTGCAAAAGAATATCTATTTTTTTTTCTTTATTTATTTATATTTTTTTGATATAAAATGAAAATAAAAAATGTAACACACATGTTTACCCACCACCATCGTCATCAAGCAGTCATGAAATTTCAATTGGAATTTATGCACACGGCAAATCGATCATCTTCTCTGTGAAATTGGATTTTTTTTTTAATATCCTTGAGTGAACATTAGATTTTCTTTTTTTTGTTGTTGTTGTTGTTCATATTGGGGGAGAGATATTTAGTTGGATATGTACCTACTTGTGCGCCTATAATGTGCAATGTCACTTTCAATTTTGTTTCACACCAATCTTGTTGTGTGACTGTGTGTGTTTCTTCATCATCATCTTCTGTCTGATTACATTTCATATCCTGACTGGGATTAGACAGAACCTGATGGGATCAAAACGAAAAAGAAAAAGAAAAACTCCAAACAAGACAAACAAGACAAACAAAGTGCGAGCTTTTCAAAATGGATGTATAGTAAGTAAGGTATAAGGTACACGGTACAAGGTACCTATATTACGTTTTCTTTTCTAAGGATATAAAAAGGAAGGATGGTAATAAATACAACCAGCATCATTTTTACCATAACCACCATCCATATCACCGCATTCCAACTCCACCCTCCTTTCTATAGTAATTTTACTGCATTAAAACATAAAACACCTCAACCTCAACTCTCTTACGACTAAATATACATACATATATATAAATGAATGTATATACATACATATAACATTTTTATGTGTGAAACACATATTTTATATCAACATACATACAGATAAATACTACACTGCTGCTGCCACACATATACTATTTATTATATTTTATTTCTTCAAAAGCAGAGGGGGCCCTGCATGGGATAAAGCTGAGTATGGGATTCATATGATAAGACGAAAACTGATTTAAGAAAAAGAAAAGAAAAAAAATAAAGATTGAAAGAAGTAGTAGAAGAAAAAGACGAAAAAACACAACAAAAAAATAAATAAATAAATAAAATGAGTTGACATGTATGAGAAGGCAAAAAGTAAATTCTTATCCTGAGCTTTAAGATTCCTTTTTTTTTTTGAGTTTCGTTTAAGAAGTCTTGAGGAGGGATGGATAATGGATATACACGTGAACTAACAGTCTGTTTTGAAAGAACATTTCAAAATTTACAATTCTATTCCAATACTAATGAAAACTTTATGCTTTTCAGCATTTTTCAGTGTCAAAGGAGACATCGCTGTCTTTTCATTACTTTTTTATGATTTTCTTTGAATTTTTACAGAAGACAAGTTGATACGTTTTTGGCCAATTTTTTTCACTAGATAAGTTTAGAAGTTTTCGGTCATAGAAATGGTAAAACAGTGATAAAAATCCATCATTTAATCTTAGTTTTAACTTTTTTGATTGTATGTTTATTAAACGTAGAACTTAGAATTTGTCAGCAGCTTTGGTAAGAATAAGAAAAATTTTGAAATGTTTTCTTTACTTTTGATTAGTCAGTAATAAATTATGTCAATGATGTTTTTTAAATTTTTCCAAATTTTTCATTTTTTTATTATAGAAGTTTTTATTAAAATAAATAAAAATTTCATTTCGGGAAGACTTGCATGCTCTTTTATTTAGTAAATATGAACTTTTCAAACTAGACAATTTTCTTAAAGTTCATTTACATTTTAGTTTACCAATTTTTTGAAGAAGTTCCGAAATCTGGAAGTATCCCATTTCAAAATTGAATAGCTACGAAATTTTGTCAAGTTTTTTTTTAAGGTTATGTATTTCAAAATATGTTTAAAATACAACGTCTATGAAACCACCATCCCAGTATTTGATACAGAAAAATCAGCACTTGTTGGGCATTCTGCATTACATTGGCCAACATTTTGGGCGTTATCGCAGAAATTTCATTTAATATATCAGCTTTAAGTTTACCAATGTTCTAAGGCTTGCTGGCAGAAATTTAGCTTTTCAAATAACCCCACAAAATAAGTCTACTGTTTTTATGCCAGGAGAATTAGGAAGTCACTCAAAAACATTTTTTTTTAAAACAACGCTTCCTGAAAACTTGTTCTGCAAGAGCTTAAAAGGTGTACCGAAAATAAAAGGTTTTCAGTTTATTATTAACTTCCCATAGGAAGTTATTGTAATGGGTCTGATTTGTCAAATTGAAAATTTTGAAATTTCTCGACGTTTCAAGGTCCCTAGAGTCGAAATAAAAGGGGTGCGTACGTCCGTATGTCCGTATGTCCGTATGTCCGTACGTCCGTACGTCCGTACGTTCGCGATGTTTTTTTTCGTTGTCCATAACTCAAGAACCAGAAGAGATATCGACTTCAAATAAATTTTGTTATACAGACAAAAAAGCAGAAAGATGCCGAAAGGGCTTTCAAGAAAATTGCTTGGGCAGTTTAAAAAAAAAAGGTGAAAATGTTGGTTAATTCTAAATATCTTACGAACCAATGATGCTAGAGACTTGAATTAAATTTTATATAATATATTGTAACGTGTTACCAAACCAGTATATTTTTTGAAAAAAATCCAATCAACGGTTTTTTTATAAATCAAAACAACTGAAAAAAAAAATTTGTCACCTCGAGAATTTTACGAATACAAAATGATTTTATTTCCAAAACAATTTTGTGCAACGAAAAATAAAGTTCTTAACATCTGGTAAAATTTTGAGAAAAATCTTATTGACAGTTTTTTTATAAGAAATAAAAACCTAAAAAAAACATTACTCAAAGTTGGTAAAAATTGATTTTCGACTCAAATGTCTTTTCGAAACTTTGAGATATTGGCTTTAAACTACTTTTATCTTTCAAAAAATATTGTTTACAACATTCAGTAAAATTTTGAAAAAAAATCTAATTGACAGCTTTTTTTACAAAAAATTAAAAACCGAAAATAAATTTAATAAAAGTTGGTAAAAATTGATTTTCGACTCTAATATCTTTTCGAAAATTTATGATAATAGCTTCTTACTAATTTTAAACTATAAAAAAAAATTGTTTTCAACATTAGGAAACATTTTGAGAAAAATCGAATTGACAGTTTTTTCACAAGAAATAAAAACCTAAAAAAAAACAATACTAAAACATGGTAAAAATTTACTTTCGACTCAAATAGCTTTTCACAAATTAAAAATATTGGCTTCAAACTTATTTTATTTCACAGAAATATTGTTTTTGATATTCAGTAATTTTTTTATAAAAATCCAGCGGCCCAAAATCCAAAATCAAATAGTACGCAAATTTTGTAAAAATTGATACATATAGACAAACTTTTAAGCAAGACAAATTGACAGACGGGATGGGAAGTTATCAGTGTGAGTCGCATCCCAGACTGTTTTTATTTTTTTAATTTTGTACTGACTCAAAGCAAAAATATCATTGAATGACATTTCGGAATTGTGTTTATCTGTCAAAATCGGCAAAAAAAATTTGGAGTCTTATCATGTTTATAATGCAGTGTGGAATTTAAGAAAATAATTAATGATTTAGGAAGAGACACCAACATTGAACATAATGTGTTGGGTAAAGTATTTCACATTCTTGATGTTCGACTGATGTGCAGTTGACATTAAAATAAAACATGATATTAAAGTAAAACATTCCGCATTCTTGATGTGCGGCTTTAAAATGTAAGAAATGTACCTCAATTTTAATTTAACTGATAGGTATACTCCTGGATGTTTAAGTATTAATCCAGAATTATTTGAGGGGTAGGGGGTGAAATTGGCAATTTTGATATAAAATTATTTACAAAAATAACAATGAAACAATGGAAAATTGAAATAAGTTGTTGTATTTTGTAGAATTTAAGACTTAAGTTATTTGAACTATGCACGATTTAGAATCATATTGTAAATGACCACCCTGCTTCAAGAGGACTAAATTTAATAAGTTCGAATCTATTTACATACAAAATTGTAGGTTCTCGTGCAGGAATACGAACTTCAAACATATATTGGAATAAACACCCAGTATTGTTCTATTTTTCTCATTATTAAAACAACTTGTTTATAATTTGATTCTATTTTTCTTCAACACACTGTTTTCAAAATCAAAAACTCTCTCATGTTGTAGACATTCTTTTTAAAAAATTAATCCAAATTAGTCAGGTATGTGTCACCTGATGTGTTGCTCTTATAGAAAACAATGTTGAAGCTACCATACATGTTCTCGTTCCGGCCTTAAGTAAGTAGGTATATTGGTATAAAATAAACTTCTGATGTAACACAAAAAAGTTTTATATGTTAAGTCACAGATGAGTACTGTGACATTTGAAAATTAATATAAATTTTTGATAGACAGGTAAAATTTATATGAACTCGTATATGTAAAAAAATGAGTGGTATGTTTTATACTTAACCTCCAAACCATCTATACCTGACTTTCTAATTTAACTTTGGCAAAAGCATATTATGTAACCTCTGTCTGTACACAATGTTTTAAGGGAAGGTAGGATAAGAGTTACTTGTAGATACATTAGCGATTAGACAAAAACAAAAATTGGCTGATAAAAACTTCTTTGCAAAAGTTTATATGGTTCTTGTTTTTTATATGATTCTAACCACATATTGCTTTTTAACAACAAACCAAAAACACAGGTGTTTCTTTCAATGGGGAAAAAACATTTCACATTAATTCATATACAACACACATCATTTAGGTAGGATAGAGACAGAGAGGTAGGTTTAAGAGAAGGTTAAAGGTATTACAACTTTCAATAACTAACATTACTATAATTGAAATATCTACCGAAAATTCCTCTCCTCACTTTTATGATGATGATATCGCCGTATTAAGCAATTTTAGTATCTGAAGTAAATTAATATGCACAATGGCACATGCGGTCGGATTCATCATCACAAAAACCCCCCACACCCCCTCCCAATGATATCAAATGAAATCGTTTCCTATAAGTTCTTTCTAGCAAATAAATAATAACATACAATATACCTATCTACATTTATAGATACCAAAATAGGTATGGATAGATATAATTTGTATGAATGTCTAGCTCGACCTCGACATCAGGATCAATCCTTCAATATACATATGTACATATTTACAAAAACGTAACGCAGAGATGGACAGAAAAACAAAAACGCCCAGAGAGCATTAAATAATACTGAATACGTGATATCATTTGTTATGCATGTGGGTAATGGGTATGTTCGTTTGTTTGATGGCCAGGAACTAACAGAGCTTTCCGAGAAAATTTTTTGGCATCAGGAGCAGGACTTACTTAACTAAACGGTGGCTCATATTGAGCGTGAAAACGATTTCAATTTCTCAAAATAGAAAAAATAAAAGAAATAAATATTACCACAGGGGTTATCATTATTTAGGGTTACCATGCACACGATTTTAATATTTTTTTGTTTTATTGTTTTAGACTCATTAAGATTATTATTAAATGAGGACTAAGTCTCAATAATATGTCCTCTAATTTTAAATACAGATTATGTTAAGGAGAAAGTGAGATAGAGAGCGGACAGGTTTACGTCTTTGCGCATTTAGTTTTCAATGCCTAACACAAGCTCATCAAATTTTCCTGCGTTTAATATAAATAAAGGGTATTTCAACTAAAATACATGACGTTCATTTCAATTGACACCTTAACGTCAATTCAAATGTCAAATTTATTTGTTTCAATTGTTTGACAAACTCAACCATGGAGAGGTACACATTTGAGCAGAGCGTCAAGATTGTTTTTTGAAAAATTTGGATTTAATTGGTCTCATCAGTTGAATTGTTAATAAAAATAATTGACATATTTTGAAAAGTACAGTCATAGAAACCGAATTTTTTTTTTGAAAATCTGATGCATCTTTAAATAGTGAATGTTTGGTAAAGTTTATGGGCTGGAAAATTCATTAAAAGATTGGATTTAATTGGTCTTATCAATTGGATTGTTAATAAGAAGAATTGACACATTTTGAAAACTATAGTCATAGAAACCAAAGTGATTTTTAAAAATCTGATGCATCTCCAAATAGTTAATGTTTGGTACAGTTTATGGGCTGAAAAAGTCATTAGGCTGTTTGAATACAAAGAATGAGGTCGCCCAAGCAGCTTCCGTGAAAATCGTTCGCTCTCGCGAGATGATAAATGACTCTTTGTAGTTAAAAATTGAAGATATGGAGTTGGACGATATGTAAGTTCAACAGAACGGTGCAATTTTCAACACAGCCAAAGAAACCATTTCCTCTTTGCCCAAACGATTCAAAGGCCTTATTATCTGATGTGTCGTGGTTGAGGTGGACTTCTTTTTTTGGAGATTTTTAAAATAAAAAGTGTACGTCAATAAGCCAAGAAGAATTCAAGAGCTAAAGGATGAGACAATTTCACACACTAATAACACTGAACTTTAATTATAACGTCATTCAAAATATGTATACAGGTATGACACGGAATCCATAACAAGCCAATATTTTGTATAATTTTCAAAAGTCCTTTTTTGCAAAATTTTGTTTATATTTATAACTAGCAGTTATCCACACACTTCACTGTTTGTCATTCCAATTCCAAGGCAGGTCTTGAAGCTTAAGAAAGATCTTGAAATATCAATGGAGATACTGAAATTCTAAAGTACATCTCGAAATATCAAGGCAGGTCTGGAAATTTCAAGGTAAACCTTTACATTCCAATTTCTATCTTCCAATTTAGGGGCAGATCTGGGGATTTTTAAGGCAGTTCAGGGTACTTCAATGAAGGTTTTAAAATATCAAGTTAGGATTTAAAATATCAAGGGAAGTATTGAATTTTCAAAGGAGATCTCAAGATTTCAAGGGAGGCATTGCACCGTTTCCATGAATACCATAGTAATTAAAAGTTTTTTTAAGAATGTCGAAAAAATATCATGAACGTGGTGAACAACTTATAGTGGAAAATTTCATGTAAATTCTCTTTACAAAAGAAATCGGTGATAGTTTTTTTGGGGGATTCTGAAAATGTTGCAATTTTCAGCATTTAAAATCATGTTCCTTTTTAATGTGTGTGTCAAACCAACCACCTCTTGTGGAACGATCACATACGCGATGTCGCCAAAAATGCCACAAGATGTTTGGGTTTTCTAAGGCGATGCAAGAAGTTTTTCTCCCCCTCTGATCTGGCTATTATTAACAAGACTTATATACGTTTAAAGCTTGAGTATAACTCCCATATCAGGGCTGGTGCTCCTGCAACTTACTTAAGCCTCTTGGACAATATTGAACGTAGAGCATTTAGATTGATTGGTGATAATACCATCATAGGATCATTTACGTCACTTAAACATCGTCGTAAAGTTTCCTGTCTCACCCTCTTTTACCGTTATTTTAACGGTTTATGCTCTAGAGAAATAGCCAGCTGCATTCCTCCCCTTAAACAGTTCAACCTTAATACTGCCGCTTCTAGGAATGCTCATCAGTATACCCTTGAGCCCAACTTCGGTCGTACCTTCAAGTAGAGAGATTCGTTCTTTAGCCGTACTACGCGAATGTGGAATTCCTTACCACACTCTGTCTTTCCCAGCTATTGCAATATTCAGGAATTCAAAACCAATGTGCACCGACACCTCCTTTCACGAGAATTCTTCTTGTTTGTCCGGATGGCAGTCCAAATTATTGTGAATCATAAAAATCGGTCCAGAAGACTTTTAATTTGAAATTTGAATCATTTTCCTATTTCCTTTTTTTAGAAATATATTTTTAGATACTGTTATTGGACTCAACTTTAATCTTAAAACCTCAAACAAAATGTATGAAAGCTAGACTTAACGAATCGACACGAAAGAGACTACAAACTAAAGAGAAAAAGTGCGACCACAAGACGGGACTTAGGCCAGACTAATACAAGACTGAGGCGAGATTAAGGCGAGACTAAGGTGAAACTGAGGCAGGCGAGCCTAAGGCGAGACTGAGGCGAGACTGAAACAAGAATTAAAGATATCGAAGATAATATCGTCCAGTCTAATGTCGTAGTCAGACCTTATCCACAGTGACAATACCAAATATTTTAAAGGAATGTGAAGGAACCAAAAGACCGTATCTTAATGAATCTGATGCTCAAGTTGGCATTCGTGAAACATTAATTTTTTCGCGAAATCTGGAGGCACATTTTTTAAATTGCTCTTCTTACAAAAATAGTTGGCCTAATTAAAAATGTTTGAAAACAAATTTAATTAAGAGTGTTTTTAAAGCTAATTAATATATTTTCTCTCCAAAAATATGGTAACCCTTTTTTTGGTTTTAAATGTACTGCATATGCTAGAGGATATCAATCTATTCTTATGTATGATGAAAAATATTCTTTTGGTGTGTCTATACTTTTTGTTAATGATTCTGAAAACCATCAGTTAACCAACGAGAAGCATTTAAAAGCTACGAGATATTCCAAAAAGAAGGGAAAGGCTGGTTTGTATCCTTTTTTTTCGCTTTTGGCATTTTTGTTTGCTGGAAGGCCCGCGGCGGCGACGACGGCGACGGTGGCGGTTACGTTGGTTTTTGTGATGTGGTGGTTGTGAGGTATCATTTAAGGTTTCAACTTTGTCATGTGAAATGTTTTTCCTATAAACGTATGCTCTCTGCTCTGGCCTGTGGTTAAGCGGGCGACAAAACATGTATAATATTCTGTATGGCGGCGCTGGCGTTTCTATATAAAGGACGAACGCGTGTTTTCCTTCAATGTGGTATTATTTTTTTTTTGATAAATTACAGCGAGTTGTAAAATTTTATTGGATTGAAATATTAGGTGGTAGTTAATAATTTTGAGTTACTCACTCTTTCTAAACAACAGAAAATAAAAAAAAAAACACAAATTTGTTATTGAGTGTGTTTGAGTTTTGTAGGTATGTATGTATATTGTATATGTGGTTTCATGTGGTCGGGTTGTTTCATCAAAAACGGACATTTTCATTATTCATTTTTAGGATAAATATAATATATAAAGAGAAAAAACAAAAATAAAGGAGTGGAGATGAATGAATATATATTTATTTTTCTTCTTCTGGAAAATGAAATATGGTGGAATATACCTACCCTACATACATATATTTTGGTTGGAATGAGAAGATAAAAAAAGGCTTAGTCAAAGGGAAAAAGGAGTCCTTTTAGAAGAAAACAAAAATTGTATTAAGTTCAACTTGGATGATCTTGTTGTTTTTTTTTTTTTTTTGTTGCCTGTTTCTATTGAATAAAAAGGGATATGGGGGTAAGAAGGAATAGGAATCTGTTAAAAACGATTAATCAGAATTTTTTCCAGATGGAAGATATAAATTGATTTAACATTCTTTTTTTTTCCAAGAAAAAGGGAAGAATTCTGAAATATAAAATGAAATTTCAAAGTCTTTAAACAATCAAATTATGTCCTTTTTGACCTTTTTCGAATAACTTTACAAGCTTGAAACACATTCGATGGTAAAAACGACATTCACTTTCTTAATTTATCCTGAAATAAAACCCTCAATAAGTACAGATTTATTATTTCTCGCATCCTCCTCACATATCCTTACATATATTTTTGTATGTCTTTTTTTTTAATAAGTTATCACCACTAAAAGTCACCATCATTTGGTGCCTTATTTATCATGCTTTCAGCCTGCAATCTGATGCTTAACAACAAACTACTATACTCGCATTCGTTTTCAATGCCTCTCCTTGTTGCCGGTGCGCAGTCAAAAAACAAAATAAGGCAAGAAAATCAAAAGGTCCTTAATATTTACGATATTAATATGAGCCCAAAGAATTATCGCGCTACAGAGAGAAAGAGAGTGCGAGAAAAAAAGTAATAAGGACTATAATGGGGCGAGCTTGCAATGAATTTATAAAAGAAGAAGAACAAAAAGAAAAAACATGCACGTCAAGGGATATTATCTACAAGAAGTCACAAGACAAAAATCAGCTTAAATATATATACATATATACATTTTTGTTCGTACATATATAACAAAACAAAAAGTAAAAATAAACAAAAGGAACATCAACATCAGCATCATCACATCCTTGCGCTGTTTGGTATATCGCCAGCGAATAAATAAAAAAAAAAACCAAAACGACGATAAGGACCAACTAAGGAAGAACCCAGCAAAAAAAAAAAGATGAAGGAGGATCCGGCGGAATGTGTTAGTAATTTATAAATTGCATTCCGTTCTGTCACTTTTCATTTAGCACTTTGATATATGAGCAATGGCGTTTGGGAATTTTTCAGATTTTAAGATAAAAAAAAAATATATAAATAACGTAGTATGAATGAACGGCGCTGCCGACGCGCCGAGAGTCAACATCAACGGGAGCAGGAAATGAAGAGAAATGTTAAAACTAAGGATCCCGGCTGGAGTATTATTACACACCACCGACGCTTCGCCCAGCCCGTCCAACACTCCTGTTCTTCTTCTTTTATAAAAACATAGGTATTTCTATATAGTATCTATAAAAATAGCTAGACTAAAATTGAGTGGGTGTTTTGTTTGAATCGGGGGATAAATTAAAGCTGAATGGTTCTTACGCTTCTATATACGTACATTTTTGTAAGGATGTGAGAGTTCTAAGGATATTTCCTCCTTCCATTCCATTCCATCTACAATACCATGGTGTGATAGAAAAAATATGCTTTTTAGCATGGTGAAGCATTAATGTTGATATAGAAGAAACCTTCTTATATAGTAACGCAGTATTAGAGACGTGTGGTAGACGAGATTAGGCAAGTGTATAGAAGCGTGTGTGACCTAGACCTGATTCGTTATAGTAGGTTGGGGTACATACTTACATATATACATATTTACAGACAACATAAAGACATATATATTTTTTTTGTTTTAAAGGGGGATTTTCAATTTATTATGATTTATAATCTCTTCGTGACTTTCTTATCCTCCAACATAATATAACAAGTACGAGTACCTATATCTACTACATTCTCATATATACTCAGCGAGTACCTACACTTCTCAAGTTACAGATTAAAAAGTTAGACTTTCAGAAGGACATCATACCGGGGGTATACTCTTGCTCTTATGAGAATGAGGAAGTGAAGGCAATAAAACTTTACTTTATTTTTTTGATTTATAAAAAGACATGAACATTGAACATGAGTTGAGTATATAAAGTAAAGTATCTCTCTTAAGTTCAATAATGGATTACTTTTTTGTATAATAAGAGATAAATGAAATGAGGTATTAGATCCACAATCCACGTACGAGTATTACTTCAATTACTGCTTTTTCATACTTATGTGATATACTAATGATTGGAAGATTCTAGAATGAGTGCCAAGAGGAGGAAATCATATAGAGGACTAAAGTCGTATATTATGTTCCTCTCAAGAAATATAAACTTGAGTCCTTAAATAACTGAATTACATGTGAAATGGTATATGATGCAGTTCAGCTATTTTATGTCATGTTTTAGAAATAAAGGTAACTTTGTTGAGAAACTGATTTCTTATCATATTTATTGCAGAAATCTTTCCGGATTTTTAAAATTTTTTGATTATTTTTTATCATATGGTGCGAAGAAAACAAAGTCAATTCTAGATAATGAAATGAATTAAACAGAAGTTAAAGAGCACTTATCGAAGTTCTGACCTTATTACAGCTTCTTTTTAAAAGTGAAAATTAGTAGAAATAAAACAGACTTAAGGGATCAAATCAGTCTTTATAGCACCAATATTGGGAACAGAAATAGAAACAGTGGCTTAAAATAGGGAACCCTGATAATTGAAAAAAAAGAGGCTGGGATTCGACCCACAGTGATAACTTCCCATCCCGTCTGTCGATTTGTCTTGCTTAAAAGTTTGTCTATATTTTCAATTTTTACCAAATTTGCGTACTATTTTTTGTAGATTTTATTTTTTATGAAAAAACGGACTGTTGGATTTTTATAAAAAAAATTACTGAATATCGAAAACAATATTTTCTGTGAAATAAAAAAAGTTTGAAGACAATATTTTTAATTTTTGAAAAGCTATTTGAGTCGAAAGTAAATTTTTACCAAGTTTTAATACTGTTTTTTTTTTAGGTTTTTATTTTTTGTAAACAAAAACTGTCTATATTCGATTTTTCTCAAAATTTTATCGAATGTTGAAAAAAAAATTTTTTATAAGAAAAAATTAGTTAGAAGCCATTATCTCTAAATTTTGGAAAGATATTTGAGTCGAAAATCAATTTTTACCAACTTTTGTTCAATTTTTTTTTCGGTTTTTAATTTTTTGTTAAAAAAACGTCAATTAGATTTTTTTCAAAATTTTACTGAATGTTGACAAAAATATTTATTGAAAGATAAAACTAGTTTAAAGTCAATATCTCAAAGTTTTGAAAAGATATTTGAGTCGAAAATCAATTTTTAATAACTTTTATTCATTTTTTTTTTTCGGTTTTTGATTTTTAGTTAAAAAACTGTCAATTAGATTTTTCTCAAAATTGTGTTTGGTGTTGAAAACAATATTTTTTATAAGTAAATATTAGTAAAAAGCCATTATCTCAAATTTTTGAAAAGATATTTGAGTCGAAAATCAATTTTTACCAACTTTTATTCGATTTTTTGTTCGGTTTTTAATTTTTTGTTAAAAAACTGTCAATTCGATTTTTTTCAAAATTTTATTTAATATTGACAACAATATTTTTTGAAAGATAAAAGTAGTTTAAAGTCAAGATCTCAAAGTTTTGAAAAGATATTTGAGTCCAAAATCAATTTTTAACAACTTTTATACATTTTTTTTAGGTTTTTATTTTTTGTTAAAAAACTGTAAATTCATTTTATCTCAAAATTTTGTTTGGTGTTGAAAACAATATTTTTTATAATTAAAAATTAGTAGAAAGCCATTATCTCAAATTTTTGAAAAGATATTTGAGTCGAAAATCAATTTTTACCAACTTTTGTTAAATTTTTTTTTGGTTTTTAATTTTTTGTTATAAAACTGTCAATTCGATTTTTTCAAAATTTAAGTTAATGTTGACAAAAATATTTTTTGAAAGATTAAAGTAGTTTAAAGTCAATATCTCAAATTTTTGAAAAGATATTTGATCCGAAAATAAATTTTCACCAACTTTTATTAATTTTTTTTTATTTTTTTATTTTTTATAAAAAAAACTGTCAATTAGATTTTTCTCAAAATTTTATCAGATGTCAAAAACATTATTTTTCGTTTCACAAAATTGTTTTGGAGATCAAATAATATTTTAGTCGTAGAATTTTCGAGGTGACAAATTTTTTTTTCAGTTTTTTTGATTTATAATAAAAACCGTTAATTGGATTTTTTCCCAAAAATGTATTTGTTTTGTATCACGTTGCAATATATAACTTAAAATTTAATTCAAGTCTCTAGTGTCATTGGTTCATGAGATATTTAGGGTTAACCAAAATGCACACCTTTTTTTAAACTGCTATGGTAAAACAACCACAAACGCAATTTTCTTGAGAGCCTTTTCTGCATCTTTGTGCCTTATTACCTGTATAACAAAATTTATTTGAAATTGATATCTCTTCTGGTTCTTGAGCTATGGACGACGGAAAAATTAAAAATTTTGAGAAAAATCGAATTGACAGTTTTTTTTTACAAAAAATAAAAACCTAAAACAAAAAATTAATAAAAGTTAGTAAAATTTGATTTTCTACTCAAATAACTTTTCAAAAATTTAAGACATTGACCTTTAGTTAATTTTGTTTTTTAAAAAAATATTGTTTTCAACATTCAGTAAAATTTCGAGAAAAATCCAATTGACAATTTTTTTACAAAAAATTAAAAACCTAGAAAAAAATTAACAAAGTTGTTAAAATTTGATTTTCGACTCCAATATCTTTTCAAAACTTTGAGATATTGGCTGTAAACTAATTTTATCTTATGAGAAATATTGTTTTCAACATTCAGTAAAATTTTGACAAAAATCAAATTGACAATTTTCTTACAAAAAATAAAAACCTAAAAAAATATTAATAAAAGTTGGTAAAAATAGATTTTGGACTAAATTATCTTTTTTAAAATTAAAAATATTAGCTTCAAACTAATTTTATCTCATAAGAAATATTGTTTTGAACATTCAAAAAAATTTTGAGAAAAACCAAACTGACAGTTTTTTAACAAAAAATAAATACCTTAAAAAAGCTTTACTAAAAGTTCGTAAAAATTGATTTTCGATTCAAATATCTTTTTTAAAATTTAAAATATTGGCTTCAAACTTATTTTACTCATAGAAATTATTATTTTCGACATTCAGTAAATTTTCTATTAAAATCCAACAGTCAGTTTTTTCATAAAAAAAATTAAATCTACTAAAAAAAGTACTCAAATTTGGTAAAAATTGGTAAAAATAGATGTTCGGTTCTTGATATCTCGTGAAAAATAGAAGGTATTAACTTCAAATTCATTTCATTCATCCAATTTGTATTTGTTTATTTAATAAATAAAAACTTTTAAGAAATGTTACTAAAATTGGTTTACGACTAAAAATCTCGTTAACAAAAATAGATTTTGAAAACAAGCTATTGCATCATATGCCAAATGTTGTTGGTGATTTTTAAATTTTTTGGAATAATTTAACTGATAACTTTGTTAACAAAACACGAAAACACACAAACCTTTTAATCAAGACAAATCGACAGATGGGATGGGAAGTTATCAGTGTGGGTCACATCTCGCATCCCAGCCTCTTTTTAAAAGTAGTATTATGGAAGCTTTTACTTCAATTTATTAAATTTTTAAATGGACGTCATTACGTAAATTGGAGTTGATTGTTAAACAAAAATTACTTAAGGAAGTTGTTATAGAAGTTATTACTTTCGAAAAGGTTGAATTCAATGAAATATGATCGTTTTGAAAGAACATTCTCCGTTTGGAAAGCAAATCAAATTCAACTTATAATTTTTTCAAACAAACTATTGACATTTGTGAACAAAACGATTTATAAACACATTTTTCGTATATTAAAGCTGTTAAAATTAATTCGAATGGAAAGAACTTCTGAATTTCCTTATTTTTTTTTGTTATTTAAACAAAATTACGCTTTTAAAAAATGTTGACAAAAAAAAACATAGAAATAATATTGCAATAAATGTTTGTATTGAATTTTAATTTCTTCATAAATAGTTTTGGTCATTTTGAAGTTGAGAAGTTAAAATTTTTATTTTTCTTAATTTAAAGAAAAGTTAAGCCGCACATACATAAATATTTGTAAAATTTTCAATATTTTTAATAAAAAAAAAATGAAATTTATTATTAAAAGATAAAAACATTATGAATTCCATCGACTTAAAATATTTTCATAAGTTTACTTTACTCTTGCAAAACCAACAAAACAATTTAATAATAAATTCAAATATTCATTTAAACAGAATTATTTGAATTCTTTATGAAGAAATCATAAATATTTAATAATTTTGCCAAAATTGTTTTCAAAATTAATTTTGAAATATCTCTTATTCTCAAGGATAAATCTATGTATGTAAGTTATTGACATTGATTGCATTCTTCAAGTCTCTGAATAAATATAAATCATATCATGCATCATATCTTTAGTTTTATATATATTTGTGTGCATGTCTATTGTCTAATCAATATGCACCTCAAGAATTTAAGTGAAGAAATTAAATTTTATTTTATCTTAATCTTATATTTTGTGTATTCTTATTTTGCAATATGGTTGAATCACTTTATTTTCTTGTTCATACATACAAAAAAATTTTGCACGTCTCCTCGTTTCTTTGTGTACATATATAGAATTTTCCAGCTGAACTATAACAATAGCAATGCAATAGCATTTCTAATGAAAGGACGAAAATAAAAACAGAAAAAAAATCAAAATACAAAAACTAAAAACCTCTCTTAGATCTCAATTACTACGTGATGTGAATATTTAATAATTTTCTAGTTGCATTCATTTAAAAAGAGGGCCCGAGAGAGAGGTAGAGGGACAAGAGAAAAAAAAAATAACATAAAAGCTCATCTAGGATACGTATGTACCTACTCGATAAGGATACACATGCACAACACTCCTCATATCCTTATTCTTCTTCTTCTTCTTGTTTTTTTTTTTTTTTATTTTCTTGCTCAGTTTGGAAAAATGTTGTTATTCATGTGTTGATTCTTTAGTTTATTATATCTTGAACTGAGGTAATTAACATGCACTCTGCTTGTGTATACGTGTGGAATGTAGTTTCTTATATGAAGATACAATTTTCTGATCCTTGATCCTGTAGGATATAGTACTTCGTACTCGTAGTCTTTGCACTGTATTCTGTACAGTATAGTTAGTTCAAAAAATTGCATACAAAACACCGCACGAACGACTCTCAATTTATTGGGTAAACATACGAGTCCTGTTAAGGATATCCCTTGAGTGAGGAGGATTTTTTTTAAATTATTTTTTGTAAAGAAGTTTGTTCGGAGTTGTGTGCAATTTTTATTCAATTGAACCTAACAGAGTGGAAAATCACAAGAAAGGATAAGAAAAATACTGTTCGTTGGTTGGTTCCTTTTTTATTTTGTCTGTTTCAACACAAGGATCGAGATAGTGTTGTTAAGAAAAAGTTATTTTTCCACGTTGGGCGCCACCCAAAAAAAAAAAAAAAAAAAAACACACGAAAAATACAAAATTTAAAAAGGCTTGCACTGAAAAGTGTGCGGTAGAGAGACGAAAAAAATATCATCAGTATAGACCCGCATCCTTTTTTGTGGAAGGATTTTTTTCAATTAAGGTATCACCCGCATATTTTCCTCTCACTCGAATGAGCCACAAAAATATTTTCTCTTTTTTTTTTTCTTTTATTATTAAACCGCACAAGATATGCGTGTGTATCTGTGTGTGTGGATCTAGGTTCAAAGGTCTCATTCCATTGTGAAATACCGGCGTTTGTTTTTGGCTTGGGTTCGGCGCGGCGTTCTTATTTTAGGTGGGACTGAGGTGAAACGAAAATTTGCATATAAATGAAGGCATTCAAATGCGACTTTAGCCATCAGCCACCGCTCGCTTACTTGCTAGCCGGCCAGCCAGCCAGCCACTATGGTTTTTCAGGTTCTATGGTATAGTATGGGTGATGGAGTCATATAGCCTTGTTGTTGTTGCTTTTAGGACATAAAAATAATATCCTCAGCCAAGTGGAAGGTTCCATATCACAATAATAAAAAATAACCTCACTCTGGACTCAATGTGTGCTGTGGGTGGAAAAAAAGATGGACAAAGGCCCTTAAAGGCCGACAATTCTTATTTCAAGCTTTTTTTGTATTTTTGTGACAAGGTAAAAATGTTGGATTTTTTATTTCTTTTAGCGAGGACGAGGAGGAGGGTAGCTGGAGGGTGGTTGAAGAGGGAGTGATAGTGTTGTCCCACGTTTGGTTGCGGTGAATTCATTAACTATTTTATTTTTTTGTATTCATTTAACTCACAGAGAACAAATTAAAAACGAAGAAGGCAAAACGAAGAACATAAAAAAGGGTTCACCTTATTGTAGGATAGGTAGGTATATACATAGGTAGGTCGGTACAGTAGAGGTACTGTAAGTGCACATATACCCTACCTACCTATACCTTACCTACAAACAAGAAAGGTGACTTTTGTGTTGCCAACAAAAGGATATTCGTTTGACGTTTATAGTTTTGAACTTTAAGCATTTGACGTTGAAAACTTTGCGGTGATGACAGGGATGAACGGCAAACGAACGAACGGTACGAACGGTAAAAAGGGTGAAAAACTTAGCTTTTTACTGTTGAAGGGTTATTATTATATATGTATGTATCTATGTGTATAGGTAGATTTTAATTTCGTGTCTGGAAGTGTTTAAGATATTTTATTTTTATTTTGTCGAGTACCTTCCTATGATGATGATATTTTCTCTCTTTTTATATACAGATGGATTTTAAGCGACACATCAAAAGAGAGAGAGTGAAAGAGAGTTATAAAATGAAAATTTAATTGTTTGAAGTTCTTGCGATGGTTGGGCTGATGATGATGCTTAAGGGAAGCGGGATTAGTTTTGAAATTAATTCATTTTAAGGTACATTAAAGAAGACCCTATTAAAAAAAATATACAGAGAGTAATGAATTTTGGGTAAAATAGCTGTATTAAATGACAGTTATATGATTTAATGTGATTCCGTATTACTTTTAGCGCGCGCATCACTAAATAATGGTTTATAAATTGGACTCTAAAGGGAGTTTTAGGTGAAGTTTACAACTCAAGGTTTAGTACTGTACCTGCTAGAAAGCTGAGTGTAGCAACAAATTGTAGGCTGTTAGACTGGCCACTTAACTCTTTTATGCTCCGAAATAAAAAACAAAATAAATTTGCAAAATGTTTGTAATAAATTTTATGATAGCCATTTGAGAAAGTTATGTTGTAAGACAACAGAGAACAAGATTGGATCGTTGATATTTGTGACCGGACATGATGGTATTGAATTGAAGGCAAACGATCCCAAAACAAAATAAGAATATCTTAAATTTAATTAAATGGCGCCCAATGCGAGAACAATCAACTTAATTATTTTGCAATAGAAAAAAGGAACAAAAACTTAGTTTGTTTCATAAATTGATGTTAGAAGAGAAAATAAGGAATACAAGAATACAAAGAATTATTTTACTATCCTATCAAAAAAGAAAGAATTATTTGGATATTCAACCGTTTGTCACACCATTTCTCCTTACTTAAAACTTGTGAAGAAATTTGAATTATATTTTTAAATCGAAGATGAATTTAAATTTTAGCAAACTAACTTTGTATTGAATTCTAGCATTTAAATAACAAAAACTTTAACTGGCGCCCAATGCGAGAACAATACAATTATATCACTAGTCTTTAAATATTTATTTGTTGAAATGTTCAACCTAAAGATAGTTTTTTATTTGACCTTAATGGGTTTTAGAACTTTTTTACATTTAAAACTTACTACCTCAAAACCGATTATCTATACCTTGGTTAAATGGCGCCCAATGCTAGAACAATCAACTTAATTCACTTGTTCCAGAAAAAAAAACAAGCATAAACTCAATTATTTTGTCTTAAAACTACAAATATAAACTTAATTTTTTTCGAATAAAGGAACAAAACTCTGGATGGCGCCCAATGCCAGGACAATAAATCTTTTTTTAACAGTGATCTGATTTGGAAAAAATTATTTTCATTCAATTTGATTTATTCGCCAATCTAAGAGCTTTCCAAAATCTTCATTGTTTTTCATCTTAATAGTCACTGTCATCGAAAAAATACAGTAATTTAATTGCTCACAATGAACTATAGTCCTTTAAACAAAACAAAATTGAAAAAAAAAAACAAAGAAAAAAAATGAGCATAATAGAAATAAGCTTACAACTTAACAAACACTTGACTCAATCCTATCATGTTTCACATCGCCATCCATCGAGATGGAGTTCTTAAGGGTTTGTATATTCGCGTAGGTATAACGGGGATGGAAGTGAAGAGAAAAGAAGTGTTTTTTAAAAGGAGGACTTCATTGTTTTGTGCGCCATTCTGAACTGCTGTTGCATATTTTTTCTCAAATGTTCAATTCAATTGTTGGAAAATTGAGTGAAGCAAAAGGAGAATAACATAAAAACAAAAGCGAAGCACACTACAAACATTTTCCACTTCAAAACTATATTGTCGACGAGACCGAAGCAGAACACAATCACAATTGCAAAATGCAGTACAAAAATAAAAAGAAAAAATCGACGGCGACAACAACAACAACACCAACAACAACTTTTACTCCTTCCTAAGAATTCTTTTTTGTATCTAGCTGTGCTCGTATATCCTTTTTTTTGGTGTTATTGTGTTCGTTTTATAGCAAAGTGAAACTTTTCCATTAATAACGATTTTCCATTAACTATCGATTGATTTTCCCAACACTGATGCTAGATGAAGAACCCCATCTCTAGAGCTCTTACGTCGAATTACAGTCGATTGGGTGTGTGGAAATGTCGACGATCTTCTTTCCTCATCTCTCACTCGCTTTGGCAAGATAAGGTTTTGGAATGGGGCTAAAAATGGTGGTAGGAGAAAAACTTCATCTTGTTCGATAAAGAAAAGCAACAAAATGATCAAGAAGAAGAAGAAGAAAAAGAAGGGAACGATGAAGAATAAAAAAAAAGGATTTTCACAACAAACTCCACTTTGCATTTCGCACCTTTTGTTACACGCGAAACTTTATTTTTTATTTTTATTTTTGTTGTTGTTGAAAAAGTATGAAAGATTCTTTTACGACACCCACAATATAGATACGTTCCAATTTCACCCTCAGAGGAGCTTGAATACTCTGTTTTTGCTTTGCTGATGCAGCGATACTAAAATCTACCTACTTTGTATATCCTTAAAAGTCGCAAAAGCATCATCAATACAATTTAACGTTGCTTAGCGTAAACACTTTGGCCGGGAAGTTTTGATACAAAAAAAAAATAAATACCGTATATATAAAAAAGTTCGAAACAAGACGAGAAATGAGAGAAGCTAACAAGAAGAAGTGGAGTGAAGTCCTCGACGAAGACGAAGATGATGACGACGAAAGGACGAAACGAGTGTGAGAAAGTCCTAAAACTTTATGCTTTTCATCATTTAAAGTTTTCTTCTTCCTCTTATATGGCAACAAAAGCAGAGTGTGTTGGTGTGGTATGGGAAATTTGGAGGAAATAAAAATAAGAACGAGGTAGGTAAAGAGGTCCTTAAAAAAAAATCTTAGTCTAGAGAATATACATATCTGCCATGCTGTCGATTTTGAGTCACTTTCTTTGGTTCTCGGTTTGACAAAAAAAAAAAAAACAGATGGCATGCAAATTCAATTGGAAAGAACAAATTTTAAATGCGAATATAAAAGGTATGGTTTTTTAAACAAACAAAAAGTAAAAGAAGAAGAAAAATCAATGAGAAAATGAGGACCATTTTAAATTTCAAGCTGACACTAAAATACTACACATTTTCGAGAATAAGTTTTCATTGATCTTTTAATCTTGACTTTGGTCACAGTTTGAGTCCACTATTGATGCACAGTGATTTCAAATGGAAGACATTCCCAAAGGACTAAAAAATCATCGAAAACCATTTTAGTTTTGATAAACTTAACTTTACTGGCACTATAATTATAGCTGGATCGGAATAGTTGTCAAATATCTGAACAAATCAGTTGGTGTTTTTCATTCAAAAACTTTCAGTTCCAAACTCACTAAGAGTTGTTTCATCTTGTTGATATTTCTTTAAATAGTATTTGATGTATGATCTAAGTAAATATTAGTTTAATACAAACCAATAAAAGCTGCGAACGTAAAAAAGAAGTTAAATTCTGAGCTGTGCTCAAGCAAGACATTTTTTTTAACTTCCCTCAGTATGTTATTCTAATTTGTCGAATAAAAATTTTGGTATTTCGTCCATAGAATCAAAATCAAAAGTTCTTCGAGAGATGTCTTAGTGTGCGTCTTACCCATACCTCAAGAACCAGCAGAGATATCGACTCGAAAAACAAAAATTTCAAAATATGCTGAAAATACTTCCAAAAACGTTAGAGGTTGGTTTTTTTTACCATATAAATATAATGTTTCATATTACTTCCAGAAGTACCGTGGCGTGAAGGTTAGTGCGTAGGGCTGTCATGCCAAAAGGTCTTTTTTCAATCCATGCCTATGTCATCTAAAGTTTTTTCCGCGGGTACTGCCTCTTCCGAGGAATTTACAGATTCTTCAAGAGTAGAAATTCTTATCATGAAACGTGCTTTCTTAGGTTATCCGTTTGGATTCGGATTAAAAATGTAGGTAGCCTCCATTCCTAAGAACAATACTCGCACACAGAAATGGTTAAGAGTTGTAAGTCACAACGAACTTTTGTGCCACCTAGTTTATTTTTGTATTACCTTGAGAATAAGTTGGTACATCGAAGAATACAGTTCTTGATATCGTCAAGTCCTGTGAAAATTTAACATTAATGCAATCAATCTGACAACTCACAACGGAACTCAGCTGCAATTGGAGTTGCTGACCGAATTGAACTTGTATGTGCAGCAATTTAGACGTTTCAAATTCACAACTCTTTAACTCAGTGCTTATAAAATCTATAATGAACTTCAAACTCTATTCAACCTCTAATGGATCCCAACTTGACAGAACTGAAATTATGTGTTTGGAAAATCAATCAAGTTAAACAATGCCAATTTCAACTCGAGCTTACGATGATTTTCAAGCTTATTTCAAACATTACTCATTCTTATGAGAACATTTCCTTACTCTGCATTACGGGTTTGACATTATAACTGAACTGTTGCAGAACTCTATTGCATTGGAAGAATATCACTGCCGTTAAAAAAGATATAACAAACTGGAAACTTGGTTATAAATACATTTCGGAAGTCGAAAGAGAATGTTTGGACACAAACAAATTTTTGAAAACTCTCATAAAACTTAGTTTATGAATTGTTATGCTTTATGGAAAGTTGAAGGTAACGAAAATTTGTTTTCTATCCTGATTATCTACATTAGGTACTAGCTATAGTTCCAATAATGTTAACACCTATTGTCAAAATCTTGACGCATATTATTTTCCCACACTTAACTAGAGTATTGGCTGGCTTGAACTTTAAATGGTGGATTTAGTGTTATTTTCCTCAAATTAGATAAATAATTTAACTTCTTCGAAGTTGCTGCTATCAATATAAACATTTTTGTCCTTAAAATCTGTTAAAAGACGTGTTTTTATTGTTTCGTTTTATTAAATAAGACTTTCTTGTAATCAAGAACCCGTGGCATGATGGTTAGTGCGTTGGTTTTGGGTTCGATCCCTGCCTATGCCATCTAAAGTTTTTTTTCACGGGTACTGCCTCTTGACAAATTCTCCAAGAGTAATTCTTCTCATGAAAAGTGCTTTCTCAAATTAGCCGTCCGGATTCGGCTTAAAACTGTAGGTCCCCTCCATTCTTCACAACAGTACTCGCACACAGGAATGGTTGAGAGTTTTTGCGCCACCCTATTTATTTTATTTTTTTTGTAATCAAGAACTCCAAGACCAATAATTTATTCAAATGACTGAGAAAGATTTTGTCCTTTGATCCGCTAGAAACTTAAGAGTTTAGATGATTTCGCCATTTGAAGCTGAAAAATAGAAAGTCAAACGCGAAAAGTATATTTTGTTTTAATCCAGTTAGAACTTTCAAATAATTGGTAGAATTTTTTTTTTTTTAAATTGAAAGTTCCAACAGTTCTTGGAAGAATGCCTCGAGTTCGGAAATCATCACTATAAAAAGCTTCTAACGATATTATCGAATTTGATGCCGATAGGTTTTTCCAAGGATTACTGTTATGGTGTGTTCCACAAACTAGAAGACCTTCTGCGAATAGAGAATACATATTGGCATCTGATCTCCATATTATAACATCAAAATAATTCCGAACAAAATAACTGAAATCTCTCTCATAGCCCAGATGCATTCTGTCCTTCAGTTCATTTCTGTATAAAATTCCAACTTAAAAAGAGGATAGGATATGTTTGCATGTGTATATTAAGGATAAATATGTTACAAAATCTACACCCTACAAAGTTATTTAGTGCAACCAAAACCCAAACGAAATGAAAAAATAAAAAAAGGACCTTAAAAAAAACGAACGATAACACGAACATTAAAAATGGCCAGAGAGCATCGAAGTGGGAAGGTGAGAGAGGAAGAAAAAGTACGAGGTACCTATACTTTCTATAGAAAAGCTAAAGCATTGGCTAACAACATGTTGCCAACTTTATCTACATAGGTACTAATATACACGGAATATTATACCTGTTGCAAAAATACAGTTGCAAGCATGCGAATTCATTTTCTGCTCATCCTTCATCATCCCATTCATAGAAAAAAGCCACCATATAGACCTACAACCGTTATTCCATAAGCTATAGCACTGAACTGAACTGAAACGAAACGAAACGAACCAAGCTCATGATACTAAACTCTATATTGGTTGGTTTTGGTAGAGGAGGCAGGTATAGGTATATTCGTATAGCTAGAGGTTAGGCTATATTATAAAAGTGATAGGAAGGGTAATGGGTGTAGAAACGAGTCCTTGCTCTGACATAACCATGGAGATGGATGTGCGCGCATTCAAAATGAGTTTCAAAGACCTCCTCCTCTATACCTCTCATGTCCATAGTTATCCTTTGCTATATCTATCGTTATCGTTGAGGTTCGGGGACTACGACGACGAGGACGAAGGACGAACATTAGATCCATGGAGGTCCTTGTGCCTGTGCATTGTTGCTCTTTGGGAGTAGGTATGAGAGAACAGAGCGAATAACAAAAAATAGAAATAAAAGAACTACTAGAAAAAAAGGACGAACTATATAATGCATAGATAGTTCTAGTTGTTGTACGTGTATATTAAAGCTCTCAACTCCTCCTACAACTTGTGTGCTAAAATTCACTACGATATAGTACTTATGCCTTATAGCAACAACAACAACAACAACAACAACATTGCATTGGGACATGCGTTCTTTTTTGCAATAACAAAACTAACAACAAAAGTTAGAAAAAAAGGACGAATAAAAAAAAAGTTATATGTAAGGATGCAATTCATCATGCTTGCCGGTATAAGGATATAATGAAACAAAAGGAATTCTTGTTTTCTACTTCTTTTTTTTTATTATTCAATGGATTACTTAAAAAAAAATCATATATAACTTTTTTTATATACTATACAGCTTTTCCTTACCACCTAAGCTAGTGTACCTACTTACACGTCGCTTACTATAGAAAGTAAAAAAGTAAAAAAACTGTTTTAGAGCATCGACCTCATTGAATATTATGTCCACCGGGCTTTAAAGTTATACTCGTGTATCTACCTTTGAGTGAGTCGAACATCATCAACAGCAGGTAAATTCTATAGAGAGACAAGAGTTAAGAGGAGGGAGAAGAACTAAAGGGGGATGATAGATTAAAAACAGAAAGAAAATGAAGCTAAAACAGAAATCGATGGTTTTAACTTTATAGGAATGTATGTTGTGCAAAAGGTGTATCTACAACCCTACCTATGTTTTTGTTTGATTGTCTAGTTTCCAGTCTAGGGCACTAGATCTTCATATCATATACAAGGGGTACCTTTTATTGTCATTTCAAAAGTTGGTTAAAGTTCCATCAACTGTGAAATGCTTTCGAGAGAGGACTTAAAGTCTCAACTGTTTTATTTTTCATTCATATACATAGGTAGTTCAAGGGCTTTATATAATGTCTCAAGGAAGGTTTTGATATTTTGATTTGAGAAATAAGTTTTACTTTAGGGTCATAAGAGATAAATGCCAAAAACGAAGTTAGTTCCCAATAGTTTTACTTTTATTTTTCTTTGAGTACATTTTAAGTTAATTCATTAAAACATGTTTTATGAGGTCTTAACGTTTTCCCAAATAGAAACAATTTATCATTGAATTCATTTTTCAGATCACTTGATTTTCTTTTGCCCAAAAATTCTCGAAGCCGCTAAAACTTAAGACCTATATTAGATAACACACATTTAATAGGCTTTTAAATTATAAAAAAAATACCTTATATGGAAAATAAAGTAAGTCCCCAATAAGACGTTAAGTTTTGAATAGCACGATTTTTTGGCAGCTGTAACTTTGAAGTAAACATTTTTTGACATTTGAGAAGTAAAAACTACTTCATTACGAAAAATGAAACGATACACGGTTCAACTACGCATTCAATTTTTAAAAAATTACTTCAAAAATACTGAACATTTTGAAGTCACAATTAGGAGTTTTACATGAATTTAGACACTGAGTTCTACTACCTAATTTATAATACCTTTAAATTTTTCACTGAGGCTAAGTGAAAGTAAGGAGATGAAAATATTTCACAATCGATTCAAGGCCTTAAAGAAGGATCCATAACGGCTATTGTGACCATTTGGCTGATATTGGTTTCCATCAATGTTGAAAATACATATTTTGAAATTAAATGATAAAATCAATATTTTAACATCAAAATAAAACCTTTTATTGAAAGATAATTATCAAAATAGACTTTATGAATAAATCTTTTAGAGCCACCGTGTCAATTATTTGGAAAAAAATTAAGAAAAGAGGCTGGGAGGCGACCCACATTGATGACTTCCCATCCCGTCTGCCAATTTGTCTTGCTTAAAAGTTTGTCTATATGTATCAATTTTTACTAAACTTGCGTACTATTTTTTGTAGATTTTATTTTTTTAATGAAAAAACGGACTGTTGGAATTTTATAAAAAAATTACTGAATATCAAAAACAATATTTTCTGTGAAATAAAATAAGTTTGAAGCTAATATTTGTAATTTTTGAAAAGCTATTTTAGTCGAAAGTAAATTTTTACCAACTTTTATTAAATTTATTTTCGGTTTTTAATTTTTTGTAAAAAACTGTCAATTCGATTTTTTTCAAAATTTTACTGAATATTGACAACAATATTTTTTTAAAGGTTGAAATAGTTTAAAGCCATTATCTGAATGTTTTGAAAAGATATTTGAGTCGAAAATCAATTTTTTCCACCATTTATTCATTTTTTTTTAGGTTTTTATTTTTTGTAAAAAAACAGCCAATTTGATTTTTCTCAAATTTTTTTCTAATGTTGAAAACAATATTTCTTATAAGAGAAAATTAGTTAGAAGCCATTATCTCAAATTTTTGAAAAGATATTTGAGTAGAAAATCAATTTTTACCAACTTTTATTAAATACATTTTCGGTTTTTAATTTTTTGTAAAAAACTGTCAATTCGATTTTTTTCAAAATTTTACTGAATGTTGACAACAATATTGTTTTAAAGGTTGAAATAGTTTAAAGCCATTATCTCAAAGTTTTGAAAAGATATTTGAGTCGAAAATCAATTTTTAACACCATTTATACATTTTTTTTTAGGTTTTTATTTTTTGTAAAAAAACTGTGAATTTGATTTTTCTCAAAATTTTTTCTAATGTTAAAAACAATATTTCTTATAAGTGAAAATTAGTTAGAAGCCATTATCTCAAATTTTTGAAAAGATATTTGAGTAGAAAATCAATTTTTACCAACTTTTATTAAATACATTTTCGGTTTTTAATTTTTTGTAAAAAACTGTCAATTCGATTTTTTTCAAAATTTTACTGAATGTTGACAACAATATTGTTTTAAAGGTTGAAATAGTTTAAAGCCATTATCTCAAAGTTTTGAAAAGATATTTGAGTCGAAAATCAATTTTTACCACCATTTATACATTTTTTTTTAGGTTTTTATTTTTTGTAAAAAAAACTGTGAATTTGATTTTTCTCAAAATGTTTTCTAATGTTAAAAACAATATTTCTTATAAGTAAAAATTAGTTAGAAGCCATTATCTCAAATTTTTGAAAAGATATTTTAGTAGAAAATCAATTTTTACCAACTTTTATTAAATACATTTTCGGTTTTTAATTTTTTGTAAAAAACTGTCAATTCGATTTTTTTCAAAATTTTACTGAATGTTGACAACAATATTGTTTTAAAGGTTGAAATAGTTTAAAGCCATTATCTCAAAGTTTTGAAAAGATATTTGAGTCGAAAATCAATTTTTACCACCATTTATACAGTTTTTTTTTAGGTTTTTATTTTTTGTAAAAAACTGTCAATTAGATTTTTCTCAAAATTTTTTATGATGTTGAAAACAATTATTTCTTATAAGAGAAAATCAGTTAGAAGATATTATCTCAAATTTTTGAAAAGATGTTGGAGTCGAAAATCAATTTTTACAAACTTTTGTTAATTTTTTTTTTCGGTTTTTAATTTTTTGTAAAAAAAACTGTCAATTCGATATTTTTCAAAATTTTACTGAATGTTTAAAACAATATTTCTTACAAGATAAAATAAGTTTGAAACCTTAGTCTCAAGTTTTTGAAAAGATATTTGACTCGAAATTCAATTTTTCCCAACCTTGCGTAATGTTTTAGGTTTTTATTTTTTATAAAAAAACTGTCAATTAGATTTTTCTCAAAATTTTACCAGATGTCAAAAACATTTTTTTTCGTTGCACAAAATTGTTTTGGAGATGAAATCATATTTTAGTCTTAAAATTTTGGAGGTGACAAATTTTTGTTTCAGTTTTTTTGATTTATAAAAAAAACCGTTAATTGGATTTTTGCCAAAAATATACCTGTTTTGTATTACGTTACAATGTATAATATAAAATTTAATTCAAATCTCTAGTATCATTGGTTCATGAGATATTTAGGTTTAACCAAAAAAAACCACAAACGTAATTTTGTTGAGAGCCCTTTCTGCATCTTTCTGCCTTATTATCTGTATATAACAACATTTATTTGAAGTCGATATCTCTTTTGGTTCTTGAGCTATGGACGACGAAAAAAACGTCGCGAACGTACACGCACAGACATCTTTCTAAAAATATTTTATTTCGACTCGAACCGTCGAGAAATGTCAAAATTTTCAATTTGACAAATCGGACCCATTACAATAACTTCCTATGGGAAGTTAATAAGTTCAAAATAAGGTCATGTTTTACTTACATTCTTTTAAATAAAATTCTGTAAACCTTACTCAGCGTTAATTTAATGTTTTTAAGCGGATATTCAAAGCACAACCTAATTGAAAATGTTCAAACTTAATCTGATCTTAAACTTAATTTATTCTAGAATACTAAATACAAAACAACACCTATTGTTATTCAAAAATTCAATGAATTAACAAAAAGAATTACTGTGAAGTTGCTGGAAAAAAGTTTTTGACTATTTTGAGTGTTTTTCTTGTATTTTCCCACACTTTAGTCATATTTAATCAATCATCAGCTTATTGGCTAAAATTTCAATACCTTTTTTTGGAGAAATCATTCAATCATATTACAAACAAGCCATGGACATAGATATGCGAGTTATGCGATACCTTTTTCAAATTAAATAAAGAAACACCCTAATCAATCAAAATCACAAACTATAAACATCCGGATATATTTGTTCACCATTGACCCAAATCGATTTCGCTTTTCTGATTTTACAAAACAATAACGGCTTTCCGGTTGAATTCAAAGAGCCACTTATAATCGCGATTCCTGCCATAATTAAGTAGTTTAACCAAAACAAATGTTCAAACTACATGAGCCTGCCTTTTTACTTGTTTTAACCATCATAGTGCCACGTTGCGTCCTTCGTCGTCGTGTCGTTGCGGTGCTAATGACATTAAATCCAAACGATTTACTTAAGGAATCAAAATACTTGACAGAGTGTAATACCGCAACTAAAAGTCAAGTTCCACTGAATCCTTGATTATTTTTTTTTCATTTGATTCCAAAGGACGAATGAAGGAACGAACGAAAAAACATAACGTCTTCAAAGCGTATAAAAGTGTAGTTGCGGTTATAACTTCAACAGAAAACAAAAAATTAATATGTCGTGCTTATTATTACTTAACACTTGTAGATTTAATTCTTACACCTTGTTCCGTGCCGCTTCGACAGTCATAAGCGCCACCGTGTAAGAGTCCTATAATGAAATCTGAAGAGAAAAATGCTCCTTCAGCATAACAAACTCCTTCTTTTTTTTTGTTTATAAAATACAACCTCGAGCGAATCCTTTTTTTGAGGTGACTACAATGAGGACATTATTTTTCTAATTTTCTGCCTATGTTCCGCGTGACTCACGCACGCATTTTCCTCGGAGCTAAGCACTAGTACAGTAGATTGGAAGGAGTGCGTCTCATGTTTCCTTCTTAATTTTAGTACCAATAACGCACACGTCAGACGGCTGCAAAAGCAAAGAGACCTCAGTTGAGTTCAGTCAGCACCATATTAGCATAACGTCACCCTTAGCGCCAATTTGAATGATACCTAATACCCGAAGTCAATTTGCTTACCCTTCAATGTGGTGTAAAACTACAAACGGGACACTGTGTGTTATTGCACCGCAAAATACTTCGCGGTCGGTAAAAAAAGGTAGAGCGGAATATTATCGTCATGCTTTTCAAACACTATATGAATATTCATCAGTATATTCTGCTGCCGTATCCACAAAAGTTACAAGTAGAAAACACTAGTGTTTGAAATCGGATCGACAACGACAATGAACGTAGGCCTTAAATGGCGCCCAACGATTTAAACCATGCCATATCGCCGCAGTATAGTTTTGCCGTTTTCTGTTATATTGTGACGGCTGTGATTTGAGTTGTAATGCCGTGTCATGATAAATGAAGCAATATACAGTTTGTTGTTTTTCTGTATATGTATATTCAAACCAAAGTACTTACCTAGTTTTATAACGGTATATGTACCTATGTACGATAAAGTTTTATGTTAAGGTAAAAGGGTAGCTTTTGCAATTCATGCATAAATAAATCGGCAATAATCGTATTTATTAAGAAAATTACATGGACTATATATATATATACACCACCTCCGCCGCGACAGTCATATAATATATATACGTATAGAGTTATAACGGAAATTCCATGCCATTCGAAGGAGACATTTATTTTAATTGCGGCCAACACACCTCAGGCGGCAAATTCATCAAATCCTGATGGAGCAAAAGCAAATGGATGCGAGCGGGTATGAGTTTGAATGTTTTTTTGATAAAGGGTTTGCTTTTCCCATTTTCCATTTTTCGTTTGTTTTTTTTTTTTAAGGTTTATTTTTTCTTTTTTTTGGAATAAGGGGATGGGAAGGATATTTTTTTATTTTTAAAAAGCTTAAATAGCTTGAGGGACACGTTATTGCTCGTGTTATTATTTTATGCAAAGTGGACCTTAAGGCGAAAAATGTGGCGATGATGGTGGTGGTTCGAAAGTCAATGACTTGGTGGGCTTAAAGGATGAGTGCTTTTCTTGCCCAGCACCAACACCATCCCCAAAACTCAACCCAAGTATCAGCCAGCCTATACCTGAGCCTATAAATAAAAAGGACTGATGGTCGCTTTAATTTGGGGTTTTGTTACTGGCTATAAATTCGTTTTTTATTTGCGTAGAAAGATTAAAGAAGTTAATTGAAGGCTAATATCTTTAAGTTGGGTTATTCTTGCGAAATAAATTCCGTTTTATCGTTGATCATGATATAGCGAGGAGAAGAACTATAAAATTCAATAATAATAACAATAAGAATAACAAGCTCAAAAGCAGAAATAAATAAATTTGTATAAAGGAAACAAAAATTGGGGTCTTTAAAATGGAAGGCAAATTCAACTTTTTTGTGTTTTAAATTTTCTTTTTTATTTCAAGATTTTATTTGGATAGTTTTACTATTATTTTTATTATTTTTATTATTATTGGTTTTCTTATCTTAAAATAATTGGTTTCTTCAAGAACAAAACTAATTTTTTTAATAATTTACAAACTAACTTTGGAGTTATACAGCGTTACAAAAAATAACACGAATACGCCACAGTGTACCATCATTTTGTTACTATTGTTTTTCTTCTGAAATAATATTAATTTGGTTTGGTAAAACAAGAAGTAAGCATGAATAAATTAAAAACAAATTAAAAATATGAATTTAAAATGTATTCGTGCACTGAATTATGGTATTATATATGGATCACATTTGCTACACATCACTTATTTAATTATTAACTTTATTCTAACGCATCTTTCGAAACATAAGTAGTAAAATTAAACATGTTTAAAATATTTATGACTGTAAATTTAAATTAGTATAGGAACTTGAATATTTTTTTTTTTAAATTATTTTATTTATTAAAAAAAGTTATTCGGATTTTTTAATATTTCTTAGATTAAATTTAAATTATCAGCATGCCACACTCTTTATTTCACTTTACACAACAGAATGATACTGAATAGACATAAAATAAACAACAAAATGAGCAATTTTAGGAAGTGAAGAATTTCAACATGAATTAAAATACTTGCTTTAAATTTCAATCAGAAAAACAGATTATTTTCACTTGTTCATTCAGTTTTTCATAGCCGGTGATTTTTCACAACCGAGACACTTTAAAATAAGATATTGGTTTTAAGGTACTGGATATGATACACTGACTATAAGCCTTTAAGTAAAATGATTTGAATTTATCTATATAATTAAAGTCATTTAATTTTTCATAGACATAAGAAAAACATATCTTAAAATATTTTTTAAGAATACCACACTTTTATGAGCTAGAGATCCACGTGAACAAAACTATTAAAAAAATGTTTGCTATTAATTAAAATGTTTTAATAGGTCATTTAAAATTGTGGACCTTGAATAAAATTTAAAATTTGTCTGTGGCGAATAAAAAATTAGTTTTTGTGAAATTTTAATCTTTTAAAATGGAAAAACTTTCATTTATATCAATTTTCTTAAACAAGAAAATAGTTTATTTTTCTTATTGATTTTTTTTTGTAAATGAAAAAAATGTTTTCTCAAGTTCAATATTATAAAGGTATTTAAAGATTTATTAAAATCACTGCTTACATTACACCAATTCTTTTTTAATTAAACACAGTTTAACAGAAGTTAACCAAATTCACACAAAATTTTGCACTGATACTGTTATATGTTTATATTTTAAATATTACTTAATTTTGTTTATTGTTAATAGCTAACATTTTATTGCATTTAGAATAAACATTTAAAAATTAAAAAGAGGCTGGGATGCGACCCACACTGATAATTTCCCATCCTGTCTGTCGATTTGTCTTGCTTAAAAGTTTGTCTATATGTATCAATTTTTACCAAATTTGCGTACTATTTTTTGTAGATTTTATTTTTTATGAAAAAACGGACTGTTGGATTCTTATACAAAAATTACTGAATATCGAAAACAATGTCATAAATTTTTGAAAAGCTATTTTTTTTTAGTATTGTTTTTTTTAGGTTTTCATTTTTTGTAAAAAAAACTGTCAATTCGATTTTTCTCAAAATTTTATCAAATATTGAAAACAATATTTCTTTTAAGATAAAATTAGTTTGAAGTTATTGTCTCAAATTTTTAAAAAGACGAAAAACAATTTTTACCAACTTTTATACATTTTTTTTTTTGGGTTTTATTTTTTGTAAAAAAAACTGTCAATTGGATGTTTCTCAAAATTTTATCGAATGTTGAAAACAATATTTTTTATAAGATAAAATTAGTAAGAAGCCATTATCTCAAATTTGTGAAAAGATATTTAAGTGGAAATCAATTTTTACCAACTTTTGTTAAATTTTTTTTAGGTTTTTAATTTTTTGTACAAAAACTGTCAATTCGATTTTTCTCAAAATTTTACCGAATGTTGACAACAATATTTTTTGAAAGATTAAGGTAGTTTAAAGCCAAAATCTTAAAGTTTTGAAAAGATATTGGAGTCGAAAATCAATTTTTACCTTCTTGGAGTAATGTTTTTTTTAGGTTTTTATTTTTTATAAAAAAAACTGTCAATTAGATTTTTCTCAAAATTTCATCAGATGTCAAAAATATTATTCTTCGTTGTACAAAATTGTTTTGGAGATGAAATCATATTTTAGTCATAAAATTTTCGAGGTGACAAATTTTTTTTTTCAGTTTGTTTGATTTATAAAAAAAAAACCGTTTATTGGATTTTTTTCCAAAAATATATTTGTTTTGTATAACGTTACAATATATAACATACAATTTAATTCAAGTCTCTAGCGTCATTGGTTCATGAGATATTTAGGTTTAACCAAAATTGTCACTTTTTTTTTAAACTGCTATGGTAAAAAAACCACCCACTCAATTTTCTTGAGAGCCCTTTCTGCATCTTTCTGCCTTATTATCTGCATAACAAAATTTATTTGAAGTCGATATCTCTTCTTGTTCTTGAGCTATGGACGACGAAAAAATGTTGCGAACGTACGGACGTACGAAGGTACGTACACACGCACGCACAGACATCTTTCTAAAAATCTTTTATTTTGACTCTAGGGACCTTGAAACGTCGAGAAATGTCAAAATTTTCAATTTGACAAATCGGACCCATTACAATAACTTCCTATGGGAAGTTAATGAGAATTTAACAAGGAGAAAACTGTTATCAAACAAAACTAAAATAACGGTGTTATTGTGTTCTTGAAAACAAGTATTTTTAGTTTCAATAATTAAAAAAAATGTAAGCTTAAAAGTTGTAAGTTAAAATAAATAATAGAATCGGTTGGTTACGCTTAAACAAAATTTTGTTTTGTATTTTGATTTCCTAATTTAATTCAAAATGGTATTTCAAAACTTAATTTTTTTTCTTTATATAACGTTTTCTATAAAAATTAATGACTCTCTTAAATATTGAATAAGTATTTGAAATATGCACTAATTTTTTCTAATAAAGAATTATTTAAACAAACAAATCACTAAATTGTTTAATTGATTGAAATTAACTTTTCACTTTCTTAAAATTATTACTGCTCGTATTTTATTCATGTTAGTAATTTTTTTAACATTCATTAAAGTTTTAATCTTTTCACTTTGATGATAAAAGTAAACTTGTATTTAGTAAAGTACAAACAAAATAATTTTTTTAATTATTTTCTATTTTGTTTACAACAAAATGGATATTCTACTTAATAGAAATATAAAATTTCTAAGCTAAAATGATTATTTCGCACTTTTTTATTTTTGACTGATTTATTATTTTGTCCCTAAAATGTTTTACGCATTTCAATCCTAATAAGTTAAAATATGTAAAAATTTAAGCTTTTCAAAAAAAATAATCTTAATAAAAACAAAAATAAAATTTAATTAAAAATCAAACAAAATATCAAAAAAATTAGTTGTGTAAACATCCTTAGATATGCTAATTTTTATATACAAATTACTAAAAAATATAAACAATTTTTGTTCACTCTTATATTAAATTAGATTTAAAATAAAATATTTTTAAATTTAAAAAAACTTTAAATCAAAATTTCAATTTAAATATAACAAAAAAAAAAACAGAGTTTTTCAATTTAAACCTTCTGCTTAATTCATGGAACATGGAAATGAATTCATGTTTTGTTATACATACGATGCCTTAAAATATAGGTCAAGGGTTTGATTAAGTAGGTCACACATAATATTATACAGAAATTGTCTATTTTTCTTATTGAATACGATTTTAATAGAAAATAATTAAATTTTGAATATTCTATTTTTGTTATTAAATTAAATTTTAGTTAAAAAAAATAATGTTTGATATAATTGATTTTATGAAAATTATTAAGTAACAAATTATTTGAACTGCCTAAAAATTTTTATTTTTGATTAAATCCAATATCGATTTTTTGCGGCGAAGTTTTCGAATTTAGCAGAACTTAAAGTTTTTCATAGAGTATATGGAATTCGTATTAACTGGAAACTTGTGGAAAGAACTTTTCTGATTTAAATAGGAATATTTTTTTAGCAAACGTTATATTTTAAGTTGTTTTTTTTTTTTTTTGAAATATGTTATGGAAAATTCATTTGTTATAATTTTTTTAATTAAAACTCCTTAAAAATAAAAAAAAATATATTTTATATTTTCAGGGAATCTATTTCTATTTTGTCAGTACTTTGAAAAACTATACAATTCAACTTAAACTCTAGGACCCGTATTTTAAAAGACAACATAGTTAAAATAATTATTTCAGATCCCGTGTTTAGGAAAACTACACAACGGAATACAAATATTCCGGACTCAAATGGAACGGTAGGCAACTGCCTTTAGTTTGAGTTCGGAAAATTCTTATTCCATGGTGTAGTTTTCCTAAACACGGGAGCTGAAATAACTAATTTTATGTATATTTTCTTTATAAATACGGGGGTAGCTGATTTATCAATGTTTAAGTAAAAAAGGACTCACTTTTTAATACGTTTTAGTTTTTTTTCTAATAATGCATAGAATTAGAATATTAAAGAATTTTAGTACTCAGAATCAAATGTTGTTTTTTTTTCATTAATCGTTTTAAAAAGTTGAACCTTAAAGACAGATTTTTTGAATTTGAAAAATTTTTTGAATTCAACATTAAAACATCAAAAAACAAATTTCTTTGGTTAAAATGTCCGTTTCTAATTTTTGTATTAAGAAATATGTTTTAAAAAATGTAATTAGCTACAAAAAAACATGTTTGTTCTTATTTTAATATTTCCTTATAACACGATTTTAGATCCCAATTTGTATTGAACTAGATAAGAAACTACAAAATATGTTTATCTATCTTTTTCGTGATAAGTACTCGTACTTGAGGGAATAAATAATGTGTGTCTCGTAGAGTGATTTTTGTGTTTTTACAAACAAACTTCAATTAAATATAAATTATATATAAATGAATTTTGTATGATATGTATATTTTTTGGGTCGTCGACTATACCCATTTCTGACATTAAAGCCTATATTTTGTATTTAAAAAAAAAAGATATTGTTTTCTAAAGCATATAAATATATTTTGGTATAGGTTTGAATATTTCATTGGAAAATCTTATCTCTACCAATATAAGCTTATTTTCTGCTAAGCTGATGATAACATACGCTCCAACATTTCGCCCTAAACACACACATAATCCTCTTAACCGACTAAAGAGAGTTGCGCCTATACCTATATGCGAGTATAATATATAAGAATCAACAACAACAACAACAAAAAAAAGAAAATAAAAATCCCTAATATGTGCTATCGATTTGTTGAGCTTGCTATCGTATCTAACACAATCAAATTCTCAGTTTCCCTTACTTTTATTTTACAAACACGATAAGCTTTCCAAACAACCTGACACAAAATTTGTACCCTCCTCGTAAAATAAAATAAAATCCAAAAAAAAAAAAGAAAAATCCAAAAAAAGAAAAACAAATCCCCTTACTAAACAAAAAATAAAAAAAAAGATAAAAAACGACAAATTTTCCTCAAACAAAACCATCATAAGAAAATAAAAGAAAAATCAGAAAAAAAAACAAGATGACTTTGCCAAAAATGATTAATTGCTTAAAGTACGAAGATACTGCGTATCTATCAGGTTGCTTGGTTTTGGTGAACATCATGAACGAACAGTAGTAGTACGTACTCTATACTCTCTGAGATATTAAAAAAGGTATATACATAAAGATACATAGATATAAAATAATGTATAAAATAGGATTTCTTTTATATAAGTATTCATTTTGTATGTACTCACAGTAACTTGTTGAGCAAACTCAACCTTCGGTTGGCCGACAAATTCAATAATATGAACCATATGGAATGATTTTTCTTTAACTTTTGTTTATAATAAGAAAAAGATATTCAAAAAATCGAATTGAATAATTCGATTAAAGAGCTACAACGAAACAACGATGATGTTTCTGACGACTTCGACGAACGATGACGACGAGAAATTTACTTTTCTTTTATTAAATAAGTAATATTATATTTTTTTTTTTTAATTTTTTTTACAATGAATATCTTTAAGATACAAACGGAGATGAGAAATATCTACCGTATGGTATTTTCACAATTATCACTTTTTCTTCTTCGAAAAAATCATCAACAAATTAAATTAAAAAAACACCACCGAAAAAAAGATACTTTTTTTTAATTTGTATCTTTTATACTTATATTCCTTCTATCACAATTGATCACTACTTAATTTCTTTTATACACTTTCCATGGGAATTGCAATTAATAATAATTTTTGTTGTTGTTGTTATTTTTATAAATTATTTGAATATTTATTATTTATCTTTAAAATGCGTGCATCACTTGTAGAACCACTTGATGCACTTTAGACAGAAAAAAAAACACACAAAACCAAAAAGATGCACTTTTATATTTTATTGTGTGATGTTTTGAGGTTTCTATCACGAATAAGTTTTTTAAATATTTAAACTTGCGATTTAACAATATGTATTTTATTTTTTTAAATATATATTTTTATGTCCGCGAGAGATCAAAGATTCAATTCAAAGTCAATTTTTATTTTGTATTACTATTTTATTTCGTCGAAGGTTTTAATATATTTCGAGTCCGTTAAAGATAGTTAGATATTTTTTTTTGTTGAAGATAACAAAAAAAAGACAAATATATCAAATCGAAGAAAAGAAAAACATTGAAGCCAAAATAACTACAAGTTTAAGATAATATTTTGTTGGTTTGTTTTTTTTTTTTTGTTTAAGGGATGCAGAGATGGTTGACGGATAAGATACTTTTTGATGTTTTTTTCGTTTAAGACAGAGCAAAGATACGAACGAGAGTGTATTTAAATATATTTAAAATATTTAAAGTTATTTTATTTTAATACAATATTTTTTTTTAATATTTATATTTATTTTTTTAAATATCGAAATGTCGAAATATTTATTTTCTGACTTAACTACACAAAACTCAATATCATACTAAAAGGACGGACGAACAACGAATCATATCCGAATATTCAATAAGATACTAGGATACCCAGTAGGAAAAGCTGTTGTACAGTTGAGCTCCATACTGCGCGTGGTGTGTTTTTTTTTTGGTTGCTTTTGCATGGGTGTATGGGTGTATTGTTGTTGTTGATATTTGTGTTTTTTTTTTTTGTGCTTCAAGAGGAAAACGTGGAAATTGCCGAAGCACAATACAGTCATAGATACATCATCACCATCATCATCATCAACAGCAGAAGTAGAAGAAGCAGCAGCAGCAGCAGCAGTACCGCTGCGTCGTCATTTCGTTCATATTCCATGGACGGAGAGGAGGGAAAAGTTTCAATTCAACATATACTATAGATTGGTGTATGTGAGAATTTTCTCCAGTTTTCGTGGGTGTTGTTGAGTGTGTGCCTTAGTGAGTTTTCCTTTGCCTTGTGTGGCAGCAAGAGCAACAGCAACAGCAACCACCCCCTGAAAATTGTGTGGTGGATTTGTGTTCATGATTGGGGAGCGGATCATAAGGCAGTGCACAGATACACACCACTACCACTGCTCTGCTCTGATATGAGGGAAATTCGTTTTCCCTTCCACGCAAGTCTGTGGAGCAGAAGCAAAATGACAACAACAAAACAAAAACGACAAGAAGGGGTGGAAATTTATTTTATCAACCCCTGTGTGTATATTTTCTTTCCATATCATCATCATCATCATCATCGTCGTCGTGTCGTCGTTGTTGCTCGTTGTCCTCGTCGTCTTCGTCGTTTTCGTCGTCTTTTTCCTCGTCGTCGTCCGTCGTCCGTCGTCGTCATCCATATGTCTCGGTTTGTCTTGAATTTCTATACTTCGTGTTCTCTATACGCCCACTCTCTATCTCTATGGTGAAGTTAAAAATATTGGAGAAAATCAACCAACAAAAACAACGAAAATGGGAAAAACAAAAAGAAAATCCAAAAACCAGAATAAAATGAGAGAACAAACAAACAACAACAAAAAAAAAAGAAGGAAAAACCCAAAGAAAAATACTCATTCCTATGCGATGGCCGATCCGATATATGATGGTGATGTGGGGGGAGGGGGATAAAATACGCAACAATTTTTTCGACAACTCACGTTGAAAACAATGCGAGGGGTGGGGGTGTAAAGAGGGGGGGGGGGTTAGCTGGCGTAAGGGACGTTGTCGGAGCTTGAGATATTCGCTAGACATGGAAGTCATAAAATCGTCGGGGAAATTGTTCTCTTTTAAGAACAAAACAAAAAACAACACACACACAAACCTTTTTCCTCGTCGACGTATTTTTTTCCAGCTTCTTTCGCACTGTGAAAAGCAAAAAGTGTGTCAATTAGAATCCTGATAAGTGACTCTAAAATTAGGAAAACATTCAAATGGGAAGCAAGTGAAATTCCATTTGACAGAGAGTCGCACTGATGGCATAAAATAAAGCTTGTTACATGTTGTTTTGTTTTTCAAAAAAAATTCTTTTTTCGTTAACTTTGACAGATGCAATGGGTAATGGTGGTTGATGTATGTATGATGATTGTTCAGGTTTCTGAACTTAGTGTGATGAATAAAGGTCGTGTTTCAATCTAAGGAAATTAATATCAATTTGAAAAGTTTTTTTTTCAAAAAAGGGAATGGTTTTTGGTAGGTATAGAAATTAAGAAGGGTGAGGAAAATTAGCATATGTCTAAAAGTTGAGTACTATTTTTGATATTAAGGAAACGTGTTTCTTTATTTCAAAAGAAAAAAAAGTGTCAATTTTTCAAAGAAGATACGCAAATCGGTTGAAATTTGAACTTTAAAGTCCATCATTGTTTTAATTTTCATTCTATATTTATACAAGCTATTGAATAGTAGGTATCCAAGATCAATGTAACAGCATCATATATTATTATTTATTCATTATATAAAAGTTTTTCAATGTTTTGAAATTCATCAACATTTGTTTCTTGTACGAACAAAATTCGCCATAATTATGATGTTTATTGTAAACTTTTTTCAGATTGATCTTAGTTAAAAATTCAGCAAAAAGTGTGTTCCATATGTTTATCTTTTTCAAAGGTGTTTATGATTCAATAATGTTAAAAATAATAAATAAAATCTAGCATGACCATTAAAAGGTGGAGTGATAGAGAAGTTTTAATGAGGTTAAAGCTTTAGAAGCCTTTCTTTTACAGTAATTATAGTATAAGTGATAAAAACAACTAACCACAAAACCAACAAAATAATAATAATAGTAGTTTCAAGTAGTCCTGTAAAATAAAAATGCAAAAATGGAATAACTTCGAAAAATTCCCGAATAAGCTGCATATTGATAAGAGAGGTTCTTTTTTAAGTTTCTTATATTGGACTGGAGAAAAAATAAGGAGCCAGGAAGAATGTTCAAAAAACCCAATGTCCTAACTTCTCAATCTCTTGCCCCCTTCCAACCCCTGTGATTTTGAAACTGTCAAACTAAGTGAGAATATTTATATATGTATCACTTTTCAAAAATGAATGGAAGCCATGAAGTTACTGATTTCAACACTAGTAACTGTTTTCTTACATTTCAGAAGTGTAGTTAAAGGGAATTAGTTTTCATCAACTAACGACTTGAAATTCTTAGTCAAAAACGACTATCTCCTGTAATGGTTCTAAATGTAAGTGAAAAAAGTTTCCGAGGAACATATATGCGCCCCAAAAATTAAATTAAATACTCAGGTTAACTTGATGATTTTGAAGAGGTAAAAAACAGGTTAGCTTTACTCAAAAACACTTAAAAGATAGTCTAAGCCTTTTTACCTCCATCTAGACGAAAAAAATAAAGTAGACCGTAATATCATTCAAAATGTTTACTTAACACACGTCATTAATGTAAAGGTTATTGATTTTTCGGTTTTAAAAGTATAGGGCTAGAATTCGACAGCTTTTCAAACTAAGTTGTTAAATCATTTTTTTTTTCAGTTGAAAGTCTGATATTTACGAAAATGGATCGCTTAACTATCGCACAACGAAAAAAAAATTTGTAAACCTACTACAGAAATGTTGATTCTGCTACAGCCATATATCGTGCTTTAAGAGGATAATTATGGTTTAAATAATTATCCAACTACGCACGCAATTGGCAAAGTTGTGAAGAAATTTAAAGAGCCTAGATTGGCTACAGATATTGTAAGGCCTGTGCATCATTGTTTTGCTCAAACCACTGAAAATATCGCTGCTGTAAGTGAAAGTGCCAAATACCCGAATGTGTCGATTCCTCGTCGTTCTCAGGAATTAGGACTGTTTTAGGGCTCATCATTGCCTATTTTGCATTTGAATCTACACCAACATCGATATTAAGTCCAGTTCACACAACAACTGAAGCCAGATGACCATTCACAACGTCCTAGATACGTCGAATGGGTGCTTCAACAGGTGAGACGGTGGACGGCGATTTTCCGAACGAAATTTTCTTCACTCGGTGGGTATTGGGCAGGGCATGTTAATAAACAAAATTGTCATATTTTGGGTTCTGAGAATCCTTAAATAATTGAAAAGAAGCCATTAAAAAATAAATAAATTATGTAACTCTACAGTCCGTTGAGAACTAGGCCCTAGTGACTTACAACTCGCAACCATTCCTGTGTGCGAGTACTGTTGTTAGGGATGGAGGGGCCGACAGTTTTAAACTGAATCCGAATGGCCAATCTTAGAAAGCACTTTTCATGACAAGAATTACTCTTAGAGGATTTTTCAATTACTCGCAAGAGGCAGTAACCGTGAAAAAAAAAAATTTAGATGGCACTAGCAGGGATTGAAGCCAAGACTTCTGGCATGACAGTCCAACGCGCTAACCATCATGCCACGGGTACCAAAGATAGGCCATTACATCCACAAAAAGTCACTGTTTGATGCCTCTTCGGTCCGGAGGTGTGTTTGGATCTCACTTCTTCGGAAACGACGATGGAACGACTGTCACCGTCAATTCGGAGCGTTATGGTCATATGATAACCAACTTTTGTTTTGCCTGCTATTGAAGAATACGACTTGGAAAATACGTGGTTTCAACAAGATGCTGCCACATGCCAAACAAATCGAGCGAATATAGCTTTATTGAAAGAGACGTTTCCTGACACCGCTCGACAATTTTTTTTTGTGGAGCTACGTGAAAGACCGTGTTTATTCAGATAAACATTTAACTCTTGAGCACTTAAAAACCAACATTCGTCAAGTTTTGGCAGCCCAATATGTGTCAAAAAGTGGTCGAAAATTACCTCAAAAGAATCGATGCTTGCAACAATTCGCGTGGTGGTCATTTAAAGGATGTAGTCTTTCACAGATAATGTCAACGTCAAAACTTAATAATAAAAATATCATTTTATATGTGTTTTATTTACATTTACTTTTGAAACCACAAAATGGATAACCTTGTATTATTTTTTAAAAAAATGTTTTGTCTGCAGGTTGTTTTCTTTATAGATGATTTTGTGAAAAATAAACTTATTGCAAGGAATAAAACAAAATATTTGTTTCATGATGTCGTTTTCTTTGCTAACCTAGCGGTGCCACTCTTAATCTTTGTTTTTTTTTTCAGACATAACTCAGAAAAAATTCCCCAACGATCATGTCAGGTCTTCAGAAAAAAAAGATACATAATTCATATTTTACTTATAAATCTGGGATTAAATATTGTCGAGCATAAAATTTATATTTGAGTTCCTTACACTTCCTTATATTTTTCTCTATTATTAATTTTTAACCAAAAAAAATACAGTTATATTATTTTGTAAGCTGATTTGACTTTGTTTTTTAATTACACGAAAATAGACACAAGACGTATTTTTAATTAGTTTAAGTAGGCTTTTTTGGTCAATTTGTTTTTTAATGCAAATAAAACAAGTTTACTTCATCTTTTCCCAACGTTTATATAATAGTCAATAAGACGTATTATTTTAGTGCCAACAAGAAACACTACAGTTTATTACCGATAGCGCCATCTGTTGCCTTTGAAGAACCATTTTACTTAGACAATCATCTGTGAAGGAATCACTGTCCTTCAATTCTTATTGTATTTAGACTTGTTCGATTTGCAAAATAGGAGACATGGAAACTTATAAAATATAGTTAATCCTGATACCGTATCCTCTTTAAAATTGGACATTTTACTAAGTTATAGTTTATTAGTTCTGTTCTAAGTTTCGTTCAATTTTAACAATTTTTTTTTTTCAGTTAGATTAGATAGATTAGATTCTTTATTTCATATTAGAGTTTTACAGTATAACTTAAGAATAAGGACATGGCAATACTGCCGTCTGCCTGAGAGTATACATTTCAAAATAAAAAAAGGAAAGAAAAATATATAAAAAGATCAATGTAGAAATTAATAAATGGGTTAATGAAATAATAACAAAATAAGTACAAAATAACATTTAAAATAATAAGCTGTAGCTATATCAATTTTAAACAATAAATCTTTAACAATTTTCCAATTTTTGAAAGTTAACATTTTTTAAACAATTTTAAAGTGATTTTTAAACACAAAAAACAAAAGATCAATAAAGAAAAAAAGATTCCATTTAGATATGCATAATAAACATTTTCCAATTTTTAAGTGATTTGAAACACAAAAATAATAAACAGTTTTTGAATAGTTAAAAGGTTGAATAATAAAGCTTCACATAATAAGAAGTTACAAGAAATAGTTTCGATAATTAAGAGCTTGTTCACAAAACCCATACAGGCTTGTCCATGTCCACCCTGCCAATCCGTTCAAAATTCCTATCAATTGTATTCTGGAGAGGACGCTTTGGTGGAAGTAAAGTCTTCTGATTTCCTGCAAAATTGGGCACACAGCTATGAAGTGAAAAACATCATCGCGCTCGAATCTATTACAAAAATTACACAAGATTGGTAAGTCTGAACGATGAGGGACATAATTTAAGCTAAGAATTTCCACTCTTGCTCGAAAAATGGTGCTTATGACTTTCACAGGGAGTTCCATTTTAAAATATTTGTTAGCTCGAAGTCGATGATTTAGTTCATTGTATATAAGCCTTGTTGATGAAGCCGCCGCGCGACTTAGATGTTGAACGTATATTTGTTCATCAACCTTTGCTATTACATTAGCAAATATCTCACTCCAGTTATCTAAATTGGATTCAGTAATAGGGCCCATACACTACACAAACTGTTTGAGCAAACGAATGTATTTTGTTGTTGTAAAAATGTTTGTGCAAACTGTTTGAGTAGTGTGTAGCGATTATGCGTGTTTGCGCAAGCGGTTTGAACAAAATCAAAAAATTTTGAATTTTCCGTGCCTGCACAAACATGTTTGCGTTGTGTGTATTGAATTTTGCTCAAATGATCTTTTTTGGTACCACTCTTTACACCAAATTGCTTTTTTTTTGTTTTTTCCGTTTTTTTTTTAATAGCCAAGGCAATAATCAAAGCTGCACATCATGCTTAATCACTCAATGAAAAACGTCACGCAACTAATATCTCTCAAACATGTTTGTGTAGTGTGTTGCGAAACTATGTTTGCTCAAACACACGTTTGAACAAACGTGTTTGCATTGTGTATGGGCCCTATAAGATCAAACTCGAGGCCATGAGAGGTTGCTAGATCACTCCATTCTTTGAATGGTGTTGAATTTGTACGCAGTAGGTAAGCCATAATCGATTTGTGAAGACTTAAACCAGGCCTTTGCATGGTCTTTATCAAGAAATCGGAAGTTACTTTGAGGTTTCGAATGTAAATTGGGGTAATACCTGACTCGACGTGGATAGCATGTGTTGGGGTGGAGTTCGGTAAACGAAATAAACGTTTGAAGAAGAACCTTTGGATCAATTCGAATCCTCGAAATACTTATAACCGAAAACTTGGACTCCATAACACAAACAAGAATTGGTAGTAGCTTCAAACACACGGTATTTGGACCCTTAGTCTATATTTTGGTTTGCAAAGAGGTTTGGCCACATCACGTTAAGTACAATTTTGGCTTCCTTACACTTTTCCTGTACATGTTTTGCAAAGCTAATGTTTGAAGAGATCAGCACACCCAAATACTTGAATTCATGTACTACCTCTATTCGTTCACCATTCAAAAGCCAGTTTTCAACTCTTGACCTCTTACATTTCCGAGCTTCAAACACCATAATTTTTATTTTCATTGCGTTAATTTTCAAATCCCAGGTGTTGCAGTACCTCTGAAGCTTATTTATTTGGAGTTGAAGAGAGGAAGGGTTATCAGCCAATATAACTAGATCACCTGCGTAGAGAAGCACTTTTATATGAGTGTTGGAAATGCTGACTCCCCCAGGCAAGCACTCACTAATGTAGTCGATAAAAAGAGCAAAGAAAATTGGGCTCAGAATACATCCCTGAGGAACACCAGCAGAAGTTTCGAACCAATTCGATGTCTCAAAGCCATCCCAACTGCCGCACTAGTTCCAATCAATAAAGATTCATACATTGTCAAAAATTTCTTAGAAATACCAACGGAAGCCATTTTGTAGATGAGAGCTTGACGATTGACAGTGTCAAAGGCTGCTTTAAAGTCAACGAAGCAGGCATATATAACTTTTTTTTTCCTTGGGTAAATTTATTAGCTATGCTAGACAAAGCAAAGATGTGGTCAAACGTTGAGAATTCATCGCAAAAACCGGCTTGAAGTATACTCAAACGTTGGTTTGATTCTATCCAGTTAGAGAGTCTCCTATATACAAAATTGTAGCAAATGCCTTTCGAATGGAGTTAAGTATTGAAATACCCCTATAGTTTTCTGGGAAGTTTACATCCCCATTTTTAAAAATTGAAATGATAAGAGCTCGATTAAAGCTTTGCGGAACGCATGCATTTTCAAACAAATGATTGTAAAACAATAGTAGATGATGCTTAAATTCTGACGTTGAGTACTTAAAAAACTCGAGAGGGATACCATCGTTACCAGGTGACTTATTGTTTTTCATTGAAGATAAAGTAAAATTTAATTCATCTACAACTATTGGCAAATCAAGCTCCTCGACAATTGGGTTGGGCAAGGCGTAGTGGAACGATTGCCGTTCGCAACTAGCTGTCAACAAGGATTGAAAGTGAGTGGCGAGAAAGTCGACTTGTATTGCACTACCCGCTAAACGATTGTTAACACGAAGTTCTCTCAAGCTACTCCAGAAGGTTTTTGAGTCTTTACATTTTACCAAGTTTCTAGTTAAGTTTCTCGTGGTGTAAGTGCTTATTCTGACAAAATTTTAACAATTATTAAATTGAATTAACCATCAAATGTTTCTGTTTGTCAATTTCTCACTTTGATAAACACTTCATGCGAACAAAACACATGTTCTTATACAATGTTTTCGAATAAAATTAAAGTTTGCGAGTTATTTGCAAGCAGTGTACTTAATTAAAATAAGACGACTTTTTAAGAAGTATTAAGAACGTATAAATAAAGCGTTACACCAAAATAGAGCATTTTTGGAATTATTTAGAAGTAAATATCTAAACTCCCTGCACTTGAGTTGGTTAAAAAACCAATATTCGTTAAGATGTTTTTTTAAATTGATAATCTATAAGCTTAAAGCTAAAAGATTTTATCGTAGAAATTAAAGTATTAAAATATTTTATTAAGAAGTAAATTGATCTTAAACATATCCCTAAAAATAAAACCTTCTCTAGTGTGAAAAATAAATTATGTATTGAATTGATATATATGTATGTCAGGCTTGCAAAAATCACAACTTTGTTAAAATAGCAATTTTTTGTAAACGTGTAGTAGTGCACAAGAAAATTCCTCAATTATAGCAATGCAAGATCAATTTCTATATTATCGATCAATTAATTAATACAAATTGTATCTCCTCAAGTTTCTGAATATACCTCCATTATTATTTAATAAGCAAATATGAAAGCTATTACAACCTAATTAATAAACCTTCTTTACCCGAGGAACAAGTTTATAGACTACAAAATTAGCACAAATCAAATGACACAAATTAAGCTGTTAAAAGACGAACAAACTGCCGATGAAAGCCGCAATCATCCGACAAATCAAACAAAAAATATAAATCTTGTCATTTATGACGTTAAATCAAGAAATACAAGCTTCAACAACTATACCTCCATAATATAACTACTTTGGTATGACTATCACCATTTGTCCATCAACTAATTTAAAAAGAAAAATTATTACAACCATAACTTTGAAGACATCTATAGGTACATATATATATGTACCTATCTTACGAACATAAGAATTGTTCACAATTACTTTAAGGTCAATGTCTTCAATAATTTTCCGGTACCTGTAGTATGAGTACAAGAATCATTGAATCGTAGTACGAGTATAGTAGGAAAATAATTTCATGAAAACAACAATCAAGTTTCAATGAAGAAGTCGGCATGTCTTGGCTTCCACTGACTTGCGAAAACGTTGCAAGATGGAATGATACCACTCTGCCATAGTGATTGCTTAGTTTAACCAAACCATTATAACCAGTCGGTAACTCCTCTGTGCCATATTTATACCAAACCAGAACTAGTTTTATGCAATCAGCTGTGTTTTGTTTTGAAGCTGAAGACATGAAATGACAAGTTAAAATAACAATCAACGCCTCCAAGCGTGAAATAGAATAAACATTCAAAAGACGTTCAGTTGCGACATAAACCTATTAAAAATTGAAATACCTAGGGTGAATTACAGGAGTTGGAAAATGTTTTTTGACAGTTGTACTATGTCAGTTTGTATTTCTCACTCGTTACTGAAATTTTTAGTTCAATATAAATTTATTTAAAAAAAAAAACAAATTTCATGATAAGTTTGGTGCCACTCCGAGCTTACAATTTGAGAAAAATATTGTAGTAAGAAAAAAGTGAATTCGACTTAAATTTCCCTAAAATCCAAAAAATCATTGATAGGGTAGTACTCGCATAGTTTTGCAAAAATTATTTAAATTTTGTTAACAACATTTTGTTAAAAATTATTATAATTAAATTACTAAAAATGGTCTGTTACAACTTTAAAATCATTAACGAACAAATTATGTATGCACCTATACTAGCAATCCGTCGCTAGTATATTAAAGTAGTTTTTGAGTTTATTCGTAATATTTCTTAATGTTAACTATGATTCCTAACTTGTTTACAAAATACCAAATACCATTCACCAGATACTGTTTTGTTATGTTTTCAACGGATAAGGCAGAGTTTTCGATTAAGGCTCCAAGACGACCTGATTTTTTCCGAAACCCTAAACATTTTTCGTTTTATTTCAACCAATTTCGAAGAAACCTTATACTACGTTTCCACCGGGCACTAAACCGAGATTTAGTTAGATTTGTCACAAATCTCCTTGAAATCTCGAAGATTTACCATACAAATTTTAATCTCCTCAAATGAAGATTTCAAATAAAACTCATTGAAATCTACTTCTAAACATTAGTTTGTCAATTTAAACAAACTTTTTTTTCTGAGAATAATTATTGAACCGACCCATTTAAACGCCAATTTCGTTTACTGACAGATGGAAATGTCAACAAAAACTATCTGTCTCACTTCCATATGACTCAAATTCAAAACAATAAACAACTTTCAAGAAATCACAGACGAAATAAAATGTAAGTATACAAAAATAATAAATATGTACAAGAATAATAAAACTAATTACTTACAGATGATGAGTGAACAAATACATATTTTTTTTCGAAAGGAGAATAATTTGAAGTTTGGTTGTTATGACATAAACCAAACGTCAAATTAATCTCCTTTTCTTTGGTGGAAACACCTCATGATTTATTTTAAATCACTTGCCTTAAATCTCGGATTATTTTTTGGTGGAAACGTACTATTAGGAACCACCAAAACCTTCCTCAGAAAACACTCTGTCGGTAGATTAAAACTGCATGAAAATCCGTTCAGGAGGTTTCGAGATTATCGTAAACATAAAAGATTTGGATTTCGTTTAGTTTAAAATCTTTTATTTACTTTGTGAGTTTTACATTTAGACAGACACGATAAATAACGTTGTAACAATAAGTTAACTCCAAGATATTTAACCTGCTTAAAAGTGTTGTCAGCCATACTTATTCTCTCGTTATTTAAGTTGTTTGAGAATAAATACAATTTGTATTAACTTCCCATAGAAAGTTATTGTAATCGGTCCGATTTGTCGAATTGAAAGTTTTGACATTTCTCGACGTTTCAAGGTCCCTAGAGTCGAAATAAAAGATTTTTTAAGAGATGTCTGTGCGTGCGTGTGTACGTACGTTCGTGAAGTTTTTTTTGTCGTCCACAGCTCAAGAACCAGTAGACTTCAAACTAATTTTTTTTGACAGATAACAATGCAGAAAGATGCAGAAAGGACTCTAAAAAAAATTAGTGGGTGTTTTTTTTACCATAGCAATTTAAAAAAATAGGTGAAAATTTTGGTTAATCCTAAATATCTAACGAACCAATAACGCGAGAGACTTGAATTACATTTTATATTATATATTGCTTCGTGATACCAAACAAATATATTTTTCCAAAAAATCCAATTAAAGGTTTTTTTTTAATCAAAAAAAATGAAAACAAAATATTTGTCTCCTTGAATATTTTACGAAAACAAAATGGTTTTATCTCCAAAATAATTTTATGGAACGATAAATAACGTTTTTAACATGTGGTAAAATTTTGAAAAAAAATCAATTTGACAGTTTTTTTATAAAAAATAAAAACCTAAAAAAATATTACTAAAAGTTGGTAAAAATTGAATTTCGACTCAAATATCTTTTCAAAAACTTGCGATTTAGGCTTCAAACTTATTTTTTCTCATAAGAGATATTGTTTTCAACATTCTGAAAAATGTTGAGAAAAAACGAATTGACAGTTTTTTTACAAAAAATAAAAATCAAAAAAAAAAAATTAATAAAAGTTGGTAAAAATTGATTTTCGACTCAAATATCTTTTCAAAACTTTGAGATATTGGCTTTAAACTACTTTTATCTTCCAAAAAATATTGTTGTCAATATTCAATAAAATTTTTAAAAAAATCGAATTGACAGTTTTTTTTATAAAAAATAAAAACCTAAAAAAACATTACTCAAAGTTGGTAAAAATTGATTTTGGACTCAAATATCTTTTCAAAAATTTGTGATTATGCCTTCAAACTAAATTTATCTTATAAGAAATATCGTTTTCAACATTGGGATAAATTTTGAGTAAAATCGAATTGACAGTTTTTTTATAAAAAATAAAAACCTAAAAAAACATTACTAAAAGTTGGTAAAATTGATTTTGGACTCAAATATCTTTTTCAAAATTTGAGTTTATAGCTTTAAATTTATTTTTTATTTTAAAAAATACTGTTTCCAACATTCAATAAAATTTTGAGCAAAATCAAATTTGCAGTTTTCTTATGAAAAAATAAAAACCTTTAAAAAAATATTACTAAAAGTTATTAAAAAATGATTTTCGACTTAAATATCTTTTCAAAAATTAAAAATATTGACTTCAAACTAATTTATCTAACAGAAAATATTGTTTCTGACATTCAGTAAAGTTTGTATACAAATCCAACAGTCCGTTGAACACTTTAAATGAATACAGGGATTTTCAATATTTTTTTTTTACAAAATAGACTTTTCCAAAAAGTACCAAGCCAAACTTTTATGCGGACGATTTGTTTTAATAATGTTATCACTGAAATCAGAAGTTCAAGATTCGAAAAATCGAATCCGTTCAAAAAAAAGATACATTTTTGTGACAGATTAAGATGTCCACCAATCAAAATAATGCATACGTAATATTGAAGTACCTGTGGCATGATGGTTAGTGCGTTGGACTGTCATGCGAGAGGTCTTGGGTTCGATCCCTGCCTGTGCCACCTAAAGTTTTCTCACGGGTACTGCCTCTTGCAAGAAATTGACAAATTCTCCAAGATTAATTGTCATGAAAAAGTGCTTTCTCAAATTAGCCGTTCGCCGTTGTAAGTCATTAGGCCCTGGTTCTCTACGGACTGTTGCGCCACCCAATTTATTTATTTTAGTATTGAATTTATTGACATTTAAACCGTATACATATGTATGTGAAAAACTTTGAATTCTGCTATTTTGGAATATGTTATATTGTTCTAGAAAAATGAGGTTACAGAAATCTGACAAAAATATTGTTTTGATTTATTTGAAGCCAACATTTTATAAATAAAATAAATTAGGTGGCGCAACAGTCCGTAGAGAACCAGGGCCTAGTGACTTACAACTCTCAACCATTCCGGTGTACGAGTAATTGCAGGGATGGAGGGGATCTACAGTTTTATGCCGAATCCGAACGCCTAATTTGAGAAACCACTTTTTTATGACAAGCATTACTCTTGGAGAATTTAATATTTAACGTAAGTTAATTTGACACAAGAGTTCACTTTAAAAAAGGCTCACCTGTCAAAGATGTGTATGAAAACTTCAAATGCCTATTTTAGCATTTTGAGATTTGCATTCAAAATTTACATGATTCTGTTTCTAAGAAGTTTTATTTCAGTATTATGTTGACATAAATTGGCCCAAAACTTTAAGAACACCACTTTTCCCATGAGCTTTGGAAAAAATGATTTTAAGAACTCTTCGTTTTACGAAAAAATCTGTAGCATTATTATTTATTGTCGAAACGTATTTGTAGCATTGCTTTCTTGACTAAACGTACAGTTTAACTTTCGATCTCTGCCTATGCCATCCAAAGTTTTTTTTCCACGGGTACTGCCTCTTGCGAGGAATTGACAAATTCTCCAAGAGTAATTCTTGTCATTAAAAGTGCTTTCTCAAATAAGCCGTTTGGACTCGGCTTAAAAGTGTAGGTTCCCTCCATCCCTGACAGGTTGAGAGTTGAAAGTCACTAGGCCCTAGTTCTCAACGGACTGGTGCGCCAGTCAATTTATTATTATAGTTTAACGACCGGTGCTATAAAAAAAATTGAATGTTAAATATCTCAGTCCAAGATTTTTTACACATTTAATGCCTCATTCAAGAAATTTACAAATTCTCCAATAGTAAACTTTGTCTTGAAAAGTGCTTTCCTCGAATTAGGTGTATGGATTCTTCAAAAAACTGTAGATTTCCTCCATTCCTGAGGGTTTTTTTTTTCTTCATGCGTTGTAGCAATACCAAATTTATTATTATTTTGATATACTGATGTATAGGATTTTCTTCTCAGTGCCCGTTGATTTTGACAGTTCATGGCGGCCATATTGTTTGTTTTAATTTCTGTCAAATTATCTAATTGGATTTTGGAGAAGTTGGAAGTTGATCTCAATTTTGGTCGAGAAATCATCTTTTATAATTTTTGGATGAATGGGTACGTAAATAAATAAAGTGCACGACTGGGTCGCACGAACTTGCTCCTGTATGCAAAGAGTCTGTTTAAAAAAGTATCTATATAATATTTAAAAATATACCTGTAAAATAAGTTTGTCTTCAAAGATATATATGCCATTTGATTTGTCGAAAAAACCTCCATTTTTCAATTTTTTGGGAGGGGGTTACATTTAATACAGTTAAAATAATAAAAAAAACTAATTTAAGATTCAAATTTTACCTGAAAAATAAGTTTGTCTTCAAAAATTTAAATGCCATTTTATAAATCAAAAAACCCTTGATTTTTCAAATTTTTTTTTTGAAAATCGTTAGAGCGGTTTTTTTTTAAATTAATTTTTTATATATAAAATTTTTCAATTTTGTTCTAAAAATATTTTTGGTATGCAGTTGTTAAGTGATTGTAAATATACGCTCTGTATTTCAATTTCGTAAAAAAATGTTTACCCGTTTTTGAGATATAGAATTTTGAAAAAAAAAATTTCAATATTTTTTTAAAAATCCAAAAAATAAAAAATTGCACTTTTGATAATCAAATATTGTTAAGGCAACATAAGAGCTCGTTCAGAAAAAAAATTATTGAAATCGGTTCAAAAGTTGCTGAGAAAATTAAAAAACAAAAAAACGGTTCTATGAGCGGTACCTTTCCTGAGCAATACAAAAATATGTTTTTCTTACAAAAAGAAACCAAGTTAAAAAAAAAAATTTAGAGAAAATTAAAAAAAAATCTATCGGTTTGTTTTTGAGAAAATTCGAATTTTCGTTTTTTGACCAAAAAAATTGTATGGGGGCCACTGTTAGTTTTGATCTTAAAAAAAAAATGAAAAAAACGCCTAACGCAAATTTGCTCAAAACCTTAACTTCCAAGTTTGAACTCAATCGACCCAATGGTTTAGGCTGTAGGAGCGTGGACAGACAGACAAAATTGACCGGACGGAATCGCGGGACCCACTTTTTTCGACTTCTCTACCATCGTAATATCATGTTTGATTAAAATCTCGAGTTCGAAATTTTGCACGAATGCAAAACTTGCCATATAGTTCCTATATGTCGCAAGTAAAAAAGCAATATTGAAGAATTTGGGATGACACCAATCTTGTTGCCAATGCATCCAAATAATGTTATTGTTTTGTGTAGATTTTGGGCTGGAGGTGTCATCGGTCCGTAGTTATTCGAAAATGGTGCTGGCCAAACTTATACTGTCAATGGCGATATCTATATTTTTTGTGTCATGGCTTCGTGCCACTCAGTTTAAGACACAATCGATATTCAGCGTGATCGGTTTCATGTCATGGTTATCTCACGCCGAGGTTAAGTGAATTTGCCATCAAGATCGTGTGATTTTTCCCCTTTAAAATTTTTCTTCCAGGGCTTTCTTAAATCAAACAAGTGAATGCAAAAAAGCTGCAAACCAATGCGGTTCTCAACAACAACGTAATCGATTAAACCGGTCAAATTCAGCTTGAATTGTGTACCAAAGTCCAGCAAAGCCGCGGAGGCCTTTTAAACGACGTTATATTTTACTTATTTTATTTTACTCATGATAAATTGATAGAGCTTCAATACATACAAATAGATAAAACTTTATTGATATCTCATAGATGTACAACTTGTTTTATTCAATTTTAAAATCGACCCGCCTTTACTGGAAAACCTTTTTATTTAACTAAGTTTTAATTTACTTCACATATTTTAAAGAATTTTCTGCTCATCGTATCATCCAGGAATTTTATAGGTTTACAAATTAAAATATCTGTTTCCAGTTTTTTGACTGTATTACCTGTTTCCTTCCTCTCTTAAAAAGGTGCATTAAATATACTAATTTAAATTAGTTCGTATCAAAATTTAACGATCTTTTTTAATGTTTCGTTATTTTCTTTGTTCAAGTTTACAGTGGTCTATGTTTTTTAACAATATTTTCATATAGACTCTGGTTCAATGGCAACAATAATATCGAAATGGATTCATCCATAATTTAGTTCTTAATATATTCATCTTTTTTAAACAAACAAACTAATTACAAGCGTATATATTTAATTGAATTGATTTATTAAATCAATATGGAAAACTTGTCCTAATTAATCAAGTAATGTTTTTTCAGTCTCAGTTTACTATTAACGAATGAAATATAATAATATTACCTATGTACTAGAATAATGTTATTAATAGAAAATTATTCATAATTTTAAATATAAACAAATACCTACCCTTCAAAGGTGTTATTCTGTTGTCCCCTCCCACAAATTAATTAACTAAGTTTCCGTTTCAACTAAGCAACTTTAACCCAAGCTTCTCAATTACCTACGATTGACTGGTTTTTGCAGTTCATACTTTCGATTACTTTAACAGCATGCTTTCATCTCGTTGACCTATAATTTATGTGTCAAATCCACTGAAAGTAATTGTTTTCCAATCCAAGTATGTAAATTCAACAACAATAATAACAAAATCAAAATCACCAATTAAACGTATTCGATATAATTTTTTGTTTAATATAATTTATTTACATTTTAAACGACTACATAGCTACATAGTTTACTTTAATTTTTGTCAGTTTTATTGTTACTCCATTTCATCTACAGTTCATTGTGAATATATTCTGTGGTCACTTTGGCTTCGCCCTCATGGAATCCGCTGCAATCAACTGGGTACTTCGTTTCGCAATTACTCGCCTGTGTAATGACACTGAATAGTGTCCAAAATGGTGTTCCAGTTTCTGCACTCAAGAACAAAGCTGCTCCCATGCTGCCGACTTTGACAATTTTTGGCTTAACTCCTGTCACTATTCCGTTGTTCTTGGCGCTGGGCTGCTCCTCGGAGTTCAATTCACACAACACATATTTGTCGCAGTGCGGGGTTCTGGTGACAAAGCGATAGGCTCTGTGGACTTTGAGAACTGGTTCAATCACTTCCAGATTAAGTGTGTCAGTAAGTTTATCGCTGAGCTCGGTGGCGTTGAACTTCTGCAACAGAACTCGTGCTTGACCCAATTTGAGTAGTTCTTTGGCGTAGCCAACAGCTGGCTTGACGTAGGTCTTTGATTCGATTTTAACACTGAGATGGTGCTTGGCGATGTAGTCCAAGAGATTCGAGATGGTCTCACTGGCGCGGCTGGGCTCGAAGAAAGTCGATTTGGGATATCCTTGAGACTTGAGGAAACCATTGAACATAAGTTGGGCAGTTTGAATGTATTTCAGGTACACATCTGGATTGGCCAAGTAACCAGCCCAGTCAGCCAAATAGAGAGTGGCGGCCTTGATCCAGCGACGGCGGAAAGATTGATTGTTCAGAGAATCGAAGAGTTTGTTGTAGTCCAACTTTCCGTCGCGCCCCTTGAAGCCCATGAAGATTGCATTCAATCCAGATTTGTGGTAAAGCGCATCGGCCAAATCGGAATTCGAGAAATGGTCCCATAAGACATGAAGATGCTCCAAGTATGGCGGAAGCACCCATGCGTGGTCTCTGTGCCTCTCTTGAGTGCGCTTGCCTTCTGGTCCGCTGAAAGAATTAAATGCCTGCACGACCATCGGCAACAGACTCAGTAAGCCATTGTCTTGTTCGACGCTGTTGTCGTGTATCGATCTCTTTTGCTGGTGGTGATTCCTCTGCGGCTCCTGAGAGCCCATAAACATCGATGCAATCTGCAGAATTGAGTCCAAACCGATTCCCCCTCCTTGCTGTTTGCCTGCATCACGTCTCTGGCGTGAGCCACCACCGTTATCGCTGGCGTCACTGTTCGTGAACATTTCAATTACATTGCCAATGATTGACGGATCGAATCCACTGCCTCCGGAGTTGTCGTTTCCGTTCGCTGCCAGCAAGCTGCCAAGACCGGATATGATTTGCATAGCTCCTCCCGGCGATCCAGATCCGCGACCACCTGAACCAGAGTCACTGTTTGCCTGCATAAGTGTTCCAATCAAAGAGGCAACTCCAGCTAGGCCCACCCCGCCTCCAGCACCACCACCACCACCACCACCTGATTTCCCACCTTGGCCACTTAGGGCTTCCTGAATGAACATAGAAGCCATATCCAGGAGCGGATTGGAGTCAGCTTCATCGCGACTTGGTCGTTGAGTTGTATGGGCGAAGGCTATGTGCAGCCACAGGAACACCAGAAATACGTGCCTAATCCACATGATTCTCCAACGCTCTAACACTTTTCACCGAAAATATGCCACACAACTTGTATAGGAACTTTTTCTCGCTTCGTTTGATTTGTATCTTGTATCTAATGGACAGAGTAAACACAACGGTTTCTATATAGACTATATGATATGGTATGGTATGGTATGGTAATAAAGCCAATTGCGAGTTAAGTTAACAACAAACGACCACGACGAACGAAGACGATGACGATAATGACAAACGAACAAAATAAAAAATAAAATCAAAGTCTCTATAAGTTTGTACAAAAATGTACAATGCGGAGAAAATCGAGGTCACCGAATTCTTGGACCGAATATTCTAGCACTAGCACCGTGGTGTTGAGTTCTAGAGTTGTGCACGTCTAACTTTCACGAAAACTTTCTTCTTTCTGAGCCACTGTTCGAGTTTGTGATTATTCTTAAACAACGTCTTGCCATTACCATTGCCATTGCCATCGCATTGCGCCCATATTTAGTTTGAGTTCTTTTGGGCCTTTTACATACATCCAGATCCAGGTATACGAATAAATTCACTCAATTAATATGTCTGGCTCAGTGTCGTCTTCTTCGTCTTATTCTTTTGCTTTTATTGTTCCGTTTATGGAAGCAGTAAAAGAAATACAAGTCAAGAAAAAGAATGTGTGCTAATATACAAAATCTACAGGTGATCGTAATCAGGCGGAGTTGCCGTCGTACGTTTTTTCAAGAGTCAAAATATTTTTGTTTAAATAAAATTATCGGCAAAGTGGAATAATAAAAAGAGTTTTGATTTAGAAAAATATGAATCTATCTCAGAGAACATTCATTATTTCATAAAAAAAGAAAAAGAAAACTGTATATAGACTTGATTCAGTGTTTTTGAATAAATATATAAAAAGAAAGCAAAAGACTGCTATTTTTTGTTCTTAATTAATTATTTTGATTGAAAAAAAATAATTACAATTAATACAAACATTGTTTTAGAAATGAAATGTTTACAAACAGCACACAAACCCAAGAATCAATTTAAAATAAAATAAGGAAACCTGTTCTTCAAAAAAAAATATGAACAAGAAAAATCTAAAAATAATTTCGCATTAAAAAAGTTAAAAATTATTAAACTAAAAATTGATTTAAGAAAAAGTTTTAATTATAATAAATAAAAATAACTTAATTGTGAAAAATGGTAATACCTATTTAAAAAAAATATTGTTCAATACAAAATTGAGTTAAATAATTTAAAAAAAATATTATATTTAAAAAAAAAATGTTTAATTTATTTTTTTTCTTTATTTGTCTTAATTTTTGAGAAAAACAAATTTCTGTTGTTGATTTAGTGTTATTAAATTTAACTTTAATTGAGCAGACTAAATTTTTAAATATTTGACAAGTTGTTGTTGTTTCATTCTAAATTTTCAATTGTAAATTCGGCAAGCAGCTGCCTAAACTGCGAGTATAAAAATTTCATACAAAAACTCCCTTTGAAAATATTGTGTTTTTTTAAATAAAAAAGAAAAACAAAATTAATAAAAATTTGTCTCGATTTTAAACTATTTTCAAGCCTTTTAAGCATTTTTCCGTTAATTTTGTATTCGAATAAGATCGATAAAAATTATTTTCTTTTTTAAATTCTTAAACATTTTAGAAAAATAATCGAAACGCATTTTAATTAACATATTTCCTGATTTTCAGAAAATTGTTCGTTAGTAAAAAGAATCTAATTTTAAAGAATTTAATTTTTAAGAAAATTAATACAACGTTAAAATTAATGAGTTGAAATTAAGAAAAATTGTTAATTTTAAAATAAACGTTATTGTAAATCATTTTTAAAAAAACATTTGAAGACAAAACATCGATTTCGAAATTGATTTAATGAATTTTTAAAAAAATTGCGTTAATAATAATTGTTTTTTGAAAGTATCAAAAAATTACAAAAAAGTTAATGAGTAAAAGGCTTTAAAAATTCATTGAATTTAATAATAATATGGTTATTGTTGCTGTGAGCTTTTTTAAAACATTTTACTTGTTCTTGGACCTCAAACCTTTATAGAAAATATAAAACTTTTTTCCCGGGCTCTAAGAAATATTTTTGTATTTAATCTGTTGGATAACAACAACTCATTACGATGTTTGTACAGTTTTTTAAAAAATACATTTATTCTTATTTTAAAAATTCCAAAACATTTTTTATTGAAAAACAAAAATCTCGTGTATATTTTTAGAAGGATTCGATTTTATCAAAATTGCCAAACTGTTTTAAAAAAGCCAAATAATTAGAAATTTATAGTTTAGAAATATTTTCAAGCTTTTCAAATAAAGTTTTTAATAATTTGTTTCTTATTTTAAAACTTATCATCCATTACATTTTTTAAAAAAATTAAGGAAATTAATAATTATGAGGAAGAAATATGAGATTAATTATTTTTTTTCATTCGATTTTTTTTTAATTAATGGAAATAACTCTTCAACTCTTGTCTTTTGAATTTTGAGGCTTTGTATAAAGCGCTACAGCGTTCAACAGTTATACTATACGTGTAAACATGAAGTTTTCTAACGCCGAAATTAGCGCTGTTTTAAAGTTTTCCTTCGTTAAAGGCAAATCCGCTAGAGAAACGTTCCATGAGATTAATTGTGTTTTGGGGGATGGTACTCTATCACTTCGAACCGCGGAGAAATGGTTTCGACGATTCAGAGCCCACACCATATGGATAAGCCACCAAACCATTTTAAGCCATCTGCAGAAGGCTGAAAACAAAGAAAAGCTTGATCTGGACCGAATGAACGCCTGCGATATGCTGCTAAAACGGAACGAACTTGACCCATTTTTGAAGCGGATAGTGACTGGCGACGAAAAATGGATCACATACCGCGACAATATCAAGCGAAAACGTTAGTGGTCGAAGGCTGGTGAATCGTCCCAAACAGTGGTCAAGACGGGTTTGACGGCCAGGAAGGTATCTCAATTAATGTATTTTTAACAAAATTTTTGATAAAGGTGGTGAAAAAGAACTTTAAAAATAATTTGATCAAGCTTGTTAAAATAAAGAAAAATAATACAGGGAATGCAATTAAAACTTTTTCATTCGTCTCTATACTCTAAGGCTCGTTTCACACTACACGGTTTTGCCGTACAGCAAAAAACCGGACGGCATAAACCGGATCAATGGCTAATTACACATTATACGGTTTTAACCGTACGGTAAAACTCAATATAAGCAGGGTTCCTGTGCTTAGTATACTTTTTCACTGATACTTTTTCATGCTGATCGAACTCTGCCTCACGAATAAAATCGTATGATGTTAAAACATGCATTTCGTCATGTACTACGCTACTAAGCTTATCGCCCCGTCCCGTCCGGCTGCCGTATACTGTAGTGGCAGTAGACGGTTGCTACACGGCGCGGCGCCGGCATTTTGCCGTGACCGTATAATATAAAAGCGTATATGCTCTTCTTCGCGCCTCTAACAAAATGTCGCCGTCCGGTTTTTTGCCGTACGGTCAAAACCGTGTAAAAACATTAAACATCCATTTTGTGTTCCTAACATATTTTTAAAAAAATCCGTTGAGAGGAACTAATTAAGTTGTTCGAGAATGCGTATTTTTCAAAAAGAATTCAAAGCAAATTATTTTTTTGAAAAAAGCTCGACTATTCGGATTATTCCATTTTATCAAAATTGACTGAACTGTTGTCGAAAATGAAATTTAAAAAATTCAGTTGATTTCTCATTGATTTTTCCAAGTTGTGACTTTGGAGTTTCGAAAAATAGCTTTTAAAGTAATTGTTAACTTACAAATTTAACTTATTTCCTTAAAGGTTAAAGTTGAAAGTAGCAGTATTAAAAATGTTGTTATAAGTCCTTCTGTCCGAAATTTGTCTTTTTTAATTCTTTGAATAATTTTACGAGAATACTAAAATTCTTTCGATAGTTGATTGTGTCTCACACAAATATTTTTTTTTAAATACTTACCATAACAAGAGTTTTAAGTTCTTTCAAAATATGAAGTTTTCGACAAATCTTTTGAAAATGCAAAAAATATATTTGATTTTATCAAAATCGTTAAAATTGTTTTTGAGAAAGTAGGACTTGTTGATTTGTGATTTTTCCCAAGTTGTATCTCTAAAGTCACAAGACGGTAACACATTTTCCAAACAACAGGTAAACGCTTTTTTCTTTTTCTATACTTTCTTTATAGCTTATCTTCCGTTTAGTTTTCATATGAAAGGAGTGAGTACGAATACAAGTTACAGGTAACATATGAGTGTAAGAAAATAGCATTTGGCGTTTGCGGTTGTGTAAATTTTGAGTAACTTTGTTTTTGTATACCTTTTCATATAAAACTGATAAACTGATACACACGGTAAGGTAATTCTAGGTCAGGTATGTTTACCGTATATATTATGCCACTCAATCTTTAATCGTTTTTGTGGTGCATTAAATTGTTGTTGTTGCGAGTTATATATTGAGAAGACGAACCAAAAAATAAGCACAAGAAATGAAAAATATGCGATCATTTTTATGAGTCAAGAAGTCTCAGGTCTCAGGTAGGTAAAGTACTACTCACCATATCATAAAAAGATGTCTTTTACTTTCTTTGTGATGGTCTTTTCCGTAGAACTCAATATAAAACGTATTATGTATGAATATGCAGAAATAGGTATAGAGGTAGGTACTAGAAATTGGCAGACTTACAAAATAAAAACAATAATTTCAAGGTTTTGAGTTCTTTTCTGTTTCTGTTTTTGTTGTTGTATTGTTCATGTACTTTATTGAAAGAGGCCAATTAAGATACATAGATACAAAAGTATCTACCTTTTTGATATTATTTGAAAATAATTGTTTAATGGATTGTTTCTTAGAAAATAGTACCTATAAAAATGACAAAAAGGACATTAAAAGACTTAAGTCGGTAAGGTATACAGGTATAATAAATCTAGCTATACGATTGCAATTAGCATTGGCGCGACAGGTTTCGAATTATTTAAAATTAAAAATCTAACCTTCCTTTTACCTGCCTAAGGTTCATAATCGGTAAATATGGGAAATGGTAATTGTTTTGTGACTTCCTGTGAATCATGATGCACCATCCGAAATGTTTTTGGATAGATTTTCCATAGATTATCTTAATACCTGCTTTTGAAGATTTAAATTCTTGAATATGTACATCATAGGTAGATTAAGTAGCAATTGCGATTTAGGTAAATGATGAAGATTTTTACTTGTGTTATGGAGTTTAATGTCATTTGGAGAAATCGGAATTTGATAAATAACGTTTTCACCTAATTGACCTTGGAGAAAATCTTCTGATGAAAGCATTTATGCAGATTAACATGAGAAATGCTAAGTAATTATAGTCTGAACTATGAATGGATTAAGTAGGTGGGTACTAGGTCTGGCTCTGGGTATATTATCTTATAGGGATCTTAATGAATCTGTCTGTGCTGTGGTATGGCTTGAGCAATTTTAATAACAAAATAATTATTTTGCATTAACTTCATCTACGAACATTTACGCTTATTTTAAAAATAGTTTAAGAAAGTTTGGTTTTTCAAATTCTTCTCTCTTTTATGATGAAATATGCTAAAATATTGACCAAATAGGTATAAATATGAGCTGTGAAAGTTTGTGGGTGATTTTATTGCTCTTTTTACAAATTCTGGTCAACATTTTTAAAAACTGATCATCTTATTGAATATTAAAGTTAAAGCACCCTTAGAAACATCAGACCTCTAGTTGTAATATCTTCAAACTTGTGTTTAATAGAAATTATAAAAAAAGCAATAATATATAAAGCTCAATGACCTTTCTTTTAGATTTTGTTACTAATTAAACGACTTGGATTGTTAAATAATAAGATTCACCCATTAAAACGAATTTTACCTCTGATAAAGTTACAATACTTATTCAAAGAAATTCTTACCTACGCTATAAATGCATAAATCAAAATTGAAAACGAATCTTTTCGATTTTTTTTTGTCTCTCTTGTATTTTGGTTTCAGTAAAAAGAAATAATTTCTTTCTTTAATTCTTTTGTTTTTTTTTTAAAAATCTTTTTCTCCTCGAGGCCGAGGCAGAACTTTATGTCTGCCCATGCCCAATTTAGATGTGCGGTGTCTCGAACATTATGTTAATTAGCCAAAAAATTCCTTTAGCAAAATATTTCCATTTACATTTATTTTCTATATAAATATGGATATAAAGGCAAAGGTATTCAATATATGTATGTACATAAATAGCTGATTATAATATTTATCAATTCAAATTTAAATCAAAAAAATTCAAAAAGAAAAGTGAAATTGTTAGAAAACGAATTTGAAACAATTAGGTGAAGATAATATATTGTATGTAGGTAGGTAGGTGAGTATAGATAGGTAAAATATTCCAGGTTCGTTTCATCGGTTGAGTGGGCCTGAATACAAAAAATTAACATATTAATAGACCTTTTGCTATTGTTACGGTGCCAAAAATAACATTTTTTGAGAAATGGTTTCTACTTTAAAAGATCATAAATTTAAAGTACTGACGAAATGATCATACATACAAATTAAATGGATATATGTAAATATAGCAAAATGATATCATTTCTTCCAACAAATAATTTAAAGTTCACTTAATTTATCAATTTTTTGAATTTTAGTTGAATTAAAACAGGAAATGATTGAACTAAATATTGACAGTAAGAAAAATTGAGAATTAATTAATGTATCCAATAAATGGCAATAATTCAAATTGTTCTTAATAGATGCAATTTTTATAGAAAGTGAACAAATAGTTGTAGAAGAATAAAGTTACAAGAAATTTCATCTTTAAAGATCAAACCATTGTATTTACTGTAAATTTGGGTACATTTAAGAAATTTGTTTCGACAAAATGAAATTTTTTGAGTAATTGATAATAAGGTTAGCTACTTGAAACGTTTATTAAATTATTGTTGTAATGTAAAAATAGCAATATTTACGCGAAGGGTTGGGTACGATTGCCCGTATTTTAAAATCTTGTTTTAAAAATATCGCAAACAAAAATTACGAGATTTCTTAGATCAAAATCTTGCAAATACAAAGTCTCGCATAATGATAACCCGCAATATTAAAATCTCACCAATTTAAATCTAGAAATTTATAATCTCGCGTTGAAATAAGATACATATTAAATCGCGTTCGTAGTACCCGTAGCATGATGGTTAAAGCGTTGGAATCTCATGCCAGAGGTCTTGGGTTCAATCCCTGCCTGTGCGATCTAAAGTTTTTTCAACGGGTACTGCCTCTTGTGAGGTATTGACAAATCCTCCAAGAGTAATTCTTGTCATGAAAAGTGCTTTATCAAATTGGCCGTTCGGAATTGACTTGAAACTGTAGGTCCCCTCCATCTCTGACAACTTCACTCGCATAGAGGAATGGTTGAGAGTTGTAAGTCACTAGGCCCTAGTTCTCAAAGGACTGTTGTGTCACCTAATTTATATTTATTTAAATCACGCTCGCCAATCAATCAATATTTTATTTCAATGTGACATTAAAGATTTGCCTCATGTTGCTTGTTCGTAATCTGCTGCGAGATTTTGATAAGGCGAGAATTTAAAACTAGACTAGCGAGATTTTTTTTTGAAAAGGCTAGATTTTACTAAGCGATCTTTTAATAATGCGAGATTTTTAAATAAAAGATTTTGCAAATGCGAGATTTTGTAATGAGCGATTTAAAAAAAAGTGAGATTTCGTTACAAGAGATTTTAGTTTGCGGTCAATCGTACCGCACCCATACGCGACTATTATATTCAATGATTCCAGACAATAGAGTATCGAGCTTAAAGGCTTTTCCTTTGTCTAAGAAAAACATTACTAAAAGTTGGAAAAAATTGATTTCCGACTGAAATATATTATTTAAAATTAAAGATCAAACTTGTTTCATCGTATGGAAAATACTGTTTTTAATATTCAGTAAAATTTTGTTTAAAAATCCAACAATCAGTTGTTTTTCATAAAAACTTAAATCTACAAAAAAATAGTACGCAAAATTGGTAAAAATTGATATTCGGTTCTTGATATCTTGTGAATAAATAAAGGTTTTGACTTCAAAATGATTCCGTTATGAATTTTCTAAGAAAAAGCAATATATTTACATAAATAAAAACTTGTTAAAACTTTGCTACTAAAATAAGTAAAAATTGGTTTTCGACTAAAAATCTCGTTAACAAAAACAAATTTTGAAATCAAACTTTTTCATCATACACAAAATATTGTTGGTAGTTTTTTAATTAATTTTTAAGTAAAATGTAAATTACTTTTTTAACAAACCACGAAAATGTACAAAAACAACAACAAACTGATATGAAATTGTTTTCGACTCAAGTATTAGGAGAACAAAGAAAGCTGATATTGACTTCAAATTATTTAACTCACACAAAATATTGGTATGAATTATTAGTTAAAGTTTTTTAGGAAGACAAATCGACAGACGGAATGGGAAGGGAAGCGTGGGTTGCATCCCCGCCTCTTTTTTTGTATTGTTTTTTCTTTTTTGTCAGCGTAAAATTTTAAAAATTTTCTCTGAAAAAAAACTTTTCTAGTGGAAGAAGTTTAAAAAGCAACCGGGCTCGTAAATTCCCTATCTGGATCTTAGAGCACGTTTTTTTCACAACCAGATATTTTAAATTGCTTACATTGTAACTCAAATACCAATTTTGGCATTAAGAATTCGAACATTTTTAAGTCAATAGCTATAACAGATAATTCATTTTGATGACGCAATTTTGCTAAGCTTTAATACATATTTTTTCGTTTCACGTACAAACGGTTACAGAACTATAAGTAAAGAGTTTTAGAGCTATATGATTTTTTTTGGCGCTGGTTGATTTTGGCGCCTCGTGGCGGCCATTTTGTTTTGTTGACACCTGTCAAATCTTTTGTTTATTATTCAGTTGTTTGTGCCAAATCATCATGGCAAGTAACACGATTGAACAGCACGTTCAAATGATAAGACCTTATTATCAAAATGAGTGTTCGTTAACGCAAACATTGCGCGCATTGCACCTATTTTACTGTAGATGTGGTGGCCCTTCACAGTCGACTCTTCAACGTTTGTTGGTCAAATTTGAGACGACCGGTTCAGTAAACAATCAGCCAACACCCGTCCGTTCAAGAAACGCAAGATCGACTGAGAACATTGCCGCCGTCCGTGAAAGTGTACAGCAGAACTCGAGGCAGTCTATTCCTCGCCGTGCACAAGAACTCGGCCTTTCGCACAATTCAACTTGGCGAATTTTGCGTCGGGAGTTGGTCCTACACCCGTACAAGATCCAACTTACCCAGGAGCTCAAAGTTTATGAACAAAGACAACGCCGTTTGTTCGCTGACTGGGCTTCGAATCGTTTGGAAGAGGACCCTTATTTTGGCCGAAAAATCATCTTTAGTGACGAGGCGCCGTAGGTGGGACGACACCAACCACGAGAGGTTCATAAAGTGAAAATGCACCCTCAAAAAGTTACCGTGTGGTGTGAATTTTGGGCCGGGCGGCGCGTAATTGGTCTGTACTTTTTTGAAAACGACGTTAGTAAGGATGTGATATGGACCTAGACGACATATGGTTCCAGCAGTACTGCGCTACGTGCCACACAGAAAACGCCACGACATCTACACACAACATCTACCCGCCCTTATTGAAAAACACTATATTTAGAAAACGGATTGCTTAAAAACAGTTACATATCTATGAAAAAAACAAAAATTGTCACTGTCTTGCTTTCAAAATTGACAATCCGTATAAGGTTAAGATGGATACGCATTATTCAAATAAAAGTTCAATTTTCTTTAGCTGCCTTCGCAAGGCATTTAACACAGTTTTTGAGTACTTGTATATAAAAATTCGATTTTATGGTGTTTAAAGTGTGTGACGCCCCCTGAACAAAAGTCTGAATCTGCCTTACAGCTATGAATGATTATTTTGTTCGCCCCAATACTGAATGCTAGAGTATAGTTGGGAAAAAAATCGGACTCTATGCATTTATTCCCACATACATAAGTCGTATATTCTTTACAAAATACTTCTTTCAAAATGCTTCACTCATTATATTCAAAAGGTAAAATACATTTTAATCAAAGAGTTTTGTTTAATTTTTTAAAAGTTTAATATCTTTTTTCAGCTCCTAAAATTGGAAAAAAAAATTCAAATAGAGCTCGAAGTTTCCAAAAATTGTTGTAGTTAAAAATGAATGGTAATCGTTTTATGTATAGGAGTCGTAAGAACAAGATAATTGAATTTTCTAAGCTATAAACACAACAAAATAAAAGACAAACATTTGAAACTAAGCCTAGAAACATTCTGTTTGCAATATTTTTGTTGATTTGTGTAATTTTACGATTTTGAACGTCATATCTGATCCATAAAACGAAGAACTGAATCAACAAATACAAGACGTATCTTAAGCTAATTTAAGAAAAAGAAAACTAATTTATCAAACTGATTCATAATTCCGAAAAAAATATTCAATAAAATGACATCTACTCGTTTTTAAACGATAACATAAACAAACATAATTTAATATTTAATTAAATGAAATTTTAATCTTATAAGAACAATTTAAAAATTAAACTTGGGTTAATTTGTTTTGATAACTCATTTTTACTTTTTACTAAAAGTATCCATTTTTTAAAGACTTAATTTTAAGAAAAAAAAAATATATAATACAAATTTAAAGTTTTTGCATACAAAATTATAAAACAAACACATATTTTCAATCTTTGTTGTTCAAAATTTTTGGATAATCCAAATTTGCTATCAAAGAAAATATTACCAATTATGCAATGTATACAATTTTTTTGAAACAAAACAAAAACATTTTAATTGGCTTTGCCATTAAAAAATACTACACTCTTAAACAAAATTATTTTTCAACTTAAAATTGATTATTTCATAAAAATGCGTATCTAAGTTTTTTTTTAAATAGAGAAGATTTACAAGAAATTATTAATATTTGAACAAATACAATGTAAAATCGTTAACAACCCTATTATTTGAAAGAATTTTGTTTCCACTTAAATTATTTTTTGAAACATTTAAACGCAACTGTGGTTCATACTTATTTATTGTTAAAATTAAAATATAATTACAAACACATGTATCGCCATTATAAATAATATACTTAATTTATCATAATTGATACAGTTTTGATAATGAAGCCACATAAATATAAACCTTATAATTTCAATATGAATAGAATTTCCAAAGAAAATAGGTACATCTTTTTATTTGTAATTATGTATATATATATGTACATAGTCAAGGCAAGACTATATACAAGACATTGTGTAAAATTATTATGTCAATGAATTGTAAATATAGAATGATATAAAATTATAGTATTGATGTTTACCTAATTAAGTGAAGTCAATATAATAAAGTTTTTCTTTTTCTTTGAAATTATAATTTGACCAGGCTAAGAATTACAATAAAAATAGGCGCACATGTACAAACAAAACAAACCACCGACACCGACCCAATGATGGTTTCAAGGTTTTTGAAATGTCTTAAAATAAATCTTTGTGGTATATAGTTATTATTTTCGTTGTATAGACAAAGGACTTTTTAAAGGTTATTCTTCGGCGCGCTATCTGTTGCGCCACCACAAAAAGTCTTTATTTATTCATAATTTTACACAATAATTCAAATAGCTAGTCATCGTCTACTCATGTATAAGAAAATAATAATAAGGACCTGTTTAGGATAAATTATGACAATGAGGCTAGAACTTTTTTTTTTGGCGATAAATAAAGCTAATAGTTCCTTGATAAGGAAATTTTAGTGTTCGACTTTAAGCTGATTTTTAAACTACAGATTTTAAATAAAGCCAATAGTTCCTTGGAAAGGAAATTTTTGTTTTCGTCCTTAAACTGATTTTTAAAAAACAGATTTGACACGAAATGGACAAGTCCTACACTCTCTTCGTTTTTTTACCTATTTTTGTTTCCGATTTCACTTATTATTTGAAGTTGTTTCTTAATTTCTAAAAATATTATCAAAGTCCTTAGGGCCTTACAAAAAAAAGATCTAATTTGTAACAAAAAAGACAATATTTACGTTTCATGTCGAATAAAATTCTACCCTTTTTAATGACCGACGAAAAACATAAGCTTCTCTATTAAATCCTTCCATTTAGATATTTCCATGTTAAATGTAATACAAAATTTATTATCTTAAATCAAAAACCACCCCATAAAAGCTCCCTTAAAATAAAAACAGCTAAACTGTTTTAAATGAATCCATCTTATATAGATACTATACGACCTTATGTACCTATATCTAAATTTTTCAAATCAATCAAAAACCTACTTAATATCATTTTGTTTCTTATCAAAATAATCTTCTAAATAATACCTAGAAAAACAAGAAAAACTCAACAAAATAAAACAAAAACAATAAAACCCTTATTTTATGAATGAAGATTTAAGGATTGGCTTTTATTTTAAATCTTTTATTATCTCGATTGACATTTCCGTTCAATAAAAATCCTTATCAAATCAAATATAAGACCAATTATTTATTCTAAGGAAGAAGAAACAAAAAAAACCCTAAAGTTATAACAACTTATTTAGCTGTATAAAGAAGAAAAAGATGAAGATGAAATGAAGAAAAAAAAATCCCTAAATCTTACTTATTTTGTATAAATTCTCTTTTAAGTTTCTATCTTTAAGATTTGTTATGTGAACAGCAAAATAAAACAACTTGATTTCTGTGCACAAACAAAATAAAAGAATCGCAGAATTTTGTTTTATTGCAAAAATTGCAGAAACTCTATTTCTAGTGTCACTTTTCAAAAAAAATTCCCATCTTCAAGTTGTAATATAGATCTCGAGCTCGAGGTACGTAGCTATAGGTACCTTCACCTAATCTATCAACCTAATATAAAAACCTTATCACAGAAAAAGTTTTCTTTTTATTCTTCTCTTCCACACCAATTGAAGTTCGAATTTATTTTTGATATAAATACGCGCTCCAAAGGAGCAAGATGAAGACGCCTGCCAAAGACGACGACGTCTTCAATCTCATTAAAATCGCATAAATAAAGCAAAATAACAGAAAAAAAAAAAAAACAAAACTTAGCCGTGTCGTGTAAAAGATGTATCCATCATCTCAACACCGCTTCGAATTTATGTTACGTCAACTTTTATGCTCGAACATTTACCCCAAAATCTTCTAACTCTCCTCCTATTTTTCTTTTTCTTTTTTTATTTTATTTTTCTTTTCGTATTTTCGTAAACTCATGTCTATATTGCCTAATTTGCCCCCAAAATGGGAATCAATAAAAGTTCATTCCATTTTCTTCATCCATATCCACCTTTATGCCTTTTTTGTTTAAGAGAGTGAAAAAATAATATTACTTAGGCTTTTTCTTTGCAAATAACCAAAATTAGATTTTCATAGATTTTCAATTTTTCAACATAGTAAAATAAGAACAATTTAAATGAAAAAAATGTGGAATAAATAATTTTCCCACAACCACTTGAAATTTTTTTATTTTTCAACAACACCAACGTTTCATTGACTGTGATTGTATATTCTGCTCTTCTTCTATGTGTGGAGAGAAAATAGAAAAAGAAAATCTCCAACCCGGCAAATCTCGTAATTTAACCAGTAGCCCCAAATAAGGAGCTTAATTCTCCAATGCTCCTTCATAAGGAGAAATTATCAACAAAATCAACAATTCACCAACTCTCTGAGTGATTGTTGTTGTGGTAAAAATCATTGGGGCGGTACCACCAGAGAGAGTGCGTTGAATTCGAGTTTTTCCTTTTGATCCTTGTTCGTTGGTTAAGAAGTTCAACATTTCACCAATGAACTTTGTTGATGAAAATCAAACAAAATTCAACATTCAACAACACTTTTCAACTTAGATTCCACATTCACTTCGGATTGGAGTATCTACGATGTTCTCCACAAATTCCATTCCAATGAATTCATTCAAAATGATTTCTCCACTTTCTTCTTATTCACCATTTCCATCGTGACATCCGCTGCTGGCTGACTTATGGATTGGAATTTCCCCTCCAACTCATAGATAAAAGAGAAATTCACCACAATTCCATGAATACACAGATACAAGATACAAGACATATCAGAATCCAAAAGATTCAACACTTGTTTTTTCGAAATTTTGCCATCAGTGGATGTGGAATTGAAAACTATTGAGTAAAGAACTGACGAAGAAGAAGAAAATAACAAAAAAGAAAGAAGGAAATAAAAAACAAAAAAACATGTTGTTTTGTTGCCCTTCATCATCGATCACAATTTGGGGTTGACGTATCATCATACAAAAACCATATAGAGATGCGCTGAAGCTGAATGGAAGACTGAAAAAAAAGATATATCTCAAAAACGTATCTAAATAAAGTGCACGACTGGGTCGCACGAACTTGCTCCTGTATGCAAAGAGTCTGTTTAAAAAAGTATCTGTATAATATTTAAAAATATACCTGTAAAATAAGTTTGTCTTCAAAGATATATATGTATGCCATTTGATTTGTCGAAAAAACCTCCATTTTTCAATTTTTTGGGAGGGGGTTACATTTAATACAGTTAAAATAATTTAAAAAAAAACTAATTTAAGATTCAAAATTTTACCTGAAAAATAAGTTTGTCTTCAAAAATTTAAATGCCATTTTATAAATCAAAAAACCCTTGATTTTTCAAATTTTTTTTTTGAAAATCGTTAGAGCGGTTTTTTTTTTAATTAATTTTTTATATATAAAATTTTTCAATTTTGTTCTAAAAATATTTTTGGTATGCAGTTGTTTAGTGATTGTAAATATACGCTCTATACTTCAATTTCGTAAAAAAATGTTCACCCGTTTTTGAGATATAGAATTTTGAAAAAAAAAATTTCAATATTTTTTTAAAAATCCAAACAATAAAAAATTGCACTTTTGATAATCAAATATTGTTAAAGCAATATAAGAGCTCGTTCAGAAAAAAAATTATTGAAATCGGTTCAAAAGTTGCTGAGAAAATTAAAAAACAAAAAAACGGTTCTATGAGCGGTACCTTTCCTGAGCAATACAAAAATTTGTTTTTCTTATTAAAAGAAACCAAGTTAAAAAATAAAATTTTAGAGAAAATTAAAAAAAAATCTATCGGTTTGTTTTTGAGAAAATTCGAATTTTCGTTTTTTGACCAAAAAAATTGTATGGGGGCCACTGTTAGTTTTGATCTTAAAAAAAAAATGAAAAAAATGCCTAACGCAAATCTGCTCAAAACCTTAACTTCCAAGTTTGAACTCAATCGACCCAATGGTTTAGGCTGTAGGAGCGTGGACAGACAGACAAAATTGACCGGACGGAATCGCGGGACCCACTTTTTTCGACTTCTCTACCATCGTAATATCATGTTTGATTAAAATCTCGAGTTCGAAATTTTGCACGAATGCAAAACTTGCCATATAGTTCCTATATGTCGCAAGTAAAAATGTTTGCTGCAATAAATTGTTATAGATGATAGTTTTGTTTACATTTTCATTTTCTTTTTTAGTTTTTTTTTTTTTTTTTTTTCTCAAATCGTTGTATTTTTGTTTACATTACTTTTACGAAAACTGCTCTGCTCTGCTCCCCATCCATCGAAAGATGCCGGAACAGAGAGTGGATTTTCATTTTTCGTATTTCGATTTTGATTTTGATTTTTAATAGTACCTACGAGTTACACAAAAACAACAAAGAAACACACAACCATTTTCATTTCAATTAGAACAGATTTGTTATTATATACTTTTTTGTATTGAAGCGTGTGATGTTGGTCTAAATTTAGAAAACACCAAACAATATGTTTTTTTTTCGTTTTTGAAAAATTCTTTAAACATCTTTAAAATCCATTGGACTTGGTGGTATTTACTTATCCATAGGTTAGCTGGTGCATTTTATAGATTGAAATTGATGGAAAAAGTGATTTCAATATTTAGAAATTAAAAACATTGTATTTTGGGGTTAAAGGCGGGGATGATATCCGAAAGGTAATTGAACTGGATTATTATGTTTGGAAAATTGAGATCAAGATTTCGGAATTTTATTTTAATCTTAGGATGTAAGGTGTCGGTCGGTGGGAATGTGTTGACTGACCTAATGAGAATTAAAATATTTGGTTGGGGGTGTTTAAGATTCAAAACGCATATGAGTTTATGTTGGAGGAAGAAAATTCTTAAGGAATATAGTCCATATATACATACCATGATAAGCTCATCACACTTTGAAACTATGTATCAACCACTCATATTTTTAATGTGCTTTGTTTTTATTTTTAAAGAATGAATATTTTTGTAAGTAATTTCCTAATTAGTATTGGTGAAGTGATATGTTTTATAGCATCATCTTGAAACAAATTAGAACAAGAAATTAAATTGTTTCGCAAGGTTTCACACATTACAGAAGTGCTTTGAGAGAGGAACGTGTATTAAGTGCAACTTGTCATTATTGCTCAGATTAATGCAAGCTCTAAGGTGATCAATGTGAGATTTGAATAAAACTTGAGAGTTTGAACGAAAGCAGACATTTTTTATTCACTGATTTGCTTCTTAATTCTACAGTAATGAAAATTTGACCAACAGAAGATTTTAAAAATAAAAAAGAGGTTGGGATGTGACCCACACTGATAACCTCCCATCCCGTCTATCGATTAGTCTTGCTCAAAAGGTTTGTAGGTTTTCGTGTTTTGTTGAAAAAGTTGCCGTTTAAATTATTTTTAAAAATGAACTAAAAATTAACAACAATATTTTGCATGTGATGAAACAGTTTGATTTCAAAATCTTTTATAGTTAACATGATTTTTAGTCGAAAACCAATTTTCACCAATTTTAGTAGCATTTTTTGAAAGTTTTTATTTCTTTTATAAACTTGATTTTTCTAAGAAAATTTATCACAGAGTGAAATCATTTTGAAGTCAATACCTTCATTTATTCGCGAGATATAGAGAACCGAACATCAATTTTTACCAATTTTGGGTACTGTTTCTTGTAGATTTTAATTGTTATGAAAAAAACTGACTGTCGGATTTTTAAAAACATTTTGCTGAATGTTGAAAAAAATATTTTCATAAGATGAAATAAGATTGACGCCAATACCTTAAATTTTAAAAAAGAATATTTGAGTCCAAAATCAATTTTTACCAACTTTATTTTTTTTATCTTTTTTATTTTTAATAAGAAAGCTGTCAATTCTATTTTTTCCAAAATATTGCTAAATGTCAAAAACGTTATTTTTAGTTGTATACAATTATTTTGGAGATAAAATCATTTTCTGTTCTTAAAATATCCGAGGTGACAAATATTTTTTTTAAAGTTTTTGTGAATTATAAAAAAAACGTTAGTTGGATTTTTTTTCCAAAAATATACTACTTTGGTATCACGTCACTAAAGTTATTGCTTCGTGAGATATTAAGGGTTAACCAACATTTTCAGCTTTTTTTTAAATTGGTATGGTAAAAAAACCACATACTCAATTTTGTTGAGAGTCCTTTCTGCATGTTTTTGCATTATTATCTGTATTACAAAATTTATTTGAAGTCGATATCTTTATTGGTTCTTGAACTATGAACGTACGTACACACGCACGCACAGACATCTCTCTAATGATCTCTTATTTTGACTCTAGGGACCTTGAAACGTCGAGAAATATCAAAATTTTCAATTCGACAAATTGGACCGATTACAATAACTTCCTATGGGAAGTTAATAAAACAATTTTGTTTTTCTATTTAAAATATTGCTCGTCAGCTTCTACTTCTTCTAAGACCTGAGAATATATAAAGTTGATCAATTTTGAATTTGAAAATTGAGAGTTGAAGTAGATAAAAACAAAAACACGAGTTTAAAATAAAAATCCTTAAATTGTGTTCAATTTATGTTAAGATATTATGGTATAGAATATTTTACCATACTCAAATTAAAACATCAAGAAATCCTTAATTCTTGGAAATTCTAACCGCTAAAATGATAGAAGCTAAGGAAGACAAAATTATAGAAAACTGACCTTAATTAAAAAATTTGCAACCAAAACAGATAAAAGTAAACTACAACATTTTTTCTTCAAAAGCGCTTTTAATTTCAAAAAATTGAGGCAATAACTGATCTTATATTGAATTTGTTGGTAAGCAAACATTTAAAACATACATTCATAGACAGATCGTCTTTGCTTCGGAACTCTTCAAATATGGAGGCAATGTTCTGATAGGGTGCATGCACCTACTTATCGACCGAGTGTGGGAAGGTCAAACAGCTATTCCATATCTTCAAAAAATAAGATCCCATGTCTTGCAAAAGTTACAGAGGCATATCTCTGCTTAATTTTGCCTACAAGATACTATTCAACGTACTATGGGAGCATCTTATACCTTCCTGCAACATTATGATCTGCAGGTATTAGTATGGATTCAGACCAGGCAGATCAACCATAGACCAAATATTCACATTAAAGCATCCTCGATTTCAAAGCATCATAAAATACCATAAGTCATCAAAAGCTTCTATTAGCGATGTTGGAACTCGGGATCCAGAAAAACTGATGCGCAAACGAAGTTACAAAACACGGGGTGCATAACGAGAGAATTGTAAGATTTAAATCATCATCAAAGCGAAATTTTGACTGAGGTTATTTATAGGGTCCGCCATATAATGTTCTTTTTTCAACTAATGCTTATTTCGTGAATGGTAACACTTAGCTCGCATGTCTGATTTGACAGATAATTAGTTTTATCCTTCCGCTGAACGACTATGGTTGTGTATACGCTTGAACAACGCTGGGAACAACGCTTAAAGAAGATGTCGATTTTGCCAAAATAATCATCTTTTCAGATGAAGCTCATTTTGATCTCGGCAGGTATGTAAACAAGCAAAATTGTCGCATTTGGGGCACAGATAACCCGCACGCACTAATTGAAAAACCGATACACCCAAAACGAGTCATTGTTTGGTGCGGATTTAGGACCAGAGGCATAATTGGGCCATTTTTCTTTGCCACACATCCGAAGCTACACTCGATGTTTTTATAGCATTTTCAACAAAAAAAAAGTTATTTGGCGGACCCTTTATGAGGTCTGTTTTCTTATTTTCAAACCGAAATGTTTTGAAAACTTTACGTAATGCAGACAAAATCCAAAAGACAGAATTTGTTTGATTTATTTTCTTTAATTTTGAAAATTCTTAAGATTTAGAATTGAAAATATGCTTTTTTGAAAATAGTGTCCTTACGATGATGGAAAACAAGATGGTTTCCCAATTTTGATTTTCTGTGTCTAAATTTATATCTTATTATGGTTTATATTCATAAGGGCCCAGTAATTAAAGAAATTTTCTTAAGATTTAGAATTAAGGTTGTAAGGCCATTCTCATAATGGCAATAACAATATTTTAAGTTTAAAATTATCAAATCTATCGCTATCACAACGTATCTTATCTTATATCATTATCAACCCATCTCAGAAATTTGATACTAAAGGTACCTACTTTTCCGAGACTTTTATTTTTTTTAAAAACATTTTATAGATAACTATCAAATTTTGTTAGCTCTTTTTAATTGGATAAATATTGCAATGTAGACAAATTAAAGAAATTAAATTTATTTTTTGAAGATTTGATTGCATTTAATTTTAAGGGCTTGAGAATATACATAATAACTTCAGTATGAATAAATTCTACTAAATTTTTCTTTAAGAAAACTGATTAAACGAAACTTCAAATATATTTTTGTATCATTAATATTTTCTTAATTAGGTTGACAAATCTTTTGTTACATTTCTAAAGTGGTTTATCCCAAATAACTGTACGTGTACAAGTACCCGTGTTTTGTTGGAAAATTTGATTTTACACAAATAACAAAAACAATATCCATAGTATGAATAACACCGATAAAAGTTAGAGTAGAATCTTACTATGGATGGGTTTTTGACATTTATACGAGTCTCGAATGGATCTTATGTGATTTCGTTCTGAAATGTTGGTACGATTGATATTGCATTTGTATCTCGATGGCTGTGTTCGTTGAGTAGTTGTGCATTTGAAATCATATGTGTTTTCCATTGGGGAAAAAATCAATCTATTACTGTTGATATTATTTAATTTTGTTAGTGAAAATGGACTAACTGCGCTTATTTTGCAAGAGAAAACAATAGAAAAGATATTTATGTTTTGCTATATTTCCACCAAAGGTTTATCTCAGTTTAGATTAAATAAATCTTTTTGGTGTTTCCACCGCACAAGAAGAATTAAATATGATTAAGTATGACAGCACTTTCTAAAATGCAAATGGTGTTTCGATGTTTTCGATGTGTGAAGTGCAAGTGAGATAGTTTGATTCGTGTTAAACAATGAGGAACTTATTAGTTCAGCACCATATAAGGATATGCTACCTACTCCATGTCCATTTTTTTTGTAATTTTACTAAAACAAAAGTATATTTTTTGTACACAAACATGCAAATAAACAGACCATAATGCATTATCTGTTAAACCAACTCCTCCACACAGGTTTTTCTTCTCAAATTTTGACTCGACTCCGATCTCCGACGAGAATCGAGTCAAATTAAGCTCATTTGAACTCGATTCAGGTATATAAAGAATTGAGGCGATCTTCAAACTCGCTTCAACACCACATATTAATGTAGTAGTCTACGAACAAACCCCCTCCTTGAAGCAATTGTTAAATGAACTTTTTTTTATAGAATTTCAATTTCCAGATGTTTTCTTACCATTTCTTCTTGAAAATTGTCCATTTTATTAGTTTTAGTTAGTTTTTTTTGCTAAGTTAATTTTAACATTTGATTTTCACAAAACTTTCTTCTATTTGTGTGTTTGTTTTTATATATATTCTGACAGATCTTCTTTCAGTTGTACCAATTTTTAAATACAAAAATCTGGCTACTGCGGATCGTTTTGTTGGCAATTTCTCACTGTACTATATATGGAATAAGAAAAAAACGCACTTAGTATATTGTATGTTTGAAATTTCAAAATACTGAAACAAATATAAAAACTAGGTTATTATTAAAAATAAGTGAAAACCGGACTTGAAAAGTAGTTGCACCTGATTTATATTAAAAACTTATATTTTTACAATGCTCCTTAAATTAAATAATTTCGTCCTTCTATTTCGATAAAATTTTGAATGTTTTATTGTTAATTTTGTAATGTTTTTTTAATAATGAATATTATTTAAAGTCAAGTCATATTGAAATTAAAAACACATATTTTTATATTCTTCAGGCAATGACTCAATTGAACCAAAATATAAATCCAAACAAATGTCTTTCCAAACCCGTTTTTAAGTAAATGTCTTTGTTTTGTATAAAAAATGTTATTGTAAATTTGTATTTTAATTCAAAGAATTCATAAAAATTAAAATTTTTGCAACGATTAAACGCTTATGTTTTATTTTTGTTATGAAACAATAATTATAAACTGTTCGAAGATTTAAATTGCCTAACAGGTCCACAAAAAAGCTTAAATATTGGAAAAACAATTCTTAGAAGTCCTTATCCCTGTCTGTCTTCAATTGTTTATGTACTTCAATCTCTAGAAAAGGCCCAATATAAATACTTGTATTAAATTTGGGCTTCATTGCTTGTTTTCATCCAGTATAGGCGTTATGAAGTGATAAAATTTATTTGGAAATTCCTAGATTCTACATAAATCTGTAGTTAATCTCTGCTTTGGAAGTTTGGCTCGTGTGACCTTCAAGTGCATTTTATATCTTCTCTTATTTCACCAACCTACATCATGAAAATATAATAATAAACTTCAAGGATGTTTGTTTTTTTATTTATTTTAATTAGATTGGGGGTCTTCAGACTGCCTACGTGATACTATATCTATACTGTTTTCTTCCAAACAAAGAAACTATACTGTATATATATGTACAACAGGCTTGGGCAGTTTCATTTCATGTGCCTTTTATATATACCAAGTATTTAATATACCTTCACCCAAAAAAGGGCCAGACAGCTGACCTTATACACAAATAATATAAAAACGGCCTATGACCCAAGCTCTTCACACAACACAAAATAATAAACCTGTAATAAAATACGGACTTTGATAGAAGTGCCTTATGGCTATATGGCAATGGCTATGGTGCTGCTGGTTTTGGCCATGGTGAGTATACATAGTGTAACACCCAGGTCAAATGAATTTGTTTTGTTATATTCGTAGTCCATTAGCGCGACGACTTTATTACATAGATTTTATCCCACCTTCTTTTCCTTAAAATCATTTCACTTCATTCACTTGTTTTCGTCTCAGACCGAATCAGACCCCGTCTATCTCTATCTCCATCTCAATCCCACCGACATATTAGTGTCTTGACTTAGATCTTAAAAGATGAGAAAACGTACTTAATTCTATTCTCTATAACCTAAAAACCCCCTTGCTTATCTCATTTCTATTACTGCTGTTGTTTAAGGTGCTGAATATAAGTCATTTGCACTAACAAAAAGGACACGAAATGACAACAAGTAGTCGCCTTCGTTCTCATCCTCGCAACCGCCCTCGCCCTCTCACTCGTCTCGTACCTCATACTATCGTTCTATATCATACTTGCCGCGCCGCCGCCACCGCCACTGCCGCCCACAAAGAATGAATTCTCTGTCTACAATATCAAGATATATCGCTCAGTATAATGAAGAAAAACAGCTCAAGTTGTAATAAATTTCATCGAAGGTAATATAGTGCCACAGGATATTGCTTCGAGCTTCGACTCCTTTTTTTCTTCTTTCTTTGGATTTTGGGGCCAAACGAACGAATATAAATAAGCGACTTTATCGTTGTCCTTTATTTTGCAAGAAACTATCTCTACACATTCATATACTCGAACCTCAAACTGACTGCATAAATGTCCTTTTTCTCTTCTTCTTCTTCATATTATTATTATTACCTACATACTATATTTTTATTTTTTTTGTACACCATCTTTTCGATTTGAAGTCTTATCTTTTTGCTGGAGCCAATAATAAAATTCAAAATCCAAGGATAATCCTTTCTTTGGTCAACCACTTAACTGAGTGCGGTGACGGCGACGACGATGACTTCGGTACGGGTAGTATAAAACCGAGCACCAGTATTCGAAAAAGAGAAAGAGGGGGGTTAGAGGGGTGGCATTTTGAGTACATAATATAAAATGCAAAATCGTTAGTTCTTATGTCAAACTGTTTGTGTTCCAGAAACAGAAACGACATAGTACCAGCGCTTCAGCCCTAGAAAAGCACCCTGTCAGCGACCTCTGCATTCCGACATGCATAAATGAGGTTTATCTTTCTTTCTCAAAGTTCAAATAACACATCCAGAATATTGCATTATAAAACCCAACGAAACTAGGACAATGCTTGTTTTTAAGTAGGTATGTACCTCTACTCCTCTACCATGTAATATGCAGAATGTCCTTATTTGCAGGGTGTTCAAAGGACATCAGCATCACTTTATGATCTCATTCACGTATTTTTATTCAAGCTTCTTCAGATATATAGAATTTAGTAGGTCAGAAAAACGAATAAGATATTAAATATCTCAAAATAAAATTAACTCTCTTTTTCAACAAGAGGTCTTTAATCTATGAGTCGTGTGAATAAAAAAGGGCTAAAACTTAAGCTTGAATTTTTAAGTCAAAGCCAGGTTTGATGTGATTAAAAATAAGTTTTAGCTAAAAACTAAAAGATATGTTCTAGCAATAGCCGTTTTAAAATAGCTAAAAATGCATTCATGTGGCTTTAGCTTATTTCTTGATGTTCCAAATTCTTTTTTTAGCTACCATTTTTTCTAAATTTAAAGACTCGCAATTTTAAGATAGCAAAGAATAATTAAGACACACCTCTGAATAATTTTATTCTACAATTTGTATGATACAATTTGTATAAATCGCATGATAGTTTTGGTTCTTCTCGCATCGGTACGCTCATTAGTATGGGAGAATTGTATCTAATGGATTTACTTTTGTTGTTGCTACAAAATACGAAAACCTGTTTAAATGTTTAGTTGGCTTAGTTCTTTCAACAGTCTATACGTTTAACTCTCTTGTCACACTTAAGAATTGCTTTGGCTTGTTTTGCTTGAGCGTAATCAGTTTTTTTTTATTGAGTCTTATAATGTTAGTACAGTCATACGAGTATTTATTTATAGAATGAATGAGACCAAAATGAACTACTTTATATTAGATTGAAAAATAGTTAGTAAAATATGTGAGGTGAGAAATATTTTTTTTCAGTTTGTTTTTGTATCTATACCTACAAGAAACTGTTTATTAATTTTTGTTTTCGTGCTTATAAATACTAATTCGGTATTGCCAAATTTTCAACTTCCCATAGGAAGTTATTGTAATGGGTCCGATTTGTCAAATTGAAAATTTTGACAATTCTCGACGTTTCAAGGTCCCTAGAGTCGAAATAAAAGATTTTTAGAAAGATGTCTGTGCGTGCGTGTGTACGTACGTTCGTACGGCCGTACGTCCGTACGTCTGTACGTTCGCGACGTTTGTTTCGTCTTCCATAGCTCAAGAACCAGAAGAGATATCGACTTCAAATAAATTTTGTTATACAGATAATAAGGCAGAAAGATGCAGAAAGGGCTCTCAAGAAAATTGAGTGGGTGGTTTTTTTACCATAGCAGTTTAAAAAAAAGGTGAACATTTTGGTTAACCCTAAATATCTCATGAACCAATGATGCTAGAGACTTGAATTTAATTGTATATTATATATTGTAACGTAATACAAAACAAGTATATTTTTGGAAAAAAATACAATTAACGGTTTTTTTTTATAAATCAAAAAAACTGAAAAAAAAAATTTGTCACCTCGAAAATTTTACGACCAAAATATGATTTCATCTCCAAAACAATTTTGTGCAACGAAGAATAATGTTTTTGACATCTGATAAAATTTTGAAAAAAAAATCTAATTGACAGTCTTTTTTATAAAAAATAAAAACCTAAAAAAAACATTAGTCAAAGTTGGGAAAAATTGAATTTCGACTCAAATATCTTTTCAAATACTTGAGACTAAGGCTTCAAACTTATTTTATCTTATAAGAAATATTGTTTTCAACATTCAGTAAAATTTTGGAAAAATCGAATTGACAGTTTTTTTTACAAAAAATTAAAAACTGAAAAAAAAATTAACAAAAGTTTGTAAAAATTGATTTTCGACTCAAATATCTTTTCAAAAATTTGAGATAATGGCTTCTAACTAATTTCAACTTATAAGAAATATTGTTTTCAACATTAGGAAACATTTTGAGAAAAATTAAACTGACAGTTTTTTTTACAAAAAATAAAAACCTAAAAAAAAAAATGAATAAAAGGTGGTAAAAATTGATTTTCGACTCAAATATCTTTTCAAAAATTTGAGATAATGGCTTCTAACTAATTTTTACTTATAAGAAATATTGTTTTCAACATTCGATACAATTTTGAGAAAAATCGAATTGACATTTTTTTTACAAAAAATAAAAACCTAAAAAAAAACAATACTAAAACTTGGTAAAATTTTACTTTCGACTCAAAAAGCTTTTCAAAAATTAAAAATATTGGCTTCAAATTTATTTTATTTCACAGAAAATATTGTTTTCGATATTCAGTAATTTTTTTTATAAAAATCCAACAGTCCGTTTTTTCATAAAAAAATAAAATCTACAAAAAATAGTACGCAAATTTTGTAAAAATTGATATATATAGACACACTTTTAAGACAATTCGACAGAAGGGATGGGAAGTTATCAGTGTGGGTCGCATCCCAGCCTCTTTTTCATTTTTGTATTGGGACATATATGAACTTTATGACGAGTAAGACAAGTTTTGCATTCGTAAACAATTTCGAAGATTTCAATTTCAAGATATAAAAAAAAATGACATTACGATGACAGAAAATCCGAAAAAGTGATTTCCCCGATTCCGTCCGTCTGTCTGTCTGTCCTTGCCCCTACAGCCCAATTCAAATTGACTTCATATTTGAAAAATTAAGGTTTTGAGCCGATTATTATTTATTTTTCTTTAAGTCTGAAAATAACAGTAGTCTCCGAAACATTGTTTTGATCAAAAATCGAAAATTCGAATTTTCTCAAGAACTAACTGATAGAATCTTTATTTCAATAAAAAAAATGTTTTTGTATTGTTTTTTAGAAGAGTACCCGCGAAGAAGGGTAGAAGCGTTATTTTGTTCTCAAGTTTTCTCAAGAACTTATTAAACACAAAAAAGCACAAGCTCTTATACAGTCTTAATAATATTTATTGATCAAAAATGTCATTGCTTTTTTTTAGATTTTCACAAAAATATTTAATTATTTTTTTTTTCGATATCTCGAAAATGGGTCAACATTTGTTAACATTTTTTGAATTCAATGTTAAACGTATATTTTTACAAAACTACGTACCAAACATATTTTAAAACTCAAATTGAAAAATAATCCGATGTAGGGGAACCTGGGGACACGTGATCCCCTGGGAGACTTGATCCCTGGGCATTATCTCCATGATTTTAGTTATTTTTTAGAACTTCGAACTGGCAATACTCTATTTTCCTCTGAATTCAAACTTTAGACGTAATTTTCCCCGTCCCAAACAATTAGGCTAAAGAAGGCGTTGAGTTTTGTGTTTTCACTTGAAAAATTGTTTTTTTAAGAATATTTTATTAGTTTTTTGTGAGTGAACAGTGAAAGTCATCAGCAAATACATTTTTATACATTGGACTGTGTACATTTTGGTAAGTCGTTGCTGATTACTTTAAATAAAATATCCAGGTTTTTCATAAAAACGAAAAAAAAATAATAAAAATGAACAAATGGGAGATTTGATCCCAATAAAGTAGGGGAGACTTGATCCGGGGATCAAGTCTCCCAGAGAACAATTATTTGAAAACAATTTTATTTCATCATGTTTATTTTATATTATAGACAATGCTTAGAGCCTACAAGCCAAAGGAGGGCGTGAAAAAACGTGACCCGGTAGATCCTAACAAACTAAGGGATGCTGTGAAGAACGTCATAGAAGGCAATTCGATAAAAGGAACCGCAAAACTATTTGGTGTTCCAGTTATGACATTAAAAAGATATTACCGGAAACGGCAGCAAGTAAATGAGAGTGACATCAGTTATAAGCCAGATTATGCACAGTCTCGAGTCTTCTCGGCAGTTGAAGAAACATTGCTCGTTGCGTACCTGGAAAAGGCAAGTAAACTAAATCATGGCTTATCTTCACATTCTGTGCGAAAACTAGCTTACGAATTTGCTGTGCAAAATAATAAACCTCCGCAGAAATACAGTAAGTGGCAAAATGAAACTGCAAGCCACGATTGGTTCTATGGGTTTATGAGAAGAAACTCCCAGTTATCACTGCGCGTACCTGAAGCCACTAGTTTGAGCAGATCGACCAGCTTTAATAAGCACAACATTTCCCAGTTTTTCGAAAATTTGCGAATTTTAATGAATGCACATAACTTTGGGGCAGAATCAATATGGAATAAAGATGAGACAGGGTTAACTACGGTTCACAAGCCAAAAAAAATTGTTGCTACTAAGGGCTTGAAGCAAGTAGGCAAAGTGACTTCTGGTGAGCGCGGTGAACTGGTAACTGCATGCTGTGCCATAAATGCAATAGGGAGTTATGTTCCCCCTTTTATGGTCTTCCCACGCTAAAATTGGCAGGACCGTATGGTGAAAGGTGCACCTACAGGCACAGAGGTTAGCACTTTCCCTTCAGGTTGGATGACTGCAATTAACTTTATAAATTTTTTGAAACACTTCAAAAAATTTAGCAAGTGCTCCTTGGAATCTCAGAGTTTGATAATAATGGACAATCATGACAGCCACATAAGCATTGAATCATTAAATGTTGCCAAGGGAAATGGAATTCATCTTCTCGCCATACCTCCACATACATCTCACAAGACTCAACCACTAGACAGAACCGTGTTTGGACCACTAAAAGCCTACTACAACACCGCTTGTGACAATTGGATGCTTCAAAATGCTGGTAAGCCCTTAACTATTTATGACATTTCAGAGTGTTTTGGAAATGTATTTGTACGAGCATTCACGCCGCAAAATATTCAAAGTGGCTTTCGGGTTACAGGAATTTTCCCCTTTAACTACAACATTTTTATTGACGGATTGACAGCTCCTCGGAAACTAACTGCAAAAGGACGTAAAAAAGGATCAACAAAGATTTTAACATATACGCCCGAAAAAAATAGAATTGAAGAGGAAATTTTTACTAAGAAATAAAAAAAAACACAAAAAGATCCAAAACAAAGCTATTAAGGCAAAACGCAATATGAAAGCATTTGTTTCATCATCATCAAAAAAAGAAAACGAATTGCCACCATCTCCGGAATCAACGTTCAATGTTTCAGAAGATTCGTTTAATTCATCTAGCTGTGAGTCTGAAAACCAAAATGAACCTTCTTCTTCCTTATTCAATGTTGACGACTGGGTAGTAGTGTACATACTTTCATTAAAGAACGTCATGCATCGTTATATTGCACAGATATCGTCTTTAACAGAACATGGTTATATAGTGCGTTTTGCAAAAAAAATAAATAACCACACATTTAAGTGGCCAGTTCAAGATGACATTTCTGAAATTGGACGGCATCAAATCGTAAAGAAAATCAATTCTCCAACTATCAAGGCCAACACTAAACGCGTCGTTTTATTTCAATTCAAGAAATCTTTGCGGAAATTTAATTTAGACTAAAATAACTTTGCAGAAGGGGAGAGTTGATTCCCCAATAACCAAGTCTACCCTATACACGGATCAAGTCTCCCTCAATAGGGGACACTTGGTTACTTTGGATTCTTTTAAAAAAACGTCAAAAAATGTATTTCATATTTCATAAATTTTATGTGTAACTATGCAATTTGATAAATAATAAAATGATTTACAAACCATAACAGTTTGAAAGCAAAATATCTTTTATTATTCGAAATAATCAAAAATTTCAAAAGTGGGGATCAAGTGTCCCCAGGTTCCCCTAATGATTTTCAAATACAAATTAAGAAAAAATTAAGGGTTTTTGCAAAATCAAATGGCATTTAAATTTTTAAAAACAAACTTTTTTGCAGGTAAATTTTTAAATCCTAAAATACAGGAAATATTTTTAAACAGGCTCTTTGGACTCATAATCAAGTTCGTGCGATCCTGTCGTGCATTTTATTTAAATTGCTATAGGAAAAAAACACTTTCAATATTTGAAGTCGATATGTTTGCTGTAGTAGTGATATGTCCGGCGAAAAAAGGTAGGTATAGACACGAACACACCGACATTTGCCTTACAATTTTATAGTTAGATTTTAGTGATCTAAATCGTCGAGAAACTTGAAAATTTTCAATTCGACAAATTTAACCAAACAGAATAATATTGTATTTATAATTTATTTTTTGGAATATATTAATTTTATTAATTCAATATAATGTTAATAACCTTTTAACAAAATGTATACGTATATTCATATTACGAGACGAGGCACTACTTACCAAAACTTATTCAAGACAAGACCAAGACTAAAATATATACATATATTTTAAAATTAAATGTATGTTAAAATGATTGTTTAAATTATTTATTTAATTATTTTTTAAATATCAAATAAGAACGCACAAGTCCAAAAAATACATAGATGCATGGAAACTATTTCGATGAAATGATATTCTTTTGAAAAAAAGGAATTTTTTAGGTGTTGAAAAATTTCTAAGTTTTAGTTTTACTACTGAATAGGTTCGGCATGGAATATTTGTATCCATATTTTTTCCTACTAACATTTTTTTGATTCTTCGAAAAAATACATGGAACTAGAAAAACTTTCTTTGGGCAACTTTAATAAAAAACGCTAAATAGCTTAAACGCTTAATTCAAGAATGGCAAGATTTCAGATTTTCAACTCTAAAGTAGAATTTTTATAGAATTATGGAATCTTAATGATTTAAATATATTTTAAATGCACTAAATTTCTTCAATTACTTTTAGTAATGTGTTAAATTCATTCAAAGTCTGATTTTTTGACATTTCAAAATGCAAGGTTAGTGTTCTTAGTTTTATGCTTTACTTCTCAGTCGTGTTGAAATGCACAATTTTAATTAAAAAGAACTATAGTATTTTTAGCTAGCAAAATTTTATCCAAGAATATCTTAAAAATTGTTAAATATTTGAAAAATTATTAACTAGTAAAATATTATAAGCATAACGACACTTTGTTCTACCATTTTGATATTTAATTAAAAAATCAAATCGTGAAAATAAAATAACGTAATCTTTTTTATTTAGAATTTTTAATATTCTAATAATAGATTTTGTAAAAAAAATTAAAACAATTAATTTATTTTTTTCAGGACATATGTACCGAAAATTGTATTTGATTTGAAACCCAGATATTTTGAGCCACGGAATCCAAAAAAGTATAAAAAGTTGTAAATATGGATAAAGTATTTCGTGTAATATAGTGTTCCTAATAATGTTTAAAAATGATTTCAAATGTCCATTTTAATATAAAAAAGAGGCTGGGATGCGACCCACACTGATAACTTCCCATCCTGTCTGACGATTTGTCTTGCTTAAAAGTTTGTCTATATGTATCAATTTTTACCAAATTTGAGTACTTTTTTTTGTAGATTTTATTTTTTTATGAATAAACGGACTGTTGGATTAAAAAAAAAATGACTGCATATCAAAAAACAATATTTTCTGTGAAATAAAATAAGAAAAAAAACTGTCAATTCGATTTTTCTCAAAATTTTATCAAATGTTGAAAACAATATTTTTTGAAAGATTAAAGTAGTTCAAACCCAATATCTCAAAGTTTTGAAAAGATATTTTAGTCGAAAATCAATTTTTACCACCTTTTATAATTTTTTTTAGGTTTCTATTTTTTGTAAAAAAAACTGTCAATTCGATTTTTCTCAAAGTTTTTCCTAATGTTGAAAACAATATTTCCTATAAGTAAAAATGAGTTAGAAGCCATTATCTTAAATTTTTGAAAAGATATTTGAGTCGAAAATCAATTTTTACCAACTTTTGTTAAATTTTTTGTCGGTTTTTATTTTTTTGTAAAAAAACTGTCAATAAAAGTTTTTTTCAAAATTTTACTGAATATTGACAACAATATTTTTTGAGAGATAAAAGTAGTTTAAGGCCAATATCTCAAAGTTTTGAAAAGATATTTGAGTCAAAAATCAATTTTTACAAACTTTTATTAATTTTTTTTTTAGGTTTTTATTTTTAGTGAAAAAACTGTCAATTCGATTTTTCTCAACATTTTTCAGAATGTTGAAAACAATATTTCTTATAAGATAAAATAAGTTTGAAGACATAATCTCAAGTTTTTTAAAAGATATTTGAGTCGAAATTTAATCTTTGCCAACTTTGAGTAATGTTTTTTTTAGGTTTTTATTTTTTATAAAAAAAACTGTCAATTAGATTTTTCTCAAAATTTTATCAGATGTCAAAAACATTATTCTTCGTTGCACAAAATTGTTTTGGAGATGAAATCATATTTTAGTCGTACAATTTTCGAGGTGATTTTTTTTGATTTATAAAAAAAACCGTTAATTTTATTTTTTCCAAAAATATAATTGTTATGTATCACGTTAAAATATATAATATAAAATTTAATTCAAGTCTCTAGCGTCATTGGTTCATGAGATATTTAGGTTTAACCAAAATGTTCATCTTTTTTTTAAACTGCTATAGTAAAAAAAATACCCACGCAATTTTCTTGAGAGCCCTTTCTGCATATTTCTGCCTTATTATCTGTACAACAAAATTTATTTGAAGTCGATATCTCTTCTTGTTCTTGAGCTATGGACGACGAAAAAACGTCGCGAACGTACGGACGTACGTACGTACACACGCAGGCACAGACATCTTTCTAAAAATCTTTTATTTCGACTCTAGGGACCTTGAAACGTCGAGAAATGTCAAAATTTTCAATTCGACAAATCCGACCCATTACTATAACTTCCTATGGGAAGTTAAAAATATTTTCAAGTAAAGACGAATATACAAATCTGAAATTCTAAGGGATGTGGAACAAATTTCAAACTTTTAAGGTTATTTTCAAAAGCTTTAACTCTAAGGATAACTGTCCAGGTTTTGAATCTGGGCCGTAAAGATTTGTAATCATATCCGGTTTCGGAATGATTTGAAAAAAAGGTCTACAACCTTAACTTTTTTTTAATCTCACTTCAATAGATATCATCTTACTTTTTTCCTGTTTTTGGTCACATAGCCTTTTGCTAAGATGTGCTAATACATACATATGTGTATTTGTATATTATGATAAGTATAGTGGAAAAACAAATTCAGAAAACAATCGTTTATGTGTTGTAAAAATTTTTTCAGAGTGTTAAGTTTTAATGGGACAGTAATAGAGGAAACCTAAAATGTTATTCCGTCTCTGAATGGCAGGCGTTAAACCACAATTTCTCGAATTATATTCTTTCCCAACGAATTTTGTCTAGTAATACATTTTTGAAGAACTAATTATTTGTTAGAAGTTTCATTCCATTTTTAGACTTAGGAAACATTTCTACGATCTCAGGATTTAGTCAGAAAACGGCTCATTACAAAAAGTCTTAAGATGTTCAAAATCGTTTTACACAGAAACGAAAAAAAACTGATTCAGAGTCAACTTTAATTTCATGCAAATATTTCAAATAACTCTCCATTTTTGAAAGTAGAAGCACCCTGTACAAGTTTATTAGATATTGCTATTGCTTTCCGGTACAGCGAACGTTATTTTTGAAAAAAGTAATATTCGATGGTGAATTAGAGTGTCACATCCATAACCCAGCGGGGAGTTACTTTAAACAAACTATATCTCTCCCTATGCATATACATATACATATACTCGTATATTAACCCTAGCTCCTCAAATTGTATAGTTTAAAAAAAAAAAATAACATAAACACACACATACATACATAATTATGTATATGTATGTACAATACAATATTCCTCCCACATTTACCCAAGTCGTCCCTTTTGGCATCGGCATTAACCCGACGATATAATTAAATTTCATGTTGTACAATGCTCCGAGAAAAGTTCATTAAAATTATAATTTCAAACGTTCGGCTTCTGGTGTTTCGGCGTACAACCGCCCTCCCGCTCGCAACCCCTTCTCGCTCCAACATACCATAACAATTTTGTATAGCGAGTTCCTATAAAGAACAATGACAACTCTCAAAGCCCCCGCAATGGCGCCGCCATCCCCATCCACTATTATTATATAGTGTATAGTTTTTGTTGCATTGCATAAGTACGGAATAGTATTATAGTGCGATATGATGATGGCGATGGGCCTTAGTATGGGTAAAAGGGTTACGGTTTGGGCGTGATAGGGTTGAAGGTGAGCGGGTTGATGATAGTGAGAAAAAGTGAAGCTTGAAAATACATTCAGTATGCTAAAGGATATGACATTAAAAAGTTTTCCGGTTCGCATGATTTTTTATTTTTCTTTCTTTTTTTAATTCTCTTGCATTTATTTCATCTCTCGTTGCTCTCTAATGGAGTGAACCGAACATAACATCAGGACGAAAACAGGACGAGAACAGGATGATGGAAATTAATTTTATTTATTGTAGTTTTGCACAAAGTTGTTCTTATATTTAGATTTTTTTTTTTTATTATTCGTTTGTTCTTTTTATTTTTATTCTTACAGAAAAAAGTTTATATCTAGATGAATGATATGGTCGGGCGGCCGGCGGGGGAAGTTGGATCTAGGATCTCGAATCGGATCAGAAAGTCTATAAAAAAGGAAAAAAAAAAACTAAAGAAAGTTATTCTATGTGGAAATAAGTAATTATAAGTGATGAGCTAAAGTATTACATGAAATCTCAACAGAATTGTATATACGAACAAGTCGTATATTTGATGTGACAAGGGTTGAGGATGCCTTCATATTGTTGGATAATGGTTAACTTTTGTTTGTTAATAAATTTAGGGAAATAGATTGGCAGGCATGTTCGGGATATGATATATATATATATATATATTTTGGGGAATTGTTAATAAATAATCAGGTAATTTAATTGATATACAATACATATGTAATTATATGAAGGTACCTTTAATTTAAGAACTCGAGACTCTCTGAAGGCTCTTCAGTTCTAGTTTTGTTTAGTAGTTGATGGTTGTCTAATTTAAACTTTTACAGCCTTCACATTATTTTAAATTAGTGTATGGACACCTGGAGAATTGGACCTCTTTTTTTGGATACGTAATTAAAGTTAAGGAACATGCTTAATTTGTTCGGCACTCCGCTCCGAGTGCCGATCATAATTTAAAGTTAAACCAGAAATCCCTTAATCTGTATTTGAGTTTCGAGTGTTTTTAAAAAGTGCTAGTTTCGGGCTAGTGCTAGTGCTAGTAGTACCCGTGGCATGATGGTTAGTGCGTTGGACTGTCATGCCAGAGGTCTTGGGTTCCATCCCTGCCTATGTCATCTAAAGTCTTTTTCACGGGTACTGCCTCTTGCGAGGAATTGACAAATTCCCCAAGAGTAATTCTTGTCATGAAAAGTGCTTTCTCAAATTTGCCGTTCGGATTCGGCATATAAACTGTAGGTCCCCTCCATTCCTGACAACAGTACTCGCACACAGGAATGGTTGAGAGTTGTAAGTCACTAGGCCCTAGTTCTCCACGGACTGTTGCGCCACTCAATTTATTTTTTTTTTTTTTTTAGTTTCGGGCAACGAATTTTATGTTCATTTTCTGTTCTTAAGAATTAAACATCTGGCAACTTATTCTGGGAAAAGAAGGAATATTATAATGAATTTTTTGAATGTCATTAGTAGTTTCCGAAAATTTCGTCAGGAAAAAAACACGATAGAATGTTCGTTATATGGGTTTTCCAAAAAATTGTCGAGCATCTTATTTTTACAGTTGTCATCGTTTGACACTTGACAAGAATAAACTAGACATTTTTTAAAAATGAAAAGTAGCGCACTCTAAGTCCATTAAAATTGCTAAAATATTAAAAGTGATGTGGAAAGTAAAATCTCTGAAAATCCAAGAATGATTCTTAGAAAACCTGTCCATCCTAAAAAAGACAATATTTGGTGCATGTTTTTGGCTGACGGTGAGATTGGACCTGTACTGAAAAAAATACCCGTAATCATAATAATGATGAATGAATGATTGAACTGCAAATCATCATATTGATGTAATTTTGATTTAATTGATGTAGAAATTAGAGGCGCAGACGCAGATACATAGGGCCCAGGTACATAACGCCCAACTTTTTTTTTGGGGCTTATGTCTCACTTCGGTGGGACATAAAACCGAAATCTAATTTAGGCCCTAAGTCCCACCTAAGTAAAACCAAAGCCCCAAATAAAAATGTTGGGGCTAATTTCCCACTTAATAAGAATCACCAAATGACAAAACTTGGAGCACTTCAATACCACAACACTTTGTTTTGTGGAGTTTAAATCCTGAGATCCCGCGAAGCGTGCCACCCACAGGTGCTTTTATTCAAAAAAGCTGTTGATATTGGCACCTGCCTGGCGACTTTACATACCCTAAGCGGAGCAACGGAGTTGCGTGAGCGGGTGTGACCCCGAAAAAGGGAATTAAAATCCTGAGAACCCGCAAAGCGGGCCACCCACATGTGCTTTTATTGATAGAAGTTATTGATATTTTTGTATTACCACTGTATCAAAAAATTATTGTTCATTGTATTGAAATACCAAAAACTTTTTATTCTTTTTTGGCTCTACAAAAATTTGGGGACAATGTCCCATTCTAGAGTAGGACTTAAGGCCCATATTCAATTTCGGTTTTATGTCCCACCGAAGTGAGACATAAGCCCCAAAAAAAAAAGTTGGGCGTTATGTCCCTGGGCCCTATGTCTCTGCGTCGAAATTGGATACAAACCAAACCTAATAAACCGTTCTTTAATAATTTTTAGCCAGCAATTCCATGTATGTATGTATGTATTGTATATGTTGAAGAGTAAATTTCAACAGTTTGTCAAAAATGTTAATTGATATGATGAACCCAAATATCTCATTATTTTCCTTCATAATGACGAATACTATCATCATATTGATGAATGATTCCTTCAAAATTTTAAATTCGTCATAGTGATGAAATCAATCATCATATTTATGACTCACATTTAGTTCGTCATATTGACAAATGATTTCCTCAAATTTATGAAATTGAAGGGTATTCAACGATCTTGTAAATCATTTCATCACATAAGGCTTCATCACATTAATGTATGCATTCGTCAAATTTATGTTTTTTTTTTAACATTTATCATATTTATGAAATTAATTACTATATTTAAATAGGATCTTATCATCATATTAACGAACGCATTCATCTATATATACATGCTATTTTAACAATTATTTCATCATGTTGATGAATACATTCATCACATTTATAAAAACTTCACATTTAGATCATCATATTCACGAGCGTATTCATCATATTTAAGAATGATTTAATCAATTTAACTAATACAATCATCATATCAAAGAATTGATTTCATCATAATGATGAAAAAACTCTTTATATTGATAAATGCCATCATTATGAATGAATTAAGTCATCATATTGAATACATTTTTTCATAATAGTGATAAAATCAAACATCATGCCAATGAATTTGATCATTCATATAATGAGTTTAGTCATTATATCTATTTAAGAAAATGTTTCTTTATATTGATGAAAATAATAATCATATTGATTAATGTGATTGTCAATATTACTAATTTAATAATAATATTGAAGACATCTTTTTCATCATGCTGATGAATACATATATCAGAAAATTGAAATTTGTTATCATATTGATGAATAAATTCATCAATGTTATAAGAACATTTTTCAAAAACTTGCATCAAAGTTATGAACACTGTGGTCAAAATTTAAGGGAGAATTGTTTTTTCATCATATTGACTAAACAAATTAATGAATGAAACACGAGATTCATCAGTTAAAACTTTTATAATATTGATGAACTGTTGTACATCTTTTACATGGAAAGGTTATCTGCATTATAATAATTCATTAATTTTTTGATCATATTGACGACCTTTTTCATCTATATTAACCACCCATTTGGTTCAGTGTTATGTGGCTTGTGCAACTCTTATCGCAAATAGATTACGTTACCTTTAGCCAAAACCATTGTGTCGATTGAGCTAAAATTTAGAAAATTAAATTTCAAGCAGTTAGACGTTTTTTTCATTTTTTTAAGAACTAAAAAAAACGGTAGAAGTTTTTTAGTCAAAAATCTAAAATCGAATTTTCTCAAAAACGGTCCAAAAGATGTTTATATGAATTTTTCTCAAACATTTTGTTTGTATTAACTTGGTTTCTTTTATAATAAAAAATATATTTTTGAAGAGTAAACGAGGCTGGCCAGAACTTTTCTGCCAATAATGACCGATATAGAGCCATGATTACTGACTTCTTCGTTCATCAATTGAACAACCATGATGTTCTGTGGAGCTTTGGTTTTGACAAAACAGATTGAAATGTCACTTAATTGATTTATTGAAGTTTACTTTACGGACCGTGAATTGTCCTCAGAGAGGGTGGGATTTATTTACACTATTCATGCTGCGTCTAAGCTTGTTACTGATATCCCAGTGGAACAAATCTAAAAGGCAATGTACGCCACGGGTGCCTGTCGGGTTGACTTGGAGAAGGCCATCGACATCGTATGGTTAGAGGGTCTGTATCTAAAGTTAACCAGACTTGGCATAAGTAAACAACTGGTAGACGGTGTATTGTTGAAATTGGCAATGTAACATCTACCAAAATCTTTGATATTAAAAATGGTCTTCAACAGGGAGCGGTTAACTCGCCGATTTTGTTCAGCATTTACACCAATAATTTAATAGCAGGTCTGACTCAGGCAATAGCGTACGCCGACAACCTAATTGCGTACAGAATGGCCCCAAAAATTGAGGTTATCAAGACACTTTTGCAGGGTTATTTCAACAAGATTCAGCAATACTGCGATGAATGGAAGTTGAAAATCAACCTTCAGAAATGCGAAACTATTCTGTTCAGGCCGCGGCTGTATGGAGCCTCAAGGGATACCAGAAAGCACTGAAAAAATCTAGTGATCGTTTGACCAAATTGACAGCCACTATCGAATAAAAGTGTAGTAAAGTACCTTGTCATCTGGTTGGATCAGTATTTGTATTTCGACAGATATATGAGCGCTGCTCTGGCAAGAGCTAGAGGAGCCTTTGCCCTGACAAAACGGTTGTTTTTAGCAGTCGCCTTGATAGAAGGGTGAAGGTGATTTGCTACATGGCCCTTATCCGGCCGTTGATTGCCTATGGTTGCCCGGTATGGTTCAACGTTGCCCCATATCAAATGGAAAATATTAGGGTGTTTGAGAGACAATGTCTGCGACGTTGCCTTGGACTACACAGAACACAAGAGTCGGTGTACAAACATTACTATTCCAACCAGGTTCTATACAATAGAGCCAACAAAAACAGAATAGATAATTTCTTGCTGAAGCTTGGTAGGGGTCGCATTGCGAGAGCGATTTCGTCGACTAACAGCTTAATTTTTGGGGCTTACTACCCCAACAATGAGTACTACGAAAATGCACGTTTAAGCGGCAACATTCCGCCCGAAGCTTTGCTCTATTTAGACAATCGAGGGCTGTTACAGGATAGAGAGGCGGTTCCGCTAATCTACCAAGTCAGCCATAAAACTTTATATAGGCGACTCTTTTACAGTCAAGACGTCCTCGCCCTGGACAGAGCCGAGCGCCTTCGGTTCAGTAGGACTGTTTCCGATATTTTACCGAAGAGATAGGGTGAGGCAGGAGAACCAGTTTTGGTGGCTTCAAATTGAGAATGACATTTAAAGTTGTCTAGGATGTTTGGTATTGGCCGGCTGACATAGGTTTAAGAATAAGGTTAGGGACAGTAAGGCTGGCCCCAAAAAGAAAATCAATACAAATCAATACAAAAAATAATAATAATAATAAAAAAAAACTTTAAAAAAAAACTTACTAGTGGCTGTTTTAGTTTTTAAGTAGTTTTAAGTAATTTTAAGTAGTATTATTAGTTTTGGTTAGTTTTAAGTAGCCTAAGTATTATAATGGGTTTCGGTTTTTTTATTTCGTTTTAAGTTTTATATAAAACTAGCCGACCCGTGCTCGCGTTGCTTAGCAAATTGTAACCACGAACATTTTTTGAATATTATAGTATTAGCATATGAAAAAATTTCTCAATGGGACTGAGCATATTTTCTACAATAATATTAATTTTAGTTTATATGTATATATGGTTTCGCTTTTATATAATAGTATAGATTTGCGGTAAAAAAAACAAATTTGTGTTTTTAATGTTCTCATACATCTATAGGTATGCGAGTGTAAATATCCATAGACACATTTTTTTACTTGCGACATATAGGAACTATATGGCAAGTTTTGCATTCGTGCAAAATTTCGAACTCGAGATTTTAATCAAACATGATATTACGATGGTAGAGAAGTCGAAAAAAGTGGGTCCCGCGATTCCGTCCGGTCAATTTTGTCTGTCTGTCCACGCTCCGACAGCCTAAACCATTGGGCCGATTGAGTTCAAACTTGGAAGTTAAGGTTTTGAGCAGATTTGCGTTAGGCGTTTTTTTCATTTTTTTTTTAAGATCAAAACTAACAGTGGCCCCCATACAATTTTTTTGGTCAAAAAACGAAAATTCGAATTTTCTCAAAAACAAACCGATAGATTTTTTTTAAATTTTCTCTAAAATTTTATTTTTTAACTTGGTTTCTTTTAATAAGAAAAACATATTTTTGTATTGCTCAGGAAAGGTACCGCTCATAGAACCGTTTTTTTGTTTTTTAATTTTCTCAGCAACTTTTGAACCGATTTCAATAATTTTTTTTCTGAACGAGCTCTTATATTGCCTTAACAATATTTGATTATCAAAAGTGCAATTTTTTATTGTTTGGATTTTTTAAAAAATATTGAAATTTTTTTTTTCAAAATTCTATATCTCAAAAACGGGTGAACATTTTTTTACGAAATTGAAATATAGAACGTATATTTACAATCACTAAACAACTGCATACCAAAAATATTTTTAGAACAAAATTGAAAAATTTTATATATAAAAAATTAATTTAAAAAAAAACCGCTCTAACGATTTTCAAAAAAAAAAATTGGAAAATCAAGGGTTTTTTGATTTATAAAATGGCATTTAAATTTTTGAAGACAAACTTATTTTTCAGGTAAAATTTTGAATCTTAAATTAGTTTTTTTTAAATTATTTTAACTGTATTAAATGTAACCCCCTCCCAAAAAATTGAAAAATGGAGGTTTTTTCGACAAATCAAATGGCATATATATCTTTGAAGACAAACTTATTTTACAGGTATATTTTTAAATATTATATAGATACTTTTTTAAACAGACTCTTTGCATACAGGAGCAAGTTCGTGCGACCCAGTCGTGCACTTTATTATTCATCTGCTCATGTTCAGTGCAGTGCAACTGACTTAACCTACCCACATTTGTGTGCTCTTTTTATCGACGTCATTGTAAGTACCTTCTTCGAGTTATTTGTAAAGAAAATTTTAACTTAATTTCAGTTTTATTGTTCGAGGAAGTGATACAAAATTGGTAATTCAAGCTATTATAATAGAAATTGGAAGAATTATAATTTATTCACTTCCTCGAACCAGAAAAATAAAAAAGATCTAATTTTTCTTTAGATAAATCGGCATTTCATGTGCACGGCACTGTAGTTAATTAAATGTCCATAGTAACCTAATGAACAAAAAAATAATGTGTGTGTGTAGGTTAGTTGATGAACTATACAAATATAATACAGAAAAATTGAATATGTAGGTAGGTAGGTAAAAGAAAAAACGTAACTATTAAATGGAACACATGGGAAGAAAAGAAAATTAAAAATGTTGGAATTATAATGAAATGAAACAAATCAGAGCGACCTCGCGATTGTGATGGAATCTAATTTCCTGGATAAAATAAATTCAAAAAGTTTATAATTTTATAATTTGTTTTAATTTATTTCTCAGGTTGTATGTTTAACTTAGAAGTGATTTTAGGCTTAAAATTTGCGCAACAATATTGACTTATTAAGCAATGCTAATCTTTGTCGATTATTATATAGGTTTTAAGATATGAGTGGTTGTATAAGTCAACTAATAAAAAAAATAGACAAAAAATGTAAAATTAATAATATTTAAGTTTGACAAATAATTAATGAAAAAAATTAAAGCCATAAACAAAACACTCTCATAACAATATAGAAAATAATAAAAAATATTTCAAATAAATCGGTTGACTACTTTCTGAGATCGTGCGTAACAAACTTTAAAATGGTTTCGCTTTTATATAATAGTATAGAAGAATAGATAAAAAATAATGGTAAAGATACCAAGTTTTTTTTTAATTTCCTTGGTTTTAGAAGTTATTGTTATTTAGTACCGAAAGGCAGTAGTTCTTCGGCCGAAAGGCAGTAGTTTTAAGATAATGGATTAACTAAGACCGCCCGCATAGGGCTAGTAAGATATTTTTTTAAGTTTTTGAGATTTACTCTAGTTATTTTAAGAATTTTTGTCTAGCTTTAAGATAGTTTTAAGATTCTGATACAATAAAAAAAAGGGTGGGATTTATCGCCGGTTCAATGTTTACTGTGGTGTTATGTGAAGTCGATAGTCTACGATAATAACCCTGAAACAATTGACTATTTATAGGACAACATTCCTAAAAAATATTGGGCTAAACTACCTCCATGCCATCGCGCGCTGGTCATCTTATATCATATTTTAATTATAAAGTCAGAAGATGATCTTTGAAATAATTTAAATTTCATAGCAATTAAAAAATCATCTCTGAAAATATCCTGTGTGTGTTGTTTTTTTTTTCTAACACAAAAAATAATTAAATGTTGGTGACCTTCTTGCACATACAATATATTAAAACTGATTTATTTAAAATCGCTTCAACATAAAAACCTAAAATGGAGGTCAAATAAACTTCGTGGAAGAAGGTTTAAGTACATAGATTTATTTCAAAAAAATTGTTAATATTAATTTTATAATTTTATTTTTTATTTCCAATACCAGAAGATTATCAGAAAATACTACGAACCTGAACATGATAAAGTTCAATAAAGTTACTGAACATTTCCTGTCCATTCCTTCATCTCTCATAAAAAAAATTCCTTTGAGTCAATTTTTTGATATCAGTTTTATTTGAAAAAAAAAAATAATAAAAAACCAATAAAAACCAGAAAAAGAATTTAAATACTGAAGAAAAAAAAAAAACATACATATTACTCGCTTTGATATAAATCAAATATTTAAAGATTGAAAGCAAACGGATATCGAATGGAGAGTATACTCCTATTTATAATCATGTCCTTTTTTTCTCTCCCAAAAAAAAAGAAAGAAGTATCTTATGTGTATTTTTATTTTTATTTTCCAAAAGAATTTCCATCTATCATATATTTATTTTATTATTTTTTGATGTCCTTTATGATTATTACATATTGTGTGTGTGCGTGTGTGTCTCTCTGTTAAACTGTGATTGGGAAATCACATCCCTCCAATCTCATGTTTTTGATATATTTGTCGTCCTTCTGGTCAAATTCAATGATGATGGATTTCCTTTTATTCGAAAGAAAAATCAATTTATGCTCCTTTCTCTTCAAACTTCACAAAATATATTCTTCCTTTTATACATAACATATTCCTAGATAGAAAATTTGAACAATTTTATTCTATAGATACCAAATAAGCTCATAGATGTATGAATATTTGAGGAATCTTTCTTTAGACATAGAAAATGCCTATAAAGGAGGCAAAAGGCATACTGCTGTGAGTTCTTATAGAATTTGGAAATAACAAATTTTAAACATTTCCCAGGTCATCTTATATGACTCTATTAGAAAATTCCCTAAACCAGTTTTATAGAATCTTTAAGGTATTTTATTATGTGTGTGTAAACTTTACCTAAAATATAAAAAGTTACAGACTTATACGAATTTTGATGTCCAAAATACACACACCTTAATTCTGTTGTTTTCTTTTTTATTATTTTGGAATAAATAAATTAACTTTTGGATACATATTTAGTGCTTACAAAATTGTATTCCTCATTTCGAATATAACGTATTTTTCAATTGAAAATGAAATTATGTTTTCTAGATTGAAAATTTGATTTACTTTTGGGGATAATTTCGTCCTTGTTGAACAAAAAAAAAAAGAAGAAAAATAACCTCAACACATAAATTTAAGTTAGGTAAAAAGTTGAAGACGTCCTTTAAGGACATACATAGGTGCTCTCACCGATACAGTAGCCCTTCGAAAAAAGAGGACATTTCGTTCAAAATATATTAAGTCTGTTTCCATGTATCGGGTGCATTTCACATACCACCACTCATGTTGCCTGAATAAAATATTCTTCCATCAAGTTGAGAGATGAAAATAATAACAATATCCTATCCTCATATAGGCGATAGTTCCTGGGACTACCCATCAACAAAAGCGTTCCTTTTTCCTTCCATCTTGCACGGAGACTATATTATGTGAATGTGAAGTCCTTAGACGAGTATGATGAATATAAAAAAGGACATCTCATTCGTTTCAAAATAATGTATCACAATCTTGCCCCCGGGAAAGGTTATCCTTAGACTTTATACACGATGCGATCTCGATAGACATCATCATATGCAAAGGAGATATCTGCAATCTAAAAGATGATAATGCTACTTTCACTCTTTCGATGCAATAGAGCGACTCATATAGCTACTCGTATAGTTTAAGGCGAAATATAGATGTTAGACATACAGGTCTATAAGGATGAGAGACGAACTACTATACTGTTGTTGCTGATGGTTACATTTGTTTGCAGCAGTCGCACATCCTACCCATCAAAATTCTATGATTTTATTCATAATCCTTTCAACACAATATTCTTCTTCCTATGCGAAAGTCCGAAATATTTATCATTCATTTCCGTGGAATCTCTATATTGAAGGATTATGCCATATATGTAACTATACCTAGGACTCCACAGAACTCATACTCATACTCATGTTTGTATGAAAGTATATGTGCGCAGACTGGAGGGTTATATGTTAATAAAAGTGACAACAATATGATGAATAGCATCTAGCCTATATGTAAATGTCCTGCGGTAAGTAAGTAGTTTTAGGGTGCAATGTATCTTTATTGTGGGGACATTTGGTGGAGGTGCTGTGGAAGGGTACGAAACTGTGCATTGTTGCACTTACTGTATTTCGATTTAAAAATCATTGAAGTTTTACTTAGAATTGGATTAGAACTATTTCGGTCTTATTTAATACTATTTTCTATTGACAGATTAAAAACTTTCTTAGCCAGAACAATTTTAAATTTCATGTGAATTTCTGTTCTACATCAATTTTGAGTTTTTATGCAATTTTAGAAATTGAACTTATATGAAAATGGATTTCTGTTTAATGTTTTTGGAACTCAAATTCGTGCTATCAAAGATAGCATTAGGACGTTGGCTTCATGAAAGAGAGAAATATGTCTACTTAGGTAGCTAACTTAACTTTGTTAAGAAACCTTTTTTTAATTTTTTTTTAATTGTTCAGTTAATATTTTTTAAGTAATTTGAGAATTCCAGGGATTTAAGATTTACTTTAGTTACTGCCATCTGAAAGTATTTTCAAGTCTCTTTTTAAAAAAAATAGAATTGCAATTGCTAGCAAAGAGAACATTAATTTGGAATTGAAGAGTAACACATTTTTGGCCTTGTAAGAGGTGTTATAAATGTTAAACAATTTTGGAATTTACCGTCATTTGAATAACAATTTATTCTGCAGCTTTAAAGGAGAACACAACAATATGATTTTAATACAAGCGAACAGTATTGTTTAATAATTATTGTAAATAAAACATTTTTTTAAATTTATAAAGTTTCAAAAACTTTATAAAATCATTTCATCCAGAACTGGAAAGTCGGGTAGTAAAATAACAACATTTTAATCATTACTGAACACTTTTTTCTTACACACAACTTTTCATACTAAAATATTTAGATGTTAAATGGTGATAAGAACTTTATGGTATCTAACAAATTCAAACCAATTGGTAATGTAAATTTTTAATTTAAACAAATTAATAACTTCCGCTTATTTTAATATACCAAATTTTGCTTCAAAGAACTACAAAAAATAGTTTTGCATTTCCTGCCTTTAGTTTATTATTTTGAACCTTATTAATTATTATCAAAATAGCACCAAGTCAATATCATTGTTTCAAACAATTTACTAGTCGCTTGCAAAGTGTTTGATAAGATATGGAATGGGTTTGACATCAATATCTTTGCCTTTTTCGAAATATTTAAGTGTAATAACAGTTTTTACCAATTTTTTGATATTTTCTTGTCCAAAAATGTCTATTAAATTTTGGTTAAAACTTTTTGTATAGTGTAAGGTGTCAAAAACGTTATGAATAAAGTCCAAGTAACAGCAAAAATGTGATTGTTTTTAAAATTAAATTTAATTGGTCCATAGAATTAGTGTTGTTGCTGAAATTAAGCCAACTAAACTACTCTCTTTTCCTAGTAAATAAAGTTTTTTAAATGCTGTTGCACATTTTGTTTAAAGTCAATTTGATAAATTAGAAGTTGACAACTCTTTCATATTTCAAAATCTTAAGACAATTAATTAAAAAGTGTATCTTTTACTTTTTTAACTTTTTATTTATAACGAAATATGTATCAAAATCTGACATTTTTCTACTAACTAGGTATTATATTTTTACAAAACTAAAAAGTTTGTCTATATCCACAATAGTTGAATATGTATGGAAAGAATTTGTTTTATTTTATTTATCAAAAATAATGTATGGAAAGAAAGAAATTTATGATTAATATTACTTCATAAAAAAAGAAAACAGTTTAAATGAATTCTTCGTTACTCTTTGTTTGAAAGTAAAATTCAAAAAAATAGGCTTAGGAGCAGTCTACACTGATTACTTCCGATTACTGCTCTAAAAAAATATTGTTTATATTTTATTTAAAAAGACCATGGAATTCTTTTCTGCCGAGACATTTGACAGACATTCTTGATATTTTCTCAAGATATTTGACTCCAAAATTTTTTTTACTGGTATTTGACACTATACTTTATAAAAAAAGAGGCAGTGATGCGACCCACACTGATAATTTCTCATCCCGTCTGTCAATTTGTCTTGCTTAAAACTTTAACAAATATTTATATAAATATTTTGTGTGAGATAAATAATTTGAAGTCAATATCCTTCTTTATTTTCCAAATGCTTGTGTCAAAAACCATTTCTTAAATTAAATTTAATTTTTCTAAAAAAGTTAACTTAAAATTTCGAAAAATATTGGGCATATGATGAAATAGTTTGATTTTAAAATCTATTTTTTGTTGCTGACATTTTTATTATTTTTATTATTATTTAGTATCGTTTGGAAGATTTTATTTCTTCTTATTATTGATTTTTTCTTAGAAAATTTAGCACAGAATGAAATCAGTTTGAAGTCAGTATCTTCATTATTATCGAGACATCGAGAGACATCGAGAATCGAATACAAATTTTTACCAATTTTGCGAATATTTTTTTGGTTTTATGACAGTTGGATTTTTATACAAATTTTACTGAATGTCGAAAAGTATATTTTTTATAAGATGAAATCAATTTGAAGCCAATATTTTTAATTTTTCAAAAGATATTTAAGTCGAAAATCAATGTTAACCAACTTTTAGTAATGTTTTTCTAGGTTTTTATTTTTTGTAAAGAAAACTGTCAAATCGATTTTTTCAAAAATTGTACCCGATGTCAAAAATGTTATTCTTCGTTCCATTACATATTTTAGATATACAATTATTATCACAATATTTATATCTAGAAAGTCGTGTTAGTGACACTATTTATAACTCAAGAACGGCTGTACCGATATGGCTGAAAATTGGTGGGTAGGAAGCTTAGAGCCAGGAGACGGACATAGGATACTGTTTATACCGTTCGACAACGTTTCCGTGTGACTTGACATAAAACGTGGTATAACCAAAAAGATCAGACTTGGAATAACAAAACGCAAATGACAGCTATGTATGTAATGGACGTACTTCTCAGTTTATGATCACAATATTATTGTACTGCAAGTATTTGTCTATTATTTGACAGTCACAAATATCTGTTAGCTTCAAACGATTCTAATAGATGGCAACATCTGTTGACTGGATTGAGTTAGTATTCAATAGATGGCGCTATGTCAAACTTCCAAACGTTTCATATAAGTTACATTCAATTTAAAAGCATAACCACCACATGTTGCTGAGGCTAAATTATATGTTAAATGTGTTTCGTAGTAAACAAAATATAGTGAATTTTAGTGTTTCAATTTTTGGTGTTAGCAATTTTGGGAATAGATTTGGGAACGGTAAAATAGAACTGCAAACAACTATACGCAATGCATTAAACTGCCAGACAATTTCTGCACTTTTCTTCAGGAAAAAAAATAATTGATATAAAGTATATTTCCGGCTATACAGAGTAATAACTTGAATCATAACTGGCACAGTCATTGGGCTATTTTGGCAGCCAAAAATGTTGATGTTGACGAAATTAACTTCCAGGTGCAACAGTTGTTACCACGCGATCTGATGTCTTTTAAATCAATCAATACTGTTGTTAATGCCACCCCATAATCTTCGACTAATCAACTATTTTTTTCCTGCGTGATTTGAATCCACCTTAATTATGCAACGGTAAACGTTTAGTCATCAAAAAGATCACCGGAAATATTCTTGAAGCAACCATTTCAACTGGAAAATTTAAAGAAAAGTGGTCCTGTTGCCACGTAGTCCAATGATACAGTCAGATTCTAGGATTCAGGTTACAGATCCAATTCGTTTAGATTTTGACATGTCTATAAATAAGTCTCATGGCTCAACAATGTCATTTGTGGTTTAGATTTGGAAAATCCATGTTTTCTCATGAGCAGATATAAGTTGCACGTTCACGTATAGGTAAACCCTCGAACTTATTTGTGTTACCGAAGGACAGGTTAACAAAAATTAGATTAGTGCTACATTAAATTATTAAATTGAAATTAAACATATTTATAATTCAAAGAAATAAATATTGTTGGAAGATTTTAAACTATCTGCCCTACCCACCTAATTTATAACTTTAATTGTCACATGAACTAAAAACTTTGTAATATACTCATGATTGATTAATTGTGTTTAAAGCCCTTCCCCTTCAAATCTCAAACCAGTAAATTTTTATACCAGCTATAACGTTTCCATCTTCGTTTGTAAATAATAATTTTATTGTAATAAGGGGTAACGGTATATGAAAATCAGTCATGATGGTCGCCATGTTTTTTTTACAAATGGCATCTATGTAAAAAAGCATGGGGTGCCCTGCCCATGCCTGATGTTCTCCTATCGTTCCCCTGTAATAGTTTACAACAATATACAAAAAAACGTTCCACAGCAACTCGTTGCCGAGTTAGCTAGTATAATAATTAAATTTAATTCAAGTCGTTATATAGTTATTGGTTCTTGAAATATTTAGGGTTGCCCAAATGTTCACTTTTTTTTAAATTACTATGTTAAAAAAACCACCCATTAAAATCTTAAGAGTCCTTTCTGCATCTTTCTGCATTATTATCTGTTTAACAAATATTTATTCGAAGTCGATATCTCTATTGGTTCTTGAGATATGGACGAAGAAAAAAGTTTCGTGAACGTACGAACTTACTCACGTATGTACGCACCCACGCACAGACATCTCTCTAAAAATCTTTTATTTAGATTCTAGTGACCTTGAGACGCCGCCGAGTAAAGTCAAAATTTTTAATTTGACAAATCGGACTGATTTCAATAAAACAAATATTGATGGCAATACTCTTTGTTCTCATTATACTTGAGTGGATAACCATTTCCTTTAACTTTTTCAAACAATTTTTTTCCAAAAGATTAACTAAAAGTTACCAACAATATTCTGAAATAAAATAAGTTTGACTTCAATACCTGTTTTTCTTCCGCCATTTTTAGTCAAACAATTTTTCTTTAAAACTGTTATTTCTTATAAAAAAATTTAATTGAATTTTTCTAAGAAAATTATCTTACGTTAAGAACACAATTTTGCATAGAATTTAATGATTTTTAAGTCAATACCTTCATCTACTCTCGAAATATTCGAATCGATTCTTATTTTGTATATACGATAAAATTATAGTTTCAAGGTAATGTCTCTAATTGTTTATTAAGATATTTAAAAGGGTGGTGTTTCTTAGGTTTTATTTTTCGTAAGAAAATCGTTTCTTCTATGCTTGTCAACAATTTTACCAGTTTTCAAAAACGTTATTCATTGATGCATACAATTATTCTGGAGATTCTATTAAATACCTACGAAAGTTTTTCAATTTTATAATCTAGAAATGTGGAGAAGTGTTAAAATTTTCAATTTGACATATCGAACACATTACGATAATTTAGTATGAAGAGTTAAAAATGTCTAAAAACATTAATTTCAAAGTCAATAAATCTAAGGGCTTCAGCTGAAGTGGTGAGGACAGAATTACCATAAAAAAAGTAGCGACAAAATTTCATTGTACAAGGTAATTTAAAAATTACGATTTTTTGGTTCAATTTTGTATGGTTCCATTGCTTTTGTTCAAACTTGAAGTAACAATTTATTTAAGATCATTCGAATGTCTTAAATTCTTTTGAAAATAAAATTGATATTACATATACAAAATCATAAAAACAGTCATGTTGATGATTCCTTATGAAATATTAATTTTGAAATAAAATTGACTTTTTCATGCACTAAAAATGTATGTAAATTTTGATTCTCTTAATATTCTTAAGGATTTTCGTTATAATTTGATTAGAACAGAGCTAGTAAGATTTTTACCTATGTAAGTATCCTATCGAAAGTTCAATCTAAAAATTTTCTCGTGAAGCCTTATTTTCAATTACCTGCACTGTTCTCAAGTATTTGAGTACCAATCTTCTTTAAAGATTTATTTCTTTCTTCAAAAGTTTTACGAAATATACACAAAGAAAAATGTACTTCAAAAGAAAATCAATTTCCCCCTAAAATATCTTTAAAAAATCACTTTATCTAACTACTAACTACATGTACTTTATGCAACTAAAAGTCTGAACTTGATTTGAGAACAAAATGCGTGTTTTTTTTTGAAGATTCTGATAGGGAAACAAAAATATATATCAAAAGCAAAGAAACTGCATCCTCAATCAATCATTTTGATGTCAAATAATTGTGAAGGACAAATTTTATAAAAAATATTTGTATATCAAAGTATGCTCAAAATTTCATCTAAATTCTTCTTCTTTGACGTTGTTTCGTTCGTCTTCTTTATCAGAAAGTATGCAGAAGTAAACTTTATTTTTAATATGCATGTTTTGTATGTTTATTGAAACGACAAGTTAAATATCCAAAATGTAACTCCTTAGAACTGCAATTTCTGCAGCCTGCATATGAGTACCTTACCTACCTATGTACCTACGCTGCACCTATCAAAAATAATAAACTTATACTATTCATAAAATATTTGCTTTTGAAAGAACGGAAATTTATAATATTTTCCAAAAAGTATGTTTTAAAGGTACATAAATTCAATATCCATACTTTGTGGATATTTGTTTCTGTTGCCAAGAAGTATGCAATAAAAAATAGTTGATTTTCAATAAACGCACCTTAGAATTGTGTAAGCCATACAAGTTGATATTAATATGGGAGGGTGGTAGATGAATTTTGGGGTAGCTACATTTGGGGTAGGTTAGCGCTAGAAGTTGATTGTAAATAAAAGGTGGTACCTGGTAGGGTGTGACAGCAACTTTCATATACATTTACGTTTATGGTTCCAACGTTTTATTATTGGGCTTTATATTCAAAAAGTAGATTGGACAAAATATTTTGATATTACGAAGGTAGACTCTCATATATTGCATTTCTCTGGAATTTGATTTTCCTTTGCCTTTGACAAAAGTCAGTTCCAGTTTTCATTTTGGAAAATGGAAAAAACCAATAATAGTTATTGCAAAATTTCAATTATTTACATTTGCAATGTTGATTAAGTTTTGTGTACATTTAGTTTATTTTTTATTTTTATTAGATTTGACATGCTGTTTTGAAAAACTTGATTAAGTGAAAACCAACCTTGCCTGTTTTATTTTAAATTAATGTGAGCCAGAGGAAAAAAGGTGTCTCTACTTAACGTACTTAGGGAGTTGTGTTACTGTGTAGATAGCTTAGCTTTTCGACTTGTCTAACTATAAGATTCTTTTAACCATAAAAGTTTATAATAACCTGTATAAAGAATAATGAGTCACATACAAATCAAATCTCTTTGCTCTTACTATTTTTTAGAAAAATATCATCTTTAAAAATCTGTGTTTTTGATAAAAATAAAATAACACAAAAAATATTTTCAAGCATAAATCATATATTTCGTGGTTTCAAGTTGGTATTGATTTGCTGGACTTTGACAATCGTCAAACTCAACTGTCTTTGAAGTATCATAATATTAAGTGTTTACCATTAACGATAATGGATCGTTTAGCAATGGAACAACGTGTTTAAATCAAAACTTACTAAAACATCATGATTAAAGCGTCGTCGTAAGGCCTTTTGTGTATCATCTTTCAAAAAGATTGCTGTTCCAAGTGCAACTGTATTTAACTTTTAGAATTGTATCTACATCCTTATGAGGTTCAGATTACTCATCAATAAAACACCGTAATTTTTCAAAATGAGCATACGGTTACAATTACAGATTTGGGGCGATATGGTAGATATATAACAGTGTTTTTGCTAAAGATTGAAAGATCATGACTTGGAAGTTATGTGGGTTTTAATGAAACTGTGGGGCAGTAATCCACAAAATATGACCAATTATGGTTTTATTTTGGCAATGTAAATTGACTACTAAGATCATATGCGATTTGGCACACAAGACCGTGTTTACGCAAATAATCCCAGACCTATAAAAAAACAACATTACTCAACTTATGGCCGAATTGCCGTCTTAATATGTGCGAAGACGAGGTCTTATTTGAGTAATATTGTTTTTTACACATTTAATGTAAAAGTCAAAATTTTATAAAATAAAATGTTCATCAAAATGTATCTGTGTGTGTGTTTTTTTTATTTTTGGGAGCTCAAAAAAAGGCTTCAAAGCTTTAAAAAAACATGCTTTGATAGAGAAAAAATTGAACTTTTTCATTTAGATATAGTAACTGTCGTAGATTGTAACAATTTTTCATTCTCAAAAGCTCTTTGACTGAACTTGTCCAGGAAATAAAACGGCAGAAAAATAATAAAGCTCCTGGCTACGACCTGATTAACGGTAGTGTCCTCAAAGAGTTGCCTAAAAAAGCAATGGTTAAGCTCTTACAGCTCACTAACGCTGCTTAAAGACTTGCTTACGTACCCACGCAATGGAAAGTCGCCGAAGTAATAATGGTCCCCAAACCGGGTAAGCCACCGAATGAGAAAAAATCGTATAGACCAATTTCTCTCTTACCAATTATATCTAAAATGTTTGAAAAATTGCTTCTTAAACGAATGCTACCAATTATTGAAGAAAAACGTTTAATTCCCGACCACCAATTCGGTTTCCGGAATAATCACTCGACAATTGATCAGGTTTACCGAATAACTAACGAAATTGAAAAAGCATTTGAAGAAAAAAAGATTTGCTCAACTGCATTTCTTGACGTTTCTCAAGCTTTTGACAAAGTTTGGCATGACGGGCTAAAATATAAATTAAAAGTCTTTCCAGAGCAAATATATAACATTCTTGAATCATACCTAGAAAATAGATTCTTTCGAGTTAAGCAAGGAACGGAGTATTCGGAGTTTAAAGAAATAAACGCTGGGGTTCGCCAGGATAGCGTCCTTGGACCGATTTTGTTTGTTCTTTATACCCGAGATATACCCCAAACAGAAGGCACAACTTTAGGCACTTTTGCCGATGATACAGCTGTACTCGCAATATCGGATTCAATAGAAACGGCAACCTCTAAGCTTCAAAAGGCATTAAATAGCATTTCAGATTGGACAAAGAAATGGCGAATTGCTCTTAATGAAACGAAATCGACGCACACAAATTTTACGTATAAAAAAGTATATAACTTACCTATTTATATAAATTCTGTGCAAATTCCATACGCTAATGAAGCGAAGTATCTAGGCATGACTCTAGACGCGAAACTTAAATGGAAAGTTCATGTAAAAAAAAAACGCGATGAACTCGAAAATAAACTCCGCGAATTGACATGGCTTATTGGAAGATATTCCAATCTAAGCGTTTATAACAAGCTTCTTATTTATAAGCAAGTACTGAAACCAGTTTGGACGTACGGTATACAACTTTGGGGTTGTACCAACGAAAGAAATATACAAATTTTGCAAACATACCAAAACAAAGTACTTAAAATAATAGTAAATGCTCCATGGTATGTAAGAAATAGCGACTTACATAGAGATTTAAATATAAAATATGTAGAAAACGAAATTAAAAAATTTGCTACAGAGCTAAGATCACGACTTAGAAATCATAGTAATAACTTAATCCAACAATCTGTTAGCGAGGCGTTCGTTTTTCGGCGTCTGCACCGAACAAGCCCTTCTGATCTAGCGCAAACAAATTAATCTCTCCACTCGAATTTTGTGGAATCTTCAGGTCCTCTCGTTGGGGAGCTTCCTGACAAAACGCGAACAAAATGACGCTAAAACTACTTGTTAAGCTGGACTTAGTTGTAGTAATAATAAAGAAGATAAGGGAGGTGAGTTTTAGTCAGTAAAAATCTGACACTACTATAAGCATCGGGCTTATAGTGTCTCTGCTCTGTCAAACCTTTTAAGAATAAAATCATGCTGACTTACGAGATATCGAGCCTCGAGCTGTACGGTCCTGGCATAGCTGATTGAATTGTAAGTTCTGCCAATCGTGTTTGTTTAATTGTAACATTTATCTTTAAACACGTTTTTCCAAAAGCAGTGTTTTTCAAAACTTCAAAACTGTTGGTACGATTTAACGACGAAACTATAGAAGATATCCTAAATCTGTAAAGCGTTACTCCTTCACAAAACATCTCGCTAGGCCTAGACACAAGCTTTTTCCATTTTTTTTTTACAGTCTTTTTAGATTGACATGTGTGTCTAGACGTTCTAAAAAATAAGTTAAACAATTTGTTTGTTGTTTTAAGGTTCTGAAGCTGAGATATCGTGCCAGCCAATCTACTCTGTCGCACAGGCAGTAGTTCATTCAACGAAGTGTCAAGGGCAAATTGTATTAAAAAACAGGGTGGGATGCGACCGACATTGATAACTTCCAATCCCTTCAGTCGATTTGTCTTGCTAAAAAGTTTGTCTATATGTATCACTTTTTACCAAATTTGCGTACTATTTTGAAGATTTTATTTTTTTATGAAAAAACGGACTGTTGGATTTTTATAAAAAAAATTACTGAATATCGAAAACAATATTTTCTGTGAAATAAAATAAGTTTGAAGCCAATATTTGTAATTTTTGAAAGCTATTTGAGTCGAAAGAAAATTTTTACCAAGTTTTAGTATTGTTTCGTTAGGTTATTATTTATTGTACAAAAAACTTTCAATTCAATTTTTCTCAAAATTTTACTGAATGTTGAAAACAATATTTCTTATAAGATAATATAAGTTTGAAGTCAAAGTCTTACATTTTTGAAAAGATATTTGACTCGAAAATTACTTAAGCCTCAATTTTTACCAACTTTCATTAATTATTTTAAGGTTTTTATTTTTTGTAAGAAAACTGTCAATTCCATTTTTTTCAAAATTTAACCGAATGTTGAAAACAATATTCTTAAAAAGATTAAATTAGTTTAAAGCCAATATCTCAAATTTTTGAAAATATATTTGAGTCAAAAATCAATGTTCACCAACTTTTAGTAATGGTTTGTTTAGGTTTTTATTTCTTGTATGAAAACTGTCAATTCGATTTTTCTCAAAATTTAACTGAATGTTGAAGACAACATTTTTTAAAAGATAAAATTAGTTTAAAGCCAATATCTTAAAGTTTTAAAAAGATATTTGAGTCCAAAATCAATTTTTAACAACTCTTAGTAATATTTTTTTTAGGTTTTTATTTTTTATAAAAAAAACTGTCAATTCGATTTTTCTCAAAATTTTACCAGATGTTTAAAACGTTATTCTCCGTTGCACAAACTTATTATGGAGATAAAGTCATTTTTAGTTCGTACAATTTTCGAGGTGACAAATATTTTTTTTCAGTTTTTTGAATTTATACAAAAAAACCGTTAATTGAATTTTTTTCGAAATATCCTTTCTGCATTATTATCTGTTTAACAAAATTTATTTGAAACCGATATCCTTACTGATTCTTAAGCTATGGACGACGAAAAAACCTCGCGAACGTACGTACACACGCACGCACAGACATCTTTCTAAAAATCTTTTATTTCGACTCTAGGGACCATGAAACGTCGAAAAATGTAAAAATTTTCAATTCGACAAATCGGACCGATTACAATAACTTTCTATGGGCAGTAAAAAATAATCAGATTAATATCGTCAAACCGATATAGACACAAAATATAAAGTTACATCTACATTTTGTAGTACCCGTGGCATGATGGTTAGTGCGTTGAACTATCATGCCAGAGGTCGTGGGTTCGATCCCTGCCTATGCCATCTAAAGTTTTTTTCACGGGTACTGCCTCTTGTGAGGAATTGACACATTCTCCAAGAGTAATTCTTGTCATGAAAAGTGCTTTCCCAAATTAGCCGTTCGGATTCGGCATAAAACTGTAGGTCCCCTCCATCTCTGACAACAGTACTCGCACACAGGAATGGTTGAGAGTTGTAAGTCACTAGGCCCTAGTTCTCAACGGACTGTTGCGCCACCCAATTTATTTTATTTTATCTACATTTTGTACAATAGGGCGTATACGTATTTTTTTACTCTTGATAAATTGTCACCAATTCCTTGCTTTTTCTTAATCACGTTTTTATGAATTTCCTATAGCAATGAAGGGGAATGTCCAATAGATAAACTAGTATTAAGAAATAATAATAAATGTGAGAAAAGTTAAAAATCATGACCTTCCATTTATTTACAGAATCACCGCACATCACTTAATATTTCTTTTTATACATAAATTTGTTTACGTAATGTAATGGTATATTTGTACCTCTCTCTCTGTCTTTCTTTCATTAATGTGACCTTTTTTTTTATAATTTATTCAAGGACATCCTTAAATTTATTTCTTTTAAATTCCTTACACTATATATAATATCGCAGGTGAGCAAAAACTAAAGCTCGTTGACAGAACTACTTAATCTGGGACGTTTTTCAAATGAATAATTTCTATCATTTGGCATTGGTCTATATGTATAAGCGGATCTTTGGGTCTATGGGTGGATAGGATATGTCCTTAACATTAAATCCTTTCTTCAATATTCAAAATCACGACCTAAACCCATGCAACCATAAAAACATATGTGTTTTTGGAAAGAAAGCAAAGCAAAGCAAAAGCAAAAGTGGAAGAAGATGAGAAAAAAAAAGAACAAAACGATGCCAACACAACCATTTGAAATTACTTAAATCCCTCGAAACTATTTAATATTCTTAAAAGGGTCATCTTTAGTATTAGAACCGACCCTCTCTAAGGGTTACAAAAATATATATATACGAATATGTAGTTAAGTAAATCCTCTGTTGCACAAACTATAGACGGTATACCGTATATACCAAACCTAACCTATAGAACACACCTCTCTATCGGTTTCAACGACGAGGACGACCGACAACGACGATGACTACGACTACGACTTCGACGATGTTGATTGCGAAAACCTTTTTGCACGTTTTACCTTTTATTTTTATTTTAAGTTTTCAACCCCAAACGTCTGCTTAAGTTTTACTAGATTTTAGTATCCCTTAGTCCTTCCTCCACAAATCCACAAATACAAAAAGAAAACAAAATAAAAATCACATCTAAAACAGAAACGAGCAACTTGGTATACATGGAGTATCTAATAAAGGTGATAGTATGTCCTTTGACAGCACAACAACAAAAACAACACAAATAAAAACCAAAACAAAAGTGTGTGCTCTTAATCCAATCAAAAGCTTTCGTCCTCTTTTCATATATAGTTTTAGATATATCCTTTTATTGCGATTATCTTGATCAAATATTTATTGAAGAGAGCCGCTCAAGGATAAAACAAAGTACCTATGTATAGTTTTGTAGTGTTGCAAAAAGGTAAAAACCCTTCCTTTATTTTTGTTGCTATTTGTATGTTGTAAGATGGCCAACTCTAGCTCAATTGTTATATCCTTTTTAGAACATGGTAATAACATCAGAATGACTATAACTGCGGCAATTTCGATGTTTTCTAACTTAAAAGTACTTAAAATCAATAAAATTGATGTTTTCTACTGTCCTACTCGTCCATATGCATATAATAGCTAAATGTGTTATCCCGAAGGATATCACTAACTGTTAAAGTGTGGATGGCTAAAGATAGACTCAGTCTGTCTTTGTTATAAATTTTTCTATAGTTCGACAAGTTGTCAAATGCATCAGAATCATCATCTGCTTCATACATACATTATATACCCAAAGGATTGATCAACACCGTATGTAGATATACGAGAATGTATGTGTATGAAATTGTGCTGCATAGCAGTGTTTAATGAATTGATCCTTTTGGACTGGCAGACGTGTCACTCTACAACACACCAGACCAGGCCTTCACAGGAGAAGTCCTGTGAAATGTCAACGCACGTGGTAAGTCGCGTGAATCTAGTGATTTATGCTATTGACAGCATGTAGACCTACATTTCACAAAAGTGGCAACACAAGTGGTGATGAACAAAACCCCATCCAAGCCATGTCATTCAAAGAAGAAATACACTTGGAGAAAAGATCTAAATGAATTTGGAGATCCCGTACAGATGCATGGGAGATTTCATTAATTCTTCAAAACATTTCATGTATATGATGAACCGGAGTTTCTGATCATATTTTATCATATTGAAGAATACAATCATGATTTTGACGAATGATTTCTTCAAATTTATGAAATTCGTCATGATTATATCAATCATCATATTTATGACGTCTTCATATTTTTGAAATTGAAGGGTGAAGGATTTCTTCACATTCATTATATTGATGAAAGTAATCATCATATTTATTCACATTCATCATATTGGTGAAAGTAATCATCATATTCATTAATAATTTACCATCCATCATGTATATGAATTGTTTTTAACAATTAGTTCATCATATTGATCCACACATCTGTCATATTTATACAAAATTTCTTTAAATTTGACGAACATATTCATCATTTTTATGAATGATTTCATATTTCATCGTATTGGTGAATTCTTTCATCATATTTATATCTTATTTTATCAAATTTAATACATCGAGTGTACGAATGCACTCATCATATTTATGAATGATTTCTTCAAATTTTTATGAAATTCTTCATAATGAAATCAATCATCATATTTATGACTCACATTAACTTCAACATATTGACGATTGAATTCTTTATATTTTTGAAATTGAAGGATAATCAACATACTTGTAAATCATTTCCACACATAAAGATTTAATGTTTGTTTTTAAAATTCATCAGTTTTATGAAGTCAACTATCATATTTATGAAGGATTTAATTATTATGTTAATGAATTCATTCATCATATTTATATAAACTTTCCCCAAATTTTGATCATCATATTGACGAACGTATTCACCAGATTAATGAATGATTTCATACCATTTACTTTATAGTATTGGTGAATTCGTTCATCATATGTATATCTGATGTTATTGCATGTAATACATCAAATGTACAAATGGACTCTTCATTTTTATGAATGATTTTCTTACATTCATCATATTGATAAAAGTAATCATCATATTTATCAATATTTTATTTACATTTATCCTATTGATGAAAGTAATCATCATAGATATGAATTATTTTTTAACAATTAGTTCATCATATTGATGCACACATTCATCATATTTATAAAAAACTTCTTCATATTTAGATCATCGTATTGACGAACGTGTTTCATATAATTATCATGTTGATGAATTCATTCATCATATTTATATAAAATTTCTTCAAATTTAGATCATCATATTGACGAACGTCTTCATCAGATTTATGAATGATTTCATACCATTTACTTTATAATAATGGAGAATTTGTTCATCATATGAACATAAAATTTTATCGGATGTAATACATCAAAAGTAACAAATGCACTCATTATGTTTATGAATGATTTCTTCACATTCATCATATTTATAAAAGAAATCATCATATTTACCAACAATTTATTTACATTTATCATATTGATGAAAGTAATAATCATAGATATGAATTTTTTTTAAAAAAAAAGTTCATCATATTGATGCACACATTCATCATATTTATAAAAAACTTCATAATATTTAGATCATCATATTGACGAACGTGTTTCATGTAATGTTTTAATGTTTTCATATTACATTTCTAATTTAATTATCATATTGAAGAATTTTGTTCATCGTTTTCATGAAAACGTTCTTAATTTATATTGATGAATGCAATCACCAATATGAAGAATTTAGTCATTATATTGAGGAAATGTTTTCATAATATTGATGAAATAAATCAATAATCATTTTGATAAAATTAGTCATCATTTCGTTGAATGCGATCATCAATATTAATAATTAATCATAATATTGACGTAATTTTTTCGTCTTATTGATGAATATTACATAACATTGAAAATTTGTCTTCTAAACCGTTCATCATATTTATGAACGCTGTAGTCAATATAATGAAAAATTTAAAGGTGATTGATTAATAATGCACGAGAGTCATCAGTTAAAATGTTCATTTTATTGACAATTTTTTGTTCATCTTATGTATGAAGTTCATTAAACTTAAATTGATGATTTTTACATCATATTGACGAACTTTTCATCTTCTTATAATTCAAAAGATTTGGTTCCACTATGTACGCAACTTTGTACAAAAAGTTCGTTAAAATGGTCGTACATTGCTCACAAATAAGAATATGGTTATAAATTAGTTGGCGCAACAGCTAGTGAAGAACCAGGGCCTAATACCGGTAACTGCACGAGTAATGTCCGGAATGGACCTACAGTTTTGTGCCAAATCCGAACGGCTAATTTGAGATAGCACATTTCATGACAAAAGTTACTTTTGGAAAATTTGTCAACTCTTCGCAAGAGGCAGTACCCGTGCAAAAAATTTAAGGTGAAACAGGCAGGGATTGAACCCAAGATTTCTGGCATGACAGTCCAACGCACTAAATATCACGCCACGGTTACTAAAAATAATATTGATGCCAAAATTGTGATATTCAATAAAAAAGTTAAAGTTTGATAGTTCACTCACTTCAAAACAACTTCTTACGAGGTGCATTTTCATCTCGGTGGTTACGTTCTTTAAAAAACAAAAATTCCGTATCTAGGGCTTGAAAAACCCGCACTTTAAAGTAAAGAAGCCAATGCATCCACATAGAGTGACAATTTGGTTAAGATTATATGAAGTGGTGGACGATTTTTCGTCGAAAATCTGGATTCAATTTTTGACAAAGGAGATGCAAATTGAACCATTTTGTTTTTTTTTATATTTTTATATTTTTCCAACAATACGTAAGCAAGTAAAGCACTTCAAGCCAATATCATCCAAGTAATCAGTGAGCTACTGTTGAAAATCCATCAACAACGACTTGAAAAATTGGAATGACAGTATGCATTCCTTCAAAGCCAGGTCCACCCTTTATTTAAAAAGAAGTAAAGTTCTTGAATGTAAGTTTTTGATAAGTAAAAACTTGGAACAAAGATAGAAATTCATCAGAATTTCAAAATCAAGAATTTTGTGTAATAATTTTAAATGTGTTCGAAAACTTTTGATACTCAAAATCCAAAAGGAATGAATCCAATTTAATTATATTTTTCAAAATATCCTTATTTCTTATACCACGAGCATAAATCACAACAATGCCCAAACTAAAAATATGTCAAAAATTAAGTCTTCGAATTACAATACTCGTTCCTGAATAAAAAAATAAGCTTCTCGCTAAAACAAATTAAAGTTCTCTGAAAAAATTCAGTTCAAAAATATATTTCCGCTACAAAAAAGCCCATGATGCTGTGTAATTTGATTGAATTTTTTTGCAATTTTGAGTTAACGTTTATTTTTTAATAGTGTAGTAGGAGGAGGAGTAAAGAAGTGCACTGCGGCTGTTTCTTACAGGGAATTTTCCACTAGCTATTCCTTATAACCTAGCTGCTGACGTATGGAGACAGATAGCGATTTTATGTCAGTTTCTGAAAAGTGAAGTAGCGATTGGAAATTCAATTTTTAGCCACTCGAAGGCCAAATCTTTTGTTTATTTTTTTCGTTCGTTCGTTTCGTTTCGTTTCTCTTTTTTAGTTAGATTTTATGTTTTATTTTTTCGTTTTGTTTATTCTTTAGAAACATACTTCAAAAACTCGCCAATCGCCACGCCATTTGCCTTCATCTCTATCCTTTCAAACATCAGAGTCAATACTTCATTTCCTTTTTCAATTTTCCTCAAAAATTTGTTTTCATTTCTCGGGAGCTATTCTGGATCTAGATGCAGTGGCAGAAGAGTCGTTGTCGTCTATTTTAGAAGATGGGTTGGGTGCAAGTGCAAAAATGTCATGCATTCACCATTACCATCACCATCACCCATATATCCCTTGGATACGAGTGAGCTGAGCATTACGAAGCGAACCTCAACTCTTGGATGGATATGTAGCCTCTAAGTTGAATACGGTTTTTCGATTTATTCCCGTCGGGCTATATTTTTTTTTCGATATCCTCTGAAATACTGAATCCTGATGAACAAATGACGACGAGGACTACGACTTCGAGGACGAGTGCGATGCCGATTCCGTGAGCGATTCAATTCGGCGTGTTAAATTGAAGGATGAGACCAGACAGCACGATGGGAAATGTCACGCTGCTGCTACTGCTTCTACTCCTTCCAATTCTGCTGCTGTTGCTATTGCAACATATAGAAAGGGTCGCGGCGCGAATATTTTTCTTTGCAAATGTGTTTCTGTGTTACTGCACCGTTTAGACGAGGACGATTGATGATGACGATGACGATGGGACGATGGGACGATGAGACGAGGATGAGCATTTTGAGCGCATTTATTGGAAATTTTTGCTCGATGGGGTGCGAATCAAAGTAATGCATTTCAAAGTACGTACGTTGTACACATAGCTAACCTAGGACGTATCTAGGTATGGTGAAAAATAAACCCATCATCTAGTAAAGGGGAGGTTTGATGATTCTATGGTCTGGGCTGGGCTGGAGATAACCTATTTTCGTTTGATCTTATTCTGCTGATGCGAAAGGTATTGATGAAATGCATTCATAATGATTTTCCTTACTCAAAGAGAACTCACTGCGTAAAAGTAGATATGTCTTTTACATTATTCTTTTTAACTTGTACTCAAGCTCGTATTCTGATGATCAGATTCAAATTGAAGTGATTTTATCAAATGGCATATGGCATAAAAGATGATACATATAAAATTGAAATTTTCCATCGATTGCAATAGCTCCTCTTTTTTGAAGTAATTTGCGCCTATAAGTATAGTGAAGTTGATATTTTTATGCTGACTTAGAAGATTATTATTAAATGCAAGTACTGTTGAATTTGACTTTAAAGAGGCTTTTAAGGACTAGGATTCAGAGAATTGCAAGTCTTACAAGGAATTTAGTGAGTTGATAGTTGTTTACAAACTTATTCCGATAAACAGTTAATTAACTGTAAAGCTTAGTTTTATATCTGGTTAAATAATTCAAGAACCAAGAATTAATGATGTTTTACTATACTGTTAGGATCTGTGTTCGAAATTTATAAATATCTTACACAAGAGCTATTGGTAATTGTGAACTTAAGTTTAAGTGGTTTGAAAACGATAACTCTTACGATTGAGAAGCTTAAACTGTGAAGTCATTTTTCTATTAGACTGGATTATAGCAGCAAATGAGAGAAAGGATAATTTATAAAGATTTTGTTTCATTTTAATAAGATTCATTTTATCGGAAATTACAGTAATTTACAGGGTTTTCCAATAAGAGGTTTAATTTTTGAAATTAAGAAAAACATTATTTTTTAAGAGAAATCAATGAATGTTAACATATTTGTCAAAAGAGAGGTAAGCTGTTAATAAGGCAAAATATTATGAGCCAAGTTTTCACCACGGCTAGATAACTAAACGATGTCCATTTTAAAAGTTTTGAATCGATTGTATAGAGCATTTGCTTAAACCATTACTGTTTATTAACCTAGCCTCTGAGGAGAAATATGGAATTCATCCGTCACCCCTGATGAAATTTTTTTCGGTAAAAAGTCGTTTTATTTTGATGCATTTAAAGGAAAGAGATACAACTGACTGTTGTGGTGATCAACTCGCTTGATTTATTGTGTAAACATTGCTTTAAAAGACTTATCCCTTTAAAAGGAAGCTTTTATACAAAACATAGTGTAATATTCTTAGCTTTTCTTGAGCGACGAACGTGGCTTCGGTTCCTTACATCACTAACTTGTCTTGGCAGTTTTTGGATGAAAAGTGATTCTCAAAAACCCAAAAGTGTTTTAATTTTGTGAACTGTAGCTTCAAATTTTCCACCATTAATTAAATAATTAAAAATACTATTCCGAGGATATAAAGGGTGATTTTCTAAAAGCTATAAAAAAGTTAAAAAAAAACACATACAATTCAGAAAAATGCATGAAATCTTTATTTGAACCGATAGTACGGTCCATATAATTAAATGTTTGAAGATTATTTCATGCAAATGTTGACCTTGACTGCGCCTCAAATGGTCCATCCGCTTAGTCCAATTTTGGCATACTCTTTCCAACATTTCGGCCGGTATCTCACGAATAAATGCTGCAATGTTGTCTTCAAATGCATTAATTGAAGCGGGCTTATCTGTATAGACATGAGCTTTAACATAGTCCCACAAAGCGTTAAATCGCACGATCTAGACGGCCAATTGACCAGTCCTCAATAAGTCCATTGTTGCGCGTGCTGTGTGGCATGTGGTACTGTCTTGTTGAAACCACATGTCATGCAAGTTAAGCTGTTGCATTTTGGGTAAAAAAAAGTTGGATATCATCTCACGGTAGCGCTCATCATTCACAGTTACGTTACGATTCGCATCATATTTGAAGAAGTACGGTCCAATAATGCCACCAGCCCATAAACCGCACAAAATTGTGACTTTTTGTGGATGCATTGGTAAATCTTGCAATGCTTCTGGCTGATATTCACTCCAAAATCGACAATTCTGCTTATTTAAGTACCCATCGAACCAAAAATGAGCTTCGTCGCTGAACACAATTTTTTGGTAAAAAAGTGGATCTTCGGCCAACTTTCCAAGAGCCCATTCGCCAAAAATTGTACGTTGCAGTAGGTCGTTCGGCTTCAATTCTTGCAGCTGCTGGATTTTGAAAGGCATCACAACTAAATCCTTCCGCAAAATTTTCCACGTTCTTGAGTAAAAGAGGCCCAATTGGTGCGAACAGCGACGAATCAGTAATTGAAGGTCATCATTAACACTGGCCGATACAGCTGCGATATTTTTTTCAGCTCGCACTCTACGTAAGCGTGTTGGTGGTTTAGTGTCCAACAATGTAAATTTGGTGTAAAATTTAGTGACAATAGCGCGAGTAGCCGCTTTAGTGGGTCGATTAAACTAACCATAAAATGGAAGAAGCGCGCGATGAACTTTCTTAATAATAATAAAATTTAATAATTTGTTCGTTTGTAAGACGATTCATGGTTAAATTATACACCATACTGAAGATGTTTGACAGTGAAACAAAACACAAAACGTGCGTCAAATGCTTAAACTAGTGCTGCCAAAAAGGTAATAGCTAAGAAATTACCCTTTATAATTAATGCGTCATGTCAGTTTGGAATACGTATATATGTAATGGGTTAAATTTCTAAGGTTTCTTTGGGGAATTTTAAAATAAATACGAGCAGAAGATGCAAAAATTAAAAAGATTAGCCTATCCTTATTCTCTCAGCGCAAATTTCCGGATCCTTTTTTCCACCAGTTTTAGTCATAATTTGTTGCGCAAACCTGATAAGCGTATTTGAGCATTGGTCGAACAAATGTCGTAAAAAGCTGTTTTTTATAAAGAACTTTCAATAGAGGTGGATTGATTTTGACAGCTCGTGATGGTCATATTTTGCTTTAACTTTAAAATGGGTGTTCTCAAGTTCAAACAAGTTTGGTGGCCAAATTCGATTCCACGGGCTCAGTAAACAATTAGACAACACCCAACGAAACGCAAAATCTGTAGAAAACATCGCTGCTGTTCGTGGAAGTGAGCAGCAATATCCGAGGTAGTCAGTTCATCGTCGCTCACAAGAACTTGGCCTGTCTCAGACTACAACATGACTAATTTCACATCTTGATTTGAGTCTGCACCAATACCAAATCCAACTCACCCAGAAGCTGAAACCAAACAACCATACGCAGAGTCTTGTGCTCACTATGTTTAGAGCAGTTGGAAGTTTATCCCAATTTTGGTCCAAAAAACATCTTTAGCGATGAAGCCCATTTTTGGAGAAATGGGTATGTAAATAAGCAAAATTTCTTTATTTAGGACAACACCAATAAACGAGTGATTCAAAAGGTGCCAATGCATCCGAATAAAGTAACTGTTTTTGGACGTCATCGGTCCGTACTTCTTTTTAAATGATGGTGGCCAATCCATCAGCTATATATCGATGATAACTAACCTGAACTGATGATATAGACACCGAAGACATATGGTTTCATCAGAATGACACTACGTGCCACACAGCTGAAGACACAATCGATACGCTATAGTGTGATTTGGCCACTTTAGACCTTTTCTTGCTAATCTTTCTTAAGTCGCAGGTCTATGCAAATAAGCTGCAATCCATGGCAGGTCTCAAAGACAACATAGTTGATGCCATCGGTCAAATGCAACCTTATTTATGCCTCAAAGTCATAGAACCTTTGTTTTTGAGTTTAAAAACTAAAACTTGTTGTGAATGTTTGTCAAATTCCTTAAGTCAGTCAAAACTGTACAATTATTAACTTGTCATAGGAAGTTATTGTAATCGGTCCGATGATTTGTCGAATTGAAAATTTTTACATTTCTCGATGTTTCAAGGTCCCTAGAGTCGAACTAAAAGATTTTTGGAAAGATGTCTGTGCGTGCGTGTGTACGTACGTTCGTAGGTCCGTACGTTCGCGACGTTTTTTCATCGTCCGTAGCTCAAGAACCAGAAGAGATATCGACTTCAAATAAATTTTGTTATACAGATAATAGTGCAGAAAGATGCAGAAAGGGCTCTCAAGAAAATTGCGTTTGTGTTTTTTTACCATAGTTTAAAAAAAAACTGAAAATTTTGGTTAACTCTAAATATTTCACGAACCAATAATGCAAGAGACTTGAATTAAATTTTATATTATATATTGTAACGTGATACTAATCAAGTATATTTTTGGAAAAAAAATCTAATTAATGGTTGTTTTTTTATAAATCAAAAAAACTGAAAAGAAAATGTGTTACCTCAAAAATTTAACGAATAAAAATGGTTTTATCTCCAAAACAATTCTGTGCAACGAAGAATAACGTTTTTTGATATCAGGTAAAATTTTGAGAAAAATCAAATTGATAGTATTCATACAAAAAATAGAAACCTAAACAAAACATTACTAAAAGTTCGTAAAAATTGATTATAGCTGCAAACTAATTTTATCTTATAAAAAATATTGTTTTCAACATTCGGTAAAATATTGAGAAAAATCGAATTGACAGCTTTTGTACAAAAAATTAATAACCTAAAAAAAATTTAACAAAAGTTGGTCAACATTGATTTTTGACTCAAATATCTTTTCGAAAATTTTAGATTATGGCTTCCATCTAATTTTATCTTATAAGAAATATTGTTTTCAACATTCGATAAAATTTTGAGAAAAATCGAATTGACAGTTTTTTTTTACAAAAAATAATACCTAAAAAAAAAACAATACTAAAACTTCGTAAAAATTTACTTTCGACTCAAGTAGCTTTTCAAATATTACAAATATTGGCTTCAAACTTATTTTATTTCACAGAAAATATGGTTTTCGATATTCAGTAATTTTTTTTTATAAAAATCCAACAGTCCGTTTTTTCATAAAAAAATAAAATCTACAAAAAATAGTACGTAAATTTGGTAAAAATTGATACAAATAGACAATCTTTTAAGCAAGACAAATCGACAGACGGGATGTGAAGTTATCAGTGTGGGTCGCATCCCAGCCTCTTTTTAATTTGTGTTTAAATGAGTCAAGACAGTGTTTCGGTAGTTCCTTTAGTAATTGGGCTGATTTGAAACTACCATAGTGAAACATAGTGAATCATACAAAATAGACTCAAAGAGTAAACATTTTAAAACAAAGAATTTAATTGAATAACATGGTTTATGATTTATGCTTTCTTAACTGGTACAAAAATCTATAAATAAAAACCGTTTTATTAAAAAATTCCAAAATCCTTTTTTAAATCGATGAAATATTCGTCCTTACAATAAATTCTCTCTATAAAATATGATAGGTACCTTTTGTAATAAGTTGTTCAAAATACCTAAGATAGATTTCACTCTAAGTATTACTCTTACCCATTTTCACTGTCATATTCACTGTGCGTCTGGAGCAATATGTCTAACAGGATTAAAATAACATTAAAATTATAAAATAAAGTCACATCTGTGCGTGCTGCTTCCCTTGGGACTTTTATATATTTTTTGTTCTCCTTGAAATAGACGACAAAAATAACAACAACAACAAAACTTTAAGGACGAAAATACAAAAAAAAATCCGAACAGAAAACAAAACCAAAGAAAATGGAATTCCCAACAAAACCCAAAGGACAACTTTTTCTGAAGAGATTCCCCTTTTGGCAGTCATTAGCCATCACAGACTTACCTATACCTAAATTCAACTTTTCCATCCCCAATCACCTTGAAAACCCAAAATAAATTATAAGCATCAATCATATTCTCTTTTACAAGGAATATACACTTGACGACGAATAGGACACGAAAAAATAAAACATCCTTAAGCTAAGAGCAGACGAAGTTTTTTTTTTGTTCTGGTTTTTGAAAAATTTAAATCCTTTGATCAAACTGCGCGCTGCGTTCTATGTCCATGTCCAACGCACAATAGAGTTCGCTAGGACAAAGGAGGTAGGACACAACACAACAGCAGCAGCCGCAACAAAATAAAAAAAAAAACGATGAAAATTCCCAATTCTTCTACTCATAACAATTTCCTATTTCCCCCGGACACCAATGACGACGACGACAACGACGACCAGGACGAAACAACGACCATCAGCCATTTCTGTCGCAACCGAACTCACACCACCTCCTGAGGGCACGAGCGCCTGGACGGAGGGTGGTAGTTCCGAAAAAATGTCTGAGCGCTGTCATAAAATAATTTATGCGCGAGAGTGGATCTATTTGTAAAGGTACAGCGTACGCCACGCCAAGCCACACTACTCGCACAGAGGCATGGGGACTTTTTTTTTTTTGTTGTTGTAGGTATTATAACTTGATTCTTCTTCGGCTCGGCGGCTTAAGAAAAATAAGGTGGCGGAAGTTGCCGAAGATAGTCTCGCTTGGCTGCCGCACATAGTCCTTAGCTATAAGGATTCTATTATATTGTTATTATGGCCGGAAATTTGCTTGAGAGTCTCTCAAAGGACTTTTCTGTTTTCTGTTTTCAATTCTTTTTTTTTTGCTGCTTTTTAATTTTGTTCCGAAGGAAGGTTTTTCTTTTTGGGATTTATTTTTAACCGTTTTTCTTATTCTTATGCAATATTTTCGGTTCTGAGAAATTGATTGGGTAATTATGGGGTTAGCCGCGTGATGTGGTCGCTGTGATGCCTGATGCCTGATGCTTAGTAACCTTAAGCAATTTTTGTGATGCAAATAATTTTGATATTTTAATTTGATGGCGAATGGAGGGGAGGGTAGTAATTTTTTGTTGTATTTCACTTATTCTGAGAGTGTATCAGACCATAACTCTTCGTGTTGAAGGATCAGGACCGCAAGGCAAAGTAAAAGATGCGAATATGACGCAGGAGTTTTATTTTGGAGAAAAAAAAATTGAGAAGAAAACCAAAAATTCAACAGAATTGTGCCAATAGCGATATAAACCGCAGACAAGTTCATAAAGTTGATGGAATATTTTAAGTTTTTTAAAGAGAGAGAGGAAATTTTTGTGTTGTTTAGTTTAGCAATGGATTTTTATTATTTTTCAGCGAAGTGGTGGAAAGTTTGAAATGTTCGAAGTGAACGGATTGGGAATAAACTTATTTTTTTTTAAATTTTCTTCTGACTTTATGGTAAAATATAAATAAAATAAAATAATATTTCTTTTATATTTCTACCTTTTTCCATTTGCGGTTTTCTTAAAGTTCCAAGAAGAGAAATTAACGTTTTTCAAAAAGTTTTATTGCTTTTTTTTTTAATATGAGTTCTTTGCATAAAATAAGATAAAAATAGTTGTTTTAGTGGAAATCGTTTGAAAATGTTGTATAATCACTTGACCCATTAAGGATTCGTAGGTTTTAGTTTTACTCCAAAAATTAAATCTTCTTTTTTTAATTAAAAGTATGACTGACATTTTTGGTAATCTGTATCTCAAAGTTTTAAAGATAAGTTTGTATTTAAGCTAAATTTTGACTTATGACATAGTAACTAAAGGGCTAGCTAGCATTTTGCAAAACCTTAAAAATTCTTTTGGGTGTATTTTATTTTGTTACTGTTAATTTTAAGCAAATTTTTTTGAAAGCTCTTCTTTAAAGTTTTCAAGGGAGGCAATTATTAGCGAAAAAAAAACAAAATTTTGTTGGTTAACAGCTTAAAAAGGAACAGTACCGTCAATCACATCATTCTATAGACATAAATGATCACAATGATCGGTCCTTAAGACTGCATCTTGTTTCAGAACTCAAATACAAAGTTTAAAAGTAAAAACATGAATTTTTATGATACACATTTTTAAACAAACATTTTAAAGTCCCAATTTGTTTTATGTTATGAACATCTATATCTATACTTATTATATAATATTATAAATGCGAATGTAAGTTTGTTTGTTACGCTTTCACGCAAAAACTACTTAACCGATCATCATGAAACTTTGCACATACACTCTTGAAGGTATTAGAAGTAACATAGGATACTTTTTATTAAAAAAAAATAAAAACAATTTACGAAAAATAAGAAAATTGTTTGTAGCTAAATTTGACAATATTTTGACAAACAATTTTCTTATTTTTCGTAAAATTTTTTATTTTTTTTTAATAAAAAGTATCCTATGTTACTTCTAATACCTTCAAGAGTGTATGTGCAAAGTAAACGTTTTTGCTTAACTTATTATTAGCGACGCTATTAAAGGGCGGTCGTACGGCACATTCCGTTTTAAAATTACCATTGAATTTGGCACAGGAAGATTCGCCCATCTGTAATTTTAGTAAAAATAGTTCACGAGGTAGGATGCTGCGAGAATGCAAGCTTTTAGTGTGGGATGAAAGTACAATGTCTCACAAGAAAGCTATAGAAGCTTTAAACCGGCCCCTCCAGGACTTGCGAGATAGTACAGATATAATGGGAGGCATGGTAGTTTTATTGGCTGGTGATTTCCGTCAAACCCTCCCAGTGATTCAAAAGGGGGCACCAGCAGATGAAATTCAAGCGTGCATTAAATCATCAAGCTTATGGCCGACAGTTGAAAAACTCCGCCTGAAAACGAATATGAGAGTGCATCTTCCTAATGACGTGGATTCAGGACTTTACGCAGAAATGTTGTTGAAAATTGGTGATGGTTGTTTAGACGTTGACGCTGAAGGCTACATATCACTGTCAAGAGAATTTTGTAATTTAGTAGAAAGTGATGTGGATCTCATTGCTAATGTTTTTCCGGAGTTGCAACAAAATTTGTGTAGTGATCAGTGGTTGTGTGCAAGAGCAATATTAGCACCAAGAAATTAAATTGTAAATAGGATCAACACTGACATTTTAAACGAGGTTCAAGGAGAAATGAAGGAATATTTGTCAATGGATACAATTATGGATACGGAACTAAGTACTTCATATCCTGTGGAGTTTTTAAATTCACTTGAACTATCGGGTGTACGGTCACATAAACTTCAATTGAAACTAAATGTACCAGTAATGCTTATGCGAAATCTAGATGCTCCTCGGCTCTGTAATGGAACAAAGCTTCGGATAACAAAATTGGGACAGAACATACTTGGTGCTACTATTTTAACAGGTGTCGGTAAGGGAAATAGTGTTATAATACTTCGGATACCAATTATTCCCACTGACCTTCCATTCCAATTTAAAAGGGTTCAGTTTCCCGTCAAGCTTAGCTTTGCTGTTACTATAAACAAGGCACAAGGACAAACATTACAGGTAGCAGGAGTGCATTTAGAAAACCCATGCTTCTCTCATGGTCAACTTTATGTAGCCTCTTCACGTGTATCTAATGCCCGGAATTTACACATATTTGCACCCGACGGGAAAACTTATAACATTGTCTATAAAAATATCTTAAATTAATACTTTGTATTTTATTTTTTTAAATTGTTGAATTCAGAATTATTTATTTTTGTTACGGTGAAATATATTTTAACATTTGTTGTTGTATTTCAATAAGCATATATTAAGGTGTTGAAACTTCATTGTCTGTAGTAATTTTTAAAAATTGTTGATCTCAGCCAAGCAATAAAATTTAGTTATTATATTGACTCATTTCTATTATTATACCCTTACCCTTTATCTCTCATACTTATTTAATTTCTCCACTGCGGGCGAAGCCGCGGGTAAAAAGCTAGTAAGATATAAATTTGTATTATCTTAATATTTCAATATTTTTAAAAAAGTTATAAAATATTCCTTTTTTTTTAATAATAATATTGCAATATTAAATGTTTAGATTTGAATGTTTTCATATTTGAATATGGTATTGATATTGGATTTTTTTCAAAAATGATACATCGGCCCAATAACTTTTGACTCAACGTTTAAATTACGCAAAAACATGGATACAGTTTTGCATTTGAATTTGTACAGGGTTTTTCATTTTGCGGTTTCAAATGTAAACGTAAATAAAACACATGTAAAATATTTTTGTATGATATTCCTTTTTATATTAAAGTTTGAACGTTGACATTATGTTTGAAACGCTTAATAATTTTAATGACCACCACGCAAATTGTCACAAGCATCGATTCTTTTGAGGAATATTGGGCGGTATCTTAGCCATAACTTGACAAATGTTGGTTTTTAAGTGCTCAAGAATTAAATTTAAGCAAATCTGTGGATTAAGTATCGTAGATTGAATAATAAATAAATAAATAAATAGGTTGACGTTGACAGGTGTTTTTGAAGAAGGACATCCTGCAAGGACAGATGTACGTATTGATGTTCTTGCAGATGCTTCTTGGTTTTTTATGTCCCCTATCCTGGGCATTTTGGAATTCCTACTGTTACGCTTTCAGGCGTCTTGGGAATGATGGCTGGTGTCCTAGCGTGTACAGTGAAGTCCATAAGCTACTATCCAACAGTTTCAGAAATGAGTGGAGCATACTCACCTTCATTACATGCTATAAACAGAGGAATCGGTACAGAAGGTCTTGGGACCATGTTAACTGATCTGTGGGGGCGCTGGCAATGGAACTAATACATTTGGTGAGAACGTTCGGTGCTATTGGAGTGACGAAGGTTGGAAGTCGTAGAGTTATTTAATGGGCTGTGGTCATAATGCTCCTTCAGGGTATAATTGGGAAATTTGGAGCAGTTTTTATTATGATACGTGATCCGGTTGTGGGAGGAATTTTTTGTGTTATGTTCGGCATGATTACTGCATTTGGCCTTTCTACTTTGCAATATGTAGATCTAAGATCGGCTCGAAATTTACATATATATCCTTGGTCTTTCAATGCTCTTCCTAATGTTTTTATGTCGTTGGATTCAACAACATACGGGGGTTATCAAAACTGGTAATGATACATTGGATTCAACTCTGTCCGTTTTGCTTGGAACAACTATTTTGGTGGGTGGTCTGTTGGGATGTTTCTTAGACAATATAATTCCAGGTACACCGGAAGAGCGTGGTTTGATTCAAATGGGCCAATAAAATGCCACTAGGTGGTGATGAAGAAAAGACAGAACACTCACCTGACTATGATTTCCCCTATGGAATGAGTTTACTTAAGAAATGGAAATGGACATATCATGGTCCATTCCTTCAAACGTACAGATTGAAGAACCAAAACTAGATTTCGAGCTACCTAAGTTTGTTTTTAAGCAATAGATCAATTTGTACTTAAGTACAAAAATAAAATATTTAAGAATTAAATTTAGTAAAAAAAAAAAAAAAAAAAGTCTTGGTGGCCAGTTGATATCGCCAGTACTGGAAATTACGAGGCCAGGAAATTTCGTTTGCAATAAAGCCATATTTGCTGGAGTTGTGTGGCATGTAGCACCATCTTGTTGAAATCACATATTCTCCAAGTGGTATTCTTCAATAGCAGGCAAAAACAAGTCGGTTATCATATGACCATATCGCTCCGAATTGACGTTAACAGTCGTGCCATTGTCGTTTTCGAAGAAGTAAGGTCTAATCACACTTCCGGACCAAAGAGAGCACCAAACAGTGACTTTTTGTGGATGTAATGGCCTCTCTTCAATTACTTGAGGATTCTCAGAACCCCAAATACTACAATTTTGTTTATTAACATACCCAACCCACCGAAAGAGAAATGTTCTTCGTCGCTGAAGAAAATTTTGTTCGAAAAATCGTCGAAAAAGTACAAGCCATGAATTTTCCACTTATTTACTAGAGAACATTTTACACCGGATTTCGTAAGACTACGACCCTACTACCATAAATAATCTTCCCTTAAACTCTTCGGAGAATATTGAATTAATTCATCTTTTAAAGATCTAATATTTAAGGTATTTTTTGATGAATTAGAAGAAATTTAAGGGATCGTATTTTTTTTAAATAGTTTTTTATTTTGCTTAAGAAAACTGTCAATTGGAATTTTCCAAAAATACACATACATATACAATTTTACTTTTTATAGTATACAATAATTTTGAAGTTTATATCATTTTTTGTTGGAAAAATATTCGAGCTGAGTACAAATTGCAAATTGTTGATGAAATTGACTCTTCTAACCTCCGAAATGAAATGTTCAGCATCTAAAATATATTAAAGTATTAGGTACCTTTTCAGGGATTACAACAATTTAGAACTTAGTGCTTTTGAACTCCTACACTTTCTTGCTTAACAATTTTCTTGTTCGCATTATATAATACACTACGAGAGACAACAACTCCAAAAGTCTCTCGTTTGTAGAAGCTCTTTGGAATTTTAGAAAACGATTAAAAATATCAATTGATCGCATCAATTTAATGAAATTTCAATACTTTCCTATTAAATTCTTCAAAAACATTTTGAGAAGCAAGTCTATAGTACACATCTTTAGTCTCATGATATCCAGTACGTTACACAAGCGTGTGCAAACGAAATTTTGGATATTATAGAAATCATGCTATCGGAGATAAGGCGAAGGACAACAAAACCGCAGTAAGTGAACAATTTTTTTAAATATATCCAAATAAGTTCCTCTAACTTCTTAATAATTTAATTAGGTGGCGCAACAGTCTAGACTTAGAGCCTAGTGACCTACAACTTTCTACCATTCCTATGTGCGAGTACTGTTGTCAAGGAGGAAGGGACCTACAGTTTTAAGTCGAATCCGAACGGTTAATTTGAGAAAGGACTTTGCATGACAAGAATTACTCTTGGAAGATTTGTCAATTCCTTGCAAGAGGCAGTACCCATGGAAAAAAACTTAAGATGGCACAGGCAGGGTTTGAATCCAAGGCCCCTGGCATGACAGTCCATCACACTAACCATCACGTCACGGTTACTTTCTCACTGCTTAGAACAGCTTTTAATAAAGTTTTCGTATTTGGAGAAGCTCCCGAGGTTTTCAAGGAGTCAATTATCTTCCCAATTTTCAAAGAAGAAAACAAAATGGACCCCCCTAACGAACATGGGTTTTCTTTTTTGAACTCTGCACTTAAAATGTCGAAATTCTAAAATAGTTTTTGGAAAAGGTTACTCGACAGTTGACCACATATTTAGTCTTACAAATAAAGCTGTTATGTACCTGCAAAAACGCAAGAAGCTGATGTTATTTTTGTTCACTACAGCGATCAGTATTCGATAAATAAAGCAGCTCTGATGTATAAACTATATACAAAGATAGAATGTCGCTAAATTTTGAAAAAGTTATTACAGCGTAACCTTAAATACGATATGGAATGGCAACAATCTATTGGACTGGTTCCTTTATTCTTTAGGACTGAAGCAAGGACGTAATCTAATAGCATTTATCATTCTGCTCGTTTATCGAGGATTATTTTAAAGATGGAATTAATTTTTAAATCAAAACGTTTATTTGTCAAGACGATTTGATGTTATTAGAAGAATCACCTGAATTGCTTCAGATGGTGACGATGGACGCCGGATTTGGAGAAAAATTTGAAGAAGGAAAATGTATTCCAATCTTATGGGTGGGAGCAAAATGATGTAACGGAAAAACTTTTTGAGATACTTCTTTTTAACGCCAATTTTGCCTCCCTGAATTGACGTCAAACTGCATGCTATTTGTACTTGACATCACTTGAACTGCACTACTTTAAGCAAATGTTTGACTTCAAGGATGCAGCGTCTAAAAAAAAAATTAATTAATTACTTTGAGTTCTTAAATTTTGTTCTCATTCCCGAACTATAATAATATAGATTCAATATTCTAATTCCTACTTACAAATTAAGAAACTAAGTATGCAACCGCTAAATCCTTTTAATTTTTAATTTATCACTAAAGTCCTTAAAACTAGTTTATGCATTTTTCTTTTGTTACAAATCTGAGTTCTCATTTCATTTGAGAAGCAGTACATTCATTATACTATTAAGATTAAAACCTCCACAAATTACACTTTCATTTAATTCCAAGTACCAGAAGTCATATGAATAACATATTATTATCCCACACTCTAAGTTGTCCTTTGTCTGTTTAATCGGGACTTCCTAAACGAATTTATGAGTCGATATAAAATGAGACAAAAAACACACAAGATTACAACACATATACAAAAGCCACCCTAAATTTAGCAAAAGATTCCTTTTTATATCGAATTAAGTGTCTCATAAAAAGTCCAAATTCCTATTTCTCGTTCAATTGCATCTAAAATAGTTGAAAAAAGGACATATCCTCGCCGAATTGGACTTATAATATCCTTCGTTTGTTTATCTCCCCCTACCCCTACCCCTCCTCCAAATCCTCTTGCAATGTCATATCAGCTTAAGTGTATATATGTATAGTATACTGACTGTATGATGGGACATTGGGTAAATTAAAAGAATCTCAAGGTGTCCTTGTGCATATAACCTAAAACCCAAGACCCAGAGGCACAGGGAATGGGTCATTAGGTCTTATTAGCCATCTCCGAAATATACATAGATACTAAAAGCTTAAGCGAGTAGCGTGATTAGTTCGTCTCTTTTGCTGCTGCTCCTCTTTGTACTATGGTTTCAATCTGAATAATTGATCCTGAAGATGACCCTGTATGGAAACGATACGATACAAAACGATCCTTATTAAAGTTGTTCATAGTTTTTCTTCCTTTTTTTTTTGTGTTTTTGTCAAATTGCAGTCCAATTAATGTCACGGATAGGATTTTTGTTCTGTGTCCATCCAAGTTGTGCGCTATTTGGCCGCTCTTAATGAAAATCTAATTTTATTTATGTGCAGTCCATGGCAAGGATAATATTCTTTTTCTTCTCATCTCTGTTTTTACCATCTATCGTCCATAAGAGAGGGGGAGATGACATTTTTAGCGATGCCGCAACGACTACGCCACTGAGACGGAGTCGGAGGTTGGGGGTATGAGTTCTAATTGTCCATGTTTTACCTGTTTCGGATGGAATGAATATGGAAAGAAGAAAAAAAAAATGTATATACATATAAAAACAAGGACCGTTTCATTTTGCACCATTCTCCCTAACCATCATCCTCCATCAGGACGACAAAAACCCAGAACGTCAAATAGACTAAACGAGATTTTTATACCTTTCCTTGATGACATCACGTACGGAGTAATGTCAGTTACAGATATATAGATAAGGTGAGGGCTCTGGTGGAGACGAGCGACGGACAAGCGATGGAGAAGATGTATTCTATACACAATTTGACCACAGCTACGGTGTTAGTGATGACTTTTGTGACATTGCCATGTGGCCAAAGGACACAGATGATTGCCTCCTGAAACAGGTTCATCATTTTGCAAAGAAGATAAATTCAACAAAAATATGCTTGTTTTGTTTTTTGTTGTTGTTGTGTTCTTTACCGTTTTTTAAGGACACCATTGTTTTTGCTACTCGATTGCAATTTAAATATTAAAACAGTTGTGAGCGGTAGTAAACGGTCTCAGAATTTTAAAACGATTCTTAATGTGGATTTTTCCAATAAGAGGTTTCAGTTTGAATAGTCCGCTATGTAGGAAGCCATATCTTTTGAATCTGACATCTTTTGAGATTTGATAAGTAAAAACTACGCTAATATGCAGAATTTAATGGTTGTTGAAAAGGCTCTTCAACTTTAACATTTCACTTCTTGGTGTGTTTTTGGATCAGCCTACTCGTATTCGTATTTGTATTCGTATTCGTATTCGTATTCGTATTCGTATTCGTATTCGTATTCGTATTCGTATTCGTATTCGTATTCGTATTCGTATTCGTATTCGTATTCGTATTCGTATTCGTATTCGTATTCGTATTCGTATTCGTATTCGTATTCGTATTCGTATTCGTATTCGTATTCGTATTCGTATTCGTATTCGTATTCGTATTCGTATTCGTATTCGTATTCGTATTCGTATTCGTATTCGTATTCGTATTCGTATTCGTATTCGTATTCGTATTCGTATTCGTATTCGTATTCGTATTCGTATTCGTATTCGTATTCGTATTCGTATTCGTATTCGTATTCGTATTCGTATTCGTATTCGTATTCGTATTCGTATTCGTATTCGTATTCGTATTCGTATTCGTATTCGTATTCGTATTCGTATTCGTATTCGTATTCGTATTCGTATTCGTATTCGTATTCGTATTCGTATTCGTATTCGTATTCGTATTCGTATTCGTATTCGTATTCGTATTCGTATTCGTATTCGTATTCGTATTCGTATTCGTATTCGTATTCGTATTCGTATTCGTATTCGTATTCGTATTCGTATTCGTATTCGTATTCGTATTCGTATTCGTATTCGTATTCGTATTCGTATTCGTATTCGTATTCGTATTCGTATTCGTATTCGTATTCGTATTCGTATTCGTATTCGTATTCGAATTCGTATTCGTATTCGTATTCGTATTCGTATTCGTATTCGTATTCGTATTCGTATTCGTATTCGTATTCGTATTCGTATTCGTATTCGTATTCGTATTCGTATTCGTATTCGTATTCGTATTCGTATTCGTATTCGTATTCGTATTCGTATTCGTATTCGTATTCGTATTCGTATTCGTATTCGTATTCGTATTCGTATTCGTATTCGTATTCGTATTCGTATTCGTATTCGTATTCGTATTCGTATTCGTATTCGTATTCGTATTCGTATTCGTATTCGTATTCGTATTCGTATTCGTATTCGTATTCGTATTCGTATTCGTATTCGTATTCGTATTCGTATTCGTATTCGTATTCGTATTCGTATTCGTATTCGTATTCGTATTCGTATTCGTATTCGTATTCGTATTCGTATTCGTATTCGTATTCGTATTCGTATTCGTATTCGTATTCGTATTCGTATTCGTATTCGTATTCGTATTCGTATTCGTATTCGTATTCGTATTCGTATTCGTATTCGTATTCGTATTCGTATTCGTATTCGTATTCGTATTCGTATTCGTATTCGTATTCGTATTCGTATTCGTATTCGTATTCGTATTCGTATTCGTATTCGTATTCGTATTCGTATTCGTATTCGTATTCGTATTCGTATTCGTATTCGTATTCGTATTCGTATTCGTATTCGTATTCGTATTCGTATTCGTATTCGTATTCGTATTCGTATTCGTATTCGTATTCGTATTTGTATTCGTATTCATATTCGCAGTAATATTCTTATTCGTAAAACGTTTCAACAGTTTTATTCTAAATGTTTGGTTACTTTTTATCTTGACTGTCTCCAAACACAACAACTGCCCTTGAAGTTGATTCTTTTTAATACCAAAGTAAGACGTGTTTAATCTGTTTAATGGTTTGAAATTTTAAATTATTGTTTCACCAAACTCGATGACATCATGAAAGTTTCCAAAACAAAGAACTCTCACAAAGAGTGTGAGAGAGGAAGTGAAAGAGAGAAGTAGAGAGTGTTGATAAGATAAATGGTATTTCAGATACTTATGGCCTTAACAAAAATAGATAAAACGCACCACAAGAATATCAAAAGTTAAATGATAAACTTTTGCCAATATCTCACACCATATGCTAAAACGACGCACAATATTACACAGTTTAGTTTAGACCTATAATTTCTCCAGATGTAACATCTTTATGAGAGTCTATCATCAGAGAGATGGCATTCGACTGACGACCGACGACCGACGTTGTGACGATGGACGGACGTTTTTGGTATCATCATCGTATCGTCACGACGCACGAACGTGATAATGATAAACTTTCATATTTTCTTGGTTTTCGTTGATATCATTCGTCCGCCGCCGCCGTAGAGACGAACATAGTTTCATTAAGTGATACTTTTTCGTCCTTTAGATTACACTTTGCCTCATCTCACTTCGCTTCGCTATGAACCTCCTCAATACAACTTCCGATGTTGGACCTTATAATGCTCGGATATGTTGTATGGGGAATACGAATATCATTAACTTTAATTTTATACGCTCACATGCTGTTGGCTTATCCTTTTTTCGTTGTTGTTATTGTTGTTGGTGCTGTTGGTGCTATGGGTGCTGGCTAAGATGGTTATGGTTTGAAAGGACCTTCTTGTATCCTTTTTTCATTCATTTTTATCTTTGGTATATTTCTTGAGTTGCTGTTGCTAATATTAAGTTCTTTGAGTTTCTGTTTCTTCTTCTGTGTCGATCTTGCTTGCTTGATGCTTGCTGGCTTGACTCTACTCTCATGGTGCATGCCCTCAGGAATGTTAATTAGGAAAGTTGGATGGAATTTTTGTTTTGGCCGCAAAACACCTGCAGACATCTCACAAGCGCATATATATAAAATATCTAATGGAAGTATGATACCGTGTTAAGGTCCTGCTGAAGGAGAAAGCCAAAGCAAGAAGAGAGGATTATTATCATGATGATGGTTGATGTTGGTTGGTATGGCCTTTGCTATGAGCTGTGCTGTGTTGTGTTGTGTTATGCTGTGTGTGATGTGTATAATGTGACCGTGTGCAGAGGATGGCTTCCTAAATAGCTTCCAGTGTAATGATGTGTGTACAGAGCTAGTGTGCTTAAATAGGTTTGGTCCTTTGTGATGAAAATGGCTAAAATAGCTCTATGGACCAGTAAGATAGATATATGCTTATTAAGCCATATCAAGTCAAGATGTGTGCATTTGGTTATGTCTATTGGTGTATAGCATAAAGTTTGGATTTAAAAGCTATTACATAAATGGCCAAAAAATATATTATAGGTACAAGTCTCTCAATTAAAACTTTATTTGCGAAATATTTATGAATTGCTTTTTTATATTGTTCAAAACATTGTAACATTTTTTGTGGGTTCTTGTAGTATTTTGGGAGTAATTAAGGTTAAGAAATATTTTCTGGACATTGCAATGAACTGGAAAGGTTTAGTTATTTTAGAAAAGTTATAAATTTTAAGGATTTTATATACTTGTTTAAAATACAGAAATTCAAAATATTATGTCAAAAAATGTCTTATTTTGAAGAATTTGTCAGAAAAAGTTAATTTTGTTTAGTAATTAATTTTTTTTTTAATTCTTGGATGTACATATTTCAAAATATTTTATAATTCTAGAGTTATTTTTTATTAAAATAAATAATAAAACATTTTTTTTTAAATAGTGTTTTAATTATGACACATTTTAACTCTCATGCATGAAAACTATCATATACTTTTCTGAGAACTTGAGAGTTTAATGTTTATAAACGTTGCTGTTGGAAAATTTAATCACTTTTTTTAATGCCATTAAGAATGGGAAATTGGCAATTTTGTAAAATTGTCGAGGAATTTGCCAAAGTTGTCAAAATTTCGGATCATAAAAAAATTGTCATGACAATGAATTGTAAGGGATTTTTTGAAAATTGTCACAAATTCCCCGACAAATTTGTAGTGACAATTTTTTTATGAAACAGAAAAAATAGTTCAAATTACAATTTTGTCAGTATGTAGTTGAAAATTGTGACAGGCAATTGAGTTTCGGTCGTAAGGTGACAATTTTATTTTGATGTAATGTTTTCAAGTGAAAGTGATGTTGAACACGAAATACGCCACCCTCGAATTTTTAGACAAAGAATAAACAATGATTTCGCGTCAATACTCGTAAGTGATTATCAATTTAAGGAAAAATTTCGCGTTTGCAAAACAACAGCAGAATATATTTTGTTAAAAATCGGTCGCCACCTCCAGCATCCTACAAAAAAAAACCATGTTCTTGATGCTAAGACGCAAATTTGATGTGCTTGGAAGTGGAGCTCAGTACCATCTAGTTGCTAATGGACAGGGTGTTTCTAAAAGTTCCATTCAGCGCTGCGTCAAAATATTTTGCAATCTGACGGTAAATAATCTAATGGGGGAGGAAATCCGCTGGCCTTCGGAAATTATATCTATACCTACACGTTTTAGACATTTTACTAATTTTCCTTGTGTTGCTGGCATTGTTGATGGGTCATTAATAAGAATTGATGCTCCAACTGATAACAAGTCAGCATTTGTTGACAGAAATAGTGACCACTCAATTAATGTCATGTTTTGTATGCGGCCCAAATTTGGAGTTTTTTTTATGTTTTTACACGCTGGCCTGGATCAGTTCACGATGCTAGGGTTTTAAGGAATAGCTCATGAGCACAACGCTGGGAAAATGGATGAAGGCCATTTCCAAATGCTATAATATTAGGAGACAGCGGTTATGGACGAACAATTTGGCTGATAACAAAAGTTATTCCACACCAAGTTGAACAATTTGAAGCATTATTAAGATTTTTTACGGCTCATAAGAAAACGAGGAAGTTTGTAGAAAAAACATTGGGCATTCTTAACACCTTCAAAGAACTCTTACAAAATGCCTTAGACAGACTAATACTTTGGGCTGATTGGTGTGGACTGGGTGTTAAGGTTAACCCACACAAAACTTATTTAGTCACATTTTCGAGGAAATTAAATAGGAAACGTAATATACAAAAAAATGTCAAAAAAGCTATCAACCAACGGTACCATAAATAAACAGAATTGTTACATTTGAGTTTCGAAAATCGTAGAATTATTGTCGTCTTTAACCATTCACTATTTGGGGAGGGTTTTTGGATTGGGCGCTGAGGCATGATTGAAGTTTTATGTCATTGTTGAGCCGAACTATCTCATTCTTTAGTTTTTGAATAGTAGCTGAATTTTCGAAAAAACACGGCCATTGGATTTGGCTCTGCTTTGAGTGGGACCGTCCTGTTGAAAATACATATCGTCCATATCCATATCTTTCAATTCGGGCCATACAAATTTCGTTATCGTCTCACAATAGCGAACACCATTTGAAGTAACTAGTCAGGCATTTTGGAAAAAATAAGGCCCGATGATACCGCCAGTCACACCAAAGTCACTCTTTGGGGGTGCATTGTTTTTTTTTGAAAATAACTCTTGGATTATCGTTCACTGTGGTGAAAATGTGCCTCATTACTGAAGATGATTTTTTTCGAAAATTTATCATCCACTGTTGCTATTTCTTGCTACCATTCTGACCATTGACGATTATTGAAAATTTTGCCGGATTTTTGGACTATACGCACAATTCAATAGACCGAAAAAATGACAAAGTGCACGATATGCATTTTGATTTGAACGCCAATTTTTATAATGAGCCTGAACAACTTTAACGCGTTGCTCGATTGATTATCTTTCCTTGGTTCAAATTGAATTAGTCTGAAATTGTGAAAGATCAAATGAAATGCAATGAAAAACACATTTTTATTGTAAACTTTAAACTAAAGCTTTTATTGGAAGACCATACCCAAGCAAGAATTTGTTACCTCAGTAGCAAAATTACCGCGGTTATTAATTTTACCTGGAATAACCTTGGTTTTAAAATGGTTTGAAATAGGTTATCTTTTAACTGAGGGAAATTTTCGGAATTTCCTGGAATAAACCCAAAGTTAATTTCAGGTAATTTTGCATCCTTTTTTTAGGTATTTTAATAACCCAGGTTAAAAATTGGCTTTAAAAATCCTATTTGAAACCTGGGTCATAAATCAGGTTTATATTTATCAATTATTTACTTTTTTTCAATTTCTGGTTAATTTATTACCAGTTCTAGCTATCAAGTTCAAAACCACCAAAAAGACTAATTTTTTTCCCTATTTCACCTTTTCTTATAAACAATAGGTAAAAAACTCTTCTTTTTAACTCTGTAGTAAAAAATAAGTAAACAAATCACACCTTTTTTACTTCCTCATAAAAAACAAGTACAAAAGATTACTAGCATTTTTCCTGGACGCAAACAATGACTCGAACTATCAGACGACTGGTAGAAAATAGCTAGCAAAATCATTTTTGATAATATCGGTAAGTACTTTCGATTTATTAATTTAATTTAAATTTTCTAAAACCTAAAAAGCTAAAATACTTGTCGTTTCAATTCGAAACTATGCAGTTTCTAGAAGTACTTAGCAGATGTCATAGGCTAAAAGTATATATATAACACTTATCATTCTATATAAAATGTTATTCTTTTTGTTTAATGCTTCAATTTAAAAATAAGTTGTAAAATATTTCTTATTGAACATTTCAGATTCCAACACTTCTCAACAGCAAATTGCCTTACAAACAATTCAAAATGTGCGGGCTGAACAAAGGGCAAGTCCAGTCCCTCGGAATGTTGCTGGGGCATTAAAAGTGGATTCCGTTGAAAATAAGCAACTCCTCGAAAAGTTAATGGCTAAAACGGAGGTTAGCTGGAACCTTATTATCAAGAAACTGTGCCTTGGAGTTGCGAGGACGGATTCAGCTGAAATTCCTATCAAAGATCACGCCCAGATGGATGAGCTAGAAGAAAAAATTGGGGCTGATCCAGTTTTTAAGCGAGCCTTCTTATGAGCCTTCTTATGCGTAAATTCATTTGTACTTTACTAATGTATTTTTATAATGTTTCTTACTAATGTATTCTTACTAATGAATTTTTACTAATATTATTTTTCTCTATGTGTTAAATAATAACTATGTATAATTTTCGTTTCGTTCTGTTTTTCTTTTAAATAGATTCGGAAACTCAGCACATTTGGAGGAGTAAGCGCGAATAAAACTGTTCGCACAATGTCCAGGTGCATGTTTGAAGACACTTCGCACCTCGAATACTCGTGGTTCGGGACGGGCACCAAAAAACGGTTCGATGTGTTTAAGCAAATTTTTGGAGTGATGGTGGAGGCGGTCAGGAAGAGGTTCCCTAACTTTAGCGATGCGGAGGGATTCGCATACATAAAAACCTACTTGAAACAGGCCCTTTTCAGGCTAGGAAAAATGTAAGTTAATTTTACCTACATTTCTTTTTATATAGTTATATTTATATATTTATGTAGCTATAATAGACTAAAAATTGAATATTGCTTTTATTTTATTTTCTAATAAATTTGTGTATTTTTTTCAGCGACGGGGCAGCAACTGATTAAATTTTGTTTATTAATCTTAAGTTATAAAAATATATATATATATTTAAGTATGCATTAGTTTTAAGTTCCTAAAGTAGATAAATGTTTAGTAAACATGAATAAAAACATGTAAAAAGTTTTTGTTTTAACCTCTTTTTATTTAAAAGGAATTTTATTTTCAGGAAAGTTATAAATAGTTATAAAATAACTGATTTCGGAAATATACTGGGTTTTTTTGGTAACCTAGTTCTAACCGACGAAAAATAATGGTTTTAAGTAACCTAATTACAACGTTGAAACCAGGTATTAAAAAAACCGATTTGTAGGTTTCCTTACTACCTGTAATAACTGGTAAATAAAATACGTCACCATAACGCTTGAAAATAACGTCAACGGAACGTAAGATATTAACCGTTTCTTATCGGTTACATTTAATCTCCAATAAGCAGTTATTATTTTACCGTTTAAAGCTGGTTTTTTGTAACCACACAAAAACCCAGGTTTAGAAGAAGTTATTATTTAACTCTTTAAAATCTGTTTTTTATTACCAAGAAAAAACCCAAAATCAAAAGTTACTGACCATTTCGGGTAATGGTAATGTTTCTGGAACGTTTCCCAGCCGTGATTTTTACCGATTTCATTACTTTTCGGTAAATAACCTCGGGTTATAAATCGGTTTGTAAGCCGATTTTTTACCAAAAATTGTTGCTTGGGTATGTAGTGAACAATACTAGGTCTAGGTGAAAAGATAGACTATCTCGAGAATTCAATTTTCATATTTTTTCCTCAGAATAGTGCCTTACGTTACCCAACTGACATTAATTTTAACTCCTTTCAATATAACTTCACTATCACATAATTTGTCGAGTCTTGGAATAAGTTTTTCAATTTTATTTTTTTTATAATCAATCAATATTTACTTCAGCTTAAATCTTTTTGCTATACATAATTTAGAAGATTATTTCGTTTAAAATTTTCTAAGTTTTGGACACAATTTTTGTTTTGGCAAAAAGGGTGCGCCATCAAGGCTTTTATTTGTCTATCATTTATTATATCATTATAAATACATTTTTTATTACAACTCTCATAATCCAAAAATGTTGGTAAAGGTACAACAGATAATTAACGAGAAGATAATCGTGTTTATAGCTCATAAAGTCTAACCCTCTTCAATCATTATTTAAACATAAATATTATAGCAGAAGGAACCATACCTTGAAACTTAACCTCCTTTATGCCACTATACAATATACAGACATACATACATACATACATACATAATACTCTAAGGACCAACATAATAAATTCCCAAAACGGTTTTTGCGCTTATAATTAAAACCCGACTTAATTTGTCTTCCTTGATATAAGTGAGCGGAGTCGCCGGTGGCGGCAGGCGGTAGTGTTGACGATGGTTTATTAGTGAGATGGAGAGAGGGGAAAGGGGTGTGTTTGACCATCGCTCGCCATAAATTTAGTATGTATTCTATTTAATAATTTTGTTATGTAATTAACAAATACTTCCTTTGACAAATAGACGTAAAAATGAATAAGTACTATAAATGAATATGCCTCTAATCACTCGGTCTCTGATGATATCCAAACCTTAATGTTGATACAATATCTAATTATTGACGAAAAAACAGAACAAAACACTTGACACTGTCTCACGGCAAAAGGGGACAGAAAGGGGTGGTTCTATATATGCATATCGTATAAAAAATATTTGTCCCGATTTTTATTTCAATTTCATAGTCGTATTTTTTTTGTGCTGTTGTTTGATATTCCTTCAGTTTTATCTTGTTGACGTAGTTACATTATGATATATTTTCGAGTTGGCCATGTCCCTGGAGTAATGGCGCAGCAATAACAAGAACAACAACAAGGGTTGACCTACAACTACACTATCACGATGTTTACAGGTAATTAGCTTAGAAGTCAATATTTGTACTTTATAAGAGCGAGAGAGGGTTGATAGTTGCCATTGCCATGGCCATCGCCATCAGAACCAGAACCAGACCCAGAGCCAAGGCCTGATGGTGTTTGATGATGTCTGAGTGCCTCTAAAGCCTATGCTTGGCTTGGTTCACTTGCATGTCCTGGCCCTCTGTTTATTTAAGTTGTTGTTGTTGTTTTTGCGAGAGGAGTGCTTTAATATGTACACTATATTGTCACCCACACACTTTGTTTACCAAACTAATGAGTCCTGTTTTTTCTCATATTTTCTTTCCTGTTATAATATAGTTTTTGTTTTGGCTCATGGCTAGAACTACCCTTTCCTCTGGGTGCACAATACTTCGAAAAAGGGGAGTAATTTATGAGGGAAGAAAAAAGTTATTTCTATCAATTGAACGCAAATCAATTTGTTTAATTGGAATAATGAGTTTAGTTAAGTATGTTTTTTTTTTGCTCTCTCTCTCTCTGTTTATGTTTTTGTTTTGCTTATTTATTAATATTTATGGTTTTTCTGTTGGGTTTTTGCTGTTTTGTGGTTGATTGGTTCAAAATTAGTTGCACTCTTTAGTACGTAAACTGTCAGTCTAATGTTGGACTATAAAATTATGTTGTAGTGTGTTTGTGTTGGAAATCAGTAACTCATTAGGATAATTGTTTTTGTTTTTGTATATACATAGCTTTGTGACAGTTTTTATATACATAAGACAAAAATTTCCGTATGGTCATTGTAAGCGACACACATTTCAAGGTATACTTGATTTGTATTGAGAAAATCGTTTTTAGTATAATTTAACCATTCATTTAAAACGTCTATAGCTGCAATTGGAATTTTTTAAATGGTTCTTATTCTTCTTTTAATTTAAGTATAATAAAAATTGTATACATTGTATTATAAAATCGTATTTTTTGAAATTTATAATCTTTTTGTCAAAAAAGTATACTGTGGCGTATGCGTACTTTTTTAAAATTTATTTTGTAAGAAGCATTTTTTGGGTTTTAGTTATTCGATTATGGATATTATGTTGAAGCTATGTAAAACAACTTCGTGAGAAGAAGTGTTCAATAAAACAAGAAAATGATTGATTTGTTTTAAAAAGGTGGGTCTTCTTTTCGAGGAATAATTTGGTCGAAACATTATTATCATTGGAAGGACGTGACCGTCAAAAATTAAACTTGTCACACTAAGGACAACGGGATACTCACTTTATTTAAATGCATCATTTTAAAACAGACAGGCAAAAGCTATTCCAATATTGAAATCTGGAAAGCCCCAAAGTGGTCTACTAAGTTATAGGCCAATAAGCGTACTGAGTAGAATAAGTAAGATTTTTGAAAAATAAATTCGCTGCAAATTAGAATCTTTTTTAAATGAAAAGAATATCAATATGCCAATACAGCAATTTGGTTTCCAGAGAAAACATAACACGTCACACCAGGTTCTAAGAATCTGTAGACACATAAAAGACAAATTTAGAAAACAAAAATCAACAGGATTAGTTTTGCTAGATGTTGAAAAAGCTTTTGACACTGTTTGGCACAATGCACTCATACACAACTCATTATAAATGAATGTCCAATTTTTTTTTATATTGTATTTGGTATTTAAAAATGTTGGTTTCTTAATAAGTTTTGTACTTTTAAACAAGGGGTGGACAAAGTTAAAGGAATAGATAGCATAGAATAGGTAACTCAAGGGACCTGCTGTTCATTTCAAAGGAATTTTTTGAATAAGTTGAAAGACAGGACAGCAAAAGTATTTAAAAGATAGTTATACAAGAGGATCAGCGGTAAATGAAAATAAAAAACAAAGAATTCTATCCGTTTGAGTGGAAGTCGCTATAATGATAGTCACTGTCTTTAGAAGTCTGTGGCAGCGCGAATAGAGTTGCTAGTTTTTTGTTATATATTTGTTGAAACTCAAAGGGTTTTAAATACCTTTGCAATGATTACAGTACCCGTGGCGTGGTGGTTAGTGTGTAGGGCTGTCACGTTAGATGTCTTTAGTTCAATCCCTGTCTGTGCCACCTTAATTAAAATAAAAAGTTTTCACTGTTATTGACTCTTGCGAGGAATTGACAAATTTTCCAAGAGTAATTCTTGTCATGAAAAGTGCTTTCTCAAATTAGCCGTTCGGATTCGGCTTAAAACTGTAGGTCCCCTCCATCCCTGACAACTTTACTCGCGAAAAGGATTGGTTGAGAGTAGTAAGTCACTAGGCCCTAGCTCTCAATGGAATGTTGCACCGCCTTATTTATTTTTAATGATTACAAACAGTGCGGGATTACAAAGGATCACGTAGATATTACTTAAAATTTACAGAACGTCTGAAACTGGGATCGTGGGTGATCTGATGATATGAGAAGAGCATTCTTTGAATTGGGGTATCATTTTAAATTGTTTGAGGAGAGAGATGTAACTGGTTATTTTATTAGAATATTGTTCCTGAAAAATAGTAATAAGGCATTTTGGTGCTGTTCACTTTAAAATTCTTGGCGTTTATCAAAAAACTTTCTTGTAATCTGAAAACTTTTAGTCTCTGACGAAAGAAAGAAAGTTACAAATAATATTATTAGAAAAAGAAGTAATTTTCTCGTTTTTAAAAATTTCAAGATCGAACAATTATTCTTAAAATCTATATCTATACTATTATATAAAAGCGAAACCATTTTAAAGTTTGTAACGCACGATCTCAGAAAGTAGTCAACCGATTTATTTGAAATATATTTTATTATTTTCTATATTGTTATGAGAGTGTTTATGGCTTTAATTTTTTTTCATTCATTATTTGTCAAACTTTAATATTATTAATTTTACATTTTTTTTTATTAGTTGACTTATACAACCACTCATATCTTAAAACCTATACAATAATCGACAAAGATTAGCATTGCTTCATAAAGTCAATATTGTTGCGCAAATTTTAAGCCTAAAATCACTTCTAAGTTAAACATACAACCTGAGAAATAAATAAAAACAAATTATAAAATTATAAACTTTTTGAATTTATTTTATCCAGGAAATTAGATTCCATCACAATCGCGAGGTCGCTGCTTTGTTTCATTTCATTATCATTCCAACATTTTTAATTTTCTTTTCTTGCCATGCTCTTTCTCTCTTAATATGTGTTCCATTTAATAGTTACGTTTTTTCTCTTACCTACCTACCTACATATTCAATTTTTCTGTATTGTATTTGTATAGTTCATCAACTAACCTACACACACACATTATTTTTTTGTTTCTCTAATTCTATCGTCACATCGCTGAGCAGTGTGGGGACTGTGGGCTCTTTTTTTTAAGTTACTATGGACATTTAACTAACTACAGTGCCGTGCACATGAAATGCCGATTTATCTAAAGAAAAATTAGATCTTTTTTATTTTTCTGGTTCGAGGAAGTGGATAGATTATAATTCTTCCAATTTAAAAATAAAAAAAGTTCTATTATAATAGCTTGAATTACCAATTTTGTATCACTTTCTCGAACAATAAAACTGAAAATAAGTTAACATTTTCTTTACAAATAACTCGAAGAGTATGTACTTACAATGACGTCGATAAAAAGAGCACACAAATGTGGGTAGGCGTAGGTTAAGTCAGTTGTCAGTTGAGCAGATGAATAAAAAAATGTGTCTATGGATATTTACACACGCATACCTATAGATGTATGAGAATATTAAAAACACAAATTTGTTTTTCTTTTTTTACCGCAAACTATATTTTTCGGTTGCAAAAAAACGTTTCTAGGTATGAATAAAAGAAAGAAAAGAAGAAAATAGACAAAAATTTCGTTCTGTTTTCAACTAAAAAATTGAAATGGTTTTGTTTGTTTTCACGTGCGGCTTGGCCTTTACTACGTAATAATATTTTACTTAAGTTTTTTTTTTTTTAAAGTGTTAATTTCGGTAAAGGAGTGTTTTTTGATTTTTTTTATTAAATACGAGTACATAACAAGCTTAAATTCGTTGTTTTTCTTTTATCGCATAGAAATACAAAATGGGTAAAAGAAAGGCTAACATCGGAAGAAAATCCATAAGCACAAAAAGAATGTGTTGGTTACAATTTGCGAAGCAACGCGAGCACGGGTCGGCTAGTTCTTATTAAAACCAAATTTAGTTGAAATGAATTACAAAGCGAGTTTTGAAATATGACTGTTAAAAATGTGACACAACGGCCTTTCGAACTAAGTTCCTATAGAGGTAACTCCCAATAAACGAAATTAACTTACGGCTATTAATTTTTGTTCAGTAAGAATTAGTTCATAATCTTTGATTTAATTCACTTGGTGCCCATTTGGTTTTGAGCCAAATAATCATAAAATAAATCTAAACTTTAATAAATGGTAGTAAGTTCACTTCATTTTAATATTATATTTTTGTTTTATTTTTAAATTTAGCGTTCACTAAAGGGGTTATGAATACCCTTATAATGATAAGACACAATGCGAGCAAGTTGGAAGGGAGGATAGGATTAGAAAGGAGAAACCGATGAACATTGGTTTTTAAGGTCTGCACATTGTAATAAGTGGGAAAAATTGAGCCTGAAGTCCACATTCTTGTAGTGCGTTTAAAGAAAGAATCCCTGTACTTAACAGTACGCCTAAAATTGGGCTCAAGGGTTAATTGATGAGCATTCCTAGAAGTACGGTTATTACGGTTGAATTGTTTGAGGAGAGGAATGCAACTGGCTATTTCATTAGAGCATTGTTTGCAAGAGAAAAAAATATTTAGTTAAGAGAACGATCTCCTATAATTTTTAGAGCTCTCGTTTCAGTTCTATCCAAAAGACTCAAGTAAGTTATTGGAGCACCAGCCCAAATATGAAAATTATACTCGAGTTTTAGACGAATAAAAGCTTTGTGCCAGATCAGAAGGAGTAAAAAACTTCTTTCATCGTCGAAGAAAAGTTAAAAACTTAGCTACATTTTTGTCAGTGTCAAATATGTAATCACTATACAACAAGTAGTTTGCAATGCCTATGCCTAAAACTGACAGCTGTTCAGTGTCATTAATGCAAGTACCACCCACGAATGGGGGAGGGTTACCCTTTTGCGATATTAGACAGCATTGAGTTTTCGACGCATTAAATTCTACGCGGATTTTGATCCCCCATTTATAATTAAAAAACGAATATGAAAAGCTGACGGTACTGTTAAAAGTGGGTTAGAAGTTTCAGACAAATGATAATTTATTAAAATGAAGAAGAGCGTCGGAGACAAAACGGAGCCCTGGGGCATACCAGCTTTTATTTTGTGGATATCAGATTTGAACCCGTCCACTACTACTTGAATTGAACGGTCCCAACAAAGAAAAGATTCATCAATACCAAATGCACGCGCTTTCCATATGAGAGCTTGATGCCAAAACCCTATTAAATGCTTTTGAAATATCAAGTGCAATCATTTTATTTTCTCCAAAACGAGGTAAGGATTTGTTCCACTGTTCGATGAGATAAACCACGAGAACACCAGTGGTCCTATTTCTAGGAAAGCCAAACTGCCGGTCATTAAGAAGATTTTATTCAGCGTTAGCATGACCTTGGAAATAAGGGACGTAAGTGCAATTGGACGATAGTTAGAGGAAAACGAGGATTCACCTTTTTTCAGGGACAGGCTGGAAAAATGCTATTTTCCATCCACTCAAAAAAGTACCGGTAGAAAAAGACAGATAGAAAAGCTTAAGCAGTAGTTTGACAGCGTTGAAGAATATCTCTTGAAAACAGAACAAAAGTGGGAATACTATCCGGGCCAGCGAAATAAATTTTAACATTTGATTCCACCCATGTTCATTGCTATTTGAGCATGTAAATCAATTTCCAGAAATTTTCTGGTTATAAAGCTAGCCTTTTTACAAGGCTTATAGCAGACTAATGATTTAATATCGAACGTACCAATCATAATCAAACGCTGAAAGTTAAAATTCTATCATTAACCTTCCCAAAATTATATGTTATTTAAATGAAAAATGATAAATTTATTCAATAATGATGGTTTTATTCACAGTCTTCCACCATATGCACATATCACACACACACATGTACATAATGAATATTACGGTTATTATTAACTTTAATTTGATATTTTTTGATTAAAATCTCATTCTGACGAAATATTCTTTTTTTTCTCCACGAATCCATTATTTTTCCAAAGATAAAATATCTCTATATTATTATGCCTGCCGATATAAATGTACATAAGTAAAAAATGTCAATGATTACCAAATAATTTTGATCAAAAGCATGTTATATTTTTTGTTTTTACTATACCTATGTTTCTAAAGGCGGTATGAATCTACCATATAAGTTCGGATAACGTGTATGATGGCAATATAATCATAAATATAAAAATTTAATCAAACAGAACACAGTTCCCCTATACTATAAATACATGTATATAATAATATATCCGATGATTTTATTGCCTATCACAAGTGACGAGTCATTTCCATAAATCAATGATTTTCCAATTTTATATCCCCAAAGTCAGTTTCTGTGCCTCCAATATAACCTCCATTCCATATACTATGTGTTTGTCATCGCATATTACCACCACCATTTTTCTCTCAGTCTTACTTATAATTTTCATTTTCATTTTCATTCTATAGAAGTATACTATAGTAAAGCAATATAACAGCATATCAAAATAAAAACATGGCGCACTTTCAATCTTAATAACAAAATAACAAAAATAACATTTACAATATAGGATCTCATTACTTTTGCAACAGTTTTTCGTCCTTTTGGTGTTTTTCGTAATATTCTCATGGTTTTTTTTTTTCGTTTTTGTTTCATCGTCTTTTTGCTGCAAATTAAAGACCAATTTGTCACCCTGTCAATTGCCATTCACCTTTCACATAAAATTGCCTCTCAGCAGGATACTCTTACCTTTTACCTCCTACCTTCATTTTGGCTGTGTGTCAAAGAGAAGTCCTTCAAAGTCTCAAAAATACTCTACATACACACACATATATGTGTAATATCACTTTCTTACCATGTTTATGAATGTATGGTATATAAAACCAAAAAATAAATTACCATAAAAGGTTACAGCCTATTTAACAATTTATCCAAACACATGTAGATATGGTGACTGATTAGATACTTAACTCCTTTATATCACTACTTCTATAGTCATTACTTTGCAGAGAAAAGAGAGTCCTGGAAGAAGAACATGGTGTCTGCTTCTTGGCAACAAAAATAAAAAAATATAATAACCCATAGCACGACACTAACTTATATGCTCGAAAGGACGAAAGTTCAGTTTCTGGAGGGGGTGAATCCTCTGTCTCTATATTGCTAGGATATATCGTGTCTGTCGAGGATATACCCTCCAAAAAAATATACAACCTAGTTAGACATAGAGATGAGTCTTATTGGTTTGCTTCACGCAATACTGTCATTCTAACCACAAAACAAACTAGCTAACCTATAGACCTATATACTTAAACAGGTACACTCCAAAAAGTGGAGAGGACTTTCGTTTTAATATCAACTCAAGCCGCATTGGAAATTCCATCAACTTACATCACCAAGAATATTTATTTCGACAGTTCCTCTATCCCCAATACAATATACGATATAGGCAGAGACAACTCTCGCTCTTCTCATCCAACCTCATAATTTATTCAAATCCAAAAGGACGAACCAGGACGAGCAAAGAAAAAAAAATTAGAGACAAAAACCAAATTAACCATAGCACCTTTAAATATTGACTATAAGAGAGAATGAGGCTTGGAGTGGAGTGCCTTACGAGTTAACCATGTATACTATATAGTACCCCATCTCCGTCATGCCTGATGTTTGAAGACTTTACGGCCTTTTTATATTTATCATTGATGGGTTGAGGAGGGGACAGGATGATGGTGAGGCCTTGAGTTGACACGCATATTAAACGGCACTATATTGATGTGTGGTTGTGGCACCTTAGCATGTTATTATAAGTCAAGTTAAACAAGAAAAATAATATATACCTACCTACGATTGTTTGCATAAGTACTTAAAGTAGGTAAATATTTTTTAGACCTAAGATATAAATAATCTTCCAGGTGGTATATTTCCCTGTAGACTTCTATCAGATATCTTTAACCCCACTAGTTGAATGTTAAACAAATTGAACGGTAACTTTAATAGTCAATTAAATATTTGATTGAATCAAATTTTAACCACCAAAAATGACATAATTTTTGTTTATCACAAGAAAATTCGATCAAAAAACAAACAGGGCATCTATAAAAGTGATTTAATATCTATTTGAATAGGAGCAAACACCTCACGTCAACTGATTAGGGACATCATTTATTATAAGGTTCAAAAACAAGCATCGATAACAAGCACTTCTGTTGTTTTTCATATTTATATTAATTGTAAAAGGCCGGATTTGTTGCATTGAACATTTTAAAGTTTCAAGGTCAATAGAATGTAAGTCAACACTAAGGGCACTTTCCTTCAGAAGTAAGTCCAATATTATGCATATACTGACGATATTGACATAATCAAATCACAATTGTCACAAAAATGGAGGAGGCTTTTGAAGTTTTACTTAGCCGTAAGTAAGGGCAAAACAAAGAGTCCATGCTCACATAAAGAAAGGACTTTCAACACCAAAGTCTCGGCCAAAACGTCCTCATTGACAGATGTTAGCTTGCGGTGGATTAAGACATTGTCTGCCTGGGCTCCGCGTTGAATGCAGAAAATACAAATCAGTGTTACTTTTGCTAGCTTTAGTTTTTGTCTTTGGCTAAGAAAGCAATCATAATGCCCGTTCTTTTGATGATGAAGCTGATGAAAGCAACTCTGGATTTTCTGAAAAAAAAGTTCTAAGAGCGATCTCTATGCATAAACGACAATTAGAGGAAAAGAGGGAACGACGCACGAGCTGTACTTTCATTAAAGTGACTTTAACTTTGCAATGGTGATAAAAGTCCAAAGTCTAAGATGACAAACTCAAACATCTTGGATTGCGCCATTGGAGACATCAAGCTAGGCACCGAGCAAGATGGTAACGTTTTTCGGGTAAAACCATAGTTCCCACGGTTTATTTTGTAAATAAATAAAAGGCTGGAATGTGAACCACATTGAAAACCTCTCAAATTGTGCCCGCTAAATATTTTCTACAGATTTTTCCTGAAACATAACTTTAGACATTTTTTTGCTCAATGAAAAAAAAGAGTTTAGAATCGAAGATTTAAGTTTTATCTGTTTTCTGCCGAGATACATATATTCAAAAAGTTTTATCAATAAAGTTGTATGTTTGAAAGAGTTTTGATTTTTTTTAAATACCGTCCTATTATATTACAAAATATTAACAACAATTCTATGGGATAGAAAAACTTTTAAGTCGAGATATTTAAGACAAAGTTCAATGTATCAGTCCAGTTTTGTTTAAGGTTAATATTTTACTACAATCTGATATTTCCAAGAGTCTTACAAAATAATATTTTGTATAAGAAAAACAAATTTTCAATGTTCCTAAGATATTTGAAATATTTTTAGTAGTATTTTTTTAAGATTTTAATTTTTTCTTAAAAAAAAAATAAAACTAATAATTTCTATAAATTTTACCTGATGTAAAAACTTTATTCCTTGATGCATACAATTACTTCAAAAAAAAATATTTTATTTTACTAAATATATTTTTTGTTTTTACTAAAAATAAAATAAAATACAAATTACTCTACAAAATTTCTTAAAAATGTTTTTGAACTAAAATAATTATACATACAGTTGCTCTCACGACTAATTGGACAAAGAGAATGTATATTCGCGCAATGCAATTTCTCCAAGAAAATTTATAGAAGTAGTAAAACTTAATCAATATTTTATAACATATTTAAGCTCAAATAAAGTTAAAATAAAAGAAAACTGCATTTAATTTTATTAATCAGCAAATAAATTTAAAAAGAAAACAACTCCTTAATTTGGGTCCACACATATAATCGGACACTTACTGTTTTTGCATTCTAATAACAACATAATGCACTTTTCACGTCAAATGAAAATATTGTTATAAAAATTATTTTACGGAAGACAATCACTTAAATGTAAGGTAGTTTCCTGCTCGAGGTGGAAATGACACCAAAAGAAAAGCAAACGTCTTTGGAAAATAGAAAATTCTTTTGCATTGCCAGGACGAAAAATTGTGCAACAGTCCATTACATAATTTCACGATTTAAAAACGAAAAAAAGGATTTTTAATGTGAGCAGAAAAGAGAAGCTGGAGAAGTACGATGAGATGCTACATTTTCGGATAATCAACCAAAATCCGTTCTTATCTTGGGATTTTCCAAAGATTTTTTTAGAAAGAGACCACGAGTAAAGAAGTCAGCAACGAAACCATCAGAAGAATCGAAATAATTACCAAAATGGCTACGCAAACGTGAAATGAGAGACTCAAGTTTGCTAATGAATAAGAATATATAACACGTCTTCTTGGGATAAGTTGGAACTACATATTTTTAAATTGTAAGTTAACCTTTAGACTTATGACAATATTATAAATTAGGTTTTGTTCACGGCCAAAAGCAAATTTAACCTTAAAGGTTCAGAAAGAAGAATGTTTGTATAGCGGAAATTAAATGAAAAATGTTCTCATAAGCATACTCAAGCTACTGTAAAGCATGGCGGTTGGTCGGTTATGGTATGAGAATGTGTTGCAAGGCCTGATTTTCGGATCTAACATTTTGTGGAAGGTAAAATGTATCAAATGGCTAACATCAATATTTTGAAACAGCATTTGTGGTCAGTAAAATCGAAATACAAGACAATTTCATCTTCTACCACGACAACTACCTATAGATAACATCTTTTACATCAAAGCCGTAGTTATTATATAACTACTTAACTACTAAAAACATAGAAAAAGTAACCTGACCTAACTCCAATCAGATCGAACTGGGACGTCGAGTTGCTCAAAAGAACTTTCGAAACATTAAGAACCTTAAGACAGGCCTTCAAGAAGAAAGACAAACAATAATTCCTTAAGTATGCTTAAAACTTATCTCTTCAATAAGTCGAGGATACGCAACTAAGTACTAAAAATGAAGTGACCGATTATTACTCGTATGTGAGGTGTAAATTATAGAGTTGCTTCTGTTTTTAATATTAATTTTCTATTGAATGGCTTACATTGTAGTTTAAGCTTTCTGTAAAATAAAAACGTGTTTAAATGTCATATAAAATGGTTATCCATTTCATGAAGAAAATACATTGCGAAAATTTGTTTACATTGTCCGATTATACGTGAGAGACACTGTATATAAAGATACTGGCTTCAAAAATTATTTATTTCATAAAAAAATATTGTTTTAAAAATTGGTAAATTTTTCGGAAAATACAATTGACATATTAAAAAAAAAAGAGGCTGAGATGCGACCCACACTGATAACTTCCGATCCCGACTGTCGATTTGTCTTGCTTAAAACTTTGTAGGTTTTCGTGTTTTGTTTAAAAAGTTGTCAGTTGAATTATTCTTAAAAAATTAAAAATTACCAAAAATATTTTGCATATAGTGCAATAGTTTGATTTCAAAATCTATTTTTGTTAACCAGATTTTTAGTCGAAACAAATTTTTACGAATTTTAGTATTGTTTTTTTTTTAGCTTTTTATTTTTCTTTTAACAACTGTTAATTGTTTTTTTTTTTTCAAAAAATTTACCAGATGTCAAAAAAGTTACTTTTCGTTGCACAAAAAAAAACTGGAGGTAAAATCATTTTTTGTTCGTAAAATATTCGAGGTGACAAATATTTTTTTCAGTTTTTTTGATTTATAAAAAAAACCGTTAATTGGATTTTTTCCGAAAATGTATTTGTTTGGTATCACGTTACAATTTAGAATTTAAAATTTAATTCAAGTCTTTAACGTTATTGGTGAGTGAGATATTTTGGGTTAGCCAAAATTGTCACCTTTTTTAAATTGCTATGGTAAAAAAACCACCTACTCGATTTTTTTGAGAGTACTTTCTGCATTATTATCTGTATAACAAAATTTATTTGAAGCCGATATCTCTACTGGTTCTTGAGATATGGACGACGAAAAAACGCACGCACAGACATCTTCCTCGAGATATGTCAAAATTTTCAATTCGACAAATTGGATCTAATATAATAACTTATTATGGGAAGTTAATAAAAACTTAAAAATACCACTTAATTAACGTGAAATCCCAATTTTGGATTGTATTTTCTTATGTTCATAAAATGATGTTCTAAAAATAAAAAACATTATAGGATGTGGCTTTTTGAAGGCATTAAAAGTGTAGGTCACTTGGCAGCTAATCTTTCTTTTAAGATGCTTGGTTTAAGGAGGTATTCTAGTGTAGAGACATGAATTTCGCCCGGTTTTTGAAGCGTTGCGTTGTATAAAGGAAACAAAAAATATTTGTAGTATCAATTTTTTTATCATTTGTTTATTGATTTGTTGTTCATACATAAAAAATTAATAAAAAAAAAAAAAAATTAACAAAGTTACAAGCAGTCAAAGTGGGGGTCTAAATAAAAGAGGGTGTCCTGGCGTGCATCCTACCAACCCTTCTGGTGATCTGAAAAACAAAAACCAGACGGATTCTTAATTATTATAGATTTCCCTATTGTTTCACTCTTGGATAAGTTTAAAAAAAAAACTTTTTTAACAAAATGGCAGCAGTTTGAAAAAAAAAATGTTCTTGTTGCATATTTTTTAACAATTCCGAATTTTTTTAAAATACTAAATGAGAAGTTATATTTTTGGGCAAGAACCACACGATAAAATGATGTATAAAGAACATCCTCTCCAAATTTGAAGTAAATCGGTCTATTAGAACTCGATATATCCTTACCGCCAGCTGGAAAAAATTAGTTTCGAGAAAAACGCGATCAGAGTTTTGAGACAAGTTTTCGACAATTTTACTTATAGAATGATACAGAATACGTACATATTTTTAATATATATAAAAATCCTTCCTCTACTTCAAAATACTGATTCGATGTTCTCTGATGAAGACGAGCAGTTCTACCCTCCTTTGACGCCTCTGAAGTCCGGAATTCCGAGCGCTCGACCTTCCGAGTTTCTATGACCTTCAAAACCAGTTTCTATGACCTTCAATTAACTTGTGAAATAATAGGAATATTAAAAAATCCTTTTAAACGCATATTCTTGAATGTCTAAACTTTGGAAATATGAAACAAAAAATTTTTGATTTTTTCAAAATTCTACACTACCTTAACTTAACTTAATAAAATTCTACCCTTAATGTAACTCAATCAAAAAAAACTTCCAGGTAACACAAATTATTGTTTTATCTTATTTTTATAATTTACAGGCACTCAAGGGGCTATACATACATACAATTAACATGTTCACGTTCAAACACAATGCGAGTATTAGGAAAATAGAAAAGGATTCAAGAGGAGATACCGGTGCACATTGATCTAAAAATTTTGAATATTAAAATTTGAGGGAAAAACAGAATTCGTTAAAGCATTCCACATTCTCGATGAGTGGTTAAAAAAAAAATCTCTATACTTAACAGTAGGTCCGGAAATGAACTCAAGGGTTAACTGAATCAAAAGCACTGGCTAATTTGACAGAACATTGTTTGTAAAAATATCTGTAAAACAACGAAATGTATGAAACATTGCGGCAGTGTTTGAGTGATGTAAATGTTTCGGTGATAGTTCTATCGCCTTTCATTTTCAAAGCCCTTTTTTGGATCCTATATAAAAGACTTAAACTTGTTTTAGGGACACCTGCCCAAATATGTGAGTTATATTAAAGTTTTGGACAAATGAAGGCTTTGTAAATTACAGCCAAATCTGAAAGATTTAAAAATTTCTTGAACCGTCGGATTTCTTTGGCGATATTGAATACCTGATAATTTCATAAGAGGTGATCTGTGAATAACATACCGAGTACTGAAAGTTGATTAGTTTCCTGGATGCAAGTGCCGCTCATGGATAGCGGCATCGGAGAAGGGTTACGCTTTAAAAGCAGGAGAAAGCATTGATTATTTGAAGCATTAAATTCTACACAGTTCTTAATTTTCCATTGGACAATACTCGCGATTGGAACTTAATGAACTTATCATACACTGCCGTTGAAGTTCCACATCCAAGGAACAAGGATGTGAATCTAGAAAAGATATGAAAAGCTGAGAGTACTGTCATCAACGAAACAATTTAATGGATTAGAAGTGGCAGGCAAGAAATCGTTTATCAATATGATGAAGAGAGTTTAATACAAAATGGAGCCCTGGTGGACACCAGCATTTATTTTATGAGTTTCAGATTTAAAATCATCTTATAAAGCTTGTAAAATAGTTTCTTAACCACATAAGAAGAGATTCATCAATACCAAAAGCACGCATTTTCGATAAGTGAGCTTGGTGCCATACTCTATCAAACCTTTTGCTACGAAAGCCATACTGCCGGTCATTAAGAAGCTTTCGTTCTTCGAGATATTTCTTAACTTGATAATAATCAGCTTTTCTTAATTTGGAAAGGGACGTGAGTGCTATTGGACGATAGTTGGAAGGGGGGGGGGAGATTCGCCTTTTTTAGGGACAGGCTAGACAAATGCTGTTTTCCATCCGCTCGGAAAGAGACCTGAGGAGTAGGACGGATGAAAAAGCTTACGAAGTGGTTTTGACAGCGTTGAAGAAGACCTAATCAGAACAATAGGGGGAATACTATCCGGGCCACCGGATTTGTGTGTGTCATGGTCTTTCAGTACTCTTGCAACTGCACGAATGTGAAAAAAGATTCGTCTCATAAGATCATTTACGTTCTCAAAAACAGCGTCGAATTAACAGAAAACTGTGCTGCAAGCAAATTGGACTTATCAATGAAACTTACAATTGGGAGTGTCATTGTGGAAGAGCGTTTGAACCGAAGATGGCGTGGTGTTTCGCAAGTGTTTTTTACAAATGACCAGACATTTTTAGTACCTTTGGGGCATTGTATTATTTTTTTCCTTAATTTCTGGTTGTGCAAACATTTAGTTCGTCGAATATTACAGTTGCAGGTCTTTCTACATAGCTTTTTTTTACTTATTCCGGTTTTCATCAGTAGGGTCGGCTTTATAACAACAGAAGTTTAAAGTGTTTAAGGTTCGAATGTTATGACTATTGGAAACAAATTGTACTGAAAAGAAAAATAAAGGGTTAAAGCAGTGTGTGCTAGTCAACCTTTTAGTAGAATAAATTAAGAAAATTTGCCCATAGGTAGAATGAAATAAGAAAAATTGCCGGTGTTGCACTTTAACAATTTCGAATCAGAACTATTCTTCTGATTACCTCAAGAGATTTTATTAAAAACAAAAAGTGCAAACTTTGTTTGTTTGCTGAAACTCATCATTCTGGTGCTGTTTGCCTTCAATTTTTCATTTAATTAATTTTTTCTTTGCTTTTCCTGTTGTTGTTTCTGTTGCTATTGCCTGTCGTTGCCGTTGCTCGGAGTTGCTTTTGTCTTGCACTTCCAATACATGACATGGCAATTAATTACATTTGTTTACAACACTCCATTCTTAATTAAACAATGTCACAACATTTTCTCTGCCACAGGCACAATTTCTATAGAACCATAGGTAGAGAAAGAGCGAGGTATTATACTTAAAACATATGTACATAGTAGATATATGTAAGTAGTGACACATCACAATAGCATATATACAGTTACAACTGCGGACACTATACTCAAACACACCTCTCACATTCGGGTATCCTTGTGAGTTGCAAGTTTTACTTTAACGACAGAGAACAGAACTGCACAATGAACAGAATACAACAACAACACACAAAAAATCACTATTGCCCTTCAGCATCATCTAGCCATTAAAGGGACTGCGGGGAATGGGAGGGATATTGGAATGATGGTGGACATCGGTACAAGTGTTTCAACCCCTTAACCTCTCCCTACTCATCAATAGCTTGCAGCAGCGCATAATTTGTGCATTTCCTTGGTTTAAAAGTTATTGAATTAAATTCAATTTATTGTCGCTGTTCCTGCCATCTGTTATAATTAAAAAAATGTCAATAATTACGATGACTATGACGACGACGACGGTCGGTGGGGACCGGACCAAACCTACCGACGATAGCGATGGTGCTCAGGAGGTGGAGAAGTATGAAGAAGAATTAAACAGAAAAAAAAAATCACCGAAGAAGAAATAAAACAAAAATATCAACACTGAAAACGGTTCGCATGAAACAATCACATTCAGCTTCAGGACAATAATGTCCTTTTCATCCTTGCGGACTCTCTTTCTCTGTTCTGATCTGGATGTTGATGTTGCGATGCTGATGCTGATGCTGATGGTATGCTCTGTCAGAGTGTCTCTTGTGAAATTCTCCATTTTGAAAAAAAAAAAACTATATATAGTGTACAATGTACACTATGTACATTATGTAAATAAACATAGGTACATAGTAACACATATGTATGTATATAGATGAGGTATGCAAAATAAAAACTTTTAATATAAAACTTGTTGTCCTCGTCAGGATTTCTCGTTTTCGAACTCCCACTCATCACTGATGTTCGCTCCAGCCCAGATCCCAAAAACAGAAGAGCACCAAACAGCTCAGCCCAGCGCAGCCCATCTCGAGCCATAACCAAGCCATAGTCAAGCTGCTGAGGCTAAAATCTAGGCGATTTCTGGAATGGGAATATACACAGACGCACACACTATGGCATCAACACAATTATTGGACCAAATTCATTGGATTAATGGGAAATCACGTGCCGAGGATTCAGCGACATAAAATGGTGGGTTTGGGTGCGGTGTGTGGTGCTATGTGCTATGTAGCTATGCTATTCTGAGCGGCGCGGCGGTGGTGGTATGAGGAATCCTCTCTATAGCCAGTTCCGCACTTCCGGAACGCCATGCCACGCTGCGCCTTCACTTCGCCTAGTGCCACTACCGCCCTCCCAAGTGAAAATTAAGCGTTATTTGTTTGTTATTATATTGTTTTCGGGCTATATTTGTGTTTTTATGCATCCTGTCTTTGCATTGTGTATCCTCTCCTACCTACTCGTATCTATCAACTCTGTACAAAGGCTTTGAGTTTGTTTTTCATTGAACCCGGTTTTGTATTTTTCTTTTTTCATTTGTTATTGTTGTTGTTGCTTTTTCTTTTATTTCACTGTGAAAATTGCTCAGTAGATGAGGTTGTTAATTGTATGAAAAATAAATCTTCTCGTATTTCTGTTTAATGAAGAATTCGAATGAAGGTTAAAATTTATTAAAAAAAAGCGAGCAGTACAAAAATAAATAAATTGGTAAAATAATATTATTTATGGGATTCAGATCGAGATGGGGTCAATCCATAGTCTGATCTTGACATTTGCTATTTGAAATCTAAAAGTTTTGATTGGAAGATTTTGTTTATTGAGAATTGTTTAAATCTAAAGTAAATTCTAGAATAAGCTGAAATAATTGAATACCTACGTTTAATAAAGACTGATAAACTTTTCATTTCAATTCGGTACAAAATCGGTTCTTTTAAAATTTTATACTTAACAAATTTTAATTTCAATAACTTTGAAAAGTTATCTTTTTGTGGTACAATTCCTCCTTTGACCTTAAGACAATTAAGTTTTTAATTTGTTCTATAAAAAAATTTAATCAATTCTTTCTTAAATATCACCAGTATCTAATTAAATCAGAGAAAAATTAGTATCATTTTTTATTCTCAAGGATTTTGAGACGAAAACAAATGCTTAACAATTTTACGGAGTTATTTCATTTTATAATAAGCACAAACTCAAGGGGATTATACTACACTTATTATGTATAGACACAGTGTGAGCACTAGGAAAGGGAGAGAGAGGTTGAAAGGAGGTGTCGGTGCATATCGGTTTTAAATTCCTGAATATTGAAATGACTGGGAAAGACAGAGTGTGGTAAGGCATTCCACATTCGCGTAGTACGGCTAAAGAACGATTCCCTGTGCTTGACAGTACGACCGAAGTTGAGCTCGAGGGTATAAGATGAGCATTCTTAGAAGCGTGAGTATTACGGTTGAACTGTTTAAGGGGAAGAATGCAGCTGGCTATTTTTCTAGAGCATAAACCGTTAAAATAACGGTAAAAAAGGGTGAGACAATAAACTTTACGACGATGTTCAAGAGACGTATATTATCCTATGATGGTATTATCAAAAATCAATCTAAATGCTTCACGTTCAATACTGTCCAACAGGCTTAAATAAGTTGCAGGAGCACCAGCCCAGAAATGGGAGTTATACTCAAGCTTTGGACGTATATAAGACTTGTAAATATTAGCCAAATCAGAGATGGAGAAAAACTTCTTGCATCGCCTTAGAAAACCCAAACATCTTGCGGCATTTTGGCGACATCGCGTATGTGATCGTTCCACAATAGGTGGTTAGTGATACACATACCGAGAATATCGAGATGTTCAGTCTCCTCGATGCAAGTGCCATTCATGGATAATGGCAAATGGGGTATATCTCGCTTTTATGATACAAGACAGCATTGGGTTTTCGAAGCACGTGGTTTTTTAATCTCCATTGTGTACAATGCTGTTTAGGTCGCAATTTAATGAGCTTGTCATATTTTGTCGTTGCAGTTCCACATCCGAATAAGAGGGATGTGATTCTGAAAACGAATATGAAAAGCTAAGATTAATTTAGTCAGCGAAACAATGTATTGCAGACAGGAGATCATTAATAAAAATGAGAAAGAGTGTTGGAGAAAAAACAGAACCCTGGGGCACACCAGCGTTTATTTTGTAGTTTTCAGACTTGAACCCATCCAATACAACTTGCATTGAACGATCCGTAAGGTAATTACTAATCTAATGAAGAAGGGATTCATCAATACCAAAAGCACGCATTTTCGATAAGAGAGCCTGATAAAATATCAAGTGCAATAATATTACTTTCTTCAAAACGATGTAAATATTTGCTCCACTGTTCGGTGAGATAAACCATTAGATCACCAGTTTACTGTTTGCCGCAAAAGCCGTATTGTCGGTCAGTATTCCACTTTTGTAAAGATGTGAGTTAAAGGCCAAAGGCAGATCTAGACCTTTAATTAGGGGGCAGTCACACGCTTAACATAAAGATAAGTTTTTTAACACCGGTTAAAAATGTTCTTTAATGTTCTGTAAATTAGGCCGAAAAAATTAAAATAATATAATTTGTATACATCTTAACTTATTTCAAGGGCTTAAGTCAAAAGTTTAATTACTAGATTCATTGAGAACATGTACCATACATGTGAGGCATATGGTACTAACTAATTTGGACGACTCTCTACATATGAAAGCATTCCAAGATTTCTGAATATGTCCTATTTAAAGGCCAAAATACAATAATCTAGTGAGGTTTTGGGTGCATTTCATGCAGAGATGTTAGAAATTAAGTTTAAAAATAATATATTCTGTTCTTGTTGCATTCCTATAGATGCGTAGAACACTAAAAAAATATAGATACGAAAGCCCAAAATATGAAACCTTCATTCAAATTAAAATTAAAATTAAAATTAAAATTAAAATTAAAATTAAAATTAAAATTAAAATTAAAATTAAAATTAAAATTAAAATTAAAATTAAAATTAAAATTAAAATTAAAATTAAAATTAAAATTAAAATTAAAATTAAAATTAAAATTAAAATTAAAATTAAAATTAAAATTAAAATTAAAATTAAAATTAAAATTAAAATTAAATTTAAATTAGAATTAAAATTAAAATTAAAATTAAAATTAAAATCAAAATTAAAATCAAAATTAAAATCAAAATTAAAATTACCCATAAGTTTAACAATAGTGTCAGTTTTGTCGTTTTGTGAGACATTAATATATCTACAATTCGTGTTTAAATCTCAGTTCTAGAATATCGATAGTTCTAAATCCAATTCAATAACTAGATCTCTTTAATTTCTTAAGATCTTAAAAGATTTTGTCTTTCATTAATTTATTAATTTTGAAAAAAAAACTAAAGGAAGCCTTACACAATTTATGTGCATCAAAAAATAAAAATAAAATGCAAGAAAGGTTCCTACGAACTTGCTCATTGTATGCGAATAGTCTGTTTAAAAATATTTTAAAAATTCAAACGCCATTTGAATTCTCAAAAAAAACTTGATTTTTCAAAAATTTTATTTGAAAATCGTTAGAGTGTTTTTTTGTTGATTAATTTTGTATATACAAAAAGTTTTAATTTTAGTTTAAAAATATTTTCGATATGCAGTTATTTAGAGGTTATAAATGCACGTTTTACATTTCAAGTTCGGAATTTTTTACGAATGCAAAACTTGCCATATATGTATTTCCTATAAATATGTCTCAAGTAATAATATGGAATTGAAGACGAGTTTCAGGAATTTTAAGGAAACCTAATATCAAATTGGCGATCTCTTATTCAAGGTTTCTTCTTAAAAACCTGAATATTTGCTCTTTCTCTCAGAAAAGGTTTTATGACAATTATTTAAAGCATTTCTAAAGTTTTTCCCAATCCTAAATTGTGTGAAAACAAAGATTTTAGTTGTTTTTGACAGCATACCGCTTTTTGTTGAATATCATTAAATTACTAACAAATCTTTAGATGAAGTCTTTACTTATACAACTTAACTGTATAAACTTTATGGCTCAATTGTTCAAAAGCTGATGAGTTTGTATGTATGTATATTATGTTCTTGGTCCAGTCATCACAGTATTTTTAGCAATACAGTTCAAAGCAGTAAAATACAAATCATATTTTTATGTATACAAAATAAATAATTAAAATATAAAATGGGTCATATTCATTAACGCCATACGATCAGTTTCGAATACAAAGGAATTTACACGAAAATTAAAAAAAATATTTTCCCAGTGGAGGTCATGACTCCTACTCACACTCACTCATTCAGCCAAATTCTTAAATATCTCGAAATGTGTAAGAATACATTTTAAAAAACACGGCTAATTATTTCTGAAGAAAGTTGCCCATTTGGAAAATTGTCAGAAACGTCATTGTTGGCGTATTAAACTAAATTTGAGTCAAGTTTATTTTTCCAAAAAATCAAACTCACTAAATTCCTTTGTCCACCATCGTTCACATGAATACACTTCTTCTAATGACTTTCGAACGTGGTGATTATTAAAAATGTTCAACTCAAAAAGCATCCAATGGGAAATAAAAGCAAAAGTTGAATAATTTCGAATGTTAATGTTTAAAATTGAAAACAAAAAATGATAAGCACATGTTCTAAGTGACAATTCTTATAATTACCTTTTTTATTATTGCTTCAGTAGAACCTTAACGACTCGCAATTAAGTGGCTTACAAATTAATTTTATTTAAGTAACCTCTTTCAGCTTTCAATTTTGTGTCTTAAATTAGCAATTATATGACCATTTTTTAAATTAGGTGACGCTATAGGCTGTAGACAACCAGGGCCTGATAACTAACAACTCTCAAGCATTTCTGTATGGGAGTAAATTCAGAATTTGAGAAAGCACTTTTCAGACAAGAATTAGTTTTGGAGGATTTGTCATTTTCTCGCAAGAGTTAGTACCCTTGAACAAACTTTTAGGTGGTATAGGCTAGGATTGAGCCAAAGACCTTTAGCATGACAGTTCTACAAACATTATTATTAGTTATTAGATCAATTATTATTAGTTATTAGAGATCGAGTATTTATATTAAAATAAACTGAGAGAAGTTTTTTTTTTTTGATTTTATAAAAAGTAGTAAGGTGATGGGTCACCCCACTTGCCATCGGAAGGTTAAGAATTCTTAAAGTTTTTTTTGCCTGATCCCATTTTGTGTTTCCAAATTTAGAACAAAATGGAAATGGCTTACAAATATTATCTTCTACCTATTTTGATAAAAATTACTTCTATAGGTTCACCCTAAAAATTAAGTTTTTTTTTTAATTTTTTTATAATTTGGAAAAGTTACCATTTTGTAGAACAATATTACCGACAATTACGTTAACTTTAAATTCTTCAAAAAAATCAAAAATCAAAAAATATCTATATTATTCCAAAAAATTACGTTAATTTTTGGTATCAGTATGTTTCAAAATGTTAATCTTTTAAAACTTTTACATTAACCCTTCTTTAAAACCAGAACCAAACAAGTTAAGTTAAAACGACCCGAAAAAGTTCTATCAGAAACATTTCTCATATTAAGAAAAAAAGTCCGGGAAGCTTTGTTTATTTAGCCTCCTCCTTTATTTATGCATTTTTTTCAGCATTCCTTTTACTGGGTATTCAAAAACTGGAGTTGCTTTCCGCCTGAAGCTAAGCTAACAAGTAAACATTTGAAAAAATCAAGACAGCCTTCTTGGAAGTGTCCTCATTCACTGGAACTAAAGGTAACATAGATAATTTTAAATTTCGTCTGACTTTTTTTTTTATTTAACATCGTTTTTAAGTGAAACTTAGTCACATCAGAAAAATATGTTTGAAGACGTCACATTAAGAACTAAGAGCAATTCAAATATTGCAGTATCATACCATTTCTAATACTTAACTCTAGAAATTCCTTCAAATAATTTCTCGATTTCAAATCAAGTCAGAATTTGACATTTAAATTTCTTATGTGTTCTCTTGTCTCTTAAAACTATACAATCTAGAGTTGCAGAGTGACCTGGTGGTATCTTACGCACTCAGATTTGCCCATCTCATATGATGACAACTACTAAGATATAAGACTTTAGGCCTAAAATTGCATTATTTTACAAATGTTCAGCTCTGGCATGAATTTATTTTGATTTACGACTCTTGAATCTTTCATCATGGGCTTTGTTGTCGTCATCGTCTCGGTTAGTTATATAAAGTCATCTGATGGTTTTTCTACCTATACAAACTTACATTACATTCACATACATTTTCTGACTATAACGGTACAGTAAAGGTGGTTATATATATCTCTTGGATGATTTGTTCAAAACCACATCCTTTAGTCAAACCGCTGAATTAACACCTAAGTCAAAATGTCAGGAAATGTAACCAGAATCTATTCATCATTAAGGATAGGTCAGTATATACGAGTTTGTACCTTCTACAAGTAGAAAGGTATTTACAGGGTTTTACATCACAGAATTGCTCCACCCCCGTTCCATTTTCTCTGTCCAAAAGTGACATAAGCAATTTGACACATATACACTTACATATCACACATATTTACAAAACACCTCTATAGGTACCTATACGCATTTCTAGTACCTACGTTACGTATCCCTCTTTTTGGTTATGCTACAGTTTTGGGGATATTTTCCGGGTTTTGACTTATTGAACATTCTTGCGTATTATTAAAAGGGTTTGCACGGATAAAACCACAATGTTTCGTTTTGTCGTTCTACTTTCAAGTTATTTTACTGCAGAATTTGTATAGAGTTACTATACCGATATTATGAGGTTGTAAGAGTATAGACAACCTACCTTACCTACCTATACTCGTATAACTATTTTAGCTTACATTTTGAGTGCGCTATGACAATGCTGGGAGTTTTTGAAAAGATAGGTGTTATAAAGAGGGTGTAGTTGTGTAGTAGGTTGGTATAACTACTTTTCTACATACTAGGAAAAGTAATTAGAAATCCTTTTCTCTTCATCATATCTTTGTATTTTGAACGTGTTTTCTGAGTATTTTTGGTGTGAGAATAAATTTTGATTTACGAAACTAAAGTTCTTGTTTTGTAACAATACAGTATTGTTCTCAAGAAAAAGTATATTCAAAAAGAAGAATTAGCATTTCAATCCATTAATGTATTTCTTCATTGCTTAAAATGTAAGAAATCATCTTAATGAATGGGCTTAGTACCTAAGTCCTTTCAAGTCAGCTAAATAGATTGAGAATTATTAAGAAATAGCGTTTCTAGTATTTATCATAGTTTTATCATTTGTCAGGCCTAAAAATGATGTTTTGTAACAACATGAGTTCACATAGAGCTGTATACCATCCACGATACTATTACTAAAAATCTTAGACTAAGAGTTTACTATAGTAAAACAAAATAAATGTATGATTTCGGTTCCAACAACATCTTACAATACTATTGCCCATATTGTTACTCAAATCAAATTTAAGAAATACTTAAAACTCAAAACGTAGTTTAAACAAGTTTTACCGTAAAACCTAGTTTTCGAGAAATCGTACAAAATTGGCGTAGCGTAAATATGTCTCATAAAAGGAGCAGGGAGGTATAAGAAATATCCAAAAAAGTAGACCAACATTAAACAAAATTTCGAAACATTTAGTCAAACTTGCTTATATCTCCAAAGAGCAAATCTAAATGGAATAAATCTTCAAGGCATCAATTTTTTTGCTGAGACTTCTCTAAATCTCCAATTTCTAGGTAAACCAACTAACGCAATTTGTCATGTGGCACTTAATTGGCATTCTTTAACCATAATACCGATTACTCTGGTGAACAAAGTCTTGTAAAATTGTTCTGAGATTCTAGGTTTAGGGATTTTAGCTTGGAGATTATGTTTTGGGTTTTTCTAGTCTCAAAAAGTTAAAATGCTGATTGTTTCCTGAGACGTTAAAGTAAAAAAAAAAATAGGACTTTTGCTTACACGGTGGCATTTTTTAGATCTGAAATTACACAAAGAAAAAAAGTGATTTAAACCTGCATTGCCAGGGGTCTGCATATGCTAAGGAACTCGCATTTCACTTAAAATAGACACCTGAACAACGCTTACAAATTGGATTAATATCTATATTTTGAAAATTGTGGTTGTATTCAAGATTTTCATAAGCGAATTTCGTTGAGCAAACTTTACTTTTGGCTTCAATTAGTAAAACTTTCGTATTTGGAGTGATGTTACTGTTACATCCATGCTTTATGGGTTTGTAGTTTTACTGGTCTGTACTTCTTTAAAAATGATGCTGGCCAAAACGATGACAGCTATAAAGCCAGGATTACTGACTTTTAAAGTTCATTAATAGAACATCCATGATGTGCATGTGCGAAAGCTATATGTTTAATAAAACGGTCGCTACACAGTTCGTGCTACAGTAGCTCTATTGAGAAAACGTTTGACAACCACTATAGTTTAACCATAAGTATATTTTCAGGTTATGGACCAAGACCAATTAATGAAGTCGCTAGTCTGCGCTGATAAGCCTGAAACGGCCACTTGGAGTAAAACATTAACCGCACTATTCCCACAAATGCTCTAAAAAAATCAGCAAAAATGGAACCTCCAGATTAGACTACGTTTGAGCCTTAGCTATCATGCGTTAAAAATCATGTAAAAATTATACCTAATTCCAGAAGATTATGTTTCGAATAAAGTAAACTTCATGATCATTCTAATAAATAGTCTTTGTTTTATTTTATTTCAAAGTTCTTCACCTTTTAAAAAAATACACTTTATTTTCTGATGGAAGAGTTTTTACTTGAAGACTTTCCTGTTGCTGAATTATTCCCTAAAGCTGTTCTTTATAAGTATGAAAGATGCCTGACTCCATGGAAAGAATTTCTCATTTTGACATCCACACATCCTTGTTCCTAAATTAATTCACTGTTTTAAAAGAATTTTCTTAACATTTTTTTTACATAAATTAAAGCTTATGAGTCAGGTTGTAACGAAGCGTTACTCTTTTCATCTAAATATAACTCAGAACCTAAGACAATAAAATGTAACACCTGCCGGTGTTAGATATATAGATTAGATAAATCTTTGTGTTGTTTCCACCGCACAAGAAAATTTAAAAATGATTACGTTTGACAGCACTTTCTGAAATGCAAATGATGTTTCGATGTTTCTTATGAAGTGCAAGTGAGATAGTTTGATTCTCGATTCAGGTATATAACAAAACCACATGTTAATGTAGTAGTCTACGAACAAACCCCCTCTTTGAAGCAATTGTTAAATGAACTTTTTTTTTTATAGAATCTCAATTTCCAGATGTTTTCTTACCATTTCTTCTTGAAAATTGTCCATTTTATTGGTTTTAGTTAGTTTTTTTTGCTAAGTTAATTTTAACATTTGATTTTCACAAAACTTTCGTCTATTTGTGTGTTTTTTTTTTATTAGTCTTCTGACATATCTTCTTTTAGTTGTACCAATTTTTAAATACAAAAATCTGGCTACTGCGGATCGTTTTGTATGCAATTTCTCACTCTACTATATATGGAATACCAAAAAAACGCACTATATGATTATACACAGTGCGAGTAATTAGGAAGGAAGGATAGAATTTGAAAGGAGATACCGATGCACATTGGTTTTGAATGCCTGCACATTGTAATGAGTGGGAAATATTGAGTCTGGTAAAGCATTTCACATTCGTGTAGTGCGACTAAAAAAAGAATCTCTGTACTTTACAGTACGACCGAAATTGGGCTCAAGGGTAAACTGATGGGCATTCCTAAAAGAACGAGTATTACGGTTGAAACTCAAGGCCCAAGGTTCTTAACTTTCATCGGGAAGAAACCTAGGCTATGACGAGTCTACCCCTCAAAGGAGATTGTAAACCTTATGTTTGTATCATAATAATTTCACCAAGTAAGTATAAACTCAAGCAAGGTTGCATCCTGTAACCAATATTGTTAATAAATTTAAAATAATGATAAATGATGATTTGCACTGTTCTTACCACTCAACATAATTTATGAACTGAAGAATAATCATAACTTCCTTTATATCTTAAATGCCATTTGAAAAAGATCTTAAGTGAATAAAAGAGCTGTTAGAAGTAGTAGTTTTATTGAGAAATTATACTTCAGAATAAGTCAATTGGTGAAAAGTGCAAAGAGTTTTTTTTTGCAAATTGCATCAGTCAATTTAACAGAACAGCTTTACAGACTAAACAAAACGCTTAGTTCGGAATGATATCGTCGATGGCATGATGAAGTCTCTCAATTAAGGAATTAATGATGTCAAAAGTTTTCAAGTAACTCAGAATTTTGTTAGCCCATTTACGACCTAGCCTTTCGCACATTTGGCTACTTTCTTGCTAACAGCACTTTTAAAATGATACATCATGCAACAGTATTAGAGAGATTATTACATGAGACCATTAATATCAGCAACAGCCATCCAGCTTTATAGTATATTCGATATACAACTGTGACAGGACTACCATATAGGAATGTAAGCCTACTACTTTAGCCCAAACTACTACTGTGTACTCCATACTTGTATGCCGCAAGGACATTCATTTCTTTATACGATTTTCACTCATAGTAAATGTATAGTAGGTATACTCTTCGTACATATAAACGGTAAAATTTTCGAGATTGGGTTATTTCCGGACTTAAATCACCTGTCGACATTTTAAGTAAGCTTACCACATAACAGTGTTTATAGAATGTACATTGTACAGACACCCCAGACTCAGAAGCAGTCGGCCATAGAGATCAGAGGGTCTATAGAATACAGGACATCGGACAAGTACCTATAACAGCATGCGAATAACGGAACCCCAACTGTGAGAGAAAGCTTAGGTGATATAGTGATGGAAATGGAAATGGAAATAGCAATGGAGATGGAGGGCTTGTACAGTATATTGCAATTGCCTATACGTGGGGATTTGACCATTTTCCAGAACAGAAGCGAACGGGCTTCTCCGCATCCAGATCCAGCAGATGATTCGTCTACAGCATACAGAGTGTTACATTGTTGTGTTGCAAAAGGGAATCATCATCTCTTTGGGTTTTATTCCCATAGACCAATATATAGAAGAATACTATAGGTGCTATGGTGGTGCTTCCGTTGTGTTGCTTTTGATGATTATAGATCATTGGAGCGTACTTCGATTGGATTTCAAGTGAAACATGTAATAGAGGTGATTAGAAAGAGGTGATATCTGATTTTTTGTTCCGTTCTGTTCCGTTTCATTCCATTTCAATACCAAAGGCGAAGGCGAAGGGTAAATATTGTGTAATTATTCCTGTCATGAAAGAGGTTGTTCAAATTTCGAATAAGGACATTTTCACAAAATTTTGCCTATCACAAGTATGTATACAGTTTATACAACACAACATATACTTATGTGTAAGAAGTGTATGTCCTTGATATAAAATTGAATCGAATTTCAGCCTTAATGAAGAGCAGGATTTTGTTTTGATCCCTTTACCTATACCTATACATATTATATTCTATGTAACTATGCGTGATGTTTATATAAGTTCTTCTTGGTGTATTGTTTTTGATATTTGGTTAAAATTTATACAACTTTATACCCTCTAACCAAACCATCCTTCATCATCATCATCATCATCATCATCTGTGATGTTCTCTGTACTTATACCTACTTGGTCGTATAGTCTTTACTTTTTGAATGGCATTTGAGAATTATTTCTCATGGGTTTTTGAAAATTCTTGTGGTTTATTGGTAAAAGTTTTTGAAAATCAATCGTGTTGTATGGATACAAATATAAACCTTGTTCTTCTACATCTTCTTCTTCTTCAACGTGAAATAGTAATTGTGTGGTTTTAATATAGATATTGTAGATACATGAGAAAAGATACTTGACTCTTTCTCTGAATTCAGAAGACAGATATATCTTGATAAAATATTAAATGAAAATTTCACAAGAAAAAACATACTAATAACAAACATTTTGTACACACAATATAATGTTTCTTATGTTATTGATATTGTGTCGAATTCCAAAGGATATACAATATATTTGAGATATGTTTCTATATTTTTCATGATCTTTGCTTTATTTGTAAACTTCTAGATGATTGGAAGCTTTGAAGGTTTATAGTCGTAGATACATACATATATGTATACAAAAAACCTATGGACAAAATATAAAGTATGTATGTATATTGAATTTCAATTTTATGTTTTAATATAAATGTTCAAAAATACATTGTCATTAAAAAATAGTTTTTGAAATATTTCATATTCAGTTTATCAGAGTGATATCAAATATACATATGTATTTCAATGAGTAATGTGTTACTTGTCAAGAAATATAATATAAGAGAAAATATACAAAATTCAAATATTTTAATTAATTCATGCATATGTAAATATTTTAAATAATTTTGTTGCATAATGTATTAGAATTATTTTTGAAACTTTTGCAATCAATATGAAATATTGGCATTCAAATCATAAAATACTATTGGTCTATTTACACACCTCTTATAGATTCTGCATGTAATTAAATAATTTTCTCGAAAGATGTTATATAATGACTTGTATTTGTATAATATTCCAATTTAATTGAGAATTCTAAGAATTGAATGAGAAACAACAAACAGTCAGTTTGACGTTTTCTGGGAGTGTGTGTTGCTGTAAACTCATGTTTACAGTGTTAGAAATATCTTAAAATGCATTATTTTTTTAGGCCATGTCAAAGTTATTATATTTTCAAAAAAAAAATTGGGAAGTTTAGACTTTAAAACATTTTTAGCGGTCTGTTATTTATATTTTAAATTTCATTTGGTTATCATTATTGTGTGTATTTTGTGTATAAATTGGAGCGTTAAAAAAATGACCCTTTAAAAAAAATGTCTAAAAAAAAGATAAAATTCAAAATTTTTGACGGACGAACCGTTTCCAATTAATTCTTAAAAGTTGCTACGTTTTTTTTAAATTTCAATTTTTAACTTTGAAATTGACTTTAAAACATAAAAATACAACAACCCAGGTTTTGAGAGGGAATTCAATTTCTAAAAAAATGTTTGCATAAATTTAATCCTTGAAAAGTTATTCACTATGAAAATTGAAAAGAAAAAAAATGTAAGTTATCGCTGTGCCTGAAAGACTCGAGTCAAATAATTTTGTTTAAAGAAGTTTCAAGAATTAAGAATGCAAACTTGTGGAATCTTAGTGTACTTTAAATAAAACCCCTAGTAATTTTGAAGCTTCTAAAAATTTAAATAATTTAAAATATAAGTTAATTTAGTGTTCTTGATAGTTCAATAAAACTATAAGGTACTTACATATCTCTTTAAAGTCCATTAAGATTATAAATAGTTTTTAAAATTCTATTACATACCTGTAAAGAGAAAAAAATACAAAAATTATTAGTATTTGAAATTATGTATATGTAAAAATAAAAAATTTAATGATGTCAGATTTCAGCTATATTAAAAATCTATATACTATACTATCTTAATATATATAATTCTTCTGTGAGTGTGTATGTCACTGAACTTTTATTAAACGACTGGACCGATTTTGATGAAATTTTTTGTGTGTGTTCAAGGGGATCTGAGAATGGTTTAGATTCACAATTTTGTCCACTAGGTACACCTGTTATGCTTTTAAGAAATTTAAGCCCTCCCAATATGTGTAATGGTACAAGACTATTGATCAAAGAATTAAGAGATAATGTGATTGTTACACTTATCATACACGTATATTAACGTGGTCTTCGCGCAAACTGTGGCTCCCACCAAGTTCCACAAATAACAATTTTAAACCTAAACTTTGCTACGCTTAACCTTTCATCGCCAAACACGAGCCATGTAGGTAATTCACTGGGTCTGTCTTCTACTTCTGATAATTCTGTTTCGGCTGAGGCAAGGGCGAGTGCGCGGGCGGGGGTTGCTCGCTGTAGACGAGGTAGGTGGCGGCGGCTGTAGTGCAGCAAATTGCAGTAACCTATCTTCTTCTTAAAATGTATTAACCTAACCTAACCTAACCTATGACAATCACACTTAGTATGGCCTCATCCTATCTCGGCACAATTCAAACATACGTACAAAAAAGGACAGCTCAGGTTTTTCATACTACTATCCAAAAAAACTATCAAATGCGGAAGAAGTTGCGGGTAAAAGCTAGTATTATCATACTATTATCGGCCCTTAAAATTTAAAGAAATGACGGTATAACAAAATATTTTCAAATGACTTGAACTGGGTCATTTTTGTCACGCGTTTTGAATACATCTTACTCTAGTACAGTCCAAAATTGTCTGCATCTTCTTTTTCGGCTATAAATCAACCAAGCCGTATCTAGGTATGCATCAATTGACCATTTTGTCTTTTATCATTGAATTTGTTGTCATCGATATGAAAACCGATTAAAGAGTTGTACGAATATCGGTTGGCATTTAAATTTTCAATACATCATTGATACATATTCAAATGCAGGCTTTTAAAACTTCACTTATTAATAATTATAAATTTTCTTGTTGCTCTCAACAGTTTCGAATATTGTGAATTATCAAAACTCTTATCATATTCTTAGTTTAATGTTAAAATTTTATATAAATAAAGTTTTTAGGTACTATATATCAAATTTTGTATTTGTAAAATATTTTGAACTCGATATTTTAATAAAACATGGCAGTAGAAGTTTTAAAATGTGGGTCCCTTTATTCCATCCGTCTGTCCGTCTGTCCTCCTTCCTATACAGACCAAACTATTGGACGATTTAGTTCAAACTTGAATATTAAGGTTGTAAGCAGATTCACGTTAGGTTTTTTTAAATATTTTTTTAAACAAAGTAAACAGTAATGCCTAAACAATTTATTTTATTATTCAAAAATCGATAATCCGAATTTTCTTAAAAACGAACCGATCGATTTTTATTAAATTTTCTCAAAAAATGTTTTTCTTATCTTGGCTTCTTTCAATAGAAACAAAACATTTTTGTACTGCTCTAGAAGGGTAATCCCAATAGAATTGTTATTTTGTTATTGTTTATTTTCTCAGGAACTCATGAACCGATTTCTATAATAAGCTCGCTCATATTGTCAAAATAATATTTGATGATCATAAATGGTAACATTTTTGTTTTGGAATCAAAATTTGATATCTCTAAAACGCGTCAACATTTTGTTTACGAAAAATAAATATAAAATGTATATTTCTATATTCTAAATAACTGCATACAAAAAATGAAAAATTTTATGAATACAAAATTAATTTGAAATAAAACGATAAAACGATTTTCAAAAAAAAAATGGCATTTAAATTTTTGAAGACAAACTTACTTTACAGGTACATTTTAAGTCTTAAATTATAGGTACAATTTTTAAACAGACTCTTTGATACCAGAACAAGTTTGTGCGATTATGGTGCATTTTATTTTACTAGTCCTTAATTCGAATTTCGCCTTTAAATTTTTCTACCACGTCAACTTTTTAAAAAATACCATTCTAAAAATAATAAGGATCACCAAAAACGGAGATTTTAAGACACAACACATAACTCTTGACAATAAATTGTACCTACAATGATTTCGTAAAGTACAAATCTTTGTCTTCTAGATACATTTTAAATCATTTAAGTGTCTCACTTAGCTTAAGTAAATTCTCATTAGTTATAAGACGACATTTGGGTCTCAAAAACCTCACGTGATTGATTCATTTTGAAGTAAAACAATCAAGAGCCTAAGAAAAGGTATAATTTGATTGCCACTTTCATTACCTTGTTGACCAGTGTTATTGGCAATCGTTTTGGGTTAGCATTTGAAGGCAAACTACAACTTTGTAAGACTCCATTCCATACCTTATTTTCGTTTATAAAGAAGAAAACAGACTTAGAACAATTGATAACACTGCGTGTCGATCATTTCTTGATATTTTAAATCTCAAGACATTTAAATAAAAATTGTTTTGCATTCACGTTGCAATCATTTTTTTATTTTTTGAGTGATTCTAAAATTTCTTACAATTTTGAAAATAAGACAAACATTTAAAAAAAGATTACAGTATATTTACAAAATTCAAAATCGATAAGCAATGAAAAAAAATACAAAAATCTTGGCTGAAACAATTTTCTTTTCATAGAAAAAAGATGATTCAAAGCTCAAAACGACCTTCAAAGTTTGGAATCTTGTTTTTTTTCTTGTTTTTAACAGACTAAAAGCCAAATTTTGAAGGTTGTTTCAAAAAATGAATTATTAGAACTTTTGTATTTTCAAAACTTTAAACAAATTTTAAGATTGATAGAAAATATTAAAAATCGTTGAAACGTGAAAGTAAAAACGGTTTCTTTAGAAATGCTTGAAAATGAGGTCTACCAAAGTTTTCTTGTACCATAAGATAATTTACACAATAAATAAATAAATAATTTACTAAAATACTTCAAAAGTAAATTTTCAAATACATCAATGCTTGTAAGAGAAGGACTTGAAGATTTGAAAATATACTTTTTTATTTTATTTTATTTCGAAGGACAACCCTAATATACCCACATACCCACAATTATAGGTTAGGTTACGAACCAACATTTTTATCTTTCTCTTCAAATTAAGTTTCATTTTTTTTTTGTTTTCTTCCTTTACTTCACTAATCTATCAACATTGATTTTAAATTGAGTTGAAAGAATTTTTCTTAATACATCATAATATTAAACAAAAGGCAAAGAAAGTTTTATTTCTTCTATAGTATATGTATTTATGTGTATTATAGTCCTTTATTTTTTGCTCTACTTTTTCTTATTCTTGTTTCTTTTCAAAAGCCCTTATATCTATCATTATTATACTTTTTTCGATACTTTATTTTTCTTTATTGAGTGTGTATATTCCTTCTCTAAAAGGATTACTTATAAACTCTTATGGCAGTCTTATTATCCAATTATTGATAGGAGCCAATTTTACGATCATATAAATATACACATACACAATACTCAGACAAACTCATGCGTATACATACATATAGTATAAGAGTTTATTGCAATAAGGACTTGATTCTTCTTTTCTTTTGGTATCATTTTTGACGAAATTACGCTTCATAACGAAAATTCTTCTTCGAATTCAGGTGAAAAAGAAAAAAAGATAAAAGAGGAAATTCAACATTTATGCGGGAAATATAATAATAAAGTAGAAAATGTGAAGAAGGCCTTGATAAAAGAATATCTACTACCCTTTTTTTCTTGTTGTTATTGTTGTTGTTGAAAAGTTTTACAAATACACTCAAAGTTTTAAGGACTGATGGTTGACGGTATTGGTAGAAATGTGTGAAAGGATATTTTTTTTCTTTAAATCCGATTATAATGAAAAATACAAAATAAAGTTTATTTTTTTTTGTCGTTGTATTTTCTTTTACAGGGTGCACCTTTAGCTATCTTTCAAGCCCACCCACGACAACGAAGAGACGCCATGGTTTACTGATTCTGCATCAATCTGCTGAAAGTTCTTTGAGTTGTATTTTGTTTTTGGTTCAAATTTTATCTTCGACGGCGTAAAATGAGTTCTTTTTATAAAATTTATATATCAATTTTTGAGGGGATGAAGAAGGGGTGGGGGATGTATTGGCAGATAAAATTTAATGAAAATCCCTTAAAAGCATTTCCATACTTAAATAATAAGGTTAAAATGTTCTCATAGTTCTCATTTTTCTAACAAAAAAATACTTAGTTACAAAAAATAAGAGGAAGAAATATTAAGTTAAGAACTATAATTTTAAATTAACTCCTTCAAAATTTCTTATATTTTTCAATTTTATATCTGATCAGCTTAAAATTATGAAACTGATTTAAATTATTGTCATATCTTTTTCAGAAAAATATTCAGTAATATTAATTTTAACTGTCAATATTAGTTTACAGGTACAATTACAATTTTCTTTTTAAGTTTGTTTTATATTTTTAAATTTTATTAAGCTTTATGAACTGTCTTGATCATTATTAAAAATGGTTAAATAAAAGAAAAGGGTCTTAGATCTAAAAATTGTAGTCTTGAATTTAAGGTTTTTTACAATGGGACAATTTTGAACCTACAAATTTCAAAAATCTGTATGCGGCTTGATGATGAAATTAAATAAATATGTAAGGTATTATCATTTTTATTTGATGAAGATTTTTACAAATGTGCCATTAAGTTGAAGAAAATGACATTGTTCAAAAGACTATTTCGGTTTTTTAAAATGACATAGATTCTGTCTAATTAAAAACAAATGAGTTTACAGATGTCATAACAAAACAAAATGGCCACTTAAAATATCTCTTACATTAATGACGCAGGTTGATCATACTAAATACCTTTTAAGTTTACTGTAACTAGTAGGATTTTTCAAATGGAACAATTTTACAAATGCCCATAGAATCAAAATCAATGCTTCTCAGAGGGATGCACGTGCAATTTAAATACAATGCACGACTGGGTCGCACGAACTTGCTCCTGTATGCAAAGAGTCTGTTTAAAGTACCTATATATGATTTAAAAATATACCTGTTAAATAAGGTTGTCTTTAAAGGTATAAATGCCATTTGATTTAACAAAAAAACCGCGCGATTCATCCCAAGGCACAATTCATCCTAGGACAACTCATCCCGGAAAAGAAAAATACTTGTAAGCATACTTATCGAAAATAATTGTTTGTGTATTCAACTAGTTCGTTCAAAGCTTTTTCCTTTGGATAGCTTTATTTTAATTTTATATTGGAAGAACCAGGATGAAAAATGAAATATCTGAAGATAAGAAAGAGGAAGAACATGTATGTTTAAATTGTAAAGCGATCGCCTATTGGTTGTGTAGTTCGGTAGGTGTCTAAAACGGATAAAGAATAGTTCATTGGCGTGCTCAGCTTTATGCAGATAGATAGATAAAGACATGTTAATGATAACAATGAAGGAATGTTATTGGAAGGTAGAAGGTACTTACTACAATCCAAACACATTCCTTCTGTCCTACAAGTTTTCAGCGCAAACATGGAGTTATTACGTTCAGCTTATTTTTTTCGTTAAAGTTAAAAAAAAAACAAGCATACGAACACTGAACAGGTACAAGAAATTGCTATTCATGTGTTGTTTACTGTCAGGCTCTTGTGCGTTTTTGACTTTAGTTATGAAGTGACACGTAAGCAATAGTTGTAGAGGTTGTACGTAACACCTATGTACATATATAGGCATAATCTGTATACATACGTTGAAAAAGTGATTCTAATAGAATTGAAAAATTAAACTTTAAAAAAATCTTTTAAAATTCAAAATTATCACCTGTACAGGTAGGATGCGCACTAACAAACGCAAGCGCTACCGCCAGCCAGATAGCCCAGACTCTAATCGAAAGAGCAAGAAAGACAACATATCGAAAAATTGACTGACCTAAAATTCTCGCTCGAAAACGTTGCGAGCTCCTATACCATATGATAATGTTGAAAACTGGGATGTTGCCACTGTTCATCAATACATATAAACTTCAAATCGATTATATTCTTTAATAACAGTTTTTCTAAAAGGATCGTGATGCACATTGCACATGCAACGGAATAAAAGATGACATTTTGAGGAATAGCACGAAACATTCGATATGGATCTGAATAAAAAAATAAATAAATTTTGTTATACAGATAATAATAAATGAAGATGCAGAAAGGACTCTCAAAAGAATTGCGTGGGTGTTTTTTTACCTAGGCAATTTAAAAAAAAGGTGAACATTTTAGTTAACCCAAAATATCTTACAAACCAATAACGCTAGAGACTTGAATTAAATTTTATATTATATATTGTAACGCGATACCAAACAAATATATTTTTGGAAAAAAATCCAATTAACGGTTTTTTTTATAAACCAAAAAACTGAAAAAAATATTTGGCACCTCGAAAATTTTACGACTAAAATATGATTTCATCTCCAAAACAATTTTGTGTAACGAAGAATAACGTTTTTAACATCTGGTAAAATTTTAAGAAAACTCGAGTTGACAGTTTAAAAAGAAAATAAAAACCTAAAAAAAGCATTACTAAAAGTTCGTAAAAATTGATTTTCGACTCAAATATCTTTTTAAAAATTTGATATATATGCTTAAAATTAATTTTATTTTATGAAAAATATAATATAAATAAATATAAAATGTTTGAGAAAAAATTGAATTGACAGTTTTTTTATAAAAAATAAATACCTACAAAAAAAATCCTAAAACTTGGTAAAAATTTACTTTCGACAGAAATATCTTTTCAAAAATTAAAAATATTGGCTTCAAACTAATTTTTCTCACAGAAAATATCGTTTTTGACATTCACCAAATTTTTAGTAAAAATCCAAGGGTCCGTTTTTTCAAAAAAAAAAAAATAAAATCTACAGAAAATAGTACGCAAATTTGGTAAAAATTGATGTTCGGTTCTCGATATCTTGTGAATAATAGAATATATTGACTTCAAACTATTTCTTATTCATCTAATTTGTATTTGTTTATATAAAAAATAAAAACTTTTAAGAAATGCTACTAAAATTGGAAAAAATTGGTTTTCTACAAAAAATCTTGTTAATAAAAATAGATTTCGAAATCCATCTATATCAATATTTGCAAAATATTGTTGGTAATTTTTAAATTCTTAAGAATAATTCACCTGAAAACTTTTTTAACAAAACACGAAAACCTACAAACTTTTAAGCAAGGCAAATCGACAGACAGGATGGGAATTTATCAGTGTGGGTCGCATCCCAGCCTCATTTTTAATTAATATTTTCTGCTTTTATTATAAACATATAATAAAATAAAGTAGTTGTCTTTGGCTTTGCTCTCTAATATTATGAAAATGTTTCCATAACCAGTCAAAATTAATTTTTTGAAAATACCTACGTTAGAAAAATTCAAAATCAGACATCAAATATTCAAGTATTTAAATATGTTTGGGAGAGCGTATTGAAGTTTTATTTTTCAAAATTCAAACATCGCACAACAAATTCATTTTTCTACTTGTTGTTTTGCAAATGTCCTTCAAGATTTCTAAGTCCACAAACAATTTTTTAGAAAAAAATCAAAATTTTCTAATTTTGGAGTTATAAAAAAGTCAAAACGTTAATTTAAGTTTAAGCATTTTCCAAATATTGCTTTAACTTGCAATATTTCCGATTTTTTAGAATTGAAAATTTTATATTTTTCGAAGCTTCAATGACATAATTATATCTCAACATCGGCCAAAAATACCAACTTTAACTTTTAAAATAAAATATCAAAGAACTACATCAACTTACAAGAAAATTTTAAAAATATTGGTAAAAACTTTTGAGAAAACAAATATATATGAACTTCAAGCTTATGTTTTCTTACCCATATTGTTGTCTACACAACTAAACTTTCAAATAAAGTTTTTTAAATTACAAATATGCTTATTTCAAAAAATATGATTCTAAAATGTATAAGACGACGAAATGGGTTGCATCGGACACTCTTTTAAATATCTGATTTTTCCTGAAATAAGAACAAAATTTTAACACCGACTTTTAGTTGATTGATATTGAAGCTCATGAACTATTTATTCGTTCTTTTCTAAAAATTTTAAAAATACAGAGTTTTCTGTTTCTTGCCTTGATATTCAATTGACCTTTAGAAACAGATTAAAAAATATTTTTTGACATTCTAATATAGCTAAAATGGCAGCTTTTAAATAAAAAGAAAATATTTTAAAAAGAAGAAGTACCTGTTGATTGGATACAACTCCCAAATACTTAAGACTTTCTAGACTACCCAAAGTTCTTAGGTGCAAGGGTATAGGTATGATAATTGTTATCACAACTCTAAACGAAAACTTATGAAAAAAAAAGAAACCTGACATATTTCGTTCAAATTCTAATTTAGATCAACTTAAGAAATATTCAAGACAACCTTAATATTCTTTTGGAAAATTAACAAAAAAGCAAGACCTAAAACCTACAAAATTCAAACTTTCTGGATGTCAAAAATCCAGCTTTTTTTGGTATTGTATATAAAATAGGATGTATTTTTTTTAACAAAGGATGTAAAAAGCTTTTCTTAAAAGTTGAACAAATATTGACTTCATAACAAACTTACGTATATATTTTTTAAAAAGTTGCCTTATTTTGATGATTTACTTTATAAATTATTATTAAAACCAAAAATGTTCTTAATCAATTTAATAAAAAAAAAAAGAAAACACAAAGAAATGTGTGTACTGTGTATGTATGATGTGTGTTTTGCCAAAATTACATATTTTCGCAAACTTTCCCAGCAACAAAATAAGTAACTTACATATTTTCATAAACATAATAAGCTAAATTGTTCTACTGGCACAATTAATTTGAATTTATGTGAAAAGTTTCGTTTGAAAATTTCCTTTAAGCTATTTAAACTCTTTTTTCTTTATCGTTTAGTGTCTTACATAGCACATCCTCGAATATTATAACGTTGCAAAGTTACCTATATAAAATGACTCTGACATGTTCTAGACTTTTCATAAACAAGAAATGTTTCATTTCTTATACTTAAAGTAGGTAAAAGGGACTAAAGTGAAGGATTTCATATGAAAACAAAAAAACAAAAATTTCATTTCACCTCATAAATCCTTATTCCTTTTCGTGATTGATCTTACTTTTCAAAGAAACTTCACTACTTATACAAATTCTTCATTTTACAATTATACCGAGAGGTGGTACCTCTATCTGCGACCTTTATTATAGTCCTGATCCTTGGCAACAACTAAACCATAGAGATAGTAATAGAGAAGAAAGGATATTACGCATATCATCTCATTGTCTATGTTACAAGAGTATTTTGACGAGGCGAGACCTTTAAACTGTTGCTTATTTTGCTTTTCTGGAAGTGACATGAGTTTTGTTATGCTCCCCAGCTTCCCACAGCTTTTAGTTTAGCATTTGTGTATTTTTCTATTTAAACGATGAAACCTTTGTTTTCCATTATTTGGTTGAGCTTTCGGTTTTGAAGAAAGGGAGAAATCTTTTAAGAAAAACGCCTTGAGGGTTTTTACTTCCTACATACTCATAGGTTTCAATATAATATGTACATCATCACAATAAATGTTAATAACTAAAAAGATGGGCACAAAGTTTTCTATTCGCTTATGATGGTAAAGAATAATAATAAAGAAGTGTAAGCAGGCACTTAAAGTTAGCGTGTATAAACGTATAGAGTAGGAAGATAAATCCCAAACCAGCCAAGGTAGTCAGTTAGCGAAGCCAGCTGTTGCTGACTTTCGACTTTCTCAACATTTAGCTCGCAGTTCTTGAGAATTTATACAAAACACAACTTTATCTTCTTTTTCCATACCATACTCCTTTTCTTTCACTATCCAGGCATAGGATGGGATGTATTGTATAGTGATACGAGTGTGAGTACAAAAAGGATATGAGAGGGAATTACTTATGTTACAAGCATTTATACAACAAAAACAAAGTTAAATCGTCTAATGAGCTTAAAGTGAAGTGAGAATTATATTGTGGTCTTGGTTCGCCTGATGCTTTTTCTTCTTGTTGTCCTTGTTATGATTATATCCTGTTAATAGAGTGTTACCAGGGAAACAAATTGTGTTGTTGTTTTGTTGTTGATGTTTTCTTTTCATTGAAAAGGTCCTTTAAGATTATTTTTTTTGTTGCGTTCTTTTATGTTTTCTGTCTTATTTTTTTTTGATTTTAGTAAATGCGAATTTAATTGGCTGTGTAGCTAAAACTTGCACTTTGTGGTGTCCCACAAAACACATTTCTATATATTTTACAACATCTGGCTGGTTGAATCCTTTTTCGATTGCTTTCAACATCTCATAACCAACGAACGTTTCCATGGTTTTTTCCTTCTCATAAACGTCTTTGTCGAGTACAAGTAGGTATGACTTTGAATTTTCTGAAGTGAATTGTCTGGAATATCTAGACTTTTGTGCTTTTTAAGAAAACTCCTAAGACATTATATCCTATCCTATCCACCAACTTAAGACACCAAAGACCTCTTATACACATTGAGTTGATGATGGTGCTGATATTGCATCCAGAATCATACACAGCTGGGGTTTGTTAGTTAGAAAATCATAGTTGTAAAAAACATGTTGTTTCTGCTTCTTCGTCTTCAAGGCAACAACTTAATCGGATTCGTGTCATTAAGATCATAAAGCTAGAAGTTTATGCTGTGCATTAGTGTAGAGTAAAGATAGGAAAGAAGAAGGGGGGTAGATAAAGTGGTTTTGTGATAAGAGTTAAAATATAAACTCTAAATTTTTGGAATTAAGTGCGATTCAAAGGCAAATGATACATAATATATAGTATACTAGAAAATTCATCCATTTTCAAATTAATACCAAAGTCAAATAAGTCAAAGTACTCTCCAAAAAGCTTAAGTATAAAGTTATATTAGTTGCTTCATTTTATTATATTAATAATCTCTGCAATTAAGGAAAGTTATATACAATCGCTCTTGAAACAATACTTAATAATATGATATTGTATTTTAGAAGAGGATGTGCGCTAAATTTTAATATATTTGCACATACAAATAATACTTTTCCACAAAACCAAACTTGACGTAGTAATTAAAATCAAGTTTTAATTCATCAAAAACTTTTATTTTAATACCTAGTTACCTTGATTTAAAGTTTGAATTTGTATTCGGAACACATAGAGTTTTCAGAAAGAAAAAGAGAGAGCATGAGAAGCGTGCGGTCGAAGATGTTGAGAGGTTTAAAAGCAGGAATGAAGTTCGAAAGGTTTATGAACAGGTGAAACGAAATTCACAAGTACATAAACCTAGAACCTAGAACCTATTTACTGGCTACAAAAATCTATAAGACTATAGTTAAGACGAAATTAAAAATTTTTCTCAAAGTTTATTACCGCTAACCTATTCCATCTCTGGTACCAAGTTTTGAATACAAACTATTTTTAAAACAGTAATGATAACACTTAATAGTTAATTTTTCATCAAGGCTATTTTAAATTAAACAGAAAAATGCACGGAAAGGCCTTTTCTACCAACAAATATTTCGGATAACATTTGCATACTCTAATTTTTTTGTTTCTTGTTATTATTTCCCGATTCTTTCTGTAGCCGCACAACATGAATGTTCTTCTTTCATTCTGCCTTTTTTTCTCAATGAAATATTTAGAAATTCAGTACCAATATCTTACAGAAAATTTACAACAATATTTTTCTAAGATAAAATTATTTGTATTATTATTTATTTTTTGATGTTGTTCAAAAGTGTTTGAACTTGCTTAGCAGCAGTGCTCAACGTTGGGAAATTCTTAAGAAAAATGTGCTCGGATCCCTTCACAAACTTTCCGATACAAGATGGTCAGCTAGAATTAAGGCAGTGAAACCATTTGCAAATCATCTGAAAAACCTAAGAACATCATAAGAAGCCTTAAGTGACATTAATTTAACTGCTGAAGCTCGAAGAGATGTAAATGGCGTTTTAAAGTATATGCACAAATTTCAATGCGTCCTTATGTCTTCGATTTGGTGCAAGGTTCTAAGCGCTATAAATGAAAGAAATTCAAGATCTCGACAACTTGATCTTCGATTTGAACATTATTCAAAACGAATGATATCAATTTTTATCTGAATGCAAAGCAGTTGCTACTGGATTGGGGGATGTTCCAGAATCGTTCCCATCGAACCGAAAAAGGCAATTAAAGAGACATTTTGAAGAAAACCGAGTAGCTGGAAAGCAAATTGAAACAGACGAAGAAATAAATTTCAAGAGAAACACCTTTTAGGTCATAGTTGATTCAATTATATGTGGAATTTCTCGTCGGTTCGATACGATGAAAAATTTGAATGCTACATTTTCATTTTTATGACAGTTCTCAACAATAGACGAACGTGAGATTAAAAACTCCGCTACAAGGTTCATCCAAAAGTATAACTCGCATGTGTCCCAAGAGTTGAAAAAAGAAATAATTCATCTGAAACACTATTATGAAGCCAATTTTAAAGCAGAACTTCCGCATTGAGTTTGCTCAATGCTATTTATTCCCAGAACTTTTAGACGATTTTCCCCTAGATTTGTGTTGCTCTCCGTGTGTGTTCTACCATACCTGTAACCGTAGCTAGTGCCGAACGTTCATTAAGCGTTCTTGCCAGAACAAAGAAGTTTCATCGTTTGTGCTCATCACAAGATCGTGTTTCCAGACTTTCTACACTTTGCATCGAAGCACCTTTGGCAAGGAAATTGAATTTCGATGCAATCATAAGTTGTTTTGCTGCTCAGAAAGCTAGAAAAGCTCGTTTGCCAAAAGAAAATATTTCATTGAATGCAAACTAACTCTAATAAAACATTGTAATAATATTTTAATAAAGAAAAACAATAAAGAGTATTTAATGTAAAACTTTTAAAATACTTATTTTTTTTTTAAAGACAAATTTCAAATACTTTTACTTCGCTCTATTTTATTTTCATATCAGGTAATAGATCCTCATACTATTTTTTTTAATAGTTAATCGACCGTATTATCAGTTACTTACATGTCGTTGGCAATATCGAATTCAATGTATGATTATGTTCGGAATCTGATCTACTCGCATGTAGAATAATTTTCTATCCATCCTCCATTTCAACTAAACTGGACGATACCCGTGAGATTGATTTGATGATTGATGATTTACACTTTTTTTCGGTTCACTTTGCAAACAAAAAATTATTATTTCCGTTATTTCCAACCAATTTCATGCTATTCGTAATTGAAATTAGAACGTACCATATTAGTAGGCATGAACTTTAAAAAAAATGGTAAAAACGAGATTTTTCCGTCCCGGGCCCAGAATTCCTCTCGACGGCCCTGTTTGTAGGTCAATGAGGCTTCTTTCGTTCTCAAAATATTCGAGTTAAAAATCATTTTTCACCAATTTTCACAATTTTTGTAAGCTTTTAATTCTTGTAAGAAACGTGACACACTAGATGGGAACAACGTTATTTCTCGCTGCATACAATTTTTTTATGTTTTTTGATCTATAAAAATTGATATTTTTAGATCATAACAACCATTGTATATTAAGTCACAACATAAAATATGAAACTTAATTAAAGTCGAAGACGTAATTGGTTTTTGAGATACTTGGTGTCGATTTTTGCACGGTCTTACAAACGCACAAACAAACACTGATTCTAATGCCCTTGAAACGTCAATTAATGTTAACATTATTTTTGGTACATAAGCTAAGTTAGGTTTGACCAGAAACTGAGTTAGCAGTGCAGCTTAATGTTAAAATGTAATATTTTAAAAATGACATCAAACACGGTTGCATCCTGGGATCGATACTTTTTTTATTAAATTAAATAGAAAATTACGATGGAACGGCCTTATTCTCAAGAACAAACCGTTTCGGGTAAAGATTTTTTACTCTAAGAATTTTTTTTTTTAAATTCATACTTCTCAACTTATTTTTTAATTTTTTTTAGAAAAATTGTAGCTTGGATTGCTGTAAGATACTTTTTTGTCGGAAAAGTATTTTAAGTTAAAAGAATGCTCATCAGTACAGCCTTGATTCTAACTTACGTTTTACTGTCAAGTACAGGTTAACCGTCTAACACGAATGTAGAATCCTTTTTCACATTCTGTCCTTGTAATATTGGGCATTTAAAACAATTGTTCTCCAATACATTATTTCAAACTTAGATTTTAACAGTCTTGCGAATACGACTAATTTTAACGATATTATCTGGGGCATTTATACAAAAATGAGAAAAGCCTGATTTTCACTGCTTCTTTTCTTACTGCTTCTGAGGAATTGACAAATTCTCCAAAATTAATTCCAGCTATGAAAATTATGGTTGATTTGGCAATAAAATGTAAAAACTCAATGCGAAGAAGAAAAGTTAAGAGTTATACAGGGTGCGGCAGAGCCGACTGACGAGTTTTGATGCTATAAATAACGAACAGTAGAACTTAGAGAAAACATTTTTTTTATTTAAATCAGTATTCAATCCTTTTTTTTAAAATTATTTTTTGAAAATTATATCTCAGAGATGGCGGCCGTCAGCATTAATATACTGTTGTAGACGATCTCTGAAGCTTTCACATGATTTTCGGCACATTTTGACTGGTATGACCTCGGTTTCCGTGGTGATTTTCTGTTTAATTTCTTCTATGGTATGTGGGCGATGTCTGAAAACCTTATCCTTAACCTAGCCCCAAAGGAAAAAATCGCACATGCTTAAATCTGGGGACCGTGCTGGCCAGCCTATGTCTCCTCTCAGAGAGACTTACCGCCCAAGGAACATTTGTCGTAAGACAGCAAGTGAAATTCGAGCTGTGTGCGCTGTAGCTTCGTCTTGCTGAAGCCATACATCTCCCAAATCTTGTTCTTCAGCCATTTTCTCCAACCTTTGCTGAAGATAAGTTTTCAATATCACAACATAACGAGCGGACGTGATAGTGACGGTCCTGTTCCCGTCATCAAAAAGGTAGGGGCCGATCACCCAAAATTGGGACACAGCACACCACACGGTCACTTTAGGAGAGTGGAGAGATCATTCATGAAGCTGCCGTGAGTTATTCGCAGCCCAGTATCGAAAATTTTGTTTATTAACAGTTCCAGAAAGATGAAAATGGGCCTCATCGAATTTGCAGAAGAATTTGCTGACAGAGATTTTTGCGGTTGTTGTAGTCAGTAGTATTTAACTCTTGGACAAGCATTAATTTATAGGGATGGAATGATAAATCTTCGTGAAGAATTCTCCTCAAAGAACGGTCTGAGATTCCCCAAGCTACCGCGTGTTTCCGGGCTGAGCATCTTGGTGACTTCTCAATTGACTCTCTAACCAACTGCACATTTTCGGTTGTTCTTACCGTTCTGGGTGCTCGGTGTACAAGTCTACTTAGGGTACTTCCAGTTGCTTCCAAATTCCGTATCCACAATTTGATAGTGTTTGCAGAAGGAACAGATTCAGCACGTGGAATGCCTAAGTGTATACGAAAAGCCCTTTGTGTAGCGATCACAGAATGATTATTTTCGTAATATGCACGCACGACGAAACCATGATGTACACCTGCCCAGACCATGATTACGAATAAAAATGGCATTACCGTACAATTCAAAATATACGAGTACAACTTATTAAGGCCTACTCTTATCTTATCACAGGCTAATGACCTCATTAAACTCGTCAGTCGGCTCTGCCGCACCCTGTACTTTATAGCTGTTACACCACAAGGTTAAATTTAGTTTAAAAAACGTATTTTATTTGTATATACTTTTTTCTAAATAATTAAATGTAAACAATCATAAGTGTTATATTTGGGCTACTAATTCGAAATAAAGTTGAAAAAACTTTACAAATTTTAAGATACAAAAATTACTATGAAAAGACTTATGCTTTAATGAAAATGTAAAAGAATTTATCAAAAAGTCTTCTTTTGAAAATATGTATTTTTAAATTAAATTTACACTTTTTAAAACATTTGAAACCTGATTTAAGCTGGTAAACGAATATTTTTCCCCACCACTGACGCCAAATATAAAAACCCAAAAACCAAGCCAGAAAAATACGGTTTCCAGTTTCTGCATCATATTTGATATTATCAAATATAAAGATTTACCAGCTTCTTCATTAACTTGTATTTTCATCTTCATCGTTTCTACCTTAGACGACGTAGGACATCATCTTATATAATGTACTATGTATGTATGTGCATTGTGCAATGTGCATGCATTTGCAGTTTTAAGGCAGAGCAGTTATGTTTGCTGCATAGGTATATCTTCTTACTACGTTTTGCTAACGGCAGCGCAGGTAGAGTAAATTTTTCAGCATCGCTTGTTTCTTATTTTGTTGCTGTTTTTGAATTGCAATTTATTTTTATTTTTCATCTTAAGCTTCTGTGCGTTATTTTCTTCTTTTTATCTTAAGATATTAAGGTAGGTATAATATCTTAGTTCATTTTATTTTAATTTAGTTTACGATACAACTCACTTAAAAAAAAGAAAGAAGTTTACTCTTCTTTTTTTCCACCTTCTGCGTTTCTTAGCGTCAATAGAGTCACCTTCTTCATCCCTTTCGATCTCTTTAACGATGCTCTGTGCCGTAGAAAAACATATACCATATAGCATAACGCCACCGCCGTGCTGCACCAGCCTTTCCGTTTCCGTAAGCACGTAATTTTATTTTGTTGCATGATGTTAGTTTTTGTTGTTCTTGTTATTTTAAGCGTTGCTGCAACAACTCTCTCTCTCTCTTTCTTTATCGCTATAGTCGGTAAGGTATATCTACTTGTACATCATAAAAAGTCGTTACCTTCTTGTTGCATCCTTAAGGGCATATGTGGAAAGTCATGTGATTTTATCATCGTTTATACCTCACTCCCTTAACATAAGGGTTTTTGGTCTTCTTTTAAGAAGCAAACAAAAAAAGAAATAAAACTGAGAAAAACCGGGGTTGTTAGTGTCTCAGTCTTGTGTGCTTATATTAAGTTACGGCCAAGTAGGTATATATGTATATAAAAGTGTTACGAAAAGAGATACTTTTAGACACCATGTGAGTTGTTAAACAGAAATAACCGTTGCACCTAAATACCCTTTTGGTTGTTCTTTTTTTTCTTTCTGTTCGTTGTTTTTAACTTAAGTACAGTTTTATGTGGAAGAATTAAAATATATTTGAATTTTTAGTGTCGACAAAAACTTTTGACGTACTAAAAATGTTTCATAAAAATACAAACATACATATGTCTGATAGGTATACAGATGTGAACAAGAGGAAAATCTCAAAGTTAAGAGGTATTAGTGAAAAACTTCATCGAACAGGTGACTCAAGCGATTAAGAGCAATGACTTTTGAAACTATGAATTATGTGGACCCGTGGTGGAAAGCAAATTTTAAGACTAACATGACTCTCAGGTGCATCATGATATTTAAACCTAGGACCAGATTGTTTGAAATAGCACAATACCATTTTATGATTAGAAATTTACAGTAAATTAGTTGAACAAATCTACCAAACAAAACAATATAAAAAAAAAACTCATACGCCGCAGTGTGTATTTAAAACAAAGAGTTAATTTGTCTGTCATTTGTTAATTATTTTGAATAAACATTTGTTAACTTTTCTTTATTAAATTAGTTTTTCAGTTGATGATATGATAACATGCATAGTTCAACTGCTAGAAATTTGAAAGTGTGGATTTTAGAAATTGCGGAAAAAAGATAAGTTTTTTTTTAAATTAAAAATTTTGTATAATTCAAAGTTTCTATTTATAAAAATGCACCTCATTAAAAATTTCTTGAAAATTAGAATTTTAAATAACAAAAACCAAAGAAATAAAAATCTTCTGTTTTTTTTTAAATTATTTGTACTCATCATTTAATTTATTTAACTTAACAGAAGAAGTTATTGTAATGCGTTTAATTTATTAAATAGAAGATGTTGAGCTGCCTTGATTTTTCAAAATCTCTAAAATCTAAATCTATTGCTTTTGGAACGTTCGAAATTCCGTTTTTAGTCGGACAAATCTTAAAAACTATTCAAAAACACTTTGAAAAAAAAAGTTCAGTGAGTTTTTCTTTTTAACATAAAATGTACGATTGTTTCGCACAAACTTTATCCTTCATTCAACGAATAAATTAGGTGGCGCAACAATCCATTGAAAACTATAGCCTAGTGACTTTCAACTCTGCGAGTAATGTTGTCAGAGATGGAGTGGACCTAAAGTTTTAACCCAAATCCGGACGGCAAATTTGAGAAAGCACTTTTCATGACAAGAATTACTCTTGGCGGATTTGTCAATACCCCGCAAGAGTCAGTACCCGTGGAAAAAAACTTTAGATGGTACAGGCATGGATTGAACCCGAGACCTCTGGCATGACAGTGCAACGCACTTACCATCACGCCACGGATTCTACTGTATCCAAAGAGTCTGCTCAAAAGCAGTACCTATATTAAAAGATTTAAAAAGAGGCTGGGATGCGACCCACACTGATAACTTTCCATCCCATTCCATGTCGATTTGTCTTGCTGAAAAGTTTGTGGGTTTTCGTGTTTTGTTAAAAAAGTTGCTAGTTGAAATGTTTTTAAAAATTTATCAAAATTTTGCATATAATGAAAAAGTTTGATTTTAAAATATATTTTTGTTAACGAGATTTTTAGCAGAAAACCAATTTTAGTAGCATTTCTTAAAAGTCTCCAAAACAATTTTGTGCAACGAAGAATTATTTTTTTGATATCTGATAAAATTTTGAGAAAAATCGAATTGACAGTTTTTTTTATAAAAAATAAAAACCTTAAAAAAACGGTGGAGTGCCATAACCCCCGCGGCATTAACCCCGGCGGGGGTTAATTCCCATTCAATTGGGAATAAACCCCTGTGGGGGTTAATTCCTTTTTTAAATGGCATTAATCCCCGCAGGGGTTAATTCCCTTTTTATGTGGGGGTTAATGCCCAATTATAACTGGAAATAAGCCCCACGTTAAAAAAAAACAACAAACATAAAGGCGCGCGATTTTTTTTAATTTTCACAAACCATATGTAAAAAATTTTCTTTGCATATATAGTTTGTACTGGAGTCGTGAAAAATCGAAATAAAATAACGGTGACGTGAAATAGTACCAAATGAAATAACACCAAATTTCAAATTTGGCCTTATTTCGTTGTTCAAAACGAAATAAAACCAATTTGGCTTTATTTGGATTTATAAAAAGAAATAAGGCCAAAAAAATAATGGAAACAACGCCGAATATTTTAAAATTCAAAAGTTGGCAATATTTCGTTTGCAAAAAGTTTTTTTGAATTGATATCACGGCGTACTAACAGCTAGGTATGTAAGTATGTATGCAACCTCAAATCTTTGCCACCCCAAATCCTATAGCGATCCCAAGCAGGGGGGTTGCAGGGGGCAGCATGCCCCCCCTTACATACCTAGCTGTTAGTACGCCGTGCTATCAATTCAAAAAAACTTGTTTAGGCTCCAATTTCAAAAATTTGAATCGAGCAACAAGTATCTGTCATTTTTCAACTTTTTTAATTAATAACAAAAAAAATTGTTCCAAAATTGCACTTCCCCCGAATTTTTATTAAAACAAAAGATAATTATACTTTATGTTTTTTCCTAATTCTGCAAAATTTTAAATCGAAACCATGCCAAATTGCTATTATTTCGTTTTCTAAAGCGAAATAAACCCAAATTGAAAATTTAGCCTTATTTCGTTTTCAAAAACGAAATAATGCCAAATTTGTTGAATTTGGCTTTATTTCATTTGGCGTTATTTCACGTCACCTAAAATAACAATTGTACCTGCATAAGATTATGATGATAGTAAAAAGTGCATAACACTAGTTCGTATTTTTTGTATATCTGTTATAGGAAGGTATATCATAGCTTTCTCAATTCCATTTTGAAAACTCACCATTTCTAAAAAGAATAGATATGTACTTTATTTCTGTTTAAGTTAAAGGTTTAAGTACGGGTTAATGCCGCGGGAGTTATGGCACTCCACCAAAAAAAACATTACTCAAAGTTGGTAAAAGTTGATTTTTGACTCAAATATGTTTTCAAAAATTTGAGATTATGGCTTTTAACTAATTTTAGCTTATAAAAAATATTGTTTTCAACATTATGAAAAATTTTGAGAAAAAGCGAACTGACAGTTTTTTTACAAAAAATAAAAACCTAAAAAAAATGTATAAAAGTTGGTAAAAATTGTTTTTCGACGTAAATATCTTTTCAAAACTTTGAGACATTTGCTTCAAACTAATATTATTTTATAAGAAATATTGTTTTCAACATTCGATAAAATTTTGAGAAAAATTGAATTGACAGTTTTTTTTACAAATAATAAAAACCTAAAAAACAATACTAAAACTTGGTACTTGGTAATTTTCGACTCAAATAGCTTTTCAAAAATTTAAAATATTGGCTTCAAACTTATTTAATTTCACAGAAAATATTGTTTTCGATATTCAGTAATTTTTTTATAAAAATCCAACAGTCCGTTTTTTCATAAAAAAATAAAATCTACAAAAAATATTACGCAATTTTTTTCGAAACGGTATCGAATGTTGAAAAAAATATTTCTTATAAGATAAAATTAGTTTTAAGCCAATATTTTTAATTTTTGAAAAGATATTTGAGTCAAAAATCAATTTTTACCAACTTTGAGTAATGCCTTTCTTAGGTTTTTATTTTTATAAAATAAACTGTCAATTCCATTTTTCTCAAATTTGTACCAGATGTCAAAAACGTTGTTTACTGTTGCACAAAATTGTTTTGGAGATAAATATCATTTTTTGTTCATAAAGTTTTCGAAATGACAAATATTTTATTTCAGTTTTTTTTGATGTAAAAAAAACCGTTAGTTAGATTTTTTTCCAAGAAAAAATTTGTTTGGTATCGCGTTACAATATAATTATATAAAATTTAATTCAAGTCTATAGTGTTATTGGTTCGTAAAATATTTAGGGTTAACCAAAATGTTCACCTTTGTTTAAAATTGCTATGGTAAAAACCAACCAACACAATTTTTTCGAGAGTCCTTTCTGCATCTTTCTACATTATTATCTGTGTAACACAATTCATTTGAAGTCGATATCTCTACTGGCTCTTGAGCTATGGACGACGAGAAAAACGTCGCGAACGTACGAACGTACGTACACACGCACGCACAGATATCTCTCTAAAAATCTTTTATTTTGATTCTAGTTACCTTGAAACGTCGAGAAATGTCAAAATTTTCAATTCGACAAATTGGACCGATTACAGTAACTTCCTATGTGAAGTTTAAAATACAAAAGCCTTACGTGAATCTGCTATAAGCCCTTATTTCCAAATTTGAACCCAATTGACCCAATGGTTTAGGCTTAAGGGGGGAAATAGACATCCAGATAATCAAACGACTGGACCGAATCACCGGACCCACTATTTTCGACTTACTTATCTACAATTAGTATGTCATGTTTGATTAAGATCTTGAGTTCTTTCGAATTTAATACTTTCCATACAGTTCCTATATAAATATCATAACTAAAAAAAAAACACCCTGTTCCTATTTTTGTCTTTTTTATTTTCCATTTCTTCTGTCCCTAAAGTCGATTATATTTTAAATCAGTTTACATAAGGATTATCACTAAATACCTAATTCCAACCAAATAGCTATCTCATAAGCCTTTACTTCTAAAAAGTCACACTACTAGTTGAATAACCCAAAGAACTTTATACCTCAAAAATACACTTTAGGTGAAATATTTCATAGGTTTTAGGTATAGAAAACCTGGTTTGTTTAATTACCTCCATCACTCTTCTAAAAAGCAGTTCGTTACATAATATGATGGTACTTTATATATGAAAGTCCCTAAAAAGTCCTTGGCTCTCGGTCTCGAAACTCTTCTGGATGCCTATAGGTAAGCTATGTACGAGTATATTATACCTCTTACCATAAAGTGCATTCATTCAGCCATCATTTCGGAACACTGTTCGCCACACCGCATATACATAAGCTTAAGCGACTGCATGAGGGACACAGAGGCGTTAATATGACTGGTAATGAAATATGCAAATTCCCTATGGCAAATTTCATGTAAGAGGATAAACGTCTTTTAAGGATACGAATAAAGTGAGTGTGAGTCTGCAGAACAAACCGAAAACGAGAGTTAGCCTGAGTAGGATATTCAGTTTAAGTAACTCCGAAGGCATCAGGCAGGTTGGCAATGGCAATGGAGCAATAAGAGGGTAATTTTTCTTCTGCCAAAGCTTCGACTGTAAAAATACATTATAAATAAATAAACGAACAACCGTAGACTGCAGGCATCGACGACCGACGACTTGACTGTAAAAGTGTAGAGTGCAGAAAAGTCGTCATCATAAAGAGGGTTGGTTCTTTTCATTCGTTTTTATACATATATCGCTGCGGGGCACACTTGGGCCTTGAAATCCAGTCACTAGCAGCAGAAACAGAAACAAAAACGGAAGCAAAAGCAGAAGCCAGTTGCTTCCCAAGCTCTGCAGAAGGTATCAGTAGCCTCATCATCATTTTGTGGGCTGATGATGGAGCGCTGTTGTTTACACCGGCAAACTCTGGTCACAAAGGTACCCTTTGGTGGCAGTTTATAACACACCGCTCTAGTTGCAAGCCATTGTTCCACACTTTAATCCATCTCCTTGGTTTTGGAAGTTGGATGTTGCCCTCTTGCCAATGATTCCATAAACGAAACGAAAAAATCCCTCAAAGTATTTATCAAAGTGAGTCACTTAAAGATGCCACGAACCCCGTTGTTGCACTACAGAAAAAAAAGCAGAACAAATAGCTAAAGTGTGAACCAGGGTATCCTTTTGGCAGGATTAAAAGCGGCACCCAAACGCAGTGGCGAACAAAAGTAAAAATACACACACACACACATCCAACTACCCGCTCGCTTTCTCCTCTTACGTATACATATATTTTTATCTACAGCGAGATATTAATTTAATTGCATTGTAAGAATGGCAAAGTGTTTTCTTTGTCAAGGATAAAGGACTTCCAATTTGGTTATCACCTCCTTTTGACTGCCACCTCTTTGTCTGTGGCGTGAATTGCAGAAGCGCGTTGATGCTTAATTATCTCGGTTTTTTTCTGTTGCGATGATGCTCGCTAGGTATGGTATGCTGTTTTGGAATAAGGCTGAAATAGTGTTTGCAGCTACTTGAGCTGTTTTGCAAACCATCAGCAGCAGCAGCAGCAGCAGCACAACAAAATTGAGATGGAGGGTTGAGACGCAAGAATGATGGCGATGGTGGTGTGGTAGGAAAGGGAGCACGTCGAGAGCGTTTTTAATTCGCGTGTGCTGAATTTCAAAGGATACAAAAAATCCTTCCTCCCCCCGTTTTTTTTTTTTTTTAAAGGTGAGAGATTGAATTGGAATGAAACACTAGCTCTAGGTGTGGAAACAAGAAAGGGGTTGGTTATTTTTCTCTTTGTATTTTGTTTGTGTATTATCCTGGCCTAGGTAATATTTCTTTTCAGCACTTTTTTTTAAACTTGGTCTGGTGCGGTGTATGGTCCTTTCTGGAGTTTCTTTTATGTTTGAATGAATCCTTTTCGTTTGCGTTCGGCGTGGAAAAATGTTAAGTGTCTGCAATAATTTTTCATTACAACCAGTTTAAGTTTTCTTCCATTTTTTTTTTTGGAATGCACGACTGGAACATTGCCATTTTTAACATCAGTGTTGTTGTTGTATGATATCTATCTTAGTACCTATGTATTTCTTTTGTATAAATTTTTTTGCAAATGGTGAATGGTGTGAAAAAGGCAACTTATGCTTTTGTGCTGAGCCAAAAGCCTTTTGTTAGGTTAGGTATGAATTATGTGGCAGGTTGTTGCACTTTACGTTAGTTAAAGAGCTTATTTCGGAAGGAGAAGTTTTTCTTTTATTTTTGAATGGTATTATGTCAGTTAAACAAGAAGATTTGGATTTTTTATTGAGAAAGTTTTCAGCTGTTTTGGAGATGAAGCACCCAATGTTGGTTGGAATTTGAGTAATTGGTCAAAGTTGTCTATAGTTGTGGGAGTTTTGTTTATTAGTTTTGAAACTTGTGGGATTTTTATATTTTAGTTAAATTTTAATTTGTTTTTTCCTCAACCACGAAAGATTTATCTTTGAAGTTGTAGTTTTATAGGAACTGAAGTAAGTTTTATAGGATGAACAAAGTTTTGCATTTGAATAAATAAGTATAAGAAATAGTTTCAGAATCCTTTTTAGCGATCAATCACATAGCTTCCCTAAACCAAAAAATTAGATTATAAAAGAGTGCTCTTTGAAGTCAACGAAAGTACATACAAGGGTTAATCAAATCTACCGTGATGCATAGAGTTGAGCATCACTTAAAATTCTTTTATTTTAACTCAACTCCTTTCACATTATTGACTCCAATATCGCAAGTTAATCTTGTATACCTTCACTTCCTTGACTCCGCAATAAAAAGAAAAAAAAAAATAAACATTTCCAATCTAACATCGCTAAACTTAATGAAACTTATTTTTGTTTTCCCCCTTTTCCACGCCGAAATAAAATAAAAATAAAAAGAAAAGTACATATAAAAGGGAAAGGAATAAGGAATGAAAAAATTGTAAAAGAAAAATAAACTTCCATTTAACCAACCCTTAGTATAAAACTTCACCTAACTGTATTAAAGGACAATGCTCGTTGATGAAGGTTTTGACATGATGAAGCCTCCCAATGGAAAACAGAGTAAGTGATGTGTGCACGACAGCTTCGCACTGAAGTTCGCATCTCTGCATCAAAAACGAAGAAAAGAACCAAGAACAGACTTCTCTAAGCTGGTGGGATTTTGCCCCGTCCTCCTATTCATAAACTTTTCCATTTTCAGAAAGTATTTCTTCTCCATCCTTTCGTTTTTTTGATGGTGTTTTTTTCGTTTTTTTGTTTCTTCTTTATTTTCCCTTATCATGTCAAGGAAAAAGAAAACTAAATACAATAACAACAACTAGGTACATAGGTTTTACGTTACGTGTATGAAAGTACGGAACAGGAAGTACCAACAAACGAGAATATCCCAATATGGAAGTTTTCGACTTTATTTTTGGAAGAGAGACTTAAACGGCGGCGTCGTGGTAGAAGTATCTATCTATATGATGAACATAACAGGACCTTGGACAGAATATACACAACAACAAAAATATGGAAACAATATGCCGGCTGTTATTATTTTGTTCTTATAATAATTTTTTGGTTTTCATTGTTTGTGTCTTTAAGGAGTTTTATTTTTTTAGTGAGCTCCCATTGTCAAAAAATTGTGTTTCTCTTTGAATTAAAGGAGATATTGAGAACTTGATATTGTTGACATTTCTTGGATATATTATTCTAACTTATTTATTCTTAAGTCATGCAAAAATTGTGGTGAAAGCAAACCACGGCACCATTTTAAATAATGTGTCCTTATGAAAATTTCGACAAAAGCAAAAATTATCAGAGACTCAATACATTTTCGGCTATATCTTCTAATTTCAGTGCTAAAACAATTTATTCATTTCTAGTTTTAATATAATTGCTTTAGAAAAAAAGTAATTTTTATGTGAAAATTTGTTTCTTTTAGAAGTCGAAACTAAGCTTTAATCGTTCGTGTTATGAAAAATTGAAGAACACAGTTAGAGACCAATAATTACTCTACAAGGTTATTAATATTTTGTATTTGCTACATTCATGACTATAAGAAAAATGTATTTTCGAACTCGAGAATTTAATCAAACATGACCAAGAAGTCGAAAAAAGTCGATCCGGTGATTCAATCCGTCAGTCTATATTGTGCCTATCTTACTCGACCCTTCAGTCTAAACCAATGCGTCGACTGAGTTCAACATTGAAAATTAAGGTTTAAAGCTGATTAGCATTTTTTTATATTTTTTTAAATTATAAAATTAAATAAATACATAAGATGGCGCAACAATCCGTTTATAACTAGGGCCTAGTGACTTACAACTCTCAACCATTCCTGTGTGCGATTACTTTTGTCAGGGATGAACTCACTAATTTTTATCATTAGCGCACACTAAAAGAGTTTTCTGTACCTTTAATATGCCAAAGATTGTGGGTATTGGGAAAAGAGGGAAGGGTTGGATAGGAGGGGTCGGTGTATGTATATTGATTAGTTTGAGTTCTTGCAGTTCCACATCCAAAGAGAAGGGTTGTGAGTCTGGAAACGAATATGAAAAGCTAAGAGTGCTATCATCAGCAAAACAATGTATTGGATGAGAAGTAGCAGACAGGAGATTATTTACAAAAATGAGGAAAAGGGTCGGAGACAAAACGGAGATTTGGGGCACACCAGGGAATTAGCTGATTTTTAAATTTCTTTAAGACCAAAAATACCAGTAGTTCTCAAAAACGGTTGGATAGGTTTTCCTAAATTTCCTTTAAATTTGTTTGAACCGTTTTTTTTTTTAACTACTAACTACTTTACTACTATTTTTCTTCTGAATAAGCGTTTATATTATTTAATGATCAAAAATATCTAGTTTTGTTGATTTTTAGAAAACATTGAGTTTTTCTTTGCTAAATTCGTTATTTCAAAAACGGGTCAACATTTTTAAAAAAATAATGTTCTAACTATTTTCTAAAGAAATGGCAAATTTTTGAGGATAAACTTATTAACTTCCCATAGGAAGTTATTGTAATGGGTCCGATTTGTCAAATTGAAAATTTTGACATTTCTCGACGTTTCAAGGCCCCTAGAGTCGAAATAAAAGATTTTTAGAAAGATGTCTGTGCGTGCGTGTCTACGTACGTTCGTACGTCCGTACGTTCGCGATGTTTTTTTCGTCGTCCATAGCTCAAGAACCACAAGAGATATCGACTTCAAATAAATTTTGTTATACAGATAATAGGGCAGAAAGATGCAGAAAGGGCTCTCAAGAAAATTGCGTGGGTGGTTTTTTTACTATAGCAGTCAAAGAAAAAGGTGAATATTTTGGTTAACCCAAAATATCTCACAAACAAATATTGCTAGATACTTGAATTAAATTTTATATTATATATTGTAACGTGATACCAAACAAATATATTTTCGGAAAAAAATGTAATCAACGTTTTTTTTTATAAAAATCAAAAAAACTGAAAAAAAAAATTTGTCACCTCGAAAATTTTACTACTAAAATATTATTTCATTTCCAAAACAATTTTGAGCTACGAAGAATAATGTTTTTGACATCTGATAAAATTTTTAAAAAAAATTTAATCGAGAGTTTTTTTTATAAAAAATTAAAAACATAAAAAAAATTACTCAAAGTTGGTAAAAATTGAATTTCGACTCAAATATCTTTTCAAAAATTTCAGATTATGGCTTGCAACTAATTTTCACTTATAAGAAATATTGTTTTCAAAATTTTAAAAAAATTTGAGAAAAATCTAATTGACAGTTTTTTACAATAAATAAAAACCTAAAAAAAAAAAACAATACTAAAACTTGGTAAAAATTTACTTTCGAATCAAAAAGCTTTTCAAAAATTAAAAATATTGTCTTCAAACTTTTTTTATTTCATAGAAAATATTGTTTTCGATATTCAGTAGTCTTTTTTTTATAAAAATCCAACAGTCCGTTTTTTCATAAAAAAATAAAATCTACAAGAAATAGTACGCAAATTTGGTAAAAATTGATGATCGGTTCTTAATATCTCTCAAATTAATTTCATTCATCCAATTCGTAAAAATTTAATAAATGCTACTAAAATTGGTAAAAATTTATTTTCGACTAAAAATCTATTTAACAAAATTAAATTTTCAAGCTAAACTATTTCTTTATATTAAAAATACTGTTGGTAATTTTAAAATTTTTTAAGAATAATTCAACTGACAACTTTTTTAACACAACTCGAAAACCTACAAACTTTTAAGCAAGACAAATGGATAGACTTGATGAGAAGTTATCAGTTAACATCCCAGCCTCTTTTTTTGGAGTTCTAATTTTAAATCTTAAAATATGGGTACTATTTTTAAACACATTCTTTAGGTACGGGAGCAAGTTCTTGAAACCCTGTTCTGAATGTTTTTTTATATACCTATTTTCTGCTTTTGGATGTGTAAGCTTCTTAAATACAATTGTCGTCAAAAAATGTTCTAAAACCGTGATATTGACAATTTTGTATATGACATGTGAATAAAAAGTTTTTCAATAGGAATTTTAATTTGTAACAGCGAGCTATTTTGGCAGCATTTATAAAGCTTTTAATCTTTTGACAGTTGACAAGTCAAAACTAAGCCATGACTCAACGCGTGTATCGTTCTATTTTGAAAATCATCCTTGGCAAGTAATAATGAAACTTGTGAACACATTTAAGCTTGTGGGACAAATGATGTGACATATCGAAACCGTAAGCGTCGCACAAGAACAACTCCGAATATCGGTACTACAGACCGTATTTGTTCATAAAAGACGTTACACCGTATTTTGCATAAAATCTTAAGTCTAAAGGCTTTTTGAGATCTAAAGCCGGCTGATCACTAGGAAAGGTGTATCTTTTCGCCGATTTGGTACAAATTATCCGTATTCTATCGAAAAATCATCCTTAGGAACATTTCTAACTCGGAAGCTACTCTTAAAATCCAGTGGCGTCTTAAGGCATGGACCTGGTGGGCCAGGGCCAGGGCCCCACAATTATTTGGCCCCCAAATCCACCAACTTAAAATAAATGAATGTATACAAAAATTATATAGAAAACGAAATTAGGTTAGTAGACAGTCAGTAACAGAAAAAAAATTTTCATTTTACTCTCCGTTCCCTTGAAATTCTCTTCCTCAACATCTTAAACTTCTGGCAACATGAATCTTTAATGACACACCTGCACACGCTGTCAACATTATTTTAACAACTCTGCTTTCGTTCTACTCTACAGTTCTGCACACATGTTGGCTTTTCAACTTACTCCATAAACAAACACAAAGTTGTCCCATGATGAGTCTAAGGGAGTTTTTTTTATAAATTTGAAGCGTGTGCCAAAATTCGAAATTCGGATGCTAATTATAAAGACTTAATGCAACGAAAAATAGAACAAAGTTCGCGTGCCACATATTTTGATGGTCCTGCACCATCCGTCCAGCTAATTGGGAAAGAAAAGTTTAAAATATCAACTTTTTTTCCAATTACTGACACTATTACTTTGCAATTAAAAATACGATACAATTGCTATCAAGACATTAATGCATTGTTTGGCTTTTTTGTCGATTGCAATATTTGACTTCAGTGGAGTTGCAAAATTCTTGCGAACAGTTTTCAAAAAAATACCATAGAGATGTTAATGCAGAAGAACTTGAGGTAGAATGCATGCACCTCGTATAGTATTTAAAAGAATTCAATAAAGATGTAAATGAAGATCTTATTACAATATCAAAATTGTACAGCCTAATAACAGTGGATGAAATTGGGAACACATTTAAAAATGTAGAAACTTGTCATATATCAACATTCTTTAGGTACGGGAGCAAGTTCTTGAAACCCTGTTCTGAATGTTTTTTTATATACCTATTTTCTGCTTTTGGATGTGTAAGCTTCTTAAATACAATTGTCGTCAAAAAATGTTCTAAAACCGTGATATTGACAATTTTGTATATGACATGTGAATAAAAAGTTTTTCAATAGGAATTTTAATTTGTAACAGCGAGCTATTTTGGCAGCATTTATAAAGCTTTTAATCTTTTGACAGTTGACAAGTCAAAACTAAGCCATGACTCAACGCGTGTATCGTTCTATTTTGAAAATCATCCTTGGCAAGTAATAATGAAACTTGTGAACACATTTAAGCTTGTGGGACAAATGATGTGACATATCGAAACCGTAAGCGTCGCACAAGAACAACTCCGAATATCGGTACTACAGACCGTATTTGTTCATAAAAGACGTTACACCGTATTTTGCATAAAATCTTAAGTCTAAAGGCTTTTTGAGATCTAAAGCCGGCTGATCACTAGGAAAGGTGTATCTTTTCGCCGATTTGGTACAAATTATCCGTATTCTATCGAAAAATCATCCTTAGGAACATTTCTAACTCGGAAGCTACTCTTAAAATCCAGTGGCGTCTTAAGGCATGGACCTGGTGGGCCAGGGCCAGGGCCCCACAATTATTTGGCCCCCAAATCCACCAACTTAAAATAAATGAATGTATACAAAAATTATATAGAAAACGAAATTAGGTTAGTAGACAGTCAGTAACAGAAAAAAAATTTTCATTTTACTCTCCGTTCCCTTGAAATTCTCTTCCTCAACATCTTAAACTTCTGGCAACATGAATCTTTAATGACACACCTGCACACGCTGTCAACATTATTTTAACAACTCTGCTTTCGTTCTACTCTACAGTTCTGCACACATGTTGGCTTTTCAACTTACTCCATAAACAAACACAAAGTTGTCCCATGATGAGTCTAAGGGAGTTTTTTTTATAAATTTGAAGCGTGTGCCAAAATTCGAAATTCGGATGCTAATTATAAAGACTTAATGCAACGAAAAATAGAACAAAGTTCGCGTGCCACATATTTTGATGGTCCTGCACCATCCGTCCAGCTAATTGGGAAAGAAAAGTTTAAAATATCAACTTTTTTTCCAATTACTGACACTATTACTTTGCAATTAAAAATACGATACAATTGCTATCAAGACATTAATGCATTGTTTGGCTTTTTTGTCGATTGCAATATTTGACTTCAGTGGAGTTGCAAAATTCTTGCGAACAGTTTTCAAAAAAATACCATAGAGATGTTAATGCAGAAGAACTTGAGGTAGAATGCATGCACCTCGTATAGTATTTAAAAGAATTCAATAAAGATGTAAATGAAGATCTTATTACAATATCAAAATTGTACAGCCTAATAACAGTGGATGAAATTGGGAACACATTTAAAAATGTAGAAACTGCTTGAAGAATTTTGTTATTTTTGATGGTTTCAAACTGCAGTGGAGAGCGTTCATTTTCGAAATTGAACCGGATAAAAAATGAACTTCGAAGCACAATGCTATAAAAAAGACTAAACAGGTTGTCAATTTTATCAATTGAAAATGAATTACTGCAGGAAATTGAATTTGATGACTTAATTCATGATTTTGCAACTGACAAAGTCAGAAAAGTATGCCTTCAATAATATTTTATTGTATACTTAAACTTACATAATATATATCTAAAAAAAACAAAACAAATCACTACAAATATAAAGAAATAAACTTATATAAAATTAAAAAAATATATAAAAAACATTAGAAATCAACCAAAAAAACAATAAAAATTATCAAAAATCAACTATAATGAAAAAAATTATAAAAGTATACAAAAAATATCTGTTTTATGTTTTTTTTAGTTCTTTTTAAAAAGTAAAAATATTACAAATTAATTTTTAAATGATTTTTTTAACCTAAAGAATTAAAAAAAATTATATTATACCTACTTTTTGTTGGCCCCCAAATCCTATTGGGTCCAGGGCCCCCAAAAGTTTAAAAACGCCCCTGTTAAAATCATATTTGTAAAATACAGGGTTAGAAAGTACAATAATTGATACAAAGCCTCTCCACTCCATCCTTAAAATATCACTGTTTTGGTTCGTTTTTTTGAGCTTTTTGGACCTTGCCATTTTCTAATTTAGGCAAATGTAACAGAGAATTCATTACTTTAACGATTACCGTTTATGATTATTATTTTATATGGACTGAAATAATTTAATGAGGTTAAAGTTTTATTTCAACAAGAGCGTGCCGCACAAGCAATGAGAAATTACAATTTTGCAAGAAATTTTTCCAAACGATCACATTTGGACACCGAAATCTTGTCATATATCAACCGAAGGCTTTTTTCTGTAGAGGCTTTTGAGAGTCAATATTTATTTTAATGCAAATTATAAAAAGGACGTGACTGATATATTCAATAAAATAAAAATGTATTTATTTCTCTTTAAATGAAACCTGTTTTTGAAAAATCCTTTGTATGTAGTTAAAAAAAGCGACTTGCATTGTTTAGAAATGATTTATTCCTTTTTTTGCTAGAGTTGTTCACTGTTATGATTAAAAAAAGTTTTTTTTTTTGTAAAAAAAAAAATATTGAGCTATTAAACTCTTTAAGTTTGAATGTTATCGTTTTAAAGAAACAAAAACCAATTTTAACCTTAAATCATTTAAAATAAACTCTCTCTTTTCCATAGTCTCCCTAGCTTTAAATATGTTGATGTAGTAACTCTTATAGTAGTGTCCTTTCTTATATTTTTACAATATTCTGTTTTAACATCCTTTTTTTTTCTGTACCGTTTTACCCGGCAATCCAACCGAATTATTTTTACAGACATTTTTCATCTGAAAATCTCATTTTTATCTGTCAGATTTTTTTTTCCATTCATGTTTCATATTTTTGTGTATTTCCCTTTCGTGCAAATTGTTTGAGTGATTCATGAGAATGGACACGCGGGCCAGGCATAAGGATATATGCATATAATATGTATATGTAAGAGTAGATGCAGGAAGAAATAAAGGTATAAATTGTTTCCTTTTTGGATACAAGGTAAAGTCTTGGAAACATCATTCATTTTCTGCTTGTCACACAAATCTTGTTCGTTTTGTTCTTTCTTCGTTCGTTTTCTTTTGTGTTTTAAATTTAAATTGACGATAAAAAATAAATTTCGATAACATTTTGGAAGGCACTCTTGTTTCATGAAGAATATTTTTAAATCTTTATACCCACTGCAAGAACATTAGTGTTCCTTTGGGAGAAGATATTAAAAAAAGGCCTCCCACAAGGCTCCATTTAGTCACCATGTCTTTTTTGTGTTTTTATGGATTTATAAATAAACCTGCAGTTTTTGTGAAAGCGGCATCTTTGTTTTGTGAAAAAAAAGCATAATGGCTGGAAGAACATCAACATAGAGGGCGCTGCAGCAAAGCCTAGACTATATGACGACCGTTATACGGTCCGAATACATTTACTGCACTTGAAAGTAATAAAACATGAAACATAAAAGCTTTCATTTAAAAAGAGGGTGGGCACTGTTACTGGTGCTGGTGCTGGTGCTGGCACCCTGAATGTCGTCCTTTCTCTCAATAAAGATCCTTAACGTTAACACAAAGGACACACAACACACACCAAACAACAACAGCAGCAAAAGCAAAAAATCGTCAGTGGACCGTCAGATAAAAATGAAATTCAAAGACAAATTTGAAAAAGTCACCAACAAGCATACGTAAGGTACCTACGTTACAGAGGACTTACAATTTCATTTTTCTTTATTTTTGTTCCATCTCTCTGAAGCTGAACCTTGCATTCAATGCAAGAGTCCTGAGTAGTGTCCTTTGAATACAAAAAAAAAAAACTTCTTTTTTCTTCTTTCATTTAAGTCCTTTTTACATCACTTTTTAGTTCACATTCAGTCAACCTGAAGATGAGGACACAGCGATATAGATTTTTTCTGTATGTGTGTCTTCACTTTGTATGTTGCTGCCACGACAAAAAGTCGACAGTTTTATTCCATGCCTATTATTCGCGTTAGGTGGTTTATTCCCTGCGAGATTTATATGCATGCTGTCCAAAATGTCAAAAAGACGACTCTCAAAAAACAAGATGAAGAGTGCTAAAAGAAAAAAAGAAAGTTTGCAAAACGAATGAGAAAATGCTATTTGCAAAGTACCTAGGTTAGGTAGAACTCTAGGTATATACAGTGTCTTCATATTTTCTTTAAGGGCTTACATTTTTTTTGCAAAGCAAACTTGGCCGGGCCGGCCATTAAGACCTAAAGCAACTTTTACTTTTGCATACTTTTCTGAGTTTTATTGCTGGTGATACAATGGTAATTTGGACAATAAAACTGTCATGTATGAAAATGGGTTTCTCCTCTGGGCAGTTTTGATTTTGAGCTGAAATGTAGTTATTACAGGGTTTTTGCGTTAAGCTCTTTCTATCTTTGAATCTCAATAATTCAAAAAAGTGTGAAAGATAGGATCAATGGTTTTTGAGATCTACTGTCTTTGGCACCCCAAATGTTTAACATCAACATACAAATTTTATTCAAATTAGGGTTTTCCAATAAAAGGTTTTATTTTAATAGCATGCTGTTTGGGCAGCTGTCATGTTTTAACATTTGAGAAATGACAACTAAGCCATAACTAAAAACGGCACTATATATGCTTCAACAGCTCTTTTAAATTGTCGAAATTAGCTATAAGAGTTAGTGACAATTTTACAGTCACAGTTTACTTTTACAAAAGGTCCACAGGTGGTTTGATAGTTTATCTTATCGAGTAGTTAAACCAATCCTTACATCGTTTTAGAGAAAAATGTTGACTGAATCTGGCACCAAGCTCTCTTATCTTCCTTTCGGTATTGGTAAATTTCATCTTCGTTCAATTACAAACTACCTTTTATAACCTTTCAATTGAAGTTGTATTGGATAGTTTCAAGTCTTAAATTCACAAAATAAATGGCAGGCTTCCATTTTGTTTCCAACTATCTTCCTTTTATACATAGACCATCTGTTGTCTGCAACTTATGATCCATTGAACTGTTTCACTCATGGTAGTACATTCATCATTCTAGATTACCCCTAGTCTTTCGACAGCATTGTTCAATGGGCAATTATTAACCTTGTAGTAATAATTGCTTCAAAAAAATCCATGCTGTCTCCTGTCGTTAAAGCGAAAACCAAATTCAGTTCTCGGTATGTGTATCACAAATCACATCTTACATATTCAACATTACCAAAAATTATAGTTCTTAGAAGTTCTCTGACTGCGCAAGAAATTTTACCTATGTTGATGTTGTTCCAGCTAAGGAGTGATTTATAAAGCACCATTTTGTGCAGGTGCCCCTAAATCAAGTTTAAGGGTTTTGGTCAGAATCAAAAAAGGGTCTTTTAATAATAGACGATAGAGCTAGAGTTGTTTTTTTTAGAGGTACATAATTTAATTTTATTTTAACTTGAGGCCTTTTTGTCAGCTGTCAAGTGGTTTATTTAAAGTTTGATTTGGCATTTAAAAATAAACTGAATAGACTGACGCCTGAACAAAGCTTTCAAATTGTACAAATTTGCTAAAAACAAGATTGCCGTTGATCCAAATTTTCATTAGCGATGAAGCCCACTTTTGATTAAATGGATCTGTCAATTAAACTGCGGTGTTTGATATCAACATCTGATATCCATATTTTCTCAGATAGTGAGGCTGCAATCAAATCTCTGGACTATGTATCTACAAACTCTATAACAGTCCTTAACTGTCGATCATCTCTAATGGAGATGGCACAACAGTTTAATATTCACCTTTGCTGGGTGCCGGGCCATAGAGACATTCCAGATAACTGTAAGGTAGATGAACTCGCCAGGAATGGTACAGTACAACCCCATTCTACCACTTTTGGCAAATGCTGGAATACCAATCGCTACATGTAAACTTTTGGTAATTCAAGACGCTATAAAGAAGGCAAACACCAGGTGGAACAGCATCACCACGTGTCAGGTCACAACAAACATCTGGTTTAAAATTTAAAGCGATCAAGGTGCTTGTTATATATCTAAGCAGATCCCTTATAAGCTCGATAAAAGTTGTCGTAGCCGAGCACTGTCTAATAAGAAAGCACGCTACGCGGCTAGGCGTATTCTCAAATGACTTTTGCAGAAACTGTTTGGACGAGAAAAAGGATGAAACAGTTCTTCACGTTCTCTGTACATGCCCTGAACTAGCTCAAAAACGCAGGAATCACCTAGGAGAATTCTTCTATATGGATCTAAACGATCTAAATCATATTAACATAATCAGTCTCTCACGTTTCGGGCCATAAAACTGGCCTAGGTGTATCCTACTCCATCACGGACAGCCACTTTAACCTAACCTATGCAAAAGTTTCACCTTGAAGATAGAATTCGTGAAGTTAGGACATACAGCATTTGGCGCTGCAACATTTGACTGCGATATCTATTTTAATTGTCCTGTTGAAGATAAATTTCGGTGGTACCAAATTCATGCAGGATGGTCATGGCCTATGCTACCTGATTAACGTCGTTCTCAAAAACCTACAGCTACGCCACAAGTCCATAATTATTTACAATTTTTACTTTTTCGTGTTGCATTTCACGCTATTGGTCTCAAGTTCTTGAATTGATAATTGAAACATAGTCAGTTTCCGGATTCTCTACTGTGGATCATATCTTTGCGCTGTCTAGTATTGCATCAAAGTATTTGGAGAATTCTAAGAGGCTCTACGTTTGCTTTGTAGATTTTAAAGCGGTCTTTGACACGGTAAATAGGCAAGCATTGATTTACAAGCTATCATCTATAGGTGTATCTAGGAAATTTCTTCTATTATACTCCAAATTCTTGGATTCAACAACTGCGGCAGTTTGGAATGGAAGCAACTTATCGGAATGGTTTGAGACGTCTACGGGTGTTCCCCAAGGATGCATTCTCAGCCCAATCTTGTTTGCCAATTATATCGATGCTGTCACTGACATTCTTCCGGGAGGTGTATTTTTTGCGGGCTCCTTAGTCGAAGTCTTACTGTATGCTGATGACCTGGTGCTATTGGCTGATACACCATGTGCTCTGCAACTACAAATCAACAGACTTCAAGACTACTGTTCAACTTGGGGCCTAAAAATCAATACAATTAAAACAGAAGTTATGATTTTTGAATCTAGACACCGAAGAAGGCTACCGGAGGAATCATGGACCATCAACAATGAGCGCATCGATGTAGTAAAGGAGTTCAAGTACCTGGGAGTGTTGATAACATCTAACCTAAACTGGACTAAACATACAAAGAAGAAAGGTAGGGAAGGCAAACTAGCTATAAATCTGATGTGGCCAACGTTTTTCAGCAACAGCAACATTGATGTAGCATCGAAGTACCGAGTGTTCAAAGCAACAGTCAATACTTGTATGTGTTATGGGGTGCAAGCATTTGGGTACGCGCAACATGAGGAATTCGAAAGTGTCCAGAGGTTCTTTTTTAAACGACTATTCCGATTACCTAACGCAACACCAACGTATGCTTAACATGTGGAATCAGGTTTAGCACCGATTTACATCCAAAATCTTAAATCGCATGCCAAATATCTGACTACAGTAGTGACAAGAGAAAACGGACTACATAAGTCAATTCTGTTAAGGCAACTTCGAAGAAACGCAACACCTTTCAAAGAATGGAACCATCTTGCTGCGGCACAAAATGTAACGCTTCCTTTAACTGAAAATAACGTTATTGAATGGCAGAATTTACTTGATGACCTGATTGCTAAAACTGATAATGCGTTGTATTTACAATATCTAGAAAGGGCATCTTCTTCAGAAAGTAGAAACATTTACAGGAACCTGAACCACCATTTGTCATCTGATATGAGTTATATTTGCAAGGAATTGACTGCAGAAGCTATCGGTATCATCTTTAGGGCTAGAGTAGAAATACTTAATCTAAACTTTGTGCCTTATAGATCCGATTTATTACAAATCTGCACTCTCTGCAATTTAAGAGAACTTGAAGGTACTCACCATTTTATAGCAGTTTGCCCAATATTGCAAGAAATAAGGCGATTATATTTCCAAGCCAGTTTTTTGTCTTTGAACGAGCTTATCGATTTTTTCAACGGATCAATTGGTTGGGTAAATCTCTTTAAAATTTTTAAACATGCGTTGTCATATCGCAATAGTTTTTGAACCTTAAGAAATATTCTCCCAGTTAAAAAATAAGAAATATTTGTGTTTCAAATCACGTGAAAATTGTACACCTAGTATTTATGTTTCAAATCATTAAAATTGCATAAAAAGCATCCTTCAAATATTTGTGTTTCAAATCACGAAAAAATTGTAAAGTATTTATGTTGCAAATCATTAAAATTGCATAAAAAGCTTTATATCTTTCAAATATTTGTGTTTTAAATCACGTGAAAATTGAATAGTAGGTATTTAGGTATGTTTCAAGTCATTAAAATTGCTTAAAAGTGTAATATCTTTCAAATTTAAAATATAAAATGTATCTCAACATTATCTATCATTACTATGATCTGCTATAAACTAATTTATTTTAAACAAAAACTACTCCTTTTTTAAGATTCGCTTTTTCTTTTTCTCTTTAAGAGTTGAATAAGTTGATAAAATAAATAAAAAATGTAAAAAACTGTTTATTGAAGTTTTAAAAACTTTTACATCTTACTTATATGTATTTTAGTTTAAAAAATGTATATCAGGCAGACGGCAGCTTAGCCATGTCCTTATGTTCTTGGTTTTAATAATCTAATCTAATCTAGTCAGTTTCCAAGAGTTCCAGAATCTATATTTAGAAATCAAAGGCCGTTTTCTATAAAAACTTACTTTCAGTTTGTGGAACAGTTTATTTTTTTACAGGCTAGTAACGAAATAAAGAATTATTTACAAAAAGCGGGAACCAGGGGAGCCTTGTGAAATCAACAGCCGCATCAGTCTCTCTTGCACGCTCTCACGGACAGTGGCTATCTTTTTGGAAATCTTGCACTTCGTCGGCGGGAGGTTTCTGATTTTAAATTCATTAAACCCTTGGGCTTAAAATTAGTCTTCTCAAAACTTACGGAAAGGTGCTCACATAGCCATTCTGATAAAACAAGTTTATAATTTGCTCGCCTTCCATCCACAATTATGTAGAAAAATAGACTGAAAAGTTGCAACCAATTTGAAAGATTAACTTTCAACTGTCAAACTTCGCAAGGGATTTATTTACCTTTATAGTTAATTTTTGGGTTTTAAAGATATTGTACGCCAGTATAGTAAACAAAATCAATGTTTATGCCTTGAAGCTTGAAGCATCCAAAACTTCAATAACATATTCATTCCTTAGTTTGTTTTGAACAAGAAATAACAATTACCTGACCTAACTAAAACTTGAAATCCTCTTAAGAAATATTTGAACAATATACAAAAAAAACCAACCTTAGATTCTTTATCTTCTCGTTTATAATAAACAATAATTTCCTTCAACATCCTCTCATATTCAACAAGAATGTTCATAAATATATTTCTTATATAAACACACATCACATATTTCATAATGCATAAATATATACCTACCAATAACTGTATAAAATATAATAACTTCTCGAATTCAACTATACCAGTATACGCTCTCTTCAAAAACAACAAAAACACAAAACTCCTTCAGCTGTTTGTTTCGTAACCACAAAGGAATTTCTGTCAAAAATGTTCCAAACCAATTATTTCATGTGGCTTGCATGAGTTAATTTGTGCATTGTGTGCTTTCAAACGCACGGCTATATCCTAACCTCAAATTGCCTTCTCCAACAGGTAGACTTCTGGCCATTGCAAAATTCCTAATTCTCATTCTCATATAGCACTGTTTGGTCCGTGTCCTCCCACTCACTATAGGACTATAGACTTGTATAGCCTCTAAAAAGACCGACCCACCTCAAACACACAAAAGCCACTGTGAATTTCATTGGTCATTTACAAATAACCTCTGTCTCTTCATTCTCCTCTTGCAGCATCCTTGTTGCTTCCCGGCATGGATAAACCTATACCTACCTACCTACCTATAGGCGAGGTATGGTATAGGTGAAGGTAGGTTAGGTTAGGTTAGGTTAGGTAGGTATATGGAATTTATATTATCCTTCAGTTGAGTCGTAGGTCGGTCGTAGCAACAACCGGATTCAGTTTTGGTTACCAAGGTGCTGGCTGGTTGCTATCATCACTTATCCCACAACTCAAAATCAAAATAATAATAAAAAAAAAGCCAATCCAACCTAAGACTTCAAGGCTTCTTCTACCTATGGTATAATATATTATAGCTAGACCTATAAACATAGATATAAATAGCAATTTCCGACAGCCATTCCACATCCTTATTAGATGTTTTGACATAAATAACTCTCTGTGTAAGGACCCACTATAACTTCTGAGAATATTTCCAAAACAGAAGGCACGGTCTCTCATATTTGTGGTTTGTGTTTTGAAAGTGTGTGCCTCTGCCTCTTCTAGAGTAAGAGTAGATAGGATATGGAAGTCAGTTCAGTATAGAAGCCAAAGCCAGCCAGTGTATGTCCTGTCGTATAGAGTCGACAGTCGACAGTCGACATCGTCATCGTCATCGTTCGTCGTCGTTGTCGTCGTTGTTTGCCATCATCCATATAAACCAAACAACCAACAAACCAACCATCCAACCAATCTCCTTTGACTCTTTCTACACACCTGAGAGAATGCAATGAAGGATATTTCTGTGGTATCCTGTGGAGTATATGTATACGATGGGTAAAGTGAAAATTTTGGCCCAAAATCAACGACTTAACCAGAAATTAAAATTATATTCCACGCAAAATGAAGTGAAAGTTTTCTTCTGCCAGGCGCAAATTCAAATTTTAAGGACATCCAGAGAGACAAAACTTTCTCAATATATGTAAGTGTATATTTATAGTTAAAGGATATGTAGGATGGTCGTTAAAGGTCTGGGAACTTTTTACTCTGCACCTTCTCGTTCCATAAGGAAAAAGAGAGGCTTATCCTTTCATAAAAACAAATATTTTGGGGGATTTGAGACGAAACTTTCAATGAATATATGGTTCGTTTTGAAAATGATTAAAATAGATAAAAAAAGTTAGAAAGAGAGGGAGACAAGGAGATAGAATGAGAAAGACATATATGCATAGAAAAGGTAGATATGTATTTATAGGTATAAAACAATTAAGTCGGTTCAGCTGCCATGTCAACTAGTTTTAGTGTAATTCATTGCCATAAGTTTTGAGATGATAAAACATGCAGCAGTGAAAGAAACTTTCAAAACACCAATGAGAGGAAGAGATAAAATAGTATATGTGGAAGAGATAGAGAGAAAGAGAAAGTAATAATTTATTAATGTTTCTACTTAGAAGACGACAGAAATGGATGGGATCATATTTTATCTAAATTTTCCTTAAGCTATCAGGATATAAGTTTTAAGTTTTTGAAATTTGAAAGTGATTAAGTGCAAACAATAAGTTCTACGGTAGGAGTTAATCTATTTTGGAGTAACCATATGTTTCTGTGATCGTTTTGTTGGATGAAGAAGAAAAAACGGGACCTATGGCTTAGATCGGAGACGTCAGGATAAGTTTTATATCACTAATGTTTAGGTAAGTGGATCTGCAATAGAACAAATTTGGGAAAAAGATGGGTTCAAAAGCTCACCCTTAGTGTTACTCATTTCGATATGGCGATTTTCTAGAGGTCCCACTTGAACCACCAAAAAGAAATTGTAGAAAAATATAATTTCAAGTTTGTTTCACATTCGTGTAGTGCGGCTTAAGGCAGAATCCCTGTACTAAGCAGTACGTCTGAAATTGGGCTCGAGGGTTAACTGATGGGCGTTCCCAGCAGTAAGGGTATTACCGTTGTTATTGTTAAAAGGAAGGAATGCAACTGGTTATTTCGTTAGAGCATTGTTTACAAAAATAACAATAAAACAATAATAAACATGAGACCTTGCGGTGGTGTTCAAGAGAAGAAAACGTTTTGGTAAGATAACGATCTCCTATCAATTTAATAGCTCTCTTTTCAATTATATCCAAAAGATTCAATTACGTTATTGGGGAGTTACGTCTGAGCCTCCACCTGTACCCCAAATACCGTTACCCCGGACACTCCCCTTTGCCTAACGGCTTTGCTTTAACGGTTTCCCACGCCATTTTTGCTTATATTGCAAAACATATCCAAAACGGATACACCCCCTTTTCCCTCTACACAACACACGCGCGCATCCCGTTACATTTAAAACAATAAAATCGTGGGAAAGTTCATTTTACATATTTTGCAAGATCAGCATTAAATATAAATATATAAACTGTAAGAATTAGTTCTAAGTCAGTTGTAATTCGCCTCTTGACACTAGAAGTGCAGCCTCGCTAAAGACAGCGGCTTCTCTTGTCAAATAATAATTAATAAGATAATCGTGTAAATTAAAAATTTAAATAAATAAAGAGAAAAAATAAAAATAAGAAAAGAAAAAAACAGTTATGTTTTTTTTTTAACAAATCGCGAGGTTCACGACAAAACTGGCGCAGTCGGTCGTTCGATTAAGAACAAATGAACAAAATTTAACATTTCGGTCGTTCGATTAAGAACAAAAGAACAAAGTTTAACATTTCGGTCGTTCGAATAAGAGCAAAAGAAACAAATGTTCGTTCAAGAACAAAACAGAAATTAGAATTTCGATTAAAAAACACCATAGTGGTTCGTTTAAGAACATATGTGAAAAATAAAAATTAAAATTTCGATTAAAAAAACACCATAGTAGTTCGTTTAAGAACATATGTGAAAAAATAAGAAAAAGTTCGTGCAAGAACAAACAAAGATTAGAATTTCAATTAAAAACCACCACAGTAGTTTGCTTAAGAACATATGTGAAAAATTAAGAAAAAAATTCGAGCAAGAAATAAAAGTTCGTGTAAGAACAACATATAATTAAAAGTTTTGACTTAGAAATCGGTGCATCTTAGAACACAAAATAAAAAAAAAAAAATAAAGTGCCTTCGTGTAAGAACAGTGCGCTCAAATATAATTTTCGATAAAACTTGAATACGCTTAGTGCAATAAAATTAAAAAAAAAAAATATATAATAAAATTAAACAATAATATCAAGTGAATGGACAAAGAAGAAGAAAATCTCATACAACTTTTTAAAAACCTATCAACAAAATATACGCAGAGCCCAAAAATGACAGAACCAGCAGCAGCAACAGCAGGAGCGGCAGCAAACGCAGGCGTAAGTCGTCTTACTTTAAATTTAGACCCTATAAAATATTTAAATTCCTTACCTACATATAATGGTAACTTTGACAACTTGAATAATTTTATTGAACTTCTAGATAGAATTCAACCTTCACTTAATAAGTTTGAAAACAATAGTCAGTTAATATTTCTAGATATTATTAAGAGTAAATTAATTGGGAAAGCTCGAGAGGCTATTGAAATAAATAATTCCACAAATAGTTGGGAAGAAATTAAAAAAGTTTTATTTCAATACTTCGGTGACAGGAAATCTGTAGAAGAACTTTACGATAACCTCAGGGGACTCCAATTTTACGATAATTGCCAAAATTTTTACGATAGAATAAAAACTGCACTTAGGAGACTAAACAACAAAACCAACCTAGACAAATCTATTATTTCGTCAATAGAAACAAAAAAGAATTGTGACATGGCACTCAGGCTTTTTATCAGCAAGATACCTGAACCAATGAAGGGTATCTTGGTCTGTAGACAGCCAAAAAGCTTAGAGGAAGCCATGGACATTCTTCATGAATCAGGCTATGCCTACACAAGGGTTAACAATAATTCTAACAATATCTATAACTCAAATACAAATAATAACAATTCCACACAATATAGAGATAGTTCTAGACAATATAGGAACTCAAGACAGACACAAGACTCTTCAAACAATAACAACAATCACAATTCAGGCCAATGGAGAAATTCTGGACAAACACGAAATTATTCGAATAAATATAATCAATCTAATAATAATAACTCAGGTCAATACAGGACTAATCAGAACAACAATTATAATTCAGGTCAATACAGGACTAATCAAAATAACAATTACAACTCAGGGCAGTACAGGACAAATCAAAACAACAATACTAACTCAAATATTTACAGAAATAATAACACAAATATGAGTAATAATTCTAATAATGTTGAACCTATGGACACTCTTTCCGCTTCCTACCAGAGGCAAGTTAATTTGCAGGGTTCGGATTTTCAGGAAAACCGCCTACAGGCCGATTACCCTATATAGTTGTAAAATCAAAAACTAGGGATCTAAGAATTCTTATAGATCCAGGCTCAGAAACGAGCATAATAAATCCAGAAATTTGTCACCCCAAATGGGCAACAAATCTCAGAACTCCAATCAAAGTAAAGACAACAAGTACTCCAATTTATGTCAACAAAAAAGTTAAAATTCCTTTATTCAAAGAATTCGGTAAAGATAAAACAGCTGAATTTTTGGAATTTAAATTTCATGAATTTTTCGATGGATTGATTGGAAATAATATCCTCCTTCCGTTAGAAACAATTCTTGACTTTAAAAAGAAAAAATTGTTAATAGATGAAACAGAAATACCCATTTATTTTAATGAAAGTGAAGAATATGAACAAAAAATTCCCCAATTGGAAATGTACCATACTGAAACGAGTAGTGATCCCATTTCTGAACAAATAAGAATCCAACATCTCAATAGTATAGAAAAAGCAGAAATAATGAAACTTATTTCTCAATACTCAAGTATTTTCTACCAAGAAGGAACTGACCTATCTTTTACGAATGCGATTAAGCATAGTATTAAGACAGTCAATGATATTCCAATTTACACTAAAAGCTATAGATACCCTGAAGTCCATAAGACAGAAGTATCTAAGCAAATAAATGATATGCTTCAACAAGGCATCATACGTCCAAGTAATTCTCCATATTCGGCACCTATCTGGGTCGTTCCGAAAAAGGAAGACGCATCTGGTAAGAAGAAATGGAGAATAGTTATAGATTATCGAAGATTGAACGAAGTTTCAATCGACGATAAATTTCCAATTCCAAATATGGACGACATACTTGGTAAATTGGGAAACTCCTTGTACTTTACAACGCTTGACTTGGCAAAAGGCTTCCACCAGATTGAAATAGCGGAAGAAGATATACGAAAAACGGCTTTCTCAGCTGATAAGGGTCATTACGAATTTGTTCGAATGCCTTTCGGTTTGAAAAACGCCCCTGCCACCTTTCAAAGGCTGATGAATTCAGTTTTATCAGAATTTATCGGACAAATTTGCCTAGTGTATCTAGATGACATTATTGTCTTTTCTACATCTCTAGAAGAACACATAGCATCATTACAAAAAATATTTAAGCGTTTACGTGAAGTCAATTTAAAGGTACAATTGGATAAAACCGAGTTTTTAAAAAAAGAAACTGAATTTTTGGGCCATGTCGTCACTACAGAGGGCATTAAGGCCAACCCCAATAAAATTTCAGCAATCAAAAACTATAAACTTCCTACAACAACGAAGCAAATAAAGGCATTTTTAGGAATAACCGGTTATTACCGGAAATTTATAAAAGACTACGGTAAAGTAGCAAAACCAATGACTGTATTCCTGAAAAAAGGAGCAAAAATTGATATAAATAATCCAGAATATATAGAAAGTTTCGAGGAACTAAAATCCTTGATCATATCAGACCCAATATTAAAACATCCAAATTTTGATAAATTGTTCACACTAACTACAGATGCATCAAATTATGCAATCGGTGCCGTTCTATCACAAGAAAACCACCCTGTATGTTTCGCTAGTCGAACCCTCAATAACCATGAAACCAATTACTCCACGATCGAAAAGGAGTTACTGGCCATAGTTTGGGCCACACAATATTTCAGACCCTACCTTTATGGCAGGAAATTTGTTGTAAGAACCGACCATCGACCTCTAGTTTGGCTTAGTTCGCTAAAAGAACCAAATACCAAACTGCAAAGATGGAAAGTTAAACTCGAAGAGTATAATTTTGATATTCAATATGTTAAAGGAAGAGATAATCAGGTCGCTGACGGATTATCAAGGATAGAGGTTTACCACAACGAAAATGTGATAAATCCTTCCGATGAGATCCCAGAAGATCTTGATGCCCAATCATTAGTAGCTACCATCCACAGCGCAGATGAGGACAGTAGCAATCACATTCCTATAGTTGAAACTCCCGTTAATCTGTATAAAACTCAGATTGTTTTGATTAAATCAAACAACATAAGCAATCACAAAATTTATTTCCCATTTAAAAATAAAAAGAGAATAGTAATCGAATTAAAAGAATACAAAGAAAACCTTATTTTAGATATTTTGAAAAAACATATCCCTTCCAAAGGAATTCTGGGAATCTTCTCCAAAAATGACCATATGTATGCTCAATTCCAAGACACATACATAAAATATTTCAGCAAAAATAAGCTACTTAAAGTGATCAAATGTAGCAAATTTCTGGGAGACCTCGAAGATACGGAAAAAGAGTTGATTGTTATTTCAAAATCACACAAATCACTCAATCATAGAGGTATAAATGAAACTTATGCCGAAATTAAGGACGTTTATTATTGTCCAAATCTCAAGGAAAAAATCCAAAGATTCATTAACAATTGTGAAATCTGCAATAAGTCTAAGTATGAAAGAAACCCATATAAAGTTCCACTTAAAATAACCGAAACACCTTCTAAACCTAATCAAATTTTACATATAGATATCTGGTACGCAAATATTAATTTAATGTACGTAACAATGATTGATAAATTTACGAAACATGTTACAGTACAAGAAATAAAACACAGAACATGGACAACACTTTTAAATACAATTAAATATAGATTTGCAAATCACGGTATCCCTGAAAAAATAGTAACAGACAACGAGACAGGTTTCTCATCAATAGCAATTAAAGAATTTCTGAAAGAATACAAGGTCGAACTACACTTAACTACCCCTTATCACAAAACAGGCAATTCGGATATCGAAAGATTCCATCAGACTCTGAACGAGCATATAAGGACGTTTAACGCCGATGACGAAAACAAAGATACTTTGCGAAACAAGGTATTAAAAGCTGTATCAATCTACAACAAGACAATACATTCAACTACGAAACAAAGACCTATTGATTTTATAAATGGAACCATTACAAACCAAGATTACCCAAAAATTATAGAATTGGTGAATACAAATAAGGAACGATATATAAATAAAATTAACAAAGACAGGACGGACGTTGACCTAAACAAAACAAACCATCGCTACCTTAAAAGTAGAACTGACAACAAACTCAAAATTAAACATACGAAAGATAACCCCGAAGTAGTAGACGAAAACCACGTTATAGACAGTAGAGGACGAACATTCTATAAAACACAACTTAAACGAAACTATAAGTTTGAACAAAATTCTTAAGACATTTTCATTTCAGATTTTATTCATAATCTTTTTAATAATATCAACAAGCGGACAAAAAATAGATGTTCAAAATTTAAATGATGGAAATGGATTCGTAACCATTAGAGGCGAAGAAGTTAAAATCATACAAAACTATTTCAAAATATTACACATTATAAATCTGACACTATGGACAGACAGCTTTAAATTAATAGAACACAACATTTATAAACTAACAAATATAGACGAAAATCCAACTATTCTACATGGACTTAAACAATTAGAAAACGAAATCAGTAGTTTAACACAGAAAGAGAGACAAAAACGATCACCATTTAACTTTGTAGGGAAAACCCTTAAATATTTAGCTGGAACGATGGATTATGAGGACGAAGAGGAAATTAAATCAAGGCTTAGTATTAACGAACAGAACAACAAGAATCTTGTTAACGGACTAAATGACCAAGTTAAAATTAATACAAAATTCTACGAAAATATAAACAATATTACTCAACATATAAACAAACAACAGAAAGAAATAAAAGACCAATTCTCATCACTAAGTAATGAAATAGATAAGGAAAATTTCAGGATAACAAGTATGCAACATGCATATCAAATTCAGTATGACATACAACTATTGAGCAATCAAGTAAAGAAAGTTAAAGAAAGTATTTTGCTAAGTAAAATAGGTCTACTAGGTAAGGATATCCTGTCACTTAAGGAAATTCAAAGATTTAATGTAACACTTGAAAAATTAAAAGACATTAAAAGTTCTACGATATTTCATGAAAACCAAATAATTTTTATAATAATGATACCGAACTATAGTAAGACAAAGTTCCATAGAATTTTTATTGAACCTATTCCAAATTTTAGAAATCTCGAGCTCTCTCCAAAATACAAATCTTTAATTACTGATGGTAAAAATAACTATGTAAATAATGATAAAATTTTAAGACAAGACAAATTAATAATTATAACTGATGAATGTATAAAAAATATTTTCGAAAAGAATATGTCATGTAATTTCTTAGAAAATAATAACACTGAAATTAAACAATTGAACAATAATATGTTAATTCTTAAAAATATGCCAAAAACTATAGTCAATCACAATTGTAATGATTTCAAAATAGAAGTCAAAGGAAACTATCTAATCAACTTTGAAAACTGTATAATAAATATAAACAATATAAAATATGAAAACTATATGTACTATGATAACTTCATCATACCAAATTTAAGTAATGTAAAAATTAAAAATATTGAAGTAAACTTTTCCACGACAGAAATTCACGCGAAACATGTTGAAAATCGTAAATTAATTGAAGAATTAAAATTAAACCATACAAAAAATACGGGTATCAATTATAGTTTCAATCTCATACTTTTCAGTCTTTTTATCGTGTTTTTTATAATTTTTCGAAAAATGGTAACAAATGATAAAACTAACGTTATAATCGATATAAAGAAATCGGATTCTTCGGAGCAGAATTCTAAGGGGGGAGGAGTTACGTCTGAGCCTCCACCTGTACCCCAAATACCGTTACCCCGGACACTCCCCTTTGCCTAACGGCTTTGCTTTAACGGTTTCCCACGCCATTTTTGCTTATATTGCAAAACATATCCAAAACGGATACACCCCCTTTTCCCTCTACACAACACACGCGCGCATCCCGTTACATTTAAAACAATAAAATCGTGGGAAAGTTCATTTTACATATTTTGCAAGATCAGCATTAAATATAAATATATAAACTGTAAGAATTAGTTCTAAGTCAGTTGTAATTCGCCTCTTGACACTAGAAGTGCAGCCTCGCTAAAGACAGCGGCTTCTCTTGTCAAATAATAATTAATAAGATAATCGTGTAAATTAAAAATTTAAATAAATAAAGAGAAAAAATAAAAATAAGAAAAGAAAAAAACAGTTATGTTTTTTTTTTAACAAATCGCGAGGTTCACGACAAAACTGGGGCATCAGACCAAATATGAGAATTATACTCGAGTTTTGGACGAATAAAAGCTTTGTAAGTTATAGCGAGTTTAGAAGTGATAAAAATCTTGCTGAACCGTCTGAAAAAACTTTAACACTTAGCAGCATTTTTGGCAATGTTGAATTTGTGATCACTCCACAACAAGTGGTTTGTGATGCACATACCTTGAACCAAGAGCTGTTTAGTCTCCCCGATGCAAGTACCACCCATGGATAGTGGCTTTTGAAATAGTAGACAGCATTGAATTTTTGAAGCATTAAATTCTACACGATTTTTTAAGCCCCATTGGACAGTAATGTCAAGATCAGAATTTAATGATCTTATCATATGCTGCCGTTGTTAGTCCACATCCAAAGAACAAGGATTTGAATCTACAAACGAATATGAATAGTTGAAGGTCGAAAAAATTAAGTGGGTTAGAAGTTTCAGACAAAAATTCATTAATAAAAAAAAGGAAGAGCTTCGGAGACAAAACACAGCCCTGGGGCACACCAGCGTTTATTTTGTGGATATCAGATTTGAACCCGTCTAATTGACTGTCCGAAAGGTAATTTCTAACCCAACAAAGAAGAGATTCATCAATACCAAAAACACTCATTTTTAATAAGAGAGCTTGATGCCAAACTCTATCAACTGCTTTTGAAATATAAAGTACAATAATCTTACTTTCTCCAAAACGATGTAAAGATTTGTTTCACTGTTTGGTGAGATAAGCCATGAAATCACCAGCGGACCTATTGCTACGAAAGCCATAGTGCCGGTCATTAAAAAGCTTCCGACCTTCGAAATATTTCTTAAACTGATAATTAATCAGCGTTTCCATGACCTTGGAAAGAAGGGACGTGAGTGCTATTGGACGATAGTTGGAGGGGGAGAAGGATTCGCCTTTTTTAGGGACAGGCTGGACAAATGCTGTTTTTTATCCACTCTGAAAGATACCTGTAGAATAAGACAGATGAAAAAGCTTACGCAGTGATTTTACCAGCGTTGAAGAACACCTCTTCGGAACAGTTTTTGAATGTCAACATCTCTAAGATCTTACTTTGAACATGAACAAAGTAAAAGGCCCACCTTTTTCCTACAATTGTTAATTTTGGATAAAAGCGGTTGAAAAAATATTGGAGTGCATTGTTGATATTTTCGAAAATAGAAAAAAGAAACAATTTTTTTTTTACCTATTTCAAAGGACTTAACATTAATTTAAGTTGAAATCCATTTGAAAAACTGCACAATTATCCCGCCAATTCTATTCCTCCTTCTTTCAGAAATCGACGTACCATATGTATGGAAATGACGTCTTCTCCTGAAAATAATAATTTTAAATCGGCACTAACCGCAAGTTATTAAACACCCATCATAACACTACATCACCCAACACTCTCACGTACAAGCATGACTAGCCACATAAGAAGCGAGCTATATCCAGGACACCATCACCATCGCTTTCTTTTCGTCACTTAAGAAAAAAAAAAAAAATAGTAAACAACAAGGACTAAAAAAGCTGAAGGATATACAAAAATATTGGACCCACTAAGAAATAAAAACACAACAGCAACAACAACAAAAAATGGAAAAAAATAAAGAAGGGTTATAGCCGCCGAGGCTACGTGACACGAATACAAATTTTTCTTAAGCCCCCGCACTCACGTTATTACTTTGTCCACAACACTGAGCCAGCCAGCAGGGATCCTATATACATATACAACATACAAACATTCATATAGCAATCTAGCAAATCCTGCTGAGTGTTGAAAGAGAGTGAATGAGTTGGGAGGGGGAGGGGAAGTAGGTGGCTATGTATAAAGATATACTCCTATAAGCACCACCACTTAAGCCTTAGGAAAACTTCCTTCCTTCCTTGAGTGTAGAAACAAGAACACTCTGTTTTTGCTTCTTCTTATATTTTCTTCTAGTACCTACCACGTCATGTTTGTGTTCTAAGAAAAGCTGCAAACAATCGACACACAGAAGGACCCAGGACCAACGGATGACGTCGTCGTAGTCGTCGTTGAATGAGGCAGCAAAAATATAAGGACACAGCCATCAACTAACAACAACAACAACAACACCAACAAAAACAAGAACCAACGAAATTACTGAAAAGCGAACCACTTTATAAAAAGCACAAGTGTAAACAAAAATTGGCAACAAGAAATTGAAAAAAAAAAAATAAGAAGCGGAAGAGCTCAAAAATTTATATAGCTATTCGGAGTAGGCGATATGAAGGGTTTAAAATGATGGGATTTGGGATGATATACAAAATATAGAAAACGATAAAGGGAAAGCAAAATTATGATTGCCTTTTGCCAATCGAGACCAAATTGGAGAAAGGTGAAATAAAAAAAAAAAAAAAATTTCTAAAAAAATTGATTTGGAAAAGGCTGAGTAGAAAATGCACCGAAGTTCACTAAAAGCTCAACTTTATGTGAACGGTTTTTTTTTGAACAGACAGTTGCATTGCATAGCATTTATTTTTTCAAGTAAAATCAAATATTCTCTCTCAGGTTAAACCATTTATAGTTCTACGAAATTTGAACTGTTAACAAACTAGAAATAAGTTTTGCAAACAAGAATTACAAAAGAGACAAACGTTTTTAAAAACGCTTTCTTGGTAAAGCTTAGATGGTATTGCAATATGTAGGAGGGTTGATTGAAATAATATTTTTTGACAGAATTCAAAAGATAACTCCTGAAAAGAACGATGAACGTTGTCAATTGAATCCCTTGAGCACCGCTTTGAAGTGTAATAATAAATTCCTCCCTTTAAACATTTCAACTGCCAAATTTTGGATATATAGGTTAAGTACAGAGATATTTTCTTACGCGCACTGCATGAATGTGGAAATGGCTAAATATTTTTAACTCATTGTTATGTGAGACATTCAAAATAGAGGCATATCAGTCTACTTAACATCGCTTTTAAAATCTTCTCTGCCATTTTATGTGAAAGTCTAAGGCTCATCGTCAACAACCTGATAGGTCCTTATCAGTGTGGGTTTAGACCAGGAAAGTCCACAGTCGATCAAATATTCACATTACGGCAGATCCTGGAAAAAACCCAAGAACATCAAATGGACACCCACCATTTTTTCATCGATTTCAAGGCCGCATATGACAACATCTACAGGGACGAGCTATATAGAGCCGTGTCTAGTTTTGGCATCCCTGCCAAACTCGTCCGTTTATGCAGGATAACCATTCACGCTGCTTCATAAAGGTTGGAAACAACTTAACATAACCTTTCGATGTCAAAAAAGGCTTTAGACAAGGTGATGCACTGTCATACGATTTTTGTAACATCGTACTTGAAAGAATAGTGCAGAGCTCCCACGTCAACACAGAGGTACTATCTTTCAAAAGTCTGTCCAATTACTAGCATATGCTGATGACATTGACATAATCGGAAGAACTCAGCGTGATGTCAATGGAGTTTTTGTGAGTATTAAAGCAGAGGCTGAAAAATTGGTTTTAACGGTTAGTGAGTGTAAAACAAAGTACATGTTGTCATCAAGAAAAGACTCACAATGTCTCGGTCAAAACGTCACCATCGACAGACGTAATGAACACAGAAAACAACACAGGTGCTGAGATCAAACGAAGAATTACTTTTGCTAACCGCTGTTTTTTTGGGCTAAGAAAGCAATTGAGTAGCAAAGCCCTCTCTCGAGGGACTAAAGTGTCGCTATATAAGACCCCCTTCATCCCCGTCCTGCTATACGGTGCAGAAGCATACACTATGACAAAAGCGGATGAAGGCACCTTCGGTGGTTTCGAGAGAAAAGTTCTTCGTGTGATCTATAGTCCCGTATGCATAGAAGGGAAGTGGAGGAGAAGATGGAACGACGAAGTGTACGGGTTGTACAGCGATGTAGACTTAGCCAGAAGGGTAAAAGTCCAACGACTAAGATGGCTGGGTCACGTAGAGCGCATGGAAATGAATGCTCCGGCCCGAAAAGTCTTCGAATCCACACCCACTGGACAGCGCAGTAGAGGAAGACTGCATATCAGATGGCGCGCACAAGTGGAAAGTGACCTTACCCAAATTGGAGCGCAGAACTAAAGACATCTAGCTAGGTACCGAGCTAGATGGAGAAGTTTGTTGGGTGAGGCCCTAGTTCACACAGACAGGACTGCAGCACCACCTGATTTAAGCATTTAAAAAAGGAAACAATTTTGTTCTTTTTATTCTCACTTATGTATTTCTAAAAATTGAATGTGAATATAAATATAAAATATGTAGATAAATATTAAGAAGATCATCAAAATATTATTTTCTGGATAAAAATTATTTTTTTATCATTTGAGGTCAGACACATTCTGATTAAAAATTTAGTAATCGGTTTGGCAAATTTGAAATTTTAACATTTTTTCCACGTTTTCTGCTCTGAAGAATGTAAACTCATTGGATTTAGAAATAACGAAGCAAAAATTTCGACTTCAAATATTTAAATTTTTTTTTGCCGATAAGAAAATTAATATTACTAAGAAAAAAAATCATCAGTGAGTTATTTTATTGGGAACAATACAAAGAATTGAAAAAAATTATTAACCGCAAATATCTTAGGACCCTGTAATGCTTTTCACTTCAATTAAATAAAGTTCACTTCAAATAAGTAAAACAGAATTTAGAAAATAAAATCCATGTAAAAACTATACTAACTAACTTAAACTTGTCGAATATTTTGTAGAAAATAGCTTAGTCTTTTATTCATTGAATGCAAAGTTTTCGAAGTTTTGGATTGTCACAAAAAAGATTGCATATTAACCTTTTTCTTATTTATTGTTTTTGGAATTATTGACTTCAAGACCAAAACACTCTTATTAAAAATTTTCTGTCAAAATCTAAAAAGTGTCGAAAATATTGCTGCCGTTCAGGTGTCCGTAGCAAACGCTTCAAAGACCACATTATATTGTATTTGCATTAGAATCTCGGTTAACACCCAAAAAATATCAAGTTGACTCAAGAAATGAAGCCGATGGACCTTTTGATACCACTAACGTTCACCGATTGGGCAAAGTGCGTCTTCATTCGAAAACCTTTTATTTAAAAAAAAAACCTAAATATCTGTCATACAACAACAAGAAAAGGATCAGCTAACACAAAAATTGCTTAATCTTCGAGTGCCTTTAAATATCATCTGTTGCTCATTACCAAATTTCAAAGGAAACCATTTAAGTCTGAGCTGGTTGTACTTTCTACGCTCAACAAATAATGAAGATATTCTTATGAGGAGGTGGATACAAGTATCTTCATTAATTGATTGCTATTTCTCTGAGCAAAGTATTCGTCTTATTCTCAGGAAACCAAAAAGAATAAAATGCGCTCCTGAGTGAATTAATTACTTACAATTAAATTTTTGCTTCTCTATCCAAAAAAAGCTTCCCAAGTTCATAGACGAAAAATTAAACAGGATAATTCTAAAAATACTCACCAAAATAAAGACACATTCCCAAATACAACCTCCACCTCTATATCTATCTTCCAATAAACACTCTTCGTCAACTTCGTATACAACTTTCCAAAAGAGATGATCTAAAAGACAATCCAAAAGTATCTGAAGACAATTGATAACAGACAGCAGTGCACTGAAAGGATATACATACAAACCTATACGAGTCGAGTAAAACAGTGAAAACTCCTATGGATTTGTGGTGATTCACATAAAAAAAAAAGATCTAAAAACTTACACAAGTTACAACACACCCTCACATCAGAGGACAAGAGAGAAAAAGGAGTGATGGCGAAGAGACCCATCTATCGCTCGAACTCAGGCCATATCCAGCAAATCCAAGGACGACGTCGACGATATGAAGGTATATCTTCAAGTTTCCTTCATTTCTTTTAATAACAATAATGCTGCTCTGCTATCCAGGACAGCATTCCATTTCGTTCCATATACTTTGCAAACTCATACACTCTCTTCCTCTCCATCTCCTTATATTGATGGTATACAGTTATCGTTTTTGGTTCTTGTTCTGTAGAAAGGACTATAAGGAGTGCGGGAGACAGGGAGAGCTTGAGGGTGCATTTTCCATTATTATTTGCTGTCTGCATGTCACGTTTCGATGAAATCCATTAAGTTCGTTAGTTTTGCGCTAGCCATAAGGACCTGCAGCAGAGTAGAGCAGAGAAGTTGAAACTTTTCCTCAACTCCTTTTTCTTTTTTTTTTTATTTGTGTGCACTTTTTCCTGTAGATCTTTACTTTCAATTCAGATTAGGTATGAGGAGATGAGGACTTCTCTAAACATCATCGATTGCACTGCTCAGCTTCAAAGGGGGGTGGTTGTGCTTGTGTTATGGGTCCTTCTATACTTCTTGTAGTATATGATGACAGAAAGAATACGGAAAACAATCAGTGAGCCATTCGACTGATGATGGTATGAAACGCAAACGGGTATAAGGATTCTCGGAAGAACTTTTCACTTATGCTCTTTTTTGAAGGATTTTTATTATTATGTTACAGTTATAGGTGAACGTACATTGATCCTTTTTTTTCTTTCTCTTGGATATTTTCTCCAACATTTATTCGAATTTTATTCTGATTTGGTTGCTGTTTGGGTTTTTCTTTTTAAGACTTAGAAAAAACTAAGAATCACCCAAAACCGAGCGCCGCGCAGCAACCTTCTCCGATGATGATGATAATGTTCGATTTCAATATTCTGACTTCGTTTTCGTATCCTTAGTGCGTGTCGTCATCGTATTCGATCGTTGTTCGTCCTGACTCTAGAAATACCATCTCCCACTTGTGTTTCACCTCTCTTCTATATTTCCCTCTTTGATGATGTTAGCTCTGTTCATGTTCAGCGGGGCAATGCTATTCATTTTACCAAAATTACCTTGTGTTTTCATTTATATTTCAATCAAGTTCAAGAAAACGAACGACCAAAGGACGACCGCCGCCGCGCTGCTCGACGACGAGGACGCACGGTGAAACTCTGGGTAATATGGGTAGTTAATCTTCAAGTTTGGGTCTTTCCGCACATTTAAACGTGTTAAATATTTAATGCAAGAACGCAGTTTATTAGGTTTGATGGGAGTTTATTTGAAAGCATTCGACCAATATAAGGTCTCTGGGGGAATATTTCAAATAAGAAATTATAGCTATATAAACTTTTTCTTTTGATTCATTCAATACTATAGAAATAAATGGTTATGGTAGTGGTGTTGGTGGTGGTGGTGTTTATAGAAAATGGTATAGTGATGGTTTTAAGAAGAAAGTGATATAGTACATTGATAGAAATGTTGTAAGGTTTTCTATATAAGTATATTTTACAACAAAAGTGGGGGTTTTATGTTCTACATTTAATATATATTTTTTTCGTATTGGAGGGATGAGATTTTATAGCTAAATGAAATAAGTGGGTTTTTCAATAGTAAAATAAAATTCATTACAATGCTTTTAATCTATTTATAAATATCTTGTTTTTTATATCCAATCCATCTACGGGAACAAGTAGATTTTCCGAGAAAATCCTTATAAGATGAATGCAAGAGAAGAAGTCATACCACGGTTTCTGGGAAATATTTCTATATATAAATGTACTTCTTAGAACTGCGTGAAGTGCACTCCTACAATGTAGTCATAATAAACATAAATGCAATGATGGTTTAAAACAACACACTTCTATATCGCTCCTATACTTGGAAAAATTAAATCATGAAAGCATTTTTAATCTTTGGAATTTTTTCTTTTCAGTAAAATGTTTTTACTATTGAATTAACTGCTTTCCGTGGAAAGGAAGAAACCTTTTTTAAAAACAAAGAATATTTATTTCAAAAAAGGATTCACAAGTATAAAATACAAAGGGTTTTTTAATAGGGAAGGGTTGATTTTGACAGCTCGTGGTGGGCACATTTCTTTTTATACTTTCTGTCAAAATATCGTCTTTTAATTACATACATACTAAAGACAAATCATCAATGCAAGTTACATCATCTAGCAACAGGTACAAATGATACAATTTTAGTATCAAAATGGATGTTTTCTGCAGCAGAAAAGATGACGTATGGTGGCCACATTCGATTTTACCGGCTCAGTGACCAATAATCTAACACCCGTTCGTCCACCAAACGTAGGGTCTGTGTGCAGCAACATGCGCTGCGCATAGCTCACAAGAACTTGGCCTGTCGAAGACTACAACATGGCGAATCTTGAGTAATGTTTATTGGACATGCACCCATATAAATTCTTAATTATCCAGGAGCTGAAACCAAATGACTTAAAACAGCGTTCGCGTGTTTGCTAATTCGATTTTGGAATAGTTGGAAGTTGATCCCAATTTTGGTCGAAAAATCATCTATTGCGATGAGGCCCATTTTTGAATGAATGGGTACCGTGAATAAACAAAATTCCCAGATTTGGACGAAACCAATCCACGTGATATTCACAAGGTGCCAATGCATTAAAGTAGAATTACTGTTTGGTGGGGATTTTAAGCTGGAGGTGTCATCGGTACGTACTTCTTAAAATATGATGCTGGTCAGGCCATCACTGTCAACAGCAACAATCGCTACACGCCGATGATCACGAACTTTCTTAGGCTTGAATTAGATTATATGGACGGACACAGAAGATATAATATGGTTTCAACAGGATGGCGCTACGTTCCACACAGCTCAAGACACAATCGATGATTGGTCGATGGCATGATTATCTTGCGGCGAAGTGACGTGAATAGGCCACAAAGATCGGGAGATTTGACATTTTGGACTTTTTTTTGTGGGACTTTCTTAAGTGGCAAATCTATGCGAAAAACCATCACGGATCTTAAAAATAACATAATTATTGATCAAATTCAGCCTGATTTATTAGTCAAAGTCATTGAAAACTAGACCTTTCAAAGCCACTGTGGCCATTTAAACGATGATTTGTTTAAAACATAATTTTATAATTTCTGAAATAAACATTAAACCTTTTTACTTATCTCATATGCACCTTGTTTTACTCCAGACACTATTAATGGAAAACCCTTGCCAAATTTTTCTTAAAAATGTTTACTTTTTTTTTTTTTTTATTTTAAGAGCTTAATGAACATTGCACTCCAAATTAAAAAAAAAATAAAACGGAAGTAAAATTTCAACACATATATTTGTATAATTCGATTGAAGCTGCAAATTAACCAATAGATAAGAATTTATAAATATAAGCCTAGGTTTTCATAACAATAATATGCAAGAGTCTGATTTTAACCCATTACAAAAAAAAACATTTATTTGCAAACGTTTATAATAAATTATATAACAAAATCATATTATTTAATATAATTTAACCTTGTTTTATTTATTTTTATTATCTTTACATATAAAGTTATAGCAGTGGGTACCGTCTGTCAAATTGAAAATTTTAAAATTTATCGACGTAACAAGGCCTTAGAATTAAAATCAATGTTTATTATTTCAAGAAACAGCCGAGATGCAGACTTCAAATACATTTCGTTATAAAGTTTGTTCAATTTTAAATATCTCAAGAACTAATTGAGCTTTCGAAGTTTTCAGTGTGAGTTGCATCCCACCTTTTTAATTGTGGTACATAATAAGTATATGACTCGAGATTCAAATCAATTATGACATAACGGTGGTAGAGATGTCAGAAAAAGTGAGTCTGGCAAATTCCAACCATCTTTCTCTCCTGCCCCTTCATCCTAAGTTATTGGTCGCTGAGTTCAAAGTTCAAAACTTCCTGATACAATGTTATGAAAATGTTCCTTAAATTTTATTCTTAACTTGACATATTTCAGATTAAAAACATTTTTTAGTAAAACATCGTGCAAAAAACCGTTGGAACTAACTATTCTTATTAATTTCCCATATAGGAAGCTATTGCAATCGGTTCGATTTGTCGAATTGAAAATTTCGACGTTTTAAGGGCCCTAGAATTTAAATAATAGTCCAAGAGCTGAGGGCTAATTTTTGAAGTGAAAGGAAAATTGATAATAAAGCTGTAGATAGTCTTAGTAAAGGTGATAACAGAAACGTTCGCCTGCCGACACGTAGTGGCTGCGTTTCTGAGAAAAAGTGCATCAAATAGTGAGGGAAACCACTTCGACCACACGAATCGCTGATTATACACATGTAGGTACATTATACCTTTAGTTAACTACAGAATTTAAACTATTTTGTTAATACAATTTGGTTTACATTTCTCAAAAAGACATTTTTTTTTTTTTTTAGTTTAATAAAAGGTCTTGGGTTCAAGCCCTGCCTGCGCCATCTAAAGTTTTTTTTCACGGGTACTGCCTCTTGCGAGGAATTGACAAATCCCCCAAGAGTAGTTTTTGTCATGAAAATTTCTTTCTCAAATTTGCCGTTCGGATTCGGCTTAAAACTGTAGGTCCCCTCCATCCCTGATGACATTACTCGCACACAGGAATGGTTGAGTCACTAACCCCTAGTTCTCAACGGACTGTTGCGCCACCTAATTTATTATAATTTATTTAATAAAATTGCAAGTATACATTCCATTAAATTCGACTTTGTTTTTTTGCAACTGGGAATTAACTTCACTTTCAGAGGGCACTAAAAAATCATCTTCTTTACGGAAATAGATTTCCACATGGCGTAAAAACTATGGAAACTTTTCTAAAGTGGATTTTGTTAATTGAGTGGGAACTAAGTCCCTCAGTGGAATATAGGTCCCGGGGACTTAGTTCCCTCCGAAAATGATTGTTTTTTGGACTTTTGGAAAATCACTTGAGATTGGTAGTATTCGAAAGATCTTGACTTCCTGAGTTCGAATATGTACGAGACAGTCGTGTAGGTGGCCGCCTTCTCTAGACACACGCTGGGTTTTGAAGCAAATTTTTGGATAAAGCTCTTCGATAAAAGAGTATAATTATATCGGGTGATTTTTTAAGAGCTTGAGAACTTTTTTTTAAAAAAAATCGCATAAAATTTGCAAAATCTCATCGATTCTTTATTTGAAACGTTAGATTGGTCCATGACATTTACTTTTTGAAGATAATTTCATTTAAATGTTGACCGCGGCTGCGTCTTAGGTGGTCCATTCGGAAAGTCCAATTTTGGGTAACTTTTTCGAGCATTTCGGCCGGAATAGCCCGAATTTCTTCGGAAATGTTGTCTTCCAAAGCTGGAATAGTTGCTGGCTTATTTGTGTAGACTTTAGACTTGACGTAGCCCCACAAAAAATAGTCTAAAGGCGTCAAATCGCATGATCTTGGTGGCCAACTTACCGGTCCATTCCTTGAGATGAATTGTTCTCCGAAGTTTTCCCTCAAAATGGCCATAGAATCGCGAGCTGTGTGGCATGTAGCGCCATCTTGTTGAAACCACATGTCAACCAAGTTCAGTTCTTCCATTTTTGGCAACAAAAAGTTTGTTAGCATTGAACGATAGCGATCGCCATTCACCGTAACGTTGCGTCCAACAGCATCTTTGAAAAAATACGGTCCAATGATTCCACCAGCGTACAAACCACACCAAACAGTGCATTTTTCGGGATGCATGGGCAGTTCTTGAACGGCTTCTGGTTGCTCTTCACTCCAAATGCGGCAATTTTGCTTGTTTACGTAGCCATTCAACCAGAAATGAGCCTCATCGCTGAACAAAATTTGTCGATAAACACATTTCGAACCGAACACTGATTTTGGTAATAAAATTCAATGATTTGCAAGCGTTGCTCGTTAGTAAGTCTATTCATGATGAAATGTCAAAGCATACTGAGCATCTTTCTCTTTGACACCATGTCTGAAATCCCGCGTGATCTGTCAAATACTAATGCATGAAAATCCTAACCTCAAAAAAATCACCCATTACTAACAAAAAAGAGTCTGGGATGCGACCCACACTGATAACTCCCAATCTCGTCTGTTGATTTGTCTTGCTTAAAAGGTTTGTAGGTTATCGTGTTTTGTTTAAAAAAATGTCAGTTGAATTATTCTAAAAAATTAAAAATTACCAACAATATATGCAAATACCTAGTTTGATTTCAAAATCTTTTTTTGTTAACGAGATTTTTAGTCGAAAACTACTTTTTATCAATTTCAGTAGCATTTCTTAAAAGTTTTTATTTCTTATATAAACAAATATAAATTGGATGAATGAAAAAATATTTGTCAACTCGAAAATTTTACGAACAAAAAATTATTTTATCTCTAAAACAATTTTGTGCAACGAAGAATAACGTTTCTAACATCTGGTAAAATTTTCAGAAAAATCGAATTGGCACCTTTTTTTATAAAAAAAATAAAAACCAAAAAAAAAAGTATTCAAAGTTGGTAAGAATTGATTTTCGACTCAAATATCTTTTCAAAAATTAAAAAATATTGGCTTTAAACTTATTTTATCTTACAGATTGTTTTCGACATTCAGTAAAGTTTTTATAAAAATACAACAGTCCGTTTTTTACAAAAAATAAAATCTACAAAAAATAGTACGCAAATTTGGTAATAATTGATTTTGACATTGAAATTCTACTAAAATTTTTAAAAATTGGTTTCCGACTAAAAATTTCGTTAACAAAAATAGATTGCAAAATATTGTTGGTAATTTTTAAATTTTTAAGAATAATTCAAATGACAACTTTTTAAACAAAACACGAAAACCTACAAACTTTTAAGCAAGACAAATAAACAGACGAGATTGGGAGTTATCAGTGTGGGTCGCATCCCAGCCTCTTCTTTTTTGAAAAAAATGTCATTTGGCCGTATATCGTTTTTCAACGTTAATGGCATACCTTCTTACAACAATAAAATAAACATCCATCGATTTCTCCTTACTAAGTAAAAATTTGTTTAAATGTCAAAATGTTAAAGTCGAACAATTCGTTTATGATAAAACAACTTTTGCATTTTTTACGCATAATTTACTTGAACTTTTCTAAAACTGTTACCAAATATAAACAACACAATATTGAAGCTAGTTTAAAGGCAATATTATTATTTTTTATTATTGTTATTTATTGTACTATTCGTACTAGAATGTCAGCTTGTTAGACTTGACCATTCCTTATTCCGTCAATTTCATTGAATGTTTGAACAACAACAACAACTTAAAGGTGCTACCACTCATTGTTTTGGCTGGAGATATAGCTATTTCGTGCTTTGCCACTTTTGCACTCATCAGTCTCCTTTTTTGTGGTGCTGAGCTTTAATCCAATTTTATTTGAAAAACTTTTTATGCACACCATAGCTTTCGAACCCACGCATTATCAGATTTGCTCAGTCTTAGAAGTCGTGTGCACTACGCACTCCACTACTTTAGACCACTGACGTCACAGGTCGAGATGTGATAATTGTTTATCAAATGCATTTGAAGCATCAACATATTTATAAGCTCCTTTAAACCTATGTTGTGCATAAAAAGTTTTTCAAATAAAATTGGATTAAAGCTCAGCACCACAAAAAAGGAGACTGAAGAGTGCATAAGTGGCAAAGCACGAAATAGCTATATCTCCAGCCAAAACAATGAGTGGTAGCACCTTTAAGTTGTTGTTGTTGTTCAAACATTAAAAATTATTATTTTTTGTTTAAGTTATCTGAATTGGAAACTTTAGTTTCATCAAATTTTAGTAAATTTTCTTGGACTTTTTAATTTCTGAAGAAAAAAATTATCAAAATAATTTGTCTAAAAGTTTTACCAGATGTCAAACATGTCTCGGTATAGTACAAAATTATTCTGAAGGTAATATCAGTTTATGTTCGTAAAATGTTTTAATTGAACATGTTTTTGGTTTTTGTATGCATATTTAAGCAATTATATGTAATGTTGTTTAGTGTCAAATAAAATCTAATACATGCGATCAACAAATTTTTTTATTTTGTTTTATTCAAATTAACGCCAAATTATTTGAGCTCAACATCTCCGTTTACGCAGACATCTCTCTCAAAAGGATGGAGTAGGATTCTTGAAACATAAAAGAATGTTAAAATTTTCAATATGACGAATCGGATTAATTACAAAAACTTTTAATGACAAGTTAAAAATTAAGTTAAAAACCTTTGTGCGAAAAAAGTTAACAAGAACTTCCCATTAAAGAATATGATCATACGTAATAAAAGTATAGACCTTGTAATTTTAACTTGAAAAAAACCTTGAACAAAAATTTCGCAAAGTTAGTGAATTTTTAAGTTCATGAATTTTCAAAACTATGTATTTTGTTCTACTTTCTACCGTTATTTAATAAATTAGTCCTTCCATAATGAGCTACATGCATTTAATTCAATTAGTATAAATTCTTATTTTTAAACATTTTTTTAAGTCATGCATTAATCAAAATCACTGCACTATCATGGTTGGATTAGATTCTTACGTCAATCTGGCAAATTCCACTTCAATTGAAATAAATTAATCAGACAAGAGTGTGGATAAAAACGTTTTTTTTTTCTCATCATCTTCGACTGATTACCATCATCATCATCATCATGAAAAATAAATTGATTAAAACGAATTTTGCATTCAATTTTTTTTTGCAACCCTTAAAACATTTACCTACGTAAGAGTACTTAAAATAAAAATCATCATTTTGTATAATTTAGTTAACAACTCAGCAGATATGTTCAGTTCATGTTCAATCTATGTATGTATATCCATAAGAAGGTAAAAAGATAGATAGATAGTCATATCCTGATTAATATCTTTTTGCAATGGTTCAATTCACACAAAATCCAACACAATCACTTTTCAGCATAGTTGCTAAATTCCGACTTATGTATATTGCATGATATTTTTTTAAAAACCAACCAACCCTTTCCAAGTCCTCAACTCATCCTTTATCCTCATCTCAACTCAATCCAACCCTATCGCCGACCACCTGACTCATACCACCCAACCCTTTTTTAATTCATCTCGCAAAAATTCCAGTAGGAAATTCCAAATTAATTAAGTAGCTTGAAAAACTCAAAGTGTATTATATCGGCAGAGAGATAATTAAAAGCCGGACCTCCGTGATCCCCATATGTGCTGTTGCTGTTGATGTTGCTCTTGCTGTATATTCTCCGCTGGCTGATATTCTCCGGACTTTTCAGTACAGAACTGATGCTCTGAAGTGTACCGCTTTGCTGTATGCTAATTATCTTCTTTTGCCCAAACATCACCATAGAGGTACGTTTATATAGAACTATCTACGTATAGACCTCAACCCTTTCAAAGTTTCTCTGTTTTTTTTTTGTTGCTTTAATTTTTGCCCCCCCCCTCTCGAACCATATTTTCTGCTTTTAATTTTTGTGAAATACAAAATGCGGTCTGGCATCCATCCCGTCCTTTTCCTCCTGTGAAGGAGCTCTGTGCCTTGTGCCGTGCCACACACCCCACCCACACTCTGCTGCTGCAGCCAAAAACAACGTCCATGACTACACGATGACTTTTTTGATGAAACAGTTGACAAGAATTTAATTTCGTTTCAACAGTTTTAATGCGACTGACTGAACTTCGTCCACCCCCTCTCGTCCAGCCCCTCCCCCTTTTCCACGACGATTTCGACTGCATGATGTGATATAGTGTAGATGGATATGGATGTGGGTGGTTGTGGGTTGTGGGTTGTGCTGGAGTCACAGTCAGAGTCACATTGGCACAGCTCAGCTCACAGTGTCACAGTTAAGGGGCGGTATATCTGAATATGGACAAAAAGGACCTCCAGCTCCAAGCCTCGCTCGAACTCGACTCGGCTTCTGCCTTTTGATATAATTTTTTTTTGGTCGTTCACATTTTTGTTTTCATCATTTTCCAGTTGTCGCTTTATACAAAAACATATAAATTGCTAGCTTGTGTGGGTGGGGGTTGAGATGTGTGTATGTGTGTGGATATGGAGGTCCTGGTGATGAATGACTATTTTAATTAGTTACCACAGGACATTCGTTTGAACTTTGGTTGCATTGCTATGGCAATGGCGTCGAAATGCAATAAGAAGAATAGCTGGGGGATGTTCGCAGCGGATGGTGGTGTATGTTACTATACAACACTGCACAACTTACCAACCTCCCCTTCCCACCCCACCCCTTCCTATCCTATCATATCCTTTGCTGCGTTATCTATTGTGCGTGAGGAGCGTACGAGCGTATATGGCTTCAACATTCAACTCTCAGCACAGGTTTGGGCGCTTTATTTGTTCGATGATGATGATGATGATGATGATGGGACTAGGATGCGGCTCACCGCCCGTCCCCATATTACCTCAACCTATCGTCTTTCTCTGTAATTACATTGGATTCAGCTTATGCCTGATTGATGTTCCGGCAAATCATATTGATTGACGCTTTTCATTCAGTTTCCACGGCAACGGCAACAAACAACAATAACAACAACTACCGAGAAGCGAGAACAAAAAGAATCAGCTTCTACTGCAATTGCATCGCATTTCGTATCGAAGTTGCAGCAGCGGCGTAATGTTGCACTCCAAGGGCAGGTATATAGAAGGTATTGCTCATCAGGTTAACGTGATGTTGCTGCTAATAATGTGGGTGCTCCTGCTGATCATCATCAGTGCTGGGGGTCCCACTGAGCACAGAACGCTGAACGCTGATGATGGCCTCGACTCGACGACTTTACTCTGATGATGATGGTGGCACTAGACACGGCACTGAATCAAATAGATAGCGAACATGGTGCAAACCGTAGAGCAACCGATAATTATGATGTGATAAACTGATTAGACGGATGGTGGGGATAATTTGGGCTGAAAAACCACCTACAACCCTCCCCAACTTTTCTCCCACACCATTAAGGGTTTCATCTAGATAGTTATAGCCCACCTGATGCAACCCTTTATTGAATATTTGTACAGTTATGAAAATGTAGGTACCCTTTGTTAGTAGCTACACATATAGAGTACCTGATGCCTAGCCTATACAGCCGTCGGCGGCAGCGGCGGCGGTAGGCAGGATCTTTTGACATTGGCGTTGGGCGTTCTATGTGTGGCTTTCGTATTATTAACAATAATAGGAGCTTATTGTTTTCATTCAAAAGCACATACCTCTATTTGATATATATATATATGTATATAAACATATGTACTATACATACATATATATACACGTTATTTGAGGTATTTCTATATATATGTCACTAGAGATAGATATTTATAGTTTGAGTTTCACTCATTGTATAAAGAAACAACGTTGAAAGTTTACATTTGGTTTATGGTTACAACGCATTGGCGGTAGTGCGGTAGCGGTAGCGGATAAAACGGTTAACCAAACATTTCATCAAAATCCTATTATGTATAGAATGAGATAATTTATTTTTTTCCACAGTTCTTGTTGTTGCTGTTGTTGTTATAGTTTTAAGCAAAATATTGATTAATTAATGCAAGCCATTAATGTAATATGGTTAAAACTTACGGTAGGCGGGTATAAAGGTGGATATAAGTAGATATATGTGGAGTGGGGGTTTCAATTCAAACAAAACAAAAACAAATATAACAACAAATCATATAACATATATGTAGATAGATAGTACACAGAATCAACATTTGGCAGATTAGTACACACACAGCTTTCGACAAAATAATAGGAACAGAACTCAATTTTTGGTAATTATGTCCTTAGGGCTGGTATATGGCAACAGATTTAAAATTTTAATATTTATTCTAAATGGTAAATATTTTGTGGAATATTTTCTTATGCAATAAAACATCAAGTTAAGTGACCGAAAAAAGCGTGTTTTTGTGAATTTTTTGAGAAAATGATTGCAGGTTTCAAAATGTTTTAATAAAAGTGGTGGTTGTTTATATTGTGTTAAAGAATTTTGAAACAAATATAACAGAACACCATGTCGACCACTAAAACTTTTAAACCAAACAGCCGAAACATTAATAAAGACTATATCGGAGGATTTGAAAAATTATCAATTTTTGAAAAAGTGCTAAACGATCGAAAGTGAAAGTTTAAATTTTGCTCGAATAGAAGAATCTGATTGATATAAGAATCCTTCGATTAAGAACTGCGTTCTGATAAACAAATATGCGAAATTTCAAATAATTCGGTTCACTGGGTTTTGCAGTTATTGATTTTGAAAAATCCGTTTTGCGAAAAACCACGGTTAAAAGTTGAAGGCGGGCATAGGCATAGACAAAGTGTCATTTATAACATCTTTACTGAATTCTTATTAGCATACCTTTTGTCGACTTGGAAGTTTAAAAACTAATAATAAGTTTCTTTCTTCGCAATAACTGTACTTTAAGAATATCATTTCTTTTTCGGTTTTTCTCCCTTACTTTGGAACGGATCAGCTAAAGTTTTGTATGTTTCTTTTGTGATTTTGGGAAAAGTATTGGATGTCAAGATTTTAGAGTTGAATTGCTTCGGAGTACATATAAAAAGCTGGCGAAAACTGATTTGAGCTTCAAAAAGTAATAGATTTCGAAAAAAAGCCAATAAATTGTATTTACTGTTCGAAGAGATCTTGTTCCTGGTTATCAATTTGTAATTTTCCGATGGCCTTTACGCCAAAAAACATTTGAGATTATTACTTAGGCTCTTTGAGTTTACTTAAATTCATGAAGTAGGTTTTTGTCAACGAACTTCATGATGGGTTTCCAAATTTTTTAACCGTTTCATTAAATTTTTAAAAAATCTTCATAAGTTATTAGATTTAACTTGTCTTTCATAAATCTTAAATAAATACAGAAGCATTTATGGTTTTTAACAGAAAAAGGCAAAGCAGCTTATGAGTAATTCTTGCTTTTGTAACGAAACCATCGTCGAAATAAGAATATAACATCAAGTTTTTGGAGTATAAATTGAAAAAATATATAAAAATTAATTGGAAAACGATAATTTTTGAAATTTTAGCAGATTGTTAAAACAGAAGTTCCGCCTTGAATTAGCACTAAAAATTTACTACAAAACGTATTTTTTGAAGCCATAAAAGCATATTCAATTCCAAGTTTGTCGCAACTTCAAATAACATATAATGAGAACTAATTACAATTTATGCTTAAGCACTTATTTGTGTTGTTCTTAACCTTAAAAACACAGTTTTTACATTCGGAACATAGTTTTTGGTATTCTTGCACATATTTAAAGAGGCTTATTTTAAAATGCTGATATGATAGAAAACTTATAAGACAACTTAAGCCCTTAAAAAAGTCTTGTTTTGTTCGTATGACAGAGAGAAAAAGCTTAATTTTTCAGACCAGTTTTATAAATATTTAATATTTTATGTAGATATTTGAAAATCTTTTTTTTTATTTCATTACTAAAATTTTATTTTTCAAAGAGTCTATTGAGTTAAACAATCAAGATTTTAACAAAACAATTTCTTAAATTGGATTTTATCGTATTAAAAAAATAGACTTCGTAGTGTTGTATTGCGTAATGAGTATTAGGATCAGTTTTTTGTGAATTCTGGCGTCTTTCATGGAATCCATTAAAGTCCAACTATATTTATTTTATTTATAGATGACTTGGTTTCGATCATAAAAATTCTTCCATCCTTATTTATGCTGATGACATTAAGCTTTTGAAAAGTTAAAATCTACTTCGGACTGTTTACTTTTGCAATAAGACTTGTTAATATTATGGGAATAGTGCAATAAAAATCATCTCCCTTTTAAATATTTGATTAAAACCTCGAATTCAAAATTTCGCCAAAACTGTTTGCCAAAAATTTATACGTATGCATATGTCAAAGTAAAAACAATACTCTCAAAACTAACAAATGTTCCTATTATTATGGCCATAGCTGTACATGTATTAAACAAAAATTACTTTCATTTTTTTCTTGCTAAATTCATAAAATTACGTAAAAATAAAAATTTGTTTTCTATGCTTGGAATAATATTATCATCATACATATTAAATTTTGTCAATAATTAAAAAAGAGTCTATAATAGAAATATTTTTTTTTTTAAGGGTGAAAATTCACAAACCTTCATATTATATTCATAAATATTATAAAATATATTTAATTATTCTAGCACAAATAGAAAACAAAAGCTGTTTTTCTGCTAAAAATCACAATATGTAAGTATTCGAGCATTTGCTCATAGAAATGTTTTAGAATACAAAAAAAAGAGTAATTAATTATTTTATAAAACAAAAGGATTTTGTTAATTGATTTTCATATATTCTACGCCCTGCGTATACCTAAGTTCTTATTTCATATCTATAGATATTTAAATCTAGTAAAAATATGAAAACGCATAGAAATAAATACACATTTTTTAGGTTTTTTGTTTGTTATATTTTTGTAAAATTGATAACTTAAGCTCTTACAAAGCACATAATTAAATTTCAATTTTCCATATTTACAAAAACCTATTTTATTGTAATTCAATGTGAATATTTCAAATTATATATACACAATGATGAACAAATATTTTATTATTTTGCAAAATTTTACATACATTTCATTCTAAAATATTTATAACAAATGAAAAATTGAAGATATTCAAAATAATAAAAAGAGAATTTTTAAATAAGATCCTATTGTGTGACACTGCAAAATAATTTCAAAACATTAACAATGATTTTCGATTTATTTGCCTGGGTTTCATTTGTAAAATGTTGTCTATTCAAAAAATAAAACAACAGCTGAAAGTTGAATGTTTGTAACAATGAATTTCCTCACCATATCATTTTTGCTTCCAAATTAAATTACTAAATATTCAACATTTATTGAATGTTGCTCAACATATTGTTTTCTAATGTAATCCATACTATCATTATAAATGCGAAAGTAACTCTGTCTGTCTGTCTGTAACTCAATCACTTCTAAACTACTGAACCAATTTGCATGAAATTTGGTATGGAGATATTTTGATACCCGAGAAGGACATAGGCTACTTTTTACCCCGGATAAATGGCGCTTTCCTATGGGAAAATTCAGGTGGGCCGATCGCTTTTACGCCTGAACAGATCTAAATGAAATTTGGTAAGGAGATAATTTGAGATTTAAGAAAGGACATGAGTTACTTTTGACCTCGGGAAAACAACGCAAATTACGAAAATTACTTTCCGGTTAATCTGATCGCTTTCACTCCTAAATTACCAAAGATTTGAATAATGTTTGGATAAAATTGGTATTACGGGAAAACAACACATTCAAAACCCTTATGAAATAAGTTGTCGAACATGTTAAACTTATCATATATACGTAAAGGACGTTTTTTACATCTGGTAACATTTTTACAAAAAATCCTTAGACTGTTCTTAACCTATTTCATTTTATAATGATTACAAAAATAAGAAGCTGGAAAACAACACTGATAACTGCCCTTTGTTGCTTTCAAAAACTTAAAAATTATATTTTTTTTTTCAATTATTACAAATGTATTCACATTTCTGCTAGAAATTTAATTTGCAGTAAAAAAAATAGTCAATTGAACAGTCCTTTAAATTTTAACCAATTTCACGAAATATTTTCTGCAGATTGTTAACTTGCCATGGGAAGTTATTGTAATCAAACCAATGACAATGTAAATAAATGGTTTTTACAAAGATGTTTGAAAGTTGGTTAAAATTGATTTTTGACTCAAATACCTTGGCAAAAATTAAAGATATTACTTCAAATTAATTGTAAATTATAAAAAATACGATCAGAGGCTCATCATGTGCATGTGTTAGTTGTTAGTAAAAAAATAATACAATTATAGCCTTACACACGCACAAAATACATAACATAATTAACATTTAACTATTACAGAACAAAAAATAAAATGAGAACGTTTACGATAGTGGAGCACTGGTTCTGAACAATGATTTTAATCCCACCTTATTCAAATTTAAATCTATCGATGAACATTTTAAGTTATATAAAATGCTCATTCGACTTAAAGCTTTATTTTTCCCATAGTTAGTTCTATGGAAGTCAATATGTATAAAATCAAATGTACGCAGGTGATGAATTCCGCCTCGGTAATTCAAATGTACACAAGGTAGCAATTAAGGTGCATCAATTTCACCATTAATGAGTTGATGAAAAAATACTAAGTCATTATTAACACGCCTTTGATGAAGAGATTGCATTTGAAGAAGCAGAATACGATGTTCATAGGGAGGCAGATCATAAGCATCATCCCAAGGAAGACCCTTTAGGGCAAAGCGAATGAAGTTATTCTTAACATTTATGAACATTTTTAGAAAAATCCAAGTGTCAGTTTTTTTTATAAAAATTAACACAATCTACAAGAAATACTACGAACATGTTTACCACAAACTGATGTTCGCTTCGAATATTTCGAGAGTATTGACTTCAAAAAGTATTGAACTCTATGCAAAATCTTATTTTTAACGTAAATTAATGTCCTTAGAACAATTCAATTTGCATTTTTAACTTCCTATAGGAAGTTATTGTAATGGGTCCGATTTGTCAAATTGCAAATTTTGACATTTCTCGACGTTTCAAGGTCCCTAGAGTCGAAATAAAATATTTTTAGAGAGACGTTTTTTTCGTCGTCCATAGCTCAAGAACCAATGCCGATATCGACTGCAAATAAATTTTGTTGTACAGATAATAATGCAGAAAGATGCAGAAAGGACTCTCAAAAAAATTGCGAGGGTGGTTTTTTTACCATAGCAATTTAAAAAAAATGTGACAACTCTGGTTAACCCTAAATATCTCACGAACCAATAACGCTAGCGACTTGAATTAAGTTTTATACTCGTATTATATATTGCAACGTGATACCAAACAAATATATTTTTGGAAAAAATTCGAATGAATGGTTTTTTTATAAATCAAAAAAACTAAAAAAAATATGTGTCACCTCGAATATTTTACGAAGAAAAAAAGATTTTATCTCCAAAATAATTTTATGCAACGAGAAATGACGTTTTGGCATCTGGTAAAATTTTGAGAAAAATCAAATTGACAGTTTTCTTACGAAAAATAAAAAAAGATACAAGAAATTAATAAAAGTTGGTAACAAATTGACTTTCGACTCAAATATCATTTCAAAAATTTGAGATATTGGCTTCAAACTAATATTATCTTATAAAAACTTTTGTTTTCAAAATTTAGTAAAATTTTGAGAAAAATCAAACTGACATGACAGCTTTCTTACAAAAAATAAAAACCTAAAAAAAACAATACTAAAACTTAATAAACATTTACTTTCGACCCAAATATCTTTTCAAAAATTAAAAATTTTTATCTAATTTTATCTCACAACTGATAACTTTTTTAACAAAACACGAAAACCTACACACTTTAAAGCAAGACAAGTCGACAGAAGGGATGGGAAGTAATCAGTGTGGGTCGCATCCCAGCCTCTTTTTTTAATTAAAATGCTGTTAAAATTAAAAAAACCAATTAAAATTTGTTTTCAATTCAAAATCTCGGGAACAAGAAAAGGTATTGAAAATTTGGTGTATCATATGGCAAAAATATTGTTGCTTATTTTTAGTTATTTTTTTTAGAAAAATTCAGCTGACAATATTTTTTACAAACTCGAAATCAAAATCAATAAAAAAAAACTGATAATAAATCGTTTTCGGCTCAAGTATTATGAAAACAAAGAACAAAATATTGTTACCAATTTAAACAATTGACTTTTTATATTTATTTATTTTATTTTTTAATTTTATCAAATGTTTACAATAATAATATTTTGTATGAAATAAAAATAGTTTAAAACCAAAATCTTTCCTTGTTGGAGTCAAAAAGTATTTTTGCAGGATTTTATTTGTTAAGAAAACTAAAAATCTAATTTTTCCAAAATGCTTATCAAACTAAAAAACCTAAATTTTCTTATGTTAAAAGGTTAGGTTAAAGTGGCTATCCGTATGATGGAGTAGCGCATACTAAGGCCAGTTTAAAGGCCAATTGTAATACCAATGCTTTCTTCTAAGCTCAATGAAACCAGTTTGAATCCTGATTATGTTAATACAATCGAGATCGTTTAGATCCTTATAGAAAAATTCTCCCCTAGTAATTCTTGAGTTTTTGAACTATAGTAGGGCATGTACTACAGAGGAGCTTCATCTTCTCTATTTCTTCCACTTCTTCATTCTTACAGCTTCTGCAAAAAAATATTTCAGAATACGCCTAGCCACACGGGCGGCGGCGTGCTTTTCTATTAGACAGTGCCCGGTTATGACACCTCGCTTATATACGATCTTCTTTGAGATAGCAGGCACCTTAGTCACTTTAAATCTAATGTTGGCCAGATGTAGCGATTGGTATGCCAGCATTAGCCAAACGTGGTAGAATGTGTTGTTCTCTAACATTTCTGGCAAGTTCATCTCCCTTTAAATTTCCTATGTCATTATGGTCCGGCACCCAGCAAAGGTGCATATTAAACTGTAGTGCCATCTCTATTAGAGATGGTCGACAGTTACAGACTGTTATAGAGTTTTTAGAGACAGAGTTCAGAGATTTGATAGCGGCCTGACTATTTGAGGAAATCCGGATATCAGATATTGATATCACGTTTTCTTTAAGCCAGAACAAAACTTCTCTGATCACCAAAAGTTCCGTCTGAAACACGCTAAAATGATTGGAAAGGCGGAATGAGAGACTTAAGTTTAGTCGTTCAGAGTACACACCTCGACCAATTATTTTAATACTAAAAGTAAGAGTTACTCGTCTTCTAGGAAAGCTCTATTCTCCCACAAAGATCTAGAAAGTATAGAAATCTGGAAGTTTCCGCCGAATTAAAGTTGGGGGATGATGTAGCGTGTGTGCTTTGGAATTGATTCTAAATCCTTAAGTATTGCCACAACGTACATTAAAACCGGTTTTTACCGAAGTGTATAAGGGAATTGTAGGCCCAATTTATTGCCAATAGCTTGTTTGGAAGAAAAGAGAGCTAGAGTAGCTTTTTTGACTCTCTCAAACCAGTTACTTAGCCTCGTCTAAGAACTTTAATTGGGTTAACAAATGGAATTTTGTATTTCCTCGAAAATAGGACTAATTCAGTTTTGTGTGGGTTACCATCCAGTCCACACCGATCAGCCCAAAGCAATAGTTTGTCTAGAGCATAATTTAGGGTGTTAAGATGTTTTCCTGAGACCACAAAGTCATCCCCATATAGGAAATCATTCTGAATCCCTCCGCATCCAAATTAGTTAGTATTTAATTTACCGCCTACTAACGAATCTTCTTCTACTAACGAATCTTCTAACAAAAGAGGAAACCAGTTAAATATTCTGCTAGTCAGCATTAAATGAATTAACTTCCTTAGCGAACTCTCTACGTTCAGAGATGTTAGTGCAGATGTGATTTCAGATGTGTTCACGTTGTTAAAAGCACCTTTGATGAAAGCAACCATAGTAAACTCTTTTTCGCTATTGTGGATAGAATACTCAATGATGCGTAACGCCGTTTCCACCGATGTGCACTTACAGCAGACATGTTGGAACATATTGTATCAATACTTGCCCTTAAGTTGATATCAAGCAATCTTTCTAAGGTCTTAAGAAGAAATATGATGATAGACTTATATGTCGTAGATCTTAAGGACTTACTTGCGAGCATGTTTCAGCTAAGGGTATAAAAACGAATTTCACTTCTCTCCATGTCAAGGGAATATGGACCAGATATAAACAGCTGTTAAAAACTACCTCAAATTTTCTCAGTACGAAACTGTTTTCAAAGTAAAATCAGATTTCATTGCTAAAACATTAAGTTGAAAAATCAATTTTCTTAGGTTTTTGACTGACAAAAAAGGAAAAAGTGTGCTTATTGTTTTTTAAATAATTTACAATAATATTAAAAAATTAAAGTCGATTATCGGATCGTGAGAAATTTGGATTATTATATTTTTTTTAAACACTGGCTTTAGTAAAAAAAAACTCAGTGAGTTTTTTTTTTAATTTTAATTCAGTTTGATAAAATATCTACAAAAAATCTAAGAATTTAGACTAAATGAAGTACAAAAAAAAACGTAGTTTAAATTTTGTTGTCTCAAAGATAAGTTTTATGTAATGTTTGCAATCATTTCTATATCAAATTAATGTCTAAGCCCAGTGGAAAGATGGCTATTTTTTGCTTTTATTTTTAAGAATTAAGAATATGGAACTTTTACATTTGCACAATATACAATTTTTGTACTAAGAAATTCACAAGAATCAAAAAGGACCTCAACAAAAAAAAAATAACTGATGACAAAATCAAGTATTTAACTTATACTGTACTGTACATTGTTCACCGCATCACCACACATACCTATTTACATTGAAATTGATGGAGCAAGGACTTTAACACTAACAATAACCACAACACCAACAACAAAAGTGCCAAAAAATGAAACTCCACCATAAGAATAAAAGAAAATAAGGAGACTACACTGTCTGTAGGTATATAGGTAAAAAGTATATTCCTGTCTGATGGAAACTTTTTATCAAAATATTTACTAACTCTATTGCATATGTTTATTATTATACGAATGAGATTGTATATGTACATATATGGAAAATGTTCATATTTGCAGATTATTATTCCCCAGAGTAAAAGTTATGTCCTTCTTTTCATTCACATGTACCTATAACACTACCAATACCCGTTCGTAGGTACTGTAGACAAGTTTAAATATGCTTATATTCTCTTGTTGGCCCCTGGGGGTGCTATTCAGCGTCATACCACAAACGGCTAAGGCGATACCATTATTTTGGCAATCACATACTGAAAAAAAAAATAAAAGAAAAGGGCAATGGGGTTTCGACTGGAGTTAAAAAACAAGACAAAAAATATATATATTTTAAGTGCTAGATTTGGTAAATTTTTAACGACGAGAGTTTTTCTAACGTTCATATTATTTTTATCCTCTGGTTTTTCCTTGTCTATAAAGGGGTCTTTGATTGAAGGTATTACACACTTACATTTCGTACAAAATAAATACAGCGTGGGTGAAGATTGACACGATCTAATTGATGAATTCTCTCTTATTCTTTCACAGAGATAGCAAGGAGATTATGCAAGCAAGACATTATAAAACAAGGTTAAGGTGCCGAATAAGTAGAGGTTATCAAATGACACATTCAATACTTAAACAGAATAACCTGAAACGTCTTCGCAGTCCAAAAAAAATATAACGTACATCAGTGCTGAAGGCACCATTAAGTCTACGTTTACTTTCATAATTAACAGATCACAATATTTCAGAACCACTGAACTGAGAACGGATAACATCAGAGTTTTCATGAGCAATAAACGTGGTTTTATTGGGCTGAAATATTGAGCCGCTTGCAATGAACTCAGAGCTCTATAAGTTTTTTCATATAAAAATAAATAAATAAGGTGGCGCAACAATCCGTTGAGTACTTTTTCCTAGTGACCTAAAACTCTCAACCATTCCTGTGTGCGAGTTACGTTGTTAGAAATGGGACCTACAGATTTAAGCCGAATCCGAACGGCTAATTTGAGAAAGAACTTTTCAAGACAAGAATTACTCTTGGACGACTTGTCAATGGGTTGGGGTCAAAATACTGTATAGATCATAGTACTGTATTTTGACAATGCAGCATTTTGAGACACAGTATTTTAAATGTACAGTATTTTGAAATACAGAATATTAACCATACAGTATTTTGACGATCCAGTATCGTACAGTATCATGCAGAATTTTAACCATAAAGTATTTTAAAATACAATTAATCCTTGTCAATCCCTCACAAGATTCAGTACCCGTGAAAAACTTTTAGATGACACATGCAGGGCTTAAACGCCATAGAAGCATGACAGTCCAACGCACCAACCATCACGCCGCGGGTACTACAGGTTTTCCCATCAATGGAATTAGTATGGTTATCCCATGTTAAGCCACGGTTAAAAGCAAAACCTTAGGTTTCTTGCCGTCTCAATAAATTCTATCAAAACGTTTTTTCACAACGATTGAGAGAAAGTATCAAAAGGTCAAGAGGAGTTCATGCTGTAATCAAGCACATAATTTGTATAAGGTTAAGTAGGTACATTTTTATCGTGGTCCTCATTTATGTATTATGTACAATTTTTAAGACCGAGTGAGTAACTTAAATACAGTTGCACTTCATCAGTGTACGTATCTGAAAAGGAGGAGTATTTAATATAAGTAGGAAGAGTTTATATAAAGGGTTTTTCAATTGGTGCGTGTAAATTTTGGCACCCTGTGGTGGCCATTTTGTTTTGGTGACATCTGTCAAATCTTATGTTTATTATTCAGTTGTTTATGACAAATCATCAGCACGTTCAAATGATAAAACTTTATTATTAAAATGAGTGTTCGTTAACGCAAACGTTGCGCGCATTGTGCCCATTTTACAGTAGACGTGGTGGCCGTTCACAGTTAACTTTTTAACGTTTGGTGGCCAAATTTGAGACGACCGGTTAAGTTAACAATCAGCCAACACCCGTATGTTCAAGAAACGAAAGATCGGTCGAGAATGCATCCTCAATAAGTTACCGTTTGGTGTGGATTTTAGGACGGGCGGCGGCGGCGGCGGCGGCGGCGGCGGCGGCGTAATTGGCCCGTACTTTTTTGAAAACGACGATAGTGAGGTGGTCACCGTCAACAGCAAGCGCTTCATAACGATTATAACTGATTTCTCATGGCCCAAATTGAACCATATGGACCTAGACCTAAAGCCATTGAAAATTGGAACATAGAAACGGAAAACAGAAACGGTCCCAAGTTTGACCCTTGTAGAACACCTTTAAGATTTAAAAATAATAAACTTACTGCTTCAGTCAAGAAATTAAACTCATTGACGAATAAAAGGCTTTGAAGAAATCTAAAGTCAAAAAATTAAAAAATGAGTGCGGTTTATCAAATAAGGAAAAGGCAAACTCCTTAAAAATAAATATTAATGGTAAAGTAGTGAACTCTTAAATCATTTTCATTAGAAAAAAGTTAAACAAAAATAAAATTTTTTTTTGAATACACAGAATGTCCATATAAGCCTTTTCTGTTACGGTTTCAAGTTATAACGTTTTTTTAAGATTTTTGAAATCCTTTCTGAAACTAAACAAATGTTACAAAATCTATGGCTACAGCCAGCGGCTAAAAATGGTATATCGCGTGGGTTTTTTTCATTTGCCTCCTATCAATTCACAGTGTCTCTTGAGCTGATATTATTGATATACGGATGCATAACTTCGTTTTCGTTGTCAATTCGTCTTCTAACTCTACCGTCTTTAGGTACCAATCTTACATACATAAAAAGAAACGAATTTCCGAGAACTGTTAGTACCGCGAGTATAAGACCATATCGTAATTTAAGACCTTTTTTTCTTTAGATAAAAGAAACCCCCACCCCCTGCAAATTCCGCTATCCACTTCTTCTAGTGCATGACGGACAGGCTTCACTGTTGCCATTTTGACTTGTTTCCAGTCAGATTTGACTGGATTTTTTCTTCGTTAGCTGGAAATAAAATACAGATCCAGTCAACATTAATTTTTGACTTGATTCTAGTCAAAAATTAATGTTGACTGGAATCAAGTCAAAAATTCGAAACACTTTCTTTAATTATTTAGAAGAACTTCAAAGGGTTAACAAAATATTTGAAAGTGAAAAAGGGGATTTTGTCAATGTTTTGGGTGATTTTGAACTTCTCATATTAGTGCTTATCAAAAAAATTGTTATGCCCAACTGTGATTATGATTTTAGTCCTGATTTAGACATAAGTATATAATAAATAAGTATATTCGTATATTTTAATTACCTGAAAAGAATTATTCTTATTATCATAAATTTAGTAACATGAATACATTATACACTGTGAATTATAGAAAATAAGTTATTTTTTGTTAATTTTTCTATTATAGTTTTTGTTATAAAACGGAATAAAATATGTTATTTGTTTGTTAAAATGTTTTTATTATTTGACTGGATTTTTGACTGTTTTTTGTTTTTAATTATGTTTAACTGTTTTTTTTTTGACTGGATTTAAATAATCAAAATCCAGTCAACAAGTCAGATCTGACTAGATTCACAATTTCAAGCTGGCAACACTGACAGGCTTACGCCAACCGTTTATTCTCTAGTTTCCTGCAAATGAGAGGGAGCTTCACTTCAAACAGATTATTCTGTGGTTAAGGGTGCCACGGACAATCGGACATAGCTTATTACCGAAAAACAATCCGCTGCCAGAGGCACGAAGGGAATTTCAGCCCTGTTTTATTCTATCATCCACTTCTTCTAAGTGTACGAAAGACAAGACTTAGGCTGACCCTTTATTCTCTAGTTCTATGCTAGGGATAGGGAACGCAAACCCAACTGATTATTCCGGGTTCGGACAAGCCTAGCGTCGCGTACTGGCTAGTTCTCCGCTGACCATTCTCTAACTGACGAGTCTAGCTCAGCCTTGTACAAAAAAGCATTACAAAATCCAGGCCAATCACTTTATTTTTAAGAATTTTTAAGGGAACAAAGCTCAGTGACTATAACTCGATTCCTCATTCTTTTGAAGCAACTGTTATTTAAAGTGACTTAAAGAGCATAATATAAGAAATGGTTTAAGTCACATTTAAATTCCAATGTACATTATCGAAAAAAATACGTCTCAATTCGAAATTTAAAATTCAAAGTCTTGAAACCGCCTCCAGCGGCAGTAACGTTACGACTTTTTTTTTGTGTGTCTTGAATGAATGTAACTTCCACTACTTTAAGGAATGAGCGAAAAAATCTCCTTCTTTTTTTTATTCTTCATCGATATACATAGGTATGTATTTATTTTATTTGATTCCCTTTCCTTTTTGATTTCCCATAACCACCGCATCCCATGTACATAAAACAACCCAACTCCATCCACATTTGTGTAACATTCAACACGATTGAAATAAAAGATGACGTTATCCTTGATGACATCCTTCCTCCACATCCACCAAAGTACAGTTACGTCAAAATAAAATAAAATAAAATAAAATAAAATAAAAAAAGAGCAGAACAAAAAATTCGCTGAATTTTGCGCAAAAGGTAATTTCTGATTATTACAATCATTGCGATTGGCAATTCAAGGATAAAGACAAGAATGCTCAACCAGCATCACTGACAGTCGAATGGAATTAAGAATGAATCCTTATACTAACTTCTCAGCCAAATGTACCTTCATTCTATAGAATGCGAGATGCAGTATAGTTATAGGAAGGAAGATACCATGTACGGTACGTACATATACATATGTATAATATTGTATATGGTATAGGATGTAAAGGTAACATCAATTTGATCTGCGGCAGCGATGGGTATCCCTCTGAATCACTGCAAATGTATCGTCTTTTATTTCTGGATGAGGGGACGGATATTCGATGTATCCATGAATGCTTCTTTATTATTATTTCTTTCCGGTGGTATGGAAGCGGTAGCGGCAGCGGCAGTGGCAGCGGTGGTCGTGGTTCGCCATTATTTTTTTCCTTTCGTTTTCATCTTCATTGGGATACAAAGGGCTTCACTACACGTATAACATGCTCTAAGCTCTATAAAAGCAGGTAACAAGGGCTCCCAGAACCCGTAGTATCCTTTCGAGGAGTTTTTTAGTTGTCCTTTATATGTATTTTTGTGTGGGTATAGGTGGGAGGGTGGTTGATGGTAATGGGAAGTACGGGTGTGGGAATCCTGTACTACTCACTGTATATACCTTGGGGCAAAGTTAAGTCAATAAAATCTAATAATGTGGTTCGATTTTTCTTTCTTTTCGACGCTTTTACGGTTCACCGTTGCTTTTGTTACTGTAATGATTCGACTCTTATCCCTTTTTAACAATTATCATTTGATAAAGATGAATTCACTTGAATCAACTGAAAGACGTGAACGTGAATGATAGATAAATACTCAACCTTATATCATCCACCAGCCAGCCATATCCACCTCTGCCTGCGTATGATGTCCTTGTCTCGTCCTTGTTCAGCCGTAAACACACACAAGACACACAAAAAAACGCAGAAATTACAGACCTCCCGCTTCTCCGTAAAAAAAAATGTGGAGATTTGATTTCATTTGTCTCGTTGGTATTTATCCTTTGTGCAAGGACGACTTGGGATTTATAAAATAAAGAAGAAGTGTGTTCTGGTTAGCACAAGGAATGGCTTTCGGCCTTTTTCCGGTAACAAATTCGATTGTTTAAGGAGTAAATTTGAAACAGCCGCCACCACTGCCATCGCCGCCGCCGCCGCCGTCATGCATGTGCTATGTATGATGTGCTTTGCTATCCTGTGATGTGCGTTGCTGCAGCTTTAAGTGGCTCTAATGGGAAGAAGGCAACAAAAAAAAGGATATAGGTACCAACATATAGTATATACCTTACACCAACAACATCCAACATACTACGAGATTACCAAGAGCAAGAAAGATATAGATGGTAGAGGATTGAGGATTGAGGACGTACCTACTCGTATGCTATAAAGATAGACGAATGGCTTGGATGATAAGTACTCTTCAATCGCAGTCACTTATTTGATTTTGATTTGCTTTGTGTGTTACATTACCGAACGACCTGGTCCCGGTCCCGGTCCCAGTCCCAACCCTGGCCCGGCCTTGGTCCTGACGGGGAGTAGGTATAAAGTATGAGATTTCACCACCGACATAAGAGAGACTTTTCCAAAAGCGGGTACACTTCAACATAGGATACCAATAGATAGAACATTTTATATATGTTTGTACCCTCTCACATTTATACCTTGATTCATATGTGTGTGTTTGTGTGTATTTATTTTGTTTGTGTATACATAAATGTATTTTTATAGAACAGAATTTACTGCGGCTTTGATTTCTTAGGGATTTGCTTTGCTTTTGTGGGTGCCAAATCGAATTTTATTCCCTTTTATAATCGAATTGAAAGATACGTCCATCATGAGTTTGAATGAGAAGTGCAGATAGATGGCAAATTGGTTGCTGTCAGTCTATATTTGCGATTCAATAGACTTTTAAAAGAGCTGCGAAGCCTCAACCTCAAACTCAACCTCAAGCTCAGCATCAGGCTCAGCCTGAAGCACCACTATATTATACTTGTATATCAAATAAATAAAAATATTGTGTCTATCGGCAAAGTGAATTGAGTTTTTTGATTTTAATTGGATGTGGGCGTTCCTTTGTATTTAGAGTTGTTTTATATTTTAATAGAAAAAATAAAAACTTTAATTGAAGATTACTTAATATAGACATTCAAATAGTAGGATAATTTTAGCTCAAATTTAACTTCGATTAGTCTTTATAAGATGTCTATATCAATTAAATCCTAGAAAAATTACAATACCTTTCTATTTTGAATTCAAAAAAAAAATTAAAGTGCATATACGCCTGGGTGACCCGTACTTTTTGTTATGTTATGTTTTGTAATACCCGTAGCGTGATGGTTAGTGCGTTGGACTGTCATACCAGAGGTCTTGGGTTCAATCTCTGCCTGTGCCACTTAAGGTCCTGAAGCGACCTTAAATGGTTGGCATATAGTTTACGTTGTACATGGCCCGAGAGAAAAACTGTACACGTCATAAATCACAAGATTTCGGTGGCCAGCATACACTGACTTTAGTAAAGCCTTTGCTTCTGTAAACCACCAAACACTTATGAAAAAACTTTTTGGTTTTCACTCTTAATTTTTACTTGCGACATATAGGAACTACATATATGGCAAGTTTTGCATTCGTGCAAAATTTCGAACTCGAGATTTTAATCAAACATGATATTACGATGGTAGAGAAGTCGAAAAAAGTGGGTCCCGCGATTCCGTCCGGTCTGTTTTGTCTGTCTGTCCACGCTCCTACAGCCTAAACCATTGGGTCGATTGAGTTCAAACTTGGAAGTTAAGGTTTTGAGCAGATTCGCGTTAGGCGTTTTTTTCATATTTTTTTTAAGATCAAAACTAACAGTGGCCCCCATACAATTTTTTTGGTCAAAAAACGAAAATTCGAATTTTCTTAAAAACAAACCGATAGATTTTTTTAAAATTTTCTTTAAAATTCTATTTTTTAACTTGGCTTCTTTTAATAAGAAAAACATATTTTTGTATTGCTCAGGAAAGGTACCGCTCATAGAACCGTTTTTTTGTTTTTTAATTTTCTTAGCAACTTATAAACTGATTTCATTAATTTTTTTTTTTAATAAGCTCTTATATTGCCTCAACAATATTTGATTATCAAAAGTGCAATTTTTTATTGTTTGGATTTTTAAATAAATATTGAATTTTTTTTCTTCAAAATTCTATATCTCAAAAACGGTTCAACATTTTTTTACGAAATTCAAATGTAGAGCGTATATTTACAATCACTAAATAACTGCATACCAAAAATATTTTTAGAACAACATTGAAAAATTTTATATATACAAAATTAATTTAAAAAAAAACCGCTCTAACGATTTTCAAAAAAAAAATTGGAAAAATCAAGGGTTTTTTGATTTATAAAATGGCATTTAAATTTTTGAAGACAAACTTATTTTTCAGGTAAAATTTTGAATCTTAAAATAATTTTTTTTTTTAAATTATTTTAACTATATTAAATGTAAATTATTTTGACAAAATTTTAATTACATTCCTACCTTTTCTCCAAATTAATGCATTTGGTAAACATTTATGTATTTTTATAGCTATAACTATTGTAAATACCAACGATAGCCGTGTAGCGCCACTGCATCGGATTACGAAAATGTCTATCAAGAAGTATTATCTTGGTACCTTTGCATATATGATTTTAAAATATAATTTTTTAAGAATAAGGTTGTTTCACACATGTTTTACTTGCCTTCGCCTATATAAAACAATAAATACTTAGTACCTACAAGTTAAAGAAACGTACAACCTCTACAACTACTGCTTACGTGTCACTTCATAACTAAAATCACTTCATAACTAAAATTAACGAAAAAAATAAACTGAACATAATAACTCCATGTTTGTAGGAAAGAAGGAATGTGATTGGATTGTATTAAGTAACTTCTACCTACCAATAACATTCCTTCATTATCATCATAAACATGTCCTTATCTATCTATCTGCATAAAGCTGAGCACGCCAATGAACTATTCCTTATTCGTTTTAGACACATACCTAACCTATAACTACACAACCAATAGGCGATCGCTTTACAATTTAAACATACATGTTCTTCCTCTTTCTTATCTTCAGATAATTTATCCTTATCCATCCTGGTTCTTCTTATATGAAATTAAAATAAAGCTATCCAAAGGAAAAAGCTTTGAACGAACTAGTTGAATACACAAACAATTGTTTTCGTTAAGTATGCTTACAAGTATTTTTCATTTCCGGGATGAGTTGTCCTAGGATGAGTTATGTCTTGGGATGAATCACAAGTTTTTTGACAAATCAAATGGATTTATATCTTTGAAGACAAACTTATTTTACAGGTATGTTTTTAAATCTTATATAGGTACTTTGCATATAGGAGCAAGTTCGTGCGACCCAGTCGTGCATTTTATTTTGTTGGTTATCGTCATATTTATCTTGCAGAACATAACAAGTTAAAATAGTCAAAGGAAAATCAGTGCACATCAGGTGTCCCCCAAGGTAGCCACCTGGGTCCGCTTTGTTTTATAATGTTTGTTAATGATATTGTCGTCATCTTTAAGAACTGTGAATACATATTATATGCGGACGATCTGAAAATATTTTTTAAAAGTTTCGAGTTTGGATGATTGTAAACTTATGCAATCTGACATTAATTCCCTATCAAATTAGTGTCACATCAATGGCCTCAAGTTGAATATTGAAATGTGTAACGCAATCTATTTTTCCAGGAAATTTCACATTTTCTTGTTTAAATATGCAATTAAATGAGTGGCTTTAAATTATTTTGAATAAGGTCTTTAGAATCAAGAAGAAAAATTCTTAGTACGGGGGTTTTCAACAGGTACGCTACAAAAGTAGAGCGACTGGTACAGCAAACGACTGTCTCAGTCATCGAACTATTTTGGTAGCCAAAAATGTTGATGTTGACGAAATTAACTTCAAGGCATAACAGTTGTTACTAGGTGATCTGATGTCTTTTAAATCAATCGATACTGTTGTTAATGGATATACAGAGTAGACATACCTGAAATGCCACCATATAATCTTCGATTTATTCTCCTGCCTGATTTGAATCCACCTTAATTATGCAACGGTAAACGTTTAGTCATCAAAAATATCACCGGAAATATTCTTGAAGCAACCATTTTAACTGAAAGGTTTAAAGGAAAAGTGGTCCTGTTGCCACGTAGTCCAATGTTATTATTATTATTATTATTTATTAATTTAACAATAAATGTACAAATTAATACAAAATCAGCAGGAGCACCTTGGGCTTTCGGCTGAGATTTTATAAGAAAGGACATGAGAATACTTATAATAAATATTGTATATATTATAATATTAGGTATAATTCTTGCTATAAATTAGAAGTAAGTTTTAAATATTGTGTAGAAAATGAAAGAGGGGGGAGATTGGGGATACGCAGGAAAAAAGGTGTTTACCTCTTCTCCTCGTACACCCAACCACCCCCACTCAAAAAAGGGTTAGTTTAAATTTTACTGTCTAGTTTCAGTAGTTGCAGTATTTTGTAAACGTTTTTTATGTTTGGTTCGGAAGGAACCAGAAGTAAATCTGAAAGCTTATAGTTACATATCGATAAGGAAATACTATTGATTTTACTACAATTTGAAGTTAAATGATTAATTGATAGAATCTCATTTGTTTGGCAAAATTGACATATTGGGGGTGGCTCTTTACTCAATAAATGGCTGTGTGTTATATTTGTGTGTCCAAGGCGTAGTCTTAAAAAGCATCTGTTCATCTTTGTGTTGGTAGTAGCAGGATACACCGCTTGGTTCCCTTCAGGATTAAATGTGGTATAGTAGTGGGTATATTCCCTCCATTTTTCTACTTTTTTTTTTAATCCAGTGTGACTTTATGAGCTTTTTTAGGTCAGTTTTGGAAGGCCGGTATTGTTCAATCTCTGCATTAGAGTTTGTAGCTATTGCTTTTGCTTCGATGTCCGCTGCTTCATTTCCATTAATTCCAATATGGGATGGAACCCAAACAAGCTTTATTTTATCCTTGAGAGAAATTATGTTATCGCGGATGTTATTAATAACGGGGGCACGGTGTTTAATGTTACTAATAGCTTTAAGTGATGAGAGGCTGTCAGAGCATATTAAGGTTTTTTTGTTTGATTTAACGGCAAAATTAGTAGCTTTGAGTATTGCCAAAGATTCAATTGAGAAGATGGAGAATATTGGTGAGATCTTTTCAGCGCACAAAAGAACTCCGTTGTTGTTGACAATAGCCATGCCTGCACAGTCGTCGTTTTTGGAACCATCAGTGAATATAATATTCCATGTTGTTGTTGGGAAGGAATATAACAGCTCGTGGAAGTGTTGAATGAAGACTTCTTTGGGGGTGTTATTTTTTGAATGTTTGGATAGGCTGATGTCTATGACATCTATCGGGAGTAGCCAAGGAGGATATTTTTCGATTGTTAAACTCTTAACATTTGGATAAAGTTCGATGTCGTCAGCAAAAGATAATGCATTGTACAAAGATGATGGTTGTTTAGGAGTTTTCTTTCTCTTCATTATTTTGGAAGCGTCATTATGAATGGGGGATGAAAATGAGCTGCAGATTTTGGGAATAAGTAGAGATGTTAAGGTGTCTTTTCGTTCTTCGATTGTTGGAAAACCGCCTTCAGTCATCAGGTTCATAATTGGTGTTGTTCTGAAAGCTCTTAAAGATGATCTTATAGCTGCGTTGTACGTTGGATGGAGGAGTTTTAAGTTTGATTTTGCACACTTTCCAAATATTGCCAGTCCGTACTCAATTTTTGATAACAATATTAACTTAGTTATGTGGATAAGAGTATTGGTGTGTACATAGCTATATTTAGATGACAAATATCTTATTATGTTAAGTCTAGATACAAGATTATTTTTTAGTTCAAGGCAATGATTCTTAAAAGTAAATTTATTATCAAAAAATACTCCTAGGATATTTAAATTTGTTACATTTTGTATATTTATGTTATTAAAGTTAATACTGAAACTAGAGCAGTTTATTTTTCTGCAAATATGCAGATGTTTGTTTTTGCTTAAGGATAATAAAGCACCCGAATGGATACTCCAGTTATTTATTTCATTTAAAACTAAATTTAATTGATTGTGGGTTCGGTTAAGATCGTTGCATTTAGATAAAAGACACAAGTCATCCGCGTAAAGAGAGTGATTAATACCCTTGAATTTGGTGATAATTTCACTCAAATCATCGTAAGCAATAATAAAAAGGATTACTGAAAGGGGTGATCCTTGGGGAATCCCGTTGTTTAAATTGTGGATGTTTGAAAATGAATTATTGACTTTGGATCTAAATTTGCGGTTTGAAAGAAAAGATTTAACATAATAATATATTTTTGGCCCGATGTTCCATTTAAGTAATTTGTTTAAAATAACATGAATACCGATCCGATCGAAAGCTTTCTCAAAATCTAGAGATACAATAGATACGTGATTTTTGCAAGAAAGAGCTGATGAAATAAATTCATCGATGTGTAGAAGGGCGTCAATGGTGCTTCGTCCATGTTTAAATGCTACTTGATTTAAGTCGATAAGATTCTGTCTTTCAATGTACCAGAGCAGTCTCTTAGAAATAATTTTTTCTAACAGCTTGCTGATGCAGGGTAGTAGTGAGATAGGTCGGTAGCCATTGGTATCTGTCAACTGTTTCTTTGGTTTGGGGATGGGGACTATGGTGGCGATTTTCCATGTTTGGGGAATTATGCCTTGGTCAAAAATGTTATTAAATAAAGATAAAATACGTTTTTTGGCTTGAAAAGGTGAATTTTTGAGGAATGGATATGAAACTCGATCATAGCCAGGGGTTTTCCCTTTCACTGAATTTAAGGAATTTTCAAATTCTGCAATATTGATGGGTAATTCTATAAGTTCTGCAGATTTTGATGGTTGGAAGTTATTGTTATTATTGTTTATAGATAAGTATTTGGATTCACAGAAGGAAGAAGAGAAATTTCTGTCGCTCGAGTAGACTGACCAGCAATCGGCGAAATGTTCAGCAATCTTATTTGGTTCGGTTATAGTTTCAGAGTCTGTATTAATGGCTTTAATTAAAGGGGATGAGTAATTACCCGTCAGCGTCTTTATATCGGACCAGATTTTCTTACATGTAGTGTTGGGGTTCAAATTGGCGGTAAAAGTTTGAAAGCTTACTAATTTTGCCTCTTTAGCTTTTCTGCGAAATTGTGCATTAGCTTTGCGATAGTTAATGAGATTAATGTCAGTTGGGTGTTTTCTGAATAATCTCCACAAATGTTGTTTATTATTACGTAGTGCGGCAATTTCTGGATTCCACCAAGGGACAACTGTTTTCACCGGGGCGTATTTTGTTTGAGGGATGGATTTATTGGCGGCATATCTTAAACCTTTTATAATTGTTGCTGCTTCTTTATTTATATTTTCTGATTGAGAGAATTTATTGAAGTATTCTAGTGAACTGGATTGAAACAGAGTCCAATCAGCTCGGTCAGTTTGGAATTTAGGAGTTGGGGTGGAGGTGTTGTTATGGTTTCCGAGACAGATACAAGTGAATATGGGAAAGTGATCACTCCCGTGAAGGTAATCATCTCTATTCCATGTTGAAGAGGGGAAAAGTTGAGGAGACACAAAAGTAAGATCAACGTGTGTAAAAGTGTTGTGTGTGGATAAATGAGTCGGTCTGCCGTCGTTTAATAAAGAAAGATCACAGTTGGTTAAGAAGGTTTCTATTTCCTTACCTCGAGCGTTTAGTGTGGGAGAGCCCCATAGGGGGTTCCACGAGTTGAAATCCCCTGTGAGGATAACAGGAGTGCTAATTGTTCTTAAAATGTTTTCCAAATCAGACGAAGAGAAGGGTTGGTGTGGGTGAATATAGAGGGACAGAACTGTAAGTTTGATATTAAGTTGAATTTCGATTGCAATGACGGAGATGTTGGAAGTAAAATGAAGAACCTTGTGTGGGATTGATTTGTGCACCAAGATGCTAGTACCTTGTTTTGCAGTTGTTATTGTATCAAAATTATGAAAATAAGATTCATATTGTTTGGGGGCTTTAACATGTGTGTTTTTTTGGACGTGAGTTTCTTGAAGGCAAATAATTGCCGGTTTTTGGTCTTTTATTAAGATTTCAAGTTCAATATAATTGTTTAAATATCCATTAAGATTCCATTGAAGAACCTTAAGGATTGATTTTTGGTATGTAGAAGACTTTTGTGCGGTATAGATAGGACTATACCGGGAAAAATCTGATGATGTTAAGTTTGGTGGTTGATTTAGTAGACTCCGTCGTCTCGATGTTGAAGCATTCAAGCTCTCTGTGGAGCTTGGATGATTCAACACCGAAACGACAGAGTCAGTGTTCGGGATTCCGATTACATGATTAGATGTCTCCATCATCGTCATCATCGGACATTTTATCATTGTATGCATTTGATTGCTTATCAGTTTCAGTAGCAATTGCAATGGGCTTAATATGTGTAATTGTTTTTTTGGGTTGGTTGTAGATGTTGTTGTTGTTATTATTATTTTGTTTGTTTAGATTAAGAGAAGAATTCAGAGAGGTTGAGTTTGAGGTAGAAGGAGAGGAATATGTTGTTGTTGTGATTGAAGTGGTGGAGGTAGAAGTTTTATGTTTTTCTATATCTGTTTTTTCGTTTGTTGAATTTATATTATTATTGCCAGAGAAAGAGTTCAATGTTTGATTTGTAGTAGAGAGTGATAAATTCGGTTTAGAAAGTCGGCGAGGAACCGCAGGGAGATCGTTGTTGAGAGAGTGACTATTTTGAGTATTTTCTTTTGAAGTGGTGGAGTTGGTTGTGATTGTTGCGTTGGAAGGTTGGAGCGATGGAGATTGAATTGAATTCTTGGTGATAGAAGAATAAGAGAATTGAGAGGGTAAGAGAACTGGACTTTGCTCGTCGTATATTTTTTTTGCATCAGACATGCTACATTTTTTTATGGTTTTTATTTTAAGTATTTCCTTGGCTTGAATATAACGTTTGCATTGTCGTGAGGAGGCAGGGTGGTCTTCAGCACAGTTTGCACATAAGGTGCGAGTACAACTAGTGGGAGCATGAGGGGGGAGGTTGCAGTTAACACACGTTTCAGCACCAGTACATCTTTTCATAGTATGTCCAAGAACCTGACATTTTTTGCAGCGCATAGGGTTCGGATAATATTCTTGTACTAAAAAGTTGTACCAACCTACATTAACAGATTGAGGGGGACGGAAGAGGTCAAAAGTAAAGAGAAGGAGACCAGTAGGTGTTGCAATATTGTTTTCTGTTTTTGTAAATTTATAAACATGCGTTACACCTTGATCTTTCATCTCTTCAATAATTTCCTCTTCTGGGACATTATTTAAGCATGGAGCCCATACAGTACCTTTAGATGCATTTAGTTGGTTATGGAGGGAAACGGTTATTGGGCAGATGTTAGAAAGGTAATTTTTGGATAGGAATAAATTGGCGACACGTAAAGATTTCACTAAGATTAATAGTTTTCCATCACGGAGTTGGGTTATGGATTCGTAGGAGGAACTAATACCATCAATAGCTTTTTTCAGAAGGAATACACTAAAGCTAGATAGCTTTATGTTTGGATCTGAATGCGATATCACAATATATTTGGGATTTGATGAGTTTAATTGGGAGGGAGGATTTAGGTTAGATTCAATCGGAGAGAAAGAGCTTTTTTTCTTTTTTTTATTTGGGGGGTCGGATTGATGATTAAAAGCATCAAAACGATTGCCCGAAAGCATTGACGGAAGATATGAACTGAATGACGTAGTCCAATGATACAGACACATTTTACCATATCTTCAAAAGGTTACAGTTTCAAATTTGTTTAGATTTTGACATGTCTATAAATAAGTCTCAAGGCTTAAAAATGTCCATTTGTGGTTTAGATTTGGAAAATCCATGCTTTTCTTGTGAAGGAAAACCGTCGATCCTATTTGTGTTACCCAAGGACAGGTTAACCAAAAATATTGTCACCGATTAGTGCTACATTAAATTGAAATTACAAATATTTATAATTCAAAGTAATAAATATTGTTGGAAGTTTAACTGTCACATAAACTAAAACCTGTGTAATTTACTCATTTGTTACAAACTTGAATACAAATAATAATACATTTATTATACAATACAATTCTTTTGTATTGATTTTTGCTTTACATCAACTGTACGAAAATTTTGATCAATTGTGTTCAAAGTCCTTGCCCTTCAAACCCCAAACCAGTACATTTTTATACCAGCTTTAAAGTTTCCAACGAAGATGGAATAAATAATAATTGTATTGTAATAAGGGTCAACGGTTATTGAAAATCAGTCATAAGGGTCGCCATTTTTTTTTACAAATGGCACATATGTAAAAAAGCATGGTGGTGCCCATGTCTGATGTTCTCCTATCGTTCCCCTTTAATAGTTTACAACAATATAACAAAAAACGTTCCACAGCAACGCGTGGCCGGGTCAGCTAGTAGTGTCATATAAGTTAGACTAAAAAATATTCGAAAATTAAAGTAAATTCACCTTTTGCCTTCCATTAAAATATCTCAGAAAAAAAAAATACAAACCTTTTCTGCACGAATGCATTAACACAGAAATAAAAGTCTCACAAAAAGAAACCCTATTTCTTCGTATTCTTCGTTCGTCAGACGAAAATTCATTCAGAACAAGCACTATAGAGATCTATTTGAAAAGATAAAAGCAAAGCAAATGTCACTTTCAATCCAAAAACTTCAATGCTTTTACTATTTCCAGCCCCCTACCTAACTTTTCCCTCGATAACTCTCTTTCTAGCAATGTAACATCTATACTTTGCTATTATAAGGGAAAAAATCAACCAAGCGCGGACCAGAGCACCGATATGGGCCATCAACCCTCTGTTATCCATCGTAGTCATCGTAGTCGTTTTTTTTTTTTTTGAAAATAAAAAAACAAAATCTAAGGAGATGTCAAATGTCCTTAACAACGTAACGCACCAAGAAAATTCTTACAAAATTTCTGTCAAAGTCAAATATCAATAAAATTCACTTGACACCCAATTATTGTGAAATCACACAGAGCAAACCACCCCCCTCCAAAAAAAAAAAGGGATCTCTTTGGAGTTTCTCGAGAGAATGGTGTGAATGCAGGATATCCCCAACATTCATAGACTATAGATACAGCTAGCGAATTTTTGAAAAATCACCAAATCCTATCAATTGAACAGAACACTCTCACTCTCCCACTCAGATGATACAATATCTCAATGTATCAAACCAAAAATAAGATAGATATTGTGTAATATTTTTTGTATCACATTTTCTCCTCTATTTTTGCCATTCACACATTCAGCATACCATCAGGAATAAGGACGAAGGAGGAAGAAATTCTATAGCTTTAGTTGCTCTTGGCCACGAAAGATAATTTAATTCTTCCACTTAAATGGAACTTATCATCAATTAGGATATTTTCGTTTTTTGTTTGCGCTCCTCAACATATAGATGGATCTTAACCCCATACTCACCCTTCCTCATCCAGAGTGAGGGAAATGACTCTAAGCAAATCCTGTGGGAGGAGATAAATAAACGTGTGATATCTCAAAAATGAGAGATATGTTTCGCTGACGTGTTTCTTGCAAAATAAGAAGAAGAAGAAGGCGAAAATAAAACTTCCTGATGTCTAAGGACTTCTTCTTCAAATCTTTGCGTCTTATACATAACTCCTCTAACTCTCTCTTTCCCTCCTTTTCTTTAGGTGTGTTTGCTTTTGGCTGAGTAAATTCATTTAATTAGTGCCAACGAATACCCCGATTCACTATAAGGATACTTTTACGTGATCTTTATTAAATGAGATACTTTTTGTTGTCATCGTAGTCATTGTCGTCCTTGTTATTGTACGAGTGCAGAGTATTACGAACGAAATTGTGAGTATGTGCGTGGGTTTGAGTTGACTTATAGCTTTATTTTCCAATAAAGAAAAGCACGACGGAAAAAAGAAAATATCAAAACAATTTTCTAATTTCTATTAAAATTTGCCATTCGACCAAAACATTGATGATGGTAAGAAGTTTTACGTCCGTCTGTCTGTCGTCGTCGTCTTCGACGTCTTCGCTGTCTTCGTATAGTCGCATTATATTGTTTTTGTTGTTGTTGTTGTTGTTGTTTTTGTTGTTATATTTTTGAAGAAGTTCTTAACTTATTTTGGCTTGTGTTTGGAAGCCAGTGAGGCATCAGGAAGGAACTGGAAGGAATGGAGAAACTTTTTTGTAATCGCATTACCAATACAAACCTCTTAAAATTATAAAGCTTTTCCCACAACCCTAAACGCTATTCTCTTCATATACCCAAACGCCTACCCTCTACTACCTATCCTATTCTATATTCCCTATAAATTAAAGTGAAACGAGAAAAAGGCTTTTTCTATTTTATTTATAGACAATGTGCTGAGGGTTCCGTTTTCCGCAATGTTGATGTGTATGTTTAGTCCCATTATGGAGTCTGTAAAGGTATAAGAGTAAAGTCTTAGTTTTGCTGTATGTATGTTGTTAATGGGGTGCCAAATCCTTGATGTTTATTGTTCATGAGATCTTAGGTAGAAAATGGGCCTAATTCTATACGAACTCTGAACTCCATGATAATTGTGTAGGTATACGAACTATTTTTAAAGTTTGTTAAAGGTATTTTGAAATAAGAGCTTGAAAGTGATCGACATTCTGGAAATTTAAGGCAAATAGGAGAAAATATTTCTTTATTTTTTTAAATTGAAGATTCAATCTTAGTCAACTTGTACTTTTTCTAAGATCTTAGATATTTTGCATTTCCTATGGCTTAGTCTTTATAAGTGATATTTGAATCACCGGACCCAATTAGGAACGACCAAGGAGTCCAAAACATTTGTATTTAGTATATCGTACCAGAACCAAAAGTTCTGTTTAAAGTAGGAAAAATTAAGCTGATATTTTTCAAAAATAAAAAATAAATACTTGTTGATTTATTTTGGCGATTTACGATTGGACTCCTAAGACTTCTTGTGGCGTTGGGCATTGGAACCCAACTTGATTACATGAGTGCCACACACAAAGGCCGGAAGAAGTTTTCTCAGTGAAAAGCCGTGTTGGAACACAAACCATAGAATAGACATGAGTACACATTTACCAGAACTTAAAACTTAGATCTAGTTCATCTGTGCTCCCTCTTGAGTTCTTGACTCTCTCTCACCTTGGTTCCTATCCATGTTGTATGGTGTTTGGGGTCTTAAGGACTTTTTATTTTATTTAAAAAGTATATTAAAAAGAGGCTGGGATGCCACCCACACTGATAACTTCCCATCCCGTCTGTCGATTTGTCTTGCTTAAAAGTTTGTGTATATCTATCAATTTTTACCAAATTTGCGTACTATTTTTTGTAAATTTTATTGTATTGAATATCGAAAATAATATTTTCTGTGAAATAAAATAAGTTTGAAACCAATATTTTTAATTTTTAAAAAGCTATTTGAGTCGAAAGTGAATTTTTACCAAGTTTTTGTATTGTTGTTTTTTTAGGTTTTTAATTTTTTTTAAACAAACTTTCAATTCGATTTTTTTCAAAATGTTACTGAATGTTGACAACAATATTTTTTGAAAGATAAAAGTAGTTTAAAGCCAATATCTCAAAGTTTTGAAAAGATATTGGTGTCGAAAGTCAATTTTTACCAAGTTTTAATAATTTTTTTGTTAGGTTTTTATTTTTTATAAAAAAAAACTGTCAATTAGATTTTTCTCAAAATTTTATTAGATGACAAAAACATCATTCTTCGTTGCACAAAATTGTTTTGGAGATGAAATCATATTTTAGTTGTAAAATTTTCGAGCTGACAAATTTTTTTTCACTTTTTTTAATTTATAAAAAAACCGTTAATTGGATTTTTTTTCCAACAATATAATTGTTTTGTACAATCGAGTGATTGAATGACAACGGATTCAGGCTGATTGAAACAAAAGTTCGAAAGATGATCAGGGAAACCTGCTAAGTACATATCACTGTCAGCTGCAAACCAAGAAAGTCCACCATTGACCAAATATTCAGATTATTGCAGATCTTGGAAAAAAAGCAAGAACTTTACTCATCATCTATTCATCTTTTCCAATGCTGAGTATGACCGAATTTTTAAGAAGAAGAACTTTTTGATTTACACGTCAAACTTGTCCGTTTGTGGAGAATGAGGATGGTTAATAAACGCTGCTCTATCAAGGTTGGAAAAGATCTCGCCGATGCTATTGCATATGTAGTGCTAATATACAGGGCCATGTCCTGTCATATGACTTCGTCAAAATCGTTCTAAAAAGTTCTGTAGTGTGAGTAAGTTAACACTTTGTCTACCTAGGCACCGCTATATATTCAGACAGCGACATCAGCGTTGCAATCAAAAGAAAAAAAGTTCTTGCAAATCGCTACTTTTTTGGACTAAGAAGGCAGGCAGTACCCAATGAGGAAAACTGTTAAAGGTTTAAGCAAGCCAGGAAGGCTTGCAACACCCATATTCGAAGAACCAAATTTTTGCATGACCAAAAATTGCGGCGAAAAATACTGCAATGTCCCCAAGGCAGTAAGAATTTTTGGTCATTCGTAAAAAACATGAGGAATTCTTCCCCTTCCTCGGTTCCTACATTTTTTGTCAATTACACTCCTTTTAGTTAGCTCTATTGTTAAAGCTAACTTGTTTACAAAGCAGTTCGCTGATAATTCCACCTTACCAGATAGTGTCATGGCTCCCCCAGTTCTTGAACGCGTAATTGATTTTATGGCACCAATCTCTTTCGTAATCGAACTGTGGCAAGAATTCTCAAAGATCTCAACATTCATAAATAAGCTAATCCGGATGGTATCCCGCCGCTACTATTCTGAAGAGGTGTTCTTCCACGCAAACAAAACCACTGTGTAAGCTTTTCCATCTATCCTATTGTTCTAGGCTTGTTCCGAGTAGTTGAAAAACTGCATTTGTTCAGCCAATCCCAAAAAAAGGCGAATCTTCTTCTCCCACAAATTACCGTCCCTGCTCTTCAGATGTGGAACTGCAACGGCAAAATATGATTAGCTCATTAAATTCCGATCTACACAGCATTGTACAATGGGGAATAAAAAATCGTGTGGAATTTAATGCTTCGAAAACGCAATGCTGTTTTGTATCGTTAAAGCGAGATATAACCTCCCTGCCACTATCTATGAGTGGCACTTGCATCAACGAAACTGAAAATCTCGACATCTTCGGGATGTGCATCAGCAACCACCTTTTGTTTAGCGATCACATACGCGATGTTGCCAAAAATGCCGCAAGATATCTAGGTTTTTTGAGACGTTGCAAGAAATTTTTCTCTCCGTCTGATCTGGATACAATCTAAAAAACCTATATATGTCCGAAACTTGGATATAATTCTCATCTCTGGACTGGTGCTCCAGTAATTTATTTAAGCCTCTTGGACAGTATTCAAAAAAGGGCTTTTAAAATGATTGGTGACATTAACATCATCAACTCGTTTACGTCACTCGAACATCGACGCAAGGTTTCTTGCCTCACCCTTTTTTACCGTTATTTTAACGGACTATGCTCTAGTGAAATAGCCAGTTGCATTCCTCCGCTTAAACAATTTAATCGTAATACCCGCGCTTCTAGGAATGCCCATCAGTTTACCCTTGAGCCCAACTTCAGCCGTACTATGAAGTACAGAGATTCTTTTATTAGCCGTACTACGCGAATGTGGAACGCCTTGCCACGCTCTATCTTTCCCTGTCATTGCAATGTTCAGAAATTTAAAATCAATGTACACCGACACCTCCTATCCAACCCTTCCCTCTTTTCCTAATGCTCACACTGTGTCTTTGGCATGTTAAAGGTATACAAAACCCTTTTAGTGTTTGCTAATTATAAAAAAAAAAAAATTTTATATGAAAAGCTTAGGGTACTGTCATCAGCGAAACAATTTAGTGCATTAGAAGTTTCAGATAAAAGATAATTTTTTATAATAGGGAAGAGCGTCGGAGACAAAACGGAGCCCTGGGGCACACCAGCGTTTATTTGTGGATATCAAATTTGAACCCAATAGTACTTGAATTGAACGGTCCGGAAGGTAATTTCTAACAAAACGGAAATTCATCAATACCAAATGCACGCATTTTCTATAAGAGAGCTTGATGCCAAACTCTATCAATTGCCTTAGAAATATCAAGTGCAATAATTTTACTTTCTCTAAAACTATGTAAAAATTTGTTCCACTGTTCGGTGAGATAAACCATGAACTTTCGTTCTTCAAGATATTTCTTTAGATGAAAATTGATCAGCGTTTTCATGACCTTGGAAAGTAGGGACGTAAGTGCAATTGGACGATTGTAAGAGGGGGAGGAGGATTCGCCTTTTTTAAGGGACAGGCTGGACGAATTCTGTTTTCCATCCACTCGGAAAGAGACCTGTAGAATAAGACAGATGGAAAAGCTTACGCAGAGGTTTCGCCAGCGTTGAAGAACACCTCTTCAGAACAATAAGGGGATTCTATTCGGGCCAGCAGATTTGTGAATTCGTAAAAAAATTTCGAACTCGAGATAAAACATGACAATTATATAGTAGAGAAGTCGAAAAAAACTGAGTCCAGCGATTCCATCTGTTTGTTTTTCAGCCATAAAGCCTAAACTATTAGGTCGATTGAGTTTAAACTTGGTAATAAAGGTTTTAAGCAGATTTGCGTTAAGATCTTTTTTTTTCGAATTCTTAAATTTTTGAAGATATAAGCTTATTTTGCAATAACATGTCATAGAACAATAGTCATTTTTTGTTTAATTTACCATTAGAAGTTTTTATAATGGGTCTGATTTGTCAAATTGAAAATGTTGGCATTTTGCTACGTTTCATGGTCCATAGAACCTTAATTCATGGTTGTTAGACAGATGTCTGTGCGTACGTTCATATATCTATACGTTTGCTTAGTCTTTACGCATGTTATTTATTTATTCGTCGTCCATATCTCAAGAGCTGTAAGAGATATGGACTTCAAATACATCAGGATATGCTGAAAGGACATTTATAAAAACAGTTTAGTGTATTTTCTAAAAATTGATTTTCAACTCAAATATTTTGAAAACATTGATTTTAAATTTATATCATCTTATCATCTTGTTAATATTTGTTGAAGTTCTTAGAACAAATTAGTTGACAATTTTTTAAATACCATGCTGAAATCAATTTTTCCTAGAAAATGAATATTCCTAGTTTTTATGTTATTTATAATAATTGAATCTTACAGTATAAGTCCTAAGCTAGTAAGTTGTTATAAGCTTGAAGGCAGTTAACTTTCTCCCAACTTCTAACATAATTATATCAGTTCTGATCAAAATCTCCACAAATTAAAAAAAAAATTCCAAACAACACTTAAATTGTAATTTAAAAACAATAATTTATCAATTCTCACAAAATTTGTCTTCAATTTAAAACTAAACAATCTACCAATACACTTTCCTAAGTGCTTTAAAGTTGTTCAAATTGGTTTTCTAAACTGTCATAAAGTGGCTTCCCCTTGAAAAATTATCATGAAATTTATATCTCCTGCTTCAGCAATAAAAATATATTCATTACCTCTAGAGATTTATCGTACAATAGCATCACTCTTATAAACTTCTACCTCTACCATCTACGAGGATATCACAATTCTAAAGTGATTACTAAAAATGAAACTTCTTTATTGTTACAACAACAATAACAACAACCCTTGTGTCAATATAGATATATAGAATGTTTCCATCACTACTCGTAGGTAGCTACTAGTACTTTGTAAAAACTACTCCCATTATCCTTAACCAATAAATCTCCAATTAAATGAGTAAAGTTTTAAATACTCTCCATCTCATCTCCTTTGTCATTCCGTCGTTGCTCGTCGTCGTCGGTCGTCCTCTGTCATAACAATTACCAGACGAAACATTCAAAAACATCAGTCGTTTTCTATATATCCATCTCCCAGTGCGGGTATAGCTACATATATTCTATCCTGTCTTTTATGTCCTCATCCTCATCCTCATCCTTAATGCTTGGATTTCAAAATATTTGTTAAAATCCTTCAGCTTAGCGCTCAATACCATAGCGACATAAACCAGAAATGCAATTATCTTTACACTGAACTCAGAGTTGCCCGTATATGAACGAACGAATGAACCAAGGAACGAACGTACAACCGAAGGACCAAACAAACGCAGAGAACATGTGTGTGAGTTTGTGAGTGCAGAAAAAAGGACACACATGTCTGTTCTGGTGTTTGTGTGTGTACTTCACATAATCCAAATCAATTTCGTGCAGACAAAAACTATGCATCCAACCCAACTTTGTTAGAATACCCTACACTACAAAACTCTTCATCCTCTACACCCTCTGCCACCCCTCATCACACTCATAAAATGAGTTTCAAGTCAATTGCAGGACCGACCAACATTTAGTGAGTTAAACTATGAAATGAACCCCTTGCACATGGCGAGGACGATGGTGAATGGTTCCTCTCCATCTCCATTCACTTCGACCTCCTATATCTTTCCGCTCACAAAACTGCAACATCATTTTCGATTACCATTCAAAAACAGGAACAGTTCTGGCAGAAGCTTTTTAGCAGAGAACCCAAGCATCAGCATCAGCTCCTCCAACATAACAGCAGCAGCAGCAAAAACAAGAGCAACTCTTCGGTTTGGAACAATATCAGTGCGCTACTCTAACTGGATTGTTCCTACGCTTCTGCTCCTACTTCTGCTTCAGTTTCTACTTCTGCAACCAAATATTCCTAAAATCCTTCCAATAAAACTTTATTACTATGACAACTTTTCGTCCTGACAGAAGTATTATAGACCCAGCAGCACCAACAGCAGCGTATAGCATATAGCAGTGCGAGTTGGAGCATTATTTGTTGGATACTTCAATGTTGTCTATCCTTGGTGATGGACTGGTAAAAGCAACGACCGAAACCGTTCTGATGGTTTTACGTTTTAGTTAGCTAGATTATAATAAGAGAGTTGAGCTCTAGAGCGCTCAGCTTTACAGGTGTGTGATGCCTTTGCAATGATGGCAAAGGACATTTATCCTTTATAGGGGAAATCGGAATGTGTTGTGTATTTAACTATCAGTTCGGATTTAGATTTATGTACGCCGCGCCGTACGGGTACCGCAATGAGAAACTGGGTGCTGTGTGAGTGTGTGTGTCTATCTATTTTATATCGACAAATCAAATTAATCATTGTATTAAGTACTGTTAAAGTTTATTTAGCGGATATATAGCGAAGGACATGTGTGTGAATTTCTGTGAACATAGAAATTCGTCGATCTTTTTTTTTTGGTTGTGTGTGTCATGACGTGTCCTTCCTGTTTACTTTAGTTTTGGTTGAATAGGTTTTTTTTTCGACAGCATAGCGATATGGCGTAACAAATAAATGATAGAACTCGGAAAATATTAAATTTTATTAACCATCACATGTAGTCTATGTTATACTACGACAGAGACGGAAGGTAATTGAGTTTTGTGGAAGTCGTTTTGAGGCTTTATCGGGGATTTTGTTTGACAGCTAGTTCTAGTTTAGTACAGATATGGATTTCGGATGCTTAAACATACTTACGTCTATTTTGTGAGCCGTATAAAATTTAATGCAAAAAGTTCAGACAAATTGAATAACATAGAGACAGACTTAAAGGGAGAGAAAAAATAAAACAGAGGCTGATTTCGGAATTCGCATTTGCAACAGTCATTAAAAAGAGGCTAGGATGCGGACCACACTGATAACTGCTGATTAGGTGCTCTTATAAAATGATCATTTCTTGCATTAAATCAAATTGTTATAAGTTAAAAGTACTTTGATAAGCAAGTTGTTTTTGTCCATAATATTTGGGACGTTCAGCATTTTTGAAAAGATTTTATTTTTTTACAAAACTTAATACCAATAGTTTGTATAGGACGGATACATACATACGTTTGTTCTCAAGTTGTCCAAGTACCAATTTTTAGGAGTAATTTTGAAAGTTTTTGTATTTTGTCAGAGAACTGACAATTTGATTTTTCTGAAATTCTTACTAGATGCCAAAAATATTTGTTTGTATTACATACAATTATTCTATAGGGATAATAATTTTTCTTCGTAAAAACTTCGAGGAAACAAATGATTAAATTCAAAAATTAAAACAAAATTGTTTTTTTTTTTTTGTAAATTAAGTACCTATTGGTGAACTTTTTGGCTATAGTCCCAAATGCAGCCACTTACATGAAGCCCTGAATTAAAACACTTTTAAGCCTACTACGCTGCTAAAGCCTAGTACGCTGCTGATGCGAAACGAAATTTCCCACACAAAAATGACATGACGAAATCATAAACGAAAAATTTCGCTGTGCTTTTCGTTTTTCAGAACGACGAAATGTGTCATTTTAGTGGATAGCTGTACTAGATTTCTTAGTACAATTCTCCACTCTTTCCGTTCTCAATTTAATTGCCCGGTATACTAATTGCTTGCGAAATTTTGACGTTTAATTTATTTATTGACACAAATTGTTTCCAAATTAAAATTGAAAAAAATTGTTTACTCGTGACTTTCGGTGTTTTGATTTGGATTTATCTTTGATTTAAAATTTTTTTTTTAATATGGATTTTTCTAATGTGTTCCAACATTGCATTTCTGAATCGGAAACTCAGGATCAGGATGTTATTGGTGATGTGCAAGAAGTGATGAAGACAAGCAGTGAACTTCAACTTCCAGACAGAACTCTCCACAAATATTTTTCCGCTGTGGTTTTCGTTTTCATTTCGCTCTGCACTTGGAGAACGCCGAAAAAATTCGTTTCATTTCAGCTGCGTATTAGGCTTTAATAGGGAAACCAGATTGTTTGAAACATTGGTGTCATCCCTGAGAGTTTTTTTAAATTTTGACGAGTTGAATTTCTTTATTGCGTCATTAATTTTCTCTAAAAATTGTTCTTATCTTGATATTACCTTATTTCGAAAGGGATAAAAAGGGATCAAGAACACTTTGTTTTAAATTATTCAAAAACCGCAGTTTTTTCTAAGCTATTAAATTTTTTTTAAGATCATAAAATTTCACACAAAAAAGAAATAAAGAAATTTTCTCATGGGTAATAGATTTGGAGAAAAACGTTCAAAGATATTGAATATCTCAAAAACTTTTGAGTAATGATTTGATTGTCTTGAGTGCATTTTTTAGTGAGAACTAATGACAACCATTTAAATAAGCCATATTTCATAAACATCAAACATAGAATCCATTAACTCTAAAAAAATTAAATTGTCTACAAGTTTTACAGAGTAGTTCATAATATAGGGTTATCCATTTATCGGTTTCAAAAGTAAAAGTAAATAAAATACAATTAAATACTTTTTTCATGATATTTCTTTTTTATTATAAAGTTTGAACGTTGACTTTATGTGTGAAATACTACATCTGTATCGAACGCTATGTAAGATTTCATTTGTATTTGTGGAATTACCAACATAATTGTAAATATATGAGTCTTATATATACTCTAGAACTTATCGGTTAGCACGGTCGCCTTTGAGCAACCGTTAGTTAGTTCAATTTGTACAGTCTTCTAGATCGGTCATGGTTTTTGAGCTCCTTCTGAGCAAAACTACAGTAGTACAGTTCGGTGGTTCCTTCAGAACCACCTAGTATTAAGCGTTCGAGTTAATTTAACTCACTTAAGGAAATAGTGCAATAGGTTGGGTGTCAAATCGCCCAAAACCAAATCGCCCAAAACTTGAAAATGTCACATCGCCCAAAAATTTTGGGCGATTCAACATAATGTCAAATCGCCCAAAAAAACAAAAATGTCAAATCGCCCAAAAAGAGTGGGCGTTTTGTCATAATGCAAAAATAGCCATGTGTCAAATCGCCCAAAACCAAAACTCCCAAATTGCAAAAATGAAGAAAAATGCCAAATCACCCAAAAATAATTTTTGGTCGATTTAACATTTTTCATTTTTGGGCGATTTAGCATAATGTCAAATCGCCCAAAAAATATAAATAATCTTGTGCGATTTAGCATTATTTTTGGGCGATTTGACACTTTCGTTAAATTGGGATAAAAATTATGTTCAAGAAGAATTGTAACAGTTACATTAACGGGCAGATCGGAATGTTGGTTCTTCTCCACATGAATGAGTTTTTTTTTTTGTATTTCCTCGAAATGGAAGAATTTTCCAATAATTTTGACAGCTTTTTGGCTTATTATGAGAAGTTTTGGATACGAAAGGTATGTAAATGAATATAAATTTACTTAAATAATCATGTTTGTGAATGTTTGTGAAAGGTAATACTATGAAACCACCGCGGGGAGGGGGCCGGCGCGGCGCGCTTTGCGGTCGGGTGGCGGCGCGTCGCGTTGCCCGTCCGCGACGCGCCGCGCCGCGCACGTCCCCCGTTTTGCCCTCGCGTATAAGCAATAAGCATACAACAAAAACTAAGTCCAAACGATAACAAAACACATTTAATTACTTCATTTCCGTTCAAAGTGTTTTTTTCCCATTACTTACTTTTAGATCGGGCCACTACAGTTCTCAGTTTTTAAAAAGCTAACAAGGACAACATCTGATATTGAAGGCTACAATAGTATACTTGGACGAATGTTGACCAAAAATTGCAATTTCTTTAAATTTGTTAAAGTCCTTCAAGAAGAGGAATTTATGAAAAGCCGTAATTTCTCTATGCTTATAGAAAATGGTGGCACTACTGGTACCAAATCAAGGCAAAAAATCGATATAGAGAGAAACAAAAATATAATGGAGGCTTCTGCGCTTCTTAAAAACGGTGCCATTAATATAATGAGATTTTTAGATCGAATGGTTTATGTTAAAAATAACATTTTTACTGGTATGGAACTGACACAAATTTGTTTTTTTTTTATATTTTGGTCTAATTGCAATAAATATTTTGGGCGATTTGTTAAAAGAACCCTAAATATTAGTATTTTTGGATTGCGACAAAACGCCCATTTCTACTTTGGGCGATTTGACATTTTTCTTTTTTGGGCGATTTTTCATAGTGTCAAATCGCCAAAAAATTTTGGGCGATGCGACATTTTTCAGATTTGGGCGATTTGGCTTTGGGCGATTTGACACAGGGCCAACTAAAATTGCCGAAACACCAAATCGCCCAAAATTATTTTTTTGGGCATTTTGACATTATGCCAAATCGCCCAAAAAATTGAAATGTCAAATCGCCCAAAAAAGTTTTTGGGTGATTTGACATTTTTTCGCTTTTTTGCATTTTGGGCGATTCGGTTTTGGGCGATTTGACACCCAACCAGTGCAATAATGACGAATGTTGGTTTTTAAGCGCTCAAGAGTTCAAGGTTTGTCTGCATAAACACAGTTCTTCGTGTAGCACGACAACGAAAAGCCCAGCTGTGTCAAATAGCATAATCTTGGTGGCCAGTTGATATCACCAGTCCGGGAAATTACGCGACCAGGAAATGTATTTTGCAACAAAGCCATATTCGCTGGAGTGTGGCATGTGGCACCGTCTTGTTGAAACCACATATTCTCCAAGTCGTATTCTTCAATAAAGTCGTATTCTTCAATAGCAGACATAAACAAGTCGGTTATCATTATAACCTTAAAGCTCTGAATTGACGGTGACAGTAGTTCCATCTTAGTTTTCGAAAAAGTAAGGTCCAATCAAAACTCTCTTCCGGACCAAAGACAAAGAGCGCACCAAACAGTGCATTTTTGGGGATGTGATGGCCTCTCTTCAATTACTTGAGGATTCTTAAAACCTCAAATACGACAATTTTGTTTATTAACATAGCCACCGAGTGAGAAATGTGCTTCGTCGCTGAAGACTATACATTGAAGCTAATAGAAAAAGAAGATATTTTGTTATTTAAAACAAACAAAAACAGCTCATTAATTTAAAATCTCTAGTTTTTAGTTGGACACATTCTCTAAAGATTTTAAAAGTTCTGTGAAAATCTAAGATAATCTACTCTTCGATCACATTTTCACATTTTTCAGGTTTTTTGTCCAACGAATTCCAGTTAATTTTTCATAAAATGAATCAAAACCCAAGGCGAAACTGATTGATTAAATTCTTTACAAGATGGTTTTCCAAAAATGGTCACATCCTGCATCAAACACAAATAAAACTCAAAAATTACCCTAATTAAATTACCAAAAACTGCTATTAACACAAATTGTAAGCGATTTTTTAAATCCTTACATTTCTCTCTCATTAACTTCCAGAAGATTAAAGTAAAAAAAAAATTCAATCCTTCACCTCAATCTCAATACCCTTTTTCGATATTGACATTCTTTCACTAATCAATTTTACACAACGAAAAAATCTTTTCCAAATCATTTGGTCAAGTTAATGAACGAATGATTTAAGGAAAAATTTGTTCAATCTTTACACTTCATGGCCTTTATGTAATTATCCTAATATTATATTATATTAACTTCCGTAAGCAACCTAAAAATTTCCAACTTCAAAGTCCCCAAATGTACCTTCATATACATTTGTTGTTTTTGGATATTATACAAGTTGTAGTAGATATTTCTTCTTGTTTTGGCAGATCGAAATGCAACCCTAATTTTCCGGACAATCAATCAAAGTGAACGCGAACATAAATTCATCTCGAATTTGATATCATCACAGGGATATCGTATTTATGTATGTATGGTTGTGAATATATATAGAGAACATCCCAAAATGATAAATATCCCTAATGCATAAAATTTATAATATTGTAGCACCAGTACCGCAAAAACCATCATCAGAACCGAAACCAAAAAAAGCCCTTCACCTAGATCGCATCACCACAATACACTACCACTGACATAATAATACAACCTGGCTCCGGCACCAGGACCAGCAGGAGCAGCACCAGTATCATCAGGATTGCAGGACGAATATTATAATGGTAGAAAGTATAGAAGCTGAAGCAGAGACCAGGACCAGCGCGCAACAGATTCATGTTTTTCGTTGTTTTTGTATCCCCATGGCATCGTCCTCGTGGTGGTGTTATAGTTGCCGTATCGTGTTGTGCCGTTTGTCGTCGTCGTCGTCGTCGTCCGGAATATTATGTAGCCCTGTTAAGGGTGTCCTTTTCCCAAAAATTACCTTTTCTCTCTTCGCAAAAATCTAAAAGCTATCCTCTTTTGAACGGGCTTATACCGAACCCCAATGTTAGTGATGGTATGATGGTTTGCAATGCACAACCTCGGAATATAGTGGTTTTATGCTAGGAATGTGTCACAACCACAGGACATACACATGAAAATCATTTAGAGTTTGAGTGTGAAATAAAAACTTGGTCCGCATTCTATGTCGCCAAAAGTCACAGGCGTATAAGAACTTCATGAATTTGTAAATTGGCTTCGAATGTAAAAGTTACTCTTACAAATTTACCATATACATTTTTAACCGAAAAAGTCTATAAAGACTGTACAATCTTTAAGACCAACTATTAAGTCGCTAGGAGTATTTTATATTAATGCCAAAAATATCTTCGACGTTGAAGATAACCGGGTTTATTAAGAAATTTTGACGAATTTCCCACGAGCTACGATGGTAAATATATATTATATATTATATGAATTTTCATTTCTTAAGCTAGTAGAAGTCGATTAAAAAATTCTGTTTGTGTCAACTCGACTTGACGAACAGTAGTTCTTCTTAAATAATTAGCTTTTACTTACTTAAGTCAAACATCAACGTTCACTGTTCCATATGAGGCTTACTATCCAAGTAAAGAAAAGCTTCATTGACAAAGCGCCCTTTTGAATCTATAACAAATCCGATCCTTATGAGTAATATTTTAATTCTGGTGCCAAAAGAAGTTCTCAATTCTACCTTCAGTTTGCAGTGCCGCCACCATCGTCACCGCTAAAAGTTGCTCACCGGAAGAGAAATGATAAAGATTTGGACGACGGAAAATTTGTCACCACAAGCGGAAGTACTTAAAAAATATATGAAGCTTAAAAGGAAGAGAAAAGACAACAACAAAAAAAATGAAAGAAGAAACGATGAAGTTCATATTATTATAGTCACTCCAATAAGACTCTCTTTTATACACCCATAGATGGAAGCTAACCAAGACATCATACCAAAGAAGTAGCTTAATGATATGAAGGTGTAGGCAAAGAAAAGAAGACTCGATTTTTCTTTCTTCAGCAGAGTTTCTTCCATCCATAGGATATAAATTCACTTCTATCTTCTTTATAATTCAAGCATCTCACCCAACACCCCCCCCCCCCCATAAAAAAAAGGTAGGTAAGGCACATCAAGGTATTAATTAAATATCAAATGTAAGATGAAAGGTATCCTGGCAATTGGTTAAAATTGTTCAAAGAAAGCTCACAACAGGAAAAGATGTCGATGGATGTGCGAAGAAGCCATGGAGAAAATTAGGATTTTTTTTCTTCAGTTGTTTTGTTTCATCTTAAGTCTTTTCGTTATTTTTGGAGAAAATGGGCATCCCTATATATGTATACACCATACATAGATATTAAAGGTTCCTAATGAAAATAGAAAAGAAGAACTGAAGCGTCTTTAACCATCATCAATGTTGTCCTTGTGATGGGAAATAAGTAAAAATGGAAAATAAGTGGTAGTCCTTCTTTCATTCTTTCTTAGACTAATATACGAAAATATAAGTAAAGGTTACTATAGGTATGTAGGATATCGACCTCTATCTGAGATAGAAAAAGAAGTATAGAAGAAAGTGAAGATTTCAATTTGGCAAATTGGAGGTGCAAATACCTGAGCCATTAATTGCTTTTCTTTTCTTATTTTATTTTTCGGTTCACTTGGGTTTGTTTTTTTTTTCCTCTGTTTTTTCTTCTTTGTTTTCTTTGGCTGTAAGGGTGGTGGTGGATAATACTACCCCCACGAGCGACGCAATGAATTCTCTTATTTTCTTAGGTAAGGTTGCCTATGTACGGTTCGTATGAAGGGAAGGTCCCTATCTTCCTATCTATAAGCTGGGAACGAAGACATTCTTTGCATTCATTCGAATGGAATTATTTGCTTTAATTTATTTGTTTTATGGTTTTGTTTTGGTTAGGTTTTCTATATACATATATTATATAGGCCATAGTTAAAGTAGATATAATTGAAGGGTTTGCCCTTAAGCTTGTTAAATGTTGAATTTTTAAAATTTCCATCTGACCGACAATAGATTCAACAAAATAAAAAGGATTGCGACAATTGGAGTGAAAATATATTATAAAGAAAAAAGGTGGACAAATAATGTTTTATTTAAGAAAAGAAGAAAATAAAAAACATGCCTTAAATGAATTCATTTGGAATGTAAATTAGTTTGTGTTACATTACTGCCGAAATGGAATGTGATTATAATTTGATGTAAAATTATAGGCCGATGTAATTGGGGTCGAAAATGACAGCTGTGGCAGGGAACATGACTCAATAAACGGGTTGAATTTTTTTTAGGACGAATCAAATTGTGTGAACATTTTACTAATCAGTTTATTTTTAAGAAAGCTTGTGTCCTTCAATATGTAAAACTTGAATCAGGATTGCAACAAGAAATACAAAAAAAATTTTCAAATTAAAACAAATCATTCCTTAAGTTTTTTAATTTCGGATGTGCAATATACATAATAAATGAATGTTATAAAATCTTCTGTTTTCAAAATAAATCACGTACAGTTAATTTACTCACATTTTTCGTAGATATTTTGAAGCTGTTTTTCAGATAAAAGTAATTTCACAAATTTCAAACAAATAATTAATACAGTGCTCCAGAAAAGTCTGCGCACAACAATGACATATTAAACAAAATAGCTGTTATTAACAAACGTTGAGTGATACATTCTTTTGAAAGGTATATTTCAATAAAACCATGTTCAAGGTTTTGATATATAATAACATAGATAAACTTAATATTCTTTATTAAAATAAAATAAATAAAAACAACGAAAAAGCTGCCAAAATCATCCAAAACAGTTTATGCTTGCAATACATACTGTCTTTTTTTTTTGATATAATTAACCGGCACTCAAGGGGTTACTAATATCCTTAATATGTTTAAAGTTTAGAAAAATAAGGAAGGATTAAAGAGGAGATACAGGAGTTTTTGAACATCAAAATGATAGGGAAAAACAGAGTGAGGTATAGCATTCCAAATTCGCGATGTGCGGTTAAAAAAAGAATCTCTATATTTGACAGTACGTCCGAATTTCAGCTCAAGGTTAAACTGATGTGCATTCCTTGAAGTACGAGTAATACGGCTGAATTGTTTGAGGGGGGGAATGCAACTGGCTAATTCGACAGAACACTGGCTATAAAAATATCGGTAGAACAATAAAAGGCATGAAACTTTGCGGCAGTGTTCCAAGGCACGCATTTTCGATAAGAGAGCTTGGTGCCAAACTCTATCAAATGCCTTTGAAATATGAAAAATAGGTTTGTTTCTTCAGGCTTTGTTTGTGCTTGTCACTTATGGAAAATAGTTGTTTATAATTTTGTATGTGAATAAATTATAAAATGGCAAATAAAGAAATAAGTTTTTGTGAGCGGCAGTTAATTAATGATTTGAACCTAAAACCAAAAATGTCCTTCTGGGATATATTAAAAAAAACTTTAAGAAGCCGGTCAACGGTCCAAGCAACCATAAATCGCTACAAAAACAGAGGAAAAATTAAACCAAAACCAAGATCTGGCCGACCACCAAGCGTACAAATTGAAAAATATAACAACATAAAAGTGCATCCACAAACGGTAAGAAGAGTTATAGTTCAAGAGGGGTTGAAGTCATTCACACCTAGGAAATAACCATTTATTAATACTATCAACAGACACAAACGACTTGCGTTCGCAAAGGAGGATATTAATAAGTCTCCGGACTTCTGGTGAAAAGTTGTATTTTCTGACGAGTCGAAACATAACATTTTTGGGTCTGACGGTCTTTTGACGATGCCCTTAATCTAAAGTGCACTATTAAGACTGTAAAGCACGGTAGTGCAGGTATTATGGTATTAGGCTGTATGGCGTCCTCAGGGGTCTGTAAGCTGGTAATAATCGAAGGCATACAACACTCAATACTTGCTAAGATCCCTACCACATAGTCTAGATATAAACCCCATTAAGCACCTATGGGATGCTTTAGAAAGGAAGGTCCTCATCCACGATATCCAAAATAAACCTTCGTTAAAAGAAGCCTTGTTATCTAAATGGAATAATACAAGCAGTTCTTATATAGAAAAACTTGTAGGGTCTCTGCAAAATCTTTTGTGGACCATTGTCAAACTTTTTTTTGTTGTTTCAACTTGTTTTTCAATAAAGAATGTTGGGAATCACGGCAACAACGGCGCTGTTGAGAAATAGATGGCGCATATTTATACTTTAATTATCAATTATTGTGAATTAAAACTGAACTTAAACTACTGTGAACTAAAATTAAAGTAAAATTTGCCTTTTTGATTTTGATATAAAAGCGCGTGGACTGAATCCACAAATCGAATTGAATATTTTAAAACTTTTTGTTATAAAAATTTATAAAAACCATTGTCTTTTTCATAAATTAAAACTTGTTAAATCTAAAAACTCTGAATACTAAACGTAAGAATTCATTATTATTAATATATTATTATTATCAGCAAATGAAACTTGTATATTTTTCTTAGGAAATTTTAGCGCTAATAAATTTTCTCGAAATTTGGAAACTTATTCTTTATTTGGTTTGGATTTAACAAAGAATATTTTACTTATTGAAGTTATTAAAAAATCAAAACCTTGAATATTGTTTTACTGAAATATACCTATCAAAAAATTTTATCACTCATCGTTTGTGAATAAACAATAATTCATCGTTGTACGCAGACTTTTGTAGAGCACTAGGTGTTTTTTTACTTGTTTTATATAGAACTTTAAATTGGCAAAACTTTATTAACTGGCAGCCATTTTGTCATCTTTCAAGTAATTTATTTTTAAATTGTGTTGGTTGATATCTACAATCTACATGCTTCATTGCGCAAATTTACTTTGAAAATCATGACGCTTTATGAATTAGTGGAATAATTGGTCCGTACTTCTTTAAAAGCGATGTTGGCCAGAAAGCTACAGTCAATGGCGACCGCTGTATAGCCGTGATTACAGACTTTTCGTTCATTAATTAAAAAACTATGATGTGCAATGATGAGTTGTGGTTTCAACAAGACGGTGCCTATACAACATGTCACAAAGCTCGATCCACAATTGATTTATTGAAATAAACGTTTGGTAACTTTATGGCTTGAAATAACAGACACGTGAATTGGCCTATAAATCGTGTGATTTAAAGTCGCTCGACTATTTTCTGTGGGGATAAGTGAAGTCAATAGTCTATGCTAAAACGATTGACCACTTGGAGGAAAAAATTCGGTAAGTTATTGCTTGGGCAAAAATGTGGGACAAAGTAATCTAACATTGCGGACTTCCGGTTTAGACTACGTCTGATTCATTTGAGTTGTTCATATATTAAAGCAATTGGAGCTATAATTTCCCACACTTAGGTTCGTTTGCGATGCTTTTTTTCATAAATTTGCACTAAAATGACAGAGAATTATTATTTTATTAGTAATAATTGGTATAATATTTTCGCATAGCTTAGAAATGTAGTAAAGTGCTTAGCCCATAACAATAAGTTGTTTCAAATTGTTCACATATATTCATAAAAATGTTCTTATAATACTATTGAAAGCTCTATAATTTTTATTTTAAAAATCGTAAAGCGATCCAAATAAACTGCTCTATTCATAAAGATGATTTGTTCAATGTTTTAGGTTTTTATCTTAATAAAAATAGAGGAGTATTCCGATAGAAGGTTTCATTTTGTATAAACCGCTATTTGGACAGCTTTAACTTTTGAAACTGATCGCAGTTTGCAAACTAAAGTATTTTGGCTCATGAGTCTTTGATATCTTAGTTAACAAAAGATTCCTAGCCAGTCAATCATCAGCAACGGGGTATCTTTGCTGGTTAGGTCCTTGCAATACATTCAAATTGTCTCGATCTCCAACACAAAATTATCTTCATCAATGGAGCACATCATCAGTCCGGATGAACATTTGGGTTAAAGCCTCTCCATTCTTAACGAGGAAAAATGGAGAAGCATATTGAATTAATTCCAGATCGGCTTCGGTTTGTGCCAACGATGACAGAATCTTATTGGTAAACTCCAAAAATTTAGATATTACAAATGTTCTCTTTAGAAAAATAAAAATAAGTTTTAAAGAACTCGACAAATTATTAGGTAAATAATTTTTGTATTTATGTTTAAAATGTTGCCTTTACAAGGTGCAATATTTTTAAGATTGGCGTGTTCTATTATTTATGAAAATTGGTTCTGGAATTTGCGAAAATATAAAGTTTTAAAGAGTATATGAAATATAAAAAAATAAATACTATTATCAGTTTTAGTTTCGAAACTCAATTTCTGAAAATTGTTGACAACTTTGGATTAAATATACATTTTTAGAATTGTATTGAGTTTTCTGTGTAGATGTGTGGTTTTTGTTTGTATTATATTTGTACCTGTCTTTAGAGTTCCTTTGTTTAGTTATTTGAGTCTTCAAAAACTATAACAACATTTACTTATTTCTTCTGAAGTGCACTTGTCCTTTTTAAAGATAAGTTAACCTTTGTCATAAAAATTATGTTGTGGCAACTTGTTTTAATGCAGAAAATCGAACTACATTAAATTCTGCGTTTTTCGTTTTCTATCATCGCATAATGTTGAATCCACTTAAACTTTGAGTTATTTCTTTTTTTGAAAATAAAACAAATTAAAAGGCAAAACTAAGAAACGTACTTTTTTAATCTTCCCCTCAATATGAATGTAAAGTTCATTTTCAATATTAAATCGGTGTTTTATGAATTCAAATTTGTTTCTATTTTCCAAAAGGCAGGAAAAAATATTTTCATTAAAAGTTGTTATAGAATTTCATATTTCCAACGCTTCTTTAAATTTGTTTTTAATTTAAATCAAATACAATGTTAGGTATAAAAGAACATAATTATTAAGATACAACTATAAATGAAAAGAGCTTAGACAAATAAATAATAATAATAATTTCATTAGAATGAAAAACTATGCCAAAAACAGTAGCAAAACAATCTCAAATTTGTCTCGAAAACATATTACCAATTTGCCATCTTCTGTAGAGAGCCTATGAGCATAAGAATTAAATTTTAACGAACTCAATTACATGATACTGAACAACTCGCATATGATGGTTTGTGTTTGTTTTGAGGGCAATTCAAATATTGACCAAGTTGATTCTATTAAAATACCTTCTCTGTTTCTTTGGTTCATAATTCAACTCAGGCCATCAGAGCTCAAGATGTTTTCGTTTTAGTATGTCTGTCTATACATCTACAATGAGAATGAGCCTTTTGCAAAAACAAAGTAAAATAAGGTATGTAGGTTCCTAAAATCCCATACATAGAGTATATAGTATAACTTCACCTGCCGTAGATATTTTCATCACGTTTAACTCCAGGGTTGAAAAGCAATTAATTTCCACCAGCTGACATGCATGTGCACCAGATTCCTATAGATATGAATGTTGATACCTCTGTATGTTCTCTTATATAGCTTTAAAGTGCAACTCTATCTGCCTCCAATAAATTTTGAAAATAAAGCTATACCTTTGGAATACCAGAACTTATAGCATTGCCTCTTGCATTATAATAATTCTTTGTTCTTGCTGTGAGTATAGAGTACATGAACTGTACTGCAGTGCTGTACACCTTTGCTCGAGATTTGGGTAATCTCTTTCTGGGGGTACGATGTTGTCAACATCTTATACCATCCGCATCCAGTCTTATACATTTTGTAGAGGATGGACCAAGAAGAAGTGCAGAGAAATAAATGTATGATGCTGTTGCAAAACTATTTAGCAGTTTTGCACGTTTCCATATAGGTTTACCTTTGAAAACCCCCTGATACCCCTTTTCATTTATAGAGCTCTTCTGAACGATGATATTCTTGTTGGTTCTTAAGCGAAACGAAAGATGAATGCTCTCTAAGGAGATTATAATTCACATATGCATACCATACAGTTATAACACACGGAAACAACTGTATGCCAAAGCTTTGTGCAACCCATACCACTCCAACCCCATTCTATCATCTAGAAAATAAGAAGGATGTAGCTAGGATACCTGTAGAGTAGTCGAGTAGAAAACTTAAATCTTATTCCTTTATGTAATAAATTCAAGTAAACTTTTTCTCTTCTCATTGCGGAAGCTGTGTTTTGGAAATCAAGAGCTGGTTGGTGGGTAAGGGAGTAAGGGGTTACCCGTTACCTATATAAAGGAGTACAGACTGTATACCGTGTACAGTAACATTTACCTATACCAAACCATATAGACACTGATATGGCAAAAGACTTGTGTAAGCAAGTGTGTGTCATCTGATGACAAGCATTGTAATTAATTACGTCGAGAGAATTTCAAGAAGATATCATCGGCATCATCAGCATCGCACCATCATAACATCGTTTTTGTTGTGTCTTTTGTGTCGTCTCTATCGTCATCTTCATCGTCTTCCATTAGAGCGTCCTTTTTGGCATAGGTAAGGCTTAAAGTACAGTGCTACATGGTATATCCTTATGTAAGCTACACACATTTGTTTTTGAACGTTTTTGAAAGGCGTTCATTTGGAAATTTTAAACGCTTTGGGGTTTGGGATTCATTTTCATGTTTGATTTTTCTTATTTTTTTTTCAAAATTAAAATGAAAAATCTCAAGAAACATGTTGTATGAAAATATTAGAGTTTTTTTTTTTTAAATGACATCAAAAGAAAATAATGTTTTCATATTTTTGTTTTTTAATTTTATTTTCTTAATTTCCTTATGAATTTTGTTTGGCAGTTGGAGGAATTATAGAAATTTAAATAAGTATATGCGTATGAGATCCTCTTTCAAAAGATGACAAATGAAAGAAAATTACATCTGGAAGAAAAAAATTTTTAATAGGAATGAATTCTTCTATTATAATTAGATCAGTGGTTCTCTCTTCCATGGGGTTTTTAACTTAAAATATAAACTAAAAAGAAATAAATCCGATTTTGAAACTAAAATAAAAAATTATTATTTAATAAGGAATTTCAACACAAACTTCTTAAAACTGAAATTAAAATAATTTGTTCGTGTAATTCGTACGTGTAAAAACCAAAAAACAAACAAATATTTCGGAAACGCTTCTGATTTGCCAAAGAAAAACAAATTAATTATGCAATTAATTGATGGTTAAGCGCACTGTATGACATGTTGAACCGTCTTGATAGAACCAAATGTCATCTGAAGAAATGTAAGCTTAAGAATTTTTTAGAAACAATTGATATTGCTCGATATTTGCTTCTTCTTCATTACGAAAGAAATAAGGACTGATGATACTTCCAGGGAGACAACCGCAACAGAAAATCAATTTTCATTGATGTAATGGTGATTTGTCAATGGCATGAGAATTACGTTTTCACTACAGCGAAAAATGTTTTCAACCAGAAGTGAACTTCGGACAAAGTTTTGTATGAAATAAGCAAATGGTATATTCTTTTCAACGTACATTTCCACAATTTGGAAGTTATTTTTTGGTGACAAACGAATTATTATGATCTGCCAAACCTTAGTGAAAAAAATTGTCAATACAATTATATTCTCAACTGTCAAACTATAGACAACAAAAATTGATACTTTCCATGCAGCTTAAAATACAACTTACAATAAACGAGAAAAAAACAATTCAAAAGAGGTCCAGTCTTGGACCTGGGATCAGAAACTAAACTTGAAGAAATGACAGAATTACCGTGTCAGTGTCCGAGTGAGTGAGTACCATTAGTGATGAAATGAACTAGTGACTACTTCGGGATGATTCTACTCGTAGCGTAACGTATCGTCTTACTTTTTAAAATTGTAATAGTTATGTTCTTTTACTTCAAATCTTTATTGATTTTCATCTTTAGTTTATTGGTGGACAGATACAAATTTTTGGATTCGTTTTATTTATTTTTTGCAAAAAGGATTGCAAAAATTTGATTATTTTTTTTATCCAGCCAAGCCATTTGAAAGGTAATAATATCGAAAATTATGTTTCTTTGAATTTAAGCTTAGTTGTTCAATTTTCAGAAAGTGATATGGATCAAGCTGTGTAGCTAAATCGTTTGCGTAACATAAGCAATCCACTATCGTTGTTAAATTCTGCTTAAGTATTCAACAAAATCACCATTTATGAACAAAATTAACATAAAATATTATTCTTTACAGTTTCATAATAAGGTTAGGAATGAACAAAGGTTTTTTAATATGTATAATCTAGTAAAATAAAGGTTTCACATCCAAACGAAAGATTGTGATCTTGAAATTCGTTTATACCTTCCTTTTGGTATTCTAAACATTGTATACAAAGTCTCATACAATCTCGTCCACGTCGTAAGCTATGGACCGCTATTCGTGAATATTTCCGTTTCTAGAGGTCCAATATTGTTAACACTTTTACCATAATTATTAAGCACTAGCTGACCCGGCAGACTTCGTATTGCCTCAATCGATAGATAAAAGACCTAAACTTTGTTTTTCAAAACAAAATAAACATTTAGAACAAAAAAGCATTTTTTTAATGCAGCATGAAGTTGTATTATTATTTTCGACACATCATGTTGCTTACTTAAAAAAACAGTTTTCCTGAAATACTGGCTATTTATAAGGTTTAAATTTTTATTAACAGACAAACACTGTTATGATACAGTTTGTTAATCAATTTAAAGCTTTATCATAAACTATATTTTTTGTTTTGTTTTGTGGTGCGTTAATAAACAAAGAAGACGGTTTTCCGACGCGCGAACACGCGACGTATAATTGTCATGCGCGAAACAGGGAAACTCCAAGTTGATTCCGCAAACTTCTAAAGACTGTCCTTGCGATTTATTTATTGTCATCGGAAAGGAGAGACGTACTGGAAATTGTAAGCTTTTAAAATCGAATGGTAAATCCGTTGGAATCATCAGTATTCGCGGGGTTAAGACACCCGCTCCTTTGTATTTTCCTTTTATGATTGTTGCCTCAATGGCGTTATTCATCAGCTTTTTCACAGCCAGTCTTGTTCCATTGCATAGTTTAGGTTGATTAATGTTACGCAGCATGGTGATCCTACTGCAAATTGTGAGGTGGGAGTCCAGGCAATTCCAGTGAATTTAAAAACTCCGTGGGATAGTTGGCTACGTCATCCAGGTTCATAACGGTGTCGACTGATTTGAAGGAAAGCAACTGTCCTGGAAGAAAATTCTGAATGGTCGCATTGAGATACTCGACATCTTTATTTTTCGCTGCCAATATTGCTCGTTCACCCAGCTAATTATGGTTATTGAACTTTTGCGCTATATCTGGGAAAACACGATAAATAAGCTCCTCTTTTGAATCTGTGATGTGTCAAAAATCTGTGGGTAATGTGATGAATCCGGTCGAGGTGTCCATTGCAACTTTATTACAGAATCATGGCCCCACCAAAAATATTTTGGTTGTCACGAAGATCTTTCAATATTCTGTCCAGCGCCTCCAGTGCCCACTTATGGGCCATTGTGCATTCATCCCAAACAATTAGTTTGCATACCTGTAGGATCTTGGCCATTGCGCTATTTTTGGCGATGTTGCAAATTGGTGTTTCGGTGATTTGCATGTTTAATGGTAATTTCAAGGCAGAATGCGCAGTTCGCCCGCCTTCTAGCAGAGTCGCAGCTATTCCAGATGAAGCCAACGCTAGAGCAACATCATTTCGCGATCTGATCCTCGCCAAAAGCAATGAAACTAAGAACGTTTTTCCGGTTCCACCAGATCCACTGTTCACAGCTTCTATCAAAAAGTCGTACGCAATTCTTTGTTGTTGATTTAATTGTGGAACATTTGTACGAACTGTTTCGGCCAATGCTTCAATGTCGTACTGTTGTTCCCTTTGCAACTCGTGGTTTAATGCATCGTGCATATGACGATTGGGTGCTGTCATTCCCAAACACGAATATACTTTATTTGCTATCAATAAACACATATCTTCTACCTTTAACCATAAATCTCCGTGTTCTGAAGTGCTACAGAATGATTGACATATTAGTTGGTTGTCAAATCTAATGTCAAATATTATGGTTTTGTTCAGAAACTTAATTTGTGACAAAACTTAAGATTTGTCAAACTTAAAAAAATAATCTGATACAGTTACAACTGAAGTTAGCTAAAATTAAGTTTCGCGAGGCCGACCAAATTAATTGGAAATCAGTACTACTAATAGTTTATTATATTTTTTGTCGCGTTCGCGATTCCTTTTTGTTTATTTTCGGAACGCGACATTAGATCCTCCAAAGCGACCGCGAAGACTATTTTCATAAATATAATTGAATTTGAACTGTATGCAGCGGTAATAAATTGCAAATTGACTTTTTGACGTTAGGAACACACCTAAATTGCTTAGACAACAGTGAGTGATTAAAATTTAATATGAACTTTATTGAATAGCAATAAAGTTCAAATTGACTCTAGAAAACGTTTGTATGGGAAATAGAAAAGGGTTGTTTTTAGGGTTTTCCCGGAAATTATTCGATTTTTTCTCACCTTTTAAACCTTCCCTAGACCTCCACGAATATTTCAAGACTAAGATAAGATAAATCCGTTCAGCCGTTCTCGAGTTTTAGTGAGACTAACGAACAGCAATTCATTTTTATATCTATATATATAGCAATGAATTGCTGTTCGTTAGTCTCACTAAAACTCGAGAACGGCTGAACGGATTTATCTTATCTTAGTCTTGAAATATTCGTGGAGGTCTAGGGAAGGTTTAAAAGGTGAGAAAAAATCGAATAATTTCCGGGAAAACCCTAAAAACAACCCTTTTCTATTTCCCATACAAACGTTTTCTAGAGTCAATTTGAACTTTATTGCTATTCAATAAAGTTCATATTAAATTTTAATCACTCACTGTTGTCTAAGCAATTTAGGTGTGTTCCTAACGTCAAAAAGTCAATTTGCAATTTATTACCGCTGCATACAGTTCAAATTCAATTATATTTATGAAAATAGTCTTCGCGGTCGCTTTGGAGGATCTAATGTCGCGTTCCGAAAATAAACAAAAAGGAATCGCGAACGCGACAAAAAATATAATAAACTATTAGTAGTACTGATTTCCAATTAATTTGGTCGGCCTCGCGAAACTTAATTTTAGCTAACTTCAGTTGTAACTGTATCAGATTATTTTTTTAAGTTTGACAAATCTTAAGTTTTGTCACAAATTAAGTTTCTGAACAAAACCATAATATTTGACATTAGATTTGACAACCAACTAATATGTCAATCATTCTGTAGCACTTCAGAACACGGAGATTTATGGTTAAAGGTAGAAGATATGTGTTTATTGATAGCAAATAAAGTATATTCGTGTTTGGGAATGACAGCACCCAATCGTCATATGCACGATGCATTAAACCACGAGTTGCAAAGGGAACAACAGTACGACATTGAAGCATTGGCCGAAACAGTTCGTACAAATGTTCCACAATTAAATCAACAACAAAGAATTGCGTACGACTTTTTGATAGAAGCTGTGAACAGTGGATCTGGTGGAACCGGAAAAACGTTCTTAGTTTCATTGCTTTTGGCGAGGATCAGATCGCGAAATGATGTTGCTCTAGCGTTGGCTTCATCTGGAATAGCTGCGACTCTGCTAGAAGGCGGGCGAACTGCGCATTCTGCCTTGAAATTACCATTAAACATGCAAATCACCGAAACACCAATTTGCAACATCGCCAAAAATAGCGCAATGGCCAAGATCCTACAGGTATGCAAACTAATTGTTTGGGATGAATGCACAATGGCCCATAAGTGGGCACTGGAGGCGCTGGACAGAATATTGAAAGATCTTCGTGACAACCAAAATATTTTTGGTGGGGCCATGATTCTGTAATAAAGTTGCAATGGACACCTCGACCGGATTCATCACATTACCCACAGATTTTTGACACATCACAGATTCAAAAGAGGAGCTTATTTATCGTGTTTTCCCAGATATAGCGCAAAAGTTCAATAACCATAATTAGCTGGGTGAACGAGCAATATTGGCAGCGAAAAATAAAGATGTCGAGTATCTCAATGCGACCATTCAGAATTTTCTTCCAGGACAGTTGCTTTCCTTCAAATCAGTCGACACCGTTATGAACCTGGATGACGTAGCCAACTATCCCACGGAGTTTTTAAATTCACTGGAATTGCCTGGACTCCCACCTCACAATTTGCAGTAGGATCACCATGCTGCGTAACATTAATCAACCTAAACTATGCAATGGAACAAGACTGGCTGTGAAAAAGCTGATGAATAACGCCATTGAGGCAACAATCATAAAAGGAAAATACAAAGGAGCGGGTGTCTTGACCCCGCGAATACTGATGATTCCAACGGATTTACCATTCGATTTTAAAAGCTTACAATTTCCAGTACGTCTCTCCTTTCCGATGACAATAAATAAATCGCAAGGACAGTCTTTAGAAGTTTGCGGAATCAACTTGGAGTTTCCCTGTTTCGCGCATGACAATTATACGTCGCGTGTTCGCGCGTCGGAAAACCGTCTTCTTTGTTTATTAACGCACCACAAAACAAAACAAAAAATATAGTTTATGATAAAGCTTTAAATTGATTAACAAACTGTATCATAACAGTGTTTGTCTGTTAATAAAAATTTAAACCTTATAAATAGCCAGTATTTCAGGAAAACTGTTTTTTTAAGTAAGCAACATGATGTGTCGAAAATAATAATACAACTTCATGCTGCATTAAAAAAATGCTTTTTTGTTCTAAATGTTTATTTTGTTTTGAAAAACAAAGTTTAGGTCTTTTATCTATCGATTGAGGCAATACGAAGTCTGCCGGGTCAGCTAGTATATAGATAAAATGTTCTAAAATGATATTTATCTGAAGTAATACTATTTTGGTAAATAGCTCCACCAATCCATTTTAAAGCACCCAAACCCATTACTGGGGTTTAGATTAGGTGTAAGCTTATTAATTTAAGAAAGGTAATTTTTGTGTAACAATTTTATTTTGTTTACTATTAATTTTATTTCAATATCTGAGAAATGGTTGAGCATATGAAAAAATGATTCAGACAAAAATTTAAGCAAAATTTATGCTTGACAGTTTATGTAAAGTTGTTAACGCCATTGAGCCTATAGAAACGGAGTTAATGGAGGTTTTCGCTACTTTTGGAGGGCTATAACTACTACGCGGACACGAGATTGCCCTTTCAGTGAGCTGTTTGATATCCGAGTGAAAAACAGTTCGATAGCTGATGCAAAAATACAAAATAACTGTAATTGAATGCTCGATAACGTTAGCGGTATCTCCAAATTCAAATAATTCAGTCACGTATGACGTATGACTCGATGACTGATGCGGTAATTTGGCTTTTTATATTTTTTTACTACACTGAACCAAAAAGGTACGTAAATATAATTAAAAAGTTCGTTGAGACAATAAATAAAATGATTGAGTTTGTCCAATAAACATATTAATTGTGTCAGTGAACTATCGTTTATTATTTTCCATTTCCGGGTGAAAATTTTACAAACAATTTAAAATTTTCATTTATAACCACAATAAACTGAGTTTATTGATTTTAATAAATCCATTAATAAACATAAACAACCGTTCATTATTTCCGTTTATAGTATTAATAAACCCGTTTATAGCCTTAATGAATAGAGTTTATTAATTTTAATAAATGCGTTCATTAATATAAAAAATCGTTTATTATTTCCGTTTATAATATTAATAAACCTGTTTATAATCCCAATGAACAGAATTTATTAATTTTAATAAATGCGTTCATAAATATAAACAAATGTTTATTATTTCCGCTTATACCTCTGGTGGGGGAAGCCTCTGTTAATATCCAACTTACTTACCACTGATCCTTGCTTAGCGGCGATCAAAGTCCAACTGGTTTCTGCGGTCTGGTTCACTCTTTTCAACTTCCTTACTTCTATTCCTTTTGCTTCTACTTCTCTTTTTCTGCTTCTACTACTTTTTTGTTGGTCTTGTTCGGTTCTACTAGGCAACCTTTTGGTAACAGCATAGTGTGAATCATATCCTTGCGAATGACAAAATAACCTTTGCAAATTAATGTCACCGAGTTCTGGCCAAGTTGAGCTGAGTGTGAACACAATGCTCGGTGTAGTGACAGAATGCATGTAATTTGTTCGTGTTTTCGTTTTAGATTTGTAATGCGTGAATAAGGTTATAAAAAATAATAAACTGCTTGTAAATTTTCCAATTCGTCTCTTAATAATGCTGTTCATTGCAACAATAAACGGTTTATTATTTTTCAATTGACAAATTTGTATGTCTCAGTGAATAAGGTTATAAAAAATAATAAACTATTTGTAAATTTGAGAATTGGTTGTGATATTAGATGAAGGTTGGGATATAATCTTTAACAATCCCTTTTCAAACATCTTGTTTATTGTCGCAATAAACGATTAATCATTTTTAATAACTAAGATGTTTGCGGCAATTAATAGAGTTATTAATTTTAATAAACGGTGATTAAGTGCTTTATTTTTCATTTAATAAACGGCCGTTAATAGCATTAACAAACCATTATCAAACGCTGAAATTTTTTTTAATAAACCGTTCACTCTGACAAGAAAAAGTTTGTTGTGACAATAAATAAGCAGTCAATAAACGCCGTTTTTTATATTAATGCACGTTTGTTTTTTCAGTGTATACACACATAAACCAAATTAATTTAGAACTTAATATAGTCTGGAAAAGATGAGGTCAAATGCCCAAATAATTTATGAATACAAAATTTTATTATTTGAAATCCAAGAAGGATGTCATTTTAATCAACACGATAAAAGTCTCCCAAAATCACTGTATTGAATTAATTTTTTGGAGGTTCCGATTATATTTTTGCTAGAATTCCAGCATTCTAACCCTCTTAAACTAATCTTGCTCTTAATGTAGTTTCAAAGAAACTCAGGAATATAACTCTTACGGCCAATTCCTTGACAAAGTTCAAGTCTCTAAAACTAGGTTTGTTTACAAATTTCAATTGAGATATAACTCATTTCTTCATCAAGTTCTCGAGCGTTAGAACTCTGACTTAGATCTCAGTCTGAGATAAAACTTCGATTAACTAGACTCTTAAATTTAATGGTCTAGGATTATAAGGACTCAATTTAACCATGTTTTTAACTCTTGGAACTATTTAATGATCAGGTAATAGGTATTGTTTTATTACATTTGAATTATTTTTTCTGAGCTATAAGATGTCATAAAAGAACAAAAAAACCATCGATAATAATTTGTCAAGAAATAACTTTAAATATCAAACGTGTAATATGTCCTGTCCACTGTCCATAGATAGGCATTTTGTTTGTTTAAAGAAGTCAATTCGTAATGACATTTCGTTTGGACATTATGTCCTTTTAAGAAGCCATAATATTCATTTAGTTAAACTTTGTGTTGTAAAACGATATTCAAATTTTCATTTAAATTATATTGCAGAGTACCCTCGCCGCGGTAACTTCAATTCTATGAACGGTCCAAAGAAGGCATAAGGTCCATAGATCCTTTTTAAATTTCTGTAACCTTATGGTCCATGGATGTTCTAAACGCAGTTTTTATCTAAATAATTCGAGAACTTCAAAAACGTATTAGAATGAAATAAGCAAAACATTTTAAAAGTAAACAATACAAAATAATATTGAAAATACAACAAAAAACTTCTAACGACATTGGTTCACAGGAAAATAAAAATGAAAATTAATTTAAAGCGACAATTTATTTAATATACTTCAGAACTGACAAACATTCAATATTATTACTCGATAGAATGTCAGAAATGTATGTCAAAAAATTCTAAAAGGTGCTATGGTTTTATTAAACCGAAATTTAAGTTTTTAAAACTCAATAATAAATTAACACTGAATTCTAAGGAAATTAAAGAAAGTGAAGAAATGCTCGAGTTCTTAATATTTTTAAAACCAAATTTCAAAGATAAGCCGAGAGTTATTAGATGGAGTTTAAAATTGATTTTAGAAATTTGTAAAGGAATTGGAATTCGTAAATCGTATTTTTATAGTGAAACAATTCATTTTCGAGAGATTTTAGCTCTTTTATGTTTGTTAAAAAAAAATATGGAAGTTTTTATAACTTCAGTCTTATGTCACAGTCAGGGGCGAACGCAGAAAAAAATTTCGGGGGGGGTTTCAAAAAATATATATTATATTATTTTTTTATTTTAAATGTCAACTGTTTTTTTTTTTCTTTTTTGGCACTATTTTATATAGTTACTAAGAAACTGTATGAATAAAAATTAAAAATAAAAATTACATATACAGTGCAGTCTGGGTAGCGTGAACACTGGACTGCGTGAACACCTGGCTCACATGAACACCAATTGTTTTATACTGAGCACTCTATAGCGTGAACAACAAAAACCTGGATAACATGAACAATTAATTTATGCTCCCATTTCGGGGATCTCCCTTTATTTTAGACATTGAAGTTTTTAAAAACATTTTTGCACCGCATACTCCGTTTTTGTACATAATATTTGTATTGATTCCAATAAAAAAAAAAACGATTCACGTTTGAACACCTGAAACTCGCTGCTGTTTGTTGCTTCTTTTCAGTGCAATTAATTTTTCGGAATTTCAAGTTAATTTTTCATCTCTAGAAATAAGCTTACCAAAAAACCAAAGTTTTTATCATTAAAAGATATTATCGCGAAACTAGAAAGGGGTGTAGGCCCATCAATTTTATCCCGGCAATACAGTGTGGCTAAATAACAATTTCGGCTATAAGAAAAAAATAAGGAGAAACTCCTTAAAGTGGTTGCCACAAGCCAATTCAATTCGCTTAAAAGAAAAACTTTAAAACAGGGTGAGTACCCTCGTATGGCACGGGTGCTGTATAAGTAGTTTTTAAAGCAGTGTCGAAAGAATCTACCAGTTAATTAAAGTTCGAAAACTGTTGTTTTTCTTGATATGTCAAATATTGGATAGTGTGAACAACCTGGTTAGCATGAACAGCCTGTGCAATAATTAGTTCACACGATCCAGACAGTACTGTATACACATATGACTTGCTTTCACGATTGACAAAACAGTTTGACTTTGACTTCAAAGCTAAAACTTAATTTTTATATGCATTATTCATGTATAAGTTTGTATGCCTAATTTTCTAGTTGCCGTTGTCGATCGAATCATTCTTAGGCTGAACTCACAAATACAAATGTGAGTTACAGAAACAAAGAGATGAGGTGAGATTTTTCTATTTTCACAGTTCTCTTTTGTTTGTTTTCGCATATTCAAATTTACCGTGGATTGCTAGATTGAATTTTGAAATTATCAAACACGTTTTTCTTAAACTCACCATGAAAATACATACTAGAAGTAATGATTTTGAATGCATTCCAAACCTTTAGACCGAAGACATAGGGTCATATTCTTAGTTCCTTGATAAGTTCTGATTCTGTCTTTGCTAAATTAAACTTCAGTTTATGTTATTCATAGACAATTTAAACCCTTTTTAAAACGATAATCTGGAGTCTAAAAATAAACACGTCGGAACCTATGTTTAAGCTGTTTATAAATCTATTAAACGTCAAAAATAAACAAACTGATTGAGAAAATTAAGTTATGAGACATTTTATTTGAAAATTTAAAAACAAAAATTAAAATGTCAAAAGACTTAAGCAAGCATATATCAATATTTTGGTATTTGCTGGATGTTGGAATGCTACCAACTAACAAAAAACGAAAGCTCTACTTAACTCGATTGGACCCCTATGAAATAGATGAAGACGATTTGTATGAAAGGTATCGATTCGAGAAAAAAAAACTGTCAAGTTTATGATTGACCTTCTAAATATTATAGATCGAAATTTAATGAAATGTTTGCTAATATCTGCGTGCTTGCAAGTCTTAAAACCACCAGCCCGACTTCATAAAATTTCTCAACTAACAGCAAACAAAATAATTTAAAGGGTTTCAAAGATTTTGGCTCTCCAGCTAACGCAATTTATTTTGTTACCCTCTACTAGCCATTTTGTATAGGTTTAAGTGAAATTTTTCAAAATTGTAGTAGAATATGTCTTAAACCTGTTTCTAACTAAACAGAGCTGGCAAATTCTTTATGACAAAGGTTAGCAGCTGTGTCTAACCTATATCTTAAATTTAGACTCCAGTTCAAATAGACTCGGGTTTAAAATATGACTATGAATATGCCTTATATTGTTTTGTGTCTTACATTAAGGTATGTTTAAATGCAGAAACGCATTCAAATCTTTTAAAATGTTAAATTAAAAGAACTTTCATTATTAATTTGATTCTTGTTCTTGAAAAATAGGGAAAAACGCGACAAAGGCAAACAGGGCTGCTGTTTTTGTTTTAAAATATTCTTGTGTCACAATTCAAGAAGTTAAAAGATTTTTTTTTAATTTACAGTTGAAACTAACATAAATGAACCGAACAATTTTTCGGTGGTTTGATACTTAAATGTGTCATAAGTGGCCGTGAGATCGTTTCAAAAACGAGTACAACAAGGTCATCTTCTGTTTTCAATTTTTCATTTTTAGCCCTAAGAAACATGGCGAAAGGGAGCATCTCTGTGTTAATAATAATACTTAGCTTCATACAAAAAGTTAAAAACCCTTCATCTTCTACCTCAATAAAAATGCTAAACATTTTAATTGTTAGTATGAATGAAAATAAGACAAATATTTTTCTTTCCTTACCAAAAAATACATACATTTATTGTTCTGATTTAGCGTGTGTTTTGTGCACAATTTTTATCACCGTAGCAAATTTATTAGAATTTTTTGTTTAACATAGTTAGAGAATTTGAGTTGGAAATTAATTTTGTACCATTTCAGTTTTTTTTTCTTTTGAACAATAATGGATATTTGATTACTGCACATATTCTAATATTTCGGGGGGGGGGGGGGGGGGGGGTTTAACCCCCAAAACCCCTACCTGCGTTCGCCCCTGGTCACAGTTCTTAAACCAGTTGGAAATTTTAATTTCGAACACTAAAATTCTAAGCAATTTTCTCTGAAATTTGATGTATTTGCTATCCATCGTGTATTTTATTGATTCGATTGGAAAAAATGCATATTCCATTAAAAGTCTTAAACTACTTTTAAAATTAAAACAAAAAAATTCAAAACCACTTGGTTTAAAAAACAATACAGCGACATCAGCTTAAACTTTGCCGCGTGACAGGTCCTCTGGACCATGGTGACAAAGTAAAAACTTTTTTGATGTTTTTTCTCATGTAGACATGTATGTATGTATTTATATAAGGTAGGTATAAAATGAAACACATATTTTTATGAATGTTGAACAAAAATTAAATACAAAAAAAAGATTATAAAATCCTTGTAAATGCCTATAATTGCCACTTGTGTATCCATTTTCAGAAAATGTCAATGCATATGACAGGAAAAACCAAGCGTTATTTTGTATCCTATCCTATCCAAAAAGGACACATTTTCCATACTCTCACTCTGACCATTCATATGCAGTGGGTAAAGGTGTAGGTAAAGTGGTACATTATATCAATACGTATTTGTTACGTTATTGGTGTATGGGCGTAAAATTATTATTTTTGTCTTTTTATTTTCCAACAAAAAAATTTAAAAAGTGTATTTAAAAATCGAGAAATGAAGACTTTTAACAAAAATGGTTGGATCACAATCAAAATCGCACTGAAAACATTCTCCGCGCCGCTGCCACTGACAGGTCCTTTTATGTTGGATTTTTTTGTAACCTATTTTTTAATTTTGGTTTTCTCTCTTTTGCGTGCATTTTTCTTGTTTTTGTATCCGTGTTGTGTTTTATAATAATTCTGAATGTCAAAAATGCCTAAAAAATTGAGTAAGCAATTAAAATTGAAGGTGTGGGTTTGCTGGTATGAACCATGCCGCATGCCGCCACCGCTGACTGTAGCTGCTAGAATATAAAAAGCTCTTCTTTTTTTTTGGAGTTGCCCTTTTATTTGAATCTATTTTCCTTGGCTGGATGCTATTCCTTTAGGGGATTTTTAATTGAATTTTCTACGTAGAGCGTAAGCGTCGCCATCATCATCATCATCATCTATAAGAGAGCAGTGGGTATGCGTTTTTATTTTTAAATATAGCTCAGTAGATATGGATATGGATGTATAGAGTTCTTATGGATATAGGGTAAAACGCATGTATAGTAACGCGAACGTTACTTACATCCTTTTTGATTTTCAAAGAAAAGACATAAACACTCATTGCCGTCCTTTGAAAATTGCGCATCCTTTTTTTTGTGTTTTTGTTTTTGTTAATTAAAAACAAAAGAAAACAAGAAAAAAAGAAGAAGAAGATATACACAAGAACACCAAAGAGGATTTCTGATCCCACGAAAAAGCAAGAAAAAGGAAGGAAGAATAAAATTATATTATATTGTATTTTATCCTTAGGTCATTACTTCATCTTCTCATTTTTGTTTGCATCTTTTTCTCCTGTTTACCCTGTGTTTAGGGCGGGATATGTATTCTTGCTATATCTACTCATTTTAGGATGACCTCGCGCTCTACTATAAAGAAGGCGGATAAAGGATTCTGATTTAATAGTTTTCGCCTTTCTGTCCATCCACAAACACCACCAATATCCGCTTCTGCACCTCCCATGTAATTTAAATCCTTTTGATTTAGAAAACATACATAGAACAGAAAAGTTCCTGAGATGGGAAACCATCAAGTCAAAAAAAAAAATAACAAAATTGAGGAAGAAACTGAAGAAAACAACTCTATACAAACAAACTCACACAATATCGCTTTTTTTAATTATCCTTCTTTTTGTCAAGAGTGGGTAAAAAATTTAATTATTTTCAAGTATACACATACACGCGAAAAAAAAGCTAATTAACTTAAAACGAGTGCAAAATGCAACTTTACCACACATATCCAAAGGAAAAAGCAGACGAAAAAGAACAAATTAAATGTTAAAAGTGGATACAGTGGTTCCAACTTAGAATTTTTTAAAAAACTATTTTTTAATACTTAAAATTTATTTGAGTATCTTTTGATTTTTGAAGTTGACCTATTCTATTTTTTTGTTGAGAAATTATTTAACTATTTTGTTATCTGATATACTAGTTTTAAAATACGGACTTTTGAGTTTCTTAAAGATCGTGAGTTCTTGAACGTAGTTAAGAATTTTCGAAAAAGCAATCGTTGGTACTACAATTGGCTCCTGTCTATGAAAAATGGTATTAAAAGTGTGCGTTATATTGACTGTAAATTACCTTGATTTTGAGATTTCCAAAATATTCATAAATAATAAATTAAAATAAAAAGCAAGACAAAAATTCGAACACTTGTGTTAAAACTTAAAAAGCAAAAATTAAGAGATTTGAAAAAAAAAAAAAATAAAAAAAAAACAAAAAACAATTCAATCAATTTCCAAAAAAAGGGGCTGGGATGCGACCCACATTGATAACTTCCCATCCCACCTGTCGATTTGTCTTGCTTAAAAGTTTGTCTATATGTATCAATTTTTACCAAATTTGCGTACTATTTTTTGTAGACTTTCTTTTTTTTATAAAAAAACGGACTGTTGGATTTTTATAAAAAAAATTATTGAATATCGAAAACAATATTTTCTGTGAAATAAAATAAGTTTGAAGCCAATATCTGTAATTTTTGAAATGCTATTTGAGTCGAAAGTAAATTTTTACATATTTTAGTATTTTTTTTTTTAGGTTTTTATTTTTTGTAAAAAAACTGTCAATTCGATCTTTCTCAAAATGTTTCCTAATGTTGAAAACAATATTTCTTATAAGTTAAAAGTAGTAAGAAGCTATTATCTCAAATTTTTGAAAAGATATTTGAGTCGAAAATCAATTTTTACCAACTTTTATTAATTTTTTTTAGGTTTTTATTTTTTGTAAGAAAACTGTCGATTCAATTTTTTCAAAATGTTTGCTAATGTTGAAAACAATATATTTTGAAAGATCAAAGTAGTTAAAAGCCAATATCTCAAAGTTTTGAAAGAATATTTGAGTCGAATATCAATTTTTACCAACTTTTATTAATTTTTTTTTGCGTGTTTATTGTTTGTAAAAAAACTGTCAATTCGATTTTTCTCAACATTTTTCAGAATGTTGAAAACAATATTTCTAATAAGATAAAATAAGTTTGAAGCCTTAATCCCAAGTTTTTAAAAAGATATTTGAGTCGAAATTCAATTTTTACCAACTTTAATTAGTAGTAACAGTTTTTTTAGGTTTTTATTTTTTGTAAGAAAACTGTCACTTTGATTTTTCTCAAAATTTTACCAGAACTCAAAAACGTTATTCTTCGTTGCATAAAATTATTTTCGAAATAAAATCGTTTTTTGTTCGTTAAATATTCGAGGTGAGAATTATTTTTTTTTCAGTTTTTTTGGTTTATTAAAAAATCCGGTAGTTGAGTTTTTTTCAAAATGGTACTAGTATGGTATCACGTAGTACCCGTGGCATGATGGTTAGTGCGTTGGACTGTCATGCCAGAGGTCTTGGGTTCGATCCCTGCCTATGCCATCTAAAGTTTTTTTCACGGGTACTGCCTCTTGAGAGGAATTGACAAATTCTCCAAGAGTAATTCTTGTCATGAAAGGTGCTTTCTCAAATTGGGCGTTCGGATTCGGCTTAAAACTGTAGGTCCCCTCCATCCCTGACAACAGAACTCGCACACAGGAATGGTTGAGAGTTGTAAGTCACTAGGCCCTAGTTCTCAACGGACTGTTGCGCCACCCGATTTTTTTTTTTTTATTGTGGTATCACGTCACAATATAAAATATAAAATTGTATTCAAGTCGTTACCGTTACTGGATCGAGAGATACGGATTTGGGTTAACGAAAAACCACTGATTTAGTTTTCTTGAGAGCCCTTTCTGAATGTTTCTGCATTATAATCTGTATAACAACATTTATTTGAAGTCGATATCTCCACTGATTTTTGAGATAAGGGTGACAAAAAAAGCTTCGCGAACGTGTGGACGCACGCACGCACAGACATCTCTCGAAAAATCTTTTATTATTTATAATCTAGGGACCTTGAAACGTCGAAAAATGTCAAAATTTTCAATTCGACACATCGGAGAGATTATAATTACTTCCTATGGGAAGTTTATAATCACTCGGAAACAAAATTTCGGAAGACCTCGCACTGCTTCTACTGAAGCGAAAGTACTACGAATTCTTGGAAGTGTAAATTGGTCAACTCAGTTCTAAAAATATATTTATTAATGAACAATATTACTGTGTGTGTGGTTCTGAAAGCCCAAGGTTGGCCCAGCTTAAGTGCACTGTTTGGTGCGGTGTAACTCCAGAATAAATTATTCAGGCTATAATGGAACAGTTTTTGACGCCTATAAGTCCTAAGATGATGTTTCGGGAGGATGCAGCTACTTCGCACTACTACTATGAGAAAATTTCAGTGCCCGAATAATTCATAAAAATTCAGGCTCAAATCATAACCATCCTTCCTCCCCCCCCCCCCCCCCCGGTTCCTTGGATTGGACTTTACACGTTTTTTTCTATGGGTTTATTTTAAATAATAAATTGTACGTAAGTAAACCTATCTTGGCAGATGAAGAAGGACCCTTGTTTTGAAATGCAAGCGCTGAGTCCAAATGTCCAAATGTCGTATACGAAGTGCCATGGAATACGAATATAGAAATAGCCCGTTTCTGTGAGCTTGAAGTTGGTGCACTGCACTTATCAGGGACCTTCGATACAAAGCCCAACAAAATCTCCATAAATCATTCTCATTGATGCATTATTCTAAAGTAAACTATTAGCAAGAAATTACATCTAAAGAAGATATTATCATTTTAAGTTAAAAAATCACTTTTGATCTTGCCTGCAAAAATACACATAATCATTTATCCCTATACCCTACTGAAGGTTATTTTTGGAAATTTCTCGAATTTTTGAAATTCTAAAAATGTTGAACAAGTTTTACATTTTTATAAAGCAGGATCTTGCGACCCATTTGAATACCTATTTTCAAGAAAACCAAAAAGGTTTTCAAATCAAATTTTTCGGAGGACACCAAGCTAAAAGAATCTTCATTAAATCGTTTTTGTCTCTCACATTATTTGACGTCACTTAATTAAAAGAAACAAAAAAGATAAAATGGTAACTCTGTGATGTACCTACATACATTATCTATGTATGTATATACATATGAACAGAAGTGATGGGTGAGGACTTTTCATAGTTTTTTTTTTTGGTATTTTCCTTTTTATAAATATACAAGCAGTGTATCAATTTCCTTGTGTGGATGCGGTGGGTTTATTCCCATGTCGACTTCCTTTCTAATCCAAAATCTCTGTAGTTATACTTTCATGGATTTCATCAGGTCTTGATGGTTTTTTGACGTTGTTTTCTACTGCATAGTATACCGTTTTGTGTTAGAGTTCTTTTTTTTTAAGCTTTCCATTCATAGCCTTCCAGAGAGAATGGCAATGCATAGAACAGCAAAACACATACCATACATACACTTTTACTTTGTCCTTTTAAAAACACCCCCACCCACACATCCACATCCACACCGCACACATATCTACATAGACAGATGTACAGTACATATATAAATTATACAGTTAGTCTAGTTTTTCCTCGACTGTAATTAATGGCAAAGACCATTTTCTGCATGCATCACATACAAGCAGCATTTCCCGAGTCCTAAACTTCACATCAGGATGTTATCCTTTCAAACACCCATCTCTCGTAGAGAGCTATATATGTATGTATTTATATGCATAAAAAGGTATCAAATAGGATAGAGAAACCTACCATATCCTATAGTAGTGGAGTAGCTAAAAAGAGCTTAACAGCATGATTGCTTGGTCTTGCATAATATCTATTCAGTACAGAGAATTAAAACATTCTACTCGAACTCTTTCCACAACATCCATATCCTTTAGTACACTACATACTATAACGTAACGTGCAATCATGATGTGCTGTGCAGGTCCAGATTCAGGACTCAACTTAACTCAACTCAGAAGCAGAGAGTCGATGTCGTGGTCGCGCTTGGTGTAATTCTTGTTTTTCTGTCTGTCCTGGACTTTCTCCATACCTATGAATACGAGTATAATATACATATATGTATATCTGATATAGCAGGATGTGTTGGATGCGGTGTCAGACCTCATATTGGGGCTAGAATGCATGTGGTCTATATGTGTCCTTATAAGATAAATTTTATATAAAAGTTATATGAAAGCTACATCTCTATCTAACAGTACCCCCTTCCCCCCACCGAAAAAATACGGGAACTATAAAAATGTAAAAAAAAACTGTATAGGTACCTTCAAATGAATTTGAATGATAGATTCAAAACTCTTTTGATTAAAAAATTCAAAAACAAATCCGATCAATCTTAAATAAAACAAATCAAACGACTCGACCCTTTATGAACTTTCTTTTTTGGCTTAAGGCTAGAATTTAGCTCAGAATTTTAAATAAAAACATGGTAGTCATTAAAATTCTGTGCTTAAAGGTAGTTATGGTCAGATATCGAGATGTGAAATATCCCGGTTTCAAATAATGAATACGAGACTTGAAAACCCACTAGAATAAGATGAGACTCAGTTTTGAAAGCGAGACTAAAATATTTCTTTTATGACGAGACTAATACGACATTATACCAAACATCGGGTCTCGTCCCGTTACCCGCCCAAGGGGATTGTTGCTATTTGAAACTTCCCATTGGATATTATTGTAATCGGTCCGATTTGTCGCATGCCAATATCCTTTTCAGTCCATGGCTTAAGCTTAACTTGTTTCAGCTTACCAAAATCTAATCTTATCAAAGTTTAAAATTTTAAAAGGTGTTTGGACAGCTGTCACTTTTGAAGCTGTCAATATTTAAAAAGCAACACCAAATAACTTTTGGATAGTCTGGCAACACTTTCTCATTCCTCATAGGTCTTTGAAATTTAGCAATCCATAACCGACATTTAATCGTAGTTGTAGGCCCTTAGGCTATTTAAGTTCAGTTTACACAATAAGTTTAGTTAAGAAGCAATGTAATTCTTAAAAACATTTTGTACAATGTTTTCACAGGGCACAAATCTTTGCCTTCTATGTAAAATCAGTTTAAATCTTTTAAGTATGTCTTTTAGTGTTTTTGTAATTTCAAATTGGTTATGAGAATAAATTTCATATTTTTTTTAAAATTATACATATTTCAAAAACTTGAATGTTATAACCTGAATTTCAAAAATTCGTAGTTAGAACACATATAGTTTTTATAAAGTTTTGGGATTTTTTTTAAAAACAGTTTTTGAATGCCTATCTTCATCGGTCTTTTGGGGTTTATGTATGGCAGGTAAAGACTTATTGAGCACTACACCTGCTGTTCATCAACTTCGAGAAGTCCTTCCAGAAAAACTCAATACTATTATAAAGGCAACATAATGATGGATTCAAGTGTCACGTTTTTCACGATGGTAGGTTGTCAGCGGAGCGGAGTCAGAAGAGAGAGAAGCAGATGTCGTGGGGCTGAAAATTAATTCCGGCAGAACAAAAATTATCCGCCTCGGAACCCGACCATCCTCTGAAATAAATATTTCCTCCGGTAGAAAAAGTGGAGAGCTTTCAATACCTTGGAAGTATCGTCTCCATCGAAGGCGGAACCGAACAAGACATCATCTACCGCATCGGCAAAGCAAAAGCGGCGTTCGGTATGCTGCAGAAAATTTGGAGGAATAACTTTATTAGCTTAAGAACAAAGCTACGACTGTTTCGCACAAATGTCAAATCTGCGCTTTTTTATGGGTGCAGCACCTGGAAGGTTACTTCAGCCATTAAAAGAAAGCTACAAACCTTCGTGAATAGATGTCTTCGCAACATCCTAAGGATTTTCTGTCCAAACCGAGTATCCGCACTGAGGTCCTTCATAGGAGGACAGGTCAGGAACCTATAGACTCTATTATACGAAGGCGTAAGTGGCAATGGATTGGACATACGCTTCGAAAAGGTATAATGACTGCATTGCAGGCCAAGCAATGCTGTGGAATCCACTCACACAAGAAGGAAGAAGAGCTGGACGACCGAGTGGCACATGGCGCAGGATAGTCGAAGTGGAATCAGCGTCACTAGGCAAGAGTTGGAGGGAGCTGAAACACATCTCCGGAAACCGCACACGATGGCGAGTAAACGTAGTAGAGCCCCTACGCCCATTAAGTGATTCCCAACGGACTTAACAGTTCTGAGAACCTAAGCAAGTAGGTAAAGACTTACTACTTATGAAGATTGTTTGATTGATTCAGATCACTTACAATGTTCTTTTTTTCAAAAACAAGATTAGTGATCCGTTACCTCAGGCTTAGAGAGAGGTCTTAAACCTTTCAAATTAATACAAAAAATGACATTCAAGTTTGAGGAGTGACTTCGCTACAAAGTAAGCCATAAATCAACTTTAAATTAACCAACCAAAGAAATGAGAAATTTTGAAGAACTCAGTATTTAACATGATAAAATCAACTTAAAGTCTTTAAATATCCACACATTTGTTCAATTGCATTACCCGTGTTTTGTTGGCAAAACTATCCATAGTATAGTAGGATTTTACACGAATAATAAAAACAATATCCATAGTATGAATAACACCGATAAAAGTTCGAGTACAATCTCACTATGGATAGGTTTTTGACATTTATACGAGTCTCGAATGGATCTTATGTGATTTCGTTCTCAAATGTTGGTACGATTGATATTGTATTTGTATCTCGATGGCTGTGTTCTTTGAGTAGTTGTGCATTTTGATTCATGTGTGTTTTCCATTGGGGAAAAAACCAATCTATTACTGTTTTGTTAGAGAAAATGGACTAACAGGGCTTATTTTGCAAGAGAAAACAATTTTGGTATTTCCACAGCACAAGAATATTTAAAAATGATTAAGTTTGACAGCACTTTCTAAAATGCAAATGGTGTTTCAATGTTTCTTATGAAGTGAAAGGGAGATAGTTTGATTCGTGTTAAACAATGCTGAATACTTCAGCACCATATAAGAATATGCTACCTACTCCATGTGAATTTTTTTTTTCCTTAAATTTGATTAAAACAAAACTATATTTTTTGTACACAAACATGCAAATAAACAGACCATAGCGCATTATCTTTAAAACCAACTCCCCACACAGGTTTTTCTTCACAAATTTTGACTCGACTCCGATCCCCTACCGGAATCGAGGCGAATCAAGCTCATTTCAACTCGATTCAGGTATATAAAGAATTTAGGGGAGCTTCAAGCTCGCTTCAACACCACATGTTAATGTAGTAGTCTACGAACAAACCCCCTTCTTGATGTTTTTACTTTATGTCAAATTGTTTGATTAAAACTTTGAAATCGACTATTACCTTACACAGACGTATTTTCTTGATTTTGATAGTCAATACTATCAAAAATCAGCTTGCACGATTTCACCCCTGGTCTGAATTTCGCTATTTTTTTTTTGGAATTTTTTGATAAATTATTCTGGCAAATATTCAGTTGTATCAACTTTCAAATATAAAAACCGGACTACTGCGGATCGTTTTGTTTTCAATTTCTCACTTTACTATATATGGAATGCGAACAAAACGCACTTATTTTTCATGGTAGGGAATGAGCTACCCCGTGTGGCCCCTATGTGGCCATTATGAGGTGTGACCGCTGCGGGTGATGAGGTCAGTGATGAGGTCCATTTTCACCTCAAGGGAAATGTCAATAAGCAGAATTCACTAATAGTTGTTTTGCTTGAATTGTGTCATTTGTGGTTTAGAAAATCCCAAAATAAGTGATGAAAAGCCTCTCTCTTCTCAACAAGTAACTGTTTGGAGCAGTTTATGGGCTGATTTTGAAGTGGACGGCGAAACTATCCCATTTTAAAATATAAATTTTTTGGCGGTTACATTTGTCAAAAATGTTGTCTTATTGGTTATCGGTATTGAGATTTAACACTTTAAACTTATTTCTTTGAAAACACCTAAAAGACAAGGTCTGTTCCAATGATTCTCAATCAACGCTAAGCCTTTACGTTCGAATTTATGAATTTATCGAGCACATAAAGCCGCCAATTAAAGAATTGGTCATGGAAAATTGTATGAAAAGGATATGGGGCTACAACCATAACATTTCAGTTGATATTGTTATCGATTTTTAAAAAACATCCTTTTTCCTTAATATAATATAAAAATACATAAATTTTTTTTAAAAGTACTATTTTAATTTTAAATATTAAAATAAAACCTCTTATTGGAAAATTAATAACCATTTATTATGAACTGTCTCAAACTGAAGAGCAACTAGACAATGAGATTTCTCAAAAATATTTAAGTACCTACTAAGTTTATTTATTTATTTTTCTTTAAACAGAAAATTCTGATTCCATTCTTTCTTCATTAAGAAAACGTATATCTAATGTCTGCTAATGACAAAACAAAAACACGCGAAATAAACCCACTATTAAAAATTCACCAAGCAAAGGTAACATTTTAAGCTTCAACTTATAAATACCTATCTCCGTTATATTATGCTCCATCATGTGGTATAATTTCCCCCCTATTTTCCACCAAAACATTTCACCCCAATCCTCCTGTCACTTCTTCTATGTACCAACAATACCTACCGAACGTACATACCTGGCAAGCCTGACAATAAACTCATTTAATTTTGAAAGACTTTCAAAGAAATTAATTTCCAAAATAATCTTGTGTTATTGAAGTACGAAAATGTTATAGGTAGGTACATCTCAGCAAGGGTATAAATATACCACCATTAAACCACACCGTTCTTCGAACGGAACGGTCTGGAAGAGTATTTGCAAGTTGATAAAATTAAAGGCAGGTATTTGAATGTTTTGTCGGCTGCTGTCACCCTTTCTCATTCTTCGAATAAGACTCAAGTCAAGAATAATATAATATATTTTCTGGTAAAATGAAAATAACATTTCAAAATGTCTTTGCCAAAAATTCAAGCAACTAACTATGTACCTTTTATTCCTGACATGAACTATACTATTTCTCCAGAGACAGAGAGAGAGAGAGAGAGAGTTAAACATTCTTAAATAGTAACAAATCATAAAGTTTACTGCGCGAGGAATTATTCAAATTCCTCTTCAATATTGCTAAATGAGACGAAGCAACATAGAAGAGACAAGCATTAGCAATAAAAACAGCTAAAAGAAAGTCCTTTTAGTTTACGTTTATTATATGAGTATGAACTAGCAACGGTTTTCCTTCGACAGAACGCGTCTCTCACATCCTTCGAAGGAAAAATTGCAATTTTTTCTTCGTTTTTTGTTTTTTTTTTCGGGCGGGAAAGTAAATTTTTTGACAGATTAATTGCGGTTGCCTGACACTGCGCTGGCATAAGAATTACATTTTTGAAATTCCTTTTCTTAACTTTTTGAAAACGGAGAAAATAAAAGTGAAAGAATTTTTCTGTTTTAATCATTTTACCCGCCTTCACCAATCCGAGCTATCGCAACTACCAGGATTCAAGAGCACCCGAACAAAACTTCTTAGTGGAGAGAGGGGTGAGTTTCACTCTTCTTAATGATTTATTGCGTTAATTAATTCCATAACAAAGGCACTATTCAATTTGTGGTGTCTTGAACAGAAAAGAGAAAATCTGCAGCAGAAATGGGTTTTTCGGTATTTGGAGTTGATATTTTATTTTTGAATGAAAGCAACAGGCATTAGGTTTATATCTGACTTCAAAAATTCAAATTAGGTTTCACAACAGTACGTTGAGAACTAGGGTCTAGTGACTTACAACTCTCAACCATTCCTGTGTGCGAGTAATGTTATCAGGGATGGAGGGGACCTACAGTTTTAAGCTGAATCCGAAAGGCTAATTTGAGAAATCATTTTTCTTGAAGAGAATTACACCTGGAGGATATGTCAATTCGTCGCAGTAACCGTGAAAAAAAAACTTTAGAAAGCAAAAGTAAGGATAACTCAAGACCTCTAGCATAACAGCCTACGCACTGACCATCACGCCACTGGTCCTACTTATTTCTAACTTAGGGTGCAAACAAAATGTGACAAATACTTTTAAAAATTTTAAATTTTCTACAGAACTCTACAATTAATATTCATCTAACTGATATTGCTGACTTTATAATTTGAACATATTCGGTTTGATGGATGTCCTTACATATTATTTTCGGAGATGAAGAGTTAATAAAAGGCATTAGCTCCGCTTTTGCTTACAAAGTTTTTAAAGACACTAAAAAGTCAGAAGAGAGTAATTTGTGTTAATTTTTTATATGAAGATGACAAATAAATACTTCTTATTTTGCTGATGATTTTGATATGGTAGTGTTTTTATATTGATCCCTTTTCAATGACTTAGGTATCATTAGAATTTATCAAATAAATAAATTAAATACATATATTTTTGTATTTATTTATTTTTTAGAAGAAGAATGATAAAGAATTACCTAAGAAGAAAATATGAACCCTTAAAAATTACATGGTTTTTCCATTTTCCCCTATGCGCAGCTTTTTGGCGCCTAAAACTTTGATTGATTGTAACCACATCAATAATATTTTAAGTTTATGTATTTATAAGTTAAAGCCTTGGGCCACGATTCATTTTGTTTATTTTAAATGCTCCCCTAGAATACTTCCAAACTAATGTTCTAAAAGATTATGGCCGGGAAAAAAATTGGTATTACTCGGATATCGTATTTTTGTGTTAAAGTTATTGCAAATTATTAGTTGACCACTTTCAAAACTGAAAGCTTAGACAATTTTCAAAAGATTGACCTGAATTTGTTTGAAAAAAGAATAACAACGGTAGTACGTATGGCTTTTTTAAAATATTTTATTGAATTTTGGCAATATTTAATAGGAAATTATTGTAATGGGTCCGATTTGTCAAATTGAAAATTTTGAAATTTTTCGACGTTTTAAAGTACCTAGAGTCGAAATAAAAGATTTTTAGAAAGATGTCTGTGCGTGCGTGTGTATGTACGTTCGTACTTTCGTACGTCCGTACGTTCGCGACGTTTTTTTCGTCATCCATAGCTCAAGAACCAGTAGAGATATCGACTTCAAATAATTTTTTTTATATAATAAGGCAGAAAGATGCAGAAAGGGCTCTCAAGAAAATTACGTGGGTGGTTTTTTTACCATAGCAGTTTAAGAAAAAGGTGAACATTTTGGATAACCCTAAATATCTCATGAACCATTGACGCTAGGGACTTGAATTAAATTTTATATTATATATTGTAACGTGATACAAAACAAGTATATTTTTAGAAAAAAATCCAATTAACGGTTTTTTTTATAAATCAAAAAAAATGAAAAAAAAAATTGTCACTTCGAAAATTTTACGACTAAAATAGGATTTCATCTCCAAAACAATTTTGTGCAACGAAAAATAATGTTTTTGACATCTGATAAAATTTTGAGAAAAATCAAATTGACAGTTTTTCTTATAAAAAATAAAAACCTAAAAAAAAAAAATACTCAAAGTTGGTAAAATTTGAATTTCGACTCACATATCTTTTCAAAAACTTGAGATTATGGCTTCAAACTTATTTTATCCTATAAGAAATATTGTTTTCAACATTCTGAAAAATGCTGAGAAAAATCGAATTGACAGTTTTTTTACAAAAAATAAATAAAAAATTAATAAAAGTTTTTAAAAATTGACTTTCGACTCAAATATCTTTTCAAAACTTTGAGATATGGGCTTTAAACTACTTTAATCTTTCAAAAAATATTGCTGTCAACATTCAGTAAAATTTTGAAAAAAAATCGGATTGACAGTTTTTGTACAAAAAATTAAAAACCTAAAAAAAAATTTAACAAAAGTTGGTAAAAATTGATTTTTGACTAAAATGTCTTCTCAAAAATTTGAGATAATGGCTTCTTACTTCATTTTACTTATAAGAAATATTGTTTTCCACATTCGGTAAAATGTTGAGAAAAATCGAATTGACAGTTTTTTTTACAAAAAATAAAAACCTAAGAAAAAAACAATACTAAAACTTATGGTAAAAATTTACTTTCGACTCAAGTATCTTTTCAAAAATTACAAATATTGGCTTCAAACTTATTTTATTCAGTAATTTTTTTTATAAAAATCCAACTGTCCGTTTTTTCATAAAAAATAAAATCGACAGAAGGGATGGGAAATTATCAGTGTGGGTCGCATCCCAGCCTCTTTTTTTTTATTAAGATAATGCACAAATACATACCGCACGGATAAAATAAAGCCTGGATTCAGGGGCAAAATGTGAACCCATTACCATGGCCCCCATATTCTTTTGAACTGCACATCATGGAAAACGTGTGGGGATGGCTTTCAAGAAAAGTCTACAAAGAAGACTGCAATATCAAAAAACCGAAGAGATTATTGAAGCCATAAAACGGGTCTGGGCCCAAATTTCGCTCAATTATCTGACAGCACTCTATGAATCCATACACCACAGGTTTCTTGAATTATTTAGAAATGAGGAGGCAGCACACATTTCTAAAAATTATTTTAATCCATTTAATAAAACCAGTATTTACCTAAACATAAGATTTTTTTTTATTTTCTTTAATTTCAAGGGTCTTCCAGGTAAATTTAGATCTTATCCCTATCCACGTGACACCAAAAAAACAGGTACTTTTTATGACCTTCTTTGGAAAAAGAGGGTTAAAAACTTGAATTTATCAACTTAATCCAAAAGTTTTTACTTGCAATATAAACTTATTACATACCTCATTCATTCCACATTTGGGTTTTTCCAAAAAAACCTAAGGTTTTTAGAAATATCGTCAAATAAAAAACGAAAAAAGCTTGTCCCTATCCATGTGGCACGAAGTGTATGAACACTAAAAATATCATGTTCTGGTATGTCTCACTTTAAAGACAGTATTGGATTGTTGAGGATTTCTTATGCCCCATTGCTCAGTAATTTCGTTGTTGCATTTCCAGTTAAACGTCTGAAGATCAGGAATTGAAGTCTAAAAACAAGTACGAAAAGCTTAGCGTAATATCACCAAGGAAACAATTAATTGGATTAGAAGTTGCAGACAAGAGATCATTTATAAAAATGAAGAAGAGGATCAGGGACTAAAGGGAGCGCTGGGGTCTATCAGCAATTTTATTATGGGCTTCAGACTTGAATTCGTCCAAAACAACTTATGTTTAAAGAAGAAGAGATGCATCGATAGCGAAATCACGCAGTTTAAAAAAGAGAGCAGTATTTCAGTCTCTATCACTTTTAAGATATCACGTAATCTTATTTTCTCCAAATCGATGTTAAGATTTGTTCCACGTTCGGTGAAATGAACAATGAGATTACCAGTCTACCTATTGCTTCCAAATCCGTATTACCGATCAGTAAAGACCTTTCGTTACTAACAAATATCTAAAGCTGATAATTAAGATGCATTTTCATGACCTTGGAATGTAGGAAATTAAGTTCGGTTTGACGTTAGTGTTAGAGGGGAAGGAGAATTTGCCTTTTTTTAGAGATATGCTGTAAAAATGTTCATCCCTTCGAAAAAAACCCTGTAGACATAGATAAGCTTCCGCATTGTTAAAGAGAACACCTCTTCAGAATAATAGGACCGATATTCTGAGCAGCTTATTGTTAACTTGACACTTAACGAATTTATTTGTTGTCAATGATTATCTTGGACTAAAAAGCCTAAGGTTTTCTTAACTTCCAAAATCCTTTTACTTTGATATAGAAAAAATCGTTCCTTATTTTAAGCTTTCGAGCAAAAATTTACAAAACAAAAAGCGTTTTAAACATGAACATGGGCTTAGTTCGGCAAACAAAAATGTTATTACAAATTTTCGATTGTTGAACACCAAAACAAGTTGAAAAAAAAAAACAAAATATTAAAATTTTGTTAAATTTTACAAATCAATGTGAAATAGGTCCTTAAAAAGTTAGAATTTATCCTTACCAAATTTTCAAAAGTCGTGTCTGTACGTACCTGCAAGAGAAAACAAAAATCGTTATTCTTGTGTTACTCTAAGTTCATTAAAATGTTTTTTTTTTTTAAATAGTTTTTAAATTAAAGACAATCTACACACATTAGAAAAATAAAGTTTCACACAAGACTATTGTATCACTCATCCCTATGATTCCTAACATCAGACAGAATAAACGAGCCTTCAAAAATCACCTTATGCCTCCTAGCCTGCATCCATTAATCCCAGGCTTGTAATTTCCTTTTTCTTCATCTCATCTCGCATACATAATGAAGTTCAAAAAGCTAAAAGCGTCACAGTACAACAAATTAATGTAAAAGTCCTTCCTTTTTGTCTCTCCATACATTCATCGTCATCGTCATCAGGTTGAGGTCCTTGCTGCTGTATATAGAGTATAGTGCGTACCCGTACGTTTTATAATGCATGTGAAAATGGATTGTGATAATCACAGGGGTAACATATTGTGTACCTATATGATGAGATGGCTATGGTGTTGACGGCGCGGCTGTTACGACACGATGACGACGGTATAGTAGCAGTAGGTAAATTGAGAGTAGGCACCATTCTGATGGAGGTGTACATATAAGTACACTCTTGCACTTCGTTTATGTACCTACCTATAAGGTGTATGCCTTCACTTTTCCAATGGAAGTAGCCCTTTTGTGTGACGGAAATTACATTTTGCCAACCCTTAAAGTGTCAACTTCAAGGCTTTTTGACTTTTCTCTGATGCTATACATAAATACTTGCTATAGAAGGAGTGCGACGAGGTAGCTTAAAAAGAGGCACCTATGAAGCTAAAGACCTACCTAGAACATACAAGGATAGATACTGTACGTGAATGTCAACTCGCATGGTTGGTTTGCTGTGTAATCACAAAGTGATGTGTCGCATGCGATGCAATGAAAGCATTTAATATCATTTGTTGCCTTGTCGTTGTCACACGTTTATTTCATATCCACATATATCCGTCTTTTATATTGACGACAAGGCGACGCATGGTGGATTCAAAGAAAACGCAGAATGCCTAGGCGTTCGTTCGTCCTTTTTCTGACAAAAGACCTACATAGCTATCTAGGTGTATACCTACTATTCAACGTCATGAAAAATGCAACGACCATCAAAATGATGACAGATAAAAGATCATAGCCACAAAAGTGAATTTCACCAAGACAATATTTGGATCTTGGATAAGAAATCTTTAATTTTTTCTGACAAAGTCTGAAAAATATGAAAGATAAAAGATCTTACCAAATCTTATATTTTTAAACAAAAAATGAAAAAAGCTTTCAAAATTTGGCTCGAAGAGTTTAGACAAACACTAATCTCACTACAAATATGTCGAAGCCATGCGTTATTAAAACATTTTTCCAGTACTGTGAACATGTGATTTCTGGATCATTTTTCTTCTGTTCACTCATCAAAGGGTTCTTATTATTAAATTTCTTATAAAACGCATTTTAAAAACCAGCGTAACCATTTTTGTTTGTGTTGAAATTCTTCAAACACATTATTGGATGTTCATTTATAAGCCAGATGCATATGCAAATGCATGTGTGAATTTATGATAAAGTTGCCGAGAACGACGAACAACGACGACGTTCGTTTTAGAAAATGATAAAAAAAAGTTTATTCTAGGGTAAACGGACCTCATATAATGGTGATGAGATGACGAAGTCATCGTCGCAATCGTCGTCGTATTCGTTGTCGTTGTCGATGACAAGGACTAGGACGACAACAACCAACAACAATATCACCCTATAGAATAAAACCTGTGACGACTGGTTGGTGACTTGGTAGGTGGATATACGAACGACTACGACTTTTAAAGATGCCCGCACAAATCCACTTGAGGGTGACTGACTGACTTATTACCCACTTGGTTTAGACTTTGCATTATTTATGCGAGTCCTTCACACAGGACTTCACACACACAAAATCCCCCCTGAATATAGTATACCTAGACCTAACCAAACCAACCCATTGCCGTTGCGACGACTTTTCTTATCGCTGGCAAACACTTTGCATGTAAAATCATTGGGGCCGAACTGTGCGAGCATTGAACGCATTGCATTGTTCTAACATACAAACTGCTTGCTGCACACACTACACAACTCGCATACATCATATCAAAAACCAATGGTTTCTATAATACCGCTAGCTGGTGCATTAAGGTTCAGGACGAAAACCTCACTATGGTTCCATACTCTCTTGTTACCGTTGCTCCCACTACCATTACCACCACCACGACTGTCATACTGTTCAAACTACGATAACATACAAATGCCAAACGCCTATCTTAGCCATTTGCATAGAAAACACACATCGTCAATGACGTTGTACTGCCACCACCATTGCCATCAGCCAACTCCCCCGCTGCTCAGTGCTCAAGGGTGTGAGCTGTGAGATTGGTAGTGAGTAGTGGCAATGATGCGGTACTGTAGGTAGGGTAGGGTAGGTTAGGTAGTGGTTATGGTTCTGTTTCTGCTGCTGCTGTTGCTGATGATGATGATGACGATGATGATGGCAGCCATATGGAATACAAAGTGGAATGCAATGAAATTACTCCAACGACGAAGAACTAAAATGCATCTGTAGTACCTTCCTATGTACATATATCTATCCCAACTGCAATTGTAACATGCATCCGAATTGAGAATGCGAAACCAAAACGTACCCAACCAAACCAACCCAAACCAATTCCAATCCAACCAAACTAAAAAGCAAGCGACCAAGTCATCAACCAGGCCAGTTCGTCAGTCAGTTTAGGCAGCATCCACTAGAGTGACATTGTTATGCATATGACATTTTGTTGTTGCCATGTCATTAGACATGTCAAATCGTTTTTCAAAATTCCAATGAGATGGTGATGATGGCAACTGGTTCTTGGTAAAGCTTGTAGCTTGCAGACGTACATAACATACCTAGAGTGTGTGTGATATGACTTGAGGTTCCATCTTTCTAAATGTGGTTATGATAAAGGTTATTAATTTCAAGAAAGACGATGATGACGAAAACTACTCCATCATATTCAGAAGGAAAGTGGTAAGTGTTCGAGACGAGACAACGACTTGTTTTTGGATAACGTTTTGGTTTTGTTGCAAGCATCGATTCTTTTGAGGTAATTTTCGACCACTTTTTCACACATATTGGGCGGTATCTTAGCCATAACTTGATGAATGTTGAGTTTTAAGTGATCAAGAGTTAAAGGTTTATCTGCATAAACATCGTCCAGCGGTGTCAAATCGCATGATCTTGGTGGCCAGTTAATATCGCCACGACGAGAAATCACGCGGCCAGGAAATGTCTCTTGTAATAAAGCCATATTCGCTGGAGTTGTGTGGCATGTGGGACCATCATGTTGAAACCGCATTTTTTTCAAGTCGTATTCTTCAATACCAGGCAAAAATAAGTCGGTTATCATAAGACCATAACGCTCCGAATTGACGGTGGCAGTCGTTCCATCGTGCGTCGTTTTCGAAGAAGTAACGTCCAATCACAACTCCGGGCAAAAGAGTGCACCAAACAGTGTCTTTTTGTGGATGTAATGGCCTCTCTTCAAATACTTGATGATTTTCAGAACCCCAAATACGACAATTTTGTTTATTGACATACCTTCCGAGAGGTAAAAGTGCTTCGTCGCTGAAGAAAATTTTTTGTTCGATAAATCGCCGTAAACCACCTACGGCTGTTGTTCAAGCACCCATTCGACTTATCTAAGATGTTGTGAATGGTCACCTGGCTTTGGGTTCGATCCCTGCCCGTGCCATCTTAAGTTTTTTTCACGGGTACTGCCTCTTCCGAGGAATTGACAAATTCTCCAAGAGTAATTCTTGTCATGAAAAAGTGCTTTCTCAAACTAGCCTTTCGGATTCGGCTTAAAACAGTAGGTCCCCTCCTCCTTGACAACATTACTCGCACACAGGAATGGTTGAGAGTTGTAAGTCACTAGGCCATAGCTCCCAATCGACTGTTGCGTCACCTAATTTATTTTATTTTTGAGGTGTAGTTTCAAAATACGCTATAATGTGCCGTAATACAGTCCTAATTCCTGAGAACGACGGACGAGGAAGCGACAAGTTCGGGTCTTCGGCAACAATTTCGTTTACAGCAGCGATATTTTCAGTGGTACGAGCGAAACGATGATGCACATTGCACTGCACAGGCCTTACCATATCTGTAACCAACTAGTCTCTTTAAATTTCATCACAATTTTTCCAATTGCTTGCGTTAGTTGGACGATTATGTAAACCTTAATCTCCTCTTCAAGCACGATATGTGGCTGTGGCAGAGTCACCATTTTTTAGAAGGTTTTAATAATTTGTATGCATTGTGGGATAGTTAAGCAATCCATTTTCGTAAATGTCAGACTTTCAACCGATAAGAAAATTGGTTTAAGAACCTAATTTGGCAGATGTTGAATTCTAGCCCTATACTTTGGAAACTGCAAAATCGATAACCCTTTATAATGTTAAGAGCCTATTCACTTTTATTTTGCGATTGGAAACGCTTATTATGAATACGAAATGTTGCTTAAAGTAAAATATAAAATAAAATAATGGAAGTTGGTGATAAACCGCTTTTCGGGAAGAAACATTTGGGGGGCCCTTAAGCCAGGAACTGAGGCGATCCACAATTTTATAAGTTGGTTAAATAAAAGAGAGTATAATAGCAATTCGTTGAATTTAAGGATGACTTAATAACGGTTCTTTCAAAGATCTTTCAAAAATCATATTTTTTTCCAAAAAGAATCAGACAATTCATCCACAAAATAAGCCCTTAGACAAATAGGCTCCAGTCTATTATGTAAGGTAAGATCAATAATAAAAAAAAACATTTACTAATTTGAAGACTTACTTAAATACGTACTTACTACTTACAGGTAAATTACGTGTGTGACGTTCCGCATGGGTACATATTCTCTCAAGGACCTCTAAGCGCCATCGTGTAATATTGATTTTTGGAAATGTATGTTTGTTGTCTTGAACTCCTCCTTCGAAGTGCTGTTTCCTGTTCGAACATTCTACGCCAGAGTCCTTGTAGGCCAACGTACTTGTCTGGGCTCTTGAGATACGTTTGAGAAAGATAATCCTTAAGATTTTTCGAAGACTAAAATTTTAAGCTCTCTTGTCACACGGTCTGTGACTTTCCAATTGCTATATCCATAAAGCAGCACAGTTTCAACATTCTAGCGGAATAGCCGTAGATTGGTCTTTGAGTTTAAAAAGTTGTGTCTTCATTCCGAATTTGCCTTTAAAGGCTCACAAGAAATTAAGGTTTTAAGAGCTGTTCGGAGCGCAGCAATCCAACACCAGACTCCCGAGTTCATTCAAGTAACGAAAACTGTTAAACTCCGTAACCAATCCTAGAAAGCTAGGCCTTTTTCCGCTTAAAGTTTTGTCCTGTGTATAAATTTAGGGATACACTAATATTTTTACGGGGACCACCACGGAGAGGTAGGACATGTACTTTATCGTGAATGATTGTTGGGCTACGAGGCCAGTCTAAGTTCTAGGGTACCAATAATTATTGACCCAGTCCAGACCCAGTAGCTTTGAATTGGTTTCGTGGTTAGGCACGGTTTCTCTTCGAGAGATAAATTTGTTTCAGCATGAAGTTTTTTAGCTCGTCGTCAATATCTAAATTAATGTCTTAAGTACCTTGGCATACTTTTTTGGATCTATTTCTAAACAACCAAAATTAAAAAGTTTTCCAATAAGAGATTTCATTGTTTTTTTATACAAAACTAGTCTTTTTGTATGAAATAAATGTATTTTTAATTTTTCAGTTTAAAGAAGAAAAATAACACAACACGATACCAATCAAAGTAACGACGATACGTTTACGGATACAGAACTAAACTTATCCATTTCACAAACTTTTCCATGACCAATTAGCGCATTTGCGTCTGTTAAAGGTCTTGAATCGATTGTAGAGTACTGGCACTGGCCTTAACTTTCATGTGTTTCTTAAAGAAAGTAAAAACGTGACAAATTACAAAATCCAGGTGGCCAGTTGTGATTACCTCTTCGAGAAAAAAACACAATCAAAAAACTGCTTGTGTGGCACGTTATGCCGTTTTTGTAGTGAGTTCTCAAAATTTCAGTGAATTTGTTGTGGAGTGTGTAGTTCCATTTTCAGTAATAACGATGTTTTAAATGTCAAAAAATAGTTAGATACTCAAAATGGAAACCTCTTATTGGAAAACTAATGTCTATTTTATGCTTGATTCAAGATATTTTGTAGATGTCAAAATGTACCTTTCATCTATTGATAAATATCTAATAATAATTTTGAATTATAAAAGTTTAATTTAATTCAAAGAATTTCAAAACTTGAAGACTAAATTTATATAACTTTTAAATTGCCTCAAATTGACATTTCCTAAAAAAGTACGTAGCTTGACATCTTTAAACATCAAATTGGATCAGACGAATCACAGAAAAAGTGTTCTTACATTTATTTGCATTTTACACTTATTAAAGCACGAAAAAAAAACGTGGTATGAAAAGAATCTTTAAGCCTTAAACGGTTGCATATGTATGTCTATGAGTACATTCGAAGGTACTTCACCACAAATCGATCACACATCCTTTTCTGTTGCTTCTCATAGACATCGAATAAAGTTGACTAGCACTCTGGTGGATGGTGTTCACCATAATATGCAGATGTGCCTGCCTTTTCCTATACTGCAATCTGAAAAATCGAACAGAAAAAAGAACAAAATCGGAACGAATTAATGCACCGCATTCAATTCGCCGCCACTACCGCCATCGCCCACCCACCATCACTTCACGTTTTCCGCCATCATTTCCCATACGTCACAATCGATGTCGTTGGCGATATGCCGTATAGTCGTCCTTATACATACTCGTACCGCTTTTGCAGGATTTTCTCATTTATGTCAACAAAACTAACAGCGTGTACGTGCAAGCTAAAGAAACCGGCCCGACCACCGGGGGAGCCTACATATATCGACTCTACGATGACGACGATGATGACGACAACAGAACAAGGATAAGGTAGGGTGAGTCTGAGTATTCCCACATCCGTATAATATAACAGAGAACCCATGTGGCGGATGGATTCATGCAAAGTGGTGGAAAGTAAATCAATTCGGGCATATAATTGCTGGAATTCCTTCTTTTTTGTGTTGTGAAAACCATTCTCCGGATTTTCTTCGACATCATCGTCATTCGACAACCAACAACCATCAACCGACGACGACGACGCCAATGTCGTCGTAATCGTCGTCATCACCGTTGGAAACCACCCCACTGCCTGCCATGCCCACCGCTATACCAGCATTTTTTCCATTCCATCTATTCAACCGTTCATCCACACATATTCACCGCAATCCATCTTTCCCATTTCGAGCACATTACAAGGACAATCATCATTATGTGGAGGGAGGCCTTTCGGGAGAAGAATCTACCGAGAAAATAAAGAATCCTGCATCTTTCTCTGCATGTTGCGCCGCTGGCTGCCGTTCGTCGTAATCGTCGTCGTATTCTGTGATAGTGGAGCGCAACATGTGAAGGGAATTTGAATATTCATGTCTGTTCGGCTTCGGCTTCGGATTGGGATTCTGAGAAGAGGCAGAGGCAACACAAAAAGGCGCCGGAGAGCACTCTGCTCCGCAGGTGATTAGGGTTTGCGGTGACTGAAAAATCCACCTCCCGCTCTCAAAATGGCATAAAAAAGGATATTCTCATACCATCCGCAATTCCACTCCACATCCACACATATGAAGGTAAGGTATGCAAATGTATATGATGTCAATTCTCTCACCCATCCTTCCCTTCACCCCTCCCCACAGCAGACTATTCTGTGGCTGATAATGGTTTTCGTCTTTTTTTGGAGTCTCATGTCGTTATACTCTCTATTCCCATTGATTTCTGTTTTATATCCCAGAGAATGTGCTATTGCAGGTGACGGGAATAGTTGGTTTGGTTTGGATGCCAGTCCAGGATGCTGGCTGATATGGTGGGTGAATATCCTTTTTATTTTAATAGGACAAATAAAACTTTAGACAAGGATTTGTCTACATCTTCATTACCGGACAGAAATTGGAATGCAATTCACTACTCACTCGCTTACTCACTGAGTTTTTCGTCAGCATCAGCATCAACATCAGCACACATCATCATGGTTAATGGAAGTAAAATCTGGTAAAGGATCATTTCCATCTCCATAAAAAAAGGATCAACATTCAACATGACAATGAAAACCTTGGAACAGTAACAAATCTCTGATGGCGAGAAATTTACTTCTTCATAGTACGAATTTTATAGAATGTGATGTCCTTTGCTTTGCTTTGATAGTGAGAGAGAGAGGGGTTGTTCGGTAGTGGTAATTCAAGTTCCTCGGATTTTGATGGTTAGTTCGGGTTGGCGGATGAAAATCTGTGAACCGCGTTCGTTCTAACCAAATAAATTATTTAGTTGGACACATTCGTCCGTTTTCCTCCTTTTTTTTTCTCTTTTATTTCTTTTTGCTAAGAATAGAAAAATAAAAAGAAGAAGAAAAAGAAAAAGGACGACTTCATCATTATCATCACCATATAATTCGCATTCAATTTGATGAGAAAATTCTCACAAAAAGGATCAAATTGCATGTGTTCCCAGACGATTTTCAATTTCATTTTGGTATTTGATTATTTTCTTCTTCTTATGTTTTTTATTTTTTCGTTTTGAATCTTTCTTTGTGTTTTGTGTCGGTCTCGGTCGTCCTTTTTGTGAGTTTGTGAGAATGTATTTTGTTAGAAAGTCGTGTCTCGAAGGGCGAGTTTTGTGAACCGAACCCCTTTTTGGCCAAAAGCCATCAGCTAAATGGCCACAGATTATTGCTTTATTGACTGATGCGAGTCGTCCTTGTCATCTTCGTCGTCCTTTCTTTACTCGTAGTTTTCTTCGTTCGTCCTTTTACTTTACTTGGAATGTATTCTGATGCTGATGCTGGACAAGAGGAGGGAAGGTTTTGTGTTTGGTTAAATGATTCCAAAATCCTTGTGCATGCAGAGAAATTGATTTCAATCAAATAATGATGGCGAATAATTTAGAAGAAAGCTTCTTTTTCTTTTACATCTTGCTTACTCTTCCTTTTTGCTCTCAGCATCACAGGACAGGATAAGCTCCAGCACAGTGATTTTCTGCTATAATCTAACGTAAACTACTGAAAACAGATTCTATGTTGCAGGCGGGCGTTGATGGTCAATGCGATGGTGATTCCATCAATAGTCCACCATGTCAGATTTTCAAAACCTCGTCTCGTGCGTCGAGTCTTTGGCATCACACAGAGCATTCGACCTCTATGTGTAGAGACGAGTATAGAACTACATCGTCTTTTGTTTATGACTGACTATGATTTTCTAAATGAGATTCAATTGAATCCTTTTGGTGAACGGACGACGACGACGTCGAGCGAAGGACGTGTTGAAACAATGAATAAATGAATACACAGCAAAGAGAGAGTGATAGGAAGATAATGATTAAATTTTCAAAGCATTTAGTGCCTGAAAGGTATAGAAATAGACACAAAATCACATCATGAGAGACGAAGGACCCTCTGAAGATTGTGTATCTCGCTCTATATTTTGAAGTAATGACAGGCATAGAATATCCTTATACAATTCTCGGTTCTCAGTTCTTGTCTCTCTACATGCATAGATACGAGTATATCTTCATAGCTTTGTTTTGTACAGTGATTGGATTCGGGGGACTTAAGTTACATAGCCTTGGGGCTTTTGTTCAACTTTATACCTAAAATATACATACATTCATACATATAGAGCAAAGTTGCAATCTTGTTGATGGGTAGATATTTATGTAAACGAATGACATAGCTTGCAGGAATGCTTAGCTTTGGCAAGAAGTGTCAAAGGATTCTCTATGGTTCATGTGAATGGACAATAATATCGCCTGTAGGTCTTCAATATATACATATGTATACTGGTCCTTCATAGTACATATAGGCTTCTGTTTAATTTAAAAGGATTAACCTTTTGATTTATTTTATTTCTGACACTTATTGAAGGAATAGATGGATGCTGATGATGATGATGATGATGCAAATGAAAGCTGTTGAAAAGCCTTTGTGCCTTAGGATAGAATCTCATTTATTTTTCAATCAACAAGATGATTATATTTGGTTGTTGTTGTTGTTATTGTTGTTGTAAGATTATTTTGGAAAATACTTAAATATGTAGTTTTTCTTGATATGAGTCAGATTTTTTTAGACTTTAATTCATTTTGACGACAGTGAAATTTTCTTTTGTCATATCTTTCTGAAATAATCATTTTAATTGATCAGGAGACTCTTTTATATGATTGAAATTTCGAGTAATGGAATTGTATTAACATTAAAAAAAAAATGTTATGACCAATTAGCTTTTTAGTCTTTTTTCCATTTGGCTTTTATCAACTTAGTTAAAGGAGCTGATACTGAAAAATGATGGAATAGCCTAGGTTAATTTTCGTCTTGAGGAACTGAATAGGAGTCTTGGGTTTTCCGCCAACAATAAACATGAATTTATAAATAAAAAGAAGGCTGGGATGCGACCCACACTGATAACTTCTCATCCCGTCTGTCGATTTGTCTTGCTTAAAAGTTTGTCTATAATATGTATCAATTTTTACCAAATTTGGGTACTATTTTTTGTAGATTTTATTTTTTTATAAAAAAACGGACTGTTAGATTTCTATAAAAAAATTACTGAATATCGAAAACAATATTTTCTGTGAAATAAAATAAGTTTGAAGCCAATATTTGTAATTTTTAAAAAGCTATATGACTCAAAAGTAAATTTTTACCAAGTTTTAGTATTGTTTTTTTTTTAGGTTTTTATTTTTTGTAAAAAAAAACTCTCAATTCGATTTTTCTCAAAATTTTACTGAATGTTGAAAACAATATTTCTTATAAGTTAAAATTAGTTAGAAGCCATTATCTCAAATTTTTGAAAAGATACTTAAGTCGAAAATCAATTTTTACCAACTTTTGTTAATTTTTTTTCGGTTTTTCATTATCTGTAAAAAACCTGTCAATTCGATTTTTTTTTAAATTTTACTGAATGTTGACAACAATATTTTTTGAAAGATAAAAGTAGTTTAAAGCCAATATCTCCAAGTTTTGAAAAGATATTTGGGTCCAAAATCAATTTTTACCAAGTTTTAATAATTCTTTTTTTGTAAAGAAACTTTCAATTAGATTTTTCTCCAAATGTTTCTGAATTTTGAAAATAATATTTCTTATAAGATAAATAAGTTTGAAGCCATAATCTCAAGTTTTTAAAAAGATATTTGAGTCAAAAATCAATTTTTACCAACTTTTGTTAATTTTTTTTAGGTTTTTATTTTTTATAAAAAAACTGTCAATTAGATTTTTCTCAAAATTTTATCAGATGATAAAAACATCATTTTTCGTTACACAAAATTGTTTTGGAGATGAAATCATATTTTAGTCTCAAAATTTTCGAGGTGACAATTTTTTTTTTCAGTTTTTTTGATTTATAAAAAAACCGTTAATTGGATTTTTTTCCAAAAATATAATTGTTTTGTATCACGCTACAATATATAATATAAAATTTAATTCAATTCTCTAGCTTCATTGGTTTACGAGATATTAAAGGTTAACCAAAATGTTCACCTTCTTTATAAATGATATGGTAAAAAAACCACACGCGCAATTTTCTTGAGAGCCCTTTCAGCATCTTTCAGCCTTATTATCTGTATAATAACATTTTTTTGAAATCTTCTGGTTCTTGAGCTATGGACGACGAAAAAAACGTCTTGAACGTACAGATGTACGGACGTACGTACACACGCACGCACAGACATTTTTCTAAAAATATTTTATTTTGACTCTAGGGACCTTAAAACGTTGAGAAATGTCAAAATTTTCAATTTGACAAATCGGACCCATTACATAAGTAACAATATACCACACCCTAGAATGAAAGTGAGCTAACTAAAAAATCTCTTTGACACAATACTGATTTGGTCTTGTTCACATAAAGTGCGATCAACTAAGTTCACCGATATTAAAGGCTATCAATCTCTTACTCATATTTCGGTATATTTTTCATCACTTAGAAATCATATTTGAGGCTCAGAAAAATTGCAAATGCTTCCAAAATAACCTTCGAACGGCTATAATGGAAGAAAGAACGAATTTAAGTACAATTTTAATACCACTTCGACAATTGTGTCCTTATAGCACCCTAAATAGGTCAAAGATTTCAAGTGAAAAATCATCTTTTTTTACTTCAACATCATGGGGTTCAGAAATCTCTCACAGTATCGTCGAGAAGCCAATTCATCCAGAGAAGTTGATAGGTTGGTGTAGATTTGTGGATTGGTGACTACGTGGACCATTTTGCTTTAAAAAAATATGCTGGGAACAACATTTCAGTCACCGATCCGTGTTACAGACCCTTTTTAATCGATTTGTGTGAAGACAAGCAATAGAAAGACTTATGAAAAAAGTCCACTGTATAGGTTTTCAGATGGTCTTAATCCTTCTACAACAAACTTAAGGCTTGTTTAAAAGAACCCTTATGGATCTAATCAAGTCATAACTCTGTTCCTTGGAAATAAGACAGAAACTCAAAAAATTGCTTGAGATTAATAATTTTAGCTTATATAGGCTTCAAGTTTCTAGGACTAATTTTGTTTCCAAAGTTGCAGCCTTAGTGCAAGATAGGTCTTTGGAATGTATTTTTTTATAATGTCCAAAATAAAAAAGATGCTTGATCGTTACCAAAACTAATAATTGCCCATTGGAGCCCTAAAAAATTACATATTTTTTAGATTAACGAGCCTTTTCCGCTGAACTGTGGTAAGGGACAAAACTGCTTTTTTTCTTATTAACGACAAATCAAAAGTGTACCATTGGTCGAAGGGAACATGTATGCGCAAAAGCTATTATTGAAAATTATTAACTGCACTCAACTTAAAACTTGACAAAAAGTTTTATGATTGCATCATTTTCGAACAATTAATATCGAATCGCCCAAAAACCACAAAAAACCATGACAGAGGGCATTTATTGTCCAGTTTCACAATTACCGTCCTAGAAGGTTTTTCGAAAATAGCCCAAAAGTGCTAGAGTTTTGACAACTGTGTATACAAAATGTTTATCAATTTTGTATTGTACAATTTCAATACATTATTGAAGTAATTATCATTAAATTTTTATAACTATGGTAGTTTTTAGATAACAGCTGCCTCAGGGGGTTAGGCCACCACAGATGTCGAAAAAATTGGGTTTTGTGGATGTTTCTTTGGGCAAAACTATAAAATATATCGAAAATGCAGAAATGGGAAATTGAAATAATTTTTTTAAGTGATTCATTTTAAAATGGAGGCTGAGCAGCATTTTTGGAATAAGGTCTTTTTTTTAAGGGTCCCCCTGTAATTATAAATAAATAAATTAGGTGGCGCAACAGTCCGTAGAGAACCAGGGCCTAGTGACTTACAACTCTCAACCATTCCTGTGTGCGAGTACTGTTGTCAGGGATGGAGGGGACCTACAGTTTAATGCCGAATCCGAACGGCTAATTTGAGAAAGCACTTTTTCATGACAAGCATTACTCTTGGAGAATTTGTCAATTCCTCGCAAGAGGCAGTACCCGTTTTTTTTTTTTTTTTTTTTTTTTTTTTTTTTTTTAAATTAAGGTGGCACAGGCAGGGATCGAACCCAAGACCTCTCGCATGACAGTCCAACGCACTAACCATCATGCCACGGGTACTACTACCCCCTGTAATTATTAAATTATAATTAGTTGTGAATTGTTTTTGATTTTACAAAGAAAAGTACGTAGGATTTTTCGATATATTGTTTTTTTGCCAAATGGCTTCTTAAATGAAAAATGCGAAATCTGACTATAAAACCGACACATACCTAATTGTTAATAACTAATAAACTACGCAATGTTAACAACTTCTATGTACATACTTTCAAAGATATACATACTCCAAATTTCAAGCCAAGCGGTTAAAAATTGTCCGAGTAATGAGTTCAGCAAACTTAAATAAGGCAGTATTGATATAAATGCATTTGAAGTATTGAATAGTATGTATATGGAAAATTACTACAGAAAATTTGAAAACCTATTACTAAAAGGTTATTCCAGCCAAAATCTTTTGGCACAAAATGTTTGAGATCTTTGGCAAACTTTAAAATAAAAAAAAAATAGATATTTTGAAAATTCTAGGGTGACCTAACCCTTTAATAAATTGCTGTTCAAAATGAAACCTCTTATTGGAAACCACTTTAGTCACTTTTCAAGTCTGTCTGGAAGCCAATCTGAACTCCCTTAAAAGTCATATATACCTTTTCATCATTTTTGTTATAGACCGCGAAACGAAAGAGTATGATATGATATTGCAAATTGTGAAAATAAACCTTGCACTCATTTATTACTCCAGGGAAATCAAAAACCTGTATAATTAGTTGGGCTCTATGGGAAATGGGGAATCATATCCTTTTTTGAAGCGATGCGAAATATACGATGGTTGTCTTTTGCTTTTCGCGTTTTTCTTTCTTTTTTTTTATTCTGTTTGTTCGGTTTTCATTTTGTTTTCTTTGATTTTTTCTTTCTTTTGTTTTCATCTATTTTATGTATATGTATTCATTTTGTTCTTTTTGGGTGGTTCGAGTTGATTTTTGTATGCATAAAGTGCATGGCAGTGGCGACATGGCGTGGATAAGGTATTTTTATACATTCATACATAACATCTCGTTTCTGAACACATCCCTACATAAATTTCACTTGAAATGTTGGCTAGAGAGTCTGGGTTGAATTTAAAACCGACCGACCCGACATAGTATAACGATCACAACGAACGACTGCGACGACGACAAAAAGTCCTGATGATTTCTGAATCCTTACTCCTGAGATTTTACCAATTTAATTTCCACCATCTCATACTTCCTCCGAAACGTGTGTGTTGTGTTTTTGCAATTTTTATTTTCGCCTTTTCAGTGTATGTCACTCGGTTTATCCGTTTTGTTTTTTTGATTTCTTTGTTTGATTTTTTTTTTGGTTGTCCTTTGGTAGCATAGCAATTTTCTTTGGTTGATTTTTTGGAAATTGTCCTTTTAACTGTCTACATTTGTTTTTGTTGTTTTGTACTTTTGCCCGCGAAAAAAGATAAGTTCTCTTTTATTATAAACCTTTAATAAGAACAAATTGCATATAGACTTTTTGTTCCTACAAACGTCCTAAGTCCCGAAGACAGATTTAATTTAGTTGCTTGAAGTTCGGATGAAACTATTCCTTAAATAACAAAAGGATGGACCCTAAGAAAAATTCTACGAGTGAAATTTTTAAAAGCAAGACCAAATAAGTAGCCACTTTTGGAACCGGTTCCAAAAGAAATAAATAGTTATAAACTTTTCACCAAATCTGTTTTAATATTCTCACGATTTGAGCTTTTCTAGGCACGTTAAAAATCTGTTCTCCCAACTTTGATTTTTAATGAATTTAACCCTTCTTTACGTCAAAATGTCGAAAAATTATGACAGTCGCTACTGCTGCTACGTCTAATAAGTTGTTAAACAAAACCATTAAAGACAAACAACTCTTGACACCTCTGCGGTCAGTATTCCGGGGTCTGGACATAGTTGCGTTTCAGCTTTGCTTAATTTGTCCGATGACATAAGACAGGCTTTACATCAAAAGTTTACTACTGTGATAACCTTGCGTGAATCTTCTCTGTGATAAACTGAATACTTATTTTAACTTGTCTAACACAACTAAAAATCTTATTTATTCATCTTGTATCTTGTAATGGTAAACTTACTTCGTTCCTTCCTGTTCATACCGGTGTTCCTCCAGGATCAATCCTTGGGCCTTTACTGTTTTCGTTGTTCATTAATGATTTACTTTCTGTTTTGTCCTTCTGTCAATACCACATTTACGCTGATGATGTTCAGTTATATTTATAAGCTTTCCCGAGAGCATAATTTATTATGCAATAGCTAAAATGAACATTGATCTACAGTCTATACATGATTGGTCGACCCGCAACAGGCTTATACTAAATGCTGAAAAAACTAAAGTTCTTCCAATATCGAATAAAAAAACTCAAACCTGAAAAGTTATATTAAACAATACCATAATTGATTACTGTAGTACCCGTGGCATGATGGTTAGTGCGTTGGACTGTCATGCCAGAGGTCTTGGGTTCGATCCCTGCCTATGTCATCTAAAGTTTTTTTCACGGGTACTGCCTCTTGCGAGGAATTGACAAATTCTCCAAGAGTAATGCTTGTCATGAAAAAGTGCTTTCTCAAATTAGCCGTTCGGATTCGGCATTAAACTGTAGGTCCCCTCCATCCCTGACAACAGTACTCGCACACAGGAATGGTTGAGAGTTGTAAGTCACTAGGCCCTAGTTCTCCACGGACTGTTGCGCCACTCAATTTATTTATTTTATTTAACTTGGGATACCCACATCGATACTATTGTGTCAAAGATTTATGCTTCGCTCAGAGGACTATCTGTTATTAGATCTATTCTGCAGACTTTTTATCGGCCGATAGTTTAGTCGGGTTGGACTGAAAGTGCGCACACCGAGCCAACTAAACAGTTTGGTTGGTAAACAGGGCGCAGACTATCCAACAGTCGGCCGACTATTCTATTCTATTTCTACAATCAACAATTGTGATTTGGGCGACGCCATATTCAAAATACACGCACACGACGAATCACAGAGCGAACTGAACTATCGGCCGACTAAACAATCGTCATGTACATGCGCAGGCGTGAATGCACCAATACTGATTAAACAGTCGGCCGATAGTTGGCCGACAGATTAGTTTGAATGTAATCGGGTAGCCCATCAAACTTATTTATCGGCCGATACTGAATCGCTGTATTGTGCGCATATGCATTCCTCTCCATATTGATTAAGAAGACCAAGTCGTAGGGGTCATACTTTTACTTCCTAAACTTTGTTGCCAAAAGTACCACTTTTTTCTGAGGATTGGACCCTCCGTCTGTCTGCCCTGGCCCCTACAGCCTAAACCATTGTGCCGATTGAAATTAAGGTTTTCAGACCATAAGCTTAAGGCGTTTTTTAATACGAAAAATAACAGCAGTCCCCATACAAATTGTTTGGTTTAAGGGGCCGTCTACCTTTGCGATTTGAAAAAATCGTTTTTTTGCATAATTCTAATGTAGGCATAACTAAAAACATCCTTTTCTTGTTTTTCATTAAAATTTTGTTTAAACATTATGTGTAGTTTTTTTGCAATCCATCCTTATAAAATAGGCTCAAAATTTGAGCGCGAAGGTAGACTACCCCCTTAACATCGAAAATTCAATTTTTTTCAAAAATGAACCGATAGATGTTTTTTGAAAACTTTCTCTAATTTTTTTTTTCTTAATTCGGCTGCTTTCTTCAAGAAAAACATATTTTGGTATTGCTCCAGAAGGGTACCCCTCATAAAACCGTTATTTTGATTTTAAGTTTTCTCAAGAATTAATCGACTGATTTCAATAATCTTCTCTTGTCAATGATCAAATTAATGATGATTTTTGATGACCAAAAATGTCATTATTTCTTTTGATTTTTAAAAAAATAACATTTTTTTTTACAAAACTTGATATCTCAGAAAGGGGTGAAGTCTGGATCCGCCCTTGATCGGTGTTGTACCTTACTTTTCAATTTCGTTGTTCGTTTTCTCTTATTGCGCCCGCCCAGTTTGTAGGTTTTCATGTTTTGTTAAAAAAGTTGTCAGTTGAATTATTCTTAAAAATTTAAAAATTACCAACAATATTTTGCATACAATGAAATAGTTTGATTTCAAAATCTATCTTTGTTAAGGAGATTTTTAATCGAAACCAATCTTTACCAAGTTTAGTAGTATTTCTTAAAAAAGTTAATTTCTTATACAAACAAATACAAATTAGATGAATGAAATTAATTTGAAGTCAATATCTTTTATTCAACTTCAATTTTTACCAAGTTTGAGTTTTATTTCTTGTAGATTTTATTTTTTTTTATGAAAAAACGTACTGTTGGATTTTTACAAAAAAAAATTATTTTCTGTGAGAAAAAATTATTTTGAAGCCAATATTTCTAATTTTTGAAAATATATTGTTTTGGAGATAAAATCATTTTTTGTTCATAAAATTTTCGAGGTGACAAATATTTTGTTTCAGTTTTTTTGATTTATAAAAAAAAAAACATTAATTGGAATTTTTTCTAAAAAAATATTTGATTGGTATCGCGTTACAATATATAGTATAAAATTTAATTCAAGTCTTTAGCGTTATTAGTTCGTTAGATATTTAGGGTTAGGGCATCTCTCAAAAAATCTTTGATTTCGAATCTAGAGACCTTGAAAAGTCAAGAAATAGATAGATAGATAGATCTGTGAGTAATTTTAAACTTATCACATTTTCTGGCAGTTTTGAAGTCAAACAAATTTGTGAATATATTTTCGAATGACTTGAAAAATTAATTCTATTGAAATTTCAATTTTACTTACATATGTGTCTGGTTGTTTGAAAATCATTTATATATAAGTTAAATCTAAACTGAAAAAGAGGCTGGGATGTGACCCACACTGATAACTTCCCATCCCTCATGTCGATTTGTCTTGCTCAAAAGTTTGTCTATTGTATCAATTTTTACAAAATTTGCGTACTATTTTTTGTAGATTTTATATATTTTCTGTGAAATTTGAAGTTTGAAGCCAATATTTTTAATTTTTGAAAAGCTTTTTGAGTTGAAAGTACATTTTTACCAAGTTTTAGTATTGCTTTTTTTTAGGTTTTTATTTTTTGTAAAAAAAACTGTCAATTCGATTTTTCTCAAAATTTTATCGAATGTTGACAACAATTTCTTATAAGCAAAAATTACTTAGAAGCCATTATCTCAAATTTTTTAAAAGATATTTTAGTCAAAAATCAATTTTTACCAACTTTAGTTAAATTTTTTTAGGTTTTTAATTTTTTGTACAAAAACTGTCGATTCGATTTTATTCAAAATTTTACCGAATGTTTTTTATAAGATAAAATAAGCTTGAAGCCTTAGTATCAAGTTTTTGAAAAGATATTTGAGTCAAAATTCAATTTTTCCCAACTTTGAGTAATGTTTTTTTTATGTTTTTATTTTTTATAAAAAAAACTCTCAATTAGATTTTTCTCAAAATTTTATCAGATGTCAAAAACATTATTCTTCGTTGCACAAAATTGTTTTGGAGATGAAATCATATTTTAGTCGTTAAATTTTTGAGGCGACAATTTTTTTTTTCAGTTTTTTTGATTTATAAAAAAAAACGTTAATTGGATTTTTTTCCAAAAATAAACTTGATTTGTATTACGTTAAAATATAATTCAAGTCTCTAGCGTCATGGGTTCATGAGATATTTAGGTTTAACCAAAATGTTCACCTTTTTTTTAAACTGCTATGGTAAAAAACCACCCACGCAATTTTCTTGAGAGCCCTTTCTGCATTTTTCTGCCTTATTATCTGTATACTAAAATTTATTTGAAGTCGATATTTCTTCTGGTTCTTGAGCTATGGACGACGAAAAAAACGTCGCGAACGTACGGACGTACGAACGTACGTACACGCACAGACATCTTTCTAAAAATCTTTTATTTCGACTCTAGGGACCTTGAAACGTCGAGAAATGTCAAAATTTTCAATTTGACAAATCGGACCCATTACAATAACTTCCTATGGGAAGTAAATAATATAGCATAGGTACATGTATATGAAACAAAATGTATCGAAAACATTCTGATGTACAAATGAACCCCATGACACTATTGTACCGATTTTTGCCGTGATGGAAAGGAGGGTTAAGCATAAGCACCTACCTAAACAGCAATCGTCTCTATTTAAACAAAAAAAAGAAAAATGGAAGAAATAACTTGGAAACATTTTATGTGTCTAATTGTCTCTAACTGACACATACCTATCATCTTTGTTGTTAACTGTCATACTGTCATCAATTAAGAGCATTTTAAAGTCCAACTCCATTATAGAAACCTTACCATACAACAAAGTCATTCTTTCTCCCAATCAGAACTTAAAATTCAAAGCACATTCTCGTCACTTTAGTCCTTCGTTCTATACGTCCATATCGTCCTGGTTCTGCTTCTAACTGCTGTCAGTTTGTTATCGTCCTTTCTTATACATACATATAAACGAGTATCTCTAGCTCTACTACATTAATTTGTACATTTTCCGCTATACTATTATAGATCCTGTGTTCCACTCTTTATATACGCCAGGGTGCTAATAAAATTTAATTGCCAAAGCAATGAAAAATGTCTGTCCTCATTCTAAAAGTAGAAAACTTTATTACTGTCCTGTTTGTTGGTTACATATTGTTTTTTGTATGAATATGTGTTGAATGTGATATGTTGTGTTGTGTATGGTTTTTTTTTCAATCTCTCTCTTTCTTTCTTTTTCTAAAGTACACTACTTGCATTTTATGATATAGGTATATAGAAGAAGACCATATTATACTCAGTGTATTTCATCTTGACAGGATATAATTTACATATGTTACACAGATCCTAATTAGATTTGCGTCAACACTATTCCCCACTCGGTTGAATATTTTGAAGGAGTGGCAGCAGTATTACTAGATACTATACCTACGCTACGTACTATGGATGCAAACGTTGTCCTTCTCACAATATAATTTCATTCAAACAAAAGTATATTTCTCGTCCTTTTTGAAAACCAACGGTGTCAATGTATGGATACATAAAACATATACTATACACCTATATAGAATGTTGTATAAGTTGAATCCTATTTAGGTTGATATACCAACATGTATGTACTTATTTCAATTGTTGTGTCAAGCTTTGAAGTGTCCTTTTTATCACCGACTTTCCAACATCCTCCTTCAATAATCACCTCCGCTCTCCTCTTTATAGGACAAGTTTGATGGCATTGTGTACGGTTGAATGGACGATAAGCCAACAAGGACCTCATCTCGCATATACGAATCCTCCATACTCAGTGACCTAGCTCTCTATCTCAAGTCACCGAAATACAATTGACAATTCAAGAATTTAGATGAATTATTGTATATTCCAAGTTCCAAGTCTGGCACTTATACTTAAAGCAATTGTTACTAACCCTCCTTTCCAGGGTAGATACATATGTATATATGCGAAGAGGGATTGAGTGAGAAATATAGATGATATAGAATATGACTGAAGGATGTTGTTTTTTCTTCTAGGTTTTCAGTTTTCGTCACTTTCTATTGTTAGACTTGATTTTTGTAAATGTATATGCCTCTGCCATTGACAATCTATAAGTAGGATGAAAATCTCGGGCTTGGCATTTATACGAAGTGGAAAACAAGGATTTGTTGTTTTCCTTCTCTGTCAATACTTAAAGGACGACTACGAGCGACGACGACGGTAGAAGACGAATAAAGGGTCTAACCAAGTCCAGACACATATAATATTTTATGAGTTCTATTCACGCTTCGGAGAACGGCAACACCGACAAATTTTCATTTTAGGATTTTCATTTCATTAGAATTGAGGAATTTTATGTTTTTGTGGTGACGACGACGACGCTTGACTTGAAAGGGTTTACAGTAATACAATTCGGTCAAAAAAGAAGGCCGTTTTTTATTATTCCAATAAAATAAGAAATTCAAATATATGTAGACGTTTTATTTTTGAGAATTTACCCTTTAGCACCGAAAATCAAGGAATTATAAAGTTAATGGTGATTTAATTGAAGATTGCTAAAAGATTTGAGTTTTCCTTTGTCACCAGAAATGATGGTTGCTTATTAAAAAGCTATACGTAAACTCTCTGAATCGGATTTGACTACGAGGGTACAATTGGATGCGCCCTGGGCAGGACAAATATGATGATGTAAATTCTTAAGATTGGAGACTCAGATTTGAATTTATCGTTAAAGATCCGATTTTTTCAAGTTGAAAATTGTGAAATGTTTTGGTTTCAGAGGTATTTAATTGTGTAGCTTTTACGTAAATGTCTGTATGCTTGTGTACGTTACATACATAGTACGTTCCAAATATAATTAAATACTTTTTTGTATTATATATCAAAAACGAAAACAAATAAAAACGTACACAAAATGAAACTAAAAATTAATTTTAGTCTTTTCGAAGATATTTTTAACTTCAAGCTTATTTAATACAATTTGAAGAAAAATTCAACGGACGGTTTTTGCAAGAAATACGAAATTACGAAAAATACTCATAGCTTTGAGAGTTATTAATGTTCGGTTTATAGAGAACCGTAAAATTTGTTAACTCTTTGAAATGAAAAATGTGACAGGCTTTTAAAAAAATACTAGCTGACTCGAAAAACGTTTTTAAAACTTCTTCTGTCAAAAGTATCTTAGTCAATACCTTAAAGGGCTTCTATTACATATTCGGAGCCCAGAGTTGTAAATACGATTCTATCCGTCTTCTCGTTCTTGGAGTTATAATAAGGATCCAGATTCTTGGTTGGGAGTTGTGACTTCTGAGTGACTTCCAGACCCACTTGAAAACATTTACTTGCGATGCACCAATAAGCAAAAGATATACGGATAACGAACTTCGAATCTATAGTGGAAATTTAGGTCCTTTAATAGACTACGTGCAGCCGAACAATTATCGGAAGCCCTAAACTGCTGCAAAACAGAATGGGGTGAACGAAAATTAAGAGACTGTAATATATAATACAGAAACTGTTACCAAGAACAAAGACAGCGACAATTTTACTGTGGATTTTTGGTTAGAACTGGACCCAGTCTTAAATTTTAACATTGTAAGCGAGCGTCGAAAGATGAAGATACAATTACATATTCTACGAGCTCCAGGACTTAGGAGATTTTAACAAGAAGCTACTAAGAGAAGATATCTTTGGTTTTACAATCGGGTGATTGAATGACAACGGATTCAGGCTGATCAAAACAAAAGTTCGAAAGATGATCAGGGAAAATTGATTAGTACATATCAGTGTCATCTTCAGACCAGGAAAGTCCACCATTGACCATATATTCAGATTCTGGCAGATCTTGGAAAAAACACAAGAACTTTAAATCAATACCCACCATCTATTCATCTTTTCCAATACTGCGCATGACCGAATTTTTAAGAAGAAGAACTTTTTGATTTCCACATTAAATTTGTCCGTTTGTGGAGAATAAGGATGGTTGATACATCATTCTAAAAAGGTCTGTAGATTGAGTTAGTCAAACACTTTGTCTACCTAAAGGCACCGCTATAAATTCAGACAGCGACATCAGCGTTGCAATCAAAAGAAAAATAGTTCTTGTAAACCGCAACTTTTTTGGACTTAGAAGGCAAGCAGTACCCAACTGAAGAAAACCGTGAAAGGTTTAAGCAAGCCAGGAAGGCCTGCAACACCCATATACGAAGGACCAAATTTTTGCATGACCAAAAATTACGGCGAAAAATACTGCAATATCCCAAAGGCAGTACGAGTTTTTGGTCATTCGTAAAAAACATGAGGAATTCTTCCCCTTCCTCGGTTCCTATGCTTGTTGTCAATGACACTCCTTTGGTTAGCTCTATTGATAAAGCTAACTTGTTTGCAAGGCAGGTTGCCGAAAATTCCAGCCTACCAGATAGTGTCATGGCTCCCCCCAGTTCTTGAACGCGTAAATGATTCTATGGCACCAATCTCTTTTCGTAATCAAACTGTGGCAAGAGTTCTCAAAGATCTCAACATTCATAAATCCGCTAATCTGGATGGTATCCCGGCGCTACTATTCTGAAGAGGTGTTCTTCCACGCAAACAAAACCACTGCGTTAGCTTTTCCATCTAACGTATTCTTCTGGGCTCTTTTCGAGTAGTTGGAAAACTGCATTTGTTCAGCCAATCCCAAAAAAAGGTGTATCTTCTTCTTCCGCAAATTATCGACCGGTAGCACTAACGTCCCTTATCTCTTTGGTCATGCAAACGCTGATTAATTATAAGCTTAAGCAATATTTTGAAGAACGAAAGCTTCTTAATGACCGGAAATATGGCTTTCGTAGCAATAGATCCACTGATGATCTCATGATTCATCTTACCGAACATTGGAACAAATTTTTACATCATTTTGGAGAAAATAAGATTATTGCACTTGATATTTCAAAGGCATTTGATAAAGTCTGACATCTTGCTCTCTTATCGAAAATGCGTGCTTTTGGTATTGACGAATTTTTTTTCGTTGGATTAGAAATTTTCTTTCTAACCGTTCAATACAAGTTTCGAACGGATTCAAGTCTAAAACCCATAAAATAATTGCAGGTGTGCCCCAGGGCTCCGTTTTGTCTCCGAACCTTTTTCTCATTTTTATAAATGATCTTCTGTCTGCTACTTCTAATCCAATACATTATTTCGCTGACGATAGCAATCTAAGCTTTTCATAATCGTTTCCTGACTCACAAACCTCCTCTTCGGATGTGCAACGGCAAAATATGATAAGCTCATTAAATTCCGAACTAAACAGCATTGTGCAATGGGGAATAAGAAACCGTGTGGAACTTAATGCACCGGCCATACTATGAACTACAGAGATTCAATTTTTAGCCGTACTATGCGAATGTGGAATGCCTTGCCATGCTCTATCTTTCCCTGTCGTTGCAATGTTCAGGAATTCAAAATTAATGTACACCGACACCTCCTATCCAACCCTTCCCTCTTTTCCTAATTCTCACACTGTGTACTTGGCGTATTAAAGGTATACCCTTTAATATACCCCGCGCTTAACGCTCCAGTGTGGAAAGTCTTTGAATTTTTATAAACTCCAAATAATTCAATTCTTTGTAATTTTTTCTTAGAGTTACAAATAATTGCATCGTTACAATTTCATTAACCCTGGAGTCACAGTGTCAAGTTAGAAGAACATAATGGGTACTGCACTTCTGACAACTTTTTCTAAACTTTCGTTTAGGCTACACACACACACAATACTCAATTAGAATAGCTTATTTACTGACTTTCTTTTAAAACTTCGAACTAACGCTATACAAAAATTGTGCCTATGAATTTTGTTGAAGAGTTTTCCATATCATATTCGTTCGTTCAGTTTTTGTTTGTCAAATTTTGTATTTAATTATCGTTTCTATCCCCGTTAATGATGCTCGAAAGGTAAGTCTTTTTTCTTATCGTCAAACTTGTACATAATGACAGGTAGGTACATATATTTTCGTCGAAATAAAAATTTAAAACCCAATAATGATACCAAACACTGGCAGTAACTTTCAGATATCTATCCCTTTCATTTTTTTAGAAGATATACGTCTAAATATGGAGAAAAACAAGGATTCATGAAAATTGAGTATTCGGCAAACCTACAACTCTCGTAAAGCTTTCAAGTTTGAACAGTTTTCTTTTTTGTTATATTTTTGATTTACTGCCAGCGATGTAAACCAATAAAACCCACATGCATAAGGGTAGATAAAAACTTTCAAAAAACCAGTGAAACCTACACACAGGACATAGAGCACCTCCTGATGATGATGACTAGAATCAGGATGTATACAGTATACACTCATCAAGGACAAACACACCACACCACACCCACCTCCGACCGAACGACCGACCAACCGACCGATGGCCAGCCGTATCAAATTTTAAACTCGACGAAATGAAAGATTGCTCTAGGTACACATAGGTAGGTATAGGTACTGATGATTGGCATCAGGTAGGTTACCTTCTCTGGGAAACTTATTTGAAATGTATACTTTGCATTGTACCTATGTATTTTCGATGAGATGAGAGGGAGAAAGAGAAGCTTGAAACATTTTCGGATGAATGATGACTATGGTGTCCTTAGGCCAGAATCGAACTCGTTTCATCATAGTGATGTTGTAAGAACCTTGAGTAATATTCATTTCATACCTTGAAAACAATCCCCTAACTCTTCTCTCAACCCTTCTGCTCCTGATTGCCTTCCTGTCCATCAAAAAATATGAACATACATAATTCTTTTTTTGTATTCCATTCAAACTCGATAGAAATGACTTCAAAAAAACACACACTCACATTTCTATTTTCGTTAACATCATCCTTCAGCGTCATCAAAACGGACATATATGCATCACGGCATTGTGCATCATTATCACAAAATTACATGCAGCATAACGTATGTACATTTATCCTGCCAAACCATTGGAATATACGATATACGAATATAAAAAGCGAAAACATCTCTATTGAATGTATTTTCAATATTCTGATGAAGAATTTGTGTTTTTAGCTGTGTAAAATTTTAGTTAAACGTGGCAGGCAAATCCTTTTCAATAATTTGACACTAATTAGGTTAACGCGATGTACCGTTTGTGTTGCGTTGTCGTGGAACAGATTTTCTCAAATTTTCCAAACCCCACCTATTTTCGAGGGTTACACACAAATAACCCATATACGAGTCGGGTTTATATTCAACAATAAAGCGAGTATAGGTAAACATGGGGTTTTGTTTGGGATTGGATATTGTGTCCCGTTTTGTTGGTTGATATACCTGTGATGGATTTCATTAGGCGAGGTCTCATCCTGCAGCCTCCTGTTGTAGTAAAGCAAAGCAAAGCAATAGAATGATGCTATAGCGACCAAAAGTAAGACTATCCTTACAAACTGATGGCACATACATACATATGTATATCTACAATACAATACCGTTGTTGTTTTATTCTATATATCAAAGTTGCTCATTCAATATAAATTGGAATATCATGTGTATTTAAGCGTATTAACATGGCGGGCGGATTTTTGAATTTTAATTGGTGATGTGAAACTCGCACGGTGAATGCGTTCATTAATGTAGGATTTGGATATTTTGTCATCATTAAAATATGTGAGTAGTGATATAGTATGTATATATACATACCTACCACATGATATGATATGCGCCGCGTGCCTCGCGTCTGTCAACCAAGCGACGAATTTTATGTAGGAAGGTAGGTAAGGTAGGTATATAGAGGTAAAGTATACGATGACATGGTAATCTAAAAAGTAACATGTTCTTTCAAATATAACTATTAAATTATCATTATAATCACATAGGATTTGTTCATGTCATTCGTAATTATTATGATAATGATAAAGTTTTAACTGGAAAGCTTACAGCTACAAAGGTTTTTAATGTACCTACCTAACGACTATTCAAAGTCATTTTAATAAGATATTCGAGTTTGTTGTAATTTGATGCCTCTAAAACTCAAAGCAGTATAGGTACAATTAAATTTATAGTTAAAAGGTTATTCAATTTTTAAAACTGCTAGAGTGAAACCTTTTATAGGTGCATATATATAGCCGAGATTGGAGCTAGCGTCAAAATAGACGACACCAAAAATATCAGCACGGCCACTGATTTTGGAGAGGGCTTACAACGGATTTAAATATTCTTCTGAAAACACAAAATTTATGTACGGGCTTTGCAATGTTTGGTTGATATTTTTTTTTACTAAACCACCCTCCACATAGGATGATATCACCCCTATTGAAAAACCTCATAACTAAGTCATCGGTCAAAAATTTTGTAATAGTGGGTTAAGTTAAGGTGAGTATAAACTTTTGTCAGATCCTACATTATTACTGTCACAAAATACTGTGAACGCTTGTATCAGCCATTTTCAGACTATGTAGGTTTACTGTCAGATTTTATTGCTTAAGACATCTGACAATTCATTGTCAAAACGGGAGCGTATCGCAATCCCGCTTTTTAAAATCCCGTTTTTAAAAAATTTCGAAAAAAAAGTTTTATAATCCCGTCTTTTAAAATACCGATTTTTTTAAATCCCATCATTTGAAATCCCACTTATTCAAAATCCCAATCAATTGCAATCCCACTTTTTAAAATCCCGTCAAATCCCGACAATCCTGTTTTTTTTTTTGTTTACAAAATGCGTGCATTAAACTTAATAACAATAAGAGTCAAAGGTTTTTATGTTAAATTACTTGACTAAAATATTCCAATTTCGTAATTTGCTTTATTTTTACTGTACATAAACATTCATTTTTGTTTACAATCAAAACTAGTTGCTTAATTTTAAAAATCGCGTGATTTTTAAAAATTAAACAACTAGTTTTGATTTCAAAATCGGGATAGTAAAAAACGGGATTAAAAAACGCGGGATTATACAAAATCGGGATTATAAAAACCAGGATTATAAAAAGTGGGATTTTAAGAAACGGGATAATAAAAACGGGGATATCGAACCCAACCCTGTCAAAACCAATCAGCTAACCATGTGAAAATTAGACTAAAGGAAATAACCTGGATACTGTGTGAACCGACAATTTTTAAGTTGTCAAATCATTATCAAAATACTGATCATCATATCACAAACGTATTTACTTAGCCTTATTTTAATATCCTTCAAGTTTATAAAATACATATTTGTTTTTGATATAGAAATAGGTTTTTGAAACTTTATTTTAATAATTTATTTTAATAAAAAAATAAATTATTTTAATTTTCAGAGAACCCTACGAGTGTAAAATGCATTAAGTTGAACGACAGGGTCAATAATATTCTTCAGGTTTGCACCAAACTTAAACTTAGGCAACTTAATCACTTTTAACAAATGTTGTGCACTATTTTGAACAATTGATTACCCTTAATGAAAAACTAAATTGGACCAACATCATAAGTTGATAATTTTATGAGTTTGGGAACAATTTTTAATTTTATTTTTCCTTTAGTAGCTAGCTTTTATAAAAGATGTCAAAGTTTTACATTGTTAAAGTGTAGCAAGCAAATATTCCACTCTAATGATTTTTTTTTAAAGTTTATTTCAAAAACTTTTAAAATAAGAGGTTTCATTTTAATTTTAAAACAGAGTTGCGATGCAACATACACTGACAAATTTCCAATAATGTCTTTATAAATTTGTAATTATTGATAGTTTTTTGAGACAAAATTTTAGCAGGTCTTCAATTTATACAGAAAACAATGTCAATTGGAATTTTAGAAAATTTACCAAATGTTAAAAAAATATTTTGTGTAAGATGAAATTGAAACAAATTTGAAATTAAAATCAGCTCTGGTTCTGAAGATAATATTGGAGTCGAAAATCAAATTTTGTATACATTTTTTAGGGGAGCATATAGAAATCCCGCTTTGAAAAAATCCCGAAAAAATCCCGATTTTTTAAATCCCGTCTTTTAAAATCCCGATCAATTAGAATCCGCTATTTAAAATCCCGACAATCCCGTTTTTTAACTTCCCATAGGAAGTTATTGTAATGGGTCCGATTTGTCAAATTGAAAATTTTGACACTTCTCGACGTTTCAAGGTCCTTAGAGTCGAAATAAAAGATTTTTAGAAAGATGTCTGTCCGTACGTCCGTACGTTCGCAACGTTTTTTTTCGTCCTGCATAGCTCAAGAACCAGAAGAGATATCGACTTCAAATAAATTTTGTAATACAGATAATAGTGCAAAAAGGTGCAGAAAGGGCTCCCAGGAAAATTGCGTGGGTGTTTTTTTTACCATAGCAGTTCAAAAAAAAGGTGAAAATTTTGGTTAACCCTAAATATCTCATGAACCAATGACGCTAGAGACTTGAATTAAATTTTAAATTAAATATTATAACGTGATACAACACTTTGAGATATTGGCTTTAAACTACTTAATCTTTCAAAAAATATTGTTGTCAACATTGAGTAAAATTTTGAAAAAAATCGAATTGACAGTTTTTGTACAAAAAATTAAAAATCTAAAAAAAAATTAACAAAAGTTGGTAAAAATTGCTTTTCGACTCAAATATCTTTTTCAAAAATTACAAGTATTGGCTTCAAACTTATTTTATTTCACAGAAAATATTGTTTTCGATATTCATTAATTTTTTTGATAAAAATCCAACAGTCCGTGTTTTCATTAAAAAAAAAAATCTACAAAAAATAGTACCTACGCAAATTTTGTAAAAATTGATATAATAATATATAGATTAACTTTTATGCAAGACAAATCGACAGACGGGATGGGTCGCATCCCAGCCTCTGTTTTTTTTACAAAATACGTGCATTAAACTAAATAACAAAAGAAGTCAATGTTTTGAATGTTAAATTAAGAAGCGTTTTAAAATGCGAGTAAAATTGGTTTGTTTGTGTTGTATAGCCTACTACAGTATACAGTTGAACTAAAATAATTAAGAAAACAGTGCACTTTTATAATTGAGTTGAGTTTGTGTTATGTTTTAAAAGCATACTACTTTACTTTATATTATTATTGACATCTTTCATTTGTTAAAGGTTACAATAAAATGAATTTAGATTCATTTTTAATATTAAAATAGATTTTTTAAATTAAATTTTATGGCAAAATCGGGATAATAAAAAACGCGATTATAAGAAACGGGATTACAAAAAACGGTATTATAAAAAATCGAGATTGTAAAAAGCAGGATTATAAAAAAACGGGATTTTGAAATCGGGATTTAAGGAAACGGATATATAAAAACCGAGATATTGAACCCAACCCATTTTTTAGTAGTACATATTTTTTGTATAGTATTATTTTTTTCTAAAAACACATATCAAAAATATAACTCTTGGCTTTTTGTTTGAAAATTTATGAGTTGACAAAATTTGTCTTTTTAGTTTTTTAGATTTGTAAAAAATACTGTTAGTTGATTTTGATTAGTAAAATAAAATTGTATTGAAGTCCATAGCATCATTGAGGGTAGGGTTCGTGATTTTTTAAAAATTAAACAACTAGTTTTCGAAATTAGAAAACAAATTAAAAAATGAGATATGTTTCAATATTCATTTTATTGCAACCTTTAACAAATATAACATATCAAAAAATAAAAATACAAAGTAAAACAAATCAAAGAAACAAACTAAAATCAATTAACTAAGTCAACTAGAGCGGTAAAGCCGTTATTAAGAGGTAGATTTGCTGTAGAATGCATAGATATTGTTTGTAAAAGAGTTAATATTGTAAACAAAAATTAATGTTTATGTACTTAAAAAAAAACAAATCACGATATTATTATATTTTAGTAATTTAACATTCAAACCTTTGACTCCTATTGTTATTTAGTTTAATGCACGTATTTTGTAAAAAAAAAAACGGGATTGTCGGAATTTTACGGAATATTAAAAAGCGGGATTGTAATTGATCGGGATTTTGAATGAGCGGGATTTTAAAAGACGGGATTTTAAAAAATCGGTATTTTAGAAGACGGGATTTTAAAACTTTTTTCGGGATTTTTTAAAAACGGGATTCCGATACGCTCCCCATCATTGATTTTTTTTATTGTTTTTTGTTTTTAATTAGGTATTACAGCCCAAAAACCTTAATATCAAGGCATACCATTAATAATGGAAAACAATATCAGCCAAATGACCTTCAGTGTTGCAGCATTATATACTTTTAATGAAATTTTCAATTGACTGTAGTTCGCACATTTTCATCAATATGTCTAAGATAACTTCACGAATTCCTTCCTTGAAGTTTCAAGTCGATTATGAACAATGGTTTATTATATTTTACATGACCGCAAAGAAAAAATACCTGAAGATGTTAAAGAAGGAATATTAAGTCCTATAAGAGTTCGGTGGGCAATTTCGATCACCTCTCTGAGAAATAACACGGTCAGAAATCTTTTGTTCAAAATGTGATTGTGTGGCATTTTTGTTGCAATATTGAAATTACTTTGGATTCCAGACATTAATCATAGCTCGTTAGCACAGCACAATCTGTTGACCATAATAGTTACACCAGACTCATTTTCGAATAAGCAAGATATAATCACATCTCTAGTCCAAGATCCGCAAACAGTGAATCGTTGGGGACTGATAACGTTTTCAATAAGCAATTTTTCTTATATTAACGTAGCCTCCTAGGTCCTTATCACTGTAGATGATTTTCCGCTAAAAATCCAAACTATTTTTAAATAATTCTATTGAAGATACAGAGGAATTGCTAGTAAATTGCTGTGTTAACCAAACATTTGAGACTCAAGTTCTTATGCAAAATACTGTGTAATGTCTAATAAATTAATTACATACATCGACAATCGATTTTCACGAACATTACGAGTTAGAAATATATTCCAGTTGTTCTTGAGCAAAGCTTATGGTTCAATTACGAAAACAGCTCAAATGTCTGCAATAGTTTAACAACTGCTGGTTGAGAAGGTCCTTCATAACGGCACGGCCAAAAAGTGCTAGAGCTCTTTGACTGGTGAATGCAAAATTGTCACCATTTTTCGTTACATTTTTACCTTTTTATTAGAGTATGGAATAGTGTTTTTACTTGCCAAAACTTGTCTTATTTGAAAGCCCTTTATAAATCTAATCCTAATACCCTATTTAAGGAGCCAGACCAGCGAGTTGGTTTATTTTTTCAATATAATTCTCATTAAAAGTTCTGTTAATGTAATTTAAAGCGGAAATACTTCCAATAAATTAGTGACCGTGACGTGATGGTCAGTAAGTAGGAGGACTGTCAGGCCAGAGATCTTGGGTTTAATCCTTGCCTCTGCAACCTTAAACGTTTTTTCACGGGTACTGCCACTTGTAAAGAGTTGACAAATCCTCTAAGAGTAATTCTTGTGATGAAAAGTGGTTTCTCGAAATAGCCGTTTAGGTTGGTCCCCTCCATCCCTTAAATGACTAGCACATAAGAATTGCTGAAAGTTGTAAGTGTCGGCCCTGGTTCTCAACGGACTGTTGCGCCACCTATATTTGTATGTATACATCTAATAAGCGTGCATAGATTCGGTTTAGCAAAAGAATATAAAATACTTATCTTATTACAAAGAGCTCAATAAACCATAAATTACTTTAACTCTGTTCGAGAAATTCAACTACCTACACAAAAATATAATCTTACGAATGCTTTCTTCATAATTTGAGAAATATGAATTTAGAAAGCAGCCTTAATATAAATGAAATATCAATCTTGAGTGCATTTTCAAAATTTGTAGGGCCATTTCGAACCCACCACAACTAATGTAATTCTTTAAAGCTTTTTTTTTTTTAAATAAGGTCCTAAGAGCTTTCATTATAAACATTTATAGCTAGAAACAAGACTACTCCAATGGACGTGTTTTCACGCCAGGCTACTGCGTTTTTGTTTAGAACCCTAAATGCATTGTATTCTTTTTGGAACATCTTTTGATTATTTGATTTGATGACGTTAAAATCTCTAACCCCATGAACTAAGTTGTTCTTCAAATATAACTCATAATTCGCAGGATTTTACTCTATAAATGTATCTCGAAACACCGCTCCATAAATTGAAAATTGCTCCATAAATTGAAAAAGGATATTTCTTTTAATTTACCAATTCTTTAAACTCACTTCTAACTAAAATCATACAAAATAACATAGAATTCAGTAGAATCCAGTATAATCCAGCGCATCTTTTAACTTTAAATTGTTAAGAAAGGTACATAGCTTAAGGTACTACACGCCGTCATCTCTTTTTCAGCATCATTCCATGCAAAATAAAAACCCTTTTACCAAACTTTCTGCAATGCTGATCGGAAATGATTTTCAGAAGTGAAAAAAAAAATTCAACTAACGAAATCGACTTCCTTCCCAGCCATTGGATTCATTTATGGAAGAGGAGTTCCCAAATTTGTCTAAAAAAAGAAGGCACGAACTTTCCTTGCAACTTTCTTCGGCGCGGCGCGTATCTTTTTCTGTAGTCTATATTTCTTTGTTTAACTTTGTTGGAACTTCTTTGAGATCGTACGTGCATAAGATTTCGTTTGGAATTCCTTCTTCTCTTTGTACCTATGGTTTTTCACTGTTATGACGTGTCACTATGCGGTGCGTGGCGGTGATAGTGGTGGTGGTGGTTGAAGAGATATTCTATTATTACTTGAAAGTATTATCCTTACATGTTTGTTTACTCTTATATTCAACATCCGGCTGTTAGAGTGAAACTCCTTTTTTAACTACTTCTTTTATTTTTATTTTTTAAACAAAACATGGAATCAGGGGAATATCGCCAGTGAAAATGAAGTGAATCTTAAAAACCACTGAAGTTTTGGAAGATATTTGTTTAAAAATTAGAAAACCAAAGAAACTGGTATAATTCAACTCATTCAAAAAATATCATATTCATTTCCGATGCCTTGAAACTTTCTTAAAATATTTCTTTTCCTTAGCAGAAAGCTTGGTTTCCTTCTTAGGTGATGACTATATAGTACGTATGTGGAAAAGAAGATGTTGTCTCTGCACCGTCTCGTCGTTGTCGTTTCTTTGGAGAAACAAAACAACACCATCAAGTTGCTTCTTTATAAAACACCTCATCCTTTTTATTTTGAAAATTGAAACAAAAACTCGCATATGTGTGAGCAAAACCATAATCCTAATGACGACGTGAAGCAAATCCTCAGCCAACAACCAAAAAACCGAAAAAGGACAACGATGAACACGAAGAAGTTATGAAAATTCTTTGACTCAATGCCAAATGTGGTATCCCCGAGATGACGATGAGGTGGAACGCGTATTTGCCATCTCGAAATCCACGATATAAAGCGAGTTGAAATATCCAACTTAAAAACCAAACCAAGAAAAAAAGTATCAATTTTCTTTGCCGAAAACAGGCAAATGTATACAAAAGAAAGGAAAGGCGGCTTCCAACACCATGCGATTCTGATTTTGTTAAACGGAAGCAGGGAATCGGGCTGCAATTTAGATAAACTGTTGCGTTTGTCGGAATGAATACGAAGTTTAAGTTTAAAAAAAAAAAAAAAAAAAATTTAGGTTGGTACATAGGAACGTGAGGACGACCGAACGTTAGTGGCAGAGTTGAGATGTGGATAAAGAGCTCCTGCGGGTATTAAGGAGTTTTTGAAATGTCTAATTGAATCGAAGTGGTTATAATGTGCAGACGCGAGCTTCGAGGCAGAAAACGACAATTAGTTGATTACTTGAGATGGAATTTATTTGTAAATTATTTTTAATTTTATATTTGTGTGTGTGTGTTTTTGTGAAGGTGTGTTTGATGTCATCTCTTAAGAAAAAAAATTAATGTGACTGCGATAGGAACTGGTAGTCAGCTCAATAAACGAATTGTTTTTTTCCACTTTTGGTAGCACATTAGTCATAGTTTCGTTAAAGTGATGTTCTTAACGTTTGTACCAATTTTCATACCAATTCAACTATTCTGAAAAAATGCGATTTTATCATCTCTTTGTCTACTCTGAAAAAATATTATCAACAACCAAGAACTTTTAATTGATTTTAAATAAAATTACATGGAAATATAGAGAATGGCAAGGCATTCCACATTAGCGTAGTACGGCTAAAAAATGAATCTCTGTACTTCACAATACGGCCGAAGTTGGGCTCAAGGGTAATCTGATGGGTGTTCCTAGAAACGCGAGTATTATGGTTAAATTGTTTAAGTGGAGGAATGCAACTGGCTATTTCACTAGAGCATATTCCGTTAAAATAACGGTAAAAAAGGCTGAGACAAGAAACCTTACGACGATGTTCGAGCGACGTAATCGAGTTGATGATGTTAATGTCACCAATCATGTTAGAAGCTCTTCTTTGAATACTGTCCAAGAGGATTAAATAAGTTTCTGGAGCAACAGCCCAGAGATGGGAGATATATTCAAGTTTCGGACGTGTATAGGTTTTGTTTATCGTAGCCAGATCAGACGGAGAGAAAAATTTCTTGCTTCTTCATTAAAAACCTAGAAATCTTGCGTCATTTTTGGCGACATCGCGTATGTGATCGCTCCAAAAAAGGTGGTTGCTGCTGCACATTCCGAGGATGTCCATATTTTCAGTTTCGTTGATGCAAGTGCCGCTCATAGATAGTGGCAAAGAGGGTATATCTCGCTTTAACGATACAGGACAGCATTGGGTTTCCGAAGCATTAAATTCCACACGGTTTTTTATTCCCCATTTTACAATGCTGTGAAGGTCGGAATTTAATGAGCTTATCATATTTTGCAGTTGCAGTTCCACATCCGAAGAGGAGGGTTGTGAGTCTGGAAATGAATATGAAAAGCTAACATTGCTATCGTCATCGAAAAAATGTATTGGATTAGAAGTAGCAGACAGGAAATCATTTATAAAAATGAGGAAGAGGGTCGGAGACAAAACGGAGCCCTGGGGCACACCAACATTTATTTTATGGGTATCGGACTTGAATCTGTCCAAAACAACTTGTATTGAACGGTTCGAAAGAAAATTTCTAGTCCAACGAAGAAGAGATTCGTCAATACCAAAAGCACGCATATTCGATAAGAGAGCAAGATGCCGGACTTTATTAAATGTCTTTGAATTACTTAAATCTTACGAAAATCTTACTTTCTCCAAAACGATATAAAGATTTGTGGTGAGATAAACCATGAGATCACCAGTGGACCTATTGCTACGAAAGCCGTATTGCCGGTTATTAAGAAGCTTCCCTTCCAGCCTTCCTCAAGATATTTCTTAAGCTGATAATAAATCAGCGTTTCCATGACTTTAGAAAGAAAAGGGACGTTAGTGCTATCGGTCGATAATTTGCGGGAGAAGAAGCTTCGCCTTTTTTTGGGATTGGATGAACAAATGCAGTTTTCCAACTACTCGGAACGAGAACAGAAGAATAGGATAGATGGTGAAGCTTACACAGTGGTTATCTTGCGTGGAAGAACACCTCTTCAGAATAATAGCGGAGATACCATCTGGACCAGCGGATTTATGAATGTTGAGAACTCTTGCCATAGTTTGAGTACGAAAAAAATTGATCCCATAGAATGATTCACACGTTCAAGAACTGGGGTAGCCATGACACTATCTGGTTAGGTGCAATTTTCGGCGAACTGCCTTGTAAACAAGTTAGCTTTCTAATTACAGCTTACTAAAGAAGTGTCATTGACAACAAGCGTAGGGACCGAGGAAGAGAAAGAATTCCTCATGCTTTTTACGAATGACCAAAAATTCTTAATGCCTTTGAGACATTGCTGTATTTTTTGACGTAATTTTTGGTCATGTAACAAATTTGGTCCTTCGAATATGGGTGTTGCAAGCCTTCTTCACTTCCTTAAACCTTTTCCGGTTTTTCTCAGTTGGGTGGGTCTAAAACACCGGAAGTTCATATCTTTCTCCTTGACAACCTCTTTGCAGCTCGAAACGAACCATGACTTAGCTTTGGGTTTAATACTTTTAACCCTATTTGGGATAAAGGTTTACATTTCCAAATAAATAATGCTATTAATCATATCTGCACTGGAGTCCACATCACTTACGAGGAAGCATAGTGGCCAGTTAAATATCCTGCAGAAATTATTGAGACCTTCCCAGTTGGATTTCTCATACTGCCAATTCGTTCTCTTTGTCCCTTATACTTATCCAATTGCGAAAGCTGCCTATATTTTACTAATTTTAAGTATTGCATTCTAGCATAAGACATATAAGAACTATAAATATTCAAGTATCACATTCGTACAAATTTCTAACTTGAGATTTTAATCAAATATGTAATAGGGAGGTCCAACAAAGTGGATCCACCGATTTCGACCGTCTACTTGTCTGTCCTCAACCCTGTAGATGGATTGAGTTCAAACTTGGAAATTAAGGTTGTAAGCACATTCGCTTTAGGTATTTTTTAAAAGTCTAAAAATAACAGTTCCATACCTTTAAACAAATTTAAATTAGGTGGCGTACCAGTCCGTTGAGAACCTAGGAGACACACAGGAATGGTTGAGAGTTGTAAGTCACTAGGCCCTAGTTCTCAACGTACTGTTGCGCCACCTAATTTATTTTATTTAACAATATTCATTCGCTTAAAAGCTATTACAATTGGCCACCGATATCTTATGATTTAATACCTTATACACTTTTTTCTCGGAGCCCACTTTAAAAATAAGATCTATGTATGTATGTCAAGGCTCCATACTACCAATTGAAAACCTCAGAGATGTTATCGAGGACATACAGCGTCGAATTTTTGTATGAACAATTTAAAAAGAATAACGTTGAGCAGCGCCATTTGATCGATTTATTTTCTAATTGCCTTCCTTAATTAAATGAAACCTCTTATTAGAAAACTTTATACTTGATTTAACCGCTAACTATTGATAATTGAAGCCATATGAGATGTTGAAAGTTGATCTCAAGGTACATACTGAATAGCATCAAATTTTAAATAAAAAGCCTAATGGTCTTGTCAAACTTAAAATCACGAGAAACTTTTCTTAAAAATGTATTTATTTGTATTTTGATTATACCACTTCATGAAAAGACTTACTCTTGGAGAATTGATGAACTCTTTTCAAGTTCAAGAAAAAGAGCAAACCTTTTTTCCATACGAAAACTTGGCATAACAGCTTTATGCATTAAACACGCTGCATATACAATACATATACTAAAAAAAAGTGAAATATATGTTAAAATTAGAAAATAAATAGCGTAGTAGAAAAAACACTACCTTGTGGTATTCCATAAACGAATAGTATTTCTTAAGCTGGCTGGGCATTTGAGGGTTCTACCAAAGCATATAGTCATTAAATGTTTTAATTAATTATTTTCCCAAAAACTTTCTGAAGTCCTGATGGAATAGCAATTTAAAGCAGGTAACTGATTCAACCACTGGTTTCCCATTGAAATATCGTACTTATGTATGTTATATCAATTATCTGTAATAAAAGCTTTTTAATTGAAAGTAAAAGCAGTGGGTATCCTTTGTTTCTATCCCCTACCCCCCGATATGGATATACAAGTACTTTTATGCTGACATATATAGAACCTCTTAATAGTATTTAACTTAATTATCAGAGAAAATCAACGCTACATAAATTGAGCGCTAATAATTGCATAAGTCCACGCCTATGATGTGCATAACGAACTTTTGAAACATTTAAAATACCTGTACACAAACAAAACACCAACAACAAAAAAACCTACCTACCTCTTTATAACTACTGTATCATCATCCTGACCGAATATATGGAGATTTAATGTACTACCTACCTATACCTGGAACATATAAAAGTCCTGACGCAGCGGTAGCGACGGTGATGGTGGCGTGGCGGTGGTGGTGGAATGATGGTGTCCTTTGTAAATTATTACGTTTAGGATGTCCAAAATGGAATTTGTTAATTAGATTTCTTGCTCCAATTTGGCCAATTCTTGGGTCAGGTCGATATGGCCGACATCCATCAAGCGCGGCAACTTATTTAATATATATGAAAACCTGTATGTTATGCATCTATAGTTTGGTTAGGTCAACGTAGCGCAACATAACGCAATGGGGCCGGGTGGCTGATGATGGCTGTTGGCTGATATAGCTGATGGCTGGATGACTGGTTGATGATGATGGTGGCGTGATGCATTACAAAAGCAATCTGTCGGCCTATCTGTCTCCTATATCGGTTATGTTGAATGTATCTCATATTCACAGGCAACAACATCCTTTTTGCTCAAAATGACGATGACGCATTTCTCTTCGATGTGAAATTGTAATACATTTACCGGAATTTAATGCATTTTCCACAGACATTAATCACTTTGATGCAATACATCGAAAGATTGAATATCTCACCCATCCTGGGATGCAGAACTATAGGAGCAGTAGCAGTAGCAGCAGCAGTAGCTAGGGCAGGCAGCATCACATAGCTTGGTTATATGGTGCTGATGCACAGAAACGGATACGATGGATAGATGGATGGATATTTCGAAAATTCACCAACGTAACCAATAGCATCCCACGCATTCCCTTTGGCAGTCACGATGATATACAAGGAACTCTCGCTCTTCCCGTCTCCGCTCCTCCTCTGAGGCATATGTCATTTTTCAAATATTGTAATATCGGTAACATGGCAGCCCAATTCGGGCAACCAAACCGTCTCTCCTTCCCACATCTTTCACCGTCGCTCGTCGACGTCGTCGTCATCATAGTCGTTTCGCAACCAAGCTCATGGATCGTTGGATTTCACCTTCGTCAAACTCAAACATTGTGCGGCACTATACTCGCTCTATAGATGGCGTTCTAATGCATACATATATCCATATCGAACAAACAGAATCATCGCCATCATCGTCATCATCATCATCATGATAATCATCATCATCATATTCATCGGTTCAGTGGCAACAGTAGCTTCATTTGAATCCAAGGCAAAAGCAGAGTCATCGCCTCCGCCGGCTGTAAATAGAGAGATAGATTGATATATCCCAGCTCTGACACCCCCCCGCTCAGCTCCATCAGCTCTCATATCCTTCCATACAGCATTCTCTTTTTCCATCCATCTATTTATCTATAAGCTACAGAGTACCCATAGTGTGTCAAATTTTTGGGGGTGGTTTTGTGCAACACCAACCCCATGCCCTTTAAGCCACCCTCAACCCAGCTCCAACCCCCTCTTGAAAATGTCATTCTCTTTCACTCTCACGTCGTGTCGTCGGTTTTGAGATACATTCACAGATGAATAGCTGTTTGTCTGCTTGGCTGCATCGTTCCGTCCAATTACATTTTCTTGTGACAGATTCATCAATAATCCAGATACAGTTTCCAATTCTAGTTTAGTTCTTTCTTTTATTTTTTATTTTTTGTTTTTTCTTTTCATTTTTAGTCTTCCTATTCTAACTTTTCTTTTTATTGTATTTTATCGAATTCGAAAGGGGAGGGGGGTGTAAGGTAAGGTATGGTAAGGTAAGGGTGGATGTATGTCAATATAAGCTATATTCTATAACTGAAAGGACAAATGGACACGTGAGAAGGATTCGATAATATTTTCCGACTGAAAACTGGAAATGTTCAAAAGAAAACCGGCCTCCCAATAGGGATTCATTTTATATGACAAGGTAAGGTATACCTACCATTATACCTATTTACGTCCATGGTCTTCGTCGTCATCGTCGTCTTCGTCACTAGGGGGTAGGTTAGGTATAGAGTTATACGATATAGAAATAGAGATATCATCAGAAGAATTTCTGTTCTTAAAAGCCGTAACTAATTAGTTTGGAGAAATCATTCGCCTGGAGGAATACAATATGGTTCAATGATTTAAAGAACATCTTTTCATTGGAAAAAGACCTTCTGATTTAAGGTGAATTTGTAGAAGATATACTCGTAGAAGGTTTAAGAGTACGAGGTACTTACGTAGGTATTTTCATCTTGAAAACACACACCTTATGTAATTTTATGGGAAATGTTTTCTACAAAAATAGAACAATCTATAGTGAAAGTGACATTTATAAATAAATAATTTATTTTTAAGTAATAGGAGTGTTATGTATTATCTTAGACTGAATGTGTATGGCAGTGAAATATATTCGCTTAAATAATACATCGGTATAAAAATATCAAAATATTTAGGTCACAAAATTCTATTAAAAAAACCTTCTTTATTATTTAAAGACAAGACTTTTGAAAATTTCAATCAGTTTTACGAGCTCTTTGAAATTAGTAAATTTAAGTCGTACCAAAACACTCTACTTTAAGGAAGAATTATTGTCTGAAGTATTTTACGTTTTTCAACACATTTTTCAACTATCTCATTGAAGGTTTGAGAATAGAAATGGCGTTTACCCATTTGACTTCGCAAAAAATTAAATGATATTTTACTTGTGATTTTCGCTTTTAAGGTATCAATTACAATACTTTTAACATTCAAATACTATTTTTTAACATTCAAACATTTAATTTTTGTATAGTTCTTTTGGATTTTTTAATAAAAGTAAAACGTACAAGACAATCGTTTACGTAAAGAAGAGGCTGGGATGCGACCCACACTGATAACTTCCCATCCCGTCTGACAATTTGTCTTGCTTAAAAGTTTGTCTATATGTATCAATTTTTACCAAATTTGCGTACTATTTTTTGTAGATTTTATTTTTTTATGAAAAAACGGACTTTTGGATTTTTATAAAAAAAAATTACTGAATGTCCAAAACAATATTTTTTGTCAGATAAATTAAGTTTGAAGCCAATATTTTTAATTTTTGAAAAGCTATTTGAGTCGAAAGTAAATTTTTACCAAGTTTTAGCATTGTTTTTTTTTAGGTTTTTAAATTTTGTAAAAAAAACTGTCAATTGGATTTTTCTCAAAATGTTATCGAATGTTGAAAACAATATTTCTTATAAGATAAAATTAGTTTGAAGCTAATGTCTCAAACTTTTGATAAGATATTTGAGCCGAAATTTAATGTTTACCAACTTTTATAAATTTTTTTTAGGTTTTTATTTTTTGTAAAAAAAACTATCAATTCGATTTTTCTCAACATTTTTCAGAATGTTGAAAACAATATTTCATATAAGTTAAAATTAGTTAGAAGCAATTATCTCACATTTTTGAAAAGATATTTGAGTCGAAATTCAATTTTTACGAACTTTTATAATTTTTTTTTTAGGTTTTTAATTTTTTTACAAAAACTGTCAATTCGGTTTTTCTCAAAATTTGTCCGTATGTTGAAAACAATATTTCTTATAAGTTAAAATTATTTGAAAGCCATTATCTCAAATTTTGAAAAGATATTTGAGTCGAAAATCAATTTTTACCAACTTTTGTTAATTACTTGCGACATATAGGAACTATATGGCAAGTTTTGCATTCGTGCAAAATTTCGAACTCGAGATTTTAATCAAACATGATATTACGATGGTAGAGAAGTCGAAAAAAATGGGTCCCGCGATTCCGTCCGGTCAATTTTGTCTGTCTGTCCACGCTCCTACAGCCTAAACCATTGGGTCGATTGAGTTCAAACTTGGAAGTTAAGGTTTTGAGCAGATTTGCGTTAGGCGTTTTTTTCATTTTTTTTTTTAAGATCAAAACTAACAGTGGCCCCCATACAATTTTTTTGGTCAAAAAACGAAAATTCGAATTTTCTCAAAAACGAACCGATAGATTTTTTTTAAATTTTCTCTAAAATTTTATTTTTTAACTTGGCTTCTTTTAATAAGAAAAACATATTTTTGTATTGCTCAGGAAAGGTACCACTCATAGAACAGTTTTTTTGTTTTTTAATTTTCTCAGCAACTTTTGAACCGATTTCAATAATTTTTTTTCTGAACGAGCTCTTATATTGCCTTAACAATATTTGATTATCAAAAGTGCAATTTTTTTTTGTTTGGATTTTTAAAAAAATATTGAAATTTTTTTTTTCAAAATTCTATATCTCAAAAACGGGAGAACAGTTTTTTACGAAATTGAAATATAGAGCGTATATTTACAATCACTAAACAACTGCATACCAAAAATATTTTTAGAACAAAATTGAAAAATTTTATATATACAAAATTAATTTAAAAAAAAAAAACGCTGTAACGATTTTCAAAAAAAAAAATTGAAAAATCAAGGGTTTTTTGATTTATAAAATGGCATTTAAATTTGAAGACAAACTTATTTTTCAGGTAAAATTTTGAATCTTAAATTATTTTTTTTTAAATTATTTTAACTGTATTAAATGTAACCCCCTCCCAAAAAATTGAAAAATGTAGGTTTTTTCGACAAATCAAATGGCATATATATCTTTGAAGACAAACTTATTTTACAGGTATATTTTTAAATATTATATAGATACTTTTTTAAACAGACTCTTTGTATACAGGAGCAAGTTCGTGCGACCCAGTCGTGCACTTTATTTTTTTAGGTTTTTAATTTTTTGTAAAAAAAACTGTCAATTCGATTTTTTTCAAAATTGTGCTGAACGTTGACAACAATATTTTTTGAAAGATAAAAGTAGTTTAAAGCCAATATCTAAAAATATTTTAAAACATGAAATAAACTCCAAAAAATACTTAAAATAATAAAAACTGGTAAAAATTGTTTTTTGATTTCAATATCTCAGATCAAATGATTTTACTGACTTCAAACTTTTTCGTCTTATGTTAATTTTTAAAACTAAAAAAGAAATCTAATTGACATTTTTTTAAAAACAAAAAATACTAAAAAGTACTTCAAATTGAATATTAACTAAATTACTTTGCAAACTTAAGAATTTTAACCTATAGAAATATAGTTGTTAATATTTTGTAACATTTAAAGACAGTTTTTCTTTAAAAAATCAAGGTCCCACCAAAAATTCTATTTCATAGATTTAACTTTTTATATATATCTCGACACAAAACAGCTAAAACTTAACTTTTTGATGGGATACTCTTTTAAGTTCTTTGAAATAAGAAAATTAATGTTATTTCAAAAACTATCCTATACAATTTTTAAGTTGTTACCAATGGAATCATTGTATCAATCCCAATAATTTTGTTCAATACAACGCTACATTAAAATTCAAAAAAGGCTAGTTAAGAATTTATTTTTGAAAAAATTCAAGAAATTATTGAAAGTCATAGATAAAATTATTCTTAACTGAATATTTTGTGTGTGAATGTGGGACAAACTGGATTACAATATTTTGTTGGTTTTCTCAAAAACTGCACAAAACTGAAAAAAATTACCCTTTGCTCAAGAATGCTCGAAGAAAATGGTAATACCTGTTTAGTTGGCAGTATGCTATTCCTTTTAGTTTCCGCATAGTTAAAATAGTGGTGCCTATTTTTACAAATTTCATTTACACTTTTTTACAATAATTAGTACCTAATTTCCTGAAAATCTCCGAAGTGAGATTATTTTTAAAATTAAAGCGTTTGGATGAAGAAGGGAGTAAGTGAAGTTTTTCGATTTTCGTTTTTTTTTCCCAAAAAATGAGGATGCCTGTCTAAACTAAGTTTCGCTTCGATTTCTATTTTCTTGTTCGGCGCTTTCATGTTTGGTACAAAAGAGTTACTAACATCTAAAAATTGTACAATATGAGTGGAAGCATGGGCTAATAGCACTTAACTCCTTTTTGGGGTGAAATAAAAATAACTTTAAAAAATTTATTTTGCATGAAGGGGTTAAGTGCTTACTTACCTCCTTCTTGCAAACAAATTAAAACCCATATTTAAAGTGGTTATAGTAACGATGAAGGTTCTAAGCGACTATGTAATCCATTAATGCATTTAAAAAAAATACCGTTAAGCAAAGAAAATTTGAACAGGAGAAAAATGTCAAATATTTTGTTAGTCAACATTTTGACCGACAAATATTCAACACAAAATTCAATCTGTCTTTCCGCCTACCAAGAAGTGACACTTGTAGCATTTGTGATTCTGATAAAAACTCAGCTAAACACTATAACAGCTATAAGTCCGGATTCCAAAGTCAAAAAATGGACCGCGAAAAAGCTTGATCCGATCCCAGCGTCTTATATGTTACTTTTGACATCCGGCAAACCAAGCCTTTACCAAAATTTACCACTTCTAAGGCATTTTACTTAAGGCAAATGTGGTTTTATCCATGTCATTACTTCCGATGTGAAGATGTCGTATATGTTAACCTGGACCAAAGATATTGCAGAAAGAGGAAGCACCGAGGTAATGAGTACACTCTATATATTCTTCCAAGAATGTGTTAAATTGGCAAAAAGAGGAAAAATCTGCATGGACAGATTCTTGCCCTGGATAAAACAAAATCTTCTTGTTACTGTGATTATTTAAAACTTAAATTGGGTTTCGCAACAGTCCGTTGAGCACTAGAGCCTAGTGACTTACAACTCTCAACCATTCCTGTGTGCGAGTAATGTTTTCAGGGATGGAGGGGACCTACAATTTTTAACCCGAATCCGAACGGGTAATTTGAGAAAGCACTTTTCATGACAAGAATTATTCTTGGAGGATTTGTCAATTCCTCGCAAGAGGCAGTATCTACCCGTGAAAAAAAACTTTAGATGGCATAGGCAGGGATAAAACCCAAGACCTCTGGCATGACAGGCCAACACACTAACCATCATGCCACAGGTACGACTGTGCTTATATACCAAGTCCTTATTTTGACGGAATATTTTGAACTGATTGGCCACAAATTTTCTGCAGTTGGCCATACTTATCTTGACAGCGACAGGGATTTTGGAAAAATCGAAAAAGAGTTACGAAAAAACGAAACCATTTACAATGCTCAGCAATACCGACAAATAATAAAAAATTACAGCAAAAAAAACATCGTTATAGTTGACATGGAGAACCACTTTCGATCATTAGAAAATCTTCCAGTACAATTTATAGTTAAAAATGTTACAAAAAACATATTAAATGAAACAATCAATTTCCGTGATAGCGTTAAATGGCCTCGGATAAACAGATATTGATCATGTTTTTATAAAGAATGCTAAACGAGGAAGATGCTTTATTCAATGAAGCTGATATAGCAAAAAACATTCGAATAGCTTCAGACAAAAACAAAGACATTTTCCTCCGAGAAAAAAAGATAAAGCAACTTTCTGCTGAGAAAATAAAAAATGTAATTGAACAAATGATATTCAAACCCAGGGAACACCACTGGTTTTATGAAAAAGCTTTATCGGAACCTTGCGAGCAGAAAACAACTTTTCAAAAGAAAAAGAAAAAAAATTGATTTTGTTTCTTAACCCCTTTGTATTCTTAAAAAATTAAAATACTAATAAGAGCTTATTGTGCAAGAAAGAGTTAACTGCTCTTTTTCTGAAAAAATTTGTTTTTTTAAATTTACCCAGGTACTGTAATGAAATAAAAGTAGCATTGTTAAAAAGCTATTATTTTTCTTCTTTTATTAGTTTATTAAATTTTATTAAGATTACAATACGAAAAAAGTTCTCAACAAATGACTTTAAGTCCTTATATCTCAAAATGTTGCAAATGTCATTTACCCTATCTTCATCCAAATGCTTCAATTGTAAGTGGAAACATTGTTTTAAAGATTTCTCAAAACAACTTAATTTGAACGTACCATCATCATACCTTCCGTTTTTGCTTAGAATACATTTAAAAAGTTTTTTAATTGAAAATCGTCGAACTTTAACTCGTGGCTTATTTTGAGTTAAGCGACAATCTTATCTCTCAATGATTCAGGAAGTCAAAATGTAAGATCACTGACAGCAAGACTAGTAGTAGTTTGGGCTTAGAAGCCTTATTGATAATAATATTTCCATTAGCAGGAGGAACTCAATTTTGAACTAAAAACCCTTATCAGAAACTTCTTTAAGAAGTAAAACAAATTTCGCACTGCATTTCTCAATTCCCTTAAAGCCTATGATCGAGCTTTAGGATCTAATGAACTACAAAATCAAAAATATCCTATCTTTAATTTTCAATGTTTCCACATAACTTTTATCTAAATTAATTTTTCAGCTATAAAACTAGATACAAATTTAATTTCACCTGGTCCACTGCTGATAGCTAGGGATTATACCTATGATAAATACTTTTTGAGGTCAATGGGGTATTGTCTACTCAAATACAGTGAGATATAGAGTGAGAATTGATATAACAAACCACCAGCTATTTTGAGCTCCATGGCGAGTTGCGAGTAATGCCAAATAACCCAACATCAACATCAACACTATTCGTTTAGAGGGAACTTCACAGTTCGCACTAATAAAACATTTAAACATATTGCACAAAATTGACAAAATAAATCGTTGTGTCGCACTAAATACAATAAGCAAACATAAAACAAACGAAAAGCTTCATCCTCACTTCTCACTCCCAGTCCCAGACGCAACCAAACCTAACCAAGCCATACTAAGTTTTTAGACTATCACACACGTTCGTATGTTGCTCATCCTTAAATTGATATCCTCAAACACGTTTCGGTGATATTCGGTTTACGTGCTGAAATGGAACGTGAATAGAAGTGGAAATGGAAGCAATGGGAAAAACCTGCATTTCTATTATATTGCCGGACCGGACATAGAGCGGGACTAACCTCATGGGTTTTGAAAAGTGTGAAGGTGACTATAGGAGCGCAAAACCCCAGCTCCAGCAGGATTTTGGTAAAAACGTCCTGCAAAATATTGTATTGGAATTTCGTTGTTCGACAACAACGACGACGACGAGCGAGCGACGTCTTCTTTTGTTTTTGTTTTTGTTTTATTTTTATTTTTGTTCGTTTATTTTGCTTGGTTTCCCTCCATATTGTATTTTTGTATATATCCTTGAACATTTATTTCAATTTATTGGCTGTTCTAATCTTGCAATGCTCCTGCTACTGGTGCTAGTGCTGCAGCTAAATTATATCTATAGTTATTCGTTATTCCTTTTCTTCTTTACGATATATGGGAAAAACACATTCATATCCTTTCCAAAAAAAGGAGAGCGCAGGCAAGCCAGGATTTTCGTAAATAAGTCATACCGTAAATACGAGCGAGTTTTAGAGCAAGGGAAATAAAGTTGAAACGTTCAGCACCTGCAAAGTGTAAGAAGAAATATGGTCGACAATTATTACACACACAGGATGGGTCGAAGGATAACCCCAAAAAGGTGGAATAATATGAGTCCTGCAAGGACGAGAAGATACCCCACCATCTAAAAAGCAAAAAGAAAAAAAAACACAAAAACGTAACACGAATGTGGTCAGTGGAATTAAAATGACACCTCCGCACTCCTCATCCGCACATGATGGCAATGGCTCGACAGTGTTCGAAGCGGACACAAAGTCTGTGATGGTGGTCCTTTTAACAGCTTAAGTCCTTACAGTAGTCGATCCGAAAAGCATTTAAAAATGTTTACAGAGCAAATTTATACGATTCACATTTTTATTTTTCTTCCTTCTTGGATTTGTGTCCTGCTTCGGTTTGGTTTGGTTCGGTTCGAAGGACCAAAAAGACCGAATTTGGTAAATTTTTTTTTCGTTCTTGTTCTTTTGTTTTCTAAGTCTCTTTGGGGAATTTTACATAATTAATTTAGAGAGCATCGCGATTGTGTTAGGATTTTGTGTGTTGTATGTGTTTTGTGATGCCCAGAACAGAACCTCTTGTCTGGTCTATGTTTTTGGCTGGCCCAACGTCATCGTCGTCGTAGTAAAAGTTGTAATGGTGTGATTTTGGTGGCACTTTTTTAGCCTTGAGCTCCTCTAGTCTGGGTGATAAATAAATGTAGATTTTCTAGTGATGTTAAATTCAAATCCATGTGGTTTTTACTTGTAAAATAGATTAGGAGAGGATTATTTGTATATGGTAGAAATTTGTGTGTTGATGGTACGCTTGTACTCGTAGAGCTTATGATGGTGGTTTGAGAGTTTTAATTTAGAGCGGTATTAATTTAAAAATGAAATCAGTTAAGAGGTAGATTAAGCATTAAAAATCATTTGGAATAATGATGTCGAGACCTTCTAAGTGTTAAATAATTAAATTAAAGATAAAACCAAATAAAGAATGAGCAAAATCAATTGTCAAAATTGTCCTTAAGAAAAAAGATTTTGGTAAGAAAAACGTGCATTTTTTGGAGAAGACACGTTAGAACCATTACAAAATTAAAAGATGAGAAAGATTTTCCAAGCTGAATTAGGTAAAAATCCAATACACTGGAAGAAAAGGTTTTTTTTCCGGGCAATGCAATTTTACTTTTGATGACCTTAATTCAAGTCTAGTTTTCGGGATTTTAGTTTTTTTTTTTTTATTTGAAACTATCTATGTTTGTAAAGTAGTTTTTGTTTTCAATGAAATTGATGATAGTTATAGTCTCTGTCTTCAAATGTATCGTATTTAATAAGATTTTCAAAAATCTTTGTAAGTTCTTAAATTTTACTAGCAGTGGAATCGGCTAACGTGATTGTTGATAAATGACAGTCAAAATAATCGCATTTGTTTTGTGATAGTCAAATTGAAACCTAAGAAGCTATCACAACAAAAATATGATACTCATTTTCCTACAAATATTTCGTTTCTGAATAGAATAGAATATAATAGAAATGACTTTATTTACATATATACAAAATTCAGTTTTACAACAAATGATTACAAGTCTTTTAAGACCTAATTTTAAAACCGTCGTCGGTCAGAATATAATTCTGATAGCGAAAAAAAACTTAACCAAAAAATAAAAAATAAAAGAACTAACAAATTTAAATGCACTGGAAAAACTGAAAGCTCTCTTTAAGAATTCTTTTTCTGTAAGCCATTGTGCATTGGAGGAATTTGTAAAGTCTATCCCATTACATTACATTACATTACATTTCACACTACTCAGCACATAAATGTACAGAGTAGAGAACACAGCACCTTGAGCAACTAGACTATGTAAGGTGATAACAACACAAGACATTAATACAAGACAGAAGGACAGAAGAGAAACATGACAACAGCACGCGGTAGGTTTCGAGACGGTCCCCCATCTGTCTACTAACCACGCTCACTGATGCTTGATCTCGGTGATCGATGGGAACCGAAGCTTTATCAGTGACTAGGCCGTTGCCTTCTATCCCAGCCTTTTGCTCCATTAAGGGTTTGGATTACATCTTCAGCTTCAAATTGGTTCTTCCCAAAAAAGTCCCGACGAATTTCTTGGATAATTGGACAAAATCCTAAAAAGTGTCCGATATTCTCTCTAACATGGGTGTTGCAGAGTTGGCACTCGATAGGCAGGTCTGGTCTGTGAGGTATGTAGTTCAGAGAAAGTATCTCTCCTATGGCTCGTAGAATTGAAGAAATCATATCCGTTGAGTTCTTTTCGTCGAAGTAGTTTGATTCTCCAAGATTAAACTCCAACAAATTTTAATACTCTATTGACCAGCCTTGATGAATCCAATCGGAGTATTTTGGTAACGTAATCGAAATGAAACTTGAGCGTGTCGATGAACAACGGTGGCAAACCTGTTTCGATATGAAGCAAATAATTAGGCGTTGTTGATGGGAGGGCAAAGACTCGCTTCAAAAATAAATAATTTGTCCACATCCTCATATTCTTTGTTGCCTCACACTTGCGAGGAGTAAAGCATAATAGATTTTGCCACAGCTTGAAACAGTTTATATTTTGCTGAGTGGTCGATGGATTTATTTGCAATGCAGTTTTTCCAGGAAACGTAGAGGGCAGCCTTTGCCTCCTGAAATCTTAACTTCATATGTTTTTTCATTAAAAGGTTACTTGTTATGGTCACACCGAGGTATTTAACTTCCTTAACAACTTGAACTTCCTAATCCTGGTACTTCCATTTTTCATAAATAGCGTAGCTTCCGTGTCCTTTTCTGAAGATCATTATGTTAGATTTGCTAAGATTGATTTATAAATTCCATGTATCGCAGTATTTTCTAAGTTTGACGATCATTTCTTGTAGTTGGTCTGGGGATTCCGATAAAAGTACGATATCATCAGCATACAATAAGCCCGGAACATTTTCTCCCACAAAGTTCACCCCTCCTCCCGTGTGCTCCACTAAATCCTCAATAAATAGAGTGAATAATAGAGTACTCAACGCACATCTTTGTTTTAGGCCCATTGAAGAACTGAAATCTTCGGAAAGGCATTCTCCATCCCAAACGGCTATTGAATCTTTAGCATAAAGAGATCTTAAAATACTGATAATTTTAGAAGATATGCCGATATTCAAAAGTTTAAGAAAAAGTGTCTCTCAATCAATGCTGTCAAATGCTGCCTTAAAATCTATAAAAAAGGCATATAGTTTTTGTCCACGATTTAAGTACACATTTGCAATATTAAGTAGCAGAAACACCTGGTCAGTAGTTCAATATCCAGAGCGAAATCCAGCTTGCAGCTCACCGACCTAGGAGTTCACGTTCACCCACGAAGTAAGTCTACTGAATATCATACTCGCAAATATCTTCGTTTCTGAATAGAGCTACCAGACGCTTACAAGAAAACGAATTAAAAGTTTGTTCAGTTACCTTTTTTAGGTACAAAAACACATTCTAGTGACGGACAAAGCTTTCAACAATCGAAAAAACATAAGAAAAGAACGTTATTAAAACACAGCTAATTTGATACTTTTATTTATATACATATTTTATAGGAATCATTTTAAAATTTCACCATAGCAACAATGAATTGTGACAATTATAATCTGAAAGTGTTCAATCGAATTGAATTGAATTGCTTACAGCTTACACAGACGAGAAAGTCGGTGATTGTCAATTTGACTATCAAAAATTTGAAAGTCAACTATCACCTTATCCGATTCCACACCAGATTTGATAGCTATTTTTGTCAGCAAGATTCGAATTCTAGAAGACTTTATCCTTTGAAAAGTATTGATTTGTTTGCGTGACAGAAAAATAACCTAATTTTTTCGACCTGTGTATAATGAGAGTGTTTTTATTATAAGCTATGAAATCTTAAAAATAGAAAAGAGAGCAATACACATATTTTTCAGTATTTGGAAAAAGTGAATCATGTGCGTAAATGAACAATTTGAGAAGGAAATCATCCTTAAAAGCATAAACTTTAAGGTACAAAAATCTACATTTAAATTGAAAACCGATTTCTTGACGTACTAGGTCCGTTTTCTCGGATTCCGTTACATACTTTTTACGACCGAAATGGTCCATACACATAGTTTTTGTTCTTCTAGCAAATAACCGGTCAACAAATAACAAATTTGACAACCTTGAAATGTCCTTTAACACAATGACGGTGCAAGGTAACGTATGTGGAACATACGATGTTAAAGGCAGGTTAAATAATTTTTGATTGCAAAGATTTAAAAAGGTATGATTATCTAGGAGAATAACCTGGTATTAGGAGCACAACAAAAAAAAACGTTTTTTTAAAACCTTATTGTGTAATTTTTTTACATATATCTTAATGATTTAAGAAATAATGAATGACTTTTGATACGTATCGTAAAAACCATTAAGCAATCAGAAAAATTTACTCCTGTCCCACATCAAAATCTTTATCGAATCGAAGTCATATAGGTTCCCATATTTTATGTTATATACAAGAACCTATATTGAAAGACAGATTTGAGATACACGAATATTTCAATCAATCAAACCTCAACCCTAGCTGTCACCACCCTCTATTCCCAATCATGTTGTCAATATATGTATAAGGGTGTGTGTTAGATTATAAAATAAAAATAATTAAATTCTCATTCCCAGATGTTTAGCACCCAATGCGGCTCTGGCTATATACATTTATACCAGAAGGAAAAAGGAATTACAAAGGTAAAGATATAGCTGTAAGTTTAATATTGCTTCAAGAAATACAATTATAGCCGACCTCAATCTGTTTGTACGTTTGTAGGTGCCGACTATAAGATCCATTTGTAAAATTAACAAAGCTACATAAGACCGACAACGACGAACGACGAGCAACGATGACGGCGATGACGGCGACACGACGTAAAAAGGAAGGTTTTTGCTTCACTCTCATTTCACATGTAAGTAAAATCGACACTTTTATATCCACCTCTATAACTGTACCTAGTTGTTAAAATAAAAACAAATAATATGCACACACACACACACACACTTACTGAACACACATGTTAGCAACAAGAGAATTACAAAAATAAAAATAAATATCAAGGATCAATGGAAAGAATACACCACACAGAGTCCCTCTTTTCTAATTTTCTTCCCTCGCTGGAAGTCCCGATCCTGATGTACACCTTACCTACAGACTCTACTCTTGTATGTTCAAAAGGAGACTTTTTATTCACCCACCACCCAACCCCCTCTGATGGTTACTCTAATGGAAAACTTTATAATTTATTGTATTTTCCTGCCTAATCTGTCGATGTGTGTTGTTGTGTTGTTCTATAGTCTGTTTGACTGTGTAAATGTGTAAGTGTGTGTGTATTTGTGTATGATGTTCTTTTGCAAACAACAAACAGCAAGTGTACATTTAGCACATGTACCATGTCGATGCCGAAAGGCCCATTAATCATAAAATTAACTTTCTATATCCTCTCTAAAATCCTTCCTCCAAAATATCAAAAGCATATCGTCCTGGCTTCACAGCCAAGCTGTAGGAAGGAAAATGGCCCCCTACCATCAACATCATCCCCTACCATCAACATCAACACCAACCAAAAACATTTACAATTTTCGCCTTTAGCTGCAAATGAACATAACACGCAAGAAAAACAAAAATCACCCAAAAACAATAAAAATGGAGAAAAAAAAATCAAGTCTGCGATGGTAACATTTTCAAAAAGTCCTGTAGGAACTCAATATACAACGTATATGGACCGCATCTCTACCTATACCGAGAATCGGTCCCTTTACAGACGCTCTGCTTCGCTGGGCTTAACCATACAAAAAGATGCTAGATTTTATTGGTCTGATATAAATGCATGCGATACGTATATTGGAATATATGTATGTTGTATGAACCCTTTATCCCCCCTTCAACCCCTCCCAATCCTATAAGGAAAGTTTCAAAAAAGGACCTTCTGGAATTGAAATTAAAAATTACACGAAAAAATAGAAAGAAAATAAAATAAAAGCATTTAGAGCGAGAGAAAACCTATTTCAATTTCTCGAAACTTCACAATCAAGGATACGTACAGTACAGTGCATACATACATACATATGTACAAACATCGCATTTTTAGTTACTATAGTTGGATATTTTCATAGAAATTATTATGCTGCAGGTCGTCCTTTTCCTTTGGGTCTTGGGGATATATAGAGTATTCAATGGAATTAATATGGTGTATGTTTGTATATGTCTGATGGAATTCTATACGAGTATATATTGTATTGTGTTTGTTTTCAGAGAGAGAGAGAGAGAGTGAGTCTCATATTAGCATTAAAGTTGGAAAGGATCATTTGTTTGGATTCTAATGGTCCGTAGTATTTTCCAATTTGTAAAACTGCAATTGAAAGAGTCCTTCCGTTTTTGTTTGGTTCGGTTCGGTTGATGGTGGTGCAATATTTAATTAAAAAATGTCTACAAAATTACTTTCTTCGCTTTGTTAATGTGATAAACTTAATGCAGGTCATGGGTAGAGTAAATAGGATAAGGTTCATAGTGAGGGCAGTAATTCGCGGAAATTATGTAGGAAATTAATAATTAATCAAGCTTAGGATCTCTGTAACCACTAGTAATGTTATTAATATATGAAGAGTTTATTTTTTAAGGGGGGTGGCTTGCTCGCACATAAATTGTCTGTAAAAGCGTGACAGTAATTTGAGTTTATTAATTCTTTTATTATAAATCACAAGAAAATAAAAAATAAATATAAGTCCGAAATGTTAAAAAGTTTAGAGCCTATATATAGTAACTAAAGACACTTCTGGAGTTTAATGAACTTCATACAACATAATCTTACGTTAAAGCTGCATCAGTAAAATTGGCTGATAATAACTGAGCATTTCAGAATACTAGTGAATGATAAAATTAATTGTGTTTGAGGAACGTTCCGTGGTCCTTAAAGGCACCATGATTGTCCTTACAAGTCGTCAAATTTTAGTTTGGTGCAGTAGCTCGACTGTTTTAGTAAAATACTAACATTCGAGTCAAAGGCATGACAATTTTACTTTAAGTTGATGTTCAACTTTTTTTCTGGGGATATTAAGATATACGCTGAAAAAACAAACGTGCATTAATATAAAAAACGGCGTTTATTGACTGCTTATTTATTGTCACAACAAACTTTTTCTTGTCAGAGTGAACGGTTTATTAAAAAAAATGTCAGCGTTTGATAATCGTTTGTTAATACTATTAACGGCCGTTTATTAAATGAAAAATAAAGCACTTAATCACCGTTTATTAAAATTAATAACTCTATTAATTGCCGCAAACATCTTAGTTATTAAAAATGATTAATCTATTATTGCGACAATAAACAAGATGTTTGAAAAGGGATTGTTAAAGATTATATCCCAACCTTCATCCAATATCACAACCAATTCTCAAATTTACAAATAGTTTATTATTTTTTATAACCTTATTCACTGAGACCTACAAATATGTCAATTGAAAAATAATAAACCGTTTATTGTTTTAATGAACAGCATTATTAAGAGACGAATTGGAAAATTTACAAGCACTTTATTATTTTTTATAACCTTATTCACGCATTACAAATCTACAACGAAAACACGAACAAATTACATGCATTCTGTCACTACACCGAGCATTGTGTTCACACTCAGCTCAACTTGGCCAGAACTCGGTGATATTAATTTGGAAATGTTATTTTGTCATTCGCAAGGATATAATTCACACTATGCTGTTACCAAAAGGTTGCCTAGTAGAACCGAACAAGACCAACAAAAAAGTAGTAGAAGCAGAAAAAGAGAAGTAGAAGCAAAAGAAATAGAAGTAAGTAAGTTGAAAAGAGTGAACCAGACCGCAGAAACCAGTTGGACTTTGATCGCCGCTAAGCAAGGATCAGTGGTAAGTAAGTTGGATATTAACAGAGGCTTCCCCCCACCAGAGGTATAAGCGGCAATAATAAGCATTTGTCTATATTTATGAACGCATTTATTAAAATTAATAAATTCTGTTCATTGGGATTATAAACAGGTTTAATAATATTACAAACGGAAATAATAAACGATTTTTTATATTAATGAACGCATTTATTAAAATTAATAAACTCTATTCATTAAGGCTATAAACGGGTTTATTAATACTATAAACGGAAATAATGAACGGTTGTTTATGTTTATTAATGGATTTATTAAAATCAATAAACTCAGTTTATTGTGGTTATAAATGAAAATTTTAAATTGTTTGTAAAATTTTCACCCGGAAATGGAGAATAATAAACGATAGTTCACTGACACAATTAATATGTTTATTGGACAAACTCAATCATTTTATTTATTGTCTCAACGAACTTTTTAATTATATTTACGTACCTTTTTGGTTCAGTGATACCAACGACATACAAAATAAAAACAATTTATGTCTACTAACTTTATTTCTCTGTTTTTTCCTCACCGAATCCAATGGTCTATTATTCTTGCAGCCTATTTTTATCAAACTCAAAACTTGTGCATTTAAAAAAGTATCTTACAATACACAAAAAAAAGTGTCTAGAGTTGATTATCTCAAAAACTTTAAGAAATGTATCTGTTCTTAGCAATAAGTTCCATGTGTCCAATTGAACTTATTTTGAATGAAGGTGGTGTGCTGTCTCCATTCCTCTGGAAGCTGGTACTCAATGAAATTTTGACTAGACTAGGTGTTGAGGTTTTTAGAGTGATTGCTTATGCAAATGACATTACTATATCAGTTTCAGAAAATAAAAAGAAATCTTACAAACCGCTCTAAACAAGCATTTACAAATTGCTGATCAGTTTGGATTAGGTGTCACACAAAACCAATTTAGTTCTCTTCTATACAGGAAATATAAGATCCAAAATACTATAAATAAATAAATTGAGTGGCGCAACAGTCCGTGGAGAACTAGGGCCTAGTGACTTACAACTCTCAACCATTCCTGTGTGCGAGTATTGTTGTCAGGGATGGAGGGGACCTACAGTTTATATGCCGAATCCGAACGGCAAATTTGAGAAAGCACTTTTCATGACAAGAATTACTCTTGGAGAATTTGTCAATTCCTCGCAAGAGGCAGTACCCGTGAAAAAAACTTTAGATGACATAGGCTTTAGGCAGGGATCGAACCCAAGACCTCTGGCATGACAGTCCAACGCACTAACCATCATGCCACGGGTACTACGATCCAAAATACTAACCCATACTATTTTTCAGATGATGTTATCTAAGTCAAAAGAATAAATTGGAAACGTAATATACAAGCCATTGGAAATAATTGTAAATGGGGTTTGAAACCCCAAATTACGTATTGGTTATACAAATCGCTAATCAGAAAGATCGAAGTGTATTTATGTGGAAGTATGGTGGAAAGCATTGGACAAAGGCGAGAACCACGACAAACTAAGCAAAGTCCAACGTTCAGCTTGTCTATGAAGAAGAGGTTTGCTTCGTATGACCCCATCTGCAGCACTGGAGACCCTACTCCATCTGACCCATTTAGAAAAATTCAGCAAACAAATGCTATTTACCTCAGACCTTCATCACAGTGGACTAATAACTACATTGGCCACTCCACTTTTCTTAACTATTTAGAATCAATTCCAAAGCACACAGACTCACCATCCTAAAGATTTCTATACCTTCCAGATCATTCTGGGAGAAAAGAGATTCCTGGAAGACGAGTCAAAGCACTTGTATACAGATGGACTAAAAACTAACTAGGGGATTAGTGGAAGCTTGTACTGAATACGGCTAAAATTAAGTCTTAAGTCCGCGTGTGCCAGGCAGACCTTATGGCGATAGAAGAAGTCCTGTCCTGGCTTAAAAAGAAACATGATATCAACATCTGATATCCAGATTTTCTCAGACAAAAAGGCTGTCATTAAATTCTAGGACTCTGTCTCTAAAAACTATATCACTTATGCAGATGGCACAACAGTTTAACATACACCTTTGCTGGGCCATAGAAACATTTACAGAAATGTTAAAGCAGATGAACTTGTCAAAAATGATACAGTTATATTACGTTTAGGTTATGCTGGCATATCGATCGCTACGTGTAAGCTTTTCCTGAAACAAGAATATTGAAAAAAACCAACGCTAGTTGGAATGACATCAACCCCTGTCAGGCCACAAACAATATCTGGCCTAACCTAGATTTAAAGCTCTCAAAGTATATGTATATAAGCTCAATAATTAATGTTATAACCGGACACTACCGATAGCTGTATGGAAGAGGACGAAACAGTTCTTCAACTCCTTTGGCTGTCAAAAACAACTAAAATTTTTTAACTTCCCATAGGAAGTTATTGTAATGGGTCCGATTTGTTGAATTGAAAATTTTGAAATTTCTCGACGTTTCAAGGTCCCTAAAGTCCAAATAAAAGATTTTTAGAAAGATGTCTGTGCGTGCGTGTGTACGTATGTACGTTCGTACGTCCGTACGTTCGCGACGGTTTTTTCGTCGTCCATAGCTCAAGAACCAGAAGAGATATCGACTTCAAATAAATTTTGTTATACAGATAATAAGGCAGAAAGATGCAGAAAGGGCTCTCAAGAAAATTTCGTGATTGTTTTTTTTTACTATAGCAGTTTAAAAAAAAGAAGAAAATTTTGGTTAAACCTAAATATCTTATGAACCAGTGACGCTAGTGACTTGAATTAAATTTTATATTATATATTGTAAGTGATACAAAACAATTATATTTTTGGAAAAAAATCCAATTACTAATGGTTTTTTTTATAAACAAAAAAAAACTGAAAAAAAAATGTTTTCACCTCGAAAATTTTACGAATAAAATATGATTTCATCTCCAAAACAATTTTGTGCAACGAACAATAATGTTTTTGACATCTGATAAAAATCTAATTGACAGTTTTTTTTTATAAAAAATATTTTTATATTTTGAGAAAAATCTAATTGACAGTTTTTTTTATAAAAAATAAAAACCTAAAAAAAACATTACTCAAAGTTGGTAAAAATTGAATTTCGACTCAAATATCTTTTCAAAAACTTGAGATTATGGCTTCAAACTTATTTTTTCCTATAAGAAATATTGTTTTCAACATTCTGAAAAATGTTGAGAAAAATCGAATTGACAGTTTTTTTACTAAAAATAAAAACCTAAAAAAAAAATTAATAAAAGTTTTTAAAAATTGAATTTCGACTCAAATATCTATTCAAAATTTTGAGATATTGGCTTTAAACTACTTTTATCTTTCAAAAAATATTGTTGTCAACATTCAGTAATATTTTGAAAAAATCTTATTGACAGTTTTTTTTTACAAAAAATAAAAACCTGAAAAAAAAACAATACTAAAATTTCGTAAAAATTTACTTTCGACTCAAGTAGCTTTTCAAAAATTACAAATATTGGCTTCAAACTTATTTTATTTCACAGAAAATATTGTTTTCGATATTCAGTAATTTTTTTTTTATAAAAATCCAACAGTCCGTTTTTTCATTAATAAAATAAAATCTACAAAAAATAGTACGCAAATTTGGTAAAAATTTGTACATATAGACAAACTTTTAAGCAAGACAAATCGACAGACGGGATGAAAAGTTATCAGTGTGGATCGCATCCCAGCCTCTTTTTTTGTCACGCAATTTAGAATTTGGAAAAACTTAAGTGCTTTAAATTATTTTCATAAAATTTGTTTCTAAGAAAAACAGCAAATATTTAGGTTCTTAAGAAGAAACCTTGAATAAGAGATCTCGTCAATTTTATGTTAGATGCCTTTAAATTCCTCAAACTACTCTTCAATTCCATCTAATTTTTTGGCGCACATACATAAATAGGTAACATTGAAGTGATTAAAAATTTCGAACTCGAGCTTTTAATCAAACTTGACATAATGATACTAAAAAATTCGAAAAAAATGGGTCTACTGATTCCTTCCGTCTGTCTGTCTGTCCTGGCCCCTACTGCCCAAACCATTGTGTCGATTGAAATTAAGGTTTTCAACCGATTAGCGTAAGCCGTTTTTTCATTTTTTTTAATACAAAAAATAACAGCAATCATACAAATTTGTTGGTTAAAAATCGAAAATTCAATTTTTTTCAAAAATGAACCGATAGATATTTTTAAAACTTTCTCTAAATTTTTTATTCTTAACTTGGCTTCTTTCTACAAGAAAAAATATATTTTGGCATTGCTCCAGAAAGGTGCCGTTCATAAAACCGTTATTTTGTTTTTTTAAGTTTTCTCAAAAACTAATGGACCGATTTCAATAATCTTCTCTTTCTGTACAAGCTCTTGTCGATGATCAAATGATCAAATTGATGATGATTATTTTTTATGATCAAAAATGTCAATATTTTTTTTTTGATTTTTAAAAAAATATACTTTTTTTTACATTCTCGATAGGCTGAACATTTTTTAACGAAATTTAAATGTATCTACAATGCATATTTACTCGTATAAGTTCTGTATTTAGTGCTTAACAAAAATATTTTTAAGACAAAACTTAAATATTAAAATGATTTTGGAAAAAAAAATTAAGTTAATATAAGTTTTTTGAGAAATAAAATGACATTTACATTTTTGAGAAAAATTTATTTTGCAGTTACATTTTTAAATCTTAAAATATAGGAAATATTTTTAAACAGACTTTTTGGATTAGCAAGTTCTAGCGATCCAGTCGTGCATTTTATTTCTTTCTGATTTTCTGTTGAATACAAAAATTTAAATTAAAGAAATCTACTTTTTGAAGTGAATTTGCTTTAGATGTTCTAGAACTGAGATTTAAATACGAACTTCAAGAATATAAATGTCCCAAAAACAGTAAAATTGACCTTTTGTTAAAATAATGGCTAATTGATAACACAATGAACGTTTCATATCTATTAGTATAAAAGCTTTGAATCTCTTGAGAACTAAAGTGAACAGAAATTCTGAAACGTGTTATTTGTGAGTACCACACAAAAGTTTCTTCCAAATTTATTTGTTTACCTAAATTTGTTTTTATTTAATTTTTAGAGAAATTATGTACTTAAATGCACCTATTTCCTTAAATTCAAGAACCAAAAATTTTTCTCTCTACAATTTTTAAGTTTTGTTGACTTCTTTAAAATCAAAATATTTTCTAACTTCAACTCCAATCACGAGTAAACATTCTGATAACGATATAGTTATAATAGACTCCCGAAAATTGAGTTCGAAAAAAACACGTAAAAAAGCTAGAAAATTCTTAATATCAGATTTTTTCTCATTTTCTGCGTTTTTGAATTTTTGTAGCGTTTTTCGCTAATGGAATTAAAAAAAGAATTAACAATAAAAACCCTCTAAGCTTTTGTGTTTAAGCTCTTAAATATGGCATATTTATTAAACTGTTGGAATCTTGGAAGGCTTTCATATGTACGGAGTCGTCCAAATTAAATAGTTAGACTATACCTTGATGGACAACAGTGTTCTTAAATAATTTAATTACTAAATTTGTCACTTTATCCCTTGAATATACACATTATGTTATTTAAGTTATATGACCTCCTTTACAAAACATCAAAGAACCGCTTAAAAATGGTGAGTCAAAACTCGTCTATATGTTAAGTGTGTACCCACCCCAATTTAGGAGCTGGATCCGCCCTCGCTCTCAAGAATCTTTTTCGAGTTTTAATATTTTTTTTAGCAATCAGCGATAATTTATCTAATATTTAATATATATGGCTCATTTTCAAGTTTGACAATCCAACACTGCACTCCTCCCTACTCATCACCTCAATATATTATTATCCACTTCAAATCCAAAGTTAAGGACGTTTATATGAAGCTCTCTCACCAAGTTTTACCTCAATTAGAACGTTTTAGTAATTAAGGACATTTTTATATCTTAAATTATTGCTCTAAGAGGTTCTTTCCTTTAATCGATAAATCATTATTTACGTCATAGTGTTTTGTACGAAATCTTGTGATCCTCTCTTGATTCAAGCTTTACATCATTGATGTAAATACTAATAGTTAACTCGAATTGTTTTCTATAAGCAAACTTAGTTTTGAAATCAATTATGGACGTGGGCCATTTACAATCAGCCCTTATTCATCATCGCACAAGTTTGGAAATTCATCAGCGTAAATGTATACATAAACGTACGTGTAGAATTATTATTTACATCGATGAATGTTCTATACACATATACATACATATGCACGTCCATATATAAATTGAACCTATGGCAACATAATAATCAAGCGTGTACTTATAAATGGCCCAAAGGCCATAGAAATAGAAATAGATAGCCGTTTTGATATTAATTAGAGAATATGCGCGCGGCCAGTGAATATGAGCTCTTTGTTTATTTGCGTGGCTCACAATTAACCAACATACAAAAAAGTTGTAGAAAACGGCACAAAAGCAAATCTGTAGCTGCTCCATACGCACATGATTGAGTGGAGTGTAGTAGATTGGAAACTTCCTCTACCTCTGAGATGCATCCTTAGACACACACACACACACACACACACACACACTGAAACTGAAACTGAAGCTTAAATTGAAATATGGTAGGAGTATATTGGACGAGTTCTTATGTAATTTATGGTCCTGACATAAGGTAATAGATTAATCAAAAGCATATTCTCTCTATGCATATTATTCCCAAGCGATATTGGAATATAGAGAGTACCTTATAAAAGGGTATATTGGCGGCACAAAGAGCCATTCAATGATATTTACAAAGAGCAAACAATAAGTCCTAGATTCACCTCACTTCTCATTTGGTTTGCTTGTTGCTGTTGCTGCTAGTGCTGGTTCTGGTTCTGGTTCTAGGTTTTCATTTTCAGTTCCTATATTACTACACTGACTCGTACTCTTAACTCTGGATATGAAATAGACGTGTATATGTTCAAATATCAAAGAAGCAACAGCGTGCAGCCAATTGACTTCAAAGGAAACCCTTCCGGCACACAGCACAGCACAGTATACAGCACAGGATGTTTGCTTTCAAAAACGAGAACCGAATGAAGGACGAAGATATCATATAGACTCTCATACTTTTCCTGATGTATATTTGGTACCATCGTATCTTCCAACCATACAAAGTACAAGAGAGTATACCAGGTACCGCTCTGCCTATAGCAGAATTAAAAATCAAAAATATCTCTCCTTCTCTGGCATCAGTTCTCGATGATGATAACATTCATGTATTCAGACGCACAGAAAAGTTTAATTCACAAATAAAGGTACAAGGATATTCCTATGTAACTACGTATACAATATATATGACTGAACAACACCGTTATCCGCCTGCCATAAAGAGTAGAGGTAAGGTACCTTTTCGTCCTTCACCTGTCAATATTCAATATTTTCCAATAAATGGATTCGGATTCAGAATCAGATTCAGTTTCGGTGCGGGATGGGGATGGGACGACACGGGACAGAACAGAAGAAGAGCGGGTCGGGTTCGGGTAACCAGAAATTGGTGATTCAATTCATATCAGTATTCGGAAAAGGACTCACATCATTCGAAAAAGGATCTCTCACCCCATCCCAATCATATGTACCGAATCAAAGCTCTCATCGACGGCCAAAATATAATGCTGTGTTCGAAGTATGATTGGGGTGCTTGGGTGTTTGGGTGTTGGGGATGTTCGAGAGTGGGGGGTATGTTTGTTGTATGTATGCAAATACAACATTATTGCATGTTTTATTTATTTTGTCTTCTATATCTATGATGTCCTTTATGATGATGATGATGATGCTCCTTCTCGATATATTCATACATATTGAGAAAATCGAATTGTGGCCGTGTCCTGTTCGCAATATTAATTTTGTTATATTTACTATGAATAGGTATGATGTTGATGAATACATGTATGGGTTGGGTATGGAATTTTGTACCTGTGGCAATATAATATTGAATAAACGAGGAAAATGATAAAGTTGTTTGTTCGGATTGAAAATTCGTTCGTCTTTTATGAATATCGTCAGGTAAGTTATGTTTTGAAGTTTGTTTTATTGACAATTTAAGGAAACAACCAACAACATCATCATTTTTGTTGTTGTATTAAACTTGAGAGTGAGATATGTGTTATTTTAAATACAAGAAGTGGAAATGGAACAGTTTATTTTAGACAGATGAACTTCCAATAAGTGCTGTTTGAAGACTCATGTATGGTTTTATTTTTTTCATTCAAACAGGAAGGTAGATTATCTTAAAAACTTTATCATAATATCGAAATGTTTATAGTGTTTGAGTTAAGCACGCATGATGGTATAGCAAAGGTTAACGGTGGTATTTGTCCTAAAGGGGTTTTAATATATTACCTATTATTGCAAGTTTTAACACTTTTAAATATTTATTATTGAAAATGAAAGTATTGAAATGTCTTAAAACATGTTGCATATAGGATAACTCTATTTTAAGTAATTTATTTTAAGCTATTTTATTTCAAAAACAGTTTTTTAAAATATTTCCTTGCAAAATATTTTTGGGATGCAATTATTTGCTTGTAACAAATATGCGTTTTACATTTGGTTTCTACGAGTATTAAAATGTGTCAGCGGTTTTTGGGGAGGGTGCAATTTCAAAACTCTTATTTTTCCCTTTTGATAGTTTTGAGTAAAACAAAAAAAACTTCACTTGTGAAGTTGTCAAAAGTATAAAAATTAACAAATTTTGATAAATCTCAGCTCAATAATTATATCGGGACTAGTCGAAAGAATACTTCCTCATACTTAATTAATTTTTGAAACAAATTTAACAAAAGTGTTTTAAAATTATGATCCTCAAATTGAATTAAAAAAAAATACTTTAAAATCAAGGCGAACTCTTACAATCTTTATCTTAACTGATTTTCATTTTATTTCTGCTAATACTTGGTTATTTAATTACTTTAATTTTGTCTCAGAATTGTCTTCAGAAATGTCTAGGCAAGAAGTTAAGACTTTTATATGTAGCTATTATTGCAAGAGTGTTATTCTTTGAGTAGCAAAATAAAAAAATATGTTAAAATATAAAAATTAAGAAACACTTTTTATTCTAAGTGAACTGTATCTTTTTAAAAAAATTAGAAAACATACGTTCGTGGACCTTGACGAAGTAAAGATAGCTTAATCTAAACTGAAGTCCTACAAAACGACTGGAGCTGACGGCATCGCCGCCGAATTATTTAAAGCAGCAGGCGATGACTTGGTTGGGAGCATGCACTAACTCATCTGCAAAATATGGTCGAAAAAAAGCATGCCCGATGAATGAAATCTCACCATAGTTTGACAATACACAAGAAAGGAGACTCTCTAAATTGCGTTAGCTATATATGCATCAGTCTCCTGAACATTGGATATAAGATCCTTTCTACCGTATTCTGTAAACGTCTAAGGCCACTTGCCAAAAGCTTGATACGTCTTTACAGTGCAATGTCTAGTTTTGGCATCCCTGTCAAACTTATCCGTTTGTGCAGAATGACGATGGAGAATGAACGGTGCTCTATCAAGGTCGGAAAAGATCTCACCGATGCATTTGATGTCAAAAAAGGTTTTAGACAAGGCGATGCACTGTTATGCGACTTCTTCAACATCGTTCTGGAAGGAATTATGCAAAACTCAACCGTCAACACTAGAAGCACAATCTTTCAAGGGTCCATCCACTTACTCCGATACGCAGATGATATTGACATTATTGGAAGATCGAAGCGTGATGTCAATGCAGTGCTTTTGAGCATTGCGACGCAAGCGGAGGAGATGGATTTAGTGGTCAATGAGGGCTAGACCAATTATACTCGTATGCTGTCATCAAAACAGGACATTGAACGACGACGTCTTGGACAAAATGTCATTATGGACAGCTATAACATTGAGGTATTTTAGGACTTTGTCTACCTAGGCACAGCTATTAATTCAGACAACGACACCAGCGCTGAAACCAAACGAAGAATAACTTGTAAATCGCTGCCTCTTTGGACTTAGAAGGCAATTGATTAGTAAAGTCCTCTCTCGAGCATCTAAAATCACCATTATATAAGACACTCATCATCCAGGTTCTCATTTATGGCGCTGAGGCCTGAACCCTTTTGAAGAAAGATGACAGCGTCTTAGAATGCTTCGAGAGAAAAATTATTCGGGTGATTTTTGGTCCGTCTACATATAAGATCGAGAGTGAAGGAAAAGATACCACGAAGAACTGTACGGACACGGGCTGCACAGCAACTGACTTGGTTAAAAGAATAAAAGTCTAACCACTTAGATAGCTGAAGACGCATGCTGGTTGGTTAAGCCCAAGGACGGTGCTGGACTGTAGCGCTACCTTAAGTAAGTAAGTAAGGTTCGTCGAATTCTGTAATTACATTAAATCGTGTATAGTATATCGTTTTTAAAATTCATCAGGCAATACAAGAAATCAATGAGACCCATTTTCACTTAGAAGCTACGTTAATAAGCAAAAGAATTGAACTATATTTCGCTCCAAAAATACAGGACCGAACCTCTTCATATTCAAATGACACGTTTGCTGCAATTTTTGCGTTGACGGTTCGATTTGAACTTGGCTATTTGAAAATGACACTAGCGCAATGGCTACTGTAGGTATAGCTCCAGAGTTTTTATAAATAATTTGTTATGGCCGGAATTAGAAGGTATTGATAGCAACGACGTTCTGTTCAGCCCTATTTTCCAAGAACAATTTCGGCCTTATAATTAAACATTCTTACACTTTTTCCATGTGAAAGATAAGGTCTACGGCAATGCTTCACAATCGATTCAAGAATTTAAAGATGAAATTTATCAAGTTATCGAGGGTGCAAATGTTCGAATTATTTTTTTAGAAAACTTCATGAAAAGGATATCCATAATGCTGTAATCGTAGCCATGACAGCTATTTGGCTGAAAATTCTCCTTAGAATAAGGTGCACATCCATTGATCTATCTTGAAAACTAATCAAAATCTAACAACTTGTATTCCTACTAATGATATTGAATTTTTACGATTAAGTTACTAAATAAAATTTTAGATCACCAATTTCTTGCCAAAATGCCACATCTGACACCATACACATATAGGCTGTCTAAATCAATTCTGGCCAACTCGGATCAGTTTTTCAACTACTCTAGAGTATATTATTCAGCGAACAGTAGTGTTTCCATGGTTGTTTATACAGATCCTGAGGAATTCAAATTGTGTATAGAACACGGTTTTCAAATTCCACCTTTCAGTGTAGGTATATGAACTATCATGAGTTCGGAATACCCTATATCGAATAGAAACACTATTTGTTTTGTTTATCTCTTAATATGTTAAAGTTTAAAACATTTCCTCTATAATCAACAACACGTATTTCATCCTTAGGATGATATCCTGCATTGTTTTCCAATGAATTTCAATTTCCCATAAATTACATGTAAGTTCATCATGTTTTGATTATTTAAGTGTGTGTTTTTCCAACTACAAGACTTACCTTCATCTTCTGAACACTAAGTATGTTTACTAACCCTAAATTTAATTTAAGTGTATTGGAATATTGTTATTATTTAATTGAGTTTTATAAAGTACCTACCACAACCCACCTTAATTTCACAATCTAACATTCGATTCTTTCATTTTTAAAGGGGTTTCAATGAATGTTTTGTTTTTGAAGTGTTTCTTTATTTCCCTCTCTGCAAATGCTTTACTAAAAACATAACTCTAATTTCATATTATTAACAGATCCAATTTTATTTTTAAAGTGTCACTTCCATTACACTTTCAGCAAAAACACTTCAAACGAAAATAAAATAAAGAAGAAAAAAAAAAAAAAGTTGGAATGAAAACCGAAAAGAAAAAAAAATTAAAAAAAAAAACAGGAATACGTAGCTATACAAAACCTGAAACTCCTATTACGTAAATTGCACCCCAGCGATCCGAGGTCAACATCCCTTGTCAACAAAGTTCCACCAGTGAGAAATTTAGCACTGTTTTTTTTTTTTTTTTTTTGTACAATTTCAAGTTCACTTTGTGTCACGTTCTCTAGTAAATTGGATAGAAATACAAAAAAATGGAAAAAATTAAATGAAAAGAGGAAAATCCCAAAAAATAACAGAATAAAACACAAACACCAGAAAGGAGTTGATTTACCAACCCCAAGCCCTTGATGTTCAGTCATTGAAACTTGTCGAATGCTGTCACACCTTAAAATAGTTTAGGACTTATGGCAAGAGAAAAAAAAAATAAGAGTACCTACCCATCATAGCCCTTTATATCAACTCCCTCACCCCTATCCACAACGAAAACACTCACATTCTACTACCCCTCCCCTTCACAACTCAGCATGCATCGCAATGCATATAAAAGTGTCGATTGAAAATGTTTAATTCATGCTGTAACTCAGCGACAAACAATATTTTTTTTTCTTAGTATTTGTGTCTAAACCAACCCCTGCTGCACTCTGGATGCCAGAGAACAACAGATGAACATACACGTAGAACACATATATCAGCAGAAACAGCAAAAATTGCTTGCTGAGTTTGATGTGGGGTATGTGTGATAAGGAAGGGGATGAAGATGGGGTTGAAAAGGGAGACACGCAAGCAAGGCAAAAGCGAAGTGAACAACGTTTGCTGATGCATTTTAAATGCACCCAGTCCGGTTATAAAGCTGCTGAAATAATAGCTTAGCCATCATCAGGCAGTTGTTGTTGGTATGGTAGATAGGTTAGGTACAATAAGGACGATGACGACGATGAGGACGACGACAAGGATGAGAGAGGTTGTGTGTCGATCTACGTGGGGTGGTTGAGGCGCGGTTAAGGTGGTTGTGGCGTTGCGGCAACGGAAGGCGACAAAGACAACAGGTGAAGTGCTTTTCGCTGTAGTAGCAGTAGCAGCAAAAGCAGCAGCAGTAGCACCGATGCTCTGCTCAGTAGGTGGTGATGGCGTTCGTTGTTATGCTAAAGGTATACAGATTCGGATACACACTGAATAATTGAGGTGACCATCTGTCTATTAATTCAATGGGCAGGATAATCGCTATATAAGACAATATGTCATGTTACAATATGTGCGAGATGTCGAGATCTTGTTATTTTTGTTGGCAGAAAAAAAACATTAGAAGTAAAAATTGTGGTACCAGTGGCATGATGGTTGGTGCGTTGGACTGCCATGCCAGAGGTCTTGGGTTCAATCCCTGCCTGTGTCATCTAAAGTTTTTTTCACGGGTACTGCCTCTTGCAAGGAATTGACAAATTCTCCAAGAGTAATAATTTTTGTCATGAAAAGTGCTTTCTTAAATTAGCCGTTCGGATTCGGCTTAAAACTTTAGAACAAAATTTCCGCTTAACTGACCTCGACGAAGTGAAGATAGCTATATATCGAAACTGAAGTTCAACAAAGCTGCTGGAGCTGGCGGTATCGTTGCCAAATCGTTCAAAGCAGCAGGCGATGACCTGGTAGGGAGCATACATCAACTCATCTGCAAAATAGGGTTGGAAGAAAGCATGCCCGATGAGTCCGATAAGCATAAGTCCCCTGAACATTGCATATAAGATCCTTTCTGTCGTATTATGTGAACATCTGAAGCCGTTCGTCAACAACCTGATAGGCCTTTATCAGTGTGGCTTCAGACCAGAAAAGTCCACTATTGACCAAATATTCATAATACGGCAGATCTTGATAAAAATAAAGGAACTTCAAATCGATGCCCACCACCTCTTTATCGATTTTAAAGCCGTCAACACAAGAGGCACAATCTTCCAAAGGTCCATCTAATTACTTGGATACGCCGATGATATTGACATAATTGGAAGATCGAAGCATGATGTCAGTGGAGCGTTTTTGAACATTGCGTGCGACGCAAGGGGAGAAAATGGGTTTAGTTGTCAATGAGGGCACTACCAAGTACACGCTGTTATCGAAAAAGCAAATTGAGTGACGACGTTATGGTAGTAAAGGACTTTGTCTACCTTGGACACCGCTATTAATTCAGACAACGACACCAGCGATGAAATCAAACGAAGAATAACTCTGCAAATAGCTGTTTTTTTGGACTTAGAAGGCAATTGAGTAGTTAAGTCCTCTCTCAAGCATCTAAAACCACCATCTATAAGACACTCATCATCCCGGTTCTCATTTATGACGCTGTGGCCTGGACTCTGTCAAAGAATGATAAAAACGTCTTAGGATGCTCCGAGAAGAAAATTCCTCTGGTGATTTTCAGTCCCTTCTGCATACATGGAGAGTGGAGGAGAAGATACAATGACGAACATTACGAGCTGTACAGCCAAACTGAACTGGTTTAAAGAATAAAAGTCCAACGTCTTAGATAGCTGCATCATGTAGAGCGAATGGACATCAAGGCTTCAGCCCGGAAGGTCTTTGAATCCAATCCCGAGGAACGGTACTGAAGAGGTAGACCGCGAGTCAGGGGGCGTACTCAGCATGTTGGTTGTGGCCCAGGTCCTACCTGTACTGTATTTAAATATTAATTAAGTAAAACTCTAAATGCTCGCATTCCACAGTTTCCTTCATAAAAATTGAAAAATGAGCTAAAATTTGATGATTTCAATTCTGTACAAAGAAGTTTTAAAAACTGTATAAAATATTAATTGAAGTAAAAATTGGTGAATCTAAATTTTTTTTTAAATTATGTTATTGTTACATTTTTCAATTTTTGAATAAAGAAGATTATACGGTCACCTCAAAAATGTTAAACTATATAGTGCCAACATGATGCACGGGTGGCAAATAAAATCTCTGCGCGCTCGTATGTGGCTTAAATGGCTTTCAGAATGGTTGGTGTGTAGTAAAACATCAGCAATACAGCAATATACAGCAGCATCAACAACATCCAGCTCCGCACTAGCATAAGCAAATTGTAAATGCATTTACAATTACATCACTCAAGGGAGTCTTCGAGGTGAGGAATGAGTAGAGAGTTATACCATGATGGCGTGGCTATTGTCATTACAAACAGCATCACATCTCAGTATCAAGCAGCAATCCAGAGTGTGCCACCCTATAAATGGATTTTCCAATTTTGTTTTTTTGGTAGCCGAAAAAAAATATGTTTTTGTTTTGTTTTTTCATCAAAAAATTTAAATAGGATACAAATTTATTTTATTGGAAGGATTGTTACATCAGTCTTGAAAATTATTTTTGAAATTTAGCTTAATCAGAAAAGTTCATAATGTTTTGATAATTTTTGTTATTGTTTAATTTTTCATAAAATGCTGTCAATGTCGAACAAGAATGTAAATAAAATAAATAACACAAAAATTAATTGTTGTGTTTGAAAAAGTGTAAAAAGGACAATAATCATGAAAGCAACTTTAATTTATCTTATTGAAAATCCCTTTAAAAGATGCCGAAATTTGTCAATTTTCTCATAATTTCCAAGAATGATATTCATGTTTTAATAAGAAGCTTAAAACAAGAAGCGTTTTCAAAGATATATTTTATACATGAAGCCTATTTCACCCAACACTTTTCACTTTGCAACTTTGCATAAAATAATATAATGCAAATTAAAAGTGCAAAGTATTTCACGAAATTTCCAAATTAGGAAAACTTTTCACTTTCAAATTTGTCAGTCTTTATTTGAAAAGTGAAAAGTTAAAGTGTATCACCAATTTAAAATACAACTTTGCAACTTTAGATTGTGTTTCTTTGCTTATTTCGTGCATAGATACAACACCGTAATAATGGGCTCCAAGCCCAATGTAGTATAAGCAAAAGTTGTTACAAGGTACTTAAAAACATATCCCTTTGGCTTTTGAATTGTAGTTTATTTCCAATTATAGACAACAGAAAATCGATGGTACTTTTAGTTAATCGAGAACTCTCTTTTTTTAAAAAAAAATCATTTCTGATATCCAAGTTAACTCTTAGTATAGTTTCACTACTCTTTGGTCACTATTAACCAACTTCTTCGTGTTCAAAATTTTCATTAAAACAATTTATTTTTGCCTGGAATCGACTTTTCAAAAGAAACTCTTCTTTTTGCTATAAACTGTCGAGGGATGGCTACGATGTCGATGGATTAAAAAATCTCTACAAAACCAGACATTTTTGAAACCGAGATGAATCAACGCATTTACCCTGAAATTCAAAATTCATTTTCTTTGTTAAATTCGTCAAAACTAAAAAAGAAAATAGCCTATGTCCTGTCCATTGTCTTGTCTTGTTAACTATTATTTACTTCTTCATTTTCAAAATGGTTCATAATTTCTTGTATTAGTTTTCGACTGTAGTGATGCACTGTAGTCATTAAGAAAGTATGTATGTACATATGTTTACAAACTGAGAAATACACCATCCACTCTCAGTTGTTTGTCCGCCGCCAAGCCATGAACTTGTATATTCTATCAAAGTAATAAATAAGTATATTGAAGCGTGTGTTTTAATCATTACAGTGGCGACGAGTGATAAAAAAAAAAAATAGATATACCATATAGTGCAAATAGTATTGTTGAGTATTTTTTTTTTAATATTCATTGCGAAGCTATACAAAATTGTATAGGTACTATAATGTCGAACTCTATTATTGGATCTGTCGAGAAATTTGATTTTCAACAAAACGATTGGAACGTGTTTAAGATCCAACTAGAACAGTTTTTTGTGGCAAATGATGTCACAGTAACGGCGAAGAAAAAAGCAATTTTGATTAATGCTTTGTCGGAATTGTCATATAAATTGCTTATTAACTTGGTTCATCCAGTAAAAATCGATGATGCAACATATGAACAGTTAGTGGCGGCATTGAGCAAGCATTTCCAACCAACGGTATCGGGATTTGCTGAAAGGTTCAAATTCTACTCAGCGCAAAAAGAATATTCTGAGAGCATAAATCAGTGGGCTGCGCGGGTGAGAGCACTTTCTGTTTGTTGTGAGTTTAAAACGGAACTCGATATAGCGGTCAGAGATAAATTCGTGATGGGGCTGGAGCAAGGGGCAGCTAAAGACAAGCTGTTTTTAGAAAATGTGTCGACTTTGACATTTGATAGAGCAGTGGAGGTGGCGAATACGGTGGAGTGTGTAAGGCATCAATATGATGTCAAGGTTAAGCAAGAGCCTGGTGCTGAGGGCATTTATGCAATTGGGCATACGAAACAAAAAAATCACAGTAATCAAACAACCAAGGTGAGGGTACAGCAGCAGAGAGAGCATCAACAACAAGGTAGTAGTAGCGGTAGTAGCAGCAGTAAATGTAAAGTTTGCGGTTCATCGAACCACACAGAAAACACATGTCGTTATAAAAATTATAGATGTAAAGTATGTAAGAAGCGCGGACACCTGCAAAAAATGTGTCCAAGTAAAACTAATTATTTTAAAAATGATTTAAAATATATTAATAACTTTGATTTGTCATTGTATAATATTTTTTCGAATTTTGGTAAAAGTGAACCAATTAAAGTCAAAGTTTGGATGAATGGTATTCCTTTAGTCATGGAAATAGATACGGGTGCATCAATATCCGCGATTTCTTTACAAACTTATCGTGATCTATTTTTGTGGCATAAGCTTGAAAAAACGAATTCAGTTTTTAGTAATTACAACGGTACATTAATTAAACCGATTGGCTTTTGTTCAATGAAGGTGTGCTACAAGAACAAATGTGAAACAGTGGATGTTGTTGTCGTGGATAAGGGTGGTCCACCTTTGCTCGGTAGAAATTTTTTGAATACATTTAATATCAGATTTGAAAACCTTAATTATGTTGAAACCAAGGGCAAAACTGATATTACAGAAATTTTTCAAAAATTTAGCAGTCTGTTTGACGGGCAACTAGGAAAATTTAATAAAACTACAGTATCGTTGAAATTGAAAGATAATTACGTGCCAAAATTTTTCAAGCCACGCCCGATTCCTTTTGCGTTAAAAGAAAAAGTAAATGATGAAATAAATAAACTCGTTAAATTAGGTATACTAGAACCGGTTGATTATAGTGAGTGGGGAACTCCCATTGTGCCAATTTTAAAAAAATCTGGTGAGGTTAGAATTTGCGGCGACTACAAGGTCACCGTTAACCCGCAATTGATGGTGGCAAAGCATCCAATGCCTCGAACAGAGGAAATATTCTCCCAACTTCATGGTGGAGAAGAGTTTACGGTCTTAGATTTATCCACAGCATATCAACAGTTAGAGTTAGACGAGAAGTCTAAAGACATTACAACCATCTCTACTAGTCTAGGTCTGTTTCGTTATACTAGAGTAGTGTACGGATTGGCTCCAGCGCCAGCAGAATTTCAAAAGGCTTTGGAGAAGTTGTTAGTGGGAATAGATGGGGTGGCTATATTTTTAGATGATATTATAATGACGGCTAGAAATAGGAAGCTACATGTTAAAAAGGTTCATCAAGTACTTTCAGTGTTAAAAGATGCTGGTTTGAAGTTAAACAAGGATAAGTGTCGATTTTTTGCTAATTCAGTAACGTACTTGGGACCCGTAATCGACAAGGACGGGTTGCGCCCTTGTTCAGATAAATTGAAAGTTATTCAAGAAATTCAAAATCCAAATAATGCAAAAGAAGTACAGTCGTTTCTAGGAGTTGTTAACTTTTATAGGAAGTTTTTACCAAACATTTCTACTCTCTGTGCTCCACTGTATGATCTTCTTAAGAAAAATGTTGGGTTTAAGTGGACTAGTGTGCATTCTAAAGCAGTCGAAGACATTAAAAATGGATTAATGTCAGATAGAGCATTAGCTCATTTTGATCCATCTTTGATCGTGAAGCTAACGGTGGACGCCAGTCCTGTAGGTCTAGGTGCAGTTCTGTCACAGGTTTACAAAAATGGGTTGGAAAGACCTGTGGAATTTGCATCTAGAAAGTTAACCTTGACTGAAACGAAATACTCTCAACTGGATAGAGAGGCAATTGCCATACTTTTTGGGGTGAAAAAATTTCATCAATATCTATATGGTAGACAGTTTACGTTGGTTACGGACAATAGACCTCTGATGCACATACTAGGTTCTAAAAAAGGTATTCCCGTAATGGCTGCAAATCGCCTTCAACGAATAGCTTTAGTTTTGGCTGGGTATACATTTGATATTGAATGTGTTAAGTCAGAAGCAAATGTGGCGGATTATTTTTCGCGTTTTCCGTGTGCACAAGATCAAGATGATGAAAACGATCATATGGTGTCCGAAAATCTTTACATTAATTATGTTAAAGAAATAGGTAGAATGCCCGTTACGATAGAAGAGGTCGAGCGGGAGACGGAAAAAGATAGCGTGTTAGTCAGCATTCAAAACTTTTTACAAAATGGTTGGGTACATGACAAAATTAATGAACGAATCCGTCCTTTCTATTTAAGACGAAATGAATTGAGCGTGGAGGCCGGGTGCTTGTTTTGGGGCTACCGGATTGTTATTCCATTTGCGTTGCAAGAATACATTTTAAAAGAGTTACACAAAACTCACATGGGAATTGCTAAAATGAAGGCAATGGCAAGAGAATACTGCTGGTGGCCAAAACTAGACGCCGACCTAGAGCAAATGGTTAAATCTTGTGAACCCTGTCTATCTACAAGAAGTAACCCTCCAAAGGGAACGTTGTTGAATTGGGAATGGCCTGAGGAACCTTGGGTGCGGATTCATATTGATTTCTTGGGTCCGATTTACAAGAAATGGTTCATGGTTGTCGTTGATAGCCATAGTAAGTGGGCAGAGTGTTTGGATATGGGTACAAACACCACAAGTCGAGCAACAATTGAAAAGTTAAGACCCATATTTGCAAGGTTTGGTGTACCAAAAGTTTTGGTATCCGACAACGGAACAGCTTTTGTTTCACAGGAGTTCGAGAATTTTTTAAAAATGAATGGAGTTAAGCACAAAACGACGCCAGTTGGTAACCCAGCAACGAACGGTCAAGCCGAAAATTTCGTTAAGACGGTTAAGAACGCTATGAAACGGGCCTTAGATAATAAAAATATTTCAAGCAGTAATATCGAAATAGCTTTAAATGCATTTTTACTTGACTATAGGAATACCATTCATTCAAGCACAGGTGTGTCCCCGGCAGAACTAATGATTGGTCGGAAATTAAGAACCCGTTTAGATTTATTGAATCCTAATCGAAATATTATTGTTAACGTAAATAATGTTAAATCCCATATAGTAAAACAACAAAATAATCAAAAACGTAATTATAAATCTAGTAATAGTAGAAGATCTTTTGATATAAATGAAAGTGTTATGGTAAAAAATTATTCTTCACCAAACAAAAAATGTTGGTCAAAAGCTAAAATTATTAAACGTTTAGGAATACAGACATATTTAGTTCAAGTTATTGAATCAAATAAAATTTGGAAAAGACATCTTAATCAAATTATAAAATGTGATAACAAAAATAATGATTCTTATGTACCAGAAACTCTAATGGATAATAGTGAGAATATAAATAAAAATTATAGTAACAAAAATATTGTAGAAGATGTCACATTAGAGGGAGAGAAGGGTGATGTGCTAATAAGTCGTAAATCATTAAATAATTTGCCTAAAACACGAAAATCATTAGCACAGAACTCAGACCAAAACGCTATGACAGAAAATGTTTGTAACAAAAAAGAGCCAAATAAAATACTTGAAAATAAGATTGTAACTGACCCTAGACCACCTGTTATTGTTAAGACACATAATTTAAGAAAAAGAAAAAAAGATTAATCTAATTGTAATTGGTTAAGGACAAACAATAAAAGGGGAAAGTTGTAGTGATGCACTGTAGTCATTAAGAAAGTATGTATGTACATATGTTTACAAACTGAGAAATACACCATCCACTCTCAGTTGTTTGTCCGCCGCCAAGCCATGAACTTGTATATTCTATCAAAGTAATAAATAAGTATATTGAAGCGTGTGTTTTAATCATTACATCGACAACATTTCAAAACAAACTCATAATTGCAAATGAAAATTTCTCTTTGCATATTAGTGAAAAGCTTTTCAGAATTCTTAAAATGATATGAAAAGTTTATTATTTGGTGAAACAAAAAGAACAAAATATACTTTGCAAAATAACAAAACTTTTTGCTTTTCATAAAAAAATTTGCACTTTAAAAATCTGAGTTTGGTGAAACCTATTTTGCAAAAAGGAAAGATTTTTACTTAATTTGCAAAGTAAATAGGTATGCTAAATTGAAAAGTGAAAAGTGTTCGGTGAAACAGGGCTCTGGCCATGTATTTTATTTTTGAATGCGACAAGTAAAATTTTGTAAGAACTAGATTTAAAACATGTGTACAGAAGGGTTTTGTATATGATTATTTTAAAAAATAAACATATAGAAAACTTATAACAAATGAGTACCTAAATGATAAGTTTATATTTTAATAAAAAAAAATTATGAAGTTTCCACTGAAAAATGTTAGCAACAAATATTATTAAACTGACTGAATTCTAAATCTTGAAATCTATAAATCTTTCTTATCTTACATCGTTCTTAGAGTTCTTCACTTACATAAAACAAAGTTTGTGTACATATTTCATAAATAAAACTTTATCTAAATTATTGCCAAAAACTGTAGAAGAAAAAAAGATTTCGATACCAAATTCATTCAATCGAATAAATCAGACAAAATAATGAACCAAAATCCCTCGCATCCTATCCTTCCGTTCAGAGTTTCTATTATTCCTTATTTGCATAACCCTTCATCAATAATAAAAATAATAATATTTCTGTTCCACATACAAACAAACATACAGAACAAAAGAAAACATAAATAAAAAATTAAAAAAAAAACAACAAAAATAAACTTAATTAAAATATTGATCCACTTTAGAGTCGCCTATATAGTAGAATGTACATATAAATATGTGTGTGTATACTGAACAGTAAAGGTATATGAAGAGTACACAGAAAGGCAGACCATACCTTAATCACTCAGTTGTGATGGTGTATGCACAAATGAGAGTCATTAATCATAACACTGAGTCCTTTCGAATGAACCTCAAATCCTTCTTCAAACAGAAAACAGGGCACCATCAGCAGCCATAGTCAGTAGAGAGGCAGACTCAGTACCTACAGAACAGAGAAGGTCGGTAAGGTAGGTACATAGCTCACCACTTGGTCGTGTGGTGGCTGGCAGTGGTCGACGAATGGTGGCAGAAGCGGTGGAACTCCTCTCCCTCAACATTACCAGATCCTATAACTGGGCTCTGTCTTTCCAACCTCCTCCTCTGCAAAAAGGTGTGTTTCAAAATGAAAAAAAAAAATCACCCTGTGCTGTGAGCTTAACCACCAACGATAATAATTGATTGACAAACAACACCGGTATGTCGTGCATATTTCATTTTCAACTTTTCTCCCACGTCCTTATAAATACATAAATATATATAGTATACGTACATAGGTATGCACAATGCACACATAATATCCTGCACCCATCCTCCATCCAAAATATACCATAAAATAATAATTCGTCCTTGAATAAGCTTTAAGATAGATACTACCTAACGTACACACATACATATAACGATAACCATGAGAAGGTGCATGAATAATGACGATTAGACGAATTAAGAAACAAACTTCGTCGAAAGAAAATTAAGAAAATTCAACAAGAAGAAAAAGATTCTAATCAGCCAGAGAGACATTCATATACAATTATAGAATGTGGAAGACACTGCAAGTTGCAAGCTAGACACAAAAAAAAAACATACAAAGTCAAGTCTGAGAGGAGATATTGCAGGCTGCGGCGCGCGGTTCAAACCTTAAAAAGAACGCTTCTGGCTGGGCAAAAAGGACGAAACATTAATATTACTGACATATTTCCCATTGGGTAATCTCGATTTTTCATCAACTTCTTGCTCATTCTCTTGGTATGGCTCTTCTTGGTTTGACAAAAGAGTAATGTGAGCTTGCAGGACAAAGTTGTCCGCATCACACACAAATCTAATATCATGTACTATACATACAAAAATACATTCTAGACATGATGGCCTAGGAGCATGAGGCTAGGATATAATATCATCTATGTCTATATGATCCTTGCTTAGCTTTCTATAGTGCAATTTCATTCTTAATTTTAAATGTCCTTAGCCTTACCCATCATCTATCGTTGTCGTATCATTGTCGTCGTTGTCATTGTCTTTCCTTCAAGTTTTCTTTATCTCTTCTCTTCCTTAGAAAGGACTTCTTAAGGGCATCAGTCTGAATCAGTAATGAATGCATTCTTCGGAGTATAATTCGCGACCAGTTAGTTTAAAGACTGAAAAGGGATTACACGTGTTACAGAGGTTGGGTTTAATTGTGTTTCTAGATCAGATAGAAATTTACACTGTAGATATTTCTAAACTTCTAAGAAATGAAACCGGGAATGCCTTCAAATGTAAATATTGCCTTCCAGACGAAAAATTCTATACTCGACATTGTGAATCAGTAAATCAATTTCGTTGCCTTCGTTATTGGTACCTGTTCCGTATGATTTTTTTTGTTTGGGCCAAAAGTCTGTGTATGTAGGTAGTTACAAGCCCTTTGTTATTTATTGTTATATCGTTGCCATCTTTCATTGCAATCAAGAATGTGATTCTCAAAAATATTCCATACTCTGTGGCTTCCATATGGTTGTACATTGTAAAATAATGGTATAGAATCCTGTAACACACGGTAACAGAGTATTTCCTTTTTACACAAATATTCCAACCTGCTTTTGAACAATGACGAACCCAACCGAATTGAACCATACCGGACCGGGACGTTGCTGTGTGCACTGTATGCCGTTGCTTATGCCGGCCGTTGCCAAAGAGGAAACAATCATTAATAATTTTCTATCCATAAGCGAAAATATCAAAAACCATGACACAGGCGTTCATTTTGACCTGGGGTCCCATTAAATTCGAATCAAAATACCACACAAAAGAATGTCACAGAGTGAATGGCATGCATGATGTACACGCTCTTGACAGCATAAAGGTGTGAACATAGACACATAAACGCACACACAAACACACATAAGTACATACATACATATTTACTATATTTACACATCAAACAATTTTGCTAGCTTTAGCAAAGGGGGATCCATCTTTTACACAAAAAGGACCTCCTTTCTCTCGCACTCTCTATACTCGAACTCAAAGTCCTTGTTGTGCAACACATCATCATCACTAGACCTAACGCAACCCAAACGCCCGACCAACGACGACGAGTACAGGCTTGCCAGATTGACAATTAATTTATTCCTAGGAAACGAATTTAACTTTTCCGATGGGTTTTGTTTGCCATAATTCAAATTAGACTCAAAAATCATTCTATCTTGAAAGGTTTTTGAGATATTACTTTTTTTTTTAATTTAAATATAAGTCTTTTCAAATTCATGGAGTAGTTTTTTTTATTTTTCAATAAAATTCGAAATTGTTTCCCATTCAATTCCCATAAAATTCAATTCACATTTTTATTGTATTTCATAAAATTTTCGAAAAATCTTTATTAGTTTTAAGATTTCAACTGTTTTACATACATTTTAATGGAGCTCTGAACTATTTAATCTTAAACGGTTTTTAACAGAAAAAATAATAAAGGATTATTTTTGTTTTTGTCATCAAATTTTTGACCTAATTTCCCAAAAACCCTTATTTTTCAAACATTGACTATTTTTTTTTTTAATGCATTTTGTATATAAAAAAACTTTCAAGTTTTGTTTATAAACATTTTTAGTATACAATAATTTGTTGCTAATAAAAAATAAATTAAACTCGTTTTTAAGATATCGCATTTTGAAAAAAGTAATATTTTGAATTTGACTTTTTTGAAAATTAAATATTATTAAGGCAATTGAAGATGTTGTTAAGAAAACTTCAATAATGTTTCTGAGAAATTTCAAAAACAAATTGACAGTTTTGTGGTGCTTTACTCTTCTAGAGTAATACAAAAATATATTTGTATTTGTAAAGACGGCAAGTTAAGACAAAAACATTTGACAGAACATTCCATAGGAATACATGGACGCACTTTTGATAAAATTCAAATTTTCGATTTTTGAACAATAAATTTGTACATGGACTTCTGTTATTTTGGTTAAAAAAAAGTCTAACTAGAATCTGTGTAAAACCTAAATTTATAAGTTTGATTGAAATTCGACGGCTTATACTGTAGGGGCGAGGACAGACAGGACAGGAATTTAAAGAAACTGTTTTTTCGACTTTTCGAGCATCGTAATGTAATGTTTTAAAATTAAAATCTCGAGTTCGACATTTTTACAAATTCAATACTCACTTTACTTTGTAACTAAATATGAAAGTAATGTTGAAGATGAATTATTGGCCCAATTTTTATTGTACTTGAAACTCTTATTAGATATTTTTGAAATTTAAGAAGATAGTTATAATCGAATTTCGGATGATTCGAAATTTAAAGTTTCTCAAAACTTCATATACATAGGTGCAGTCAAATGAACACACTTATTACTAATGAGAAAATTAAGATACATTATTTGAGCTGCAAAATCAGCCTAAAAAACAGCGAGCCATACTTTAAAAACTTGATATGATAGAAAAATTATAAGGCGAGGTTCGCATTAAGGATAAATATTTTTTTCTTGTTTGTTGAAAAAGAACACAATTATTTTGTCGACATTCCAATAATTGAGCTGTAATCATCGAAAAATTTGATCTTGGTGATATTTTCCTTTGCACAAATAAATGATATAAAAACAAAATTTTGTATCAATTCGATTATGTTCTACAAACATTTTAAAATTGGGCTATAAATTTACCGTCATCATATTGATAAATGGCGTATATCAACTGAAAATCATCATTATGGATGTAATTTTCATTTTATTGAAGGGAAAATTTCATCAGTTCATCAAAATTTTTCATGCATATTATGAACACAAGTTTCTAATGATTTTTCATCACAATGCCGAATACAATCATCAAACTGATGATTGATTCCCTCATATTTATTAAATTGACCATAACAAGGAAGTTAATGACCATATTAATGACTCATCATTTCATCATATTGATAGCTGATTTCTTCACATTTATGAAATTGGAGGCTTGTAAATCATTTCAACACATAAAACTTCATTGCATTGAAGAATGCATTCTGCATACTTATGAATATTTTTTAACCTTCATCATACTAATTAAATCAGTTATCATATTTTTGAATGATTTATTCATCATATTGACGAAAATAATAATCATATACATATGTTTATGATTATCATATTGATGAATAATCATATTGATGAATAATCATATTGATGAATAATCATATTGATGAATAATTATATTGATGAATAATCATATTGATTATCATATTGATGAATAAATTCATCATGTTTATGGCAAACAACTTCACTTTTAAATCATTATAATCACACTACTAATTTAATCATCACATTAGAGAATATATTTTATCATATAAAACAAATTTTCATATTGATGAATGCCATTATCAATTTGATGAAATTAGTCATCGCATTGAAGAAATTTGTTAAAAATATTACCAATTTATTCATATTATTGGAGAAATTTGTGTGCATCATATTGACGAACATTTCATAAAATTGAAAAGACTTCATCATCTTCATTATGAAGAACCAATTCATCATTTGATGAAAAATTTAAGGATATATTTTTTCATCATATGAATGAAAATATTTGATGAATGATGTACAAGATTTATCAATTAAAACTTTCATAATATTGACAAATTGCTGTTCAACAAATTTATGAATTTTGATGACATTTTTCATCTATATTAACCACCAATTTGATTCAGTGTAGTTTAGGACATGGCAACCCTGGACGAATGTGTATATAGTGTAACCCAAAAGCGTTGTGTCACCCATCACCATCGAAACATGAATTCCACACAAAACACTTATTCGGTCGGGTGTGTTATATCTAGCACCTCTCTACCAGCAGCAGAGCAGTAGCAGCAGCAGTACCGTATCGTATACCTACGATCGTACTTGTACCTATAGCAAAACCTATAATGACTGTGTTCCTTGTCATAACGGTGTGACGTGCGTTTTGTTGTCATCGTCATTCTAGTCAACATGTAAGGAACATATATGTTGGTAGATATATCCTGTTCATATGAGTATGAAAGTCCTAGTCATTGCCAAAATGCATAACAACGCTGTTGCTCCTCTTCACTTCACTTCACTTTACATCAGTACACTCAAGGACCCTATTGTTTGTCCATAAAACATTGTAGAGTTGTTTGTTACACATAGCACTTTTATACCTGCTTGAGCTTTTACTTCTACCTATGTGTGCGAGATTCTTAGAATCCTGGACAAAAATAAAGAATCTCATCCAAAACATCATCATCCCTTAACATAGGTTTTTTTATTTTTGTTTTTCTCTCTACACCTGTTTTGATTCTTTAAAATAAATAGAAAATGTTAGTCCCACTGGTTTTCAAAAACAGAGAGAAGCTTGTCAATAAAAATATGACTTTATTAATTCACAAGCTTCTGAGAAGTTTAAACAGAAATTGCGAGAAATAAGACAAAAGCACGTGGATATAAAACAGCTCAACGATTCTTAAAATGTTTGTATAATAATTTTGCATGTAACGTCATAATATAAGAATTTCCCAAAAAATCGTCGCTTTACCTATTTTTAAAATCGTTTTTAAAAAGTAATATAGTCTTATCTTCAAAAGAATTTGTACATTGAAAAATATTTTCCGGATCAGACTTCCAATTTATGTTAAAGTTTATTTTCAGTTCTCTTTTCCTTCTCTAAGAACTATTGAAAAATAATAATAAATAAAATGCACGACTGGGTCGCACGAACTTGCTCCTGTATGCAAAGAGTCTGTTTAAAAAAGTACCTATATAAGATTTAAAAATATACCTGTTAAATAAGTTTGTCTTCAAAGATATAAATGCCATTTGATTTGTAAAAAAAACCGCTCGATTCATCCCAAGACACAACTCATCCTAGGACAACTCATCCCGGAAATGAAATATACTTGTAAGCATACTTAACGAAAACAATTGTTTGTGTATTCAACTAGTTCGTTCAAAGCTTTTTCCTTTGGGTAGTTTTATTTTAATTTCATATTAGAAGAACCAGGATGGAAAATAAATTATCTTAAAATAAGAAAGAGGAAGAACATGTATGTTTAAATCGTAAAGCGATCGCCTATTGGTTGTGTATGTGTAGTTAGGTAGGTGTCTAAAACGAATAAAGAATAGTTCATTGGCGTTCTCAGCTTTATGCAGATAGATACTCGTAGATAAAGACATGTTTATGATGATAATAAAGGAATGTTATTGGTGGTAGAAGGTGCTTACTACAATCCAATCACATTCCTTCTTTCCTACAAGTTTTCAGCGCAAACATGGAGTTATTACGTTCAGTTTTTTTTCCGTTAAAGTTTTTAAAAAAACAAGGTACAAGAAATTGCTATTCATGTGTTGTTTACAGTCCAGGCTCTTGTTTGTTTTGGATTTTAGTTATGACTTTAATGACACGTAAGCAGTTGTTGTAGAGGTTGTACGTAATACCTTTATAACGGGTGACTTTTTAAGAGCTTGAGAACTTTTTAAAAAAAAAAAACGCATAAAATTTGCAAAATCTCATCGATTCTTTATTTGAAACGTTAGATTGGTCCATGACATTTACTTTTTGAAGATAATTTCATTTAAATGTTGACCGCGGCTGCGTCTTAGGTGGTCCATTCGGAAAGTCCAATTTTGGGTAACTTTTTCGAGCATTTCGGCCGGAATAGCCCGAATTTCTTCGGAAATGTTGTCTTCCAAAGCTGGAATAGTTGCTGGCTTATTTGTGTAGACTTTAGACTTGACGTAAAAAATAGTCTAAAGGCGTCAAATCGCATGATCTTGGTGGCCAACTTACCGGTCCATTCCTTGAGATGAATTGTTCTCCGAAGTTTTCCCTCAAAATGGCCATAGAATCGCGAGCTGTGTGGCATGTAGCGCCATCTTGTTGAAACCACATGTCAACCAAGTTCAGTTCTTCCATTTTTGGCAACAAAAAGTTTGTTAGCATTGAACGATAGCGATCGCCATTCACCGTAACGTTGCGTCCAACAGCATCTTTGAAAAAATACGGTTTAATGATTCCACCAGCGTACAAACCACACCAAACAGTGCATTTTTCGGGATGCATGGGCAGTTTTTGAACGGCTACTGGTTGCTCTTCACTCCAAATGCGGCAATTTTGCTTATTTACGTAGCCATTCAACCAGAAATGAGCCTCATCGCTGAACAAAATTTGTCGATAAAAACATTTCGAACCGAACACTGATTTTGGTAATAAAATTCAATGATTTGCAAGCGTTGCTCGTTAGTAAGTCTATTCATGATGAAATGTCAAAGCATACTGAGCATCTTTCTCTTTCACACCATGTCTGAAATCCAGCGTGATCTGTCAAATACTAATGCATGGAAATCCTTACCTCAAAAAAATCACCCATTACATAGATAGGTATAGGTAATGTGTAAACGTTGAAAAAGCGATTCTAATAGAAAATTCATATACTCTTTCTGGCCCGTTTCTTTAACTTGTATCAAGTATTTATTCTTTTATATAGGCAAAGGCAAGTAAAAGAATAATATTTTAAAATCATATTTACAAAAGTACCGAAATATTACTTCTTGATAGACACTTTAAAATAGATTGTTGATTAAATATATCACATTCGTTAATCCTAGGCTACACGGCCATCGTTGGTATTTACAATAGTTATAGTTATAAAAATACATAAATATGTACCAAATGCATTAATTTCGATAAAATATAGGAATGTAATTAAAATTTTGTCAAAATAATGCGCTCTTTCGGGCTCAGGCATAGGATTAGATTTGGTGAGATGGGAGGGGGTTACATTTAATACAGTTAAAATAATTTAAAAAAAAAAAACTATTTTAAGATTCAAAATTTTACCTGAAAAATAAGTTTGTCTTCAAAAATTTAAATGAAATTTTACAAACAAAAAAACCCTTGATTTTTCAAATTATTTTTTTGAAAGTCGTTCGAGTGGTTTTTTTTTAAATTAATTTTTTATATATAAAATTTTTCAATTTTGTTCTAAAAATATTTTTGGTATGCAGTTGTTTAGTGATTGTAAATACATACTCCACGTTTGAATTTCATAAAAAAATGTTGACCCGTTTTTGAGATGTAGAATTTTGAAACAATAAAATTCAATATTTTTTTAAAAATCCAAAAAATAAAAAATTGCACTTTTGATAATCAAATACTGTTAAGGCAATATAAGAGCTTATTTCAAAAAAAAATATTGAATTCGGTTCTTAAGTTGCTTTTTTCGACTTCTCTACCATCGTAATAATATCATGTTTGATTAAAATCTCGAGTTCGAAATTTTGCACGAATGCAAAACTTGCCATATAGTTCCTGTATGTCGCAAGTAAATGTCATGCGTGGCATCTCAGGCTTTTTTTTATTTCGATAGTTAGACTTTTTATGTATATTTAAAAATATACTTGGAGGTCTGCCCACAAAGAAGAAAAAAGTTTTAGCAGTAAGATTTAAGAAAAAAACTGAGATTCAATCATGATATTATAAATGACCATTAATTTAGGTACTTGATCCATATTTAAGCTTAAGTGACAAGTAATAATTTTGTAGAACTTGTCCTTTAAATTTTCACATAAATGTACGACGAATAAATCTATACTTCTATACTTATTATATAAAAGCGAAACCATTTTAAAGTTTGTAACGCACGATCTCAGAAAGTACTCAACTGATTTATTTGAAATATATTTGATTATTTTCTATATTGTTATGAGAGTGTTTATGGCTTTAATTTTTTTTCATTTATTATTTGTCAAACTTAAATATTATTAATTTTACATTTCTTGTCCATTTTTTTCATTAGTTGACTCATATAACCACTCATATCTTAAAACCTATACAATAATCGACAAAGATTAGCATTGCTTCATAAAGTCAATATTGTTGCGCAAATTTTAAGCCTAAAACCATTTCTAAGTTAAACATACAACCTGAGAAATAAATAAAAACAAATTATAAAATTATAAACTCTTTGAATTTTAATTATCCAGGAAATGAGATTCCATCACAATTGCGGGGTCGCTGCTCTGTTTCATTTCATTATCATTCCAACATTTTTAATTTTTCTTTTCTTCCCATGCTCTTTATCTCTTAATATGTGTTCCATTTAATAGTTACGTTTTTTCTCTTACCTACCTACCTACATATTCAATTTTTCTGTATTGTATAGTTCACCAACTAACCTACACACACACATTATTTTTTGTTTCTCTAATTCTATCGTCAGTGTCACATCGCTGAGCAGTGTGGGCTCTTTTTTTAAGTTACTATGGACATTTAATTAACTACAGTGCCGTGCACATGAAATGCCGATTTATCTAAAGAAAAATTAGATCTTTTTTATTTTTCTGGTTCGGGGAAGTGAATAGATTATAATCCTTCTAATTTAAAAATAAAAAAGAGGCTGGGATGCGACCCACACTGATAACTTCCCATCCCATCTGCAGATTTGCCTTGCTTAAAAGTTTGTCTATATAAATCAATTTTTGCGTACTATTTTTTGTAGATTTTATTTTTTTATGAAAAAATAGACTGTTGGGTTTTTATAAAAAAAATTACTGAATATTAAAAACAATATTTTCTGTGAAATAAGATAAGTTTGAAGCCAATATTTGTAATTTTTGAAAAACTATTTGAATCTAAAGTAAATTTTTACCAAGTTTTAGTATTGTTTTTTTAGGTTTTTATTTTTTGTAAAAAAACTATCAATTCGATTTTTCTCAAAGTTTTTCCTAATGTTGAAAACAATATTTCTCATAAGTTAAAATGAGTAAGAAGCCATTATCTCAAATTTTTGAAAAGGTATTTGAGTCGAAAATCAATTTTTACCAACTTTAGTTAAATTTTTTTACGATTTTTAATTTTTTGTAAAAAAAACTGTCAATAAGATTTTTTTCAAAATTTTACTAAATGTTGAAAACAATATTTCTTATAAGATAAAATAAGTTTTAAGCCTAAGTCTCAAGTTTTTGAAAAGATATTTGAGTCGAAATTCAATTTTTCCCAACTTTGAGTAATGTTTTTTTTTTCGGTTTTTATTTTTTATAAAAAAAACTGTCAATTAGATTTTGCTCAAAATTTTATCAGATGTCAAAAACATTATTCTTCATTGCAAAAAATTGTTTTGGAGATGAAATCGTATTTTGATCGTAAAATTTTTGAGGTCACAAATTTTTTTTTTCAGTTTTTTTGATTTATAAAAAAAACCGTTAATTGGATTTTTTTCCAAAAATATATTTGTTTTGTATTACGTTACAATATATAATATAAAATTTAGTTCAAGTCTCTATCGTCATTGGTTCATGAGATATTTAGGTTTAACCAAAATTTTCATCTTTTTTTTTAAACTGCTATAGTAAAAAAACCACCCACGCAATTTTCTTGAGAGCCCTTTCTGCATCTTTCTGCCTTATTATCTGTATAACAAAATTTATTTGAAGTCGATATCTCTTCTGGTTCTTGAGCTATGGAAGACGAAAAAAACGTCGCGAACGTACAGACGTACGGACGTACGGACGTACGGACGTACGAACGTACGTACACACGCACGCACAGACATCTCTCTAAAAATCTTTTATTTCGACTCTAGGGACCTTGAAACGTCGAGAAATGTCAAAATTTTCAATTTGTCAAATCGGACCCATTACAATAACTTCCTATGGGAAGTTAAAAAAGTTCTATTATAATAGCTTGAATTATCAATTTTGTATCACTTCCTCGAACAATAAAACTGAAATTAAGTTAAAATTTTCTTTACAAATAACTCGAAGAAGGTACTTACAATGACGTCGATAAAAAGAGCACACAAATGTGGGTAGGTTAAGTCAGTTGCACTGCACTGAACATGAGCAGATGAATAAAAAAATGTGTCTATGGATATTAACACACGCATACCTATAGATGTATGAGAACATTAAAAACACAAATTTGTTTTTTTTACCGCAAATTATATTTTTCGGTTGCAAAAAAACGTTTCTAGGTATGAATAAAAGAAAGAAAAGAAGAAAATAGACAAAAATTTCGTTCTGTTGTCAACTAAAAAATTGATTTTTTTTTTTTGTTCTACAAAAACTCAGTTTAAATTGTTTAAAATAGTGCTTTTTATTATATGTAACAAACAACAAAAAACATATTTAATAAAATTCGCCTGAAGAAGTCGAGAAATTACGACGAAACGTAGGGAAAAAATATGAAATAAAGTTTTGTATTTGCATATATGGATGAAGTGACCAAAAAAGTCCGATTTCTTATATAAACAAACATTATTTAAATAATTGGTCAAATCGTTATTAATTCAATGAAATGGTTTTGTTTGTTTTCACTTGCGGCTTGGCCTTTACTACGTTATATTTTACTTAAGTTTTTTTTCTAAAGTGTTAATTTCGGTAAGGAAGTGTTTTTTGATTTTTTTTATTAAATACGAGTACATAACAAGCTTAAATTCGTTGTTTTTCTTTTATCGCATAGAAATATAAAATGGGTAAAAGAAAGGCTAACATCGGAAGAAAATCCATACCTAAGCACAAAAAGAATGTGTTGGTTACAATTTGCGAAGCAACGCGAGCATGGGTCGGCTAATATGTAATAATTACTCAAATTATATAAATTATTTTAATTCGAGAATTACCTATAGCAAAATTATATTATTAAAAAAATTAAAAAAAAAATATTATGAGTACCATCAACCATTTTAGAGAGTTGGTCTTAATTATACAATTTTAGTTATGCCCTGAATGATTTAGATCGAAATTTTCCCAAATTTTACAAAATAATTATATCACATATCCCATCAATAAGGACATTTTATGTTTTCCACAATAATATCAGTGTCTAGTTATAACTTACAATGGCATTGCTTACATAATTTCCACGAACTTACATAAAACTTTTATAATAATGTAACATGATAACATTTTATAATTCTTCTTTTTTTTCCCTGGAAAAATCATTATTTATTGTATGATATAAAATGTATCTACATGTGTATTTGTTTAAAATATTCGTACAATGATGAATTAATGGGTATTTGTAAAAATACACATAGGTAAGGTTTTGTTTTTATTTTACTGAGCTGCATTTATAAATTATATTACTTTATCCTCCCTCAAGCTAGTGATAAAGTCAAAGTAAGCTTAATATCCTTGTGATACAATTCTCTTAATTGCATCCGCAAACAACGAAATAAATACGTTTGTATGTAATCAATTAAGCACGCATATTTATATATAGATACTTCGATTGTCCTTTTTTTTCGGATGCATTTGTCGTTGGATTTTATATCGGTGCAGTAGGGGTTGGGGTGGCGGGGTAAATATTGCATCATACAACAGATCAGATATTTTTATACCTACACATAAAATATAGGTTTTATATATTATTTTATTTGCATGATTTAATTGTCCATCGTTTGTTGGCATTTATCCAGGAGCATTATTATGAATGTTTTGAGATTTTTTGTTGTTGTTGTTGTTTTTTAGTATGTTTTTCGTATTGGTATGGTAATTGCCATGGATATACAATACCTAGCCGTTGTTTTTTATTTTTATTATTTTTTAAGGACGATGTTAAATTATTTTATTAATATTAAATTTTCACCCTGATGCGATGCGATGGTGTGGTGCGGTGGTGGTCGATCGGCTTTTTGAGTACCAATCGACGACTCACGACCCCATGTTGGGAATTTGTGCACAAGGCAACAGATTCTTCAAAAATGCATAAATTAAAGAATTATATTTTTTCATTATCCAGAGTGAATGCGAGAGAGCCCCGGCTTTAATGATAAGTGGCAAACTTTCAAAGAATTAAATATATAATAAAAATGTACATTTGTATGTAGAGATGTAGATATTTATGAAAAGCGAGAAAGACATATTAAAAACAATATACAGCGAGGAATTTAAATATGTATATAAATACGAGTATAGATAAATTTATTCACATTGGAAGTGACCCCCGAAGGGAAGATAAATAAAATGCGTATACAAGTGCACACACATTTTTCCGGATGGATGACAGGCGATTTTCGAGTTGTAAGCTTTCCAATTAAATGAATTAAATAAGTGAAAATTATTTCATGCACGCAATTCAAATAAATCATGAAGCAAACAACACACAGCGCAGTGCAGAGAATACGCCTGCCACTTGCCGCCTCCCACCTATCGCCTATACCGCTGCTAGTGCCGCGCCATCATCATCATTGCCATTCCCAACACCCGCCATATCGAAATCGATGGGGAATGAGTTGAGTATAGTACGAGACGAGGATAGGGAATGCCGCCCTGGATCTGGATCTGGATCTGGCTATGGATATTATGGTCAGTCAGAGACATCTGAAAATGTGTGTAGAGTGGATTCAGTGAACTCGGCGTGCTTAACATTGCAAATGAGATGTTGCTTGAGTGGTATTTGTATGAGATAAACAGTTGTTTTTTGTTTTTTTTTGGTTTTATTTTTTCAATACTCAAGTGTGTTAATGGGAATGATTTACTCTTTTATAGAATTTAAGAACGAACGAAAATATTAAATGATTTCCTTGGAGTGTTTTTAATCCTTCGTATGTCTGGATTTTTAATCCCTTTCTGAGGAAATTCGGGATGTAGTTTGCTAATTTGGACGTGCGTTGGAGATGAAGGATACTCACAGTGACTTATCTCATCTTTTGAGTTGATATTATTATAGGCATAATAATGTTTCATAATATAAATTCTCAAAACTCCAACCCTATTCTTCGAATAAGGTATACACTAAATCAGCATTATGACAACTGCCTTGAAAGGCATGGTTTATATTAGTAGAATTTAAGTTTTTAATCTTGTAAAGCATTATGTATGAAAAAATGTAGTTCCTTTCAAAAATTTAAGAATTGTAAATAAATACATAAGGAATTTTTTGGCTTTTTAAGATCTCCTTATTTTTCAATAATTGTATGAAAATATCTTAGCGAGTGACTAATTTAAAATTGCAGACCTGCCAGAACAATAACAAAACTAAAAAATGTGCAACGGATTTCTATCTTTTAGAACAACAGTAAAATATTATTAATTAGTCCTGTGGCGTATACGCAATTTTATTTTTATTATTTTGTCAGTATTTTGATTTATTATTATTAACTTGTTATTGATATCAGATCTCTTCTAAAATGAAGAGTTTTTCTTTAAGAAATATAAAATTACCCATTAGGAATTGAGGCCATTTTTAAGGGACCTTAAATTTACAAATAATTGTAAAACAAATTTTGGAGCCGTCATTATAAATTTAAAATTGCAGAACTGCTGTTATAATAACAAAACTGAAAACTATGTTATGGGTTTCTAAGTTTTAGGGCAACAAAGTAAAATAATTTGTTAAGGTCTTGGGGCGTATACGCACTTTTTATTTATATTTTATTATTTTCTTTCATTGTTGTGTAAAACAAATTAAAAAAAAAAAAAGAGATGAGATGCGACCCACACTGATAACTTCCCATCCTGTCTGTCGATTTGTCTTTCAAGCAAGGTTTGAAGGTTTTCATGTTTTGTTAAGAAAAGTTAATATCAGTTAAATTATTCTAAAAAATTTAAAAATAACCAACAATATTTGGCATATGATTAAATAGTTTGATTTCAAAATCTATTTTTGTTAACGAGATTTTTAGTCGTTAACCAATTCTTACCAATTTTAGTAGCATTTATTAAAAGTTTTTATTTCTAAAATAAACAAATATAAATTAGATGAATGAAATTAATTTGAGAGATATCGAGAACCGAACATCAATTTTTATCAATTTTGCCTACTATTTTTTGTAGATTTTATTTTTTATGAAAAAATGGACGTTTAGATTTGTATAAAATAAATTGCTGAATGTTAAAAACAATATTTTTATAAAATAAAATTTTTTTAAAGCCTATGTATATCTCAAATTTATAAAAAGGTATTTGAGGCAAAAATCAATTTTTACGATTTTTTTTAAATTTTGTTTAGGTTTTTATTTTTTGTAAAAAAATTGTTAATTCGATTTTTCTCAAAATTTTACCGAATGTTTAAAACAATATTTCTTATAAGATAAAATTAGTTTGAAGGCAATACCTTAAATTTTTGAAAAGATATTTGAGTCGAAAATCAATTTTTACCAACTTTTGTTAAATTTTCTTTTAAGTTTTTATTTTTTGAAAAAAAACTGTCAATTCGACTTTTCTCAAAATTTAACCAGATGTTAAAACGTTATTTTTTGTTGCACACAATTTTTTTGGCGATAAAATCATTTCATATTCGTAAAATTTTCGAGGTGACACATTTTTCAGTTTTTCTGATTTATAAAAAAACCGTTAATTTGATTTTTTTCCAAAAATATACCTGTTTGGAATCACGTTACAATATATAATATAAAATTTAATTTAAGTCTCGAGCGTTATTGGTTCGTGAGAGATTTAGGGTTAACCAAAATTTTCACCTTTTTTTAAACTGCTACGGAAAAAAAACCACCAACGCAATTTTCTTGAGAGCCCTTTCTGCATCTTTCTGCCTTATTATCTGTATAACAAAATGTATTTGAAGTCGATATCTCTTCTGGTTCTTGAGCTATGGACGACGAAAAAAACGTCGCGATCGTACGGACGCGACGTACGAGGGACCTTGAAATGTCGAGAAATTTCAACATTTTGAATTTGACAAATCGGAACCATTACAATAACTTCCTATCGGAAGTTAAAAATTTGGTGGCGCAACAGTCCGTTGAGAACTAGGGCCTAGTGACTTCTAACTCACAACCATTCCTGTGTGGTAATAGTGTTGTCAGGGATAGAAGGGATGGAGGGGACCTACAGTTTTTAAGCTGAATCCGACGGGTAATTTGACAAAGCACTTTTCATGACAAGAATTACTCTGGGAGAATTTGTCAATTCCTCGCAAGAGGTAGTACCCGTGAAAAAAAACTTTAGATGGCATAGACAGGAATCAAACCCAAGACCTCTGGCATGACAGTCCAACGCACTAACCATCATGCTACGGTGTAATACAAATACATGTGTCAAAAATCCAGGAACCCAAGTAATCGCTTCTAAAATTAAATATTTTGTAATTTATTTAAAAAAATGCAAAAATTATTCATGTAAATTTTTAGCCATATTTGTGAACTGCAAAATTAATAATAAAAGTTAAAATTTTAAGAATATATTACAAGTTTCATTTTTATATTAAAAGAGCACTATATCCTTTCGATTCAATTTTTGTGACCAAATCGAATCTTTGCGGCTGTACGTCTTTGATAATTTTATAAATTCCTAACAAATTCCATCATTATGGGGTTTAATCGTTTGTGAAACGTTGGCAAAGACTAAACTGTTATGTGACAAGAGGTCTTGTGAATAAAACAAGCTTAAGATAAAACTTTGACTACTAAACCAAAGCTATTTTTTGTGTGATTAAAAACTGACATTAGCATGAATTTAAACGATCTGATCTAGCAATAGCTGTTTTGAAATAGCTTAAGCTATATTCATATGGATTTTGCTTGTTTTTCAAGCTTCGGATTCAAATTGTGTAATGAATATTAGCTTAAGCTAGAATATTATAGTTAAAGCTAAAATAATATCAAGGTTCCAGTACCCCTGATTAAAAAACTTTGAATAGTTCTTATTTTAAGATTTCACTTGAGTTGAAGCGTGAATGTGAGTTTAAAGGCGTCTGACAGTCAAAGTTTTATAGAAAACTGTCAGAAATTAGTAATGATGATTTTCATATTTTATTTTAATTTAAAAAAAAATGTGCAGTGGATTTGCTGATTACTTTTTAGGAAAGTCAATAGAGCTTAGAAAAGATGCACTGACCTCTGAGCAGATAATGCGGATATTTTTGAGATATCTGAGTGAATCTTGATTATATTATAGTTATGAGTAGGGCGAGATGTTAGAAAAAAGAACTTTCTGCACACACTTTCTTGGACTTATGCACAAATCATCGTCTAAGTTAGATGTCATAAATCAAAATAGGAAACTTACTTGCTTTTGCTCTTTTATAACGAAAATTGCAGTTCTAGCTTAATGTTCTTTGCCAAAACATGTGAATAAAAACCACAGCTAGAAATATTAGGCTTATATGCTAGAATTTTCTTGATAAAACTATTTAGCGTGATCTTTTTTTTTATTCACACGAAAAAAAGCTTAAGATAGAACTGTTAAGATTTAGCTACTAGTAATAACTTCATTTAGCTAGCTTTATCTTGGTCAACAAATTGTTTTAGCCAATTAGGTAATATCTATTGGAGAAATAACACTTCCAGGGAGAATTTCTTGCAAAATTGTGGTTCTAAGGATCTAATCTAGCTTACGGGCTACAGTAACAAGATTCTCAATTTTTTTTAGGCCAAGCACCGGACCTTATTAGTTTAAATGTTTCTACCAATTTCACTTTCGCCGGTCAAGAAAGTGCTTCACTTCAATCAGAATTTGCTTTAATTTTTTTAATGTTGACTGCAAAACGTTCACCATTTGTATACAGAATTTCAATAATTGAAACACGTTGTTGTAGCGTTTTTCGGTGGTTTTATTAGTGGCATAGTTTAAAGCTACATGTTTTTGGAAGAGGCAATTTCAAAGGTTCTAATCTGTGCTTGAAAACCTGTTTTAAAATTAATTCTGTTGATTCATTTAAATATTTAAGGGTACAAATCGACAAAAAACTGAACTGGAAGTGTCATATTGAAACAGTAAGAACCTGCTTGACTTTAGTAACTCGAAAGATGTATCTTTTAAAACCTTACTGTTCACGTAGTGTTTTGTCAATGATTTATTACGGACTTGTTAACTCAAAACTGCAATACGGTATAGTTATGTTTTCAAAGTCTTAAGAGAATTCTTTATACAAAGTGGCAATGTACCATTTAGAAATTCGTCCGTATTTAACTTACGAGTAAATAATTTAGCACTCTTCAATGTTCCGTTTGCACGTAGATCACTTTTCACAAACTTTTATCTAACCACCTCATCCAAACTGTTCAATAAGCTTCCCTTATCTATCAGAATTAATAGTTATTTTAACTTATTTCTAAAAAACGTCAGATCATGGATTTTTACTCTTGACCTTAATGGTGTTGAGTTACTGTTTAGAGTTACTTCCTAGAACCTAATAATATACATATACATACATATGTAAGTGAAATGAATGCAAAATAAATTGAATTGAATTGAATAGATTTTGCTTGTCAACATTCAATATATGACAGCATCAAAAAGCGGGCTGTTCGAAATAAAAGCTCGTTAACTACGTTTTTTCTTTTACGATCAATAATACAATAATACTTATTATGTACTCCTAGGGCGTATACGCACTTTTTTGCCAAACGGCGATTGTTTTTGTTTTAGTATCAAAGAACGAACTGCTTTCTTTTTCATTTTTTAAATAAAATTTCCGAACTTAAACCACAATTGCACTAAGAAGTCATGATATTTGTATAAAATTTATTTTTCATGCCTTCCTATGCTTTGAACACTATTACATATTTAACGAATTGAATGCAACTCATTCAAACCGAGTCCATCTTCTGGTTTCGAATGACCATCAACCACAAATCGAAATCTCTTGTTAAGCGTCAAGACCTGAAGAAGACAACATTTCTCGCACTGATCAAATTTTATTATTGATGACTAAATACCAAAAACCTGGAAGCTCTATTCAACATCAACATTTCGAAAAGTATTTGAATTTATTTTGAAAAATAACAACAGAGTTTTACAAAACACAAAAATAATTGATATAAACAAGAGACAATAAGAGACATTACCCAATCTAGAGACCTTCTTCTTTAAAAAGTTATTCACCTTGAAGGCTCTTTCATTTAAGACTTTTGTAGCCCTAAATTGAAAAAAAAAATCAATTAGGTTCTACCCATCGTCCGCGTCGTCGTCGTAAGGTAAAATAAATATCAGCTAAAAGAAAAACAACAACAGCAACATAAAAAAAAACCTCTCCATCTAAGCAGTCTTAATTGCTTGCCATAAATTTTGGTATCGACCGACCACGCGACGGACGTTGTTATAGTGTGGCTAGAAAATTTTCCTAAGCCAATTTTTTTACATCACCTGCATAATATACCGCGAAGACCTACCTTAACGCTGGATGCTATAGATGAAAATGGAAAACTTTCCAATTTTCCCTACATACTTTGTCTTTGCGACAGTTAAAAGCGGAAGCTCAAGAAGACATTAAATACAATGGCAACCTGGAGACAAGAGACTGAATAGATAGATAGATAGATGGACAGAATCCAAGAACAACAACAACAACAATGAAAATATAGGTATAGGTACAGCTCGACAAAGAAAAAGTAGTCACAATCTTACCGCACTGCCAGCGATGTAAAAAAAAAGAAAAAAATAGACAATGTTTTGCTGAGCATCTGGGGCTATATGCGATGGTCCTTTGGATATTCTAGGTACGAGTACTATTTTCTCCCAAACCATTAAAGGACAATAAGCCAATTTGTCTTCATAAATGTTGTAATTTAAAGAAAAATATTGCAACATAGACCGCCCGCCACACTACATTGGATAGCATCAACACAATATATATGTATGTGTTTATATCTGTATATATCAAGGAAGACGGCCAGGACACACCAAGCGGCCATTGAAGACGAGAGGACCATCACCGCAGAGCCCGCTTTAAGCACGGAGAGAAGCAGTCTTTTGTGAAAAATAGCATATATTCATACCTACAGCTCAGCTCAGCATCACATGAAAACATCATGAAAGAAGTGTGTCCTTTTTGTTAAAGCGTCATCAGAATATTGCTACATGTTGGGTTGGGTTGGGTTCGAGTTGGCATTTTGTTTGTGTCCCTCAAGGATTGAAAGAAGAAATAGGAAAAATGATGCAACGTTTGAAGAAAAAAAAAAACAATAGGTAGAAGCTGAAAAATGAACAAAGATGAAAGTGAGGGATGGGGGGAGTTTTGAAGGTAATTTCTTACAGAGAAAGAACGACATGTGCCAAATTGAATGCACAGCATCAAGTCGCGAAGACTTAGTGAGATCCTAAGGTAGCCTGCCAGCAATGCCAAATGCACGCTCTAGCTGAATAGATAGACAAGACAAATAACGACTGACCGAAACGAGAGAAAATGTGAATAAATGAACGAGGCACTTAAAAGCATACACAAACTTTACTCTCATTCAACAGGGAAACGAAGGTAAACAGAACCAAACACAGAAGAAATACAAAAAGGACATTAGCTTTTTCTCAAAATCCTGAGGTTATAGTTAGATGAAGAGAAAAAAAAAGCGCATACACTAGAAGAAATAAATGTATTAAAAATTATTAAGGACCTAAAAAAGGATTCAAAGTCAGTTTCATAGAATGAGATGAAGTATACAAAATTAAAAAAGACTCAAAACGAAAACGTCATCCAAATTCCAGAGTTTGCGAAAGTTAACATTAGTGATTTAGTTTATAAAAATTATTCCTAATCATGCAGTCGTTTTATTTTCACCAGATGTACTGAAATATCAGTTATGGTGCACTTGGGCGTATACTCACTTTTTTTGATTAATTTTCAGAATAAGATACATTGATATGAAAAAATTGACAGGACCTCTCAAAACTGCCATGGTCAAAAGAATGACACAGTTGAAAGACTTCATTTTGAACAGTGTACTTTAATTTATTCAAAAAGGAACCTTATTGTTTAACATGTTGTTTGTGAGGGTGCACCTGGGCGTATACTCACTTTTTTTAATAAGTTTGATATGACTTTAAAATTTTCGACTTTCTGGCTGCGATATGAGAGAAGTTTCTGATTAATTTTAAGAGTAAGATATGTTGATGCAAAACAAATTGACAGGCTACTCAAAATTGTCATGATCAACCCCTTCAACAATGACAGAGTTGAACGACTTCACTTGTAAGGCCTTATGGTATTTTCTTTGTGGAGAAACATTTTGAACAGTGTACTTTATTTTAGCCAAAAATAAACCTTCCATTTGATATTTTGTTTGTCAAAAATATAAAATATAAGGTGATATCGTCTTCGCAAGTTAAATGTTGGAACGTGGAAGAATATAAGAATATGTCGTTCTTTTGAACGGTTTTTTATATCCAAAACCACCACCAACACCAACCAAAGACATCTAATAAGCTCACGTGCCATACCCTAACTTTTCACTATTTACTATGATATTTTCATGGCAGTTTAAGTTGCAAGCTAAGTCCTGCCGGTGAGATTCATTTTTTAAACAAACAACACGAAGGACAAACAAAATTCTAAGAAACAAAATTGTAAAAAAAAAAACTATCAACAGCGACCCTTGGAGGTATCATAGCTATATAGTGAAATAACCCCAACAAAATTACTTTGCAGGGAGCACTAAGAGCACTCCTACAATGTCCTTTTGCTTTCACAAATATGAAAAGATATATATCCTTATATCTATGCATGATGGCAGATTTGATGTTGTTTCTTTTTCTTCTTGCATCGCTCATCTTAGAAACCAGGAGGTGATTTGCCCCGGACTCTCTATGGAGTGGATGTCCTGTTTGTGTATCCTGAACACTACATTTCTAGCAAAAGAGAGAGAGAGGGAGAGCTTGTAGAAATATTTAAAAAGAACACAAACGAACATAAATTTTATTTTATGGAAATTTATTCAATGTTGTAGGATAGTTGTTGCTTGCATCGCTACTCTATAGTCATCCCATCCATAACCCAGGAACAACTATTCACCTGTATTTCCTTCCTTCAAGCTTCCCACTAGAAGCGGGATATAGAGGTTATGATGTCCTTGGCCTGTTCTCTAGCTTTGAGTATCCTGAGAGACGTTGCATAGCATCGCGTAGATATTTGATTACATTCTCTCCGGTTGTATGGATTCATAAAACAACAAACTGAGCTGTACAAGAAGAAGGACGAACACAGTACCTATATTTCCATGTAACCATCGCGTAATCAACTGGAGATATGTGCAGGTACCATCACCACCCCCCAACCCTTCTCCTCAGAAATGTAATGCAAAATAAAAAAAGGACGAAACAACCAACAAACAGTAACAACAACAAGACTAACAAAAAAGAACTGAGATAAAAATATCTTTTGCAAGTTTTGAAAAGTTACTGGCTTCTCTTGCTCGCAATGTTGATGACGGTGTTGTTCTTAGTTGTTGTTGTTGTTGTTATTGGTATTTTTGTTTGGAAGCATTGAGTTTGAAATACATAACTTGCTTCCTAGCCATATACCATCCTTCGGTGCACCATTAACGGTTTGTTATGGTTTTGGAATGGCCCGTTGGCCATTTTGACGTTGTATACCCGAGTGGCATCGCGGTGGTGTGGCGGGCGGTGAGCTGCTGTGGCGATGTTTTGAGGAAGACGGATATATGGGAGTGGGGATGGGGAACACAATAGGTATTGTATAGTGTGTTGTTTCGATAATTTACATCTGTGGCAATGATAAACTTGTTTTTCCGGTTAATTACCAAAAATTCTGTTTTGAACTTTTGTCTTCCTTTTTTTTTTTGAAGAAGGTGTTGTTTCTCTTTATGAAGAGTTATTGTAGGACCTCGTGTTTGGAGAAGGAAGACAATGAAAGTGTAAATAAAGTTTATTAGAATGTTATTCCAAAAGGGTTTGCTTATTTGTATAAACGAAGAGATAGTTACAGTACTAAGGTGAGATCTCAGACTTACACTTCGAGTCACATGAATATGAACAAGCTTTTTTCGTTTTTAATTTGTCGAAATTTTTCAAACCCTTACCTTTTTTTGGAAAAACCTAAAAGTGGAATGAATGAGGTATGTATTAAGATTTTATTGCAAACAAAAATTTTTGGATTAAATTAATAAATACAAGTTTTTTGAAAGGTTTTTCCGAAGAAGGTCATAAAAAGTACTTGAAAGGAAGAAATCTGTCTTGAAAAACGGAACAGCAAAAGAGGCAGTGTAATGGTATGGGGACCAATCACCTATTACGGGGCCGTGGAGCTGGATTTTTAGATAGCTATAACTAAGGCGCCAGTTGTAGCTTTCATTGGTTTTTATCATTGAAAACAAACATTGGAATTTTTGACAGGTCGTTTATAGCTATCATTAAATATTAACTTCAAATAGGAAGTTATTGTAATGGGTCCGATTTGTCGAATTGAAAATTTTGACATTTCTCGACGTTTCAAGGTCCCTACAGTCGCAAGAAAATTGCGTCTGTGTTTTTACTTGCGACATATAGGAACTATATGGCAAGTTTTGCATTCGTGCAAAATTTTGTCTGTCTGTCCACGCTCCTACAGCCTAAACCATTGGGTCGATTGAGTTCAAACTTGGAAGTTAAGGTTTTGAGCAGATTCGCGTTAGGCATTTTTTTCTCTTTTTTTTAAGATCAAAACTAACAGTGGCCCCCATACAATTTTTTTGGTCAAAAAACGATAATTCGAATTTTCTCAAAAACGAACCGATAGATTTTTTTTTAATTTTCTCTAAAATTTTATTTTTTAACTTGGCTTCTTTTAATAAGAAAAACATATTTTTGTATTGCTCAGGAAAGGTACCGCTCATAGAACCGTTTTTTTGTTTTTAATTTTCTCAGCAACTTATGAACCGATTTCAATATTTTTTTTTTTTGAATGAGCTCTTATATTGCCCTAACAATATTTGATTATCAAAAGTGCTATTGTTTTTTTGTTTGGATTTTTAAAAAAATATTAATTTTTTTTTTTCAAAATTCTATATCTCAAAAACTTTTCAACATTTTTTTACGAAACTCAAATGTAGAGCGTATATTTACAATCACTAAACAACTGCATACCAAAAATATTTTTAGAACAAAATTGAAAAATTTTATATATAAAAAATTAATTTAAAAAAAAACCGCTCTAACGATTTTCGAAAAAAAAAATTTGAAAAATCAAGAATTTTTTTATTTATTGAATAGCATTTAAATTTTTGAAAACAAACTTATTTTTCAGGTAAAATTTTGAATCTTAAATTAGTTTTTTTAAAATTATTTTAACTGTATTAAATGTAACCCCCTCCCAAAAAAATTGAAAAATGGAGTTTTTTTCGACAAATCAAATGGCATTTTTATCTTTGAAGACAAACTTATTTTACAGGTATATTTTTAAATCTTATAAACATAGGTACTTTTTTAAACAGACTCTTTGAATACAAGAGCAAGTTCGTGCGACCCAGTCGTGCATTTTATTTTTTTAACATAGCAGTTTAAAAAAAGGTGAACATTTTGGTTAAACCTAAATATCTCATAAACCAATGACGCTAGAGACTTGAATTAATTTGGAAAAAAATCCAAACGGTTTTTTTTTTTATAAATCAAAAAAAAAACAAAAAAAAAATTGTCACCTCGAAAATTGTACGACTAAAATATGATTTCATCTCCAAAACAATTTTGTGCAACGAAGAATAATGTTTTTGACATCTGATACAATTTTGAGAAAAATCGAATTGACACTTTTTTTTATAAAAAATAAAATCCTAAAAAAAACATTACTCATAGTTAGTAAAAATTGAATTTCGACTCAAATATCTTTTCAAAAACTTGAGATAATGGCTTATAACTTATTTTAACTTATAAGAAATATTGTTTTCAACATTAGGAAAAACTTTGAGAAAAACCGAATTGACAGTTTTTTTACAAAAAATAAAAACCTTAAAAAAAAAATTATAAAAGGTGGTAAAAATTGATTTTCGACTCAAATATCTATTCAAAGCTTTGAGATATTGGCTTTAAACAAATTTTTTCTTTCAAAAAATATTGTTGTCAACATACAGTAAAATTTTTAGAAAAATCGAACTGACAGTTTTTTTACAAAAAATAAAAACCTTAAAAAAAACAATACTAAAACTTGGTAAACATTTACTTTCGACTCAAATAGCTTTTCAAAAATTACAAATATTGGCTTCGAACTTATTTCATTTCACAGAAAATATTGTTTTCGATATTCATATTTCATTTTTTCATTATTTCATTATTTCATTTCACAGAAAATATTGTTTTCGATATTCATGTATCATTCCATATAAAAATCCAACAGTCCGTTTTTTCATAAAAAAATAAAATCTACAAAAAATAGTACACAAATTTGGTGAAAATTGATACATACATATGTACATATAGACAAACTTTTAAGCAAGACAAATCGACAGACGGGATGTAAAGTTATCAGTGTGGGTCGCATCTCAGCCTCTTTTTCTTTGTGTGATTTCCGATCGATCAGTATTATAATTTTCATTTTTAATCAAAGGGAAACACCATCAAATATTGATTCAAAATTTTTTCCATATGGATTTAAATTATGCATACATAGCTATAACTGGCCTCTAAAATATCGGAAATAAATTACAAATCGATTCTGGAACGAGTTTTGCTGCAGTTTTCTGAATTATTTGGTGGACAACGATGGACTTTTCAACAACATAAAGCACCAATACATACCGCACGGACAAGAGAAGTCTGGATTCAGGGGCATAGTGTGAATCTATTAGCATGGCCCCCATATTCTTCTGATGTGTACATCATGGAAATTGTATTTGGATGGCTTTCAAGAAAAGTCTACAAAGGAGGTTGGTAATACCAAAAAATCGAAAAAATTATTGAAGCCATAAAAGGGTCCTGGACCTAAATTTCGCTCAACTACCTATCAGCACTCTATGAATCCATACACCATAGGTTACTTGAAGTAATTCAAAAATCAGGAGTCGACACACATTGCTAAAAATTATATTTTATCCATTTAATAAGACCAGTATTTACCTAAACCATAAGATCTTTTGGTATTTTCTTTACTTTAAAGGGTCATACAGGTAAATTAAGATCTTGTTCCCATTCATGTTACACAAAAAAACAGACCTTCTTCGGAAAAACCACAACAAAACTTATATATATTAATTTAATTCAAAATTTTTGTTTGCAATATAAACTTAATACATATTTCATTCATTCCACGTTTGGGTTTTTTCCAAAACACCTAAGGTTTTGAAAATATCCTCATATAAAAAAAGGAAAAAAGCTTATCCTTATTCATGTGACACAAAGTGTATTTGTAAAAGTTAAACAAAAATTTACGAAATTTATACCTAAAGTACTTTTTTGGGTGTAATTTTGATTAACTTAGCCCAAGTTTACTAAGGATTACTATTTTTTGTGCATTGAACTATTGCACAATGTACATATGTAGGTATGCTGCATAGTTAAAAAGCCAAAACTTCAGTCATGAAAAATGTCAGCGTCATTGTGCTGATAATACTTTGTGTTCCATTAACAGAGCTATTCAATCATTTATTGTCTTCTGTAATTTTTCTTGGAAGAGTGGAAAATTTCGGTAATAACGCCTGTATATAAACCTGTAAAAAAATATGAAGTACCAAATTAAGGGCCTGTTTCTTAACTTTCCATAATACAAAGATATTAGATTGTATTGTCAAAGATATATTTAGCAATCACATAGATGGTATTGTGAGTGGTTTCCAATATGGGTTTTGAAATTGAAGTACTATTGTCTCAAACTTGGTCGAATTTATGAACTTTTGTATAAACTCTTTAGAAGATAATAAACAAATTCTTACAGTATACACTGATTTTACAAAGGCTTTTAGTAGGGTGCACTTAAAAATCTTTTGAAGAAAACTTGAGTCCTATGAAATTAGTTCAACAATTAGCAATTGTTGAAATGGTTTGCTTCATATTTATTTAGTAGTAAGCAATTTGTAAGTGCAGATCTTACTTGCATTTACCTTTACATGCACCTTCAAAAGCTTTAAGACTAAGGCCATTACTATTTGACGTTGCACATAGAACGTCTTATGGATTACGAGAGCCGTTAAATCTTTGTTGTAGATTTGTTAATGAAGCTTATCATAACTTAGATATAAATTTAAATAGAATCATTTTTAAGAAATTATTGTTGGCTTATTGAAACCATACATTTATTTCTAGAACTTAAAACTTATATTTTTGTATCGTATCGTTTAAAAAATAATCTTTTTATCATTTTATAGTTTATATTGTCCTGTTTGCAGGATGTTTTCAAATCATTTAATCAAAAACTAAATTTTTTGAAAGTTCTTTTTTGGAGTAGATGACTTAAGCTAAAATGTGTAATAAATCAATGTTTCTATCAAAAATCCAAAAGAGCTGAATTTTCCAATAAATTTACTGGACTTATATTAGTATGATTATTCATCAATACAAAGTTTCCACTGTGTTTTTTCAGAAAACGCAGAAAACGCTAAGTGACTTTAAAGGCTTAAAACATTTTTGTATGTATTTTAAAGAAGTAATTGTAATCTTAAATACTCGTAGTAAAAAACGAATAGGTATCATATAAACCCGAAAGAAGCTAGATCATTACATCGCGGTGGCCAATTGGGATCACCCCTTTTGGAAACAACACGGTTTGTGTGGCACGCAATGTTTGCCCCCCCTTTTGATGAAAATAATCGTAGTCCACATATCAATAAAAGCCTTACAAAATCATTAATTTGTAGCATTGTAGCTCGATTAATTCAAAGCATCAGCTGCACAAGCTTAAGCTTTTGAATAAGAAGGCCCAATCCAAACACATCACCAATAAATGACACGAGGAGGAGGTGGCTTTTCATCAATCATGCTAGTTGACGTAGCCTCTGAGGCGAAAAATGTCTTCATCAGTAAAGATGAGGTGCACTTCTAGGACCCAATTAGAAAAGATTGTGTTAACCGAGCTTTGAATGACTTTAAGATCAAGTTTTTATGTAACACCTAATTCCAAAGATCAACGAGGAAATAATTCGACAAACCTGGTTACGCGCTACATCAGCAATATTCTCTGGTGTTGTTAGAGCTATTTAGGTGGTTTTGAATTTGAATATCCATCTCCTGCTTATATACAGCTTAAAGTTTTCCACAAGTATCACAATTTCCAGCCAAGAGGGAGCTTAAAGACGATCCATAAGTGCTTTAGTTTGTGTAATTTTCACATTTTATACATTTTCGGTATTTTGAATTTTCGTGATAGTATCCGACCCATACATTTTGGAGCTTGTTTCGTTCGAATGATAGAATGTTCTTGTTTTTTTTTTTCAAATGTCAAATGATGACAGCTTCAAAAATAACAGCTGCCCAAACAGTGAGATTTTTAAAATGAAACATCTTATTGGAAAACTTTATATATAATATAATTTTCATAGAATAAGGGTGAAAATTTGTGTTGAATGTAATGTTCTATTTTATTTTTCAAAAGAAGTAAACAACACCCCTCAATATTTATTTAATTCCATTCAACCAAATTTAATACCATTAATTTTTAATGCATTTTTCTTGCTTCCTTAATCAACTATGTAAGTACTTTGAATAAACCAACTTTTATCTTTTATAAAAAAAAATACATTTTCTTTGTATGAATATTAAAAAACCAAAATGTCTTTTATTAAATAATCTTCTTCTTTGGAATCTCATTTCAATCCATTTGTAATTTTTTTGTGATGATTCAAGAATAAATCAAACAGCTAAATCGGATCAATATAAAGTTTTAAATGAAAAGGACACCATCAAAAGTCGAATACCTAACCATCACAAAGCAATAACGAATAAGAAAAACCTAATACACAAAAATAAAACCGTCACACTTTATTATAATCCGACAAAATTCATTTATCTATTTGCCCAAACTTTAGCTCTGATTTCAATTAACTTCTAAGATTGAATATTTTTCGACAACTTTACTTTTCAACCATCCCAAAACCGTACCACCCCTTCAAAACCACACCACATCCAAGACGACAAATGGTCGGAGTGTAAACAGTGTGCAAAAATGCAAACACCGCAACCCAAAGAAAAAGAACCACCATCCAAATCACATAGGACCATCCTGATGGAACAGAAAGCAAAAAGGATATCTCTGTCGTATTTCTAATTACTATTTGCCTAAGAAAAAGTTGAAGGAATTTATTTTAATTTGAAGCTTTATAAATTTTCTCGCCAATTCGCCGCGATGTTGTTTTTCATTGTCTCTGATGTCTTGTCTATATACTCGTTTACACTGTCTTTCGAAATTATATTGACAGAAATGTTTACAAAATCAAACTTTAGTTAAAGAAATTTCCATCAAAGTCCTATCTACTTTGCCTTTACCTAGAAATACAATTAACCTTTCGAGTTTTGATTCGAAAAAAAAAAAAAAAATAAGCTCAAAATCGTATACTCAAAAAGTGTTCTGAAAATAAGTAAAACAAATAACGAAACACCACGTTAATCCTCAAAATTTACCTACCAACCTGCGTATTTTTAAAGGTAGCTAGGTAGTTTAGTTAGAAACGTAGTACCTGACTCGAGGATTTAAGAACTTTGTAAATATTTGTTACCATCAGATGAGTTCAGTTGCCATGTGACAAGCTTATTTTCACACAAATTCTCTCTAAATCCAAATGTGTTTGTCTACATCGTTGCGTTAGGTTGCTGGGTTTGAAACATATATTTTTGGAAGTTGGTGAATTGGTTTCTACTTTTTATTTTGGCTTGTTTTGTTTTTTAATTTATTTTGTGTCACCCTCTCTCTTTTTCTCTCTCTCTGTTTTACTTTTTGGCTTTTGCAAAATAATTTCGAAAAGCAATTTGCATAGAAATGGGGAATCGTACGCACGCATGCAAATACGAAAACATCATCATCATATACGATATCCTTGTATCCAGTTATCCAATGTTGTGTTGTCTCTTCACCATGGATTTGAATACCGTAGAGACGTAGAGATGGGGGCCTGGTAGATATTTATGATTGTTTTTCATTGCTCAAAACATGCAGAAGCGCAGCGTGATTTTTTGAGGCTGACAAAAATAAAGTTAAGTTGTAATTCAAAAAGTGAGATCAAAATAGCAATGATATGTTTTCTAAGTACAGCAAAGAAATCGGATTATTCTGAATTGAAAAATTGGATTTTTTAACGTCTTGTACTATAGGTATTTAGAAAATTTAAGCTGATGAAAACTTTGGGAATTTAACAACATTTCTTATTTTAAAAAGTGCTAAGCCTTTGACGACTGCTGTCTAATATGTTATTACAAAAAAAATATATACATATTTGGCTTACGTCAAGTTCTAGTATGAAAGGGAAGTAAGTGTCTTAAAAAAAACATACTATCGGCTTCTGTTGCAGAAATAGAGGAATACTTTGTTTAAATGATTAAGATGTATATTATATCAAGTTTAAAAAAAAAAAGAAGCTAAATACAACCAAAGACGGAGTTCTTAAGGCTACATTAAAGAACAGCATATTCCTCAAAGTAAAAATGTTTGTCTTCTAGATTCAGTTTAAATATTTCTAGTATATCACTTAGTTTTTGTTATTTTTTCATTAGCCAAAAGATAACTTATGGCTCGTCATTTGCCTCTATCTTGAACCTTGAATGGAATTCCTTTATTTTTTTGATTGATTAATTTAGCACTGATTCCAAATCTATTCAGCAATATGAGCTCAAACACAGAAATACCCATTTTCAACATTATTTCTATATTTTTTTCAATATATTCCAAACACTTGATGTTATAACCTTAAGAATAAATAAGATCAAAAATTGCTTTCAAACCTCTTCATGCTTCAGTGTTCTTTTTAAGTTAATGTGTAGCAGGTGAAGACTTATATCACTTATCTAATTTTTTTTAAATATGCATTTTTTTTATATAGGTATAAGCGGAATATTGAAGTAAGGAATTATATATTGGAAAAAAAATCACAAATTTTGTAGCTCAAAAACCTTCCGTGCTAGATTGATTTTGAAGTCGGATTCAAACTAAACCCATTAAAAACCCTTAGAAAAATTACTGGTCATCACTGTTATTGAAAGAAAGAGTTAGCTAAAAACTATTAAGGTATTTCTAAATATACACTTAAAATTTGTAAATTCATAAAATATCTTATAAAAACAGAGCAAAACTTCCTTGAATTTACTTACATATGTTGTTTAAATAATAGTAAAATACTAGTTTTTTAGTTTACATTCGATAACATTTTCGAAGTTAATTCAAAAGTTTGATTGATTACTCGAAGTAATATTTTCTAGAAATGGTTACACAAAAACGCACACAGTTCTTGATTATTTGGTTTTTTATTTAAGTTTTTCCAAATCGAATTATATTGAAAAAATCACTCCTCACTACAATAGAAAATATTTCAAAAATAACCAAATATTTTTAACTTCCCATAGGAAGTTATTGTAAAGGGTCCGATTTGTCAAATTTTTGAAAAATAATCCAATCAACGGATTTTTTTATAAATCAAAAAAACTAAAAAAAAAATAATTTTCACCTCGAAAATTTTACGAATGAAAAACGATTTTATCTCCAAAACAATTTTGTGCAACGAAGAATAACGTTTGCAATATCTGGTAAAATTTTGAGAAAAATCGAATTAACAGTTTTCTTATAAAAAATAAAAACCTAAAAAAAAAACATTACTCAAAGTTGGTAAAAATTGAATTTCGACTTAAATATCTTTTCGAAAATTTGAGATTATGGCTTCCAACTTATTTTATCTTATAAGAAATATTGTTTTCAACATTCAGTAACATTTTGAGAAAAATCGAATTGACAGTTTTTTTACAAAAATTAAAAACCTAAAAAAAAATTAACAAAAGTTGGCAAAAATTTATTTTCGACTTAAATATCTTTTCAAACCTATGAGATATTGGCTTTAAACTGATTTTATCTTATGAAAAATATTGTTTTCAATCAAACTATTTCATCATATGCAAAATGTTGTTGGTGATTTTTAAATTTATTAGAATAATTTAACTGATAACTTTTTTAACAAAGCGCGAATACCTGCAAACCTTTTAAACAAGACAAATCGACAAACGGGATGGGAAGTTATCAATGTGGGTCCCATCCCAGCCTCTTTTTTCGAATAAGTATTTACCAATAAACTTTTCAAAATTGAATTGTCAAATCTGGGGACAAATTTTATGCCGACCTGTTTTATCAATACCTCAACAAGTCTTGGTTTGATCGAAACGAAACAAAGGGACATTTCTAAGATCTGGAAAGTGTTCTTTTAATTTTTTTTTCATCTCACGTATCCTTTAGCCTACTTCATAAGTTTTAGAGTTTAAGACTGAGTCAATATCATAATGATACCAAAATGTTAAGGAATATTTCTTTACTTAAAAATAAGAACAAATAAAAATAATGTAATAAAAGTAGCTAATTAAAATATGTTTCAATATTTGAAAATCTTTGATTATAATAATTATAAGCTAACAATAAACAAAAGTTAAAAGAAAGCAAAAATGATACATTTCTACCGATTCATAATAATTTTCTGTAAATAATTGATAGCGTTCGAAACACTAAATGTTTTCAATTTTAAAATGATTTGAAGCACAAAGATTTTGAAATGATTTGAAAAGTAAAAAGTCTTATGATGTTGAAATGATTCTTAAAACTTACTCTCATCAAGATATGATCGGAAAAATTCGTACAGTATAGGACCAGTATGTAATCAATGAGGTTTATGAAGCACAAAGTATAAGTCAAAAACATCAATAATTTGTGGGTGCAAACCTTCTCATTTATTTTTTCATTGACACCTGCAAACATACCCCGCCATTCATCAACGTTTAACTCAAATAGGAAAAGATGAGGTATGTAGTGTATGTAATGCTTTATCATCCTATTTCTTGAATGGAGATGCGTTAGTTTGCAGAAGCCTTAACATGATAGACTTGTGAAGATTTCTTCTACTTCTCTTACTGGCAGTGAAATTGACTTTGCAATGGATTGGTTATTCAAATACGACTTACTAATGTGTCATGTCAGGTTTTCAAGATTTTACTTTTTAAAATTCGAAAATAATATTTATTATATACTAGCTGGTATACCCGGCTTCAACCGAGAAATATTCAACTATTTTATATACAAAAAAATGAGGATGAAAAAACTACTATTTCCTTATATTCTACCTTTTTTATTTATTAATTTATGTATATCATCTCTGTACATATTTCTGTTAAGGGTATAATACTTCTTTGTAAACAATATTTTTTGTTCTTTGGTGAGGCGCATACACATACTGATTTTTTGCAGAGCTGACACGGGAGCAAGCAACATAAAATTGTCCGTAGGTAAAACAGGGATTCGTGATGTCAAGGCCTGCAACCTTCAGTGTCTGTACCTCTGCCTTATTGATAGACATAGCAAAACAAAGCGTTATAGGAAATTTTACTCGTTTAAATTCGAACGGGTATTCATTAGTAATCATCGGTATCCTGGGAATGAAAACGACTTGACCCTGGGCTGAGCCGGAAAGAATTTTAGCTTCAATCACGTTTCTCTGCATAGTTACTATCCGTAATCTAGTACCATTGCATAATTTCGGTGCATTTAAATTCCTCATACGTATTATTGGAACCCCAATTTTCAAGTCCAGTTTATGCGGAGGAAGTCCTGATGGATTCAAAGAATTCAAAAATTCAATTAGAATATCAATAGCATTATCTTGATCAGTCAGATTATCAATAGAAAGATAAGTTTGTTGATTGGCCTGAAAGAATTTTATTATTTATACTTGTTACAGAATCGTTTTAAGGTACTAAAATCGCTCGTTCGCGTAACCAATCATCTGTTTCCTCTGAAATTTGTTAGACTTGCGGGTAAACATTAGCTATTAATTCGTCTTGTCCAGTGACGCTAGTTGCAAATGTTGGTTCTATTAGTACTTCTTCGTCATTATTTAAAATATTTCCATTTCCTACATCCAAAAGAGTTCTTGAAAATTGTGCTGCATTATTATCACCAACCAAATATTTGTGGTCAATCTTAAAAGTTTGACAGAAGCCCACAAAAATGACGATTTTTGGCTAGCATTTATTTCATCACTTTTTGTACCTCTTGGCACAACTGGCAATATTTGCCGAAAATCACTTGCGAACAGTATCACAACACCTCCCATCGGACGTTCATCAACTCTTAAATCTCTAAGTGTACGATCCAGAGCTTCAAGCCCACCTTTATTTACCATAGTCGATTCGTCCCACACAATAAACGTCGTTTCTTTAAGAACTTTAGCTAGTGAGCTTTGTTTCGAGATATTACAAAATGGACGCTCTTGTATGTATAGATAACTATTTATTGACTAACATTATCGGACTTGATTTATGCTTAAAACCTGCTCCGTGATATCTTCTTTCATTTAAAAAAACTGCATGACAATTAGATAAGAAGTTTCGAAGCCAAACCGTAACAAACGTTCTTTTGCTTGATTTCAGTTTTATCTTCTATATATATAAAAGAAAGTCGTGTTAGTTACACTATTTATAACTCAAGAACGGCTGTACCGATATGGCTGAAAATTAGTGGGTAGGTAGCCTAGAGCCAGGAGACGGACATAGGATACTTATTAACTCTTCAAGGTTTTTTTTTTTTTTAAATATGAAAGTATTAAATTCAAGGTTTGCTCAAAACTTCATAAAGAGAGACTCATAACTAAAGAACACTTCCAAAAACTAAGTAAGATGCTAAAATGATTTAGGTTGTATCTAGAAAAAAAGGTTTGTTCTTTACAAAATCATCACACAATTTATTGTTAAGATATATTTTAAGTTTCAACTAAAAAAACGCGTTTTGGCAGTCTTAAGCATTTTTAAGTGGGGACTTCAAACTATCAAAACACTACAATATTGAAAAAAGCTCAAACTAGAACATTTATACATAGATTTTCCCGAGTTTTGCCAAACATTCAGAGATTATCCAAACCTTAAAAAAGTTATCTGAAAGTACTTAGCTATAAGATTACTTATCTAAAAGTTATGGACATTTTAAAAAATGCTAGAAGAGATTCTTTCTCTTCTAGTTCATGACGAAGTTCAAATTATCGCCTTTGAGGCACTCATTTTCACATATTAGCTTCTATCTTATTTCCACTAATTTAATGTCTATTTTACTCCAATTTTTTGGACATCTAACTGGGAGAGAGATAACATGATAAGACAAAAAAATGAGTTGTCTCAAAAAATTCCAATGCAAACACCTTTCCCTAACTCCAAGGTAATGTTGCAAATGTTGAGAAAATGAATCATCTTTACCATAAACAATCATCTAGTGTTCAGCATTCTGAAAGGGCTTAATATTTGTTCTCAATTTTTCATCAATACGTTCCGAAAAATGTATTTAAATTGCCAAAATTTACATTTTCCTTTCTCAAAAGGACCTGCAATACAAAAAAAAAGTCCACAGCCCAACAATTGACCATAAGAACAACCGATGACGCGACAATGTGCCGGGATGCTTGGTTTGGCGCGGCATGGGATGGATTCACAATGATGAAACCAACCAGCGGTGACAGTTTTTCACCCAAGGGGCCCTGCGTTGCGGTTAAATTGAACAAATGCCACAAGGGGGAAGGCACAGCACACGTATTCAGTAGATATACATTATTTCGTCGGGGCATATGATTTACAGTACATACACCACATCCAGTTGAACTGGCAAAAATTAAGTGTGTTCTTTTTATTATATCCAGCGAATGGTTCACACACACGTTATTCGCTCCATTCCATATCAAGTCTCGAGAACCGACCCGTATTTCGATGAGATCCTTAAAAAACCCTCCATTTTCGTTCTCGATGCGATGGTTATGGCGATGATGATGATGACGGTGGGGTGGATGGGAGCAAGGATCATCAGGGTGCCAGGGTGTTAAGGGAAGGAACTATGGATTCTCATCCATCCATCCATCCATCCATACCCACTGTTGACGCACTCTGATTTTCAATTCAGAACTTGATGAATAAGCTTTAATGAACGCAGATAGGATGCGCTACAACATTTTGTGTATATGTACGACGTACGTATATCCAGTCGCAGGCGGTTGTCGTCGTCGTCCTTCGTCGCTCGTCGGTAGGGGGTCGTATGTTAGGGGGGGTGGGATATTGGGGTTGGAGAGTGGATGTGGATCCTAAAAGTTAATTGGGGTGGCATGTTATTGGCAGCGGGAGAGAGGATTTAAATTAATATACTGACCCGTGTCGTCTATATACATATACAAACTTACATACGTACGAATGTCGATGTATTTGAATAACGGTATATGGTTTGACAAAGCAAGGACGATATGGCAGAGATTGGTCTTGGCTATACCTCTAGTGTTATTGCTGCTTTAGCTGTTCTATAGGTATAAAGAGTTACCCTATGTAGCAGCCACAACTTTGTTGCAGCCGAACCGTGCGTGTCAGAGAGTGATATGTGATGTGAACGAACATCAGACAACAGAGGGCTGCTGCCAATGCTGATGCTGATGCTTATGCTGATCCTGGAAGCTGTTACAATGAAAATGTGATGTGCGTGTTTGTAATGATTGTCACTAGAGTTCATAGTTTTTAATTAAGTTTCAGCAACAGCGGGTTTTCCATTAACAAAATCTAACTATCTATACATACATATGCTTTGCATATACAGAAATATGTATGTATGTATGTATGTGAAGTATATGTTGAACTCATCCTCATACTGTAAATGTATAGTATACGTATGTATATATGGAAAATTGAACTCTATGAGTGACTTGTTTTAAAATTAAAGTAGCAATTCATGCGTGAATATTATATTTTACACCAAAAATTGTGTGTGGCTCTGTTTTTGTGATTTATATTTAAATATTGGATTTTTGTTTTGATTAAGTGTCAATTTTATTTGACATTTATGAGCGCAAAATATTTTTTAGTACGGGTTTGAGTTATTAAATAATGTTTCTGTCAATTTTATATAAACTATATCTAATATTTAGCGAACATTTTTTAAAGGTATGAGTATGATGGGAATGCTCGCTGAGTGAACCATTCGGGTTCGATGATTTCGATAACAATTATAATTCCGCTGAGTACCTATACATGGGGGGAGTATAGTATCCGTGGTGTAATGGTTGGTGTCTGAGTTCAATCCCTCTAAATATGCCATCTAGTTATATTTTGTCACGGATACTGCCCCTAAATTGAAAAATCCTTCAAGAATAATTCTTGTCATGAAAAAGTGCTTCTAAATTAAGCCGTTTGGATTTTGTATGAAAACTGTAAGTCCCCTCCATTCCTGACTTTAATTGCACAAAGGAATGTTCGATAATTTTAAGCAACAAAGCCTTGCTTTTCCATGGAAGAGGAAGTGACCTTTTACATACTGTATGATGCATTTTGAAGTGTAGTTGGAAAAATTGGTCATTATTCGTAAAAATTCATAAAGTGCCAGTCATATAGATACATATAATTGATTTATGTAACTGAAACCAATCATTGAATTTTGTTTATCTTATGGATTACAGCTATCATTGAAAATATCGATCATTTAACAAAAAAGTAATGATTGAAACCAAGCATTTAGGGTTTGAGTATATTATTGAAAGTTCAACTGGAAGGTGAGAATAAAAAAAGAAATAGAACGTCTTCAGTGCCTGTGGCATGAATGCTAGTGCGTTGGACTGTCATGCCAGAGTCGCCATTAGAAGACAGTGTGAGCTAGAACAAATTTCAGTCTTAAATAGCAAACACTACCTGAAAATAATGTATTAAGGCCTAAGGTAAAAACCACTATTAAAACACAGTCTGAGATCGAAGAAAACACTTGATTACAGTACTACAGTATAATTACAGTAAGAAAACATTAAATTACAGTATTATTCCTCAAGTGGTACTAAATGACAGTTTGACACATACAAATATACTAGAATAGAAGCCATAACACCTGATGTATACAATATTATTAAAATACAGTCTTAAGTAGAAGAAAACACTAGATTACAGTATTAATCATCAGGTAACTCTAAATTACGGTCTGAAATAATAGAAGGCACCAGCCCATATTCTAGGTTTACACTACGGCCTGGAGTATTAAATATTAAATATTAAAATACTGTGTGACATGAAATTAAACACTAGATTACAGTATTAGTACAGTACAGTAAGAATACACTTGATTAAAGTATTAATCAGCAGGGGATGCTATATAACATTCTGAGATACTAGAAGGTAAAATAAAATATTCTGGAATAGAAAAGCCGATATACAGTATTACAGTCTGAGATATCAAAAACCACTTTATAACACTATAGTATAGTAGATTCTAATAAATTACAAATTACTGCCTAAAGGCAGTAGATGGCATTCTTTTTTCTGTAATAAGTGCACAGTGCACACTCAAGGGGATATTACTACCCTTATTATGTTAAGACACAATCTGAGCACCAGGAAAGGAAAAGAAGGGTTAAAAGGAGGTGTCGGTGCACATTGGTATTGAATTTCTGAATATTGCAATGACTGGGAAAGACAGATTGTGGTAAGGCATTCCACATTCGGGTAGTACTGAGTTCTAAAGGATTTTTCAATAAGGGCGGATAGATGTTGAAATGGAATAAAATAAGCTGTGGTTGAGTTATTAACAAAATTATTTTTTATTTAAAAGGTGCATGTATGCCATAAAGTGTGGAATATGACATCATTCAAATGCCCACCTCGGCTTCCTACGGTGGCACGGATCCGAGTGGTCTAATTTTCAATGACTCTTGCGCATAGATCCGGCTGAATTTGAGCGATGGCCTGTGTTATGTTCACCTTTAGGGCATCGGTCGATTTAGGTTAATTGTAGAGACCTGCGACTTCATGAAACCCCACAGGAAAAAGTCTAGCAGGGTCAAATCGTATAACCTTGGTGGCCAATTCACATCACCCCTCCAAAAGATAACCTTACCCTCATATAGTTCATGCAAAATGTCAGTCGTGGCGTTTGCTGTGTAGCATGTAGCGCCGTTCTGCTGGAACCACATGTCGTCTAGATCCATATGGTTCAATTTGGGCCATAAGAAATTAGTTATCATCGTTACGTAGTGCTCGTTGTTGACTGTGACCGCCTCACGTTTTCAAAAGAGTATGGACCAATTACGCCGCCAGCCCAAAATCCACACCAAACGTTAACTTTTTGAGGATGCATTATCACCTGGTGAACCTTGCGTGGGTTGGTGTCGTCCCATATACGGCAATTTTGCTTCATCCAAAAATGCGCCTCGTCACTAAAGATGATTTTTCGGCCATATTTGGGGTCCTCTTTCAAACGATTCGAAACCCAGTCAGCAAAAAAACGGCTTTGTCTATATTCATAAACTTTGAACTTTAATGAACACTCAATTTGATAATAAAGTTTTATCGCTTGAATATGCTGTTCAATGGTGTTACTTGCCATGATGAATTGGCATAAACAACTGAATAATAAACAAAATATTTCACAGATGTCACCAAAACACAATGGCTGCCATGGGGCGCCAAAATTTACCCGCGCCAATTGAAAAACCCTTTATAATGTAAATGAATTACAGTGAGGCAGAGGTACAAAGACCAGAGTACAGTATACATTATCTGTAGACCTTAAATTTCATTCTTAAGTAGCATATGCCACTAAAAATTAGGAACAGTTTAAGTGACGCTCAGGTAACCAATCTTGTTGATTTCTATATTTGAATGAATAAAATATTTAGCTTACATTTTTCTGTACAAATAACAAAAACTCATCTCGAACTAAAATTCCAACCTTCATTTCATAACACAAAGCTATGGGTAGATTTTAATTCTACAAAACTTGTGTTGTACAAGCTTTCCTATGTAGACTCGTATCTTACATTTCCAAAAGGAGAAGCTGAATTTGTTTTAGAACCTGCCTTGAATGTAGGTAAAACATTTTTTAAATTTTCATAAAGTCAAATATAAATTAAAAGTCTGCTTCTTAAGTTTCACCTTCATATTTGAGAATTTTATATAAAAACCAATTTCATTAGTTTTCAATTGATAACACTCTAGTAATTTAGGGTATGTTATAAGTATTTTCTTTTTTTTTGTGGTCTTTTATTGATTTTCATCAAAGAAAAAATTCCCTTCGTCAAAAGCCCACAAAAAAACAACAAATTTAATTTAATTTCCCTTATTTTGCCAATGCCTAGACCAGGCCTAGAGCACCAAAAAGATTTGTATATTTAAATTTAAGTTAAGAAAAGAAAACGACGACGATGGTGTTTTTATTTTGTTGGTTTGGTTATTTTTTTGTTCGTCCTTATAACTTTTTGCGCCCACCATAAAAACACTTATTAATTTTCCGACATTCAATCTGCCAGTGAAAGCCCATATAACCTGCTATTATGTGCCTTTCTTTTCCTGAAGCTTATTTATAAAAGTTATCTTTCACAGTTTCTTACTTTTTTTTTTGGTTAAGTTCTTGTTGTTGTTGTTTTGCAATATTCTTTAGAGCCATCGAATATAAAGTAAAAGATCCAACAAGTTTTATTTCTGTTTTTTTTTTGTTAGTGCTCCAGTTCTCTTGGAAGTTTGCTAATATATTCAACAATTCTGCCACATCAGCCTACAACAAGAATATACCAAACTTATGTACCTACCTACCTATAACGTACTTTAATTCGGTACCAAGGACCTGGCACTGGCACTGATGGCAGTCAGCCAGCCCAACCAGCCAAACAACCAGCGATTCAGCCAAGCTATTCAAATTGTCCTTTCTATATAAAAGGTGTGTGGTAAGGTAGGTTTTTTTTGGTAATGGTAGTCTGGTGCTGGTGGGGTTAAACTTCAGACTGAATAAGCCGTCAGAGATACAATTTGGGCCAGAGAAACTAATTGCAGTGCCACTGTCCTATCATGTGCAGTGGTGCGCACCCCTGATGGCGATTGAGTCTGCACGAGAGACTGTTGGAGTTGGTTGGTGGGAGGACAACGATGACGACGACGACGGTTGGTTTGAGCCCAACGGAAGAACTGCCTAAAATTAAAGTTATTAAACACCAATTTCCGATTTTTTTTTTTCAATTTTTTTGTTGTTGTTTTATTGTGTTCCTCGCTGACTGTGTAGCTTTGCTTTTAATGAATTGAGTTTTTTTTTGCCTGTATTTGTATCTTAAGGGGTTCTGTAAAAGAATCATAAGATTTCCTTATTTACAAAAATATTTACAAAATTAATTTGAAGTCAATATATTCTATTGTTCACGAGATATCGGTCACCGAACATCAATGTTTACCAAATTTGCGTACTATTTTTTGTAGATTGTATTTTTTATGAAAAAACTAACTTTTGGATTATTATACAATATTTACTGAATGTCGAAAACAATATTTTCTGTAAAATAAAATTTTTAATTCTTGAAAAGATATTTGATTCGAAAGTAAATTTTTACCATGTAGTATTTTTTTTTTTAGGTTTTTATTTTTTGTAAAAAAAACTGTAAATTCGATTTTTCTTAAAATTTTACCGAATGTTGACAACAATATATTTTATAAGACAAAATTAATTTGAAGCCAATATCTCAAATTTTTGAAAAGATATTTGAGTCGAAAATCAATTTTAATTAACTTTTAGTAATTTTTTATTTAGGTTTTTATTTTTTATAAAATGAAAACTGTCGATTCGACTTTTCTCAAAATTTTACAAGATGGTTTTTCTTCGTTGCATAAAATTGTTTTGGAGATAAATAATTTTTTGTTTAAAAAATATTCGAGGTGTCAATTTTTTTCAGTTTTTTCGATTTATAAAAAAAAACCGTTGATTGGATTTTTTTCATAAAATATACTTGTTTGGTATCACGATACAATATATAATATACAATTTAATTCAAGCCACTAGCGTTATACGTTCGTGAGATATTTTGGGTTAACCAAAATTTTCATCTCTTTTTTAAATTGCATAACAAAAAAATTGTTTAACAAAATTTATTTGAAGTCGATATCTCTACTGGTTCTTGGGCTATAGACGACGGAAAAAACATCCCGAACGTACGTACGTAAGGACGTACGAACGTAGGAACAAACGCAAGCACAGATATCTCTCTAAAATGTCAATATTTTCAATTCGACAAATCGGACCGATTACAATATCTTCCAATGGAAGTTAATAATTTATTTGTTAAGTTAAATATTTTTATGATTCAAGTACACTAAATTTCGGATTATTCTACTTTTGATTTATTTTATTGTTAAGATTTTCCAAGGAAGTACTGAAAAACTAGACACAAATTTGTATGATAAGTGTAGATAATTTGATTTGAAAAACTATTCGTTCAGTTACTGCCTCTTTCGAGGAATTGACAAATTCTCCAAGAGTAATTTTGTCATGAAAAGTGCTTTCTCAAATTGGCCGTTCGGATTCGGCTTAAAAAAACTGTAGGTCCCCTCCATCACTGACAACAGTACTCGCACACAGGAATGGTTGAGAGTTGTAAGTCCCTAGGCCCTAGTTCTCAACGGAATGTTGCGCAACCTGATTTTTATTTTATTCGTTCAGTTCCATTAGTCTTGTTCATTAAAGGCACACGCTAGAAATTTCACAATTATCCTATTTTATTAAAACAGCCATAGATTTTTCTAAGCTTCGTTAAGTTAAATGTTTCGTTCGATTTCATATTTTTATTTTAAAAGCCCAATCTTTTATTATGATAGTTTCACTGATTTTGTGTTCTTAATCAGGATTCTCGGCATTTGAAAGTTTCGTTAATTTTTTCAATAGTCTTAAATGTATGATCATTTTTTATAATGCTCATTATTAAATATTTAGAATCTTTTGTCCAGTTTTATTTTTATTTCTTTCTTTTGGTACATTTTTAGATAGTGGTCAGTTAATTTTTGTATTTCGTTTAGTTTTAGTTTTAGATTTTTGACTAAAATCATGCATCATCATTGGGCAAATGGTTATGTTTCGTTCAGTTTTATTTATAATATTTTTACATTGACCCAGATTAACGCGTTTTTATAATATTCAACTTCTTTTTAGATTTTTGTATGAAATTATAAATTTTCAGAATTCGATGTAGGTTTTGTTGTTTCGTTCAGTTTTCTTTTTCTTTGTATTCTAAGCCAGTTACCTTTGGTTATTTTTTGTGTTTCATGAATTACGTTTCAATTACGAACAAGTCTTTGCAATCCTTCTCGACCATTGGTTATTCTTTTATTGAAGTCCAATTCTCTCCAACAATAGCTATAGAAAAACCGCCTTGAAATCGTAAAATGAAATCGAGGACTACAAACACGCCGCCATCGCCATTGCCATCATGTTCCTCCTCGTCCTTGTCCGTCGCCGAGCAATACAACGACATCCAAAAGCAGAAGGACTCTCTCATAGAGACTGAGACTCTATGTTAGTCCTACAAAACAGTACCTACAATATGATGATTGAGCAACAGTTGTGCAACAGCAGAGCAACACATTGGAAGCTTTGAACGTGAGGAATAGCACACAGTCGGTTTGGTTAGGTATAGATATGTAGAGATAGGTATATAGCCCATCAGACACACAGGGACCAAAAGAGTGAAAACTGAGAACTGAAAAGCGGAAAACCACTTCATAAATAATTCATTTACGTAGCGTTTTCCAGCTGAAGTTTTTTTTTGTATTTGGTTTTTAACTTTTTTGTCCATTGTTGCCAGAGTCACCCAAACTCTCTTTTATTTTTCGTGAATGTATATAAATCCAAGCAAAGCTGTATTGCCGTCACGCCGCCCGCCATAGCGCCGCACTGCTGTACCATCACCGCCATATCCTTTGGGGGAGTGTACCTAGAGGTGGTATCGAGGTATAGGAGTAGTGCCTTTGTGTTAAGTTTTATTTTTGTGTGGTTCTTCCTTTTTTTTTTTGGAAAATTTAAATTGCAATTGAAATAAATTTGCTGAAATCGAGAATGAGAATCATTTTTCAAAGTGTACACTATGACTATACTCGTGAGGGGGCGTTCGTCGTGGCTTCAATCGGTGTCGGTTCGTGGATACCATAAGCCCAGAGTATTTGGATGAAACTAGGTTCCATCACTATGCATATTGCACCATATAATAAGCAGATAGGTACTCGGATTTCAAATTTGGGAGTATCTATTTGAAGGGATTTTCGTTTGTTTTGTTTTTGGAGTTGTTGTTTGCAGATACGATAGTATAGGACTGGCTGTTTTCTGCGGTTTATTTTTATTCATATTATTTGATTACAGGAAAGGTAAAGGTTTTGAAAGTTGTTTTTCTGTTGAAATAAATGTTATTTTTTTGAAAATTGGTGATATTTTTAGCTTTAGGAGATTTGAACTTTAAGAAATTCTTTAAAATTCAAAAACTTTGAGCGTTATTGCCTATTTCTTAGGGTCTTAAACTATGAGGACTGTCATTTTTGTTTAAAATATAAAACAGCTACTCGTAAGTACGATCTTTACAGAATTCATTTACATTTTATAAATACGAGTAATTGGCAAAGAACTTTATTCGAACTTACTTAATTTTTATATTGAAAATTAAAATTATGTACAATTTTTAACATACATATTAATTATTCAGAGTAGGCGGAAATCAGAAAATATCAATGTGGTTTCAGACCAGGCAAGTTAACAGCTGATCAGATGGAAAAATGTGTAGAATTTAACATGATATAACTTTATAAAGCCATAAGAGAATTTTTTCATCACAAATTAACTGGTAAGACTGTGAAGGATGACCATGCTCAACGTTCCAAGCCAATTAAAGGTATACAGATTTCTATCCAGACCAGTCAACATCTTCAATGGGCCGGCTGCCTCCTCTTGAAACTGGCGTTGAAGAAAGCTATATGAGACTCTACTATCATCCAGAGTGACAATAGTCAACTAGTCCACATAACTGCTGGCTAATGGAAATGACATTGACACTTTTGGAAAAAGCCAACAAGCTGGAAAAAACTCATTTATCCAGATTGAGGGAGTAGCAAAAATCCTGGGCTTCGTCTGCGGGAAACGTTAGAAAACTAACAGCAATCAAATTTAAAGTGGTCCAAAGCCAATCTTTCACCTACCTTTGGTTAATAGCAGCTGCTGATAACAAGATAGAAGAAAAAGTACACAGACGTCTGCTTAAGTCCCAGTTTGTGAGGAGTGACAATAGCGGAGGAGGTCTATTAATGAGCATAGAGTGAAGCTGAAATATACCACGAAGCTTATAAAGTCATATAGATAAAGCTTGGATTATTTTGTCTTCGGTGAGCTTGGCATACATGGAAGAACATGTAGAATACATGGTAGAATACATCGGGAAAGATCAATTCTACGCTGAAGGGATGACCGTGTAAGATGGAGACGAATGTTGAATGAGGTCCGGAAGGGCTCCAGTTGTGGTAACAATAAAGGAGTCATCGGATATGTCAACAAATTAAGTAAGAACTAAGTATTCAGAGGAGAACTTTTTTCATAAAGAGTTCAACAGTTTGAATTCCGTATACAATCGGTTAAATTCCTCAGGTTTTAATTAAAACTGATACGATATAGAAGGTGCAAAGAGTCAATATTTCCATTTATTAATTTAACAATAAACAAGAAACAAAAATAAGAACGTTTACTCTCAAGACTCGGTATATAAATAGGTTTAAGTCTGTGTTGATAAGGAAGATAGTGGAGATTAACCCATCCTAACCCCCCTAGCTCTTATTACAGGACTTCTTTGGTACCCAGAGCTAACAAGCGTATTCAAGAATGAGGACATGCATATCATTTACACAAGAAAATGATACTCTTTCAAACAAATAATGAAAATAAATTATTGCAAAACTTTTTCGTAAGGAACAGTTTAACATTTATTTACGTTAATCAGACAACTACGAACATACCAATCAAAAACCATGATAAAATCACAACTTTATTTCTCACAATCAAGAGTACTAAAAACAGTTTTTAAAATTATAAAATCTTCCGCATAAATGATGAACTAAGAGTGCTTCAACACACACGGTAAATCCTTTATAAATAAAATAAAAGTATCGGGCCTAAGTGACTACCTTGAGGAATACCAGAATTAGATTTGATCTTGTTTAATTCATAACCGTTGAAAATCACAGCGATCATCTCAAAATAAGTGTATCCCCAAAAATAACGAACGAACCTCAAAAAATCATCTTTTTTTTGTTTAATCAGTTATGTGTGTAAATTTGTGGGTCGAAATTCAAAATATTTCTGGAAAGACTACTGGTATTTAAATTTCAGAAGAGCTGTTTCTTGTTTTAGAAACCTGTTAGAAGGTGATTGTAGGTTCGTGTGTCCGAGTGTATATTATGTTTTTGGAGACCAGTAGTGTTTTAACTCTCAGAACTTACAATTAAGTCATGTGTTTGCACTATGCTTGAAAGACAAACAAAGTCCTTGACGTATTTTCTTAAACTAAAGTTCTTTTTTGCTCTGTATGAAATGCTACTCTACTACCGATCTTAACTATCGTTTTTATCAACAAATAATTTTAAGAAAATTAATTTTTTAATAATAATTGTCTATCTAAACTTTTCCATTTTGAAATTTCCATAGTTTACATACAAAAAATATGTCTAACAAAAAAAGCAAACAAATGTTCGCTTTTAGTTGAAAATAACGACTGCTTAAGTTCCCACACTCAAAAAGTATTTTTTTTCCTGGTAAAATGAAGATTATCTGGAATCTAGTTAATAGAACCAGGAAATTTATTACTGGTATATTTTTTCCTGGTAGATAAAACCAGTCTTCTCGTACTTATTACCAGAAATACTGGGAGTCTAAAAATTATCTTTTATCTGGTAAATAAAACCAGGAATTTTATTGTCTAGTATATATTTTCCTCTTAGGTAAAAATCAGATTTTAGTACAGTATACCTATCAAGCCCTTCCCGCCAAATAATCGTAAACTTCATGGAGCTTCCGATAATTTAGTTTAGAGAAAAATTTGTATTCCTTTTTTTCTTGGACATATTAGAGACGATGTTGATGTGAATGTTTTCCTTAGGAATATTACCTATATCTTATGCGTTCTTTTTAGTAGGAAGAATACAATTAAATATATGCTATGCATGATTTAATAAGGCACTTACCATAATTTGGCGGGAAAAGCTTAATATTCTACCAGAATTCAGCTACATTTTGAGTAAAAAAAATCCCGGTATATTCTACCAGAATTCTGATACATTTTTACCAGGAAAAAAATTCCTGCTATATTTTACCAGAATTCTGGTACATTTTTACCAGAAAAAAAAATATTCCTGGTATATTGTAATAGAATTCTGGTACATTTCTACCACGAAAAAGAAAATTTCCTGGTATATTCTACCAGAATTCTGGTACATTTTTACCAGGAGAAAAAAACATTCCTGGTATATTCTACCAGAATACTGGATTTATTCCCGGTATAATTTTTACCAGGAAAAATAATTCTCCTGTTATATTCTACCAGAAATCTGGTGTATTTTACCAGGAATTCTTCGAAAAATCTCCTGGTAAAATTTTCCAGAAAATCCTGGACGCCTGGTAGGAATCTAAAAACCACTTTTTCTGGATAAATTTAGTGGGAAATCTGGTCACCGATAGCAATTTTTTTTTGTGTGAACAATTAAACTCGGACCCTAGCAAAATGTTGATTACATTTTTAATTTTTCGGATGTAATTTTTTTTGTTAATAAAGTATAAAGCATGACTAAAACATTTTTTAAAGTTCCTAATTCTCCGATGTATCTTTCTGTAAGAAAAAAAAAACAGGAAATAACTTTTTTTCATTGAGGTCTTGAGGGCACTATCCCCTTAAATGTCATTTAATATCTCAAAAAAAACTCAATTTATTGAATTTTGTTCTCAATTTTTTGTTAAAATAAGGTAAAGTTTTTTATTTTTTTTTCAGAAATATTTTTGGAAGTTAGTTTTTTGGTGCTCATAAACGTTTTACATTCGAATATTAAATTTTAAAAGAAAAAATAAACATTTTTAAGAATACAAAAGAAAAAATTTGACATTTTTGTGTCATAAAACATTATATTGACAATATAAGCTCTTATTTCGAAAAAAAAAATATTTAAATTGTTTCATAAATTCCTGAACTCCTTCTGGAGCAATGCAAACATATTTTTTGATATTGAAAGAAAGCAAGTTGAGAAAAAAATTTTAGTCAAATGTTTTTTTAAATAATCGGGTTGTTTTAAAGAAAATTCGAATTTCCCATTTTTAACCCAACAAAAATGTTTAGGGACCAACGTTATTGGTGGTCTTAAATATCGAAGAAAATGCTAAACGGGCGAGGACAAACATACATCGTAATGTTAGAATCTTTTTACGAATGCAATACTTGCCATATACAATACATACACTCTGTATTGTCCCAAGTAAAAATCCGTTGTTGATATAACACACCCTATTTTCAACGTTAACTCAAACTTTCGTGTGAATCACAAACTTTAAGAAACTATCGCAACCGCTAAATTCTATCTTCAAAATTCACATTCCATTTAATTTAAATTGTCTTTTTTTATTCTTTGTTTCCAGCCATATTGGCCAACATCACGATATTCTAGGTTGTCATAGATAAATCATTTGAATGATTATTTATGTTACCCCAGCGACAAATCGATAATCGGCAATAGGTTTTGTCTAGAGTTTAAGGGAGGCAAACCGTACACCCCCAGCCCCAAACATACACAATCCAACACATATCTTACCTACAATGTACGACCTAAAACTCTTAAAGAATTCCAAGTAGGTTGGTTGTAGTTCTGCGCCTGGAACTGTAGATACCTTAGGTATAAGAAGGTATCCCAGAGTAACATAACAAAAATAGAAATCTAAAATAAAAAGGAAACTAAAATCCTTTATACGAAAAACTTTGGTAACAACAATCATAAGAGATAAAGCATCACCCGAAGTCGCATCTCTCTCTCTTTGCGAAGTACACGTCCCAATATCCCATAACTCCTATATAGAGAAGGGATGTTTTTTAAGAGTGTGGGTTTTTGTTCAATGAAGGATATGTTGTATATGCACACGGTTTAAGGCAAAGGCGTAGGTAGGTATATTGGTCCACGTCGTTGTTGGCGGCGTCGGCGTTGGGGATCAACTTTTACACTAAAAACCCAGACACGCTCACCCACACAAAATACCTCGCATCTCCTGTTATTGCCCAACTTCATCTCATCACCCATCCTTTAAACTGAACTCAGAGTAGCAAAAGCAGGACCAGAACCAGAACCAAGACCAGGACCTTACCTACACTAAAACTAAACTTCCATCAGATATCACGTAGCAGTGTTGTAACAGCAGAAGCAGAAGGAAATATGAGCGCATGAAATTTTATCATGGAAACACAAGGAGACACAGAACGATCCCTATTGGAATCTTTTAGCCCTTAAATGGCGGTAGTGTTGAGATGCCGAGATAGGATAGTATAGAATAGGATTGGATACCAAAGGATATGGGCTACAGCTTAAATGCATGACAGAACAACGATGTTTTTTAATGATTCGAACACATGCAAGTTGAGTGCATTGTGCAACTGGATGAACAAACACCTACAAAATACAAAAATGACAAAAGAAGTCGCGGTACATTAACCAGAAAACACAGTGACGTAAAAGAAGTAGCGGGGTTTTATCACTTATATTAAGGGAGTTCTAAATGAGTAGTTTTGTTCTTTTGAAAAAAGATCAAAAATGCTCTAGAAAACACACAATGTGTATGTTTGATGACATTTTTAAAAATCACCAATTTTCTGATAAACTACATTTCGAAGCCAAAAAGATGACCCCACTGTCTTAAGCCATTTAATCTATGCTCTTCGACTCCGCACGAGATCATAAATTCACTAACACTTCCATTCAAGTGCATTTTGGCTCCAAAGTCCTGAGATGTCCTGATGGTCCTGTCCCGTTTTATATATTATGGAAATCAGAATGACAAATCATAAAAATCAAAGTATTTTCTGTGTTCAATCCATTAAATCTTGGGGTTGTTGATTTTGGTCTTTCACTTTTTTTTCGATTACCCATGCACTTTGAGGATCCTATCGTTTATACTTCATATACATACGAGTATAAAGGTTCATACATTTTTCAACTTAACGCCATTCCGCTCCAAATAACCCAAACTCGTGCCATTTATTTCTCATTGCTAAAATATACAATATGAAGAGTTTTTATTTTCTTTTTTTTCCGAAGGATATGACGGAGCAGTATTTTGATTTTGTTTTCAATTTTCTGTTCTTTTTTGTGTGTTTCTATATAAAAATAGGGGTCGTTTTTTAAGTATAGGTGTGTTGGGTGGTGGACTTTTTCTTTTTCTTAAAAATATGAGAAAATAATTTTATGCAAATCAAAAGCAGCTCCACGATGCTTATGCTGATGCTGCGTTAACTTGTTCTTTTTGTTATTTTTGTTGTTGTGCTTTCCCATTATATTCTTTGAAAAGTGGGACCAAGACCAACACCAATATGGTTGCAGTGAGACACCGTTGTGTGAACAGAGAACATGTATTTATTTTTGAAAGAAAGTTATTGATACGTTCAAGGAGTTGCGACGGAAAAATGTCAATGAGCCTTAATAGCTTAAGCATTGTGTTTTTCTAGTTTTTTTTTCTGAATTATCACGTTTGACAATACTAAGGTTAATTTTAGGTTACTAATCTAACAAACCTTAGACAAACTAATACTTTGGGCTGATCAGTGTGGACTGGGTGTCAACCTCACAAAACCGAATTCGTCCTTTTTTCGAGGAAATACAAAATTCCATAATACAGTTAAACTTCCCTATAACGAACTCCTACATAACGAAGATCTCTCTATTACGAATTGATTTTGGGTACACATTTTTTTTGTTACTTTTTTAGTGTGTTTTGATCTCCTTATAACGAATTTCCATAAAGAGAACTTTTCTCTACAACGAACAAATTTTGTTGCTGAAAATCCAAATCTCATACGTTTTTGTTTCCACATAACAAATTTTTTCAAATAATTTTCTGCTAAAAACAACGGAATGCAGAGAAAAAAAAAACTTATAAAGGGATTTCCCCAAGATTTTAAATGCAAGCATTCTATGTTCAGGCTTCAGTGAATATAATTGAAAATGTCTCGAAGTAGTATTTCTCTTGAGAAAAAGTTGTTAATAATTAATAAAGTTGAAGAAGGATTGACTAAAAAAACAGATATTGCTAAGCAATTTGGAATTCCTCCCAGTAGCTTATCAACAATTTTAAAAAACAAAGCAGCGATTTTAAGAAATGTAGAAGACAAGGAATTAATTACTAAACGCAAAAGACTTCGAAAATGTCTTTTCGAGGAAATTGATGAGCAATGCTGAAATGGACAAATTTTTTTGAATCTCTCAATTTATTAGACGATTTTGTTGAAAAAGAAAAATGGAAGAATGTAATCCAAACTAAAATCACTGACTTCTTTAAATAAAAGTAAAAACAAAAAATTTCTGTATATAACGAATTTTCTATATAACGAAATAATTTTCTGGTCTCGTGCAAATTCGAAAAAGCTAATAAATGGAACTTACAACCCTACAACTCCGAATTACGCATTTGTTAAACAAATCTGTAATCAATCCGATTTTAATGTACGGTGTGGCAGTATGGGTGATTAATTTAGAAAAAGCTGTAAACCCCGACAAACTTAATAAAGTCCAACGTTCAGCTTGCCTATGTATAAGTTGATCGCTTCGCATGTCCCCATTTGCGGCACTGGATACCCTACTCCACCTAACACCTCTATGATATACTAAGCAAACAAATAGCTGCAAGCTCTGCTATAAGTCTCAAGTCTCGTTGAAGTGGGTTAACAACGGCCACTCCGTATTAAGAATCAATTTAAGCACACATACTACACCATCTATTAACGGCAATTCAACAGAAACTTTCAGATCCTACTATACCTTACAGATTTTACAGGGAGGACAGGGCATTCCTGGAAGACGAGTCAGTCCACTTTTATACAGATGGGTCAAAAACAAATCCACCAACCTCTTTGGTGGAGGTGTATACTCTGAACGACTTAAATTAAATCTCTCAATCCACCTTCCCAATCATTGTAGCTGTTCCAGGTGGAACTTTTGGCGATAAAAGAAGTCTTGTCCTGGCTTAATAAAAAACGTGATATCAAATCTAATATCCGTATCTTCTCAGATAGTCAGGCCGCTATCAAACCTCTGGACTCTGTCTCTATACAAACTCTATAACAGTCCATAACTGTCGATCATCTCTAATGGAGATGGCACAACAGTTTAATATTCACCTTTGATGGTTGCCGGGCCATAGAGACATTCCGGGAAATTGTAAGGCAGATGAACTCTTCAGAAATGGTACAGTACAACCCATTCTAACGCGATCAAGGTGCTTGCTTTCTCTGAGCAGATCGCATATGAGCTAGATAATCGGTGCCATAACCGGGCACATTATTCTCAAATAATGACATTTTCAGACGATGTATGGATGAGGAAACAGTTCTTCATCTCCTTTGTACATACATGCTCTGCTCTAGCTCAAAAGCGCAAGAACTACCTAGGAGAATTTTGCCATAATCGTATTGACATAAACAGTCTTTCACGTTTCCTAAGGGACTCAAACTGGTTTCAATGGGCTTAGAAGAAAGTCTCAATATTTATGTGGTATCACAATGGGCCATTAAACTGGCGTTAGTGTGTCCTACATCACGGACAGCCGCTAGAACCTATCTTGACCTAGGTTACTGTACTTAATATTTACAAATTTTCAAATTGAATGGCAAATGGTTAATAAATTATAAGGGACAAAGAGAGAGAGAAAAAGGGATACATGATTTTATGGTTTTGAACTTTGGGAGTACAAGATATCGTAAAAACCGTGTGTTTCTAACTTGCTGACTGACTGATGATGATTATTTAAAATTAAATTTCCCGACATAGTAGATTCCTTAAATTCCTTATGTAATTCTCAATTTTATTGTTTCGTAATAATTGTAAGTAAATCAATTAAGTTTTTAATAAACCAGTATTTATTTCAGTGCTGAAAATTAATTGATGCTAAGGACTTTGTTAATTGAGAGTTGAGACCAACGCATAATGCATATATTTTAGCTAATTTTTATCGAGATATATTCGAGAAGCAATAAGGACTTTGATTTTTGTAAGAAATAACTTTAAAGTCAGTATCTTCCTTTGTTTTCAAGATGATGGCGTCGAAAATAAATTTTTCAATAATTTTCACCAACAAAAATTTACCGAATACGTTTCGTCTTATTTCTCTCAAGATTGGACATTGCCCTAGAAAATGTATTATATCCTCTCTTTGTCTTCGGTTACAAAGATCATATAAGACCTTTAGAATAATTCTCTTCGTATAGGGACGATTGTATATTGATAGGTGAAGAGAGCTTCTTGCTTTTTCTTCGTATATAGACCTACATCTTAAGTCTGCTTTTCTGATCAACTCATACAGCAATGGCTTCCAAGTACTTGGTTCTTCTGCACTTAAATTCAGATCCATACTGCTAGCTCGTGCTTTTCTTCAAAACATCTTCTTCTATTGCGTAGCATACCTATGCGTCGCGATTCTTGTAGGAAGACGGTGATCCGGCATTTGCATAACACAAAGAATAAAATCAATTTGAAGTTTAAGTGTCTTGATGAACAGTGGCGACATCAAACTAACTATTTTACAACTTCAACAGGATTTTTATTATTAAACCATTTCTCGTTTACACTTCTTCTTTCAGATTTCAGATTGACCACAAGCTTCCACAGATCGCAATATTCTTTTAACTTATTATTGATAAGTTGTAGAGTTTCCGAGCTTTGATTTGCAGTCCTCCATATTCAATACCACCAGGTAAACAGTTCACTAAGTCATTCATATAAGAAGCAAACAAATCTGGTCTAAGGGTGCAGCCTTGTCGGACTCCGGATTGAGATGCAAACCATCACTCCGATTTATTTGCTCTATTGCAAAGTGCTGATTTTGTATCTTTGTACATGTTTTGAATCAGTTTTCCAAATTTCCACGGTATCACGGTATCACGGTATTTTTTATTTCTTGCTAGAAATGACTCACCAATACTTTTTAGCACAAACACATGGACATGTACAATGGTGGAATATCCAGATCTTAAAGCAACTTAGAACTCACTTAAGACATTTATCGATGCTATCTAGACTTTAAGTCAATTCTGGAGTGCAGCAGTTATAGTTCGATGGGTACTACATTTTTTATGTATGGTGAAAATAAGCGCTATCTTACACTAACATGAAACTATTTCATAAATTAAAACTTTTTTCAAACAGTCAGCTTTTGCATAAGGTTTTTTGTCCCGTACTTATAAAATTCAACTAGCTTTGCCATTTTTAAGTCCAGCTATAGGTAGTGAAACCTATTCTTCCGAAAGAGGTGAGTCCAAGACAGGTTCGTAGAAGTCAGGTGGAACATAGTGAAACTTCAAAAGATTCCTTGAGGTTGGATTTAAGACCTGTTAAAAATGGTTACGCAAAATTTCAGGGCTTAGCTAGCTTCCAAAATTCAGAAGAGCTTATAGCTAGACTTAACTTTCTTGCTTGAGATTCAAAGTATAATTTCTTACTTTCTACACATATTGACTTAGACCTTTGATTTGCTTGCAAATATATATATAAGTTCTTGAAAGTGTTAAAACTGGTCTTGCGAAAAATTTTAAGCCATTCATAAGACACATTTCTTGCTTTTTTGGAGCTTGCATTAAAACAGCATTCTTTATAGGCTGTAGACTGTTAAACGGATATGTAGGTATGCTTGTTTAAAAGTGTCTTCTAACATATTAAAAACCATTTATTCATGCTTAAGTAGCAACGTATTTAAGCACTCTTTGTAGGCTTGTTCGCTACTAAAAATAAATTGGGTGGCGGGAACCCAAGACCTCTGGCATGATAGTCCAACGCACTAACCATCATGCCACGGGCTTGTTCGCTACTGATATTCCATAATATTTTAGGCAGAAGATTCAAGTTGTTAGTTGGGTCATTGACCACCCTTAGCATAGTAAAGGACACCATGATTGGCATGTGGTCGGAATAGGGTTCATTTAGCACTTCAAAATCGACAACATGGTTATTCCACTCGCCTCTTACAAATTAATTACGGAATAGTTTATGTCCTCCAACAAACGTATATTCTCCACAAGGATCCCCTTTACTAGTTCCGTAGAGAATTCTGAATCTAAAAGAGCCAAAAATTCGAACCCATTTTTGCGTTTTTAACTACATCTTTCGATTTTTTTGTTCACATTTCTAACAATTTAAATGTGGCCAGTTTCTTTATTGACATAAAAAATCTTCTGCCTGGACGTACACTCAAATCAGCTTACCACCTGATAATGGTATTTTGCTGTGCAATACCCGTGGCGTGATGGTTAGTGCGTAGGACTTTAATGCCAGAGGTCTTGGGTTTAATCCTTACTGTGTCACATAATTTTATTTTCACGGGCACTGCCTCTTGCTAGGAATTGAAAAATTGTCAAAAAATAAATAAGAATAAGGCGTTCTACTCTGTCAGGTGTTATAACTGTGGGTCTCCACCCACCCTTACATTAACGACTATTAGCGAACGTTAAATACGTTACTATATCCATTCTGGCAAACTTTTAAAGTGTCTTTAAAATGTGTCAGGGAAAGAGATTGGAGAGTTATTGTCTTATACTTTTTGTATTTGTAGACTTTCAAACAAAAAAAATAGAAGTTGTTAGTTTTAAAATGTTTATTTTCATTTCTAAATAAACTGCCTTATCGTAGTCCTTCATTTTCAATATCTTTCAATTGCCTCCAAAAATAGAGGGTCTCAAGAAAATCATCTATAATTTCAAAATCTTTGAATATTGACAAATATTTGAACCGAACCTATTTTCTCTTTCAATTTTGCCTAAAAATAAATCTGATTCAAAAACTTGATGATTTTATATACATATATATAAAATGAAGGTTGATAAATACACATGTATTTTAACATATCCATAACATATGAGTCAATAAACGAAAATATCAAGGTTGGACTTCAACAAACAAAAGTATAATTTGTTCCTTTTTTATTTGTCTTTGGCCCATATAAGTTCAAAAAACAATCTATAGTGATGGATATTATTTAGATATAAATTGAAAAAAAAAACTTCCTGCAAAGAAGAGAATATGTATTTGTCCATCGTCCTTTGTTCCGAACAAACAAAATATTTGAAGTAATTGTCTGACCCCAAAAAAATAAAATTCAAAATATATGAACACCAAAAACGAAAAAAAAATCATAAAACATTTCTCTCATTTTCCGCATAACGTATACCTAAGGAATAAGGATCTTTAGTCATGTCCATCGTTTGTACCTATACCTATAAGTTTTTTGGGAGAATTGTGTAAACAACTTTTTGCCATTTCATATCTTCCATAATTGTGAAGAATTCTTGTAACTACAACACCAACTAACCATCATCAGACCAGATACCAGGTATAGCAACCTACCTTAAACCTACGTACCGTTCGGCGTACATTTGTCAATTTGTTCATTCTTTGGAAGTTTGTTCTTTGAGCTCTCCATATCCTCTTCCTCTTAAAGCCAGAATTTTCAAGGGCATCAACCCCTTGCCGAAGTAATAACACGAATCGAACACCAACACCAACAACAACAAGGACGACAAGAAGAACAAGAATTCCAGAGAAGTAAAAAAGTGCACCAATCAGCAGTTTTCTTTGCCAATATTTTTTGCCGAACATCTTGTTTGTTGGTTTGGTTTTTGATTTTTTTCTCATTTTCGTCCTTTTTTGGTTTATAGATGAATTTGTGCTCGCCATCCATACACATACTCTTTACCCACTATCATTGATTCCATCCGCACCTTCAGGAAAAGTTTCAATTTTTCTTTGAAAGCAGGAAAGTTTTAAACTCGAAATTTATCTCCTCTGTTTTTTTGTGTTCCTCTTGTTATTTTGCTTTCTGTTGGTATTGATTCTTGGGCTGATGGCCCTGCTCCGTGAGAAGGAATGCATTGAAAGCCTTCGGCAAAAATGAAGAAAATAAAGGATGTTTGTCTGCTTCAGTGAGTCTTGTTTTCCACTCACGTTCAGTTTATGCCTATTCATTTTGCCGTAAGGCCATTAAGGACTCTCTATATGAATCTCACTCTACTGTATGTGTATATGGTCCTGCTTGCCAAAGTCATATAAATTGAATTTATTAATGACAGTGCTTATCTTCTGTTTTTGCCAATGAATTTTTCAAGCAAAAGGTTATTCGATACTCTCAATACTTGTTTGTATGTAGAAACTTTGGTAATACCTTCTAGAAAAAGATGCATCGGTTTTGGACTTGTCCCAAAAAACCATTTGTTGCTGGTTTTTTGGCAAGGTCTTTTGGAGTTTATTTTTGTCAGAAGGTTGGGTAACTGGGAGGACTTCGTCGACAGCAAATATCGACATCATCGTAGTCGTCGTCATGGTAGACTTCTTATTTTTTTGTTCGCCCCAAAACGTCCTCTAATCGTTTTTATCGTTCATCGAATTGTGCATGGCACGGCTGGTGGTGGCAGCGACGGCAGTGGTAGCGAGTGAAGAAGCACAAACAAGGTCCTTGCAAGGAACACACATAAATATCCTCCAAGTCCCTCAGTGATGTTGGCATAGGGAACAAGAGAAGCAAGAAGAAAAAAAAAGCTTAATTGACCGAACTGATTGATTATTTCGATATCTCAACTGTTTATCGTTTGTTGACAATAAAAGGCTCGAATGCCTTTAGTTGAACGATTAGATGACGATCAATTCAATTGCACACACAAGAACAAAGAAGGACATATACAAAAAAAGGGACAAGAGAGAGAGAGAAAGAACTAGAGACAGAAAAGAATAAATATGTAATCGTTATGTTCAAAAAAGTAAAGGAGCGTTTCAGTTCTTTTCTTTTTATTTTTGTTGTTGTGTTGAAAGAACTTTGACACGTTGGAGTTGTTTTTCAAGATATAATAAATAAAATGTAATCATAGAAAAGATTAACAGCTTAAGACTCATGTCAGAAGGGATCTGAAAACTTGATTTAAAGGAAAACAATAACATAAATTAAATACCTCTAAAAAAATAACGTACAAGTTTCAAAACAAAGAAAAACTAGGAAAAAGGAGTTATTTTTAAACTAGCGGAACCGTATAAGCGTTGCTTTAGATGAGCAATATTATTTGGATAGCAGTTTTAATAACTTTTGATACAAATTCATTTTTGCAATTTTTAAAATTTCGGTATATCGATTAAAAATTCAACTAAAAACGAACTTTAACTTTTTATTTTCTTCCAAAAAGTTTCACAAAAAATACATATTTAGTTTCTTAAAAATTCAATAGTAAAATTTATTCCTGGACTTAGCTGCTTAGTAAAAATGATAAACTACTGCTAAGAGAACATAAAAATTGGAAAAGATCTCAATTTCAAGTTACACCTCAACTTACAATTTGTAAGATATCTCTCTATTTTAGTTTATAACAAATTAAAGTTCAATGAATGGATAGGTTCAAAATAGAGCAGGTCGTGAAGAAGTGTGTTTTTGAAAATGGGTTAATTTAATTTATTTTCTTCAATGTTCATATTGGCCGTCATATGACCTTCAATAAAATTTAAATTTTTCACGCCATTCACCGCCATATACTTCCAAACCAAAACGCTTCCAAGGACATGTTTGAAGGTAGACACTGTTCAGCTCCGAGTTTGGGTTTCGCTAAACTTATTGCCTTCCATCGCTCCCAAAAATGTTATATTTTGACTCATCAGAAAAAAAACGTTTTCGAAAATTACATTACATTACATTACATTACATACTACTCAGCACATAAATGTACAGAGTAGAGACACAGCACCTTGAGCGACTAGACTATTTAAGGTGATAACAACACAAGACATTAATATACAAGACAGAAGGACAGAAGAGAAAGAACAACACACAGAAAGAACACATGACAACAGCACGCGGTAGGTTTCGAGACGGTCCCCCATCTTTCTACTAACCACGCTCACTGATGCTTGATTTCGGTGATCGATGGGAACCGAAGCTTTATCAGTGACTAGGCCGTTGCCTTTCGAAAATTATAAGCGTTCTTTTCCATTCACTTCCGAAATGAATGGATTTTTTCTAGCAGCTCTTACGTAATACTTTGAATCGTGCAAAACATTACTAACAGTCTGCACACAAAAATGTTTAACGATGGTATTTGCCATTTCTTTGGCCAAGTTTGAAACACTTATTTTGGAATTTCACGTTTTTCCCTATCAGAAAAAAAAAGTTATTTCCTTGTTTACAGTTGAACCGGTGTTTTCTAATGTTTTGCTAACATTTCGAACCGTGAATAAACTTATTTTGAGATATCTATCAATTTCATACATATATGTACCTATGTATGTACGTCAAGTCACTTTGGCGCGTAATAACAGCTTAATTTTCAACAGAATCACTTACATATGTAACTCTTTGAATTTTCGTGACATTTCGATTTGCTTGATACGTTGATTATAAAGTCAAAGCAATTTAAAACACTAAATTTGATCGCCTGAAATGGAAATCCTACGGTACTTAAAAAACCATACAAGTTAAAAGATCAATAGATATTGTCCATACCTACTTGTTTTAACTGCATTTTGTTTGTCGTGTATTAAAGGTTAGGAAATTTGCACTCAAAAGGTGCAGTTTTGCTAGGTTAAGTTAGGTTAACGTGGCTGCGGATTTAGAATGCACACAATTAGGCCAAAAGAAAAGGCCCATTGTGATACCACCTGAATCTAGAGAGTTACTTCTTACTAGTCGAACCATTTTGAGCTTTTTATAATGCGAAGAAGATATTTGATATCTGTATCGTAGCCCAGCTTACCTTTTATAAACAGAAACCTTCGGAATTAAAAGTACAAACACAATGATTTTTAGAGTGGAAAAATATATAAAAAACCACTATCCATCTTTATTCAATTAAAACCTGCGTCCGTCCTTCTTGCAACTTATATTAAGACTAAACTAAAACTTGTAGAAACGTTTTTAAGAGCTTTCGTTCACAGAACGAACACTTCACCTTCGTTAAGTTATTTACTATATATTTTTATATAAGTTTTATTTACCTTCTATTTATTTCTAGAACCATCGACTGCTGAGGTTGTAAATCTCATGCAGTTCGATACAATATCCTTTTTAGCTAGTTCACTGGCGTTATCAAAAGAGTAGTCTCCCAGATGAAGTTTGCGTCTTAGTGAAAGAGCAGGGCAAGTGTAGAGAAGGTGAGAGATTGTTTCCTCTTCTTCTTCGTCCATACAGCTCCTGCAGAAGTCATTTGAGGCTACACCAAGTCTGCTTTGAGATAGCAAGTCTTTAGAGCGCTTTAGGTCCAGTGAAGGCCATATGAGTTTTGTGGCTGCGCATGTTGGTAAATTGTGCCACCTAGAGTTTGCTATCGAAAAAGCTGTTTCTTTTAGCAGAAGTTTACATGTCACACACCAGGTGAAATAGGTATGACGGTTGCATTTTTAGCGAGTATATCGGCTCTACAATTTCCTGTGATGTCTCTGTGGCCCGGCACCCAACACAAATTAAATAAATAAATTGGGTGGCGCATCAGTCCGTTGAGAACTAGGGCCTAGTGACTTACAACTCTCAACCATTCCTGTGTGCGAGTACTGTTGTCAGGGATGGAGAGGACCTACAGTTTTACGCCGAATCCGAACGGCTAATTTGAGAAAGCACTTTTCATGACAAGAATTACTCTTGGAGGATTTGTCAATTCCTCGCAAGAGGCAGTACATGTGAAAAAAACTTTAGATGACATAGCCAGGGATCGAACCCAAGACCTCTGGCATGACAGTCCAACGCACTAACCATCATGCCACGGGTACCACAGGCACCCAACACAAGTGAATGTTAAATTGCTGCGCCATCTCCATAAGAGACGATCGACAATCGAGGGCCTTTTGAGATTTGGTTGAGACACCGTCAAGAGATTTAATAGCAGCCTGACTGTCAGAGAAGATGCGGATATCAGAAGTTGATATCACGTTTTCTCTTAGCCAGGAGAGAACCTCTTTGATCGCTAAAATTTCCGCTTGGAAGACGCTACAATGATTAGGGAGGCGGAATGAGATGCTTAGATTAAGCTTTTCTAAGTACACACCACTACCAACTCCCTCATTTGTCTTGGATCCATCTGTATAAAAATGGATGCTTTTGTCATCCAGGAGTTTTTTGTCTTCCCATTCATCTCTAGATGGAATGGATACCTGGAAGTTTTTTCCAAATTGGGGTTTTGGAATAGTGTAGTCTATGTACTTTGGTATAGAACCAAAGAGGTTAAAAATGATGGAGTGCCCCACATTGTTGTTGGTCCATTGAGATGAGGCGTTGAGTCTTATAGCTGTACTCGCTGCCACTTGTTTGCTGAATATGTCGAGGGGTGTTAGATGGAGGAGATTGTCCAACGCTGCTGAGGGTGTGGTTCTTAATGCCCCGCTTATGCAGAGACATGCAGTGCGTTGGACTCTGCTGAGTTTGTCGTAGTATGTGACTTTATCCAATGCAGTCCACCATACTGCAACCCCGTACATAAGTATTGGTCGGATGACCGATGTGTATAGCCAATAGGTTATGCGAGGTTGAAAACCCCATTTGCTTCATATGGCTTTCTTGCAAAGGAAAAGAGCTACTGTAGCTTTTTTAACTCTTTCCTGAATATTAGGTTTCCAAATTAATTTTTTTTCCAATATCAGACCAAGATATTTGGCTTCATTGGTAAAAATTGGGTTTACACCTTTTATTGAAGGAGGTACAATTTTTGGGATTTTGTATTTCCGTGTAAAAATTACGAGGTCTGTTTTTTGGGGATTAATGCAGTTTTGCTAAGTTCTTAAAATTCATACAAGTTTTTGATGAGAAACCTTTAACAGTTGCATAAAATTTGGAAAAAATGTAATTGCCAATACTTTTTTGATCCACTGTATTATTAGAAACAAAGGTATTCCTTTTCTTAAATCTTTTTTTTTTTAAATGGTGATTTTTTGATTCTGTGTTTTGGTCTTGGCCATAAGTTTCACAAAATATGTCTCTCTAGGTGCAAAGTACGTACTTTTTGTGATAAGTTTGACTAAGGTTGATTTTGTCACTCCTTTTGTGAAATTTCAAACATTTCACAAGTAGACAAAAACTCAAAGGACTTTACTATTTATATGCCGTAGAAAATTTCGCAAAAGACTTGACTTTTAAACTATTAGTTGAGTCTCCTTATAGAGGATGTTTTTTTTTTTTAAAGGCATAAATCTTAAGTTGGCAAAATTGTTTTACCTGTTGGCCATTTTGTCAGCTGTCAAGTGATTTATTCATAGTTTGGTTTATCAGGATAACCTTGCAAGGCGTAGATTTGTGAATGGGCTCAACACAATATTCTCGTTGATCCCAATTTTATCAAGCGAATTTTGCTTAGCGATGAAGCTCATTTTTGGTTGAATGGATACGTCAATGAACAAAACTTCCGTGTTTAAAGTGATGATAATCCTCAAGTGTGTATCGAACACAAATTTAATATAGAGTCATGATTACTGACTTTTTCGTTCAACAATATTGAACAAATATCTGTGAAGGAGCAATGGTTTCAAAAAGACACCACAATTAATTAATTGGAGGAACCCCTTGAATTGAATTTCAAGATGATGAGATTTAACCCCAGTTGAATATTTACAATGGGGATATAGGTATGGGAAGTCGCTATAGTCTACGCGTACCACTTGGAGGACAACATTCGCCTTGTTATTGTCAATATACAAATAAATCATCAAAAAAATACCTCAAGAATAGACTACCTCCGACTCAGTTCTGGTAGCACCAGAAACTTATCTTTCGAACATGTTCATCGAAAAAGAGTTAAAATTCAATCAAGGACTCAATGTTTTTTTCAAGTCTACTAAATTAGTGTCTAAATAGAATACATCTGGCGATTTTTTTAAATCCTAAGGTTTCATTTAATTGTGATTTTGCAAATGTTCGTTTTTTAACTTAAACTAGAAATTCAAAAAAAGAAAAAGCATAAACTATTCTGTACTCATCAAAAATGTGATATGAATAAAATATATGCAAAATAGTGTCTGACTATCAAGTCACTTTTTTTCAATGGAAGAAAAACACAAAGGAACAGAGAAGAATTTAAGTTAGGATACTACCATACTAAAGTGTATATAGTAGAACACAAAACCTAGAAAAAGCTACACACATATCAAAGAAAATAAAAAGAAGAGAAAATTAAATAAATTCCATTTTAATTGCCAGGAGCTGAAACGTTAATTGGGATTATCCGAGTATAGTCTAGCACTGTGTTGTGTGTGTTTCGAGCACCTTATACTCTGTTGCTTTCATATAGTCCTCTTTTTCCTTACAACCATCACCATTATACCACACACCCACAAGCTGCTATTCTATTCTACAACATTACATACACATAGGTAACTATACTCATATACATATGTACTGTACATATGTGCCTAGCTCTTAGGTTACGAATAATGTCTAAATGCATTCGACTTTTGGCCTCGGGGCAGTAAACCATACGTTAAAAGCACACGTTTTTGAGAGTTTCCAATTCAAAATCCTTATAGCGCAAGCAGAGTGTATACGAGTAGTCGAATTGTAGAGTATATCTCTTTGGGCCTCCTCCGTTTCCTCTGTTTGGACATTCGTGCATGAAGGAAATTTGACCAAAAGCCACCATCGCCGCCGCCGTCGCTAGCTCGTCCTTATCGTATACGAATATAAACCCACAACTCTGGCTCATATCGTAGTCGTATTATAAATTAATATCTATGTATACGGTCGGGTTTTGACTTAATACTTTAGGTCCGTCTCCAAACATGTGCTGCACGTACGTCCTGGATCTATATGCATTTTATAGAGAGAGAGAGAGAAAGAGAAGGATTTGATGGACTTAGAAAATATCACGAGGATACACCACCTTTTTGTAAATATCTTTAAACACAAAGTTACAATGCATAAATGTACACATTCGAGCCCTTTTTTGAAATATAGAGGGTGAGCTAAAGCAACTACACAAACTACAGTAGAAAGGAAGAAGGACCAAAATATAAAAAATTGTAGTAGATACCTATATTTGTATGTATGTAGGTATATGCGACGTAGAAAGTACTAGAAAATTTTCTGGTCAGTGAACATTGACTAACTCAATACCAGGATTTGGTCGATTGTGTGCTCAAAGTTCCGAAAGATAATTTCAAATTCCATGTGCAATGACATATCCTCATGGTTTCCATGGACAGACTTTTGGTCCTCAACGAATTCTCAACACAGAAAGAAAGTAAAACAAAAAAAAAAACAAATTCAGAAACCAAACAGAACTAGAGATTATGTATAGGAAAACTTTGGTGGTAACGAAGTTGGCAGGGAAGGATTTGATACACATAAGCTAACCTGGGCACCATATTTTCAAAGAGTTCTTTCTAAGAAGTACAAATAGTTACAGCATTTATAAAAAAAATAAAACACAAAACGTTATTTAAAACAATAAGTTGACATAAATAAAAAAAAATGACGCATCAAACACATATCCGAAACATTTAAGATCAAGAATTGAATTCTTAAATGATATTGATGATCATGCTAGTGAACTGTTTCATTAAAGGTCCTTTAGGTCTTAGCCTTAGATGCAAAGGTATCCCGTTTCCGAAATAATATTACCCGTGTTTTGTTGGAAAATCTATCCATAGTATAGTAGGATTTTACACGAATAGCAAAAACAATATCCATAATATGAATAACACCGATAAAAGTTAGAGTAGAATCTTACTATGGATGGGTTTTTGACATTTATACGAATCTCGAATGGATCTTATGTGATTTTATTCTCAAATGTTGGTACGATTGATATTGCATTTGTATCTCGATGGCTGTGTCCGTTGAGTAGTTGCGCATTTGGAATCATGTGTGTTTTCCATTGGGGAAAAAATCAATCTAGTACTGTTGATATTATTTAGTTTTGTTAGTGAAAATGGACTAACTGGGCTTATTTTGCAAGAGAAAACAATAGAAAAGATAATTAAGTTTTGCTATGTTTCCACCAAAGGTTTATCTCAGTTTAGATTAGATAAATCCTTTTGGTGTTTCCACCGCACAAGAAGATTTAAAAGTGATTAAGTTTGGCAGCACTTTCTGAAATGCAAATGGTGTTTGGATGTTTCTTATGAAGTGCAAGTGAGATAGTTTGATTCGTGTTACACAATGAAAAACTGAATAGTTCAGCACCATATAAGAATATGCTACCTACTCCATGTACAGTTTTTTTTTTTAATTTGATTAAAACAAAACTATATTTTTTTTACACAAACATGCAAATAAACAGACCATAACGCATTATCTGTAAAACCAACTCCTCCACACAGGTTTTTCTTCACAAATTTTGACTCGACTCCGATCCCCGACCGGAATAGAGGCGAATCAAGCTCATTTGAACTTGATTCAGGTATATAAAGAATTTAGGCGAGCTTCAAGCTCGCTTCAATACCACATGTTAATGTAGTAGTCTACGAACAAACCCCTTTCTTGGACGTATTTTCTTGATTTTGATAGTCAACTATCAAAAATCAGTTTACTTACACGATTTCATCCCTGGTCTGAATTTCGCTATTTTTCTTTTTGGAATTTTTTGATAAATTATTCTGGCAAATATTCAGTTGTATCAACTTTCAAATATAAAAACCGGAGAACTACGGATCGTTTTTTTGGCAATTTCTCACTGAACTATATATGAAATACGAAAAAACGCACTTATTGATGGAAATCTTGATTATTGAATAAGAAATTATAGATCTGATAATCCGTATAATTTTTAATAGATTTCAAATGTCTTATTTTACAATTCGGATACCCAACACTATTCGGATTAATTTTGCGGATAAAAGATTTTTTTTTTTAGACAATCAGGGCTAGAAAGTGTGTTTTCATAAGTACCCATATGCTTCGGATATTCAAAAATGAATCCAGCTAGTAAGGAACCAAAGTCTAGTGACCTACAACTCTAAACCATTTCTGTGTACGAGTTATGTAAAGGATTTGAGGATCCTATAGTTCTTATGCCAAAATGATAATTTGAGAAAGAATTCTTCATAACAAGAATTGTTCTTAAAGGATTTTTTAATTCCTCACAAGATGAAATACCCATGAAAAAACTTTAAGGTGGTACAACTAGGCTTTCAACACAGACCTCTGGCATGATAGTCCTATAAGCACTATGTTTTGAAGTCACATGTACTACCCACATTATCCAGATACCCAGTAATTAATTAAGAAAGCTGATATCATAATATGTGTCGGAAAAACATATTATTTAATGTGTTTGGTGTTAATGAAAGTTTTCTCCTTAAAGTTTTTTTTTTTATAATAAACGGGTACTCAAGGGGTTATTAATACCCTTAATATCTTTAAAGTTGAAACACAGTGCGAGCTTTAGGAAAATAGGGAAGGATTAAAGAGGAGATACCGATGCACATTGGTCTTAAAGTTTTGAATATCAAAATGATAGGGAAAAACAGAGCTGGGTAAAGCATTCCACATTCTCGATGTGCGGTTAAAAAAAGAATCTCTATACTTGACAGTACGTCCGAAATTGAGCTCAAGGTTAAACTGATGTGCATTCCTAGAAGTACGAGTATTACGGCTGAATTGTTTGAGGGGGGGAATGCAACTGGATAATTCGACAGAACACTGTTTATAAAAATATCGGTAGGACAACGAAAGGCATGAAACATTGCGGCAGTGTTCAAGTGACGTAATTGTTTCGGTTATAGTTCTATCGCCTATCATTTTCAAAGCTCTTTTTTGGATCCTGTCCAAAATACTTAAACTTGTTTTAGGGGCACCTGCCCAAATATGCGAGTTATATTCAAGTTTTGGACGAATGAAGGCTTTGTAAATTACAGCCAGATCAGAAGGGGTGAAAAATTTCTTGCACCGTCAGAGGAATATATTGCATTTTTGGCAATATCGAATATGTGATCATTCCATAAGAGGTGATCTGTGATACACATACCGAGTACTGAAAGTTGAAAGTGGGACATGCATTGCGAAAATCACAAAACCCGTTAAAAAGGTTTTTGCGACATAAGTCGTATATTTTCGCATAAATACCAGTTAAGATCTGACACTTTCATTTTAATATCAGAATATACATACATCTGAATAATTTAACGTCTGGTATATGGTTTGTAAATTGTGTAATTTAAGTTAGGACTTTCAAGTATTTGAACATTTCGGATACACAGATATTAGAAACATATTCGGATCCTGAATAATATTAATATCATTATTGGTTTTCCGGATAATCCCCTAATATGTTTGAAATGCTTATGTTCGGATAATCAATTGTCTCATTTAAAATAATCAAAATTTCGAATATTTTATACACAGATCTGGATCCAGTATTGTTTATAAAAACTATTTGGATAGTTTTTGACTTTCGGATGATACAATAATAAGTTTAGCGACATTTGAAAAAAGTGGATAATCCGTCAATAGATATAATTTTTGTTTACAAATATCCGAAACCATCCGGATATTTTTCATACAAAAATTTGTTTCAGGATCTGTTTTGGATCTCAAGATATTCTAAGTGATTTCTACTCGAAAGCACATTCTTCGATATAAATCGAACTGTTAGAATTATTAACCAAACAAATTGATTTTTAAATTTTTAAATCCCAATTCTCAAAATTGTAAAGAGCTTTTAAAATAAAAAGGATTACAAAGCTAAGAGCCTTCTATGAATGTTGTCCAAAACCAATTCAAATCCTCCACTGATGCATCCAACAGACCGAAACCAAACTGACTAACATTTAGATTTCCATATGGCATGGTCAATATATTCATCTCTATGTCTGTCCATTCTGTGTGTGTATATCCATCCTAACATACAAATCTACAACAAGTTCAAAAATAAAAAGAACTTGCAAAAAAAATAACATCGGACTCAGTCTTTCAAGCCTTCGAGGCATAAAACGGGAACCAGTTTTCTGTTTCTGTTCATGGCACACATCTCTGGTTCTTCCAATAGAGAACATAACATTTTCATGTAGGTATGGATGGATATACTCAACCCATTACCCTTTTTACCCATAACCCATCAACCCCACAAAAACACATCACATCCCCCATCGCCATCATATCCCTCTTATACTCGTAGTATGCATTTTAACAAAAACTCAGATCTACTGTCTGCTGCGCCCATAGCCCATTGCCCATCGCATCGCATCATCGGCACTGGCATCACCATCATCATCATCGTCGGTGAGGACAACGAGTACTCGACGCCTCCATTTGGTCATAACAGCTTTTACCCATGCGGGTTATTTCTCATATTGAGTTTATTCCGAAGGATTTTATGCCAGAGGCGGCCTTTGAGTATGCGACTCAACTCAACTCGATTCGTGTATTCGTACTCTCGTCCTCGTACTCGTCCTCATATCTATGCATCGCATCTTGTAGGCATTGATGATGCCGATATGTATCTCTATCTCTCTATGGCACAACAAAAATCACAGAGAAATTCGATTGCTGCCTTTAATTGGCATAATACGATCCGGATCCATCCCCGGGTGGGTAAAAGGTATACACTGTATACTGTACACTGTACAGTGTACAGGATTCATATACAGTATGTAGGTAAGGTAGTACCCAACACACGCATCAGAAACCATATCCCCACCTAAAGCCACTCTCCTTGTGTCGAATGGTTGAAGAATTCATTATCATCGATAACAACACAAAAACATAAATTGAAATCAAATAAATTGGCATCCTGCTGGTGGATAAGGGGGGATGCGATGCGATGCGATGATGATGACGATATGAGTGGGAGTCAAAGCTAAAGTGGGTGGGATGAGGGATGAATTGGACAAATGTGAAGAGAGATCATCAGTATGGAGTATAGTAAATCAATTTCCCTATAAATTTTCATTCCACATGTATAGAGAGATATAGGTACCCAGTACCCAGTACCCACCCACACCCTTAACATTGTACCCTATAGTCATTCCCCAAGCCCATAAGCCCTTATGATGTAGCTTTCATTTCTATATCTATATTATTTTCCATCATATAGTCATTCCAGAATTTACCTGCTATTCATGGTACATTTGATGTAATTCAATTTATTAGCGATGAACATTTGGGTATCGAATATCTCTTCTCAATTGAATTACCTTTACCTACATTTTATATATAGACAGAGGCAAAACACATACATACATATATATCTATCTACCTCTTACATAACACAAATTATATATCGACAAAAATACAAATACGTATGTAATTACTGGGAAAAATAAATCAACCATGAAATTTAAGAGGACCTTTTAATATATTCTTTCAGAAATTCAAAAAAAATACATCCCAAAAAAATAAACAGAAAATCACCAGTTTTTGAGATTTAATTAAATTAATTTTTTTATTTTTGATATTTAAATATTTTTGTTTAAAAAATTCGTTGACTTAATTATAAAGCATTTTTGTGAATATGACTTCATTAGCTTCATATAGGTACCCGTACTAACTACATATGTACGAGTACATATATGAGAATCACAGTGAGCTGCGCTGTGTTTTTTAATTAAAAATTATTTTTCACGTACAATTAGTCGGTATTTGTTTTAGGAAAAAGTTGGAAATTCATTTAAATATTTTTTAATAAAACTTCATACAAACGTATATAACTTATATGATATGTGGTGTGTAGGTAGAATGCTATACACATATGTATATGATGAAAAACAGCATGAACAGAACATGATATTAACCATCATCATCAACATCATCATCATCATCATAGTTCAAGGTATAGTAGGTGGATAGAATATTATTTAATAATGCAAAAGTTTAAAATTAAAATGTAATAACAACTAATGACCATAATTAAATATTATGGTTAAAAAATAATGTTGACGAAAGTTTAGTTTAAATCAATTAAGTTGGACGTTTTAAGTTAATAAATATTAATAAAAATGTAGTAAGTTTTTGATGGCGAAAACATTTTTTTTTCAAAAATATTTAATTATTGTGTTTTAGACTTCCTACTTTATTAAAAAAAAACATGGTGAAACACCTTTTTGCTTTGGTTAGGAAACTTTTACTGTTTTATTTAAAATAACGTGTACATTTATTAGCATTGAAAGACTTCCCAACTTTTAAGTTTGAAAGAAGTCACCATTGACATCCAGTTTAAAAAATATCGTGCTTTTATAATTCAACTAGCAGACCCGACAGACTTCGTCCTGTCATAAAGATTTGTAATGTGGCAGTTTTTGCAATCCTGGCAAATCCAGCGAGTTTATAAATTCCGGTGGATAGTTGACTACATCATATTGGTTAGTAGCCGAATCAACTGATTTATGCATATATCCTCGATTCGCCTGTAATTTGTTCTTAAATTTTGAAATTTAATTCATTTACATACGTCTATGTTTTTGCAGCCAAAATAGCTAGTTCGCTCAACCAATCATGGTTTCTGTAATTTTGAGAAACATCTGGAAACACCTTCTGAATAAGTTCATTTTTTGGTTGCGTTAACTGACAAAAACTTTGAGGAAAGTTAATGCAGCCAGTCAACATGTCTATAGGAAATTTGCCATTACCAATGTCAATGAGTTGTTTAGAGAATATGTTTCCAGATTGGTCATTTTGCAACTCGACACGCATATTCTTGCTTAAATGAAGTACTTTGACATGTTTCCACATATTGGAGGACTTTAGAAATGCATTGATTTCATCAGCTGGCGTTGATCGTGGAATCACTGCTGTAATAAAATCATTGCACCACCAAATCTGTTATTATTTCTTCGTAGATATTTTAAGGTTCTATCTAAAGCCTCCAAAGATTTTTCTTCGAAATGTTGCAGGTTGAGTTTCATTGCTTTGCATATTTAATGGCAATTTTAGTGCTGAATGGGCTGTTCGACCACCTTCAAGCAAAGTTGCTGCGATTCCCGACGAAGAGAGTGCAAGTGCAATTTTATTTTGTGAGCGAATTGTTGCTAATATTCAATTGTTGCGCGATTCAAACTTGCGCGATTATTAGTTGAATGTCGCGCTCGCGCTTCACGCGTTTGTGATATCCGAATTCTTTCACGTTCAATTCGGTCGTCACGTTTTTGTGCAGTACGATTGGATCAGTAATTAGCTTGGTTTGTAGCATTTCTGGTTCTTCTACCTAAATGGCTTTGTCTTTAGGATGCATACCAAATATATATTATTTTGTCACTAAACACTAACTAAACAAACACTAACTAAATAATCACTCTGCACAAAACACGATATAAGAAGTTGTTTCAGTCGTTTATCAGTTGACAAAAGCAAACTCAGTAGATTGGGTAACAGAAAATCCAAGAAAAACAATACTTGTACACCGGCAAATGAACATCAACACTTTTTCTTTTTTTTTAATTTGACATGACTTGAAGTCAAATAGTTTAAGTCGACTACGTTTTAGGGAAAAAGAAAAAGGCTGTTCTTATGGTTTTTCCGACAATTATTTGAATTTTTCTCGCCGTAAAAACCATCCTAGAACTGCAACGAACATTTTAAAAAAAGAATGGGCAAATTGGTCCAGGCGTTGTTGAGTTATGCGCTTACCAACATATTTTGTGATTCATTTTTATATATAAGATAAAACATTTTTTCAAAATTGCCCTTTTAATGTTATTGGTTACTTAGTTAGTAATTAACTACTTAGAAATGTATAACTGAAATTCAAGCTCTGTGAATTTCATCGTGTAATCAGTCATAATAATAATATGTCCAACGCTTAGATTACTAAGCTTAGGAAAAATCTGAGGATAACTGGCTTTTTTATTGGATTTAAAGACATCAAACAGACACGTGTTGAAAAAGCTTAAGGAAATAACATCAAAATAAAATTCTTGCTTGAAATGGAAATAAGGCCATATTTACTTTATTTCTGTTTCAATAAAAATTTGAAAATTACTCTGGAATAAAACTCACATTGATAACTTCCCATTGGTGCCCTCAAAAACACTATAAGCTGGTTTTTAAGGTGTATTCGTTCTTAAGATATTCGAATTCAAAAAAAATTATCGATCTTATTTATTGAAGCCGTAGTACCCGTGACGTGGTGGTTAGTGTGTAGGGCTGTCACGCCAGAGGTCTTGGGTTCATTCCCTGCCTGTGCCACCATAATTAAAACAAGAGGCTGGGATGCGACCCACACTGATAACTTCCCATCCCGTCTGTCAATTTGTCTTGCTTAAAAGTTTGTCTAAGTGTATTAATTTTTACCAAATTTGCGTACTACTTTTTGTAGATTTTATTTTATTGAATATCGAAAACAATATTTTCTGTGAAATAAAATAATTTTAAAGCCAATATTTTTAATTTTTAAAAAGCTATTTGAGTCGAAAATCAATTGTTACCAACTTTTATAAATTTTTTTTTAGGTTTTTATTTATTGTAAAAAAATTGTCAATTTGATTTTTCTCAAAATTTGTCCTAATGTTGAAAACAATATTTCTTATAAGTTAAAATTAGTTGAAAGGCATAATCTCAAATTTTTAAAAAGATATTTGAGTCGAAAATAAATTTTTACCAACTTTTGTTAAATTTTTAACTTCCCATAGGAAGTTATTGTAATGGGTCCGATTTGTCAAATTGAAAATTTTGACATTTCTCGACGTTTCAAGGTCCCTAGAGTCGAAATAAAAAATTATTAGAAAGATGTATGTGCGTGCGTGTGTACGTATGTACGTTCGTACGTCCGTACGTTCGCGACGTTTTCTTCGTCGTTCATAGCTCAAGAACCAGAAGAGATATCGACTTCAAATAAATTTTGTTGTACAGATAATAAGGCAGAAAGATGCAGAAAGGGCTCTCAGGAAAATTGCGTGGGTAGTTTTTTTACCATAGCATTTTAAAAAAATGGTGCAAATTTTGGTTTACCCTAAATATCTCATGAACCAATGACGCTAGAGACTTGAATTAAATTTTATATTATATATTGTAATGTGATACAAAACAAGTATATTTCCAATTAACGGTATTTTTTAACAAATCAAAAAAACTGAAAAAAAAATAATGTTTTTGACATCTGATAAAATTTTGAGAAAAATCTTATTGACAGTTTTTTTTTATAAAAAATAAAAACCTAAAAAAACATTACTCAAAGTTGGTAAAAATTGATTTTCGACTCAAATATCTTTTCAAAAACTTGAGATTAAGGCTTCCAACTTATTTTATCTTATAAGAAATATTGTTTTCAACATTCTGAAAAATTTTGAAAAAATCGAATTGACAGTTTTTTTTACAAAAAATTAAAAACTAAAAAAAAAATTAACAAAAGTTAGTAAAAACTGATTTTTGACTCAAATATCTTTTCAAAACTTTGAGATATTGGCTTCTAACTAATTTTAACCTAAAAAAAAATATTGTTTTCAACACTAGGAACAATTTTGAGAAAAATCAAATTGATAGTTTTTTTTACAAAAAATAAAAACCTAAACAAAAAATTTATAAAAGGTGGTAAAAATTGATTTTCGATTCAAATCTCTTTTCAAAACTTTGAGATATTGGCTTTAACCTACTTTTATCTTTCAAAAAATATTATTGTGAACATTCAGTAAATTTTTTGAAAAAATCGAATTGACAGTTTTTGTAAAAAAAAATAAAAGCCTAAAAAAAAATTAACAAAAGTTGGTAAAAATTGAGATAATAGCTTCTTACTAATTCTAACTTATAAAAAATATTGTTTTCAACATTTGGAAAAATTTTGAGAAAAGTTGAATTGAAAATAAAACCTGAAAAATTATGATTTACCGGCCACTAAGAATTTGAAATATCTACGTCTCAGTTCAAAATATGATAATAACATCGTCTCGTATTTGCTACACCAGAACGTATTGAAACTTTGACACATGTGTGTCATGTGTGCATTTGAAGCATGTGCCATTCCATAAATAATTTTGTACGACATTAAAATAAGGATTAAATATAGAGATATTCTAATGATATCGATTTGCTGATGGCGCTTTGTGCGTTCTATATCATTGAAGCCGTGTTACAAATCTATCGAGATAGATTTCCTACGGATATCTACTCATGGTGCAACCAAAAAATATCCGCAAGAGCCTTACACCCACAGTACACATTCTTTAACTTCTTTTTCAAAAAACTTTTATAAAAACTATTTCCGCCCAATTTTTCTATTCCGCCAAAAAATATATTTCACAAAAAAATACAATATAAAACATAAACCAACGAAAACCAATTAATACTTCAATCCCAAAATATTTTCAAAACCATCTTCAAGGTTGTTAAAAATATACAAAAAATATAAATAGTTTGCGTTGAAACTAATTTCCGCAATTTCAAAACAACATTCCAATTAAGCTAAGAACTATTCCCAAATAAAGAAGAAGAAAAAATAATAAAAAATCAACACACACAAGAAAAATAAGTTCAACATCAGAAAACATCTTAAGATACTCTCAAACTCACCCAAAGCCAGAAACAGAATGTTGGCTAAGGAAAAAAGTATTTTTCAGCAGTACCTACTTTTTTTCGCCCCGTTCTTGTCAAAAGAAAAGCAAGTTGAGTGAGTAAAAGCAAATAAGTTTTGTTCTACAGGTAAGAACTAGAAAGAATGAAAAGAAACTACCTATAGCTTCTCTGGGAAAACTCTTCCGATCCTGAGACGTCTGTCTCGTCTTTACTTCAAGGCTTTTACTCCTTTGAGATTACTTAGATGTCAAATCGGCGAAAAAAAGAAACGGTTTTTCTTTCTTCTGCGTTCGTTTTTCCCAACTCCAACCCTAACCCCAATCCCAACCCCAACCAACATATGGTTTTGATGTTTTCTCTTTCCCAATCGAAGTTCAAAGGAATCATTTCCCAAACGGAAATGAAGTAACGTCAAAGGAATATGCCACAAAAAGAAAGGAAGACGAAAATACGAAGAACAAGAAAAAATGTATAGCAGCAGCATAAGAAATAAAGTCTTGAATTCTGGGTTCAGCATCCAGGATACGATGATGCGGGCGGAAGTGTGAAAGTTCTTGGGAGAAAATAAAAAAAAAGAAAAACGGAACGAAAATCAACCTTAGAGGTTCAAATAATACACGAGGAGCTAAACAATTTTCTTCTCCAATGAGACTCTACCTAACCTACTGAATATTACGTGTAGACGTATATACCTATACTCGTACCTTTGAGTACTTCTTGTTGTTTTTCTTGTTCATATTTTCCTCAAAGTATTTTCTTTTCGGTTATTTATTTTTTCTTCTTCTTGCAATAAAAGGTGTGGAAGAATAGAAAATTTCCACAGAATTACATTACAAGCGGGTTGTGGCAAGTTTTTGGATTATACAACCTTCAGCGGGTTTTTGTATTTTCTTATTATCGTATACCCTCTCTCTCCGACTCTCCGAGAGAAGGAAAATACGGAAAATATGTAAAGAATTTTCATGGGAAGTACGGTGAGTACTTTGAGAATCAAATTTATTTTGTGAGCTTGTAATTACTTTACTTTTTAGTTGTTTAAGAATCAACTATATCTGCAACTGACAGGAAAATGGTTGTTTGTAAGTGTATAGGTACGTACCTGAAAAGATAAGAAAAAAAGGAAAGAATTAGTTATTACATTTTTGTATGTTTTGGTTTAAATACAATCTTGGTAGATAAACAACTAAATAAAATTTGTATAATATTTTGAAATATTTAAGAAATTTTAATATTTCCTTTAGTTTGAAAATATAGATAATAAATATATATGACATTTCTTAGGGTGAGTTACCACTCTACATTTAAACACTGTGAGCTTAGAAATTGTACTATTTCATTAGTTTGAAAGTATGACATTGTCATAAATTTGTTCGTAGGTGACATTATAGTGTTAACTTTTTGCAAACAGCGGCCATGTGTGATAATTTGACAATAGTAACAGATGGACAGATAATATAAAAGTTTTAAGTTTCAAGTACGCAGAAGAAAGTGTTTTAGTACAGTTTATAAACATAAAGTAATCGAGTTTTGACTTAATTATTATTATTTATTATATACCTTTAAAGTTAACATTAAGATTGCAAAAGTTATTTTAATCTAATACCATCCGTTTCAAAGCGTACAATTGCAACATCCAGCAAAATATAATCTTGATAAATGCTTAAGTCTATTAAAATTTCAATTTTTGTTTTTACATATGTACATATATTTTTTAAAAAAATGCTTTGCAATATAATTTTCTCAATTAGTTTATTTTTGCATTTTATAGAGTTAAAAACAGCTTCGACAAAGGTTCCGTCGTGTTTACTTTTAGGCTCCTACTTTTACCAACTATTGTTAAATTTTTATAAGTTTTTAATTTTTTGTAAAAAAACTGTCAATTTGATTTTTCTGAAAAATGTTATTGATTGTTGGAAACACTATTTTTTAAAAAATAAAATTAGTTTGAGCCCAATGTCTCAAATTTTTGAAAAGTGATTTGAGTCGAAAATCAATTTTTACTAACTTTTATTAATTTTTTGTTTTAGGTTTTATTTTTTGTAAAAAAACTGTCAATTGTACCGAATGTTGAAAACAATATTTCTTATAAGATAAAATAAGTTGGAAGCCATAACCTCAAATTTTTGAAGAGATATTTAAGTCTAAATTCAATTTTTTCTTTCTGCATTATTATCTGTATAACAAAATTTATTTGAAGTCGATATCTCTACTGGTTCTTGAGCTATGGATGACGAAAAAAACGTACGGACGTACGTACACACGCACGCACAGACAGTCTTTCCAAAAATCTTTTATTTCGACTCTAGGGGCCTTGAAACGTCGAGAAATGTCAAAATTTTCAATTTGACGAATCGGACCCATTAAAATAACTTCCTATGGGAAGTTAATAATTATAAACTCAACTTTTACTTTAAACTTCCAAATTGAAAATAAGTTGATAATACTTCTCTTTTTAATTCAATATAATGGGTTTTACATACATAAATTTATGTAAACTATTCAAACGCGTCCTTAAGTGGTTCATTAGTTCATATATTCAAAACTATTTTGTATTTTATCCTAACAACTTTTATACCTCAACATCACAGGTAAATTGGAATGTTCTTAATTAGTTTTGGTAAATGCTCTTAATAAATAATTAGATTTCCCATATAGTTTTGTGACCTTATATATACATATATGTAAGTAGTTTAGTTATATACCTTAAATAAACAAAGATTATTCCCAAGCCCTTTAAAAACACACACAAAACACCCACATACTTCTTATACTCCTATATACATTTCAAAATAATATTCTCCAAATTGATAGTTATCAGCAGAATTATGTTCTTCTGATGTTGTGGTGCTTATTGAATATTTAATAGTCACTCCTCATAAAACTTCAATATTTCATTTAGAATAATGTTCAAATCGTTTTTCGGCCAAGAGTCAAATGGTCATCATTAAAACGTTCACCAAATTGAACCACTGATGATAACAATATTAATTCTAAATGCTATATATATACAGCTATAAAAGTATATTTTTGTGTTTGTGTGTTAACATAAGGTTAAAGGAAAAGTTATGTATGCGTGTTGACCACCGATGATGTTCAGAAATCGTTGGTAATGCGATTGAAATATTAAGCAGCTGCCAACACTATCAAATCTAATGTTACAACCGCATTGAGCCATCTCCTAATTTGGGAAGAAAAGGACAATACATACCTTCAATAAAACTTCTTCCGTTCGTCTAAAGAACCTTCTTTATCCCCACCTTTTCCTAAATAAACATTTAATACAAATATCAGAAACTATCAAGAGAATTGCATTCTCTCTTACGGGCTCCAAAAGGATAATATACAAATAATTATTATAAAAATATCATGAGATCTGAGAAAAGGATATTCTATACAGACACAGGACAAATCCGTCCTTCCACATACGAAAATTTTGAGATGTCCAGAAAAAGAAGAAGGCATACAAAAAAAAAAAACAAAAACAAAAGATACCCTCGGGATAGATAACAATAAACTGCATTTGGTCAGGATAAAGGAACGCAATACCATCAGCAAAAGGAAAACCTATATAGAAATGTGGGGGTATGAGTGTGTGAAAAAGTGGATAACCAAACAAGAACAAAAGGATCACACAGAAAGCCATTTACACCATTTTGATTATGAAGAATAAACCTTAATCTTTTTTCTTTTTTTTTCATTCGTCCTTTGTGTTCTGCCTTAATTGTCCTCTTAAGGGTTTTGTTTGACTGCATAAAGTGGTATACTATATCTATATAATCGCCAAGGATGATATGGGAATTGCTGGTTTTTGTTTTTGTTTTGGATTCCGAAAAGGTGTGCTCATTATTGTTATTTTTATTGTTTTGGTCTCCAAAATTCGAATACTCGTATAGGTATAGTTACTTTTGGCTTTTGGGGATATTCATTCAATATGGCAATTTTATTCAAGAGAAAATAGTTTGAAACGATTTGGACATGGAAATTGGACATTGGACAAGGTTATGTTATTGGTGTCAATTTGGCACGAAGAGGTATTTAAAAAGGTTACCACAATTTTTAGAACTTTATTTTAACTTTTAGAATTCCTTATCGTCTCTTGTGGTAGAAAGGTATCCAACTTGGAGGATAACCGACTTATGCAATTAGGTCTTCTCATGTTAATGTCAATATTGGAAGATTTTTTCCGGATTCTTGCAAAAGACGCAATTCCATTAAGTTGGAAATAAACATCTGTCTTGAACCGAACGAGACATTTACTAGCTGCGTTCGAGATGTTGTCCAATGATTGGAATGATAACTTTTTTAACTTAAGGACAAACCTTACAATATTTCGCTTACATATTAAACAATAGAAGAAAACATACAAAATCAAAAATTATGAGAATTCAAAAAGAATTAAAATCTGGAAAGAACTTCCTAAAGTGTTGAAGACGAGAACATTTTTTGGGAGCTATGACCAAACAGCTTATTTATCTATAAAGTATATACATACAAGAAAGTCGTGTTAGTTACACTATTTATAACTCAAGAACGGCTGTACCAATATGGCTGAAAATTGGTGGATAGGATAGCTTGAAGACGGAGACGGACAAAGGATACTGTTTATCCTGTTCGACAGCTTTCCCGTGTGACATGAGATAAAACGTGGTATAACAAAAAAGAACCAGACTTGGAATAACAAAACGCAAATTAAAGCTATATGTTATGGACGTATGGGTGACACTTTGATCACTGACGACGACGACGACGTCTCCTTCTATACTGGCCTGGAGTCAGCATACTACCGCGTCTGAACGCGCCGCCACACCCAACTAACCTCCATTAGGACAACCGGGACTGAACAACCCGAGATGAACCTCGCCAACGACACTCTTTTTTTTAGCCATCGACTTCATGTTAAACACATGTTAATTTTTGTAATTTACCAATCGTCCCCTCAGAAGCAAACTGTCGTAACTCAAAAATTTGCGATTTTGAGTTAAGTATACAGAAAAAATCAGTAAAAAAAAATGCTATCTTTTGGTCAAACTGTCATAAAAATACTTCTTAAACTGAAGGCGTGAGGGCGAAAGTGTCGTTGTGCATTTTTAATAACTTCCCTGAACTATTCATCAGTAAAATGACATTTTCGTTTCATGTCAGCCGTCATAGTGAGTTGTTGTGTCGTTTTTTGCAGAAAAAGTTTTTATCGGAAAATGTCGGACTACACTGAAACGAAGAGGTAAGTTTTATTTTCGACACTTTTTTATTTGTGGCACTTATCTTAAAAAATATTATTGAAGAATGATAATTAATTTTTAGGAAAAGTGACACTTTGTTATTTGTGACACTTATCCAAAAAAATATTATTGAAGTATGAAAATTAAGTTTTAGGAAAAGTGACACCTTTCGTTATACGTCATTTCTCACACCAAAACCGTAATTATTTTTAATCCAAACGTCATAAGTCTTGCAATTTTTTGTTTTTTTTAAAGATTTTTAAAAATGTAATTATACCATTTCATAGAGGACAAAAAATTAAATGTTTTTTGTTCTACCACTTTAAGCTCCTCAGATAAAATCCAGATAAAAAATCATTTTTTAAAATTCAAAATTATTCAAATCGCTTTTCTGGAAAACTAAGAATTTTGAGTTATGACAGTTTGCTTCTGAGGGGACGCAATGTATAAAGTTAGGCGCCCTTTATGCCAACAAATGTTTTAATTTAAGTTATTGTTAAATATTATTTATTTTAGAATTAAGCCAAATAGATATATAAACATTTTTTTATGATTCAATAAATTAAAATGTAAAAAAAAATGACACTTTGATTTTTGTAAGAAATCAATATTAAAACTATTTCTATTAAATAAATAATTAATAATAATAATGTAATGATGGAGCCATTGCCTATTTAAATACAAAGCAAAGTGAACTATAAAACGTGGTAAACCAGGACGCATCAGACTGGGAATAACAAAACTTGCATCTCGAACAGCTTAGCAATTTTGTCTAGAATGAATGGTTAAAAATAAATTTAAGTTGTGAAATAAGTTTTTAGGTAAATTGAAGTGAAGTTTAATTAACAATGCCGCGACCAAGATGATCGAATCTTTCAAATCCGTAATGCAAGAAAGATACGAAACACTGCAAATGAAAGGACTGAAGAAGGATAAGAGCAAAGGGAGGAAGCCCTTGAAACGGCTCGGTTGGCAATGCAAAATCGTCGAACGTACAACAGAGGTCAACAAATAGATAATTTGCGACGCAGAACAAGATTTATCAAGTGCTGATTTGAATCGAGCAGCGTTTCGATACGATTGCAGCAATGATTACAGCTTGCATCCTAGCATTTGCATAGGTCAAATGGACGTTCTTTGCCAGTACTGTGGTGCATTAAACTTTTCTTGGAGAAACGCCCGGATTATGCTGCCTTAGTGGTAAAGTAATTGATATTGCCATTGTTGACTCCGCCACCTGAGTCATTGTATTCATTCCTTTGAGGCGAAACAAATGAATCACGCCACTTCCTTGCAAAAACTCAAAAATACTATGGTTGTTTCTTGACGTCATTTGGGGCAGATATTATCGAAGAACGAGGATTTAATCCAACATTTAAGGTATTTATTTTTGTACTTACATAGAATATAATTAAAGAATAACTTACATTACTCGTTCTTACGTATTTAATTTACTAATTCTGAACTCTACTCTCACACCGAAAAAAGTGTTTATAACTCAATATTGACTGGTTTTTTTTTGTAGATACAAGGATAGATTCAGCATCGAATTGGAAAACAATTATAGGATATTGGAAATAAGCGAATGGAAATTGATGAATCTACACAATGTATCACCCTTGTAAGCAAACTTCTGTAAGATCACATAAAGCTTCGACGAATTAGTGCAAAAAGTTTTCCCAAACATTGCACAAAACTACAAAAACCATTAGTGACTAAATACGCGTGCTATATTAGCAGCCAAAAACATCGATGTCAATACCATCAACTTCACCGTTCAGCATGGAATAACCAGTGAAACGACAACATATAAGTCCATCAATACTGTGGAAAATCAACTATCCAACTGAATTCTTGAATTCTTTAGGTTTGCCAGGCATGCACCGCACGTTCTTATTTTGAAAATTGGCGTACCCATTATTCTTCTTCGAAATATAAATCTAAAACGACTTTGCAATGAAACTAGACTCTCAATCAAGAAAATAATAAACAATGCAACGAAACTAGACTCTCAATCAAGAAAATAATAAATAATGTTACCGAGGCAACAATTTTGACTGGAAAGTTCAAAGGTGAAAACGTACTGTTGCTTTTTTTCTTCTTTTATTTGTTTACTCACCAGACGAAAAAACTAGATATGTATTATATTGTATATCCCACAGCACTTCAATTAGACTTTGTAATGTCACGATTTTTTCGAAATAAACAAATTCAATAAAATGGCTTGGAATGTATTGAAAATAAAATTGATTTTTCTTTAAAATTATTTTTCTTAAATTTATTTTACGTCGTTTTCAATTGACAATCTGGAAGTGAAAAAAAGCATTCTGAATGCGTTCAATTGGGCAAAAGTGACAGTTCTGATTCTGAAAAGAAGAGAATTTCCATTCTGATGGTTTTAAAAACAGAATCAGAAGCAGAATCACTCACACATTCATAAATTTTAAATGTCACTTCCTCCATGTTTGCAGCACAAAAACAAAATGAAATTTAGCGCGAATACACATATATGTGACACATGTCATACTCAACCAATACATTCTCACCAAACTTCAGATTCTTCGGAATAAAAAAAAACTGTTCAATTGGGATTCCGAATCGAAGAACAATTCCAGATTGCCAATTGAAAACGACGTTAGTTGTTGGTGAAGCAACGCACCCCGGCCGCCGGGTACAGCTTGTTATTAATATAAGAATAGTAACATGCCAACTTTCTAGACACTAGTAAGCTGAATAGACACCTTGGCCTTGGCTGCAATATACCCATTATGAAGCACTTGATTACATTTTGGGGAAATTTTAAGTAATTATAAACCACATGAGGAATCATTTGGGACACTTATAAGTTGAAGAAAACAAGCTTAAACTGCTCTGAAAGTGATAGACATAGAGAAATAAGTATAATATAAGACCCTCATCCATTCCTAGAAGGGGGTACAATAGATCTTTATTTTTCAGTGCACCTATACTAAGGAAAAATAGATGTTTTCGAAACATTTCAAGAGTTTTCTAGTCCAATGATATTTCGAAGAATTGTACAGGAAAAATGTTCAGGAAGTCCGAGGCAATATTATTCGAAGATACAAGTGAATTATAGAAACAATGCAAAAGAAAAAAGAATTGGGAGACCGAGAAGTCAGTTTAAAAGAACAGTCGAGAAGAAATTGATCGTAGCTGGAGAAGGCCTATAGGTAATGTAACACATCACAGAAAACCGAAAATTAAGTACTTGAAGCTCTATATCCTTTGAGAATAAGAACTATCTTTTAGCTTAGTAGACCTTAGTAATCAGGTATAAGTGTTACAGTCGTACACATTTACCAATACTATATGAGAGCTGTTATAATCTGGAAAAGAAACACGTTTTCGTTAAACCGTCTAATTCACCTACATGACCTATAACACAAATGTTTAGGTCAAAACTTCACCATCTCCGAGAAGTAACTTTGAGATAGTTAAGGACTTGGTTTACATGGACGTTGAAAGCAATACCAGTGCTGAGATCAAACGAAGTATTACTTTTGTTGAAAACTGTTTCTTTGGGCTTAGAAAGCAACAAGTGTCTCTCTAAAAGAACATAATCTTCCACGTCCTCCTACACAGAACGAAAAAAGTCATCCGATTGACTATTTTGGTAGTCAAACTGACTGGTAGTCAATTTTTATCCGATAACCGCAATATAGTCAATAGAACAATTTTCGGTTGTAAATTTTAGGATCCGAAGTTATTTTTACAATTTGGTAGTTAATATGACAACTTTAGTAGTCAAATGACAATTTTTGTTGAAGGAAATTGAAACTACGGTTGTCGATACGAGAACTGCTGTAGTCAATATGATAACTGCGGTAGTCAATATGCGAACTTTGGTTGAAATAAGTTTAAACTGCGGTTGTCGTTTTGTCTAATTCAGTAGTCAATACAGCAACTGAGGTAGTCAATATGACAACTGCTGTAGTCATTTAGACAAATTTGGTTGAAGGAAATTGAAACTACTGTTGTCATATTGAATATTTTGGTAGTCAATGCGATAATTTGGCCAAATTTCAAGTTGGCTATCGTAAATATACCTACTTTTTTTCTATGTATACGATACAACAGATGTCTGTGACTAAAGAAAATAAAAGTAACTTGGGTCGTTTTGGAGATAAAAGTTCTTCCCGTGATCTACAACGAGCTGTACGGGCTTTACAGCGACTAAGACGAACAAAACAAAGCAGTTTTAGCAGAAACTTAATCCGCAGAAGAAAATTTTAAAATTTATACTAAAGCTTTTCTGGAACAGTTTTTTTAAATATTGAAGTAACTCGTTTTTCTCACTTTAATGCTTCATTTGTACCCCCTAACCTTAAACTGTCCTGTAAAAATCACTTAGGGCTATCAACACACTATAAGCTTTTTAAAGGATTCAATCTTAACTAGGATTCTACTAGTAAACCCGAAGCATTTAAGGCCCACCTTTCAATACTTTCTCAAATAACTACACAAAGTTTTGAACATGGAATCGAGTTCTGAAAATAAAGCCACTTTAAATAAGCTTTTTCGTACCAGACCAAGAATTAGAGACAAAATCAATTCATGAAAACGTTATTTTGTGCATAATTTCTTACTAATTAGTCTCTTATTAAGTGTGTCAATGCGAAATTCGTCCTTCAATATTTTCTTAAGAAGCATTCCAAATAATTCTAGAAACGTTTTGCTCCTTAAATTTGCAGTAATTGTCACTTAATTGGTTGCAATAATTTCATATTATCTTCAAATTGCGTTTCATTACATTACCAAAGTCCTCCGAGATAAGTTAATTTAATTTTTTAAATAAAATTTTAAATAACATTTTTTTTAAAGACTTTTATTAAGCTATGTAACATTCAAGTTCATAAATCTCATAAATTCACACATCCATAAAACTTAACAAAAAATGCAAAAAAAATATCTTCCTCACTTATGCTATCGTAGGTAGGAACATTACCTCCAATTACTTTCCGTCTATTTGTGTTTTTCAAACCTCCTGCACAATAAATTAAATGTCGAATTCAATAAACATAAAATGTCTTTCACTTAATTTGTTTCGCTCTTTCTGGCGTTATACGAATACGACTGCCTATACCTACCAACTATATACGTAATGTACGTACCCTAGGTCTAGGAGGTATACGTAGTGTAAGGGTAGTGTTGTAGTGACTGAATACTGCTGCCATTCATTGGAATTAAGTAAAAACGAACAAAAAGAAATAAATGTTAAAAAAAAAAAATACTGTCGAAACCACCTGCCTGACATCCTGCAGTGGATGTTGTATAGGTAGTTCGTATATGGAACGCCAACCGATCATATGCTTACCGTACATGTAAATTATGCAAAACTTAAAAATACCTGCCTGACTGTCTGTTATTTAACGCGAGACACATGTGTGAATGTGTTCAAACAGAAGCTTGGAGCTTGAACAGGAGCAGTACCTACAGTAGGTATAGAGCAGCAGGACCAGAAGCAAAAGCAGAAGAAGATGCATGATGATGTAGCAGGAGTTCCATTCCACAAGCCATCAGAAAAGAGTTGCTCTGTAGGTACTGTATGGCGGTATCAACATCGCATCTCCATAGTAACTTCATCTCATATTCATGAAATGGATGCGAACCAACGAATGCAGGCAGGACGAACAACACCAACAACACACAACACAACACAACACAACAAAACAAAAACGAATCCTGGAATCCTGTTGTTCATTGAACACAACCAACAGACAGCTGTATGCTGTAGGTATATCTGCTGTGATGTTTTGTGTTGTGTATAGCTCCAAGGATGCAAGTAAGTTCATACCTACTACACCTATACTCGTATACCTATGCATCGCTTTATAGTAAGTGCATATATGGCAAAGTAAATGCGATGCGTTTAATCGCATGTGTGGCGCCACATAAGGTCCAAGCATTAAATTATGATATGTAAGCGAAAATTCCACCAACAACAGCGATCAACCGCCCCGACCACAGAAAGGACACGAATATGAGTTGAGTTGAGGAGATATGCCACAATTAGACTATCGATAAATTTTGCGCTACCGTTTGCAAAAGTAGTCTCTATACCGCACACACCGACAACCTACCAACCGACCGACCGACCAACCGTCCTTCCTCATATCCGACTCGCCGTCAGATAGCACTGATGGCAGGAAGGCAGGAGCAACATAAGCATCAGCATCAGCATCAACATCAACATCAGCTTCAGCGTGCCATATCCTTCTGTTATGCTATGCAGTGTGTGATGAAATCCAGCCGCCCAGCCCTTACGATGTACTCAACTTCTGGCTGCTTGCATGTCTCGTTTCGCATTAACATAATCAAATTGCACACACGCTTTGCTCCTGCGGATAGTTGGGGCTACATAGCTCTGCCGCCTTGATGATGGCAGTGCAGTGGTGGCTATAGGTGCGGTGCGATATGGTGAACGGAGAGAGGTTTTTTTTACTCCTACTCCAACTCCATCTACGGCTTCTGGTGGCATTGAGTTTTCATTATAATTTATAATATGTTGTGCGAGGAAGGTATACCTACCTACCTACCAAGGATTCCTTACACATGCCCAAGCTCATTTGGTTAGACATTTGCAAACGTCATCATCATCAGTATCATCATCATAGAGTCAGTTGACTAACTATACACACGTTCCTCTCCGTCGTCGTCGTCTACATCGTCATCGTCGTAGCTGAAGCTGATGATATGCCCACCAGCGCTTGAGGCCGCCTATCATCATCATTAACATAAAAGCAGTGAACGCTTGGCCAGAATTGCGCCCAAAATTATGTGAACAATTTCAAGCCAATTCGACTTTATAAATCAACAAAAAATTCAAAAAAAAAAGGAGGAAGCAAATAAAATCAGGAAAAAAAGGACGTGGAAGTAGATAATATTCAACTCATCATCATCGTCCTTGTAGGATGTCCTATGAAGGCTTATTTTTTGTATTGCATTTTTTTTGTTTACCGCCGCAGGCGATATAGGACTTCTTTACGATAAGGGTTCAAGTTGAATTTTACGGTCATAACAGTTTTATATATCAAAAGAGTGAGCCCTCATACACACTTTTCATAAAGTGAACTGAACTGAAAGTGAAGGCATTTGAGACGAAGTTTAAAAAAAACATTCAATAAGTAGTAAGATTTTTCCATTTTTAAAGCAGTGATTGCTCAAAGTTTCTCAAAAGAGTGTTTAAAATTATTGCAAAAAACCAGTAGTATCTCAGATTTCTGTTGAAAAAAATGTATAGGACAAAAAATGGTATGAAAATGTTGCTAATGGTTCATTTTCGAAATTCTTTTAAGTCTGTTTTTAAACGTTTGGCTTATTTTATTTAAAGTAAAAGTACTGAGGACAAGAATCAGCCCTGCAGAAATTTTAAATTTGAAGATATTTCTCAAAATCATTTTTTAAAATGTTTGCTCCATTTCTGTTAGGAAGAGTTTCAATTTCATATTTGGTCTGAATTGAATTTAAACAAAAATCACACAGTTCAAGCCCGTGCTGATTTTGCTGTTGCATTTTTGACGAAATCTAAAGTACCAATTAAATATTTCGAGTACATTCCAAGGGTACCAGCCACGAATCAAAGCCTGTTAGGACGATCATGGGAATATCGTAGAAGAACCACAGTCTATGTTGAGACTTTTTGACTTCTCCAAATTATTTAATGGCAATGACGAATTGAATTCCGTTGTAAGAGAGATAGAACCACTCAACCCAGGCGACGCAGATCAACAATTCCGTCTACCCGAACTAGACGAAGTGAAGATACCTAAGTACATATATCGAAACTGAAGTCCAACAAAGCTGTTAGAGCTGATGGCAGCCAAACAATTCAAAGCAGTAGGCGATGACTTGATAGGGAGCATGAGTGGAATCTCAGCATAGTCTGCCCTTCGAATTGCGCCGACTACAGGGGCATTAGTCTCATGAACATCGCACATAAGATCCTTTCTGCCGTATTATGTGAATGTCTGAAGCCATTCGCCAACAACCTGATAGATCCTTATCATTGTGGCTTTAGACCAAGAAAGTCCACCATTAACCAAATACGAGTATTCCTATTCACATTACGGCAGATCTTGGAAAAAGCCCAGGAATTTGAACTCGATATCCAACATCTCTTTATCGATTTTGAAGCCGCGTATGAAAGCATCTATGAGGAAGAGCTTTACAGAACAATGTCTAGTTTTGTCGAAAAAGATCTCACCGATGCATTTGATGTCAAAAAAGGTTTAAGACAAGGCGATTCACTGTCAAGCGACTTTTTCAACATCGTTTTGGAAAGAATTGTGCAAAACTCAACCGTCAACACTAGATACAAAATCTTCCAAAGGTCCATTTAATTTCTTGGATATTCCGATGATATTGACATAAGGACGTTGGACATAACGTCGTCCAGCTACCTAGGCACCGCTATAAATTCAGACAACGATTACGGTGCTTCGAGAAAAAAGTTCGTCACCTACATAGATGGACAGTGGTGAAGAAGAAGATACACCGACAAACTGTACGGGTTGTATTGTACAGCGACACTGACCTGGTTAAAACAATTAAAGTTAAACGACTTAGGTGGCTGCGTCATGTAGAACGAATGGACATCAAAGCTCCAGTCCGAATCCAAGGGACGGCGCAGTATAGGAAGACCTCGACTCAGGTGGCGCACGCAGGTGGAAGAGGACCTCAACCAACTTGTCGTGCAAAACTGGAGACAGCTAGTTTTGTCTGTATCGAGTTGGCTGAAGACGCATGTTGGTTGAGGCCCAGGTCCACCTCGGACTGTAGCATCACCTTAAGCAAGTAAACAGGAAAGTCTGGCATTAAAAATAGAAAGCAATATTTGCCAAATAATGGCCACAACTACGGTTGCAACACCACATAAGCTTTTTATAAAAATTGTCATTACTAATTTAAGGTCCAATTGCAACTCAAGCAGAAAGAATACACTATGAAGATTTCAATTTTCAGTCCTTAGAGGCCAAATGTCAACAATTTTGTGCTCTTTATAAACGTAGCCTTCAACGTGAAAATATTCCTCATAACTAATTTTTCAATGAAAATTTGGTTTATTTTGAAACATTTCAAGGACTGAATCAGCGAAAATACTATTCGCTATATTTTGTTGGTGTTTGACCGGCTTGAGTTCTAGTGTTTACTGAACTTTTAGTGCCTTAAGACGTAAGACATTTGATAAAATAAGGTGTCGCCTTATTGCTTCTTTACTTCTTTCTCCTGAGCAACACACAAGCTTTCAATTCTTCACATTGCAAACTTGTGCCAACAGCTTAAATTTGACAACCAGCCAAAACAGGTTCTTCAGTAATACCCACAAATGTTTTGATTTTAACATATGAAATGTCCCGCTATTTAAAGTGTAATTCCTCGTTGAAAGCCCTTTACAACAAATTTTACCTTCAAAAAATGACTTCTTAATATTGTTGAAAATTTACATACAATTCAATGTTCGATTCAAAACTTACTTTTTATTAACTTCCCATAGGAAGTAATTGCAATGGGTCCGATTTGTCAAATTGAAAATTTTGACATTTCTCGACGTTTCAAGGTCCCTAGAGTCGAAATAAAAGATTTTTAGAAAGATGTCTGTGCGTGCGTGTGTACAATGTACAGTACATACGTTCGTACGTCCGTACGTTGGCGACGTTTTTTTCGTCGTCCATAGCTCAAGAACCAGAAGAGACTTCAAATAAATTTTGTTATACAGATAATAAGGCAGAAAGTACAGAAAGGGCTCTCAAGAAAATTGCGTGGGTGGTTTTTTTACCATAGCAATTTGAAAAAAATGTGAACATTTTTGTTCACGCTAAATATCTCACGAAACAATAACGCTAGAGACTTGAATTAACTTTTATATTATTACTAGCTGACCCGACAAACGTTGCGTTGTCATATAAATAATTTCTAGAAAATATTTTGCTGGAAATAAATAACTAAGTGTGTAAGGATGTGGTATGTAAGTGGGAGAGGTATAGAGAACTGTAAAAGGTGATAAAATATCAAAATAAAAAATCACCAAACAAATTTTTTTAATTTATTAAATTAATTCTTTAAATTTATATACATATCGCTTATTATGTCTGTACTACAAAAGAACAATATCAATCGCTTAATGCAACAGAGTGAACAATATTTTGTGTGATCCCATCTTTCGCCAATACAAACAAACTGGATGGTTTGCCCACTTGAGAGCACGACACGTATAATTGTCCGTGTGAAAAACATGAAGTGCTCAAATGTAAGCCGCAGACAGACATCGTTTGGCCTTGAGACTTATTGATAGTTATTGCAAATGCCAATAATTGGAAATTGAAGGCGTTTGAATTGAATTGGCACATCCATTTAGAATTATGGCTTCGATAACATTTTTAATTACTAATCGCGTGCCATTGCACAACTGTTGTGGGTTGAAATGACAAAAAAATTACCGGAGATCCAACCTTCACTTGTAAATTTTGCAGTGGCATGCCTGGTAAATCTAATGAGTTCAAAAACTCAGTAAGAAAATTTACAGCTTTGGTAGCATCACAAACTGTATCAATATATTTGTATGACCCCAAGTCTCCTGGTAACAAATGTTGTATCTTTAATTCGTTGACATCCACATTTTTTGCTGCTAAAATTGCTCTTTTTGCCGCCCACTCATGATTTATATATTTTCTCTGTACATCGGGAAATATCTGGTCAATGAGACCATCTTGTGAATCAATAATCTATCAGAAATCGACCAGTAATTTTATGCATCCAGTTTCATCTGTAGTAACTTTTCCGTCGCCTATATCTATCAACAGTTGTTTTGAGAATGTTTCAGCGGATGAATCTTGAAGCATTTGAACACGCATATTTACTTTCAGTTACGATGATTTTAAGCACGCGTTGATCTCATCAGCGTACGTTGAACGCGGAATAACGGAAAGTGTTTGTCACAAATCAACTGAAAGGAGTAACAGAGTGTCGCCAAATAGTCTGTCATTGTTTTTTATATCTTTCAATGTCCTGTTCAACGCTTTAAGCGAATGTTTGTTTGCCATTGCCATAGTGCATTCATCCCAGATGATAATTTTACACCGTTTCAGCATACTGTGGCCATGGAAGACTGTTTTTTTATATTGCACACCGCATCTGTGGTGGCAGTTTAAATACTGAATGAGCTGTTCTGCCTCCATCCAATAAAGTCGCCGCAATGCCAGAAGATGCAACAGCCAATGCGATTCTATTATTTGATCGTATTTTAGCAAGAATTAGCGAAAGTTGGAATGTTCTGCCAGTTCCATCTGGTGCATCCAAAAAAAAGAATCCACCTTGTCTTGCCAAAACTGCGAGCATGATGTGGTCATAAATGGTTCATTGTTCTGCATTCATAAGTGGGACATTGCGAGCAACAATCGTTGCCATTCCTTTTTTTGGTTGGTGAATGCATACCAAAATGACTGAGTGGTAAGTTGGCAATGATAATGCAAAGATCCTCAATAGCAATCAATGCTTCATTGTATATAGCGGCACTGAATACTATCGTAAGATCGTTGCACCGTGTACGATGTTGATGCATTTAAACCATAACACTTAGGAATATAAAAATTAGATAAAAACCTATTCTCAGACCTACCGAATATATATGCAAAATTTCATTGAAATTGGTAAAGCCGTTTCGGAGGAGTATGGCCACTAACACTGTGACAGGAATATTTTATATATTAGATATTGTAACGTGATACAAAACAAGTATATTTTTGGAAAAAAATCCAATTAACGGTTTTTTTTATAAATCAAAAAAACTGAACAAAAATATTTGTCACCTCGAAAATTTTACGACTAAAATATGATTTCGTCTCCAAAACAATTTTGTGGAACGAGAATAATGTTTTTGACATCTGAGAAAATTTTGAGAAAAATCTAATTGACAGTTTTTTTTGCAAAAAATTAAAACCTAAACAAAAATTTATAAAAGTTGGTAAAAATTGTTTTTCGACGTAAATATCTTTTCAAAAATTTGAGACATTGGCTTTAAACTAATTTTATCCTATAATAAATATTGTTTTCAATACTCGATAAAATTTTGAGAAAAATCGAATTGACAGGTTTAAAAAAAAAAAAACAAAAACCAAAAAAAACAATACTAAAACTTGGCAAACATTTATTTTCGACTCAAATATCTTTTCAAAAATTAAAAATATTGTCTTTAAACTTATTTTATTTCACAGAAAATATTGTTTTCGATATTCAGTAATTTTTTTATAAAAATCCAACAGTCCGTTTTTTCATAAAAAAATAATATCTAAAAAAATAGTACGCAAATTTGTAAAAAAATTATACATATAGACAAAATTTTAAGCAAGACAAATCGACAGACGGGATTTGAAGTTATCAGTGTGGGTCGCATCCCAGCCTCTTTTTTTATTGTTTGAGATAAGAATATCCATTTTTTACTGCCCTAAATTCTAGAACTCAAATTTAAGAAATCGAATCAAACTGGTCAAGTCGGGAAAGTTGGTAAAATTGAGGATAGTACCCATCAATAATTTCAAAAACAATGTCGTGTAATATAATAGTGAAAATCAATACTTATTTACAGCAATGAACAAGATATTTTTTAGGAGTAAAATTGCAATACTTCGAAAACTTCGAAAAACTTGAGGTTTACTAGTTTTAGTCTAAGTGAATTTTTTAGCATCTTTTTCTATTCACTCATCTTGAGAAGTGAAATGCTTAAGCTGTCCTTTTCTTTTTATTGAAAAAACTTTTTTTGAGAAGTTGTAGCCTTGCATGATTGTTATTAAGTTGTTAAAAACCTTTTACTTATGCATGAACCAAAGAACACCAAAAACTTTTTTTAATAAATCTTTGAACTACAAAAAATGTGTGCTTTCAATATTTTTTTTTTGACGCACTTTTTGCAATAAACAGAGTTTTTTCTTTCTGTCTATTTAACTTAGTGTACAAGGACTTAATTAAGCCCCAGTACTATTATTTTAAGTACTTCTTCTTCCATAATCAAATTATACAAATTTACTCGTTATTATTAACCTATTACTTATTACATTTTAACACGACATCCCCTTCCAGCACTAAATAAAAAAAATATTGTTTTCAAATCTCCAAAAATTGTCAGACATGTTTGTCTTTTATTTTTTAGATAAAACACAAAGTAGTTGTCTAGCCTATACCAACCACCCTCTAAAATACCTTTAGGTACAATTCTAAAAGAACATAAAAAGTAATGATTCTCCAAAGGTCGTTCAATCCATTTAAGATCCGTAAAGGTAGACTGAGGTAGGTCTTTAGCTATTACTGGGACCAAAACAATGAGTAAAGTAATTAGAATTAAGTGTTCTATTTAAGAACTAAGAACACAATAACATCCACGTTAACTTAAACGTATACACGTATACCTACGCACGTTTTATACATATAAGTACGACGAAAATGATTATAAGCTTAAGAAGCCCTTTAACAAAGCGTTTAAATAATATTTTATAATAATTGAACGATGTTCTAGCAATTAACCAAAGCACAGATATGACGACAACAACGACGAGCGACGCACGTTTCTATATCGTTTTGTATCATTCATTGTTAGTCCCAATGTAGAAAATCGCTATTTGAATTCACAAATCCTGGAAAGGCGAAAGGAAGACCTTCTAAAAACCAAATTTGCATATTCCAATGTACTTACAATACGATAAGGTAGACGTACTTGAAGGGTATTATAAATGCATATATTATGCAGCAAGGACAACACACCAACACATCACCATTGAATTATTTTGAGCGAGGGAATCGGAAGAGCGATCCTTTATAGGTCCTTGGCTGAATGGCTATATGGGAATGCTATAATTAGTTACTATTGTGTGTCTGCCTGATGTCCTATGCAATGCAATCGAGAGTTCATGATAACGAATAACATCTTCAACATCGCAGTATTGGATGTCGAAAAACTATAACAATTCAATAAAACGAGTATACTAGATGTCAGGTCGATGAAATTGACACATTTCGTTACGATATATCATCAATGTTATACAATACCCAATCAAAAAGAGAAATATTATTTCTAGTTTCTGATGCACAATGTATAGAGTCTACAGTATCTATTCTATACAGAATGAATTGTCCTGGACGTATAGTGTACATTTATGATTTAAGTGTATCATTCATTCCTGTAATGAACATAATGTTAGTTTTATTTTTGAATTCAAAAAGAGGATTTAAAAAATCGTTCATCGGACTGATTTGTAAAAATTGTGAACTTTGCAGTTTGTCGTTGTTTCAAAAATCCAAGAATCTAAATTCACAATTTTTAGAGAGATGTCTTTGTGTGCGTACTTTAAGGAACGTACGGAACGCCTCTTTTCGTCAGACATATCTCAAGAACCAGCGGGGATATCAACTTGAAATAAATTTCGTTAGACTTCATAATCAACTACAAAATTTCGAACACGAGATTTTAATCAAACATGACATTACAATGGTAGAGAAATACAAAGAACGATTTTTTTTTTCAAAATTAAAAAAAATAAATTAGGTGGCGCAACAGTCCGCAGAGAACCAGGGCCTGTTGTCAAAGATCGTGACAAAAGTTAGGTGCCACGGGCAGGGATCGAACCCAAGACCTCTAGCATGACAATACAACGCACTAACCATCAATGGATGATCCAGGGGGAGGGGGGTTGTAGGGGTCATGACCCCCCCTGGGAGATAATTTGTTTGTTTTTTTCGAAGGAATTCCCTTTAATTCAAAACTAATCGTATTGCGTTAATGGACATGACCCCCATTATATTTGAATTTATTTATTCTTTGTATATGAAAACAAAATTTGTATTTTACTTCCAAACTTTGTTGCTAGAGGTAATACTTTTAACTGAAGACTGGACCAAAAACATAATATGAATCGGATATTCATTACGCCCAATTCCAAAAACTCAGCAAAAATTCATCAACTTTTGACCAATCGACGATCCAGGGGGGGGTCATATGACCCATAAAGCTTATACACAGTCAAGTTGTATAAGTAAAGATTTAATTTAAAGATTTGTTAGTAATTTAACGACATTCACCAAAAAGAGGTTTGCTGTCAAAAACAACTCAAATTTGTGTTTTCACTCAATTAAGAATTTGAAAAAACTTTAGTCATGCTTTGAATTATTTTCATAGAATTTGTTTTTAAGAAAAAGAGCAAATATTCAGGTTCTTAAGAAGAAACCTTGAATAAGAGATCATCAATTTTATATTAAGTTGCCTTTAAATTATTAAATTTTTTTGACACCCATAAATAGTGAACATTGAAGTGATTTTTACTTGCGACAATCCCATAAAGGAACTATATCTATAGCAAATTTTGCATTAGTACAAAATTTCGAACTAGAGCTTTTTATCAAACATGACATTACGACTGTAGAGAAGTCGAAAAAAGTGGGTACCCTGATTCCGTCTGTCTGTCTGTCTTTCCTGGCCCTGGCCTACAGTCCAAACAATTGTGTTGATTGAAATTAAGCCGATTAGCGTAAGGGTCCGGCCACGCAATGAGCGACGAGCGACTGAGCGACCGAGCGACGAGTTGCTGAGCGACCAATCTGAGCGATGGGTGGCCATTTACTAAACGACACGTCGCTGAGCGATTAGTTGGAAAAAATAGATCTGTAATAAGATCGAGGTTCCGTAGATTTGGTGTACACCCCATAAATCGTGAAAGGGAAAATTATGGTGAATTTCATCATTTATTTCTGAATCTTCGCAGATTTCCAGATCGATTTTGCAATATTGTCGTATGTCAGTACGATCTTTTGAACAAAAAACACTATTTGTAATTAAAGATTAAATAAATAAAAACTTAACAAAACAATTACAAATTTGTCCAACTTTTTTCCACTCTTTATCGGTGACTTTTTTATATTCCCATAGAAAGTTACTGTAATCGGTCCGATTTGTCGAATTAAATTTTTTGTTATTTCTCGACGTTTCAAGGTCCCTAGTCTAAATAAAAGATTTTAAGAGAGGTGTCTGTGTGTGTACGTACGTTTATACGTCCGTACGTTCGCGACGTTTTTTCGTCGTACATAGCTCAAGAAATAGTAGAGATATCGACTTCAAATAAATTTTGTTATACAGATAATAATGCAGAAAGGGCTCTCAAGAAAATTGCGTGGGTGGTTTTCTTACCATAGCAATTTAAAAAAAAGGGTGAACATTTTGGTTAACCCTTGAAATCAATTTTGTATTATTTATTGTAACGTGATACCAAACAAATACATTTTTGGAAAATATTTCAATAAACGGTTTTTTTTTAATAAAAAAAATTGAAGAAAAATGTGTCACCTCGTGAATTTAACGAACAACAAATTATTTTATCTCCAAAACAATCTTGTATAAGAATAATAACGTTTTCAACATCTGGTAAAATTTTGAGAAAAATCGAACAGCTTTTGGACAGCTGAAATTAAACTTTCAGTGTTTATCGTACACATCTTTTTTCTCCGTCGCTCAGCGATCGATTGAAAAATTAAAACAGATTTGATTACAGAGCGACGTCGCTCTGTCGCTTAATAAATCGCTCAGTCGCTTAGGGTTTATGTGGCCGCCTCCATACGATCTCATGTGTTCTAATTTTTTTGCGTCGCTCAGCGACTCGTCGCTCGGTCGCTCAGTCGCTTGTCGCTCATTGCGTGGCCGGACCCTAAGGCGTTTTTTTCATTTTGTTAATACGAAAAATAACAGCAGTCCCCATACAAATTGTTTGTTTAAAATATGTGATTTTTTTAAGACTTTCTTTAAATTTAGTGTTCTTAATTTGGCTTATATCTACAAGAAAAACATATTTTGGTATTGCTCCAGAAGGGTCCCCTCATAAAACCTTTATTTTGTTTTTTAGTTTTCTCAAGAACTAATGGACCGATTTCAATAATCTTCTCTTTTTGTGCAAGTTCTTGTCGATGATCAAATGATCAAATTGATGATGATTTTGATGATCAAAAATGTAATTTTTTTTTATTTAAAAACAAATATTAATTTTTTTTACAAAACTAGATATCTCAGAAAGGGGTCAACATTTTTTAAGGAAATTTAAATGTAAAATGTATATTTATAAGCACTTTATTTAGTGCTTTTTTTATTTTTGAGATAAAATTTAAAATTTGAAATGATTTTTAAACAGACTTTTTGGAAGAAATTAGCAAGTTCTAGCGATCCAGTCGTGCATTTAATTTTCCAAAACTGATTTTCTGTTGAATACAAAAGATCTTAAAAAATTAAATAAATCTACTTTTGAAGTGAATTTGCTTTGGATGGTTTAGAACTGAGATTTAAACACGAATTTCAATAATATATGTAAATGTCCCAAAACAGCAAAAGTGACACTTTTGTTAAACTAATGGCAAATTGAAAAACATAATAAACGTTGTATATCTATTGATTTAAAAGCTTTAAATCTCTTGAGATTTGAAGTGAAAAGAGATTCTGAAACGTGTAATTTGTGAGTGCCACACTAAAATTTCTTCCCAACTTATTTATTTACCTTAATTTGTTTAAAACTAATTTTTTAGAGAAATCATGTACTAAATGCAACTATTTCCTTAAATTCAACAACCAAACATTTTTCTCTCCTCAACTCTTAAGTTTTGCTGACTCCTTTAAGATCAATATATTTTTCAAAGGTTCACGCAAAACAGTAATTTCTTAGAATTTATCTTCTAGAATCAGCTTCAACCTACGAGTAAGCAGACTGATAGCGATAGTAATAATAGACTCCCGAAAATTGAGTCCGAAAAAACTTCGTCAAAAAAAGCCCGACAGTTCTTCAAATCAGATCGTCTCTCTTGAATTTTTGTAGCGTTCTTCGCATTAATAGAAAAATGGAAACAAGAAAATTGTATTTTATTTTTGCAAAAAAAGCTATTTTTCAAATCAATTTCTTACATTTCTGAGTGAAATGCAACAAAAACCCTCTAAACTATTGTGTCTTAGCTCTTAATTATGGCATATTTAGAAAACTGTTGTAATCTTGGAATGCTTTCATATGTAGGGAGTCATCCAAATTAAATAGTTAGACCATACATTGCTGGACAATAGTTTTCTAAAATAATTTGATAATTAAAGTTGCCACTTTACCAATTGAAATCTGTAAATGTAAGGTTAAGATACACATTATGTTACTTTAATTTTGTTAGCCTCCTTTATAAAACATTAAAGAACATTTTTAAACGGTAAGTAAAAACTCATCTAAGTGTGTGACCCCCCTGATTAAAAGTCTGGATCCGCCCTTCCTAACCATCATGCTACGGGTACTTTAGATCCGGCTGAATTTGAGCGGTGGCCTGTGTTATATTCACCTTTAGAGCATCGGTCGATTGTTATTTATTTGCATAGACCTGCGACTTCAAGAAATCCCACAGGGTCAAATCGCATGACCTTGGTGGCCAATTCACACCACCCTGCGAGAAATAACCTTACTCTCAAATCGTTCATGCAAAATATCAATCGTGGCGAAGTCTGCAAAAGGCCGAATTCTTGTGCACGGCGAGGAATAGACTGCCTCGGGTTCTGCTGTACACTTTCACGGATCGCGGCCATGTTCTCGGCCGATCTTGAGTTTCTTGAAAGTACGGGTGTTGGTTGATTGTTTAATGATTCGGTCGTCTGAAACTTGGCCACCAAACGTTGAAGACTCGAACTGTGAAGGGCCACCACGTCTATCGTAAAATAGGCGCAATGCACGCAACGTTTGCGTTAGCGAAAACTCATTTTGTTATTAAAGTTTTATCATTTGAATGTGCTGTTCAATCGCGTAACTTGCCATGATGATTTGGCATTAACAACTGAATAATAAGCAAAAGATTTGACAGATGTCACCAAAACGAAATGACCTCCACGGGCGCAAAAATCTACCCGAGCCAATTGAAAAATCCTTTATAATGTACATATATTAATTACCAAGCATTTCGAATATATCTCTACAGAAAACAGCTTAAACTTCAGTTTTTGATTGCAAATACTTGTTACGAAACATACCATTTGAACATTTTCAGCAGTCACCAATGTAGAGTTATCAGTGTGGGTCGCATCCCAAACTTTTTGTAACCCTTTTTACCCGATTTTACAATTATGGATGAGTGATTAGATTAGGTCTTAATATTTGTTTTCAAAAGGTTATAGCATCAACATAATGCTTTTATCCATCAGCGCTGAAATATATTCCTAAAACAACAATTTTTTTAGTGCCATTTCATATTTGAATAAATTGTTAAATATTCTTCTTTTTTTTTCACTGTCAATATAAAATATGTAAAATACCTTGAGCAATGAAAAACTACTATTTGCCTTTTGTTTTAAAACTACACTCTTATTCCTTGTAACAATTAGTTATTCCAAAAAACAACATACACACACACATGAAATAAAAAACAACTTTTTATTTTAATTAAACATCATTTAAAAAGTATTTAAACAAAGCCGTGAGCGAATAATATTTATAAAATAAAATTAAAAAAAAAAAAAAAAAACATAACTGAATGTTATTTTGATTAACTAACCAGATTCCAAAGTGAAATAACCTCGAGGCAATGATATGTGTATTATATTATATTTTGTGTATATTTCGAAATACCAGATATTTACATTAAATTTTTCATTATAATGATTTCCGGAAATTGATATAATACAGAAAAAAAAGTAACTTAACATATTTATTTTGACATTAATATGCAAATGAAATATTATATGTATACATGGACGGTGTGTGCGTATATATACAATAATTTTTATTTATTATTATTTGATGTAAACATTAATTATATGACGAGAGAGAAATTGACAAAAATACAACTTTTTCCCTTGGCCTTCATGCCCGCCTGCCTGCTGGGCATAATATCAGTCAGTTGTTAAAACAAAAACGAAGAAAAAACATAAAAACAAACAAGAATCAAAAAAACATAAATATACATATATAAAACAAAAAACAAACAATATCCAGTTACTCAATAATATTATAGGAACACGCAATATGATAAAAACAAAAATTAATATAAATTTTTCATTATTTGTGTCTCCTTTTAACAATATCAATTTTACGAATTGATAGATTCATGTTTGTCAATCAAAAACACAAATAAAATATCAAAAAACAAAAATAAAATATATTTATATAGAAAAAACTGAAATCCCACTGAAAAATGGAATTATTAAAACATGATTCACCAACAAATAAGAGTAATAAAAGTTATATAATTAATTTGCATATTTATTCAAGCGCAATATTATTTTCAATCAAATAAGTATGCAAATAAAGGACTTCACTCTCTAAATCTATCTCATATTTACTCCAATGACCATTTCGGATTGACCAATAATTCCTACCGTAATATTGATAGGGATACCCTACTCAACTCATATCCTTGTGCTGTGCTTTCATAACGCACAGCACATAGATCCCTGCAGTCCAAAGCAATAACGTCAACTTCAAAAATTTGTTGCCTGGACCTTGTGGGAAAACACATACATACATGTCTATTTATACATGTGACTTTATATCCTTTTTGAATATAGGCGTGAGTTTGTCTTTTGGGTCTGTTTTGTATTATTTTATTATTAGATATTGAGAAAAAGTTCTTTGAAGTATTTTCTTTTTTGATACTTGCTCCTTAAGAGAGAACTTATAATATGTAAATACACAATTTATACATCTCCCAGGTGTAATTGAATTCCATTCTCAAGGAGCTCACACACACACACACTCCTTCAAATAAAATATTTATATTAAAATATTTATTATACTCCAAGTGATATTAACTTAAAGGGAATCTTTAACTTGTTGAGAATATTATTTTAATGAATGCGTTTTTGGGTGTATTTTTCGAAATGGTTATTTTAACCATAATGACCCTTAATATGAACACGAAACATACGAGTATTCGGAACATACATCAGAGAGAACATAATATTCAAAACAAGTCTTATGCGAGAGCAGAAGGTACATATTTGTAGTCCTTGGGGAAATATTTTGTATCATCGAGTTTAAATCATACTCGTGGGAATAAACCCTTGCTTATGGGCTATAATGTGGAGAGGTTTTCTTTATTGCGTTCATTATACGTTTTGAATTTTAATGGGTGTTCTTAAGGATTATTTTAATCTTGGAAGGTACAAGTATGTGTTTATTTTGTGGGCACTTGTTCTTGTTACAATAAATGGCTGTTGACTTAGAACCTATAGTCACAAAACTTGTAAAGGCCGAAACATTAGAAAGAGGAAATTGACCAACACCTTAATTTAAGACTTCTTTTGAAAGGCAAAATGAACTTTTGATATAAATTTTCTAATTATTGTCTTGGATATTTTCTACACACTATAATGTGCAATGAAGCAGGGTTATCCCATTAATTCTTTCGACAGGTTTCGGAATATATTGCGGTAATATTTATGGGATTTTTAATAAAAATTAGTATATAGGGACGAAAGGGTATTTGCTCTTGTCAAGACTTTTTTTTCAATAATTCTATAGTCTATAAAATAACTAGGTGAGGTCAAAAATTTAAACGAGTGTATAAGTTGTGAAGTTATCAATGATTACATTCGAATAAAAGAAATTCTTGAATAACAACAAAACAAAATTTGAAAACATTTATTTTAACTTAATCGAAGCGTTTCTGATTTGAAAATTCATCATCAGACTAATACTGTTGGAGTGTCAAGACAGTCAAGATATACCTAAAATTTTCTAATTTTACAGTGTTTTTAAATACATAATATAAGACTTTCAGAAATATGACCAAAAAGTACCATAAAGAATTTTAATCATATGGAGTTCAAAAGTACTGTACTTTTACCTGCTTCCGCATTGGGTTGGTGTCAAAATAGTGGATAGGTCATACGACTTTATTTATAATGATGCACTTTTGTCGAAATTCCGTATGAACAAAACACTGTACGACAAAAATCTGTTCTTCAAAATTTTGGTTACTCAAAATTTTTTATTAACTTCCCATAGGAAGTTATTGTAATGGGTCCGATTTGTCAAATTGAAAATGTTGACATTTCTCGACGTTTCAAGGTCCATGGAGTCGAAACAAAAGATTTTTAGAAAGATGTCTGTGCGTGCGTGTGTACATACGTCCGTATGTCCGTATGCCCGTACGTCCGTACGTTCACGAAGGTTTTTACGTTGTCCATAGCTCAAGAACCAGAAGAGATATCGACTTCAAATAAATTTTGTTACAAAGATAATAAGGCACAAAGATGCAGAAAGGGCTCTCAAGAAAATTGCGTAAGTGGTTTTTTTACCATAGCAGTTGAAAAAAAGGTGAAAATTTTGGTTTACCCTAAATATCTCATGAAGCAATGACGCTAGAGACTTGAATTAATTTTTATATTATACTAGCTGACCCGACAAACGTTGTGTTGTCCTATAAATAATTTCTAGACAATATTTTGCTATAAATAAATAACTTATTGTTAGTGTGTAAGGATGTGGTATATAATTGGGAGAGGTATAGAGCACTGTAAAAGGTGATAAAATATTAAAATAAAAAATCACTAAACAAATTTTTTTAATTTATTAAAATTAATTCTTTAAAATTATATACATATCGCTAGCTAATTATGACTGTACTACAAAAGAACAATATCAATCTCTTAATGCAACAGAGTGAACAATATTTTGTGTGATCCCATCTTTCGCCAATACAAACAAACTGGACGGTTTGCCCACTTAAGAGCACGCCACGTATAATTGTCCGTGTGAAAAACATGAAGTGCTCAAATGTAAGCAGCAGACAATCATCGTTCGGCCTGGAAACTTATTGATAGTTATTGCAAATGCCAATAATTGGAAATTAAAGGCGTTTGAATTGAATTGGCACATCTGTGGGCATAATAGGGATTCGCGGTAATAATATATTTTCACCTCGGAATTTGCCATTTAGAATTATGGCTTGGATAACATTTTTAATTACTAATCGCGTGCCGTTGCACAACCGTGGTGGGTTCAAATGACGAACAAAAATTTCCGGAGATCCAACCTTCAGTTGTAAATTTTGCGGTGGCATGCCTGGTAAATCTAATGAGTTCAAAAACTCAGCTAGATAATTTACAGCTTCGGTAGCATCACAAACTGTATCAATAGATTTGTATGATCCCAAGTTTCCTGGTAACAAATGTTGTATCTTGATATTTTATTCGTTGACATCCACATTTTTTGCTGCTAAAATTGTTCTTTCTGACGGCCACTCATGATTTGTATATTGTCTATGTACATCGGGAAATATCTGGTCAATGAGAGCATCTTGTGAATCAATAATCGTGCAGAAATCGACCGGTAATTTTATGCATCCAGTTTCATCTGTAATAACTTTTCCGTCGCCTATAGGTATCTATCAACAGTTGTTTTGAGAATGTTTCAGCGGATGGATCATCATCAGCGTACGTTGAACGCGGAATAACGGGAAGTGTTTGTCTCAAATCACCTGAAAGCAAGAACAGAGTGTTTTTTATATCTTTCAATGTCCTGTTCAACGCCTCAAGCGAATGTTTGTGGGCCATAGTGCATTCATCCCAGATGATAATTTTACACTGTTTAAGCAAAAATTAGCGAAATAAGGAATGTTTTGCCAGTTCCACCTGGTACATAAAAAAAGAATCCACTTTGTCTTGCCAAAACTGCGAGCATGATGTGGTCATAAATGGTTCTTTGTTCTTCATTCATTAGTGGGACATTGCGAGCTACAATCGCTGCCATTTCTACAGTATTGTATTGTATTTCACGATTCAATTCAGTGTCTATTAAATCAGATGCATTTCGATTTGGTGAATGCATACCGAAATGACTGAGTGGTAAGTTGAAAACGCAAAGATTCTCAATAGCAATCAATGCTTCATTGTACATAGCGTCACTGAATACTTTTGAAAGATCGTTGCACCGTGTACGATGTTGATGCAATTAAACCATAACACTTAGGAATAAAAAAATTAGATAAAAACCTATTCTCAGACCTACCGAATATATATGCAAAATTTCATTAAAATTGGTTAAGCCGTTTCGGAGGAGTATGGCCACTAACACTGTGACAGGAATATTTTATATATTAGATATTGTAACGTGATACCAAACATGTATATTTTTGGAAAAAAAATCGAATTAACGGTTTTTTTTATAAATCAAAAAAACTGTGTCACCTCAAAAACTTTACGACTAAAATATTATTTCATCTCCAAAACAATTTTGTGCAACGAAGAATAATGTTTTTGACATTTGATAAAATTTGGAGAAAAATCTAAATAACAGTTTTTTTTATAAAAAATAAAAACCTAAAAAAAACATTACTCAAAGTTGGTAAAAATTGAATTTCGACTCAAATATCTTTTCAAAAACTTGAGATTATGGCTTCAAACTTATTTTATCTTATAAAAAATATTGTTTTCAACATTCCGAAAAATGTTGAGAAAAATCGAATTGACAGTTTTTTTTACTAAAAATAAAAACCTAAAAAAAAAATTAATAAAAAATGGTAACAAATTATTTTCGACTCAAATATCTTTTCAAAACTTTGAGATATTGGCTTTAAGCTGCTTTTATCTTTCAGAAAATATTGTTGTCAATATTCAGTAAAATTTTTAAAAAAATCGAATTGACAGTTTTTTTTACAAAAAATTAAAAACCGAAAAAAAATTGAACAAAAGTTGGTAAAAATTGATTTTCGACTTAAATATCTTTTCGAAAATTTTAGATTATGGCTTCCAACTAATTTTATCTTATAAGAAATATTGTTTTCAACATTCGGTAAAATTTTGAGAAAAATCGAATTGACAGTTTTTTTTTACAAAATATAAAAACCTAAAAAAAAACAATACTAAAACTTGGTAAAAATTTTCTTTCGAATCAAAAAGCTTTTCAAAAATTAAAAATATTGTCTTCAAACTTTTCTGATTTCATAGAAAATATTATTTTCGATATTCAGTAGATTTTTTTATAAAAATCCAACAGTCCGTTTTTTTATAAAAAAATAAAATCTACAAGAAATAGTACGCAAATTTGGTAAAAATTGATGATCGGTTCTTGATATCTCTCAAATTAATTTCATTCACTTGTAAAAATTTAAGAAATGCTACTGAAATTATTAAAAAATTTTGTTCGACTAAAAATATATTTAATAAGACTAGATTTTCAAACTAAACTATTTCTTTATATGAAAAATATTGTTGGTAATTTAAATTTTTTTAAGAATATTTCAACTTACAACTTTTTTAACCCAACACGAAAACCTACAAACTTTTAAGCAAGACAAATCGACAGACAGGATGGGAAGGTATCAGTGTGGTCACATCCCAGCCTCTTTTTTAAATATAAAAAATAAATAAATAGATGAAAGCTATATCAGAGATGGGGGGGGCCGTTTCTAACAACTTCAAGTATATGATCGTTTAAATACAAGTGCTTTGTGATACACATATAATACGAATATACCAAGAGCAGTGTTTTGAAACTAAATACGAAGACGAAAAGCCTAGGACATTGTTGTCAGCAGCAAAGTTAATTAGAAATTCAGACAAGAAAAAATAATTAATCATAATGAGAAAAAATTTCGGAGAGAGGATAGAACCCTTCGGAACAGCAGCATTTATTTTGTAGTTTTCTGGACATGAACCCAAATACTACCTAGGTATATTATCTTAATTCTTCTGGAAGGACGAAAGCATGAATTTTCAATAAGAAAGCCTGATGCGAAACATTATTAAATATTTTAAAATAGTGGATCTTAATAATTTAAATTTTTCCAAAACAATTTAAGAATAGTTTGACTATTGGGGGAGATAAGACATAAGATCACCAGAAGGCGTAATGTTGTGAAATCTGCAGTGTCGGTTTTTGAAAAGCCTTCAGTTTTCCAGATATTTCTTCAGCTAATATTAAAAATCAGCGTTTTTATGACCATTCGAAGAAGAGACAAAACTGCAATCAATAAGTCGCTAAAGGGAAAGAAGAGTTCGCACCTTTTTTGGGAAAAGTTAAGTTAGCTGAAAAGAAAGATATAGATAAAGATAGATATAGATGAAAAAGGGAACGTAGAGGATTTGCCAAAGTTGAAAAACTAAACTCGTAATCAGAATAAAATGGAACTTGACTTGAATAATAAAAAGTCTCGACAATTTCTACAATTTCTAAAGAAATTCACTAAATCCATGCAGGTTTCGGGCGAGTTTTAAATGCACATTGGGACTGTTATCAAAACGCAAATTAATATGACTTCTAACTTGTTTTGCAATATTACTCATATGGAAAATGCTTGCTTAAGAATATACGAAATATCTCAAGTTAAAACCATTAACAACCGTCAACATTCAAGAATTACATTTGTCGTTTTGTATGAAAATTGCTGCCCATAAAATAAAAATATTAAGTTGAACAGTAGGTATGTTATACAGGTGACAATATTGTAAATATCTGTGCCTATGTATTTATGCATGTCTATATAGTCAACTTTAATTTTTTATTTTTTTATTTTAATTTTTGTTTAGAAACGTTTTTGTGAACTATGATTCTCTACAGATAAAATTCAAAAATAAAGTCGACAAAAACACAACTCATCTTATTACCAAAAATTCACCAAGTATACCGATAATAAGTTATTTTAACCTTCTATGTTTTTTTTCAGTGATTTAGGAATTATTGATACAGGAGAATTTTGAAGTGAATATGAGATTCAAAAAAACACATTTTTCATATTTCGAGTTTTTAAACAATTTTCCAAACAAAAGGCACAAAAACTAGTTGTTTATTATGGTTGAAAACTTGTGAGGTATATGCAAAAATCAGTATTTTTTAAAATTGGTTTAAATTTGAGACGAATTTTTAAGCTTTTAAATTGTATATCAATAAATATTTTTTTTAAAGTATTTTCTATAGTCTTAAATGATGTTAAAATTTAAAAACCTTAAGAATTTAAAATGTATTCAAACTTAGACGTATTTACTTATAATTCAAAGTAAAAGTACATGTATAAAATAAAAACTTCAAGTCAATAGAATTACCTATTTTTTGAAAATGTTAAAACATTTTAATATCAGTTGTTATTGAATTGGTAGAGAATTTAAGGATATTGTTCAAAAATTTCTTATATATTTTTCCTAATTAATTTCACACCTAAGAACTTTTAATAATTATTTGAAAGTCACAAAACTATTTATCAGTTGATATTATTTATTTTTTCAGTAAAATACTAAAAAAATGTATATTCACAGGTAAAATTGACACGAATGGTTCTTATAGGAATATCTTGTTTATTAGAAAGAAAATCTTTTTGTATCTATTGAATTTTTTTGTTTTTCAAAATGAAATTTAACAAATTTATAAGAATTGTTTATCAACGTCACTTCCTAATTTTTAATTTTTCAATTCAAGTTCACAAAACTAAATGAAATGAATCAAGGCACCACAATAAAAACAAATTTCTATTGTTTTGCTTTTCTTATTTTAATTTAATTTAATCGATAAATCACACTTGAAAGGTTTTCTTTATTTCCACTTGGTGTATTTTTAATACAATACTACATATGTAGTTATATATATGTAACTGTAGTATGAGGGACGCAAAATGTCAACAACAACAGCATTCCAGAACTATACAACTGCTAAAGGACAAAAACCAAATAAATCACACAATACAACTATAACTTATTTGGTATATTCTTCCATCAATTTACAGTTTATTTGGTTTTAATTTTATAAATTGCTTATGTAGGAAATACAAAATGTTTTAACTTTAACTCTTTTGAAATACACAATATTATATTCTATATATTATGATTATTTATTTATAAGGGATACAAGAACTGCGCGGCAATGATTTATGGGAAACTAGAAAGAAAATCCAATTCATTGGAAATTTGAGAAAATTTTCAAGACTCCAAAAACTCTATACACAAGAAATTGCATCTGCAAATTTTATTCACTTGCATGCAATATATCTATTTGTATATGCTTAAAGGTAGGGGTAGTAGAAAATCTCGATTAAGGTGTTGAAAATAACACCAATATTAGTTGGACAAGAAGAAGCCATAATATTACACATATACGTGTTTGAAGCATGCACCTTTTGGTATAAGAAATAATGTTTAAATAAAACAAAACAAAAACTGCACCCCCTCTGAGCTGTCAAATAGAATCCACACCAAAAAATCCCCTGTCCAAGGGAAATTATCAACAATCAACAACAGTTTCCCGATTTCAAAAGGGGCAGCAAAACCACCAACAACTATCAAATATAGTTTTGTGGTGAATTACCACAGAATCCACAGCTGGAACACAAAAATAAAAATAAAAGAAAACCGCCACGACAAAAGCAACAGGCACTCGTGTTTGTCGTCGAAGTTGTCGTTTTTGAACACCACCCCCACACCCTCCCAAGGTGGAGGCTGGCTGGCATCGTTTATTTTGCATTCAGCAGAAATTTTCATTCAGCAAAATATATGCAGATACACCTCTACCAATATAAATCTCTATTTTTAAGAAGGAGAGATGATGTCCTGTCAATCATTACATAATTCTTTGAAAATATTGAACATTTTCAAATCCTTTTATAATATGAAGTTAAAAATTGAAATTAAGCCAACAATTTATGAGGAAAATCAAATTGTTGCCTCTCTGCGTCGAAACGTTGAATATTTGTGGCAATTAACGACGACGGACGTAGTAACATTTTCATTCAACAGTTTCTACTCTCGCCCACGCGTTGTTTTCAATATTTTGAAAATAACGACTGTATCGAAAAATTAGTAAAAATGACATTTTATCATCGTATTCTATAGAAAAAATAGAGAAAAAAGAGAACAACTACAGGCGAAAAAAGAAATGCAAAAATCAAAGAAACAATTTTAAAGGACAATATTGAAAAATGTTACGTATACGCCACAGTTGACATACACAACCGTCCGGTAGGCGGATAAAACATATTCAGCGCATGACTGATCGCATGCGCTTGCAGTTTTTCAAGTTGCATAAAATCATCATCATAAAATATTTTTTGTTTTTTTTTTATAGTTTTATATTATTTATGTAGTTTTGGAATGATGAATAAGAAAATAATAATGAACACAACGAATATGGGAGAATGCAAGTGTGAAGAAAAGGAGAGATAAATTTTGAAATGAAATCAAAATAGTAAAAAATAATGATAATAAAAAGAAAATAAACAACAAATACAAAATAGAGTGGAAAGGGACATCAAACGCTGAGGATATGATGAAGATTATGATGGAAAAAGGTGATGATGAATGATGGAATGAAGAAATATGATAAAAGGAAAACTATTTTTTTTTTTTTTTAGTTATTTTGATTTTCAGTGCAAAAAGAGAGAAGGTCATGGAAAATAGAAACTAAAATTATAAGAAACAGAATAAAGAAAAAAGGACTATTGTCATTTTGACATTTTATACAGGATATGGACTCATTTGGTTTACCTTTTCTTTGTGACTGATTCGAAAGATTTTCATCTCTCACACCTAAATGGTGTTTCGTTTTTCTTTTTTTTCTTATTTTTGTTTTGTTTTGTTCTTTATTTATTGCTACTCATCAGACAGAAAAATTACTTTCCAGTTGTTGGGTTATGTAATGGTTGGAAGAGTTCACTAGACGAATAAGATGTTTAGGAGAAGGAAGAATTTAGAATTCTTAGAAGGTAATAGTTATTGTTTTGTTGTTGTTGTTGTTGTTTATGTTTAAACTTGCAATTGAAGTTTTGATTATGATTGGGTGCTGTGACTAAAGGAAATAACTTCTTTTTTTTTTTGATAAAATGTCGATTTCGATTTAAAAATGGTCTATTAATATTTAGAAGGAGGATAACAGGAGACCCACAATTTTATGCCAAATCTGAAAACATAATGAAAAGATATTATTTGAATTCTCAGAAGCAAGGGAATTCCTGTGAAGTATGAAGCTCGCCGTCTAATTATTTCGTTTTACATATTATTAAACTTATTATCCGATTCTTTCTCCTTATATTAATACACCGAAAACTTTGATATTTTATGTTTATTATTTAGGGGAATCCAAAAATATGTTCGCCTTTGAAATTTGATATTTAGATGAATGCTCGACTTTTTAAATCATATTCAGCTCCAACAATATATTTGTATGTATTTGAAATTCTGAAGATGCTAAATTTTTGCATATCGCATTCGTGTAGTGCGGCTAAAGAAAGATTATCTGATAACTAAGCTCAAAGGTATACTGATCACGATTTGCAGAGGTACGAGTGTTGCGGTTGATTTAAGGCGAACAAATCAACTGGCTATTCCTCTAGATTCTAGAACATTGTTAATGAAAATGGAGGACAATTAATAATACCAAGACATACATTTTTGAGATGACGGTACTCAAGATATACTAATGTTACAGTTTTCAACGGTCATCTATATTCTTTTGAGTTTTTTTTTATATTCTGTTCGACAGCCTGAAGTTGGTAATAAGATCATCTACCCTGATATGAAAACTGTACTCAAGTATTAGACAAATACAGGATTTTTAAATTATAGTCAGATCAGAATGTTTGATATTAATTTCGATCTGATAATATGTCTTGAAGATATTGGAATTCAGAAGCTAGGTATACGAATAGCTAACAATTTATAAATTTCAAAACGACAACAAACGTTTTTGGAATTAAATATGCTAAAAACGTAACTCATGTGGATTCCCTAGTAGTATGAAGCATCAGGACACAATTAGTGTGATTTACCTACTAATGGGTGATTTTTTTGAGGTTAGGATTTTCATGCATTAGTATTTGACAGATCACGCGGGATTTCAGACATGGTGTCAAAGAGAAAGATGCTCAATATGCTTTGACATTTCATCATGAATAGACTTACTAACGAGCAACGCTTGCAAATCATTGAATTTTATTACCAAAATCAGTATTCGGTTCGAAATGTGTTTCGCGCTTTTTTATCGACAAATTTTGTTCAGCGATGAGGCTCATTTCTGGTTGAATGGCTACGTAAATAAGCAAAATTGCCGCATTTGGAGTGAAGAGCAACCAGAAGCCGTTCAAGAACTGCCCATGCATCCCGAAAAATGCACTGTTTGGTGTGGTTTGTACGCTGGTGGAATCATTGGACCGTATTTTTTCAAAGATGCTGTTGGACGCAACGTTACGGTGAATGGCGATCGCTATCGTTCAATGCTAACAAACTTTTTGTTGCCAAAAATGGAAGAACTGAACTTGGTTGACATGTGGTTTCAACCAGATGGCGCTACATGCCACACAGCTCGCGATTCTATGGCCATTTTGAGGGAAAACTTCGGAGAACAATTCATCTCAAGGAATGGACCGGTAAGTTGGCCACCAAGATCATGCGATTTGACGCCTTTAGACTATTTTTTGTGGGGCTACGTCAAGTCTAAAGTCTACACAAATAAGCCAGCAACTATTCCAGCTTTGGAAGACAACATTTCCGAAGAAATTCGGGCTATTCCGGCCGAAATGCTCGAAAAAGTTACCCAAAATTGGACTTTCCGAATGGACCACCTAAGACGCAGCCGCGGTCAACATTTAAATGAAATTATCTTCAAAAAGTAAATGTCATGGACCAATCTAACGTTTCAAATAAAGAATCGATGAGATTTTGCAAATTTTATGCGTTTTTTTTTTTAAAAAAGTAAAAATATGTAATTTATTCGCCTATTTTCAATCAGTTAACTCTCTAGATACTCCCCCTATCCAGGAGTTGCCTTTTTGTGGCCACAAGGAAAAACAACATAAGTCACTTTTTGTAGTTTTTCAGGAGAGCAATTTGAAAGTTTGCTTTGCGCTCGCAAAAAAAATATACAACATATTAAAAAAGTAAAAACGCAGAAATAAGCAGGATAATAATAATTATTATTTTTTATTTAAATAAGTTAATTCTTTTGATTATTTATAGGTAATTTTACAAAAAACAAGACTTATGTTGTTTTTCCTTATTAAGTTTTGTAAATATTTCGGTGTTAAGTCGACTTATGTCTTTTTTCCGAACTGAGATTAATAAATTATTTTGTTTAAGTTAACTTATGTCATTTTTCCAAAATAGAAACATTGTTTAAAATCGATCCAAGTCGACGTATGTTCTTTTTCCAAAACATGTTGTTGATATCTTAAATGATAAGTCGAAATCACAAAAAAGACTAACGTTCAATGAACAGACAGAATGACACGGTAGACGATATATCTTTTCTTTTTAACTAGTAGAAATCAACAATGACAAAAACTTGTATAAATAATGTTTTATTTAAGAAATTAACACTTATTAATAATTAAAAATAACAAAAATATATTTGTTTTTATTCACTATTATTTTCATCATCGCTGCCATATTTATCTGGACAAATCTTTCCTGATTCAGTAATGGTGTCAACAACTAAACTTCTATAGAACCCGTGAAACTGGGGATCTATAAAATCCAGTAAAAAGAGTAGATCTTGTGCTTTTTCCTTGGAAATCGGGGGGACATTTTGAATTACTTTAATGTCAGATGTCTTAAGAGTGTTAACGCCTCGTTTTTTTAAGTTTATGGTCTTGAACGGCTCATTTTCATCTAGTGAGTTTTTGTAGAACAAAGAACCAAACTCATTTTTTTTGTACCGAAGCCACCTAAAATCCCGCCAAGAATATTTCTCCCCATCTGTGTTCACTTTTCGCCAAGTGAACTTTTCTTTTAAGGATGCTGCAAAGTCGAGAAAATTTGGCTGCTTCATATCAATAACCTTAAACGGATTCTTGTCTCTTAAGCTGGATATTAAGTTTTGCCAGTCTCTGGGATGATGAATCTTAGCTGAGGTGTTCTTTTTTTTTCTCTCAATGACAGAATGGTCGACATCACATTCCATATGTGTGTGACCAGGCTCCAGGAATTTGTGGTCAATTATTTCCAGTTGTTCACTATTAGATAAAGCTGTTATGAACATACAGCTCACATGGGAATTTTTATTTTGGCCCGGACAGGAATCGCTATAAAAAATTATGTTTTTGATAGAAACAGGAACATCATCGTCAATGTGTCTGAATAGACAACATGCTATTTCATTACCACCCCTCTTTGCAACTCCTTCATGCCACATATAGCAATAAGGTTTATCGGTTGACAAATCATGGACAGTTAAATTATATGTCCATAATTGGCGTTTATAAAAGGAAATATTTGATTTTAAAAATGGAGTAGGCAAGCATTGTTGAAGGTCGAACGCATATGCCGCAACATTCATGTTCACTTTAGCTAAACTTTTATCTTTTTTCTTACATGTATAAGCAAAATCAGCCTTTTCTTGGTGTATTGTAAGTTCACTTTCCAGCTTTAATTTTTCATCAAGGTTATCCATAGCTGACATCTTGTGATGTAGCTTATCACACGTTCCACACGTATCAAGCTGGGGTGACTTTATTTTTAAGTTGAGATCATGAAAAACTTGAGTATATTTCGACAAGCTCACTGGCTCTTCAGTTTCCAAACAATAGAGATCATACATTTTAGATATTGTTAAACCAGGCTGTAGGTATTTCTTTGATGTATCCCGTCGCGTATAGTGGCTCTCGTAAGCTGGGAATTTATTTATATGAGCTTTTATCTCCTCTTGTTTTAATGGGGATAGTGCATTCGGAGGTCTTAAACGTCCCCTTTTATCCTTTAAGGATGTGCAAGGTGCTTCCATCTTCTTTCTAATAATTGTTCTGATAAAACCATTTGTTTCGCTAAAACATCCCAAAAAGCACTTTTTGCACACCAGGATCTTTTCACCCGAAAGTTCAATAATGTACTCACAAGTCAGTTGTCGGTTTTTCTGTTTTGCTCCAGTTTTTTTCGTTCTTGATGAAGATTTTTCATTCAAAGTAATCAAGGAATTGATGTAGAGTACTCTTTTATTATAGCTGCCTAAAGCCCAGTAATTATTAAATAATAACTGTTGATTTTGAAGATTTATTTTGGTAGAGCAATCGTTTCGGCATGAAGATAATGGATTAAGTTTTCTGGCCTGAACAATTTTATCTTTTTTCGTAGTGTAAGGTAAGCCTTTGTTTCTTTGTTGCTGGCGATATCTTTTTGCTTCTTTTTTCTTTATATTTGAAGTTCCAGCAATATTTTCGCTTTCATTCATCTCGAAGTTATTCACATACCCTGGTGAAACATTCATAACCACCGCTGCATCATGAGAAACCTTATCAACCGAGTTTTCGAGAATCTTACCCCAATGCTCCATACTTTCGTCATCACAAGAACTTATTTGATAATCCGGATCTTTGATTGAATCATCTGAGTCTTCCCAAATAGAACGTTCTAAACTATTCAAATGAAGAGAATGATCTATGTTCGCAATACAAGCTAAAAACATTAAAATAATCAAAACAAACATATTAACGATTGTACAGTTTGATCTTACATCCTGAAGGTCCGTTCGATTGTACATTTACATTTACTGAAGGAGTAGTGTTAGGATCATCGAATGTATCTAAAACATAATATACAAAATTGAACAAAAAATAGTGGAAGACGTAGCATAATATGTAGGTTTTCTTTTTAATTCTTTCATTATTTTAATTAATAAAAAGTTAAGTTAATATAAACATACAGTTCTTTTAAGAGAAAAAAATAGTTTGGTCCAAGTGATTTGTTAAAATGTGTGCACGTTCGGTTGAATAAAAGTTTGATATAAAAAAATTGAACTGAAGATAATCTTTGTTTCCGTATGATCACGTAAAGTTTTCTTACTTTGAGGAACTGTATGTATACTTAGTTAAAACACTTGTATTTGGCATTTATAAGTTAAAGAAACGATACAAATAATCAACAAAATTACAAAGAAATATTATCGATCATGTATACCTATCGACCATGTATACCTATCGATTATAAAGTTTTAGAACTTACCATCTGCATTTTCGGAAACAACACCTGGCTGCGTATCTTGTAGTTCTCTTAAAACAGCTGCTCTATTGAGTGCCAAGGCCAACATTCTGCTGCCACGTGATAACATTTTATTTTTCTTATAACTTAACACTTTTTTCGAGTTTTTAATACAAAACAGTTTCTTTTACAACATTAATAACAATAATTCACGACTTTGTTTACTTTTTAAGCAACTCACAACTAAAATAGACAGCAAATGGGAAACAACTACAACACGACTGCCCGCCAGCACAAAACTTTTGTAAGAACAAAACAGCATAAGTCACACACTGGACACAATTTTGCTCTCAGAACAAAGACACAAGTATACTTATTTTCAAGGATTTTAGTAACGGTCTTTTGGAACAACAGCATAACTTCACTTGTGTTGAGTATTATCGTAAGGAAGGAATAAGGAAAAACTACACAAGTCAAGTTATTTTCGTATAACACAGAATTTTTGTTTGGAAAAAGGACACAAGTCGACTTATTTTCGCAAAATAAATGAATACAGTTTTGGAAAAAGAGCATATGTCTACTTATGTGTGTATTGATCTCATTTTCAATTATGGAATAAGTGCATAAGTAGCACGTGAAAATTGAAATATTTGACTTATGCTGTTTTTCCCTGTGTAAAGTTAGTAGAAAAAGACTTATGTTATTTTTCTCTTGGCTATAATTCAGAAACCATAAGAGATAAAAATACGAAAAAAATATGGAAGATAGATTCGCATGCATCCGATAGAATAATAAACTCAATTTCGACATAAGTCGACTTATGTTGTTTTTCCTTGTGGCCACAGATAAGTAGAATTATCAAAATCGGTTCTTTAGTATTTAGTCTATTTGAAATAGAAGATATTTTATCAATATTGGATGTTAATAAGAGTGAAGGGCCTGATGGGATTTCTGCTTATTTTTTTTTTAAAGGAAATGCGGTATTGCAATAGGCCAACCACTTTCATGGATTTTTAAGTTTTCGTTAGCCAGAGGGCAATTCTTGGATTGCTGGTAGGTTTTTTTCTATCATCAATTTTTAAATCGGGTTCAAAACAAAATACAACTGATAATAGACCACTTTGTAAAATTTCGTGTATTCCGACAGTATTTGAAAAGCTAGTCTGTAATATGTTAACTGACTTGTTTCAAAATCATATTTCAGTTTCTCAATATGGGTTTTTAGCAGGGAAATCAACAGCAACAAACTTGGCTCTAATAAATTATTACATCATAAAGAATATTATTTTTACAGATTTTGCAAAGGCATTTGTTAGAGTCAATCACCAAATCCTTTTTAATAAACTAACTTCCCTAGGCCTTCACTTTTCCCTACTAAAATGGCTTGAATCATATTTAGCTGGTAGAGTTGATATAGTTCGCTCTCAAAGTTTGTCTCGGTCCCCATCCGGTGTTCTGCAAGGAAGCCATTAGGGTCCATTTTTGTTCTTGTTATTTGTAAACGATATAGGTAATGGATGTTTTTCAAAATTCAAACTGCCTTATTTTCATGGACGACATCAAATTTTAACGTTAGATCTCTTGTTAAACTGACTATTTCCTTCTTTTGGAAGATCTATAGAGGCTTGATAATTGGTGCAAACGAAATCACCTTCTGCTGTTAAATGTTTTGAAATCTCAAGTTATGTCGTGTTTCCAAAATTCTGATCCCATAGCGTTTGATTATAACATCAACCACACAAATTTAAAACGTGTTACTAGGAAGAAAGATCTTGGAGTATTCTTAGACACAAAACTTTCTTTTTTATCTCACTATTTTTTATTATAAACAAAGCAAATTAAATGCGTGGTTTTTTAAAAAGTAACATGAAAGAATTCTCAGATCCATATGTATGCTTCAATATATCTTTACAATTAAATAAATGTTCTCTTGTTTGAAACATCTTAATATATATAATTCTTCTGTGAGTGTGTATGTCACTGAACTTCTCTTAAACGACTGGACCGATTTTGATGAAATTTTGTGTGTGTGTTCAAGGGGATCTGAAAATGGTTTAGATTCACAATTTTGTCCGCTGGACAATGTTTTTTTAATTAATTTTTAATTTATTAGTAGTTGTTGATTTGGAATGTTTTACATTGGATCCGACAGTTTTTCTATAAATATGAACTGATGAACCCTGTTACCGCAATCATATTATATTTTTGTTTTGAGTTGTTTCACATTTATCCACATTCGCTTTGCACCGAAATCGTTGTAGTTGTTTTTTTCCACTTATTGTTTTGCTTAAACAAAATTAAATTTTTGGCGCCTCTTTTAGGTTTTTTTTTTCTTTCTTCTGCAACGATAGATACAGAGAAAAAGAGTGAGTAAAATGAAAAGCAGAGCCGTCGATGGGACTGAATTATCAGTAATGTATGATGATTCGTAATGACAAAAAGTTAACGTTCGATGGTAATAATCAACATAGACGCATTGTTTAAGATGTTATATACACTAATATTATAAAGAGGAAAGATTTGTATTTTTGTATGTAACGAATTAACTCAAAAAGTAATGGACGGAATTTAATAATTCTTTTTTCATCAGAAAGCTACATTGTTACTGAGTAGCATAGGCTATATAGTATAGGCCGCTAGTTTAATATAATAATTTATTAGATAGAATTAAGAATAATTGTAAACTCAAATGGAGGATTGCAAGGCCTTCTTATTATAGCACATGTTTGTTGTTTGGTATGCAATGTCTTTATGATCGTCGTCCTTATTTTTCAGTTAGATATAAGATATTTTTATTTAAGCAGAAATATATTACATTGATATCTTAACCTATATTGCACAATTTACAGAGTAACGGTATATAACTACCTTGCTACTGACAATAAGAATAACAGTATTTTAAGCAAATGAAAATGTAGAACAACAATATATTGAAGGAAAAGCTTCTAAAAACCTTCATTAAAAAAGTTATTTTTCAGTTATGTTATTGAAAGACATAACAACATTTCATATAAATTGTCTTCCTTTGCTAACATTAGTTAATTTTATCAACGCACCCTCTAGAACTACCCGCTATTGTTTTAAATTTTATGAGCAGCTCCATAATACAAAATATGGCTGTAATGACCCAATCAGGTGTTGTATTAGAGAAGTTAATTTTTATTTGAAAATCGTTAGTGTTTTTTTTTAATAAATTTTTCATTTATAAAATTTTTCAATGTTCTTTTAAAAATATTTTTGGTATTCAGCTATTAAGAACTTATACGTTTTACATTTCAATTTCGTAAAAAATGATGACACATTTTCAAGATCTCGAATCTCGAAAAATAGAACTAATATTTTTTTAAAAAATCAAAAACAATTGCATTTTTGATTATCAATAATTATTATAGCGATTTGAGAAAACTAAAAATAAAATAACGGTTCTATGGGGGGTAACCTTCTGGAGCAATACAAAACATATTTTGTCATATTGAAAGAAGCCAAATTAAGAACCAACATTTTAACGAAAATTAAAAAAAAACTATCGATTTGTTTTTAAGAAAATTTGAATTTTCGATTTTGGGCCAAAAAATTTGTATGGGGACTACTGTCAATATTAGTCTTAAAAAAAAAAAAGAGGCTGGGATGCGACCTACACTGATAACTTCCCATCCCTTCTGTCGATTTGTCTTGCTTAAAAGTTTGTCTATATGTATCAATTTTTACCAAATTTGCGTACTATTTTTTGTAGATTTTATGTTCTTATGGAAAAACGGAATGTTGGATTTTTATAAAAAAAATTACTGAATATCGAAAAAATATCTTCTGTGAAATAAAATAAGTTTGAAGCCAATAGTTTTAATTTTTGAAAAGCTATTTGATTCGAAAGTAAATTTTTACAAATTTTCAGTATTGTTTTTTTTTAGGTTTTTATTTTTTGTAAAAAAAACTGTCAATTTGATTTTTCTCAAATTTGTTCTTTATGTTGAAAAAAATATTTCTTATAAATAAAAATTAGTTAGAAGCCATTATCTCAAATTTTTGAAAAGATATTTGAGTCGAAAATCAATTTTTACAAACTTTTTTTCGGTTTTTAATTTTTTGCAAAAAATGTCCATTCGGTTTTTTTCAAAATTTTACTCAATGTTGAAAACAATATTTTTTGAAAGATAAAAGTAGTTGAAAGCCAATATCTCAAAGTTTTGAAAAGATATTTGAGTCGAAAATCGATTTTTACCAACTTTTATTGATTTTTTTTTTAGGTTTTTATTTTTTGTAAAAAAACTGTCAATTCAATTTTTCTCAACATTTTTCAGAATGTTGAAAACAATATTTCTTATAAGATAAAATGAGTTTGAAGCCATAATCTCAAGTTTTTGAAAAGATATTTGAGTCGAAATTCAATTTTTACCAACTTTGAGTAAGTATTTTTTAGGTTTTTATTTTTTTATAAAAAAAACTGTCAATTAGATTTTTCTCAAAATTTTATGAGATGTCAAAAACATTATTCGTCGTTGCAATTGTTTTGGAAATGAAATCATATTTTAGTCGTAAAATTTTCGAGGTGACAAATTTTTTTTTCAGTTTTTTTGATTTATAAAAAAAAGTCATTAATTGGATTTTTTTCCAAAAATATAATTGTTTTGTATCACGTTACAATATATAATATAAAATTTAATTCAAGTCTCTAGCGCCATTGGTTCATGAGATATTTTGGTTTAACCAAAATTTTCACCTTTTTTTAAACTGCTATGGTAAAAAAACCACTCACGCAATTGTCTTGAGAGTCCTTTCAGCATCTTTCTGCGATATTATCTGTATAACAACATTTATTTGAAGTCAATATCTCTAATGGTTCTTGAGCTATGGACGACGAAAAAAACTTCGCTAACGTACGGACGTACAAACGTACGTACACACGCACGCACAGACATCTTTCTAAAAATCTTTTATTTCGACTCTAGGGACCTTGAAACGTCAAGAAGTGTCAAAATTATCAATTCGACAAATCGGACCCATTACAATAACTTCCTATGGGAAGTTAAAAATGCCTAACGCGAATTGGCTCAAAACCCTTATTTCCTAATTTGAAGTCAATGGGCTTAATGCTTTGAGTTGAACTGTCCAGGACAGACAGAAAGACGGATTGAATCGGGGGACCCACTTTTTTGACTTCTCTACCATCGCAATGTCATGTTTGTATTTGATTAAAATCTCGATTTCGATTTTTGTTTTCGAATGCAAAACCTGCCATATGGTTCCTATATTTCGCAAGTAAAAGTATCTAAATATAAGTCTTAAAGTTGTATATGTATAATAACCCAAAGAACTCAAATAGCGGACAATTGTTGAGCAGTTCAGTTTTGTGTCTTAAATCATTTAACATCACGTTTTGAGAGACATTTAAGGACCAGGATACTAGAAAAACTTATATAATAACTACCTTGTGGAATCACTTCAAGTAGCCATAATCATGAATAGAGTTCCGTTAAATAAAGAAAATTTTACAACAGTAGTTCCTCGCTTTGACAAACCTAAATACGACCAAATTATTTTGAGAAATAAGACAAAAATTGACCTTAATTTTGCCAAAAAAGCAGAGAGTAAATTCTAAGTCTCTTTGCAGCATTAAATGCTTTTTGCAAAACAAAGCGAAATAAAATAAATGATTTTATTTTAATACGCAACGAAATTGGGTTTGTAATTTTAAAAATTCGTATTTTTTGCACATAACGAAAGTAAAATTTGGCGTTTTTAAGTTGTCGACGATTCAAAGCTATAATCACATAATGAAAAATATCGTTCGAATTTTTACCAAGAAATGATTTGGATATGTTTTTTTCGTGATTCGAAAATCTTGCGATATTATTATGCCCTTCAACCTCTTTGTCAGCCGTAAAATTATAATCAAAAAATAAAAAACAAGTAATTTTAACCTTTCATTCCAAAAATTCTTAAATATTATGCATTTTAAATAACAAAAACACAATTTGCATTTTTTAAACATCACAAAAACAGACTCCAAAAAAAAATAAACTAAAAATGAAACAACAAAAACAACCAAATCAAGTTTTAAAAGCTTAAGGAGGAATACCATTCCGTTATAGAAAATCACGGAACTTGAATCATTATTATATGAAGGTAGGTATATAGAGGTGCATTACCTATTCCTATATATTTATTATTACCTTGACGTTGTTATGGAAATGGGGGAAGATGACTTCGGAAAAATAAAATAAAATAAAAAAGAACGGAAGATGAGAAGATGCTGCTGCAACAGCAGCAGAAGCAGGTGCTGCAATTTACGTTGCAGGAAATTTGTTATTTTTAATCTCAACTGAATAACATCGAAGGCATTTTATAATATAAATTTTATAAAATAAAGTATCTACGTCCTATACAGTTAAGAAGATACGTAGACAGGTACGGATGGATGGTGTATATGGATGTAGGTATGCAGATGCAGAGGATTGAGCTCAATTTGTATACACTCAAAGAAACTTTCGTTGATCCTGATTTTCAATACTTGCTTCTGGTTACTCTATACAATTTCTGAATTAACTAATGATGGAATCTTCACATAGTTTGTTCTTAAAATTACTTGAGATATTCTTCTGAAAAATTTCATCGAAAATAATCATCTTGAGTAAAAGGAACACTTTTTCCATTTAACACAAAAATCAACATTTTTGTTAGAAACTTTCTGAATTTGTATTCCGAGTAAATACAAAATTGTTTGACTGTAAAATTTGGACAATATTCAACCTGTTTTCTTAAAGAAGTAAGGAATAAATCCATAAAATCTTTTCTCCCAGTGCATTTTCTTAACTCGTCCTGCTACATATTATTCTATACAGATATATAACTGTGTATAATTATTTCACTACCATATTTCTCGGTAGCTGTTCATCATCAGTATGAAACAATATTTTTATGCTATACTTTCCTTTAATGCAACGACAACCATGATAATGTTGTAGCTCGGGTTGCAGTTAAATAATTATGGGGGCACTAATTACATCTCAGGTGTCCGAATTGTAAGTCAGAAGATAGGGTTGACTGTGAAATTATTATTTCCAAGAGAAAAGATATTGAATGTTATTAATGCATATTTTTTTTTGTTGTTCTTCTTTCACTCTTCTGATGTTTCATATTCGTCGAAAATATTTCTTTTTCAATATGTACATAAATAATTAAGTTAAATGTTATTCATAGAACTTGTACTTAAGGAAGATATTATAAAAATACAAAAAGGATGTTTACGATACTAAATGGATGATAATTGTATTAAAATGGATTTTTCTTTTAAATTGAATTAAGAAATGAGTATAATTTTAAGTAGTTTCAAAGAAGAATTAAAATGCACACTTCGTTTTTATTATTGCTTTAAATGAAATATTAATCTTATAAGAGATTTTTTAAATGGAGAAAATCGTATTTTTGGAAGTATCGAAAAAATTTAAATTGTGTTTTTTTTGAAAAGCACCGAAACGAAGTGACTGGAAACAAATGTGGTCCTCATTTGCATATGGCTGCTGTAGCTAAAAGTGTGAATTTTAATTCATGAACATCAACTTGCCACCGATCTCAATATTTCAACATTTCTGGAATTAGCCTGTAGAGAATTTTATACCAAGACAAAGGACTAAGTATAAGATAATTCTCTTCTTTATTGGTAAAATGTTTGGGATTTAGAGCAGCTTGAATCGGACATACATTTTGAGGAGGAAAATCATTTTTTCTGAAGTTAAATATCAAAATTCTTCATCGGATATGAAACAACCTTTCAAGTCTAATGTTCAAAACATAGATGCTAGTGTTTATCAGGGCTATCTTTTGTCTCCGACTCTCTTCCTTATTCCTACACGATCTCTTGTCTGCATCTTCTAATCCAATAATCTGTTTTGCTGATGACAGTACACTCAGCTGTTCATATCCGTTTCTAGATTCACACCCTAGTCATTTGGATATGGAACTACAACGGAAGCTTATAGTAAGCTCCTTAAATTCAGATCACGACAATATTATCCAATGGGGAATTACTAACCGTGCAAAATCGAATGCTTCAAAAACTGAATGCTTTATCCTGTTTTTAAAGCGTAAGGCTCGTTTCACACTACACGGCTTTGACCGTACGGCATAAACCGGATCAAAGGCTAATTACACAAATTATACGGTTTTAACCGTTCGGTAAAACACGATATATGCATGGTTCCTGTGCTTAGTATACTTTTTCACAGGTTTTGAAGTGGCTGATTGAACTCTGCCGCACATATAAAATCGTATGATGTGAAAACATGCATTTCGTCACGTACAACACTAAGCTTATCGGGCCGTCCAGATGCCGTATACTGTAGTGGCAGTAGACAGTTGCTACACGACGCGGCGGGCGCCGGCATTTTGCCGTGACCGTATAATATGAAAGCGTATATGCTCTTCTTCGCGCCTCTAACAAAATGTCGCCGTCCGGTTTTTTGCCGTACGGTCAAAACCGTGTAGTGTGAAACGAGCCTACCGGAAAAATGCAACCGTCTACTGCCACTAAAGTATACGTGACGAAATGCATGTTTTCACATCATACGATTTTATTCGTGCGGCAGAGTTTGATCAGCCACTTCAAGACACGATTACTTGTGATTAACTATTTACTTAATTACTTGTGATTAAACTTACAATATATTGTCTAAATAATGGAGGAATTAGATGTAGAATTTTTAATTACTCTCGTGCAAGAGAGACCAGTGTTATGGGACAAAGGTTTAGAATTATACAAAGATAGGAATGGTACAAAAAATGCCTGGAATTTGATGCTCTTGATGACAAGGAAAACAATTTGTTACCGTACGGTTAAAACCGTATAATGTGTAATTAGCCATTGATCCGGTTTATGCCGTACGGTCCGTGTAGTGTGAAACGAGCCTAACGCACTCTTATCACAGACCGCCTCTTCCATATTTTCACATATTTGACATTTCCAAAAATTGTGCTTAGAACTTAGGATTCTTCGATCTTTTTTTTTTGGTCAAGTATCCCACTGGTAGTATTTTTAAAATGTTAAGCTGTTATCTTAAATGTATTATTCAAATAAACAAGCCGTGAAAACTTTTATATTAATCAAGTATTGCTCAATCTATGGATACTCTAACAGCAATTGAATTGGAAAACCTTTGTTTGTTTTTCAAATAGAGATTCGATAGAAGTTTGGGGCATAGCTCCTACAAACAAGCTTCACACAGTCTTGAAGCTGATTATTACATGTTTTGTTCCACTAAAACTTCTGGATTTAAAATCAAATGTTCATATGGCCCATGGTCCTTAAACAATAAAACAACAGTCCAAATGTTTATGAAGAAGGAGAAGATAAAGTGTATGTGTATACGGGAAAGTTTGCAACGCTATAGCGAAGACGTCATCAACTCTTAAATGTTTTATATGTGGTGCGTCATCTAAGAGCTTTAATGATATTGATAGTATGGTCGCGAAGGTGCAAGAAATGTGTCACCCTTTCTGATCAAGCTTAATCTATGAAGCCTTCATTCGTCCAAAACTTAATATAATTTGCATATATGGGCAGATGCCCCTAATACAAGTTTAAGTTTTTGGACAGAATCTAAAACAGAGCTTTGAAAAAAATAGGTGAAAGAACATAAATTGAAAGTTGTACACCGCTCAAACATGGCCACAATATTTTATATCTTTCTTTGTCTACCAATATTTTGATAAAGAATGTTATGCGGAGTTTTCCAGTTGACTTCAATTGCAAAAGCAATTCTGCAGTAATAGTCGCACTTCCAGAAAATTATATTAGTTAACTCATGAGCTCAATTTCTGAGGTACTATCAAGTATAGATATTATTTTTGAAACGTACATCAAGAATGTGAAATACTTTTTTTCCCTACCATTTTATTATTCAAAACTTTGACATCAATGCGCATCGGCATCTTCTTTTGAATCCCCAATTTCTTGAACTTGCACTGTTTTTTAAACTTTGAACATGTTAATGGTAAATACAAAAATTGCCACACCTTATTCTGGAAAATGAGGCTACAAACAACGTTGGGCTTGATTATTAATTCTGGTCCATGCAAAATTTCTGACCATGCTACACAGATCATACCACAAACGTTCTTTTGCTCGCACGCTGTGATTTGATCCCTTGGACTTGTTTTTGTGGGGAATGGTGAAGGATCGATGTCCACAATCTGGAAACTTAAGACCAATACCATTAAAATAATATTCAATACCATTAAAATAATTAAAGGCACGCGAAAACGGATTGTCAGAATGCTGTTCTGTGAGGATTTTGAATTTGAGTTCCCAAAAGAAACGAGCAATAATTCCTAAAACATGCATTTGACTGCATCTATTGTCATTGAATGAATGCGAAGAAATTAAAATACTCTCCAAGAAATAAACAAAAAAGAATCCCCCTTAACAACATTAACTTCTTTATGTTAATCAAGTAAACTTAAACTTAACTCCTTACGATCTTTCCATATTTTTACGGTACATTTACAGATTTCATTCAAAGCGAATCAAAATTCACACAAAAAGTCGCAAATCTTTTTTTATTTACACAAAAAATTTCCATTTGAATTTCTTCATCAAATTTATCAAGGATTCTGAGACACACACACACACACTAACACACAATACTTCATTGCTTGACAATAATATAAAAAGAAAATAATAATTTAAAGAAATTTTCCGTCACCACTAACGCAACAAAAGAAAGTCATCTTCAACCATCATCAAGGAAATCTTTTCAGTGTCACAATATAATATTCCCCTGGCGGTCGGTGGTGGTGGCAGGAGGCAGGAGGCAAGAGGCAGCGGTAGTGTGTTTCATTTAGATTCAACTGCCGTCCTCCTTGATCCTTTCCCGCATAGAAAGAAGTTACACAAAGTCTTTTTCTTGAACTATTAGAAGCAAACGTTATGCATAATTGCATCCATTTGCATTCCGAACCCCCCCTTCTCTCCCTTTCTCCCTCTCTGTGTCATTTTGTATAACCGCAACTTCATCTGTTCAAAATCTATCTTTTATTCCCTTAAAATGGTTGGCATTTAATCAGCTTTTCACTCTCTCTCCCGCCCGGCCCGCTCCGCTCCGCACTGCACAGCACTCCTTTTTGTGCCATTTTCTCAATGGTGGTGAAATTTGAACTTTGGGGATTCGATGACGGTTCATGTGGCAATAGCAATGCATGCTACAGTCAAAACGAAAAAGCAACAACACCAACATCTTACTGCGGAATATTAAATGCACTGCAGTGAGCGGCATCGGCAGTCCTTTTCCATACCGCCCTTTGTACTTTTGTACTATATGTAAGTTTGCACACCCTATTTTTGGAGAGGAGAGAATTCTTTGCACAACGTAGCATGCAAAGTTTATGTTGCAACATTAGTCAGAAAGTCAAATGCATAGAAGTCGGCATTTCATCACTGTCGCACCATATACAGTACGAATATTGCAAAGGAAATAAACAGAAAAAACATCATCATCATCTTAGTCGCATAGTCGTATAAAGTCCTTTTTAATCTGAGACTTTATTTTTCGTCCTGTATGAATTTTTCTTCTTCTTTTATTTTTTAAGTCAGATGGTGATGGAATTTTTCTTATGTTTGATATGCCGTTCTTTTAGTGCTTTGAATTCTACACTCTTCCTTTTTGAATCAAATATTTAAGGGAGACACACATAAAATTTGTTGTTTTTTAGGAAAGTGTGATATCTTTTTTGCATATTTATATCCTTTGTGAACATGAGGAATTCAATCAAATCAAGGGAATCATATGGTGAAAATGATATCCATCATTTGGTAGACACAAGGCGTCTTCTTCTAGATATTCTTGTCCTCACATTTTGTTATATGTTTTTCTTTCTAGGATTTAAAAGATCAACACGTGATGCTTACGAAGCACTCTATGTTCTATTATAAATGTGTTGGTGGTGAGGAAAGGAATCGAACAAATCGATTTTACTTAAATTACCAACCCATTCTGTGATTGATGTGGCTTCTGAAATTACGTGTCTAATGCAAATAAAAATATGAAAATGATCAACGGAAGAAGTATATCTCAAGACTCATGCATTCTATATATTTCCTTAAATAAACTCGTTTTAATTTTTGTCCTTTAAAGAAAAAAGACAAGGAAATTTTAACCTATAAGCTTAAATCAACAAGTGGTATAAGTTTCAAAAGAAAGTTAATTTCTTTAACTTTTAGATACTTGGAAAAAATTGCATTTCACGAAATATGTAGTGTCTATAATTTGTATTAGTAGGAAGATTAAATGATTTCGAATTTGATCTTATAGAGCTATTTTATTTAACAAGTTACAACATGGTAAAAAGATGATTTTAATAATTTTAAAAATGTTCAACACCGTATCGTATATCTCTTAACATTTTACTAAAGTCAAAATCACAAATGAATCCTTAGCTTGTGACATTTGAAATCATTTTCTTTTGTAATGTTTTCTTTTCGGGAACTGTCAATTTTCTGACGTTTTCGGTTGCCCTGCTTTTGATAAAAAGGAATAAATACTAAATTGCTACGTATTCAAAAAAAGCTAACTAAAAACGCTAAAACATTAATAATAAGGTTATATATTTTCTATATTTGAAAAAAGAGATGCAAGCCAGGTTGAAAATTATAGGGGACTTTCTATTCCCAATTCATTGTGAAAGATTTTCTTCACAATTTTATATGGAAAGTTTCAAGTTTTCAAATTTATATTGAAAACAAAAACAAGCTCAGCTAATTCCAAGCTGGTTTTCGCCCTGGAGTTTCAAACATAGATCATATTTTTTCTATGACTATAGTATTGCTAGAAAATGAATCTGGAAGAATTAGAAGATGTACATATGTGTGTTTTGTAGACTTTAAAGCTGCATTCGATACGGTTGATAGGCGGGCATTGATTTAAAAATTGACTTCGATCGGAGTTACAACAAAGTTTTTTATGTTGTATCTGAAATTTCTGGCGTCATCAAGTGCAGCTGTATGGGATGGTTCTAAGCTTTCAGAATGGTTTGATACGTCAGCAGGTGTACCACAGGGATGAATTTTGAGTCCTATTCTGTTCACTACTACATTGGTGATGAAAATGATATTCTACGGGTTGCGTAAACTTTCCAGGAGATTTCATAAAGGTTATTTTCTATTCAGATGACTTGGTGCTAATATCAGATAATCTCTTTTCCCCTCAACTTAAAATAAATCGATTTAAAATGTACTGCAAGACATGGGATCTTATTATTAACATATTGAAAATCATGACCTTCGAAAATCGAAAGAGATAAAGACTACAGGAAGAAACTTGTCGACTCAATAATAAGCGGATGGATGGGGTGACTGAATTCAAATTCTTCGGTGTATTGTTATAATCAAACCTAAAATTTGGCAAACGTACAAAGGAAAAAAAAACACTGAAGCTAAACTGTCAATCAATATGATGTCTTCAACGCTACCGCCAAAGCGTGTAAGTGTTATGGAGTGCAGGCGTTTAGGGTCAGTCCCATCAAAAAATTTGAATTTGAGGTTAAGCGACTATTTCATTGACTGAACTCTACTCCAACCTATGCGATTCGTACATGTAAAATCTGGTTTACCTTCCATTTATCTGCAAAACCTGAAAGAACATTTAGATTATTTAATAATAGTGATGAAAAGAAATAAAAATAGTCTTCATAGATCATAAGTTTAAAGATCATTGAGAACCAATGCTTCTCCTTCAAAGGTTTGGAACCATCTGCCTTTATCTCATGACATCACACTATCGTTATCTGAAAGGAACGTTCGTGATTAGGAGGACATATTTTCAATTATCATAGCTAAATTGGGAGACAAAATAATATGATCAGTCCTTAAGTAGAGTATTATCATCAGCCCCTAGACTGTTCTACAAAAGTCTCCACCATTTATTGCTAAAGAAAGTTATTTCAATAGTAACTATGTATTTAGATCTGAATAGTATACATCACAGAGAAGATCTCAAGCAAATCTGTAATTATGCAATTTAAGAGAACCTGAAAATATCTTCGGTTTTATGGCAGATTATCCTTTTTTACAAGAAGTCCCAAGGTCATACTTCCAGGAAAATTGTCTGATGGTAAATAGTATCTACGATATGTTAAATGGTTTTCGGGATTGGTTTATTGTGTTTTTACAATCATTCCCTGACATATCGTAATAACTTATGAGTTATCAGATATTTTTCGAAAATTTTTAAATTGATATCCTGAAATTGTAAAAGATCTCTGGTTTCTCTCCCTTTCAGACCTTGTCAACTTCCAATTATAAATACTGATATTGTAAAAGTTCTCAGTTTTCTCTCTCTTTCAGACCTTGTCAACTTCCAATTATAAATACTATTCAAAATACAAATTTTATGTTTAAAATCATCTAAAATTGTAATTTTTTATGTTTTAAGTCTTGCATAACCTCTATTACTCAAACTCATATAACTTCCATTTTTGACGTTTGAATGATTTTCTGAAGAGCTGAAAAATGAATAACAAAATAATCAACGTTCTTTAAATATTATGTTGTATCTGCAAAAATGTATTTTGGTCTTCAAGCTGAGGACTTTTTCCTTCCTAGTATTAGGAAGATGCAGCGCTTCGAAAAAAAAAGTATCAAAAGTACAACTTCCCTTAAAAAAAAAACAAACAGTCAGTATTTTCGAAAGAATTCAATTTTCGTTTTCAACTTATTCTCAAAGTCTGACATTTTAAAAATATTTTTTGAAAATTTTATATTTATCCGTTTAAAATGGAACCAGTTGCGGCAATTCTTATCAGAAGTTCAGTTCTTGATCGGGACATTTCGTGTTCTTAACTTAAGTAAGATTTTAACAGATAGTAAGATGTTAAAATCATTTAAAATTAGGTTAATCAATTTTTAAGCTAAAAATGGATTTACAATCTTACTAAATCGTTTAAAATTTTGCACCAATGCATCTTCACAACCTCTTCAGCCAGGGCGTTTTTAGACTTTTTGATTTTCGACTTTGGATAAATCCAGAAGCCCTGGGACCCTAAGTCCAAATTTGTACATACATACGTTATACAAACGTGTAATAGTAATTTTTTGAAACAAAAGTTTTAGTATAGAGATTTTGGAGTTTTAGTTTTAGTAAAGAGATTTTAGAGTAAACTTCTTCAGTTATGTTAAAGGTAACTATTATAATTATACAACAAATACAAATGTTTGATAAAAAATAAAATTTTACTAGCAAACGCCTTAACCAAGCCAAAATTTTGAATATCACGTTTTAAGTCGCCCTTTTTAATAATTTTCACATACTAAAGGTGTTATTACTAACTTTAATATATTTACGGACAGTTTTTTTTTTTGAAGAAAAATGAGAAACAATGTTAAGGGACATAGCAGTGGGAACTGCAGAGTGCACATTGATCTTAAAGTTTTGAATATAAAAATGGGAAGTAAAAACAAAGTTAAGCAAGGCATTCTACATTCTTAATGTGCGGCTGAATACATAATATCTATTCTTGAACGTATGTCTAAAATTGAGCTCCAAGGTGAACTAATGGGCAATCTTAGAAGTTCAAGGACCAATATCAGAAAATCTTTTTGATTGTTATAACGCAATTGGATATTTTGATAGAACATTTAAATTTTTTCTATGAAATATCAAAGTTTTCTTTATTAATAAAGTAAATTACAACCGATTCAAATTTTGCATTCAATTCAGAACATCTTCAATAAGTAACTAATACAACTTAAATGAAGGTGAACAAAGGAAGAAAACAGAAATTAAAAATTGTTTGTACCTATTCATATTAATATTTCGTTGAATTCATATCTTCTAGTTTACAAATTTTCGAAAAATTTAATAGTTTTTCAAGTTTTTTCCTTGTTTCTTGTGCTTTTCATTAAATTATAACGCTTGAAAACACTCTATAACTTATAGTCATTCCAAGAAATTATAAAGAAAATTCTTAAAAACTAACTTATATTTACGGAAAAAAAAATAAATTCCTGTATTTTCATAAAACAAAATAATTTTAAAAACTTTTCTAAGAAACAAATATTATACCTATACTATACAATATTTATACACACATACATACATAAATGTATATGTTAGTATTTTAAAGTTTTCAGAAACTTTTATCTCTTCATTTATTAATTAATATTGTATGGTATGGAAAATTCTATTAATCATCTTAAAAAATAATACATTCAAATGGACAACTGCGTCGTAGGAACTGACTTGAACCTGCTTATTTTTCTTAAAAACTTAAAGAATATTTAAAAAAAATTACATTTTTGTCATATATAGGAAATAATCATAAATAAAATTGTAAAATGTTATTATCTTATACTTAAGATCATTTTAATTTGAGTTAATGTTATTCATGATATTTGCAGGCTATGAATATGCCAACTCAACCACAAAAAAGCATCTAGAAACATTTAATGTCAGGTTTATGAAAAATACGAACATAGTTAAGTAAGAAAAATGAGTGGTATGACTTTTCATGTGAAAAATTAAGGAAAAGATCATTAGTTCTTCTTAATCTCCTAAGAAGGTATGAAATTCCAAGTGTAAGGGTAGATTACTTGAAGATTAACAAACTTTATAAAAGTACATTTAAAAAAAAAGAAGTATGAAGAAAATTTAGCGGTTTCCCTAATTCGAAGTAAAGATGCAGCTGATGAAATTAAATGGAAATTCAAAAGTAAAAGTAGCAGCAGCAGTGTCATTGCAGGCGTTAAGTTATCATTTCGCTTCACATTTAAATTCTTCAACACAAATATCTTGGAGATGCTCGATAAGAGTATAACTAAAAATTAAGTGAGTTGTGTTTTACAAAAGTCTTAAAGATGGCAAGGCTGCCAGATCAAATGGTATACCAGCTGAGTTCTTTAAAAATAGAACAATTTTGTTTAAGATCAAATTAACAGAAGGGCTTAACATAATGCTCAAATTTGGAACGTTTCCCGATCACTTCTTTGAAGCCCTAATGATGCCAATCCACAAGAAGGGTGATGTAGAAGACCCTACAAATTATAGAGGAATATCGTTTCTGAATGCAGCCTTAAAAATATTCACAATCGCGTTCTTTACGAACTACTGAACAGTTGGGTGCAAGATGAAAACAAGCTTAGCGCATTTCAAAGTGGTTTTCGTAAAGGATATTCCACAGTGCATAATATCTTTGTGCTTCGTTCACTTGCTTAGTGGAAACTCGACCAAAATAAAAAACTGTACGCCTTTTTTTTCGATTTCATAGCAGCTTTTGATTCCATCAATAGAAATGCTTTACTATACAACCAATTTAACCTAGGAGTGTCAACTAATTTTGTCAGCATTATTGAAAAACTGTTCCAAAACACCATAGGGTACACTTATGATGGAAAAGAAAAATCAGAGAGGATTGAAGTGAACGATGGAGTAAGACAAGGCTGTAATCTAAGCCCCTTGTTATTTGCACTTTTTCTAGATGATTTCGTTGAGTATCGTAATTGTGTAGTGGAGTTTGCTAACAAACGGATCAAAGTGATCATGTATGCCGATGACATTGTCATTCTAGCGGTTTCCCCGACTGCTCTACAGTTGCTGATCAATAAACTGGAAGAATATTGCCAAGTGTGGAATCTGGAAGTCAATCCGGAAAAATCAAAATTCCTGGTTTTTAAAAATGGATCTGGCAGAACGGCGGCGAGAGACGAGTACTGGAAATATGTCGTAAGAACTTTAGACGTAGTTAAGTCTTATATTTATTAAAACCGGAATTCACTTTCAATTTAAAATTAGAGAAACATCTTAAAAGCAAATTAAATAAGGCTTAATCGGTAATATCTGTACATTGTAAAAGAATCTATAATAACAAGCTAATAGCGACTGACTTAAAATATAGTGTTTAATGCTACTGCTCAAGCTATCCTGTTTTATGGTGAGCCTATTACGCTTTTTCTTAAGAAAAATATTCTTTTTGCCGATAAACGCACCAAAATATATGTATTATTTGGAAACTGGTCTTCCGTCACTGTTTATTTCAACCCTTAAGCTGAATGTTGACTACATTGTGAGAGTGTTAAATATGGAGGAGCATCGGCTACCGAGAAAGATAATGGAGTATGCGATTCAAACTAAAAAGCTGGCTGTAAAAGATTGGAACTCGATATAGCCGTGGACTGTGGCTTGACCCTGAATTGGAGTATGAATGCGGTTTAATTGAAGAAGATGCTTTACCAAGTAATATCCGTCACTGATGAGAATGAAAAGTATGCGCATATTGAAAAAGCTCGCTTATCAACGGAAAGGCAAAATTATTCAAAGTGCGGTATTAATCTCAACGACAGAAACTTTTTCACCAGCGAATATAACAATTCTATCATTAGAACCATATTTAAGATAAGAGGAGAACTGATCAGACTTAACTTTTGGGCCCCATCAGAGAGAGGATGAGATAAGGCGTGTATACTTTGAAAAAAGCTTTCTGCAAGTTAAAGAGGGTGAATGGTGCGAACTGGGTGCGCCTTTATGAATCATACAAAGAAGCGATACAGAGTCCGAATCATCGATGAACATTTTTGATCCAAACCATTAACATGCATAAGAATCCGTTCACCGAATAACTTTTTGTTTTGATTTGACTAATCTAAAAGTCCTTTAAGAATGTTTTTAATAAATTGAAAATGCTGCCAAACTTTGTTCTAATTTCGATTTAATTCATTTGAATTCAATAAAATTACGTTAAAATATTTGGATTTAACTAATCTAAAAGTGCTAAAAATTTGTTTTGACTAAACTAAAATTTAAAAAAAAATAATAAATAATATTTATTTGTCTATTTTGATTTAACTAATCTAAAAGTCCTTAATCCATTACAATTTGTCACTTATTGTCATTTGAAATGTAAATAATAAAAAAAAAAGAGGCTGGGATGCGACCCACAATGATAACTTCCCGTCCCGTCTGTCGAATATCGAAAACAATATTTTCTGGGAATTAAATTAAGCTTGAAGCCAATATTTTTAATTTTTGAAAAGCTATTTGAGTCGAAAGTAAATTTTATCCAAGTTTTTTTTTGGTTTTTATTTTTTGTAAAAAAAACTGTCAATTCGATTTTTCTCAAAATTTTAGTGAATGTTGAAAACAATATTTCTTATAAGTTAAAACTAGTTAGAAGTCATTATCTCAAATATTTGAAAAGATATTTGAGTCGAAAATCAATTTTTAACAACTTTTGTTAATTTTTTTTTTCGGTTTTTAATATTTTATAAAAAAATGTCAATTCGATTTTTTTCAAAATTTTACTGAATGTTGACAACAATATTTTTTGAAAGATAAAAGTAGTTTAAAGCCAATATCTCAAAGTTTTGAACAGATATTTGGGTCAAAAGTCAATTTTTACCAACTTTTATACATTTTTTTTTAGGTTTTTATTATTTTGTAAAAAAAACTGTCAATTTGATTTTTGTCAAAATTTTATCAAATGTCAAAAACATTATTTTTCGTTGCACAAAATTGGTTTGGAGGTGAAATCATATTTTAGTCGTAAAATTTTCGAGTTCACAAAATTTTTTTTTCAGTTTTTTTGATTTATAAAAAAACCGTTAATTGGATTTTTTCCAAAAATATACTTTTTTTGTATCAAGTCACAATGTGTTATATAAAATTTAATTCAAGTCTCTAGCGCCATTACAATAACTTCCTATGGGCAGTTAAAAAAAAAATAATAATTATGTTTTAATATGTTAAATTACTAAATTACAATATGTAAACATGTCATGTATTTAACATTTTTTCAAAATTTATAATATTGTACATATCAAATCGATTATCACAGAATAAAGAATATCTATCTATCTATCTAAATAAATAAATTAGGTTGCGCAACAGTCCATTGAGAACTAGGGCCTAGTGACTTACAACTCTCAACCATTCCTCTGTGCGAGTAATGTTGTCAGGGATGGATCTATCTATCTATCATTTAATGTCATCCATGTGTCCAATATAGCAAAATAGTATATTTAGAAAATAGTATAATTTTAAAATATTATAGACTTTAAAAAAATGCATCGAAGCTGGTGACAAGAATAGGTACAGAAAATTCTATGTCTTGTAAGGTCAAAAATGTTAGAATCCTGCAATAATAAGATAATTTTTAATGAAACCAAAACATGTCCTTTTATCTGTCTGGAGAAAACAAGTATAAACAAACATTTTCCATCCATTAACAAGAATGTTAGAGTACATTAAAAATAATGTACATATGTATGTACGAGTATATAGGAGAAATAGAAAGATAGTTTTACAACAATTTTGTAAAATTTAAAAACTGTAAAACGCATCCGACCGTTAAAAAACTCGCAAATATTTTATTTGTTTTACTTCACATATTTTGCAGCTTTATATTCATTTTAAACTCTTGTTTTAGAATTTCGCTGGCGTGGATTTATTAAATAAAAGTATTTTTTTCCACGGCATTTTGAATACTATACTATAGCTATGTAACTGTAAATATAAATAAACTACATCTATACATATAATGAAATCCTTTTAGCTAGCTAGCTAGCTATAGATAGATAAGGTAAGGTAAGGTAAGGTAGGTACCATCTACCTTAACTCCTACGTATAGTAAACATAAATGGAAAATGAATTAAAATTGTTAGGTGAAATCAGGAACAAGAAAGAGAAAAACAAGTAACTACTCGTACATATAAAACAGCATCAAACTTGGATACAAAAATGTAATATAGCTTAGTGCATCCTGTTTAAATATTTCCATTTAGAGATTCACAGAGGAATTCTGAATATTTTTTACTACTTTTATTATATTTTGTTTTCATAGCTAAAGTGAAAGATGATTTTTATTTTATATTTTTTAACTATACCTATGAGTATTTTAAAAAACATGAGTACTTCCTAGAAAACAACAGAAAAACATCAAATAAGCCCGCGAAAACAACACAAACAAAAAAAAAACGAATGAAAATAAAACATTTTAAACATTTCAGGTGTTTTCTCACAATAATCCTTGAAGGAGTTAGCGAGGCGAAATACGAAAAGCAAGAAAAATGAAATTAGTAAAGAATTTGCAAAAGTGTTGCCATGGTAGTGTGATGATGATGATGATGATGGTGGTGGTAGGTTAAGCTGGTATGTCCTGTCCGGCCGGCGTATATACCTTCATAGGGATAATAAAGGTGAGAGAAAGGTCCATCTTCTTTTCTTTTTTTCATTATAATTTTACTGCGTTGCAGTATCTTTCGAGGGATATTTTACTTTGCAAGGAATTTACATCTTCCCACCTAACCTAGCCAGATAAAATATCAGTGAAAAACAAAATAATATTATAGAAAAGTAGGTATTTTGAGAATGAAGGTATTTTTCATTTCGGTGGATATTATAACTTTTTTGTATTATAACAAAGGATGAATTGGCACTTTCTAGAAAACAGCGTAGATGTCCTTGCAAACATTATATAGTTACATTTATTAAATGCATTTTTTGAATTGTTCTGTTCGTTTTCAAAATTCTTCATTTCTGTTGAATATAAGTTTGTATTTTATAATGAACAAAAAATAAATGAATATATTTTCATTTCTGGAGAAAAACGATTGAAGTTTTTTATTTTGAAAAAGAAAAACAATAATTCAGTTCAATAATAAGTATCCCCTTTGAGTTCTCTTAATTTAATGTCAAGACCATTTTACAAAAGCTTATTTCTTCTTCAAAGTCAATGGCACCACACCAATTTAAATCCTTCTCAATAATGACAATAAAGAATCCTGAGATAAGATTCAACAAAGTATACAAAAGATCTTATTTTAGATCATTATAGTGTGTCCGGGGGTGGTCAAAAACGTGCTATGTAACATACACAGTTATATTAACATATTATGATATCAAACAATACATAATTACATAACTTCACAAAAGGGAAGCTCTTTGAGTGCGAATGCTTTTAGTAATTTTGTCCTTTGATACACACTCATTTTCTCTTAGCCCAAAAAAAAGTCCTTTGATAGTTGATACACACGTGTACAGCCAAGTTAATTATTATGTTTTTCACATATACATACATATGCAAATATAAATAGCCACATGTGGCCCTTTGATATAATATTAATTGAACCTACTGTATGGATATATTTTTAAATTTCCAACTGCTGCCATTTATTGCCCTGTGACCTAAAAGACTTTACCAGCCTTTCATTTTTTTTTTCATTGGAAATGTTTGAGACATTTTAAAATTGTTTGATATTTTTTTTATCTCAAAAACTACATATGTATGTAGTTCCAGAATTCGGAGAATATTAATTAATATTTATATTTTTTATCATCAGTTGTGAAGTTGCATACAATTCCTAGAAATAATATGTGACACAATTTTTGAAATTCAAAGCAAACGATTTATTGGATTTCGTACGGTGTTATAGGATTTTCAGTCTATGTGATTATTGAAACAAAATCAGTACATGTCCTACTTTTGCATTTGACATATGTATTATGAAAATCAATCTTAAAAATGTCAAAACTCTATGAAAATCAATCATAAAAATATCAAAATAGGTATGTTTTTGAATTTGTTAAGGTAATTTTATTATTCAGGATTATTTATTAAGAAAATTATGTTTTGAGTGACATTATGTTGTTCAAAATGTTAAAAATTTAGAATAATTGAATACTATTGGTAAAAATATAGTCAATCAACGTCATTTTTATTGCAATGAAATGAAAATATGGGGGAGCGGGGGGCTAGTTGTAACAATTTTTTGTTTTTTGGCTCTGAAAGCTTACTTGTTTCGTTTTTAGGAAATCTAGCAATACCATTCCAATTTACAACTTTTTAAATATCGATTTCAAAAAAAAATGTAATCAAACCTGTAACGACTTTTTGTAGAAACGATTTAAAAAAAAAAATGACGAGTGTTACAACTTACCCCGTGATTGGGGCTAGTTGTAACAGGCTGGGGGCAAGTTGTAACGTGAGGAATAAAAGACCAGTTTTATATTTTATAAAGTTTTATTTTGCGTGAAAGACTTCGGACACGCTCAAAGATTAGGTAAAAAAGTATACAAAAATAAACAAAAACATATTCATTCTTAAACTTAAAAGGAACTTCATTTTTAACAAACAAAACAAAAGTAAACAAAAATTAACAAAAATATATTCTTTCTTAAAATTAAAAGGAAGTTTAGGCTCATAGCCCTAAAATCAGTTGTTATCATCGGAATTACAATTGAGACACACAAATGAGATCTTATTTCCCGTTGCACATTTTAAATGTGCCCACATCTTACACATAATGCATTGTATCCACTCCACGTTTGAATTTTCATAAGCTTCTCCACAAGCTAAACAAAACCATTCCTCAGGTTCAGATTCCGATTCGGACCTTAAAACTTTCTTTTTTACTTTTTTGATCCCTTGTCTTTCAGCCAACTTTTTCTTATTGTTTTCCTTGCCCTTTTTCCCGTTGCTTTTCTTATTTTTCGTCTCTTGTTTTTTCTTTATCTTATTTAACTTTTCTTCATATTCGTTTTGTAATTCGTTCTTCTCTGGCGTTTCTGTGAGGACACAGCACTTTCTTTTTCGTTGAGGGCGGTTAGTCAATTTTCGTGGTGGAGCTTTCGGGTGGTCTTATTTTAGATGGAGAGAAATCTTTAATCTTTTGAAGGCCAGAAGGTCCAGGAGTCGGCTCAAAGTCAGATATATAGAAGAAGTGTAAGTCAACCCACGTAATTTCAAAGAACTAATACAAAAAGTACGGGGCAAGTTGTAACATGTTACAACTAGCCCCATAAAAGTGTTACAACTTACCCCACAGGGACTTTTTTTGAATAAAATGTTATTAAAAAAAAAAATATTACTTGATGTCAAATTAAAGTAAATAATAATCAAGCTTAATAAATGCTTAATATATTTGTATTAAGCAAAAATTGCTAAATAATTTGAAATCTACGCTAGTCAAATTCTTATAAACAAAAAAAGTTCCAGAAACTTACCTTATCAGAGCGCATGCACACAGCCGCTTCCTATGACGTCCAGTGGGATACTGACTGTGCTTATATGATGCATTGCGAATTAAATAAAAGTTTGAGTTGAAAAAAAAAATAAAATTGTTCTATTATATAGGTAAAAAATGCGTGTTACTACTTACCCCTGTTACAACTAGCCCCCCGCTCCCTATGTATTTTTCTGTAGTTTTTAAATTTTACTTTAAAACATTTCTTTTTGAATTATGTAAATGTCATAAGCTCTCAAGTAGTGAACAAAACGGTGACGTGAAATAGTACCAAATGAAATAACACCAAATTTCAAATTTGGCCTTATTTCGTTGTTCAAAACGAAATAAAACCAATTTGGCTTTATTTCGATTTATAAAAAGAAATAAGGCCAAAAAAATAATGGAAACAACGCCGAATATTTTAAAATTCAAAAGTTGGCAATATTTCGTTTGCAAAAAGTTTTTTTGAATTTATAGCACGGCGCGGCGTACTAACAGCTAGGTATGTAAGGGGGGGCATTCTGCCCCCCCTGCAACCCCCCTGCTTGGGATCACTATAGGATTTGGGTTGGGTGAGAGTTTGGGTATATGCAAAGAACTTTTGCAATTGAGCACCAAAATCAAAGAAATTCCCAACAAAAAAAAAAGCAAGTATGGCTCACAGTTATGAAAAAATCACAATGCATTCGTGTTATTTGCATATACCCAAACTAGCACCCACCTCAAATCCTATAGTACCCTTACATACCTAGCTGTTAGTACGCCGTGCTATCAATTCAAAAAACTTGTTTAGGCTCCAATTTCAAAAATTTGATTCGAGCAACAAGTATCTGTCATTTTTCAACTTTTTTAATTAATAACAAAAAAAATTGTTCCAAAATTGCACTTCCCCCGAATTTTTATTAAAACAAAAGATAATTTTACTTTATGTTTTTTCCTAATTCTGCAAAATTTTAAATCGAAACAATGCCAAATTGCTATTATTTCGTTTTCTAAAGCGAAATAAACCCAAATTGAAAATTTGGCCTTATTTCGTTTTCAAAAACGAAATAATGCCAAATTTGTTGAATTTGGCTTTATTTCATTTGGCGTTATTTCACGTCACCGAACAAAACTCAACGAAAAGCAATAATAATTAGTTAAGTGTGAAATAAAAACATGATGGGTTATTCATTTGGCGGTTTCAAAAGTAAACGTAAATAAAACACATATAAAATATTTTGTTTCATGATATTTCTTTGAACGTTGACATTATGTGAATCACTTCATCATTTAAATACCACAACGCGAATTGTTGGAAGCATCGATTTTTTTGAGATAATTTTCGACCACTTTTTAGCTGGTATCTCAGCCATAACTTAACGAGTGTTGGTTTTAAGTGCTCAAGAGTTAAATGTTTATCTACATAAACACGGTCTTTGGCGCAGCACCACAAAAAAAGTCCAGCGGTGTCAGATCGCATGATCTTGGTTTCTAGTTGATATCGCCATGACGAGAAATTACGCGGCCAGGAAATTTATCTTGCAATAAAGCCATAATCACTCGAGTTGCGTGGCATGTGGCACCGTCTTGTTAAAACCTTATATTTTCTAGGCCGTATTCTTCAATAACAGGCAAAGAAAAGTTTGTTATCATATGGTTTGGTTATAACGCTCCGAATTGACGGTGACAGTCGTTCCATCGTAGTTTTCGAACAAGTAGGTAAGGAGCAAGGAGCCCACCAAACAGTGACTTTTTGTGGACGTAATGGCCTCTCTTCAATTACTTGAGGATTCTCAAAACCTCAAATACGACAATTTTGTTTATTAATATATCCACCGAGTGAAAAATGTGCTTCGTCGCTGAAGAAAATTTTGTTCGAAAAATCGCCGTCCAGCGCTTGCGCCTGTTGTTCAAGCACCCATTCAACTTATCGACGCCGTTGTGAGCTGGCTTCAGTTGTTGTGTGAACTGGACTTTATATGGATGGTGTGCAAAATACGCCATAATATACCGTAAGACAGTCCTACTTCCTGAGAACGACGAGGAATCGACACATTCGGGTCTTCGGAAACACTTTCACTTACAGCAGCGATATTTTTAGTGTTATGAGCGAAACGATGATAAACAGGCCTTACAATATCTGTAACCAATGAAGTCTCTTCAAATTTCTTCAACAATTTTGCCAATTACTTGCATAGATGGACGATTATGTAAACCATAATCTCCTCTTAAAGCACGATTTGTGGCTGCGACAGAATCACTATTTTTGTAGTAGGTTTTAACAATTTGTTTGCTTTGTGTGATAGTTAACGATGTTCGTAAATGTTAAGCTTTCAACAGCAAAAAAGAAAATTGGTTTAAGAACTTAATTTGACAAATGTCAAATTCCAGCCCTATACTTTTGAAACCGCAAAGTGGATAAACTGATACATTAATGATGATATTTATACATATTTTTTAATATTATATTTAAAGTCTATATTGACCTGAAGACTTAACGTATTTATGTATGTATGTAGGTATACATATTTTTTGTATTGTATTCTTATATTTAAACATAGTGTTAGAAACATACACATATTATTTAGTGTTGCCATCTATAAATTTCAAAAGAATTTTATAAAATATTGTATTGATAGCAAAGTGTACAAAAAATGCCCAGCAAAGTTCTGGCATTAATTCTTTTTTACAAAGAACACAGTTATCCAATTTCAACCCCTCAAACTTTCAAAAATAGTAAAGTTAAAAACTCGAAAATTCGAACCATTCACTAAGCTAATCAAAACACCTTAGCAAATTTAAATTTTAAAGCACATCTTCATCAAAAATATGGAGCTATTCACATTGTAAAAACTAGAAAATGGTTGCCTGTAAAGTCGGTTTTACGGGCGAAGATTTTACGTGACAACGTCTTTTTCTCGGTAGAATATTTGCTAAATAAATTTGAAATTAATGAAAATTTGTAAAATAATAATTAATTAATTAATTAATTTTAAACTAATAATTTACTTAACACTATCAACATTTATCAATAGTATGACATAACCTATAAACTCAGTTTCTCAACTTTTGTGTCAATCTAACAATTAATCAATCAATCATAGTTTACGATAATGAAATATCAGTGTACAATTATTTACCTTTATTGTTGTAGTTGTTGTAAATGACGAATCTAAGCACTCCACATTTTCACTACAGACACAGCTGACGATATACTTTAACCACACGTGTGAACTTGTATTATGACGCTTTCTTGTTTTTCCAACGCCAAGAACGTTCGAGAAAGACAAAGACAGAGACACAAGCATGCGCCGATTCAATGCGCCTAATTCTCTAGTGCTGCGCGCGCGGCAGACCGATCATAGTTGAGTGGGAGAGAGACGCAAGGCATTCGGCGGGCCTCTCTCTCGTTCGGTGACTCATCGTAACGTTACCGGGCGTTACACTTTTTCATAAGTGACTCCCAGCCGCAACCTAATTTAAGACGTTGTCACGTCAATAGAAAAGAAAAATCGTGTGTCACGATTTTGGGGGCGTAGTATCCACCCACTTTTTTGTGCAAAATATGCACAAGTATAATTTGAAATTACCACTAATCTAAATGTTGTAGAATAATGACATTTTGAGGTGTGGGTGCCAACAACACAACAAAGTTTACAGAGGAGGAGGGGATGTCTACCTGAACACTTAAATATATTTAGTATCATTTCCAGACTTTAAGTGAAAATTCATTTATCAGTCAATCAGTTGAAATTTAGCTCAGTTTTTTGTCCAGCCTGTACGGGCTGTACAGCGACACTGACCTAGTTAGCAGAATAAAAGTCCAACGGCTTAGATGGCTGGGTCATGTAGAGCGAATGGACATCAACGCTCCAGCCCGGAAGGTCTTCGAATCCCATCCCGAGGGACGGCGCAGTAGAGGGAGACCGCGACTCAGGTGGCGCACGCAGGTGGGTGAGGACCTCAATCAACTTGGCGTGCGAAACTGGAGACAGCTAGCTAGGGACCGAGCTGGCTGGAGACGCATGTTGGTTGAGGCCCAGCTCCGCCCCGGACTGTAGCGCCACCTTAAGTAAGTAAGTAAGTTTTTGTCCAGCCAACTAAAAAATGTCGTATTAATATAAAAGCCTTCAAAATATTGATAAGCAGTTAATCTACACTAATAGTAATAATATTATAAAGAAGAAAGATTTGTATTTTTGTATGTAGCGAATAAACTCAAAAAGTACTGGACCGATTTTAATAATTCTTTTTTCATTAGAAAGCTACATTATCACTGAGTAACATAGGCTATATTGAGTACTAGATTACTATATAAATCTTAAGAAATTCCTATTAAAACCAACCGAAGGTGTAAAAAAATTAGCCATAAAATGTCTTTCATCGCATACTCTGCGAAGTGTATTAATGATAAGACAAAAAAATGTTTTCTAATTTATTGATTCATGGTCGTTTTAATTAGCATGCTTGTAACTTAAATATCTGTACCTATTTATGTCTACCCGTGCGAAACCGGGACGGGCCGCTAGTCAGGAATAATTTTGAAGATCTTATTACTTAAATTCAAAAACAAAAAACATCCTTTTTCGACAATAATATTTTGGGACAACTTTTCTGAGGTTCTAAAAGGTTTAAAAGAAAAGAAAATGTTCCACCATTAACGTGAATTATTCTTATTACCACAATTTTCGAAAATGCTGGAGATTGTAATTTATTATTTGCAGCATAACAAACAACGCTTAAAAGAAGACCAATGATAAGTTTAATTATTAACTTCCATAGGAAGTTATTGTAATCGGTCCGATTTTTCGAATTGAAAATTTTGAAATTTTTCGACGTTTCAAGGTCCATAGAGTCGAAGTAAAAGATTTTTAAAAACATGTCTGTGGGTGCGTGTGTACGTGTACGACTTCAAATAAATTTTGTTATACAGATATAATAATGCAAAAAGATGCAGAAAAGATTCTCAAAAAAATTGTGTGGGTGGTTTTTTTACCATATCAATTTAAAAAAAGGTGAAATTTTTGGTTAACACAAAATATCTAACGAACTAATAACGCTAGAGACTTGAGTTAAATTTTATGTTATATATTGTAACGTAATGCCAAACAAATATATTTTTGAAAAAAAATCCAATAATCGTTTTTTTTTTATAAATCAAAAAAACTGAAAAAAAAATTCTCACCTTGAATATTTTATAAACCAAAAATGATTGTATCTCCAAAATAATTGTACGCAACGAGAAATAACGTTTTTGAGAAAAATCGATTTGACAGTTTTTTTTACAAAAAAAATTAAAAAGAGTCTGGGATGCGTTCCACACTGATAACTTCCCATCCCGTCTGTCGATTTGTCTTGCTTAAAAGTGTGTCTATTTGAATCAATTTTTACAAAATTTGAGTACTATTTTTTGTAGATTTTATTTTTTTATGAAAAAATGGACTGTTGGATTTTAATAAAAAAATTACTGAATATCGAAAGCAATATTTTCTGTGAAATAAAATAAGTTTGAAGCCAATATTTCCAATTTTTGAAAAGCTATTTGAGTCGAAAGTAATTTTTTACCAAGTGTACGTATTGTTTTTTTTTTTAGGTTTTTATTTTTTGTAAAAAAAACTGTCAATTCGATTTTTTTCAAAATTTTATCGAATGTTGAAAACAATATTTCTTATAAGTTAAAATGAGTAAGAAGAAGTATCTCAAATTTTTAAAAAGATATTTCAGTCGAAAATCAATTTTTACCAACTTTTCTTAATTTTTTTCGGTTTTTAATTTTTTGTAAAAAAAAACTGTCAATAAGATTTTTTTCAAAATTTTATCAGATGTCAAAAACACAAAAAGCACAAAATTGTTTTGGAGATGAAATCGTATTTTAGTCGTAAAATTTTCGAGGTGACAATTTTTTTTTTCAGTTTTTTTTTGATTTATAAAAAAACCGTTGATTGGAGTTTTTTCCAAAAATATAATTGTTTTGTATCACGTTACAATATTTAATATAAAATTTAATTCAAGTCTCTAGCGTCATTGGTTCATGAGATATTTAGATTTAACCAAAATGTTCACTTTTTTTAAACTGCTTTTTTAAACTGCTTTGGTAAAAAAACCACTCACGCAATTTTCTTGAGAGCCCTTTCTGCATCTTTCTGCCTTATTATCTGTATAACAAAATGTATTTGAAGTCGATATCTTTTCTGGTTCTTGAGCTATGGACGACGAAAATAACGTCGCGAACGTACAGACGTACGGACGTACGAACGTACGTACACACGCACGCACAGACATCTTTCTAAAAATCTTTTATTTCGACTCTAGGGATCTTAAAACGTCGAGAAATTTCAAACTTGTCAATTCGACAAATCGGACTCATTACAATAACTTCCTGTGGGAAGTTAATAAAAAAGTTAAAACAAAATTAATAAAGTTGGTAAGAAATGATTATTGGTTCCAATATATTTTCAAAAATTTGAGATTATGGCTTCAAATTTTGTTTTATAAGAAATATTGTTTTCAACATTCGGTAACATTTGGAGAAAAAAGCGAATTGACCGTTTTCTTACAAAACATCAAAACCTAAAAAAACAATACTAAAACTTGGTAAAAATGTACTTTCAACTCAAATATCTTTACAAAAATTTTAAATATTGGCTTCAAACTTATTTTATCTCACAGAAAATATTGTTTTCCATATTCAGTAATTTTTTTTACAAAAATCCAACAGTCCGTTTTTTCATAAAAAAATAAAATATACAACAAATAGTTCACAAATTTGGTAAAAATTGATGTTCGGTTCTTGATATCTCGTGAACAATAGAATATATTAACTTTAAATTAATTTCATTCATCTAATTTGTATTTGTTTATTGTATATGAAATAAAAACTTTTAAGAAATGTTACTAAAATTGGTAAAAATTGGTTTTCGACTAAAAATCTCGTTAACAAAAATAGATTTTGAAATCAAAGTTTTTTATTATATGCAAAATATTGTTGGTAATTTTTAATTTTTTTTTTAAATAATTGAACTGACAACTTTTTTAACAAAACACGAAAACCTACAAACCTTTTAAGCAAGACAAATCGACAGACGGGATGGGTAGTTATCAGTGTGGGTTGCATCTCAGCCTTGTTTTTAATTATTACTTTCCAATGGATTGAAAATGCTTTAAATTTCTCAATTTAAGATGAGGATATATTAAATTCCATTAATAGTGAATAAAATGTAATCTGAAGTTTGAATGACTTCTGAAAAATTAGTTACTTATGTTAATGCGAAAAAATTGTTATGAACAAATTTCAATACGGCAACAACATTTCACAGGTTGTAAAGAAAACACATAATATAAAAGTGTATTTCTACACTTTTGTGCTCATCGAACCAACAAATTTATGAGTTTCAAATGAATGTTCATATCCTTTACGTCGTACATAGGTACATATAAACGTGTGCGTGTCTTTATACTCAAGCAATCTTTCCTCTATTAGGTATATGAAGGATTAAGTCCTATGAATATGTAGAGTCCTCTCGGCCTTTCGTTGCTCTCAATTAAAGCCTTAACATTTTGTTTGTGCTGTGTATAGCCATAGTGGATAGAAAATCACCACTCTATTTTATTTTTTTAAATATTTTTATTTTTTACTAGGAAAGTACGTAGAAAAATTCCAGTGCAGAAAAAAATATCCTTCTTTTATTTTAGCATTTTAATGTGTTACGCTCTAAGGCCTTTGAAAAATAATACAAACAAAAACAAACCATTGAACGGACGAGAATACTTTTATATTGAATTTCTAATTGAGTGCAAGTTCGTATTATTTTTAGTACTATACCTACTTATAATGTCCTTTGTGTTAGATTGAGTTTATAATTATTCATGTATTTTTACAATATTTAGTCTTGATGATGAGCAACGCAAAAACGAAAAAAAAAGAAAAATGAGATACACGATTGATGATAGATTTTTAAATTAATAAAGTTTCGCATCTTGTTGGTTAGCCAAAGGAATTTTTTAATTTACATATAATGAACTACTTGTTGTTAGAAAACAGTGGTTTTGAAATTTTTTTCAAATTAATTTCTATCTAATGAACTATTTTCTGAAAACTAATGGCAAAGTGTACATTATGTCAAAATCCTATTCCCGACTAAAGTCTATTTAAAGGTCATACGCATTAGATAAAATCCTTCACAGTACGTTATCTCCCTGATTTCACTAGAAAATTGGTTAGGCATTATTATACATACATCACTATATCACGTCGATATCTAAATGTGAAAAGTTTAGAATATAGTGCTTTTGAAACCGCTTTAATAATACCTACTAACTCTTACACTACATGAAAATTATAATATTTCAGCAAGGCATATTGAAAGTTCATCAATTAAACAAGTGCTCGTATTAAAATCTAAACTAATTTCCAGTGAAATTTTATCGGAATTCATGTATCATCACTAATTTACTAAGAGGATTCATATGAATTCCAAACACACATATAGGTACTGTAGAGTGTACGCACATAAAGTATTTTTCAGCATCATCGTGGTATATAGGGATAGGTATAAGCGGAGCCTCTAGAATAATTATTATTTTCAAAATCGGGTACAAAACTTACCTATACTATAAAAGAGTACATAGAGTCAATGCAGAGATTGACTAACTTTGCATACATGACTTAATTTCGGTTCACCAAATTTACCATTCCAAATCGTTAATTGAACAAAATTTCAAAATAATTCCAATATTTCGAGTTCAAGGATCTGCATGGATATAAATGTGTGAGTGTAGTAGTTGAATAAACTACGTTACCAAAACATTTGAGATTTTAAATTTTAATGAATTGTTCAAACTCAACCAAAACACTACTACTCAGTAGACAGATAGGTAGATAGACCTACGAAGGTGCATCTAAACTTCGAACGCAATCATCTATATAGGTATCCTCCTTTATGCCTGTCTGCCTTATTCCTGCCTGCCAGTTTTTCACCAAAACGAACTCTCTATATTGCACTCCTTCGTCTGTCTGTCTGTCGATCTATCTGTCGGTCTATAGCCAGTTTATGAATACGACACCCAACGATAATCGAATTAACTTGTGATTCCGACCCAACACACTTCGAGTACTTACTCGTACCTCGTGTACCTATATATCTAGAAAAACTCTTACTTCGGTTCGTAGTTCGCACATTCCTATTACTGAAACCAATTTCCATGCATACCAAATGCTAACGCTAACGCTGCTGCTCCTATGTCGAACGCCGATGTCGATTTCAACGACCGACATGGACGCGACGCGACGACGACGATGTGTAACTTTGCTCTCCGTTTCGTTGAGCTGGTTAAACAACACACCATAGCGAGTATTTCCGACAAAAGTAGCTCAAGGATAACTCGCTGCTCCTCACGAACTCAAGCATGCAACGAGTATCTCTGTGTATTTATCCTCGAGAATTCCAATACCAACATTCGTCGCGTCATCGTCATCCTCATTCTCATTCCCAGAATCGTCCTTTTCGTCGCGTCGGTCGTTTCGTCCTCGTGCGTCGCGTCGGTCTTCTATTTGTAACACACTCAATCTCGCATGTTTTCTAATTGCTGGCGAAAAAATTTCCATATACTCGTACAAAAGCAGAGAACCAAGTAGGTTTATAGGATTGGAGGCAGAGGTATAGGTTTGGTAACTTCCAAAACTCTTCTACTTCGACTTGCACCAAAGCCGAAAGCGAAATCCAATGAATTTTGAATGAGAATGAGCAATGGTGTGGTTAGTGGTGTTATCAATTATAGTCAAAAGCTGATCTGCATTCAAAATATACATAGATGCTTTCAGTTAAAGGTTAAAATTTCTTTTCTGTTATAATTTAGACAAAGTTGCTGTTATTCTAGAATTTTTTATTGTATGAAGTTATTCTAGTGAAAAATTGATAGAAGTTAGAAGAACAAAACAGGGCCCTAACATTGACAAGTGACAATACTCCAAAATTTTTCAAACTTATGTGACAAGTTTTCATAGCATAACGTATTGACAGGTGACATAATTGTCAGTTAAATACAACAACAATTTTGTCATGACAATTTTGTAATTGTCAAATTATGACAATTTTGTCGTGACAATTTTGTTATTGTCAAATTATGACAATTTTGTCGTGACCATTATCATCATCCATCATTGTATATGTATGTTCGACTTCCCAAACGATTTTCCAACTTCTGCAGTAGGTACTGTACAAGTCAAAATAACCTTTGCATGCAGTTGCTGGTGACATGACAATCTCAAATAGTTAAGGCAAGAGAATTTTTCCTTCAGAATGCCCAATGCATTTTCTACAAGCCTCCAATCTTAATAATGCTTCAGATTGTTCAACTTGGGGTGGAATAACTGGTGTTATCAGCCAACTTTTTCGTCCATAACCACTGTCTCCTAATATTATAGCATTTGGAAATGGCCTCCATCCATTTTCCCAGCATCGTGCTAATGAGCTATTCCTTAAAACAATAGCATCGTGAACTGATCCAGGCCAGCGTCTAAAAACATAAAAAAAAACTCCAAATTTGGGCCGTATACAAAACATGGCATTAATTGAGTGTTCACCATTTCTGTCAACAAATGCTGACTCATTATCAGTTGGAGCATCAATTATTATTAATGACTCATCAACAATGCCAGCAAAATAGCTAAAACGTGTATAGGTATAGATATAATATTTTCCGACGGCCAGCGGATTTCTTCCCCCATTAGATTATCTACCGTTAGATTGCAAAATATTTTGACGCAGCGCTGAATTTAACTTTTAGAAATATCACCAGCAACTACATCCATCAGCAACTACATGGTACTGAGCAGACTGAGCTCTTCTTCCAAGCCAGTGTAAAGCATATACAATTTTGGTCTTAGCATCAAGAGCATGGTTTCTTTTTGTGGGATGCTGGAGGTGCCGACCGATTTTTAACAAAATATAATCTGCTGTTATTTTGCAAACGCGAAATTTGTCTTTAAATTGATAGTCACTTAATGACGCATCATTGTTTATTCTTTGTCTAAAAATTCGAGGGTGGTACTTCGCGTTCATCTTAAAAACATTATATCAAAATAAAATTGTCACCTTAAGACCGAAATTCAATAGCCTGTCACAATTGTCAATTACACACTGACAAAATTGTAATTTGTACTATATTTTCTGTTTTATAAAAAAATTGTCACTACAAATTTGTCGGGGAATTCGTGACCATTTTCAAAAAAATCCCTGAAAATTCATTGTCATGACAATTTTTGTATGACCCGAAATCTGGACACCTGTAACAAATTTCCCGACAATTATTTGCATACCAGGGATTACTATACTATAGTGCATATCTAAATATTTTTGTATTTTTACTTGCGACATATAGGAACTATATGGCAAGTTTTGCATTCGTGCAGAATTTTGTGTGTCTGTCCACGCTCCTACAGCCTAAACCATTGGGTCGATTGAGTTCAAACTTGGAAGTTAAGGTTTTGAGCAGATTCGCGTTAGGCGTTTTTTTCATTTTTTTTTTAAGATCAAAACTAACAGTGGCCCCCATACAATTTTTTTGGTCAAAAAACGATAATTCGAATTTTCTCAAAAACAAACCGATAGATTTTTTTTTTATTTTCTCTAAAATTTTATTTTTTAACTTGGCTTCTTTTAATAAGAAAAACATATTTTTGTATTGCTCAGGAAAGGTACCGCTCATAGAACCGTTTTTTTGTTTTTTAATTTTCTCAGCAACTTATGAACCGATTTCAACAATTTTTTTTTTTGAATGAGCTCTTATATTGCCTTAACAATATTTGATTATCAAAAGTGCAATTTTTTTTTGTTTGGATTTTTAAAAAAATATTGAATTTTTTTTTTTCAAAATTCTATATCTCAAAAACGGGCCAACATTTTTTTACAAAATTCAAATGTAGAGCGTATATTTACAATCACTAAACAACTGCATACCAAAAATATTTTTAGAACAAAATTGAAAAATTTTATATATAAAAAATTAATTTAAAAAAAAACCGCTCTAACGATTTTCGAAAAAAAATTTTGAAAAATCAAGGACTTTTTTATTTATAAAATGGCATTTAAATTTTTGAAGACAAACTTATTTTTCAGGTAAAATTTTGAATCTTAAATTAATTTTTTTTTTAAATTATTTTAACTGTATTGAATGTAACCCCCTCCCAAAAAAAATTGAAAAATGGAGGTTTTTTCGACAAATCAAATGGCATTTATATCTTTGAAGACAAACTTATTTTACAGGTATATTTTTAAATCTTATACATAGATACTTTTTTAAACAGACTCTTTGAATACAGGAGCAAGTTCGTGCGACCCAGTCGTGCATTTTATTTAAGCTAAATTATTTACAGAAAAAATATAATGGTACTAATTTTTTCGGATTCGAAAAGACGTTAAAGCAAAAATAGTCAACACTATTTTCAAGGTAAAATAAAACAAAATTTTATTGAAAATGTGGCCTACACGGTCTTTCTTTTCTAAGGCACTGCTGATCTTAAAATTTAAAAAAGAGGCTGGAATGCGAACTACACTCATATCTTCCCATCCCGTCAGTCGATTTGTCTTGCTCAAAAGCTTGTAGGTTTTCGTGTTTTGTTAAAAAAGTTGTCAGTTAAATTATTCTGAAAAATTAAAAAATTACCAACAATATTTTGCATATAATGAAATGGTTTGATTTCGAAATTTATTTTTGTTAATGAGATTTTTTGCAATATTTAGCAATTTTAGTAGCATTTCTTAAAAGTTTTTATTTCTTATTTACCCAAATACAAATTGGATGAATGATATTAATTTGAAGTCAATATCTTCTATTATTCACGAGATATCGAGAACCGAACATAAATTTTTACAAAATTTTGCGTACTATTTTTTGATTTTATTTTTGTATGAAAAAACGGACTGTTGGACTTTTATAAAAAAATAATTACAGAATGTAGAATATTTTCTATGAGCTAAAATAATTTTAAGCCAATATTTTAATTTTTGAAAAATATTTGAGTCGAAAGTAAATTTTTACCAACTTTTAGTAATGCTTTTTTTAGGGTTTTGTAAAAATTGCTTTGGAGATAAAATCATTTTTTGTTCGTATTCGAGGTGACAAATTTTTTTTTTTTTCGGTTTTTTTAGATTTACAAAAAAAAACCGTTGATTGGATTTTTTTCCAAAAATATATTTGTTTGGTATCACGTTACAATTTATAATATATAATTTAATTCAAGTCTCTAACGTTATTGGTTCGTGGGATATTTAGGGTTAACCAAAATTTTCACCTTTTTCAAATTGCTATGGTAAGAAAACCACTCACTCAATTTTTTTGAGAGTGATCTCGGCATCTTTCTGCATTATTATCTGTATAACAAAATTTACTTGAAGTCGTTATCTCGACTGTTTCTTGAGCTATTGAAGACGAAAAAAACTTCCCGAACGTACGTACACACGCACGCACAGACATCTCTCTAAAAATATTTTATTTCGACTCTATGGACCTTAAAACGTCGAGAAATGTCAACATTTTCAATTCGACAAATCGGACCGATTACAATAATTTCCTATGTGAAGTTAATAAGACTCTGGAATACTAGCCACTCTAATAAATTCCCATTCGTGCCCATCTATAAATTGAATATTTACGAATTGTTACATAATAGCGTTAAGTTTTTTCGCCCAAAACCATATCGATCCAATTTAAAATGTCAAAACGTCCAAAATATGTATGGTGGCCGGGTGCCCTATAATCCTCAAAATTAATGTCACAAGGCCCTTTGTCATCCCCAAAATCAATACTTAAAATTCTTTTTGGCAAAATGACAACTACAATATGTATGTGGGCGTTCTCTTATTTATAATTTATTTGAGCGTTACCACATTCGCTACTCGTTTTTTTGCATTTTTTTTTTATTTTTTGAGCTTTGTGACTAATTTTTGGCGAAAAGACCAAACACCGTACAAAATAGTAATAGCAACATTTTTTGTAAGAACAAAAGTTTAAACAAAATATCGTTCTTTCTTTTCAAGAGACTTGAGTCGAAAATCTATTTTTATCAGTTTTTTGGTGTTGTTTTTTTTGAAAAATTATAGATTGGATTTGTCTAAAAAATTACCCTAAAATAAGTTTCATTTCATTATCTATTTTTAATGGGATATTTTTTAAAACAAAAATTTTGAGTAGCATTTTTTTGTAGGTTTATGATTTTTCTAAAATAATTGATTGATGTATTTGAGTTATTTGAGATATTCCAGTCAAAAATTAATTTCGGCCAGTTTTCAAATGTTGAGGTTTTTATCCTTTTAAAAAATGTTTGGCTTTAATAGTGACAAATATTTTATATAAGTTTTTTATTTATAAAAAACCGTAAGTTGAATGTTCTTTTGTGTATACCAACTTGGTATTTTGTCACAATGTATAATATAAAATTTGAAAAAAGTCGCTAGTTTTATTGGTCCGTGAAACTTTGGGTTCAACGAAATTTGTCACTTTTTTTAAATTGCTTTAATAAAAAAATGTTACCAACACAACTTTTTCAATGTTTCTGCATCTTTTGATTGTATTATCTGTTGAACAAAATTCATTCAAAGTCGATGAATGTACTAGATCTTGAAATATGGCAAACGTAAAAACCCTGCCGAATGTACACAGACATCTATCTTAAAACCTTTAGATTTATAGAATCAAGGTACCATTAGTGTTTCAAATTCCATTGATATTTAAGATATTGTGAGAAGACTGGCATTAATCATATCGTGGCCAACTGTATTTGAAGGTTTTGGCCTTGCCGATGACATTCTTCAAAAAGTACGATTGGATCATGACACGCAAACACTCCAAAATTCTCATAAAAAATGGAAATTTTTGAAATGCATTTGCAGCTCTTGAATATTATTCTTATATGGATATGTAAAGTTACAAGATTTAGAAACTCATTTATAAATTGGCTTCATCGCTGTAGATAATTTTTCAATGTTTTAATGGTAATAAGGATACTTCCACTGAGCCTATTCCATTTTTTCAAAATGCACAAAATTTAAAAAGAAAATGCAAATTGTTAAAATCGGCAAGTAGTTGATTGCGAAAGGAAGAGCTCTTCCAAGTAATGTGAAGTCGACTGATAAAACAATTCTTTAATTTGCACACATTGTTAAAGGCCTTTTCCGTCTATTGTGAGCTGTCAAAACAAGCTGACAACCAATTTGACAATTGTAGCGCCCAAAAAGTTCTTAAACCCTTCTTTTATAATTTATACGCACTTAAGGGGTTTTAAGTACCCTTAACAAGTGTAATGGAAATATTAAGTATTTTAAAAGAGGCACCTGTGCACATTGGTTTTAAAATTTTCAAAAACATAGTTATGTAAAACATTTCACATTCTTGATGTCGTCAGGCTGATAAAGGATAAAGATAATTGCCTTATTATACATGATTCTTTAAAAAAATCTTAGCTAAAGTTACTCAATATTAGGTAGATTTAACTAAAAAAACTAAATTCAAAAAGGGTGTTACATTTTCTCACTTATAACATCAATTATGTATGGAATGGTACTTAGTTTGATAGCAAAACCTTCTTTGACTGTAATATTATTACAGCTGGTATGACGCTCTAGACAAACTCAACAATTCCCATGAATTCCATAATCAAATGTGAATCCCTTAGCTGTATACCGTGTAATATGTTGTACCGTAAGCGTTGTCGTCGTCATCGGTCGTTGCTTTATATATAGTATACAATACACAATAAGAGAAGGACACGAATTTTCCAACTCACTTGAGAAACTATTGTGGTGATTTCAATGCTGTAACTATTTTTTGTATGTCTGTTTGTTTGTTTCTTCTCAAATCGCGAGAGAGATTTTGAATTCCAAAATATAGGCATTGTCCTTATGGCTACAACAGTGTTGCTGCTGTATCAAAGTTTTTCTACATAGTTACGGTACATATTCGAACATACAGACAAAGATTAGAGTTGCCACCATTACCACAACAACTGCGGTATACTGTCTAATTTGGTGTTATGCAAATAACAAGTTAGTCGAATTAGCAACTATTGCTGAATTCTGGGGAACTTCAAACCCAACCAGATAAAAGAGGTTATGTTATGCTGCTTTGATAGAGAATTTTGTTCGTTGAACAACGAAAATCCAAAGAAGTAGTGTGAGGTGATGATGTTGCAAGCCCAGGCACAGGGATAATCTGATACGTGATTCAATTTTGTATAAGGATGAATAATCATAGATATTTGATTTCTGAGCCCAAAGATTTGTTTTGTCAGTGGAAAATTTTTTTTATGAAGAGAGGTTTTCTAAGTATCTTTTGTGATATTTCAAAATTATTTGAGTTTATTCTTGGGATTTGAACTTTTCAAGTTTTTTTTTTGTTTGTATCAAGGCGATTAAGTCGGATTTTCATCAGCAGGATATTTTAAGCGTAGGTTACAATCATTATTAAGACATTATTGAAATAAGCAAAATGAAATCAATATACAAAAAAAAAAAGAAAATTATAAAGTTCAGTAAAAGAGAAACTGACATAAACAAAACTTACGTAGGTCTTCTAGCAAAAACTCATTTATATATTACATTATATCCTAGAAATATGTAGGTAGTTCCCTTTTTTCCTCAAATATAGAATTCTTTTTAAAACCTTCTTATAAGGGAAATTTTCGAAAAAATTCTGGATGTGTCACTTATACGATATTTTCCTTATCTATATAGCAGTTTAAAGGACTTAAAATGAATTTACAAGGAAATGAGAACACGTCAAAGAAAAATCTTCCCACTTTTCGTAGTGTGGATGTTAAAACTTTAAAAGGTTTCGGGAAAGCAGCTTTAATTGGATTAATCTCTTTGTGCAGGAGTAGGATTTATATTTTATTATTATTTATACAAAAAAAAAAAACAATAAATAAATTTACTACTCGTAGGTTGATATTATTTGGTCATGAAAAAGTAACATGAGTAGATGTTAAAATGGAAAACAATTCCTAAATTTTCAACACTCAACAAAATAAACTAAATTAAATGTTGTCCATATATTACGGCCTTGTAAGTAAGTTGAGATATTCCTATGATTATGGAACACAAAATCGTTTAAGTGGGTACCTCAACTGGATTCTCAGTAGCAATCTATCACTTCAATTTTCCAAGACATATTTGATGGTTTTGGTGCACAGAAAAAAAATTAACATATTAACATTGACTACCAAAATAGTCGACTTTATTTTAAAAAATTGACTACTGGAAAGTCAATAGAACAATTTTCGATTGTCAATTTTAGATAGTCAATATGACAACAAAAGTAGTCAATAGAACAATTTCGGTAGTCAATATGACAATTTGGTTTTCATATTGACTACCGAAAGTTGACCTTCGAGAATTGTTATATTGACTATCAGGTAGTCAAATTAAATTTTGGTTTTCAACCAAAATTGCCATTTTGAATACCGCAGTTGTCCTATTGACTACCGCCATGGTCATATTGACTACCGTGGTTGTCATATTGACTACCGCAGATATCTTATTGGCTACCGCAGTTGTCATGTTGACTACCGCTGTTGTCGTATTGACTACCGCAATTTAAATATTGACTACAGCAGTTGTGGTATTGACTACCGAAGTTGTCATATTGACTACCGCAGATATCTTATTGGCTACCGCAGATATGTTATTGGTTACCGCAGTTGTCGTATTGACTACCGAAGTTGTCATATTGACTACCGTAGCTTCCATTTCCTTCAACCAAAGTTGTCATATTGACTACCGCAGTTGTCATATTGACAACCGCAGTTGTAATATTGAATACCGTAGTTTCAATTTCGTTCAACCAAAAATTGTCATATTGACTACTACAGTTGTCATATTGCCTACCAAATTGTAAACAAATTTCGGATCCCAAAATTGACAACCGAAAATTGTTCTATTGACTATCGCGGTTATCGACTGAAAATTGACTACCAAATAGTCATATTGACTATAACAAAATAGTCAATAGGATGACTTCTTTCGTTCTGTGTCTGTATCTCTCTAAATTCATAGACGATATTTTTCTGGAGTGTTTTAATAGTTTCCATAATATTGTCATTACATCGGTCTTTTACTATTCCACACACAAAGGGGTCAAATCGATGCTCCTAAGCGGTGAATTGACATCGCCAAGGAAGCCGAGAACACAATTTGGGAGCTAATTGAATGTGGCATTAGTTGTGTGGCAAAGCGTGCCATCCTGGATGTACAAGAGGTCGATAATTAAAAAAAAAGCCTGTTAACATGTCCGACCCGTGACTCACTTATTTTTACCAAACTATTTCTATTTTTGGATAAATTGATCTCTTGACAATATTGTGAGGGTTTTCCGAGAACCAGATAAAAATGCGTCAAGTCAGAAATGTTAATGCTTAAGCCAAAATCGTTCTTCAATTTCGATTGCTCCTTGGCCCAAACGGCCAAGTTACTTAATGACCAGAAATACGTCTTTCGCAGCGGTAGGTCCACTGGAGATCTAATGGTTATGGACATAGTAAGATTATTGACCTTGACATTTGATAGACTTTGACACCAGACTCTCTTATCGAAAATGTGTGCCTTCGGTTTTGTTTGATTTTGTGTAGAAGTAGATTTAAAAATGCCCTTCCAACCACAAAAAAAAATTGAAATTGGATGGGTTCAAATCAAGTCAAGTAATTAATATTGCGATATGAAATAGGGTTCTCTCCGACACTCTTTTTCATCTTTATAGCTTTTCTTATATCTGAAAATTCAAATCCTCTTTCCTGATTCGATAATGATAGAACCCGTAACCAAATAGGTTCTTAGATTTACAACGACCGCTACCCCCTTCCTCGGATGAGGACCATTAACACTTAACAGCAATGTATTATAAGCTCATAAATAATATTGTCCAATGCGGTATACAAAATTGTTTATAATGTAATGCTTAAAATTTGTAATAATATCTACTATCTTTAAATTCTAATTTTACCACATATAATCAAGAAAATGGGACATTTCCAAATTCTTAGTACGTATACCAGTAACCAGTATTTCTGAAGCTTTACCCGTGTTTTGTTGGCAAATCTATCCATAGTATAGTAGGATTTTACACGAATAACAAAAACAATATCCATAGTATGAATAACATCGATAAAAGTTAGAGTAGAATCTCACTATGGATAGGTTTTTGACATTTATACGAGCCTCGAATGGATCTTATGCATTCCTCCCGTTAAACAATTTAACCACAAAACTTATGACTCTAAGAATGCTCATCAGTATACCTTCGATCACAACCTTGTTCGTACTATCAAGTTTAGAGATTCGTTTTTCAACCATACAACCCGAATGTGGAATGGTTTACCTCACTTTGCCCTTTAGTATCATTGCAGTTCAGTTCAGGAATTCAAACATAATGTGCGCTTAAGCCTTCTTTCAAACTCTTTTTAACTTCGTAATAATTTAAAAGAACACCCTTAGACCCTTAGCACCCTTTAATATTTATCAAAAGTCTGTTGTGTGCTTTTGATTTACATGACCTTCTTGGTCTTGATCTATGCAGCCTTATCCATTATCAGAATTGCTTGATACATTTATTTTACTTAGCTTTTATTGCATTTAGGTGAGTTTTTCTGTCTTCAGTTTACCTTCTTGTCAATCTTTTGAAAATTGTAGTTTAAAACATTTTAGCTAAATAAATAATATCTTACGACAACACATTGCAATTGTATTTGTATGCATTTGATTTATTTGCTAAACATAAGGATTTGTTTACCTATACACAAAAGAATAAAGAATAAAAATCACCCATTACCTGATTACTCAATTAATTACTTAGCAGTTCTCAAAAACAGTAGAAATTCTAGAAAATTGTAAATAGTCAAGGTAAAGTCCAACGTTAATTTCTTTAAGCTTCGAATTTATATACTCGTATAGGATCTTTTCTATTCTTCGATGGTCTTTTTTGTAGAAAATTTCAAAATACGTTTATTGTTTTTGGTTTTACGTTTGACTTTATTTTCAATTAACTTAGTACGTCGTCGTCGTAGTCGTTTTCGTATCCTTTTCTATACCATCAGGCACTATAGAAAGACTAAGCTTAGATAGTACAAAATATAAGAAGAAACGATGACTTTGTCTTTTGTTTATAAGAAAACCTGGGGGCGTGTTCTGTGTGGACCATCTTACCTATACTCTATCTATACACAGGAAAACCATAAAGTCCGATTCACATTTAGAAAATAGATTTTAAGCAAATTTGAAGTCATTCTTATATATAAAAGCTTTATTGTTTAATGGTTGTTATTGTTGTTGTTGTTGTCTTGTTCCTTTATTGACACACTACAGGTGTCTTTGGGACATGAAATGAAAACATTTTCATTTGCCAACATAACACACAATATACCAACTCCTCACGCTTGCATAAGAGTGAAGAAGGGGTGGGGGTAGGGGGTGAATGGTTTAATAAAAAGGGTGGAAATATGGGTCTTTGAATTAATTAAATCCACCCTAACCACCGTTCGGCTTGGAAGACTATAAACAAAACAGTCTTTGTTTTCTCAGAAACATTGTTCGGTATATATAAATGATGGGTTGGGGGCGGAAAGCATCAGGTATAAGAATAGAGAAACGTTGTCCTTTCTTATACTTATATACCTGCCTACCTACACTCTACAGTCGATATTCCGATTCCACCTTGACTTGGCCTTATGTTCGATAACATTGACTTCGACACCAATTAAATTAAAATAATGTGATGTGGTGGTAGGCAGACCGGAACAACACCAACCTTAACTCCTCTCTTATAAACTTCTCTAATGCTGGCTGCTGATGATGATGGTGATGGTTATGGTGAGTTAAGGGATCCTTTTCACCTTTTCCTTATGTAGCCTTAGCTTTTCACATTTCTTGCCAGACCAAATCTATAGCAAACAATTAAGAAATTTTCAAAATGTGCTCTTGAGGGGATGCACATTGTGCATTTTATTGTTTTGTACACATTGACTTATAAGGTATTATATCTACCATTAACGTGTCATATAAGACATAGCCTAGACTTATATTCGTATACTTATACTTATGTATATATAACATAACGAAACAGGAAGAAAATAATATATAGAAGATAGATGATATAGTCGAACAACAAAGACCATCAGCTAAAGAAAAGGACCTTCTTGATTTTGTTTGGTGTATAGTTTCTTGTTTACAAAAGCCTTATCCTTCGCTGGAAGGATGTACTGTATATATATACATATATCTAGAAGTGTACACAATTTTTTTCAACTAGTACCAACCTATACGTACAACGTACATAAAAGAAAGAACCTTTGCATTAATTGTTTGTCTAAGTACTGTAGGTATAGTTTTTTTTTTTTTTTGATGCAGCTATATATAAATGTTGCCTTATTTCAAGGCTTAAAGGACCTCGTCTTGCAATAGAATAACGTGGTTTGGGTAATTCAAGAGGTTAGAAAAGGCAAAGCAGTTAAAAAAAGGGTGTTGTTTGAGTTTTTGTTTCCATTTCCATTGTCTTGATATTTTGTTTTTATATTGTCGTATCTGTAGATGCGAACGTTTCACTTAGTTAATAGAGAACTCAATTCCTGTGATAGGTCTTTCATTTTCTTTGCCTGGGGAGCAATGTTATGGCTCTATCAACAACTAAACCGAACTTAACAATAATAAGAATTACTTTTTTATATCGAAAAAAATTTCAAACAAAAATTGGGAAAATTGAATACTTACAAAATGATTCAAATGAATAAACTGCTCTAACGGTTTTCGAAAAAATACTTTATAAAATAATAGTATATAGAAAGCCGGCAGCAAATTTTGGGAGTGGAGTGATAACAAAAATCCCTTTATGTGAATGTGTACACATACGCTACATTATATAAAATTCAACTCTCTGGCAGGTTTTTTTTCAGCCGTGGTCATGGTTGAGCGTTCAAAAGTGGTAATTATTTCGATTTTGAGGTCGAAATGATAACTACATGAGTGATATATCAAAAAGTCAGAAATTAACCCTGATTACAAAAATGTGTGTCTAAGACGTTTTACTTTACCAGATGCATTTTAAGATTTTTAAAATTTTCCATTCATATAGAGAAATGTTGGTTATCTTTATCATTTGGTTAAAATTTGCTTCTGGCTATAGATCTATATGGTTTAATTTGAGAAATTAAATGGCATTTAGATTTTTGAAGTTAAAATATTGGTACTATTTTCAAACAGACTCTTTGGGTACAGGAGCAACTTCCCGAGACCCAGTCATGAATTTTTCATTTGAAATACATATAACAATTTCTCTAAAATTGGTTTAAAAAATAAAACCTTTGGAACGTAGATAAAACTTATTTTCAAAAATATAAAAGAATTTTTAAGGATGTTTTGTGGCATTTATTTCAAAACTGGTTTAAAATACAAGTTCTATTAAATCACTACCCCATTTGATGCACAAAAAGTAGCTCTCTTGCAGGCACTCTGTGTATCATGGGCCAGCATTTCAGGCAGGCGTTATAGCAATATTGCCTATGTAAAAGCTTTGAGTTCTCTACTTTGAAATCGAGGATCTAGGAGGCTAATAACGAATAACCTTTTTACAAGAATTGACATTCTGGAGCCTTACAAACATTTAAAACAAATCAATAAGTTTGTTTTTGAGAAAATTCTAATTTCCTTTTTTTGATCAAGAAATTTGTAAAGGAACCAGTGTTACTTAGAAAAAAAAATTAAAAAGCGCCTAACGCGAATTGGCTCAAAACCATAATTTCAAAATATGAAGTCAATCCACCTAATGCTTTGGGCTGTAGGGCTCAGGACAGACAGACGGACAGAATCGGGGGACCCACTTTTTTCGACTTCCCTACAATCGTAACGTCATGTTTAGGTAAAATCTCGAGTTCGAAACTTGTTCGAATGCAAAACTTGCCATACCTATAGTTCCTTAATGTCGCAAGTAAAAATATAGGTCGGATTTAATCAAAGTTGAAATAGAGTAAGGTACCTGAACCAAACAAGGACTAAAATATACTTGGTAAACTTTTGTTTACCAAGTATATTTTAGTTTTTAATTTTATAAACAAAAGTCTACCGTGTTCCTAATAAGGCCTATGAAAGTCTTGAGTTTGCCTTATTAAGGTTATGAAAATTTTCATTCCGTTTGTTTGCACTTATTTTCAGAAAAAAATGGAACAGCAAAATAAACAGGCAAGCTGGAGCGAAACCGAAATGGAAAATGCATTACAGTCTGTAAGAAGAGGGTTATTGTCACAACGTGAAGCCTCGACGCGCTTTAATGTTCCTAGAAGGACTCTCAGGAACCACATAAAGAGCGGTTCAATAAAAATAATTGGGTCGGCCACCCACATTCACTACCGAACAGGAAAAGGATTTGTGCAACAGAGTTGTGATATTGGCTCAAGTTGGTATGCCGCTTACACAAAAAGTATAGTAAGGCATCAAGTCGCAGTATTTTGTGAGGCCAACAACACCTCCAACAGTTTCAGCAGTCCGGGAAATGTGTCAGGAAGAAAGTGGATGAACTTTTTTATGAAGCGAAACCCAGAGTTGTCGATTAGAAAGCCTCAATTCATGAACCCCGCTAGCCACCAAAAACTAAATAAGCAAATCGTGGCTGACCACTTCAAAAAACTGGAGGTCCTGCTAGATAGATTAAGCATAAAGCACAGACCCGAATGCATCTACAACATGGATGAAAAAGGCTGCAGAATAAATTTGCATCACCAAAAAAACGATTTGGCTCTTAAAAAAGAGTGCACCAAATATCAAATGAACATGCGGAAAGTGTCATCGTTGTAGGCTGCGTTATTGCCATAGGAACTGCAATTCCTAGCAGTTGAGCAGGTTCAAAGCTGCCGGACCTTGTATTTTAGATTTTGACGGAGCTGCTTGTCATTTGGATTACAGTATTGTGAAGGAAGCAGAAAAACATGAAATAACCCTCTATTGTCTTCCATCAAACACCACACATGAGCTCCAACCTCTAGATAAAGCCGTGTACCGATCTTTCGAGCATCACTGGGATCAAGAAGTATTGAAGTTTACTTCGAAGTTTCCAGAAAAAAAACTTAATAAAACAAGCTTCAATGTTATATTGTCAAGTGTTTGGTCAAAATGCATGACATATGACAACATTACTTCAGGATTTAGAGCTACAGGATTGTATCCTTTTGATCCAGAATCGATTCCAGAGATAGCAATCGCTCCATCAGCTCTCTCCGAGTTATAATGCCCGACAAATTTGGAAAACAGTGTTCCAAACACATCTGGTACACAAATGCAGCAGCCTCACATTATACAGGACTCCTACAACTCGGATGATGACTCGACAATGCTGCACTCTCAACATTGGAAGCTCAAAAATCGAGTTTAAGTTCTGCGTCAAAAATTACAGGACTCGTTACAATGCTTCAAGCAGTGGATCAATTAGAGGAAGCGGAGCGTAAAAAATCAAATCGAAAAAAGGCCTTGAACTTCTAAGGCCAGGAAGTTACGAAACATCTTTTCGGAGAGAAGCAAAAGGAACTGGATGCAGCTTCTGAACCCACATCCAAACGAGAATCTGAACGAAAGAAAGGGACAGGAGCGTGGTATTGTCACGCCTGTAAAGTAGATAGGATGGAAGACATGAGGCAAAGCCAGGCTTGCAGTGCTTGGTATCATGAACTATGCGTCGGGTTGACTGAAGAGGACGAGGCTTTTGAATGTCCAGGTGGATGTTAAGTTTTTATTTTTAATTTTATTACAAAATGAACTGATTTACTTTAAAGGCTGATTTTTCAAAATGAATTTCTATTTACATATGTTAATTTTTAGTTCTAAGTTTGTTTAAGTTCCATTTTGTCAAGAAGACATTTTAAAACTCTCCTTGAATTATATTAGGTATACAATATAAATCATAAAAGTTATCTGTTTTGCTTATATTTTACTTATTTCAGGAAGAAATTCAACATTGTCTGAGAAAAAAACGTATGGGCCTCATTTGGAGAACAGATTTCTAAGGAAGGATTTTTTAATTTATGGAAAAAAATATATTGAGCAGTTTTTTTGAACTTAAGTTCCCGTCTTATTTTGTAGAATTAAACTAATTTTTATTACTATTTAGTTTTCCTTCATATCTAATACAATACGGGAGTTATTATAGGGAAACCATATTAGGTGGGCCTTTTTTGGTACAGGTACCTTACATCCAAATCACGAAACCTCTATTTTTATTTGAAATGCAATTAATATTTCGTTTTGAAAACTTAGAGAGCTGGTAATCCTCAAGTTTAGTTGGAAGTTATAAGCTTTTTTAAGCCATCTAAATTTCAATAAAGATGTTTTCCAAGTCAAATTCTGCCATTCAGTCCCGATTTTATGAATTTCGGGATACCTCCGATTCTCGATACCTCGTGAATAAGTGAAGGTATTGTCTCCAAAATGATTTCATTCTGTGCTTAATTTTGTTGTTTGTATAAGAAATAAAATGTAGCTATTTAAATTGGTAAAAATTGGGCTTCGTCTAAATATCTAATCAACAAAAATAGATTTTAAGCCCAAACTGTTTCATCATATGATAAATATATTGTTGGTAATTTTTTGTTAATTTTTTTTACAAAAATTCAACTGACAACTTTTTTTAACAAAACGCGAAAACCCGCAAAAACTTATAAGAAACCCTTTCCACCTATGTAATATGAGAACAAATAAAGATATTCACTTAAAGATTTTTGTATTCTACAGAAAATATTGTTATTAATATTATATTAATCTTTTAGAAAAATCGACAAACATAAATGTATTTTCTACTTCTTTTAGTTTATTTTGGAGCGATTAAATATTATTAGTGAATAATTTTGGTTCTTTTACAAATAATAAACTCGTTGGAGAAACATTCAAAATTGAGTGTACATTTTTTTGATAAAGTTCAAAATTGAACATTTTTGTATAGAAAAATAATATTAACAATCTGTGAGATTTTAATTAATACAAACTCTAAACTATAAGAACTCTCTGATGCATATTAAAATCAAACTGATGTCCTAATTAAAAATTTACATTTTTTTTGTTATTTTTAGCATCAAAGAATTTCAATAAAGTATAATTATTTTTTAATTAACTCAAATCAAAACTGTTTTGAATTTTTCCACGCTCGCCACCACCCGACCCCTTTAAATAAACAAAAAAAGTTCCTTTATTTTTAAAATAGAAACTTGAATCCACTTCATAGGGTTTGTTTTTTGTGAACATATCTCTGCTGCACTTCATCCAAAAACTTACAATAATATTAGCTTACATTAATTACTGCATCAAAGAGTTCCACTATGCTATATACACATACATAATTATATAACCAAACCAAAGACCATCAACCTACATATTAATTTCACGAATATTATGAAAACTCAAAAGAAAAAAAAAAAAAAAAAAAAAAAGAAAAATCACTGAAAATCCAATTTTATTTTCAACCTATGCCGCTCGTTCGTCCTTTTTATGCGCCAATCATAAGTATCCTTTACCTTCGAACGCCCATTACCATCATATCTCTTCACATCATAGTCATCATCAGCATCATCCAACGCTTTGCTTTCTCTGATGCGATGTGCTATGCAGTTTTATAAAAGAAGGACCATTCATGTCCTGTTGTTTTTTGTGTTTCTTTTTTCGTTTCGTTCGTTTTCCTCTTCCAATATCGTTTGCTATTAATCCAACTCAAAGGATGATTCATTTTAATTAAGTACATCGATATGAACAGAACATGAACATCCAATATTCGATGTCATAATTACGATCCATCAAAGTCTGATACTTTTCTCTCTATGCGATGCGAGAGTCTACAAAGTTTCCATAGAAACTCATTTCGGAACAAAGTCGACACAAAAACAAAATAAAAGAATAAAATAAAAATTGAGATAATAATAAAAAGAAAAATAAAAATATGCGAGAAGCGAGTAAAAGAAAAAATGTTTCATCTGAAATAATAATAATAACCAAGCAAAAGTTCACAATTTGTTCATCTTTCACGCAGCGAAGCGCATCACCCGTCCGTCGTCGTCGCCTAGCGTCGCGTCGTCGTCGTCCCTCTTGTGCTGATACCGATCTCGATTCCAAGTTCCAAGTTCCCGAGTTCCGACAAGACTTTCTTTACATCTTTTTCGTGGTAGACGTTTATACCTACCTATATACCTATTTACAGATATTGTATCTATATACATTTCTCTTATAAATACATATATACACAATATCGTAATGTTTGTAGCTAGAAATTGTTGTTGTTGTTTGGCTATTAACTAACGTTACCGGGGGGGTCAAACTTTGATTGAAGAATCGATCTAAGTACTACAGATACATGTGTCGATGTACAGATACATATATCGTGATGTATCTTTTGGATTAACTGCAATCGAAAAAATCCCTGCAATCCATCTATCTTTTCTAGAGCTGTTTCAATATTCTATAACTACCTATGTACATATTTTTTTTTTTTGAAGATATATGTATATCTATATATTTATAATACGAATACGAAAAAGAACGACTTTTTCTCTTTTTGAGCGGAAATGGCTTTGCAAAAAGCCTTTTTCAAAGTTGGCCTCACAGCAATAAATATTAAAACGTCGATTCTCATTCCTCGACTCCTGTGATGATGTCTGTTGATGATGATGAGGACGATGTTGGGTGTGCGTGCATCAGTCGTCGTAGTCGTTCTAAATCCACTATAGACACTACACCCACTACCAATACCACTACAAATGCGAACTCATCCATCTAACTTCTTCGATTCATTTTATGTTTCATCATTCAAGTTTAATGAAAAAATATCGCCAAAGGGATAGTTAAGTACAAAACGTTAGAGGTTAGATAATATGGCTCTAAGTGGATGTTACATTGGCAGAAGGTTTATTTTTTTTTCGTATTAAATGCGAATTCCTTGCTTGTCCTGCAGAATGGACGAATAAGTTTTTTTCCTGTTTTTCTTGTTTTTTTTTCTGTAGTTTTGAAATGAATTGAAAGTGCACTTTCGAAAATCGTTCATTTAACACAATGTACGTAGATATACAGTATTGTTTGATGTTGTAGAATAGTTTAAGCTAGTCAGGTAAAAGAAAGAAACCTACATTGAAAAATAAAACGATTTGAAAGTATTGAATCATTAATAACTCTATACAAGAAAAACCAGCAGCTAAAGTCTGTTTTGGTAATTTTTCAGAAAGGGATGTTTAAAGTTTTTGAAAATGTGTGAAATTTAAAATGACTATTTGGGTGTGTGAAAAGTTTTGAAGTTCCTCCAGAAATTGGACAACATCCCGAACGCAGCATTAGTTTTCTTGATACGGCTATTGATATTTTGCTCGGTTACGCCTGTTAATTTTCAGCCCCACAATTTTTTCTTCTCTCTCCATCCTTGTTGCCATTTTGAGATCAATTCTCATGTGCAATAGAAAGCATACATCGTCGCTGCAAAGTCAAGAAGTTTTAGGTATGTTGTCAGAGTCTATCTTATTCCTCAGTTTCCTATCAAAGCCTCCAGCAGTACATCACTGATCACCAATAAGAAAAGAATATCTACATGAACCTTTTATCTACAAAATAATATTTTTGTGTATTTTACTAAAGATTAGTGATTACTCGTATTCAATACTCATTTCAAAATATGAAAAACTATTGAAACATGCGCCTCGTCACTAAACATGATTTTTCGGCCAAAATTGGAGTCCTTTTCCAAACGATTCAAAGCCCAGTCAGCGAACAAACGGCGGCGTTGTCTATGGTCATGAACTTTGAGCTCCTGGGAGAGTTGGATCTTGTACGGGTGTAGGTTTAAGTATCGACGCAAAATTCGCCAAGTTGAAGTCTTCGAAAGGCACGGCGGTGAGGAATAGACTGCCTCGGGTTCTGCTGTACACTTTGACGGACCGCGACGATGTTCTCAGCCGATCTTGCGTTTCTTGAACGAACGGGTGTTGGCTGATTGTTTACTGAACTGGTTTTCTCAAATTTGGTCACCAAACGTTGGAAAGTCGACTGTGAAGGGCCAACACGTCTACCGTAAAATGGGTACAATGCGCTCAACGTTTGCGTTAACGAACACTCATTTTCATAATAAAGTTTTATCTTTTGAACGTGCTGTTCAAGCGTGTATAAATTACAATGATGATTTGGCATAAACAACTGAATAATACAAAAAAGATTTGACAAATGTCACCAAAACAAAATGGCTGCCACGGCAATTGCAAAACCCTTTACAATATATTTTGTTTGAGAAAAAGCAATACAACATTCATAATATTACAATGAAAAATAAAAATAAATAAACTGTTTCATAAAAAATTGTCATTGTTTTAATACGGCTGCGCTTTTGTATAATTTATACGATTTCTTATGCTAACGTACCCACACACAAATGTATGCAAATAAGTGTTTGTTTTATTTCAAGAAAGAGTCCTTGAATACCTAATTTATTCTTGGGAAAGGTTATTCTCCTCACCTATATACTTTCTAATAGCATTTTGTACCCTTTTCCTTGAGATATCCTTGCTCTTTGATTTAAAAAAATAATTTTTCTTATAAATTGTTATTTTCCATTTTTAATGTTAGTACAAATTTCCATGGAAGTTCAGTATTATAATATTTGTGTGCGTTTTTGTATGTGCTTATGTATTCTTTGTTCATATACTACTACTTGGACATAGTAAGGAGCTTTATCTGATAGTGTATTTAATTTGTTTTTCTTAAATCTCTCAGGACAGCAAATGCTTTGCAGTATAATTCTTTTGAGCAATATAAAATTGCACGTCAAAGGTTTTCTATCTTTTTTTTAATGTTAACAAAATAAGGATTTGTTTTTTTTTTAAAATGCTATTTGTTCAAAAGAATAAATCAAAGTAAGGGCAAAAACCAAGATAAAGACTTACGAGATGATGTGTGACTATTGCCTATTTTTTCTAACAACATAATGATGCAACACTATTTATTATCATTAATTGGCAAAAAGAAAACTTGATTATTACTGTCGTATTTGAGAAGGTGTTTCTAAAACAAGTTTTAGTCTTTTGGATAGAATTCAATGTTTCGTGCCTTTGATTGGTCTACTAATATTTTTACAAACAATATTCTGTAAAATTCACAAGTTGCATTTCTCCCCCTCAAACAATTCAGCTGTTTTACTCATACTTCCAAGAAAACTCATCAGGACGTACTGTCAAGTATGGAGATTCTTTTTTTAACAGCACTTCGAGAATATGGAATGATGTATCCAACTCTGTGTTACCCTCTGATTTCGATATCGCAAAAATAATAACAATGACTGTATTATTATGTATTTTTGTAATACTTTAAAATTTAGCAAAGCAATAATGCAGCTTTCAGGGAAAAAGAATGCTTATAAATAAAATGTGTATACCGACTTTAATTTAAAAAATAAAATTAAAAATTATTGAATTAATTTTATACCTAAAGTTCAACAATGAATTTAATAAAAATTGTGCATTTAATTTCGTAATTTATGAAATGTTTGTAGGGAGTATTAAAATCAATTACAAAAAGAAATATCATATTAAACAATGAAAACTTACTTACTTAAGGTAGCGCTACAGTCCTGTGTGAACTAGGACCTCACCCAACAAACTTCTCCATCTAGCTCGGTCCCTAGCTAGATGTCTCCAGTTTCGCATTCTAAGTTGGGTGAGGTTTCTTTCCACTTGTGCGCGCCAGCTGATCCGCGGTCTTCCTCTACTGCGCTGTCCTATGTGGTGGTGGATTCGAAGACTTCCCGGGCCGGAGCATTGGTTTCCATGCGCTCTACGTGACCCAGCCCTCTCTGTCGTTAGACTTTTATCCTTCTGGATAAGTCTACGTCGCTGTACTTTCCGTACAGCTCGTCGTTCTATTTTCTCCTCCTCTCACCTTCTATGCACCGTAGATCACGCGAAGAACTTTTATTTCGAAATGACCTAAGGTGGTTTCATCCGCTTTTTTCATAGTCCATGCTTCTACACCGTATAGCAGGACGGGGATGATGAGGATCTTATACAGCGACACTTTGGTCCCTCGAGAGATGGCTTTGCTACTCAATTGCTCTCTTAGCCCAAGGAAACAGCGGTTAGCAAGAGTTATTCTTCGTTTGATCTCAGCGCTGGTGTTGTTTTCGGTGTTCATAGCGGAGCCTAGGTAGACAAAGTCTTTAACTACCTCAAAGTTACGTCTGTCGATGGTGACGTTTCGACCGAGACGTCGGTGTTGTAGGTCCTTTCTTGACGACAGCATGTACTTTGTTTTTCCCTCATTAATCGTTAAACCTATTTTTGACGCTTCTGCTTTAATTATCTTCCGATTATGACAATGTCATTAGCATATGCTAGTAATTGGATAGACTTTTTGACAAAAGTTGACTTGAGAGCTCTGCACTATTCTTTTAAGTACGATGTTAAAAAAGTCGCATGACAGCGCATCACCTTGACTAAATCCTTTTTTGAGATCGAAAGGTTCTGTTAAGTTGTTTACAACATTTATGGAGCAGCGTCCTGCATAAGCGGATGAGTTTGGCAGGGATGCCAAAACTAGACATGGCTCTATACACTACAGCTCGTCCTTGTAGATGCTGTCATATGCGGCCTTAAAATCGATGAAAAGATGGTGGGTGTCGATTTGGTGTTCTTGGGTTTTTTCCAGGATCTGCCGTAATGTGAATATTTGATCGACTGTTGACTTTCCTGTTTTAAAACTACACTGATAGGAAACTATCAGGATAGGAAACTATCAGGTTGTTAACGTTCACATATTACGGCAGAGACGATTCTATAAGCGATGTTAATAATAATATAATTGTTGCAGCTTAGAGGGCCTCCTTTGTTCAGTATCCGGGAAACCATGCTGTGGTTCCATTCATCAGGCAAGCTTTCTTCCGACCATATCTTACAGATAACTTGGAGTATTATCCTTACCAATTTATCACCTCCACTGCCGTCTTGATGAAGGGAGTGTTGCCTTGGTGGAAACACCTCTCCCCCCCCCCCCTTTTGAACATTGTGCAAAATCAACTTTGTATTAATTTCGCATGCTTATAAATAATTTTAAAGCTTGTTAATTTGTTTCAATTCATAAAATGTTGTGTTTATTTTTCTTTTTCAATAAAACCACGAACACAAAATTTGCAGAGTGCATTTTCAATGTGAGTATATGACATGATTTTGAAACAATTTCAGATTCATCATAAAGAATACAAAAATATGGATACAAATTCGTATGAAAAAAAATCTTATAAAATGATATAATTGCAATATGACCATATATCTACAATTTCTACACGATAGTGGGGAAGTTTTAAACTTAATTTAGAAATATGTAGTTATACATTTATGTAATATTTTTCAAATAGTTAAAATCATTACGGTCATACATAATTTTATTGATCTACATATAAAGTATTATTTTTGTATTTTGAATTTCAAGAATTCTTTTTTTTTTGAAACTCTGGGATTATTCGTAAAAGAAGCCTTAATATGACCATGTAAAATTTTATATTTCGAATGATCATTGGGTGTCAAAAAAATCACAATGTTGAACGTCAAAAAACAAAATTCTATAACTTTTATACATTCCCACAACTCTTTCGCTCTTCGGCGAATTTTTTTTTATAACTTACTTATGTTAGTGGGTTGCTAATTCTGTCACTATAGAGAACTCTTTGATTGTCGTTTCATTGTTTTTTGAGATCGTATTGAAATTGAAGGCTTAACCCCTTATGTTCTGATGGATTAAATAGAATTCCATTAGAGGATTTAAATGAAATTCCAGTTTTTATGATGTTCTGTCCCACTGTTTACTCTTGTTTATCTAAAACCTCCCCCACCACAATCTAACAAATTTTATTTTATGTTTTAAAAACTTTTTGCTAAAATTTAGTTTCATTTCCGTTACTATAGTGATCAGAATTAAATTCAGAAAAAAATATAGAAATGTTTTGATAAAATCAACAACTTTGAAGGCTTTAGATTTAGTGTATAGGTATAGGTTTGTTTTATTTGAAAACCCGAACTAGTAGTACCTATAACAACATTAAGCCCAAGTGCCATGAATGGAATTATACATTCATTCGTCTCTTCTACACCTCTTACACCCTCACTTTATCACCTACCAAGGTAGGTATATATAGTATATTAGTATATAATATATTTTATTTTGAAACTGGAATCTGCAATTAAAATTAAATGTTGGATGGTTGTTTTAAGTTTTATTATGCTGTGTACGAAAATTTTTGTGTTTTATTTTTATATAAATTTTGTTTGAGGTAAAAGTAAAATGATGGACTTCCTAAAGGGATAGATTGTTTTTTTAATTTTTAACCCGAAAATTATTTTAATAACTTTCCACATAGTAAAGTAGTAGGTACTTTTGGGGAAAACAATTTTGAAGCTTTATTTTGTATACATAGAGACAGAGAGAGAGTGTTGCCATGGCTTCTTGAATTCAGGATTTTTTCGAGGTTTTATCCATATAGTATTTTATAGCCAATTCAAATCCTTTGAGGTAGACATTCCACTTGAATATTTTTGTTTCATTTTGATGGAAAAATATTCGCATGAACGAGATTAAAATGAAAAGTTCGGACATTTTTTTTGGATTAACTGCAGGTGCGAAGCTATATACAGCACTTATAAACAAATATATATATGCACAGTACTGGAACCCTTTATCTGCATTTACTAACATTTGCTTATATACGTATGTATGTATGTATAATGAATATATGTATTTCTGATTAGCATTAAATATAATTTTGTTTGTTTTTAATTTTTGTTGCATAACTTGACATAAATTATTAAGTTTTTTCGTTGTTATACAAAATAATAATCATCATCAATGTAGTCCTTAGTAGCTCATTCGTACCTACATAATATGTATAATATGTTATACCTATACAAAACAAACTAAAAATAAAAATTAAAGTTCTTCATTTAAAAAGCGTTATATCTGCTCAGGATTTTCAAATAAAAGGATTCATATTAGACATAAGAAAAAACATTATTTTTAAGGAGAAATTAGTCGACTAACAATGGAAAACGGTTGAGCCAAATGGCTTCCAAGGCTACAGGAGCAAAACCTTGTCCTTTTCATGAAATTTGTGACTGTATGTCTCCATTAACTTCACGAATTCCATCATTAAAATGTCCTAAAAATAAGTCTAAAGGCACTTAAACACAATTGTTTTTGTTGCTTATTTTCCGTCTTCCACATCAATGTCTTCCTATTCCGGCTATAAGAAATTAATTTCCATTGCTAACTTAGCACTAAAAGCAATCATTTTAACGTACAAGTATAGCCTAATCTTCAAATATGTATACGGTTCAGTCACACATCAAGACCAAAAACGGCATCAAAAAGTGAGGCTTTGTAACAATCATTCTTTGATTTTCCAAGTCAAATTCTCAGTTTTCGGCCGAGAAGGTTATTCGCAAAGAACCCAATAATGCTTGGATTTTTGGAAGTCTGACTTCAAAATGTTTACAATTTTTGTGTCGAAATTTTCAATTTGAATGCTTAATTTCGAAAATATGTGGTTCCAGTTAAAGTAGTTAGTTAGTAGGTGTAGTTTCAGCTAGTCAAGTGCAAGAAATGACTAGTTCAAAATTGACATCTGACCAAATTTTCAGCTATTTAAAATGAATTTTCTTTCTGGAGAACCGTTTCCTTCTGACTGCTGAAGTTTAGGAAAATTCGAAAGCTTTATATAAATATAATGCATTCACAAAATTTGATTTGAAAATCAGCCTTTAAAAGTGATGATATCAAGAGAAAGTTGTTTTTTTACAGGTTTTTAATATGTAGTTTAATATTTTTTAATATTCAAACAGTATTAACAAAGTTCTTGTTTTGAAATTCAAACAACAATTGAGTTTCTTACATATACGTATACTCAATTTTGTTCTATTTAACTTTTTAAAAGATGATATTATGTATTAACATTTTGAACCCGATTTGAAAACTGGCCCTATTTCACCAAACACTTTTCACTTAAAAACTTTGCAGTTTTACTTTGCAAATTACGTTTCACCAAACGTTTTTTTTTTTTGATAGTTTAAATTCTGAAAAGTAAAAATCTTTCTTATTTTGCAAAATATTTGTTCTTTTTGCTTCACCAAACAATAAACTTTGCACATTATATTTAGAATTTTGAAAGCTTTTCAGTAATACGCAAGAGAAATTTTCATTTGCAAATAGGGGTTTGCCTTGAAAAGTTGTGGAAAACTAATAAAAAAAATAAATGAACCGTTTTGAAAATGAAGAAATAAATAAAAGTTAACAAGCCATTTGATATAGGCTTTTTTTAAATTTTGACAATTTAAAAAAAGAACATTTGATTTTTATCATTAACGTGTTGAATCATCTCAATTTTGATTTTGTCGAGGTTTTTTAATTAATCGATATCGTAGCCATCCTCTAATGGAATTTGAAAGTTTATATCAAAAAAAAGTTTCTTTTGAAAAGTTTGTGTAAAATGATTTATAAGAAAATGAATGGTTTTGAGCAATATTTTGAAAGCGAAGAAGTTAATAATAAAGACCAAAGAAACTTCGATATTTAAAATGATTTTTTGGCAAGTAGAGTTTTCGTTTAAACAACAGTACCATCGAATTTGTTTTGTTTAAAATTGGAAATACAATTAAAAAGCCAAAGGAATATGTTTTTAAGTCCCTTGTAAACAACTTTTGTATGCACTACATATCGGGATGGAAATGGAGCCCAATATCACGGTATTCCGTATCTATGCTCGGAATAAGCAAACTAACCGTCTGCAGAGTAGTTCATCGAGTGTCGAATATTATCATTGATGAATTTCTCTCAAACGCCATTTGCTGGCCACAAAATTGTTCAATCATAACCTAACAAAAACTATTTAACAATTTTGATCTTAACAAACACAATCTAAGATTTGCTTTGCAACTTTTCAAAATGTTAATTTTTTGCTGAAAAGTATTATCACTTTGCAAATTTTGTGAAACACTTTGCACTTTTATTATCAAGTTATTTTTTGGTTTGCAAAGTTGAAAAGTCAAAAGTGAAAAGTGTTTGGTGAAATAGGCTAGTGATTTTTTTTAAATTTTTAAAAATGTCATTATCTTTTGATTTAACGCTATGTTATAAGTAACTTTTGGCAAACTGTGAGAAACAATTGATGAAAGTTAAAATAAAAAATTTTTAGAAGAATTTAAATCCGTTTCTTTAAGTTATTTTTGAGATTTTGATTATTATTCACATACATACATTTAATTTGATGGATAAAATCAAAAATTAATATGATTTTTGATTAAAAATAGTAAAATAATCTAATATGAGGAGACCTAAAAAACCTAGTATTAAAAATTCGTTTTTTTTAAACTTCAGAAACGAGAACATTTTCCATAGCTTCTGAAATAATTTTTGTTGCATTTTGATAAAGAAATAATTAATTTTTTTTAGCATACAAAGAAATTTAAAATTCAGTGTTATTGAAAAAAATACACACATTTTAAACGCTTTCTAAAACGGAATTTCATTACATTTTTTTTTTAAAGATTGTGTTTTTTAAAAATTATTTTAAAACTGCACCATATTTTTAAATTGGGAGGTTAATACAAACATTTTAAATCTTCACCCATAATGTGATAGTATAAGCAAACATTTTTTTTAAATAACTTGAAATTTTCGAGGACTACGAAAGTTTTCAAGTAACAAAATACGCTACAACCTCTCGCAGTTCACTTCAAAAGTAAATATTTACTGCAACACAATTATATTATTGTTTTTGTTTTTATTTATGTAAAACTTTAAATAAGAAGTGTAATAAATTCGTGAACTAATTAAAACCACTTTATTTAAAATTTAGTAGATTCAATAATGCTTTAAAAAGAATTAACTGTTAATCAATAGAAGTTCATAATACCTCTCATAAAAATATAAAGTTATAAGATCTTACGTTATAAGATCTTTTTTTAAATTCAAAATCATGACATTTTCAAAACGATGCCCTTCCTTTACATATATTTACTCTGCCTCTGGAATTGACAAAAGCAATAATACACGGAAGATAGAGATACGTAACTTATATTTGTCCTGCTGTGCTTCAACTAAAAGACTCGACATTTCTTCTCAAAAACACATAAACTACTTCTTGTTTTGAATCAACCTGTCATACCTGTGTATAGTTTACAAACGCAAGCAAATTCTCGTATTTCTTCGACACAACGAAAAACCCTTTTTTAATGGAATCGAACATTTCAAATGAAAACCATATGTGTTTTCTATAACCCCTCAACTGGCATCGGCACCAGCATCAGAGCACCAGGGGTTGCAAAGATATATCGAAGGCGGAAAAGTATGAGTTTGAAAAACGGAAAAACTTAACTATAAGGTACAAAGATACTCACAAGGATATAGAAGAGTGAGAACCATATTTTTATATTTTTTCGCATTGACGACAATAGGAGTTATGAAAAATACCAAACTTATATAGGATATTGTGTAGCATCTATACCTTTATCTTTTGTTGTCTCGATGGCAATGTGTGTTATGACAATAAAAATGGGGAGCAAATGAAATTGACAAAAAATAAAATAAAAATAAAAAAGGAAGACAAAATAAATGTCCTTAAAAAACCCTCACACTCACTCAAATTCAGGTGATAGAGAGTGGAGGGCATAAAATTATTATTACATAACAATAACATCAGATATAGGAAGGTAAGGTATACACAACACAGGTTGCGTAAGTACTAACCTTTCCTTTTATAATAATACATATTATTCTACCTATAGTCCTACATCCTCCTATTTGTATCTATAGATAAGCTATATTATATTGCTGCACTCATATGTGTCCAAAAGATGCTTAGTAATATAGGTACAGTTAAATGTACATATATGTCGGTCGGTACACACTTCTTGAAACGGTAATAATGAAATTTTGAGAATATTTTCTATATGTGACATAATGAAATTGATATTTTTTTCTTCTTCTTCAAAGCATAAAGTAAAGAGGTTTCCATGGAGACGCATGTGATGGAGAATTGAAGAACTTTCCATGAACATCATAAATTTTGTCAAAGAACCCAACATTCTACAAAAACGTTGTCAAGGGTAAATATTTCCTTAGTAACGACGACGATGACGACGATGACTACGGTAATGGCGACGCACGACAAACGTCAAATTATCATCATCATCACCATCATCATCATCAGGGACGAAGATGGAAGAGAAGGAAAAAATCTACAATGAGCATAACTATGGAACGCTGCTGAGTGGAATATAATAGCTCACTGATTGTATGGATATTTTGTGTTCCTTAATTTTGATGATGATGATCTGGTGAAATCTCTGGAGTCTCTAGAAATCATATCGGTACCATCATCATTGTGATGCATAAACTTAGTTCAAGGATCTCAAAATTATAAGCACCTCGTGTGAAGTTCTCATAATTATCTATCCAAAAACAAAAATAAGTCAACGAAAAAACTTATACTTGCCCGAATTTTGTCAATTTCTTTGAAGAAAAAGATAGCTGTAGAGAACTGTAAAGCTGTATGAGAGGGTTTATAAAAACTACATTGAATATTTTTGATTAAAGTGATCCATTTAAAGAAAAAACCATTAAATATGTATAATTTTTGTATTTTTTTTTTAAATCCAATACATACTTAAACTATTGTCGCGTTTGGGTTTTTGTAGTTCGGAAGGGCCATCATTGTTCTTATTTTTTAAATTCTGAATGTAAAACTATTGCCCATGTTCTGCATTTCACTTATTGTGAATACACTTTGCGAAAGTGAATTTGGGTGTTCCACAATTCGTTATCGTGAATTGGATTTTCGAACACGCAAATAGATGTTCTGTATTTCGGTTTGTTCCATTTTTTGAACGCATTCAAATCACATTTTTTATTTCTGTGAATTGATTTTTGATAGCTTCCTTCTGCTAGGAATCAGAGGGTTCTAGCAAGTTTTTGAATTGAAGGAATCGATAAAGGTATTATAAAAGGTTCTATTTCCCTTAGAACCTATAAAAAACCGTCTTTGCTTAATCTAAAATTACTTTATTTATCAGAACAATTCTACATAATTTTCACACACTTATGTACATGTACATTGTGTCAATATGTTTGATTTGTCTCACAAAATTCGTCTTCTTATTTTTTCTCTTGAATTCTGCTTCCTTTTTTTACTTAAAATTGCCAATAATATTGCATCCATCTTCAAAACAGCAACAATTTAACTCAGAAACAAAATAAAAATGGATGATCCTTCAGTTCTGACAGTTCGAAGCAATTTCGAAGTTTTCGAAATCGACCGAATTGAAGAACATGCAATTTCATTTCACGTGAAATTGAAAAGTGATTTCAATTCACTTTCGATCGAAATTCGGAACATGGGCGTATGTTTTATTTTAAATTCTGGCTATATAACAATTTGCGTGACCGTAATTCTAACGTAAATTAAAAGAAACAAGTATTTTTACACTTTTTTAAACTACATCAAAATGATTTAACTTATGAGAATTTGATAAAAAAAAAGTCCTCACTTTCAAGGAAATGTGTAAAACTTCATTCATTCCGTCATTCGTCCATAACATTTTCAAAATAGTTTCTTAAATTTACAACAGAACAAACGTTTTAGGAGACACATTTAGTTGTGCTCTCAATCTCAATAATGTTTAGACTGTAACATCAATATCAAAACAAAGCCTGGGATGCAACCCACATTGATAACTTCCCATCCCATCTGTCGATTTGTCTTGCTTAAAAGTTTTTAGGTTTTCGTGTTTTGTTAAAAAAGTTGTCAATTGAACTATTCTTAAAAATTTTTAAATTACCAACAGTATTTTGCATATAACGAAATAGCTTGATTTCAAAATCTAATTTAGCTAACGACATTTTTAGTCGAAAACCAATTTTACCAATTTTACTAGCATTACATTCTTAAAAGTTTTTATTTCTTATATAAAGAAATACAAATTGGATGAATGAAATTGATTTAAAGTCAATATCTTCTATTATTCAAGAGATATCAAGAAATTAACATCAATTTTTACCAAATTTCCGTACTTTTATTTGTAGACTTTATTTTTTTCTAATGAAAAAACTGACGGTTGGATTTTTATAAAAAAATTACTGAATATCGAAAACAATATTTTCTTTGAAATAAAATAAGTTTGAAGCCAATATTTGTAATTTTTGAAAAGCTATTTGAGTCGAAAGTAAATTTTTACCAAGTTTTAGTATTGTTTTTTTTTAGGTTTTTATTTTTTGTAAAAAAACTGTCAATTCGAATTTTCTCAAAATTTGTCCTAATGTTTTAAACAATATTTCTTATAACTTAAAATTAGTAAGAAGCCATTATCTCAAATTTTTGAAAAGATATTTGAGTCGAAAATCAATTTTTACCAACTTTTGTTCAATTTTTTTTAGGTTTTTAATTTTTTGCACAAATGCTGTCGATTCGATTTCTTTCAAAATTTTACTGAATGTTGACAACATTATTTTTTAGAAGATTGAAGTAGTTTAAAGCCAATATCTCAAAGTTTTGAAAAGATATGTAAGTCGAAAAACAATTTTTACCACCTTTTATACATTTTTTTAGGTTTTTATGTTTTGTAAAAAAAACTGCCAATTCGATTTTTTTCAAAATTTGTTCTAATGTTGAAAACAATATTTCTTATAAGTTAAAATTAGTAAGAAGCCATTATCTCAAATTTTTGAAAAGATATTTGAGTCGAAAATCAATTTTTACCAACTTTTGTTATATTTTTTTCGGTTTTTAATTTTTTGTAAAAAAACTGTCAATTCAATTTTTTTCAAATTTGAATGAATATTGACAACAATATTTTTTGAAAGATTAAAGAAATGTAAAGCCAATATCTCAAAGTTTAAAAAAGATATTTGAGTCGAAAATCAATTTTTACCAACTTTTATTATTTTTGTTAGGTTTTTATTTTTTATAAATAAAACTGTCAATTCGATTTTTCTCAAAATTTGATCAGATGTCAAAAACATTATTCTTCGTTGCACAAAATTGTTTTGGAGATGAAATCAAATTTTAGTCGTACAATTTTCGAGGTGACAATTTTTTTTTTAGTTTTTTTGATATAGAAAAAATCCGTAAATTGGATTTTTTCCAAAAATATAATTGTTTTGTATCACGTTACGATATATAATATAAAATTTACTTCAAGTCCCTATCTTCATTGGTTCATGAGATATTTAGGTTTAACCAAAATTTTCACCTTTTTTTTAAACCGCAATGGTAAAAAAAACCACCCACGCAATTTTCTAGAGAGCCCTTTCTGCATCTTTCTGCCTTATTATATGTATAACAAAATTTATTTGAAGTCGATATCTCTTCTGGTTCTTGAGCTATGGACGACGAAAAAAACGTTGCGAACGTACAGACGTAGGGACATACGGACGTACGGAAATACGGACGTACGTACACACGCACGCACAGACATCTTTCTACAAATCGTTTATTTCGATTCTAGGGACCTTGAAACGTCGAGAAATGTCAAAATTTTCAATTCGACAAATCAGACCCATTACAATAACTTCCTATGGGAAGTTAATAAATCTATCCAAAGGAAAAAACTTTGAACGAACTAGTTGAATACACAAACAACAATTGTTTTCGTTAAGTATGCTTACAAGTATTTTTCATTTCCCTGCTGAATTGTCCTTGGATGAGTTGTGTCTTGGGATGAGTCACAGGTTTTTTGACAAATCAAATGTCATTTATATCTTTAAAGACAAACTTATTTTACAGGTATATTTTTAAATCTTATACAGGTACTTTTTTAAACAGACTCTTTGCATACAGGAGCAAGTTCGTGCGACCCAGTCGTGCATTTTATTTTTTCTCAATTAAGTCCAGATTTAAGACATTAAATTGCTAGCAAAGCCTTTTCTGCACCTTGATGATTTTAGGCCTTATAAGGCGAGATTTGAATCTAGGTCAAATAAATAATTTAGCAATGTATTGTTTGACTTGTAGAAAAAACAAAAAAATGTTAATTTTTCTGACCAGGGTCATGTTGTTGAAAAGTTAAAATTACAAAATTTAAAGTTTTAAGGTAATTTTATTTTTTAAAAAAATTTCTTGCAGTTGTTTTGGTGATATTTGTAAAATGTATGTTTAATCAAAGTTTCAAGTACAATATTTAATTTCAAATGTGTAAAAGAAGTGAAGAATTGAACTCAAAGACCCTTTTAAATTAAAACTTTTTAACCCCATCGCTAGTTTTCTTCAACTTAAATGATTCATCATACACGCAAAAGTACCCATAGCTAAACAACCATCACAATATCTATTCATGCTCTCAATCAAATCAAATCCTTTCAAGCCTGAGTTAATTCACAATCTGCACCACTGATTGCATAAACAAAAATCTTCAATGCCACCATTTAATACCATAACATTATGCTGATGCCAAACGCCCGCCCGCCCGAACGTCAATCATTTATCTCAAACCCAAAATACCCAACTACATAAAATAATATAAACACTCTTGCTATATACGCTATCCCAAAACGAAAGCCACACTTCAGTTAAGTTTCAAAACACTTTTGCGCAATTAATCACGCTATTCATGGAATTTAATAATGATGGAACTCCATATTCTCTATAATATACTTTACTTATACATACAGATATTATTTTCCTCCATCTGCATAATGTCTAACGCAAAATCAAATTATAATTAAGTACGCAATTTTCTTCTTCAAAAATCCTTGAAATATTCGTTTGTTGTTTTCTTTGCTTGGTTTTTCTTCTTTTTTATTTTTGGGTTTAGATTTTACTTATATTTGTCTATGGGGTAGTTTTATTTTGTTTATACGGGGTGTGCATTTTTACTAAAAGAAAGAAACCCTCATTTTTAGTACTTAACAATTTCATCGATCGATCTAAATTGAAGTGAAAACCTTTTTTTAATAATTATTAATTTTTTTGTGTATCGCTAAATTGACTTAAGAAAAAACAAAATTTTATTAATTGCTATTTAAGGGAAAAATAATTTCCTTGGGCGTTGCGTTCGCCATTTCACTTCTAGAACCTAAATGTTCATCATTAATTTCCATTAAACCGTCATAACAGTTTTATATCGAACAAAATATTTATTATGATCCACTTTATTTTTACATTTTGTTGTTGTTGTTTTTTTTTTTTTTTGTGAAAAATCACAGAGCCCTCTATTGATAATAATAAGAGTTTGAATCTTTTGTAGTGTTCTTTATTTTGTGTTTTGAAGGAGATGGAAGAATGTGGCAGCTTCAGTAAAAATATAATCTACAAGTGGCAACATTATATTATTATCAAGAGGAATTTATTCTCGATAATAAAGGTACCTCCTTATACAGGAACACGCAAACACATACACACCTAATTGAAAATAATATTATATCTCTGTGTAAAATTTTACAAGCCTTACTGTCAACACTGAAAGTAGCAGTTTTAAGAAGGACAATCCTCCTTCAAATTCCCATCCCCCATCCCTATTTAAAAACAGCTCTCAACTTTTGTATCGGTTTTGTGCGATGCTGCTGCTATCGCCTCTCAAATGGGTGAAATATTTCTCCCTGTTGTGTTTCATTAAAGGTACTCTCGTACCTTTTTACCTATACCCAACCCAACCCAAGTCCATATACCTACCTCAAGAGAGGGTGGAAAATACCTTACCTTTCCTATACCTATACCTACAACAACAGCATCAGAGAGAAAAATAAAAATAAAATATATCTATGGTATGTATATAAATATTAAGGGTACTTCTTTCGAATAAAACTCAATCATAATTATTGCCATGGCAAACTGTTGCTACGCAGCGGAACCCATCCTAGTTTCAGGCATCCATCATTGTATCCTGATGTTGATCCTTCCTCTCGTCCTTGTGTTGTGTATAGTCCTCCTCAGTTGAGTTGAGGGCTTTCGTACTCTTTATCTGTTTTCTGATTTCTGTTTTCAGTTATATATTTTTTTTTTGTATTATTTTAGCATGAAGTTCTATAAACTCTCACAACAACCGACCTCTCTACCCAAACCCACCACCACCACCCCCACCCATCCATGAATACTTTTCTGTGTACTCGTACAACAGCAATAACAACAAAATCGCAAAACAAAACAGCAACAACAAAAAATAAGGAAAAACGAAAAAAGAACACAACACAGATTTTCCCAGTCATATTCCAAAAAATATGAGATGAGAGAGAGAATCCTGAATCCTGAATCCTTTGGGGGATGAGATGCAGCAGCAAATACTCGCGTAATAAGTGGATGGTTGTCAGGTTGTTTTGTTGGACAGAAAAACTTTGCATGGTATCTATGAAGTTGATGTGTTTTTTCCATGCAAAGGCTGCAATGGATTTTTTGATGTTGATGTTGTTGTTGTTTTTGTTGTGTTTTTCAGTTTGTTTTTGTGAGTTTGAAGGGGTTTGATTCTAGGAATTCATCATATCTGACAAAAATGTATATACACATATAAGTTTGTGTGTGCAATTTGTTTTGTACCTTTTATACTTAACAACATATGTATAAAGGATATAGGATATGTTTTAGATATATGCAAGCAAATAAAATAAGTTTTTCAAATTAAGAAGGGAAACATATTTTGTAAAATGGAAATTTATTGTTTTGCGTTTTGGTATAGGTACAATAGGTTTATATCGTTTTGCCTATATACAATATTAGATATACGGTCAGCATCATCCTGCCCAGGATAAAATTTTTCTAACAATAAAAAAGAAAAACTATTATCATCCATCCAACCATATAGCCATCAGGACACATAAGCTTGTTTTTGAAACTTGTTTTTCTAATGTTTGTATTTTATTTTTGTTATACGATATTATATAGTTAAGAGAGATATTTTGTATTTGGGATATAACCAACATTTTTGTAATAATTTGCACTTTGAGTTTTAATAGTTGCTGAAAGTCTGAAGTAAAAAGAAAAAAAACAAATTTTTTGTAGAACCTCATCAAAATTTCAAACTGAATAATTTTTGTAAATTGAGAGGATATAATTATTTGTTTTGTTTTAGATTAGCCTAAGGAATTGAGAAATAATAATGTCTTCAACATCAAGCTTTAAAAACATACAACATTGACTGCAACTTCATGTTGGAAATACTTTTTCTAGTGAAGCAGTTATATAGGATAAGTAATATTTCAAAATTTAAGCAAATTACCGTCGTTTTATGATAAAATTTTGGAGATTCTAAAACAAAAGTTGCTAATAGTTTTAAGTTAGCAATATTTTCATTGTTGAATAATAATTCTTCGAAAACAATGAAAGTCTGATAAATACAATGTTGAAATTATACGACGAACGTTATAACTATTAAGAAATATTTTTCAGGTACCTGTACTGTTTGAATGACTAGATTAAGGGGGCCGCCTATCTCCGCGGTTTGAAAAAATCGATTTTTGTTTGTATATTTCTAATATGGACATAACTAAAAACATGCCTGTGAAGGATTTGATCGAAAGCATGCGAGATATCGATCCTTAAACCCGGCCCACCCCGCCTATTTACATTGTAAAATTTATCTTTAAACGCATTTTCCCAAAAGTAGTGTTTTTCAAAACTGTTGGTACGATTTTGACGAAACTATAGAAAATATCCTAAATCTATAAAGCGTTAGGTACATTTTCAGAAAACATCTTGCTAGATCTAGACTAAAGCTTTTTGTCTATTTTGTACAGTCTTTTTTAGATTGAAAAACATGGTAAAAAAATGCATTTTTTTTTTCAAATCGCTGCCATTTTGTGATATTTTCAAATATTCAAAAAAGCCAGTGTCTAGACCTAATCAACGTTCTTAAAATTAAGTTAAAACAATGTTGTTGTTGTTTCAAGGTTCTGAAGGTGAGATATCGAGCCAGCCGTTCTACTCCGTAGCACCGGCAGTAGTGCATTCAACGAAGCGCCAAGGGCAAATTTTATTAAAAAAAATCATCCTTTTTTTTGTTTTTAATCAAAGTTCAAGAATTGACTAATCAAATAAAAAAAAAAAAATTTCAATTTCGCGAAATTTGAGCGCGAAGGTAGACGACCCCCTTAAGAACATTAGGTTAGTATTTTTCTAAGCTTGTCCAAAAACTACTCTTATTATCAAACTATGTGAAACGTTTATTATTTTAAAACAAAAACAGCATTTTAAATTAAAATAAAAAATTAAATAAAACTTTAAATGCATTGTTTCTTTTTGAAAAAAATACTTGAATATAGGATTCATCTTATTGCATCAATCTCTTGCTAGAAATATATCTGTAACATGTTCAAAAATTAAAAACAAACATTTTACTGATGGATTTTACTGATAGCTATAACCGGCCTCCAATTTTGAAAAATTTCACTTAAACCTATACAAAATGGCTTGTAGAGGGTAACAAAATAAATTGCGTTAGCTGGAGAGCCAACGTTTTTGAAACCCTTTAAACTATTTTATTCTGTTTGCTGTTAGTTGAGAAATTTTATCAAGTGGGTTTAAGACTTGGAAGCACGATATTAGCAAACATTTAATTGAATTTCGATCTATAATATTAAGAAGTTTTTTTTTCTCGAATCGATACCTTTCATACAAATCGTCTTCATCTATTTCAAAGGGGTCCAATTGGGTTAAGTAGAGCTTTAGTTTTTTGTTAGTTGGTAGCATTCCAACATCCAGCAAAATATAAAATATTGCTATATGCTTAAGTCTTTTGACATTTTAATTTTTGTTTTTAAATTTACAAATAAAAACTTAATTTACTCAATCAGTTTGTTTATTTTTGACGTTTAATAGATTCAGAAACATCTTACACATTATGTAGGTTCCGTCGTGTTTATTTTTAGACTCCAGATTATCGTTTAAAATGGGTTTATATTGTCTATGAATAACATAAACTGAAGTTTAATTTAGCATAGACAAAATCAGAACTTATCAAAGAACAATGAATATGACCCTATATCTTCGGTCTAAAGGTTCGGAACGCATTCAAAATCATTACTTCTAGTATTTTAATGGTAAGTTTAAGAAAAACGTGTTTGACAATTTCAAAATTCAATCTAGCAATTTACGCTAAATTTGAATATGAGAGAACAAACAAAAGAGAACTGTGAAAATAAAAAAATCTCAACTCATCTCTTTGTTTCTGTAACTCACATTTATTCATGTGTGAGTTCAGCCTAAGAATGATGGGATCGACAACGGCAACTAGGAAATAAGGCATACAAACTTATACATGCATATGAAAATTAAGTATTAGCTTTGAAGTCAAAGCTTTGTCAATCGTGAAAGCAAGTCATATGCGTATATATGTAATTTTTATTCATACATGTTTCTTAGTATCTATATAAAATAGTGCCAAAAAAGAGAAAAAAACACTTGACATTTATAATAAAAAAATAATAGGTATAATGTATGTATATTTTTTGAAACCCAAACCCCCCCCCCCCCCCCCGAAATTATTTTCAGCGTTCGCCCCTGGTTGTTGTGAGGTAATTTTCGACCACTTTTTGACACATATTGCGCGGTATCTCAGCCTTAACTTGACGAAAGTTGGTTTTTAAGTGCTCAAGAGTTAAAGGTTTATCTGCATAAACACGGTTTTTTGAGTAGCCCAACAACAAAAGTAAAGCTGTGTTAAACAACATGATCTTGATAGCCAGTGGATATCGCTACGACGAGAAATTAGACGTCCAGGAAATGTGTGGCATGTGGCACCGTCTTGTTGAAAGCGTTATATTCTCCAAGTCGTATTTTTCAATAGCGGGCAAAAAACGTTGGTTATCATATGACCATAACGCTCCGAATTGACGGTGACATTACAGTCGTTCTAAGAAGAAGAAAAATTCCAATCACACCTGCGGACTAAAGAGCGCACTAAACACTGACTTTTTGTGGATGTAATGGCATCTCTTCAATTACTTGAGGATTCTCAGAACCCGAAATACGATAATTTTTATTAACATACCCACCGACTGAGAAATGTGCTTTGTCGCTGAAGTTCAAGTTGTTCAAGCACACTTTCAACATAATCTACGACGTTGTGAATGGTCAGCTGGCTTCAGTTTTTGTGTGAGCTGTACCTTATATGAATGAAGGTGTACATCCAAATGCAAAATACGCCACAATGTGCCGTAAGACAGTCCTAATTCCTGAGAACGACGAGGAATCGAAACATTCGGGTCTTCCGCAACACTTTCAATTACAGCAGCGATATTTTCATTGGTACAAGCGAAACCATGATGCACAGCACAGGCCTTACAATATCGGTATAACCAATCCAGTCTCTTTAAATTTCTTCACAATTTTGACAAGTGATTGCGTAGTTGGACCATTTAATAAACCTATCTCCTCTTAAAGCACGATATGTGGCTGTAGCAGAATCACCATTTTTTTAGTAGGTTTTTCAACTTTTATGATAGTTCCATTTTCGTAAATGTCAGGCTTTTAACTGAACACAAAAATTGGTTTAACAACTTTCAAATCTTAAATTCATTCTTAGATAACTTCATATCTATCAGAAAGGACACAACAAGTTAAATTCGGTAATACATGTTAAAAAATAATTAATTGCAAGTCTGGCTTCCCACAGGGTAGCCACCTTGGCCCGCTCCTTTTTTAATTTTTCACAACTGACGTTATCTTGGTAATTAAATTTATTGATTGTCCTTTATATGCTGATGATCTGACACTATTTTTAAAAGTAAAAAGTATATTCGATTGCGAACATATTCAGTCAGACCACAAATCTCTCTCAAGACCTCGATTCTCTCTCAACATCGGGTCAAGCCATTTCGATTATCTTGTGCCAAAGGCAAAGTCGTTGGTAAGTTTTATAAAACCAAATGTCAAAGAGTTTTGAGACCCATTAATGCTTTTATGGTTTTGCACTTGTCCAAACACTTCTGGAATACTCAAATTTCATTCAATTCATTATGATCGTATCACATATGATGCTATATACTAATTCCTTATGACAAAGTCATTGAAGTCGTTACTTTTTAATTGTTGAGTATCAAAAAATTACAAATTCAAAAATGACAGCTGGCAAAATAGTCTGCTATACAAAATAAAACCTCCCATTGGAATGTTTTAATTTCTATATTTAAATACGTTAGCCGTTAAAGAATTAATAATGGTAATTTTCAAGCTATCATTCTTTTACCCATAAAAGTTTGTTTGAGGTGTTTCTAATAACTACAAATATGAATGTGGCTATTTAAAAACTTAGAACTACTTTTTTTGGAACTCAAATTTGCATAGAGATTCTTTTTTAAATCGCACATCGAGAATGTGGAATGCTTTGGCCAACCCTGTTTTTCCCTTTCATTTTGATGTTTAGAACTTTAAGACCAATGTGCACCGGTATTTCCTTTTAAATCCTCCCCTATTTTCCTAACGCTCGCACTGTGTTTAAATATAAACATATAAAGGGTAGGTACTAATAACCCCTTGAGTGCTTGTGAATTATAAAAAAATAAAAAAAAATAAAAAAGTTCTGTGATAGAACCGGATTGGTTGTCAAGACCAACAGAATAACTTTTTTTAAATCCATATAGCTTTCTCAAAACTTTAAATATTCCAGTGGGAAAATATGATAACATTTATTTTTGACACAAATAATAAGTCTTGTTGTAAACTTTATATGTTTTTAAGGAATATAACTTAACACTGTGATATAAAGTTTTGAATAACGAGTGTCAACAAGAAATTTCTTATTTTTTTACTTGCGACATATAGGAACTATATGGCAAGTTTTGCATTTCGAACTCGAGATTTTAATCAAACATGATATTACGATGGTAGAGAAGTCGAAAAAAGTGGGTCCCGCGATTCCGTCCGGTCAATTTTGTCTGTCTGTCCACGCTCCTACAGCCTAAACCATTGGGTCGATTGAGTTCAAACTTGGAAGTTAAGGTTTTGGGCAGATTTGCGTTAGGCGTTTTTTTCATTTTTTTTTTAAGATCAAAACTAACAGTGGCACCCATACAATTTTTTTGGTCAAAAAACGAAAATTCTAATTTTCTCAAAAACAAACCGATAGATTTTTTTTAATTTTCTCTAAAATTTTATTTTTTAACTTGGTTTCTTTTAGTAAGAAAAACATATTTTTGTATTGCTCAGGAAAAGTACCGCTCATAGAACCTTTTTTTTGTTTTTTAATTTTCTCAGCAACTTTTGAACCGATTTCAATATTTTTTTTTCTGAACGAGCTCTTATATTGCCTTAACAATATTTGATTATCAAAAGTGCAATTTTTTATTGTTTGGATTTTTAAAAAAATATTGAAATTTTTTTTTTCAAAATTCTATATCTCAAAAACGGGTTAATATTTTTTTACGAAATTGAAATATAGAGCGTATATTTACAATCACTAAACAACTGCATACCAAAAATATTTTTAGAACAAAATTGAAAAATTTTATATATAAAAAATTAATTTAAAAAAAACCGCTCTAACGATTTTCGAAAAAAAATTTTGAAAAATCAAGGGCTTTTTTATTTATAAATTGGCATTTAAATTTTTGAAGACAAACTTATTTTTCAGGTAAAATTTTGAATCTTAAATTAGTTTTTTTTTAAATTATTTTAACTGTATTAAATGTAACCCCCTCCCAAAAAATTGAAAAATGGAGGTTTTTTCGACAAATCAAATGGCATATATATCTTTGAAGACAAACTTATTTTTCAGGTATATTTTTAAATATTATATAGATACTTTTTTAAACAGACTCTTTGCATACAGGAGCAAGTTCGTGCGACCCAGTCGTGCACTTTATTTTAATCTGATTCTGAATTATTTAGTGAACAATTTGACATTAGGCTTCATACAAAATTAGAACGTAAACATGTAAAGTAGTTTCCTTTTAGGTGTTTTAGATTTTAGATTTTAAATATTGTATTCTTTTTGTTAAAACTTTTAGTCAATTTTTTTTTTCAAAAATGATACTCCCTCAGAATAGTTCAACTGCGAAAATTAATTTTGTTAATGTTTTTAAATCTAATCTATCGCTTCCACGTCGTCGTCTTAATTTTTTGAACATTCTTACATCCAATATTTAAGCTTTTAAGAGTAAATTAAATTTAATGAAGTGGTCATTTCAAACGTACTCTTTTAACATACTTTCAACAGAAAATTTAAGTCTTTGCAGTTGGAACTGAACTAAATTTACCTTGGAGCACAAAAGTCCATTATGGACAAACTTAGCATGGAACTACTATATATTCTCGGCTACCTGTCTAATTCCGTCAGTATATTTTCTTTGACATATGTATGTATTTTTATTCATGTAGTTTACAATGACAATTCTCCTTTTAGAACTATTCTTACCTTTTCTTTTTTGTTCTTATCAAACTTTTGCTTTTAACCTTTTTGCCAATGTCCGTCTATGTTATAGAATCATTAAAATAGAAACTGTCTTCACATTTCAATTGAATGATGATACAAAGCTAACAAATAGCACACAGCACTTAAGTTTTATGACGAAAGTAGTTCTTTTTTATACATACATATTATTCTCTTTCAATTCTATGGTCTACCCACACAAATATTATATAAACCTGGAAAGGTTTTCAAAATAAAGTATCATTGGGATTTGGATAGAGAGTTAGCTATACCTCGAAGTTCTACGACTTTGCACTGGTAAAAATGACGACACCATAAGATGACAGAAAAAAAAAACAATAAAATATGAATGAGGTTACAGCAGTGTACCTATGACAGTATTAGCAAGGACCAAGAAATATAACCTATACATAATAGATATCGATATTTTAAGCATAGCAATCGAAACCTCCAAGTTCCAGATCTTCTAAGTCCTAAGCCACATTAGAAAAATCCAAATCTCCTACATACCTATAACTTAAACCTATATAACTACCACCCCTTTGGTGCTATTCACTGTGGTGCAGTGCATAAAGTAAGTCATAAAAATAGTTCTGAAATGCACTTTTTCTCAGGATGTGCAATATGTATGCATGTATGTGTGTACTGTACAAAAGTGTATGATTGTCATGTTGTTTGTGTTATTATTATCGTAGAGTACATGCACTCTATATGCAACTGCACAGTGCACACTGAATAAAATCGTAATTTCCGTTTTATTTTTCTATAGCTTCCTCCCTTTCGTTGTCGTCCTTTGAAGGTGACAATTTTAAATCTTGTTCAAAAAGTAGGTAGAATGTTTGTCTGATGTCTCTGTATGTGTGTACATTTATATAAAAGAATTATTGTGCAAGAATTGTGATTGTAAACTCTCAATAAAATGTTTGCAACTGTCACTAAGACAAATTACTTTATCAGATCAAATTAGAAGAAGGTGAACTTGGTGGGTTGTGAAAACAAACAATGAAAGCAAAATAGTGGGACTTTTCTAGACTTGTGTCTAAGCTGTTTGTCTTGAAATAAGGTATATGTCAAATTTTATAAAATACCTATACTTTTTAAAGTCGACCAAAAAATATTATTTTATCTCAAACGGTCGATCAGTCTATATAATTTGTTGAAATGTATTAAAGACATTACATGATATCAATGTAAACAATTGACCAGAAAACCCTAAAATAAATTGTGCTTTGAATCTGTAAACGATAGTAAATGTTATTAAAAAGTTTAACAATTTATAATTCGTGTGATTTACTTAATAGATTATTTCGGTACTGTAATTTAAGGGTCTTACAGACTATTACCAGACAGACGTTTAAATATCAATAAAATAGGCTGAGGTAAGAGACGTTATGACGTTGTTCAAGCGACATTAATGAATCAATGATTTTTTTGTCACCAATCATTTCGAACTTGGACAAAACGTCACCATGGACAGCTATAACGAAATCAAACGAAGAATAACCGTTGCAAAGCGCTGCTTCTTTGGACTTAGAAGGCAATTGAGTATTACAGTCCTCTCTCGAGCATCTTAAGACGCTCATCATCCCAGTTCTCACTGAGGCTTGGACCATGTCAAAGAAAAATAAAGCGTCTTTAGATGCTTCGAGAGAAAAATTCTTCGTGTGATTTTTGGTCCCGTCTGCATAGATGAAGAGTGGAGGAGAAGATACAACGATAAATTGACTTGGTTAAAAGGATAAAAGTCGAATGGCTTAGATGGAGGGGTCATGTAGAACGAATGGACATTAACCCGGAAGGTCTTCGAATCCAATCCCGTGGGACGGTGGTGTAATACGGGGTGGGGCGTGATTACTTTTCCTTATCTGAAACTCTCGGAACTGAGCGGCTATTAATAGTAGAGCGTTGGCTTATGGCTTGTTCGAAAGCACGTTATCTAAGGTTTTCGTTATGACTATCAGTGTCAACAATGCAGTGGACAAAGCAAGAGCGCGCGTTCGCCGTGGAGGCCTACTTTTCTTTCAGCCGTTCGATCATCGCAATTCAGCGTGCTTTCAGAAACCATTTCATTATCGCACCTGCAGGTCGTGTGTCTGATCGGAAATCGATTTTTTTGTATGTGGACACGTGCAGGAATACCGATAGAGTGCAGAAGAAACATAATGGACCTTCCAGAACCGTCAGGACGCCAGAAAACATGGAAAGGGTAAGGGCGGCGATTTTGAAATCCCCTATGTGATCTGCACACAAACATTCGGCTGCTTTAGGGATTTCTTCTTCATGAGGAACTTAATTTCCACCTATACAAATTGGCAGTGGTGCAACAACTTAATCCACGCGATTATGTTGCGCGAAAAAATGCATGTGAAGCCTTCCTCGAAAACCTGCCTCAGAACGCCCTTAGTTTCTTTAGTGACGAGCACATTTCCATATTTCAGGATGTGTGAACAAACAAAACATGCTATATTGGAGCCCCACTAACCCGAGAGAACTTCATGAGCAGCCTCTGCATACAGAACGTGTTACTGTTTGGTGTGCAATATCCAGAATCAGCATTATTGGCCCATGGTTTTTTGAAGAGAACGAAAGAGCAGTTACGGTCAATTTTGAACGTTATGTCAGCATGATTGTGGATTTTTTTCTGCCCAAACTTGAAGAAATAAATGTAGGGGAAGTGTGGTTTCAACAGGATGGCGCCACAGCTCACACGGCAAGAAGGTCAATGAATATTTTGCGTGAACACTTCCCCGAACGGCTCATCTCTCTTAGAGGCGATCTTCAGTGGCCAGCACGATCGCCAGATTTAGCCCCATGTGATTTTTTCCTGTGGGGCTACCTTAAATCGTTGGTATACACTGATCGTTCAAAGACCCTTCGCCATCTTAAAAATAATATTCGTGCTGCTATCGCCGACATAAGCAAAGATATTCTGGAAAATTAATTTCAAATTCCCACTATCTCAGTGCATTGATGAGAACGGTGGCCACCTTAGGCCTCGGCCACGCAGTAAGCGGCTGAGCGGCTAAGCGGCTGAGCGGCTGAGTGGCAAGCGGCTGAGAGGCAACTCTAAGCGACGTATGGCCACTGGCCAGGCACTGAGCGACTGCTTTTGAGCGATTAGTAGTTTTTGCAGAGATTGCACACACGAAATTAACAACTCAATGTTTACTTTCGCCATTTTTTCTTCTTGCCGCTCAGAATATTACTAAAAATTAAAACAGGTTTGGTTGCTGAGCGGCGCCGCCGCTTAGCCGCTCAGAATTTTGTTTCGCCGCTCGCTCATTACGTGGCCGCTTCTATGTGATTTCATATGTTTTATATTTTTTTTTCCGCTCAGCCGCTTACTGCGTGGCCGCGGCCTTAGAGATGTCGTTTTTAAAACCAAATAAAATAAAACTTTAAATGTACTTCTATGCACAGAAAAAATAATTAAATCAATATTGCCAATACTTTTTGTGTTATGATTTTTTAAAATAAGGAAGTAACCACACCCCACCCTGTAGAGGAAGACCGCGACTCAGGTGGTGCACGCAAGAGTAAGAGGACCTTAACAAACTTGGCATGCGAAACTGGAGACAGCTAGCTAGGAATCGAGCTGTCTGGAGACGCATGTTGGTAGAGGCTCAGGTCCATCTCGGACTGAAGGGGCACCTTAAGTAAGTAAGTAGTTATCATTTTGAACGCTCTTTTTTAAATAGGTATTGTCCAAGGCACTTAAGTATACTCAAGGCTTGGGAGTATTTACATTTTATAGATGAAATCTATATCAGAAGGGGGGGAGGTGATTTGTGATACACATATAATACGAATATACCAAGAGCAGTGTTTTGCAACTAAATACGAAGACGAAAAGCCTAGGGCATTGTTGTCAGCAGCTAAGTTGATTAGAAATTTAGACAAGAAATAATTAATAAAAATGAGAAAAAATTTCGGAAAGAGAACAGAACCCTTCGGAACACCAGCATTTATTTTGTAGTTGTCTGGACATGAACCCATCAAAAAATATATTATATTAATTCTATGGGAAGGACGAAAGCATGCATTTTCAATAGGAAAGCCTGATGCCAAACATTATTAAATATTTTGGAAAAGTGAATCTTAATAATTTTAATTTGTCCAAAACAATTTAAGAATTGTTTCACTGTTTGGGGAGATAAGACATAAGATTACCAGAAGGTTTTCTGCTGTGAAAGCCGTACTGGCAGTCGTTGAAAGGCCTTCTGATTTTGAGATATTTTTTGAGCTGATATTAATTAATCAGCGCCAGCGTTTCCATGACCTTTCGAAGAATAGACAAAAGTGCAATCAATTAGTCACTTAAGGGAAAGAAGAGTTCACCTTTTTTGGGAAAAAGTTAAGTTATCAGAACGAGAGCTGTAGAGTATGGCATATATAAAAAGGTTACGTAGTAGGTTTACCAAAGTTGAAAAACACAACGCGTAATCAGAATAAAATGGAACTTGACTTGAATAATAAAAAGCCCCGACAATTTCTAAAGAAAATCACTAAATCCATGCAGACTTCGGGGGAGTTTTAAATGCACATTGGGACTGTTATCAAAACGCAATTCAATATGACTTCTAACTTGTTTGCATATACGTTATATCTCAAGTTAAAACCACCAACTCATTAAAATTTTATTTGAGAAAAAAATAAACAATAGATTTTGTTATGGCTTTTTGTAATTTGTGTCTGTCCGACCAAATGATTTTAAATCTACCACCAGATCTCTACCAACTACTATTCAAATTTTCCATTGACCTGATGGTATACCCCTTCACGCAACCGGAAATGACCATTTTGCGGCCAAAAACTGGCCGCCGCCTCCCATACTATAAGTAACGAAATGTGTAAATTTTGAACTTTAATAAATATTGATCACTTGAATAGCTTTTCGAAGATTGAAAATTTGTTAAAATAAAAAAAAATTGAGGGGCTTACATCAAAGGGATGTAAGCACATTTGGTAGCACATCCAGACTTTCAAAAATCCCTATAGTCACTAATATTGTTTACTAATTTTTAACATTATTTACCAAATTTTGTGAACTTGTAAATTCAATATTACTATATGATTTTAATATAGTCCTGAACTAATACATTTCTCCAAGAGATCTATTTTTATTTTCGATAATAATTTAAATTTGGACTTGCCCTCTTTCCCAATTTAACTTCAATAAAAATAAAAAGAGCAATAATATATCACGATTATTTTCTTATCAACATCGAAATTTAACTTAACATTGTTTACCTTTAACATTATATGGTTGGTTTTATATTATGTAAACGTAATAAGAACTTCCATTTTCACGAAAAGAGGCAAAAAACAGATTAATATCTTTATAGATTCTTACCAAAACCAAATGATGCAAATGTTTCTATACATCTAATTTTCAGACACTTAACTTTTTTTAATTAATTCGTTATAAAAACAAAATCCAAAAAACAAAACAAAAGAACATTGTTGAAATTGAGGATATAAAATTGTTTCACACCAAACAAACATACAAACAAACAGACAAACAAACAAACATAATAATAGGTAATACTTATGTACCTATTTTTGTTTGTATATATACCAAGCGGGTAATGACCCAGAATAAATTTGCTCACATAAATCCAAATGAAGCAATAAAACCATTTCCGCCACTCAACATCCTTTGAAACTCCGCATTGTATATTATACCACACAGAATCATATAGATATAAAAATACAAATACATCGGTAGAGATATTATGATCATAACGTTTTTGTATCTTTTGTCTTTTGCCCCAAAAAGCAAATAGCTACATATAACAAAGAAAATCATTTCATTCAGGTGCGCACCAGCAATTACAACATTTACACGATTTTATTACGACAAATTGCAACATTCAGCGGAAAATACTTCTTCTTATTTCCCTATTATACTATGTATAGGGGTGGAGAGGGAAGGTATGTATGGCGGTACTCTAGATATTCACTCTTTGGTGGTAATGTCGTGTTGTCAGATACCGGTTGTGGCTCGACTTTGTGTCTATACTCGTATAATTCTGTTTTCCGACGACTCACAGTCATATAATTTTTGCAGGATTGCAGGATCTCAATAAAAAATCACGAGAAAAACGTCAGAAATATACGAGTACCGATGCGAGGGAGGGTAAAAAGAACTCTGTCTTCATCGTCGTCGTCGGTCGTTGTCCAATTGAGAAGAAGCGAATGGTAACCAGGAGCTGCATTATTGCTGCTGCAATAATTATGGTCAATTATTCATTTAACGATTTTTCTGTCTTTGTGTCTGTGTGCAAGGATATGCGAGCACTGATACTGGTAGGTACTCGTATTACAGTAAAAATGAACTGTTATTGGGTGGTAAAGGTGTGCATTACCATTTCAAGGATCTATTTTTCGAAAAGGGATGCGTTTTTCTTATTGACTAGTCAGCGCAGCAAATAGACTTCCGCCACCGCCGCCGCCGACAATGGAGTCAAAGCAAAGTAAGTTGAGCGATATCATTCTTACGAACGACTCACTTAATCAAAACTACCGTCACCGTAGTCGTAATACAGATATCTACTGTACCGCCCATAGTGACGACACAAGCTGAAGTAATTAAGCAGACGGAAATTAAAAGAAAAGACACTTTCTTCCAGACAAAGGACGACCGAACGTCTTTTCTATGCGAAGACGTGGATGAGTATCATAAATTATTTTGAAATTTTAATGTTTTTCGTAAACTCACTTTATACATGTATAGTGTGGTCCTTTCTGATATGGTGATGGGTGTATATATATTTTTGTCCGTTGGATAAGCCATAAAAATATAAATTTTAGAATTCGAGTTATGGCATACCGTATAATATTATACAGGATTGCTTTTGTCGTCGAAACGCGTAATAATATTATTATTTTATAGGTTGTGGGTTCGTGACAAATCCATTGGATTCACTGCATATTATTGTTTTGTGTCCTGTGCTTTCATAATTTCATGATTTTATAGGAGTGTTAAGATTTAATGGTCAAAACACACTTCATCATCATCAGCATGCGTAGTAAAAATATACAAACCTTCCGACTGCCACCACTGCCACTCGGCCGGTTAAAGGGAATTGGATAATTTAAATAATTGTCCTTTTTAATGATTGTCAATATTGTGAATTCATTTGTGAAAAACTTAAACTGTAAGTGTATCTTAAGACATGACAGAAACACAAAGCCTCAGAAGCAAATTGCATGAATTAAAATTATTATGATATTATCATAAGAAATAGAGTCGTATAAAATTTGATGGGCCTGCAAAACAAATATTGCTTTTGTTTTTGGAAAGTTTTGATTTAGACGTTAACATAAAATTTATGGTAACTTAAGTTATTTGTTTACATTTTTGGATTAAATTTTATTAATAAAACGAGTTTACATTTAAGATGTTCGGTATAAGGTAAATAGGCTTAGACATATTAAAGAAGGAGAAATTGTTGCAAAATAACTTTCTTAGTATAAATTTATTTTATTTAAGAACATGAAAAATTAAAATTATTATAAACTACAAAACGATTAGCTTTCAAACAAATGATTATCAAATGGTATTTTACAATGAATGGATAGTTTCTTGACAACGTTTTAAAATTAATTAAAATTGGAATTAGTTTGAAAGTTAGCTTTTAAAAACTACTTTTGAAAATATTTAAAACTCATTATTAATTTATTTATTTAGTTGAAAAATTTAACGAAGAACTCATATATAGAGTTTTTTAACAGGGACGCTACAAAAGTAGATGATATTGACATAATTGGAAGATCAAAGCGTGATGTCAGTGGAGCGTTTTTGAGCATTGCGACGGAAGCGAAGAAGATGGGTTTAGTGGTCAATGAGGGCAAGACCAAGTATATGCTGTCATCGAAAAAGGACATTCAACAACGACGTCTTGGACAAAACGTCACCATAGACAGCTATAACTTCGAGGTAGTTAAGGACTTTGTCTACCTAGGCACCGCTATAAACACAGACAACGACACCAGCGCTGAAATCAAACGAAGAATAACTCTTGCAAATCGCTGCTTCTTTGGACTTAGAAGGCAATTGAGAAGTAAAGTCCTCTCTCGATCATCTAAAATCACCATCTATAAGACACTCATCATCCCGGTTCTCATTTACGGCGCTGAGGCCTGGACCCTGTCAAAGAAAGATGAGAACGTCTTAGGATGCTTCGAGAGAAAAATTCTTCGGGTGATTTTTGGTCCCGTACGTATAGATGGAGAATGGAGGAGAAGATTTAACGACGAACTGTACGGGCTGTACAGCGACACTGACCTAGTTAGCAGAATAAAAGTCCAACGGCTTAGATGGCTGGGTCATGTAGAGCAAATGGACATCAACGCTCCAGCCCGGAAGGTCTTCGAATCCAATCCCGAGGGACGGCGCAGTAGAGGAAGACCGCGACTCAGGTGGCGCACTCAGGTGGGTGAGGACCTCAACCAACTTGGCGTGCGAAACTGGAGACAGCTAGCTAGGGACCGAGCTGGCTGGAGACGCATGTTGGTTGAGGCCCAGGTCCGCCCCGGACTGTAGCGCCACCTTAAGTAAGTAAGTAAGCTACAAAAGTAGAACGATAGGGACAGCAAAGGACGCCCTATTTCTTTCCGCTCTTTTGACATTTATCTTCAGTAAGGTTTGACATTTCATTATGGGAAGGTATACAAGCCAACAAGGAGTTGAAATTATTAAAATTTACTATCGAAATTTGGAGTTAGTGGCCTAAGCGTTAAGAGCGCTACGTCCAATTTATGGTCGTCATAACCGTCATAGCAGATCAACAATTGAGCGTCTAGTGGAAAAATTTTAATCCACAGACACAGTACAAAATGTTCCCGTACCAGTGAGACAAAGAAGTGCCCGTAGTGTCGAGAATATCGATGCCGCTGAGGCTTCAGTTGCAGAAAGCCCAAATGTGTCTCTCACACGTCGTTCTCAAGCGTTGTGCATCTGTGTGACGTCGTCGTTGTGGCAAATTTTGTGAAAAGATCTTAGCCTACATCCTTACAAGATTAAATTGATTCAAGAACTGAAGCCGATTGACCACCAGAAGCGTCGTATGTTCGTGAATTGGGCTGAGCAACAACTTGAAAATGATTCGATTGAGCGATGAGGCTAGTTTCTGGCTGAATGGCTTCGTCAATAAGGAAAATGTTATGCGGTATTGGTCAGGCAGTAATCCACACGTACTCCAAGAGTTATCATTGTATTTCGAAAAAATTACGGTTTGGTGTGATTTATGGGCCGGCGGTGTCATTGGACCGTACTCCTTCCGTGATGATCAAGACCGTCACGTTACTGTGAATGAGGATCGCTACCGTTCAATGATAACCGAATATTTTGACCCCAATTGGATGATATGGACTTTGAGGACACAGCAAATGTCACAATCAATTTATTGGAAACCAAGTTTCGAGAACGTGTTATCTCACGAAATGGTGCAGTCACTTGGCCACCTCAGTCGCGCGATTTGACGCCGCTAAACTATTTCCTGAGGGACTATGTCAAGTCTATACTCTATGCCAACAAGCCAGCGACGATTGATGAACTTCATAAGAATACCGAACATGAAATTGCAGCAGTATCGGCCGATTTATGCTTAAAAACCGTCGAAAATTGGGTTCAGCATCTGGACTTTTGCAAGCGTGCCCGTGGTGGCCTTGCAAAAGAAATCGAGTTCTCTACATAATGGCATCAAACGTACTTTCACAGGAATAAAGAATTTCATTGATATCCAATACCGTTTTTGTTTAATTTAAAAGAACTTTTGTAGCGCTCTTATTGAAATACCCGATATTATAGTTAAGGTGTATTTTTAAAACTTACTGACATTTGTTTGATGATCAAAATTTTGGCAGAAAGTCAGTATTGTACCTCGGTAGAATGAAATGAGTCAATTTACAGTTGAAAGAAAATATTGGAAAATATTTAAAAAACATCATTTCAAAGTGAATGCTTTGTAATTTCAAAAGTGCGTTTTTTAAGAGTAGCTTGGCTCAAAATGAAGTACCACCCAAATTTATAAAAAAAATTCCGTGACATTGGTATGCAACAACACTCATGGTCATTATCGTCATCATTACCATAAAATGTACAAAGACAGGAATGTGTTTGCTGTAACCGAAAGTGTAAGACCTAAATTACAAAGATCTCGGATTATTCGTTTACAAGATGGGCTTGTAAATCAGATGTTCGGGCTTTAGATGAGCTTGAATTTTACAACGAATTTGAGGAACGAATCATATTTTCTGACTTAGTGCTTTTCTACTACATCCATACAGAGAATGGAAGTTTATTGCACATTCTAGAGTGGTGGCATTATTAAGCCATTTGTCTTCAAAAGGTAGGCGAACATGAAGACATGGAGTTTGATGACCTCTGGTTTATGCAAATACAAAATTCGTGCCACAATCGTTCGTTAGTATTATCCTCCGTTTTAAATGACTTTTGGAATTTTTTTTTGGTAACCGTGCAGCAACAATTTCGATTCCAGCTCCATTTAAGTAATCCGCGAGCTCAATCAGAAAAAATAAATAAATAAATTAGGTGGCGCAACATACCGTTGAAAACTAGGGCCTAGTGAATTACAACTCTCAGCCATTCCTGTCTGCGAGTATTGTTGTTAGGGATGGAGGGGACCTACAGTTTTACGCCGAATCCGAACGGCAAGTTTGAGAAAGCACTTTTCATGACAAGAATTACTCTTGGAGGAATTGTCAATTCCATGCAAGAGGCAGTACTCGTGGAAAAAAAACTTTATATGGCACAGGCAGGGGTCGAACCCAAGACCTCTGGCATGACAGTCCAACGCACAAACCATCATGCCATAGTTTCTCAATTAGGAAAGTCTTGGAAAATTGTAGTGACAGAATGCGCTACTAAACTAATAAGCCTTCCGATTCAGCCAAATAAATGATGTGGAATTCCATAAGGAGTAGGAATATTTAGTCAATATATTTATTGAACAAATATTTTTTTGATTTTATTTAAAAAGAAACTTATATTATAATACATAACGTATATTTTTATAGATATAGAACTTTAAGAGGGCAACACTTTTAAACTGGCAGCCATTGTGTCAGCAAAATAAAATGAATTAGGCAGCGCAACAGTCCGTTCAGAACTAGGGCCTAGTGACATACAACTAACTTTCAACCAGGGATGGAGGGGACCTACAGTTTTAAGCCGAATCCGAACAGCTAATTTAAGAAAACACTTTTTATGACAAGAATTACTCTTGGAAGATTTTGTAATTCCTCATTAGAGGCAGTACCCGTGAAAAAAAACTTAAGATGGCACACGCAGGTGAACCCTAGACTTCTGGCACTACCCAACACGCCACGGGTACTACAAATTTTGTCAGCTGTGAAGTGATACATTTTTAGTTATTAGTTTCACATTTCAATACGAGTAGACTAATTCTAAACAACGCTTCCAAATTGTAGGAAATTATTTTGAAAATCATTGTTCTGTTCGACATACGTATCGGACAAATTTTGTTTAGCGATGAAGCTCACTTTTGGTTTATTGAATGAAAAATGAAAAAAGAGACTGGGATGCGACCCACACTGATAACTTCCCATCCCGTCTGTCGATTTGTCTTGTTTAAAAGTTTGTCTATATGTATCAATTTTTACCAAATTTGCGTACTATTTTTTATAGATTTTATTTTTTTTATGAAAAAACGGACTGTTGGATTTTTATAAAAAAAATTACTGAATATCGAAGACAATATTTTCTGTGAAATAAAATAAGTTTGAAGCCAATATTTTTAATTTTTGAAAAGCTATTTGAATCGAAAATAAATTTGTACCAACTTTTGTTAAATTTTTTTTTAGGTTTTTAATTTTTTGTAAAAAAACTGTCAATTCGATTTTTTTAAAAATTTTACTGAATGTTGACAACAATATTTTTTGAAAGATAAAAGTAGCTTAAAGCCAATATCTCAAAGTTTTGAAAAGATATTTGAGTCGGAAATCAATTTTTACCAACTTTTATTAATTTTTTTTTTTAGGTTTTTATTTTTTTGTAAGAAAACTGTCAATTCGATTTTTGTCAATATTTTTCAGAATGCAGAAAACAATATTTCTTATAAGATAAAATTAGTTTGAAGCCTTAATCTCAAGTTTTTGAAAAGATATTTGAGTCGAAATTCAATTTTTACCAACTTTGAGCTATGTTTTTTTTAGGTTTTTATTTTGTATAAAAAGAACTGTTAATTAGATTTTCCAAAAATATATTTGTTTGGTATTACGTTACAATATGTATATAATATAAAATTTAATTCAAGTCTCTAGCGTCATTGGTTCTTGAGATATTTAGGGTTAACCAAAATGTTCACCTTTTTTTTAAACTGCTATGGTAAATAAAACACCCACGCAATTTTCTTGAGAGCCCTTTCTGCATCTCTCTGCCTTATTATCTGTATAAAAAAAATTAATTTGAAGTCGATATCTCTACTGGTTCTTGAGCTATGGACGACGAAAAAAACGTCGTGAACGTACAGACGTACGGACGGACGCGACGTACGAACGTACGTACACCTACACACGCACGCGCAGACATCTTTCTAAAAATCTTTTGTTTCGACTCTAGGGACCTTGAAACGTCGAGAAATGTCAAAATTTTCAATTTGACAAATCAGACCAATTACAATAACTTCCTATGGGAAGTTAATAAGCCTTCCGTTTTAGCTAATTAAATAATGTCGAATTCCATAAGGAGTCCATTTAGTCAATTTTATTCATTGAACAAATATTGTTTTTTTTGTATTTTATTGCATAATGACGTATATTTCTATAGATACTTAAGATGGCTACATTTTTTTAACTGGCATCCATTTTGTCAGCAAACTAAAATTATTTAGGTGGCTCAAAAATCCGTAGAGAACTAGGACCTAGTGACTTACAACTCTCAACCACTCCTATGTGCGAGTAATGTTGGCACGGATGAAGGGGACCTACAGTTTTAAGCCGAATCCGAACAGCTAATTTAAGAAAACACTTTTTATGACAAGAATTACTCTGGGAAGATTTTTCAATTGCTCGTAAGAGGCAGTAGGTACCCGTGAAAAAAATAACTTTAGATGGCACACGCAAGGATTGAACCCAAGACTTCTGGCATGGCAGGAATACGCACTACCCAACACGCCACGGGTACTACAAATTTTGTTAGCTGTCAAGTAATATATTTTAAGCTATTGGTTTCGCATTTCAATACGAGTAGACTGACTTCTAAACAACACTTCCGAATTGTAGAAAATTATTTTGAAAATCATTGTTCTGTTTGACATACGCATAGTTTCGCTTTAACGCCGATTGATTATTTTCTATGATGACATGTGAGGACAATAGTCTATGAAAATAATTCCACTTGGGTGACAACATTCCCCTCATTGTTGTTGATATCTTTATCCACAAATGTTGGAAAAATTCATGGAAAATTGAACATACAGATAAGACTAGATCAGAGACAGCTGTAGTGGTCTTATACCCTTAACATAATATGCTATTTTTGTTTGAAACGTAAAATAATTTCTGAATTTAAAATATTTATCATAAGGTTAAAGGTCACACATTCTTATAAATCTATCGAACATTTTGCACCTAGACCCTTAGGTTTGCGTGACTTTAACATTTTCTTAAGTAAATATCATTCGATTTTTTGACTGATATTAGATTTGTAAATTACTGGAGTCTCCAATATTATACTTCTTTCCCCAAATAAATTCACATGCATCATACATAATGCAGAATACTTCAAAGTTTCTTCACACCTCCTTCTTACATAAAATCCATTGACAAATCAATGAATTAATTTATTTAATTTATCCAATGCAATTACTTTAATCAATCATTTTCTCGAGGGAACCTTTCTGTCTAATGAAAATTGTCCACGACATTTTAACACAACAGCAAAAAGAAAAAAAAACATTCAAAGACATTCAACTAACCTATCTGCAGTGTTTATCTAGATATTTTTCTTGTGTTGTATCTATGAATGTAGGAATAATCAATTCCCTTTGCTCCAATTAATTAGAATTTACAATAATAGATGCCTCAGCGAGCCACACCTCACTTTGACATAGGTACAACAGCAAGCAAAAAGAAAAAAGAAAAACGAAAAGAAAACTTAGATATTTCTTAAGCTTTGAATATACAACTTCTAACATCAGCGGAGGAGTAACGTTAGAGTCGTCCTTTTTATTATTTGATGAATCCAACCCTCAACATTCTGTGTGTCGTAATCCAATATTAAATGCATTTTCGAATGCAATATTTACACAGCTCAAACACGCAACCAGCATAAGCGAAAAGCGACGAGGACATCAGCCCAGCGATAGTGAGAGACTTGTTAAAATATTAGATATTGAGATATTTTACACTATACGACATATTCTATCCTATCCTATTCTATGTCCTTGAAGCTTATTGTAAAGAGGGTACACTATACTCTACTATACAAGTGCAACATATATTCCATCATCATGTAACAGTGCTATACCATAGTGGTTGAGGGTTTGTGTGCAATTTTGTGTTTGTCAATTCAAATTGATTTCTCTTGCTTCTCAAGAGGACAGGACGACGGCGACGGCAACGAAACACCATACGTACGTTTTTGTATATGTATAGGATTTCTATATTCTATGGCATGCATGCAGTTTTTATATTCAATTTTATTTTTATTTTGTAATTTTTTCATTTTTTTGGAAAATCTATTGGTTCGATGAAAAATAGTTGGCGCATCACTATAACAAGGACACTTCACACTCTCACGTTTCCATATGCGCCATCATTTTCGTTTCACTCTGCGAATGGCATTTATTTATAAAGTAAACTCCCCAAAGGGATATTGAGTGCAGTGTATGGGTACGAGTATAGTTGGGGTAAGAGGACAGGGTGAGTGAATAGTTTGAGGGTGTGGGTAAACGGTAGGGATACAACCTTGTCGATAGAAACACAACACAGGATACATCGAACGGCTGGCTGACTATAGGTAGGTTCTACATATATTCACTGATGATGGCAAAGGATGCCAAGGACGAGCGACGAGAAGAACGGTCGGACAGGCGGACGGACGGATGAGGAAGAACAAACTGCGAAGCAAAACAACAATATCTATACACAAACAAAACAAGGGGCGACCTCTTACAGTGAATTTCTATACGCGCAACCATTCAATATGTTTGTGCATTGTCTGGCACTTTGAGGATCTCTAAAAATGTGACCTCATCCTTTTGCATCAACCTTTCCTCCACATCTCCTCCCACTCTAAAGGTATAGCCTATAAAGTGCATGCCTTGCCTGGTCCTTGTTTTGAAATATGTATTCTATTATATGTGTGCGTGGGTATGGGGGGGGGGAATGGAAGTGAAAAGGTTGCAGTTCTCCCTGAGGTATACTTTGTCCTTAACAACGGATGTTGACGGGCAGAAATACACAAAACCGCGATAGGAAACTATAAGGTGAAATGATGTCGTCTTCTGATAATATGATGGTGGGTAGGGTCGGTTTGGTAGTCGTAGTTGTCAGCCTCTTTTGGGAAATGCGACGAAACGATAGCGACGAACGGCACGGGCGGCAATGTAGAGCTTTCTTTGTACTATATCTATTGTAAGTCAGTCAGAGGCTTTTATAATGATATTCGGAGAGACAAATTTCTTTTAACAAACGACACCACACAAAGGTTGCTATCCTGTTTTTGCTATGCAACAGCACACAGGTGGTGATGGTGTGGTATGGTTTCGTATAGAAAAGATTCTATAGCAACAGAATATCAGCTGAAGCATAGAATGGAGACTTTTACAAACAAAAATGCATCTCAATGAAACAACCAACGTCCTCCCTTTTTACCTGCCCCCTCTTAAACTATGTGAGGAAGTATAGAGAGTGCTGTAAAGTAGAGCCATGTGAAAATGTAGTAAGTAAAACTATAGTAAGCACATACTTTCTTCGTATGATGAAGTTGGGTATGATATGCTATAGGTGTTTTGGCCTTAATACACTCTAATGTTTATGTAATTACTCTTTTTGGGTTAGTTTTCGATAAATGAAGTTTACAGAGAGAACTGTATTAGGCTTTTTTAGTACAAACGTGATAAAAAGTGAAAGAACGCTGAACTGTAATGGTCAAAATATTCTTCAGGATTCAATAAAGCAATACCAATGTGTAAGCTTCTTTAAGGTTCAGGTAGATTAAAGCGTAATAAGCCATGAAGTTATTAAAAAATAAATAAGGATTTAATTTCTTTAACACCTTAAAACCTTACAACTTTTGGCTAAACGACTGATTTATTATTAAACAAAGACTTGGTTGATAAATAAGGAAGAACGTTAGAACATTTATTTGTTTCAATTAAATCGTTCAAAAAGTATGAAAGTGAAAAAGTGAAGTTGTCCAGGTCAAAAAGTACAAATTTTATCGAAATATGAGGCAAAATATTTAAAAACGAATAAAATGTTAAAAGATAGCTTATTTGACAACCACACCTTCAATTTCACATTTATATCCTTAAAAACTTGCAAATGCCATTTTCTTTCAATAAGACAAATTGTTATCTTATATTTACTTCTAAAAGTATGAAATTAATAATTAAATAATTGTAAGTTGTATTTTCACAGAATTTTTTGTGAGAATTATTTGTTCTAAAAGTAACGCCTTTAATCACAAGACAAATTCTTGCAAAAACTCTACTCATGCCAATTTTATTATATGGCTGTGAAATTTTTTCGAACTGTGATTTTGAGCATAAACGAATCTTAAATGTAGCTTACAACAGCATTGCTAGATATGTCTATGGACGAAGAAGGTTTGACCACATTTCTGCCCATTCGATACAAATATTTAATTTCCGAGTGTCAGTTCTTTATTAATGCGATTAGACTATGGAATTCCCTTCCACAATCGGTTAGAATGATAAGTTCCAGGACCCTGTTCAGGGTAAAGCTGAGGCAGTATTTCGAGACTTTTTCATGATGATGATGACTTGATTAATTGTATATTATTCTCTTTTAGAAATTGCTTTTTTTTTATAGCTATTATTTTTGATTAAAATTAAAATTAAATAAATATTATTGAATTATATTTTGAACTGTATTTAAGCTTGGAGTTATACACCTAAATTATGTTGTTATTATTAAAATTATGCCATTGATTACTATACATCTAACAATAATTGTAAACCATTGAAACTTACACTAACTAAAAAGATTCTATCTTACGGTGTAAAGTTAGTATATATGAATAAATAAATAAATAAATAAAAGGATTATCAAATGTTAACAACAACATTTTGTATAGAATGAAATAACTTTGAGGTCTTTCTTCATTCTCCAAATATTTTATTGGAATATTTACTTTAAGTAAATTTTCGAGACATGTATAAGCGAAATTATTGGATGAACAAATTCGTAAAAAACGATTTGTGGTTTCAACAGGACGGCTCCACAAGCCACACAGCGAATTCCACAATCAATTTATTGGAAACCAAGTTTGGAGAACGTGTTATTTCACGAAATGGTCCAGTCGCTTGGCCACCTCGGTTGTGCGATTTGACGCCGTTAGACTATTTCCTGTGGAGCCACGTCAAGTCTGTGGTCTATGCCAACAAGCCAGCGATGATTGTTGAACTTCGTACGAATATCGAACGTGAAATTGCAGCAGTATCGGCCGATTTATGCTTGAAAACTGTCAAAAATGGGGTTCAGCGTGTGGACTTCGGCAAGCGTGCCCGTGGTGACCATGCAAAAGAAATCGAGTTCCAGACATAATGGCATCAAACGTTCTTTTACTGAAATGAAGAAATTCATTGATATCCAAAATTGTACTTTTGTAGCACTACTCTTATTGAAAAACCACTAAAATAATTTCCTTAAAACGCCCTTTCAGTATATCATCATACAAATATTTTAACATCATTTTATAGAATATATATTTGAAGTCTACACTTTTGCAAGTTCCTGAGGTTTGGATAACGAAAAAAGGCATTCGTTGGGAATGACTTAAGGACGTCCGTACCATTATGTTAAATTTGTATCTCAACAAATCGGATCTATTACAATAACTTCCCATGAAAAGTTAAGAATACAAACTTGTTGTTAAAAATGTCATTCTTCGTATATTGGAATCATTTCGAAGACAATACAATTTGATGAGCGCAAAATATTTAAGCTAATAAATACTTTGGGTTTATAATTTGTATTTCTAATTGATTATTGTATTTACTTTGAAAAATTGAACCGATTACAAATACTTAAAATGGGTAGTTGAAAATCTTCCGAAGAGTAGTAAATTGTATAATGTTGATATAAAAAACTATAATTTTTTAATAAATCAATGGATGTTTATTTCATTGTAGTGAGGAAGACATTTTAACGATGGAAAACGATATTAGCCAAATGGCTGCGCGAGTAGAAATTTTGGCCCTATTTTCGTCCCCAAAATTCAGGTTCTCTGAGGTTCAAAGAGATTCAAAAGAGGATCACTTACTGCTAAAATGTTGCTCCTCATTTGAACCTAATAGTGGCAGTTATCGGACAAAATACGATGTTTAGGATCAAATGAGGACGAAAGCAAAAAGTCTCAAATGAACCTTTTTCATCCTTACCATAGCTTTTTTCTTTGTTCATTTACCCTCTCTCTTTCTCTAAGACTAGTTTATTAGACTCTCTCTCGCTGTCTTTCTTATTTTCTTTTCTCTTTCTTTCTCTCTCTCTTTCTCTTTCCTACTTGCTTTTGCTCTTGCTCTCTCACTTTCTTTCATTTTATTTATTGGGAAGCTTTTTTAAAAAATAATATAAATTATATTTTAATTTTATTCTTTTTTCATTCATTAAACAAAGAAGTTTTTATTAACATTATTAATTAATTTAAAAGTAGTAATTCTTCGTCCAAATCGTCTTCTTCGTCGTCGTTGTCGTCGTCTTCGTTGGCGTCGTCGTCGTCGTTGTTGTCCTCGTCGTTGTTGTCGTCGGCTGTACCAGCTCCATCGTTACCATTTCCATCTCCATCCTTGTCATTTCTACCAGCATTGTTGTCATTGTCATTATCTTCAACAGTGACAACAACAAAAAATGCAAGTAAACGACGAGGTATAGGCTTATTGGGTATGAAAAAAGGACTATATCTATTTTCTAAATGATAAACCTTCATTTAGGACGAAATGAGGTTCACAAAATATGCGTAGAAAAACGGAAAGAATTCTAAAGATTCATGTAGGACGAAATGAGGACGATGAAAAATCGTTTAGGATGATATGAGGTTCATTTTGCTGTATGTAGGAGCAAATGAGGAGAAAAGATCCTTTTAAGGATCAGAATAGGGCTAAAATTTCGACTCGGGTGAATTCGATAACTTTACAAATTCTATCTTTAGGGACTTGAATGAATTTTGAAGGAGTGGAATAGACCTTTTATTTCACATGGACCCTAACAGGCCTATCGGTCTATTGAGATAAACATTTTCACGTTGACCAGAATTTTCACAATTTTTATTTTTTCGTTACTTCTAGTACGTGCTCCATTTTTGTAGTGATCTTAACAATTTGAATGCGCTTTTGAATCACGTATCGTTACATTTTGAGTAGATATTGGTGTGGTTCTTAAATGTCAAATGTTAAAAGATGACTACTGTGCTAAAAACTGGACCTCTTATTAAAATATTTGTTACGAGTAAGTGTGAACTATACCCATAGATGAATGAGTCATTGGGAGTACAAATTTTGATACTCTAAGAAAATTCCTGAAATTCAGAACTCTATTTACCAAAAATTTAAATTTAAAATTTCAGAAGAATCGACTAAAATTTATTTTTTGACGTGACAACGTCTTAAATTAGGTTGCGGCTGGGAGTCACTTATGAAAAAGTGTAACGCCCGGTAACGTTACGATGAGTCACCGAACGAGAGAGAGGCCCGCCGAATGCCTTGCGTCTCTCTCCCACTCAACTTTGATCGGTCTGCCGCGCGCGCAGCACTAGAGAATTAGGCGCATTGAATCGGCGCATGCTTGTGTCTCTGTCTTTGTCTTTCTCGAACGTTCTTGGCGTTGGAAAAACAAGAAAGCGTCATAATACAAGTTCACACGTGTGGTTAAAGTATCGTCAGCTGTGTCTGTAGTGAAAATGTGGAGTGCTTAGATTCGTCATTTACAACAACTACAACAATAAAGGTAAATAATTGTACACTGATATTTCATTATCGTAAACTATGATTGATTGATTAATTGTTAGATTGACACAAAAGTTGAGAAACTGAGTTTATAGGTTATGTCATACTATTGATAAATGTTATTATTGATAATGTTATAATTAAATGCAATTTAATTATATTCATATCAATAAATATTCTACCGAGAAAAAGACGTTGGCACGTAAAATCTTCGCCCGTAAAACCGACTTTACAGGCAACCAAGGGGCTGTTTTTTTTATAAATTTTAATACGCTGCCTTACTACGGCATGATTTTAAATTTTCATACAAAAATATTAGTTTTAACAAGAATTTCTCACTGTGTTGGTAGACAGATTTTTGTGTTTTAAGAAAATATTGATGTAGAAGATTAAAAATTATTTTCGTAGAAAGAAACTAATCCTTTGAGCTAAAAGTGTTTGATAATTTAGTTTCAAAAGTATTTCTTAAAAAACTGAGCTCTGTTCCTTTCTTTTAGAAAAAACGAGAACTTTGAACATTCTTCAGTGCAACTATCAAACGAATATTCAATTGAATTAATATGCCTACAAATTAATACCAGTTTGACAGCTGCTAACATAAGGACAATACAAATTACTTTACATTTTTCAACTATCAGGTGATGTTATGTTGTATTTTATGCATGCGTTCATTTTATTTGAGTGACATTTAAATGTCAATAGGAAAATAATTCTTTCATAGAATTTGCAATTACAAAAATGCACTTTAAAATTAATTCTTTCATTGGAAAATTAAAAACTTCAAAAAGAGAATTATTTATTGTTAAAGCTTTCTTTGGACTTATTCATATTTCCTTACAGAGAATTGACACACATGTTTTAACATTTGCTACTTTTCACACGTTTTGATGGGTGCAAATTTGTCAATGATTAGTTGACAGCTACTACTGTGAATCTATATTAATGATGGAATTGGTCTAATCGTCCTTTAAAGAATAGGACATTTTTTCGGAATGTCCAAAGAAAAGGATACAATAGTTGTTCTCTCTATATGCTTTCCCTTAGATTGTTAGATATAAGCAAACATTTATAGGATTTGATTAAAGAAAGTACTATTTTAGTCCTGTCAAAATGATTTCACTCTACTCGACACATGATAATTAACTTCATAAATAAATCTCAAAACTTTCCGGTTAATTTATCCACATAAATATCAAATAATCACATCCACTTAAATTTGAATCCTTTTCATAAGTGAAATAAATCAAAGATCCTTTTTCCAACTGAATAAGGACAAAAATGAAATTAATGTTAAGCAAAAATGCTACAAGAAAAAAAAAAAACAAAAAATTCTTACTCCTTGAGTCCGATTAATGTTATTACAAATCTATTGGTGCATAGGATTTCTCAAGAGCCGCATACCTACCGCTACGGCGGGCGGCGCTACCCTACCTATCTACAGAGACCAAGAGCATACTTTATATAGCTATTTATATTATATTCCAACAATCTTTTCAACTGAGAATATACTCGTAATGTTATATAAAAAGTCATTCGACCATTCATTCCAAGAGGGTAATATGCATCATCGAAGAGAGAGAAAAAAATATTCTTTTGATGTTTAACCAAGATCCATTATCCGCACATTTAAATATTCCATTTCCCAGCTTTGTACTTTACAGATGATTACATTCGTAAGATCTCCAATATCAAAGAGTACAAATAAAATATAACCGACATTTAAAAAAATAAAAAAATGAAAAACATTTTATTTTGATTTTTTCGAATGGTCGATTGAATTTATTGTATTTTATTGAAGATATGTATATGAAACGTTACAACTTTTATTGTGCTAACAATCAATTGGAGCAACGAGATTTTTAAGTCTTAAATGGGTTTTGTACAATGGGCGAAAAATTATATTTAATTCTAATTTAATTCACTTTAAATGGGCATAATACGTGATGGGTATTATTATGTCCTTATTACAATACTTAAAAAGTAGGCTGACAATGAAATGATGTAAATAAAATGTATAAAAGGGTCATACGTATCTTACGCATAATCTTAAACTCTTTGAATTTAAATAATTGTGTGTAAAAACAAAATGGTTTCAGATCCATCTGATATTTAAATAAAATGAATATAGAATGATTTAAGTATTAGTTTAGTTTAGTTTTTATTTCAATAAATGCTAACACATTAAGACTTAAATTATCTTATAGCAAGTGAAGCTTAACAATTTGATTGAGTTTGAGTTGAGCTACAGAACATATATATGTGTGTATGACAATATAACATTATATAAATATAAAAAATTACAACATAACAATAATAATAATAATTTTCAAAAATGTATACGTTTTTTAAACATACATCTCCATTTATGTTTTAATATAAGAAATAAGAAAGAAGGAAAAAAAAAAAAAAAAAATATTAATTAGAGTAGTGAGCTTTAAGTTCGATCCTGAATCTTTCAGTCCCGCCGCACCTTCGTATATGCCCTGGTAGAGAATTCCATAGGTGAATAGAGCTAACTAGGAATTGACGCTCAGATGTTAAGCATGTAAATCGTGGATGAATGAGTTGATGAGATCTGCTAGAGGATCCAAAGCGTAGCTTATCAAACAAATAACTAGGTTGACGAGTTTCAATCACATTCGAAAGTAAAACCAATGCCCTATAGGCAAGGAGGTCATCAAATGACATATTTAAAATTAACTTCGAATAGTTTGAAACTCGATCAAATCGTCTCAGATTAAACACATAACGCACGGTATTATTGAACGCAACATTAAGTTTTCTCTTGCTAGATGCATCGCAATTTCTAAAAATTTCACAACCGTAAGAGAGAATGGGAAGTATGAGCGTTTTTGCTAGCAACATACGTATTTTTTGTGGAGTGTAATTATGAGACATCCAAAGTTTCCTTAAAACACCATAAACTTTGCCAATTGTAGAATTAATGTGGTCATTCCATGTAAGGGTTCTATTAAACACTATTCCTAAATTTTTTGCTTTTTCAACATAATTTATTTTTGAACCCTTTAAATTAATGTCAGGAAAGTAGGAAAGATCCAACACCTTTTTGCTAATAACCAAACATTTTGTTTTTAAAGGGTTCAAAAACAATCCATTTTCTTCAGACCAGGTCGAAATACTATCCAAATCGTTATTTATTGCATGCGCACCATCTTCAATCATACCTAGAGGACAACTTTTATAAAGTTGGACAACGTCAGCATACATGTGGACAGAAGATAACACTTTAGAGGGAAGTTCATTCACATACATCGAGAATAAAATTGGCCCCAGAATTGAACCCTGGGGGACTCCCCTAGTTGTGCAAAGAAAATCAGATGTACTGTTCTTCACTGAAACCGCCTGCTTTCGATGATTTAGATAAGATGACATAAGAGTTACAGCTGAATTCGAGAAACTAAACAGAGATGACAGTTTGTTGCACATCTTAGTATGGTCAACAGTGTCAAATGCTTTTGAGAAGTCGAGAAGAACCAAAAATGTTACCTTATCTTCATCCATCGACTCTCTTATGTCATCTACTACACCGATTGTAGTTGTTATACAACTGTGGAGTTTACGAAACCCGGATTGCATTGGAGTCAACAAACAGTTTGAACGCAAATGTGAATTTATTTGCCTCTGTAATATTCGCTCAAAAACCTTTGAAAGAAAGGGCAGAATTGAAACCGGTCTATAATCATTGCTATTATGTTTCTTAAAAGGCAGTATCTTAGCGATTTTCCATTGGGACGGGTAGCAGCTAGATGTTATAATATTATTGAATAAATGAACTAAAAATGGAAGAATTACTGGTAAAATTATTTTTACAAATTTAGGATGAACTTCATCAAAGCCTACGGCATTTGATTTAAAAGATATCAAACAAGAAACAATTTCAACATCGTCTACACATTCGAACTCAAATCTTGGAACAGCGGAGTTAACTAGAAGCAAGTCTGTCGTATCTACACTTACAGTTGGTAAATTAGAATTAGTAAATTTTTCATTGAGTGCATTTAAGTCCAGGTTTTCATCGGGAATAGAATTTTGTTTTCCGATTCCTATATCACTTAAGTTTTTCCAGAGCTGGCGACCTTGAAGCGATGGACTTAACTTATTGCTATAAAATATTTTTTTAGATGTTTTTATTTTTTGTACCACATTATTACGTAAGGATCGAAACAACTGTAAATGACTGTCTAACCGATACCGCTTCCAAAGTTTATAGTCTTTATTACGTTGATCCATAAGAAGTCGAATTTCATTTGTAAACCATGGATGATGTCCATATTTTATAATTTTAGTTTTAATTGGTACATGTGCATTAAAAAGAGAGCGTATATTCGTGTTGAGGAAGTTTACTTGATCATTAGTCGATGACATGTATAACACACGGTCCCATTCGACATTTCGAGTATCTATTTCCAATTGACTGTAATCAATTGCATTGAAATTTCTAAATTGGAAACTTGGAACTGAATAGTTTACCGAGAAATTGTATGTCAGGAAAAGAAGATCATGTTTAGAAAATCCGGGAGCTGCTAATTGATTATAAAAAAGTACGTCATTGCAGTTACTAACAAAAAAGACATCTAATAGAGTACTTGAATCGGCGGTAAAATGAGTAGGGTTGGAAACATTGACCGGGGTCAGATTAAGTGTACTCATGCTATCAGTTATACTTCTCTCTACTAGAAGGTTACTATTTAAATCACCACCTATAATGATATTAGGACACGACAATGAAATTGATTCTAAAAGATCAAAAATTGGATTTGGGTCGATATTCTTGTTGGGTCTGTAAACCGATCCAACAAGAAGATCTCCAAGTATTGATTTGATCTCAACAAAAACATAATCTATTAAACTACCTACTGTGGATGCACATTTAAAACGACATTTTATTCCCTCTTTCACATAAATTGCAGCACCACCACCCACTCTTCCCACTCTGTCTCCACGAAAAACTCTATAACCTTGAACCTTGTACAATACATTTATACATGTATTTATAATTATTTTAAAGAAATGGAATTAAATTTTTAAAAGAACATAAATCGTTTTATTTATTTTTTTAATATTTTGAAAATGTTAAATATTTATTAAATTAAAAATGTTGGGATCCACACTGATAACTTTCAATTGGTTTCCTTGTAAACTTGTTCTCAATTTTTTTGAAATGAGACGAATTGTCACTTTAAGAACTCCAAAATGTATGACATTAGGAATTATATGGGTTAAGCTGTGTTATGGTGAGGTATTCAAGGTGTTAAACCAATTTAGTAGATAGTTTTTTTTGTGTAGGTATTTGTTTTGGACACCTGTTGCGAATGATATTTTGGAGTTTCAAGCCATATACATTCCATGACCAAATCACAAATTTGCGGCTGCATAATATCTTTCATAATAGGGCTGATCACTAGACAAAAAAAGAGGCTGGGATGCGACCCACACTGGTAACTTCCCATCTCGTCTGTCGATTTGTCTTGCTTTAAAGTTTGTAGAGTTGGGTTAAAAAAGTTGTTAGTTGAATTATTCTTAAAAAGTTTCAAATTACCAACAATATTTTTCATATAAAGAAATAGATTAGTTTGAAAATCTAGTTTTGTTAAATAGATGTTTAGTCGAACAAAATCTTTTACCAGTTTTAGTAGCATTTCTTAAATTTTTACAAATTGGATGAATGAAATTAATTTGAGAGATATCAAGAACCGAACATCAATTTTTACCAAATTTGCGTACTATTTTTTGTAGATTTTATTTTTTTATGAAAAACGGACTACCTATTGGATTTTTATAAAAAAAACTACTGAATATAGAAAACAATATTGTTTGTGAAATAATAAGCGTTTGAAGACAATATTTTTAATTTTTGAAAAGTTATTTGAGTCGAAAATCAATTTTTACCAACTTTTTTTAATTTTTTTGTTTAGGTTTTTATTTTTTGTAAAAAAAACAGTCAATTCGATTTTTCTCAAAATTTTACCGAATGTTGACAGCAATATTTCTTATAAGTTAAAATTAGTTGGAAGCCATAATCTCAAATTTTTGAAAACATATTTGAGTCGAAATTCAATTTTTACCAACTTTAAATAATGTTTTTTCAGGTTTTTATTTTTTATAAAAAAAACTGTCATTTCGATTTTTTTCAAAATCTTACCAGATGTTAAAAACGTTATTTTTCGTTGCAAAAAATTGTTTTGGAGATAAAATCATTTTGTATTCGTAAAATTTTCGAGGTGACAATTTTTTTTTGTCAGTTTTTTTTTTTATTTATAAAAAAAACCGTGAATTCGATTTTTTTTCCAAAAATAAACTTATTTTGTGTCACATCACAATATATAATATACAATATTTAATTCAAGTCTCTAGCGTCATTAGTTCATGAGATATTTAGGGTTAACCAAAATTTTCACTTTTTTTAAACTGCTATGGTAAAAAAACCACGGAGGCCGAGATGAGACTAGCCTGCTCTTCTCGATAATTGCGTCAATATCATCTTTTCTCATTAATCGATTGTGGAAAAATGGCATTTACCTTATTTTAAACAAGTAAAACACCTTAAGTGGTAGGTAAATCATAATATCTCGAAAATAACATGGCCCGAAAACCTTTCTTGCAGAATTGCAACAATTTCAAGAATTAATTCCATTCTTAGTACTGGTGTATTTTTTAACTGTCAAATGTAAAAATGTGACAACTTTAAAAGTGACAACTTAACAAATAGAGGTTTACTCAAAATGAAACACCTTCTTAAAATATTTGAGCTGAAACATATTTTGTTTTTATTTTGTTGATTTATAACAAATGCTCAAAAGATTTTATTTTTAACTTTCCCATTAGAAGTTATTGTAGTTGATCCGATTTGATGTTTTGAAAATATTGAAATTTCTAGATGTTTCAAGGCCCCTTAAATTTAAATCAAAGGTTTTAAGAGAGATGTCTATGCGTAGTACCCGTGGCATGATGGTTAGTGCGTAGGACTGTCATGCCAGAGGTCTTGGTTTCGATCCCTGCCTATGCCATCTGAAGTTTTTTTCACGGTTTCTGCCCCTTGCGAGGAATTGACAAATTCTTCAAGAGTAATTCTTGTCATGAAAAGTGCTTTCTCAAATTTGCCGTTCGGATTCGGGTTAAAACTGTAGGACCTCTCCATCCCTGACAACAGTACTCGCACATAGGAATGGTTGAGAGTTGTAAGTCACTAGGCCCTAGTTCTCAACGGACTGTTGCGCCACCCAATTTATTTATTTTAGTCTATGCGTTCGTATGTGCTGTGCATGTGTACGTTCGCGTTGCCATTTTTTGTTTGCCACATCTCAGGAATAGGTATAGATATCAACTTTAACTAAATTTTGTTTAACAGATATACCATCAAAAGATATTAAATAGAAATTTAAAAAACAAAGTGAAACATTTAAAAATATATAAATAACGTGGCGCAACAGTCCATTGAGAACTAGGGCTTAGTGACTAACAACTCTCAACCATTCCTGTGTTCAAGTACTGTTGTCAGGGATGGAGTGAAACATTTGGTATAAATTCAAAGAAAATTGAAAAAAAAATTCACTTGCGAACCTAAACTTAAAAATAACTTTTTACTTAAAGTAGCTTAAAATTGATTTTTGACTCGAATGTCTCGAGAAAAAATAAAAGTGTTGACTTCAAAATTATTTCAGCAAAATATTGCTGTTAACATAAAATAACTTTCGTAGAAAAATCAATTGGCATTATTCTTATAAGAAAAACCTTTAAACAAAAAATAGATATAAAATACTTCCAATACGAATTTAACTATTTTTCACAATTCAAGATATTTTTAACTTTGATACTAAAAACTATTGTTTTTTTTGATACTATTAGCAAAAGCAACATTTTTTACTGCAAGAATAGATTTCTGGCTTTGAAAAAAATTATATCACAATAATGAGAGTGTTTCCGTTGTTTTCCAATCTTTGATTTTATATGTAAACTTATTTATCTGAAAGATATCCCTCCCGCCTAACAGGGGGATATAGACCCTTATTTCGTATCATTTTGTCTGTTATTTATTTCAAATCGTTAAATACTAACTTGAAAAATACGTTTACATAATTCTTACAATCTTAATTAATATAATTCTAAGCTGTTAAAGAACATAGTTCTTAAATTGAATGCATTTTTAGATTATCATTTATAGACTCTTTACAAAATTGTAGCTGTATTCTAATACTTTTATGACAAAACTAAAATATAAAGTCTTTTTGCAAAAATAAACAGTCAAAAGTTGATTTTATACTTTTGTAATGCAAAATGTCATCAGCATCAATAAGGACCGACGATTTTTTTTATGATCGAAGCAAAGCCAATAAATAAAATTGGACCTAAATGGTTTCCCTGAGAGACGCCAGAATTTACAACAAATTGATTGAAATACTCATTACGAAATACAACACTACACAATCTATTTTTAAAATATGAAGAGATCCAATTGAAGAAGTTGTTGTTAAAACCATCTTTTTTTGGCTTAATTTTCTCACTCCAGAGTTAAAGTATACCTTATGACAAAGTGCCTATTTTTGTTATAAAAAACGTATTTAAGGTAAATTCTGAACAACCATATTCTTAAAACCGTAACATCTACAGACATAACTTTAGGCTGGAATTGTAGTTAATTTGCCTTAAACTTGTAGAAGATGATTGTATTCAAAAAATGCTCCTTCAGGTTGAAATTTACTAATAAGCGAAAAAAGTGCGACATTTTTGCGGTCTTTCTGATTTTTTGACATTTAGCGTTGTTCGCTTGAAATTGGAAACTTATGGATTATTAATTAAGCCAACATCATTAACAAGTAACCAAAAATTCAAAACTACCGGATTTAATGCAAGGTATCTTTCCATTCAAATGAGAAAGTTAATGGACTATAAGAAAAAGTGTTAAAACATTTTAATCCTGTTGGTCAACTTTTTTGTCTATTGATTTTTCAAAAATGTGTATAGTCTACCAATTAATATCTAAAGTGTTTATTCGGTTAAAATATTTTTTATCAAAACTTACCACAAACTAATTTAACTGATTCATGTTAAAAAAAAAAGGCTGGGATGCACCCCACACCGATAACTTCCCATCCCGTCTGTTGATTTGTCTTGCTTAAAAGCTTGTAGGTTTTCGTGTTTTGTTAAAAAGGTGATTTATTAAAAAAAATTTAAACTACTAACAATATTTTCCATATGATGAAATAGTTTGATTTCAAAATCTATTTTAGTTAACGAGATTTTTAGTCAAAACCAATTTTTACCAATTTTAGTAGCATTTCTTAAAAGTTTTTATTTCTTCTATAAACAAATACAAATTAGATGAATGAAATTAATTTGAAGTCAATGTCTTCTATTATTCACCAGATATCGAAAACCGAATATCAGTTTTTTCCAATTTTGCGCACTTTTTTTTGTAGATGTTGGATTTTTGTAAAAATTTACTGAATATTTGTAAACATTGAAGAGAAATTTGATTCGAAAATCAATTTTTACCAACTTTTGTTAATTTTTTTGTAGGTTTTTAATTTTTTGTAAAAAAAACTGCCAATTCGATTTTTCTCAAAATGTTACTGAATATTGAAATTAATATTTTTAAAAGATAAAATTAGTTTAAAGCCAATATCTAAAAGTTTTGAAAAGATATTTAAGTCGACAGTAAATTTTTACTAAGTTTTAGTATCGTTTTTTTTATGTTTTTATTTTTAGTAAAAACACTGTCATTTTGATTTTTTCAAAATTTTAACGAATATTAAAAACAATATTTTTTATAAGCTAAAGTAAGTTTGAAGCCAATATCTTAAATTTATGATAAGATATTAGAGTTTAAAATTAATTTTTACCAACTTTGAGTACTGCTTTTTTAGGTTTTTATTTTTTATGAAAAAAACTGTCAATTCCATTTTTCTCAAAATTTTAACAGATGTTAAACGTTATTCTTCGTTGCACAAAATTATTTTGAAGATAAAATCATTTTTTGTTCGTAAAATGTTTGAGGTGACAAATTTTTTTTTCAGTTTTTTTGATTTATAAAAAAACCGTTAGTTGGAACTTTTTTCAAAAATATATTTGTTTTGTATCACGTTATATTATCTTAATATATAAAAATCCAGTGTCAACCGATTTCGATGAAAGTTGGCATTTTATGTGTAATTTGGTCTAACGTGAGATATAGGATAGTTTATATTTCGATTAATGGTCCTAATAATTTATTATAATCTACATAATATTATAAAGAGGAAAGATTAGTATTTTTGTATGTAACGAATAAACTCAAAAAGTACTGGACCGATTTTAATAATTCTTTTTTCATTAGAAAGCTACATTATCACTGAGTAACAAAGGCTGTATTTATAAATTCCTATTAAAACCAACCGAATGTGTAAAAAAATTAGCCGTAAATGTCTTTCATCGCATACGCTGCGAAGAGTATTAATGATAGGACAAAAAATGTTTTCTAATTTAGTGATTCATAGTTGTTTTAATTAGCATGCTTATAACTTAAATATCTGTACCTATTTATGTCTACCCGTGCGAAGCCAGGACGGACCGCTAGTATAATATAAAATTAAACGCTAGAGAGTTATTGGTTCATGAGATATTTACGGTTAACCAAAATTTTCACCTTTTTTTAAATTGCTGTGGTAAAAAAACCACAAACTCAATTTTTTTAAGAAGTTTCTGCATTATTATCGGTATAAAATTGAGTATATAATGTATGCCTCAAAACTTCGATATTTTCAACTTATTTTGATTTTCTTCCGAATTGAAATATTATGCCAATTAAATCCAATTTCAAGAATTGCCACATTTCATATATTTTGAATTTAATCTGATAATGTTTTGTTCTTCGAAAAACACTCGTTCCAAAAATAATCCAAAATAAATGTTTTTCTTCTCTTATATAAATTATACTATGTATATGACGATGGACTAAAATTTAATTCAATTTGGAAAATGTGTGTGTGTTATTTTTTTCGAAAAGACATTTCATTGTTATTGACATTTAATTAGAGAATAATTACTTCCCAAGACAAATAAACCATGTTTTAGGGCATTTTATGTCCAAACATTATAAACACACATACATACATACAGTTTACACACACACACGCACGCACATTAGATACTATACCAGTTGATTTCTTCTATATTTTGGCTTTTGCACGTGTTTATTGTTTTAACACACCCACTTCGGCCAAAAATCATAAAAATAAACATTTTTTGTTTTTATTTACAATATACTATAGCACATATAGCACCAGAGATAAAGTATGATATGCTAGCTTTAAGCTATACTACAAGTATATATCCTGCCATCAGGAAGCAGCCCATGATATAAAGTCCATGTATATATACTATAAAGAGCGAGATATTAATATTAAAATATATAAAATAAAGGAAACCTTTGGGGGAATTATATTGGAATTTTATCATCTCATAACCATGACGTAAGATATGTACATTTTGTTCATCCTGTGAGTCCTTTTTTTGGTTTTTTGGAAGAGACCGAAAAATATTCTTTAAGGATCCTTAATAGCAAAGAAAAAAATAGAAGGTACACTCATATACAGCCAAATGGACGTAGGTACATAACATAGATACGTATAGAAATTTAACAAAAGCACACACATAAAGACAGAGGAACGAACGTACGTTCAGGGAATCAATAATCCTCTTTTCTTAATTACTCTGTTCTTGTGTAAATAAGTCTATTGACATTGAATAAATACAGGGTGGTTGTAGAAAATACACTACCACCAGCACCACTACTCCTCCCTGTTTTGCTAGATAAATATCTGTGCATCGGAGAGACATAGCTTAAGGGTCTCCTCGTCCTCTGGCAAGTAACACGGTTCCTTTTTGAACATATCCGCTTAAGGATAATATCACATTGCAAGAAACTAAAAAAGAAAAAAAGTACAGAGAAACGAGAAATTGAGACCACTGTACTTATACCTATGACTTGAGTACGTACGTACAGTGAACCGAAAAATAAAGTTAAAATATTTTCCACTAGAAGAAACGGGAAACGGATGGAAGAAGAAAAAGTCTTCTTTATTTTATATATGTGGAGTATATTTAGAGCTAGTTCTAGTGCCACTATCATCATCTATATTCAAAGTGAGAAAGAGAGAGAGAAAAAGAGGGTCCCAGGACCATATGACACACATGTTATTACAAAAACTAGCCCCAGGCCAGAATAACATCCAAAACTTTCTTCTTAATACGAAGGATCCTATGGAGAGACTCTGTGCATAATCGACTCTTGCTCGGCTATACGTAAGTCTATGTTCACTATTGAAGACAGAAAGACGATGATTATACACGTACATTACATTAAATAGTCGTTTATCCGAAAAGGAGATCGATCCTGGTACTTGTATAGTTTGTAGTAAAAAGAACCAAGGATATTCTAGGATAAGGGAGCAGCAGTGCAACCACGTTCTTCTATACCTTCGCCGCACTCATCTGCCTCTAACACCATCATTTCTACTAGACAAGGCTAGCAGTGTAAAACAGTCCTCAAGATAAGGATTATGTTACTGCAATTTACAGGGTGTCTCGAAGAAGTTAGATTTTAAGTGAGTTTTTAAAATCGAAAATTTAATTCCCAGATTTGTTAAAACATAGGTTCTTGCAACCTACAAGTAAAGTTTGATTTCTTTGGAATAAATTATAACTGAAATTTGGGCTTGAAATAATCTTCTACTCATAAGATTTTTATAGAAGAGTCTGATTATGAATGGAATCTTAATATTTCGTGTTCCTGCCATACGAGGATACTTTACCTCTAGAGTTGTCTACTATTTTCTTATAACTTTAAAAAATAATGCAAAAATGAAACACCCTGTAATTTTGTGTTATGAGTATTATTATCTTTGTCCTCATTCGGGTATCGGGTTGGGTTATGGGAACATTTAAAAGTATAAAACAAATAAAACAAAACGAAAAAAAAAAAAATAAATGACCAGCACACTGTGGCGTATACGTAATCTGTCTGAGAAGAAGAAAATGATTTCCTTGAGGCAGTTTTTCATCTTCCTTACGGATTTCCGATGTTATTAAAACAAACCCTCAAATAAATATTGTAAAAGTTTATTTTATTAGTAATGCGCACTCCTTAGAAATTAATGTCGGCCGACAACTGACAAGACGCGACGACGATGAGTACGACGACGATGACGCCGACAACGACAACGACGACGCAAAACTCAAACATGACACATAAAGATGAAGAATATGCCGGGCCAGAAAACTGAAGGAGAGATATATGATATACTAGAACAAGCAATGATGATGAATCATGAAAGTCTATATTACAAGTAAGACTATAGTGTATAGCATGCAGTCTAAGAACTTGTACCGACCAACGAGCGACAAAGACTATAAGGACGACTAGGACGATAGAAAACCTTATGCCTGGATTGTTCTATAGATGTGTAATGTATAAAATAATATTTTGAAGAAGTTTACTAGATTTTGTTGTGTATCATCATCACTCATCAGAACCGGATCATATTCCGGAAGTGAAATTGCCTTACGGGTGTTTGAAATAATATATATATGAGTAAAACAAGGGCGTAGGGGATGGAGGAATAAGGAATAATGGTGTTTAGAATATAGACGAGAATAAAAAAAAATTAAAAAGCCAACTTGATAGTAGAAGAAGGACTTCAAAAATGTGTTCTCTTTTCTTTGGTATAAAATATTTTAAAAGTTGAAAACTTCTTCATATATTGACTTAAAATTATTAAAAAAATAAAAGCTCACCAACGATTTAAATGTGTTAAATCACTTACCTGAAAATAGAAAAATAGAATAAATTGGTTAATTATTTAGTTACATACATATTAGTTTTGTAAATAGTTATAACAATTTTAAAGTTATAAATGCTGTATAAAGAAAATATTTTAAATAACTCTGATTGTTCGCAGATATCTTAAGAAAAAATAATGCCAATTTTTGCAGGTAAACAAAATTGATATGTACTGACAAAACCCGATTTAAATATGAGAATAATTTTAAACTACAAAAAGGACGTTTTTGCCATATGACATATTTTTAAAAAATTACTCAAAATATTACCAAAATTTTGTAAGATTTAAAGACCCAAACATTATAAAAAGAGATGAAGATATTGACTTTAACATTATCTTATGATATAAACAGTATTTTTGTGAATCTTTGGTTAAGTTGTTAAAATTCTTTCTACATAGATAAAAGCCTAAAAAATACCAACATTTTGTAGATTTTTTTTTTGAATCGAAATCCTTGAGACAACACAATAATATTGACCATACGTGAATTTTATTAACTGTTCATTCAAATTGATATTTTTTTTCTAGGAATATGCAAAATAAAAAAAAATTCTAGTAAATTAAACATTTTACAATACCTCAAAAGAAAACAGTTTAAATTCCGAATTTGAATTATAAATTTTTTCATAAAGAAAAATAAAATAGTTATTAGAGGAACAATTGGGAAGTTACCAGTTTTCATGAGATTCGGCATCTTTTACATCAAACTAGCCGACCCGTGCTCGCGTTGCTTCGCAAATTGTAACCACAAACATTTTTTGAATATTAGTATTAGCATATGAAAAAATTTCTCAATGTGACTGAGCATATTTTCTACAATAATATTACTTTTAGTTTATATGTATACATGGTTTTGCTTTTATATAATAGTATAGATATGCGGTAAAAAAAAAACAAATTTGTGTTTTTAATGTTCTCATACATCTATAGGTATGCGTGTGTAAATATCCATAGACACATTTTTTTATTCATCTGCTCATGTTCAGTGCAGTGCAATGCAACTGACTTAACCTACCCACATTTGTGTGCTCTTTTTAACGACGTCACTGTAAGTACCTTCTTCGAGTTATTTGTAAAGAAAATTTTAACTAAATTTCAGTTTTATTGTTCGAGGAAGTGATACAAAATTGGTAATTCAAGCTATTATAATAGAACTTTTTTTATTTTTAAATTGGAAGAATTATAATCTATTCACTTCCTCGAACCAGAAAAATAAAAAAGATCTAATTTTTCTTTAATTAGTATTAGTAGTTAATTAAATGTCCATAGTAACTTAAAAAAAAGAGCCCACACTGCTCAGCGATGTGACGATAGAATTAGAGAAACAAAAAAATAATGTGTGTGTGTAGGTTAGTTGATGAACTATACAATACAGAAAAATTAAATATGTAGGTAGGTAGGTAAGAGAAAAAACGTAACTATTAAATGGAACACATATTAAGAGAGAAAGAGCATGGGAAGAAAAGAAAATTAAAAATGTTGGAATGATAATGAAATGAAACAAAGCAGCGACCTCGCGATTGTGATGGAATCTAATTTCCTGGATAAAATAAATTCAAAAAGTTTATAATAATTTTATAATTTGTTTTTATTTATTTCTCAGGTTGTATGTTTAACTTAGAAGTGATTTTAGGTTTAAAATTTGCGCAACAATATTGACTTTATGAAGCAATGCCAATCTTTGTCGATTATTGTATAGGTTTTAAGATATGAGTGGTTGTATAAGTCAACTAATGAAAAAAATGGACGAAAAATGTAAAATTAATAATATTTAAGTTTGACAAATAATTAATGAAAAAAAATTAAAGCCATAAACACTCTCATAACAATATAGAAAATAATAAAATATATTTCAAATAAATCGGTTGACTACTTTCTGAGATCGTGCGTTACAAACTTTAAAATGGTTTCGCTTTTATATAATAGTATAGTATCAAATAATAGACACGTTTTTTTTAGTCGAAATAATGTTTTTTTTTAAATAAACTTATTCAAAATTAATTCAGTAGTGATTTGTTTTCTCTTTAGATATTTTAACCTCAAAAATCATTTAGCAAAAAACTGTTTCCTATACGTTTTAAAAAATTCTATCAATTTCAACGTCTTTAAAAAATTTGAACTTGAATTAAGTTTTCTTATAAGATTTTTAACATTTTTCAAAAAATGGAACACTTTAATTCTAAATAAATAAATTAGGTGGCACAACAGTCCGTTGAGAACAAGGGCCTAGTGACTGACAAGTCTCAATCATTCCTGTGTGTGAGCATAATATTGTCAGCAATGGAGGAGACCTACAGTTTTAAGCCGATTCCAATGCACTAACCACCACACTAAGGGTACTACTTTTTAATAATATTGAATCATAATAATCATATATTTTCTTTATACTGACAATGCATGAAAGGTGCACTCAGGCGTATACGCACTTTTTTAATTTATTAAATTTTCAAAATTCTTTTCATAATGTCAACCCAGCAACTGGCTTATATTTTTTCGAAACTATGCGTATAAAGCATTTTTTCTTTAATATATTGCTCAATGATGAATTTTTGGGTTTAAGAGAGATTGTACCAATATTTTGAGCGAGTGCTGTAGTCTGCTTTCCAATCCTTGATTTTTAAATAAAAACTCGCTTATCTACTAAATTGTTCCTTCCACCTAACACATGGTATGTAGACTCCCATCTCATATCAGTTATTTCTTCTTTCGGCTCAACTTAAAGGGTTATGGTTCATTTTATACTAACACATCTACAGGGTTATCCATTTTGAGGTTTCAAAAGTAAACGTAAATAAAACACAAATAAAATATTCTTTTGTTTAATGAAATTTCTTTTTTATTATAAATTTTGAACGTTGACATTATGTGTGAAACACTACATCATTTAAATGACCACCATGCGAATTGTTGGAAGCATAGATTCTTTTAAGGTAATTTTCGACCACTTTTTTACACATGTTGGGCGGTATCTTAGCCATAACTTGACGAATGTTGGTTTTTTAGTGATCAAAAGTTAAAGGTTTATCTGCATAAATACAGTCTTTCGCATAGCCTCAAAAAAAAGCCCAGCGGTGTCAAATCGCATGATCTTGGGTGCCAGTCGAAATCGTCACAACGGGAAATTACGCGGCCAGAAAATGTCTCTTGCAATAAAGCCATATCCCACGGGACAAATTTTTGCATGATCAGAAATTAAAGCAAAAAAGAGGCTGTAATGCGACCCACACTGATAACTTCCCATTGCGTCTGTCGATTTGTCTTGCAATATCTCAAAGTTTTGAAAAGATATTTGAGTCGAAAATCAATTTTTACAAACTTTTATTAATTTTTTTGTTTAGGTTTTTATTTTTTGTAAAAAAAACTGTCAATTCGATTTTTCTCAACATTTTTTCGAATGTTGAAAACAATATTTCTTATAAGTTAAAATAAGCTGGAAGCCTTAATCTCAAATTTTCGAAAAGATATTTGAGTCGAAATTCAATTTTTACCAACTTTGAGTAATGTTTTTTAAGGTTTTTATTTTTTATAAAAAAATTGTCAATTCGGTTTTTTCCAAAATTTTACCAGAGTACTGAAAGACCTTGACTTACACAATTCCGCTGGCCCGGGTAGTATCTCCCCTATTTTTCTGAAGAGATGTTCTCCAACGTTGGCAAAATTACTGCGTATAAGCTTTTCCATCTGTCCTATTCTACTTGTCTCTTTCTGAGTGGATGGAAAACTGCATTTGTCCAGCCTGTCCCTAAAAAAGGCGAATCCTCCTCCCTCTCCAACTAAAGTCCATAATAGCACTTACGCCCCTTCTTTCCAAGGACATGGAAACGCTGATTAATTATTAGCTTAAGAAATATCTCGAAGAACGCAAGCTTCTTAATGACGGACAGTACTGGTGATCTCATGGTTTATCTCACCGAACAGTGGAGCCCCCCAAGGGCTTCGTTTTGTCCCGACTCTCTTCCATATATTCATAAATGATCTTTTGTCTGCCACTTCTAATCCATTAAACTGTTTCGCCGACGATAGTACCCTCAGCTTTTCATTTTCGTTTCTAGATACACATCCTTGTCCTTTGTATGTGGAACTTCAACGGCAGCGTATGATAAGCTTATTAAATTCTGATGTTAACAGCATTGTCCAATGAGGAATCAAAAACCGTGTAGAATTTAATGCTTCGAAAACTCAATGATATCTATTGTCTATGAGTGGCACTTGCATCCAGGAAACTAATCAACTATCAGTACTCAGTATGTGTATCACAGATCACCTTGGAATGATCACATGTTTGATATTGGCAAAAAGGCTGCTAGGTGCTTAAGATTTGTAAGACGGCGACGGTGCAAGACATGTTGTACCCCTTCTGATCTGGCTGTAATTTACAAAACCTTCATCCGTCCAAAGCTTGAATATAATTCGCATATCTGGGCAGGTGCCCCTAAAACAAGTTTAAATATATTGGATATAATTCAAAAAAGGGCTTTAAAAATGATAGGCGAAAGATAACTAGAATCGCAATGTTTCATGCCTTTCGTTCTTTTATCGATATTTTTACAAACAATGTTCTGTCGAATTAGCCAGTTGCATTCCACCTCTTAAACGATTCAGTCGTAATACTCACACTTTCAGGAATGCTCATCAGTTTACACTTGAGCTGAATTTCGGGCGTACTGTCAAATAAAGAGATTCTTTCTGAAATCGCACATCGAAAATGTGGAATGCTTTGGCCAACTCTGTTTTTGCCTCCCATTTTGATGTTCAGAACTTTAAGACCAATGTGCACCGGTATCTCCTCTTAAATCCATCCCTATTTTTCTAAACCTCGCACTGTGTTTAAATATAAACATATAAACGTTACTAATAGCCCCTTGAGTGCCTGTAAATTATTAAAAAAAAATAGCTCAAGTTGCGTGACATGTTGTGTGGCATGTCTTGTTGAAACCACATATTCTCCAAGTTGTATTAAAAAAACAGTCGGTTATAATATGACCATATTGCTCCGAATTGACGGTGACAGTCGTTTCAACGTCGTTTTTGAAGAAGTAATGTCCAATCACACCTCCGGACCAAAGAGCGCACCAAACAGTGAATTTTTGTGGATGTAATGGCATCTCTTCAATTACTTGAGGATTCTCAGAACTGCAAGTACGTTAATTGTGTTTATTAACATACCCACGGAATGAAAAATGAGCTTGGTCGCTGAAGAAAATTTTGTTCAAAAAATCGCCTTCCACCGACTGTTGTTTAAGCACCTAGTCGACGTATCTACAAATGTCGAATTTCAGCAATATCCTTTTGAAACCGCAAAATGGATAACCCATTATTTTTGGAATTTTATAATACATTTTTTCCATCATATCTTGCAAAAATCGAATTTTAGCAATACAATTTAAGCCTTGAATTAAATAAATCAATTTAGTAAACTTAAAATCGTAGAATATAACCGTATTAAAAAAGGGTCCTTTCATCTTTCCGAACTTTAACAATCATCTTATTGAAATCAGATTGTGGTACTAACTCAGTTGATAACACAGTAAAGCCTGGTTTATTTCGCTTGAGTTATTACTTTTTATTTTTACTAGAATTCTAAGTAATTCTTTTAAGTACACATTTAAAATCAGTTGAAAAAATACAAACATTTCCTTTCCTGTAGCACTTTCTGATGTATTATGCTTTAAAATTCAATTTAAACATAGTAATAATATTAATCTGCCTTTTATAACATAACATTAGCGCCTATCTGTACTTCAGCAAGTTTCTTATAACTGCTTAACCAGCGTAAGTGACTATCAAAATGAGACGTCCATTGTGTTTATTTTCAAGTATTTTTAACTTAATTTGTACCTATACTAAAACAGTAGAACATTTTTTAAATAACTGGAAAAAAGATATTGTTTTTTAAGCTAATTGTTCAGTTTTTAAAATTTTTCTAAGTACTATGATTAACCCAATAGGTGAGATCTAAAAAAATGGAAAAATATTTAATCACCCCTTAAATTCAAAAACCTAAATACTCCTAAATCACACTCCTACATTTTGAAATTTTTTGTTAAAAGCCAGAGAAGTATAATTTCCCTCCATCGTTATTTTTTGGCTTTAAGTAAACATTTCGTTATTTCAATAATTTAACTTACATTTTCAATTTCTATCTTTTTTTTTGTTTATTTTAAGTTCTATAGATTTAACAATCTAGCTTTTTGAAAATTCTTCTTAAATATGTACCTTATCATTCCATATATCCGCATGGTCAATTTATCGTTATCCATGACTTTATAGTTTTCTTACCGGAAACATTATTAAGAAATTATTATAGTTCTGCACAGAACAAAATTCAAAAGTCTTCATATTTTACGAAGAAGAAAAATACATTAGCGTTTTCGGTTCATTTCATTTATTCAAAATAAAAATTCAAATTTTTCCAAGTTTCTCTTCGACTTCTTTCTTAATAAAAAAAACTGTTTGTGTGTTTTTTAAGATGAAAATTATTTCCAATCATTTAAATAACCTTCAGATTTTCTTCAAGGATATACTCGCAACTTTAGCTTCTCCCACTACCTACAAAATATAATAAATCCTAAAAATTATTATTCTTAAACTTTTAAAGTAAAAAAGATTTAAGAAACCAAAACACCAAAAACCAATCGATTTTTTCGTGTTGGTTGTGTTTTCGTCCTTCGTCCTTCGTCGGTTGTTCTTCGCTAAAGTTAATTTAATTTCATTTTAGTTTCTAACTTCTCTGCAACACAAAAACCTTTTTTGAAACTATCTTTGGCTCTTTCTCTTTTGGTTTTGTCGGTGGGGGAGGGGGGGATCGGTTTTCGTCTTCTATTTGTCGTCATCTTTTGTATTCATTCATATTATCTCGCCTCATCCCTTGACTTGCATATACATATGTATATAGGAGAGCATCATAGCGAACAGCAAAACGAACTATAAGTTTTCACTCACCCAAAAAAGTAAAATCCTTGCAAAATGCAATGTCGCCAATGCAGCATACCATAGTCAGGGAATAAGTAAAGGAAAATATAACACACGAAGCATCGCGCATCAGAAAAAGGACATTGGCCCCGAAAAAGGAGCGGTTTTGTAATATTCTCAGCTCATATAGCTACGAGTATAAGAACCCTTTTTCCTTTAGGAGAATCCAAAAATAAAAAATAGAAGAAAATATAAAAATACGTAGAAAGACCAATTCAAGTGCTAGGCCTAAAGAAAGCATGTGCCGGCGCTGGGCCAATGCATTTGAAGATTTTCAACAAACCTAACAATCCTATAACCTCGACTAGGACTTTGTATGGTAAAATGGGTTGTTTGTAGGGCGCGGTTTGGCAACTAGCCAAAAACTCTGCAATGAATTTTCGGATTGGGAAGCCGGAACGATTTAGTTTTGGCTTGGGGTAAGAAAAATTATAGTTTCCACGATATACCTACTCGCAGTAGCTTATGTGTGAGTGGGTTTAGCCGGTTTTGGTAAGTTGGTGAATTGCAGTGCAACGGTATTGCACCAACGGACAACTATAAATGTGCAAGGACACGATAAAATTACCGAAGGAGAAACTGAAACACCGACCGACAATAATGTTAGTGTCACAGAATGATGGTATTATGATGATGACGTTGATAATGATGATGATAGGGCGCATAGAGTCAGAGTGATGCCCGTTTCCAGTTGGGGCAAAAAAAAACCCTCCTTTATGGAAAATGGAAATGTGCAACTTTCCATTTTGTGTGTGTGTAGGCGCAAGGACTCTCCTCTTTTTAAGTTCCAGTACACAAGGAGTTTTTGTACATGCTATGAAGAGAATCTGTGTCAACAGGTTGCTTGTAAATAGAACGGAACATCGAGTTCTGTGACTTCAGACAATATTTTGTGGGGGTGGGTTTTTGTTCCTGTGCATTTGTCGAATGGCGGAGGAGCTTTTATGGCATTTAGCCTTGTAGATATGCAGGGGCAGCAGCAACAGTAGCAGAGATAAAGTGGGTGTTATGTGTATGGATGAGTTATGTCATAAGTCCGTTGTCATGGGAAAATTGTATATTTTTATTGTTTTTGTTGTTTTTTTTTATCTTTGAAATGTTTAAAATTGATTGATTTTTGACCAATTTTTTGATAAGAAAAACAGGAAATATTTAATTAGTGATGGAAAAGGATAATTATTTAAGAATTTCCATATATTATGCTTTCACAAGGGAAAATTAAGCTTATATGTTTATGGAATAAAATATCTGCAGATATGAAAGAATATGTCAAAAAATGATGAAAATATTAAATTATTTATTTATTTTCCTCTATAAAAATTGAATATGGATTTACTTATTTGCATTTTAATAAATTGAAGCTGCTTCGTAGAAATGTAGTAAGTCAGAGCATCATTTTCTTTGTTTTTCAGAAAGCAGTAAAAGCTAGCAATAAAATAATATTATTTATGCATGACCAGATTTCTTAATTTTATTAAATCATCTGATAGTATTTATGCTCAGTATTCAAAAAGCAAAAAAAAATTTAAAAAATTGCCTAAGAGAAGAAATTCGAAAAATAGGCTTCTTCAACAATTCTGCTTTTATCTATTGGGTAAAAGTGATATAAGGTAGTAAGAGGTCTTTTGAAGTATTATTTGTAAATATTTTGACATATCTTTTTCATATTTTTAGAGCAAATAATATAATTTCCCAAACTAAATTCAAAATTTTAAGAAAAAGGTAACATTCAAAATCTATGTGGCCTGATCTACTTAGTATCCAGAAACGAGACATATAAAAGTGATGAGTTACTATAGACTATAGACTCCTTAACAATGTGATTTGACTAAAATGAGCGATCAAAAACTAAGAAAAACACTTTGTTATTTCGAATAAACAGACATGGAATGTTTTATGCATGTGTCAAAAAGGTAAAAGCTCTTAAGTCAATTTTTATAGTTTTTGAGAATGATTATTTTTAGCTTGCAATCTTTGTTTCAAAACAATTAAGAATAATATGAAGATACAGTTTTCAGTAATTTTACTTTTAGAATGCAATTATTTAAATATCGGGTGATTTTTTAAGAGCTTGAGAACTTTTTTTTTTTAAAAAACGCATAAAATTTCCAAAATCTCATCGATTCTTTACTTGAAACGTTAGATTGGTCCATGACATTTACTTTTTGAAGATAATTTCATTTAAATGTTGACCGCGGCTGCGTCTTAGGTGGTCCATTCGGAAAGTCCAATTTTGGGTAACTTTTTCGAGCATTTCGGCCGGAATAGCCCGAATTTCTTCGGAAATGTTGTCTTCCAAAGCTGGAATAGTTGCTGGCTTATTTGTGTAGACTTTAGACTTGACGTAGCCCCACAAAAAATAGTCTAAAGGCGTCAAGTCGCATGATCTTGGTGGCCAACTTACCGGTCCATTCCTTGAGATGAATTGTTCTCCGAAGTTTTCCCTCAAAATGGTCATAGAATCGCGAGCTGTGTGGCATGTAGCGCCATCTTGTTGAAACCACATGTCAACCAAGTTCAGTTCTTTCATTTTTGGCAACAAAAAGTTTGTTAGCATTGAACGATAGCGATCGCCATTCACCGTAACGTTGCGTCCAACAGCATCTTTGAAAAAATACGGTCCAATGATTCCACCAGCGTACAAACCACACCAAACAGTGCATTTTTCGGTATGCATGGGCAGTTCTTGAACGGCTTCTGGTTGCTCTTCACTCCAAATGCGGCAATTTTGCTTATTTACGTAGCCATTCAACCAGAAATGAGCCTCATCGCTGAACAAAATTTGTCGATAAAAAATTTGTCGATAAAAAAAAACCGAACACTGATTTTGGTAATAAAATTCAATGATTTGCAAGCGTTGCTCGTTAATAAGTCTATTCATGATGAAATGTCAAAGCATATTGAGCATCTTTCTCTTTGACACCATGTCTGAAATCCCGCGTGATCTGTCAAATACTAATGCATGAAAATCCTAACCTCAAAAAAATCACCCGATAGTAAACTAAAATTTTGAAAAGTTTTTTATAGACTTATTATAGTGGATTCAATACACCAGTGACAGTAAAAAAATATTTTATAAAACGACTTTGAATCCAGAAGAACCATTCAAAATATTATCATTGGCAAAAAGAGGATCTTCTACTTTTTCACTAAGCGAGCTTAAAGTTATTAAAGATGTACCAAATATATCTGCCAAAAAAAAGAAGGATCTTATGGAAGTTTTACCGAAGCCTTCGCACAACTTCAAGTGCACTAAACACACATCCTGATTTAGAAAGTGAAGATGATGAAAATTAAAGCAATTTTTCTATATTCACCTTATTCCATACTATTACTATTGCTATTATTTGCAAAACTTAAAAAATCTAATACCTTTTTTTTCTAAGAAACTATTTATGATCTCAACATTTGTAAAAATTTTCAATTTTAGTACGTTAATAAAACGTTAAATACATATTGATACTTTTTTCTAATAATTAAAAAAATTGCGAAGTGTGAATTCTACCTTTTTTGTTGTTTTTTGTTTTGTTAATTTTATATTTTTCAATGGTTTTATCTTGAAGTAATATTTATTTTTATTATTCAATAATGTGTAAGATATTTTTTAATAAATTGGTGTCTTTTTTAATACAACAACAAGATTGTATCTTTGATTTCAAGCGTTTAAAAATCTTATCTCAAAATTTTGTTGTCATATCTCACTCAATATAGTTATGGAATAACAACTAAAGTCGAGTTACGCGGAGCAAAATGTCTCATTAAATTAGGGAAAAACAACTTAAGTCGACTTTGGCAAACTAAAAATTCAATTTACTTCGAGGAAAAACAGCTTAACTCGACTTAAGATATTGTGTATGAACATTTCTCCCGAGGCAAAATAACTAAACTGCTTCTTTTGCTTCTCGCGCTTTTAATTTCAATGTTTGATTTGTTTTTAAATTTTGGATCAAAAGAATGGTTTAATACCTTTAAATCCATACTAGTTTCAATACTGTCAGACGATCCAATAACTTTCTACATCAATTTGTAATTGCGAACTTTTTCTTAAAACTTCAAACTGCTCTCCTGAAAAATGTTAAAAACAGACTTTAGCGGTTCTGCCTCGGGGCCACAGATATAATAAGAAAAATACAAAATATATAAAAATAACTGAAAAAATTAACAATGAGACATTCATTATGATAATCGTATTTAGGATTGATCACGCCGACTCAATCTATGCTGGATACACTTAATGACGAGCTACAAAGTGAACGCTAATATATCCCCCAAGCACTAGATGAAGTAGCTTGCACTTATGTATGTTCTAAAATTTGATGATTCTCCCGGAGGAACTGGGAAACTTTTTTTTAATATTATGTCCTTTGGCAAGGATCCGATCGCAGAATGATTTTGCTCATTAGCTTTGGCTTCATCTTAAATAGCAGCATCTTTGTTGGAATTGGGAAAAACCATACATTCTGCGTTGAATGTACGGTACTGCTAAACGTGGAAATCAATGAGACACCAATCCGTAACATAGCTAGAAATAGCATAATGGCAAAGATATTACAGGCTTATTATTTATGACGAATGGCAATCCAAAGGTTTATTTCTAACATACATAGTGCAACCAGCCATCATAAATGAGAAGTTGTAAAAAACGATGTAGGTGATACGAAGTTCAACGGGTTAGCTATAGTGTTTTATTATTTAATTTGAATGTTTCATCAAGAAACATTATCATTATTATTAGCTAATGGTATAAACACACAAACCATAATTTTATTGGCTATTATTCATCAATGGTACATAAGTTCAATAATTTTCAGTTGATCAAATGTGACGAAGGCTTTGATTTAATGGCAGACAATCTCAATTGATTTTGATTGATTTTGCTCTTTGTAGCCATATACTGTATAAGCCCATGGTTTACACCTTTGGGTTTGTAAAAATTGTGTACTAGAGAAAATATAAACTTTCCACCGACGACATGTAAAGGGTTTTTCAACAGGGACGCTACAAAAGTAGAGCAACAGGGACAGCAAACGACGCCATATTTCTTGCCGCTCTTTTGAAATTTCTCTTCAGTAAAGTTCGCCATTTCATGATGGAGTCGAGTCGAAATTATTAAAATTTACTACTGAAATTCGGATTCAGTGGCCTACACGTTAAGAGTGCTACCACGTTCAATTTATGGTCGTCATAAAAGATCAACAATTGAGCGTCTAGTGGAAAAAATTTGAATCCACAGGCACAGTACAAAATGTTAACGTGCCAGGGAGACAAAGAAGTGCCCGTTGTGTTGAGAATATTGCTTCATCAATAAACAAAATATACGGTATCGGTCAGGCAGCAATCCACACGTACTCCATAAGCCATCATTGCATCACGAAAAAATTACCTACGGTTTGGTGTGGTTTATGGGCTGGCGGCGCGGCGGCGTCATTGGGCCGTACTTTTTCCGTGATGATCAAGACCGGCACGTTACTGTGAATGAGGATCACTACCATTTAATGATAACAGAATATTTTTGAATATTACAGAATTTCAGTGATATCCAAAACAGTTTTTGTTTTATTTAAAAAAAAAACTTTTGTAGCGCTCTTATTGGAAAACCCGGTATCTCAACTATGGTCAATAGGTACACCAAAATACCCATTCTCCTTTATTTCACATATTTCAAAAGAGGATCGAACAATAATAATTGTTAATGTTAATTGTGCAATAGGATTTCCTTTTTAACTTTCGATTTTTGAAATTGAATTAAAAATCTTGTTAAAAAAAAATTAAAAATTGATTTAACGTCTCGAATATTTCGTCAATTTTAATTTCATGATTTTTCTTATTATGGTTTTAGAAATCGTTAAAAATATAAAATATTTTTTGAGGTTTTTGAAATGTTTATGAACTTACATTAAATTCCAAATTAATTAAAATTTAGGATCTGGGGTGGAATCGGCTAAGGGATTGTTGATTGTTGACAGTCAAAATAATCGAATTTGATCTATGTAAGGTGATAGTCAAATTGATACCTAAAAAGCTGTCACTACAAAAATGTGATAGTCATTTTCCTACAAATATGTCGTTTCTGAATAGAGCTACTAGACGCTTACAAAAAACAAATGGACCATTTTTTCAGTTGCCTTTTTTAGGTACAAAAACACATTCTTGTCATTGACAAAGCTTACGGCATTCGAAAAAAAACACAAGAAAAGTAAGAATGTTATTAAAACACAGCCAATTTGATAATTTTATTGAGATATTTTATAGAAATAATTTTAAAATTTCACCATAGCAACAATGAATTGTGACAATTATAATCTGAAATTGTTCAATCGAATTGAATTGAGTTTAATCATCTTACACAGACGGAATGAAAATGATAGTCAAATTTGACTATCATTTTCATATCACCTTAGCCGATTCCACCCCACATATGTTTTGTTTGGATTTGAGTACAAAAACCCAATAAAACTATTTTCCAAAAAATCAAGAGCTCAAAACTTGAACGTAAATATATTTTGTATAAAATTAAGGAGTTAAATAAAAGAAGTTCACCACAAAAATTTGTTTCATGATTTTTAGTTTTTCGAATTTGTTTTTTAGCTCTGATTGTGTCTTAACTATTTTTAACATATATTCTGTAGAACGATTTCTTAAGAACAAAAAGAAACTGAGTCAATGATAGAAAAATTAAAAGTTAACATAATTAATTATTATTTTTTTTGAAAACAAAGTTCCTTGCGAAATTCTCAATATAAGTTTAATTGCAGCGCCACACTGATTTCAACATTAATATTAATAGAGCTTTTGACTTCAGAAATAATTTAAACAATGTTATAAATCTTAGACAACAACCAAGAAATTCATTTTGAATCCTCACAAACCTTTTTCCATCACAACCAATAAAAGTTCCAACTATTAAACTTGAACATAGGATTGGTATTTTTCAAATGAAAGTGATTTTTAGTCATTTCCAAAAACTTTGAGAATTTAGAATGAATACTTTTTTCGAATTGTGTTCCATGTTTTGATACTTTTTGAGATCTCCTTCAAATCCGAAAAGATTCTAGATTCTGAAAAAAAATTCCCGAATGTTTCTTAGGACCAATGTCTTTGGAAAATAATACAGTCTAGAGGTGTGCATTTGCTTAAGCTGTATTGATAAAACTTTCAAAGCTTTATTTCCATTTATTGAAAAAACTTTGTGAAAAGCTTTCATAAAAAAGCTTTTTAACTAAATACTTAAGCTTTGTATAAAGCTTTCGTATAAAGCTATAGAATATAAGCTTTTTATATACAAAAATTAAAGTAACCTGTATTTACTTCAAACTAAAGTCGGAATAAGGTCCTTTTATGGTTTGGGTATATTTTTGAAAATTGTTGCTATAAATTTTCCATAAAAATGAAAAGCTTCACAAACTGTTAAATTAACAGCAACGATTTATTTTTTTGGAATATTTAACAGTGGTGTTCAAGTTTGTCTAAGTTTAGTACAGATTCATTTTTGAGTTATGTTATGTTAAATTTTGTTGCCTTAGGACATCTAATTGCATTTCTCTAATATTATACATTTTAGTTTGATAAAGGATATTTCCTCAATGCCTCTTATTTCCATTTTTGATTTCAGGCTTCATTTTTGTTTTAAAAAACTCAAAATATATGTGTGTTATATTTTGACAAAACAAATTTATCGTTTAAAGGCAAATTGTTGTGTTTCCCTTCATCATAATCACCAGGACAAAAGATGTACCAATATGAATCCTGATCCTGCTTTTTGTTTCTAATTTCGGTTTTGTCTCTGCACACATACCAAAAATAATCCTGCACATTCGTTCGTTTGGACTAATGGAAACCATTAGCTGAACAAGTTGTACTTTCGCACTAATGCCTCTGTCCTATAGCATAGTTACCATCACCACTGATGCTTCTGACATATACATATATAGTCGCCAATGCCGCCACTCGTCGTCGTCATCGTCATAGTCCTCGTTGTCGATATGGTTATATCAAGAGCAGAACTTTAGGCCAATTTCTATGTTAAGACTAGAACAAAGCTTCATCCGCATATGAATTGTGCACACACAATTCCACAAATGCCCACAGGCCCATTTAATTTAGTTGCTCTGGTTCTGACTCATGTGGTGCATGCACCAACAGCGATAGAAGGGGGTGTTGTTCAGTGCACTATTTCTAAGCACCAGAGACCGGACAAGGATGATGATGATGATGACGAGGACGACAATAATGAAACAAAACAACAACAGAAACAGAAGACAGGACATAAAACTCAAAACAAAAAATAAAAACTACCAAATACAACAACAACATCAATTTTATAATGTAAAGGATTCTCTATGCAACAGTGGTATTCAAATCAAGAACCGTGGGGCCACTATACACTATCACTAGCACTCCAATCCAACACTCGAGCCCCCACCTCTCGGCTCTCCTTCTACAACCATATCTACATACTATCCGCTGGCGATATGGTTAGAAGTACAAAAATCCTAACCGAAACTGGTTGTTGTGGGACAGCCCCTTGCACTTGCACTGAATGAATCTCAATTAGATTTATGCTCTATTTTAGGGATGCATTTTGTTTTGTGATTGTGTGCATCATGGTGGGGTGGGTCGTGGGTGTTTTATGTGTGTTCTCGTTTGCAGTATGCAATTGCCAAAAATGCATAACAAGGATGTGAATGATATAATGTCAGTACTGTGTATAGGCCAGAAATATGTATGTATATAAACATTCATATGCAATGCATATACATCTGTGTATAAATGGCTCCCGGGTAAATTGAGATGATTTGTCTAAACCCGAGTTTATTTCGAAAATTTTGGAAAGGCGATTTAGTGTTCAAAATCGGTTGGTGAAAAGGAATATAGGATATTTTTTCCGTTTGAGTTTTGTCCAACCCATAAGTGCATAGTGTTTCATAAAACAAGTCCAGAAATGATTTTTGTTTGAGTATACCTATAAGTCTAGCAGAAAAACTGGTTGCTTGAAACTACTTTTTTTCAAACACCACGTTTTTCCCTGTTTTACTTGTATACAGCTTTTTCAAATAAAATGGAAAACATTGTGTTTATTCTTACAAGTATAACAATCTATTCCTAGTTTCTTCTAAAAAATACCCTTATGGATAAAGATTTTTAAGTATAAAATGTTCAACTTTTTAAGGAAACTCCAAGAAACTTTCCGTTTGAATAAGTACATCATTCACTTTTGTGTTCTTTATTGAAAACCAAATCTTAACAGAGTTTTTAATTCTCAGCAATTACGGGTGATTCCCAATGTCCAAAATTCTTCTTGGCTTCTCCTTTCGGGCCAGATAATACACGAAGGAATGTGTTTGAACATCTTACTCAGCTTAACACTGACCCGCATAAATCAGTGTATTGACACAACTATGAACATCTGACCATAGTTTTATGTCTGCTTATATTTCGAGTCGAACAAATCCTATTAAGGAAACAGCTCGTTAGATAACCGGTAGCAATACTAAAATTCCAACTGGGACCCATGCTTGCCACCATGCTTCCTCCTTAGTAATGATATGATAGCCAATAACTATACTTTTGGGAATGAAAACTTGTATCCCGAATACAGCTTAAAATATCTGACTCAAAGCTAGGTTATTTGATGATTTGAGGAAAGAAGAAAAGGTTTTTATAAGGCCTGCATGATATTGCAATGGAAATTAAAGACATATCGTGGTAAGACTTCGAACATTCGCGTAGTACGGCTAAGGAATGGATATCTTCACTTCAGCGTAAGTATATTAGAGTATTACGGTTAAGCTGTTTAAGAAGACGAATGAAAATGGTTGTTTCACTAGATGAAGTGCGTTTAAATAACAGTACAAATAAGCTTTACGACGATGTTTGAAGGACGTAATTTAGTTAATGACGTTATTGACACAAATCATTTCAAAAGCTTTTACTTATTATATACTCTCGAACTTAAGTAAGTTTCTGGAACACCAGACCATAGATAAGGGTTACAGAAAAAATATGTATACATTCCTTGCATTGTGCGAGTTTCAGAGAAGAAAGAGAGTCCTGGGGGCACACCAGTATTTATTTATAATTTTTTAGATTTGAATCCCTCCTATACTACTTGAATCGAACGGTCTAAAAGGTTAATTCTTATCCAACGTGATTTCAAAAACTACGGTAAAAATATTGCAATATCAAAAAGGTTTTTAGTAAATCGTAAACAATGCGAGAATTCTTAATCTTCCGCGGTCCCTACGCTTGTTGTCAATGACGGTCTTTTAGTTAGCTATGTTAAAAAAGCTTTTGCAACTCGTTATGTGAAGAGGGTCCAAAAAGGTTTCAACACATACATAACTCTCTGCTCCGGACGGTATCCTATCATTGTTGTTCTTCAATGGTAGCAAAACTACTGAGTAAGTTATGGCGAATATTCTTCATCCTTAAACAGTATACTAATGTCCCTTCTTTCCAAAGTCATGAAAAAGCTTATTAATTATTATCAGCTTAAGGAATATCTTAAAGAATGAAAGCTTTTTAATGAACTTCAGTGCGGTTACCGAACAGTAGAACACATTTTAACATCTTTTATTTCAAAGACATTTTTGATAAAGCCTGGCAACTCAAAAATGCGTGATTTTGGTATCATCGAATCCATACTTCATATTTTTTTTAAAAGCTTAGATTGGATAGAAACATTTTTATAATATTTGTTCCTAGCATTGAATAGTGTCTTTGACACCTCGCACGTCCCGGAAGCTGAGTGTTAGTCGCCAGTTATAGCTATCATTGGTTTTCATCATTGAAAACAAACATTGGAATTTTTTGGCAGGTCGTTTATAGCTATCATTAAAAATTTTTGTCATTGAAAAAATTTCCTGATTGAAATCCACCGAAAAATTTTTACTGACAGAAATCTGTCATCGGAATTGTGTGAAATTGGAACACAAATCAGTGGAACGATTCGTTTCACTTTTGAACATTATAGTAACAGCTGTTCAGGAAAATGAATTTCCGTCCGGAAAATAAAAAAATACATTTTTAGAGAAAAATAAATGCGCAATTGTACTTTTTTTTCTCAAAAAAATTCTTTGTGTGATTTCCGATCGATCAGTATATAATTTTCATTTCTAATAAAAGGGAAACACCGTCAAATATCGAATCAAACATTTTTCCGGATCGATTTCAATGATAGCTATAACTGGCGCCTTACGCAACCATTTCAACATTTCATACAAAGAGGCCTTCTTAATTTCCATTTAAATTACCAGAACTTACTTAAGAAAATTAAAATTCAGTTGAAAGGAATATCCTTCCTTATACTTACCAGGAAACACATCTCATCAGTTGCATACACAGTTTACGCCACTTCCGGTATGGTTTGTGGTTATATTTGTAACTTAGAAAACAAAATGAGTGCGTTTTAATGCATAAATATGGTCAGAAACAGAGTTAGAAAGGAAGTTGCAATTCTATAACACATACTCGTATTCTAGTAGATTCTAGGTACTATACCTATAACACTGACAGCTGAGGTTAGAGTCAGACTCTGGGAAAAGTTGAACAAGTGATTATATCGCTTTTATGTTCAAAATCAGCCAGCGAGAGAGAGAGATATTTCCATCATCATTATCATCATCATCATTCTCCTGCTGAGCTGAGACTAGTTTTATGCGAATGAGAATGACCAGCAGGATATAGGGACACAAGTAAGAGGAAGGAACTAACTATACTATACTAGTGGTGTGGTGTGTGAGGTATAGTTGCAGCGCAGTGGCCGAAGGTCCTTTTGTGTGGTAATTCTGTGAAATGGTAAAATGCATTTAAAGCATTTTCTATGACGTTCCTGCTGCCACTGCTACGACTACTGATATACTCTATACTCCTCCTGCTAGATTTGGATATACGAGTATGTATGTAGGTAGCTGCATTTGAATATCGTTGATATAAGTGGAGCATGTAAGTGAAATAAATGCGATGCAGCCGAAAAACCATATCAACCCCAAGGGAGAGATGAATGTGTCCGACATTCAGCTTCAACTGCAGCTTCAACATAGTGCAATTTATACATAAAGGAACTGCTGAGGCCTCAATGAATATAACTTACACACACACACACAAATTTATATTCCTTAAACTCCTTGTATAGTCACTATTCATATTAAGTGAGTTATACTCTGCACACAACATTTTCGATGAGTAGAAAACGGTTTTTCTTCCATTTTTTTTAGTTTCGTATTTTTGGAATTAAATAAGAGTGTGTTCCGCCTGAAATGAGTGCATATGAACATTTTATGGCAAAATGCGGTCTGAAATCAGTCAGCCATTGAAATTATTCCCCCAAAGAAATGTGGGCAGTATAAGTGCCTAGCCTATGCTGCCTGATCCTGATGCTGTGTAGTGGTATATATAAGAGAGTGAGACCAATTACGAGCTCAGTCAAATTTAGGTGGGCATAAGTACCCAGTGAACCACTTAAACCATTAAGCGGCTTGGTTAAAAAAAGGCTTTGTTTATTTTATGAAATAAATATTTTAGTTAAAAAAAAAACAAATTCTTTTGGCGTCTTTGGCTGGCATGGTGGATAAAATACTTATGCAGGACTTAAGTTATTTTGGTTTTTAATTTTCTATAAAAAATATTTTTTTGTGGAACTCACTCTGAAAAGAATAACTTCATGTTGCTTTCACACTTTTAGACGGGTATCCAAAATTTTAAACGAAATGTTATTGTTTCTCTCATTACTATTGTAAAGTTTTTGTTAACATACAAAACTTTAATTTTAAACAAAAAACATGTGATTTTTTTTTTTAAATTAAATGATACCCAAGAAACTAATTCCAGAACTCTGAACTCTGAATTTTGTATTTCATTTTTACTAAGCTTAAGTTAGAGTTTCTGGCAATAATATTTAAAAAATTTGGAATTAGATCAGATTTATTGAGTCATAGATACTCACAACTTTTTAAGTACTATACTTTCTCAATTATTAAATTTGCAAGAATACTTGTAATGACGTTTTTTTTATGGAGAATAAATCTTTATATGCGTTTAATTTTCTTTAACGTACAGTTTTTGAAATATTTGTCAACAACCTGTTTTTGTGATCACAAACAATTTTTTATCACCAATAAATTTTCCAAGATTGAAAAATTCACTTGATTTATGCTATTTTATAATTCGAATTATGATTTTTTGAGCACATACAGTTATTATTACCTATATTTCAGAAGTATGTGCTCAAAAGTTTAAGCCGTTTTTGAAAAATTCGTAGGAGAAAGAATTTAAACTTTAAAAATGTTAAAGTAGAACTGTTTTAGTAGAAAAAATAAGTATGAAAGAATGGATAATTTTTCCTTCAAAAGTGGAACATAAGTAGCACATAATTTCCATAGTATTAAGAATCCAAAAGGCAAAATTGTTTTATGTCCGAAAGAATTTACTTCGCAAAAAATTGTAATTGAAAAGTTTCTAAATTTTAAAAATAAAAATAAAAAAACCAAAAGTGTACTTATAAATCCTGAAAATGTTTAAAGTTTGAAAGCTATAAACAAAGTCCAACTTTCAGCTTGAATATGTATAAGCAGATCGCTTTGCAGGACCCCACATGTGGCACTAGTTTAGATACCCTACTTTACCTAACACCTCTTCATATACTTAGCAAACAAATAGCTGCAAACTTTGCTATTCGCCTGAAAGCTTTAACGCAGTGGTTTAATCACAGCATTGACCACTCTGTTATTCCAAAGCGGACAGATTACACAATCCCCCAACTGCAATTCCACAGAAACTTCCAGATTTCTATACCTGAAAGATATTTCTGGGAGGATAGGGCACTCCTGGAAGACGTGTCAGTCCACTTTTATACAGCTGGATTAAAAAAAATGAAGGGGTTGGTTGAGGTGCGTAATCTGAACGACTGAAATTATTAATGCTCTGATATCCGTATTTTCTCAGATAGTCAGGCCGCTACTAAATCTCTGCACTCTATCTCTACAAACTCTTTAACAGTCCATAACTGTCAATCATCTCTAATGGAGATGGCACAACAGTTTAATATTCACCTAAAGTGGGTGTCGGGCCATAGAGAAATTCCAGGAAATTGTAAGGCAGATGAACTCGCCAGAAATGGTACAGTACAACCCATTCTACCACGTTTGGCAAATGCTTTCATACCAATCGTTACATGTAAACTATTGCTAATGCAAGACGCTATAAAGAAGGCAAACATCAGGTGGAATAACATCACCACGTGGCATGTCACAAAAAACATCTAGTCTACACTAGATTTAAAGGGCTCAAGGTGCTTTCTATCTCTAAGCAGATCGCATATAAGCTCGATAATCGGTGTCATAACCGGGCACTATCCAATAGGAAATCACGCCACGCGGCTAGGCGTGTTCTCAAAAAACTTTTGGAAAATCTGTATGGATGAGAAAGAGGAGGAAACAGTTCTTCACCTTGTCTGTACAATTCCTGCACTAGCTAAAAAACGCAAGAATTACCTAGAAATATTCTATAACGATCTCAATCATATTAACATAATCAGTCTCTCACGTTTCGTAAGGGACTCAAACTGGTTTCATTAAGCTTAGAGAAGAGCTTCAAGATCTTAAGAATCTTAAGTTAGAACTTCTTTTTTCTTTACCTGAAAGTGAACGAATTTTTGATTTTGGTTTTTCAAAGCTGTGTATTTACTGTACATGGTAAATTTTTGCCTTTGGTGATTTTTGAAAAGATATAGGAAAGTGTTCAAAAAAAAAAACACATACAATTCAGAAAAATGGATGAAACCTTTATTTTAATCGATAGTACGCTCCCTATAATTTAATGTTTGAAGATTATTTCAAGCAAATGTTGACCTTGACTGCACCTCAAATGGTCCATCCGCTTAGTCCAATTTTGGCATACCTTTTCCAACATTTCGGCCGGTATCTCACGAATAAATGCTTCAATGTTGTCTTCCAATGCATCAATTGAAGCGGGCTTGTCTGTATAGACATGAGCTTTACGATAGCCCCACAAAATGTAGTGTAAAGGCGTTAAATCGCACGATCTAGGCGGCCAATTGACTGGTCCCGAACGTGAAATAAAATGTTCACCAAACTCGCTTCTCAATAAGTCCATTGTTGCGCGTCCTGTGTTGCATGTGGCACCGTCTTGTTAAAACCAGATGTCATGCAAGTCAATCTCTTGAATTTTGAGTATCGCTCACTATTCACAGTTACGTTACGATTCGCATCACATCATCTTTGAAGAAGTACGGTCCAATGATGCCACCAGCCCATAAACCGCACCAAACTGTGACTTCTTCTGGATGCATTGTTAGCTCTTGCAATGCTTCTGACTCATATTCACTTCAAAATCGCCAATTCTGCTTATTTACGTACCCATTGAGCCAGAAATGATCTTCGTTGCTCGCTGGAAGAAGCTAAGATAATAACAAGCGTGGGAGCCATATTTGTTCGATATTAATTTTGAATTGCAGACACAAGAACCTTAATTTGGCCAAAAACATCTCTTTATAAGAACGCGCTCCTGGCAATTTATTTCACTATTTTCCTGATTTTTTTTAAGGTTTTCTGTAAGGTGATATATTTGCAGATATATTTGCACTTCAATTGAAAACAAATCTTAAAATAAGAACTAGTCAAAGCCTTTTAGTCATCGCAGTATCTGTATCTTTTTATTTTTTCCCACTCGCAAAAAACATTAATTTAACTTCCTAAGAGCCATCATACAAAACTTTGAACTTTTCATCAAAATCGTATCCAGAAAGTCAACCAAGCTTGTTAACTTCCCATAGGAAATAAATAAAATAAAATAGGTCCGATTTGTCAAATTGAAAATTTTGACATTTCTCGACGTTTCAAGGTCTCTAGAGTTTAAATAAAAGATTTTTAGAGAGATATCTGTGCGTGCGTGTGTACGTACGTTCGTACGTGCGTACGTTTACGACGTTTTTTTCGTCGTCCAAAGCTCAAGAACTTTTTAAAAATTTGAGATTGTGGCTTCCAACTAATTTTATCTTACAAGAAATATTGTTTTCAACATTCGGTAAAATTTTGAGAAAAATCGAATTGACAGTTTTTTTTTACAAAAAATAAAAAACTAAAATAAAAAAAAAATAAAAGTTGGTAAAAATTGATTTTTGACTCAAATATCTTTTCAAAAATTTGAGATATTGGCGTTAAACTTATTTTATCTTACACAAAATATTGTTGTTAACATTCAGTAAAATTTTAAGGAAAAATTGAATTGACAGTTTTTTTTACAAAAAAATAATAACCTAAAAAAAAATGCTAAGACTTGTTAAAATTTACTTTGGACTCAAATATCTTTTCAAAATTTAAAAAGATTAGCTTCAAACTATTTTTATCTCACACAAAATATTGTTTTCGACATTCAGTAATTTTTTTTATAAAAATCCAACAGTCAGTTTTTTTCATAAAAAATTAAAATCTACAAAAAATAGTACGCAAAATTGGTAAAAATTCATGTTCGGTTTTCGATATCTCTTGAAAAGTAGAAGACATTGACTTCAAATTAATTTCGTTCATCCAATTTGTATTTGTTTATATTATAAGAAATAAAAACTTTTAAGAAATGCTACTAAAATTGGTAAAAATTGGTTTTGGACTAAAAATCTCGTTAACGAATATAAATTTTGAAATCGAACTATTTCTTCATTTGCAAAATATTGTTGTTAATTTAAACATTTTTTTTAAATAATTCAATTGACTCCTTTTTTAACAAAACTCGAAAACCTACAAACCTTTTACGAAAGACAAATCGACAGACGGGATGGGAAGTTATCAGTGTGGGTCGCATCCCAGCCTCTTTTTTTGCTTTCAGGTTTACCCCTACTTCTTGACCACAATATTTTCTGGTTTGAAAACCGAATTTTGAACAAAATACATTTTTCCGACCGACGCTTATTTTTTGGCTCCACAATCTACAAATATTTGGCCGCTATGTACTTCCACAAGGATTGAATCTTTAGCGGTGTTTATATTATGGTATCAGATGATTATGATACCATGTGCCCGTATTTTTAAATTGAAGAAAGAAATGCTTTATAGAATTGAGCTAAGAAGTTTCCAAACAAAAAATTAAATTGAGTTCATATCAGTTCAAGAGTAGATTTACTGTTAAACCTCCGTACTTTTAAACGAAAAGGATGTCTGATTTTATAGATATTCTCATTATGTTAAAAACTCACTAAGTCCTTGTTCTGGTTAGAAAATATCTCTGGAAATTTAAAACAAAAAATCTTACTTTCTTGTAAAATAATAATTAAGAAGATCCATGTTGTTGTTAAAAGATATCTCTTATCTCTATCCCCTTGCTATTCATCTCTTATATTATTCTCACAAGACTTGATTTCTTGAATGAAGTCTCGCAATTTTATGATTCATCTTTTCGCAGAAAGGCAGGCAGTCGACTTCTTTAAGAGACTTGCCCTTTGCTTTTTCTGTTATGTGTTGTTGATGTGCAAAACAAAAACCGAACAAGGATCTTAAAAATAGATTGACCCTAGACAACAATTTGTGCCTTCCAGAAATAGTGTTAAATGTCAGCCGCAGACGACACCGTGTCACAAGCGATTTCGATTTCAATACACAAAGGAGGCTTCAAAAAATAAAAATAAAAATAAAAATAAAAACAAAATGGAGACAAAATAAAAAACAGCGATGAATAGCGAGCGAATGTACTTCTTGCATATTATATTTCCTCTGATGCCAGTAAGAAAAAAGTATATCCGAGGACTTGAAAACGTTCCACAAACGATGAATGTTGATTCATGGTGATGATTTCCAGCAAAAGTCTATACATATATCTCTCCTCTCAACTCTCAAGCCCTGTATTCCGAGAGGCGAATAATTTTTTATATCTTTTATACACAAAATATTTTCCGACATCGCGTAGCAATGATAGCGTCTTGTGTTTTTTAATATTATTTTCGTTTCTTTTTACAATTGCTGCTGCTTCTGCTGGTTTATAGAAAAATAACTGCTCTATATCTTGGCGCGATGCGATGTGAAGACGAAGGTTTGTGTCCTGTGTGACTGGGAGTTGAGTTGTCCTTTAGACAGACAAAGTCATCATTTCTGTTCTTGTTGTTCCCTTTGAAGAAAGGGGCATAACACTTTTTTCAGGCTTTTTGTTTGCCAACAAACAAATCTTAAGATTTGTGATGACAGCGAAAGGATGCTTTTTATATACATCAGCTATACCTACGATGGCAACGGTATCCTGGCTGGGTTATGCTATTGTGGGTGGCAGTGGCAGAAGGATATTTTTAATAGTCGTCGTGTTTTTTCATTTTCATTTTTATTTTTCATTGCTTTGCTGTGTTGCTGTTGTTGTTGCTGTTGTATGACAAAACCGAAATAAGCGTAAAAATCAGTGTGCTACTGCTGGAGCAGAATAATACTTCTCTATAGCATCATCAGAGCAATAATATAGAGCATAGCTTAAGCATCAGCAATGGTAGAAATTCGAGGACTAAAAGTTGTGAAGTAGAGAACGATGTTCATTGTGTTGAGGTTATGGTTTCATCGGGGCATGATGCATGGTCTGGGTACTTGATTTGAAGTGCGGTTGGTTAATTTGTGAAAAAGTCCATGGTTATAAAGGAGGATCTGAGTTGGCTGAGTTGGTGATGGTGATAGTGATGGGGTAGGTTGGTTAAGGTATTGGGTTTATACGGTTTTTGTATATGGAATTGTATGAAACTTTTATATTTTGTGTAGGTTTGTATATGTGCGGTTGATTTTAATGGAATTCGCATGTTTGTTTGTCATTTAATTTTTTGATGGCAAGTATTATCATATAATTGGATATAATAAGGATAAATGAGGCTGTGCATTTTTATCATTTTAAACCGCACTAACATGAATAATAATGCGATGTACTTAAGTGCAGAGTTTATTTATGTGGCTAAAACCAATTTATAATGAGCAAATATAATGAAACACATTTTTTTCTCTGTTTCTCTCTTTTTGAAGGACACATAGGTCTATAACGTGTGCGATATAGGTATTTTGGTACTTCCCCGAATTTGGGAATTAATTTTGAGTAATTGAATATGCATAAAAAGCTTTTTAGAAAAAAAAACAAGTTTGTTTACGTTTTTCTATATAAAGGTTAAATATTTGTATTTTTAAACAGCTCTCTAAAATAATTCGTAGAATATGTCACTTAACTATTTATTAATCTGTGTAAATACAAAACAAATATTTGCATATAAACTACAAAACATATTTTCATTAGACAGGCCAAATAAAATCAAAATTTTAAAACTATCAACTGCAAAAATTTTGACGCCTGTCATCATTGTTTTTGACTACAATGAATTGAAATCAAACTTTTACTATACAAATTTTGTCCGATGTCAATTTTACACTTTGAAAATTTGTGCACAACAAGCAGGTCAATATTTAAGCAAACAATAATAGAAATTTTGAAAGGAAATTAAGTGGTTTTAAGAAAAGTAACTCTCACATTTTTAACAAACATTCAATTTTGATATTTTCAAATAAAAAAAAAACCTAATTCCATTTTTGAGCCTTTTTTTCCGTTAAAAGAAAAAGCGATCATTTTCCTTCGACAACCATTATCTTGATAAAATAACGGGTTATTAATTTTGCGGCTGGAGTTTGACATCTAACAAACTAAGTTGTTAAACCAATTTTTTATTGACACTTGAAAGTCTAACATTTACGAAAATGGATCGCTTAACTATCGCACAACGCATAAAAATTGTTAAAACCTACTAACAAGACGGCGCGGCGCCACATGCCACACAACTCGAGTGAATATGGCTTTATTCCAAGAGACATTTCCTAGCCGCGTAATTTCTTGTCGTGGCGATATCAACTGGCTACCAAGGTAATGCGATTTGACACTGCTGGATTTTTTTTTGAGGCTACGCAAAAGACCGTTTTTATGCAGATAAACCTTTGGCTTTTGGTCACTTAAAAGCCAACATTCGTCAAGTTATGGCTAGGATTCCGCCCAACATGTGTCAAAAAGTAAACGAAAATTACCTCAAAAGAATCGATGCTTACAAAAATTCGAGTGGTAACCAATTAAATGATGTTGTGTTTCACACATAATGTCAACGTTCAAACCTTATAATAAAAAAGTAATATCATAACAAAAAAAATATTTTATGTGTTTTATTTAAGTTTACTTTTGAAACCGCAAAATGGACAGCCCTAGCACAGTATATTTAAATTTATTCTTGCTCAAATGAATTTCAAAATAACAACAACATATTCATTATTTTTAACTGATTGGAACCAACACGTTGCAGTTAAGCATAATTCGCGTGTCCAAAACCCCCCAACATCTTCCTATTGACTATTCGTCAACACGATTTTAAAAAGGGTGAAAGTAAAGTTAAGTGCAAGTATGATCGGAAAATACTGAAATCTGTATCTATATCTATACTATTATATAAAAGCCAAACCATTTTAAAGTTTGTTACGCACGATCTCAGAAAGTAGTCAACCGATTTATTTGAAATATATTTTATTATTTTCTATATTGTTATGAGAGTGTTTATGGCTTTAATTTTTTTTCATTAATTATTTGTCAAACTTAAATATTATTAATTTTACATTTTTTGTCCATTTTTTTTTATTAGTTGACTTATACAACCACTCATATCTTAATGGTTGTATAAATCAATCGAAAAAGATTAGCATTGCTTCATAAAGTCAATATTGTTGCGCAAATTTTAAGCCTAAAATGACTTCTAAGTTAAACATACAACCTGAGAAATAAATAAAAACAAATTATAAAATTATAAACTTTTTGAATTTATTTTATCCAGGAAATTAGATTCCATCACAATCGCGAGGTCGCTGCTTTGTTTCATTTCATTATCATTCCAACATTTCTAATTTTCTTTTCTTCCCATGCTCTTTCATTCTTAATATGTGTTCCATTTAATAGTTACGTTTTTTCTCTTACCTACCTACCTACATTCTCAATTTTTCTGTATTGTATTTTGTATAGTTCATCAACTAACCTACATACACACATTATTTTTTTGTTTCTCTAAATCTATCGTCACATTGCTGAGCAGTGTGGGGTGGGCTCTTTTTTTTAAGTTACTATGGACATGTACATTTAATTAACTACAGTGCCGTGCACATGAAATGCCGATTTATCTTAAGAAAAATTAGATCTTTTTTATTTTTTTGGTTCGAGGAAGTGAATAGATTATAATTCTTCCAATTTAAAAATAAAAAAAGTTCTATTATAATAGCTTGAATTACCAATTTTGTATCACTTCCTCGAACAATAAAACTGAAATTAAGTTAAAATTTTCTTTACAAATAACTCGAGGTACTTACAATGACGTCGATAAAAAGAGCACACAAATGTGGGTAGGTTAAGTCAGTTACACTACACTGAACATGAGCAGATGAATAAAAAAATGTGTCTATGGATATTTACACACGCATACCTATAGATGTATGAGAACATTAAAAACACAATTTTTTTTTTTTTTTACCGCAAATCTATACTATTACATATATAAAAACGAAACCATATATACATATAAACTAAAATTAATATTATTGTAGAAAATATGTTCAGTCCCATTGATAAATTTTTTCATATGCTAATACTAATATTAACAAAATTTTCGTGGTAACAATTTGCGAAGCAACGCGAGCACGGGTCGGCTAGTATTAAATATTTATTCTGTAACACGATATTAAGGAAGTTTATAAATTTACTTCTTATCAAAACCATAGAGAAATTCTAAAAAAAAAGTTTTAGCATTTTTTAAAAAATGTTGAATTTTTTTAAATACAACATTTACAACATATAAAAGAATCTATAGAAATATAATGTTGCGGAAGGGTGTTCTTTGAGCTGTAGGCAAAGTGGTTAAACTTTTAACAGAAGCACCCTACACTTATTTTTGGTTTTGAAAGTTGATCGAAATGTTTGAATACTCTTAAAACTAAGAACGAAAAATAATTATTGAGCTATTGAAAGTTAATGATTCATTTTTTGAATTATTAAAGAACTAGCTTGACCAGTTAAAATGTCATTGGCTTGAAACTGGATATCGAAAGATTGAGCCAAGATAACAACTTAATTTGGATGCAGTATTTCTTCCAAATACAAAGTCTAAAATCAAGCTGTTGATACTTTAACTAGGAGATAAACTTTTGTTTAACATATGGGTACTTTAAAGTAAGCGTTGTCTTAAATGTATGATAAATGCTTTCGAAAGGAGCTCAATTGGACGTATGCATAATTTTCATTGAATTTTGAACAAAATGTTTTCCCTTTTTATGTGTGTACTTAAAATAAGATGGTATAAAATATATTGAGCCAGCTAGTACACAAACTTAAAAAGGTGTGATAGAAGGTTGAATTTCAAAAGTACAATTTTAATTTTGCTTTTATAATCATTCAATCTTTTTTCCCCAATTCAGCTAAAAAAAATGGAAATACATTTTCAACCATTTATTGTTACAAAGTTTCTTATATTGATTCAATGGAAAAGGTTTTCCCAGAGTTCCTCTAAAGTCATTAAAATCTCTAACTGATTGAAGTACCAGTGTAAAAGAGCCCCAAATATATTTTGTTTTGTCATTAAGATAACTTAGTTACATAAACCTCTTTTAAAACTAATGTAATAACATGTCTCAATAATTCCAAAGAACTCCTCAAAGAGCATAGCTATAAAAGCTAGAAAGCTATAGACTCTACATCACATCAAAGACGATAATTCTTAATGTTCTTTTATTCTACATATGTATAAACATATAAGTATTTGAATAAACATAATATAATACAGATTGTTCAACTATTGTTCACTTATTTGGTATTCAAAACATTTCCTCATATGAAACTCTGCGATTTGTGTTGAAATTAAAATCGAAACCATAAGTGCGAGTAGAATTGAATATGAGTGAGATGAATGTATGTTTGTGTCTCATATGTACACGTATATGGTAGGATATAAGAAAAACTTCCACATGTGTGGCTTTTCAAAAACTTTTCCTTATACAATGTACTTAAACAAAAACAAAAGGACATTATTTGTTATTCTCGTTCTCGTCCTGAAACTCAAACTCACATCAGCCTCTCTATATTTTGCTCTATAACATGCGGACATATCAATATAAAACCAAAGTCAATAGTAAATTTCTTGTTTACTTAAAATTGTTCAGTTTTGTTCTATTGGACGGGATAAATCCCCAACTAAGTCCTTTGGACAAAAAGATACACACAATCCAAACAAACAAAACATTTCGATTCCAAAAAACCAACAACACCAGGACCAGAAGGACGACAACGGGGACTAGAAAAAGAGAATGAAGATGAAGACCAAGACCAAGACCATAGACCGTATAGACCATAGACCAAGACCATATCACCATTCACCACTCGCTCTCTAGAATAACCATCACCATCACCAACTCAAACCATTGGGACCAGAGTTTACAGATCCACAAAGCAGTAACATTTGTCCCGCAGAAGAGCAAAAATTTTGTACCAGAGTTTGGCAAAGTTTTGTCCCGAAGTCCCGATCAACAAACTACTTACAAGTCCTTGTTCAGGGAACATGACCAAATCGTATCGAAGTTGTGTTGTGTTTCGTTGTGTTGTGTTGTGTGATGCGGTGTACAAGTGATGTTGGTTATATGGTGGGAATAAAGTTGCCCCAAGCATCGTCGTCGTCGTAGTCGTTGTCCCGCTATAAACATTGGTGAGTGAGGGATTCTAGATGCCATACCGCCATACCGCACCCTCGCATAAGTTTGTCTCTTCCTACAACCTAGATAGGGTGGTTTAAAGGGGGTTCACAAATAGCGGTCTATATATGTATATAAGACCAAAGGCAGTGAAATGCATAGTTCTGGCCTTGGTAAGATATACTTTACGTGAAGATGTTTTCGCTTAGAGAAACCCCAAAAACTTTTACCGCTGTTGCTAGTTGTTGTGTGTAGGTCTAGAACTCTATAGGTACGAGTATAGTCCAGGGTAGTTGGCCCGTATGCTTGTTTATGCGCCTAAGTAAAGTCGTTTTTGGTTTTGAGTGTTTACAGTGGACCAGGGACAGGAACCCAGGCTCCGCTGGCACTATGGGGTTTATATGGTTCCTCATAAACTTTTGCAATGAGTTTCTTAATTGACAGCCTCTTTTGCTAGGGCACAATTTTGAGAGGGAAAGTTTTCGCACCGCAAAAGAGAAAGAGAGATAAAAAAAAACATAACAAAAAGTAAAAAAAGGACGAAAACAAAACTAAAATGATGAAAATAATTGAAAAGAAAATTGAAATAACTTTGCCAAGTAGTTTAATAAAATATATAGAAGGAAAGGAACTCTCTATATCTTGAAAACATGAGACCAGGGATGAGGTACAGCAGAACTGCTGCACTTTGTTTAGAAAACGATGCCCAATGTAAGGGCAGAAGAAACGAAACGAAACAAAACGAAACGATACAACACGAACAACGATAAATGGACAAAGTTATTCAATCTTCTTACCAAACGAGAAGAATATTATGAAATTCTTATGAACATTAATTGACAGAGCTCTGATAAGGAGAATGGTTTCGGTTTGAAGAAGGACATGATACTTTCCCATTCCCATACTCATACATCAGGCTGTTATGGTTAATGGAAGGATGGGTGGGAATATTTTGAATTAAAGTTTGTTTTTGTATCCTTTTCTGATGACTGCAGGTCATTTTAGTTTTAATTTGTTGTTGAGTTATTTTGTTTTTTAAGTGGTAACCTAAAAATTTAGTAATTATTATTTGGTGATTTATTTTGATTCCTTTCGATATTGAGAGGACTCTGAAACATGAAATTTTGAATGATAGCTTCAAGTTTAAGACCTTAGTTAACCTTTTTCAAGCTGACTTTGTGAAAAAATAACTCCATTACTAAAGCCGCCTGCTTAAATGATGAAAAAGTCAAGTTACAGATAAATATTTAAAATCATACATACTTGGCTTAAAATCACCAAGGTGCAGAATTGGCTTCGCTAGCAATTTTATGTCTTAAACCTTGACTTAATTAAAAAAAAAAATTAATAAAATACTAAAACTGACCTGTTTTATGTTTCTATCAAACAATATAATTTATTAATAAACTAAATTTTAAATGAAATCAATATACACGCATAGAAAATCATTTCGGGAACGCGTCCCAATCTACAATCTTCAACTTCAAGCCCAAAATACAATTGAAAGATGTAAGGTATTCAACCACGGTCATCACTTAATACACCGTATTTTTTATACAGAATCTAGTTTTAGAAACGGTACTAATAGATTATTTATTTTTAACTGTAAAAAATGCAAAAACAGTTTGTCCGATACCGCACAAGTCATTTCAGTGAACATATCGATAACCGATCAAAAATAATTTTAAGTAAATGCAGCCATTCAGTGGAAAACGTCAGTCGAGGAAGGGAACAATTACAAAGCCGGCTGCCAGAGTATTTATCGTAAAATAAATTGTATTTAAATGTTAAAGTACCTTTTTATTCATTATTCGTTGAGCGTACATCAATAGCCCGTCAATCCGTGAACGCATTTATTACATTTAATTATTGATGAATTTCTTGTTTACGACACGAAATAACAAAGTAACCTCAAATATTTTCCTATTGACAAAGTCAGATCGGATTTAAGATGACCGCCGTATAATTAAAGCGCGCTCTTATTTGAAATCGTCATTTCGGGAACGGTCATTTCGGGAACGTTCCCGGACATGATTTTTACGTATTTTGCTTGTAGAAGATTTTGTATGTATTGTTTTCATTATTGCTTATTTAATAAACATACATAATATACCCATGTTATTAAACAAAGTTTAAATTATGTACTTTGTTTTGTTTTTGTTGATTTTATCAAACATAGAAAAAAGTTCCCGAATTGATGGTTTTTTGTATGATATTTAGTACTAAAAAACAGTACTAAAAAAGTATACAATTCTGTGCGCTGCCCTGTCAAAGTTTATTTATATACAATTTTTGCAACAGTATAAACTAAAATTCATCATCATAGCTTGCAATTTTTTTTTGTCATAAAAAAATTTTGAAATTTGCAACCTTGGTGATTTTGAGCCACTTACATTTCATGTGATCCTGCTTGACACGTGAAATAAATGCATCATGCTGTGTTTTCGAAACGTTTGCTTTAGGTGTTAGCTTTTATAATATCGAACATTATTTCTCTATTTCAGTTTCTGTTCTCATTATTAGATGTAAAATTTCCGCCATTTTCATGTTTTTTCGGGTTGTTGTAAGAAACATTAACACAATTAAGTCGAAGTCAGGTACCTAATTTGCAACTTATCAGTAGATGTGGATTTTGCGTTTTATATTTTTTCTCAATCTACTTTAAAGCCGCCCTAAAATCATCCAGTTTGAGTACCATTCAACTTTCTTAATGGTATTGTAGCTTAAAGTCATCATATTTAGCAATATTATAGTGCGTGAACACTCAAGGAAAAGGTTTAGAAACTAGAACAAAAGATTCCTTAATTGAGCATATATAATCCTTTAAGTCTTGCCAAAAAAAAGTTCAGGGCATCAAATAACGCCTCTCCGAATGTCTGTACTCGGAATGTGACCAACTGTTTATGTTTCTATGCTAAAATAAGTCAATTTTTAGTTTTGATTAAGATCTTAGTAGTATGCTTAATTACAAGTTACTAGGATCAAAACTTGAAAGACGGAACATTTTGAATGCAGTAACTAAAAAATCCAGAAATCCGGAAACCCAAAACTCCACCAAAGTCAAAATCCCGAATATTAAAAGAAATTGAAGTAGACATTCTCAACTTTTAGAAATTATTTTATCGCCATTTTCATAAACAATACACTTCCCTTCAAACATTTCAGCCGTAATACCCATTTTTCTAAGAATGCTCATGAGCAAATTTTCTGACGTACTGTAGAGTCCAGAGATTTGTTTTTAGTCTTCCTACACGAATGTGGGATGCTTTACTAGACTCAATATTTCCCACTTTCATTCAAAGCCATATCCTTTCTAATACTGTCCCCCTTCTTAATTGCTAACACTGAGTTTAATCATTTTAAGGGTTTTCATATCCCCTTGAGTGCGCTCTCTTATTAAAAAAATAAATACCTAATATTTTAAATGTTTGAAAAACTATTACAGAATGTTGTTTGTTGAAGATTTCCATCGGTTGGTGGTCAGAGTTAAATATTCAAATTTTGAACGATATTCTAATAAGATGATTCCTTTCAAATACAGGCAATCCTTGAATTAGTTAACTTTTGGCTATTAATATTTAAATGCGCCTTCATTTAAATCAAAATCCAATTCAACAATGAATTGGATCAATTGTCTATGCTTACCAAAGTGATAAAATAAAAATTGCATTAAACCCTAAGGTTATACTAACTTTCGGTTATACACCTCTATATTGCTCAAAAAAGAATTAAAAAACGGTTTGTTTAGCACCAAAATCAATTAAATATCTTTAATAATATATTGGTCATTATCAAATAATAGTTGAGGATAGATAATCATTCGAGTATCTCGTACTTTTTCTACACAATTATATTTTAAACGTTTTGCAAAAATTGAATAAATGTGTTTCATATCTCATAGAACAAGACAATTTTTATTCTTTCTGGGTAACTTAAATTTTTACCAAACTTTTGTTCACATTTCTGAAGTGCATGAAATTTTACATTTCTTACTCAACTATAAAAATGTCAACCACACAAAATTGGTTAAATAGATATCAATAGTTAATAACTCATTCGAGAAAAACGACTCAAAAAGTATTGGTATTTTATAAAATTTTCCTTAACTCTGGACACTTGATTCTAGCAAATAAAACTTTGTTTTAATTTAATTCTTCTTTAAAATTGTATTACCGTTCAATGTTGAATGCTCTGATATTTCATAGGTGGCCTGCATATACATGTCTTCTATTTCTTTGAAGTTTTCTTCCATGGAAGCTAAACCAATTAATCTAAACCATACTTTGGGTATCAATTATTATTGATTAAATAACTATGCCCTTTTATATGAACATTCAATTCACGAAATAAGATGTAACATCAGATTTCAAACAAATTCCTGACCTTTCAACTTTAGTTGATAATATTTTGTAATCTTAAAAGCTCTATTAACTAATCTTCCTTAACAAAGTTTAGAAAGAGTTTCAAAGATTTTGAAAAATTTCGTCGTCCCTACGTTCGTGACACCTTTTTTCTTCAGAAATATCTTAAGAATTATCAGAGTTACAAATGGGAAGTTATAAGTGTTGTTCCTACTATAAACTCTTTTTTACTTCCCATAGGAAGTTATTGTAATGGGTCATTGACATTTCTTGACGTTTCAAGGTCCCTAGAGTCGAAATAAAAGATTTTTAGAAAGATGTCTGTACGTCCGTATGTCCGTACGTTCGCGACGTTTTTTTCGTCGTCCATAGCTCAAGAACCAGAAGAGATATCGACTTCAAATAAATTTTGTAATACAGATAATAAGGCATTAAAATGCAGAAAGGGCTCTCAAGAAAATTTTGTGGGTGGTTTTTTTACCATAGCAGTTTAAAAAAAAGGTGAACATTTTGGGTAAACCCTAAATATCTTATGAACCAATAACGCTAGAGACTTGAATTAAATATTATATTATATATTGTAACGTGATACCAAACAAGTATAGATATCTTTGGAAAAAAATCCAATTAACGGTTTTTTATAAATCAAAAAAACTGAACAAAAAAAATTGTCACCTCGAAAATTTTGTGACTAAAATATGATTTCATCTCCAAAACAATTTTAAACCTAAAAAAAATGTAACAAAATTTGGTAAAAATTGTTTTTCGACGTAAAAATCTTTTCAAAAATTTGAGATTTTGGCTTCAAACTAATTTTTTCTTATAAAAAATATTGTTTTCCACATTCAGAAAAATTTTGAGAAAAATCGAATTGACAATTTTTTTACAAAAAATAAAATAACAAAAGTTGGTAAAAATTGATTTTCGACTCAAATATCTTTTCAAAACTTTGAGATATTGGCTTCAAACTAATTTTTTCTTATAAGAAATATTGTTTTGAACATTCGATAAAATTTTGAGAAAAATCGAATTGACAATTTTCTACAAAAAATACAAACCTAAAAAAAAACTTAATAAAAGTTCGTAAAACTTGATTTTTGACGATATCTTTTCAAAAAATTTGAGATATAGGCTTCAAATTATTTTTTTTTATAAAAAATATTGTTTTTAACATTCAGTAATTTTTGTATAAAAATCTAACATTCCATTTTTTCATAAAAAATAAAATCTACAAAAAATAGTACGCAAAATTGGAAAAAATTGATGTTCGGTTCTCGATATCTGGTGAATAATAGAAAACATTGACTTCAAATTAATTTCAATCATCCAATTTGTATTTGTTTATATTAGAAATAAAAACGTTTAATAAATGCTACTAAAATTGGTAAGAATTGATTAACGACTAAAAATCTCGTTAAAAAAATAAATTTGGAAATCAAACTATATAACCATATTCCAGATATTGTTGGTTATTTTAAAATTTTTTAGAATAATTTAACTGATAACTTTTTTAACAAAACACGAAAACCTACAAACCTAGCTTTAAAGACAAATCGACAGACAGGATGGGAAGTTATCAGTGTGTGTCGCATTCCAGCCTCTTTTTAAATTTTAGTTTAAGTGTTATTAAATTTCGTTTAAGACATGTTAGTGCACATATAATATGTATATATATCAATGAAAACTCAAGTAATAGAATTTATGTCTTAATACTAAAGCCTATTTGAGATTTTTCAAAGAATTTACATTTTATTTCATATTTTTAATATTTCTCTTTATCGACATTTGTATGAAATTTTATTTTACACAATAACATACGTGTTGCATTTCACGAAATAAATATTATCGAAACTAATTATTGACAGACAGGATCAACATATCACAATATCTTGAAATTTAAAAAAATTGTGGTTTAACCATTTCAATTCGTAATGTTAACATCATTAAGAACATCCTAGAACCGCAACCTTAAAAAAATTACTGAAAAAAAACATCTAAACACATGAAAACATATTTTAAAAAAGAAGTAGTATGTTTCATATTTTAGGGTTGTTAGAACACTGATGGTTCATGTGTAACCCAACCAAGTTCGGTAGGGTTAAATATAGCAATTCAAACTTTTTGGTACACAAATATTGTGTAGCGCACTTCTAATTTTGCATTTTTTTATTTTTGCAAATTTGAAAAACCCATCAACAGCCCCGTTTAAAGTTCTAGGTCAAACTAGTGCTATGTTTGCTATTTCTGTGAATTATTCTTTTAATTTTAAACTATACATTTTGTTATGAAAAGGACATAACAAACTGTCTCCCATTACATACACAAATTTGTGTCGATGTCCTAGTTTTGTTTTTTTTACTAATTTTTAGTTTGCAGGAAAAAAAATATCTTTCCGACGTTGGGCAATTTGGCAATTTTATGTCGTTCTGCAAAGAACATTTGTAATTGTCAGATATGTTCTACTTGTTGGCATTAGGTTTTCTGTTTCGCTTATATTTACACAAAACAGTTTGTGACTTTTATGGATGAATAAAAATATAGCCTAATGTTTGCCAGTTTTTTTTTTCGTTAGCATGCACTCTGCACATGCACAACACCCACACAACAATAAATACATATGTAGTTTTCCCTTGCAGCATAGTCACTATAGCTTTCTACCTTTATTCATTGGTTTCGATTATTTTTTGGCAACCATTTTACGATAAGGATAACAAGAAAAAACAAATCAACAAGTTCAACATGACATATTCCAATGTATGTATATGTTACACATGAAATACAACTATCTGTATGTCGGTATACGAGTAGGTACTATAGACTTCGAGGTATGTTAAAACGACTTGAATTCACATTTTTAGTATGTCACAAGTTTGTTTTATTTTCGTATTTTTTTATTTTTCTTCTTACAAAATACAGGATATGCGCCCAAGTACAGTTGCTTGAGTCCTTGGCAAGACAAATAATGTTGTGATTTGCATTGCGGATGTGAAAACAAGAAGCAGAGTGTTAGAGAGGATTTTTATTAAGTGGCCAAATGATTGATGATGGAATGATTTTTGTTTTCTTTTATTTTGCTGGCAAACATTGAATGTCCTTCGAAAATTTGTTTTATTTTTCTATTTGTGTAGCGCCTTTTAAACGGAAGAAGAATCCTTCTTCGTAATAGTGGTGGGAGTGGACATTGATTATGATAGCGAAGAGGCTTGTTTTGTGAACATTTTCTTTAGCTAATAGCTTGTCAAGGAAAATGTGATTTTTATTCAAGCAATCAACTTCAACATAATAATTTATAAAAGCAGGCAGATTTTGTCGATTTATCTTAAATTATGACTATAAATCATAATATTTTTTGAGTAAGTATAGGCCTCAGTGAATGGGTGGGAAGATTTTAAATCAATACTTTTCTTCTATCTAAATAAAAATTTAAAAAAAATATATTTAATTATTAATGAGCAATTTTTAAATAGTCCGTCAAATATCAGCAAATAATTAATTTTCATATAAAGCTTAAAAACTAAAAATTAAGAGTCTCTATAGCGTGGTTAAATTAGTATGATTTAAAATTTTGGTGCTGAATTGAATTTTCTGAACCAACTAGATTTTTTTTTTATATTGTACGCGCACTCAAGGGGATACGAATACCCTTATAATGATTATACACAGTGCGAGTAATTAGGAAGGCAGGATAGGATTTGAAAGGAGATACCGATGCACATTGGTTTTGAATGCCTGCACATTGTAATGAGTGGGAAATATTGAATCTGGTAAAGCATTCCACATTCGTGTAGTGCGACTAAAAAAAGAATCTCTGTACTTTACAGTACGACCGAAATTGGGCTCAAGGGTAAACTGATGGGCATTCCTAAAAGAACGAGTATTACGGTTGAATTGTTTGCGGGGAGGAATGCAACTGGCTATTTCATTAGAGCATTGCTTATGGAAGTAGCGATAAAATAATGAGATACATGAAACCTTACGACGCACGGTGCTTGAGAGATGCAAAAGTTTCAGTAAAACAACGGTCACCTATCATTTTTAGAGCTCTCTTTTGAATTGTGTCCAAGAGACTCTTCTTCTAATTTAAAAGAAACATTTATTTCAGATATGCAGAAGAACTTTTAGAGAAATCAAAATAAAATAAAATACAAATTAAGAAAATGTCAATTTTATTCAGTACAGAAGTCATACACTGCCAACCACTAGGATGATGCCACACATTTTGGAATAGATTTTCGCTTTTCATATCTGGTGGAAGTGTTGTACCCGGAAAGGTTTACTACCTAGAAGTTGAATTCAATCAGAAGACGTGGAACTTTTGCCATGGCCCCTATGTTCACAACACATTAACATAATTAAAATCGTTTGGCCATGGCTTTTTCATAAAGTTTAGGAAGTTGGCTGACAATTTGAAGACAAGAACACCTTAATCGAAGCTTTTCGGAATTCCTGGGTTAAAATTTATTGTGATTTATTAAAAAAATTAATGGTTCCATTTCCATTCCAAACCGCCTTATAGAGGTTATGTCCAAAAATGGTGGACATAGTCATTACTCATTAGTAATATAAACAAACATTATAAAGAAATGTTGTTTAACCATAAAATTTAAATATTTCAGTGACTTTTCGAGCAGTTTGTTTTTTGATCTTGGGTAATTTCAACGCTGGTTTCCAATTTGCCCTTTAATTTTATAAATTTTGTAATGGTGGAATACGTACCTATTCAAAGGTGGTAAAAGATTCCACCAACTATTAAAAACGAAAATCGGTTCTAAAATGTGTGGCTTCAGCATAGTGACTGGCAGTGTTTAAAAACATGTGTACAAATGAAAAAAGAAATCTTGAGACCAAACATTTTGAAATGTTCGATTTTCATTAATATGCAGTCAAATTGTTCAACGATGTTTCACAACTTTAAGATCTTGACTCGATTGTGAAGTAATTGGTATGGACCTAATTTCCAAATGTGATAATTCTGCTTATTAACGTAGCCTCCGAGGAAAAATTGAGCGTTAACATAATAAAGATGAGTTTTAGATAAAAATCCGGGATCATTTTGATGAATTTCAGAGAAGATATGGCGTTGCTGGTGATCGATTCGCTTTAGTTCTTTTACTACCTGAAATTTAAAGGCCTTCAAAGGCCAAGGTTCAGGTTCTACATTTTTTGTAATTTCATAATTCTTTCTTGTCATATGCCAAAAGATGAAAGCTTCAAAAGGGACAACTTGCCTAATAATGTGTTTTTGAAAATGACACCTCATATTAGAAAATACTTTGTAAAAAAATAATTTAAGCTTAAAAGTTAATGAAATTTAATTTCTTTAAAAATCACATGAACTTGCTCCGGTTTACAAAAAGTGTACGTCTATTTGTACGTGTGTACATACGTTTCTAGGTTCGTACGACAATATTACGTTCGAGATACCATTTTTCGTCGCCTATATGTACCTCAAGAACCAGTAGAGATATTGATTTCAAATAAATGTAGTTCTATAAATAAAAACATTGAAAGGTGCAGAAAGAATTTTCAAAAAAATCGAGTTTATGGTGTTTTACTACAGAAATTAAAAAAAAATTGAACCAATAACGCAAGCGATTTCAATTACATTTCATATTATTTGAGATATCGAATTTAGGAAAATAGTATTTTCTTAAAAATCCTTACAAAATTATACATTTTGATTGAAAAAAAAAACAAACATTTAAATCGGTTCATTAGTTCCTGAGAAAATTTTAAAGCAAAAAGATTCTATTAAGGAATACCCTTCCCGAACAATACAAACTTTTTGTTTCTGTCTTGAAAAAAAAAACAAGTTAAGAAAAAGAAAATTTCCTAAAAACATATGAGACCGTTTTGAGAATATTCAAATATTCGATTTTTGACCAACTGTTATTAGGTCCTAAAAATTAAAAATCTGCTTATTTTTTCGACTTCGTAATGCACTTTACCGAGTTACCATACAGTTCTTATTTGTCACAAGTAAAAAGTCCATTAATTGATGAAATGTTTAAAAAAAACTACGATGGATTGAATATTCTCAAAGTGATTTTTTGTATTTTTGAATGAAAATAATTATCCTAGTTTAACAGCCACGGAAATCTGCAGCAAACATTGTGCTTGGCCAGATTTGGAAACTCTCAATTTAAATTACTTTTCTAGACATCGCATAGTTTTGTGTTATCCTAAAAATAAGAAATTGAAAGAAGACCGACCCACCAATTTGAAGTAAAATACAAATATTTGTCATGTCAAAATTCATAAATTAAACAAGCCTCCTTTGGAAAACCTCCTGACATTAAATGGTTTGCATAGCACATTGCTTAGTGATTCACCCGACATAAACCCCGGCACAACAGTCCATGGAAAACACGTTACATATAGTTGATCGTCGTTTGGAAAGAGTATACGGTGTTGGCTAGCCTTTCCTTATTCCGTCAATTTGATTTTTATTTTTATATTCCACCATCAGACACCTCGAAATTATACATAAGTACTATTAAAGTCTCAAAGGAAAGTCGCTACTTTCGCTGGTCATCGCTTCATCGTCTGACGAAGCCGGCGGACGAGCGACGACGAATGCGGCGAAAGGACATTGATTGATATTAATGACCAAGAAAGAAATTAATTAGTTTTGGTTACCTGTGTTGCAAATCAATTGGGAACGCCAATTATTCTTTTTAACTGGTAGCCATTACTTAAAGTCCTTGCCGAGCTATGGGCTATTTTAATACACTTCCATATGCACAGAAAAAGGTTCTTGGTTCCAAAGGGTACACTTCAATGCCCTTCATTGCACGTTTTAATGGGCTTCAAGTATATTATATTGAACGGTGCGGCGGTGGTGGTGGTGTTTGCATGTAAACTATGCTAGCTCTGTTGTTCTATATGGAGAGTCTATAAAAGTTTACAACAAGGATTCTATATCCTGAATTTTTACTTCACGAAATGGATGTTTATACACGTATAGTTTCAATAAGTCTCGGTCGGTCGAACGGTCGGTCGGTCTAGTCCTGGGAAAGGGAAGCACAATCATGTTGTTAATAAATGTTGTTTTTCCGGTTTTCGTAAATGTGTGTACAGTTGGTACAAGTTCGTTTATTTCGTCTTGAGAAACTTTTACAAGCATTGCATGCGAGCTTAGTGAAACAAAGTATACAATTGTATCGAAAGGGAGGAAGAGCGAAAGAGTGAGGATAAGGGTGGTCGAAGAGGTACCCATAGGCATTGTCGAAGAAAAGTTTTTCAACACCCGGCTTTGTTTGAAAAGTTGTTGTAATTATTATTGTTATTCTTTTCTTTGTTTCTGTTATTTTCTCTTTTTTGTTTTGGTTTTAATCTTTTTTCTTGTAAGCACTTAACTTTGTATGTTGAACACCATTAAGGGAGTATTGCTTTAATCAAAAGGGCGATTGAGTTAATGGGAAAATCATTTTATGGGGAATAAGTTTGATTTAGTGTGCGTGAAAGAAAAGAAAATTGTGAACGAAAACAACTACTTGAGTTTTTGTTTTGTCACTCGAAACTTTGAGAAATTTTAATAGTCTCTTTTAAATTTCATACATTTTAAAACAAACGAAATATAGATCTGTTAATGGTAAAACCTAATCATAAACTTACTTAATTGTAGCTTGATATAAGTTTCTTTGAACATGACAAATTAGTTTAAGAGACATATTGGAAGCAACTTAACGAAATATTATGATACCAACGAATTCTTTAGATGAGCTGTAATTTGATTTCTTTGTTGTCCTTGGAAGAATAGTGAAGAACTCCTACATCATCATTAAAGGCACTGTACTTCAAAAGTCTGTCCAATTGCCCACATATGCTGAGAATTTGACACAACCGGAAAAACACACCGTGATGTCAATGTTCTTTGTGAGTATTGAAAAAGAGATGGTAAAAATGGGTTTAGCGGTAATTGAGGGCAAACCAAAGTACATGCTGCCATCAAGAAAGAACCTACAACACTGAGGACGTTTCGTCAAAACGTCACTCTCGACAGACATAACTTTGAGGTAGTTAAGGACGTTATCTACCTGCATTCTGCTATGAATTCAGAAAACAAAACCAGCGCTGAGATCAAACAGAGAATTACTTTTGCTAATCTCTGAGCGTTTTTAAGTTTCTATTTAAGTTTTTATAGAAACTGATCTCTGAGATTTGGTAAAGAGTCAAAAGACCTACGTATGTACTTTTTGGATAAACTTAGTCAAAAGTCTAAATTTATATATACAGTCAACATAAAGTATTACCACATAGTTTACTAAAATGTTTTCGACACTAAATTGTGTAAACAATAATTTAAATTTTTTGCAATTTTGCCATTGGAAGTCATTGTAACCGATTTTTCGTATTGACAAATTTGAAATTTCTTGACGTTTTAAGGTCACAAGAATCTAAAATCATGATTTTTAAAGGAATGTTTATGTGTGGAAGACTTGGAGCGTTTAATAGTTCGTACTTTTGACGTTTAGGATATCTTATATTTCGTCAGCCAATAACAAATTGATATATGAATTTCAAATAAATTAGGTCTTATTGATTATAATTATCAAGATCTGCAAAATGGTCTTTAAAAAAATAAGTTAGACCTTTTTTGTATATAATAGTAATTTAAACGTTTTTTGAGCATTGCGACGGAAGCGGAGAAGATTTGTTTAGTGGTAAATGAGTGTAAGACCTAGTATTATGCTGTCATCAAAAAAGGACATTAAACGACGATGACGTCTTGGACAAAACGTCACAATAGGAAGCTATACCTTTGAGGTAGCTGAGGACTTTTCCCGCCTAGGCTAGGTGTAGCTATAATTGAAGACACTATTGCTGTAATCAAATGGAGAATAACTCTTGGAAACCACTTTTTCTTTGGTCTTAAAAATCTATTGAATAGTAATGTCCTCTCTATAGCCTTAGCGTAGAGAAGAAGATATAACGACGAACTGCATGGGCTATACAGTGACACGGATCTAGTTAGAAGAATAAAATTCCAACGACTTATATAGCTGTGTTATGTAGAGAGTATATATCGGGTGATTTTTTAAGAGCTTGAGAACTTTTTTTAAAAAAAAAACGCATAAAATTTGCAAAATCTCATCGATTCTTTATTTGAAACGTTAGATTGGTCCATGACATTTACTTTTTGAAGATAATTTCATTTAAATGTTGACCGCGGCTGCGTCGTAGGTGGTCCATTCGGAAAGTCCAATTTTGGGTAACTTTTTCGAGCATTTCGGCCGGAATAGCCCGAATTTCTTCGGAAATGTTGTATTCCAAAGCTGGAATAGTTGCTGGCTTATTTGTGTAGACTTTAAACTTGACGTAGCCCCACAAAAAATAGTCTAAAGGCGTCAAATCGCATGATCAGTTGGCCACCAAGACCGGTCCATTCCTTGAGATGAATTGTTCTCCGAAGTTTTCCCTCAAAATGGCCATAGAATCGCGAGCTGTGTGGCATGTAGCGCCATCTTGTTGAAACCACATGTCAACCAAGTTCAGTTCTTCCATTTTTGGCAACAAAAAGTTTGTTAGCATTGAACGATAGCGATCGCCATTCACCGTAACGTTGCGTCCAACAGCATCTTTGAAAAAATACGGTCCAATGATTCCACCAGCGTACAAACCACACCAAACAGTGCATTTTTCGGGATGCATGGGCAGTTCTTGAACGGCTTCTGGTTGCTCTTCACTCCAAATGCGGCAATTTTGCTTATTTACGTAGCCATTCAACCAGAAATGAGCCTCATCGCTGAACAAAATTTGTCGATAAACACATTTCGAACCGAACACTGATTTTGGTAATAAAATTCAATGATTTGCAAGCGTTGCTCGTTAGTAAGTCTATTCATGATGAAATGTCAAAGCATACTGAGCATCTTTCTCTTTGACACCATGTCTGAAATCCCGCGTGATCTGTCAAATACTAATGCATGAAAATCCTAACCTCAAAAAAAATCACCCATTACATGAACGTTCTAGCTCTGAAGGTCCTCGAGGAAGCATGTTGGTTGAGGCCCAGGCTTGTCCTAGACTGTAGTGCTATCTTTAGTAAGTAAAAAAGTTTGGGTTTGGCAATGAGGAAAGTTTGATCTGACTTTTATTAACTTCTCATAGGAAACTATTGTAATCGGTTAGATTTGTCGAATTGAAAATTTTGACATTTCTCGACGTTTCAAGGTCCCTCGAGTCGAAAGAGATTTTTAGAGTGATGTCTGTGCGTCCAGACGTTCGTACGTCCGTACGTTCGCGAAGTTTTTTTCGTCATCCATAGCTCAAGAACCATCGACTTCAAATAAATTTTGTTATACAGATAATATCTCAGAAAGATGCAGAAAGGACTCTCAAAAAAATTAAGTAGGTGGTTTTTTTACCATAGCAATTTAAAAAAAAGGTAAACATTTTGGTTAACTCTAAATATCTCACGAACCAATAAAGCTAGGCACTTCAATTAAATTTTATATTATATATTGTAACGTGGTACCTTAGAAATATATTTTTGAAAATAATCCAGTTACCGTTTTTTTTGTATAAATCATAAAAAAACTGAAAACAAAAATATTTGTCACCTCAAAAATTTTAAGAACAAAAAACGATTTTGTCTCCAATATAATTTTGTGCAACGAAAATTAACGTTTTTAACACATGGTAAAATTTTGACAAAAAACGAAAGGTTTTTTGACAAAAAATAGAAACCTAAACAAAATTTATAAAAGTTGGTAAAAATTGATTTTTGACTCAAATATCTTTTCAAAAATTTGAGATATTGGCTTTAAATTAATTTTATCTTACACAAAATTTTTTTTCAACATTCCGTTCTATTTTGAGAAAAATTAAAATGATAGTTTTTATTACAAAAAAATAAGAACCTAAACAAACATTACTAAAAGTTGGTAAAAATTGAGACTTAAATAATTTTCGACTCAAATATCTCTTCGAAAATTTGGGACTGGCTTCAAATTAATTTTATAAGAAATATTGTTTTCAACATTCGGTAAAATTTTAAGAAAAATTTAATTGACAGTTGTAACTTGGTAAAAATTTACTTTTGACTCAAATGTCTTTTCAATGTTTACAAATATTCAGTAAATTTTTTATCAAAATCCAACAGTCAGTTTTTTCACAAAAAATTCAAATCTACAAAAAATAGTACGCAAAATGGGTAAAAAATGATGTTCGGTTCTCGATATCTCGTTAACAATAGAAGATATTGACTTTAAAATAATTTCATTCATCCAATTTGTAGGTATATGTTTATATAAGAAATAAAAACTTTTAAGCAATGCTACTAAAATTGGTTAAAAATTGGTTAACGACTAAAAATGTTGTTAATAAAAATAGATTTTGAAATCAAACTATTTACCATAGGTATGCAAAATATTGTTAATAATTTTAAAATCTTTGAGAATAATTCAACTGACAACTTTTTTAACTAAACACGAAAACCTACAAACCTTTTAAGCAAGACAAATCTACAGACACGATGGAAAGTTATCAGTGTGTGTCGCATCCCAGCCTCTTTTTTTATACTTATATTTGCCTAAAACTCCTATCTCTGGGGTGGTGCTCCAGGAACTTAGTAACACATCTAAAAGAGTGTTCAAAGATGATAGTTTGAAATAGCTTGTAATAATAATATCATCTGAATTCTTCTTGTCTCACTAATTTCTCTGTTTAACGTATTATGTTTTATTGAAACAGTCATTTGTATTCCTTGAGTTAAAAAATGCCAGCGTAATACTCGCTTCTTCAGGAAAATTTATCAGTATATCCCTGGGCTCAGTTTTGGTAGCAATTTCAGGTACAGATATTCGTTCTTTAACCGCACTACTCGAATGTGGAATACTGTCTTTTACTGGCATTGGAATTTTCATGAATTTAAAACCTATCTTTCCTTGAAAATGCTCACATCTCCTTTGATCTGGTTTATATTTATAGAGATTCTAATCTTCGCGAAGAAACAAAGTACAATTCAAATACTTGAACAGGTGCCACTTCAGTCTTTTAAACAGCATTCAAAACATAGCCCAAAATTTGGTAATTTACAATAATTTATGATGTTTTTGACATTTTATAAAATTTGTATAAAGCCAAATGACCACTTTTTTAGAAATGAACTAGACCTTGAAAGTTCTGCGAACGACAATTTCAATGCTAATTTTTGCAATGTAAAAGTTTTCACGGTCACATACCAGACTTTCGAAATAATTGTTAAACAGTCTTTTTGTTCGTATTATAAAAAATATTGGTAGTATTTCGTTCAAAAAATATCTAAAGGGAAGTTTTTGTTTTATTTGAAGACAATTAAAAATTTGGACTTGTTAAAATTGCATCTATAGAATTTCAATGAATGCTGTACCTTTTATTATTAAAGAAACAAAATCTAACTGAAAATAAAAAAACTTTTGTTTCATCAATAATTATATTGCTATGGGCAGCGGTGCTGAAGTGCAGAGATCAAATATCCATTTAACTCGATTGACAATACACAAAAATAGTTACAAAAAAAGAACATCATAAATCGTTTGAGATACGTACATAGAACGAAGATTCAAATATTTTATAAATTACCTTCCTGTGTCACACATACATACTCGTATACACAAACATACATACAATAGCCAGAAACGCTTTGATGTCGATTTTATTCTAACGATAAAAAGTCAATTTTGCAAAATATCTAACTGAATTTTAAAATAGAACTTTCCGACAACTCTAACACCAGGCACTTTTGTTCTTGTTTCATATATACCGTAGCACAACAATACCTCAATGCATGTCCTGTGGGCATAACTACTTTTTTGTTTTTCGTTCTGTTTTTGTTTATGTTGTTTAGATGATATTATCCGTCAATGTCAAATACAGACGACGACGTCAGTTCTATTCAAGAATAGTTAACATCAGGAGAGAGGGAGAGAGCTCGTTGGTCTGCTGCTTCTATAAATGTTCTCGTCTGATGACCTGACCAGTGGCCAACCGGTCTTGACTATATACATATGCATATGTATTATGTATGTAGATTTGAGCCAAATGAAGCCAGTCCAATCTATACCCAGCTAGCCATAGTCTAACCAGTGGCAGTGTCAGTGGCTATGGTGGCGGCTTCTGGTCATATAGTCTCGCACATTCCATTCCACAGGACTCGACTGCTACAGCAACAAAGACGGACTACACGTATTTGAATTCAGGATAATATAAATGTGTGTGTCTAGAAGGATTGAAGTGAATTTTGCCACCGCGTGTGTGAAGACGTGAATCTCAACGTTTCAACATACAAACCTCGCACACATAACGGATTTATTCTACTTAATATTGTTGACATTTGTTAGATTGCCCATCACAGGTTGACTATTGTTGGCCCACTGCTGACAGGACAGGACGAAAATATCAACAATACGAACGATAACGAACATTTTTTGTTATACCTACGTAGAATGGGTTTGAGGTACGATGTATGGATAATCATTTCCTAAGGTATGTAGATGTGTAAGGTTGAATCTAGGTATAGATCCAAAAAGGTCTTCAGGTAGGTATATAGATGCCTACGTACATTTATAGAAGACTAATTGTGATCTTCTTCTCCTTCGTTAGAAAATTTAATTCTGTTTCCCTTAAGCAAAATTATCCGAAAAACCCTTCAGTTTACAGAGTCACTTTTCTCATTCCTTACGCCTCTCCATCTCTCTCTCTCTCTTTCTGTCTGATGTCTGCGTTACTACATCAGGCCGACAGGACGACCAACCGACCGATGAATCCTTCCATTTTATTCAACATCAATTACCCAGCTGTCATTCTTCCTTTCGTGTGTAGATTTTCAAAAGCCCACCGACCGACCGACGACGTCCAGTCGGGTGTGTTTGGTCTGGCCTAGCTTCAGCCCCAGCTTCAACATTTAGTTCTTCGTAAATGCACATGTATATAGAAAACAACCGAGTTCAGTGTTAATCAAGGGGCAACTGAATTCAAATTTACATGCTTTTTACAAAATAGAAAACTCATAAGACTCGTTTTTTAGGAAGAGACGGAGGGTTTGATCACCCAGAGGGTATACAAAACATACGTTTAAGCAATAATATAAAATATATCTGGAAATGTAAACGAGTAGACATGCAATAATCTCGTCGACAATGTGGTTTGATGGAGCATATAGCAACATGCAACATACCAATGGTTGTTCTTCTTCATAAAATGTACAAATTTAAGATTTGTTAAAAGGGTCAGATATTGGTTTGGGTAAAAAATTAATAAAATAAGAGAATTTGGAATAAATATTAATACATTTTTGGGCTTTGAAACGTAAAGGCTCCAATTTCTTATTTAAAAGACATTTTGTTTACTTCCTTTAAAAAAATGTTTTTCAATGGTGACTATTTTTAAATATTATAATGTTTTAAGTTTTCTATGAGAGCTAGTTTGTGCGACAAAGCTTCAAGTGTTATTTTTATTTATTTTGACCATTCATTAGTGTGATAGAAATTTTTGAAAGAATTGTATTTTCGAATGAGGAGACATTAATTGTTGTTTGAGGCAAACAAGAAATTTAATTTAGGCAAAACTAAACCAAAATAGGAACATAATACAGTTTCGATAATGGTATTTGCTTGTTAACAACTTTGCTAACATTTGTGGTTATTTTCTAAATCATTGTTATAGTTTTAAGTGTAAATATATGGATAGGTTAGAATTGATAGATGAATAGAATGATAGAAAATTTTATTTGACATGAATAATACTAAAAAAAAACTTTAAGTCTTTCAAAAGCTTTTATGTTTAAATTTTTTTTTCGAAAATGATGACATGCACCTTAGTAAGAATGCATCGGTGCCTTTGGGCATATACCTATTCTTTTAAAATATTTTATCAAGAATATTATGAATTGATAGAGCTTCGTCTGAAATTTACAGAGAAGTCAAAAAATGTACGGATTACTTCCTTCGCTTAAAATAAGGTATTTTCGAAACTACAAATGGGTTTCCTTTTTAAATGCATCTTACAAGTTATTTACAACGATGATGCATAAGTGTCTTGTTAGTTGGATTGAGACCGGAAACTTGCTTAGGGAGTTCCAGGGTGGATTTAAACCAGGATATTCAGCAATAGATAAAATTTTTATATTATTGAGGAGCTTGGCAGAGAATTTCTTGAAACGAAGGAAAAAGTTGTATGTACGAGTATGTTTTATAGATTTTAAAGCAGCTTTTGATAAAATCGATCAATGTGCACTATTCTATAAGCTGTATGGTCTTGGTTTATCATTGAAGTTTAGTCACATTCTTGAGCACCTACATATATATATAACTTTCTGACTGGTTTGACACCTCATCGGGAGTGCGACAAGGTTGTACAGGGTTTTTCAACAGGAACGCTACAAAAGTAGAGCAACAGAGACAGAAAACGACGCCATATTTCTTGCCGCTCTTTTGCTTTTAACATTTCTCTTCAGTAAGTTTTTTCATTTTATGATGGAAAGATATACGAGCCAACAACGAGTCGAAATTATTAAAATTTACTACCGAAATTCGGAGTCAGTGGCCTCAACGTTAAGAGCGCTACGTCCAATTTATGGTCGTCATAATCGTCCTAGCAGATCAACAATTGAGGGTCTAGTGGGAAAATTTGAATCCACAGGCACAATACAAAATGTTCCCGTACCAGTGAGACAAAGAAGTGCCCGTAGTGTCGAGATTATTGCTTCAGTTGCAGAAAGCCCAAATGTGTCTTTCACTCGTCGTTCTCAAGCGGTGGGCATCTCTGTGACGTCGTCGTTGTGGCGAATTTTGTGAAAAGATCTTGGCCTACATCGTTAGAAGATTAAATTGATGCAAGAACTGAAGCCGCTTGGCCACCAGAAGCGTCGAATGTTCGTGAATTGGGCTAAGCAACAACTTGAAAATTATTTCGATTTTCATCGAAAAATCTTCTTTAGCAATTAGGCTCATTTCTGGCTGAATGGATTCGTCAATAAACAAAATATGCGGTATTGGTCAGGCAACAATCCACACGTACTCCATGATTCATCATTGCATCCCGAAAAAAATACGGTTTGGTGTGGTTTACTGTTTGCACAAATGTTGTACGTTAGGCTTGTGAATTGGATTGAAAGAAATAATTTAATAAGTCGATATCAGGCTGGTTTGCGGGCGGGCCTTTCAACGATTGATCAAATGTTTGCTCTTACGAGCGTTGCCAGGCGTTTAATCGACAAAAAGAAGCCCTATACACTTTTTTCGTCGACTTTAAAGCTGCTTTTGATACCATCAACAGAAGATCACTTTTATATAAGCTAGCAGTTATTGGTCCAAATTTATTCAAATTTATAAACAACTTTTATTAAACACGTCTAGAATGGTTTGTAATGGTATATCGATGTCAAAATATTTTAAAACCGAAACAGGTGTTCCACAAGGTTGTATATTGATTCCGCTGATGTTTGCTCTTTTTATCAATGATATTGAAAATAAATTACCGGGAGGCGTCAACTATGGCGATTTGTCTTTGAAGATTTTGCTCTATGCTGATGACCTGGTGGTGGCATCACTTTTGTGGAATAACGTACAAATATTATCGCTTACCACTGATATGAGAGTTCAACTTCAAAATAATCAAAGTGCTGCACAATTTTCCAAACAATTGTTAGCTGTTGGAAATGGAAAAGTGCCAGTTGATGCGACAACTGCATTAATTACTCTTACCAACGACTTTTGCCGATTTGTAGACTCTCAATTAGCTCTTATTGAAAATGTTTTCCCACACATTAGTGAGAATTATCAGAATTATGCTTGGTTAAGTCAACGAGCAATTCTCGCCACAAAGAATAATGATGTACACGCACTGAATTTCACCATTCAATCAAAAATCGCTGGCGATTTGGTGACATACAAATCCGTTGATTCCATAACAAATCCCAATGATGTAGTAAATTATCCAACGGAGTTTTTGAACTCTCTGGAGATACTAGGATTTCCACCACATAACTTGCAACTCAAAGTTGGTTCAGCTATTATGATATTGCGTAATTTGAATCCACCGCGACTTTGCAACGGTACTCGACTTGTGGTCAAAAGACTTATGCTGAATTTGATTGAGGCAATCATTAACGGAAAGTACGCAGGTGAAAATGTATGTATTCCTCGAATACCAATGATTACGACTGATCTTCCGTTTGACTTCAAGCGATTGCATTTTCCGGTTCGCCTTGCGTTCGCAATGACAATTAACAAGTCGCAAGGCCAATCGCTTAGTGTGTGCGGGATTAATTTAGAAAATCATTGTTTTTCACATGGGCAGCTATACGTTGCGTGTTCATGAGTTGGGAAACCAGCTGCTTTGTTTGTGTTAACGTCAGATCAAAAAACAAAAAATGTGGTTTACCAAAGAGCACTTCAATTTGCGGACAAGTATAACGATTCGATTCAGTATTTACTTTGGATTCGCTTTCATTTTTTACTTAGAGAAGCTCAACTAAATTACACTTCATATTTGTAATCGAAATTAATTCATTACTGTTGTGAAATGAAATACAAATTTTCCTTTTCAAATATAAAACAAAAAAAATAATTTTTCTTCATCATTTAATATCCAAACGAAATGTTACAAAAAACGAAGCCATCAGGTGGCGAAACGGAGTTCGCCGGGCTTGCTAGTATTATTTGTATATATGTGCTTTATTTTATATTCCATAATTGTATACTCTTTTTTCTCAATATAAATGTCTCATAATATTTGGCAGACGGCTCTAATGCCATGCTTGTAAGTTTTTTTTCTATTGTAAATTATTATGTATCGTTTTTAATGAATAAAAATTTATCTTTATAATATTTAATTTGCAGCAAAATACGTCAAACTATGTAATTATACTAGAAACGGGTCTATATCCTTTGTTTATAAAAGCATTGAAGTTACAAGTGGGGACTTCTTGCTTAACGGTTTTAAAATGAATGATTCACGGGTCATGAAAAGAGTGGCCATAAAAACGATACAAGATGAAAATAGTTAATACCGAGAGTGAACAAGATCTTGCTGAGGAATGTCAAATTAGTTTGACTTTATCCATCGAGAATTTATCTGCCGCTAAAAACAATTTGTATGAAGTCATTTTAAAGGTTGATGACAAATTTTAAGCTGAATATATTTTTGAAGTGTCTAATTCCTTGTACAGAACAACTTAAATCTGATTAAATCATAACCTTGCAGAGAAAAACTATTTTCAGGATTACAACAATGTCCATGTGATCCCTATGATGGTCAGACTACGTAGTGAACTAATATTATTTAAAATTACATTCCACATAGGCCTGATTTACCTCTATAGTGTAATATATGTGCGACCTATAACAGAGACAGAGAGGATACTGTCCACTTTTTGAAAAAATGCCCCATTCTTAGAGAAATCAGAAGGAATATATTCAGAAAAGACTTTTTATCGGAAGATCAAGTTAAAAGTTTATTGAATAAGATTCATTTTGTCAAACTTTACGAATTTTTCAAAATTACCCTAAGGACTGCTATAATGAACGAAGATTCCTGATTGTGTTTTTATTCAATCCTTTTAAAATTATTTTGTATTGTTTATGAACTTTATATTGTTAAAACATTATAAATCCCTTTATTAATATAGAAAACTAAATATATCGAGGGCAATCGCCATGCTATAATGATTTTTGTAAACATTTTTGTTACATAATGTAAATTCTACTGTAAATGTATTAAATCTTTATCTACATATCTACCTTTCTATATATGTATCTTACTATAGTCACATTCATATGAAGACATCAAAAAAATTACTAAAATAATGAACACTTTACCAATTCAATTCCTATAGAATCTTTTATATGCAAGAATACAAATCTTTATGTCAACGTTTTTGTTGTTGTAATCTCTGTGCGCTGTCAAGGCCGATAGAACTTGAAATTCTATTTCATAATTTTATCAAACAAAGTAATTGCATTCAAAACTATCACACAACTCTAAGCCTATAATTGAACTGATTTAATAATGGTAACCTGTGGCGTATGCGTAACTTTATTTTCTTCTTTTTTCTTATAATTTTCTTATATTTTGTACGTTCAATGCATGAATTTTCAGATGAAATGTTAGACATTCTGATGGCCAGCAGAGCAGTCTTACAAAGTGAAATGACTTTAAATAAAATGACTTCTATTTATAAAACAACTATACTTTTTTTTGTCATACTAAGGAATAGACCTAGAGTACGCTAAAAGATCACAGAAGAGTTTGTTCGTAACTAATAAAGTACAATTTCTACTGATTTTGTTGTACTAAAATTTCGTTTCAGTAAACAAATAAATTCTAACCTCTATTTTCCTTTACAGTATTTAAGCTTTTTCTTACCGTTGTCTTCTTTGAAAATCTAAACAAATATTCTCAAAATCTTATTTCTACAATAAGTTCCTAAATTTGTCATTTTTAACTATGTATATTTTACCTATACATAAACATCAAAATTTCTTTAACATTAATTAATAAATTCTTATGAAATCATTAATATATTTACCATTTTAATACCAACATTTCATATCTTTTTCATTTCACCATCATATTTTGCCACTTTTCTGTCATGTTTTATTAATGTCACTTCCTTCAATCTACCACTTGGTCTTCTCTTGTTCACCTTTTGCCAAAGCCTCTGGGCGACAACTATAGCTCTGTCTATAAACCCTAGGTACCGGTACTGGTAAGGTACTTCTTCCTTTATTAAAGAAGAGAGTATTAAAAAACCCTTGGGAGAGAAAAACAAAAAAGCTAGGGCAATTCTCAGAGATGAAAAACAGAGGACAATTAAAAATTCTTTTGATACCTTTTTTGTGTTGGCAGGATAGAAAGGTTCGCTGAATGAAAAATAAAAGAAAAATCTCCAAAAGAAAATAACAAAAATATCCAACAACACAACCCCAAAACAAAATGTCACTCTCTCTAGCACATTATCACATCATAAAGCACACAAGGTGAGGCTGAGAGGCTCAACATTGAAGCTGGTTACTAGGCTGATGACAACGGTGTTGAATGTTGATGTTGTGTCTCGTGTCTAGTGTGATGGAGATGGAATTGTGTGAACACGTGTATGGAGGAGAGACGAATTTCTTCTCATTCTCTTCTTGGAGATTTGCCATCATCATGATACCTTCCTCTACATCTACATACAACATCATACCGAAGGTCCTTATTTCGTTTTTTTTTGTTTGTTATTTTTCAATTTTCTGAGTCCTGCTTGGTTTTTTTTTTTTTTCATTCTGTTTATTTCGAAGAGTCAGAGAGACTTGTACTTTTATATCCTTGAGAAGTTTAACAGCTAACAGCCCACTGTGCAACTGCAACACTCAGGACTCAGCTTCGGCTTCAAGGATCACCATTCAAAAACTTTATTTAATTAAAGTCTTATGTGTGTGGAGAGTTGCTCTTTTGCTTTGTTTGTTCTTTTTGTATTTTTTCACCTCCATCATCTTCATCATCATCATCGGTCTCATTCTCATCTAGGTACCTTACCTACTCATATTATTCTTCTTGTCCTTTGAATATACGCACAGGACATCATACATATAAGATTTGCTCTTTTGTTGTATATACATATGTGAGAGGGCTGAAGTCCTTAAACGAAGGTTTATGTGAGTTAGCTTGTCATCGTCATCATCAGCATCGTTGTCGTTGTCGTCATCGTCTTTGTTGTTACCGTATCGTGTCGTCCACTATATGTAGGTACATAGGTACTTTGTATGAGTAGCTCTGAGTGATTTTGGCACTGAAGTCTGATCCTTCTAGACCCCACCTTAAACTTTCTTAACTGATTCTATGGTCCTTTCCTTCGTTTGTGGACACTACATTCTACCATGATGGTGAAGAGAAGATGACAACAAGTCACTCAGTCAGTCAGAAGAGTGACTGTGTGTGCTTAGTGTGTTCCCTCTAGAGTGCAAATGAAACATTGCGAATTTCGATAGAAGGGTTATATATAGCCCTGATATATATTTGCAGGACTTTGAGGACTTTTTTCTTTTTTTTTTTCTTTTTATATGTAAAATCAACAACTTGGAATTCTTCGTCTACTGTTTTATCGGCAATTTTCCTTTTTTCTTTATCGTCTTTTGTATTTCTTTTTGTCTTCTTTAATATTTTCTATTATTTTCTTCGTTTGGTATTTGAGTCGAGGTATTTCACCACAAGGACCTTCTTTTTTTTTTGTTGATTCTATGCAATGGAACACAATACTGATGGTATTTAAGATGTGAAGGAGGACATAAGAGTGTTTTGTGAAGTCTGCTTCTCTATTCTTTTTGTTTTCTTCTTCTTTAACTCTTAAGTCATATCGTAGACCAATTCATACTCATCACCACAGCAAATACAATTAACTTGTATAGCACTTGAGATTCTTGAATGGAGATGTCATAGATTTTTGAGATTTGTTGCATCTCGAAAACAAAAGACTGAGACTTTTCAAAGTTGATTGATTTTATTAAGGAGTGTTCAACAGAAGTTTTGGAAATAATTTGATTGAACTCCATTTGATCTACATCACATGTATCCTTTCCATTTAAGACATATTTTTGACTTAAACTTTTATTAAGGAATTGCAAGTAGCTTCAAGGAATATGTTTTAAAGTTATTAATTCCTTATTAAGTGCATAAAATAGGAAGAAGAAAGGTAAGGCTAATAAGTTACAATGTTTTCTTTTCCAAAACAAAATTGCTTCTAGTAGTTTAATCTTAAGCTTGCAATTTTTGTATAAGTTCTTCTACATCAGAGATAGAAGTTAAATCGGAAAAAGTAAAAAGAACAAAAATGAAGAACAAACTTTTAAAAAGCCAAAACGATTTAAACTTTATTTTTCTGCTCCATTAAGTAGCCACAATTTGTATTTCAATACAATACAATTTTGTTTGTTTTCGTTTTATTTTCATGTTACACCAAAAACCGCCCTTAAAATGTCTGCCTGAGGAAAGAAGCTTTTTAGTAAATTTTTCTGTTCTTCATTTCTTCCTCCATATTTTTCTATTTCATTGAAGATTAAGAAATACACCACGTAGAAACGAAGTAAATTAAGGACTACGAGTAGAATGAAAAAACTTTCTCCACAAATTTTCAAATATTTTCGATTCATTCAACTGCATATTCGTGTCAAATTCATATAAGTATCGCAACTTCACAACACATATTTTCGAAGTCATGAATAATTTCAATACTTTTTTCTTATTTTAAAATTCTTTTATCGTTGACAATAACAATTGCTCACCTTTTGGCGAAGAAGAAATTGCTTCCTTCCCATATTCCTGTCGAATAGGTGGCAGAGAGGACGCCCACTTAACCGGAAATGTGCCATTACTCGAACTGTTCTCGTCAATTTGTTATTTCAGTCCAAGTCGATATAATATAGCTGAAAAATAGACAGAGGTAAGAGATTGAGGGGGATTTCACCCAACCGTCTATCCGTGTCGAAACTATTGCGCGCCTTCTTTTCCTGTTTTCATATCCAACAGAAGAACCAAAAAAAAACAAGAATCTTTTTTTTAGTTTCGATTTGCTATTTGCCAGTGATTTGGAAATGAGCCAAAGTTGCCACTCTGCCGGAACAGCGGTTATTCTACCACCACCACAACCACAAGAAATAGGCAAGGATGAAATCAAACAAAGAAATAAAAACAATAAGAACAGAAGAAAAAAATAAAAATCTTGAAGCTCTTCAACCTCAACCGTAATGTCTTTAGATTGAGGTTGCAAAAAGGATGATGAGCCGCCAACCGCCGCGCCGCGCCACCACCATCCTAGAACCTATGAGTGTGCTAGGATGAAGACCAAAAATTAAAAAAAAAAAAAAAAACATTATAAAATATCTAAGAAAATTTTCTAAAAACAAAAGAAGTAAAGAGAGCATAAAGAGGCCCAGGCATCAGCGAGTTAAAAAGAGACTCAAACCAAAGGATAAAGCCCTAAGAACGAACGCAATCAACCAATGATTTATTCGTTTGCCGTTGTTAATGGCATTCTTTGGGAAAAATTTCATGTTTTCCAACAAAACCCACCTCCTACTTTTTCCCTTCGAATGGATTATAATTTTTTCATTTCTTCCTCTCCTTTTTTATTTTTAATTTTATGTCGTTTTGTGTCAGCAGTAGTTGCGGAACATGAAAGGGCTGATTTAATTTAATCGCTTTCGATTTTTTAATTAAAGCAAAGGAATTCAAGATGAGTTATGTAGTCACTTATACACGAGTATGAATGAAATAACTTAGATTGTTGGAAATAATGAATAGAATGTGGATGAATTTATGTTGGAATTTTTCAATCTGATTCTTAACTATCTAATAATTGTTACAAAATGATAATTGTCGGAATGTAGGGGGGATATTTTTTAAAGTTTACTCTGTGAAAACTTTAAGTATTATGAATCGTGAACTTTTAGAAAAGAAGAATATACTTTCCAGATTTTTGACACAATACCTAAATAAATTTAAGCAAATTTAGAAATGTTTAATTAAAAAAGACGCTGGGATGCAACCCACACTGATAACTTCCCATCCCTTCTGTCGATTTTTCTTGCTTAAAAGTTTGTCTGTATGTAAATTTGCGCACTATTTTTTATAGATTTTATTTTTTTTATGAAAAAACGGACCGTTGGATTTTTATAAAAAAAATACTGAATATGGAAAACAACGTTTCTGTGAAATAAAATAAGTTTGAAGCCAATATTTTTAATTTTTGAAAAGCTTTTTGAGTCGAAAGTAAATTTTTACCAAGTTTTAGTATTGTTTTGTTTAGGTTTTTATTTTTTGTAAAAAAACTATCAATTCGATTTTTTTCAAAATTTTACTGAATATTGACGACAAAATTTTTTGAAAGATTAAAGTAGTTTAAAGCCAATATCTCAAAGTTTTGAAAAGATATTTGAGTCGCAAATCAATTTTTACCAACTTTTATAATTTTTAATTTTTAAGTTTTTTTTTTTGTAAGAAAACTGTCAATTCGATTTTTCTCAAAATTTTATCTAATGTTAAAAATAATATTTCTTATAAGCTAAAATTAGTTAGAAGCAATTATCTCAAATTTTTGAAAAGATATTTGATTCGAAAATCAATTTTTACCAACTTTTGTTAAATTTTTTTTAGGTTTTTAATTTTTTGTACCAAAACTGTCAATTCGATTTTTTTCAAAATGTTGTTTTTTACTGAATGTTGAAAACAATATTTTTTTAAAGGTTAAAGTAGCTTAAAGCCAATATCTCAAAGTTTTGAAAATATATTTGAAATATATTTACCAACTTTTGTTAAATTTTTTTTAGGTTTTTAATTTTTTGTACCAAAACTGTCAATTCGATTTTTTTCAAAATGTTGTTTTTTACTGAATGTTGAAAACAATATTTTTTTAAAGGTTAAAGTAGCTTAAAGCCAATATCTCAAAGTTTTGAAAATATATTTGAGTCGAAAATCAATTTTTACCAACTTTTATAAATTTTTTTTTTGGTTTTATTTTTTGTAAAAAAACTGTCAATTCGATTTTTTTTTTTCAAAATTTTACTGAATGTTTAAAAAAATATTTCTTATAAGATAAAATAAGTTTGAAGCCAGTCTCAAGTTTTTGAAAAGATATTTGAGTCGAAATTCAATTTTACCAATTTTGTAAACATTTTTTTTATGTTTTTATTTTTTGTAAGAAAACTGTCAATTAGATTTTTCTCAAAATTTTATCAGATGTCAAAAACATTATTCTTCGTTGCACAAAATTGTTTGGAGATGAAATCATATTTTAGTCGTAAAATTTTCGAGGTGCCATTTTTTTTTTTCATTTTTTTTGATTTATAAAAAAAACCGTTTATTGGATTTTTTTCCAAAGATATAATTGTTTTGTATCGCGTTACAATATATAATATAAAATTAAATTTAAGTCTCTAGGAGATATTTAGGGTTAACCAAAATTTTCACCTTTTTTTAAACTGCTATGGTAAAAAAAACCACCCACGCAATTTTCTTGACAGCCCTTTCTGCATCTTTCTGCATTATTATCTGTATAACAAAATTTATTTGAAGTCGATATCTCTTCTGGTTCTTAAGCTATGGACGACGAAAAAAACGTCGCGAACGTACAGACGTACGTACACACGCACGCACAGACATCTTTCTAAAAATCGTTTATTTCGACTCTAGGGACCTTGAAACGTCGAGAAATGTCAAAATTTTCAATTTGACAAATCGGACCCATTACAATAACTTCCTATGGGAAGTTAAAAATTCACTGTTTGGTGTTGATTGTTTGACTGGAAACATTATTGAAGTTCAACATCAATAAGCTATAATTACCAATATTGTTGGTCCAAAGTTATTGACATAGACCATAGGGCGATACTTCAAACACAGCCTACGCTCCCATTTGAACTTTTTGAAAACTACCTTTGGTTTTAGCCAAAAAACCCAAAGTGAAAATTTTTCTAATAAAAGAACACCAACATTATTGTTATTTTTTTGTACTATTCGTACTAGAATGTCAGCTTGTTAGACTTGACCATTCTTTATTCTGTCAATTTTTATTGAATGTTTTGAACAACAACAACACCTTAAAGAGTGGTAGCACCTTTAAGGTGTTGTTGTTGTTCAAAACATTCAACACCAACATTGTTTGTTGTCATTTTTCCCAAACAAAAATTTGAATTCGTGTTTTATGGCATAGGGGATGGGCTTTGTTACGTTAATTTTGGGCATAACGACGAACATGATTTCTATCATTTCTTATGTCATATCGCCCAACGACATATGTATAGCCCAAATCATAAAATGACATTTGTGAAGCCCAAAACGAAACGTCGTACAAACTATCACTAAGAAAACGTAACAAAGCCCAAATAAAATGTTATGATATCACCAACTTTTAATGTCGTAACGCCCAAATTTAGAAATAACATAACGCACAAAAACATTTGATTGGGCTTTGAGTTGAAATACGTATAAACAGTGATGTATGCCCCCCTCTGCTACCAATTACTAAACAAAATTTACAACGTTCCTCAAAACCCCTTGTATCTACTCAATACTCCTATATATCACATTCTTTTAGCTTCTTAATGGCTGCAAAATATAAAATAGCTGACGATAGAATTAAATTTAAATATGGCTTCAGAATTTTATTCAAGGCATATTAACCTATTTTAAATTCTTCCCCCAAGTCAGGGTGTATTGTATTCTATATTATATGAACATACATTCGCGATACGCCTCATTTAATTTCATTGCCATAGTCATCAAAATGTGCGCCAAGTATAAAGAAGTCTCTTCCTTAACCTTCACTTGCTTCGCTTATATCTGAGTTCTGAGGAATTATATGCCTTTCAATAAAACACATTCTAAGACTTTTCTTTTCCATGATGTGTTATATATATGCGAATGTCTTTTAACCATGTTAATTCGCTTCAGTCTTAAAGAAAGCGAAAAAAAGAATTTAAAAAATAAAAACGAATGAAAACCTTCAATCCCAATGGCAATGATTGTTGGTAATATCCTATCCAATATTTTATGCCTGCCTATTATTATTGCTCGACGGTGGTGGCGGAGCGGCGGGTAGGTACGGTAAAAGTATACGAGAGTATAACACAGAAGCCAGCACAGCTCTGTAGAGCTACACAGTTTTTTCTCAATTTTTAAGTGCGCTCATTCGGGCATTTCCGTTTGGCATATTCTTCTTTCATTTTCTTTTTTCTGTTGTATTAAAGGAGCCATAGATAAAATGCCAAAGCCGTTGTATTATCCAGCACCCCATCCCCATTCCATGACCCGACTTTTCTCCCACCCCATCAGGCCCTTCCTTTTAGCCACAATATGGTTCTTTCAATGCTGATGGTATATGGTATGCTCTCCTCTACATCTACAATCTACATACTCTACACTCATAGTGCAATTGTTGCGTTGGCATAAAGCCAACGAATTAAAATAAATTGAAGGGTGCTGTTACGGGTTTTCATGCTGAGCATACAATTTTCGCAACATCATCGCTTGGAAACAAAACTGATGGCTATATGAGTAAGGGGAAGGGGTTTAGGGGGTATTTTATACACAGAAGAATGGAGAAAGATATTACATGCTACAATATGCGTATAATAATGAGATAAATTTGATGTTTTTCAAGCTGATGGTTGGAAGTGATTAGATTTATTGCCAAGATGTAAGATGAAGGAGAGATATAAGTATTATCCTCGTTTATACAATATTTATGTAGTCCTTTCGTATAGGCTATAGGCTAGGCTAGGCAAGGCAAGACAGAAAACAGCAAAAGAAACAAAAAATAATAAAGTATAATATATTGGATTTTTATAATGTGGCTTTCCTATTTTGGGGGTATTCGATTATACGGTTTACGATAAGGAGATCATGGTGAAGTAATTTTGTTTGAGAACATAATTATCCATGCTGACTCAAAAAATTGTGCAAGGATATATGAGAAAATATATACAAATACAGTTTTGTTTTTTTAAGAAATATGAATACATAGGTCGTTTTTGAGTCAGCACAATTTGCACTTTAAGTATAGGCAATAGTTGCATTTTCAATATTATTTATAAAAATATTGAGTGATTTTCTTTGGATCATAATCAATCGAACTTTTTGTCTTGTTTCAGTATTTCTGACCTCTAGAAAGTTTGCAATCAGCAGAACTTTTTCGATTTTTCAGTTAATATCAAATTTTTTGGAGATTCATTTTTAAACTAAGGATGTCATTAAAAAAAATTGGTTGGTGCAACAGTCCGTTGAGAACTAGGGGCTAGTGACTTACAACTCTCAACCTTTATTGTGTGAGAGTAATATTGCCAGTGATGAAAGGGACATACAGTTTGAAGCCGAACGGCTAATTTAAGAAAGCACTTTTCAGAAGAAGAATTACTCTTGGAGGAATTGTCAATTCCTCGCAAGAGCTAGTACTCGTGAAAAAAACAGGCAGGGATTGAACCCAAGACCTCTGGCATGACAGTCCAACGCACAAACCATCACGCCGCGAGATGTCATTTTAAGCCCAAATTTAAAAGTGCACAGTTATTTTGGACGACATGATGCAGCGTTGGTTGGGACCAGAGATGACGACTCTAAAATGCTGGGTATCACACAGCTATACATTGAAACCCCTGGTTTGACGACGAATGCCATCAAGAGCACGCAGCTTAACAACAGACAAACAAATCGTACAAAAGAGTAGAGATGAACACGAGACGAGAAGAGGAGCATGTTAAACTTGCGATCAATGTGAGAGAGATGTCACAACAGGAATACCAAAAGGTAAACCAAATTAAGAATGGGTATCAGCAGGGTACTGATAATCTGTTAAAACGATCAGGGGCACATCGTTGTAGAACCGCAGTTTATATGCTGAGAACGACGAATCGAACTCCACTGCAAGGGGCATAACACCATTCAACTTGGAGGATGCAGAACAAAAATTCCGCTTTCCGCCTCGATGAGGTGAAGATAACTATTTCCCATCTGAAGTCCAAAAAAGCTGGAACTGACGACATTGCTGCTATAATATATTCAAATCAGCAGGTGATGACTTGCTAAGGAGTGTGCACCAACTCATTTGCAAAATATGGTCAAAAGAAAGCATGACCGGTGAGTGGAAACCCATTTTAGCTTACCGAATCCTCAAAAAGAGGATGACGTCTGAACTGTACCAACTACAAAGGCATAAGGCATAAGGAATGGGAAGTTATCAGAGTGGGTCACATCCCAGCCTCTTTTTATTGAAAAGATATTTGAGTCAAAAATCAATTTTTACCAACTTTTATTAATTTTTTTTTTAGGTTTTTATTTTTTGTAAGAAAATTGTCAATTCGATTTTCTTCATAATTTGACTGAATGTCGAAAACAATATTTTTTAAAAGATAAAAGTAGTTTAAAGCCAATATCTTAAAGTTTTGAAAAGATATTTGAGCCAAAAATCAATTTTTAACAACTTTGAGTAATGTTTTTTACGTTTTTATTTTTTGTAAAAAACTGTCAATTTGATTGTTCTCAAAATTTTACCAAATGTTAAAAACGTTATTCTTTGTGGCACAAAATTGTATTGGAGATGAGATCATTTTTTATTCGTAAAATTTTCGAGGTCACTCATTTTTTTTTCAGTTTTATAAAAAAACCGTTAATTGTATTTTTTTTTCAAAAATAGAGCCCTTTCTGTATAACAAAATTTATTTGAAGTCGATATCTCTTCTGGTTCTTGAGCTATGTACGACGAAAAAAACGTCGCGAACGTACGGACATACGGACATACGGACGTACGGACGTACGGACGTACGTACACACGCATGCACAGACATCTTTCTAAAAATCTTTTATTTCGACTCTAGGGACCTTGAAACGTCGATAAATGTGAAAATTTTAGTAATTGTGAATAAATTTGTGAAAATTTTCAATTCGACAAATCGAACCCATTACAATAACTTCCTATGGGAAGTTAAAAATCACAAATATTGACTTCAGTAAATTTCTTAGAAAAATCCAACAATCATTTTTTTCCTAAACATTTTAAATCTACAAAAATAGTGAGCAAATGCTCCTAAAATTTGTTAAAATTGGTTGACGACTAAAAATCTCGTTAACAAAAATAGATTTTGAAATCAAACTACATATTTTATTATAAGGAAAATATTGTTGGTTATTTTTAAATTTTTTTGAATAACATAACTGATAACTTTTTAACAAAACACGAAAACCTTCAAACTTTTAAGCAAATCGACAGACGGGATGGGAAGTTATGAGGGTGGGTAGCATCCCAGACTATTTTTTAGTATTGGCATCGCTGGCAAACTTGTCCGTTTGTGCAGAATGACAATGGAAAATGCTGCTCTATCCAGGTCGAAAAAGATTTCACACAATTTAAGAAAGTTAAGGACTTCGTCTAACAAGGATTCGCTTTAATTTAAGATACCTACGCTGAAATGAAACGGAAAATAACTCTTGCAAATCGCTACTTCTTTGGACCTAGAAGGTATAGTTGAATAGTAAAGTCCACATCATCAATTTTCTCATATATGGCACTGAGGCTTGGAAGTTGTCATTCAGATTCTTTTGGTGATTTTTGGTATTGTCTGCATAGATGGATACAATGATGAACATTATGGGCTGTACAGCGAAACAAATCTGGTCAAAATGAAAAAACTACAACCACTTAGATGGGTGACTCATTAAGATCAACGCTTCGACCTGGAAGGTCTTCGAATCTAATCCCACTTTTCGTCGCAGTAGGCGAAGGCAAACATAACAATAAGATTGAACATTTAATTTTTCACATTAATTTTTCGCATCCAGCAAATTTTTATTACCCATCCTTTTTATTTTACCTTTTTCTTCATTTCTTTTGGTCTATCGAACAAATAGCTTTCCTTAATCCAAAAATAAACCCACCTTCCCTCTGAAAACTCAAGCTCCTATAGATGGATCTATCACTTTTTGGGATTAAAAAAATCATCAGTCTATCAAATTGCTGCATAAAGTAGAGGCATTCCATATCTTATGTGCTATAAATTCTGTTCAACGTCAAACTACCTTTACCAACCCCCAATATACTTCAACACTATACATCAACAGTTCTCTATCGTTGGATAATTGAATCAAATTACCCCAAACCCCCATCATCATCATCGCCGCACACTCTTATCAAAGATAGGCAATATATACGAGTGTATAAGTATATGAAGGGATGATGTGTCATACTATGAGCATGACGTCGTCGTCGTTGTCGATTGTCGGTTGTCGGTCGTCGATGCTCAGACGTCAATGATGCTGTCGATGAAGCTGATGACGATGATGATGATGAGATTTTCGGTTTTGGTTTCAACCAAACCAGAGGGCGAAATTTCAATCCAATATCAGAGAACTCTGATGCGATAGCGATATTCATCGGCATAGCAGCAATTTGCTTTTAGCCAGCATTTGAAATAGTTTGTCTATATAGCTAAACATAGAGGAAGAGAGGGGGTTAGGAGATAGATAATATTTGAATGGATAGGTATATCGACCACAATCAAAGCCATCAGGACAAAAGCGGCCTACACTCAAAATATAAAACAAAGATTTTATAGAGTATGAGTTTTGCTATATCCTGTGATATACCATAAAGTGGTGAAATAATACCACCCTTACGCGCAATAAAAACAGGAACAGACAGAAAGTCGGAAGGAAGAAGGACGATTGGGATGGGTGTCTCATCGTCATCACTGGGATGATGATCATGATAATGATGATAGTATGAATATGGAGATGGGGAGAAACCCTAGGGACACATATAATCGTTCTTGTCGATAAGTATCTCTCATGGATTGGAAAATTTTTCGTTGATTTCACCATGTCTACACGTTTGTGAATAACGCTTGACACGATGTCTACTGTCAGACCAATGCAACCAATTTCATAACAATCAAGTTGGTAATAGCGCATATAGGAAGAGACATCATACTTGTACCTACAAACGTATATACAAATTACTATGTAGGCTTGACTGAAAATACTGGATAGCCAAAAAGAGTGGTTTCCGATTGTTCAACTGTGTGCATTTCTACAGTCGAATTGGTTTAATATTAAATTTTTGTTGTTGTGTTTATGTATGTAAACATTATAATTAATTTCGCCAATCTTGTTGTTTACATGATTACAATCTTTTGTTGACACTTATGTGATAACTGATGATGGTTTCATGTAAATCATTCTTTTGCAAAGAAAAAATCTTTTTTTTTTTGCAAAGGGTGTTTTTTACTAGTATAAACTTTATTTTGTAAAAAATTAAATTAGAAAATAATCCTACTAAAGGTTATTGCTCATTTCTAGCCAAGACAGGAACAAAATTTATATCAAATAATGGACGACTTTTTCTAGTTTTAAAAGGGTGGTTGAACTTTTAGGGCCGATGTTGATTTTGAATAAAACTCAAACTAACAAACTATAGGTAATAACATATTATCATTTATTTTTTGTATAATAATATTGGTATGGTTCTATTATGTCGCCCCCTTAGAATGAAAGTGACCTAACTCAAAAATTGCAACTTGTGGAAAATGAGCAAAAAGTCTTCAAGAAAGTGTAGTTTTGAGTAATTTTAATTGTATTTCTCAAATATTTCGTTGGAAGTTAATGATTTGCCAAATTACATGTTGACAGTTTATGAAAAAATTAATATCATAAGTAAGTTTTCCGGTATGTCATATTATTTGGGATGAGTATTTTCTTACGTTATGAGCTGTGTTAGGAAGAGCTAAGCGAACAGTTCGGAATATTTTTGTGGGCGGTATAAATGCAGCCCATCTCAGCCCATACCTCAGAGACAACTCATATTGGAAACAAAAGCTCATCCCGGATTAATGGTTTGTATCTTTGTTGGGAACGTATCAATCGAAAAAAATGAGTAAGACACTATTAACGGTTGTAAAAACTGATTTGCGTTAGAACCACTAGAGCTTGAAAATGAAATATAATTAATTTAGAATTTTTGAAACAAAATTTGAATGTGAGACTTCCCTCACGGGTACTTATAAATATTTATTTTATTAAGTTTTTGTTTAATTTTTTGTATGCAATTTTATTTTAATCTATTTAGTATTATCTTAATTTAATACTTTATGGAATTTAATAAAATATCATAATTTTTCTACAAAGACATTTTGACGTTAGTTTTATAGACATTAAACTTAAACTACTTATAGAAATACAACAATATGTGTTTTGTAATATATAATATAATATATTAACAGTCCATAACTGTCGATCATCTCTAATGGAGATGGGACAACAGTTTAATATTCACCTTTGCTGGGTGCCGGGCCATAGAAATATTCCAGAAAATTGTAAGACAGATGAACTCGCCTGGAATGGTACAGTACAACCCATTCTACCACGTTTGACTAATGTTGGCATACCAATCGCTACATGTAAACTATTGCTAATGCAAGACGCTATGAAGAAGACAAGCATCAATTGGAATAACATCACCACGTAAAGCGCTCAAGCTGCTAAGCATGTCGCACATAAGCTCGAAAATCGGTGTCACAATCGGGCACTGTCTAAAAGCACGCCACGCGGCTAGACGTATCCTCAAATGAATTTCGCAGAAGCTGTATGGATGAGGAAGAGGAAGAAATAGCTCTTCACTTCTTCTATACATGCCCTGCTCTAGCTCAAAAACGCAAGAATTACCTAGGAGAATTTTTCTGTAACGATCTAAACGATCTCAATCATATTAACATAATCAGCCTCTCATCTTTCGTAAGGGACTCAAAATGGTTTCATTGAGCTAAGAGGAAAACCTCCAGTTGCGTATGGTATCCCAATGGGCCATTAAACTGGCCAAGTGTGTCCTATTCTATCACGGACAGCCACTTTAAATTAAAAAAAAATAATTTCTTTGGGCCTCCTGACATTCCAAATAGAAATAAAATGCACGACTGGGTCGAACGAACTTGCTCCTGTATGCAAAGAGTCTCTTTAAAAAAGTACCTATATAAGATTTAAAAATATACCTGTAAAATAAGTTTGTCTTCAAAGATATAAATGCCATTTCTTCTTGATAGACACTTTAAAATAGATTGTTGATAAAATAGATATATCATAATATTCGTTAATCCGATGCAGTGGCGATTGACGGCCATCGTTGGTATTTACAATAGTTATAGTTATAGAAATACATAAATATATAGGTACCAAATGCATTAATTTCGATAAAAGAAAGGAATGTTATTAAAATTTTTAAAAATTTAAATGCCACTTTATAAACCAAAAAACCCTTGATTTAAAATTTTTTTTTTTTGAAAATCGTTAAAGCGGTTTTTTTTTAAATTAATTTTGTATGTATAAAATTTTTCAATTTTGTTCTAAAAATATTTTTAGTATGCAGTTGTTTAGTAATTGTAAGTATGCGCTCTGCAGTTGAATTTCGTAAAAAAATGTTGACCCGTTTTTGAGATATTATAGAATTTTGAAAAAAAAATTAAATATTTTTTTAAAAATCCAAAAAATAATAAAATGCACGACTGGGTCGCACGAACTTGCTCCTGTATTCAAAGAGTCTGTTTAAAAAAGTATCTATGTATATAAGATTTAAAAATATACCTGTAAAATAAGTTTGTCTTCAAAGATATAAATGCCATTTGATTTGTCGAAAAAACCTCCATTTTCAATTTTTTTGGGAGGGGGTTACATTCAATAAAGTTAAAATAATTAAAAAAAAAAAACTAACTTAAGATTCAAAATTTTACCTGAAAAATAAGTTTGTCTTCAAAAATTTAAATGCCATTTTATAAATAAAAAAGCCCTTGATTTTTCAAACAAATTTTTCGAAAATCGTTAGAGCGGTTTTTTTTTAAATTAATTTTTTATATATACAATTTTTCAATTTTGTTCTAAAAATATTTTTGGTATGCAGTTGTTTAGTGATTGTAAATATACGCTCTACATTTGAATTTCGTAAAAAAATATTAACCCGTTTTTGAGATATAGAATTTTGAAAAAAAAAATTCAATATTTTTTTAAAAATCCAAACAAAAAAATTGCACTTTTGATAATCAAATATTGTTAAAGCAATATAAGAGCTTATTCACAAAAAAAATAATTGAAATCAGTACATAAGTTGCTGAGAAAATTAAAAAACAAAATAACGGTTCTATAAGCGGTACCTTTCCAGAGCAATACAAAAATATGTTTTTCTTATTAAAAGAAACCAAGTTAAAAAATAAAATTTTAGAGAAAATTACAAAAAAATCTATTGGTTTGTTTTTGAGAAAATTCAAATTATCGTTTTTTGACCAAAAAAATTGTATGGGGGCCACTGTTAGTTTTGATCTTAAAAAAAAAATGAAAAAAACGCCTAACGCGAATCTGCTCAAAACCTTAACTTCCAAGTTTGAACTCAATCGACCCAATGGTTTAGGCTGTAGGAGCGTGGACAGACAGACAGGACAGACCGGACGGAATCGCGGGACTCACTTTTTTCGTCTTCTCTACCATCGTAATATCATGTTTGATTAAAATCTCGAGTTCGAAATTTTTTACGAATGCAAAACTTGCCATACAGTTCCTATATGTCGCAAGTAAAAATGTCAGTCGCCCAAAAAAATCAGAAAGTCAAGACAGCTTAGCAAATGTGTTTGGCTTTATTAAGAAAGTGAAATAAGGCCAATTTTTAAAGTGAAATAAAACGAAATGGATTGCTTGCTCATAGTGCGTATGAACAGTTAAATTTGCATATTTGGGGCGAGCTGCCACCCTGAAACCACCCTTAATAGGATCATTATTGCATTTAGGGAAGGTGCGAAGCTGTGTGTATCCAAAGCTTCTTTAAATCCGGATTCCTCAAAATGCATATTTTGTGATATGACATTTTATTTGGGCTTTTCTTAGTGATATTTTTTACAAAATTTCTCTTTTTGGGCTTTATGCCATTTTATAATTTGGGTCATATTATATCGATGGCTGATAAGATATAAGAATCGATAGAAATCATAATCGTTGCCATTTCCAAAATAAATTTTACAAAGCATAACCCCTATGTCGTAAAACCCAAATTCAAAATTAACAATTCTTTTGGGCAAAATGACAACTAATAATTTGGGCGTTCTGTTATTTAAAATTTATTTGGACATTCACGACATTCGCTTTGGGCTTTTTGACGATCTTGCAATTTTGGGTTTTATGACATTATAGGATTTGGGCATTATGGTTTTGGGCAAAAAAGACCTAACGCCTTTTAGGTGCAGCCTATGTGGTTCTAAGCAATCACAATATTTATTTTAAGAAAATGTCTCTCATAACCGTATTTTCTACTGTACAACTTGTTCTATTAAATTTTAATCTGCTCGCAAAAACTTCCTTGTGAAATTCAGCAAAGGAAATATTCATCCGCAACAAACATGTCTGTTCCACCATCACAATTGCCACCACTATCAACATTAACTTTCATTCTGATAAAACCACCAAAACGAGTGTACGACAATAAAAATAATAATAATAATTGTAATAATGTGCAATTACAAAATCTGTGTTACCATACTTTTCCAGGATACGTGCACGGCACAGTTGAATTCCGTTTTAACGTCGCCGTTTTCGTCGGCGCGGCGGTGGCGTTTGGTCGCGTATGAGTGCATAAATATTGTCAAAAAGCACATTATGCGAAAACTACTTTAAGCAAAACAAAATACAAAACAGACAACAACAACAAAACAACTGCAAAAAAAGAAATGACAAAATTAAGGACACACCAACATCAGTAACGAAAGAATGCGTTGCCCAAACCAACCATTTCATTAGTCTGTTACGGTTTTATGAAAACGTAAAATTTGTGTGAAGGATTGCATTACAAATATAAATACATATATAGGTATAGATGTGTTTGTATGTAGGTAAGCTTTATAATATAGCCGATTTGAGTATTGCGAGAGATTGCAAAGCAGTGTGGGTGGATGTGGATGATATAGGAGGGATGAAAGATGTCCTTGCACAGCCCCAACATCCCATCCTCCTATATCAACATAGCAGCGCATATAGCCCACCTAGCAGTTCAGGGATATGATGTGAGAGATGTGAGTGCTTCTGTTTGGCTTTTGGGATAGTTTTCATTTACTGTAAGTGCACTTTACATTGTATGTACACAACATAACTACATAATATTATGGAAATGGTCCTGTGCGATGTGTACCCACGTAGGATGGGCCTCTCTGCCTCTATCTATATACCTATGCCACGATGAGGCATTTACTCAAGTGAAACTTAATGCCAGAGGCCTACAGAGAGATATATATGTATGTTGGTAGATATATATAAACACAAAATATGGGCGCAGGAGGTAAAAATGATAACCAAGGACTCACTCACATAATGCCAGCCATAGGTATATATAAAAATTGTATACATCATAGAGTGCAAAGAGTGATATGTCAAATGGCGGTTGCTACCACTGGGAATGGGAATAGGTGTACACCTATATTCCTATTCCAGGAAGATAGCTCCACAGATGAATGTAGTTTAGAGTGTTGTGGTTTAGTTTTATTTTTGTTTACAATTTTATTTCGTTTTCATCCTTCTCTGGGAAATGGTAGAAAAGTATATACCTATGCATATCCTGGAAGATAATAATTTTTTTTTATTGTTCACTTCTTATCCTTATCCTAAGACAACAGTTTTTTTTTTCTTTTATTAGGTAACATTTCAGGACATTTTGGTAGTACCTATATACATAGATATAATATAAACAGGATAGGGTTGAAAGAGTCTTATGCATTTTATTCTTGTACTAATTTAAAATATGACTTTATGAAATGGAAAATGGTAAAAGCTGATGAGTTAATTGTCCACAAAGGAATAGAGCAATTGTGGAGTATAAGGACTTAATTTTGTGGAAAATAAATAGATAAGAAAAAAGTGATGAATAGTGCAAGAAAATGTAAGGTAAAAAATTATGTGCTTGAGTTTCAGATACACAAAACCAACCCCACCCCACTTTAAATACTCCATAAAGCCTGGAATTTCTACCGACTCTGTTTTATGCTGTAGTTAGTAAAAAGGTGAGAATGATGTTTGATTTAAGATGACAAACAAACAACGTAAGATATTCTAAGCCGACTATTTACAATTTTCCTTCTCTTATTAAGAAATATTGCCAGTAATTTATTTTGATATTTAAAAAAAAAACTAATATTCAATACTATAGAAATATTAATGGATGTTTAATTCGTTTTCATTTGATCATTTCGCGAATTCTATCTTTAACGTCTTAAATTGATTGAGAAGAATTTAAATTGGCTTTTTGAATAAAAATATAAAGTTGCTAAATCACAAGATCTCGGTGACCAATTGTGATCACATCTTCGAAAATAACACTTTTAGAAAACTTTGCATCAAAATAACAATTGTTTTAATTCATGTGCGATGCGACACTAGTGAAGTTATAAGAAACCGCAAAATAGATAACGCTGTATGATTGTACACGTATTATGAATAATAATAATAATAATAATTCGAATATAAAAGTAGAAGGAGGATGTAACTGCGGAAAGAATTTTGACGTTTGTTAGAGTCTCGAATGTAAATGTTAAATCAATTGATAACTCTTGTGTATCTCGAAGACATGTTCGTTGTTCGTAGTGAGAGCTTAAGCCTGCAATGTTTACTGCACTTTTTGAGATTTTGTGTATTATCTGCAAAAAAAAACCATGTCGTCAGAATTTTTATAACGCGTTTTTGAAGCAACAACGTTTGGTCTCAGCTGTTTTATTTTTCTAACAAATGTTTTTCATGAGTGTAAGCACACTAACCCAACAGAAATGCATATTTTCAATTTTTTTATATTCCTACAATATTTAGCAGCGGCTCCGTATCAGGTAGTTCACCTACCTCTAACAATAAAACCTTAAAAGAACCTTGGCAAGTCTTCAAAAAATGATAAAGATGGGAAAATTTAAACCTTATTTCTCTTTCTCATTCTTTAATTGTAAAAATAAATAAATATATAGTTTTGTATTTGTAAGCTAAATCAAATAGGTATAATAATAATAATATAAATAAACGTAAGGTTTGATAATATTCATTTGTTAATTTGCAAAAATTGAAAAATAGCGCCATCTGTCCAAGGGCGGATCCAGACTTTTCATCAGGGGGGGGTCACACACTTAGATGAGTTTTTACTCACCGCTTAAAAATGTTCTTTAATGTTTTGTAAAGGAGGCTAACAAAATTTAAATAACATAATTTGTACGAGTATATTAACCTAACATTTACACATTTCAATTGCTAAAATGACAACTTTAGTTAGGTATCAAATTATTTTAGAACACTGTTGTCCATCAAGGTATGGTCTAACTATTTAATTTGGATAACTCCCTACATATGAAAGCATTCCTAGATTCCAAAAGTTTTCTAAATATGCCATATTAAGAGCGCAGGTTTGTAAGAAATTGTTTTGAAACGTAGTTTTTTTTCAAAAATAAAATATACCTTTCTTGTATCCATTTCTATTTATGGTAAGAACGCTAAACAAATTCAAAAATCCAGAAAATGAGAAAGGATCTGATATGAAGAAATGTCGGGGTTTTTTTTGATGAAGTTTTTTCGAACTCAATTTTCGGGAGTCTATAATTACTATCGCTATCAGTCTGCTTACTCGTATTTTGTCTTAAAGGAGTCAACAAAACTTAAAAATTTTAGAGAGAAAAATGTTTGGTTCTTGAATTTAAGGAAATAGGTGCATTTAAGTACATAATTTCTCTAAAAAATTGAATTAAGGCCCTCATTATGAATAGCGAATCGAACGTTCGACTAAAAGCGAATGTTTTAGCGAACTTGGGTAATATTGGTATTATCGTTAGCGAGCTTCCGCATTCGCTTCAAAATCAGTGCTGCCAAAAACAATTGCATTGAAATAACATATGTTAAATGTCAAATAATGTCAATTGCTTTAATTATTGTGAAATTTGTTTTCTCATATTGTGATTTGCGTTCTTCAATAAATTGTCATTTGTTTATTAAAAATTAATTATAATGTTAAGCAACGTCGATTTGTTTTTTGAAGAAACTGATTCTGAAAGTACGAGGGAAGAAAATATTACGATGGGTAGAATTAGGAGAAACATTTGAGATAGATCCAATCCCTTAGAACTCCCAGATCATTTCTAAGTTTTCAAAAAATATCTATTTCTACAAAAAGATTAATGTTCTTTGTTTTGTTAGGTTTGTTTTATATTTTCGCCTGAATAAGGATGCATTTAACTGTGTGCTCAACGAAATAAGTGATACATTCACATCAACCAAAACACGTTCCATTCCACCTCTTATAAAACTAGCTTGTACGCTGCGATTTCTTGGAAGTGGTAGCTACCAAAACTGTGTTGGTAATAATTTCGATCTCGGGCTATCCCAGCCAACGGTGTCAATCGTTTTGAACGAAGTTCTTCAAGTGCTAGAAACCAAACTTCGTCCAGCTTGGATACAGATAGAAATGTCACAAAGGGAAAAACAAGACGCGAGAAACTACTATTATAGAAGGTGGTGGCGAAATGGAGAGAGGTCAATGTACTTGGGTGTGTAAACAAATTATTGCTCTGAAAAGTAACTAATATCGGGATTCCTTTCCATCAGTTCCACAAGCTTTGCAAACTGATTTGTATTTGTTCTTGAAATAAACATTATTTTTTTCGTTTTTTATAATAATTCACAAACTACCTCTTTGTTTTATCACACATTTTTAATTAAAACAAACAAAACAAATAATAACAAATTATCGATAGAAATTTTTCTAGACACGCCAATTTGTAATTCGCTAACGTTATCACTAAATATTTTGATTCGATAGGATTTGACAATTTGAGCGGTTAAATTAGCGAACTCTCGCTATTTGTAATTCGTCGATAACTTAATTCGCTAAAGTTTTGACATTTAAAGCGAACTTAATTCGAGCGAATCGCTATTCCTAATACGAAATTAGCGAATTCGCAAAGTTTTAAGTTCGGTTCGCTATTCATAATGGGGGCCTAAAACAAATTAAGGTTAACAAATAAGTTGGGAAGAAACGTTTGTGTGGCACTCACAAATTACACGTTTCAGAATCTCTTTTCACTTCAAATCTCAAAGCTTGTATATCAAAAGATATGACCCGTTTAATATGTTTTTCAATTAACCATTAGTTTAACAAAAGTGTCCCTTTTGCTGTTTTTGGGAAATTTATATCATTGAAATTCGTGTTTAAATATTAGTTCTATAGCATACAAAACAAATTCACATCAAAAGTAGATTTATTTAATTTTTTAAGATCTTATTTATTCAATAGAAAACCAATTTTGAAATAAATAAAATGCACGACTTTGTCGCTAGAACTTGCTAATTTCTTCCAAAAAGTCTGTTTAAAAATATTTCTTATATTTTAAGATCTAAAAATGTACCTGCAAAATAAGTTTTTCTCAAAAATTCAAATGCCATTTTATTTGTCAAAAAATCTAGATTAACTTATTTTTTTTTTCGAAAATCATTTCAAATTTTGTCTTAAAAACGTTGACCCCTTTCTGTGATATCGAGTTTTCTAAACAAAATTAATATTTTTTCAAAAATAAAAAAAAAGTTTTTGATCATCATCAATTTGATCATTTGGTCATCAAAAAGAGCTTGCACAAAAAGAGAAGATTATTGAAATCGGTCCATTAGTTCTTGAGAAAACTTAAAAACAAAATAAAGGTTTTTGAAGAGTATCCTTCTGGAGCAATACCAAAATATGTTTTTCTTGTAGAAAAAGCACACAAAAAAGAACACAAAATTTAGAGAAAGTTTTAGAAAAATCACATGTTTTAACCAACAAATTTGTATGGGGACTGCTGTTATTTTTCGTATTAACACTTTAACTGCGGCATGGTTTGATCTGAGCGACCCCTCTATGTGGACATTTTTTTGTCAAAAAGGTTCCTTTTACTCTACTTTACTTATATCAGTGCTTAATTTTACTAATATTTTGGTTTTTGACTATAAAAAACGATTGTCGCGTAGTCGACGCCAGCATCATAGTATGGCGTTTTTCCCGGATACGGGGTGTGCGGAGGCATTGGAAGAGGTCAGAAAGTAATAAACATGTTGTCGACGATGCGATGCGTCGACATCCGCCGCATAGAACAAATACGATATTTCGACGACGCGTCGACGTCAGCACTCAGCAGTCAAAGTGTTAATAAAATGAAAAAAACGCCTTACGCTAATCGGCTGAAAACCTTAATTTCAATCAACACAATTGTTTGGACTGTAGGAGCCAGGAAAGGCAGACAGACGGACGGAATCGGGGTACCCACTTTTTTCGACTTCTCTACCGTCGTCGTTATGTCATATTTGATTAAAAGCTCTAGTTCGAAATTGTTTACTAATGCAAAACTTGCTATATACATAGTTAATTTATGTCGCAAGTAAAAATCACTTCAATATTCACTATTTATGTGTGTCAAAAAAATTTAATAATAAAATTGAAGGCTAGTTTTAAGAATTTAAAGGCAACTTAATATAAAATTGATGATCTCTTATTCAAGGTTTCTTCTTAAGAACCTGAATATTTGCTCTTTTTCTTAGAAACAATTTTTATGAAAATAATTTAAAGCATTAATAATTTTTTTTCAAATTCTGAATTGAGTGAAAACAAACATTTTAGTTGTTTTTGACAGCAAAACACTTTTTGGAGAATTTCGTTAAATTACTAATAAATCTATAGATGAAATCTTTACTTATACAACTTAACTGTTTAAGCTTTATGGCTCATATGACCCCCCCCTGGATCGTCAGTTGGTCAAAAGTTGATGAATTTGTGCTGCGTTTTTGGAATAGGGCTGAATTGCCGATTCATATTATGTTCTTGGTCCAGTCCTCATTTAAAAGAAGTACTTTTAGCAACAAAGTTTAAGGAAGTAAAATACAAATGTTGTTTTCATATACAAAAAATAAATAATTCATAATATAATGGGGGTCATATCCATTAACGCAATACGATTAGTTTTGAATTGAAGGGAATTCCTACGAAAAAGCAAACAAATTATCTCCCAGGGGGGGGTCATGACCCCTACGACCCCCCCCCCCCTGGATCCGCCATTGCATCTGTCGAATGCAATAATATACACACAGTTTAACCATAATCTACGAACAAACCCCTTCTTACTTCAGTTCTTATTTCATTTAGATTCAATTCACTTCAAAATTGTACTTATATTTTATTAGGTTAAGATTAGTTCTGGTCTGAATTTCGCTAATTATTTTACAATTGTGTGATAAATTATTATGACACTATTATTATTATTACCGGACAATGTATGGCATTTAGCTTTTATTGAATATTTTGAACTTCATAGGCGACATTAATGAATTTAGCCTATTTTGAAGCGAAAATAGGCCTCACCACTGAACACACTTTGATTCGCTTCAAGAACTCAATTTGTAAAGATACGACGCATGGCCGTTGCTGGTGATCAAATTATAAGTAATTATGTTAACTGAACTTTAAACGCATCAAGACTTAAGTCTTTTGCAAAAATAAAGTTCTCGTCAAGCAAAATATGTTTAAGAGTTAAACAGTAGTTTGCTTGTTCTGGTAAGGTTTTATAAGCACTTTACTTGTACTACTAACTAACTACACCCCTCACCCCCCTTCCTCAACAACACCCTATACCTACATATTTAAGATTTGGTTATAATTGTTTTTTAATAATATATTTGTATACATTTACTAGCTGACCCGGCAGCTTCGTACTGCCTCAATCGATAAATAAAAGACCTAAACTTTTGTACAAATTAATTTCAAAACAAACAAAACGTATTGAATAAAAAAGCATTTTTTTAATGAAGCATGAAGTTTTATTATTACTTTCGACACATCATGTTGCTTACTTAAAAAAACCGAGTTTTCCTGAAATACTGGCTATTTATAAGGTTTATTAACAGACACACACTGTTATGATACAGTTTGTTAACCAATTTAAAGCGTTCTCATAAACTTTATTTTTTGTTTTGTTTTGTGGTGCGTAAATAAACAAAGAAGACGGTTTTCCGACGCGCAAACACGCGACGTATAATTATTGTCCATGCGCGAAACACGGAAACTCCAAGTTGATTCCGCAAACTTCTAAAGACTGTCCTTGCGATTTATTTATTGTCATCGCAAAGGTCAAAAGTACTGGAAATTTTCCTTTTATGATTGTTGCCTCAATGACGTTATTCATCAGCTTTTTCACAGCCAGTCTTGTTCCATTGCATAGTCGAGGTGGTAATCCAGGCAATTCCAGTGAATTTAAAAACACCGAATGAAACCAACTGTCCTGAAAGAAAATTCTGAATGGTCGCATTGAGATCCTCGACATCTTTATTTTTCTCAGCCAATATTGCTCGTTCACATAGCCAATTATGGTTATTGAACTTTTGCGCTATATCTGGGAAAACACGCTGAATAAGCTCTTCTTTTGAATCTGTGATGTGACAGAAATCTGTGAGTAATGTGATAAATCCGGTGAAGGTGTCTATTGCAACTTTATTATTTCCAATATCTAACAACTGCTTCGCAAACACATTTGCAATTTCATCATGTTGCAAAAATACTCGCATGTTAGTTGTTAATTGGAGTGTCTTTACGTACTGCCACAAATTCGATGATTTTAGGCATGCATTTAGTTCATCAGCAACAGTTGATCGGGGAATAACTGGAAGAGCCTGACGAAAATCATCTGACAACAGAATCATAGCCCCACCTAAAATATTTTGGTTGTCACGAAGATCTTTCAATGTTTTGTCCATCGCCTCCAGTGACCTCTTATGGGCCATTGTGCATTACAAAAACAATTAATTTGCATACCTTCAAACTTAAAAAAAATAATCTGATACAGTTACAACTGAAGTTAGCTAAAATTAAGTTTCGCGAAGCCGACCAAATTAATTGGAAATCAGTACTACTAATAGTTTATTACATTTTTTGTCGCGTTGCGATTCACTTTTGTTTATTTTTGGAACGCGACATTAGATCCTCCAAAGCACACGCGAAGACTATTTTCATAGATATGATTGAATTTGAACTTTATGCAGCGGTTATAAATTGCAAATTGACTCTTTGAACACGCCTAAATTGCTTAGACAACAGTGAGTGATACAATACAAGGCTAAATACAAAGAGAAAAATATACAATTAACTATCGGTATCTATGATAATGGCACCGAGGTGGGGCAGTGAAGACCTCATGCCTCGTGTATCCTAAGTACCCCACAATCGAGACGATATGAAGACACGTACCAATGATAACGTCAAGCTGTCAAGCAAGAACAATAATATTGTTCTATATTACTATCTTCGTTGTTATTGATAAGTATGTATGTCTATGTAGCAATAATATATTTTTGATCTAATATGAAGGAATTGAATTCGTCCTCGTAAAAGCCGTACATCATTATGGATGTCATAGTCTGGCAGGTCCTTCAGGGCATTTTTTTGTATAAATCTGTGTACAAATGAAAGGTCGGATAGAACAACAAAACAAGCTCGATCTGATGACGCTCAGTCAGTTCTGGCCAAGCTTAAGGACCAAAACGGGTTATGTTGCATTAGGGATTTTGTAAGAGGACAGATGGCTACTCAAGCACTTTTTGACAGTTTTTTTAGTACCTAATAAAAATTAGACTTTTCTCGAGGCAATCATACTCATCCCAATGATTCAGAACCTTAAAGAGACATATATACAAAGCTTCGTTTAAGGACATGATACGGTAAGACCTACTGACTAATAAGGAATAATATTATTACACAAACATCTAAATCAGCATGTTCTTGTATATAACTCTGATCGCGATCTTGACAGATCGTCTGTCAATAAGTGGCGTTGGTAACTTCCGTGGTACAGTCCTCGTCGACACACCACTCATTTTCAGATTTTGCTGTTCCATGTTAAGATGCAAAGCAGTCAATAAAAAGCACTAGCAGATGTCAACGTTTAAAGGGGTTAATAGGTCAAGTAGGGTCGCAGGAGTCAGAGATGAAATTAAAAGAGATAACACAGAGAAAACTTAAATAACAGCAAAACGTTTGTCACGAGCGCATAAGAACGAGAAACTCCGATAGTACTTAGATCTCAGGCTAATCGCCGTAGTAAAAAATGTTCTTATATCTTAACCCTTTTAATTTATACCACACTTAGGCCTATTGAAGCGAGGACTAAAATGTCCTTTAAAAAGTTAACAGCTTCAAAAGCTCAACTGCTCAAATACTTTTATTGAAAATTAAATTTTTCTTAGAAAACAATTCAATAAAAAAATATCATAGAACGTTGCCTTAAAAATTTTAAACTGTTACAGTTTTTTTTCTCTCCTGAAAAATGTTGGTAAGAAGAATAAAAATGTATATGACCACGATTAATCTAAACATTTTGGTAAGGAATGCCAAAATAATATCTACATAATCCAAAATCTTTAAAATAACAATTCTGTCAGTTTATCTTTCGATAAAGGATAATGGATATAATATCTTCGATTATACCAATGTTATATATTTTCATAATATTCACCACAAAAAGACCACAAAATAACAAAATAGTAGATATACAATTAAATTTCCCAAAATATAGGTTTATTTTATGGGATTAAATGAAATGATTTAAATTGAATTGTGTCATGAAACCCTTTTCAAATTATATATGTATATACCTAAAGTATAAGAAAACAATTTAAAACCAAGTTTATTATATTCGATTTATTGCAATTTATTTATACATATACATATGTATATGTAGGTAAAATTATTTGTCTTTATACTTCTTTGAACCCAATTTTGGGTTATTATATTTCTTATATAATGTAGGTATGTGGTGTAGGTTTGATATAACCTGAGAAAATCGAATTTTCTGAAATTAACCTGAAATCCCAAAAACACATCATCTGATTTCAACAAAACCGCAATACAAAGAGGTACAAATGTATATTCAGGTTTATAAGTTGGTATACGAGTATAAGCTTGACCAAAATAAGGAAAACAAAAAAAATAGAAGCTTCTTAAGAAACCCGATGTATTGGGAAAAGGTATCTTCGCTATATCTCTACACAGAGGACATCCGAAACGCATCTTTTATAAGACAACTTAAATTTCACCTGCTGAATAGTATTTGCTTTGTTTTTTCTTCGTTCTTAAAAAAACAGGGTGATCTAGGTTTAATATTAAATTTTCAAAATTTTTTGTGTGACTTTCTTTACAAAAATTAATGTTTACACATCGATAAGTTAAAACATGGAAAACCGACTTTTAGGAATAATGGAGATGTAAAGATTTTATGTTTTCAAATTCCCGGGAATTTAAATTAACAAAGCTTGAATTTACTTTACTTTGTGACGTTATGTGTCAGACATTAATAAGATTAAAATCTTTTGTTTCTGAGAATGCCAATTTTAACTTGTTTGACATTTTTTATAAACTTTTCTTCTTACATCCATTGAAAAGTTTAAAAGTTACAACTTCTCGTTGAGAATTAAGCTCTAAGTGACTTGAATGAATTAGCTTTTTAATGAGAGGCTTGTGCACTGTGACCTAGAGATCTATTGTGCCCCTAATGGACTCGATGAGAATACTCATTCTAAAGTATGTCCTCCAAAGTATATCTTAATTGTTTGTAAATTGGTTGTAATTCAAAAGCAGTAGTTTAGTGGCTTCCAGCCTGGTGAGTTTATTCTGATGTACTAACCTTTGGGCCTGCTCCTCTGTTTTGATCTTTTTTCCATTACATTCTCTCCTACACTCAAAAAATGTTCCTGGTAGGCAAAATCTGGTAGAAAATACCAGCCAAAAAACTGGTACAATAGTCCAGATTTTGTGGTAAATAACTCCAGATTTCATGGTAAAAAGAAATCTGGTTTTGTTTACTAGTAATCTGGTTTCCTGGTAAAATTTTTGATTGAAAATTTGCTTGTAAATATTACCAGCGTCCTGGTAGAAAGTATTTTTTGTCCTGGTTAAATGAAGATTATTTGGAATCTGGTAAATAGAACCGGGAAATTTATTTTCTGGTATATATTTTCCTCTTAGGTAAAAATCAAATTTTAGTACAGTGTACCTATCAAGCCCTTTCCGCCAAATAATTGTAAACTACATGGCGCTTCCGATAATTTAGATTAGAGAAAAATCTTTATTCCTTTTTTTTTTGGACAAATTAGAGACGATGTTGATGTGAATGTTTTCTTTAGGAATATTACCTATATCTTATGCTTAGGAAGAATACAGTTAAATATATGCTCTGCATGATTATATAAGGCACTTACCATAATTTGGCGGGAAGAGCTTAATATTCTAACAAGATTCAGCTACATTTTGAGTAAAAAAAAATCCCGGTTTATTCTACCAGAATTCTGGTACATTTTAACCAGGAACAAAAATTCCTGTTATATTCTACCAGAATTCTGGTACATTTTAACCAGGAACAAAAATTCCTGTTATATTTTACCAGAATTCTGGTACATTTTTACGAGGAAAAAAAATATTCCTGGTATATTCTACCAGAGTTCTGGTATATTTTTACCAGGAAAAAAAATACTCCTGGTATATTCTACCAAAATTCTGGTGGATTCTACTAGGAAAAAAATAATTTCCTGGTATATGCTAACCGAAATCTGGTACATTTTTACCAGGAAAAAAAAATATTCCTGGTATATTATACCAGAAATCGGGTACATTTTTACCAGGAGAAAAAAAATATTCCTGGTATATTCTACCAGAATTCTGGTATATTTTTACCAGGAATACTGGGGAAAATTTTAAAATTAAAAAAAATATTCCTGGTATATTCTACCAGAAATCTGGTGTATTTAACCAGGAATTCTTCGAAAAAAAGCTCATTTAATCTATCAACGAATTCCTACACCTGTTTTGAGCTTAGTGTTAATTAGGATTGACTGCCTGAGATGATGGCAATAATATGGTTTCTGTTAAGTGTTTACCGATATTCCATTCTCCTCATTAACCTATTGCCTTGACTTCCGCCTGAATGATGCTAGATGACTGTCCCATCATTATAGAGTTTGCTTCTAGGCCCAAAAACTCCTGCACCAGTCCCTTCGAAAGTTCTTGAACCATAAGTATACCATTTAATGGTGTTTGATTTGACGGAGTAGATCATACCTGCCCACTTCTTTTTGGAACTTTTGATCATACCATCTCTTGAAATAACAAGAGGATTTTTTTCGGGGCTCTTCTCTAGACGCTATGAGTTTCCCTTTCCCTGCCCCTCCTTAGAAAATCTCAATATGGTACCTTTAGCTTAGTTTTCTACAACCAAATACAATGCGGCCAAGTGACTTGCAGCTTTCATGTGCACTCGTAATGTCACGATTTGATGTTACCTATAAATTTTGTATGCTGAATTCAAACTAATTTGAGAAGTACTTTTCCATAACAAGCGATGTTTTTAAAAAAAAACTTTTATGTAGGTGTCAGGGATTGAATATATATAACCACTTAAAATAAGCGCATCCTTAAAAAATTGCACCTCATATTTTTTTCATAAGCCAAATTGTAATCTCAAAACTTCAAAAATGCAATCAATCGGAGTCAAAGCTGTTTTTGAAATTTTTGAGGCGTTATAAACAATAAAAAAAAATCCAATTACCGTTTTTTTATAAATCAAAAAAACTGAAAAAAAAAATGATTTCATCTCCAAAATAATTTTGCGCAACGAAGAATAACGTTTTTAACATTTTTAGAAAAATCAAATTGACAGTTTTTTTTTAAAAAGAATACAAACCTATAAAAAACAGTACTCAATGTTGGTAAAAATTGATTTTCGACTTAAATATCTTTTCAAAATTTAAAAATATTAGCTTCAAACTATTTGTATCTCACATAAAATATTGTTTTCGACATTCAGTAAATTTTTTATAGAAATCCAACAGTTTGTTTTTCCATAAAAAATTAAAATCTACAAAAAATAGTACGCAAATTTGGTATAAATTGATACATATATAGACAAACTTTTAAGCTAAACAAATCGACAGAGGGGATGTTAAGTTATCAGTGTGGGTCGCATCCCAGCCTCTTTTTTAGTTTTTAAATTTTCTCAGCAACTAATGAACCGATTGAAATATTGTGTTTTGAACAGGCTTTTATATTGTAAAAATATAAAAAAAAATTTGATGAAATGAGTATTTTTTTGTATTCTTAAAAAATATTAAAATTGTTTTTTCAAAATGCGATATCATAAATGGAAATTTTTTTAACCAAATTCAAATGCAAATTTTAAATTTTTAAGTATTATGCAAACAATTTATTTATTTTATTGTGGATACACAAAAATTATTTGAGTTAGGTAGAAAATAATTATTTTGGACTTTCGAATGTATAGATGTACCAGTACAGTCGTACGTACACACAGACACATTTCTAAAAAAAAACAATGAATTATCAGTCTAGGGACCTTAAATGTCGATAATAATGTCTCAATTAAAAAATGTGTAGTTTCTTAAATAAATGACTACCTGACTATAAAACTTGACTTATATTTAACATGACTTTTAAACGACTTCGAAGTTTTAAGAAACTGAAAGACATTTCAGTTGAATTCACTACTTTATATGACTGAAAAACAGAATTTTGGAAATTGCAATTAATTTTGTGGTTTTTACTTATTTGAAATCACTGCAAATTTTATTTTTATTTTGTTATTTTTTATCAAAATTATTATATCTTAAATAATTTTTTCAATTTGTTCTTGTCGAATTAAAAAACACAAGACCGAAACACTCACAACAAAGAAATATATTTATTGAATTTCATTTAAAATGTAAAAATTATTTTGGAAGTCAAAAGACTCTGAAAACAAGTCATAGTCTAGTCATGCTTTGATTGCAGTTTTGTACAAATCTCAAGCAACAGTATTTGTATAAGCCCATATAATATTAGGTCAAGATTGACCTCCCTGCTTTCTATGATCATCAGGATAACTTATCTAACCCGCATCAGCCTTTGAAAATTTATTGTTTAAAAATTGAATCATCCTGTAATAATAATAACATACCAAGTGCAGAAGGTATATCTTCTTATATTGATCCGATGGGCATCATGATGATGATGATAACAACGATGATGACGATGATAACCTCGAGGCTACATTAAACTAATCCAAGTGAATGAACGACAAACTAACTATACAAGGATGAAAATCCCTTGATTCCTTCAGATATCTCTGTTCTATAGTACACTACACACATCTAAAGGAATATTTAAGTCATATAAAGATATAGCCACTCGCATGTATGGTATGTACAAACTACGGTAACGGTTCCTATGCTATATAGACTTCTATAGTTGTAAACTTATAGATATATGTGTGTATATAGTTACATTTAGATGGATAGTAAGCAATAAAGGATGAAAAGGAAACCAGAAGGAAAATCGATAAACTAAATAATATACGAAGGCAAAACAATTTTTTTTTTTTACTCCTACTCTTCTTCAATTCAATATTGTAGTGCAGGAAGGACTTCTATTTTTTTTTTTTCTGTTGTCTCCTGTATATAGTCCTAGTCCTAGGCCCTTTAGCTTTGCTTCTCTAGAAAACCATCATTTCAGTATTGTATACATTGAGTAGGTATAGTGTCGCTGATATGGCATCAGTGTTCAGCTCTTGAGGGTGGTGGGTGGACGAACAAAACAGGCAGTTGACTTTACGTGCAAATAATAAAACATTGAGTATGAGCCTTGATTGATGCGATTGTCAATGTATAAGGACCACAAATAAAGTGAAGGGAAAATAAAAGGATGCGCTGGGAAAAAGTTTTTTTCTATTTTCTTGTTTTTTTTTGTCTCCCTGTTCGAAGGTGATTTTTAGAGGTTTATTACTTTTTCTTCTTTTCTATGAACCCAAACCCAACCCAATCCAACCCATATAGCCCTTAGGCCGGTTAAGTTTAACAAACATAAAAACAAAACAAAAACAGAAAAAAAAGGAAGAAAAACTTTAAGAACTGTCCTGTTTACTTGATTTTCTATCTGTCTATATAGGTGGGAGGTTATGTATGCTGTATTATATCTATTCTTTGTCTGCTGGTAGTTCAAGAAAAGTTAGACAGATGAATTGTTTATAAGTTTCTGACATTTCTTGTATCCTTCCGATTTTCAATTGGGAAAGTTAAGTTACCTCGTTTAAGGGAAAATGTAATCCAATCATTGTTGATGGAACTTACCTGAAATGAGAATGGAAAAAACAAGAAGAAAAGAAAATATTTAGTTCAAGAGGAAAATATTTATGAGCATGAGTTATAGGTATATAAAAGTTTGTTGTTTTGTATAAAAAGTGAGAGAAAGTAAACATTATAGAAATAATACATATACATATGTATTTGTTTCATTTTTTACAAAAACAAAATTTAGTTTTAAAATATTTTTGAACTCGGTGAAACATTTAAAGGGGTCATAGCATTTTTTGACACTGACAACTATTTCCCTCCAATATTTTGACAAAGAGTCAGAATCATATCTCGATGAACAAAATAAGTAGATTAAAGCTTTAAAGGCTTTGGAAAATATTGAAATCTTATTTTCAAAGTGAGTTATGTGCATAGCCCAAACAGGGTGTTTTTCGAGAAGAATTTTAAACATTTCAAGCACCAGCCTGATGAAAATTCTGCACAAAAACCTCATATTATTTGCTAACAAGATCCAATATTTAGTTATTCTTTGAAGACAGTATTAAACGAATTTTTAGAGCTCACGAATAATTCAAAATCACAAACAAAAACCTTTAACTGCTTTTAGATTTGGTATTAAAAGTAATAATTTTGTTATCATTTTTAGAACAAAAAATTGTTGAATGACTCAAATATCTTGCAACTTATCTGTTTTTCGAAGAATTGAAATGTTCTGAAATGGCTGAATAAATAATTGCCCAGTTTATATTTCTAAGATTTCTCAGAATTTGACAGACAGGAGAATGAAATATGAATCCAATTCAATATTCATTCTCACATAACAATCAAATTAGGTTAGAATGAAAAGAATCATCCTTTTTGAATTGTGCGATAGAGAGTTCTTGAGAAATAAAATCATAGAAGTTTTATTATCAGAGTTCTGAAAGCAAAAGTGAGACATTTTTAAAAGAAAATTTTGTTTATATTTCTGAGAATAGGGAAATATCTAAAATGTTTTTGGAGCTTAAAAAGAAACATATTGAATTTTTGCGTTGAGCACAATTGTAACTTCAAAATTTCTCTAAAATGTGTTTAAAAGAACGATTTCCTACTTGCAAAATAAAGGAAACTGAAAGGTGTTGCCACTACTCAATATCTTTTACCCCCCTTTACGATCATGTTGGAACACTCATAACTTTTTTATTATCAATTTTATTTCCATGGGATTAATAAATCAGTGAACGATATTCAATTTTATATTGATTTTGTTTGTTTTTATGATAACTGACCTTTTACAGAATTTTTTTCTGGAAATAATTCATAAACCTGGGATTGGGTTCATTTGTACCGCCACTATCTAATATCTAACGTCGATAGCAAAACAACTTGTTTGTTTGACTTTGACTCAAATAATATAAGTGAATGGAAAGACCGCTATTGCTTTCTGTTATTGACTATTACGGGATTGTTTTGGTCATCATGAAATTACTTTACTACTAAGAGTTTCAACACGTATCTTGTGTTTTGGAGTATTTTTGAAGTCAAACAACTTAAAGAATATATTTTCGAATGACCTGAAAGATTAACTTTCTATTGAAATTAGAATTTTACTTATCTAATAATTGTTTGAAAATCATTCATAAATAATTTATACAAATTGAAATTGAATAATATAGCATAGATAATAGATATGAAAAAAAAATGTATCGAAAACATTCTGGCAAACAAATGGACATCAAGACTCGATTGCACCGATTTTTGCCGCAATGTAAAGGAGGCTTAGTTTGGTCCATAATTCAACTATGAATCATCTTACAAACGAACAACGCTTGCAAATTATTAACTTCCCATGAAGTAATTGGGTCCGATTTGTCAAATTGAAAATTTTGATATTTCTCGACGTTTCAAGGTCCCTAGAGTCGAAATAAAAATTTTTTAGAAAGATGTCTGTGCGTGCGTGTGTACGTACGTTCGTACGTCCGTACGTCCGTACGTCCGAATGTCCGTACGTCCGTACGTTCGCGACGTTTTTTTCGTCGTCCATAGCTCAAGAACCAGAAGAGATATCGACTTCAAATAAATTTTGTTATACAGATAATAGGCAGAAAGATGCAGAAAGGGCTCTCAAGAAAAGTGCGTGGGTGGTTTTTTTACCATAGCAGTTTAAAAAAAAGGTGAACATTTTGGTTAACACTAAATATCTCACGAACCAATAACGCTTGAGACTTGAATTAAATATTATATCATATATTGTAACGTGATACTAAACAAAGATATTTTTGGAAAAAAATTCAATTTACGATTTTTTTTATAAATCAAAAAACTGAAAAAAAAAATATTATTTAGCTCGAAAAATTTACGAACAAAAAACGATTTCATCTCCAAAACAATGTTGTGCAACGAAAAATAACGTTTTCAACATCTGATAAAATTTTGAGAAAAATCGAATTGACAGTTTTTTTATAAAAAATAAAAACCTATAAAAAACATTAATCAAAGTTGGTAAAAATTGATTTTCGACTAAAATATCTTTTCGAAAATTTGAAATTATGGCTCCAAACTAATTTTTTCTTATAAGAAATATTATTTTCAATATTCTGTAAAAACTTGAGGAAAATCTAATAGACAGTTTTTTTTACAAAAAATAAAAACCTAAAAAAAAATATTAATAAAAGTTGATAACAATTTATTTTCGACTCAAATATCTTTTCAAAACTTTAAGATATTGGCTTTAAAATAATTTTTTGTTATAAACAATATTGTTTTCAATATTTGGTACAATTTTGATAAAAATCGAATTGACAGTTTTTTAACCAAAAATAGAAACCTAAAAAAAACAATAGTAAAACTTAGTAAAAATTTACTTTCGATTCAAATATCTTTTCAAAAATTCAAAATATTGGCCTCAAACTTATTTAATCTCACAGAAAATATTTTTTTCGATGTTCAGTAGATTTTTATAAAAATCCAACAGTCAGTTTTTTCATAAAAAATTAAAATCTACAAAAAATAGTACGCAAAATTGGTAAAAATTGATGTTCGGTTTTCGATATCTCGTGAACAATAGAAGATATTGACTTCAAATTAATTTCATTCATCCAATTTGTATTTTTTTATATAAGAAATCATTTTTTTTTAAAGAAATGCTACTAAAATTGGTAAAAATTGGGTTTGGACTAAAAATCTCGTAAAATAATTTCGAAATCAAACTATATGCAAAATATTATTGGTAGTTTTTAAATTTTTAAGAATAATTCAACTGAGAACTTTTTTAACAAAACACGAAAACCTACAAACCTTTAAAGCAAGACAAATCGACAGACGGGTTGGGAAGTTATCAGTGTGGGTTGCATCCCAGCCTCTTTTTTATTTTTACAATCGAAAGGCGTGTTCGAACGCTTCATTCATTGTATGGTAAGTTTAATCGACCTTTTGAGGTGGTTATTTGAGCTACTTTGATATAATTTTGCACCAAACTTACAATGTTGGATATTTTAGCACTATCGGTCAGCCGTGAATTATCGATAAAACGCTCCCGTTCTCCCCAATTGGGCCTCTGTTACTCCACTATGCACAAAATTTGGCAGCATAGGTGTGAGCCTTTCAGCTGGTCCAAAAATTGAAGACGAACGACCCTCCACATCCCCAGATTTTTTCGTGAATGCGATCTTCCAAAATTGGCCGAAGATTCGCTTTTTCATTGAAAAATTGTGTTGAGCAACGAAGCTTATTTATTGTTGAATATACACGTATATCAAATATTTAGTAGCTCCCAAAAATCACTCGTTATAATGCGTTTAAAAGAAAAAAATGTACCGACATAATATAGGAAATATGGCAAGTATTTTATTAGTACAAATTTTAGAACTCGAGATTTTAACCAAACATGGCTTAAGCCTAAAGGATGGTAGGGAATTCGATAAAAGTGGGTCTAAAGAATCAGTCCGTCTGTCTTTTTGTCTCGTGTCTACAGCCTAAGCCTAAGATCGATTAAGTTCAAACTCCGAAATAAGGTTTTTAAGCAAATTCGAGTGGTTTGTTTTTGTTTTGTTAAGACCCAAAATTACAGTTTTTATCAAAAACCCAAAATTTGAGTTTTCTCAAAAATGGCCATATAGATTCTTAGGAGTTCTCCGGAAAGACACCCACACAGAACCGATAATTCTTTTTAAAAATTCTCAGGAAATAAACTAATTTAAATATTTTATTTTTCTGAACAAGCTTAACAACATTGTATGGTGTTTAATATTTTGTTTTTTATTTTTAAACAATATTTCAATTTTTTTTTCAAAGGTCAAAGGTCAATATTTTTTTAAGAAATTTAAATATAAGTTAAAACTTAATAACTCCCTAATAAATTATTTGCAACAAATATTGAAAAAAATGTTCAAGCTAAATTTGAAGATAAAGCTATTTTGCTGTTATATTTTCAAATCAAATTCTTGCGACCCAGTCGTGCATTACATTTTCAAAAGACATTGTCAGAATTTTTAAGGTTTAAATAATTTGGATATTCATATTATGTATCTGTGTATTTAACTTATTATAGCACAAAGATAAAAGTCATTCAATTCAATAATCTTTTTAATCTTTAAACACAATTGATTTCATGTTTTCACAAAATTAACTCTTCACAATTAAATAAATAACAGCAGTTTTGACTTAAACCTCCTTTAAGCCATCTTAACAAAATAATTATTAATTCATTTTCATTTGTTTTATTAGTTTTCCTTTTCAGTCAAATGAACATAATTCGTAACGATAAGTATTTTGTATTTATATTGTTTTTCCAAAGCCGATTTTTATTTAAATGCCTATTTAAAATGCATAAAACAATTTTAATTTATTATTAATATTTGAATAAAACCCCATATAGCTTTTTTTCCAATAGAAATAATAAAATTAAAAACAAAACAACAAAAATAAAAATAAAAATTTAAATTAAAAAAAAAAACAACAAGAAAAACTCTTCTGCATAAATAATTTAAACGGGCATGCATTAACCTACAATAATAAATAATGCAATAATCTTTTTTTCATTTTTTAAATTGGCTCACCACATATTAATCAGCTTTACAAACAAAAATCCAATTAACGTATTTTATATATTCTTAGCCATCAATTCAATATGTTGGAGTTTTTCTTTTTTTCATTTTCATTTATTATTTTATTTTTACAAAAAAAAAAACGACCACAGGTGACATAATTACCAATTATAAATGTATGCTCTATCGTTTGACCATATGGACGTACTATAGGCATTAAAATTTTATGACTAAAAAAATTAAACTTGTATTAATTTGGAAAGAAGTGTGATTAAAATAAATAAAAAATAAAAAAAAAATATTTTAATAATCTCATAACATACAAAATCACTAGATTATACACATAAACATATATGTGAACATATCCGAGCTTATTTGTGCTAGAATAGGTCTATAAAGTCCTTGCGATATGTGCACTGTGCAGTATTCATGTTCATCCAACATCTGTGTTATAAAAATAAATTTGTTATTAAAAAAAATATAAATTAAATATGACAAATAATAATTAAATAACTAACGATGAGCTGACAACATCAGATAACAAAAAAATTGAAAAAAAAACAATTAACATCCATCAGGGTGTATGAAACCAGTGACGGTGGCGCCACAGGACTGAGGAGGTGGTGGTACAAGTGCATAAAGCATTTGAGTTGAATCCTCTTAGAAGGACGTGTATGATCAAATTTAAATTAATTTTTTTATTTGTGTTTTTTTGTTTGAGTGTTTTTCGTTGTTATTTTTTAGTCATTTGAGTATGTATGTGTTATTCATTGTTTTTAAATTTTTTGTTTGTGATATTTTTTAAAACATCAATTTAACAGAAAAATTGACAGACAGAACATATTTTGTTTTGTATTTAATGGGCTTTAGGGATATTATTATTATTTTTATCATTTATTTTTTAAATATCATATAGAATGAATTAAATTTATTGGAATTTAAAATAATCGTTTGAAAACTTTTATTATTTAATGATATGAATTTTATGTTTTTTTTTTTGTTATTTATTACTAACCGACTTTGAAACTATTGGTACTTGGTCATCGATACATTTAAGAAAAATAATATTAAGTTCTATATTCGATGAAACTATAAATTATGAATAATTTCACTTTTAAAAGTTACTTCTTTTTGAAATATTTATGCTTGAAAATGCACCAATGTGCACATAACTAAATTTTGTCCATGTATTTTGGTATTTTAACTAGAAACCAAAATGCCTTTTAATTTTGGAGCACAACGTTGTTCAAGTGGCTGTTTTCAGCTAGTTTAGTTCTTTGTAGCGTTTAATCGGTGCAGACATAACGTAAGGTTTTGCTATATCTATAGAATACGTACAGCGATTAAGTTTAGTTTATTTTTTCGATATGCTATACACATTACCCATAAAGATACAATACTCGTATCTTATTTATTGTAATAGCTTTAACATACATTTAGGGTATAAAAGCTAACATAAAAATTCACAAAGCAAAAATAAATAAGACTAATATTTTTAAAGAATTAAACATTAATTCAAAATAAGAAAGCATTTAGTCTTTGTAGGATTTAAGAACAGCATTTCGTTGGGTCCAAATATCGATGCTTCGAAGATCATGATTAATATTATGGACGCAGTTTTCAATAAAACCAAGTGGACTACTCAAATATAATTGGACATCATCAGCGTATATATATGTATGAGTGAGAAATTAAGCATGAATGGCAATTCCTTAATGCACAGTGAGAATAGAATTGGGCCCAAAATCGATCCTTGATGAACACCTTTTAAAACTGTCAAAAAAGACGAGAAGAGGTGTAAGCATATTTGATCTCTTAAGAAAAGTGCATATTTGAATTTCCATAATTCTTTCAAAAACCTTAGAGAGAAAGGCACTCGAATTTTTTGAAACTGGAATAATTTTGGCCTGATTCCAAACCTTTGGAAAAATGCCAGTTGTAAGTACAGAGTTGAAAATAAATGTTATGTAAGTCAAAGCTTTAACGAAAAAAGGATGTAATTCATGAACTCCGACCGCATTAGATTTAACCAACATCAAACTTCAAACCACAGCAGTACAATCAATTCCAGCAAACTCAGACTCAATTTTATAAGAAGAAGAATGATTTACTAATTGGTTTAGTAGTTCAAAAGGATTTGGTGGCGATGCAGTCGAATATGTTAAAAATTCCTTACCAATATTAATGTTATTGTTATGACAATCAGACTATTTTTTGCTTACCAATATCAAAGTCACCAAGATTGCTCCAGAGTTTTCAACCATTTATAATTAAATTGAGGCAATTTTGAAAGATGTTTGCTTTTCCATTTCGTCTCTTGCAAACAACTTGGTTTCTAAAAAGCCGATAAGCTTTATGAAAACTTTCTAACCTATATCTTTTCCAGCGCAGCGATTGTGCCGATATATTTAAATCAAATAACTCAGCTTGACGATGAGATAACTAGAATTTCTCACGTTGCAAGGTCAATCTGCCAACACTTAAGATTTGTTACTTAATTATTACCGCCTCTTAGCACATTAGACTAGTGTATCGAATCTGAATATTGTAAAACCTATCAAACCTAAGGAAAACTCATGATTCGATTCGATCTGTAAATAGGTTATTAGGATGAAAGATTTGAGTTTCCGTTGTTATAAAGCTACTTAGACCTTTAAAGGTCATATTCGATGTTAAAATTTCAGGACATTTGTAAAAAAAACTAACTTAACACCTTGTTGTCTTTGGTTCCAACACTCGTTCACAATAACACTTCATATGTAAACTGGATTGATAAACCAATTTGCTTTTGATAGGTCACTACTAGAAAGCGTCATGAGTCCTTCAATACTTCAGATCATAAGCACTAGTGATGTTGAAACACTACTGAAACACCTTGACAAAAATCCGCTGTCTCCCCTTTATGTTTCTGAAAAGGTGTTCTTCAAAGCTGGAAAAACCACTTCCTCCTTTTCAAGGTCATGGAAACGCTCAAGAAATATCTTGAAGAACGAAAACTTCTTAATGACCGGCAGTATAGCTTTCATAATGACAGGCCCAACGGTGATTTGATGGTTTATCCGACTGAACATTTTAACAAATCCTTACATCATTTTGGAGAGAGTAAGATTATTGCACTTGATATTTCAAAAACATTTTATATAGTTTGGCACCAAGCGTGCTTTTAATATCGATGGATTAGAAATTACTTTTCTTACCGTTAAATACAAGTTGTATTGTATGGTTTCAAGCCGGAAATTCATAAAATAAATGCTGGGGTTCCTCAAGGCTCTCTTTTGTCTCCCACTCTCTTTTTCTTTATTCATCAACAATGTCTTGTCTGTTCTTTATTCATCAACAATGTCTTGTCTGTCACATCTTATTCATTAAACTAGTTTTTTGACGACAGTTCCCTCTGGTTTTCATATTCGTTTATAAATTTACATCCTTGTCCTTCAGATATAAAATTTCAACGACAACGTATGCTAAGTTCATTAAATTACGATCTTAACAACATTTTCCAATGGGGAATTATTAATTATACACTCTTCCAAAAATGCTCATAAGTTTACCCTTGAGCTTAATTTCAGGATGTGGAATGCTTTACCCAACTCCGATAAGACCCCCACCCTCCCCGCTTAGTATTCAAAACTTTAAGACAAATTTGATATCTAGTTTAAAATCCTTCCTTAATTTTTTAACGCTCGCACTATGTTTAAACGTAAACATGTTAAGGGTATCAATAAACCCTTGAGTGCTTGTAAATTATAAAAAAAGTGCATTCTGTTACTCCAATTTTTCAAGCTAGGATGATATTGGACTTAAATGCTTCGATTTTTTAGAATTTTTAACATAATAACGGCCTTTCACGGTTCCGTACACAAAAAGTCCCAAAAGTTGACCCCTCACAGCTTCAACGTGCCAAATTGATATAGTTGAATAATTGATATATAATTAAATAGTGTCAGTCATGGAATTCGCATAAAACAACACAAGAAAACTTCAAAAAATCTGTTCATTAGTTCAAAACATTTTTTTTTTTTTCAAAAATCACTGCTAATGCTGATGATATAAATCCTGTAATCTTAATTTTCTTTCATCATACATTGCTTACCTTAACCACATTAATTTAAATTTGACTCAACTTCTTAACTGATAATTTACTTAACTCCTGAATTTTTTCTATCTGCTGATTCGATGCTCATGTGCTGAATAAGTTTGTGATTATAACTTTACATTCCTTTTCTGATACCCGTTTACTAACTTAACCCTTTTTCCCTTCACCGACGCACGAGCGACGGACGACTGAATGTGCTCTGTCATCTTCTCACCGCAATTAAAAGTTAATGGAAGTCCTATTAAGTTCTGCACTTTTATCTGTTGGTTCACGTGCATTTCCTCTTCCTGAAATACGTATCTATCGTTCGTATTTTCTATTTCTGTTTCAGCTTTTTATTTTGACTTTTTTGGGTTCATCATCATCGTCGTCGTCGACATCTTGGTCATTCTCTATTCCACACCTCCTCGGTTCCTTTCTTTTTTTTTTAATGCTATTCTTAATATTATTTCAAGCGGTAAACGTGTTCCAAATTACGATGAAAAATTTCCCCCTCGACGGAAAAAAATAAAAATTTTCAACAAGTTTTAGCTCGGCAGGACTCTATATAAAGGTTCTACTCCATTTCTGTATAGGTACTGTGATGACTGAAAGAAGTGACTTCCCAGTCGCATCCTTATTTCGAAATATGTACACAAAACGATATTTTGCAATGCACTATGTTTTGGAAATGTTGTTGGTTGGGTTTTGGGTATTTTACGGTTTCACCTGGACGAAGATGACGTGCATGAGTGAAAAGCGGTCCTTGGTACATAGTGGATTCAGTGAGTTGGAACAGCATCCTTTATTTGTTGCTCTTGCTTTGGCTGTTCTCCTGCTTCTGCTACTTCCACTGCTATCGCTGTAGAAGTAGAAAAGGATATACCCGAACCCGTTCTCTCTATTCAATGTCGATACATTGACTTCCACTGAGTTAAGTTTGGTCAGGAGACGGAGAGTATGGAGATGCTGAAGCTGATGCTTCTGACTGAACTTTCTTCTTTTTTGTTTGTGTATATTTAAAGGTGCAAGGTTTTCTATGGTATATAAATGATTCAGAACACGTACCGAGGGAGAATTGGTCTGAGACCGTGACGGCACGGGCTTGCCTTGCCTTGCTTTGCCTTTACGTATAGAAGGCCAAAAGACATTGGACGGAAAGTCTTTTGGTGTTTTTTTTTTTTGTACTTTTTGGCGCTTCTCGCTCTATTTGTACAGAACTCAGTCGTGTCTGTACGTTCGTTCATACATCGTACACCCCCGTGTTGGGACGTGTATTTTGGGCTGTTTTCATTTCTTACGTTTTTGTCTATTTTGCTTTCGTATATTGCTATTAATTTTGAAATTCTGTGCGAGTCCTTGTCATTAAGACATTATTATAAAGTTAGGTCTTACCGCAACGACAAAGTCGTTTCGGGGTCTTAAAAGTGCATTTTCTATATTCGGTTCAGCTAGAGGGGGGAGGGGGGTGCTTTCGGCTCTTCTCCTAAATTCCATGGGCAAAATTAAGAAACAACAAAAAAAAAACTCTAAACGAAGAAAAAAAATCTCCTTTTTCGAGGATGTGACCAAAAACTTTGCATGTTAAAAAATTTCCAAAAAACTTTTCTTTCCCTCAAGTAGATACATTATGCCGAATATACCGAATCCGTAAGATACATTTATTTTGACTATTTTTGGCGGAAAAGCATGGAAATCCGATGGATAGACTATTCCGCCTTAAGAAGTCTGTCTTCATAGCTTACAGAAACTTAAGTATAGCAGACTTGAGGAGAGAGAGATAGATTATAAGTGAGAAGGAGCGGAACTAGGCGAAGCTTATATCCGGTTTTGGAATAACTTTACGATGACAACAAGAAAAAGATACGACTTTTTTTTTTCCTTTTTTTGTCGTCCCTTATTTTTAACCATGATATCGTGCCAATTAAAAAATAATTTTTGTGTACCGTTTGGCGCTTGAAGTTTTTAAAGAATAAAAATTAGAGTTGATATAATTTTTCAATTTTTTCTTCGTTTTCTCGTTGTTGTGGTGTACACTCTGTGGAATATTTACAGTCCATTTAGATGGCGTGTAGAGATTACATTGTAAAACATTTACTTTTTACTTATAAAACTCTGTTTAGGTATCCTCTGGGATTGGGTATAATATTTGAGAGGAGGTTTTCATTTTTGGTTTTGAGCAAAGTGATAAATGTTTTTAAAGGCAACAGCAGCACAGCATAGATGTTGCGTGTAAATTGTTATGTTGCGTTTTTAAGCAACGTTAAGTTTAGAAAAATTTGTATGCAATTTGTGTGCATTTGAGAACAAAACATGGGATACAACTTATGTGCTTTACATATTTTGTTTTATCGAGATTAAAAGGACATTTTGTTATATCAATTGGAATTAACATGCAAAGGTACTATAGCTTCACTTACAAGAATGGAGTGTTAGATGAAGATAGGGGAGGAAACGGTGGAAGTTGGCTTCACTTACACGGTTATGATATTTAAAGTCCTTTTTTCACATAAATAAATACATTTTTTTTTCATACAAGAACTTTCTATTATCATTGTGCTATGTAAAATTTCGTCAGGAAAGAAGCACTTAAATAATACAAATGAAATGCAACAACAATTTAATTGATAATTCAAGAGAATATTTCGTTGAGCTGTAACAACTTTCCAGAAAATAATAAAATAATTGCACGAAATGGTTTTAGTAAATAATTTTTTTTTAAATATTAGAATTCTTTGATTTGGAATTTTGTTCATTTAAGAGGAAACAAAATTAACATCAACAATTTTTTTGACTGTCTCACATTATTGACGACGTATAAGCTGAACTATTGAGAATAATTTGTCTTCTTGAGGTTCTTTGTTAAGCTTATATAAAATTTTTTCTTAAAAAAACGGACATTAAAGTTAAACAAATTTAAAATCGTATAAAACAATCCAAGTCAAATTTTGATATTTTGGGCATTAGGAAGGGGAGAAGGAATGAAAGTGTGTTAAGAAATGAATATTGCAATGATTGTAAAAGACACAGTGTGACAAAGTATTCCACATTCGCGTAGTGCATTTTCTCTGCATTTTACAGTACGACGGAGGTTAGGCTCGAATGTATAGTGCAAGTCTTACGGTTGAACTGTTTAATGGGAGGAATGCAGCTATTCTCTAGAGCAGCGGTTCCCTATCTTTTTAAGTCGCGGAGCACTTTTTGCGTGAGAAATTTCACGCCGAGCACTTCGTTGCGCATATGCCATTTTTCACATTCACATGTAGCAAATAAAATAAGTTTTTTTTCAAATTACGTTTATTTTATTGAATTCAGGAAACAGTTTCTACAACGAAAAACACAAGAAAAAGTTAACTTAACTTAATAAGGAATTAGGTAATTATATTATATGCATTATAATTATATGGAGTTTCTTTTTAGTGGGAATAATGTGCCTGCTTATTTTTGCATAAAACTGAAATATCTGGTTGAATTTGGGACAACTGCAACCGTATATCAGGTTCTTCATCGAGACGGGATCTATATTTTGTTTTGGTTCCAAGTTCCAACATATGCAGTGAACCCTGATTCGCACATGTGTGTTATTGAAAACGGTAGAAGAATTATTTTAGCTTTCTCTGACAGTAAACTGAACCCGTCTTTCATCATACACCAGAATTCTGATAAAGACTTCTTTGTTTAAAAAAGTTCTTATATCGGAGAAACTGATTTTAGGTCAATCAAGCACTCAAACTGCAGCGATGTCAGGGTGGGTGGCTTTTCCAACGTGGCAGAGTACGGGTTTATTACCCATACGTTTTCCTTAATGTTCAGGTGGAATTCGTCTGGAAAAAAGTGGAGGAAGCTATCCAGCAAACCTATACTAGGCGGATATGAAACTCATTTAAAATATCATCGGGAATGTCCAAATCTATTTCTTCTTTATAGCTGAATCACAAACACGCTTCAGCTTCGGCTTCGTCTGCGTTACGGTGTTGCTTCGAGGTTGCTTTGAATGACATTTCTATTATTTCATCCCTTCAAAGAGCAAATATTTTGTTTGTTGACATTTTTTTACAGCTTTTGAGCCGTCAGACAAAGCAAATGTTCAGATAATTGAACTAGAGCTTCCGTTTAGAGTCACATTACGTTCTTTTCCTTACGATTGCCAAACGAAACGTGAGGTCGAAGCTCTATTGTGATAGCATGTGTTGAGTTCCTATGGCTGAACTCGTAAACCTAAGGCGAAGCCGAAGCTGAAGCGTGTTTGTGATTCAGCCATTAAATTCTTTGAGCATTGGGAAGCTGTCTAGGTTTCAATTTTTTAAAGATTAAGCCCAAAACTGGATTTTATTTTTAAATGCTTCTATTTTGTCATTGGCATCGAAAACAGTTATTGCCTTTCTCTAAAGTGATACACCCATATCATTTTTTTTTTAAATATATCTATCAGATATGCCAATTTCAATAACCAACGCTCATTACACAGCATGTCCCCCAAAACAAAGTTGTCGTCAATGAGGAAGTTCTAAGTTAAGCTCTTATTTCGAAAAGCCGCATCAGTGTTTTTCCGCGAGAAAGCCACCTTACTTCTGCGTGAAGAAGAAAAGACATAATTATGTAGACTATACCCATGTCATCACACAATACTTTAAAAAGCCTTGTATTCTTTGGCAGTGATTTAATAAAGTTAAGTATTTTCACAATTTCGTCCAACACCTCTTTAAGGGAGACCGGCATTTTTTTCATTACGAGGGCATGGCGGTGTAGAACGCAATGTCTACTGGTGCATCCTCTAACAATTTGCTTTATTCCGTCCGTGCATACTTCCACGCAGTTTACCTATGGTATTTCATTTACAGTACAAACATTGTCAATCAAAGTAAAAATTTCACCACCAGTTGTAGTAGTTGGCAACGGCTTGCAGAAGAGCAGATCTTCTTGAAAGGACTGTAGATATTGGTAGCGCACACATACTATTAAAATAGCCAACCCTGCAACATTCGTTGATTCATCCATTTGCAGCGCAAATAATGTATTGATATTGTATTATTTGACAAAGGAAAGGTGTCAACTAATTTTTTGGCCTTTTCGCCCAACAAACATTCAACAATGTCTTTAAAACATATTAAGTTTTCAGCAATGGTAGGGGCTTCGGAAACGTACCAAGTAGGACGCCATCAAGGGATTTTCGTTCACTGTCTTTAAGTGATAAGTAATAATGGTTTGAGATTTAGTAAGTTCAGCATACTTTCTTTTAAAGAAATCTGGATGAATCCCTGCAAAGTGACGTTTCATTTTTGCTGGAAACATTGCACTGTTTGGCAACACTTTCTCGCAAATTACGCATTGAAGTTTGTTGTCACTTATCTCAGCACATCCAAAAATTCAAATATGATTCGTGGTACCTCCTTTTGACTGACTTTTTTGTGCAGCATTGATCACCGTGGAACTAGTACTAAGCAAACTATCAAACTCAAAACCTTCAGAAATCTCTAACACCGCTGTCTCTATTGCGTCATTTTCCTTCGCACTAAAATAAGAATATGGGAAACCGAAAAAAAATAAAATCATTTTGTGCGGTTACATGCTTAAAAAGCAGAAGTTAAGACCCGGGATTACTATTTTACGTAAATTATGATTTTGTTTGGACATACCCGTCAGTTGGTGATTCTTCGGCAGCTTCGGGTGCTTTTGCGGAGCATTCACTTGCTTTTTACAAAGATCCAGACTTAAGCCAGCGATCCATTCGAAAATTGTATGTATCAATGCGATCAAAATTACAGGATCAGAAGGACAAAATTAACTAGTTACCCGTCCGTCTTGAAATTTTTATATTTTTTCAAATATATCCGCGGAGCAATTAGATATTCTTCGCAGAGCCCCAAGTGTTCCGCGGAGCACTTTGGGAAACCCGGCTCTAGTAAAAAAGGGTTAGACAAGAAACCTTACGACAACGATGTTCAAGCGAAGAAAATGAACAAAATGATCATATTATCACCAATCAATTTAAATGATACTGTCCAAGAAGCTTAAGTAAGTTGCAGGAGATGGGAGTTATACTCAAGCTTTGAACGTATAAATAAGACATGTTGATAGCAGCCAGATAAGAGGGAGAGAAAAACTTCTTGCATAGCCTTTGAAAACCCAAACATCTTGCTGCATTTTTAGTGACATCACGTATCTGATCATTCCACAAGAGGTGGAGAATATCAAGATGTTCAGTCTCATTGATGCAGTTGCCATCCATGGATAATGGCAAGGGGAGTATATCTAGCTGTTAAGGTCGGAATTCAATGAGCTTATCATATTATGTAGTTGCAGTTCCACATCCGAAGAAGAGATGTGAGTCTGAAAACGATTATGAAAATCTAAGAGTACTATCGTCAGAAGTTGCAGACAGGAGATCATTTATAAAAATAAGAAAGAGTGAAAATGCCTTGAACTCATCTAATACTACTTCTATCGAACGGACCGAAATGTAATTTCTAATCTAACGAAGGAGAAATTCGTCGAAACCGTATAGGCATGTATTTCCGATAAGGGGGTCCGAAATCAAAATCTATGAAATGCCATATTTCTAATTTCTCTAAAAATCTTTTAATAAATTGTTTCACTTTTCGGTGAGATAAACCATGAAATTTCTATTGGATATATTGATACAAAATCCAGATTGTTCTTCATTAGAAAACCTTACATCTTAGAGATATATACTTACGTCTTAAGCTGATAATTAATCAGTCCTTGAGTGTGATAAATTTATAATTGGAAGGGGAAGAAGATTTTCCTTTTTTGGGTGTGGCCTGGACAAATGCCATTTTCCATCTACTAAGAACGATACCTGAAGAGTTGCATAGATGAACAACTTACGAAAGTGTTAAAGAACACTTCTTCACAACTAAATGTAGGGTGTGTGTTGAGATCTTTTGGGACTACGGCTATTTTACGGGTGCCAAAGAAGGAAGAAGGTTGGCTCCATAAAGTCTGATACGACATCAAGTACAGACGGAGTCATAACACTTTATGATGACGTTTCATTGGCAGCGTACTGCCTAGCAAAGAGATATAAGCTTTCTATAAAAAGCTAAAAAATAGAGTGTCATTGACAACAACGTAAAAACCAGCGAAGATACAAAAATTCGTTATCAAAATTTTTTGTTAGAGAATGATAACAATGTTTACTGCTCATGGAGCATTGGAGTATGTTTTAATGGAATTTTTGCACGACAGAAATTACGTGTTAAACCCTAATAACGTCCTAAAAACTCCAATCAAACCATGTGTTTGCCCAATATTTCTAACTATGTTTGAGACAAACATTTCTCAGCAGTACAGTTAAAGTCACTATCAAGGAAGCTTAGTGTCCAGTTAAAGATCCTGAAACAGTTGTTTGGACCGTCCCAGTTCGCTGGCTGGAATTGCTAGTTGATTCTCTTAAGTGGAGAGTTTTTATATGAGAAAGTAGCAAATATAACACATTGGTCAGAGTTTCCTAGAGAAGATAGAATAATGTAGATAGATAGATAGATAATGTATTTAGCAGGGTCAGAAGTAAGAAACAAGTAGAGAATGGACCATTAACGTCCGATATTCGAGTGGGCTCATTGACAAAAAATTGCAAAGTATTTGCACTGACACATTTTACATTCGACTTTTTAGGTCTTTTTAAAATTTGATATAAACGAAATTGACGCAAACAATTAACTGATTTAAAAACCAGTGAAGCAAACAAAACTTCGTCATTCAGCCCTAAACTTTGTCTCTCTGCACGCGTAAATCTGAGTACGAATGTAGAAAGCTGATCTAAACATTGCCAAACAGACTGTTTAAGCTTGATGCAATATCACAGAGAAGGTGTCTAATATCCTCACTATGAAAATGTTTGCATATACTCGTGTAGACTAAAAACTATTTTCAATGATTTACAAGCGTTTCACTATCGGTTTCCATCCTATTTGTCATCCAGGTGTTGTGGAGATTTTTCCTCATCGTTATTGTTGTTGCTATTGTCATATTGTACATAGGTATATTTGTCTAAGCTTTTAGGCAAACGAATAAACAGGAGGTTGCCTTCAAAAAAAGCAATACCAAGCTCAAAAAAAAAAAAAAAAAACCTTAAAAGAGGTTTACCATTTCCGAGCTAGAAAAGGCCAACAACAACGCGAATTCTATTTTGCAATTCAAAGATAGATGAACAAATCGGAGGAGATGTGAGTGCACTGGGGCCTCCACTTCACTCCATATAGTAGGTATTTGTGGAAAAGCTACCCTGATGCCAAACGAAATGAAAGTGGAATCCCTAAACCATGTGAAAAAGGCCATTTGCAAATGAATTATTAAGAGATTCTCAGAGGAGCGGTATAGCGCACTCTAGCACCAACGGCTCCAATACCGGCTGAAATTCCAATTCGAGTACACCTATATTGCTAGACCCACTCAAAACGAGAGAAGACTAGAATACAAATAATAGAAAAAAAGAAAACAAAAATAGAAGGTAGAAAAAAAAACAGGACAATTTTCAGTTTCCAGATCCATATATCAAATCACGCTAAATTGCCAAAGGTGATGGGTGGCGGCATAGCGTGGCTTGGCATGGCGGTATGGTATAGTGTGCGATGATGGTTTTGGCAGCCCCAAAATAATGTCACCATAAAATGCACCACCACCTCACCGACCGACCAACAGACCGAGGAGACAATTTCCATTTAGCACCATTTTAAAAGTGTTGATGGAAAATACACCTACCTACCTATCCTATATACCCTCCCCTCTTTGGATCTCTTTGTATTGGCCATAAGGAACAGGGAGGAAGCATGCACCGTGATTTCTGGAACGAAAATTCTACAGACAGAGCGAATAAATCCTTTCGAGTGCCTACCTATATAGGCTAGGCACATCAGCATCAGACAATATACCTGATTACATTGTAGGTATAAAGCCTTGCATGCTGTGGCCTCGTCGTTGGCCAGGTTCGGGTTAGGGTCCGCGTCATCATGAAACCAAGCTGCTACCTGATGGTGTTGCAAATAGCACAAACAGCCCATACATATCTATATACATAAATGAAATACGTTGGAGACACACGTTAAGGACTGACTGTAACGTGATTTACCTTCTCGCAACCTTGCAAGGATATTTTTGGTTACCCTATTTATTCTATTTTCCACTTCAAAAACAAGACAAAACGACAAAAAAAACCGCTTCTCATTCTCAATCTCGCACATATCCTTCGATGCGGTGCAAGAGTTTGTGATGCTCTTTCACGAGAGTGTCCTGGATGCAATAATAAATATTCATACATATTTCGGGTGCATTCTTCCATTTCAAAATGCCTAAACAACAACGAGAAACTTATGTCTACCTAGGCACTCTGAAAAGACAGAGCTTCATACCCATCAAACCATAGTTAGTCTGAGTGACATGCCAGTTGTGTGTCGTGTGTAGGCTGCCTAAGCTTTAAGGACTCTTTCATTCGTTTGGCTGATTTATATGTCGCGTCACCGTCATCGTTCGTCATCTTCGTCCTTGCCGTCGTATCGTCGTCGTTGCTGCTGCCGTTGCCGTTGTCGTCGTGGCAATTTCAGTTGGCAATTCAATTGAATTTTATATTAAGTTTTCAAATTGGGATGCAGATGCAGGATATATGCATTTGAGTGTTGCTAGAATGAGGACTAATAATTCCACGCAGGCATTTTGTGCAATATTAATAAACTAAATAAATGTAATTATATTTAGTGTGTCAGAAGTGGGATACATCCGATGATGATGATGGTGATGATGACGATGACGATAGTGATGTGATGCTACTGTATTCTGATTTACAGGGTGGGTAGGTTGATTTGAATGAATGAATAGGGAATTATATTATACTAGAAAGTTTATTTATCTACACACACTGCACTGTACTTCAGCAATTGAAATGCATTTCTTCAGTATAGAGTATCTGTGTATATATCTTATTTAGTGTACTGAATTCATTTTAGACATTGTTTTATGCAGAATATGGATGAAGAGGAAGTGCAAAAACAGTTTGTCTGCCATTGGGAGTTGATTTGATCTCTTAATTAAAAGTTTTCCATACACATACATATATGTATTCTGCATGCATACATATAGGATCATAGCAATAACTGGTATGATGTTTTATGAGTGTGGTAGAAGATTATGAAAATTGAAAATGTATGCAAATTGCTTTAAATTCAGTGATGCAAATTTATAAAATCGAGTACAACACAAATAAATTATAAAATAAAAATATGGGTTAAAATAAGGATTGAATAATATTTATTTTTAAAGTACATATATTAAGTTAAGTTCAAAATTAAATTTTAATATGTCTTTGAACATGAAATATCTATTTAATGTCATCGGTATTGTTGATTTTCAATTTGATGATAATTGTTTTCCTATTTCTACTCCTGTTTCTTAATATTTAATCCTCTTAGTTATTTTTATTACATGCACATTGCACATGCTACATTTTAACACTGTTTTATTTTTGTAAAGTCGAAACGTCCACTGGATATGCATAAAATGCAGGAATAAGTTGAAGTTACGTGAATTAGACAGGATTCAATATAGTCAAAGCCAACAATCCTGCCTTCTTGACTTAGTACAGTCCAACAAAGCCGCTGTAGCAGATGGCTTAGATGCAGACCTTTTCAAGCAGATGAAGATAATTTGGTGAGAAGCTAAAGCCCATCGCCAACAACTTGATAGGTACTTATCAGTGTAGCTTTAGACAAGGAAAGTTCACAGTTGATTAAATATTATACATTACGACAGATCCTTAATATCTAATCAAGATGAGCTATCATTTCATCGCTTTAGGGGCCGTACGGCGTACATGACAGCTTACAAGGAAAGAACTTTATAGAGCCATGTCAACTCTTAGCATTCCTGCCAAACCGAACCATTTGATGTCAAAAAAGGTTTTAAACAAGGTGATGTGCTGTTTTTTTTAACACCGTCCTTGAAAAAATGTCAACACTAGAGGCACTATCTTTCAAAAGCCTATCCCAATATTTGCAAATGATACCTTTTAAAATTATAAATAATTTGTATATAACACATAAGTACCGTCAGTTTCAAAAAAAAGATTACAAGTCTATGTTAAAAACATCAGAAAGAATTTTTAAATTAACATTTTTCAAGTTTGCTTTCTAATTTTAATTTTTACAATATTTTGGAAAAATAATAAACAAAATATTCATATTAATTTATTAGCATTGATTATTTAAATGATAAGCTTAATTTTGATATCTCTTATATTCGGTGTTTTAGAAAATAATTTATTAAATTTTGATAAAATTATGTTTTGATAAAATTTTAATGTTTTATTTTAAAAAAGATGTTCATATGGTAGACATGTACATTCAAGAGGACACAATCGTCCACAGGTTTTTCTCAAAACCAACCTCTGTCTATCAACTCCTACTCTCACCTCCCCGTGGTGAACATCGGGTGCCTAGTACCTCAACTTGAGATTGGGTTCCAACCCCAGTGGAAAGTTGTTGGGGGCAGCAAACGAGAGAGGGGGGAGAGGTGTTTCCACTAAGGCACCTCTCCTTATCCAGACGGCAGCGGAGGAATTCCCGAGATGGAATCAACGGTGGCGTCTACAGTTCCAGTAAGGCTGAACTACTTAGTGAACACCTTATAGGGCTTCTACGACTTATTCAGAGCTCAGGCCTATAAGGAGCGGTTTATCCGGCTCCCCGTCCTTGGAGTTATACTAAGGATCTGGCCCTCCAGGTTGGGGGTTGTGCCGTCAGGGTGACTTCCTGACCACTTAAAAATCTAATAGTTGCGAAGCACCAACAAGCCTTGGATACAGACGGATTTACTGTTGACAACCTAAGCAAACGAATTAAGGACAACGAACTTCAGATATGCACGTGGAATGTTAGGTCCCTTTACAGACCACGTGCAGCCGAAGAATTAGCGGAGGCCCTAGACTGCTATAAAACAGACATCACCGCCATCCAGGAAATACGATGGGATGGGCCGGGCAAAAAGAGGATGAAAAACTGCGATATTTACTATGGTGACTGCTACCAAGAAAACCAACAGCGCTTATTTGGATGCGGCTTTTTCATTGGAGCTAGACTTAGGCAACAAGTCTTGAGGTATAGGTGCATCAACGAGCGCCTCATGACCATCGGCATGAAGGCTACATTCGGCAACATTAGAGTGATATGCGCGCACGCCCCGACAGATGAGAAGGATGACAACACCAAAGATATCTATATTCTTCGAGCTTTTAGACAAAACATACGAGCAGTGTCCTAGCTACGATATTAAAATTGTCCTGGGCGACTTTAATGATAAGCTAGGAAGGGAAGACATCTTTGGTGGAATAATCGGGAAAAACAGCCTGCACGACAACACTTCCGACAATGGATTCAGGCTCATAGATTTTGCTGCGGGGCGAAACGTCATGGTAGCCAGTACGCGTTTTCCACACCTCAATATCCACAAAGGAACTTGGAGATCTCCAGATCAATCTACCGTCAACCAGATTGACCATATTGCGATCGATGCCAGACACGCTTCCAGCATCACGGATGTCCGAACTTTCCGAGGAGCTAACATCGACTCGGACCACTACCTTGTTGTAGCCAAGGTAGCACTTCGGGTTTCCAGGCCCAAGGCAAAACAGGGAGATGCTGGGAGAAGGTACAACGTCGAACGGCTACAATCGCAAGAGATCGCCAACTCCTTCTAAGACCGAGTTACAAGTAACCTCTCTCGAAGTTCTGTGCCGCCAACACAATGTATAGAAAACCAGTGGCAACATTGCCAAGACGCACTCAGAGAAGCCGCCTCTGACGTGCTGGGTTTCAAGCAACCACCAACAAGGAACCCCTGATTTGATGCGGAATGTCAGCAGGCAAATGCATCCAAACAACAGGAACGCAAAGCGGCGCTGCATAAAAGGACAAGAGCTGCGCATGAGCTCTTTGAGCAGAAGAGGCGAGAGGAACACCGACTTCTCAGAAAGAAAAAGAGAGAGCATGAGAAGCGTGCGGTCGAAGATGGTGAGAGGTTCAAAAGCAGGAATGAAGCTCGAAAGTTTTATGAGCAGGTTAAACGAAATTCATAAGTACAATAACCTCGAACCGAAGGCTGCAAAGACGAAAGTGGAAACATCATAGTGGAACCGCAGTCAATGCTGAGGATATGGAAGGACCACTTCTGCAGACTGTATAAAGGCGACGACGAACCGAATTCCGTTGTCAGACAGGATGATCCATTCAACATAGAACACGACAGCCAATAATCCCGTCCTCCCGACTTAGACGAAGTAAAAATTGCCATATCTAAGCTGAAGTCTAATAAAGCCGCTGGAGAAGATGGCTTGAATGCCGAGCTCTTCAAAGCAGCTATAGATAATTTGGCTATTAGCATGCACCAACTTATCTGTAAGATATGGTCGGAAAAAAGAATGCCCGATGAATGGAACCTCAGTATTGTTTGCCCACTTCTGAAAAAAGGAGACCCTCTAAACTGCACTAACTATAGAGGCATCAGTCTACTTAACATCGCTCACAAAATCTTCTCTGCCGTAATATGTGAACGTCTAAAGCCAATCGTCAACAACGTGATAGGTCCTCATCACTCATCAGTTTGGTTTTAGACCAGGAAAGTCCACAGTCGATCAAATATTCACATTACGGCAGATCCTGGAAAAAACCCAAGAACTCCAAATTGACACCCACCATCTCTTCATCGATTTCAAGGCAGCATATGACAGCATCTATAGGGACGCGCTGTATATAGCCATGTCTAGTTTTGGCATATCCCTGCCAAACTCGTCCGTTTACGCAGGATGACCATGGAGAATTCAAGCTGCTCCATAAAGGTTGGAAACAACTTAACAGAACCTTTCGATGTCAAAAAAGATTTTAGACAAGGTGATGCGCTGTCATGCGATTTTTTTAAATCGTTCTTGAAAGAATAGTGCAGAGCTCTCACGTCAACACTAAAGGCACTATCTTTCAAAAGTCTGTTCAATTACTAACATATGCTGATGACATTGCCATAATCGGAAGAACTCAGCGTGCTGTCAATAGGGATTTTGTGAGTATTGAGGCAGAGGCGGCAAAAATGGGTTTAACGGTTAATGAGGGCAAAAAAAAGTACATGCTGTCATCAAGAAAGGACTTACAACACCGACGTCTTGGTCAAAACGTCACCATCGACAGACGTAACTTTGAGGTAGTCAAGGACTTCGTCTACCTAGGCTCCGCTGTAAACGCAGAAAACAACACCAGCGCTGAGATCAAACGAAGAATAACTCTTGCTGACCGCTGTTTCTTTGGGCTAAGAAAGCAATTGAGTGGAAAAGTAATCTCTCGAGGGACCAAAGTGTCGCTATATAAGACCCTTATCATCCCCGTCCTGCTATAAGGTGCAGAAGCATGGACTATGACAAAAGCGGATGAAAGCACCTTGGGTCGTTTCGAGAAAAAAGTTCTTCGCGCGATCTACGGTCCCGTATGCATCGAAGGGGAGTTGAGGAGAAGATGGAACAACGAGCTGTACGGGCTGTATAGCGACGTAGACTTAGCCAGAAGGGTAAAAGTCCAACGACTAAGATGGCTGGGTCACGTAGAGCACATTTAAACCAACGCTCCGGCCCGAAAAGTCTTCGAATCCACACCCACAGGACAGCGCAGTAGAGAAAGACCGCGGATCAGGTGGCGCGCACAAGTGGAAAGTGGCCTCACCCAACTTGGAACGTGAAACTGGAGACATCTAGCTAGGGACCGAGCTAGATGGAGAAGTTTGTTGGGTGAGGCCCTAGTTCACAGAGGACTGTACGCCACCTTAAGTAAGTAAGTAAGCAAAGCATTTTTAAACTTAAGTATTTTCAAGCAAACCCGCTTAAGTGAGAATTCTGGATAACTGAAACTTATTTTTTTTAGATAAATCATTGAAGTGAAAAATTTAATCGAACATTAATATTTTTGTTTTCTTTTAACTATTAACACAGTTTTACCAAAAATATGACACTTGAATTTCTTTGCTAAAGTATTCAGTAGGTGAAATTTTTAGATCTGCTTGAGTGAAATTTTGTTTAACTTATACTTAAGTGGACCTTACTGTGTATTAAATACTTGTTCCGTCATTTCATATGTAGGCAACTATAAAGTGTTTAGGGCAATAAATTATTTTGAGAATGACAACTTTCAGGCCAATGGTGATGATAACGCAGAGTAACATATTTGAATAAAACTCACTTACTAACAAAACTCATTTCTCTCCATAAACTTAAAGTTTTTAACTTCTCTACTTTTAGGCTTAAGAATATTAAAAAAGCCATGTTAGTATAGCAGCGGAAAGTTAGAATCATCAATAACAATGATTGCTTTGCCAAACCCATTGTAAGCTATTTCCTTTCTACATCATGAACAGTATTCTAACATATAGTTCTCAGGACTTTATTAAACCGGAAAAAATCCATATCAACACATACAAAATTGAAAAACCTCCCAATTGAATATGTTTCTGGTGAAAAATATTCATTTCCCACTTACAAAAAATAAAATAAAAACACACGACTTTAAAAAATAAAAAAAAACTCATATTATTTGGAAATTTACAGGAAAAGGATTTTAGCGCACATGTGAAATATATTGAAATAACAATGTGCTTTTGACACCCACGTCATACTTTTAGCCACTCTGCAAAATGCTGGCCCAACAGGGTGACACTTATAGGTAGGTATATTCCCTCCAAACGACAACATAGTCACCATCATGTCATTTGAAATTTGATTGTTGTAGCTTGTACTCGATGTCATACATAGTATGTATATATTGTATACAAAAATGTAGGAAAATCGGAAATACTCGAATATTCATTCCGTTCCGTTATTGCATGCATGTACGGTACACGCTTGCTTGCATAGTTCGGTCGAGTGCCCTGTCATCGGATAAAGGCTACATATTTGATATCAGTAGAACTGGATCTTTTATAGATGAAACCTTCACCTACATATATAAATATAAAAACATGTACAAATGTACTAGATTACTATATTCGTATGATGTATGCACATGTAGCACCATCCGCCGCCACTGATTTTTTTTTAAATTTATTTTTGAATTTCTCAACTCGAATCGTAAATCTAAAAAACTCTGGCAAATGTGAAAAACACTATTATATATAAAAAAGCTGATGGAGATACAAAAAACCCCCATCAGCTTCCGATTCCGATGCGCGATGGAAAAATAGAAAAATTTTGAACAAAAGCAAAAATCATAGTAATTGTGCAGCAGGTATTCAGCCTTGCTAGGCGCATACTGCGCGGGGAAATTGATTAAGGTGGCTGGCTCTTTGGCAGAAAGGACTCATCCCACGGGTGGGTGATCGCTGCTGCACCTGCACGGTGTACACGGCATACACGGCGCTGGCTGCCTCTGCAGCAAGTGTTTGACGGTGACGCATCCCTTATGCATTTAGATATTATTCTGCTTCGGTGTTTGATTTTTGTTTTGCTTTTTTGTGGCCACTTTTTTGTATGCATCCGAGTGTAGAAATCACCATCCGATCCGTGGGTGATTGCAAATAGATGAATCTAGGTATACGAACTATTATTGCATCCGATTTGTGATTGCAGAATTGTACTCCTCTACTCCTACTCATACACATACATATGTATTTACAATACAAAGCGCTATCCCATGGTGCAATATACAGTATGTCAAGCAGAATTGGATAGTTTAATCTTTTTTATTACTGAATTTTAAATTATATAACACAAGAACCTATTCCTACATAATACGATGGTGAATATAAAATATAAAAATAAAACAAATTAAAGTATAAAGTACTCTTAAATTTGCGGTTGGTCAAATAGAGCGCTGGATTTACAAAATAAAAACAAAAATGAACACAACAAAAAATTTAATGGATATGAGAAATATTTTTTCATACCTTTAATCCAGAATAATAAATTTGGTTCTTTTGAATAAATTAATAATAAATTGCTTTGCTCAATTTAATGGATTCAGTTGACAAAATTGGTATATTCTTGCAATTTATGGTTTCAATTTTGCCAATTTAATTTTTTGTTTTCAAAATCAATTTATGATTTTATATTTTTTACTATTGTTTTTTTATAGATTTATATTTTAGCTTTGAGGATAGTTAAAAGAATATCTAAAATAACTATTTTATTTACAAATTACAATGTGTACGAGTTTGAATATTACTTTTTCCTTTAATTCCAGAGAGAAGTTATGGTACTTATTTTCTGTCTTAGCAACTAAAAGGACTTTTTTGAAACTAACGACTTAAATATTAATTAATATTAAATATAAGAACAAAAATTGATTTTTTTGAGATCTTTAAATATAACATGTTAAGAATTTGAATGAAATTCTAATTTTATAATACTATTTTCTTTAATTAAAAAATAAACATTAAAAAATGCATAGAAATAAATAATTTAAAAAAAAATCGATAGAAATATATTAAAAAAAAATAACTAAAATAAATGATAAATAAAAGATGCAGACTTCATTGATGACTTTCAAGTTAACTATCGAAAAATCAATATTATTTAGTTTAAAATTAAAATATATTGTTTGCAACTTTGCGCAGTATTTCTGGCATTTTTTTATTTTTCACTTCCCATATTAAGTTATTATAATGGGTCCCAGTGGCGAACTAAGAGGGGGGCGGTGGGGGCGGTCCGCCCCGGGTGGCAGACTAATAGGGGGTGCCATCAGTAACAGAAAAATAACTTGTTGAGGTTAGGGAATCTTTTCTAGGGTTTTTTCCTACATCTGGAAAGACTGCCAAAGAACTTACCGACGATATCTTAAAGCAACTCAATGAAGATAGTCTTGACATTAATCTTTGTCGGGCTCAGGGATATGACAATGCTGCGACTATGGCGGGTATTCATGGAGGAGTTCAAAAATTAATTCGGCAAATTAATCCAAAAGCTTTGTTTACGCCATGTGCAAACCATTCTTTAAACCTTTGTGGAGTTCACTCTTTGGGAAGCACTCCTTCAAGTACAACGTTTTTTGGGACAGTGGAAAGACTTTACACATTTTCTCAGCATCTACGCATCGTTGGGATATTCTCATAAAAAATGTAGGTGTGTCAGTCAAGCAACTCGTAGACACTAGATGGAGTGCTCATCACGAGGCTGTTAAGCCATTGAAGGAACATTTTGTGAAGATAGTTTCAACTCTTGAACTTCTTTGTGATCCTGAAAAGGAAAATTTAGATACAAGAGGTGCTGCAACCATACTCTTATCTGCTGTATGCGACTTTACGTTTTTATGTTATCTTTCATTCTGGTTCGATATTTTGGAAGAAGTTGATTCAGCACAGAAATACTTGCAAAAATCCGGGCTCACTCTAGAAAAATGTGTAATAAAACTTAAGGTACTAGCGAGTTTTCTTCGTGAACACCGTGATGAATCCGTGAAAAAGGCCGTAATATACGTAAGAGAACAATGCACCGAGCTAGAAATTTCAATTGAAAGGCGGGGAAGAAGAAAAAAGAAGAAAATTATGCCAGGCGAAAAGGCTCAAGATGCTGGTTTGACGTTGGAAGAGGAAACACGAAGAGCTAGAATGTCAGGATACATTTTATACTGAACTTGTGCATTGATCTAAGGCCATGGAAGATATTGCTTCAGTTTTCTCAGCTCTTCAACCGAAAATATTGCTGTATGGAACGGAAGAAGAACAGCGGGCTGTGGTTCCAATGCTTACCTCGACATTTACAGAACTTACAGACAACAGTATCATATTGGAAATCCAGCGAATTCGGCGTCACACGGTAGCTCCAAAGATAAATTTAAAAGATGCAGAAATTTGGACAGCCTTTGAATTTTTAAGCTTCATTGTTAAGTGTGATTTTTCATACTCTTTACCGAGTCTGTCATTGGCGATGAGAATTTATTTAACAATATGCGTCTTAGTGGCATCGTGTGAACGAAGCTTTTCCAAATTAAAATTAATAAAGACTTATCTAAGATCAACGATGAGCCAAAATAGGTTGACTAATTTGGCTATACTTTCAATCGAAACGGAGCACACAAAAAAAATAGATTTTAATGATATAATCGAAACATTCAGTACAATAAAAGCTCGTAAGCACCTTTAAATAAAATCTTTGTTCGTGTTTTTTTCTTAAATTTTTCAAGGGGTGTAAGCTTGCTTTACCGCCCCGGGTGTCACTGCCTCTTAGTCCGCCACTGATGGGTCCGATTTGTCAAATTGAAAATTTTGACATTTCTCGACGTTTCAAGGTCCCTAGAGTCGAAATAAAAGACTTTTAGAAAGATGTCTACGTTGTACGTCCGTACGTTCGTGACGTTTTTTTTCGTCGTCCATAGCTCAAGAACCAGAAGAGATATCGACTTCAAATAAATTTTGTTATTTAGATAACAAGGCAAAAAGATGCAGAAAGGGCTCTCAAGAAAATTGCGTTGGTGGTTTTTTTAACATTGCAGTTTAAAAAAAAGGTGAACATTTTGGTTAACCTTAAATATCTCATGAACCAATGACGCTAGAGACTTGAATTAAATTTTATATTATATATTGTATCGTGATACAAAATAAGTAAATTTTTTGGAAAAAAATCCAATTAACGGTTTTTTTTTATAAATAATATAAAAAAACTGAAAAAAAAATTGTCACCTCGAAAATTTTACGACCAAAATATGATTTCATCTCCAAAATAATTTTGTGCAACGAAAAATAATGTTTTTGACATCTGATAAAATTTTGAGAAAAATCTAATTGACAGTTTTTTTATAAAATATAAAAACCTAAAAAAAACATTACTCAAAGTTGGGAAAAATGGAATTTCGACTTAAATATCTTTTCAAAAACTTGAGACTAAGGCTTCAAACTTATTTTATATTATAAGAAATATTGTTTCCAACATTCAGTAAAATTTTGAAAAAAATTTAATTGACATTTTTTTGCAAACAATTTAAAATCAATGAACAAAAGTTTGTAAAAATTGATTTTCGACTCAAATATCTTTTCAAAAATTTGAGATATTGGCTTTAAGCTACATTAGTCTTTCAAAAAATATTGTTGTCAACATTCAGTAAAATTTTGAAAAAAATCGAATAGACAGTTTTTGTACAAAAAATTAAAAACCTAAAAAATATTTAACAAAAGTTGGTAAAAATTGATTTTTGACTAAAATATCTTTTCAAAAATTTGAGATAATGGCTTCTAACTAATTTTATCTTATAAGAAATGTTGTTTTCAACATTCGATAAAATTTTGAGAAAAATCGAATTGACAGTTTTTTTTACAAAAAATAAAAACCTAAAAAAAAAAACAATACTAAAACTTGGTAAAAATTTACTTTCGACTCAAATAGCTTTTCAAAAGTTAAAAATATTGGCTTCAAACTTATTTTATTTCACAGAAAATATTGTTTTCGATATTCAGTAATTTTTTTTATAAAAATCCACCAGTCTGTTTTTTCATAAAAAATAAAATCTACAAAAAAAAGTACGCAAATTTGGTAAAAATTGATACAAATATAGACAAACTTTTAAGCAAGACAAATCGACAGACGGGATGGGAAGTTATCAGTATGGGTCGCATCCCAGCCTCTTTTTTAAATTTTAAAATATACGTTCTATTTGTAAATATAGTCTTTGGATACAGGAGCAAGTTTGTGCGATTCAGTCGTCTACTTTTTTTTTACAAGATATTTTAGACGAAAATCAATTTGTATTTGCAATAGTTTTTAATTTTTATTTGTAAAAAGACCAAAACACCTAAGACGTTAAGTATAAAATTATTAAAAACGTTGTAACATATTTTGTTTGTAACATATTCGGGCTGACTAATACTGTATTCAGTTTTTAAATTAAAAAAAAAAAAAAACGATGGTTAAATCATTTTAAATCCAAACCAATCGTTTATAATGTTATGATGCGTTGAATCAAATTTAAAAAGTCGATAACGTCATTGAAGATAATAAGGTATATTTGAAAATAATATCGGTCTTGCTTCTTTTTATTATTTATTTTCTCTTATTTGAGTCAAAAAAGTTGTATCCATTATCAAGTGGTATATGCAGTTTGCATTTCCTAACAAGTGTTTTACCATTTAATAATTACAATTGTAATTGTAATGTACAATTGTAATTATTCAATGGTTCTACGTATGAAAAATTAGTCTGAATGTTCCATATTTTTTTGTTCGAAAAATATTCAAGGTGAAAAATATTTTAGTTAATTATTTAAATTCAACTTTTAATAATTTTTAATATTAATTGAAGTCAATTGAAGTTTGATATTTGGGATCAACTGTAGTGACCTCTTTCATGTAACGAATTTTTTTTAGTGCAACGAATGTGCTTATTGGTAAAATTAATTCGTCAAAAATTCGGTAATGAGTGTCTTATAGATGGTGATTTTAGATGCTCGAGAGAGGACTTTACTACTCAATTGCTTTCTTAGTCCAAAGAAGCAGCGATTTGCAAGAGTTATTCTTCGTATGATTTCAGAGCTGGTGTTGTTGTCTGAACTTATAGCGGTGCCTAGGTAGACAAAATCCTCAGATACCTCAAAGATATAGCTGTCCATGGTGACGTTTTGTCCAAGACGTCGTCGTTTAAAGTCCTTTTTTGATGACAGCATATACTTGGTCTTGCCCTCATTGACCACTAAACCCATCTTCTCCGCTTGCGTCGCAATACTCAAAAACACTCCACTGACATCATGCTTTGATATTCCAATTATGTCAATAAAATTGGAAGATTATGCCTCTAGTGTTGACTGTTGAGTTTCGCACAATTCTTTTTAGAACGATGTTGAAGAAGTTGCATCGGATTGTCTAAAACAGTTTGTTAACATTAAATGCATCAGTGAGATCTTTTCCGAGAGCAGCGTGCATTCCCCATCGTCTTTCTGTACCAACTGATAAGTTTGGCAGGGATGCCAAACCAGACATTGCTCTGTAGAGCTCCAAACAAAATTTTTTGAAGTTATATCCATTCTAGGAGATATGACCGAAAAAAAAGGAATTTCAATGTTTTTCAAGTTATGCAGAAAAAGTGAACATTTTGGTTGACCCTAATTTCTCTCGAACTAATAATGCTTTAAGATTGTAATTAAATTTTGTATTAGGTAAATGTTATATTATGTTCAAAATATATAAACTTAAGAAATATTCATCCGAAATTTGAATACTGCACAAATACTGGACGAAACAAATATTTTCAACTCAAAAATTTTACAAAAAATCAATTATACTTCACCAAGAATAATATTAAAAGCAATAAACAATAACTTTTTTGACATTAAGTAATTTTTAAAGAAAAATTAAATCAACAGTGATTTTTGACACAAATATCGTAAAATCTTGGTGCGAACATTGATTTAAAAAATTTACAATATTGTTTACAAACATTGAAATCCTAATAAAAATGTGACTAAATATTGTACTTTTCGAATATCTGGCCAGAAAATATCTAAGACCTCCATTTTTTGTCTTTAATGATAATTCGGCTTAAAAAAATTTAATTTATAACATTTTTAAGGACGCTAAGTTATTAGTGTATGTTGATTCAAAGTCCATTTGTTAACATATGAAATTTAATCAAAATTCTTTTTTAACTTTAAAAAGTCAAAATGTATGATTGCTTAAAATTTAAGATAAACTAACAGAAAAATCTGCTCCAAATTTCACTAAAATCGGTGCACCCGAGTTCTAGTACAGATTCGTAGACCAACTGACATAATATCGTCTAAACTCGAATATATCACTTCTGAAATTCAGTTTTATCTCATTTTCACACGCAACCAATTGATCAATCAAAAATTTAATTTTTTGGACAGAATCTGATCTGCTTTAGTTTAAATTTTAAAAATTCACCGCCCCATTTAAAAACCCCCAAAACCACTCATCTAAATGAAAATGTCTCCTTTTGTACAATCACAAAATCACAGATTTCCGTAGCAGGGTAAGGAAAATGCTACATTAATCACTTGAATATTCCACTTGTTTATAATGTGAAATATCCTTCCACTTGTTGTTGTTGCTGTTGTTTTAATTTTTTAAACATAGACTGGAACAATAAAATCTATATGTAAGAACAAATGTTAGGAATATGTAAAAGCAACAATAATTATGATTGTTTTCTAGAAAATAATATCCTAGAAAGGAGTTAACCGATATTGCTTCTGCCCCAATACAAATGAATTGGCCATTAAATGCAGTTCACATTGCACATGCAATACTGATGTTGATGTTGATGATGATGATGATGATGATGATGGTGGTGATGATGATGATGATAACGGTAGTAGGTCTATAGCGGTATGTTGCTACTGCATAGTGCACTACACTCTGTTTATAGGTTGGTAAAACAACGTGAATAGAAGAGGAAACTGTTTTCTATGTAAAAGTTGTGTTGTTGTTGTTGTAAGGTTGTTGCTGAACATGCAAACTCAACTCTGGCATTTCCATTCAATAGGTATAGGTAGGTACAGTACAAGAGTGTGCCTTATATTGCGGTTGTTGCATCTTTTCCCCAAAGGATTTGTACAATATTTTCATAGGTACATAGGTAGGTACGAGTATGTTTATGTGAAAAGTCAATTCACAAATGGGGGTGCCGAAGCTGAAACTGAAGCTAAAGCTAAAGCTGAAGCCGATGCAGTTGCACTTGCAGTTGCAGTATAGCAGTGCAATTGAAGTGATTCAAACATACGTTGAATAGCTGCTGTAAATGAGGTGTACAGTTGGATTTACATGCCCTTAATGTCGACGTCATCGTTGCTCTTGTTGTTGTGTGAATGTACATCTAGGGAGTATAGTTATTGCTGTAACTGTTGTATTCCGTTGACATTTACATACTAGCATACTTACATACCTACATATACCAACATTATACAGAATATTCTTGGGGTAGCATTTGAATATCTGTGCATTTCAATTTCAATTCAAATGAATTAAGTTGAATTGCATTGGGGGTTGAATTGCTGAGGTGAATTTATATATGAAGGTAGGTAAGGGTGGTGCTATGAAGGTAATGTTAGTTTGACTTTTTGAAATCTAAAGTTACATAACTTTGACAGAAGTTACAATTTTATAATAATTATATTGTCTCTTCTAATTAGCAAATTAAATGCCTTAAAGAATGTACATATTTATAAGCCTGAGAGGTTTGCGTGTTGAAGAATCAAGTGCGATGAACGGTGATGATGATAGCTGGTTTTCATTATAAGGTGATTTACATAGGAGTAAATGAGACATTTGTACACGTAAGAATTTAATTTGAAGTGGGAAGAAGGCGAAACAAAACTAAATTTCATGGCTTAAACCACACTTACATGTTCATTATTTAGCGATGCAAAGCGTAAGTGTTAAAGTTTACGTTGTGACTTTTTAGTGTGGAGTCTCAAATCAGTACAATAATTAGGCAGTGAGAAAAATTGGATTTTTTTTTAATTGTTACATCAATTTTATTTAAAATACAAAATAGAAAATTTTAAATTTACGTGATGTTGCCAAATTATTTGGGATATTTGGGTTCTTAGGGTTCATGCAAGATTTTTGATTATTATAAAATACTTAAATAATGTGTTAAGGCTACGTTATTTAACTTCCATCTCTAAGCCGGTTCGTCTACAACTTTCTTAAGTCTTATTCAAATAAAAGAGTTCATAATGATAAGTGGAAATAACATAGTTTAAATTAAGTCACAATTTTTTTCCGTCTCCTATTTTTATTTCACCATTCCTTACAATTCTTTTCAATTTTCAATTCTTTTTTCTCCAGGAATGATCTTCAGTGAATCGTCGAATACAAATACAAATTTTTCTTAAATTGTGTGCAACTTTTACTAAAGCTAAATAGAAAAAGTCAAACAGTAAAAAAATGTATTTGCAATTATTTTAACGATAATATTCGGAGTTTTATTTTTTTTTTAAATAAAGGTTCAAAGGGCTTTGACTACCGCATTCTATTTCACTAGAGGATAGTCCACTTTAGTGGGTTTAAAAAGTACTGTATTGCGCTAACTAATTGGACCATGCGGTTATAACCGTGGCGTGATGGTAAGTGTGTAGGACTACCCGTCAAATCTTCGGTCGATAAGTCTTCTTCCGAGCATCAGCAAAGTTTTCGAAAAGATCATTAATAGCGCTCTGACTAAGTGGACAACAAAATAATTCCGGATAAACAGTTCGGGTTCAAGGCGGGTCATGACACAATTCATGCTGCGTCTAAACTCGTTACTGATATCCAATGGAATAAATCAAAACAACAATGTACAGGTGCTGTTCTGGTTGATTTGGAGAAGGCCTTTGACAAGGTATGGTTAGAGGGTCTTTACCTAAAACTGAGCAGGCTTGGCATAGGCAAACCATTGTTGTATATACATGATATGCTTAACGGTAGAAAGTTTGTTGTCAAAAGTGGCAATGTAACTTCTACCACAACATTCTTAATTAAAAATGTTCTTCAACAGGGAGCGGTGAATTCGCCGATTCTCTTCAGCATTTACACCAGCGATCTGATAGGTAGTCTTACTAAGGCGATTGCGTACGCCAACGATTTAATTGCGTACAGAACGGTCCGAAAGGTTGAGGTTATTAGAATTCTCTTGCAGCGTGATTTCGACAAGATTCAGCAATATTGCGACGACTGGAAACTGAAAATAAATGTCTAGAAGTCGGAGACAATTCTGTTCCAGAACCCGTTGGCTAGGGCCATGAGGGATACGTGCAAGAAATGGCGCATGATGGTCATCTTCACGGGCAGCCATTAGCGAGCCAAAGTGTAGTGAAGTACCTCGGTATCTGGTTAGATCAGTATTTATATTTCGACATATAAATGCTGCTCTGACCAGAGCCAGAGGAGCCTTAGCTCTGACCAAACGGCTGTTTTTTAGCAGTCGGCTAGACCACAGAGTGAAGGAAATTTGTTACATAGCCTTCATACGGCCGATGATCGTTTATGGTTGTCCTGTGTGGTTCAACGTTGCCCCTTCCCAGATGTAGAAGTTTTGGGTGTTCGAGCGGCAGTGTTTACGACGCTGTACCGGCTTATATCGAACAGCAGAATCTTCTTAAGTGCATTACTATTCCAACGAGGTCCTACACAACGGGGCTCGAATCAACAGAATTGACAATTTCGTGATAAAACTCGTTCGAGGTCACATTGCAAGAGCTATGTCTTCGACCAACAATTTAATTTTCGGGGCGTTCTATCCGAACGACGAGTATTTTGAGAGTGCACGCTTGAGCGGCTTCATTCCATCAGAAGCATTCCTCTTCTTAGATAGATGCGGTCTGATACAGGATAGATTGGCAGTTCCGTTAATCTACCACGTCAGACGACGAACCGTGGATAGGCGACTCCTGTACAATCGGGACGTCATGGCACACGACGGAGAAGAACTCCTTCGGTTCAGTAGGGCTGTGTACGAACGGGACCGAACTGATAGGGTGAAGCAGGAGAACCAGTTTTGTTGGCTTCAATCGGCACTTGATAGTGGGTAGTCGGGATGGGGTTTTAAGCCTTGGCCGGCTTACATACTGGCTTTAAAGTTTAAGAGTTTAGTTTTGAGTAGAGAAGGCATGGTGGCACAAAAAAAATACACAAAAAAAATACACAAAAAAAAAACAAAAAAATTATTTAAAAAAAAATTAAAAATAAAATAAAAAAACATCGAATAAGAAAAAAAACAGGACAACAAAATATGAAAACAAAAAACTTTAGATAGTTAGATTTGCTGCGGTGGTTGTTCTAGTTTTAAGTAGTTTATAGGTAGAATAGGTAGTTCAAGTTAGCTTTAAGTTTTATATTAAGGACCTTATTTTAAGTAGTTTTTAAGTAAAAATAAAAAAGGATATTGATATTAGTTTTTTTCAAATTTTCTAATAAATACAAAATAAATAAAATTTTATTGAAGTAAAATAGATCTTAGGGCCGAAAGGCATTAGTATTAAATGTTATAGTTTAACTTAGAGCGCCTGTATGGGAGCAGTAATTTAGTTGTACATTATTGTTAATTAGGTTAGTTTTATGAATTTTTGTCTAGCTTTAAGATAGGTTTAAGATTGAAGTAATAAAAATGAATTAAAAAAAAAGTGCGTAGGACTTTCATGCCAGAGGTCTTGTGTTCAATACCTCCCTGTGGCATATAAAGTTTTTTTTCAAACACTTTTAACACTTTTGACACATCCTCCAAGTGTAATATTCTTGTCATAAAAAGTGATATCTCAAATTAGTCGTTCGGATTAAAACTGTAGGTCCCCTCAATACCTAACAACATTACTTTCACACAGGAATGGTTGAGACTTGTAAGTCACTAGGCCCTAGTTCTCAACGGACTGCTGATATTTATTTAGTTGTACCTTGGAGGAAATTTTGATTTTCATGATGACTGCAGCACACTGTGATCTCCAAAAAGATTTCGGAGTTTAAATAAAGAAACGGACTTTGATTGGTTCCTTCGTTTGATTGAAAGATGATATTTTCAATGTTAACGACACGATACATGTTAGGCATCGTTGGAATTTTTAGAGCTTTCTCCGAAATCAGAAAAACTTGCCAAACCATTTCGAAACCATTGCATAATTTTGAAATGTTTTAAGAGGGAACTTAGGTTTCTTATGAATTAAGGCCAATTAACATTGAACGTAGATTTTCTTCTTGTACTAATGAGTGATGAAAAATGGATTTATTACGTTATGCTCGTCCAAAAATTGGTGCTTCAAAGGTTATGATGTGTAGCTGGGGGTATCCAGGTATGTGTTATTTATAAAAATTAGTAACGATATCAACTCCAATTAATGTGATTTAACGGAGCTCCCATGAAAGTCATAATAGAGTATGACATAACGCTCTGATTCACGCGCCGTCAAACCTACTTTTAAACATGAGACACGATCTTTCTAATCAGCAGTTCTACTTATATAAAGATTTCAAAAACTAACATTATCCATGGATTGAGATCAATGAACACCATTTTTAACGCAGCTCTATTCAAGCTCTACCAGAAAGATGTGTAGCCCAAGATGGGAAATATTTTAAGGGATTGTGATTATGTATGCAATATTTTTAACTTCCCATAGGAAGTTATTGTAATGGGTCCGATTTGTCGAATTGAAAATGTTGACATTTCTCGACGTTTCAAGGTCCCTAGAGTCGAAATAAAAGAATTTTAGAAAGATGTCTGTGCGTGCGTGTCTACGTCCGTTCGTACGTCCATACGTTCGCGACGTTTTTTTCGTCTTCCATAGCTCAAGAACCAGAAGAGATATCGACTTCAAATAAATTTTGTTATACAGATAATAATGCAGAAAGATGCAGAAAGGGCTCTCAAAAAAATTTCGTTGGTGGTTTTTTTACCATAGCAGTTTAAAAAAAAAATAAAAACCTAAAAAAAATGTATAAAAGTTCGTAAAAATTGATTTGCGACTCAAATATCGTTTCAAAACTTCGAGTTATTTGCTTTAAACTAATTTTATCTTTTAAAAAATGTCAACATTCAGTAAAGTTTTGGAAAAATCGATGTGACAATTTAAAACAAAAAAAATGTTTACAAAAGTTGGTAAAAATTGATTTTCGACTCAAATATCTTTTCAAAACTTTGAGACATTGGCTTCAAACTAATTTAATCTTATAAGAAATATTGTTTATCAACATTTGATAACATTTTGAGAAAAATCGAATTACCTAACTGTTTAAAAAAAAATAAAAACCTAAAAAAAAACAATACTAAAACTGGGTAAAAATTTCAAAAATTAAAAATATTGGCTTCAAACTTATTGTATTTAATAGAAAATATTGTTTTTGATATTTAATAAAATAAAATCTACAAAAACTAGTATGGAAATTTGGTAAACTTTTAAGCAAGACAAATCGACAGACGGGATGGGAAGTTATCAGCGTGGGTCGCATCCCAGCCTCTTTTTTTTTAAATAAACGTACACATTCATAGTGCTTTTCTCTATAAAAATAGGGGTTTATATACAAATATAATGCATACTTAATCACAATCCTAGTGTTTCCTATTCAAATTTACAGCAAATAACCATTTCCAAACATTTACTCAAAGAATTGTTGTCAAGGAAAAGTTAAATACATTTTTTCACTACACAAAATATTTCAAATAGACAAAAAAATGTTCTGACATTTTTCAATGTTTGAAATACATTGCTTGAAATAGAAATAATATTTCTATGTGTTCATTATGAAAGACAGAAATCTGACTTATAATACTTGTTTGAGACTATTCGTCAAGTTTAAGTTTAATTCAAAATTTAATTCGAAATAAATAATAATAAAAGCATAAAAATGTACGTAAAAATGTAAAAATGTACATACATAGGTATCCATCGCCTCTATTTTGTATTCAAACCTTTAATAAGTTGAAACAATTCAATAAATTCAATTACATATGTCCATCATCAACTTTTGGTAACTTTGACATTATTGTAAATATTCTTTTGAATTTATGTGTTTACCTGATTTAACATTTCGATCAGGAAATATCATTAAATTAATATATGTACCTACGTATGTAGCATATAAAATACGCGAGCAAGGATAATGGTAACAATATTACCAAATGTGATTTTTTGTGTGTGTTTATTAAAAATACAATTCAATTCCATCAATTGCACAACAATTGAATGCGCACTGACCCGGATAGCTGCACACATCATCATCTATATCTATATCTATACCTTTACCTAGCTACATAAAGACACAAACACAATTCGAATATTAAAAACAAACAAAAAATTGCACGTCACAAAGGAGGACAACACAAGGACTCTTTTCATGCAAAATGTCAAATTTACATATGAATTTTGCACTCGACTGGGAATAGTAGTGGTGGCGGGTGTGAAGGGTCGGGCGGTTGGTTGGCTGGTTGGCTGGCAGTGGCAGTGGCAGTGGCAGCGGTGGCGTGCGCTTACCGCCCGTCATCGTCATCCAAACCGCCCGTCCGTCTGTCTGTCCGTTTGTCGTCGGCAGCAGCAGCAGCATACCAGCAAAAACCAATACACCAATCCAATATGCGCACTCATATCAAATGTCAAACAGCGTAAATTATTCATGTCAAAAATTTCGATTTTTACAAAATGGAAAATTGAAAATTGAAAAACGGCACCATGCACTTTACGAACACATAAAATCGTATACCTACGCTACGCAAGGATACAAAATTATACTCATACATACCTACACTACGTTTTATAATGCTATGTCTATATGTGTGTCATATTCAGATATCAACAAACGAAAACATCGTCCACATCACAGGATGTTTTGTCCTTACCTATGCAATATCAATATATATATATATAGCGAGACATGTGTGAATTCTTTTAAATACATATATACCAATATTTATAGCTAGGTATGTGTTGATTAAGCGATTTTCATTTAAATTAAAAATTCATTATTTTGGTGTAAGATTTAAATATTCAACGGTTTTTCACGCTGCTCATTTTGATGTTTCTGTTCGAAGCTCTAAAGTGAATTAGTGAGCCAGCATCAGGACGAGAGTTGAGAATAAATGAGACGCTCTCTGGATGTCCTGTCCATATCCAACTATGCGATTCCAATATATGTATTGCAATTATACAATATACCTACGTATGTATGGTATGTATGTATCTATAAAAACCCAAATTAATTATAATTTTTGTATTGCAATTGTATCCGTTCGTATTGCAATTGCCATTACCATTGCCGCATTACATATACACAGCAGCAGCCCATACATACTCGTATATATCATCAGTGAGCATTGAGCAATGCACACCGGATGTGGTTACGTAGCCAAGGAAATATTATATACTGATATAACTGTACGTATCGTATATGGTGTGAAAGTCTGAATAATAATTACGAATATTTTCATACTGATGATGCAGTTGACGCCTTGCCAAAACGACTGAGGAGCTGATGAGTTGAAAAATTAAAAAAAGAAAACAAGATAGGTTCGACGATGGGTTTTAATTAATTAATATTTAAAGGAAGAGAATTTTATGAAAATGGAATCATTATTGAATACTTTTTTGGTGATTTATTATTGAACCTTAACTGAAGAAATGATACTTTTTCACCAGGAGTTCTTTATTCATGTTTGATTGACTTTTTGGGACTTGAATTTAGTTTCAGTTACTTTTAAATTAACTCTTTATAAATTAGAAATAAGTTATAATATGATACTTTTTCCCAATAATTTTAATAGGTAAGTGAGCATTTAATTTATTAGAAGTTTTAAATAAAATAAAGAAAAGTGTGACTTATAACATTCCATTGATGCTTGTAAAGTGTTTTACCTAATTTTTCTTTTCACATGAAATTATTTTATTGACGATAAAACATTTTTTTTTAGAAATATAATATTTATACATTTATTGATTCCATGTTTTTAAAGAATGTATTTGAAATTATTAATGTTTTAAATTCTTCGAATAGGCTTTTAGATCTTTTACTTATAAATAATATGGGTTACTAAGTTTTTTAATCTCCATTTCTATTGTTAAATAATTTAGTTCACCATAAAGCTATTTGGTTTTTTTTTTTAAGTTTGAAAACTAAAAATATTCAACCATAGCTCTAAATTAAATTAGCTTAAAATTTCTTAAAAGAAATTTCATTGCATTTAATGATTATTTATCTTAATTTGACTGCGGTTTTTCTAACTTTATGTGAAATTTGTATAGTATTTATATTCTAAAATAGAACGATGTAGGTTTAGTTCGACAAGTGGAAGTTTAAAGTACTTGAATCACTTTGCTGCTATGGTTAAGGTGACACGTTCTGCGTCAGCACTGGATAATGTAAGAATGGATTATTTAAGATATTCCTAATCGATTGGTACACCAGAAAGTACGAACACAACTCCGGATTGCGATTTGCGATCGTTATAACGTCTTCAGAATAGTCTTGAATAAGTTTTTTGGATCTACAGTGAAAAAGTTTTGTATTCCAAATACCTTAACACTGAAATTGCTAAATTCCAATGTTGAGCTCTTGAGTCTTAATTAAACTGCAATAGAGTATTAAGAGAATATAATATAATCTGACCTACTAACTAAATGTAGTAAGGTGAAGTAAGCTCCCAATGAGCTCTTGGTATATGACTTTTGGTTTAAAGGTTTATAGGTTTTACAGTTTTTTGTTGTTTTTTAACTTCCCATAGGAAGTTATTGTAATGGGTCCGATTTGTCAAATTGAAAATTTTGACATTTCTCGACGTTTCAAGGTCCCTAGAGTCGAAATAAAAGATTTTTAGAAAGATGACTGTGCGTGCGTGTGTACGTACGTCCGTATGTCCGTACGTCCGTATGTCCGTATGTCCGTACGTCCGTACGTTCGCGACGTTTTTTTCGTCGTCCATAGCTCAAGAACCAGAAGAGATATCGACTTCAAATAAATTTTGTTATACAGATAATAAGGCAGAAAGATGCAGAAAGGGCTCTCAAGAAAATTGCGTGGGTGGTTTTTTTACCATAGCAGTTTAAAAAAAAGGTGAAAATTTTGGTTAAACCTAAATATCTCCTGAACCAATGACGCAAGAGATTTGCATTAAATTTTATATTATATATTGTAACGTGATACAAAACAAGTATATTTTTGGAAAAAATTCCAATTAACGGTTTTTTATAAATCAAAAAAACTGAAAAAAAAAATTTGTCACCTCGAAAATTTTACGAATAAAATATGATTTTATCTCCAAAATAATTTTCTGCAACGAAGAATAATGTTTTTGACATCTAATAAATCGAATTGACAGTTTTTTGACAAAAAATAAAAACCTAAAAAAAAATCAATCAAAGTTGGTAAAAATAGATTTTCGACTCAAATATCTTTTCAAAACTTTGAGATATTGGCTTTAAACTACTTTTATCTTTCAAAAAATATTGTTGTCAACATTCAGTAAAATTTTGAAAAAAATCGAATTGACAGTTTTTTTACAAAAAATTAAAAACCGGAAAAAAAATTAACAAAAGTTGGTAAAAATTGATTTTCGACTCAAATATCTTTTCAAAAATTTAAGATAATGGCTTCTTACTAATTTTAACTTATAAAAAATATTGTTTTCAACATTAGGAAAAATTTTGAGAAAAATCGAATTGACAGTTTTTCTTACAAAAAATAAAAACCACAACAAAAATTTATAAAAGGTGGTAAAAATTGATTTTCGACTCAAATATCTTTTCAAAACTTTGAGATATTGGCTTTAAACTACTTTTATCTTCCAAAAAATATTGTTGTCAACATTTAGTAAAATTTTGAAAAAAATCGAATTGACAGTTTTTGTACAAAAAATTAAAAACCTAAAAAAAATTTAACAAAAGTTGGTAAAAATTGATTTTCGACTCAAATATCTTTTCAAAAATTTGAGATAGTGGCTTTTAATTAATTTTAACTTACAACAAGTATTGTTTTTGATATTCGATAAAATTTTGAGAAAAATTGAATTGACTGCTTTTTTTTACAAAAAATAAAAACCTAAAAAAACAATACTAAAACTTGGTAAAAATTTACTTTCGACTCAAATAGCTTTTCAAAAATTACAAATATTGGCTTCAAACTTACTTCTGTAATTTTTTATAAAAATCAAGCAGTCCGTTATTTCATAAAAAATGAAATCTACAAAAATAGTACGCAAATTTGGTAAAAATTAATGCATATAGACAGACTTTTAAGCAAGACAAATCGACTGACGGGATGGGAAGTTATCAGTGTGGGTCGCATCCCAGCCTCTTTTTAAGTTTTGTTTTCTGCTGAAATGGCAACGTTCGTGGCTTAACAGTTGATAAGATTATATTTCAAATTAAACTCTTTATACAAATTCGTCTGACTGATGGATAGCTACATTTTTATGTAAATTTCCGTAGTTCAATTAAAGATTGATCAATTTAAAAAATATTAAAAATAAATCTGTAAAAAAATATATAAAAGCAATTTTTTTAAATGAATATCTGCACAAGCAGTACACATTGAATACTGAGTCTCAAATACAAACAAAAATGTGTGTCATAACAACAAAATATGGAATACAATTATCAACAATCCAACAAACAACAAATATTATATCCAAACGCCATTAGTAAATTATCAGAAAATTCAAAATTATTTGAATTCTTTGTCAGAGATCACTTGTATCTAATATATATGTAAAATTCTTCTGATTGTTAGTTGCCATACTACTCCGAAACGGCTTAGCCAATTTCAATACACATTTGCATATACATTTGGTAGGTCTGAGAATATAGGTTTTTATATATTTTTTATATTCCCAAGTGCTACGGTTTAATAGCATCAACATCGTACACGATGGAACGATGTTACGATATTATTCAGTGACGCTATGTATAATTGTACAATGAAGCATTGATTGCTTTTGAGGATCTTTGCGTTATTATTGCCAACTTACCGCTCAGTCATTTAGGTATGCATTCACCAAATCGAAATGCATCTGCTTTAATAGACACTGAATTGAATCGTGAACTACAAATGGCAGCGATTGTTGATTGTTGAAGAACAAAGAACCATTTAAGAGCACATCATGCTCGCAGTTTCGGACAAGGTGGATTCTTTTTTTTTTATGCACCAGGTGGAACTGGCAAAACATTCCTTATTTCGCAAATTCTTGCTAAAATACGATCAAATAATAGTATCACATTAGCTGTTGCATCTTCTGGGATTGCGGCAACTTTATTGAATGGAGGCAGAACAGCTCATTCAGTGTTTAAACTGCCACTAAATATTTAAAATAACCCAGACGCGGTGTGCAATATAACAAAAAAAAAACAATCATCCATGGTTACAGTGCTGAAACAGTGTAAAATTATCATCTGGGAAGAATGCATTATAGCATACAAACATTCGCTTGACGCGTTGAACAGGACATTGAAAGATATAAAAAACAACGACAGACTATTTGGCGGCGCTCTGTTACTCCTTTCAGGTGATTCCAGACAAAGACTTCCCGTTATTCCGCGTTCAACGTATGCTGATGAGATCAACGCGTGCTTAAAACCATCGCCACTGCGGCGGTGGAATGTTGAAAAAGTACAACTGAGAGTAAATATGCATGTTAAAATGCTTCAAGATTCATCCGCGGAAACATTCTCAAAACAACTGTTAGATATAGGCGACGGAAAAGTTACTACAGACGAAACTGGATTCCTAAAATTACCGGTCGATTTCTGCACGATTATTGATTCACAATATGCTCTCATTGACCAGATATTTCCCGATGTACACAGACAATATACAAATCAGCAGGCTGGCAGCAAGAACAATTTTAGCAGCAAAAAATGTGGATGTCAAGGAATTAATTCTCAAGATGCAACATTTGTTACCAGGAGACTTGGTGTCAAACAAATCTATTGATACAGTTTGCGATGCTACCGAAGCTGTAAATTATCCGACTGAGTTTTTGAACTCATTGGATTTACCAAACATGCGCCACCGCATAATTTAAAACTGAAAGTTGGATCTCCGGTAATTTTACTTCGAAATTTGAAACCACCCAATTGTACAACGGCACGCGATTTTACTAATTGATGAAAAATGTTATCGAAGCCATAATTCTAAATGGCAGATTCCGAGGTGAAAATATATTATTATATATATATATTATATTCTCCCACTTATATACCACATCCTTACACCGTACACACTTACAATAAGTTATTTATTTCTATCAAAATGTTCTCTAGAAATTATTTATATGACAAAACAAGGTTTTTTGGGTCGGCTAGTCAATTTATAAAAAAACATTTCTTTGAGTTTTTATTTTTAGTAAATAGCGGTACCTTAAATTGTTCTAGAGTGTTTTCAACAATATTATGGACAAAGTAAATTTAGTTTGAAGTAACTCATCTGATATTAACAAATTCGAGTTGAAAAACTGTTTTTTTTTTACCAGATTTTAGTAGTTTTTTGTAATAAAAACGTTTTTATTCAATTTTTCTTAAAAATTGACTTCATGTTGAAACCTCAATATTTTATTTTCAGTTTTCTATTTTAAATTTTTGTTTTAATTAATTTCAAATTAGTAACATCACAATGCATAGAGTTAATTTTAATTGAAGTCAATAAGATGATGAGATATTTGAGATCAAACAATTTATTTTAAATTACTATATAATACACAAAAAAACTCCCATTGAATTGAACAGTGGAACAAAATTTATTCAAAGTCGATGACTATAAATGTTATAATGTTATATATGGAAAAACGGACATGCTAAATTACGGCCACATTCACAAACTGACGTTTCTCTTAAATCAAATTTTGGGATTTTTTCTCAAATAACGCAATGAACAGTATTTCTATATTCTCTAAAAATGACATTATGTATAATATACATAGTGGTACACGATCGGGCGTATACGTATTTTTTTATTTTACCAAACTAAATTTCTTTAAATTTTATTTGTTCATATTTTAGCTCAAATTTTTCGTAAACCTATTTTTTCAAATGTGATACCTACGTTTAAAAAACAAACCAATAATTAAAATGTTTGAAAAATGTTGGAGAGTTTCTAAAAAGAATGATATAATAAAAAACAAAAAACAATTCTAGGATTTTCTCTAGGTTCTCTATTTAGTTTAGTGGTCTATAATTGGTGGACTTTACCAATTTTGTTTGTAATATAATTAGGAAGCACTCAAAAATGTTTTAAATACCTTTAATATGCCAAAAAAAGATAAAGTGTGAGCAGTTAAACATTAATCAAAAAAAAATTTGTGTACCGCTTATCCCCAAAAAATAACCTGTGCTTGACATCAATCTTTGAATACCATATATTTTTGAGGTAAGGCCTGAAAATATACTTTTTTTTCCAGAATAATGTCCATGTGTTAACATTTTTGAGGAGAAGGGAAAAGGACCCTTAACTTGTGCTTCATTGGAATTTTGAGTTTTAAATGTGATGTTGAGCTTAACGTACCTCAAGTTTTTGTTATTATCAAATTATCCAAAGGAAGAAGTTTTAATTGTATGTTTCCTTGTAAAAAATTGTTATTTTGCTTAGATTTTGAAATTTGCTTTTGTTCAAAAGACCATAAAATGAATGCTGAAATTCTAACAGAATATCAAGAGAGATTGAGCTATCTGGTTGTTCTGGAATAATAATCATCATCATCATGGAATCAGGTAATTGTTTATATTATAAATATAATATTTTACAAGTGAAATTAGGTTTATTCTTAATAACATTTTTAGCATTCATGAAAATCATAATGATGTATTGATTTCCATGAATTTAATGAGGTCGTTGAATCCTGCAACGAAATTGAGTTGCAAAATTTCGGTGATAAGAATTAGTACGTTAGCGATGAAATGAAGGGATTGTATGGATGCGAGTCCTATTTCTAATCCCAGGATTAAGTGTAAAGACTACAACAATGTCAACTTAAAGATATGGTAATGCAGTGCAAAGGATTTTTTTAACTACACTAGTGATTCGGAAGGTTTTTGCTTTATTTCCTACAATAAAGCTAAAGAAATAGTTAACAACGATTTATTCAAAATTAAATATCGTGAGAGCTATGGTTTTTAACAGGCTCAGTGATACCTTTTACCCAGCGTTTTATCTACATTTCATATTACAAACTACATTTTATTTTTAATTGACTTGATTTAATTAACAAAAGATAATATTGATACATGTTCTTATTTATGAAAAACTGAGTTCAGGAAAAAATGTTATTATGCTGAGTTATTTAAGTCTTCATTTACATCACGATCGATAAAACATTTAACCCGTCATAAAAATTAGAGAAAAAAAAAACACCCTTCAATTTAAGTCAAATCCGTCAGTGTGTTAAAATTATCGTAAAAATTACTAAACAAACTTGCTTGATTGTCTAAAAGTAACAAAAATTCAATTTTCCTGCCAAAACCTACTTAGCAAACAAAAATTGCATGCTTCAATTGTGGCTCCTGTCAAAACATCACAAAAAAAAGCCCTCCTTTCATGTCCTTTTTGTCACATATAGACATAAATGTTATTTATGTAGGTATTGAATATGAGTAGGTATGTAGGCGAAAGCATAATTTCCTTCAATATTTTCATTCTTCATTGTATTTAAAATTTTATTTTTGCTCTTGTTTCTTTGTATAGCCTTGTAGGTGGATATACTTGCACATCATGCAAGTTGGCGGCGCTTGATGCAAAAGAAAAAAAGAAAAAACCAAAGCAAAGAATTTCAAAAAGGCAGTTCGCTTGCCACGTACCATTTAGATTCACGTCCATCAGTCGATTGCGCTCCAAGGGACATTTTCCACTACACAGATATATGCGAATATACTGTATAAATACGGTTCAAGGATATACTATGTATATACAATATCTCTGGCATCATAAACCACTCACTTGACATGAGGACGAGAATGCTCGAACTGAAAAAAAAAGAACACAAAACCCTACATTTTCTATTTAAGAGGCCGAAAGGAATCCTTTATTTATTTTTTTTTTTTGATTTTGTATGTGAAGCAGGATAAAAAACCCATTCCTCATTTTTAGTGAAACAAATCACGTACTTGAGATGAACGATTGTAGGGGTGTAGCTTCACGTTGAATTTGATTAAAGGCAACGTAGATGGGAGTTAAATCGAGTTTTCGTTTCATCAGCTCTTCCCCCTTTAGTCCTTTGGGTTTGGTTTGGTTTGGTTTAGTTTAGTTTGCAATGTATCCTGACTGCCTCTGCCTCCTTTAAATACATAGCATGGCTATATAGGTTTTCTTGGAAAACTTGTTAATGTTCGAAGAGTTTTCATTCCAACTGTGTCTCTCTCGCTGCCTCTGACGAAGAAGAAAAGTTTATTTATACCTTCTCTGAGGCACATTTTCAGGACTATAATCGTTATCCTTCCGATACCACGCATCACTTCCAACAATCCTCTCCCCTCCTCCCGTCTACCATAAGCACACATACAAATATTATGTAGATACGTGAATCAAGAAAGTTTCTCTCAAAGAATTTAAACTTATGTATAGAGTTCTAAGATCTCGCAGCGAAAAAGATGATGATGGTAATGCTTAAGGTGTCGCAGAAATTTTGTGGAATTTCGAAAGTGTATCAAAGTAAGTTTTCGCATAAAGTATGGTCTTAGTTCGAAGGATAAATTTTAAAGTCTCTGTGAGTTAAGAGTCCCCTCTCTCTATCTTTGTATAATGTACTAGCCGACCCGTGCTCGCGTTGCTTCGCAAATTGTAACCACGAACATTTTTTGAATATTAGTATTAGCATATGAAAAAATTTCTCAACGGGAGCATATTTTCTACAATAATATTAATTTTAGTTTATATGTATATATGGTTTCGCTTTTATATAATAGTATAGATTTGCGGTAAAAAAAAAACAAATTTGTGTTTTTAATGTTCTCATACATCTATAGGTATGCGTGTGTAAATATCCATAGACACATTTTTTTATTCATCTGCTCATGTTCAGTGCAGTGCAACTGACTTAACCTACCCACATTTGTGTGCTCTTTTTATCGACGTCATTGTAAGTACCTTCTTTGAGTTATTTGTAAAGAAAATTTTAACTTAATTTCAGTTTTATTGTTCGAGGAAGTGATACAAAATTGGTAATTCAAGCTATTATAATAGAACTTTTTTTATTTTTAAATTGGAAGAATTATAATCTATTCACTTCCTCGAACCAAAAAAATAAAAAAAAGAGGCTGGGATGCAACCCACACTGATAACTTCCCATCCCGTCTGTCGATTTGTCTTGCTTAAAAGTTTGTGTATATGTATCAATTTTTACCAAATTTTTACCAAAATAATATTTTCTGTGAAATAAAATAAGTTTGAAGCCAATATTTTTAATTTTTGAAAAGCTATTTGAGTCGAAAGTAAATTTTTACCAAGTTTTAGAATTGTTGTTTTTTTTAGGTTTTTAATTTTTTGTAAAAAAAAAACTGTCTATTCAATTTTTCTCAAAATATGTCCTAACGTTAACAACAATATTTTTTATAAGTAAAAATTAGTTTGAAACCATTATCTTAAATTTTTGAAAAGATATTTGAGTCGAAAATCAATTTTTACCAACTTTTGTTAATTTTTTTTTTAGGTTTTTAATTTTTTGTAAAAAAACTGTCTATTCGATTTTTTTAAAAATTTTACTGACAATATTTGTTGAAAGATAAAAGTAGTTTAAGGCCAATATCTCAAAGCTATGAAAAGATATTTGTGTCGAAAGTCAATTTTTTTTAGGGTTTCTCAAAATTTTATCAGATGACAAAAAATATCATTCTTCGATGCACAAAATTGTTTTGGAAATAAGATCATATTTTAGTCGTAAAATTTTTGAGGTGACAAATTTTTTTTTTAGTTTTTTTGATTTGTAAAAAAAAAACAGTTAATTGGATTTTTTCCCTAAAATGTACTTGTTTTGTATCACGTTACAATGTATAATATAAAATTTAATTCAAGTCTCTAGCGTCACTGGTTCATGAGATATTTAGGGTTAACCAAAATGTTCACCTTTTTTTTTAAAATGCTATGGTAATAAAACCACCCACGCAATTTTCTTGAGAGCCCTTTCTGCATCTTTCTGCCTTATTATCTGTATAACAAAATTTATTTGAAGTCGATATCTCTTCTCTTTCTTGAGCTATGGACGACGAAAAAAACGTCGCGAACGTACGGACGTACGGACGTACGTACACACGCACGCACAGACATCTTTCTAAAAATCTTTTATTTCGACTCTAGGGACCTTGAAACGTCGAGAAATGTCAAAATTTTCAATTTGACAAATCGGACCTATAACAATAACTTCCTAATGGGAAGTTAAAAAGATCTAATTTTTCTTTAGATAAATCGGCATTTCATGTGCACGGCAATGCAGTTAATTAAATGTCCATAGTAACTTAAAAAAAAGAGCCCACAGCCACACTGCTCAGCGATGTGACGATAGAATTAGAGAAACAAAAAAATAATGTGTGTGAGTAGGTTAGTTGATGAACCATACAAATACAATACAGAAAAATTGAATATGTAGGTAGCTAGGTAAGAGAAAAAACGTAACTATTAAATGGAACACATATTGAGAGAGAAAAAGCATAGGAAGAAAAGAAAATTAAAAATGTTGGAATGATAATGAAATGAAACAAAGCAGCGACCGCGCGATTGTGATGGAATCTAATTTCCTGGATAAAATAAATTCAAAAAGTTTATAATTTTATAATTTGTTTTATTTATTTCTCAGGTTGTATGTTTAACTCAGAATTGATTTTAGGCTTAAAATTTGCGCAACAATATTGACTTTATGAAGCAATGCTAATCTTTGTCGATTATTGTATAGGTTTTAAGATATGAGTGGTTGTATAAGTCAACTAATGAAAAAAAAATTAACAAAAAATGTAAAATTAATAATATTTAAATTTGACAAATAATTAATGAAAAAAAATTAAAGCCATAAATAATCTCATAACAATATAGAAAATAATAAAATATATTTCAAATAAATCGGTTGACTACTTTCTGAGATCATGCGTTACAAACTTTTAAATGGTTTCGCTTTTATATAATAGTATAGATGAGTATGTAGATATTATATGTGCATGCAAAAAGCGATTTAAAGATTCTAATGAAAACTGAATTAGGTGCATGATTTTCTTTTGATAGAACTTTTCCTACTTCATAATAAATACGACGAGTATACTTTCCGCATCATACAAGACGACGAGCGACCGACGGTAGAAAGGTGGCTTAAAGACAGCCGTGGTGATGGTGGTGAAGGACGGAAACGGAAACTCTAATGCGTGTATGTTTGCAGGATTATATCATTCTTGAAAGAAGGCGAGGTATATCAAATAAGATTTGTATGCATATATGCAAAGCATGATGACAGGGTTATTAGATTTGCAAAGCTTGTTTGCCTGGGCTGTCTTCTAGAATGTCTAACTAGATTGAGTGACCTTATTTTTGTTTTAAAAAAAGCTTGTATAAAAGATTTGATATCCAAGAAGAACTCATGCGACAAGATGGAGACTTTTGCAATTACATCAAGGTTTGTACTTGTTTTTTTTCCAAAAAATATCTGCAAAATTAAATAGAGACTGTCTTTTGAGAATGTAGTAATACATTTTAAATTGCATACTTTTTCAAGTTGTATAATTTGCAATTGATATTTTTTCGACGTTAAGTGTAAGCAAAAATGCGACTAAACCAAGGTGAATACATGAATTTCGAAAACTTTAATATTTAAAGAAATAACAAAAAGAATACTAAGTTGGAGTTTGAGCAGTATTAAGATGAGCTTTTTTATATTTTTAGGCCCTAATACCAAAAAGTCAGGATTAAATGATTGATTTCTTTGGTATACAAGGAGAGACAACATCATTCATGTTGTCTTGTCACTTGACTTTGCAGTTGCATTTCATTCCACTGTTTAAGTAATTAATAACTTATTCTGATCTCTTAAATTGGCGCCCAATGTGAGGCTTGAACTCACAATCTTATTATAAAGCACCTTGATATCAACAGAATGTTTAGGTGTTACACAATCCTGCATGGATTCTCAACTTCCAACATGTCCTCTAGCTTTAGCAGACCATTTAAATCCCTTATAAATACAGAGTTCCGGGAAGGTCTTCAAAAAAAAATCCAATTTTTAAATATTTCAAGGTTCTTTGAATTGTGTTCAATTTTGTATCAGAAATTTAAACGGGCTTTTTGTTCACCTTTCAAAGGAAAATCCATTACTGTTGTGTACATCGGTGGTCCAAACATATTTTTTTACTAAATTGCCTCACGCTACATAAAAATAAAAAAATGTTGATATACAAACATGAAGCATTTCCAAAAAGAGAAATATATAGATTATATTCAATCAATAATTCATATTTCATCAGCACCTTTTAATTTCCCAACAATTTTTGGTTGAAAATCATCGTAAGCGTCGACCAAAAAACTTCAAAAAAAAATAACTAAAATATATGAAATAAAATAAATTTCCACATGCCAAAAATTCACTCAAACATCATGACCACACAGCATAACCAAACCATACTTCCTGAACCTTATCGGTCCTTCTAAAAAAAAAAAAACAAAAACAAAAAACTCGCCATCATCAATGGATCGCATCGACAATTCAATTAAAATTCCATTCATCAGAATATATCCTTTTTATGCCGACAAGTGAAAAAGCATCGTGATGGTGAAGGAAAGGGGAAAGTGAGCGCATCAACTCACCTCATCCTCAACCTTCCCAATACCGATTCGACCAACCGACATCGACAGTCCGACACCCCTAAAATTATTATACAAACTTGCCTCTATAATATTCCTAACCAGCCCCATATTGCACTTGAAAAAGTTCCCCTGCGTATTCTCTGTTTCGCACCCCCAATTCCTCCCCCAAAATTATATAGCTACATATTATATTTTCACATGAAAACAGAACATGCAATGTGCAACGAAATCAGACTTTTCCTATACCAGCTATCATCAACCTCCCCTTTGAAATGTTTACCAATATCCTTTTTATACCATCACCACCACTACCAACAAAAACAACAACGAACAAAAATATTAAATGAAAAAGAGAGGGTTGGTGGCAGAAAATAATAAAACGAACAGAAAAAAAAAATATGGCACGAATCCTCTTGATCATCAATTTACTTAATTAGCGAATTTTTTATTTCCGTCCAGGAAACGCTCAAGTAATTTCACAATTCAGTCAAAGGAATGCAGGACACGAGTTTTCAATAAAAGAAAATATCTATGGATTCACCAGATGTGTGCATTTGTGCAATGCGAACAACACAGAGAAGTCCTTGCATCTGAAAAAGAGGGTGCCAAGGAAGTCCTGTGAAGGGGTGATAGGCGGGGAAAGGGGGGGTAGCAATCAAAAGATTGGTAACAAGGATTTTAATTTTATATTTTCTCGATGTTTGTATAGGTATAAAGTACGCGGTTGTTACTATTAAGAGCAAACTGCTGGTTGGTAAATTCCAGGAAAAATCGTAGGTACTCCATAAAATATAATTTTCCTTTTTACGATGATAGATTTTGTTTGTCTTTCTTTTGTTTGCGTGTATAAGTAAAAAGGCAGCACCTGCAATTTTAATTGGTCAATCTTACTTTTACAATTTATTATATCAAAATATGTGCATAACTTATTGGAGAGTTTTTCGTATTTGTTCAAAGAAGAACTGAAGCAGCACAAAGGACGTTAACCCTTTGAAAAATAAAAATATGGTGAATTCCATAATTTTCATTTAAAAACTGAACCAAAAATGGCACCATATAGAGTTTTGTGTGTGTTTATCTTAAAAATGTTAAACATTTTTCGAAATTTAAAAAAAAATTACAACTATTACTGGTTAAAAATATTTCAATACGAAATTTTATGGGGATTTTTAAATATCTGAAAAAAAAATTGTAAGGTGCTTTGAACGACTTAAGATAAAAAAATGTATTTTACATACTTTACAAAATTTAAAAACTCCTCTGTTTTATCTAAAACACTGTTTTTTAAGTAGTAAAAAGGTTTATTTGAAAAGCATTGACAAATTTGCATCTGATAATGCGTCTTTTGAAGAACTTTAAATTTTAGTTTAGTGATTTTAAAAACACTTAGGCCGTTTTCAATTTTTAAATTCTCAATAATTTTGAAAAACATAACATAATCCGCTTAGCCTTAAAGCAGAAATAATAAGAACTGAGATAAAAATAAAATAAATGCTTGACTGGCTCAAACGAACTTGCTTCTGTGTTTAAAGTCTTTGTTTCACATTATAACAAATATTTAAAGATTTAGAAATAGCTAGGTATACCTGCAAAATAAATTTATCTTCAAAAATTTAAATGCTATTTTATTTAAAAAAAATATCGTTAGAGCGGTTTATTTGAATTAATTTTTAGTATAGCGTTATTCTTATACAGTAGTATTTCAATTTCATTAAAAACATTGATCGATTTCTTAAGTTATTGAATTTTGAAAAAAATGTTTATATTTTTTTAAAATCTAAATAAACAAAATTATAAGAGCTTGTTAAAAAATTATTGAAATGAGTTCATTTGTCCCTGAGAAAATTCTTAAATTACCTACTTATTCTATCGACGATACCCTTCTGGGGCAATATAAAAATATATATTTCTCATATTAAAAGAAGCCAAATCAAGAAAGGAGAAATTTGGAGAAAATATTATAAAAATCTCTCGGGACGTTCCAAACCATTGACCAAACATTTAATGAAGTCTTATACAGAGTAATTTTTAGAAAAGGGCTTCCGCTGGTCATAAAAACCATTATTTACAAAAACAAGGTCATACAAATACCTACTTCATTTATTTGTATTTTCAGATGGTTACAAAACGGGTAAAAAAAGTAAACGTAAAAAAAATTGTTTACCTGTCTTAATGTTTTGAGGTGCCCCAACAGAGATGAAAATCAGAAAGAAAATGCATTTTTCGTATAAATTAAAAAAATCAATATAAACGCTTTATTAAGAAATTAATTAGTAATTAAATATTAAATTGTTTTTTTGTATCAAAGGAAGGCATTTGTTGGAGCAGTCTTGCCCTTATAAAACCATCTCGTTTTTTTTTCCCCAAAAACTGCACTTGAAGCTTCCGTCACTAGCTTGATGCAGCGCTCTACGGCTTGGGTGTGGCATGGCAAATCTTTAATGTTCTGACATGTTCCAAGACCATCCTCAACCATAGCTTTTAAGTTTTCATCAGTTATATTTAAGGTCAGTGGAGGCTCAGTTATTTCACAGTCTTGCCACATTATCAGATCAATATAACTTATAGCATTGAAATTGAACGTAGGCACTTTAAACTTTCGAATTCCTTGAGCATTTTCTGCCCTTGCCTTCAAAATTCTTCTATATGCTAGCTCCCGTATTATTTTATTTTCATCTCCGAGCATATAAATAAGAATATTTTCTGGGTGACCGAAATATCCATTTCGTTGGATTACTTTGTCAATGATTTTCCTCAAATTCAAGTCAAAATAGCGACTCATACTTATGGTTTGCCACAGGTGTTTAGCTCCGTTTATACAGGAGGGATTGCATTTTATCTTAAACGACATTGGACCATAGACTCTCATTATGTACGTACGTGTCTAATATTACTATCTTTTCTTCGGGATGCGTTTTAATAGCATATATCCTTAGAATTCGAGTTGCTGTTGTAAGCCATCTAGAATGGTTTAGGGGTCCAGGTTCAATATTAGCCAAATCGAAAGAAAAAACACCAGTGCTGATAGCGGTCATTATTTTGTAGAGATATTTTTGGTCGGTACTCAAATCGTTCTTTGTAATTTCAGGTAACTGCGTAGAAATGGCGAATTGGACTGTTGGCATATTCTCAAATTTTTGTAATTGAGTTCCAATAGCACCTGAAAAATATTTAGGTCCTGTAGTTTTCCCATCCAAATGTAGCAACAGATGCCGCAGTGGTAATTCACTACAATGCAGCTGGCATATAAACCACTGTAATGGTCTATTAATTTCTTCTTCCATCAAACGAACAATGCCACCTTTAAAACCTGTATTCACTACTGTTCCATCGCAACCAACAGCAGTTATTGCACTCAGTTTCACTGATTTGGATTTCAAGTGAGTTAATATAGAATCTCTAATACCTTTAGCAGTTCCCAACTCACACATGACATGCCCAAAATAGTCACTTTCAGGCTCCGATAAAGTCACATAATGATCTTCTACTACTCTTTTTCTATAAAATTTACAATTCTTTTGGACTCTAACCAATGTTTTGTCCTTTCTGCCATCAAAATATATACCGCGTAGGATTTTCTTGCAATCTGAATTTTGTAAAGCCGATCTGACTTTAGGTCTTTCACGACGCAACTTTGAGCGATCAATGACACCACTTGGATCTTCTGATGAAATAATGCCAACATCTTTAAGCACATACGAAGCTATAATAGCGCCGGCTCTGTCAGAAACTCCAGTCCGATCACAGGCAAGGGCTAATGATGGTAAATGTAATCTCTTTCTTTTTTTTGGCGGTGCAGCTTTTTGTTTTGGTGTTTCAGGGAAAAGCTAAGAAGCTATGCTATCACTGGAATTATTGCTTTCGATTGTTGAGTCATCACGTAAAGAACGAGAACAACACGGTTTGTCAACTGTTTTTCTGTTACGCAACACTTTTTTTTCTTTTCTTTCTTCTTTTTTCTTATTTCTTACAGTTGCAATCACATCCACACCCCTATCATCATTTTTCTTACTGATCTAGATCTTTGATCGAGTAAATAATGTATTTCTTCTTTGGGAACACGGTTGTCTTTTGAACAGTTACAATTTGCTATAAGTTGGCATTTGCAACTGCAAATATCAAATAATTTATTTACGGGACTCAGTGATGAACTTATTAATTTTTTCTTGGTAGTTTTTGTTTGTTTGACGGCCTTGATAAAGTTTCATTAACGTCCTATATTTGTCGTGATACGAACGAATAAGTTGAAATATTCGCTTGAGACTAACAGTTGGGAGCGACGACTTTTGCCAAATTTCCAAGACTTCCTGAGCCAATCTTTCGGATATTTCATGAACTGTTGGCTCTTTTGTTGTTTTTTCAGGCTTAAATTCATATTTGATGAATAGATAATTTTTCAAAACGTCATTGTAAGTAGGTAACAGGTCATCGTTAATCGGGTTTTGACTTGAGACATTTTTAAGAACAAATGTATCTGTGGAGTGTATACCTCTCTCTCTCTATCTCTATATATATTTACGTATATGTTATAATAGCATAAGTTATTATGTTAGTCAATAAACTGAACTCACTAAGAAAGGTCGTCTTTCATTTAACGTGCGAACACTACATGGTGGCAGCGGTGTCGAGATATAAGTATTAATTTTAATATTCGGTCGTTCGCTTAGAAAAAAAAAAAAATGATAAATGATATTCCAGCCGCTCAAGCTATAATGCAGCCTTTATCCGGTAATAATTTTACGGTTCAAGCGCCGGAACACTTTTCGTTCAGCCCGACAGATTGGCCGCGATGGAAACGTCGATTTGATCGGTTTAGAATAGCTTCGGGGCTAGATAAAAGAAACGAGGTTGAGCAAGTGAACACTCTAGTGTACCTTATGGGTGATCAGGCAGATGACATTTTTCTCTCGTTCAAGCTAAGTTCCGCTGATGAAAAGAAGTTTATGCCCGTATTAAACGCATTTGAAAATTTCTTTGTAATGAAGCATAACGTGATTTACGAAAGGGCAAAGTTCAATTCTCGTAGCCAGTTAGATGGAGAAAGCATCGAAGATTTCATTACGGCACTTTATTTGCTTTCAGAGAATTGCAATTATGCTGCTCTGCGCGACGAAATGTTACGGGATCGATTGGTCGTTGGGGTGCGAGACAGACGGTTGTCAGAGAGGTTGCAGTTAGAATCGGAGTTAACGCTAGAAAAGGCTATACAAACAGTCAGACAGCACGACGCAGTTAGAAGACAGCAAGTAGACTTGTCAACTACAACTACTAGTACAAGCACTGTTAATAGCCTTCGCTCTCATTCTCACAAACCAAAAACGGCGTCACCTACACAAAGTTCTTTTCGCAATAAAGGAGAAACAACAAAGACAAAAGATGTTCAATGTCCGTGGTGTGGTGTGCAAGGGAAACATGGAAAACAAAAATGTCCCGCAAGAGGCAAACAATGCCGTTTATGTAAAAAGTGGAACCATTTCAGTAGTGTATGCAGACAAAAATCGAAGAACAGCGACAAAATATTTCGCGTAGAAGAAGACGAAGACGAGCCCTTGTTTATTGGTACGGTGGTAGACGAAAACTCTAGTGTCGACAGGTGGACTGCGGGAGTAAAAGTGAATGGGAAACCAATAACTTTTATATTGGATACAGGAGCACCGGTTGACGTTTTACCACTTCAGTACTTTAAATCAAAATTTCCTCATGTGAAGTTAAGTTCATCTGATAAAAAGTTATGCGGCCCTTCTGGCGGAAGACTTAATGTCGCAGGTGTATTCAACTGTGAATTAAATTATGGCCAACAATGCTGTAAATCCAATGTTTACATAATAAATAATTTAAAATCACCACTTTTGAGTTTAAAATCTTGTCAAAATTTAAAAATTATAGAACGCATAAACGCTTTTAATACTCCTTGTGACCGAACAGTTCAAAAATCATCGATAAAAATCGAAGTTGAATATCCCAAGTTATTTAAGAAACTGGGTTGTATTGACACTGAATACGAAATTAAATTACAATCGAACGCGAAGCCATATGCAATCGCTACTGCAAGACGCGTACCTATACCTTTGAAATCAAAACTCAAGTCAAAACTTGATGAAATGCTGCAGTTAGAAGTGATAAGAAGGGTAGATGAGCCGACGGAATGGTGTGCCCCAATGGTCATTGTTACTAAACCCGATGGTGACATTCGGCCCTGTGTTGATCTCGGGAAGCTGAATATGGCAATTCAACGGGGTATACACCCAATGCCGGTCGCAGATCATTCATTGGCTCAGCTAGAAGGCGCTAAATATTACACCAAGTTGGATGCGAACTACGGATTCTGGCAGATAAAATTATCACCTAAATCAGAGCTTCTTACAACATTCCTCACTCCCTTTGGTAGGTTTTGTTTCCAAAGGCTGCCCTTTGGCATTTGCACCGCTCCGGAGTTGTTTCAGAGGGAAATGCAGCGTATTCTCGAGGGAGTTGATGGAGTTATCTGCCAAATGGACGACATTTTGGTAAAGGGAAAGGACATACAAGAACATGATCGAAACTTGCGTGCTGTACTTAAGAAGCTGGAACAGAGTGGAGTAACATTAAATAAATCGAAATGTCAGATAGGCGTTAAATCTATTACGTTTCTTGGACACAAAATTGACGAAGAGGGTATTCACCCTTGTCCATCGAAAATCCAGGCAATTGAAGAATTCCCACATCCACGAAATGTAAGAGAACTACGTCAGTTTCTCGGATTGGTCAATTACCTGGGTAAGTTCGTTCCATACCTATCTTCAGTAAGCCATCCATTAAATGAGCTTTTAAAATCCCAAATAGATTTTCTTTGGACGCCGATGCAAGAAGAGGCTTTTACTCAGCTGAAACGAGCACTTACTTCAGCTCCAGTGTTGAAGGCGTACGATCCAACACACAAAACCATTGTGTCGTCTGACGCTTCATCTTACGGACTTGGAGCTGTCCTTCTCCAGACGGATGTCGACGGCATTCTCAAGCCCGTAGCATACGCCTCTCGAACCATGTCCGACAGCGAGAAAAAGTATGCCCAAATTGAAAAAGAGGCTTTAGGCATCAAGTGGGCATGCGAGAAATTCCGGGACTACATCATTGGCATTCACTTCACGATTGAAACGGATCACAAGCCGTTGATCCCAATTTTCACGACTAAAAATCTTGATGACTTAACGCTAAGAATTCAACGGTTTCGTATGAAGATGATGGGCCTTACATTCAGCATCATTTTTACACCCGGTAAGGATCTAGTAGCAGCGGATACATTGTCTCGAAATCCTATGCAGGAAATAGGGCAAAATGACGAAGAAGAAATCGAAACGTTTGTCAACAGCATCATCGAAGTGCTACCTGCATCAACAGACAAATTAAATAGTATTCGGAAGGCCCAGCAAGATGACCCAGCTATCAAAGAAATTATGGAATTTTGCCAAAGTGGATGGCCACATCGTTCGAAAATAACACCAGAAGGAAGGCTATATTACAATGATCGTCATTATTAAGCCATTAATAGCCAGCTCTTGATGCATGGGAATCGATTGGTCATCCCACCGGTTATGCGTAAGGAGATGTTAGCAACAATGCATACTGGACACTTGGGAATCGTTAAATGTAAAAGCAGAATGCGGCAGTCGGTTTGGTGGCCTGGATCTTCAAAGGAAATGGAAGAGTTTGTTCGAACTTGCACCACCTGTCTACAATATCTGGTCCCTAGACACGAACCGCTTATAAGTTCCACATTGCCTGAGCGTCCTTGGCACACAATAGCAATGGACCTTTGCGTATGCTATGGTAAAACCTTTTTAGTAATAAGCGATTATTTTTCCAGATTTCCGGAGATAGTTCAATTGGAAAACCAGACATCACGATGCATCATCAAGCACTTAAAATCAATTTTTGCCAGGTTTGGCATACCGGAAATAGTAAGAACTGACAATGGACCTCAGTTCGCCACAGTTCAATCTTCAGAGTTTCGTCAATTCGCTCAATCCTGGGGATTTAAGCACATCACATCCAGCCCTCATTTTGCTCAAAGCAATGGATTCATAGAGTCGGCAGTTAAAATAGTCAAAATGCTGTTGAAGAAAAACCCTGAAGATCCTCAATTGGCTCTATTGGAGTACCGTGCCACACCACTCGCTAACGGGTCAAGCCCAGCTGAACTTTTAATAGGTCGAAAAATTCGTTCAATAATGCCGATGACAAGTGATCGTTTTGAGCCAAATAATGTCGATATGGACAAAATCACAAAGAATGAAGAACAAAGGAGGCAACAACAAGCAAACAATTATAACAGACGACATGGAGTGTGCGACACAAGAAACTTTGAAATTGGCGATGTTGTATGGATAAGGGATATCCACCAATGGGGACGTATTCAGGCCAAGGCCGATACCCCTCGTTCCTTTTATATTAAAACCAACACTGGAGTATATAGAAGAAATGTTTATCATCTCAACAATGCTCATAGAAACGCTATACCGTATAAACCAGAAGAAGTAATTGAAGGAGAGTTTCAAACTCCAAGCTCAAAAACTTCGAAGGAGGAGATAAAGATGCATGCTGATGCTGCATTGCCTGGTCCAAAAACAACTTTACCCACAATTACATCTACAGGTCATTATACCACCAGAGCAGGAAGAATCAGCAAGCCACCCGATCGATGGACTTATTCTTCTAAGTAAGATTATTTCATCTTCATTTAACTACATACCTTAAATATGAATTATGAACATTAACTTGGTAAATTAATATTTTTGTTTAATCAATACTATCCAATGTATTTATATGATATAGAATTTAAACTATAATCCTTTTATAACAATGAATTAAAACTAAGAATAAAGACTATTGTTTTCATAGGGGAGATGTGGAGTGTATACCTCTCTCTCTCTATCTCTATATATATTTACGTATATGTTATAATAGCATAAGTTATTATGTTAGTCAATAAACTGAACTCACTAAGAAAGGTCGTCTTTCATTTAACGTGCGAACACTACAGTATCCTTTGCTAAAGTATTGCAATATTAATACTTCAACTTAGAACAGAACATTGAAAATATACTACTTACATGAAGGTTTATTCTTAATAATCGTGTAAAAATCAAAGCGTTTAACAAAAGAAAAAGTAAGCTCGCGAGGTGACTGAATGGCGTTCGAACAACGTTTGAAGAGAGTTGTGAAATTACCTCCCTCACCACACTACCCCCCCAATTTAATGCATACAGTTCAAGATCAATATTTTGTTTATATTATTATAACACTGAAAATGTCATTTAGTGTTTATACGATCTTCTTGATTTTTTGACCAAATTGATGAATTTCTTCAAACTTAATGATGTTGAGGCACCTCTAAATATTTTATGCGCCAACTGAAATTTAGGGTATATATTTTTGAGTTAAGAGAGCAACTTTTCGCAGGTATTCCAAAGCAATTGTACATTGTTTTTAAATCACTCCACCCTAGTGTGGTATGCTTTCATATAATCCTCCCCTAAAAAGATCAATAAAGCTTCCAGATTGCTGAAGTGTCTTTCAAGCAGAAGTATTGGCGGTTTCTGAAGCTACTTAGGATCTTTCCTCCTATAATTTGGAAGACAAAAACATAGACTAGACATTTTATCAACAGGCAAGCAGCAATCAAGCCCATATCTGCCACTGTCCTGTCACAAATTCAAAACTTGTAAAGCAATATCGTAGGGAGCTTCGTTTACTCAGCGAAGCCAACACGGTTACCCTCCGTTAGGTCCCAGGACATATTGTGATATTGACGGTAATGAAAAGGTTCAGTTCGAGCCATATGATATCAATGATCCACAGGTCAACAGATCAGATAAATGAACAAATCCATCAAAGTTTCATTAAAATCGCAAACAGCAGGTGGTCAGTTCTTGAAACTTGCAGAGTTTCGATTAATCTTTGGCCGAAGATTTCCCAAGTTAAAACAAAATCCCTTTTGCAACCAGGTATGCCTCAACTGTCCTTATTAATTGGTTCGTTGGGCACCCACATGAACAGAATGAGTATCAACTCATCCGATTTATGTAGATGATAAGGAGATGGATGAAGATACCATGCACTTTCTATGCGAATGTCCAAGAATGACAATATTAGGAAATTATTTTTTCGACGACTTATGCACCGTTTCGTCCTTGCCACCTGGAGACATTCTTGCATTTTCCCAGAAATCAAAATAGTTCAGGAACGCACCTTCATCCTTAATCTTCACCAACCTTCCTATACCCTACCCAATCCTTTCCACTTTCCTGGGGAGCACAATAGATCCAAGTGAGATGTTTCTCATCCCTTACGAATGCATCACACCATACAATCTAATCTTACCAAACATTTAGTGGGACTAATTTTATTCTTGTTCTTGAAAAAATGAAAAAAATGCTTTATACGAATCTAAATTAAATTAATAAGGTGGCGTAACAATCCATTGAGAACTAAAGCGTAGTGACTTACAACTCTCAACCATTATTTTGTGTGAGTAATGTCAGGAATGGAGGGGATTGAACACAAGAACTCTTACATGACAGTCCCACTCCACGAGTAATTTTTTGTTTTAACTTTGCTATAATATATTTGCTTTCAATTAAAACATTTTAAATAAAAAAATAATATAAATTTAATTATACTTTACAAAATTCATGTTTTCAACTTTTTATGTTTAAACAAAAAATTATTTAGTTTCACACAAATAAAAATAAATACATTTTGTTTTGGAATTTTCTAAATGAAAATACAAACAATTTGTTAAGAATGTAATATCATTAAAAACAATAATCAAAAACAAAAGACATATCCTTTTGTTAAATATTAATTTATATCTAAGTGTAGTTTTCAAATTCGAGTAATAAAAACCTTATTAATTTTTGTATTTATTTATAAAAAAATATAATTTAAGCAAAATGTCCACTCTTCTAATTTTTTAAAACTTTTAATAGCAAAATTCAATTTTATAGTTTTTAAAGAGAAAACAATTTTTGTTGTTTGCAACTCTTTCAAAATTGACTTTGTTTAAATTCATATAATACATATTAATCATATTCATTACAAAATTTGTTAACAGTCTAAGCAACTTTATTTGTATTTATAAAAGCAAGATAGTGCGACTTAGTCGTCCATATTATTTGATTTGCCGAAAAAAGTCTGCTTCTTGTGTGACGCTCAAATTTGTAGGTAAATAAATAATATTCCCAATTTTTGCAACTTGCAGATATTCCTACAACCCTACAAACTATCAAGAATATGGTTCCACGATCCCACATCGAAGCAGTTTTTAGGGGGCGGATGATGTAGCTAGTAACCAATTTTCACATCATCATCATCGATTGTTGACGAAGAGATTCGTGCGCGGAGTAGGTAAGATATAGGTATAGAAATGGGTATGTTTAAAGGTTGGCTTTTCTTGGTTTCGAATATCAAAATCAATAGAGGGCCGGGCGCCTGGCTGTATTATGGTATAGTGATGGCATGAAAGGCCAAATGTATGTTGGCCAACTTCCAAGAATGGTAAATGCCTGTCAGAGTGAGCGCAGCCATCTGAAAATGTTTACCAATATAGCTCAAGAGATAGCCTCTCTACTGATGTCCTGATGTGCCACCACAGCAAAGCTGAAAGTTTTTTTTTTCCTTCATCGTTTTCCTCCTGTTTTTCTATACAACGAAGAATGGGTTGGTCCTTGGGTATATTCCATCCATCCGCCTCCTGTCTTCGGTTCTTTCTTTCACAAAACAAGGAAGGAAGCCAAAATAAGAAAAATATGGCCATTTTATTGTGTTTCTTGGTTATGAAAAATAAAAATAAAATCTGAACAAGAAAAACCCTCTCGAAGACTCGAAGGAACATTTTATCATGGTCTGGTCAGTCTCGGTATAGAATTTCTCTTATTCCTTTTTCTTGTGCTTATATTGCTGATGATGTTGGGAAGAGGATCCTTAATTTGCATTGAACATAGGAAATGAATGCAATATAAAAAAGATGCGCATCAAATTGATAATAACGCGGTTTTCTATTTTATTTTATACTCGTATATGTGTGTGTATGTAGACAACATTACTATGCGGGTATTGTCTGTTATTGGGGCTCAATTTCCTTTTGTACTTTATAGAATTTGTTGGGCGAGGAAATTGTAAAAATTTATATTACATAAGAAAATAATAAGACCAACATAATAATAAGATGGGCGAGAGGGTTTGGTTTGAGAGTTTTCAATAAAGTATAAGATTTGTAATTGTTTGCAATTTGGAGCGGAAATCGTTCATAAATAAGTTGGTTATTTTGTGTAAAATACTTTTGGTGGTTTTGGTGCTGTTGCTCTTTTTTTTTTTTGGAAAGATAACGAGCCCGTGTCTATTCTCTTCTTTAAAAGCTGTTGGCATTTAGAGAACCTATATACCTTTAAAAATGGGTTACATGCTGGTGGTCTGGTCTTAAACAAAAGATTTGTGGAGCAAGCCATACGACTCGTCTTGCGTTTAGAAAGATCTCGTAACTATTTATGATTTCAAATTTAAAAATTAAGAGTGGGCCTTTACTGTCTTCTTTATTCTACATACTTGGTAAACTGGGGGTTGATCAGTAAATCGATTCTTGTCTGTTTCGTTTAAGAACAAAAATAATGGTAGTCTTAAAACAAGAGAGACAGAGAGAAAATTAAAATCTCATACAGATTTTATGTAGAAGCTAGGCATAAAAAACTTAATTAATTAACTTAAAAAGATGAAGACCAGTGTCATTCTAATATCCTTTGAAATTCAAAAATTAATTGGTTAAAAAAATGAATTGTAAGATTTTGCCATCTAACGACAGAATGAATCCTAAAAAATACCTATTGCTGATGGTTTTCTTAAAACTGTTTTTAATATAGATTTTTGAATAAGTTAAGAATTATTTAGTTTTGCAAGTGTCAAAAATGTACAGCTAAATTTTGAAAAAGTACTTCACTTTTTTGAAATTGTTTTAGGTATACATTATTCTTTAAATACTTAAAAAAAAAAATTGAAGTAATCTACCTTAAGGGGGTATTCTAGTGTAGAATTTTGAAAAAATCAAAATTTTTTTTTTCATATTTCCAAAGTTTAGACATTCAAGAATATGCGTTTAAAAGGATTTTTTAATATTCCTATTATTTCACAAGTTAATTGAAGGTCATAGAAACTGGTTTTGAAGGTCATAGAAATTCGGAAGGTCGCGCGCTCGGAATTCCGGACTTCAGAGGCGTCAAAGGAGGGTAGAACTGCTCGTCTTCATCAGAGAACATCGAATCAGTATTTTGAAGTAGAGGAAGGATTTTTATATGGATTAAAAATATGTACGTATTATGTATCATTCTATGAGTAAAATTGACGAAAACTTGTCTCAAAGCTCTGGACGCGTTTTTCTCGAAACCACTTTTTTCGAGCTGGCGGTAAGGATATATCGAGTTCTAATAGACCGATTTACTTCAAATTTGGAGAGGATGTTCTTTATACATCTCTTTATCGTGTGGTCCTTGCCCAAAAATATAACTTCTCATTTAGTATTTTTAAAAAATTCGGAATTGTTGAAAAATATGCAACAAGAACATTTTTTTTTTCAAACTGCTGCCATTTTGTTAAAAAGTTTTTTTTAACTTATCCAAGGGTGAAACAATAGCGACAACTATAATAATTAAGAATCCGTCTGGTTTTTGTTTTTCAGATCACCAGGAGGGTTGGTAGGATGCATGCCAGGACACCCTCTTTTATTTAGACCCCCCACTTTGACTGTTTGTAACTTTGTTAATTTTAATTATTTTTTTATGTATGAACAACAAATCAATAAACAAATGATACAAAAAGTTGATACTAAAAATATTTTTTTTTCCTTTATACAACGCTTCAAAAACCGGGTGAAATTCATGTCTCTACAAGCATTTTTTTTTAACATCAGTTAGTTTTTAAAATGAGCAAATGAGCAAAGGGTTTTGAATAACTTCAATATGCCAAAGTGCGAGCATTAGGAAAAATGGGGTGGATGAAATGAAGGTGTCGGTGTACATTGGTTTGGAGATCTTGGACAATGCAATGACATTTAGGGACAGAGTGTGGTAAGGCATTCTACATTCTTGTAGTACCGAGAAAGAATGAATCTCAGTACTTCATAGTACGGCCAAAGTTGGTCTCAAAGCTAAACTTAAAAGAACATATTCTGTTAAAATAACGGTAATTGTTAAAGTGGATTAATTGATGCATTTATACTTTTATTAATAATATTGTTAAAAGCTCTTCTTTTAATACTTTAAAAGAGGATTTAGAAAGCTAATGGGACACCTGATCACAGATAATAGTTTGGGTTCAATTTTTAGGCGTACATAATACATAATACACAGGTTGTGCGAAATTTTTTGCACCGTCTCAGAAAACCGAAAACCAAAACATCTTGTGATAGTTTTTTCGACATTGCCTGTGTAATTATACCACAAGAGGTGACTGCTGATTCATAAACTGAGTAAATCTTCATGTTAAGTTTCATTGATGCAAGTGACACCTTTACATAGTGGAAAGCGGGAAGAGAAGGGATAAGTAACTTTTAATAGAAATTCATCCAAACCAAGCAATGCAATGTTGATTAGAGGGCCTGATGGCAAATCCTATCACATTCTTTTGATGTTTCAAGTGTAATAATCTTACTTTCTCCAAAACGATGAAACTGAAATCGGTGGGATGAATCATGAGACAACCGTGACAACCGTACTGCCATTCATTAAAACTTTTTCGGTGGTTTAGATTGTTTTTAAGCTGATAATTAATCAGCTTTTCCATGACCTTTGGAAGAAATCGGTCGATAAAAAGGGTACATTTTATGCTTAAAACTACAATCAGTGAAGTTCTGCATTTATTTAGTTTTTGACTTTAGGCTATGAATTTTGTTTTTGAAAACTAAAAGTTAAAAAAGAGGCTGGGATGCGACCCACACTGATAACTTCCCATCCTGTCTGTCGATTTGTCTTGCTTAAAAGTTTGTAGGTCTTCGTGTTTTGTTAAAAAAGTTCTCAGTTGAATTATTCTTAAAAATTTAAAAACTACCAATAATATTTTGCATTATAATGAAATAGTTTGATTTCGAAATTATTTTTTTGTTAACGAGATTTTTAGTCGAAAACCAATTTTAGTAGCATTTCTTAAAAAAATTATTACTTATACCTGTAAACAAATACAAATTAGATGAATTAAATTAATTTGAAGTCAATATCTTCTATTGTTCACGAGATATCGAAAACCGAACATCAATTTTTACCAATTTTGCGTACTATTTTTGTAGATTTTAATTTTTTATGAAAAAACTGACTGTTGGATTTTTAAAAAAAATCTACTGAACATCGAAAAAAATATTTTCTGTGAGAAAAAATAAGTTTGAAGCCAATATTTTTAATATTTGAAAAGATATTTGAGTCCAAAGTAAATTTTTACTAAGTTTTAGTATTGTTTTTTTTTTTTTGTTTTTATTTTTGGGTAAAAAACTGTCAATTCTATTTTCTGAAAATTTTACCGAATATTGAAAACAATATTGCTTATAACAAAAAATTAGTTAAAAGCATATTATCTTAAAGTCTTAAAAGGGTATTTGAGTTGAAAGTCAATTTTTACCAATTTTTATAGTAATGTTTTTTTAGGTTTTTATTTTTGCGTAAGAAACTGTCAATTCGATTTTTCTCAAAATTTTATCCGATGTTAAAAACAATATTTTTCGCTGCACAAAATAGTATAATCGTTTTTTGTTCGTAAAATTTTCGAGGTAAATAATATTTTTTTTTCAGTTTTTTTGATTTATAAAAAAAACAGTTTATTGGATTTTTTCCCAAATATAAACTTGTGTGGTATCACGTTGCAATATATAATATAAGATTTAATTTAAGTCTCTAGCGTTATGTAGGGTTAACCAAAATTTTCACCTTTTTTTTAAACTGCTATGGTAAAAAAACTACCCATGCAATTTTCTTGAGAGCCCTTTCTGCATCTTTCTGCCTTATTTTCTGTATAACAAAATTTATTTGAAGTCGATATCTCTTCTGGTTCTTGAGCTATGGACGACGAAAAAAACGTCGCGAACGTACGAACGTACGTACACACGCACGCACAGACATCTTTCTAAAAATCTTTTATTTCGACTCTAGGTACCTTGAAACGTCGAGAAATGTCCAAATTTTCAATTCGACAAATCGGACCCATTACAATAACTTCCTATGGGAAGTTAATATTTCGAAAATCTCTTTTAATTTTTAGAGATTTTGAATACATAAATGAAATTAGGTTGGAATGTGACTTACATCACTGTTAGCTATCTATTGGTACCCTTGACATTTAAAAACTAAACAACAAAGTATGTTCTGTCAATCCGTTTGATCAACTTAGTATATTATATTTTTGAATACCTAACAAACGTTGTTATTTCAATTTTTCTGAAAATCAAAACAAAACTTAGAACTAATTTTTGTAAGTTATGAAGTAAGTTTAAAGACAACGTTCTTCTTTGTATCACAAATATTGAAGTCAAAACTCATTTTTTTACGATTTATCAGTAGTTTTGAAATGTAAAAATTGTATCTAAACAAATATGTAGATCCAATTAACGTGATTTCAAATGGGAAATAAATGTTTCCAATTTGTTTTACAAAAACACCTTATTTAATTCGTATTGAAAATTTTGTGTGTTTGCAAGAATATTATTTCTCAAAAAACGTATTGTTTACATTCGAGTTCACTTACATATATCTGATTTTAATAATTTTTTGCATGACACAATTTTTTAAATATTTGAAAATATACAAAAATCATTGAATATTAAAATTTATCAAAAAGTGTTTTTTTTTTTTGTTTTTGGAAAACTTTTAAAATTAATTTTGGATATTTTTATCTCAATATTTATTTTTGAAAGTAATTGAAGCAAAATTTTTAAAATAAATTATAAGAAAAAATTATATTTTCTAAAAATTAAACTAAGTATTTTAAACGTCAAAATTTATTTTTGTATGAGTTTTTTGTGTCTTTGTTAGGATTGACAGTTGGAAAGCATTTTTAATAGAAACTTCAAAATACTATAATATAATTTACCTTGAAGTATTTTATTAAGGAAACTGTTTGCAAGTCATTTAAAATATTTGAGCTTAAAACTGAAGTCTGAAAAACACAAATTAAATCTTAAATCTATATTTTTAAAACTAAACACATTTTCTCAGAAAAATAACAACTTTTTATTGGAAATCAAATCGTGTTAGGTCTTTTCACTTTATACCCCTTCCTCTTAGTTCCCTGAAGAATAATGCAAAAGCTTGTAGTTTCATAATATTATATTCCAGAGCTAAAAATCTTAAAATTGTCTCCATTTTAAATTATTTGGCAAATTAGTTTTGAATCAATTCTTTATAAATAAATCAAAAACTAAATTCTCGAAATTAAGACCTTGCAACGTTAATGTTAAACGACATTCAAATTCTATTCGATTTCAGTATATTTTTAGTTATTCTCCTCTTTTGCTCTAGTTTTTTTATTTTGTTTTGTTATTAGACTGAAATACAAAAGCATATTGGAAACACTATTTTCCAATACCTGTTCTTTTTCGAAGCTTCCCTTCATAGATATTTCATTTTAATTGAATTTAATTTATTTTTTAAGTGCAATTTTATATTAAAACAAAACAAAAATATTTAAAAACAAAAACTATTTTTTTTTTTTAAATTTAAAATCAACAACGTCTAACGTACCAGCTCGTTTCGTTAGCAGGTGTAGTTATGTTTTGTACTATAATAATGCTGCACCCTTCTATGGAGTTTGATTGAAAATTTTTGGGGTGAAATCTGCAACGAGAATTTATTTTGAAAAAAAAGTTCAATTTTAAAAAAATTGCAATTATTGTTGTTTGATTTGTTTTCAGAGATTTCAATCTATAGAAAAACCATAATTACAACACACACAGCGATTTAAAATTGAAACAAACAACAACAACGACAACAATAACAAAATAAAAACACAGAGAATAACACAAATTGTATACATTTATATATATTGAAATTATATAAATATAAAAACAAACATTTTATTTTATTGCAATCTTTTTGTTTTTCAAAATTGAAGTACACAAAATATCTGTTTGGTAATTTTCAGTCTACGAGCATATAAATGTGTATAAATGAATGAAATTGAAATAAAAATAAAACTAAATTCAACACAAAATAATGAAGGTATTGCAAAAATAAAATAAACATCTTTTGTTCCAATTGATTATTATTTTTAATAGTTTTTTTTTTTTGTTGAATTTGTGTATTTTTGTTTAGGCGTTATTTTGTTTGTTTGTTGAATTTGTATTTTTATTGGAAGGTAACACAAACATGATGGCAAAAATTTATTTTTGAAAGTATTCAAAACAAAAGTGAAAATGAGGAAACAGAAACGAGAACATAAAAACGTATGAATACATAAACACTTAGCAATGATATTGAACATTATTTTTCAAAATAAATATACGCACAACATTTATTTTTGTAAAATACAGAAAAAAAATAGAAACAATTAAAAACTACTTTTGAATATACACAACATCAAGTGTAAAATTAAGTTGTGTTCTTTATGTTTATCATAGAGTATATAAGTTAAGTAGGTATAACAATTTATTTTGTTGAGTTTAAATAAATAAATTATTTCTATCTTTGCAATTTCAATTTAGCTTAAGGTTAAAAATATGTTTTCCCTCCGTCGTCGCTCTACGTCGCGTTGGTTGTTTGGTCGTAAAGTTGGTTGCAGTTATTTTTGTGGACGAGGAGACAATAAATCAAAAACAAAGAAGAAAAAATATTGGAAAATAATTTTTGTAAATTTAATCCCACAAATCCAAAAACAAAAACCACAAATCCCCAAAAATCGGTTGGCTGCCATTTGAATATTAAAAATGAATAGATTTTTAGACTCAAATTTTCTATATTGCGGTTAAGCTGTCGATTTTTGAGCTCAACCATTGCCGCATGTAACACCCAGCGTTTGTTTGGTATTTTTATATATACATATGTATGTATGTAAATTCATATAGAAAATAATAAACTATAGTAACCGTTATATCACTGCAACACCAGACACCGATTTAATTTATTCTCGGTTTGTGAACATTTGTGTTCATTTGCAATGCAGGATTTCATATTTCAAACCATCACCACTGTACCGTACAGCCACCGCTGGCTGGCGCTGCCATCGGCCGCCATCAACCGATAAAAATTGTTTTCTATTTATATGCAGGCTTATATTTTGATACTAAGTTAAAAATTAAAACTAAAAATTTGAAAAATAAAAAAACAGTAACTTCATACAATAAGCTCGGTGCATATTGTTAAGGACGAAAAACTGAGGACGCCCACAACATTGAGGTTAGATTTAGGAAAGGTAGGAATATTTTATTGATTCGCAATATGCTTGGCTAAGGATAAAGAATTTTGTACAAAACGAAAAATTAAAAAAAAAAAATATCACCATCATATTCTTTATGACAGAGTTTATGGCATTAAAAGACCACAATATTTAACTTTGTATAGACGGAAAGTGCTATTTTTTATTGGTATAGCCTCCTACGAACCCCTCTTTAATGCAAGGATTTTTGTTTATGTTTTCAATAATTGTCCTCTGGCCGAAAAATGTTTTGGTTGGAGATTTTTCCTAGGTATCACACAGTGGAATATCATCTCTAAAGTCGTAAATATGATCTGATCATCTATGTATAATATACGAAGGTTCTCGTATGATGTTATGAATTTTATGAGTTTTCATCGGTTTAACTTCTGGTCAATTGGTCCTTTGAATTCAGAAACTTTATTTAATCGAATAGTGATTGTTGATAAGCTTATTGGTGAACTAAAATAAAAAAGAGGCTACGATGAGACCCACACTGATAACTTCCTCCCTTCCGTGCCCGTCTTTATAATAATATTTTATGTGAAATACAAAAATTTGAAGACAATGTTTTAATTTGTGTTGATATTACTTGAGTCGAAAACCATTTTTATCAGTATATTGTTGTTTTATGGGTTTTCGTAATATGTAAAAAAGTTGTCAATTGAATGTTTATAAAAAATAAACTAAAGATTAGCAACAATTTTTTTTTCATTTGATAGATACGAATAAAATAATTTTGATTTCAAAATTTGGTTTTATTTCCTACATTTTTAGCAGAAAACAAATTTGTATACATTTTAAAAGCAATTTTTAAAAGTTTTTATTTATTAGAATACAAAAATATCAGTTGAATTATTTTAAGAACAAGTCAATACATTCATTTATTTTCGGGATATTCGAATAGAACACCAGTTTTATTGATTTATTTTCGAAAAAGTGTTGTATATATCTAAAATGATTACGAAATGTTAAATTCAATAGTTCATTATTTTGAACAGTGTTAAGCAATTTACTAAATAGTCAATTATTTACTAAGGCTGTCCAACATTTTAAAACATTATTTTCGTTTTGCTTAGAGTTATTGAAAATCTTATGATTTAATAAGAATAATTGTACAGATGTCATATGGACTTAGCAAATTGCTGAAAATTAAAGTAGACATTCCGTGGTATTAACTTTAGCAAATTGTTAAGAGATGTTAAAGTCGTTTATAATTATAACTAGGTAAATCATGTTTTAAGCTTATTAGATTGCTAAAAAGAGGCTGGAATGCGATCCACACTGATAACTTCCCATCGCGTCTGTCGATTTGTATTGCTTTAAAGGTTTTCAGGTTTTCGTGTTTTGTTAAAAAAGTTGTCAGTTGAATTATTCTTAAAAAATTAAAAATAACCAACAATATTTTGCATTTGATGAAATAATTTGATTTCAAAATCTTTTTTTGTAAACGAGATTTTTAGTCGAAAAACAATTTTTACCAATTTTACTAGCATTTCTTAAAACTTTTTATTCTGGGTTGGGTTCGATATCCCGGTTTTTATATTCCCGTTTCTTAAAATCACGATTTTAAAATCCCGTCTTTTTTAATATTGATTTTTATAATCCCGATTTTTTATAATCCTGCCTTTTGTAATCCTGTTTCTTATAATCCCGATTTTGCAATCATGACCAGTTGTTTTATTTTTAAAAAATCGCGCGAATTTTTAAAATTAAACAACTAGTTTTGATTGCAAAATCGAAATTATAAAAAATTAAAACAAATTAAGAAATGAGGTATTTTTCTTGATTCATTTTATTGTAAGCTTTAACAAATATAACATATCAAAAAATAAAAATATAAAGTAAAGTAGTATTCTTTTAAAACAAAACAACAAACTCAAATTAAAAATTAACAAATCAACGATAGTGGTAAGACCGTTACGAATGGTAGATTTGCTGTAGGATGCATTTTGTATGTGCGAGAATTAATATTATAAACAAAAATTATTGTTTATATACAGTACAGTAAAAACAAAACAATTTACGATTTTATTATATATTACTTTTATTTGTAATTATTTTATATTAGTCAAGTAATTTAACATTCAAACTTTTGACTCCTATTGTTATTCAGTTCAATGCACGTATTTTGTAAAAAAAAAAACGGGACTGTCGGTTTTTGACGGAATTTTCAAAAGCGGGATTGTAATTGATCGGGATTTTGAATAAGCGCGATTTTAAAAGACAGGATTTCAAAAAATCGGTATTTTAGAAGACGGTATTATAAAACTTTTTTTTCGGGATTTTTTAAACACGGGATTTTAAAGACGGGATTCCGATACGCTCCCTTTTATTTCTTAAATAAACAAATAAAAATTGGATGATTGAAACTAATTTAAAGTCAATATATCACGACATATCGAGAACCGGACATCAATTTTTACCAAATTTGAGTACTATTTTTTGTTGATTTTATTTTTTTATGAAAGAACTGACTGTTAGATTATTATAACAAAATTATTGAACGTTGAAAACAATATTTTTCATAAAATAAAATTAATTTGATACCATTATTTCAAGTTTTTGAAAAGATATTTGAGTGGAAAATCAATTTTCACGAACTTTTAATAATGCTTTTTTTTAAGTTTTTATTTTTTGTTAAAAACCTGTCAATTCGATTTTTCTCAAAATTTTTCCCAATGTTGAAAACAATATTTCTTGTAAAATAAAGTTAGTTGAAGGCTAATAGTTTTAATTTTTGAAAAGATAATTGAGTCGAAAATCTTTTTTTACCAACTATTATTATAAAATTAGTTTAAAACCAATATCTTAAAGTTTTTAAAAGATATTTAAGTCGAAAATCAATTTTACCAACTTTTGTTAATTTTTGTAGGTGTTTAATTGTTTGTAAAAAAAACTGTCAATTGTTCTCAAAATGTTACAACAATATTTTTAATAAAATAAAATTAATTTAAAGCCAATGTCTCAAGGTTTTGAAGAGTTATTTGAGTCAAAAATCAATTTTTAGTAACTTTTATTCATTTTTTTAGGTTTTTATTTTTTATAAGAAAAACTGTCAATTCCATTTTTATCAAAATTTTACCAGATGTTAAAAACGTTATTCTTCGTTGCACAAAATTGTTTTGGAGATAAAATCATGTTTCGTTCGTAAAACCTTCGAGGTGACACATTTTTTTTTGATTTATAAAAAAACCGTTGATTGGATTTTTTTCCAAAAATATACTTGTTTGGTATCACGTTACAATATATAATATTGAATTTAATTCAAGTCTCTAGCGTTATTGATTCGTGAGATACTTGAGGTTAACCAAAATGTTTTCTTTTTTTAAATTGTAAACTGTAATAGGAAGAAAATATGTTTAAAATTTTGTATAACGTCCTTTCTGTATCTTTCAATGTTATTATTCTTAAAACAAAATTTATTTGAAATTGATATCCCTACTGGTTTTAGAGATAGAGGACGAAAAATAGTACCCGAACGTACGGACGTAACAAGCACAAGCAGACATATCTCTAAAAATCTTGGATGTAATTTTTAGCTTGAAATGTCAAAATTTTTATTTCGACAAATCGGGCCGATTACAATAACTCCCTATGGGAAGTTAATAAATAGAAGATTTTTTAGAAATACAGGTTTTTGAAATCTATTTATATTTTTCACTATAACATAGATTTTTAGGTATCAATGTTACAGACAAGAAAATAATTGTTTAGTAGAAAACTGAAATTTAAAATTGTTAAAAAAAGACAATTTGAAGCCACCAAAATCATAATTAAAAATTAAGCAAGTAGGCTAATCTAAATTAATTTATTTTTTAATTTTTGAATGTGAACTGGAAAGTTTTTAAACTGCAAGAGTAGATAAAACTTATTTTTATTGTTGATTTTGAAAATACTTCAGTCGAAAAACTTTTTTTTGAAGTACTTTCTTTTATTTAACTTTAATGTTTTTGTATACCTACAAATAGATTTTCTTAAAGTTGCTTAAAATTTGTATTACTGAAAAATAATTTCTTTGAAAAGTATTTTTATTTTTGTTAAAAAACACTGTGAATTTAATTTTTCTAAAAATGTCATTGTCATATTCTTATAAAAAAATTATTCAAGAAGTAATATCAGACTGAAAAATATTTGTTTCAGTTCTTTTCATTAATAAAACAAGCTATCAGTAATTTTAGAAATCAATTTAAACTGATTGTTGCAAGTATAAGCAATTTTTTTACTTTTTTAAATTGCGTTATTGAAAACGCGAACTGAATTATTCAAAAAACCTTCTTCTGGCGTAACGTTTTTTTCGCCAAAAACCGTAACACCCAAATCCTAAAATGTTATAAAAAATAGTGAAAAAAAATCGGCAAAAAACCCAAAGTGAATGTCGTAACGCCCAAATAAATTTTAAATAAAAGAACGCCCAAGCTGTCAGTTCTCATTTTGCTCAATTTAATTTGGATTTTATGACATAGTAGTACCCGTGCCATGATGGTTAGTGCGTTGGACTGTCATGCCAGAGGTCTTGGGTTCGATGCCTGCCTATGCCATCTAAAGTTTTTTTCACGGGTACTGGCTCTTGCGAGGAACTGACAAATTCTCCAAGAGTAATTCTTGTCATGAAAAGTGCTTTCTCAAATTTGCCGTTCGGATTCGGCTTAAAACTGTAGGTCCTCTCCATCCCTGACAATAGTACTCGCACACAGGAATGGTTGAGAGTTGTAAGTCACTAGGCCCTAGTTCTCAAAAGGACTGTTGCGCCACATAATTTATTTTTTTTATTTATTTTTATGACATAGGGGTTGGGCTTAGTGACATTTATCTTGGGCATTACGATGAATTTGATTTCTTTCGTTTATTTTGTGTTCTCACGCAACTACATATAACCCAAACTATGAAATGACTAAGAAAACGTCACAAAGATTAAATAAAATGTCATATCACTCAAACTAACTTTCAATAACGTAACGCTCAAATTGAGAAATGTCATAAAGCTCAAAAGATTTTTTTTTGTTTGTTAAATTTGGGCTTTTTTGCAGTTTTTTAATAACAATTTTTCATTTTGGTGAAAATTTTGTTGCTGTATCGTTAGTTTGTTATTTAACAAATATTTTTGGTGGTTGGGCTTTGAAACTCGTATAAACAGTGAGGTATGTATGGAGGGGCAGGGGTAGCAGCATGTCCCACATTAATTTAAATGTTTATACGCCATAACACTGGGTGATAGCACTGTGAGTAAGCAAACCATTTTGTTTTATTTCATTTCGAAAATTGGTCTTTTTTCGTTTTCTGAAAATATTTGCTATGCTTTCTTGACGTTCCGAGTTTTTGGACCATCTGATTTTTTTTCGTGTAATGTTTGAGTTTGGGCTATAAAATTTTAAGCTTAAACTGACTTAGTGCCAAAAAAAACAAACATTTTGTCAGAATTCACAAAAATTTTGAAACAAATGACATGTTTTCCCCGATATTTCAGTTAGTATTTTTGGCGTTAAGATAGTTTCAAATCGATTTGGGCAAAATGAGACTGATTTTGGGCTTTTGTCATATTCTTATAAAAACATTTTTGAGCAATAAAGCCATTTTTTAGCGAAATGATATTCTTAATATCTTTGCATTATTTAATTATGCAATAAGACCGACGCTTTTTCTTATTTGGATTGTCATAAAACCCAAAAAAGTTTTAACACCCAAGGGTTCCGCCATATTGCCCAATTCGTACAACAACAAAATGTTAATAAAATTGTTTTAGGCGCTATGACATTTTCAATTTGGGCGATATGATTTTGGGCGAAAAAACCTCACGTCTTAATGTTGTTTTATCTGTACATTTATTTCAAGTCAGTGCTGAGAAGTGTTAAAATTGTAAATTTGACAAATTGAAACCAGTTACAACAAATACCAATAAATTAATAGAACATACAAGCATACGCTTAAAAGGCACATCACAATTTCAAAATCGAATTGAAAAATTATTTCAGTTGCTTAAATTATTTAATAAGTTTTCTTAAACTTAAAAAAAAGTGCCTGAGGTAAATATTAAAGAACTTAGTTAAAAATTGAAATCGTTTAGTATTTTTAAAAGTTAATACAAAAAAATTAAATATATTTGTCTTAATTTTATAAAAGTCAATTTAGAATTAATAATGACCCAGTTTTAAAAATTAATTTTTGGATTTTTTTTTTCAAGTTGAAAATATTTCGATAGAAAAGTTAATTAAACCAACAGATTTATTCATCTACAGTTTTTAAAAATAGAGTTTAAGGGTAAGGAATAAAATACAAATATCTTATTCCTGTATTAAAAATGTTCAATAAAACTAAAAAAACAACTCGCTATCCATAGAAAATATAGCAAAGTGAAAAATATTAATATCTATTTTTTATTAGATTTTCCTTCAACGAAAATTATTATCATATTATGTTTCACTTCCAAGAAAATTTGTATTTTTCTTTCCTAGAAAACAGAAACAAAATATGGATATATTTTTGGAAAAGAAAACAAAAACTTTGTAACTCAAATAAAACTTTAAATTCAACCGCACAATCAAGCCCCATAGTAATAAGAAAATCCATCAAAATATAAAAAAAAATAAAACCCCAAAAAGAATCCCAACAATGTTGCATGTGCCTATATTCAAACCGCATCCTACTTTGAATATGCAATTAGGATTTGCACAAAATATAAAAAGCAATATCCAAACAAAAAGTCTGAGAAAATAAGAAAACAAAAGCAAATAAAAAAAAAATAAAAACAACCAAAAATACCCTAAAATCCAGATTGTTGGAAGAAAGAAATAAAAAAGAAACTGAAAACTAAAAAAACAGAAGAAAAAACACAATACTTGATTGCATGTAGAGTAAAACCAAAACAGAAGGGTCTTCTTCACCCCCGCCACAGCTGCCACCGTATACCGACTCTGTCGGAAAATTCCTACAAAATTTCCTTTCCTTTCCCTATATCCCTATACATATTTGTCTTTGGCTTACTTTCTGTGCCTTATTCATTGTATGTTTTTTGTTGTTGTTGTAATTTTCGCCCTTAAATCCATTTTTGTTGCTATTTTGGAAAAATTTGCAAGCACATTTCTAAGCGAATCTATTAACTCCATTTGAAATTCAATTAAAACGGAAACCTCTCTTCAGAATGTATGCATTGATTTTCTTTTCGTGGTTCTTAACTGCTTCCGTTGTAATTCCATGAGATGTTCTTACACAAAATAAAAGGACGAAAAAAAAAACCCAGAAATATCCCCCTATTCAGATTAAAATAAACCAAAAACTTTATATTTATGCCATAATCAACAAAATAGAAGAAAAAAGGACGAAAAAATTCCATGAAGGAAATACTAAAAAATACACTAAAAAAAAATAAAGAAAATTTATCTCGGTTCGCCCTTAACTTGCGCTGTCCACCCACTTTAACTTCAAACTCTTTATGTGCTGCACACGATGACTTTTCCGAAAAGCAAGCATTCCGAAAAATGTCGAGTACACTTACATGCATACAGCTATAACAACAACAAGAAAAAAGAAATTGGATTTACTTCCTGGCGAAAGGACATGACCAGAGGGGATGCATCTGTATATGCGGATGCAGAGTATGATATCGTACATGGAAATGAAAACGAAATTCAAAAACTGCCCAAGATTATCTCCTTTCCGTAAGTTTGTGTGCTGTGCCTAGAAAAATTTCTTCTCATGGCTGAACTTACATAATGTGTGAATGTGAAGTTTATCCTTTAAGCGAAATGGAATTCAGTTGAAATTTAATTATATATCCTTATGAAAAGCTTTTTAAAAGACATGAATGGAGCTCTTTTCCAGTTAGCTTACGTAACTCCAGCAGCCAGCTTCTGTCGGTAAAATGTCAAAGTAATCTCCTTGTCAGCTCTGACATTTGTTTATCAAACTGTCAAACAATTATAACTGTCACTTTTGACGTTGAGAGAATCGTACAGTTCCCCCCTGGTTGTATTCGTCAAACATAAAATAAATAAGACAAAATTTGGTAGGACATAAGGTCGTTAGGAACCAGGGCATATGCGTCATGATCGAAATGGAGGTGTCCTTTATTTCAATCCTTAATCCTTGGAGAAATAAGAACAAGTTTTTTTTTTGTAGATCAAAATCCGCTCCTGCTGCCTTAACCACATTAAATGTCAGCCTCTGGCTCTGGGTAGGTAACTATACAAAAATGCTGATTCAAGCCCTTTATAGGCAGCACTTTAGTAGTTGTTCAACAATCCTCTGCTTTCAACTGTTAAATTCTCCAAAAAGAGGAACACTTCCTTTTGGTCATAATACCGCTACTCGTATAACGTAGACGATGACGACGACTACGACGACGAATGGCAGCGTATAGAGGAGTATCTTAGAAGTTATTTTTCCTCGAGAAGAGAGAGAGAACATTCTCGACAGTATTAGCGGCCTTATAATGTCGGAGTCTGGTTTCAGTGACGGCAGCAGCGATGGTGGTGGCGGCAAAGCCACGGTAGCATTGGTAGGTCTTCCACCCGGCGACTATGTGGTAATGGTAAGGAATGGTACTTGATTAATTGCATGCCTGACTAAATGTTCTTTCTACTGATTTCGATCATCATCAGTCTTTTTTTGGACTAAACCAAACAGGAAAAACAAGAAGATGAACAAAAATAAAAAAAAAAAAAATAAAAAGAGTCCCTATAAGGATAGGCACACTTGTATAAGAAAAATAAAAACCAAATCTCGTCCTTATGTGAATGTATAGTACCATCACGGCTATACTCGTAGCTCGGCTATCTAAAGGAGATATACGTTTTTAGTTAAATGATAAAGGGACTATCATTAATCAGACCGACAATTTTTGGTTTTTGGTTTCCTGGCTAAGGCTACGTATATGAATGTCTATCTGCGGCCACAATCAGAATTGTAAGTATGTTTTGTATGTATAGGTAAATGTGTGTGTCTACAACAGGATATAGAAATGGTTTAGATGGGCAGACAAGACTTGTTTTTTTTTCGTAGCTCAGTCTAAGCAGGGAACAAGTTGTGGGCTAAACGACATAAAATGGGAATTTTATGTAGATATATGTTGAAACTTAGATTTCTATTTTTCCCCTAATTATTGATTCAGAGGCAATTTAATGTTATTAATTTAAATTTAATTTTCGTCAAATATTCAAAGTGGAATTCTTGAAGATAGTCTGAATTTTATTGATTATTATATACAATTAACAATAAGTTTCCAAAGAATTTTAAGTTGAGCATTTATCAATCATATTAATTGAGCATTTCTAATTATGATTCAGCACCTTATTTCGGTTGCACATTTTAATACATTTGACACATTACACATGTACATTAAATTTTGTACATTTCAAGTAAAAATTAAAAGGTTTTCAACGGATATGGATCTATTAGAAAACGGTCCAGTTTTTAATTTGGAGGTAACAGCATTAAGGCATTCTTTTTATTTGTTAAAAAATTTTAAAGCTGACAAAATTTAATATAAATAAAAAAGTATGAGTATTTTCTTGCTAAAGGGCTGCAGAGTACGTTTTTACTTTTTTATGCGTTTCGCCCCGATGCAATGGTTGGGCTCATCAGAAGATGACCATTACACCTTGTCTTGATGCATAGTTTCCCGAATAAATCGAGATTCCATATAATCCGAGCTGCATAGAGCAACTGCGAATTATATAGTTGCTAATAGTCTTCAAAGAAGACAAACTGTAGCCACTTTCATTTCCCTGCTATGGGACTTTTTAAGAAGAAATATTCGACTGTTGCATATTGCAGCTTGAATATTAATATTGTGATTATATTTTATTGATTTGAGAATTGAGAATGCTTAAATCACCGCATACATTTCGCAAAACAAGATTAATGAGTAGTCAAATTAAATTATTCCCCTAAAGTAGTAGATTGCGACTCAAAAGTTGCAATTTACCATATAAATATTTTTAAATTATTACCCTGAAAATAGTAGATTAAGACTAAAGGAATTGTAATTTACTGTTTAGCTTTTTTCTTAAATCAGCAAATAGGTATTTCGTAAATTACAATATTGCAGCTTGAATATTTATATTGTGATTATATTTTATTGATTTAAGAATTGAGAATGCTTAAATCACCGCATACATTTCGCAAAACAAGATTAATGAGTAGTAAAATTAAATTATTCCCCTAAAATAGTAGATTGCGACTCAAAAGTTGCAATTTACTTTCATTTCAACAAGCTCGAATTATAACTTTTGATAATAATTAGCAAATTATAAAATTTTGTATTTTACGAAGATTTGAATGCTGAATTACAACTTTCTCATTCATTTTATAATAAAATCGTCTTGATTTACTAAAAAAAGGGTTTTCGTAAATTGCAACCTAAAATTTAGCAATTAGTGATTTTTCAATTCTCTCCGTGTTGAAACCTCAAGATTTCTTATAATAATTTTTACATCTTAGTCATAAGCTTTTCAAAATTAATGTTACCTACCTTACTTGAATTTTTCATCGTTTGACATTTAATCATTAAAAACTACTACACTACATATTGCAGTCTTGGGTCAATGCTAAGCACCTCTAAGGCCGAAACAGTTTAACTGGTGAACAAATTTAGACTGATGGGATGAAGAGCTATAGTGATACGAAAAAGTCAATTCTTGTGTGGTTCAGGTTAAGGAACAACTGCTGCCAAAATTTTTTGATACCTCATCGATTTGGAACTAGAAATTTCACAATCGATACAACCCAGTATTTTTTATAAGGACATGACTTTAGGTTTTAAAGTAAATTTTAATTTGATTTTTGTGGGGAATTAAATCCATTTTATTTCGCTTAATTCAATGTAAACTTATAAGAATGTCAAAAGGAGTTTGAGGTTATAGGTGCTGATATTGAAATCAAATAAATTCATTTTACCAACCGTAACATATACCGGTCAGAGATTCGTTAAGGCCATAAGAGGTGTGATGAGTTGGTTAATAGAAGAGGGGAGGGTTTCTCAAGTTGCGGATAATAGTCACGTAAGGGTTGGAAAATTCTTTGGACTATCTTTTAACAAAACCTAATGCAGAGTTGACCTTGTGAATTATTTCGTAAATGTGAAGTAGAAATTTCAGTTCACGGTCACATAAAAGGCTCAGATTTCTACTATATGTTTGAGATGATTAGGAGATAGTAATGACAGGGAGCTGTTTTAATGCGTTTACGTGAAAAGGCTCTAAGCAATTTTTGGTACACCAGGTTGAAAAATAGTCGAGATCTATTTGGGGGAGAGATACGTCTCTATGAGTTGCAATGATTTTGAAAAATTTCGTATCATCGGCGTAAAACTATATTTGACAATGTTGAATGACCATGTCAAAGGAGAGAGCCTTAATGACTACCTTTGGGAGCAACAGAAGTGGTTAGAATAGGATCGGAACGAGCTGATCTAAATCGGACGTAGTATTCACGATTTTCAATATTTCATTAATTTTCCCGTTTTCTAAGGCTCTTAGAGTGAATGAAACGGTCTCTAAAAGGTTTGTGGTGGTAGATCTATTTTTTATGAAGACGTGCTGTGATGGGGTACTTAAAGAACTGCAACGGAAGCTAAGGAGTTCATATGGAATGGTTTCAAAAATTTTAGCAATTGGTCGATAGTTTATTACCTCCCCTTTCAGTACCTTCTTGTGAACTAGAGTTATAAAAGATGTTTTCCATCTTTTAGGAAATGTTAACAGAACAGCAGCGTCGAATCTTCAAATGCTTTAAAAGGATCCAGATTTCCATCGAAAGACCATCTCTTTTGATGAAAGGTCCATTCTTACATTCAGAAAATAAAAGAATGATTCTTGAAAAGACTCTCCGTTCTCAAAGTGTCACTACTACTGATTAATAATTTTGTATGTCTGATATGAGAAGTGGAAGGTATTGAGATGCACGACTTTTATTTTTAACATGACGGCAAAGGAGGAGCTACAACACCCAAACAACGGAATAATCTCAATTTTATAAGAAAATCTTTCAGACTGTGTTATTTCTCGAAATCAAAATTGGTCAATTTGATCTTGTTATTATTTGACACGTGTGACATTTTTTCTAAAAAGATATAACTATGTTTATTTAAAAAACAAAGTGTTTCTTACTCACTTTTTCCTAAAAAGCAGTTCATCTTTTTTTTCAAACATTTTTTAAGCAAAAACTTAAAAAAAATTAAATGTTAAACATCAATACAAAATTTTCCATTTTTTATGAAAGTATTCTTTGAAAAAAAAAATCTGTAAGATTTAGAACAACGTACCTATGTACATTTAAAAACAAACCTATAGTTATTCATTTTTTGACTATTACTACCACTATTAAATATTTATTTTTATTTTAATAGTTTTTATTATAAATTAATGATTTATTAAGTTTATTAATTTGTTTCTTTAATAAATTTAGTTTTCGACTTTTAAATATTGCAACTTATTATCTATACCACAATTGTATAAGATTTATTTATGATGTGTAAAATCAATTAAAGAAATAAAAAAACGAATAGCACGACTGGGTCGCACGAACGTATACATGTACACAAAGCGTCAGTTAAAAAATATTTCTTGTATTTTAAGATTTAAAAATGTGCCTGCAAGAAAAGATTGTTTTTAAAAATTTAAATGCCTTTTGATTTCTTAAAAAACCTTAATTTTTTAAAATTTTAATTTGAAAATCGTCATAGTGTTTTTTTTTTAATAATTCTTTTTTAATATAATATTTTTCAATTTTAGTTAAAATATATTTTTGGTTTGCAGTTATTTGGAGCTTTTTAATATACGTTTTTAATTTCAATTTTGTAAAAAAATGACCCATTTTCAAGATATCGAATTTGGGAAAAAAGTTTTAAATATCTTTTTTGAAAATCAAAAATTAAACATTTTTAATCATCAAATATGATTGAAACTGTATAAGGGCTTGTGCAGAAAAAAAAAAAATGAAAGGGAAGTTTTCGTTTATAAATCCGATTTTTAAATCAGGTCAAAAACATAAAATTGAGAATTATCGTGCAATCACCAAACTATCTGCTATACCGAAGCTTTTTGAGTTGATTGTAAAAAAAAAAAATTATTTTCATGTTGAAGAATTTATTTCTCCATGTCAACATGGATTCGTGAGTGGTAGATCTACTACAACTAATTTGTTGCTTTTTACTCAACATTTGTCAAATGCCTTGGAATCTGGTTTTCAGGTTGATGAAATTTATACTGATTTTCGGAAAGCGTTTGATAGTATTTGTATACCACTTCTTGCTCAAAAACTCAATAGATTCGGTTTCCATTCAACTTTTCTCAAGTGGATTTCAAGCTATTTGGTTAATAGAAAACAAGTTGTGAAAATTTGGAACTCGCTGTCAACAAAAACAATATTTATGTACCATCTGGTGTTCCGCAAGAGAGCCATCTTGGTCCATTCCATTGTTGTTTTTAATTTTCATAAATGAATTACCATTAAACTTGAATTTTACAAATGGTCTGTTATTTGCGGATGATTTTAAAATATTTGCAACTGTTAAGAGTATCAATGATTGTATATTAATACAGAATGATATTGATACTATAAACGATTGGTGTAAAAGTAATCATCTTTCGCTTAACATTAATAAATGTAGTTGTATGTCTTTTTCTCGATGTCATACTATTATTAATTATAATTAGTATAATATTTCAAACGTCGTCTTATGTAGAGTTTCGGAGATTGAGGAACTCGGTGTAATATTCAATGACAAATTAAATTTCTCTGGGCATATGGATTATGTTATTGCTAAAGCGAATTCAATGTTGGGTTTTCTTAAAAGAAATGGTGCCGAATTTTCGAATCCATATGCAATAAAATCCGTCTATATGTCTCTTGTACGTCCTCAGTTGGAATATGCTTCATTTGTATGGAATCCTCATTATACAGTTTCAAAAAATCGTATTGAGAAAGTTCAAAAGTCTTTTACAAAATTTGTAGTTCGACAACTTAAATGGAATTTAGATTCAATGCCTTGTTATTCTACAAGATGCGCTTTAATTAGTCTGAACTCTTTAGAAAATCGGCGAATTGTTAATTGTGTAATGTTTGTTCATGATATATTGTCTTACCATATAAAATGCTTCGATTTACTTAATCTATTAAATTAGTATGTTCCTCAAAGATATATAAGATCAAGACAATTGTTTTATATACCATATCATAGATTTAAAAAATCTGTCATTTTGTTTTTGAGAAAATTCGCATTTTCAATTTTCTACCAACAAATTACTGTTATTTTAAGTCTTAAAAAAATGAAAAAACGACTAACGCGAATCAGCTCAAAACCTTAATTTGAAATTTTAAAGTCAATCGAGCCAATAGTTTGAGCTGTATGGGCCAGGATAGACAGAAAGACAGGCGGACGGAATCGGGAGATCCACTTTTTTCGACTTCTTTACATACCCACAGTGATAACTTCCCATGTGTGACCGTCTATCGATATTTTAAAAAGTTTTATAAAAATGAATAACAACATATTGTTAGATCATACTTTCTTCCCAAGATACATAAGACAAAAACATTTCTCATCTCGACCTGTGACGTCAGTGGTCTAAAGTAGTGGAGTGCGTAGTGCACACGACTTCTAAGACTGAGCAAATCTGATATGCGTGGGTTCGAAACCTATGGTGTGCATAAAAAGTTTTTCAAATAAAATTGAATTAAGGCTCAGCACCACAAAAAAAGGAGACTGATGAGTGCAAAAGTGGCAAAGCACGAAATAGCTATATCTCCAGCCAAAACAATGAGTGGTAGCACCTTTAAGTTGTTGTTGTTGTTCAAACATTCAATGAGATTTCTATTTTGTTTTATTTTTAACTGTTAAAAATAGGATTTTTGTAACAAAAAATTAAAAAAAGTTAACAGCAATATCTTGCATACGATAAGTATTATTTAAACAAATGCGTTTGTTCCCGAGATATATTAGTCAAGCCAATTTTCATTAGAATTTTTTAGAAGTTTTTATTTCTATAAAAAATGCCAATCGAATTTTTCTAAATAAAAATGTTACGTATTTATTATATTCTGCACAGAAGAAAATAATTTTTAAGCCAATACCTTCATTTAATTTTAGAGTTCAGGTTTTACAAATTTGGTGTAGTATTTTTTATAGAATCTTATTTCTTATAAGAAAACTGGAATTTTCTAAAAGTGTTACCAAATGTTAAATGAATTTTTTTTGTATCAAATGAAATTAGTTCGAAGCCAATTATCTTTGATTGTTACCATATAATCGAGTCAAAAATCAATTTTCAGTAACTTTAAGTGGTATTTTTTGAAGGTTTTATTTTTTGTTAAAAGTGTTTTTTAAAAAAAATTTACAGATGTCGAAAACGATATTCTTCGATTCATAAAATAGTCTCAACTCAACAAGCTTACTTATAAGCCCTTTGAGCAAATTTTGATGTGATTATCTGCAAAACATAATTTATTTTAAGTCAATATTCCTATGCTATAGTTCTTAAGATATTGAGAACGGAAAAAGGTATTCCGAACGAACCGACATATGTTTACAGCCACACATTTACATGCATAATTGCATACATCTCTCTTAAAACCTGTGGTTTAGATCCTAGGGACCTTGAAACTTCGAGAAATATAAAAGTGTTCAAAACCTGTGATCCTAGGGACATTCAAAGTGTTCAATTCGACAAATCAGACCTATTAGAAAAACTTCCTAAGTGAAGTTACTGATAATAACGTTACAATTGACTTTAAAGAAAATTGGAGGTGTAATTTTGAAGGTGCAATTTCTTTTTGGTTTTTTGTTCTAATAACTTAGAGCTGAACATTATTGGCTTTATAAGACCCAAAAATTAAAAATCAGCAATACAGTTTCACCTCTTACTAAGCTCGATGGATTTTAAATAAAATAGATTTTATTTTCCTTTTTTTTCTGTGTAAGTTGTTAATTTTGATATGTAAAATGAAGATCATACAAAAATACATATTTCCACATCGCTGTCCTTTTTGTGTGAAATCTACACCAAATTCAGCATTCCCGTTTCCTCTGTATTTAATAGCTCTAGCTCAGTCGTTATAGACAAAAGTGTATCACTCTGAATGGATAATATCTTCAAAAGAAGTCCTAGTTAACATCAGTTTCCCAACCAAACACCATCATTGACGAACGGATGCATGAACATTGAACATATTTCTCCCCCCGTCCCCCCGCCTCCATTGCAAGTATAAAAGATACACAAAAATAGAAATAGAAGAAAAAGAATATTAATAATCAAAATCCACCTCGCTCGTCTAATAACCACATTTCTTCATTCTTCGACTAGAATATCATTGTTTTCCTCGTATTGTACGTCATAATTAAAAGCCCTCGAAATCCCTGTAATTACTTCAATTCGCCGCTGCAGCAGTTTTGTAGCAAGCTATGCAAAATCAGCATCATCCAACAGCAACTATACGAGTAGCAATAGGAAACAAAATATGTTTTTGCATCATAAAGGCAACACTCACATAGGTAGACGCTAGTACTGGCGCTGGAGCTAGCTGAAATGGTGGAAATCCTTTCTCCTCTATCTTCAACAAATTAATGAAAAGCCACCATTGAAACATTAAACGTATCTACAGCTCAATTATCCCTAACTCAACCTTACTTTTCAAGAATTTCAGTTGGCTTGGTGTGGCTTTGGCTTTGATGGGACTGGGACTGGGAGTCGGTATAAGGTTCGCATGCAGGAAGAGGTTTGAATGGAATGCGGTTAGGTGGATGGCGGCATAAGCAGCGCCAGTTCTGAAAGAGAGATATGGAAAACAGTTCAGCCCAGCACCAGCGAGTAGCAAGTAGCGGTAACTGCGGTGTACCTGTATGACTTAATATTGAAAAGGATACCTATGAACTTTGCAGCACACACATAGAATATATCTCATGCCTCCAATTTGTAACTCTAGATATGTACTTTATATAAAAACGAGACAAAATATAAAAACAAAAAACGGAAATTCCTTTTCATATTACACAATTTTACATTTTACACAAACATTCAGGTCCTGAATCCTGTAAAACAAAACAAAACAAAAAAAGAACGAAACACAACTAAAAGAATGAAAATTAAAAAAAAAAATACACAATTGCAAAGAAATCCGTTAAAACAACGAAAAGGATCTCGTTCGTTGGGTGTTTCTCGTTTCGTTTCGTTTTGTATCGTCCTGTGGAATTTTACATGTTTATATTTACTGAAGGATTTTTGCACTGTAATTAAAAACCCCACGGATTTATGGATATAGATGATGGTACGACCATCCTCGCAGTATAAAGAGATGTTGTTCTAAGGGATAAAGAGGGCAGGGAAAACGTTGTAGAGTGTAGATTGAAATACATATATATTCTATAAATGTATCGGACTGAACGTTTGTAGTTAGTGGTCGCAATAAAATTGTTACCAGTTTTTATGATAAAACCCCTATACCTATGTACATATAATATAGTAGAAGCAGAGGGAGATGATTTTTTTTATAAATAAAAGGATCAAAGGACTCAGGTTAATATCAGTTTCAGTTTGTTACATCATGATAGTTTCAAATTGAAACAAAATAAAAACAATACATATTGTAGTTCCAATATAAATTTTTAACAGGACCGCATTTTTTGTTGTGACTGCCATCTTCAGCGATGAGGCTCGTTTCTGGCTGAGTGGCTTCGTCAATAAATACAATATGCGGTATTGGTCAGGCAGCAATCCACACGTACTCCATGAGTCATCATTTCATCCCGAAAAAATTACGGTTTGGAGTGGTTTATTTGGCCGCACTTCTTCCGTGATGATCAAGCCTGGCACGTTAATGTGAATGGGGATCGCTACCGTTCAATGATAACCAAATATTTTTGGCCCAATTGGATGATATGGACTTGGAGGATATGTATTTTCAACAGGACGTTGACACAAACTATACAGCGAATATCACAATCAATTTATTGGAAACTAAGTTTGGAGAACGTGTTATGTCACGAAATGGTCCAGTCGCTTGGCCGCCTCGGTCGTTCGATTTGACGTCGTTAGACTATTTCCTGTGGGTCCTGTGGGGCTATGTCAAGTCTATGGTCTATGCCAACAAGCCAGCGACAAATGATGAACTTCGTACGAATATCGAACGTGAAATTGCAGTAGTATTGGTCGATTTATGCTTGAAAACCGTCGATAATTGGGCTCAGCGTCTGGACTTCTGCAAGCGTGCCCGTGGTGGCATTGCAAAAGAAATCGATTTCCATACATAATGGCATCGAACGTACTTTCACAAAAATAAAGAATTTTATTAATATCCAAATTTATTTGAACAAACTTTTGTAGTGCTCTTGTTGAAAAAACTCCATACTTATTCGGCCCTCAGAATAATAGATTTTAATAAACAAAATTAAGTCCAAATACTTTTTAAAGTGAAATAAAAAATGTATGACTAAAAATGATAAATCGTGATTCTTTTTTTCAAAATTGTTATAATATATGTAGATTGTAGGTACTCTGGGAAATATGTCAAATTTATATTAATTTCGATTGCATTTCTACAAAGCATGTTTACGCACATGATTCGTAAAACCAAATTCAAGCTTTTTCTATCTCTTCTTAATTTTGGGCCTAGATTAATTTCAAATAGGAAACGCATCCCTTCCTGGTCTATCAAATCTTGCATTCAAATCTGATGTATGCTTAAAACGTCCCCAAAAACACACTTACACACACACACATGCTTCTTCTTTATCGAGAAAATTGTAATTATAACGGTGTACCATTTAACCAAACGACACAAAAGAGAAGCAACAGTCGAATGAACATAGCTAGCAAATGAACAAACGAAGTAGGTACACAACACACACGTTGAGTTTTTCTTTTGCCACCTGACTTTCTGATTTGCGCGGTGTAAAGTTGTGTACCAACCGAACTTCAAAGCCAACAAGACGAACCTTTTGCACCCTCAAAGCGTATAGTTGAGTGTACCTTATAGCAACAACCGCGTGCAAAAAGGATACAAACCAACACATGTGTAATGGTGTAAGGAGTGTGCTAGTGTTGGCGGTGCTGGCGTATATGGAACTTTTGTTTTGTGTTTTGTTGATTATTTGCAAGGCTTAGAAAATGTTTTCATTTGAAGTTCTGTTTTTTTTTTATTGTTGGACGTTTTGTTTGAAATGTTTGTTTATCAAGGCTATGTAAAGTCTGATGTGATTACACCAGAAAACATTCATCACACAAAAACAAACCATATTTTTCTTTTTACTCTATTTTCTAAAAAACACGTATAGTCTATCTTTAGGTTCCTCTAGATCTAAAAGGTCAGAGTGCTAAATATTTTAAGGGAATCCCTAACTCCTAGGTAAGAGTATGAATGTATGTACATGCACTCAATTTTGGCTGAAAAAAGTTAAAACAACTAAAATTCATGTGAAATGTTATGTTGTGTGAGATTGAAAATAAAATAACAAAGAAGAATGAAAAGTGTGTATTTTGTTTGTTTTCTGAAAATATAGCAACTGTTTCTGATGATGTTGATGATGATTGTCCTTCTTTCAAAGACATACTATATCTACCTACATATGTACGCGTATGTATGTATGTACAGAAAAAACAAAAGCTTTTGCCATTTCTCATTTTGCAGATAAATATTTCAACACAACATTCATGTATTTCTTATGAAGATTAACGTTCAAATACGAAGAAATAAAATAACAAGGATATGATGAATTTTCATTTCGAGATAAATTTTGTGATTGTGTGCGAATAAACATAAGGTCCTTTTTTGAGTAAAGGAACTTGTGCTTGTTAGTGACACTTACGAGGTAAACAAAATAATAAAGTGATGAGTGCTATAAAACAATTGGCTATATATGTAGGTATTTCTATTCTGCAATAAAAACTTGTTAAATTAAAGCAACTTTTTTATATTTAATTCAAGCTCGAATATGAAAGGGTCTACAGGATGTTCCTGATTCTATAGAAAATTAAAGGACATTTAATACTTAAATATCCTGCAAATGTTGTTCACATATCAATAAAAATAAGTTTTTTTTTTTTATTTTTATTGAGACATATTCAATCAGTTTTCAGTTGCAATAATATTCAGTATTGCTCGACTTAAGATATGTCTGAGCTAGTTCAAAAATTGTTTAAATTTTGTATGATAGTATAACGGTTTCTTAATCTAGAAATATATTGCTCTAATTTTACTTATCTCCCGACAACTATAGCTGCTTTGCTCTTTACTGGCTGATAATAACTTACAGACTATAGGACTAAAACTAACCCTGCAACTAAATAAAACTAAACCGTAATAGATTAAGATACAGGCAAAAAAAAACACAGAATAATCTTCTGATTACCCCGAGTTCAGCAGTTGACTGAGCCTTGACCCACTTCCGGTTAAGAATAAAACTAGTCTCATTGCTATCTATTACATTATTATAGAATACTCTGACAATTAAAATTTAAGGTTTTATGTTATAACATTTGTGCATGTAACTTTTTTAATTCAACCTCTATAATTCAAAGGAGATGCCTTTTCATAGAACGGAATTCGGCCCGAATTTGTATCTGGTCTTAATAGAGCGATTGACCCCTCGGTGAGACAATTGAACGGTGAAAGGTAAAAGTTGTCATTAACACTGCCAGTGACGTTCGATTCTTTTAAGGATCCTATTAGTGGGTTTGAATGAGAGATTGTGCGCTCTATCTTTTTCAAAAATAGGTCTGTTTGGTACTGCATGATGGGTGTTACTTGTGTTAAATCGTAGATTGTTTTGTTGGAATACCATTTTTTATTTGGTTTTCTAAAAAGTCCGCAGCATCGACGCAGGATCTGTAGTTCAAATTTCTCGAATTCTTTGGCAACTGTTGGTGATATGGTAAACCAAGTGCAGAATTCGTACATAAGAATGGGTCTTATTAATTTCTTATACATTAGAATTTTGGTGTTCTTTTGCAGGAATTTCGAGTTAAATAGTATTTTCAATGAACCAGCTGCCATTTTTGCCTTTTTATAATCATCCTACCGTGTTTATTAAAGAGGAATCGGTTTTGAAAATTGACTCCAAGCTACTTTGTTTTTGAACGTAACGGTATTTTAAAATTATTTATTGTAAGGTTAAGGGATTTACTCTCTTTAACTGCAAGGTAATGTCCTTTTCTGCTCGCATTTCTAAAGCAAGTCAATCCACATTTCTAGGGTTTATTTTTAGTCTCCATTTCTTAAAATAATTTTCCACAAGTGGTAGTCTTTGCTTTATTTTGTTAAGGGCTAAGGTTGGTCAAACATCACTTGCGAATACAATTGAGTTATCAGAATAGTGAATAGAACCCGGTTCATCCGATGTGAGATATGAAAGAGGAAAATCATGCAAAAAGATATTAAACAAAAGTGGGCCTAAAATAGACCCTTGAGCGACGCCTGTATTAACGGAGAAAAGAGGGGTGTGTTCAGAACCTATATAATATTGCAGAAGTTCTGTTAGTGAAAAAGTGTAATATCAACTTAATGATCCAATTCGAAAAATTGAGTTGTATGAGTTTAAAATTTAGACCAAAGTGCCCAAGCGAATCGAACGCTTTTTCAAGGTCAATATCCAAGCAAGATTGTGAACTACTTTATCTTGGAAAAGAAGCAATGCATGTTCAGTGGAGTTGACTTTTTTAAAACCAAATTGGTTTCTTGGAATGATGTTTTCATCTTCACAGAACGTGTTTAAGGGATTAGCCAGCACCCGTTCCAAAAGCTTACCGATGATTGAGAGAAGCGAGATTGGTCGAAAGCTGTCAACCTCACGACTTTCCTTTTTCTTTAATATTGGTAAGATCTTTGCCTGTTTTCATGATGTCGGAAAGTAACCATTATTAATGCACTGGTTTAAAACAATTGATAACACAGTGTCCAGAGAGAACGTGCATTTTTTTAAAATAAAATTTGAAATGTTTTCATTGCCTGAAGACATTTTCCTATTGATCGATGGAGAACAGGCCATGTTATTTGATGAAAATGTTGTCAAAGTTTCAGAATTGGTTTCTCTGAACAAATTTACGGTGGAGATTACTTCATTTTCAAAATCAGGGTAATCTGTTGCTATTTCAGAATAATTAGTGGAGTAAAAGTCCTTAAATGCACTTAACTTGGAATGTGTGTCGACAAGTTCTTCCCCGTTGTATAGAAGATTCTGATGGGGAATATCTATCCCGAAAAATTTGTGATCCGTGACACTATCAATTTCTTTAAAAGCATAAGGTGAAGGCGTAATTTTACTCACTCTGGATTTAAAGGAATTATTAAGATCGAGGTTTACATTTTCCTTAATAATTTTACTTATGCACTGAATTTTTGACTGGAGCTCACAATATTCAGTATTCATTCTATTGAGATAACGATGGTAAAGTCTTTTGAGGTGTCTAAGCCATAATTTACGTAGAGTGACCTTCAACACTTGACATAGTTGTTGCATTTAGAGTGTTGATAATAGAGTCAATCTCTGAATTCGATACGTTTTGCTCGTTTTGCAGAATGAGAGAAGACAGTGTGTCGTGAAGACTAATTTGGAATCTCCTCCAGTTAGTGTTTTTGAAGTTTCTGTATGTGGGTAACGGCATCATAATGGGAGTAGAATCACCAAGGACAACTTGGAAAGAAACTTCGAAATGGTCAGAGATCGTTGCAAAGGTCTGATATCAACGTACTATTAGGTGAACGAGCAGGGTTCACAGTTGAGGATATAATAGACAAATCTAAATAAGAGTTAGATCTAGGATAAGTTTGGTTTGTCTGATGGTATAACGTCAAGGTTTGAGTATGGCCCGTTGTAAAACCAATTATTTAAAATATTTCCATTACTATTGTGGATATTATCTCCCCAACTGGAATGACGAGCATTAAAATATGTATGTATTCAAAATTGCGTAAAGATTATCTAGATCCCTTGTTAACAAATTACCAGAATTTGATGTATATGCTCCCAATCAAAACACGAGATAGAGAGCCATTTGATTTTAAAAAGGAAACTGATGCGAGACAAATGGAAAAAATATCACTATTAAAAACTACAGATTTGAATTTATACTTTTTTTTTGTATTAATATTGCGGTACCTCTACCGGTATCGTTGTGTATCATATTAAATTCATAAAATGCGGGCTTATATCTATTAGATAATCGTGTTTCCGATAAAAAACAAATTCCAGGTTTTTATAAATTTAATGTATTCATAAGCTCGAGTCTTCTTTCATTTTATATTATTGAGTTAATATTCATCGAAATAAGTTTAAGTTTTGTTGAAGGCATTACATTACAATTGAAGCAACAAACTCAAGATAAGAAAACATTTTTTCTTCCTTGGTTTCAATCAGAAGGCCAGAATTGCCTTATTTTGGTAATGAGATCATTAAATGCAATGTTGAACAAATTTTTTGATTCATTCAAAAAATCATTAAGTTCTCCTCTTTATGGGTTTGTGTTAAGAGATACGGATGACACCGGAGCTTTATTATTTCTTTTTTGAAAGTCAGGGATGTGTGGCGCTTTAAACGAAACTCTTGCTTGTGAAGCAAATGTAACATCAGGATTAATAAAGTTGTTGATAGAAGCTTGTACGAAATCTCTTGCCTTGCTTGCCGCCTGTCTCTTTTTTGGGCGTAAACTTGTTTTTTTTTCTTTATATTTAAGATAAGATGGGCAACCTTGATAACTAGCACCATGACCAGTTTTGTACTTTTTTCCCAATAAACGCGCTGTTTAAGCAGATACCTTACACAACTAAGATCCTTAACAGACTCGACAATCTCTAACTGAACAACAAACATATTAAGCTTTAAGTCTAATTCCTTAGTTCTAGCAGTAGAAAAAGGAGTAATCTTATTGATTTTTACGTTTGGAGCCGAAATCTCAATCGATTTTTGTATCTAATCTACAGAGGTGTCTCCATCGAGACCTTTCAACAATATTGACGTTTTTTTTGTTTCTTTTGGGGAAAATGAGAATGCTCCTATTCCCGAATCCCGAAGCCAGTCAATAATTAATTAATGCACAGAAGAGTTGTTAACATAAAACTTTGTTTTCCGATAACCCATATTTACAAATTTATATTCAAGATCCGCTACATTATATTCTGTAGCTGCAAGTTTAATAAGATCACCAATAAGCATGCAATTGGCACCAAAAATAAGCAACAATGGAGATAAGGACAACTATTGAAAAAATGAAATAAAAAAGGACGCATACGCCCAAGTGACCAACACATATTTGGTATATTTTAATGCTTTTTAATAGGTCTTACCAGTAAATAAGATAAGGAATTACTTAAAACAATCTATTTCTTATGGTTTAAGGTGGTAATACCTTATTGTGTCAATGGTAAAATTGCCGGCTTTAATGAGTCGGAAGATTTATTTCAAAAAATTAAGAAATACACGAGTTGTTTGAAGAGAATAAAAAGCTGTATTCACACAACACATTAACAACCCTTCAAAAAATATTTCCTTATTAAAAGAGGTGTTCAACTTTTCTGGGACAGTGAATTTTCTTCTTAATTGAGGGATCTGTAATTTGTGAACTTTTTTGACTCGCTTTTGGCAAAGTCAAACAAAGCATAAAGAAATTCATTGAAAAAGTTCTTACCATAAAAACATAATTGTCAAAGTCATTAACCGGACTCTCAGAAAGCCTTTACTTAATTACCTTATACTAAACCAGGTTGGTACACGTTAATTATAAACTCAACAAAAACCAAAAAATTCAAACCTGAGGCATAAAAGAGGTTTTCCCACACAAAAAAAAAATAAAAATAAAAAATCTCTTTGATACCCTTGTGGTTATTCATAAAACTTGTCGCATCAAAGGCATATCGCATCAAGCATCATACTTAACTCATATACCCTTAATCATGTCAAAGATTAGGTTGTTGGATTTTTATGAGTTCTCGCGTCACTGCTGCCACCACTGCTAATGGTAAATTTTAATTCACACTCATGATTTTTTTGAGAGAACTAACTATAAAATCCTTGATTCCACTCCAAATATTATGAATAATAACTATGTTGTATGTAGGTTGGTACACCATCATCGCATTGCCATCATGAAATAAATTTTCCTCATTTTTCCACTTCACAACTCACTTCATCCAAAAAATTATTATCGAAAAAAGCAAACGAAAAATATAAAATACAGCGATTGGGTCGCTAGTTGCCCTTTCATCCGTTTTAGAGGAATACACATCATGCAAGTTGTACTATTCGCGCGGTCTATTATTTTATATAAATTTTTTACTCAAAGCTGAAATGAAAAACTGAAAAAATTTTCAATGATAAGGAGGTTTTGGAAGGAAATTAAAAAAAAAATTCTTCGTCGTCATCGCCATCGTCGACATAATCAGAGGAAATTTATTTCAAAGCGATCCTTCGACCTAGAGCACTAAACTATACCACCAAAACCACTCGCTTTATATATAGAGAGAGCGAGTGCGAGTGCAGCATGGTTGCACCCGCTTAATTTTGGATATGTAAGTACTTGGTTTTCTGCATCCTTCTGCCGAATGAGATTTTAAATAAGAAAAAAAAAGAAATCTTCTTGCAAATGTACGCTAAAAACTTCAGGCATCGAAAATACTTCATAAAAGAGGATATGCACTGCAAGTATAAAAACCTACACCGTTTGCTCTCAACTTGTATTCGAATATTTGTATACGACATACGACACGACAGCAATTTCGCCCAATGTCGACACCATATCTGCTGTCCTGATGCCCTACCCTGTTTTACGCCCCCATATTTCCTTTCGTCATATATCCATATTAACTAAGTTATACTTAAGTACTTATGAGGGAAGTTAATTTAAAATTTGAATAAACTTTTACTTTTTTGTCTTTGTGTGCGTGGGAGTGTTAATGTATGTGAAGTGTACGGTATATTCTTAGTCTCCATCACCAAAGTTGTGAAGTGGTCTTCCTCTACCAACTTTTATTCAAAATATATGTACTCTGGTTTTTATTTATATTAATTTTGTTTTATTTTTTATTTTTTGACTTAGGGTCAAGTATTTGTTTCATTCAAAAAGTACTATTTCAACAAGTTTTAAGTTTTAAGTTTTTTTTCCTTTTAGTATTTGGTTTGGTTTACAAATATTTTTCAACGATTAATAAAAATTAGCAACAATGGACACAAGAACAACTATTTTAAACATTTAATAAAAAGAGTAAGTATACGCCCAAGTGGCCGACAAGGATTTTATATATTCTAAAGATTATTAAACGAAAAATTAACTTCAATTTATAAATTCTAAATAAAGGTTTACTATTATGTCAAAGATTAAGTTGATAGTCAAGAAAAATTAGATAGTCACTGCAAAAAAAGTTCCGACAGAGTTGAACTTTTGTTTTTTGGCAAAATACTTAATGAAAAGCTTATTTAACATTTATCGGATTGTGGAAGTGGTTTCTCGCATAAAAGTTTTAGATCATTTAATTTTACAAACAGAAGCTTTTGAGATTTTTTTTCGAAATTTGTTCTGTTCAAGACTCTGGCATTTTCATAAACTTGATTTTCCAATACATTTTTGTAAAATCAATTTCTCACTTACAATTTTTCAACTGAATTATATTTTACAATACAATGTTTTAAATAGTTTTTCCCCCAATACTATCAATTTTTACATAAGGTTACGTTTTTATTTTTTTACAGAATCGTATAGTTTTCAAATGGTATGATTTAGATTCGACTTTCAAATGAAGAAGACTTTTTAGGAAAGTTTACAAGATAAATTTAAAAATGTTCCCGGCGTCAGATTAATTGTTTTTTTAACTTCCCATAGGAAGTTATTGTAATGGGTCCGATTTGTCAAATTGAAAATTTTGACATTTCTCGACGTTTCAATGTCCCTAGAGTCGAAATAAAAGATTTTTAGAAAGATGTATGTGCGTGCGTGAGTACGTACGTCCGTACGTCCGTACGTTCGCGACGTTTTTTTCGTCGTCCATAGCTCAAGAAGCAGAATAGATATCGACTTCAAAAAAATGTTGTTATACAGATAATAAGACAGAAAGATGCAGAAAGGGCTCTCAAGAAAATTTCCTGGGTGGTTTTTTTACCATAGTAGTTTAAAAAATAGGTGAACATTTTTGTTAACCCTAAATATCTAAATAAATTAGGTGGCGCAACAGTCCATGAAGAACCAGGGCCTAGTGACTTACAACTCTCAACCATTCCTGTGTGCGAGTAATGTTGTCAGGTATGGAAATATCTAAATATCTAAGGAATTAAAAACGCTAGAGACTTGAAATTAATTTTATATAATATATTGTAACGTGATACCAAACAAGTATATTTTTTTAAAAAAATCCAATGAACGGTTTGTTTTATAAAGCAAAAAAACTGAAAAAAAAAATTTGTCACCTTGAAAATTTTACGAATACAAAATGATTTTACCACCAAAACAATTTTGTGCTAAGAAAAATAACGTTTTCAACATTTGGTAAAATTTTGAGAAAAATCGAATTGACAGTTTTTTTATAAAAAATAAAAACTCAAAAAGAACATTACTCAAAGTTAGTAAAAATTGAATTTCGACTCAAATATCTTTTCAAAAATTTGAGATATTGGCTTTAAACTACTTTTATCTTTTAAAAAATATTGTTGTTTTTTTTACATAAAATAAAAACTTAAAAAAAAATTTTAAATTGATTTTCGACTTAAATATCTTTTCAAAACTTAAAAACATTGGCTTCAAACTTATTTTCTTTCACAGAAAATATTGTTTTCGATATTCAGTAGTTTTTTTATAAAAAAACAACAGTCCGTTTTTTTCATAAAAAAATAAAATCTACAAAAAACAGTACGCAAATTTGTTAAAAATTGATACATATAGACAAACTTTTAAGCATAAGACAAATTGACAGACGGGATGGGAAGTTATCAGTGTGGGTCGCATCCCAGCCTCTTTTTTACTTTTACCTTTGAACCCGCAAAATGGATATCCCTGTACGTTCTTAGCACTTCTTTAAAAGCTCTAAAATCATTTTTAGGAGGGTGAAAGGGGTTTTTCGAAAATCATTTATGGGTAAAAATTTCACGTGATTTAATTCTACATACAGAAGTTTATGACACGTTTTTAGGGAAAGTTGTTTTTAGATCATGTTGTTAAAAAAAAAGTTTATCAGGAGTTAAGGCAAAAAAGAATGACTTTTTTTTCAAGACACTCACGTTTTATTTCCTGTTATACTTTTAAATTATTGATCTTACAATACAAATATTTTTCTAAAGTGACTCAAGAATACACATTTCCTCTGCAAAAACAATTTGTCTCTTGTTTTACAAAACATTAAAGTTTTTTACCGAATTCTATAGTTTTCAAATTATGATTATAAATTCAACTTCCAAACGAAGAAGACTTTTAAGATAGCTTACAGGATAAACTTAACCCGACAGATTTGAGTGGTTTTTCATTTTGTGAAAAACTCAATTAGGTTTTTCATCAAATTCCATTAGATTCCAGAAACGCCTTTCATCGAAATATACAATTATTTTGAAATCGTTATGGTTTTTTTGTTTGTTATTTAAATGTTCAAGCTGTTAGTTCTCACCTTATTTTAGTTAAATAAGCTTTCACGGAGAAGCTTTTTTTTTATTATTAGCGAACACTAAAAGGGTTTTGTATACCTTTAATATGCCAAAGACACACTGTGAGCATTAAGAAAAGAGGGAAGGGTAAGATAGGAGGTTTCGGTGTACATTGATTTTGAATTCCTGAACATTGCAATGACAGGGAAAGATAGAGCGTATCAAGGCGTTCCACATTCGCGTAGTACGGCTAAAAAATGAATCTCTGTACTTCATAGTACGGCCGAAGTTGGGATGGGCATTCCTAGAAGCGCGGGCATTACGGTTCAATTGTTTAAGGGGAGGAATGCAACTGGCTATTTTACTAGACACTAGAGCATAGTCCGTTAAAATAATGGTAAAAAAGGGTGAGACAAGAAACCTTGCGTCGATGTTCGAGTGACGTAATCGAGTTAATGATGTTAATGTTATCGAAAGCACGCATTTTCGATAAGAGAGCAAGATGCCAGACTTTATCAAACGCTTTTGAAATATCAAGTGCAATAATCTTACTTTCTCCAAAACGATGTAAAGATTTGTTCCACTGTTCAGTGAGATGAACCATGAGATCACCAGTGGACCTATTGCTACGAAAGCCATATTTCCGGATAATAAAAAGCTTCCGTTCCTCAAGATATTTCTTTAGCTGATAATTAATCAGCGTTTCCATGGCTTTAGAAAGAAGGGCCGTTAGTGCTATCGGTCGATAATTTGTGCGAGAAGAAGATTCGCCTTTTTTTACTATTGGGTGAATAAATGCAGCTTTCCAACTACTCGGAATGAGCCCAGAAGAATAGGATAGATGGAAAAGCTTAAGCAGTGGTTTTGCAAGCGTGGAAGAACACCTCTTCAGAATAAAAGCGGGGATACCATCTGGGCCAGCGGATTTATGAATGTTGAGATCTTTAAGGACTCTCACCACAGTTCGAGTACGAAAAAAGATTGGTCCCATAGAATCATTTACGCGTTCAAGAACTGGGAGAATGACACTATCTGATAAGGTGGAATTTTCGGCGAACTGCCTTGCAAATAAGTTGGCTTTATAAAGGAGTGTCATTGACAACAAGCGTAGGAACCGAGGAAGAATTCCTCATGTTTTCTACGAATGACCAAAAATTCTTACTGCCTTTGGGACATTGCAGTATTTTTCGCCGTAATTTTTGGTCATGTAAATATTAAGTCCTTCGAATATCGGTGTTGCAGGCCTTAATGGCTTGCTTGAACCTTTTCCGGTTTTCCTCAGTTGAGTTGGCTTTCATACACCGGAAGCTCACCTCTTTCTCCTTGATAACCTCTTTGCAGCTCGAATCAAACCATGATTTAACCTTGCGTTTAATACTTTTAACCCTATTCGGGATAAAGGTTTTTATTCCCAAATGAATCACACTAGAAATCATATCTGCACTGGAGTCTACGTCGCTAGCGAGGAAGCATAGCGACCAGTTAAAGATCCTGAAGAAATTATTGAGAAGTCCCAATAACAAACGTTTTTATTTTACACTATTAGATAGTATTTCAGAAATTTAAACTAAACATCTTAACTGCCTTGAGCAAGGCTATGCGACACGCAAGGTATTTAATTTTGTACTTCTTTTAGTTTATAATGGGTTTAAGGAGTTATGCATGCATAGTTTTTGTTCTTTGTCCCACGGAACGAACATTTTAAATTATGTAAATGATATTAATTAAGCTAGTTAGTTTTGTTTCAAGTTAAAGTTTTTATATCGTTTGAGATGATGGTAATTTTTAATGTGTGTAAAGGATTTTTTTTGTTTCTCTATGAAATGCAAACAAGTCTTAACTTCATTATTCATAATTACCCTAAAACTATTTGGTAAACAAAGTAAAAATCACCCTCAATTTATTATTGTACAAAACTTAGAATTTAATTTAATTTAATTTAATTTACGAAGGAGATGCATTACCTAAACGAAGTCTTCTTTCTATATTAAACTTCATAAGTAGTGTCGTTTAGTTTAAACTTAAATTCAAAATTGTATACTTACACCTAACAAAGAAATACCAAGATCATACACCATACAGATGCATAGCGTATACCTATATAACATTCATATATCACAAGGATACCCAACCTATAATCTTAAATAAAAGAAAAGGCCAAATGGATTTAAGGAATATAAACGAATGAAATTTTCTCCAGACACCACAGGACTGATATGAAAACAGACACTATGACCACACTTCCCACTTCATTCTAGAATTGCAGAAAATAAAAAATATGATGATGCACAATGCACAGCATTATACCCATAAGAAAATCACCCAGATAGAAGAAGGAAAGGAAAGAAAAGAAAAGCACAACTGATACGAACTCTTAGATGAACATGAACTTGGTTGACCGTATGCATAGATATCTTTGTATGTATATCCGCAGGATTTGTTAAAAGAGCAAGGAAAGAGATATTAATAAAAAAAATTCTCCATAACTGGAAAATAAGAAAAGTCCTTTTTCATACCTACATACATATGTACATCCAAACATACATACCATCATAATATAAAAATCTATTACATATCCATATGTAGCAATGGCAAAAAGGATATCTCATAAACACTCTCCTCTATGCTTATCACATAAACTCTAGTGACATTCAAACACACACATTTACACTGACACACACACCACACACTCTCTGCATAGCATATTATACTACAGTTGTTCGTTCAGTGTGGGAATACGAAATGAAAACATAAATTTATAGCATTGGACTTAGAAGATTGTGCAACAGAAGCAATGGCATCCTTTCCTAGCCACAGAAGAAGAAGAAGAAGCAGCAGCAGCAGCAGGCAGGCATTCTTTAAGGAGGCACATAAGATTCTCGATTGCTGGTTGGGTTAAGGAAGAAGTTTATCTCAAGATGGTGTTTAAGGTGCAGAACTGCCAGGCTTAAAAATATGTTTATACATAAAAAATAATGTAAGACATGTAAAGTTTTTTTAACGAAAATATGAAACTATGAATTTTTACAAAAAATAAATACAAATTGTTGATAGTATTTGTATATTTATAAAATGTATAACAAAAAATATGAAAAAATGTAATCAGATCGAGAAAAACATTGGTAATAATCTAAAACAAAACTAAAACAAAAGAAAAAGTAATTAAAATAATTACAAAAAAAATAAAACTAAAAATTAGCAAAGAAAAACAATAGTATAAAACCAAAATAAATACAAAATAAAATATGGTATAATACAAATAAAATCGATTTTGATTTAAATATCACTGTTTTTTAAGAAAGCAATCTTTTTTGAATGCAATCATTAATGTAGGTAAAAAGATTGCATTCATGGACTTCACTTTGACACTTCAGACTTCAAATTGTGCAATCTCCATTTACTTCTAGCAAAAAGATTGGAATCATTATTTTCCATCCATTAATTGTACAGTAATCAATTAAATGCAACCTTTGAGAATTCATGCATTCTTTATATTCTTTAAAGTTTGATAAATGAACACAATTCAATTAAAAAAAAAATGATCTTAAAAGACTACATTCATAAAAGACTGCATTCTTTTACAAGCCTGTTAAATAGAATGAATCGATATTGTTAAGCAGATATAAAAGACGAAAAATACAACAATAGGTTGAAAAAACGTCGTGTTTAAGTTAATTTGGTGACAAATTTAGAGTTTAATTTTAATTTGCAAAAACAAAATTGTTTAACAATCACTAATTCATTCACTTGGATATAACCTAAAATATAAAAAAAGAGGCAAGGAGCTCCAGTGATTCCTGACTACAGTCCGACAGCCCAAACCATTGGATCGATTGAGTTCTTGGAATTATGGTTTTAAGTAAAATCGGGTTATTTAATTTTCTTCTTTATATGAAAAATTTCAATAGTTGCCTTATAAACTTTTTGGTCAAAAACTAGTTTTTTTTTCAAAAATGACTGGATAGATTTTAATGAAATGTTTTTTAGTTTTTTTTTTTATTAACTTGGATTTCAATATAAAAAAATAATAAATAAATGTTTGCTTACGCCTGTTTTTAATTCACAGTGACTTTTCACAGACTATTTCAAATAGAGAAGTGAAATATCAAAGAAAGAATTTCCGAGAACATTTAGTACCAGGACTATAGGGCCGCCTCGTAATTTGTAGGCCTCAAAAATATTCTGTCTTCCATGCGTTTATTCCGCCATCCACTTTATCGACAGAATAAAGCCTACTGGTTATTCTAAAGTTTGCTGCTAGGGGCAGGGAGCTTCAATCCCAATCAATAATTTCGTGGCTACTGTATAAGAATAACTTGGACAAGCCTAACGTCATGGCCAGTGCTCGTCTTAGCATTTCTTAATTCAGTTCAGGGCGGTCTTCAATATTCGTACCACCTTAAGAAATATATTAATAGATTATATGAAATACTGTGTTACGTTATCCTTATACGTGATTTGTGAGGTAAAGGGTGGTTACATTTTAAGGACCGATCTTGATTTTGAATAAAACACAAATTATTTAGGAAATTATTGTTAATTTCCAAATTTTAAATGACGCTGATGAATAACTGGGGTTCTATGCCTTTAATGTGCAAATCACATGAAATTTGTATTATCATCTCACGATAAAAAACACAATGCACAGTTACTGCCTGACTGGTCTCACATCGGAAAAAATATGGCCTAGTGATGCAGCCAGCCCATAAACCACACCAAACAGTCACTTTTAGTAGGTGCATTTATTTTTCTACAATCACTCTTGGATAAACATAAGCTCAAATGCAGCAATATTGTGTTTATTGAAAAAAAAATGACGTTTAAGTATGGTTCAGATTAAACATCAGCTCTTAAAATTAAACCACCCTTTATATGCAATATATTCATAGTTTTAGTTGTAATAAAAATCAAATAATAGAATATTAATAATGGAATATTAGAACTAAGATAACAACGTATTTCATATATGAAATACGTTGTTATCTTAGTTCTAATATTCTTATAATTGCTATTTAAAGAAAATAAAATGGTTACAATTATTGGAGTTTGAAAACTCTAAAAAACAAGTTGTTTGCTTTCTTTGAGAAGAACCCTGGACGAGTCTATACCTCAGCCTAGTTCAAAAAAGCATAGTAGGTTTTCACTTAAAAATAAAAATGTTTCGTATGTTGTTGTTAATCTTCTTGTCAATTTAAAGCTCATGGCTCTATCCGTAAAATAATCAAAATAACCAATAACCGGGTACCCGGGTACCCGGAGTTTACTTATTGTACTACACAGTACACGGGTCTTATCAAATAAGAAATTTGATTATTTTCAGATCTTAGGTGTAATTAATATTGATTCCTATTCTGATGTAAATGGTCCACTTAAAAGATATTTATTAGGACCCAAAAACCTACGGCCATTAGTGCATTGACCGGGTATCTATCGTTGACTCCGGGTATCCGGTACATGCACCATATAACCATCTTAAAGTAAGATTAAATAAAAGCAAATAATAATTTTTAATGAAAATAAACCAAAAACAAACATAACAAAATTATAAAACTAAAACCAAAGTAAAATTAAATAGGTACCGTAATAAGTGAAATTTATAAAATAATGAAATAAAATTAAAAACAAAAATGTAATATCTTAGCAAACTATTGTATATTTTTTTGTACATCTAAATTATCAAACGTTATGAATGTTCTTAAAATTTAATGAAACAAGATCGAAACGAAAATCAGTCCTGGCAACTCCATTTGACCTTATAGAAGTTCAATCTGTTCCAAAAATGAAAACGAACAAAAAAAACACCCACACCTCTCACGCCGACATAAATAACCCTCTCAACTCTCACACTTGTCAAAATTGCGGTTACGATTCGTTTAAATGCAAATTGAAAATTGTATTTCTCGAGTACCGGTTTGTTGTGCGAGCAGCAAAACTTTATTTTTGAATTTTCCTCTTGGGAACGGAGACCGTTTCGACTGCACCATCAGTTTGTTGCAGTTGAGGAAAAAGAAGAAAATATGTGTATCTTCTTCTGCTTCTTCTCTTGTTAGCGTCTTCGCCCTTGTGTATAGCCCAATCTCATTTTCTTTCGGCTGTGTGTTGGATAGGGTTGTACTTGTATATTATATCAGAGATTCGGTAACGGAATGTTGGCCTTATTCTTGTGTGTTGAATTTGAAGCTAAAGCTGAAGCTGAAACTGTTTTATTGTGCTCAGCCTTCTAAACTGCCAAAGTTTGTTTACTTCAGTTTTCCCAATGCCACATACGCTTAGAGGGTTAAATCTTAGAAATAAGTACTTGGACGTGTGTGTATTGTGTGTGGAATTGTGCACTCTGTACAGTTAGTTGTTGTTTTTGTTATTGTTGTTATTTTTTGTATTATTTCGTCCTAGACTGAGTGTGCAATGTGCATTGTGCACAATTCTTGTTTTCCTCTTTTTGATTAAATTCAAATTCAATTTCGGCAAAAAGATGCAACCTAGAACTAGGTGTGTGCCTGTGTATGTGTATATACCTATACATAGGTCTAAAAAGTATCGCCCTGATTCTAGTGGAATCTATGCCTCTGCTTGTCTTCGTTCCAGAGCACCCAGCGCCAGCACCATCGCCAACCTCTTCAAGCAATCTTCATGCCTTGAATCGAAGAAGAATACAAACTCAAACACTTTGCAAAGCTATGAATCTTTGATTTTGTGTGTCAGTTTCGATCTGATGCTGAGATATGATATTGGCACTGACGTTTGCTGTGTACTGTTATACGCCACTCTGTGTTTTGTATAGAGGTAGGCAAAAGGATCTGTATGGAGCATCATACAAGCCAGAGGACCAGGGAAGAGGGTAAAATATATAGAGCGGTGTGTAGTAAAAAAGAGCAGCAGTTCACCACATTGGGCCATTGCTTATAGCACAGAGTATAAGGACGTATAAGTTTATAGGAATAGAAGATGCAATATATGAGATATGAAAAAGTTATTCCATGGAATTTTTTCAGTTTTCTTTTTTTTTTGTTGTTGTATTCTTTCTTTCATAAGACATAAAGGACCAAAGCGTTCAGCTAAATTAAATTCTATTTCAAATTAAATTGACAGATATTTGCACTATGAAAAGAGAAGTTTTGTATTATATTTTATCTGTGTGTATGTTTATGTAGAAAACTAAACAACTTTGGCAGAGTTATAATTTTGGCTTAGAGACTATTACGTAGTTAATAGGTTTGTGACTAGACTTTTAAGATATAGGACCTGCTTTAACAATTTTAACTGTATAAATAATTTGTTGTGTGTAAAAGCAGCTATGTAGATTTTGTAATTTTAGTGAATTCTTCTAAATAGACTTTTTTAAATTCAACTAATGCAAAAAGTGTTAATCCCCAAAACAACACCTCCCTCGTTCCCATTCAAAGATATAAAATATTTAATTATCATTTCTTTGAAAATTGTACTGAATAAACAATCTACAAATAGATCTGTAGATTTCAATCAATATGCAGATAAATAAAGAAAGAATACTCGAACATTCAACGTGAGGTCAATTAAAATAACAACAAAAATGTGTAAAAGTGTTGAAAATTTATTTTTAGAAAATTCTTGTCTTTGGAACAAAACAAATGTTTACTTACATATGAATTTTTGTATAGTTTATGAATTATTATTATGAATGGTTTTTGTTATTTTTTTTTTTAAACTAAACGAAAAAGAGTGAATGGTTTATTTAATTTGATTGACTTATGATTTTCAAATTTTAATAAATCTCATAATTTGAAATGAAAACAAATCATATAAATGAAGAAAGAATCGTGAAAATATTTGATAGTTTGAATTAGATTAATTATGTTATTTTTATTGTTTTATTACCTTTCTAAGTAAATGGAAAAGTGTGTCTTAGGTTTAAGAATCTTAAACTAATTTATACGAATCTTGAAATTATTTTTCATGAAAAGCAACAGCAAATTTGAAACAATAAATATTTGTTTAGTTTAAGGGCAAATATTTTAATTTTAACTCTATAATTTTGCTATACCAAAAATGAAAAATTTAGAAACAAAACATAAATGCGAACATAAAAGTGTTGTTAGACTGGTGAAATAAATATTATTTGTGGTTTGTGTTTTTAATAAAAGATGTTCTGGAAGTGTTTTTATACATTTTTTTAATATTTTAGAGCTGAAGAAATGCCATTTACAGTTGGTTTAACATTTAAAATAGAGGGTGATTGAAAAAAGTGGTTTTTAGATTTATTCATATATATTTTGTTTATTATGAAACTGAAGATTTTGTTGCCTTTTTTTCAATAGAACTTTAAAATTATTCAAGTAGTAATGGTACTGAAAAATTAATAACCCCAACATTTTGTGGAGGGACTATGGTCATCAATTTTAGAAGATTGTATTCCATTATTTTCTTTTTAATAGGATTTTTAACTTTTTGAGTTAATTTTGCTAACGAGTATATAAAGGGTGATTTTTTTGAGGTTAGGATTTTCATGCATTAGTATTTGACAGATCACGCGGGATTTCAGACATGGTGTCAAAGAGAAAGATGCTCAGTATGCTTTGACATTTCATCATGAATAGACTTACTAACGAGCAACTCTTGCAAATCATTGAATTTTATTACCAAAATCAGTGTTCGGTTCGAAATGTGAAATCCGCTTTTTTATCGACAAATTTTGTTCAGCGATGAGGCTCATTTCTGGTTGAATGGCTACGTAAATAAGCAAAATTGCCGCATTTGGAGTGAAGAGCAACCAGAAGCCGTTCAAGAACTGCCCATGCATCCCGAAAAATGCACTGTTTGGTGTGGTTTGTACGCTGCGCTGGTGGAATCATTGGACCGTATTTTTTCAAAGATGCTGTTGGACGCAACGTTACGGTGAATGGCGATCGCTATCGTTCAATGCTAACAAACTTTTTGTTGCCAAAAATGGAAGAACTGAACTTGGTTGACATGTGGTTTCAACAAGATGGCGCTACATGCCACACAGCTCGCGATTCTATGGCCATTTTGAGGGAAGACTTCGGAGAACAATTCATCTCAAGGAATGGACCGGTAAGTTGGCCACCAAGATCATGCGATTTGACGCCTTTAGACTATTTTTTGTGGGGCTACGTCAAGTCTACACAAATAAGCCAGCAACTATTCCAGCTTTGGAAGACAACATTTCCGAAGAAATTCGGGCTATTCCGGCCGAAATGCTCGAAAAAGTTACCCAAAATTGGACTTTCCGAATGGACCACCTAAGACGCAGCCGCGGTCAACATTTAAATGAAATTATTTTCAAAAAGTAAATGTCATGGAATAATCTAACGTTTCAAATAAAGAATTGATGAGATTTTGCAAATTTTATGCGTTTTTTTTTTTTAAAAGTTCTCAAGCTCTTAAAAAATCACCCGATAGATAGATCAATATCGAATGCCATAGGTAGTTTGTGATATTCAGCTCGATTTTAGGTTGGGTGAAATTTCAGGAGGAATTAGAAGATAAACATATCGTTTGACACTATTTATGATACTATAAGTCGTGGTCCAAAAAGCTTTTTTAAGAGATTCGAAAACTTAAAATTTTTTATTTTTGATTGCATAGAGAAATGGTTGGCTAAAATATGTTTCTTAAGGCTGTGTCCAAAAGGTAGAATAATTCAATTTTTACAATTCGCCCTTCTTTTTTTTTCAAATTTTTAACTATTCTTATGAATGATAATCAAAAAAAATAAACGTAAGTTGTTTTCGATATTAAATTTTACAAAACGAAAAATAGCATACGATACACACTTAAAAGATGACATAATATTCTAATTTTCTAAAATTAAAATGAAATGTTTCGCTTTTCAAGATATACTACATTCTGTATTGTGATAAGATAACTTGTTTTGTATTATAGGTTGTTTTTCTTCAATTTTGTGTAATAATATTCTTAATACAAGAAAAACGTAAGTCCAAAATATACACAATACTGCATACGGTAAAAAGTATGCACAAAATATTCAAACTACTCTCCTGAAAAATTACAGAAAAGTGACAGGCTTTTGAAAAAAAAAGAGTATTTTAAAAAGCTTTTTGGAAGGAATATGGGTTTTTCTTCAAAAATATTCTAACACTTTGAAAAATAATCTAAAAATCAGAAGTTCAGTGAATTTTTCCAATATTATTTTGTTTGTTTTAATTGTTTGCATGTTTATCACATCTTTTTCTTTTAAACATAGAAGCTCAAAAACTCAGAAACAAAAACAATTTCCAAACAACTATTAAAATAATCTTTAAACACATTTGGAACAGAAAAAATTCCTTTAAATATGAAAACCTCATGTTTAAATTGAAACAAAATAACACGAAACACAGCGAAATAAACCCGGAACAACAGAAACAGTTTTAAAAATTAAAAAATAGCTAAAATTTTCGAAACTAAATTTATATCTTCCCATTGGTGCTCTTAAGAATTTATCATTATATTAAAATACTTCAATACGTATACAATCAATAATTGAAGTAAAAGCTATTTTTTATCGAGATGTTTAAGAACTTTGAACCATTTAGTAGTATTTTAGAGCGATTTCTTTCACTAATTTAACGACAAACTTTCAAGTTGATCAGCTTTAGAGTTCATTACAAATCTAGAGTAAGTACGAAAGTTAAATTTTGTTTGTATTCACTAATTTTTTTCTTAACTCCCTATAGTTTTAAATCGAAAGTCGCATATTTTAGAATTTAAAAATATCATTGAACTATTTTTGAAAATAAAGCAGAATCTTCAAATTTCATAATTAAATTTCTGTCAATATAACGTGTTTTTATCAAGATTTACTATTTATTTCGCGTCCGAAAAAAACGGGGTTTAATTTTTGGATTGAGGGATAACTAAGCATTATAGACGATATGCGGTTCAACTATTATTTACAATTAAAAATGGCATAATACTTGCAAAACGTTCTTGATTTTTACTTCGTGCTAACATTTTGTTCCTGACAATAAATTGTTTGTTTGCTTCAACAAGCGTGCAACCAAGTTAACATTTTGGGAAACACTTATTTTCCGACTTTCATGTTAAGTTTAAAGTGCAAAAACTTGACAAACGAAAACTTATATCATTGCAAAAATTTCACTTATCTAAGTATTACAGCACCTTGGATTTCCAAAACATTCGTTCAAATATTTACCAATTAAAATAAGAATATTGCAACTTGACTTCAGTTATGTTTGAATAAAATGCTAGTCTAACATCAAAATAAGCAACAAAAAAAATAATATTTATGTCGAAACCCAAGTTTGCTTTTCAACTTACATTTTGTTGGGTAGTTATAAAAATCTAAGTTTGATTGACTCTAAAGTTGAAAATGTCAACTTTGAGTGAATAAAATCAAAATCACGAGTAGATAACAAAAATCCTCAAGTTATGTGGACAAAATCTGCCTTAATAATTGTTAATTTTTGTAAAAACAGCAGTTAATTGAAATTTTACTAAATAAAAATAAATTTAGAAAGAAGGTCTAGTGGCCTATAACATAATCAACCATTTCTGTATGCAAGTAATGACAGAGATGGAATTGAACTACAATTATTATGCCGAAACCGAACAACTTTAATCTTGGAGGATTTTTTAAATTCTCCCGTGAAAAAATCCTAAGGTGGCACAGGCTGCGATTGAACCTAAGACTTCTAGAATGACAGTCTTACAGACTTGCTACCACTCCACGGGTAGTAAAAAATCTTAATAATAACAATATTTTGTATGATACCTATTAAAAAAGTTTTAAGTCAGTTGAAAATAAATGTATATGCGAATAGTCGCTTTGTTTTGGATTTTTATTTTTAAATTGTTATTTAGATTTTTCTTAAAATTTTATCACGTTTCAAAAACACTATTTTTCGAGTTCTAGAATTATTCTGAAGGTTATTTTTTGTAAAATATTTACATTTTTATTCGTAAGAACAACTGTTCTTTGATTTAAATTAACATAAGATATTTAGGCCAAAAAAAGGTGTTTCAAAGTTCAAACATACACATTTTCTGACGTTCGTTCATGTGCTAATAAAGACGTCTCTCAAAGGCAAAGACAAAGGCTTTAGTTTCTAGGTACTTTAAAACGTTGAGAAATTTCAATATTTTTAAGTCTGAAAATCGGACCGATTACAATAATTTAAGAAAAATTTGCAGGGTGGGGGTGTAGTTTAATGACAAACACTCATGTCTTACTTATGTAGATTCAAAGTGAAATTTAAGAAATGATCTTAAACATCAAATGGGTTTGGTTATGCAGTTTATCTAGGCTATACCCTAAAAAATCAATGAATGTTATAAATTAGGGAATTTTATAAAAGAGGGCCTAGAAAAGAAGAAAAGGCAAAATTCAAAACAAATTTAAATTTCAAGCTTACTTGGAAAAATAATTTAATTTAAAATAAGTAATTTTCATAAATAATGTTCCATTAGACAACATGTCAAAATTTAGATTTTTTGTATGCATGTAATGGGGTAAAATATTTCAATATTATAATTTATAAAAACTGCACAATTATTTAAAAATAATTACAGAACGTTATGAGATTTTTTTGGCCAAAGTTAGCTCGGTTCAAATTGGGGCAATAATTTACACTTATTTATTTACATAATTATTTTAATTAATATTTACCAATAAACAGTCATAATAGCTAGAATACTCTGATGGCATCAAGTACACGTCACAAGGGCTTTCCATCGTTTTAGATTTTGTATAAAAGATGTATCCAAATGGTTAAGGTTAAAAAATTAAATAAATGTATCTTTTAGGCAACTAGCGCAATTCAAAAAACACAAAACTTCTATGGGTATAAATAAAAAAGCAGCACAAATCTACATTCAAAATAGAAAATATCTAATAATTTATTTCAGGCATTTAATATAGGTAGATACTAGCGAAATATAAATAATATTATTTCCAAAACATATGAACTTTAAATCACAATTTCTAAAATCACTAGCTCCAGATTTTCATAATCACTAAATTTTTGACAGATATAATTGTCAACAAAACCACCTGTATGACACTTGGTGTATAAAAAGGTAATCGCACTGATTTATCTGAGTATTTTTTTTTTTAATTCGAAACATCTACCGCACCGTTACTTTACCAATCAAGGACCTTCCAGGATATACAAACACCAGAGCGAATACGAAATACCGTATCGAACATTAAAACCGTGCTTGCCGCCGAATTGCACCACGTTCACAAATAATGATAGATACCTGATGCAATAATTTACTATAGGTATCTGAATCTGGAAAAAATATCTATCTATCTATAGACGTATATTTACAAAACCCGCACCGTTGCGATTTCTAGCTTACTGTAGCTATTTCCACTGACTGTGTAAACACTGCAAAGCTTGGAGCTGCAGCAAAAAGCAAATACGGGCGGACCAGAAATGAAACGAATACAAAACCAACAACAGAAAAAAAGAAATTAAACGAGAAGGTCTGTGAGATAAATGCGCACATAAAAAAGGAACTTTGTTGCACCTGGGGTGTATCAGGTGCTTCGATTAATCCCGTAATTACTACTTCTATTTGAAACTAATTACACGAAATGCGTTGCGTTCGTTCGGATCGATATATAGATATAAAGATAGCGCACTCCGCACTCCGGACCGACACGACGAGGATGGCAAATGGGTGGGTTGTTTAAATTGGCTGCGGCACGGGTGTTGGAATTACAACTAACTAACAGTAACAGTGGCATAAGGCACAAGGCATCACGATCACAGCAGATATGTATAAATCCACGAGATACGAAAAAGAAGTCCCAACTATATATGTATCTAATAGATAAAATAGGTGGCTAAAGAGAGAGAGACACACATACCGCACCACACCGCATCGCATGGAGGGCACAATCAAATAGACGTATTGAAAGGTTTCAATTGGTTTTTGCGAAAAACGCGCTAATTCCAATGAGGCACGAAGTTACAGCACCACCACCACCACCAACTTTCTACGACCTACCAACTATAAACTGACTAAAATATTTATGTGAGTATTTTAATTTCTTCTGGGACGCATGCTGAATGTTTCGGCAGAACATGTGTGGCATGGTACGAGTATGATGGCAAATGGGAGCAATGTATGTAGAGTGGATAGTGTATATCTTTTTAACCGCCTTCACCTCAAACAGATATACGAGTACATACTACCACCCCACCCACCACCCACCAGCACCACTCTAGTCCCATATCTACGGCAGTCTTTTAATGTTCTTGAATTTTATTGAACTTCTCTGGAAAACAATTTTATTTTTCTTTGGATATTTCTGCGAACATTTATTTTGTATGTACGTTCGAGTATTTCAATGTTTTGAAAATTTTCTAAAGAATGGAAATGGGAGAGAAGAGACAGGCATAAGACAAGTTGCATGCAATTTCCAATTTTTCAAACGGGTAATGAGGCTATACACCCCTTCTACACGCTCTACACACACAATATCTTACTCGTTATGCATTGATTTAATGATGTAAACAAGCACACCTCACTTTTCAGAGTTGATTTACGAAGTGTTGAGATTTTGTTCGGAAATAATTTTGCAGATTTTCAAGAAAAGAACAGAGGCGGGTCTTTTATATTCTGATGAAATTTTTGGGGAAATTTCTTAAGTAGCAATACAGGGTGGTTAGGTTAGGTTAAAGTGGCTGTTGGTTTGGGAAGTCCAACACACTTAGACCAAAGTATGGTCCGTTGTGATACCACATGGATCAGTTAATCAGCTTAACTCGTTGAACCAATTGGAGCTTCGAATGAAGCGTAGGAGACAGGTAATGTCTGAATTTTTTAGATCACTGGTATCGTTAAAGTAGTAGTCTCCAAGGTGGATTCTACGTCTTTGTGATAAGGCAGGGCATGTGCACAGAAGATGAGAGATTGTCTCCTCTTCTTCTTCGTCCATGCAACTCCTACAAAAATCATTTGCAGGGGCTCCAAGTCGAATAGCATGCCTTCCTATTAAGCAGTGCCCAGTCAGGACACCTATAACGTAGCTAATGTGCAATCTACTCAGAGAGATTAATTGTTTTGAGCGCTTGGCGCTAAGATTAGGCCAAATTCGTTTAGTCGCTACACAGGTGGTGGTGTTATTCCACCTGAGGTTTGTTTTCTCTATGGTATCTCGCTTTAGCATGAGTTTACATGTAGCTAAGGGGATACCTATGCTAGCATTGTGAGCCAGCAGAGGTAAAGTTGTTCCGCTTTTTGCAAGTTCGTCTGCTTTGCAATTTCCTGGAATGTCTCTATGGCCCGGCACCCAGAAAAGGTGAATGTTGAACTGTGTAGCCATCTCCGTAAGAGATGATCGACAATTTAGGGCTGTTAGTGAATTTGTAGAGACAGATTCTAAGGATTTTAACGCAGCTTGGCTATCCGAGAAGATGCGTATATCATTTGTTGATATAACGTTTTCTCTAAGCCAGGATAGGACTTCTTTTATAGCCAGGATTTCAGCTTGGAACACGCTACAATGATCGGGTAGACGAAAAGAGAGACTTAAGTTAAGTCTATCTGAGTATACGCCACCACCAACCCCATCCTCCGTTTTTGATCCGTCTGTATAAAAGTTTATAGGACCATCGTTCAAAAATGATGTATTCTCCCAAGAAGACCTGGGAGGTATAGTCACTTTGAAGCTATAGTTGTTAAACTGAGGATGGGGTATGGTGTATTTATAGTTCTGAACGAGTTCAAAATAGTGGTGTGGCCAATTCCATTATTGATCCACAGAGAGGAGGCCTGAAGCCGTATGGCAGTATTAGCGGCCGTTTGCTTGCTGAAAAAGTCCAGCGGTATTAGATGGAACAGAACATCTAGTGAGGCGGAGGGGGTGGAGCGAAGTGCTCCTCCCATGCACAGGCAGGCTGTTCGTTGGACTTTGCTTAGTTTATCGCGATTTGTCGCTGTATCTAGCGCCGTCCACCATACCACTACTCCATAAGTAAGGATCGGTCTTATGACCGAGATGTATAGCCAGTGTGTAATACGGGGCTGTAGGCCCCATTTATTACCAATGGCCTTTTTACAGGAGAACAGGGCTACTGTGGCCTTGTTTATTCTCTCTTGAATATTAGGTTTCCAACTTAATTTCTTATCTAAAATGAGACCCAAGTATTTTGCTTGATCAGAGAATTTAAGTGGTACACCATTTATGAGGGGAGGGTCAATGTGTGGGACTTTGTATTTCCTTGTGAAGAGGACAAGGTCGGTTTTTTGTGGGTTAACGCCTAGTCCACACCGATTAGCCCATCTGGTGAGCTTATTTAAAGCGTTTTGTAAGAGTTCTTTTAGTATATTGGGATGTTTACCCGTTACTGCAATAGCAACATCGTCCGCATAGGCAAACACTCTGTATCCCTCTCTTTCTAGAGTAGTTAGTAATTCATTTATTACTAAATTCCAGAGGAGAGGGGATAGGACACCACCTTGTGGCGTACCTCTGCTGACACCCCTTTGTGTAGTAAAATCGCCCAGTTTTGAATTGATAATCCTGCTTATCAGCATCTGATTAATCAATTCGCTGATCGACTTATCTACCTTCAGAGATGTCAATACACGTGCAATTGCAGATGTGTCGACATTGTTAAATGCACCTTCTATGTCTAAGAAGGCAACTAAGGTGTACTCTTTATGATGGAGGGAATATTCGATTGTACGTACTATACTGTGTAGAGCCGTTTCAACTGATTTCCCTTTGTTGTAGGCATGTTGAGCCTTTGAAAGGAGGGACTTATCAATACTTGCCCTTAAGTGAATATCGATCAAACGCTCAAAAGTTTTGAGAAGGAATGATGATAAGCTAATAGGTCTTAAGTCTTTAGGGTTTACATGACTGGATTTTCCAGCTTTTGGAATAAAGACAACTTTAACTTGTCTCCAAGACATCGGGATGTATGCCAAATTAAGGCAACCCTTGAAGATGTTTTCTAGGATGGGTATTAGAAAACTTGCATTTTCTTGCAGTTCGGCTGGAATTACACCATCCGGACCAGCAGATTTGTATGGTTTAAAGCTGTTAATAGCCCAATTGAGTTTTTCCCTAGTGACTAGACCTTGTGGGGGTTGTAAAGTATTGTCACCATTATTAAGTGCAATGTTATTAATAATGTTAGAGCTACCAGGAAAGTGGACGTCTAGTAGCAAGTTGAGCGATTCTTCGCTTGAATTGGTCCAGAGGCCAGAGGCGTTTTTCAAGCAACTTGGCATGATTGGACTTTTGGAGAGGATTTTGCGCAGCCTGGATGCTTCGGAGCAATCTTCAACGTTACTACAGAAGTTTCTCCAAGACGAACGTTTGGTTTTCCTCAGTTCTTTTTTATAAATCTTCAGTGATTCTTTATATGAATCCCAGTCAGACATGTCTCTAGAAGCTTTGGCTCTGTTAAAGAGTTTTCTGCATTCTTTTCGAAGTGGATCCAGCCCTGAGTTCCACCAGTGTGGCTTCTTTTTACCTCTTACTTGTATAAGAGGGCATGCAGTATCTAGAGCTTTGTTTAGGGCTAATGTTAGATTATTGACTTTGTCGTCAAGATCTTCGATGTTGGAGGGAGTATTAAAAAGTTCAGGTTTTATTAAACTATTTAACGTTCTCTTATATTTTGGCCAATTTGTTCTTTTCAGATTTCGAAAGATCGGTTGGCAAGGTGGTTCATTTATAAAGTCAAACTGGATGTATCTATGATCAGAAAAGGAGTGATCTTTAGATACCTTCCAGTTCAAAATATTATTATTAATGAATTCGGAGACAAGAGTTATATCTAAAACTTCTTGTCGATTTTTAGTAATAAAGGTTGGCTCATTACCAACGTTACTTACGAGTAGGTTAGTGTTAAGAATATAGTCGAAAAGAGACTCACCTCTGTCGTTTATATCCGTGCTACCCCATACTGTATGGTGGGCGTTAGCGTCACTACCGATGATGAGGCCGATGTTGAGCCTTTGTGCTTCAGTTATCAGTCTCTCCAGAGTATCTCCCGGGAGAGGGCCAAGATGGTCGTGGCCTAGATACACCGACGCCAGCCAGAATGTTCCTCTGGCTGTTTCCAGACTAGCGGCGGTGGTATCTCGATCGCTGAAATTAGGGAGTAAATATACATTTAGGCTGCGTTTTACTAATATGCAAGATCTGGGTTCATCCTCACCTGATGCATACAGCACGCAGTATTTGGGAGTCCTGATTCCTCGAACAATGGATTTAACAATCCAGGGTTCTTGAATCAGGACAATATCTTCATCGCTGCTGGATAGGCGAAGAAGAAGGGAGGCCGAAGCCTTTATGGAGTGTTGGAGGTTAATCTGGAGTAACCGCAGCATTTTTGCTACTGCACTCCCGATCAGCCTCCAACACAGTAATGTCGGAGTCATCCATATCAGAGGACGATTCTAAAAGAATGTCCTCATCTCCGCTGTCGTAGACCTCGGCCTCCATTGCGGAAAAACCTTGGTCGGTGTTAGGTGCTTCCACTGCTACTGGGGGTACCTGAGATGCATCGTCTTCCAATGAAGGAAGTGTGACCGATGCGCCAGGCACCTCAGCAACCGTTTCCGCTTGTGTGGGTGGGGAAGGGGGAAGGGTTTGTGCCTCAACCCCATCTTTTTTATAGACCCTCAGCGTAATTTCGTCGAACCCGAACCTAATCACACCTTTTGATTGCGCCAGAGGAGAAAGGGATTCTGCATTGATGATCACAATTGCACCCTTATAGGGTCCCTTTGGATCCTCTAGTTTCGCAACCTTCCAGTTGTGAGTAGGAAGGGTTGGATTGGAAAGCCGGATTACTTTCAGAACGTGGTCAGCTTCCTTGAATATGGCCGGAACCGTGATGCGAGCTCTTGGTCTGCAAGGAATGTCCTCCTTCAATACAGGGTGAAGTTGTCCACAAAATTTCGTCTAGATGGAATTCTAAATCAATAAAGTGAAAATTTGCTTTTTTTTTAAAAAAAAAGAAAAACTAAATTTACAACAAGGCAAATAAAGTGATATTAAACTTCTGCGCTTAAACTTAGGACTTTGAACTTAAATTCTGCAGAAGTGTCAGAATTTTGTTCTCATATAGGATTATAATATGCGAGTCTTTTGAGATTTGATCAGTAAATCAAATTTTGTTCCAATAAAAATATATGAATTTTGATATTATGTATTTCTAAGAACAAAAAAGCAACAATGTGTTTGTGTTCAAAAATTTAGAGAAGTCTAAAAGGCAAAATCAATTTTTTGGCAAAAAACTTCTTAAAAATTGAGGATCCTAGAGATATTTTGAAAGAAAATTTGTTTCTATCTTGAAATTCACCTCCTAAAAATGTCTCATGTTATGAGACGAGAAAAGTATCGTATGGTCTCGGTAGCGCAGAAATGGTAGGTTCAAAGCATCCGGGACCAAAAATTAAGACTATTTACCCTGTTTTGAACTAAAATTTGAAGATTTTATAATTTTAGAAGATACAATATTTTATTTTTGTTAAATTTCATCTCAAAAATAATGTATTTTAACTGTATTTCTGCCTACTTCATGTCAAGCAATAAACTGTGAACTTTCATTTTTAACTAAATGCAAAATATATTCATATCAATAGCAGAATAAAGAATATGCAACGTTGGCTACACAGAACGAAAAAAGTCGTCCTATTGACTATTTTGGTAGTCAATATGACTATTTGGTAGTCAATTTTCAGCCGATAACCGGAATAGCCGATAGAACAATTTTTGGTTGCCAATTTTGGGATCCGAAATTTTTTTTACAATTTGGTAGTCAATATGACAACTGCTGTAGTCAATATGGCAACTACGGTTGTCAATATGACAACCAAGGTAGTCAATAGGACAATTTCGGTAGTCAATATGACAATTTTTTCTGAAAACCGTAATCTAATTTGACTACCGGATAGTCAATATAACAATTATTCTCGATAGTCAATTTTGGTAGTCAATTGTTGTTGTTGTTAATTGAAGTTGTTCTATTGACTACTTTTTTTTGTCATATTGACAACCCAAAATTGATAATCGAAAATTGTTCTATCGACTATCTAGTAGTCAATTTTTTAATACAGGGTTGTCATATTGACTATTTTCGTAGTCAATGCGACAATTTGACCAAATTTCAAGTTGAATATCGAGGATTGTTAATATGACAACTTTTTTTTGTCTTAGTACGTAGGGAACTAAAAGACTATTTTGAAATGTTTAAATGGATGAATGAAAAATCATAATTTCTGGATATTTAACACAGAATATAACAAAAACCAGTATTATATTTTACCATGATCTGTGATTATGCCATTTAGAAAGGGTTAATAATAACAACTTGATGAATTTTTCAATATAATCCAGGCATTAAGAAAAAAATCTATTATTGTGGGTTAATGTCCTAAAAAGTCAAGACCTTCATAAAAGATAAGATACTAAGGTACATTGTTGAAAAAAACTCAAAGGATAACTTAGAAAATCAAGAACTATGAGTGTTTTGAATTTGATTAAAAAAAATAATGGAAAAATAGTTCCTTTCGAAATCCTTTCAAAAACTTATAACATTGAAAACGTTGCATAACATATTTTTCATATTGCTCTAATAAGACAGAATTCGTGATAAAAGGCTTTAAACAACAATTGTTTTATATCGACAATTTTCGTTCTGTATTTAACGGTTTTTGCTGTTCATTGCATAAAAATACGAGATGCTTAAAATCTTTTAAGAATAAGCTATAAAAACGATCTCACATCTGTGTGTCAAACATATTATTTTTTCTAACTTTTGAATTAAAATGTAGCGGTCTTAACGTTAAGGCCACTGATTCCGAATTTCGGTAGTAAAGTTTAATAATTTCGATTCGTTGTTGGCTCGTATATCTTTCCATCATGAAATGGCAAAACTCATTGAAGAGAAATGTCAAAAGAGCGGCAAGAAATATGGATCGTTTGCTGTATTTGTCCTTCTATTTTTGTAGCGTCCCTGTTGAAAAATCCTGTACAACCTCCAAGACTGCAAACTTTGTACAATTTTTGTCTGACTGACTCATTTTGAATTATTTACGTTAATAAGGCAGGGTAAATTCACAAACGTTAAATTTGTTGGTAGTGATTAGGCATCACTGCTTTTTTGCGATGCTGATCGTTGCTCAGCTGATTACGATGCGATGCTGATTGACAAAAAGTTTTACGTTTAAAAACAACTTTTGCTTTATGATGGATGTGAGAGACACACATTTTATCTCCTCTAGAACTTTTCTCCCCAATACTGACATTTATTTTCTGCCGGCAATAAATTCACCTTCATATTTTAATTTGGTTTCTATTAATAGTTTAATTTGTGCGCTGGTAAAATAATCTCTAAAATTCATCAAATTAATTAATTTATAAACAATTTAGAATTTGATTAAATACTTTTCATTGTCTTTTTCCGTCATTTTTGCTCCAAATCGCGTCGGCATCAACAACTTATCAAGAAAATTCTTGATGCTTTTTTTGTTTATATTTGCGCAACAGTTTATCGAAATTTGCAATAATGAACAATAATTAACATTTTAAGTGATGCAATTTGTTTGCGTTTATGAACGTGCTACAGGGATGATCGAAAATCATCTCTGCAGTGATGAGATTGTGAATTAACACGCACATACAACTGTGAATGTTTTTTTTTGTCAATTCATATTTGGTCTTAATAAACACAATCTAAAATTTCCTTTGCAACTTTGCAAAAAAGCAAAGTTGTATATTAAATTGGTGAAGTACTTTTACTTTTCACTTTTTAAATAAAGTCTAAAAAATTGAAAAGTAAAAAGTTCATTATTTTTGTGCAAAGTGAAAACTGTTTAGTGAAATAGACCCCAGCTCTCATATATTTTTCCCATTATTCATGTAGAATGCCCATTTTTGCCCGTCTTTAAAACAAAAACCGATTAAATTAAATTTAGCTTCAGTAAAAAATTTGGTATAGACAGTTAATGTTAATTAAAATCTCTATAATAAATTTAAGCACTTACTACCTTTTACTCTAAATAGCAATGCACATTATTTTCCCATATTATATTCCCCAACAACTTGTGCACCTGTTCTTTTTCTCAAAGAACAAACAAACCAAAATAAAAAAAACTTTTCTGAATTGCTTGGATATCTTCAATATTAAGTTATATTTTATAATTAACAACGATAACACACAATACCATTATGTACAAAATAAAAGAATTAAAAATAAAAACATGGAAAATATTCTCCCGCTTGCTTTAATTTTTACCCAACATCCATTCGTGTTTACACATCATTTATAAATAAAATACCCGCCTCAGTCTGCCGCCTATAAAATGAAGAGCTTCACAAACCTTCCTTTATACATAAACGGAACGGAATGCGAGACTTTTCATAATGTTCATTATTATTAATTTTCAGAAAATTGCCACTTGCAACATCAACGAGCCTTCATTTTCATTGTTATTTTCTTATTTCCTCCTTGTTTTTTATTTTATTAAAAAAATATATATTTTTATGTTTAATATTTTGTTGTTGTTATTATTGTGTTTTTTTTATTTCATGGGATTGCACATTTTATTCTTTCGTTATTATTGGCCATTATATTCGGCAATAACCTCTGATATAGCATAGCATAGCCAAGCCATAGCCGTTATAGCAAGCTGTGTTGAGTGTGAGACTGAGAGGGAGTTGCGGATGCATTGGACTTTTAAAAAACAAAATCAAAATATACCCTAGATATCATATAATGTATTTCTCTCGTCAATTTATATTGAAATGTATTTTACCCAGACGCCAAGCGCTGCCACTGCCACCATACTGCCACTATATTGTATATATGCGATCCACTATTTCACCAGGGGGGTCTTCAAAATGCATTCCAATATTTGTATTCTAGGTTTTTTTCAAAAAATGAACAGAAAAATTAAAATACAAAAGGCAACCGGCCGTTTCGAAAATAAAACAACAATTTAAACAAAAAAAGAAAAATATATAAATGAGGAAAAGAAAGAGCAATGGCGGTACCGAATGGTTAAAAATTCGTAATGTAAACATTTTTCATTAAGAAGAACAACGATTTACCATTCCCGCCATAAGTTTTGGTCCAGCGCAATACAGGGGCCTGGGTAGGCGAGCGCTCCATGAATATGTCCAGAGAAGAGAAGTAGGAGCAATGTGCTTCAACTGTGGATAGGACAGAATAATTATATGGAGAAACCATTCAACTGAAGCAGCCAGCACAGCAAAGGCATCATTCAACATTTTGCGTGCTGCTGATGATCCTCTTTTGGTCTAGCGGAGCGCCCATCATGCCGGCTGTTGCCTCAAAATGCAACAATTCACACTAGCTGCCCACTTGAGATGCTGTTGTTGAGTTTGGATGAGTGGTGCATTAGCAGCGAGCATCAGAATTCAGAAATGCTGCGGGAGAAAAACTAACAAATCGACAATGCAAATGCAAACTCCATAATTCTTCTTTGAGTGTAGGGTTGCCAATGTTCGAGGATGTATACCCTAAATATATTTTGTTATTTCTTTTTTTTTCTCAAAGTTACGAATTTAGGTTAAACATTTTGTTTCAAAGTTTAAGAACATTTTGTAAGTTAATTTATAGTTTTAGCAAAAATCTGGTTTTATTTATTTTTTGAAACCTTTAGAATTTTTATTAATTTTTTTTCTAAAGTGTACAAGAAATAAATTTTAAATAAAAAGATTTTCGGCAGTATTTAAAACTTGAATTATATGGATGGTCTTCCGATTTATATCAGAGTCACATTTCTTTTAATTGGAAACCCTGTACGTTAATTCTTCCCATTCGAGCTCAACTACCACCAACAACTTTGAGAGTACATACTCGTACCTTTCCACCTACTTACAAAAATATATTGTTGTGAAACTTTTGAATGGACATTTTTCTAGAAAAATTTGTTTGTCTTTAAGAATTGAACTGGAAAATACAAATAGTGCTAGAGAAGTGCTTATAAAGTAAACTTCTTAGGCAGCTCTAAAAATATTAGCCTTGTTCAAAAGGCCCAAAGGGTTATTTTGGATCTGGACACTTTGTACATATATATACTCGTAGTTTAAATTTTAAAATTGTACAATTTAATTGGGATTTTTTTGAGAGTGTATGTGTTTTTATATGATATTCGTTATGATTTTTATCAGTAACTATACTATCCCGGTCTTTGATTCAAATTTTTAAAACTAAAGCTACAGAAAAAGTTTCAGCAAGCACCTATGATTAAAAAACTTTTAAATACTAAATTATTTTAAGAAAGTTACGTAAGAAAGCTCCGAAATTCTGTGAGAACAACATAATACAAACAAAATGCGTTTTAGTATTGATACACTGAGGGTTGAAATTTTACCATCCAAAAATTTGGATTTTCAAAACTCTACCAAACTATGAAACTATTCAAAGTAAAAAATTAGAAGAAAATTGTACAAAATTCAGTCAGTAAACTGCAGCGAGAAAAAGGGGAACGAACAAATTTTTAGTGATTCTTTAAAATGCTGCATAAAAGTGAGAAATGGCCGTATTTTTAGGAAACCATTTTTAAAACTTTTTGTTTAAATATTGAACTAGTAACTCAAAACTTAAATTTTTTTTTTAATTAAAACATTTTAAAACAATTAGTTAGAACTCCGAAAGTTATTTGTTGCCTCAGTTGTTTTCTGGAAGTTTGGAAATTCGGAAAGTAAAAACTTGAGAAATTAATTTTTGACAAAGCATTTCTCACTCGTTCAGACTTTTTAACCCCAACTTTCAAACATACGATTCCCTTAAAAATGCAGAGTTCAAGTCCTTTAAATTTTGTGAACATAAAAAGGATTTCTGCTTAATCTGCAAAGGAGGTGAAGAACTGTTTCTTCCTTTTTCTCGTCTATTAAGACTCTTCAAAACTCATTTGAGAATACGTCTAGCCAGGTGGCCGCTTTTCTATATTAGGCAGTGTCCGATTCGATTATGACATCAAATATCGAGGGTCCGCCATTTAACGTTTTTTTTTCAACTAGTGCTTTTTTCGTGAATAGTAATACTTAGCTCATGTCTGATTTGACAGATAATTAGTTTTATCCTTCCGCTGAACGAATATGGTTGTGTATACGCTTGAACATGAACAACCCTGGGAACAACGCTTAGAGAAGATGCGATTTTACCAAACAAATCATCTTTTCAGATGAAGCTCATTTTGATCTTGGCGGGTATGTAAGCAAGCAAAATTGTCACATTTGGGGCACAGAAACCCGCACGCATACATTGAAAAGTCGATACACCCAAAACGAGTCACTGTTTGGTGCGGATTTTGGTCCAGACGCATAGTTGGGCCATTTTTCTTCGAAAATGATCAAGGTATTATCAGGCCATGTTGAACGAATTTTTGTTCACAAAAATTGAAGAGGAGGATATTTTTAACATTTTGTTTCAACGGGACGGCGCTACGTGCCACACAGCCGAAGCTACACTCAATGTTTTTAAAGCATTTTCATTTTGGCGGACCCTTTACACTAAAAAAAAAAAAAAAACTGGTACCGGTGACCATATTTCCCGCTTAATTTATTCAGAAAAAGTGGTTTTTAGATTCCTACCAGGCGTCTTGGTTTTCGAAGAATTCCTGGCAAAATACACCAGATTTCTGGTAGAATATACCAGGAGAATTTTTTCCTGGTAAAAATTATACCGGGAATAAACCCAGTATTCTGGTAGCCAGGAATATTTTTTTCCTGGTAAAATTTAACCCAGTATTCCTGGTAAAAATATACCAGAATTCTGGTACAATATACCAGGAATATTTTTTTCCTTTTAAAAATGTACCAGATTTCTGGTAGAATATACCAGGAACATTTTTTTTCCTGGTAAGAATGTACCAGAATTCTGGTAGAATATACCAGGAATATTTTTTTTCCTGGTAAGAATACACCAAAATTCTGGTAAAATATACCAGGAATTTTTTTTTCCTAGTAAAAATGTACCAACATTCTGGTAAAATATACCAGGATTATTTTTTTTTCTGGTAAAAATGTACTAGAATTCTGGTAGAATATACCAGGAATCTTTTTTTCCTGTTAAAAATGTACCAGAAGTCTGGTAAAAGATACCAGGAATATTTTTTTTTCTGGTAAAAATTTACCAGAATTCTGGTAGAATATACCAGGAATATTATTTTTCCTGGTAAGAATATACCAAAATTCTGGGAAAAAATATACCAGGAATTTTTTTTTTCCTGGTAAAAATGTACCAAAATTCTGGTAAAATATACCAGGATAAATTTTTTTTTCTGGTAAAAATGTACCAGAATTCTGATAGAATATACCAGGAATATTTTTTTTTCTGGTAAAAATGTACCGGAATTCTGGTACAATATACCGGGATTTTTTTTTAACTCAAAATTTAGCTGAATTCTGGTAGAAGCTCTTCCCTCCAAATTATGGTAAGCGCCTTTTGAAATTATGAATTATGCATAGCATATATTTAATTGTATTCTTCCTACTAAAAAGAACACATAAGATATAGGTAATATTTTTAAAGCAAGCATTCACATCAACATCGTCTCTAATATGTCCAAGAAAAAAAGGAATACAGATTTTTCTCTAAACTAAATTATTATCGGAAGCGCCATGTAGTTTACGATTATTTGGCGGGAAGGGCTTGATAGGTATACTGTACTAAAATTTGATGGTGAAATGCTCTAGAAGACTGGTTTTATCTACGAGGAAAAAATATACCAGACAAAAAATTTCCTGGTTTTATTAACCAGAAAAAAGATAATTTTTGATCTCCCAGTATTTCTGGTAATATATCCCAGAAGACTGGTTTTATCTACCAGGAAAAAATATACCAGAAAATAAATTTCCTGGTTCTATTTACCAGATTCCAGATAATCTTAATTTTACCAGGAAAAAAAAAATACTTTCTACCAGGACGCTGGTAACATTTACCAGCAAATTTTCTGCCAAAAAATTTACCATTTAACTAGATTTCTGGTAAATAACTCCAGATTTCCTGGTTAAAAGAAATCTGGTTTTATTTACCACGAAATCTGGAGCATTTTACCACATTTTTTCCTGTTTTTTTTTCTACCAGGAAATCTGGTTAAAAAAAATGTCCCCTGGTTCTTGTTGGATTCTACCACATTTCTGTTTTTTTTTTTATATTTACCATAAAATCTGGAGTTATTTACCACGAAATCTGTATTGTACCAGTTGTTTGGCTGGTACTTTCTACCAGATTTTGTCTACCAGGAAAATTTTTTGAGTGTACAATCTGCTTAAATATAAGACAGAATCCAAGGATTTAATAGCAGCTTATAGGTCTGAGAAAATCCGGTTATCAGATATTGATACCACGTTTTCATTAAGCCAAGACAAGACTTCTTTTATAGACAAAAGTTGTACCTGGACACGCTACAGTGGTTCGGAAGGTGGAATGAGCTTCTTAATTTTATTCCTGCAGAGTACACGCCTCCACCAGGAATGCCCTATCCTCCCAGAATTATCTGGAAGGTAAAGAAACCTGGAAGTTTCTATCGGAGTGTAGTTGGAGCATGGAGTAGTCTGCGTGCTTTCGAATTGATTCTAAATAATTAAGAATTACGAAGTGCCCATTGCTGTTATTAGGCCACTGTGATGAAGCTCTGAGGTAGATAATAGATCTTGCAGCTATTTGTATCAGAGTACACCTAAATGTGTCGCTTATAAATGGGCAACCTTAAACGTTAAACTTTGCTTATTTTTTTCGGTTTACAACTTTGTCTAATGCGGTCTTCATTCTTCTACACCATACAGTAAAATAGGTCTGATTGCCAATGTGTATTGTATAACCAATGCATTAGTCGAAGTTGCCAACACCATTTATGTGACTCAAAAGTCGTTTTCGGATTTCAACTAAGTACCTGATATGCAACCTTCAAATTAAGTTTGTAGATATATACATTTTGATAGTAAACAGACATTTTGTATACCTACGATAAAATACCAGCAGAAAGCATAAATATTGACAATTTTTTAATCGATTTAAAGAAGCCTGTTATATTTTTATTTTTCAACTTAAACTTATTTCTCCATGTAAACTTTATTACTTCCACTGTAAAATATTTAAAATCTATATATATAAAAATGAATTGCTGTTCGTTAGTCTCACTAAAACTCGAGAACGGCTGAACGGATTTATCTTATCTTAGTCTTGAAATATTCGTGGAGGTCTAGGGAAGGCTTAAAAGGTGAGAAAAAATCGAATAATTTCCGGGAAAACCCTAAAAACAAACCTTTTCTATTTCCCATACAAACGTTCTCTAGAGTCAATTTGAACTTTATTGCTATTCAATAAAGTTCATATTAAATTTTATTCACTCACTGTTGTCTAAGCAATTTAGGTATGTTCCTAACGTCAAAAAGTCAATTTGCAATTTATTACCGCTGCATACAGTTCAAATTCAATTATATTTATGAAAATAGTCTTTGCGGTCGCTTTGGAGGATCTAATGTCGCGTTCCGAAAATAAACAAAAAGGAATCGCGAACGCGACAAAAAATATAATAAGCTATTAGTAGTACCTACTGATTTCCAATTAATTTGGTCGGCCTCGCGAAACTTAATTTTAGCTAACTTCAGTTGTAACTGTATCAGATTATTTTTTTAAGTTTGACAAATCTTAAGTTTTGTCACAAATTAAGTTTCTGAACACAACCATAATATTTGGCATTAGATTTGACAACCAACTAATATGTCAATCATTCTGTAGCACTTCAGAACACGGAGATTTATGGTTAAAGGTAGAAGATATGTGTTTATTGATAGCAAATAAAGTATATTTGTGTTTGGTAATGACAGCACCCAATCGTCATATGCACGATGCATTAAACCACGAGTTGCAAAGGGAACAACAGTACGACATTGAAGCATTGGCCGAAACAGTTCGTACAAATGTTCCACAATTAAATCAACAACAAAGAATTGCGTACGACTTTTTGATAGAAGCTGTGAACAGTGGATCTGGTGGAACCGGAAAAACGTTCTTAATTTCATTGCTTTTGGCGAGGATCAGATCGCGAAATGATGTTGCTCTAGCGTTGGCTTCATCTGGAATAGCTGCGACTCTGCTAGAAGGCGGGCGAACTGCGCATTCTGCCTTGAAATTACCATTAAACATGCAAATCATCGAAACACCAATTTGCAACATCGCCAAAAATAGCGCAATGGCCAAGATCCTACAGGTATGCAAACTAATTGTTTGGGATGAATGCACAATGGCCCATAAGTGGGCACTGGAGGCGCTGGACAGAATATTGAAAGATCTTCGTGACAACCAAAATATTTTTGGTGGGGCCATGATTCTGTAATAAAGTTGCAATGGACACCTCGACCGGATTCATCACATTACCCACAGATTTTTGACACATCACAGATTCAAAAGAGGAGCTTATTCAGCGTGTTTTCCCAGATATAGCGCAAAAGTTCAATAACCATAATTAGCTGGGTGAACGAGCAATATTGGCAGCGAAAAATAAAGATGTCGAGAATCTCAATGCGACCATTTAGAATTTTCTTCCAGGACAGTTGGTTTCCTTCAAATCAGTCGACACCGTTATGAACCTGGATGACGTAGCCAACTATCCCACATAGTTTTTAAATTCACTGGAATTGCCTGGACTACCACCTCACAATTTGCAGTAGGATCACCATGCTGCGTAACATTAATCAACCTAAACTATGCAATGGAACAAGACTGGCTGTGAAAAAGCTGATGAATAACGCAATTGAGGCAACAATCATAAAAGGAAAATACAAAGGAGCGGGTGTCTTGACCCCGCGAATACTGATGATTCCAACGGATTTACCATTCGATTTTAAAAGCTTACAATTTCCAGTACGTCTGGCCTTTCCGATGACAATAAATAAATCGCAAGGACAGTCTTTAGAAGTTTGCGGAATCAACTTGGAGTTTCCCTGTTTCGCGCATGACAATTATACGTCGCGTGTTCGCGCGTCGGAAAACCGTCTTCTTTGTTTATTAACGCACCACAAAACAAAACAAAAAATATAGTTTATGATAAAGCTTTAAATTGATTAACAAACTGTATCATAACAGTGTTTGTCTTTTAATAAAAATTTAAACCTTATAAATAGCCAGTATTTCAGGAAAACTGTTTTTTTAAGTAAGCAACATGATGTGTCGAAAAAAATAATACAACTTCATGCTGCATTAAAAAAATGCTTTTTTGTTCTAAATGTTTATTTTGTGTTGAAAAACAAAGTTTACGTCTTTTATCTATCGATTGAGGCAATACGAAGTCTGCCGGGTCAGCTAGTCATTTATAAATATCGAGAATAAAAACAAATCAAAATGATCTATATCTCATGTACGTATAGCTATATAAGTATTCTCTCCACAAAATACATTTAACCAAACATATTTTGTAACAACAATAAAAATAAAAATACAAAATTTACCACTCTTGGAGCAATAAAATGCTATACTGCCAAGTATAACACTATCAAAACAATTCAACAATTCGGAAACAACCATTAATAATGTTCATAAATTTTCTTTTTTATTCTCCTAAATGACTGTAAAAATAGTTGAGTTGCAATTCATTTACGCATTCTCTTCCTCTCTTTTGATGTTGAATGCGGTACGGACTGTTGCATCCGCATATATGCTATGGATATCCTGATAGAAAGTTGGAGTTGAATAGTAAAACCCTCCCTCTCATATTTTTCAACAACAATAACGACAGTTTAAGCTTTATTTTCCTATATATGCGTTTATAATATTTCATTGTTGTATAGTTCGTGTAGAGTATAATAATAAAACTATTTCAAACGCCAGCGCCACTAGTGGTGAAGTTAGTATTGTAGGATGTGATGATAATATTATTTGAAACAACAAAATGACAAGCACGCATGGAACCAGAAGAATGTGAAAAAATTAAAAATTTAAACAAAAAACATAACAAACCATTGCATATTACAATACTCGTACTACCTAACCTACAACACTCTCGAACCAACTCGAACACTATAAATCACCGCCGGAAGTACCGGTACTGCCATACTACATAACTCCCACTCATATCCAACCATATACTCAAGCACACATCCTGGATGCGATATACTGATCCATGAGGTATGTGATGGAGTTTGGAGTGGACTTGTTGAGTTTTTAATGTTCAAAGTTTCTATAGAGGATACGTTGAGCTTCTTGGTCTGAGCTTGACTATGCAGAAAGTAACGTTCGGTCGTTAATTCCTTTGAACTGCACAAAGTACCATTTAATGAATAGCTAAACTTTGAAACACACATAATGTAGCAACAGCAGCAGAGAAACCCTCCAAAACCATCCACCTACTACAACAACAACTGCAGTGAATGGAAAGAAGGGTTGATGTCGTTTAGACCATTTCGACTTTTGGTTTGGTAGTTATGAGTAACAATTTGTATAACATAGTGCGAGTAAAATAGTGTGTGGTCCCAGTTGATTATAATTTAATTGTTGTTGTTCTCTTGGATACAATAATATAATTTTTCACTTTTAAAAACTATTAACGACATTAAAATATTATGTAGTATAGGTGAGTATAAGAACATACACATATATAATATTTAATTTTACAACACATATACAGACAGACACATATAATATATAATAATTTATCTATAACAATTTAAAATTAAAAATATTATTATTTTTTTTGTATTTTTAAAATAATTTTTGTTTTGTTTTTAAATTTTAATAAAATGCCTCAAGTGCAACATAAAGTACATAAATATATTATTTTGTTTTAAATGTGTACTTTCTCATAACAGAGTCATAATATAGAACGACAACGAATGACACCACAGACAGACACATATAGATTATATAGAAAAAAGAGAATATATTGTATACATTAAATTTATTATATTTTTGTATTTTGTTTTAATAATGCAACACGAATTTATAGTGAATTTACGACGACGAAAAAGAATAAATAAAAACAAATTAACTCAGTGTTGAGTACAGCTAGTTTGTTTATTATTATTTAAAAAAAGTACTTACCCCGGGTAATGCCTGTTTATCATGTGATCCCGTTTGAGCCGTCGTACTTTCTGGACTGAAGTACGTCAAGAAAGCGCAACCTTGAAATAAAAATGAAAAGAATTGTTACAAAATTTGGTATAGAATGTGGAAAAATAAAACGGATAAATTTTTTGTTTCAAAAATATTCCTGTGCTAAAAATTTTAAAATTTATTTTTTTATGTTAGTAATGGCGGAAACAGGGGGAGGGGTGTTCGTAGGGGTCATGACACACACCCCCCCTCTTCCCCTGGGTGATATTTTTTGTATTCTTTTAGGAATTCCTTTCAATCCAAAACATATCGTATTGAGTTAATGGATATGACCCCCATTGTATTTTGAATTATTTATTTTTTTTATATGAAACAAAATTTGTATTTTACTTCCTAAAACTTTGTTGCCAAAAGTACCATTTTTAACTGAGGACTGGACCAAAAATATAATATAATTCGGAAATTCAGCCCTTTGAAGTGATTGAAGTGATTTTTACTTGCAACATACATGAACTATTAGCAAGTATTGCATTCGTACAAAATTTCGGATCAAACATGGCATTACGAGGGTAGAAAAGTCGAAAAAAGTGGGTCCCCGATTTCGTGCGTCTGTCTGTCTGCCCTGGCCTCTACAACCCAAATCATTTTGTCGATTGAAGTTAAGGTTTCCGCCGATTAGCGTAAGGCGTTTTTTTCATTTTTTCAATACGAAAAAAAACAGCAGTTCCCATACAAATTTTTTGGTTTAGAATCGAAAATTTTATTTTTTTCAAAAATTAAACGATAGATTTTTTAAAAACTTTCTTTATTTTTTTTTGTTAATTCGGCTTCTTTCTACATAAAAAATATATTTTGGTATTACTTCAGAAGGGTACCCTCATAAAACCGTTATTTTGTTTTTAAGATTTCTCAATAACTAATCAACCGATTTCAATAATCTTCTCCTTCAGTGCAAGCTTTTGTCGATGATCAAATTTTCAAATTGATGATGATTTTTCATGATCAAAAATGTCATTATTTTTTTTTCATTTTTAAAAAAATAATATTTTTTTTACAGAGCTTGATATATAAGAAAGGGGTGAACATTTTTAAAAAAATTTAAATGTAAAATGTATATTTATAAGCACTAAATAACTTCATAACGAATATATTTGAAAGACAAAGTTTAAAAATGATTTAAATGATTTTGGAAAAAAAAAATAAGTTAATCTAGGTTTTTTACGAAATAAAAAATCTAAATCTTAAAAAAGAAATATATATGAAGAAATTTTAGAAAGTTCGATCGACCCAGTCGTATATTTCTTTCAAAATTTTCTGTTGACTAGAACTTTAAAGATCTTAAAAATTAAAGAAATCTACTTTTTGAAGTGAATTTGCTTTAGATGTTCTAGAATTGAGATTTTATCACAAATTTCAAGAATATAAATGTCCCAAAAACAGCAACAGTGACACCTTTGACTTACTAACTAACATTTTTCTCTCCACAATTTTAAAGTTTTGTTGACTCCTTTAAAATATTTTCTAGCATCAGCTTCAATATACAAGTAAGCAGACTGATAGCGATAGTAATAACAGACTCCCGAAAATTAAGTCCGAAAAAACTACGTCAAAAAAGTCAGAAAATTCTTGATATCAGATTCTTTCTTATTTTCTGGGTTTTTGAATTTTTGTGGCGTTTTTCGCATTAATAGAAATTGCAACAAAAAGCAATATAATCTTTTTGGATAAAAGCTACGTTTTAAAACAATTTCTTTCAGTTCTGCGTGAAAGGAACAAAAACCCTCCAAACTATTGTGTTTTGCTCTTAAATATGGCATATTTGGAAAACTGTTGAAATCTTGGAATGCTTTCATATGTAGAGTCGACCAAAATAAATAGTTAGACTATTATGTACCTTGCTGGACAACTGCGTTCTAAAATAATTTAATAACTAAAGTTATTATATTATAATATTAGTTAAGCCTTTCAAATGTGTACATATAAGGTTAAGATACACATTAGTTATTTAAATTTTGTTAGCCCTTTACAGAACAATAAAGAACGTTTTTAAACGGTGAGTAAAAACTCGTCTATATGTTAAGCGTGTGACACAACCCCCCCCCCCCCCATGTAAAGTCTAGACCCGCCCTTGATGTAAGGCACCAGAATTTGTTATCTTTGTACATTATAAAGAAATGGATTCTGACATTCAGATTTTTAAAATACAGAACTTTAGACATACAGGATTTTGCTGAGCAAAAAATTATGGACAAAATTAATTTTTTAATTTTTTAAAATTCTGAAACTTGGTTAATGAAGAAATATGTGTTCAAAGAGAATTGTAGAGTGAAGAATTTTGAACACACAATTAATTATTTATGCAAAATTTGATTCAGATATAATTGTAAAAAACAGACTTTTGACATAACTTAAATATTATGCAAGTTTTGATATTGAAACTTTCACTCATGTAGTACTTCTTTCAAACAGAATAATAAAAAAACCAATATTTGAACATTGATAAGTCAAAATTGTTAATAGTAAGAATTATAAAAATCTGATTTCTAAGTAGTTTTGAGCTAGATTTTTTTTGTAATTAGAATACACTCAAAGGGTGGAATCATCATTCAATAAGGAAGGGTTAGAATGGAGTAGTCGGTGTGCATTGTTATTAAATTCTTGAACATTGCAATGACAGAAAGATACAGCACGTGGTAAATTATTTCACATTCGCATAGTACGGGTAAGGAACAAATCTCTGTAATTAACAGCTCAAGAGTAAACTGTATTACGGTTAAAGTGTTTGAGGGAAGTAACGCAATTGGTTATTTCAATAGGGCATAGTCCGCTGAAGGAGAAAAAAACCCAAACATTTTGCTGCCTTTGTTGGCGATATCGCAACATCATCTTTAGAAGTCGTTGGTAATTTACATACCGAGAATATCGAAAATTCAGTTTAATTTATGCCATAGCCACCCATGAATAAGACAAGTGGATGTATTTTGTTTTAATGATACAAGACAGTGTTTTGATTTCGGAGCTTAAAATTCAATTCAGTTAATTATACCAAATTGTACAATGCTGGGTACATCGGAATTTATTGAGCTCAGTATATTTTGTAATTATTGCAGTTTCACATCCGAAGAAGAGGGATGTGAATCTGACAATGGCAAGGAATATGGAAAGCTAAGACTACTACCGTTTGCAAAACAATTAATTGGATTAAAAGCTGCAAACAGGAGATCATTAATAAAATTGAGAAAAAGTGTCGGCGACAAAATAGAGCCCTAGGGTACACCATTATTTTCTTATAAAAAATGTGTACATTAAAAATCTTGGAAACAAATTTTTGAACCAAAGTATTATGTTTTTAGTCATTTTTGAGCCAGAATTATTAAAAAACTGAATTTTGACGCAGTTTTCAAAAAAAATGTTTATAAATTTCAGAAATACGTTCAACTACCACTTCGTTCATTATGAAAAACAGAATTGTTACATTTTACAAAAATGTTGAACTGCATTTTGATCATTTGATCAATTCGGTTGAAAATGTTGATATCTAATTAAGAGCAGAATTTTTAACGTACAGAATTTTGAGGATACATTATTTTGGAAATGTTCAAGAAGATTCATACAAAATAAAAATTTGGCACTTGTAAATTAAATAAATTAATTGGCGAAACTATCCGTTGAGAACTAGGACCTAGTGACTTACAACTCTTAATCATTCCTCTATGCGAGTAATGTTGATGGAGGGGACCAACAGTTTTAAGCTGAAGCCAAACGGCTTATTTGAGAAAGTACTTTTCGTGACAAGAATAACTCTTGGAGGAGGAGGATTTGTCAATCCCTCGCAAGAGGCGGTTCGGAATCGGCTTGACACTGGGACCTACATCCCTGACAACAATACTCGCACACAGAAATGGTTGAGAGTTTTAAGTCAGTAGGCCCTAGTTCTCAAAGAACTGTTGCACCACCTAGTTTGTTAACTTTCCATAGGAAGTTATTGTAATGGGTCCGATTTGTCGAATTGAAAATTTTGACATTTCTCGACATTTCAAGGTCCCTAAAGCGAAATAAAAGATTTTTAGAAATATGTTTGTGCGTGCGTGTGTACGCACGTTCATACGTTTGCGACGTTTTTTTTCGTCGTCCACAGCTCAAGAACCAGAAGAGATATCGATTCATATAAATTTTGTTATACAGATAATAAAGCAGAAAGATGCAGATGGTGTTTTTTTTACCATAGCAGTCTAAAAAAAAGGTGCAAATTTTGGTTAACCCCAAATATCTCACGAAACAATAACGCTAGAGACTTGAATTAAATTTTATATTATACTAGCGGCCCGTCCCGGCTTCGCACGGATAGACAAAATTAGGTACAGATATTTAAGTTAAAAGCATGCTAATTAAAACGACCACGAATCACTTAATTAGAAAAAATTGTATGCTTATCTTAAAGCCTCCCTGTACCCTACGTTGGCTGTGGTATTTCTAGGTGGCAACAAAATGTATTAATTTTCAGGAGATCCTACTCGAGAAAGTGCCACATACAATTTCCCGTAGGAAAAGCACTCTTTCCTGAAGTCGATACCAACTATGGAAAAAGTTTGTCCCTGGGATTTATTTATTGTTAGGGCAAAGGATATTTTTAAAGTGATCTGTAACCTTTTAAAAGATATGGGCAAATCAGTAGGTATCATTGGAATCCACAGAACATGTGCGAGCTGACCAGCCACGGGACCTGTAATGATAGTTGCTGCAATCACATTATCTCTTAATTCTTTGATCAATAGTCTTGTACCATTACACATATTGGGAGGGCTTAAATTTCTTAAAAGCATAACAGGTGTACCTAGCGGACAAAATTGTGAATCTAAACCATTCTTAGATCCCCTTGAACACACACAAAAAATTTCATCAAAATCGGTCAAGTCGTTTAAGAGAAGTTCAGTGACATACACACTCACAGAAGAATTATATATGTTAAGATATTGTAACGTGATACCAAACAAATTATTTTTGGAAAAAATTCCAATTAACGGGTTTTTTACATATCAAAAAAACTGAAAAAAAAATATTATTTACGATATATATAAAACGATTTTTTCTCCAAAACAATTTTGTGCAATGAAGAATAATGTTTTCAACATCTGGTTAAATTTTAAGAAAAATCGAATTGACAGTTTTTTACAAAAAAATAAAAATTTTAACAAAAATTAATAAAAGTTGGTAAAAATTGATTTTCGACTCAAATATCTTTAAAAGACTTTAAGATATTGGTTTTAAAATAATTTTTTGTTATAAGCAATATTGTGTTCAATATTCAGTACAATTTTGAGAAAAATCGAATTGACAGTTTTTTTACAAAAAGTAAAAACCCAAAAAAAAAAACAAAACTTAGTAAAAATTTACTTTCGACTCAAAATCTTTTCAAAAATTAAAAATATTGGCTTCAAATTAATTTCATTCATCCAATTTGTATTTTTTTATAGAAATGCTACTAAAATTCTTCAGTTCTTGGTAGTTTAAACTTTAGTTTCAGTCGTTCAAGTATAAGACTCCAGAAACCATTGAATAGTATAATTTTAGTAGATCAAACTATGGTGTACATAGCCCTTTAAATCAATTAATTGAAATCTATAATAAATTTCACTCTTGTATTAATTCACCTAATGATAATATAAAAAGTATGATTTGCAAATTAGTATTTTTCAACAATCTAGTTTAAGTTTTAGATTTTATATATGTATATATTATATTAATAAGAATTGTTAACGTTAGTATTTAACGAATTATAATAAATAAATTTTACACAGATCAAAATTGGTTTTCGACTAAACATCTCGTTAACAAAAATAGATTTTGAAATCAAACTATTTCATTTATGCAAAATATTATTGGTAGTTTTTAAATTTTTAAGAATAATTCAACTGAGAACTTTTTTAACAAAACACGAAAACCTACAAACTTTTAAGCAAGACAAATCGACAGGCAGGATGGGAAGTTATCAGTGTGGGTCGCATCCCAGCCTCTTTTTTATTTATTTGAGCACACCAAATTTTGAAATAAATAGGTCTATAGTATAGAATTCATATGGAAAACAATGCTCTCAAATTAACTATGCTGAAAATGGATAAAATAGATTTTGAGGTCTTCTGAACAGAAGCTTAAAGAATTGAAACATTTTCGATTGACAATTTTAAGGAAAAGCAAAGCTGTCTACTTTTTCATTTGAAAAATAATTTTTTACTGCAAAAATAAAAATATCTTGGGAAAAAAATATAATATATTCTTATAACAGTAGAGTAATAAGTCCACAATCGCGAAATTCAGGGTTTCTTTTAAGAGTGAATATATACAACTTTTAAGAGTGAATATATACAACTATGGTTTGAATATTCAAGCATTTCTAAATACTAAATTGTGGCCATGCAGAATGACGTCTTCATTTTTAAAATAGATAGTCTTGAAATTCAAAATTTTATTACTCAAAAATTATGAAAAACCGAAATTTTAATATTAAGATTTTACTATCGGGCTGTTAAAAGCAGTGTCTTAAAAATATTTAATTTTGAAATAAAGAATCTCAGTACCTGCAAAATGAAGTGTTCAGCAAGAATAGGCCTCTATTTGGAACATAAATAGTGTAATTTCACAGAGTAAAGATATTTGATATTGAAGATTTAAATTAAAAAATTTGATCTTTATTTAAGTCAATAATAATAACAGATGCTTAAATAAACAGAATTTTGTTCAACAGAGTTGAGAACAAAATAATTGTGAACATATGTACGTATTATTTAAAAACTAAATTTTATTTTACACTCTTTTTTTTTAAGTAGCATTACAAAATGGTATCTGCTATCTCAGGCAGAAATTTAGCGTACAATTTTAATGCAAGTAAGATGGAAAACATTTAAAATTTTATAAAATGATCAGTCAAGATATCTGTGACCAAATAGGAGTTGAAGTATGGTATGTTTTTAGTAAGAACTCTGAACTCGATTACCGATCAGCTTAACATCTTATTTTTTAAAAGCATTTCAAAACATGTGCTTAAAAAAATGATTAAGATTTAAAAGGCTGCCTTAAAAGCTTCTTCTAAAAAAAAAAACCCTTTTTGCCAATGAAAACTCCAAAGTAAAGCTCCTCATCTTAACCTTAAACAATCTAATTTTCGAATAAATTACAACATAAAACGATGTGTGTTGTGTGTCGGCCTTGTTCACAAAATGTATAAAGAAGACTTTGTGATAGAATCAACCATCAGTAGACAACATAAACACATCACTTTGGTAACAGACTTCACAAAACCTTCCCATCTAAATCACTCTCTGGCATCAGGACTGTGACAAATTTACTATATGGTTGTTCCATCTGTCAGTATACACTCAGTGCCTACTTACATACCCTACCCACCTATCTACAATATTATATTACCTATGTTGAAAGTGCAACAAAAGGCCCCCAAATTATCTCTCTAGCATAATATTCTTTCTCTGATGATGGTGTCTACATCCTCTGGGGGATGTTTCAAGCTACATTCACAAGGAGGTGCCTCGACTCCAACCCACCTATGTATATCCTTTACTGTACTGATGTCTACTGATGGTTATTTCTGCATCATTTGGTAATTTCCATTCATTTGCATTAAAGTGTAATTAATGTAAAACAGAGACGCATCATACGTACCGTACACATGTGTGGAACAGAGCGTTCGTTGGCGATAGAGTAGATCCTTATGTCGAGTTACAACCGAGAGTCAATTTCCTGTGTTTTTCGGATGTGAAATATAATTTTTTCTTTTTTTTTTGCATTTTTATTTCTGTTGTGATCCTGAGCTCACCCACATTTATAAAGTGTGTAGACCTCCTCTATATACGATTTTATACACCGTGATGCATATTTTTACTCATCTATATTTATATACATATGTATGATTGTATCCTTGATGATGGGAACATACTGCAAAGCTGCGGTTGCGGGTGGAAATGGTAAATGTGTAATACCCTACAGCAGGGCGTGTATAACTGTGTATTTATGGTAGCTAAAGGAGTATATTCGGGGTATGCGTGCTTGTGTTTTCGTTGTCCTAGAATTATTTGCACATTTGTATGTAATCTGTTCTTAATATGTTAATTTTAAAAGATTTATGTGTGAGAATAGCATTCACACGAAAAGTTAATTACAATTTTAGTTCTTTCTCTTTCTCTCTCTGTCTCACTATCATTCTATCTTTCTATCTATGTGGGGCTCCAACAAAATGTGCAAATGTGCTGGGACAATAATAACAAGGATACTACTTATTTTTCGGTTGGTATGGTCTAAAGCCTGGGTTATATTGTTGATGCAAGTAGTGTCCTTAATTTGTGAATCTATATTCTACATCTCTCTCTCTTTATATATATACATATATGTAAAATTAAATCCACGATGAATTCTACATATGTGCTCTGTAGACTTTAGGCTATTTTCATGTATTTAGGCCTTTGGGGCAACATAAAAGATGAAGTAAAATATACACATTACATTATCCATGTGCGTTTATAATGTTTATATACATAAATATATGTGTGTGGTGTATATATACGTATGGAATATTTCTGGGAATCGTGTTAATTTTTAATTGGTATAAGGCGGACGTACAAACAAAGAGCTTGCTTATATAAGTCATCTATATATTCACTATACCTATAATATGATGCTTAGATATTCACAAAAGCTATTGTTGTTTAATTCGAAGGTTTATGTCCATAGAGTTGAATAAAGGGTGTTGGCTTCAAGCTGTTGTCCTATTGCATGTGACAAATATTAACTATTTATGCATTTTCTGTAAGTCAACAAGATGTGAGTTCATATATATGTATAATAGACGACAAAGAGTTGGTATAGGATTTGTTGGATTAAATTTAATGCAAAATGCTTTATAGCTTCAAGACCATACATACATAATAATATTTAATATGAATGAATTGTTAAATTCAATTTTGTAAATTATTATCTGAGTGGATGTGATTGAAAAATCTGGACTGAGTTTCGAGAATTAGATCAATGAGGCAAGTGAGGAAAGGTCAGACAATTGCTAGCTGAGTGTACTATCCTGAACTTTCAAAGAATAAATGCTAAGCTGATGAATTTTAAGGGCCGATGTTGAATGTGAACCACACCTAAACGTCAAGTGTTTTTCTGCATTTTATTTCACATATCTACATTTCAGATTAATTCAATTTAATCGATATAAAGATACACAGTCAGGCAACAAGTTAAAGTTATTCAGGCATTCTTCACTAGATGATTTTTTTCACGTCAACTCCTTGTCGTGCTTTACAATTGCACCTCTCACGCTCGTCGTTGATGCACATTATCCATAAGGACTTGTATTTACACGCTGACAATGTGCAATTGACTCAAGAACTGCAGCCTATTTTAAACGTCGTCAATGGTCAGATTAGTAGCAAGAAATGGCAATAGTGGATGATCAACTATCTAAGGAAATCATCTTCAGTGATGAGACACATTTTCACCTCAGTGTATTTGTCAACAAGCAGAACTGCCGCATTTGGGTGATTTTCAGAAAACATATTCACCCACAAAGAGTGACTGTTTGGTACGGTTTATGGGCTAGTGGCATCATCGGGCCTAAATTTTTCCAAAATGAGACTGTGAATGGTGTTCGCTATCGTAAGATAAAATCGAATTGTGTACCGAATAATTTATAGTGATTAAAGAATAGAAATCCTTCTTTAGCAATCAGGTTCTCCTTTTTTAAAAAATCCCAAAAACTGTGATTTTTTGAAACTGAAAAATAATTTTTGATTATTTTTGATTATAATCACTTTTTAAGTAATTAATGTTTGATGAAAACAAAATTCACTTTTGCAACTTTACGCCATATCCTCACCCTTCTTAGCAGTGACCGATTCAAGATGTCAAAAACTGATTTTTTGTACATTTTTCGACTCAAAATAAATACCTTCAGTTGAAAAAAATTCCATTATTCAAACCCATTTGTTCATGTTTAAAAAAAAAAATGTCTGTTCGTTCGTCATCTAGACGGCAAATTCGTTTGTACAACATGCGATCAACTTTCGTTTATAATTACGGCTGCAAAAAGACGAGCTTGTCTAACTTCAAAAAAGTAAAAACAAAAACACATACCGCGCGAGCTCTCAAAAACTCTTTTTGGTGTGACTTTAATAGGACAAAATGCCACTTTTCCACTTTGCATTTTTTTGCTTTGTTCTTCAATATAGGTACCTATACGACGCGCTCTAAACCCTTACCCATCAAAAAGGTGCCGGAAAACACGAAAGCCAGAATAGAATGACAAAGCAGAACAAAAATTGTATTACCGTTTACAGCTTTTGTACATTCTCCATTTTTCTTTTTCATTTTCATTTTTACTTTGTTTTGTTTCTCTTGAATAAAAGTTCCATGTATCGTATCGTTTATACCACAGATGTCCCTCCATACGTGACAAAGTAATTTCATGACACAGAATAAAATGAAAAAAAACTGAATGAAACGAAAAAAAAAATTCTCAAAAAACTGTAAAGAGACCAATTAGGGCTACGCTAAAAGTACTTTAAAAGTCATTAGCAGCTTTTCTCTCATTCCGGGTCCGTTCCGTCGTAGTAGTGTCGGCAACAACGACTTTGTTGAATAGAAGGGGTGCTTGCCAAGGGAAAGGAGGGAGATAAAGGGGTGTATGTTGATATACGAAAAAAAAAGTTGTTACCGTTAGACGAAAGATGAACAAGTGAACGAACAAAAATGGTTAATATAGGCATGAACCTAAATAATGGAAGCACACACAAAAACCTATACGTAGACGTTAACCACACCAACTTACTCACGAAAAGGACATTTCTAACGTCTCCGTCGAAGTCGACTGACGACAACAACGACTTTACGACGACGACGACGACAACGACGTGTCGTGATGCTTGAGGAAGCTGTAATTTGCTTGTGGTATGCTAAATTTGAAACACTACGTACCGCTTACACAGCCTAACGGTTAAATCGGATTACCCATTACCATTCCAACACTCATATCGTCGCATTTCGCAAATAGAAGGCATAAGGTGGGTCCTACCGCTTTGCTTTTTGCTCACTTAACCACTCACTATACTCGTATTACCTCATACTGCCTAGCTATACCTTACAGCCTATACTGGAGGCAAATAGGGTGTTAAGTATATGTTGCGTTGTAATGGGTTTCTTTAATTAATAACAAATTATGTTATGTGTTCTGTGGTAATCATTACACCAATTAGAGCCCATTGTAGATTGTTTATAATGTAGTTATGAATGTTAATGTTTTGCATTATTAAGGCAATAAACTGTGATGGGATAATAATAAGGACACTCGCTGCGGATGATGGCTTTGGCAAAGTGTCTCATTCTAAATTATAATAAATGAGTGTATCATCAAAGGCGTTTATGTGGTTAAAGTGCAGATAGAAATCTTTAACTTTTAATTTGTTGTTTATTTAAAGTTAAAATGCATTTGCCAAAAATTCTCAATAGCAGAATAGATTTAGTATTTACTTATAGATCCATTTGTGTTTGCTTGCGAAATCCGTCTCGAGGGATCAAGTTTTGAATAAAAAGAGTCAATTCTGCAAAATTAATCATGAATTTGTGAAATGGTTTCTGATCTAAGGAAATCTTTCAGGATTCAATTAGACAAATATATTTCTTAACCACACATAAGATTAAGATTAAGACTACCTCAGATAACAGCACTGTGCTTAAAACAAAGAATTGAAGTTATCTAGTAGACTTCTAGGTACAGTGGTGGAAAACTATAAAAAGCACTATTATAAAATTTCTTACATCAATTTTTGTCAATTAATTTTTAAGAAACGTAAATTGACAATACAAATATTCATCGCACGCCTCTGTTACATCTCTGAAATAAATAGGTTATCTTTTTATAGCGGAGCTTGTGTCAACAAGGAGCATTAAGAGATATTTATGATTTTCAAAAGAACATTTACAAAAACCGATAACATTCTGGAAAAATGTATTTTGGAGTGACGAATCCAAGTTGAATAGGTTCAGATCTAATGGTGAAAGCCAAGTTCCAAATTGGTCACTAAAGAGTCCACATAGGAACTCACTTCTATTGCAAATATAAAAAAAATGTTTATTCATGGCCTTAAAACAAAAATTAATCACCAATTTTAATGACTTATGGTCCGCTTTTTAGGAATCATAGTATTCCAAAAATTGCATAAATATCTTGATAGTCCAGGAAAATTTCTTTATAAAGTTTAAATATTGGAAGACAAATGTTAAAAAACATCATATTTTTGAGTGGAGATTTTCGATTATTATTGCTTCATGTCTGAAAACCAAGGTTTAAAGTGGAACTTCCACGGAAAACAAATATTTTTGTTTGCTTTTTTTTCTCAAAAAGATCTGCAACCTTCATATAAAAGGAAGACTTATTTATAAAACGATGTATTATTTAAGTATTTATGTTAATCATTTCTTGAGTTATGACATTCCAAACATAATTTTTTCTTCAAGATTAAGGACTTTTTCAGTCTTATTTGATTTTTGGTTCTCTTGGATTTTGTTACTAACTTGAATATTTTACTTTGCTCTCTTAAAAACCTTTAAATAAGCCTTTTTTCATGAGTATCAGTAAAAGTCCAAACCCTATCCCCTTTTAAAATGTTATAAATTAAATTAATTTGTTTTGTTTTAACGCATAATTTTGGAGAAAATTTCAAGTAAGTGTATTTTAAACCCTTTCCTATTCTAAAGTCGTAAATAGGAATACTTTTTGAGAAATGTTAAGTACGAAAATTGAGAAAATTGGAAAATTTCAATGTGGAGAGCTTGACAAGAAGACTTGAAAAAAGGTACTAAGTACTGAGTTTAAAAATTTGTCAGTTATTGTTTTCCTTTCAAATTTATAATCTTGCTTCGAATGATTTTAAATTTTGTGTTGTTTGATGCTATTCTGTTATTTTGTTCTGAATAAAATTGTATATATGTATGTAAAATTAATTTAAAAACAAACCGGTTTCGAAATAAAATGTTATAAACCAAGGTTTTATTTGACTGCATTTAAATTTTTCAAAAATAAACTTATTTTATAAGTACATTTTAAAATTTTAAAATATGAGTACTTGCTTACACCCTTACTATTAAGTTTTTTCAAAAGTAGTTTAGGAACAAATCTAGCGCTAAACGAGTTTCGAGTCTTACGTTTTTAAGAAATTTGATTTAGATTTTTCATTATATTCTTATAAGATATCGCGTTAAAGTTTTGAAAGAAAATGTTCTGTAATTTTTAAACATTATTATTTCTAAAGTTAAAGTTTAAATTTTTTGAATTAAATAAAACAACTTTTTGTTTGTGTCTTTTTTAACTTTTAAGACCGATTTAAGCAATGTCATGAATTTTTTATTTTTATATTTTAATTTGAAACATGAGACAGAACATTAAAGTGTAAGATCAATTGAAAAAAAATATTGCTTTAATAGCCCATTTAACGTTCAAAACCGCAAAAAAAATGTTTAATAAATACAATAAAAAGAATATTTATTTAACAGGTCACAAAAAATGTATGTTTTAAAAGAATAAATTAGAAATCGTCACATAACGTGAAAGTTAAAATATCAGTTTTTTAGAAAAATTTGATATCATCGAGTTGTACACAATTTTAAAACATCATAAATTGATTTACATAGCTAAGGCCTGTACTAAGCCACGCCAGGAGTAACGGGTTATCCATTTTGTGGTTTCAAAAGTATAGGGCTGGAATTCGACATCTGTTAAACTAAGTTGTTAAACGAATTTTTTTTATTTCAAAGTTCGACATTAACGAAAAAACTATCGCACAATGCATACAAGCTGTTAAAACCTCCTACAAAAATGGTGATTCTGCCACAGCCACATATCGTACTTTAAGAGGAGATAATGGTTTACATAATCGTCCAACTACGCAAGCAATCATCAAAATCGTGAAGAAAATTGAAGAGACTGGATTGGTTACAGATATTGTAAGGCCTGTGCATCATCGTTTAACTCGTACCACTGAAAATATCGCTACTGCCTTGTCGTTCTCAGGAATTAGGACTGTCTCACGGCACGTTATGGTGTATACCTACATCCATAAAGTCCAGCTCACAAAACAACTGAAGTTAGCTGACCATTCACAACATCGTAGATACTTGGAATGGGTGCTTAAAAAACAGGCGAAAGCGCTGGACGATGATTTTTCAAAAAAAAAATTTCTTCAGCGACGAAGCACATTTCTCACTCGGTGCAATGTCGGATCCAGGTGGGAGGGGGTCGTAGGGGACATGACCCCCGCCTGGGAGATATTTTTTTTTTTATTTTCGCAGGAACTCCTGTGAATTCAAAACTATCGTACACACAAATTTATAAATGTTTGACCAATGGACGATAAAGGGGGGGAGTCATATGAGCCAAAAAGCTTATACAGTAAATTTGTATTATTAAAGACTTCATCTAAAAATTTGTTAGTAATTTAAAGACATTTTCCAAAAAGTTATTTGCTGTCAAAAACAACTAAAAATTTTGTTTCAAGCAATTTAGATTTTGGAAAAACTTTAGTAATGCTTTAAACTTTGAATAAGAGACCGTCAAATTGATATTAAGTTGCCTTTCAATTCCTGAACCTCGCTTTCAATCACGTCTAAGAAATTATGATGGTAGAAAAGTCGAAAAAAGTGGATCCTCCGATTCCGTCCGTCTGTCTGTCCTGATCCCTACATCTCAAAGCCTTGTTTCGATTGAGTTCGAACTGGGAAATTATGGTTTTAAGCCGATAACCGTAAGGCGTTTTTTTTTTTTTATTTTTTAAATCCGAAAATTAGATTTTTTTTTCAAAAATTAACCGATATTTTTTTTAAACTTTCTAAATTTTTTTCTTAATTTGGCTTCTTTGTACAAGAAAAACATATTTCGGTATTGATCCTCATAAAACCGTTATTTTTTTTAAATTTTTCTCAAGAATATCATTATATTTGTTTTTGATTTTTAAAATTATAGGTATCTATTTAGTTTTGTTTACAAAACTAGATATCTCAGAACAACTGCAGACAAAATTTAAAAATTTTATATGTAAAAATCAATTAAAAAAAACCGCTCTATTGATTTTCCAACAAAAAAAATTGAGTTAATATTTATGTAGGTTTTTTGAGAAATAAAATGGCATTTAGATTTTTGAGAAAAATGTATTTTGCAAATACATTTTTAAATCTTAAAAAATAATAAATATTTGTAAACAGACATTAGGAAGACATTAGCAAGTTCTAGCGACCCAGTCGTGCATTGTATTTCTTTTAAAATTGATTTTTTATTTAATACAAAAACTTTTAAGATCTTAAAAAATTAAATAAATCTACTTTTTGAAATGAATTTGCTTTGGATGCTTTAGAACTAAGATTTAAACAAACATTTCAATAATATAAATGTCCCAAAAACAGCAAAAGTGACACTTTTGTTAAACTAGTGGCTAATTGAAAAAAACATAATAAACGTTTCATCTACGAGTAAGCAGACTTATAGCGATAGTAATAATAGACTCCCAAAAATTGAGTTTGAAAAAACTACATCGAAAAAAGCCCGAAAATTCTTCATATCAGATCCTCTCTCATTTTCTGGGTTATTAAATTTTTGTAGCATTATTAGAAATGGAAACAAGAAAAGTATATACTTATTTTTGAAAAAAGCTAGGTTTCCAAACAATTTCTTACATTTCTGTGTGGAATGCACCAAAAACCCTCTAAACTATTGTGTTTTAGCTCTTGAATATGGCATAGAAAACATAGAAAAAAAAATATAGACAGTCATCCAAATTAAAATGTTAGACCATACCTTGCTGGACAACAGTGTTCTAAAATAATTTCATAACTAAAGTTGTCGTTTTAGCCATTGAAATGCGTAAATGTAGGGTTAAGATGCACATTATCTTATTTTAATTTTGTCAGCCTCCTTTACAGAATATTAAAGAACATTTATAAGTTGTGAGTAAAAACTCATCTATATGTTAAGTATGTGACACCACCTCCCCCCCCCTGATTAAAAGTCTGGATCCGCCCTTGACTCGGTGGGTATGTTAATAAACAAAATAGTCTTATTTGGGGTTCTAGGAATCCTTAGAAGAGAATCCATTACATCCACAAAAACTCACTGTTTGGTGAGCTCTTTCGCCCGGAGGTGTGATTGGATCTTATACTTCTTGGAAAACGACGGTGGATAAACTGCAAAATGGATAACTCTGTATTTACGGTTAAGCCAAACATAGTTCCTTAAGAATGCATTTTGTTACAAAACATTAGATATCTAAAATTTCATCCTATTCCCAAGAAAAACCCACAAGTTCCCTACAAGAAATTAATACAAAATAAAGAAAAACCCAAAACTTAAAATTGAGATTTAATGTATTTGTCGCTTTTTTGAAATCATCATTATAAATTCATAGAAAATATTGTTATTAGCAAACTCAAAAACTTTATGCAAAACCACCACTCAATATTTTCATAGCACAGACAGGTATCCTTGTTTAGCTTTGGAAAAAATTATGCTATATAGGAATTTGTCATATTGACAGTCTGAACGGCGGCGGCGGAGGTGGAAGTGGCGGCGGTACCAATGGCATAGAGAGAAATGCAGTCGATTTTGTTGTCCCAAAGTAATTATTCCATAAATCAACATAAATATTTGAAAAAATCATGAAAAATAGCTTTAAAAAAAAAAATAGACGAACTTTTATTTAATTTTGTTTTATTTTGATTTTACTAAAGACCGCATTGACTCTCTGTTTGTCATTTTTATATGCATATCTATTAATACCACGATGACGAGGACACAACGACAACTCTCGCTATACCAACTCACTCAATCGTAGAGTTTTTGTTGAGTCCTTGATGCAATTCGTCAGCAAAAAGCTGAAGAGGACTTGAACTAGTATAAGTAAGCACACTACTTCTCGTTCTATAGTTTGGTTATACTCGTACCTATTTTATAAAAATATACTACGTTATACCTTACTTATTATAGGTACTATACTATAATTTCACTTTTGAGAAAGTACAGAGAAGCCAGTGCAAATTTAAATGACAAACAGTCGAATCCTGGAAAGTCAGAGGCACACGGAGAGCACAACTCGATGACCAAAAATATAATGAGAAGGGGTGAAAATGGCAACCGGAATGAGCTCGCTCCTAAAAGTATGTACAGAAGGAGTGTAGAAAGTTGGTTTTTGGGTGCGAAGGGTAGGATGCGGCGCCAAGGAGGGGTGACTTTAGTTGTTTTTAATTAGCATCGGGCCATGTTTTATGCATTGGTGTGGAGTCCTTTTTTCTTCTTCTTCGTTTTTTCTGTTTTGTATTTTTGCAAATTTTATTTTTTCACTTCGCTTACTTTTTCCCAACCGTAATGTGAATGAAAAAAAAAAATTAATTCATTTCATAAAAAGTTTTTCTTTTTATTTAATTTTACTTTGATGTACCTCGATATAGCCGAACTCATATACAGCCCATGCTGAGCCTGCCTCGTGTATATATACATTTGCTCTTGGAAGGAATGATGATGGTGACGACTTTGGGAAAGAAAATTTCTGTTTGAACTCCTTAGTTTTTTGTTTTTGTCGGTTTTTTTTTTTTTGTTTTGTGTTACTTTTCTTTTCTGCTGGTCCTTTTTATGGTTTTTGGGGTAAAAGTCTCATTTGGCATCCGCCGGAAACGACAAAAAAGAAAATACAACTTCCAACTGACATCAGGGGTGATTAAAACTTTTCCTAATTTTTTTCAGTTATTTTTATTTTATTTTAGACTCAACTAATTCTTTTTTGTATCCTTTCGGAAAATAGTTCGGGCAGGTATAGATTCAATGTTGTCATAAAGAGACAGAGAGAGTACCTTGACTGTAAGTTATATATGTGTAAGACTATATGCACTGACCTCAATCACCTACTCGAGCACAAAATTCATAACTACTCAAAAAAAAAAGAAAAGAAAAACACGTTTAAAAAGGAACCTTCGATGAAAGTGCAAAATACCTACTTAAGGGGCTGAAGAACTGTGTGCTCTAGAAGGGAGACACAAATCCCTAAGTTCATCACATGCAACAAACAAAGGCAGCGCGGAAGAATGAAGGATGAAGAAGGTACCGGAACAGGATGATGATTTTTGAAGTGTTCAAGAAATTATACTATATTGAAGAGTGGGGGGAGGGGTGGTGCATTGAAAATCCTATTCTTTCAATTTCCTTTTTTGCTCAAAATGATTAAGGCACTTAAAAGAGGCGAGAGAAATCTTTTGCAACATAACCTTCTATACGTAGGTATTGCTCTAAACTAACCTCCTATAAAGCATAGATATACAAAGACGAACCTAACCTCCTATACTCATCATTGGAAACCCTCTCCCCATCGCTCTCCTGCTTCAAACACAGGATATGAATTATTACTGAATCGACCATAATAGCTCTGTTAAAGGTTTCCACTTTAGCATAGAGAAGGAGATCAGAGTACTTAAACTCAGCTGGGTAAAGTGCTCTCTTGAAACGTTCTTGGAATTTTTTTTTAATATTGAAAACATTGACAGGAGTGATGACAAGACGGGGAACAGTACGCTATTTTTCCCAAGAAACTGTTTCTTTAACGAATTTTAGAGAAAACCAAAAATATGAATTCTTGAACTTGGATGATTCCTTTTGAGGACTTTTTCAAGTCAAATTCATGTATACGGTGAACTTCCTTGTAATAATTATTTTTGTAGTATGTTCGTAGGGGATATAATGCCTTTAGGACCATTATTTTGTGATACAGTAAGACGAATTTAATAGAAAAATCAGTTGTCCTGGAAAAATGTTCTTCCATCCCCGAGATATATTTCAAAGAAATTTGAATGTAGTAGGATTCACCAAAAAGATAAGGCAAAGTTTAACAGTTATTTTTTGTTTCAATTAAATAGGTTTTCACTAAACGGGGATGCAACTAGGATAATTGTACTTATATTTTGATATTAAAGTTAAGCATACATTTTTGGTGTAGTACCCGTGGCGTGATGGTTAGTGTATTGGACTGCCATGCCAGAGGTCTTGGGTTTAATCCCTGCCTGTGCCATCTGAAGTTTTTTTTCACGGGTACTGCCTCTTACCAGGAATTGACATATCCTCCAAGAGTAATTCTTGTCATGAAATTAGCCGTTCGGATTCAGCTTAAAACTGTTGGTCCCCTCCATTCCTGGCAACATTACTCCCACACATGAATGGTTGAGAGTTGTAAGTCACTAGACCCTAGTTCTCAACGGACTGTTGCGCCACCTAATTTGTTTATAAATTCATAGTGACTACTAAATTGTTTGGTCTGAAAAAGAATTTAAAAAAAGTCGAACGTGAATCCACTTAAAGCGTCCATTTTCAAGTTAGAACTTAATCGACCCAATAGTTCAGGCTGTAATCGATACACTTTTTTTAAAACAGGGTCCGGCAGAAAGGTATGGAAGATTTGGAAAGACTGTTTTTTTAAATGTTGCCATTACAAAAAATTCATTCATTACAATATTCAAGTCGTCTTCTCAGATCGGGCAAAAAAAATCAGTCCCCATCCGTCTGTAAATAAGGGGATCTGTGTTGACAGGGACAGTCCATCCATTTTCACAAAAAAAGTACTGACCAGTAATGAAGTTTCGAGTAATGACATACCCAACGGTGACCTTGGAACTGTGGAGAGAGGTTGTTCATAGAGCTCTTGTAGGTTTTCAGAGGCCCAATAACGAAATTTTTGTTTATTAACCACTCCTGATAAATGAAAGTGGGCTTCGCCGCTCATTAACAAAACAGTTTCATACGTCAAGATTTATAACATTTCTTTTGCAAACCTCATCCGTAGTCACTTTGCTGCAATTATTGGATAACCATAATTTTGTATGGATGAAAATGCAAATAAAAGTTCGGAATTCGCAAAACTGAGCGGTCTGACATCCGAAGAGTGCAAATATGCTATACAGCCGATCAACAAGGGTGGACTTGAACAGCTTGACGGACTCTTTCAATTTTTTTTTGACCACGGTTCCATGGTTACTGAAATAGCATCTTGCAACAAGTCGATACTATCCATACTCATAACAATACGGTTTCCCTACCTCACTGGACCATCCGTTTCAATCTTCCACACCTCGCTGCCGGACCCTGTATTTTTGTTTTGCAATGAAAAATATTAAATATTTCAACTTAACTTGTTGATTTTTCATCTTAAAAGGCTATTTTAACATAATTAGTGGACATATACTCTGGGATTTAAGAAAATCTTATAAGCGTGTTCCTCTTTATTACTTTGAACTTAAGTGAATTGAAAAAAAAAGGGGCTGGGTCAAATCACACTGATAACTTCCCATCCCGTCTGTCGATTTGTCTTGCTTAAAAGTTTGTCTATACATGTATCAATTTTTACCAAATTTGCGTACTATTTTTTGTAGATTTTATTTTTTTATGAAAAAACGGACTATTGCATTTTTATAAAAAAATTACTGAATATCGAAAACAGTATTTTCTGTGAAATAAAATAAGTTTGAAGCCAATATTTGTAATTTTTGAAAAGCTATTTGAGTCGAAAGTAAATTTTTACCAAGTTTTAGTATTGTTTTTTTATGATTTTATTTTTCGTAAAAAAGAACTGTCAATTCGATTTTTCTCAAAATTTTATCGAATGTTGAAAACAATATTTCTTATAAGTTAAAATTAGTAAGAAGCCATTATCTCATATCTTTGAAAAGATATTTGAGTCGAAAATCAATTTTTACCAACTTTTGTTAAATTTTTTTTAGGTTTTTATTTTTTGTAAAAAAACTGTCAATTCGATTTTCATCAACACTTTACTGAATGTTGACAACAATATTTTTTGAAAGATTAAAATGGTTTAAGTCAATATCTCAAAGTTTTGAAAATTTGAGTCTTTACCACCTTTTATACATTTTTTTTAGGTTTTTATTTTTTGTAAGAAAACTGTCAATTAAATTTTTCTCAAAATGTTTCCTAATGTTGAAAACAATATTTCTTATAAGTTAAAATTAGTTAGAAGCCATTATCTCAAATTTTTGAAAAGATATTTGAGTCGAAAGTCAATTTTTACCAACTTTGAATAATGTTTTTTTTAGATTTTTATTTTTTGTAAAAAAACTGTCAATTCGATTTTTCTCAAAATTTAACCAGGTGTCAAAAACATTATTCTTCTTTGCACAAAATCATTTTCGAGATGAAATCATATTTAAGTCGTAAAATTTTCTAGGTGACAAATTTTGTTTTCATTTTTTTTGATTTATAAAAAAACCGTTAATTGGATTTTTTTCTAAAAATATACTTGTTTTGTATCACGTTACAATATATAATTTAAAATTTAATTCAAGTCTCTAGCGTCATTGGTTCATGAGATATTTAGGTTTAACCAAAATGTTCACCTTTTTAACTGCTATGGTAAGTAAACCACCCACGAAATTTCCTTGAGAGCCCTTTCTGCATAGGTATATTATCTGCATAACAAAATTTATTTGAAGTCGACATCTCTTCTGGTTCTTGAGCTATGGACGTACACACGCACCCACAGACATCTTTCTAAAAATCTTTTATTTCGACTGTAGGGACCTTAAAACGTCGAGAAATGTCAACATTTTCAATTCGACAAATCGGACCCATTACAATAACTTCCCATTTGAAGTTGATAAATTAGGTGACGCAACAGTCCATTGAGAACTAGGGCCTAGTGACATACAACTCTCGACCATCCCTGTGTGCTAGTAATATTGGCAGGTATGGAGGGGACCTACAGTTTTAAGCCGCATCCGAACGGCTTATTTGAGAAAGCACTTTTCATGACAAGAACTACTCTTGGAGGATTTGTCAATTCCTCGTAAGAAGCAGTACCCGTGCAAAAAAACTTTACGAGTATAAAGCAAAGGCAGGGATTGAACCCAAGACCTCTAGCATGACAGTCCAACGCACTAACCATCACGTCACTGGTACTACTGAAAAATGCAAACAAAAGTTCAAAATTCGCACTGAGCGGTCTGAAATCCGTAGACTACAAATGTGTTATCGAGAACGCACATACTATCACGCTACGGGTATTAATACGGTTCCATGGTTACTGAAATAGAATCTCGGAATGAGCCCATACTACCCAGACTTATAAGAATACAGTGTCCCCCACCTTGCTTGATTCTCCGTTCAAATGTTCCATACCTCGATGCCGGACCCTGTATTTTTGTTTTGCAATGAAAAATATTAAATATTTCAACCAAACATGTTTAAGGTGGCCGAGTTTTCAACTTAAAAGGCTGTTTTAACATAATTAGTGAACTATACTAAGGGATTTAATAAAATCCTTTAGTATAGTTTAGAGTAATGCAGTATATGTTTTACTGCATTACTCTAAAGTTAAGTGAAACACAAAAATCAGTAAAGAACTAATTCATTAACTGAATTTTTTCTTGTTCCGCATTATTTTCACAGGAACTAACAAATTTCTGAATTTTAGGAATTCCAAAAAGGTATACCCAATTTGTTTATAATTTATGAAACACAATAACAGTTTCTATTATATTTTTCTTTTAATTTCGTTGAATAAATAAAATTATGATTTTTCCAAAAACCCACAACAAGAATACAAAAATAAAATAAAATCAATTCCATTTTTGCTGAACATACTGTTTGGTAATTGCCAGTCATTCTTTTGAAGTGAAGAGATAAAAGAAACGAAAACCACTGCAACCGAGCGACGTATAATCGTGTGGTTCAATTGTTTTTAGGTTCTCCCATTCACCCACATCCTTCTTCCCACAAGAGGCATTGTTGCACCTACAAAATGCTTCAAAGAAACTTTTTCCTACATTATTATAAACTTATACTAGTACTAAATCCACCTCAAGCCCCCAATATTCAAATCTTATGCCCAAATGACTTCTGGCAGCAGCGGGATTCAAATAAAATATTCAATTGAAACATTTAGAGACTTTGTGAAAGTACCTAGTACCTACTGACTTTCTCTGTCTTATGATGTTTAAGGGGTGAATATAAATAGGTATTTCTTGCCTGATGCTTACCCAGGATTGAGTCAAAGTTCCTAAAGTGAAATTCTAAGAATGGTAATTTACGACAATATATATACTTGGCTATTATAGGATGGTCGAATGGGTTAAGGATTTAAAAGACACACTATATGCTCTGCAACTGGAATCTAGACCCAAAAAGTTACGCTCTTTTATGTACATTGGTACGTCCAACAAATGCAACACATGCAAAGATGATTGTAATGATTCCAGATTTTTGACCTCCCCCTATTACCCTGTCCCAATGAGGGTTCTCTAATTAAATGCAAAGTAATTTAACCCCAAAAGAAGCTTAACTCAGACCTCAAGCCTATTCGAAAGTATGTGACTGATATTTTTCTTTTTTTTCGTTCTGTTGCATTCTTTTATAGGAAGGACAATAGTTGGAAAGGACAAAAGTTGTAATTTGTGCGGGTTAAAATACATAAATATTCTAGAGTTTTTGGTCGGCTATAAGGCTCTCATCATTCACATTTAAAACAAACATTAATAAAAGAACAATTGCCCTGACCAAGACTAGGGCCGGGACTTGAGTTCGAAGACTGAAGACCGAAGACCGAGACCGGCATCAGTGGTATTTTAAATGGCACCCCAGGGTCAAAGTTTAAGCTCTCTTCCATTTTCCAATGATAATGGTTATGCAGATATTTCTGTTGGTGAAATCTAACACTGATGGTTATATTTTTATCTATAGATACGAGTATCTGCATTCTACATACATAATACATATAGATTGAAGATGAGGACAAAGTTTTTGGAGACTCGATTAATGTATTTTTGGTCTTTTCGTATATATGTACAAGTTCGAGTATGTTTCACATTGGGTGTTGGACAAATGCAAATATATTTTAAAGTTCAAAATAAAAGAGGTTACAAGCTGCAAGCTGTGACCATATGGTTTGGTTATGTTCTTGTTGATGGTCAAGACACTCACACAGTCGTACATGCAGATAGACATTGGTTTATGTTAAAGAGAGCAAATCTAATGAATGGGTCATACAAAAGTTTCGAGGTTGGATTGTTTCAAATTAAAATTAGTTCACTTTTGATTTAAAATTTGGCTTAAATGGGTTATTATAAATTATAAAGCTCTCTTTTTCTCTCCTTTGTGGGAGTTTATTCTCAAAAGAGGTTGATAATTTAATGAGTTAGGTATATAAAGAATTTTTGAAAGTTAAAAATATCGATAAGGGTAGTAGATGAGTCTTTTCTGGCTTTGACTTTGGCTGACAAAACTTTTTTCGACTTAAAAACGACAGAAATTTTGATCTGAATTTGACAATGCCAAAGATTGTGTTATCTAACTGCAGTTTCAAATTTAATTACAACGGTAAAATGTTCGAGATGATTTTCATATAGTTTTTATTAACAGAAAACTGTTAAATATTTACTAACGATATTTGATACCTACATAATATAAATCATAAACACATGCAATTTTTTCAGAGGATTTAGATCATATATTAAATAAATATTAAACATCAAAATAAACGTAGAGAGTTCTCCGAAATGTTTTAAACTGGGTACAGTCTAGCGGCTCGTCGAAGGGTCCGACACGAAGCAGCCGAAAACCTTGTCTTTTTGGTACCTGTTACTTGTCTGCGAACCTATACAAATGTTGGGTTTAGCATTTTAAATATATTTTAACTCAATTTTGGAAAAAAGGATCAATTTTATAAAAAAGAGTATGTTTAACAGTTTGCTCTTTTTAATTTAATTTAATTTAATTATCTTGAACATAAAAATGTATTTTTATGATCCGTTTAGAGAAAAACGTGATCAAAGTAAGAAAACTGGACACATAGATAAAAGTTTAAAACCGATAATGTACTTGCATTTTTTCATTAAGCTAACCCAGAGCTTTATAATAAACCCTCCGCTAGTTCATAGAGTTTATTTTTCTATGCAATTGTTCGTTTTTGTAGAATTCTGACTGAAGAGTTCCTTGAGAAACTGCCAAATCTTCAAAGTCAATTTATTTCATCAGAATAATTTCGGCTTGCCGGCCGTGCCAATAATCTTTTCCTCATAAATATAAAGCCTTCATTTAAAATGACCGCAACCAAAGAGGAGCTATCTCAACTTTACAATTACTACTTTTTGTGAACTGTAATTGTAAATGTAATTACCAGCTTTAGAGATAGCTCCTACGAGGGCTCTACTCTACTCTACTATAAAATCGAAAAAGATCAATTTAAGTGAGAATAAATTTAATTTCAAAAAAAAGCTTTTGCATGTATTACAACCAACTTAACAACGAAAGACAATTGTCAAATTGTCAAAACAAGAATAATGCATTGAAAAGTAAAGGGTATTACAACAAAAAGGTTAATTATTTTGAACATCCCGCTTTTGGAAACTTTTCAATTTTTAGGTTATTACTTTTTGACTTTTGACAAGTAAAAACTGCAGCGTTGCTACGAATTTAACGAATGCTACTTCAAGAACAACTGATAAAATTAACAACAAAAATGGTTAACATTTTTCAGTCGAACTCAAAAGACGTCGTTGTGTGAACTAAGCCTATAACAGGTGAAGACATATTCAGTGCCTTTTTAGTGAACTCGGATCGAATAACAATATCAAAAGAAACATTGCAAACAACAATCACAGTTATTTCTATAGGAACCCTTAACTTTCTTTTACTTTGAATGGTGGGTGTATAAAATGACCTTCTTTAGTTTGATGAAGATGATGACGGAGAACATTAAAGCCATGATTTTCAAGTACCATGCAAAAATTTTCTTAATTTGAAGTAATTTTTTTAAATAAATAAAAATTACGTACAAAATGGGAAAAATGCATATTTCTTAATAGTGGGCGTGGCCGGACGTAAGTCCGTGCCACTTAAGCTAGCATAACAATCGTAATTTTGCATGAAAGGTTATCTGGACCAAATGTGAATTCACACCTTTAGACTAGTGAAAAATTGATCGACCTTTTAAAAATGTAGTTTGTTAAGATATCGAGGCCATATAGATGCAAAATTGTGAATTCGTGATTTAAAATTTAGTGGCGGCCATTTGGTTAGACTTTTCTCTTAATAATGAAATAAAAATCTATTAATTTTTCCTTTTTTTTTTTGTACAGGGTCCGCCATCTAACGTTTATTTTTCAACTAGTACTTACTTATTTCGTGAATGGTAACACTTATATAATGTCTGATTTGACAGATAATTAGTTTTATCCTTCCGCTGAACGAATAAGGTTGTGAATACGCTTGAACATTGAACAACGCTGGGAACAACGCTTAGAGAAGATGCCGATTTTGACAAAAAAATCATCTATTCAAATAGAGCTCATTTTGATCTTTACTGGTATGTAAGCAAGCAAAATTGTCGCATTTGGGGTACAGAAAACCCGCACCCATACATTGAAAAGCCGATACACCCAAAACGAGTCACTGGTTGGTACGGATTTTGGTCCAGGCGCATAATTGGGCCATTTTTCTTCGAAAATGAGCAAGGAGTTATCGGGCCATGTTGAACGAATTTTTGTTCAATAAAATTGAAGATGAGGATATTTTTAACTTCCCATAGGAAGTTATTGTAATAGGTCCGATTTCTCAAATTGAAAATTTTGAAATTTCTCGACGTTGCAAGGTCCCTAGAGTCGAAATAAAAGATTTTTAGAAAGATGTATGTGCGTGCGTGTGTATAAGTACGTTCGTACGTCTGTACGTCTTATTTTTTCGTCGTCCATAGCTTAAGAACCAGAAGCGATATCGACTTTAAATAAATTTTGTGATATAGATAATAAGGCATACAATACAGAAAGTGCCCTCAAGAAAATTGCGTGGGTGTTTTTTTTTACTATAGCAGCTTAAAAAAAAGGTGAAAATTTTGGTTAACCCAAAATATCTCATGAAACAATGACTCTAGGGACTTGAATTAAATTTTATATTATATATTGTAACGTGATACAAAACAAATATATTTTTGGAAACAAATCCAATTAACGTTTTTTTTTATAAATCAAAAAAACTAAAAAAAAAATGTGTCACCTCGAAAATTTTACGACTAAAATATGATTTCATTTCCAAAACAATTTTGTGCAACGAAGAATGTTTTTGACATCTGATAAGATTTTGAGAAAATATAATTGACAGTTTTTTTTATAAAATATAAAAACTTCAAAAGCATTACTCAAAGTTGGTAAAATTTTAATTTCGACTCAAATATCTTTTTAAAAACTTGAGATTAAGGTTCAAATTTATTTTTTCTTATAAGAAATATTGTTTTCAACATTCTGAAAAATGTTGAGAAAAATCGAATTGACAGTTTTTTTACAAAAAATAAAAACCCAAAACAAAAATAATGAAAGTTGGTAAAAATTGATTTTCGACTCAAATATCTTTTCAAAACTTTGAGATATTGGCTTTAAACTAATTTTAGCTTTCAAAAAATATTGTTTTCTATATTCAATAAAATTTTTAAAAAAAATCGAATTGACAGTTTTTTTACACAAAATTAAAAACCGAAAAAAATTAACAAAAGTTGGTAAAAATTGATTTTCGACTCAAATATATTTTCAAAAATTAGACATAATGGCTTCTAATTAATTTCAACTTATAAGAAATATTGTTTTCAACACTCGATACAATTTTGAGAAAAATCGAATTGATAGTTTTGTTTTTACAAAAAGTAAAAACCTAAAAAAAAAAAAAATACTAAAACTTCGTAAAAATTTACTTTCGACTCAAGTAGCTTTTCAAAAATTATAAATATTGGCTCCAAACTTATTTTATTTCACAGAAAATATTGTTTTCGATATTCAGTAATTTTTTTATAAAAATCCAACACTCCATTTTTTCATAAAAAAATAAAATCTACAAAAAATAGTACGCAAATTTGGTAAAAATTGATACATATAGACACACTTTTAAGCAAGACAAATCGACAGACGGAATGGGAAGTTATCAGTGTGGGTCGCATCCCAGTCTCTTTTTAACATTTGGTTTCAACAGGACGGCGGCGGCGCTACGTGCCACACAGCCGAAGCTACACTCGATGGTTTTATATCATTGTCAAAAAGAAAAGTTATTTGGCGGACCCTTTATATAGTGTTTTTCAATAAGGGTGGTTAGATGTTGTTTGTAGATGTCGTGGCGTTTGCTGTGTTGCACGAAGCGCCGCGCGCGCCGGTCCTGCTGGAACCACATGTCGTCTAGGTCCATATGGTTCAATTTGGGGCATAAGAAATTAGTTATCATCGTTATGTAGCGCTCACTGTTTACGGTGACCGCCTCACTAATGTCGTTTTCAAAAAAGTACGGACCAATAACGCCGCCCCGCCGCCGGCTCAAAGTCCACACCAAACGGTAACTTTTTGAGGATGCATTATCACCTGGTGAACCTCGCGTGGGTTGGTGTTCCCGTATACGGCACCATATGGCTTCTTAACACAGCCATTCATCCAAAAACGCGCCTCGTCACTTAAGATGATTTTTCGGTCAAAAATGGGGTCCTCTCGTCAACGAACAAATGGCGTTGTCTATGGTCATTAGCTTTGAGCTCCTGGTCAGTTAAATCTTGTACGGGTGTAGGCCCAAGTCCCGAAGCAAAATTCGCCAAGTTGAAGTCTAAGAAAGGCCGAGTTCTTGTGCACGGCGAGGAAAAGACTGCCTCGGGTTCTGCTGCCGATCTTGCGTTCCTTGAACGTACGGGTTTTGACTTATTCTTTACTGAACCGTCTTGTCATAGTTTGATAATTTCCCCTTAATTAATCTTGAATTAGTACGACAATTTCAAACCAGTTTGCAATGTTTTCTATGTATTGTAGGTCTATTTTCTAAACTGATAGCAAAATCACGAATCCGTCCCCAGAAATCGGTACTACAAATTTTCGTACCAAATGACCTAAAGTTTATTAAATTTAATTGTAATTGTATTGTAATTGAAATTTGTTTTAATTCCAATTTAGATACAGTTTATACATTTTCTTACAGCTTGCTTTACTTTTATGACAAAAATTCAAACATACGTTTAGGGTCGTTTATCGGGTAGATTTAAATAATAATTTTAAAAATGTATTTTAATATACACGGAAAGAAATACATTGCGAATATTACAACGTCAGTATGGGTGTGAACGCAATACTGTATGGCTTAGAAGATTTCCATTGGATAAAAAGTTGTAAGCATAGTTAATTTGGCCATAATGAGAATAGTAACGTCGACAATAGTTATAGCCGATGATACGCCAATTCCAGTATGGAAGTCAGGCCCATACTGACTGGCGACATGTACAACGCTCCTAGCAGAAAAGTCTATCAATTATTGTTATGTATCTTATGTTTACATTACTATTGACAGTAATCCAATAAGAGTATCGATTATCACGCCATAAATTATAGCGGGCAAAACTAGTATCATTGCTTCATCTCCGGTACAGTATATGGGGCTGAAGGCAATGCTGTCACGTCAAACGTACTATGCGCCCTTGTGTTACAAGCAAAGATTGTGGTACCATACAGTATAGTACATAATCCCATTCTTATAGGAGTTGTTGCAAGACAATGTAGGAATATCACCGATACTTTTATTAGTATGGGTCTCCAGGCCATACCAGCATTGTCATAAATGCTCTACACTTCTTTCAGTGTAGTTTGTAATTTGTATCTACATATGTATGTATGTAAAACGATTTTATATTACAATAGAATTTTAATAGTTTTATATACAAAGATATTAGTTATTTTATTACTTTTAACAATGAAAAATAGAAGATACAAAGTGGTTTCAAAATTACTTTCTGTGTAAAATAGCTATTATTAAGAATTTTTACATTCAACTTTCCTATTATTTCGTATTCTGTTAAACTAGCTGTACCGATATAAATGTCTTTAAATTCTCTCAATATAGAGCATCTGCGTAAAAAGTTTTGGTTGAATCGATGATTAAATCTGAGTCCATTAAGGTGAATAAGATCACATTTTAGCTTGAAAATTCATGTCACTTTACCAATTATATCTGAATCACCATTGAAATATTTCTGACCTCTTGAATAGTCTTAGAATTTAAAGATGCATGGTGCTGCTCTCATTTGCTCTATCTATATAGCTTTGATGAACTTCATATCAAAGACAGTTTAAAAAGTTAAGATTTTAAAATGTTTCCATTCTTCATTTGAACAAGCTCTTTTATACCAATGCAGACCATGTCTAGAACCAACCTCATTTATTTCTTTTACCCAGAATTGTTTTCTTTGAAGAAGAATTGTAGATAGTTGATATCGGTAACCTTTCCTCACTATAATCAAAAATAGTTTTTTTAGAAATCTCTCAGGTGTAGCTCTAGGGCGCAGAAGTGATCATCTTTAGCACCGGTTTCTAAGTTAAAGGCATATAGCTTAGCGTACCTACCTGCTGGTAGTTTTGAAAAGTTCTTTATGAAATATCACTGGAGCTTATTTACTTCATCAAGAAAAAACGAGAACCCAAACTTGTGCACAATACATTTGTATAGATCTGCAAACAGCCAGAAGGAATTACACTTCGATGTCAGGTTTATATGTTTTTTTTTTGTTAAGAAACATTGCTAAGTAGCATTTCTGCTATTCTTCGCAGCAATGTTCCTTATTTAGAGATGTCTCCTGAAGGGCATCTTAGGGGTTAAAAGAACTCCCAGTTATTTGTAACTTCTCTGATTTTGCCATTTTCACCTCAAAAATCCATTTTTCGCAGTATTCTTCGAGTCGAATTAGCACCACCCTTATATTTGTGTTTTCTATTTATAGATCTCCTTTCAAAAACTGAACTAACCGAGCAAATTTTGTCGATATTCCGCAAGCTCTGAAATAATTTATCGAATGCAACCTTCAAATCCACAAAATATGCTTAACTTTCTTTTTCTCCTTAAGCTTAATATGCTCTATTGATTCTAAGTAGTAAATATTGTCACCGGTAAATTATTTCTTCCTAAATTCAGCTTTACAGCTTTAAACTCTGGTAAGATGTTGTTACTCTTTGAATTGAATTTTTTCGTTTTTTTTTTGTATTTGGCGATTTTCAGTTGCTTGATTTATTCGTCCTTTGAAAAATACCAAAATTTTCCAGAACTAGTTTATTAACGACGAACTAATTAGCAGTAAGCCATTCATCATTATTTGTGTTAGTTTTTGAACAAAAAACATAGTAGACACCGAATGACAGTCATATAAAATGGCTCTGTTTCGGAATTGAAAAATTAAGCAAATCCCTTAATTAAGATGCTATGTTATGGTTTGAAATACTAAAAAACTTTAGCCACCCTAAAAACAAAATAATAAAAATCCTTCATTTTCAAGTTTTTAAAATGAATTGTACTTAACTTCACCCCTCCAAGGAATATTTCAACTGACCTTGTTTCTCAACATAAGAATCCTTTCTAATCCGAGGTGGTGTAATTTAAAAAAAAACAGCACTTATCCTAATTTTAAAAAACAAACAAAAACAGGAAAACTAAAAACTAATCACTTAAAAGCGATGTTCTGTTCAACAAACCACACGCACACAAACAAACAATTCTTATTTTAGAAACTTTTCCTTATAGATTACTTTGCATAAGTTCATAAAAAATATAAAATTAGTAGAATAGAAACAAAATTGAACAAAATACTTACTTGCTATGTGTTCGTTGTGAAACGCCAACATTTGGGATGCTGTTGAATTTTTATTTATATCCTTAGGAGAAAACAAAAAAGTTGAATGAAAATATTAGTCTAGAAACCAGAGAGCACTATAGAAAAAGGAGTGCTTCTTTAAGATACCAATATACACCTTTACACCGACAACCACACCACACCACACTTCAGATAAGACGACTTACACCTGATACACCTGAAAGTATACAAGAAGAGAAGAAAAAGGATAAAAAAAGGATTTATAAGGACATTGTTCAATAAAGTACAAAACTTGTTATTATAAGTTTTATATCTCATTGTCTGTGTCTACATATTTCTCTTGAGATAGAAAAAGAAATCATAGATCAAAGGAAAATATAATCTACCAGAATACAACAATAAATATAATCGTGTGAGGATAGTGTGATGCTCCTTGTATCTTTCCATAATATGTTGCATAGCTATAGCATAGGTATTTTATTCTTAAGCGTCCTCCTAAATAAATGATTTGAATTTATGTCCTTGTGACATCAGATCCAACATCACCGCTATGTTTATTCTCTTCAGGGATGAACTACAAATCAGGGAAAAGTTAAAAAGTGTGGGCGAGAGTCCTGGCACAAGCAAACAAACATCGAAAATAAGGGCTTGCTTTTATATTCTTTTCCTTTTGGCTTTGTTGTGTGGAAGTTTTTCTTTTCTTTTGAATTTTTCCGACCTGTTAGCAAATAGGAGTTGAGAGAGTGGTTTGTGTTTCTTTTATCCTTTTTTTTTGTTTTGTTGCTGGTGGTGTATTTTATTTTTTATTGCGGTCATACAAAGTGGTATTAGATCAGTGAGGAGCACCCTTCAGAGGGGGATGAATCTCTCACCCTACTATCTTCTGGCCACATTTCAACATAAATTGTAGCTCCCTCGCTTGACCACCTTTATGGGATCCATTTAACCGCTGCTACTGCTCAGTGCCTAGGAGTCAGGACTCAGGACTCAGATTGGGACTGCTTTTGTTTAAGTGAGATAAAGAGAGAAAGAGAGCGGAAGGATTCTTTTCTATTTTAAGTGAGAAGTTATAGCAATTGAGATAATGAACAAGACCATGAATGAGGCAATTTAGTGAACCAACAACAGTTTGGTCAGGTTGTATGTTGTGTTCTGTGTTCCTTTTTTGAGATAGGTACCACTTTAACACCACTGGCCGCAGCAGCTTTTATTTCATAGTTCATTTAGTAAAAAAGATACGAGTTAAAAAATGGATTTTTGTAGAAAGTAAATTGCGCAACTGAGTCTTTCTTTCTGTTTTTGGTCTGACAGTAAAATATTACAAAATAGCTTGCAATTTATTTACTAAAGTGATATGCCTAAGTTTTTTCTTGTTTTTTTTAATTTTATAGACTAGGAATTATGTGTTGGCTTTGGGATGTCATATTTTTATAGGTATACAAGAGGTGCAAGAGTTATAACCTATAGCGAAGGATTATTCTACATGTTTTGTTTTAGGGTCTTCTTTCCAAATCAACAATTTTCTTGTCAAAACTTGTATGTAAGGTCCCCCATGGGTGCCCCGTAAAAATGGCTTATTAAAAATTATTTTTTTTAATTTGAATAACATAATTGAAAATTAAAGTGTTTAGTGTTTTATGCTGAGATATCCAAGAAATATAATCAATTTAGAAGTATTTTTGGTAAATTTCTGATTTTTGTAAGAAAATACTGTAACTAAATGTTACAAAATATTCTCAAAAAAAACCTTAATTTTTCAAAAATTGTATATTAAAATGGGTAGAGAGGTTTTTTAAATTAGTTTTTTATTTATAAAATTTTTCAATTTTAGTTTAAAAATACTTTCAGTTTGCAGTTATTTTCAGCTTATTAATATACGTCTTAAATTCCAATTTCGTAAAAAAAGAAGCTGGTTTGCGACCCACACTGATAACTTCCCATCACGTCTGTCGATTTGTCTTGCTTAAAAGTTTGCAGGTTTTCGTGATTTATTAAAAAAGTTTTCAGTTAAATTACTCTGCAAAATTTAAAAATTACCAACAATATTTTGCATATAATGAAACAGTTTGATTTCGAAATCTATTTTTGTGAACGAGATTTTTAGTCAAAAACCAATTTTTACCAATTTTAGTAGCATTTCGTAAAAGTTTTTATTTCTTATATAAACAAACACAAATTGGATGAATTAAATTAATTTGAAGTCAATATCTTCTATTGTTCACGAGATATCGGGAACCGAATATCAATTTTTACCAAATTTTTGTACTATTTTTTGTAGATTTAATTTTTTTTATGAAAAATCTGATTTATGGATTTTCATAAAAAATTGACTGGATGCCGAAAACAATATTTTATATGAGACAAAATTAGTTTGAAGCCAAAATTTTTAAATTTGAGTCGAAAGTGAATTTTTACCAAGTTTTAGTAGGTATTGTTTTTTCTAGGTTTTTTATTTTTTGTAAGAAACTGTCAATTCAATTTTTCTCAAAATTTTACCGAATGTTGAAAACAATATTTTTTACAAAATAAAATTAATTTTAAGGCAATACATATCTAAAATTTTTAAAAAGACATTTGAGTCGAAAATCAATTTTTACGAACTTTTAGTCATTTTTTTTAGGTTTTTATTTTTTCTTAAAAAAATTTTAATTTGAATTATCTCAAAATCTTACCGAATGTTGAGAAAAATATTTTTTATAAGACAAAATTAGTTTGAAGCCAATATCTTAAATTTTTGAAAAGATTTTTGAGTCGAAAATCAATTTTTACGAATTTTTAAGTTTTTATTTTTAATAAAAAAAAAACTGTCAATTCGATTTTTCTCAAAAATTTACCAGATGTCAAAATGATTGATTTATAAAAAAAACTGTTAATTGTTTTTTTTTTCAAATTATACTAGTTTGGTTACAATATAGAATTTAAAATTTAATTCAAGTCTCTAGCGTTATTGTTTCGTGAGATATTTAGGGCTAACTAAAATTTTCACCTTTTTTTAAATTGCTATGGTAAAAAAAATACCCTCTCAATTTTTCGGAGAGTCCTTTCTGCATTATTGTCTGTATAACAAAATTTATTTGAAGTCAATATCTCCATTGGTTCTTGAGCTATATGGACGACAAATTATTGAAATCGGTTGATTAGTTCTTGAAAAAAAAAAACTTAAAAACAATATAACGAATCTATGGGGGGTACCCTTTTGGAGCAATACAAACATTTTTCTTATATTGAAAGAAGCCAAACTAAAACCACATATTTTTTCGAACATTTTTAAAACAATCCTATGGGCTTGTTTTTAAGAAAATTTGTTTTTTTGATTTTTGGCCAAAAAATTTGTATGTGTAGTGTACTACTCTTATTTTTAGTCATTACAAAATGAAAAAAAAAACGCCCTAGGCTCAACATCTTAATTTCCAAATTTGAAGTCAATCGACCCAATGCTTTGGTCTGTAGTGGCTAGAACAGATGGACTGAATCGGGGGACCTAGTTTTTTCGACTTCTCTACCATTGTTATGTTATGTTTCATTAAATTCTTGAGTACGAAATTTTTTACGAATGGAAACTTGCCATATAGTTATCTTTATCTTTACTGATTCTTTTATGAATTTTTTTTTTTTTTTTTATGAATTTTTGTCTAGCTTTAAGATAGTCTTAAGATTGAAGTAATAAAAATGAATTTAAAAAAAAAAAAAAAAACTGATTCTTGAAATATGGCCGACGAGGAAAGGACGTATAAACGTAAAGGCATCTCCGTAAAAACCTAAGAAAATAATGGATATTATGAGGAAAAAGATTAAACAGTACAAAAGGATATTTGATGATTATTGGTAGCATCATTTTCATGAATGTCCGTATTATTGTATGTCCTCGAAAATTTCAATAATTGGCATATGGACACTGGACAGTGTCTTTCATCAGATTTGTAAAAGACTGCAATCTTTTATTGCTTTAATACGAGTATAAGGATCGCATTCATTGAATTTACCCACAGATTGGGACTTTAAATTTTGCAATCACCAATCATTTGACTTAAAAGACTGCAATCATTATTTCTCCACTTATTTCACTGCAATTATTTGATACTTCAAGCGTTCTGTGCATTGACTAAAATTTTTGGCATATACTTGATGTCTTGCATTCTAAAGTGAAATTTCACTACATAGGTACTTTTAAAATTTTGATTTTAAGATATTGGTCTCTGATATCGAATATCGGTGTCTGGCACCGAAAATTAGCGTGTGAGGTGTATGGGCCACTTTCGAATATTTTGTGTAATGAAATTTCATTTAAGAATGTAAAGACTTAAAGTGAATATAAGGACTTCAAGTGAGTGCAAAGAATGCATGGAGTCTCAAATGATTGCAATTAATTGATTGCAGTCAAATTATATAGGAAAAAATGATTGCAGCCTTTCTAAGGTCAAATGATTGGTGATTCCAAAATTTAAAGTTAAAATCTATTTGGTGATTTCAAAGAATGTAATATTTGAGTTGAATTCAATAAATAATTTATAATGATTGCATTCTTAATAGATTAAATTCTTTTACAATCCTGCCTTTCACATGCACCAAAGAAAAAAATCGAAAACTATTTATAAGATCTTGTTAACAAATGGTGTTTATCTCTTCAAGAAATAATATGGTCAGGAAACTTTTTTTTTCAATAGTCTATATCTAACTAAATTTTGACAAATACAGATCATTGTATCTTGTAACGTTCAATTTTTAACAATGGCCTAGTTTTTACTTGTCAAATGTCAATATTGGCACCTGCAAAGTCAAAAGGCTATTCAAAATAAACTTCTTATTCGAAAGCCTTTAACAAGAAAAAAAAACCTGTACGGTACGTCCCACTTTTATTTAATTTAACTTAGTGACAATTTCTAAGTCTCGTTATTTCTTAGATGGATTTCGCCTATCAATAGGGATCGTCGTCTCTTGCATCCATTGTTAAATTACGTTAAGAAAAATTTCTAGAAGTTAAACGAAATCATGACTAGTCATGTGATCCAATTTACTATACTGACAGTAGTCACGTATAGATCCTAATGTCAATCCATATTGTAAATTACATTTTCTCATCCTTCGTATATACTTACATACATATGTGTTATATACGTTTTGTATTTTGTGTTGTTATTGAGTCTTCAATCCTTGATACATCACACTCTCTTGGCTTATACTTGTTTCAGGTTTTATCTATATGTGACAATACATTTTCATTTCCGTTCGTTTTCCTAAACTTCATCTGGTTCTAAGAAAAATGGGGAAAAAAGGATAACTAACTTCGAACATTTTCAGAGACCGAGAGAGAGAAAATCATGAAGTTGAATTTAGTTACTTTTCCAAAAAGATATATACAAGTTTAGTTTCGAATGAAGAGTAAATATTGATTTTCTTATTTCTTATTCCTGGAAAAATAACACATATTCTAGAAGAGTAATATTTTTTTAATCATTCAACTATGTAATGAACTTGTAGACTTACAGATACTTCACAGTGGAAGAAATGATTTTTTTTTTTCAATAAAAAAGGACTAATTAGAAATACCTGGAAGAATGCATTGTCTGAAATCTACATAAAGTAAATAGTGAATCCATGTGAAAGGGGTTCAAACATGAGGTGATTTCTTAAAGGTGACTTTTTGGGTTTGAATAGATGCTGAACTATAAGTTCTAAATAGTAATTATTGTTTTTACTTGCAACATATAGGAACTATATGGCAAGTTTTGCATTCGTGCAAAATTTTGTCTGTCTGTCCACGCTCCTACAGCCTAAACCATTGGGTCGATTGAGTTCAAACTTGGAAGTTAAGGTTTTGAGCAGATTTGCGTTAGGCGTTTTTTTAATTTTTTTTTAAGATCAAAACTAACAGTGGCCCCCATACATTTTTTTTGGTCAAAAAACGAAAATTTGAATTTTGTCAAAAAACAAACCGATAGATTTTTTTTAAATTTTCTCTAAAATTTTATTTTTTAACTTGGCTTCTTTTAATAAGAAAAACATATTTTTGTATTGCTCAGGAAAGGTACCGGTCATAGAACCGTTATTTTGTTTTTTAATTTTCTCAGCAACTTATGTACTGATTTCAATAATTTTTTTTGTGAATAAGCTCTTCTATTGCTTTAACAATATTTGATTATCAAAAGTGCAATTTTTTTTGTTTGGATTTTTAAAAAAATATTGATTTTTTTTTTTTCAAAATTCTATATCTCAAAAACGGGTTACTATTTTTGTACGAAATTCAAATGTAGAGCGTATATTTACAATCACTAAACAACTGCATACCAAAAATATTTTTAGAATAAAATTGAAAAATTTTATATATAAAAAATTAATTTTAAAAAAAACCGCTCTAACGATTTTCGAAAAAAAATTTTAAAAAATCAAGGGCTTTTTTATTTATAAAATAGCATTTAAATTTTTGAAGACAAACTTATTTTTCAGGTAAAATTTTGAATCTTAAATTAGTTTTTTTTTTAAATTATTTTAACTGTATTGAATGTAACCCCCTCCGAAAAAAATTGAAAAATGGAGGTTTTTTCGACAAATCAAATGGCATTTATATCTTTGAAGACAAACTTATTTTACAGGTATATTTTTAAATCTTATATACATAGATACTTTTTTAAACAGACTCTTTGAATACAGGAGCAAGTTCGTGCGACCCAGTCGTGCATTTTATTTTTTATGGAATTTGTTTTTTGTTAATTAATAACATACGTAGTACTAACACTATCCAGGAGTGTTTTGTTAAAATTGTAAAATAAATTCTGTTAAGATAAAAGTAACTTCTGGGGGACTTTCGAAAAAAAACATAACAAATGAAAAAGAGGCTGGGATGCGACCCACACTGATAACTTCCCATCACGTCTGTCGATTTGTCGTGCTTAAAAGTTTGTCTACATGTATCAATTTTTACCAAATTTGCGTACTATTTTTGGAAGATTTTATTTTTTTATGAAAAAACGGACTGTTGGATTTTTATATCGAATGATATATAAATATCGAAAACAATATTTTCTGTGAAATAAAATAAGTTTGAAGCCAACATATTTAAGTTTTGAAAAGCCATTTGAGTCGAAAGTAAATTTTTACCAAGTTTTAGTATTGTTTTTTGTAAAAGAAAACTGTCAATTCGATTTTTCTCAAAATTATTCCTAATGTTGAAAACAATATTTCTTATAAGTTAAAATTAGTTAGAAGCTATTATCTCAAATTTTTGAAAAGATATTTGAGCCGAAAATCAATTTTTACAACTTTTATTAATTTTTTTTGTAGGTTTTTATTTTTTGTAATAAAACTGTTAATTCGATTTTTCTCAAAATTTTTCCTAATGTTGAAAACAATATTTTTTATGAGATAAAATAAATCTGAAGCCTTGATCTCCAGTTTTTGAAAAGATATTTGAGTCGAAATTCAATTTTTACCAACTTTGAGTAATGATTTATATAGGTTTTTATTTTTTATACAAAAAAACTGTCAATTCGATTTTTCTCACAATTTTATCAGATGTCAAAAACATTATTCTTCGTTGCACAAAATTGTTTTGGAGATGAAATCATATTTAAGTCGTAAAATTTTCGAGTTGACAAATTTTTTTTTCAGTTTTTTTGATTTATAAAAAAAAACTGTTAATTAGATTTTTTTCCAATAATATAATTGTTTTGTATTACGTTACAATTTATAATATAAAGTTTAATTCAAGTCTCTAGCGTCATCATTTCATGAGATATTTAGGTTTAACCAAAATGTTCGCCTTTTTCTAAACGCCTATGGTAAAAAAAACCACCCACGCAATTTTCTTGAGAGCCCTTTCTGCATCTTTTTGCCTTATTTTCGTATAACAACATTTATTTGAAGTCAATATCTCTTCTGGTTCTTGAGCTATGGACGACGTGACGAAACAAATTTCGCGAACGTACGGACGTACGGACGTACGAACGCGACTCTAGGGACGTTGAAACGTCGAGAAATGTCAAAATTTTCAATTCGACAAATCCGACCCATTACAATAACTTCCTATGGGAAGTTTAAAATGGGTATTTTTGGAAAATTGTAACATGATTTTCATCAACATCTTTTAAAAAAATACAATTTTATCATTATACTTTTAAAAATTTCTAGCTTCTCAACCGTCGGGAATTAAGTGCTCAGTACGAAGATTTTTTGTTTGTTTCTTTGGAATATTGCGCATAAAGTGCTCTCATATCGGTATTTTTATATTAAAACTATGGAATATCCTTTGGTGCTTTTCTTACAAAAAATTTCAGCAATCCACCTACATTTAAAGCGTTTACTGATATGGCCTCTTCAAGTAAAATAATGTATTTCAACCTCTTAATTTTGACATTTTAAAGTCCTAAGAATCTTACGACATCGTTTTAAGAGAGATGCGCTTGGAACTACGTTTGTACGATAGCAGAGGTATCCACTTGAAGAAAATGTTATTCCACAGATAATATCATCAAAATGTGCTGAAAGGACTTTTAACCAAATTCGTTGGGCGCTAAAACTAAAATTTAATCGACTTGATTTTTATTTTGTTCCCAGCACTATTACGTCATACATGAATTTGTAGAATTTTCCAAAAATGTACTACTCAAAAAATACTTATGAAAAAATTGCAAAAAATACTTTAGCTTCAAAAATGTTACTTTCAAAAATCCAGATTTTCTTACAGTAAAATAATAATTATCAAACAAAAATAAAATTTCGACTCTATTATCTTAAGTAAAAAGAAAGATGTCGACTTTCAGTTTATTTAAATTCAAAGACAATATCATCGTTAACATTTAGTAAAACTTTCATAAAATTCAACTGTACTTTTGCTAAAAAAAAGAATCCTTTAAAAACTTGTAATAATGGTGTTTCGACTGTTATTTTGTCAAAATGAATAATTATTATTTTGACTTAAAAAATTGCTCTTTATTACCAAAGTTTTAAATGATTTCAAATAGCGCACTGTAAGTTATTAATTTAATTCTCATTTGAAACAAGTTTTTCTCAAAATGATAAACAATAAAAAGTGTTGTTTAAAAAAAAAATACCACTTTTAAATTTGAAAATTCTGACTTATGGTAAAAACACTTAATTCTTTCTCGCCACCATTTTTAGACAAAATATTTCGGAATTTTGATACACTTTGTTTTTTTAAGAAGCAAGAAATTGATTCCTGTTTAAGGATCATTTTGAAATAATATTTGAAAATGTGCGTAGAGTTTGCGGAAGCAATTTTTTATAAAAGTCACTTGATATCATCCAATAATCAAAAATAAATGAAAATTCAATGAAGTTTAAAAATATAAGAATGTTCAAATTCGGTTAACACATACAATATGACATTTGTTTTTATTTTTAGTACAGTCTTGATTTTTTTTCACGAAACAAATACTTGCCATAATATAAAACAAGTAAAAGACTTCACCAATCCCTCATCATCTCTTTTATCCCAGATGAAACAGAACGAAGAAAAGTAGTATACTAGGACGAGCTCAGCTATAACCTTTGTCTATATGACGTGAGCGAGTGTGAAAAAGTCAATACAAAAGCAAATGGAAAGCTTGGTTATGGGATCATTCGAAATGGTATAGATAGGTATAAACCTAAGGTATAGATTGCCTTTTACTCTGCCATGAATTCATCGGCAGCACATCATCATCATGCAGGCTAAAAGATGACTACTAAAAGAAAAAAAAATAAAGAACTCGTTTTGTGTATGATTGGATGTAGTCTCTATGTTTTTTTTTTTTTTTAATCGAAGTTAAAGCCTCCTCTGCCAAGTGAAGACCAAATATACCCTTTTTTTCTTTATTTGCTTGCTTTTTTTGGTTCCTGTATAATATTTGATTTTAACAAGTTTAATTGAACAACTAAACGAGATTTGAACAAGAACATGAAAGCTTAAGTGTGGGTATAGTTAGTAGAAATGGTGGCCACGAGCAGTCTAGCTCGGTGACACAATTAGCGCTACGTTGCGCCGTTTTGATACCATAAAATACTCGCTTGACCTATAAAGATAAAAGGGGGATTATAAAGGGAAGAATACGCCTCAAATCCACTTTGTTGCGTTTAGAAAGGAGATCAAGTCTTTGATCTCCAGTTCTGAGAACTCATTGAGGTCGTTGAAAAAGGGCTTTCCCAATGTTTTGGCTCTCGTTTTGGCTAAGGCGGGACACTTGCATAAGAAGTGAAGAACAGTTTCTTTTTCTCGCTGGTCCTCGCAACTACGACAGAAAGTGTTGTGGGGGATGCCCAGCTTAGATGCGTGTTCTCCAACAGGCCAGTGTCCGGTGCATGTAGCAACGACCCTGGCTATGTCTTGCCTGGGTCTGCAAATGAGATTTTTAGTGCGGGATTTGTTGTAGGTGGGCCATATCCTTCTAGATATGATACAGTTGGTAAGGCTGTTCCACCTGTGGTTTGATTCCGCGAGGAAAATATGGAAGATCTTGCCCTTCATAGCACCAAGAGGAATGTTGACTCTTTCCGCGAGAGAGCTATGAAGGGCTGATCCTTGCCTAGCTAGCTCGTCAGCCCGTTCATTACCCTCAAAGCCTCTGTGACCCGGAATCCAGATGAGAGTGACCTTGAGTCCAATGTTCATGCTAGCTAACTCACTTCGGCATTGTTGAACCAGTTTGGAGGATGAAGTGGACGAGCCAATCGCTTGAATAGCCGCCTGACTGTCCGAAAAAATAGCTGTATTGCGGTTTTGATTTGGATCTAGTTTTAGTAACTTGCATGCTTCCTTGATCGCGAGTAATTCAGCCTGAAAAACACTAGCAAAGTCAGGAAGTCGCAAAGACCTGGAGACATTTAAAGACTCGGAAAAAATTCCTGCACCGACCCCACACTCCATCTTCGAGCCGTCAGTGAAGATAGTTGTGTCGAAGCCTCTCGTCACTAAGTCATCATCCCATTCATTTCGAGATGGGATGATAATTTTAAAATCCGCACTGAGATCCACAGTAGGGGTGCAGTAGTCGGTTTCTGTCAAAAAGATGTCCGCTGGGATGAGATTAGTGATATTACTATGACCAAAAGGCCTAGAATACCAACTATTCGATTCCCTAAGTCTCAACGCGCTGCAAGATACTAAGTATTTGATATGCAGGTCTATTGGTAAGAGGTAGAGAAAAACGTTTAGGGCGTCCGACGGACATGAGCGCAAAGCTCCCGTGGAGCCAACACTAGCTGTTCTCTGAACCTTTTTTAATTTAGTTATATTGTAGGCTTTGCTAAGCGCGGGCCACCAAACAATCGAACCATAGGACAAGATTGGACGTACAACGGCTGTGTACGTCCACAAAATCATCTTCGATTGCAAACCCCACTTTTTGCCAAAGGTTTTATTGCAGGCATAGAAAGCTATGCTGGCTTTCTTGACCCTTTCTTCGATATTAAGTTTCCAGTTTAACTTTGGGTCAAGTATTACTCCCAAATATCTAGCGCTGGAAGACAAGGAAAGAGTTTCACCGTTGAGGCGGGGAAGGGTGAAGGGTGGTACTTTTGTTTTCGTAGTGAAGAGCATCAGTTCAGTTTTGCTTTTATTGACACCCAGGCCACAGCTTGTAGCCCAGTTGCTTACTTTTAGCAATGCCATCTCCGTAATCTCACTAATCACGGAAGTGTACTTTCCTGATACCAGTATCACCAAATCATCTGCGTAAGCAACGGCCTTCACACCACAACTTTCCAGTTTAAAAAGAATTTTGTTCATGACCAGAAGCCAAAGAAGAGGGGACAGAACACCCCCCTGAGGTGTTCCCCTGTTTACGCACCTGGTCAAGTAAGTGTTACCTAAGGTAGCTTGAATTTTTCTATCACTGAGCATGGAAACAATCCAATTTGTAATGTAGTCCTCTACACCCTGATCAACCAGTGATTCTTGAATAGATTCTGTTAAGACGTTATTGAAAGCTCCTTCTATGTCTAAGAAGGTAGCGAGAGTAAATTCTTTGTAGTGTATGGTTTTTTCAACTGTACGCACTACCTCATGTAAGGCTGTCTCCGTAGACTTGCCCTTAAGATAAGCGTGTTGAGAACTTTCAAGAGGGCATACATCTAAAATGCCTCTGATATGATAGTCAAGAATGCGCTCCATTGTCTTAAGCACGAAGGAAGTAAGGCTTATTGGTCTAAAATCCTTCGCGGATTCATGTCCTCGCCTGCCGACCTTCGGGATAAAAACTACTCTAACATGTCTCCAAGACTCGGGAACATGATTTAGGCAGAGACATCCTTTAAAGATCATCTCCAGCCAAGGAATCGCCAAAAATTGCGTTTTCTGAAGCATGATCGGCATTATGCCGTCCAGGCCTGGAGACTTGTACGGGGAAAATGTGTTTATTGCCCAAGCAATATTTTCCTTATTTATCAAGATATCGATGTGTTCTATATCCGCCGTCGACATGCCATTTGAATTAAGAGTTTGAGGGTTGTTATTCTCACAACCCGGAAAATGCGCAGCCAACAGCAGTTCTAGGGATTCTGCAGGAGATGTTGCCCAGGAATCGCCAGATTTTTTAAGAAAGGAAGGACAACAGTGGTCCTTCGATAAAATCTTACTAAGCCTGGCGGATTCTTTTATATTATCTATTTTGTGGCAGTAATCCCTCCAGCTTTGCTGTTTAGATTTGGCAATGGCTCGCTTATAAACTCTTAGACAGTCTTTGTACGGTTGGTAGAATTTGTGTTTGTGGCAAATATTAAAGATCACTCTAGTCTTTTTCCTTAGACTAGACAGTTCTTCATTCCACCACATAGGGAGTGATTTGCGACTGTATTTAATAGGGCACGAGACTTTGTAGGCCGTGTCAAAAGCTGCCTCGAAGGTCTTTACTTTAGACTCGAGATCGCTTACCGACTCTGGACACCGATTTGGCGTGTTACGTAGTTTCGTGTTAATTATTTGACTGAATTTCTTCCAATCAGTATTTTTGGGGTTTCTGTGAGGGGGAGGAATTTCAGACTCAAAATTTATATTGAAGAGTATCCACCTGTGATCAGAAAAAGAATTCACAAGTGAGACTCTCCAATTTACCACCATAGAATAAAGATTGTTATTTGATAGAGTAACATCAAGTACATCCTCCCAACCTTCGAAGTTAACCGAGCTCGGAAAAATGAAAGTTGGGGTGTTACCTCTATTACATACATTTAAATTATTGTTAATAATGAAATCAAAAAGTGACTCACCTCGTTCATTAATTTCCGTGCTGCCCCATAGAGAATGCCGTGCGTTGGCGTCGCACCCAATCAGGAGGTCTATCTTTTGTTGCTTTGAAGCGATTACCATGGTCTCCAACTCTTCCGGAGGTGACTGCCGGTCGTGGCCACAGTATGCCGATGCCAGAAGTAGGCCAGCATTTTTTCCTTCAATTCTGACAACCGTCAAATCGGAGGTGCTAAGGATGGGACACAAAAAAGCTTTTAAGTGTTTCTTAGCTAGAATGCAGGTTCTAGGCTTACCTTGGTCAGTATTGGGGATTTTGTAAAAAAGGTCGTATTTGTGGTCCAGAAGGCCTCGAACTCTGAGGCCATTCACCCAAGGTTCTTGTATGAACGCTACGTCCAAGTCTTCCTGACTCAGGAAGACCTTTAGATTATCTGAGGCACATTTCGAGTGCTTCAGATTAATCTGTATAGAACGCAGCGCGTTTTTAATTGCCCGAAGAAGAAGGGCCTGCAGCTTCAGGGCCCAGCGACTCGCCGGGGACTTCGGCAACAATGATGTCATCGTCAGTCTTGACTTTGCCGTCATTGTTGTCGCAGTCTGCTCCCTGACCCTGCAGGACCTTAATCTTTGCATTTCTGATGCCGAATCTCAACTTGAATTCAGCCTTCTCAAGGGCCCCCAAGCTCTCCCCGCTGATCTTCAAAAGATAAGACGCGCTGTTCTTTTGCGGCTCCTCAGCCTTAATGACTGTCCAGTCATGCATTGGAACAAGCGGGTTTAGCCTCTGAAGACCACGGATCAGCTCCTGTCCACTTGGCTTGATGCTCATGACGGGCAACCAAATGCGCGCCTTAGGCTGTCTGGGGATGTCCTTAGCTGGGATGAGCTTAAGTCTCAAGCCTTCCCAGTCATTGCTTATCTTAGCAATGCATGTTCTAAGGAAATCCCTGGAAAACTCGTCATCGCATTTGATTACCCTGTGTCCCCTGAGCACTTCGCCAGAGTCAAAACTAGGGTAGGGACCCTCAATTGCCGAGATTGTGTAGGAAAACACCATCTCCGAGAGCTTGGCCTCGATAGAACTCCACACAGCTAGCAGACCTCTGCTGTTTGTGGAGAGCTCATCCACAACCGATACTTGGAGGTCGTCTCTGACAACCTCACTTAAAGTACGCTGTTGCGCCGCTCCGGAAGATGATGCCTTCTCTTCTTTATTTGAATTTGGTTTTGGTTTTTTTGAAGGATTTTCGGTCTCTTCACGAGACCGGTTTCTTTTGTCGGCCTTCTTTTTTTTAGCCAAGAGACTGTTGTATTCTTCAACAATCTTTTGGTACATGATCTTGTCCTCGCGATCCTTCTCCAGCACAATACCAGCCTTCTCATTTTCAGCAATCTTGCTAAGAATGAAGGAGGCCTTCTTGAACTGGTTCTTGATGCGAGTACCAGATGATTTTTTATTTTTTCCTTTACCAGCATTGCTATGGCTGGCATTGCTGGTAGAGGAGTTCGGATTTATTTGCGGTCGAGGCACAGGAGTACTATGGCTGGTACTCGCTGCACTTCCAGTTTTTGCAGGTTGCCCCACAACGGTCTCCTGGCTGGAGGCCAAAAGTTCATCCTCATAGTCGGCGGATGGTCCTAAGTTCGTCATGTCTAAATCGTCCTGTGAAATATTTTGTGAAGAAATTTTGGTCCCACGAGTAAAAACGGAAAGGAAAAGGTCAGCCCCGGCAGAGCCGATATACCGGGGTAAGGCAAGTTGTAAGACGGACCCTGCCAAGGCATCCGAATGAGCTCGTTCGCGACTGGTTTACCCCCCAGCCTTCCATTTCTTCGGCACGGATTATGAAAATCGCTCACACCACCACTGAAAATTAGGGACCCCGTATCTATGGTCAAATTGCATTGCTGAGGGTTTAAACTATTGAAGAGTTTAGAAACGCTTCAACAATTCAACCTGACCTTAGCTGATCCCCTTCTTGACATCGCACAAGAAAACTGTGGTGATCATTACCGCCCGGCACCCACTAGGAGGGTTTGATACGAGGATTTTTGCCAGGCTAAGTGTGGGTATACTTTCATAGACAATTTTTGGAGTTTTTTTGTAAGTCTAATTGTATGTCCACTTTAGTGGCCCTCATTTAATGATTTCCTTCGACAAATTGATGAGATTCGTTAATTTCGAAATCTGATTCGTTTTCTATTTACTTAAGGATTTTTTGTTTCATTATCTTCGTTATCGGAAATAAATGGAAATAATGGACGAATTTTAGGTCAAACATTTGTTGTCTTATTTTATTTTATTAAAATGTCTTCTTTTATTTTTGTGTCTAAAGATAAATCAAACCACTTCGTCGTTCAAACTTTAACAATGGTATCGTTAATTCATAAAAATGTTGATGTTTTATAAGTATGCAAATTTACAGATTCAAACTTGTAACAAAAAGAATAGATAAACCCAAATTAATGCAAAATTGATTTAAAAAAAGTACGTATACGCAATAGTGTACAACTTAAGGTAAAGATAATAGATACTTGTTCAAATACTTTTTTAAAAAAGATAACGACCAAAAGAGCGATAGAAATATCTTGAGCAACGGAAGCTTCTTAATCGAAAATGCGTGCTTTTGGTATTGATGAATCTCTTCTTCGTTGGATTAGAAATTTTCTTTCGAACAGTTCAATACAAGTTGTTTTGGACGGATTCAAGTCTGAAACCCATAAAATAAATGCTGGTGTGCCCCTGTGCTCCGTTTTGTCTCCGACGCTCTTCCTTATTTTTATAAATGATCTCCTGTCAGCTGCTTCTAATCCAATACATTGTTTCGCTGACGATAGCACTCTTAGCTTTTCATATTCGTTTTCAGACTATAATAAGGCAGAAAGATGCAGAAAGGGCTCTCAAGTAAATTTCGTGGGTTGGGTTTGGTTAACCCTTAATATCTCAATGAACCAATAACGCTAGAGACTTAAGTGAAATTTTATATTATATATTGTAACGTGATACCAAACAAGTACATTTTTTGAAAAAAATCCAATTAACGGTTTTTTTTATAAATAAAAAAAACTGAAAAAAAAATTTGTCACCTCGAAAATTTTACGACTAAAATATGATTTCATCTGCAAAACAATTTTGTGCAATGAAAAATAATGCTTTTGACATTTGATAAAATTTTGAGAAAAATTTAATTCACAGTTTTTTTATAAAAAATAAATACCTAAAAAAAATATCACTCAAAGTTGATAAAAATTGAATTTCGACTCAAATATCTTTTGAAAAAATTGAGATTAAGCCTAAAAACTTATTTTATCTTGTAAGAAATATTGTTTTCAACATTCTGAAAAATGTTGAGAAAAATCGAATTGACAGTTTTTTTACAAAAAATAAAAACCTACAAAAAAAATTAATAAAAGTTGGTAAAAATTAGTTTTCGACGCAAATATCTTTTCAAAACTTTTAGATATTATATTTCAAAAAAAATTGTTGTCAACATTCAGTAAAATCTTGAGAAAAATCTAATTGTCATTGTCAGTTTTTTTACAAAAAATAAAAACCTTAAAAAAAACAATACTAAGACTTGGTAAAAATTTACTTTCGACTCAAATAGCTTTTCAAAAATTACAAATATTGGCTTCAAACTTATTTTATTTCACAGAAAATATTGTTTGCGATATTCAGTAATTTTTGTATTAAAATCCAACAGTCCGTTTTTTCATAAAAAAATAAAATCTACAAAAAATAGTACGCAAATTTGGTAAAAATTGATACATATAGACAAACTTTTAAGCAAGACAAATCGACAGAAGGGATGGGAAGTTATCAGTGTGGGTCGCATCCCAGCCTCTTTTTTTGCCAATTTGCATACCTCTTCTTAAAAAATTTAACCGTACGCGCGCTTCTATGAATTGACACCAGTTTACCCTTGAGCCCAACTTCGGCCGTGCTATGAAGTACAGAGATTCATTTTTTAACCGTACTACACGAATGTGAAATGCCTTGCCACGTTCTATCTTTCCCTATCATTGCAATGTTCAGGACTTCAAAATCAATGTACACCGACACCTCCTATCCAATCCTTACCTCTTTGCCTAATGCTCGCACTTTAAGTGTTCGCTAATTATGTAAAAAAAAGCCAATTTAGTGTCCTTTTAAATTTCTAAAAAATTTAAGAAATTCTTAACCCTCAATGCAACTGATCTCCCTTTCTAGAAAATGGATTTATTTTCGACTTCATCAAGAAAATGTATCCAATGTATCAATTTAACATCCTAATGGATCCATCACTGTATACCGTCCATCCGCCCGTATGTGTCTGTGTCTGTATCTTCTGTGTATACATATCTTATGTTCACACTTGATATCCTTTCAAGAACATAATACATTTTTGTTTGCAATGTCTTTCGTCTGGTCAAATACATAACAAAAACAACATACCTTCCTATAGCTACATCACATACCTATAACATGTACAAAATTGATGCAATATAATTGATGACTTAAAACAAAACAAAATACACAAAAAAAAACACCATTCCATTATCACAAAAACATCGTTAGGGCCAATAACCTCCAACTCCTTCCACCAACTCAAATGTTTCCTTTCTCATATATGTATGAAAATAAACTATCAAACAATTAAGATTGACTGAATATAATATTATCGAGAAGATATCACTTTGCAGCTCACAAAATATTGGGCTATGTTTTGTCCCATAGTTGTGTGATATCTACCGCTGCTAGACCATAACCAAGCCAAACCAAACCATACCGTAACCCCAACCACATAATATCGTCTTAAATATTTTCCATACTCTATCTTAAGGATGTATGAAAACACACAAAATGGTAAATGTCAAGGCCAAAGGCAGATTTGGAGTAAAAAATTTCAAGGGCTTCAATTTAAGGCTTAGCATTACAAAATTAAAGTTAAAAAGGATGATTTTGGCTAATAGAATTTTTGAGTGCAAGAGTTTTGAGAATAAGTCGGCCATGAAGTTCAAGTTAGCCTTCATGTGGTAAAATGCCCTTGCCTTATTATGAAAATTCGACATCATTCCAACCTTTGACTATAATAAACGTACAAACTTTGTTCACTTTACTGGAGTGACAAGCAAAGTGGCGGACGCCATGCCATGCCACCAGCTGAGCTTTTTTGAAGACAACAACGAAACATCTATTGATTTTGCCTCTGAAAACAAAATCATTCTTCGTCCGACTTCCCACCCTCTCTCACCCCCACTTTTTTACTCGTCATTGACTCCTTAGCACGTTCCATATTGTTTTGAAGAAAGGCAAAAATATATATTTAATCATGTACGGTACCAGTATACATACATATGTGATGGGTGAGTTGGTTGTCGGTCATGTCATCCTTTTATTCAACCAAGACGAACCGTTATGGCGTTAGGTCAGACAGGATTGAGATAATGGTGTTTGCATTAGATGAGGGGTTTTTGTGTATTTTTTGGGTGTGCTGTTCAGATGCTCTTACAGGTCTTGAACCTATTGCATGCTTGTCTACATAACTATAATAAGACTTAAAAGCTTTAGATTTTTGTTAAGCAAAACAAGGATCACACCATATACACCGCACGATGTCCTTAAGATAACCTAGACGATGAAAATATTTTTGGTTAAACGACAATAGTGCATACATAGGTCTGATATTACAGTAGGTAGGTTTTTGAAATTTGTATTATTTTAAAGAGTGGGAATGGATATTTAATTTCCTGATGCCAAATTTGTAGAAAGTAAGCCCAGAGTAAGGAATATTGTTGGAAGTTTCAATTTAAATCGATATCATTACTTTATAAAGAGGACTATAACGCTATTTTACTTACAACAAAGGCTAACCTCTTCGGTCTTGAAAAATTTGTATTCAAAACTTGAACCAGATTTATTGGGACGGGTTATTTAACTTGAATAGCTATACTCCAAAATACTCTCGACCAAAAACAATAAGCCAATTAGGAATTCTGTGAACATATTTATAATTTCTGACCGACCGTTTTAAAATAGGTCAAAAATTACTTGCAACCATTATTTTTAAATTGAATTTTTTATTTAAAAAAAGTCGATTGCAAATCTAATATGTTACTGATTTTCATATTTCGTTATTCCAAAAATTATGTATTTTTAAATTCTGTATGTTCAAAAATATGAATATCAATTAATTTTAAATAAAAATAAAAAGAATTTCAACTTTAAAAATATTTGAAATACAAAATTTTGGACTAACAGCATTTGAAACTACATTCTAAATTTAGGGCCCTGGCATTTTCTAAAGCACATTCTAATTTTTAAATTTGAGCAAAACAATTTTGAACTCTATTCAAATGAAAGAAATTATTAATTATGCAATTTAAAAATAGTGAGCATTTTGGATATAATAGATGTATAACAGGTTATCCATATAGCGGTTTCAAAAGCATAGGTCTGGAATTTGACATCTGTTGAACTTAGTTCTTAAACCAATTTTTTTTTCAGTTGAAAGTCTGACATTTACGAAAATAGATCGCTTAACTACCGTACAACGCATACAAATTGTTAAAACCGACAACAAAAATGGTGATTCTGCCTCACCCACATATCGTGCTTTTAAAGGAGATTATGGTTTAGAAACTCCTCCAACTATGCAAGCAATTGGCAAAATTGTGAAGACATTTGAAGAGACTGGATTGGTTATTGTAAGGCCTGTGCATCATCGCTTCGCACGTAGCACTGAAAATATCGCTGCTGCAAGTGAAATGTTGACGAAGACCCGAATATGTCGATTCCTCGTCGTTCTCAGGAATTAGGACTATGGCGTATTTGCATTTGGATCTTCATCAACATCCATTTAAAGTCCAGCTCACACAACAACTGAAGCCAGCTGACCATTTACAACGTCGTAGATACGTCGATTGGGTGCTTGACAGGCGATTTTTCGAAGAAAATTTTCTCCTTGGCGATATCAACTGGATACCAAGATCATGCGATTTGACATCGCTGGACTTTTTTGTGAGGCTATATGCGAAAGACCGTGTTTATGCAGATAAACCTTTAACTCTTGAGAACTTAAAAACCAACATTCGTCAAGTTATGGCTGAGATACCAGCCTCAAAAGAATCGATGCTTTCAAAAATTCGCCTGGTGGTCATTTAAATAATGTAGTGTCTCACAGATAATATCAACGTTCAAACTTTATAATAAAAAAGAAATTACAAAAAATATTGTATATGTGTTTTACTTTTGAAATCGCAAAATGGATAACCCTGTATAATGTAAAGAATTTTTACATTAAAAATATTCGGAATAAAAAGTTGTGGGTTTTCAGCATTTGAAACTATGTTCTTGTTTAATTTATGGTCTTAACATTTTTTAAAACGAATTTTGAATTATACAAACATTCATTGTGCCATTTTTCAAAATCATATTTTTTTAAATAGAACAACAGATTAAGAGTAATCAAATCAGTGAGCTTTTTGAAAATATAAAATTTATGTTACATTAATTTTTACAGAATGTTACTTTTAAGGAATACAATTTGTAAAATGTTTAGCACTATCCAAAATGGAAACAATTTTGACATTGCATTGACTCTATTGGGATTTTAGAAACTCAGAGCTTTTTGAAAAAAAAAAATTGAGAAAGATAATTTAACTCTTTTTCAATTCAAATTAAATTGATACCAAAAATTATTGCAAAAGATTTCAAAAAATTAATATTTTTTTTAAATTGAAAAAACATACACTTTTGATCTTCAAATATTATATATTATAAGTTCATTCATTTTTGGGCTTGGGTTAGTTCGTTCATTAAAAGAAGTCAGGTAAAGAAAAATAGAACTAGAAAAAATTCCATTAGAATCTATCGGGCTCATTTTAGTAAAAAAACCATTATACAAATAGTTTTGTTTGAAAAAACACCTTAAGAAAATGTGCTTAAATCCTAAATTTCCAAGCTTGAATACAAAAGGCCTAATAGTTTTTTCTATAGGGGCGAAAGACAGACAGACAGACGGACTTGCTAAAATCAAACAAAAACTAAAAAGAGGCTGGGACCCACACTGATAACTTCCCATCCCGTCTGTCGATTTGTCTTGCTTAAAAGTTTGTAGTTTTTCGTGTTGGGTTAAAAAGTTGTCAGTTGAATTATTCTTAAAATTTTAAAATTACCAACAATATTTTCATATAAAGAAATAGTTTAGTTTGAAAATCTAGATTTTTAGTCGAAAACAAATTTTTACCAATTTTAGCAGCATTTCTTAAATTTTTACAAATTGGATGAATGAAATTTGAGAGATATCAAGAACCGATCATCAATTTTTACCAAATTTCTACTATTTCTTGTAGATTTTATTCTTTTATGAAAAAACGGACTGTTTGATTTTTATAAAAAAAAACTACTGAATATCGAAAAAAAATATTTTTTATGAAATTAAAAAAGTTTGAAGACAATATTTTTAATTTTTGAAAAGCTTTTTGATTCCAAAGTAAATTTTTACCAAGTTTTAGTATTGTTTTTTTTTAGGTTTTTATTTTTTGTAAAAAAAACTGTCAATCAGATGTTTCTCAAAATTTGACTAAATGTTGACAACAATATATTTTAAAAGAAAAAAGTAGTCTAAGGCTAATATCTCAAAGTTTTGAAAAGATATTTGAGTAAAAAATCAATCTTTACCAAATTCTATTAACTTTTTTTTTGTTTTTATTGTTCGTAAAAAAAACTGTCAATTCGATTTTTCTCAAATTTTTTAGAATATTAAAAACAATATTTATTATAAGTGAAATTAGTTGCAATCCATAATCTCAAATTTTTGAAAAGATATTTGAGTCGAAATTCAATTTTTACCAACTTTTGTTAAATTTTCTTTAAAGTTTTTAATTTTTGTAAAAAAATCTGTCAATTCGATTTTTCTCAAAATCTAACTACATGTTGACAACAATATTTTTTGAAAGATAAAAGTAGTTTAAAGCCAATATCTCAAAGTTTTGGAAAGATATTTGAGTCATAAATCAATTTTTACCAATTTTTATTAATTTTTTTGTAGGTTTTTATTTTTTGTAAAAAAAACTGTAGATTCGATTTTTCTCAATATTTTTCAGAATGTTGAAAACAATATTTTTTATAAGATAAAATAATTTTGAAGCCTTAATCTCAAGTTTTTGAAAAGATATTTGAGTCGAAATTAAATTTTTACCAACTTTGAGTAGGTAATGTTTTTTTTAAGTTTTTATTTTTTTATAAAAAAAGTGTCAATTCAATTTTTCTGAAAATTGTATCAGATATCAGAAACATTATTTTTCGTTGCACAAAATTGTTTTGGAGATGAAATCATATTTTAGTCGTAAAATTTTCGAGGTGACAAATTTTTTTTTCATTTTTTTTGATTTATAAAAATACCGTTAATTGAATTTTTTTTCCAAAAATATCACTGTTTTTTATCACGTTACAATATATAATATAAAATTTAATTCAAGTCTCTAGGGTCATTGGTTCATGAGATATTTAGGGTTAACCAAAATGTTCTCCTTTTTTTCAACTGCTATGGTAAAAAAACCACCCACGCAATTTTCTTGAGAGCCCTTTCTGCATCCTTCTGCCTTATTATAATATTATGTATAACAAAATGTATTTGAAGTCGGTATCTCTTCTGGTTCTTGAGCTATGGACGACGAAAAAACCTTCGCGAACTTACGAACGTACGGACATACGGACATACGGACGTACGAACGTACGTACACACGCACGCACAGACATTTTTCTAAAAATATTTTGTTTCCACTCTAGGGACCTTAAAACGTCGAGAAATGTCAACATTTTAAATTCGACAAATCGGACCCATTACAATAACTTCCTATGGGAAGTTAAAAATTTGGAAAAAAGCTAAGAAATTCAATTTTTGTACTATATCTATACTACATAGAATAAAACATTCAAAAATTACCTAAAGCGTTTTAATATTTTAAAAAACTATTTTTCAATTTTTCTTCATATTTCAAAAACTCCACTTTAAGTTTAAATTTTAAATCAAAGCTTATTTTTTGATGCTACCTTCTTCCAAAAAGAGAAATATACAACTTCATACTCATACATGTTCCCCGAGTTAGGATGGCCAAAACATAGCATACAAAATATTATGTAAGTGCACAAGATGTGAGTCAAGAGTACTCTTCATTACTTCCGGTTCCAAATTTCAAATATCAAATTTAATTTCCCCACAAAAAGTTTCTCATATCCTTTCGAAAAAAAAACTCCATTCAAAATTTATTCACATCCTTAATTGAATTTGCTTGAAATAAAATTACCATTAGCCTAACTTGAAGTTGTATAAATATATGAGAGTAGGTATTTTATTTTTGTAAAAAAAAATTAAATATACTATCAACAGTTTAGTTCCGTTCCTCCTCTTTTGAAAGATATCTTAACATCACCAAATTCACTGACGATAAATAAATAAATAAATTAGGTGGCGCAACAGTCCGTAGAGAACCAGGGCCTAGTGACTTACAACTCTCAACCATTCCTGTGTGCGAGTACTGTTGTCAGGGATGGAGGGGACCTACAGTTTAATGCCGAATCCGAACGGCTAATTTGAGAAAGCACTTTTTCATGACAAGCATTACTCTTGGAGAATTTGTCAATTCCTCGCAAGAGGCAGTACCCGTTTTTTTTTTAAATTAAGGTGGCACAGGCAGGGATCGAACCCAAGACCTCTCGCATGACAGTCCAACGCACTAACCATCATGCCACGGGTACTGACGATGATGATGATTATATTTCTAAAGCTTACTGAGCAAAAAATGTTCAACCCAAACCTTATAGCTGCTTTAAAATGTACATACATATATACGTACAACATATCCTTCACATGCACATACATTATTATAAAGAAGTGTATAGGACAGATTTATAAGACGTCTCTGTTCGCCTCTCCTTTCGAATGTTTTCTAACCTCCAAAAACACTATACGTACAATAAAAAAGGAGAAAAGAAAATCAAATAATGTACTCCTGCGAATTGCAAATACATTCGTTATCCAAAGTCATTTTTCATGCCAAAGTTCATTTCATTTGAGGCAAAAAGGAACTTTAAACTATATAAAACAATGAAACCGCTGAGCTTTTGCTTTTGGTGCGATAGTACGATGCAAATAGGCGAACACTAAAAATGGCTGCAGTCATTCGTAAAACAAAAGGACGAAAACTGTAGTATAGTCTGCAAATGGCACAGTGCATTTTAAAAGGCTAATAATAGCTTTAAAAGCAATATTGGCAGCAACTAACTCTGCGTTAAGAAAAGTGATGAAGTTGTGAATTTTAATGCGGCAGTGGCAAGGGCAACAACCAACGCACTGTAATTGAACGTTAATCTGTATTATGGCCATTAAAAAAGAGAAAATCGAAGCACTTGAAGGACACGCTTTCTCTTTGTGGTAGTATGAGTAATTATGTCCTTGCATCACGTTTTCGTTTTGGTTTTTATTAGTTCGTTCATTTTATTCCGTCGAGTTAAAAGTTTTTGAATCCTTAAAGCCTTTTTGCACGCACTTATTTTTTCAAAGACTATATTAAACTAATGCAAGACTATTTATCTTCCTTATAGAAACGGATACTGGGTAGACGACTCATAAAAGTTTGCATATAATACACCTTTAACATTTCACAAAGGAAATTACTTCAGTAGGTACACTACCTTCATCGTCAAAAAAAAATCTTCAGATTTATTTAAAGAACATTCAGTTCCCCGGTTAGCATCACTCTTCTTTTTTTTCCACAATACAGTAAGAAGTCGTAAAAATTCTAAAACGCTTAAATGGCACACCCAAAACCTAAGCTGTATAGACCAAGACCCAGACCTGCAAGGAGAGACTAAAGAAAATGACTTTCCATGCCTTGAATTATTTAGTTCAGCAAATTATTGCTTATTTTCATTTCATCTATAGCTGCTATAAGGTCAAGACAATTTTATGTCCTTGAAGAGAGAGGCAAACATCGAATATACATATATATGTCGAACAAAAAACCGTCTTGCAGTGTACCCCAGATGGTGCTTTCATATAGTCCTTTTGGGTTATATAATGGTATGATGGTTTGGTCTGAGCTAAGCTGAGCTGTGCTGTGTTGGGCATTTAGGGTTCTTTTACTTGCAAGTTTGGAAGAAGAGTGTTTATCGCATATTGGAACGTAAAATTTATTTTTACTGCGCTCGAAGAAAACTCCTTTTTGGAAAAAGATACCATAAAGATTTTAGAGTGTAATATAGGATAATCGATTTAAATATACATAGAAATATATGTATAACTCAGGTGTGGTTAAGTTAAAGATTAAGTTGGGTGAGTGTTACTCGTTTTAAGAATTCAACCATAATCACTTGAAAAGTGAGCTAGACTTTCAGAAGTACGTAAGAATACAGTTGACTCATTGAATAGGGTAACGAGTGGAGGTGATTGCACTCGTAGTTATTTTTACAGCCTTGCCCAAAAAATGGAAAACAATATTTTCTACGTTTTAATAATGATTCAAATTAGAAAAATAGATACACCCATACTTTGAAAATGTCTTGAAATATCTCTTGAAAATAGAGATTTTAAACTGATTAAAATAATTGATCCTCGCATCTTACTTACTTACTTAAGGTTTCGCTACAGTCCTGTGTGAACAAGGGCCTCACCAGATCGTACAGATTGTCGTTCCATCTTTTCCTCCACTCACCTTCTATGCATACGGGACCGAACTTTTCTCTCGAAATGACCTAACTATAGCAGGACGGGGATGATGAGTCAAAAATTGAAATGCCATTCAATTTCTCAACAAACATTAATTTTAATTTTTAACTTCCCATAGAGTTATTGTAATGGGTCCGATTTGTCAAATTGAAAATTTTGACATTTCTCGACGTTTCAAGGCCCTTAGAGTCGAAATAAAGGATTTTAAGAAAGATGTCTGTGCGTGCGTGTGTAAGTACGTTCGAACTTCCGTACGTGCAAGTAGAGATATCGATTTCAAATAAATTTTGTTATACAGATAATAAAACAGAAAGATGCAGAAAAGGCTCTCAAGAAAATTGCGTTGGTGGTTTTTTTACCATAGCAGTTTAAAAAAAAGGTGAAAATTTTGGTTAAACCTAAATATCTGATGAACCAATGACGCTAGAGACTTGAATTAGATTTTATATTATATATTGTAACTTGATACAAAACAAATATATTTTTGGAAAAAAATCCAATTAACGAGTTTTTTTTATAAATCAATTAAACTGAAAGAAAATATTTGTCACCTCGAAAATTTTACGACTAAAATATGATTTCACCTCTAAAACAATTTTGTGCAGCGAAGAATGATATTTTTGACATCTGATAAAATTTTGAGAAAAATCTAATTGACAGTTTTTTTTTTATAAAAAATAAAATCCTAAAAAAACATTACTCATAGTTGGTAAAAAGTGAATTTCGACTCAAATATCTTTTCAAAAAGTTGAGATTAAGGCTTCAAACTTTTTATCTTACAAGAAATATTGTTTTCAACATTAAGAAAAATGTTGAGAAAAATCGAGTTGACAGTTTTCTTACAAAAAATAAAAACCTAAAACAAAAAATGAATAAAAGTTAGTAAAAATTGATTTTCGACTCAAATAACTTTGACACATTGGCCTTAAACTAATTTTATTTCTTAAAAAATATTATTTTTAACATTCAGTTACATTTTGAGAAAAAATCGAATTGACAGTTCTTACAAAAAATTAAAAACCTTAAAAAAGCATTACTAAAAGTTCGTAAAAACTGATTTTCGACTTTAATATTGAACTGACAGTTTTCTTAGAAAAAATAAAAACCTAAAAAAAACATCAATACAAGTTGGTAAAAATTTACTTTCAACTCAAATATCTTTTCAAAAATTAAAAATAGTGGTTTTTAACTAATTGTATCTCACAGAAAATATTGTTTTCGACATTCAGTAATTTTTTTATAAAAATACAACAATCCATTTTTTCATAAAAAATTAAAATCTACAAAAAATAGTACGCAAAATTGGTAAAAATTGATGTTCGGTTCTCGATATCTCGTGAAAAATAGAAGATATTGACTTCAAATTAGTTTCATTCATATATTTTATTTGTTTATAATATAAGAAATAAAAACTTTTAAGAAAAGCTACTAAAATTGGTAAAAATTAGTTTTCGACTAAAAATCTTTTTAACAAAAATAATTTTTGAAATCAAATATGCAAAATGTATTTGGTAATTTTTAAATTTAATTTTAATAGCTAACTCAACTGAAAACTTTTTTAACAAAACACGAAAACCTACAAAATTTTTAAGCAAGACAAATCGACAGACGGGATGGGAAGTTATCAGTGTGGGTCGCATCCCAGCCTCTTTTTTGAAAGTTGTTTTTTTCTAGATGAATTTTTTCAATGTATTAAGAACCTTTAGTTGGCAACAGTATTACTCATGTAACTGGCTGCCATTTTTTTCGCTGTCAAGTATTTCAAGTATTGAAAATAAACACCCAACAAGGGGTAGATTTGGTGAAAGGTCTCAAAAAAAGATTGCCATTGATCACGATTTTTATAAGCTCAATTTTCTTTACCAAGAAGCTCACTTTTCTTTAAATTCCGTATTTGGACTAATGCTAATCCTCAAGTGTATATTAAGACGTCTGTGCATCAGCAAAAACTGACTGTTTGTTGAACTGTTTCAACAAGACGGGCACGGCGAAACATGTCATACAAATCATGCCACAATATTAGATTTATTAAAGGAAACATTTGGTAAACACATAATTTGTCGTAACGGATTCGTGAAATGGTTTCCAAGCCTCAACGCCGCTTGATTTTTTTTCTGCTAAGATATGTGATGTCACTAATCTACGCTGATAAGCCCAAAACAATTGACCACATTCTCTGCATAAATGCCAATATACGCCCAATAATATTAAAATAAACTAAAATTTTATGTCACTTAAAAAAAAATATCTTTCTCTCCTAAAAAAAACACCTTATATAAAATTTTTCAATTTTTTGCAACCATTTTTGCAAGCATTTCAGTGCTCTTCGTTAAAAAATGTTGATCAGTTTTTCAGATATTTTGAAACATCAGAACAAGTTTTACGAGGGTGCTTTTCTGAAGCAATACAAAAATATTGTGTTTATATTAAGAGCAGTCAAAAAAAAAATGTTAAAGAATATTTAAATAAAAATCTATCGGGCAGTTTTTGAGAAATTTCGAGTTTTCGATTTTTTAAATATAAAATTTGCATGTTTTTTGTATTTTAAAAAATGAAAACAAAAAATGCTTGACTCGAATTTGCTTAAAACGTTATACCTAATGATTTTTGCAGTAGCGGTGAGAAGATAAAGACAGACAGACGGATGTTATCGTATGGCCCACTTTTTTCGATTTTTCTGCAATGTAATGTAATAATATTGATTAAAATCTTGAGTTCAGAATTTTATACGAATGCAATGCAATTTTTTTTAAGAATGTCGCAAGTAAGTTATTCCAACTCAAACAAAATATTACTATAGTATCTGATAAAATTTCTTAAAAAATCTTATTTATACTATAGTGCTTTAAATAAATTAAAGTCCTTTTAAAAATATTACCAAATTAATTTTACGTCTCGAATATCTGAGCAGAAAACATGTTAATGAAATTCCAATCAAGTTGGTATCAACTGAGTCTAAAAACACTCGTGTTTTTTGAGTATGAGCTGTGAATAGGGTTGGGTATTAAAATCATGCAAATATATGGTAAGGCTTCAATTAGCCAAAAAGGTCATGTTCTAACCATAAATCTTTTATATTTCTAGTCAACACGTTTAGGCAGCTCATATATTTTTAAATTACCTTTCATTTTAAAACCAAGTAGATTATACCTTTACAATATAGCTAAGCTATCCCGAAAAACCTACCTTGAAACAAAAATTACCTACCTTACATAAAAACCATTTCATTTGAAAGTCTTTTATCATTTTGTTTAGTACCAACACACCTACTACACAGTCTACACACACACATACTCAAAAATACAATAATTCGTCTCCTTGTCTTTTCATATTCATGCCAAATTGTTCATTCTTTTCGTCGTGTAAAATGCAAAATATCTTCTCGATGTTCATATAGGTACAATTTTTATGTAACGAGAGTATTTTACAACTAGAGACGTTTGTCACCTCTTTCCCGTCGTGTCGTCACCAACGCCGCACCCACCCCGCACCCGCTCATGTAAACATGACACATGTACATGTATAATTCTCATATCATACGAGCATAAACGACCCAAATTGTACTCGAAAATGTTTGTAGTTTTTCAAGTATCTTAGCGTACTTGAACAATAAAGCTCGAATAATGTATGCTTTCAGTACCTATATGAATGTATATGGCTCCATTTAATAATATCATGTCCTCATAGATAGCTATAGAATGTGAAGGTATAAAGTTGTATGAATGCCAGGGGTTTTAGAAAAAAGTAAAACATGTATCCATCTACCTAGAAATAAATACAAAATTTAAATCAGGACACCCATATATAACATCATCTAAGCCCCACCACCACCAACACGTAACACATAAATTTGTCATATTTGAATGTGACACAGTAAAGTCCTTTATTTCCCTATTCCTATTACTCGTCTCGTATCTACATATATACATACATATATATTTGTATATATCTTTATCCTTGGCTGGTTTTGAGTTTGGCATTTTAAGTTATACGATTATCTCGTAAACCAAAATGCCTCTTCAAAAACTACATAAGTTTGTGTTCGTTTCAAAACTTTTACCTGTCGTTCTCTGGAAGTAAGTTTTATTGATGGTTTTGATGGTTTTGTGCTGTAAAGATGAGATTTTCGAACTTTTTTTGTATATCTTCATAAAGTTTATGGGAACTTATTTTGGGGGAGAAAATTATATTTCGTTAAGTAGACAATAAGAGGATTTGGAAATATATTTTGAAATGATATAAATAGCTTTGGTAGATAAAAGATTTTGGAATATTATATGGAAATAAATTTTGTATTAAGGAATTTAATTTGAAAGCTTTCAAAAACATCTTTCGAAAATTATTGTTATTGATGCATAAAAGTAGTTTTTAAAGAATTATTAATGTTTAAAATTTAGTATCAGAGTAAAAGAGGATATCAAAACTAATTTTAAAGGGTAGGAATTTTAAGATTAAAGAAATATTACATTTTTTGACACGATTTAAGAAAAATATCAATAATTTTCGATATGGGAAATTTAATTTTAAGAATATAAAAATATTATTTCTAAAAATATTAAGTCAAAAATTTTGGCAATCGAATGCATTTTTGCTTGAGGACGAACCAAGTTATTTCACCTGTAGTGATAAATTTGGTTCTCACGATTTTGATATCGGGTTTAAAAAATAAGTTGATTTAAACATTAAAATAGGTAACTTTATATTTTTTTAAGAAAGTTTAAAATAATCAAGTTTCTAGCTATCTAAAAGATAATTAAAAAAGAGGCTGGGATGCGACCCACACTGATAACTTCCCATCCCGTCTGTCGATTTGTCTTGCTTAAAAGTTTCTCTATATGTATCAATTTTTACCAAATTTGCGTACTATTTTTTGTAGATTTTATTTTTTTATAAATAAACCGACAATTGGATTTTTATAAAAAAAAAACTGAATATCGAAAACAATATTTTCTGTGAAATAAAATAAGTTTGAAGCCAATATTTGTAATTTTTGAAAAGCTATTTGAGTCGAAAGTAAATTTTTACCAAGTTTTAGTATTGTTTTCTTTTTTAAGTTTTTATTTTTTGTAAAAAAAACTGTCAATTTTTTCTCAAAATTTTTCCTAATGTTGGAAACAATATTTTTTATAAGTTTAAATTCGTTAGAAGACATCATCTCAAATTTTTCAAAAGATATTTGAGTCAAAAATCAATTTTTACCAACTTTTGTTAAATTTTTTTAGGTTTTTAATTTTTTGTACAAAAACTGTCAATTTTATTTTTTTTTCAAAATTTTACTGAATGTTGACAACAATATTTTTTCAAAGATTAAAGTAGTTAAAGGCCAATATCTCAAAGTTTTGAAAAGATATTTGAGTAAAAAATCAATTTTTACCACCTTTTATAAGTTTTTTTTTTAGGTTTTTAATTTTAATTTTTTAATTTAATTTAATTTTTTTTTTCAAAATTTTACTGAATGTTGACAACATTTTTTTTGAAAGATAGAAGTAGCTTAAAGCGAATATCTCAAAGTTTTGAAAAAAAATTTGAGTCGATAATCAATTTTTACCACCTTTTATAAGTTTTTTTCTTAGGTTTTTATTTTTTGTAAAAAAACTGTCTGTTCAATTTTTCTCAAAATTTTATCAGATGTCAAAAACATTATTCTTCGTTGCACAAAATTGTTTTGGAGATGAAATCATATTTTAGTCGTAAAATTTTCGAGGTGACAAATTTTTTTCAGTTTTTTTGATTTATAAAAAAAAAAGTTAATTGGATTTTTTCCAAAAATATACTTGTTTTGTATCACGTTACAATATATAATTTAAAATTTAATTCAAGTCTCTAGCGTCATTGGTTTATATGAGATATTTGGGTTTAACCAAAATTTTCACCTTTTTTTTAAACTGCTATGGTAAAAACACCACCCACGAAATTTTCTTGAGAGCCTTTTCTGCATCTTTCTGCCTTATTATCTGTATAACAAAATTTATTTGAAGTCGATATCTCTTCTGATTCTTGAGCTATGGAGGACGAAAAAAACGTCGCGAACATACAGGCGTATACGGACGTACGGACTTTCTAAAAATTTTGTATTTCGACTCTAGGGACCTTGAAACGTCGAGAAATGTAAAAAATTTCAATTCGACAAATCGGACCCATTACAATAACTTCCTATTTGAAGTTAATAAATTGAACAACTTATTTTACACTGAACAAAAGTCTGAAGAAAAAATAAGATTAGCAATAATTGACTTATAAGCTCAGTCCCTAGCTAGCTGTGTCCAGCTTAGCACGCAAAGTTGGTTAAGGTCCTATTCCACCTGCGTGCCCCACCTGACTACCTGAGTCTTGGTCTTTTTCTACTTTGCTTCCTCCCTTGATTGGATACGAAGACCTTCCGGACTGGAGCGTTGATGTCAATTCGCTCTACATGAGTCAACCATCTAAGTTGTTGGACTTTTATTCTGTTGACTGCAGATAAGTGTCGCTTGTTTCTTCTCTTCCATTCTCCATCCATGTAGATGTGATCAAAACTCCCACAAAGAATTTTTCTTTTGAAGCATCCGAGGACGTTTTCATTTGCTTGCATTGACAAGACCCAAGCCTCAGTGCCATATATGAGAACCGGGATGAAGAGTACCTTATAAAGGGTGACTTAAGTTCCTCAAGACTTAACTACTCAATTGCCTTCTAAGTTCAAGGTAGTAGCGATTTGTAAGACTTATACTCCATTTGATTTAAGAGCTGCTGTCGTTGACAAATGTGTAGCGGTGCCTAGCAAGACAACGCTCTTAACTACCTAGAAGCTATATCTGTCCATGGTGTCGTTTTGTCCAAGATGTTGTCGTTTAATGTCATTACTTGATCACAGGATGCATTTGTTCTTGCCCTTATTGATCTCACTAAACCTATCATCTCTGCTTCCGTCGCAATGCTCAAAAATGCACATTTGACATCACGCTTCGATCTTCCAATTATGTCAACATCGTAATCAATAACCGGGTAATTGGACAGACCTTATTGGGCCTCTAGAGTTGGCGATTTAGTTTTGGGCAATTCTTTCCAGAACGATGTTGAAGAAATTCTTCAATGCAAGATTGTGCATTGTCTTAAACTATTTTTGACATACAAAATTTGGTGAGATTTTTTGAAACCTTGATGGAGCAGCATGCATTTTCAATTACTTTTCTGTATAAACGAACACTTAATGTGAATATTTGGTCAATGACGAACTTTCCTGGTCTAAAGCCTATCAGCTTGCAGATGACCAACCTCAGAAGCTCACATAATACGGCAGAGAAGATTTTATAGGTGATGTTCAGAAGACTGATTCGCAGTTTATAGGGTCTCACTGTAAGAAGTTAAAAAAGATTTCTTAATCGGATCTGTGACCAAAACTTTAAAATTTTCCAACTTAAGGGGATATTGTAGTGTAGAGACATGAATTTCGCCCGGTTTTTGAAGCGTTGTATGAAGGAAACAAAAATTATTTTTAATTTTTTTATCATTTATTTATTGATTTGTTGTTCATACACAAAAAAATTAATAAAAAATCCTACCAACCCTCCTGGTGATCTGAAAAACAAAAACCAGACGGATTCTTAATTATTATAGATGTCGCTATTGTTTCACCCCTGGATAAGTTAAAAAAAAAACTTTTTAACAAAATGGCAGCAGTTTGAAAAAAAAATGTTCTTATTGCATATTTTTCAACAATTCCGAATTTTTTAAAAATACTAAATGAGAAGTTATATTTTTGGGCAAGGACTACATGATAAAGAGATGTATAAAGAACATCCTCATTAAATTTTAAGTAAATCGGTCTATTAATACTCGATATATCCTTACCGCTAGCTCGAAAAAAGTAGTTTTGAGAAAAACGCATTCAAAGTTTTGAGACAAGTTTTCGGCAATATTACTTATACAAAGATACAGAATACGTACATATTTTTAAACACGTTGTCAGAGCTAGCACTTCCACTCAGTATAAAGGTTGCCACAAAAGTAACTTAAAATGAAACTAAAAGGACAAATCAGTTTCTATGACCTTCAATTAACTTGTGAAATAATAGGAATATTAAAAAATCCTTTTAAACGCATATTCTTGAATGTCTAAACTTTGGAAATATGAAAAAAAAATGTTGATTTTTTCAAAATTCTACACTAGAATACCCCCTTAATGACGTCGAAATTTCAAAAAGTTTAAAACATCGGTTAATTTTTATAACAATAGTTTCTGTTTCATTACATCTTTTGAAATTCGGACAGTTTCAGTCAATTTAAAAGTAGAAAATTTGTATTATCAAAGTGCAAAGTGTCAACTTCAATACATTGAAATATCCAGACAGAAGAAAACGAAAAAAAAACTGCACTCCAGAATCGAAAGTCCTTTTTTATAGGAGTATCTCCAAAGAATATGAAGGTTGAGAAGGTGCGCACATATAAAACTTCTTCAATAAACAAAACCAGAAATTCAATTATTTGCCAGTCACACTATTTATTTACAACAAACCACCTCTCTCCCTCTTTTTTGGCTAGCTTTATGCAAGACTATTAAATTCGAGACCTACCGATTTTCCTCAGCTTCATCCTCTAGTAGAAAAAGTGAAAAACTTTTATTTCTATAAAGTCAGGTAGGGTAGGCATTGATGGCGGTCGGTAGCGGCGGGTATCCAAGTAAATTATATATATGAATACCTAGAAAAAGAATTGAGAAAATCCACCCCCTAACTTTTACGGTCTATACACGGTTGTTAAAGGGGTCGTCAATTTTCTGCAGCCGCTTTCTATATGTGTTTTTGAAGCAAGCAACAGAAAAAAAAATCACCAGAAAAACTGGCACGTTGAGAAACGATATAGGAGCCATTTTTTGTCATGGCCCATAAACTCGTATACCGTCCAAACGACCGAAAAATATATCACTTTGGGTTCCTTATATTTTTTCTTCTTTAATTTTTTATTGTTGTTGTTTTCGTCCTACATAGCGAGAGACAGAATAATTTCTATGCGGGTATTGGTATGAGTGGGTAGGTGTATAGTTTGCGACCCGAAAATGACAAAAAATTATCCCAAAAGGGCAAAAATGGTTCTCTCCAAACAAGAAAAATATTCTTATACGAAAAAATCATCGAGCGGAAAAAAAAGGAGGAAGTGTGAGAAAAACTCTGGGGTGCAGCACAAAAAGGACACCCATCCATATACGCGAAAAAGGATGAAGAGTATTAATTACGCCTCTTTTATGTACGAATTCACATGATTAAATCTGCACTGGGCGGATGCAGTCACCCCCATATGCCGCACAGAACATACACAAGGTGCAGCCATATTTAAATACAGTATCCGTATTGTGCATCCAGAGGCTCAGGCTCAAACTCAGGCTCGTTTTCAAAAACTGCCACTGCTTTTAATCTCAGTGTACTCGTTCGTATTATATGTGTGATGTATAAATGCATGTTCGGTTCGGGTTTCGGGGAGAATGCTCCGTATTTCGAAAAAGCAACTATATGGGTGCTATAATGCTTCTGCTATGAAAAAGGGAGGAGAATGAGTGGGAGAAAAAGGGTAACGTATATTTTAATTCATCGAATCGAAAAACCGGGATTCCGCCGAATTCGCAATAAATCGTAAAGTTATTAAATTCCTTAAATTGAAATTAAGAAACTTTTGTGCATGCGGAAACTTAATTATGCTTTTGAGGATTATGATCCCTCGATGGTGTACGAATAGGTATGTATGCGAGTTTGCTGTATAATGGCTGTTATAGTACTGCAACTGCTGTTCTTTCCATCTGACGCTCATGCTGGTGTATGGTATAGAGTTGGGGTATGATGGTGGGGTACATAGGGATATATAAGCAAAAGATGCAAATTCAGATCGTTTTGTTTCAAAAAATATGTCGGATATGTGTTTCGTTGGTTCCGATGGTTTTCGAATGCCGACGACGGTGAGTTGGGTGGAGAGGGGTGTGTGAATGAAGAGAAAGGAAGCTTGATGCCGCTTTATACAAAGTGTATAGAATATAATCCGCGCTTATGGGCTCGAGAATATATAATATAATTGAGAAACTTTGGCGATTATTCTATAACGATGAAAGTTAAAGCTTCAAGGTAAAGATTGGCTAAAAGTGAAAACGAACAGTGAACACCTTGTATTATATACTCGTATATGATGCAATATTTATACCTATCCTTGTATACTTTGTAGGTTTAATATTGTCTGACTTTAGATTCTATATTTATTTTCTTTTAATGAACGTGTGAAACGACAAGGGGATTAAAAACTTTTATTTTATGAATATATTATAAAGAAAATGTGTTCCATATGCAAGGCGATTAAAAGTAGTTTGCTGCGATTTAACATTTTGGCTAGATATTAAAAAACTTTTACTTTCGACGCATCAGTAAGAATTTTTCAGTTAAAAACTGGTTATTTAAGAGAAAGAAATGCAGCTAATGAAATAAGAACTCTTTAAGAAATATTTTGTTTAAATAGGTACTTATAAAAGAACATTTTGATTCATATAACGCACTTTAAGACAGTATTGGTATAATAAATTCATTTTCAAAAAATACGTATCTACAGAAAATCGGCTCTTTTTGAGTACCACTTTCTTATATTGTCTGTTTCTCAAAAATTATTTGATACAAATTCATCAAAAAAACCTGCCAGTAGCTAAAAACTCTTCTTTGTGGCATCCAATTACTTATGTTTTTTAACTTCCCATAGGAAGTTATTGTACTGGGTCCGATTTGTCAAATTGAAAATTTTGACATTTCTCGACGCGACGTTTCAAGGTCCCTAGAGTCGAAATAAAAGATTTTTAGAAAGATGTCTGTGCGTGCGTGTGTACGTACTTTCGTATGTCCGTAGGTCCGTATGTCCGTACGTCCGTACGTTCGCGACGTTTTTTTTGTCGTCCAAAGCTCAAGAACCACAGGAGATATCGACTTCAAATAAATTTTGTTATACAGATAATAAGGCAGAAAGGGCTCTCAAGAAAATTGCGTGGGTGGTTTTTTACCATAGCAGTTTAAAAAAAAGGTGAACATTTTGGTTCAACCCAAATATCTCATGAACCAATGACGCTAGAGACTTGAACTAAAATGTATATTATATATTTTACCGTGATACAAAACAATTATATTTTTGGAAAAAAATCTAATAAACTAATTTGTGACCTCGAAAATTTTACGACTTGAATATGATTTCATCTCTAAAACAATTTTGTGCAACGAAGAATAATCTTTTTGAAATTTCATAAAATTTTGAGCAAAATCCAATTGACAGTTTTTTTTACAAAAAATAAAAACCTAAAGAAAAAATGGTAAAAATTATTTTTCGACTCAAATATCTTTTCAAAACTTTGAGATATTGGCTTTAAACTACTTTTATTTGTCAAAAAATATTGTTTAAACATTCAGTCAAATTTAAAAAAAAAACGAATCGACAGTTTTTTTTACAAAAAATTAAAAACCTAAACAAATTTAACAAAAGTTGGTAAAAATTGATTTTCGACTCAAATGTCTTTTCAAAACTTTGAGATATTGGCTTTAAGCTACTTTGATCTTTCAAAAAATACTGTTGTCAACATAATTTTGAAAAAAATCGAATTGACAGTTTTTGTACAAAAAAATAAAAACCTAAACAAAATTCAACAAAAAGTTTGTAAAAATTGATTTTCGACTTAAATATCTTTTCGAAAATTTTAGATTATGGCTTCCAACTAATTTGATTTAATAAGAAATATTGTTTTCAACATTCGATAAAATTTTGAAAAAAATCGAATTGACAGTTTTTTTTTACAAAAAATAAAAACCTACAAAAAAAAACAATACTAAAACTTCGTAAAAATGTACTTTCGACCGTAGAAGCTTCTCAAAAATTACAAATATTGGCTTCAAACTTATTTTATTTCAAAGAAAATATTGTTTTCGATATTCAGTAATTTTTTTATAAAAATCCAACAGTCCGTTTTTTCATAAAAAATAAAATATACAAAAAATAGTACGCAAATTTGGTAAAAATTGATACATATAGACACACTTTTAAGCAAGACAAATCGACAGACGGGATGGGAAGTTATCAGTGTGGGTCGCATCCCAGCCTTTTTTTTTTTTGGGTGTTCAGTCCAATTATGTTTAATTTAGTCGTTTTTCTTTTTAGGTTCGGAGCAGAGCCTGAACTGTATAATTTAAAATTGTATTTCTTTTTTACCTCTGAACCTTCAGAGCTTCAAATTTGTGTTTCTTTTTTCGTTCTGTCCATAATTATCTCAAAAACATTTGGGTCTATTCGAAAATTTTGTTTAAAAGTTCTGTCCGAAAACCTTGGAAGAACATCTTCCGCATATTTTTCATTTTTAACAATAATGTACAGTCTTCATCCTCACTTTCTTCAAAAAACAAATCTAATGCTTGTTTGATTACCTATAATAATTAGTTTTTCCATTTTCATTTTAGCTTTGAATCTTATTTCTTGTTTCTGAAGAAAATGACAAATAAATTTGAATGTCAAATATAGTGACAGCTTAAGTGTTCAGGTGTGTTTCAAAATTAATTATGGCATGAAACATTCGAAATTGCCAGCGAGTATAATATACTTAAGTAATACTTAGGTTTCCTACTAACATACAGAGAACCATGGATTTAAATTCTGGGAACTTGAAACGTTGATAAATGTAAAAAATTGTCAGTTTGCTAAATTGGACCTGTTCCAATAACAATTGTTCCAAATACAATTGGAAGAGTAAAATATAACTTGATTTCTTAAATGTAAGTATTTTTTACCAAAGAACACATAAAAACTGATTTAAAAAAAAATAGAAACTCGGTTTTATGCAAAAATAAAGAATTAAAAAAAATAAAATTAATTTTATTAACTTCCCATAGGAAGTTATTGTAATGGGTCCGGTTTGTCAAATTGAAAATTTTGCCATTTCTCAACGTTTCAAGGTCTCTATAGAGTCGAAATTAAAGATTTTTAGAAAGATGTCTGTGCGTGCGTGTGTACGTACGTTCGTACGTCCATAGCTCAAGAACCAGAAGAGATATCGACTTCAAATTAATTTTGTTATACAGATAATAAGGCAGAAAGATGCAGAAAGGGCTCTCAAGAAAATTGCGTGGGTAGTTTTTTTAACAAAGCAGTTTAAAAAAAAGGTGAAAATGTTGGTTAATCTTGAATATCTCATGAACCAATGACGCTAGAGACTTGAATTAAATTTTATATTATTTTATATATTGTAACGTGATACAAAACAATCATATTCTTGGAAAAAATCCAATTAGCGATTTTTTTATAAATCAAAAAAACTGAAAAAAAATTTGTCACCTCGAAAGTTTTACGAAAAAAACATGATTTTATCTCCAAAACAATTTTCTGCAACGAAGAATAACGTTTTTAACATCTGGAAAAATTTTTATAAAAATGGAATAAACATTTTTTCTTATAAAAAATAAAAACCTAAAAATAAACAATACTCAAAGTTGGTAAAAATTGAATTACGACTCAAATACCTTATCAAAAATTTGAGATTAAGGCTTCAACCTTATTTTATCTTATATGAAATATTGTTTTCAACACTCGGTAAAATTTTGATTAAAATCGAATTTACAGTTTTTCTTACAAAAAATAAAAACCTAAAAAAAATTAATAAAATTTAATAAAAATTGATTTTCGACACAAATAACTTTTCAAAACCTTGAGACATTGCCTTTAAATTAATTGTATTTTATTAAAACTGTTGTTGTCAATATTCAGTAACATTTTGAGAACAATTGACATTTATTTTACAAAAAATTAAACACCTACAAAAAATTAACAAAAGTTGGTAAAAATTGATTTTCGACTCAATTATCTTTTCAAAAATTAAAACTATAAACTTCAAACTAACTTTGTTTTATAAGAAATATTGTTTTCAACATTCGGAAAAATTTTGAGAAAAATCGAATTGACAGATTTTAAAAAAAGTTGGTAAAAATTGATTTTCGACTCAAATATCTTTTCAAAACTTTGAGATATTGGCTTCAAACTAATTTTAACTTATAAAAAGTATTGTTTTCAACATTTGATAAAATTTTGAGAAAAATCGAATTGACAGTTTTTTTTTACAAAAAATAGAAACTTAAAAAAAACAATACTAAAACTTCGTAAAAATTTACTTTCGACTCAAATAGCTTTTCAAAAATTAAAAGTATTGGCTTTAAACTTATTTTCTTTCACAGAAAACATTGTTTTCAATAATTTTTTAATTTTTAATTTCAGTAATTTTTTTTATAAAAATCCATAAGTCCGTTTTTTCATAAAAAAATAAAATCTACAAAAAATAGTACGCAAATTTGGTAAAAATTGATACATATAGAGAAACTTTTAAGCAAGACAAATCGACAGACGGGATGGGAAGTTATCAGTGTGGGTCGCATCCCAGCCTCTTTTTTCTTTATGTTGGTTATAGAACCTTTTTTCTTAAAACTGTACACAATTACTTAAATTTTTACTTTATCACTAACTTATTCGAAAATTTGAAAATCTAGACAAAATTCTTTGGTATTATCCCCTACTATAATATGAAAATAATAACCTTCCGATATTTCTTTTTGTTGATTACAAAAATTCGGCAGAATAGGCTCAATATGATTAATATAGTCAACATCCTTTCTTTCTGTCGTAATAAAATTACAGTAAGCACTACAACGCAATTAAAAATAACACGTGTCAAAAATTAATGTCCAACATCCTGGGCCGTAACCAGTTTAAGTTTGATCACTTAATCATAAACACTATTACCCTTTTATCATTATTTCCCCAATGCTTAAGTCTCAGACCCAATTGAAAAATACTCTATTCGAATATAGTGAAATAACAGGAGAAAACAAAAACAAATTCTCAACTAATCCATAAATCAAAATATTTATAAATAGGGAAAAAAAATAAAAGCATATAAAAATTAAATAATTAATTAAAATTCCTGAAACATTAATATTCCTACCCCAAACGACACGGGCGCCCATCAAACTCAAGCATAACGACACTTTCTTGTCTGTGAAATTATAAATTATGCATATCATACCTCCACATCTCTCCACTCAATTGTCGATTCCTTTTATAGCCAGTATACATATCTCTACAAAAGAATCCAAATCCACCCTTATTTAGTCTCATTATAGCTTTATATCTATTTACAAGTATAACTATTTATTGCATTTTCGTGGCGATTTATTCGCTCATGCTTTTTCTAAGTCCATTAATTATTGTTATTCTTTTCACGACTGTGAATGCTCGAAAACACATTATATACTAAAATCAGATACAATTAATTAAGAAACAATCTCAACCTGAAAACCAAGAAATAGAAAAGAACCAAAAAAATATATAAAATATAATTATTTCATCATAATCTCAATCACCTCACCGGAACGCGACACAACCCACCCAGAGCGGCAGCACACGGACAAAACGAAACAACTATGCAACTACAACAACAAAAAAGGACCAACAATGACAACCCAGAAATATTTAATCGAAATTAAAGTCAAATGACTTAGAGGCAGTCCAGTCTATGGCTTAATAAAACTTTTTACCATTCCGAACATGACTAACTGCCTTTGGCAATAAATTCGAGCCGCACGTAATGTTTTCAAAGCCTTAAGAGAGGCGACACAACATAACGACATAGAGCACGGGTGGCAAGGCTATGGCCTTAACTACCCCAGTGTATAACTGATTCATAGAAAAACACATCCCCAAAATACTACCGACCGACGACAGACCGACCCCATCATGTTCGCAGGTTGCCCAGCCCAGGCCCACTCATACTCGACTTGACTCAACTCAGCGCGGGCTCGATACGAAAGTTTCTCTAAGCAAAACATAAATTATTTTCCACGTCCTTCCACGTCTTTTACTTCAACTATAGCTAGATACTGTGTGTTGGCGCTATGACCACTTTTGGAAGCCCAAGTCATATGAAAAATTAATTTCATAATGGGGCTCGCGCGCTGCTGCCAAAATAAGGCTCATGAAACGGAACCTCCCACCGGCACACGATATAAGCCTGTCAATTTTAAGTTCGAAAATACGACTTTACGAGTATTATGATATGGAATATGAGACGTGAAAAACTTTTGGCATAAGGAAGGGATTGTCCGTCCGTCGTCGTTTCGTCGTTGAAGTCGTGTTATTTAACAAAGAACGCTTCACCAACACCCTCACCATTCCATATATTCTTGGGCTCAATTGGTCACGAGTTGTTTATACGCTTTGCCATCTAGTTAAACACCCAAGGATAACATGAAATTTTCGAAATTGCGTTCTTCTTATGGTAAGGACTGCAAATGGGGGTGGATTTGGTGGCTAGACGCATCATATTTTTAGCACCAGGTTCATTGAAAGGAGTTTTGTTACCCAAGGCCCTAGATTTGTAATTGTTAAGTGAGCTAACAATAAGGGGATTAGGTAATGCCATTTGCTGATTAGTGAATTAGTGAGAACTTGGAATTAGGTCAGGTAATTATAGTTACTTAAATTAATTGTACCAGTAAGAATATTAAACATATTAGCTACATTTTTTTTAGAGATTGAACTGATGTTTAATTTTGTTAAGGTCTTTAGCTTGCGTTTTAATCCTTTTGATTCATAAAATAAACTTTTTTGGGATTTAACTTGGCGTGTTAGATTTACTTTAAAAGTAATATGATAGCCATTTTTGCATCAAATAAACATTCAAAATTAAAAAATTCTTAATCAAGATTTTAAAAATATTTTGACATTTTCATTGCCAAACTTCGTCATCCGTTATTGAGCGAGATTTAAAATTACTCCCATCGCAACATTTAAGGCCAAACTTAACTACCACAAAAATTACTTAGTATAAATAATTTAAAGAATGTGTGAAATTTTTCGTAGAAAATTACTTGAAAGTGGGATCTACAAACGAAAGTACCTAGTTATGGAACCTTAATATCTGTCTTGTAAAAATCTTTAACTGAACTTTAGACCCGCTTTGTAATGTGGAAAATAATTTAACATTAGGTAGGGTCATCAGAAATCCGGAAGTGAAGCTTACTCACATAATAAAATAATTAAAGTGTCATTTTAATACATATTTAACCTCGAAATGCCGGCTGATCTGGTCAAATGAGCTGGGAATGGGATACTTATACTTAATAGCGTTAAAAAGTAGCTTTAAACACTCTTCACTCTTTAAACTACCTTCACACAAAAAATCATGTCATAATATCGCTCCGTTGCGACATGGAGGACGGACAAACACATAAACAAGCAAACTAACTTTCCCATTTGAAATTTCTATTTTTTGAAACACTAATTAAAAGCATATTTTTAGGTGCTGAATGCTTTTAAATCTGTCATCATAGTCTATCAGTAGGTTTTTTTTAAGAATGACTATACTATACTGAAACACTATTGAAAATAGCAGATAGGCGGTTCAAAAACAAGGCAAGGTGAAGGTCTATGCTACACTAACGGAAGATTTTTGTAACTTAGTATAGAGTAATTCGGAACGTATTTAAATAGGTGTACGCTGAATGACAAAATAAAATACATGACGAACAATTTCACTGTCAAATTACAATTCTAGCACCAAAAAACGATGTTGTTTTAAAAATAAATTCAAATATATTGGATGAAGTAGCTGGAGGCATGAGGAAGTATTTGTCAGTAGACACTGTCATCGGCTCGGAACAGAGCACTTCATGCCCAGTAGAGTTTCTTAACTCACTTAAGCTTCTTGTTGTTCACTCACGTAAGCTTCAATTGAAATAAATAAAACAAATAAATAAAGTAGGGTCTAGTGACTTACAACTCTCAACCTACATGGAGGGGACCTACAGTTTTTTTTAAGTCGAATCCAAACGGCTTATTTGAGAAAGCACTTTTCATGACAAGAATTAGTCTTGGAGGATTTTTCAATTCCTCACAAGTGACAGTACCCGTGAAACAAACTTTAGATGGCACAGGCAGGGATCGAACCCAAGCCCTCTGGCATGACAGTCCAACGCACTAACCATCATGCCACGGGTATTGAAATAAGGCGTGCAATTATTGCTTGTTCGAATTTTATGGCCCTCTATTATGTGACGGTACAAGACTTCGTATCACAGAACTTTGTCGGGAGTAACATTGACTCCCATGATTTAGGGCCGAACTTCTATCTAATACGCTTCCCGGTTAATTCAACAC